>OY720244.1:0-4800000 GCA_963082625.1 Pasiphila rectangulata | reverse complement strand
ATCTTCCGGAGGTATCCCTTAGCAGGCTCTTACTGCATCCACGGGCATGAGAGGAGGGGTAACATTCTACTGCCGGCACCCCACGGCAACGTAACGATGATTCCTTGAAATTAGCACATAAAGGTACGAACAAAGAAGCAAATAAGTATTGTTTTTTTTTATAAATTAGATAAGTTCGGGTGCATTACATTCCGCCATACCACTTTACCGTTTCATCATTCATTATAGTGGCTTTTATTTGTACATACGTGTATTATTTTAACATTACCTGATTTACGATACAACGCTATCTTTATTACCGTTATTGAATTACTCGCCAGATTTATGTGATACTGTAAAATTCAGATCACTGGATGGATAGTACGAGTATTTTATAACCCCAATAGCTCCAGTATAGTACCTAAAAATAATGTTAGAATCTTTATAATCTGTATGAATATTTAAAAACGAACTAGTTTTTTTTTATTAAGCTCGATGCAAAATTAAAAAATTATTGGTAATCTACAAATCAAGTAAACCTGTCCAAATAATTTTTAATTTTTAGACTAAAAATTTAAATTTAGTCAAGTAGCCTCTCATGCCCGTGGATGCAGTAAGAGCCTGCTAAGGGATACCTCCGGAAGACGGGCAGCAGCTTCTTTACGTGTATCAACATCCCGTACTGCGCTCGCCAACCCGCCTGCCAAGCGTGGTGAGTATGACACCTATCCCTCATGGAGATCTATGAGGGAGGCCTGTATTCAGTAGTGGACGCTTAACGGCTAAAATGATGATGATGATTAAATCATCCTTCCTTCTTAACAGAATTGCGTTTTACTCCATTTGAATACAAAGAATATCTTTGAAGATTTCACAGTATTATAGCGCGCGCATTTTTATTAGGCAGAATGATGTGCGCGGGCAAAGCTTTTCCAATTACCCATTACAGTCATACTAACACTGTAAGATTATTAATAGTGACACTATTATGTGATACTGAATTTTAACAAATTTTGTTCAATGGTTCTCAAGTAGTTCGTGGCTTAAACAAATAAAGTTTCAGCTCATTTTGAACTGTATTATAGGCGCCTACGACCCGCTTTCTTAAGTGACGCAGACGGAGTTGTGCGGAACAGCTAGTCTTTGTATAGATGTGAAAGGCCAATTTACTTATCAATAGTCGACATTGATGTTGTATCTCTACTGGCTGTAGGCTTGATGATATTTATATAGCGTTACGGCGAGGCGGCCAGGTCGTTTGTCAGAGTCGAGCGGTCTACCTATCGAACTTCTATCAGTTGAATAAACGGCGTCTTAGTTATGTGTCTTTGTTACCTCAGAGCTGCTTCATTTATTTGGAAAATTATTTATTGGAAAATAAACTTTCAATTAGGCCCCATTCAATGAAAAATCTGATGATGGAATCCATGATGAATTAGATAGGTCTAAATGTATAGCCTTGGGGTGCCGGCAGTAGAATGCTACCCCTCCTCTCATGCCCGTGGATGCAGTAAGAGCCTGCTAAGGGACACCTCCGGAAGATGAGCAGCAGCGTCTTTCCGTGTATCAACATCCCGTACTGTGCTCGCCAACCCGCCTGCCAAGCGTGGTGAGTATGACAACTACCCCTCATGGAGATCCATGAGGGAGGCCTGTTCAGTAGTGGACTCTCGACCAACGCCGGTCGAGAGTAAAATCCGCGACTCTCCTTACGACACTTTCAGATCAGGATCGGACGGTCGAGGGCTGCAAATCGAAACAATAAAATACGGTAATTACGCGATTTAGTGACGTTAATCAGTCTTAAGATAGGAAAGTTAAATTCTTCTTTCTAGGATTTCAAAGAATGCTTAACAAAGAGCTATAACGGTACCAGGAAATACCAATTCAGTCGAACTTGTGCCAAGCGCGCTTTTATCCAATGTCCGTATTGAATTTTTTGAACTTTTCAATTTCCTTCAATAATTTTGGGCGAACAAGTCTAAGCTTTTATGAATTCTTTTGTAGAACATTCTGTTGCTGGTCGAAAACTAATATAAAGCCATTAATGTATTGACTACCAGATGGTAAACCTCATTATCGTAGGCACCGAATTGATCTTGTATTTGCTTGCGTTTGACCTTTATAAACCTTCTGCTAAGTCATTTAGGCTCTTCCATGAATAACATTGATTAAATTAAACTAATAATTATAATATATAATAAGGTATTTTCAGCTAAGTGTCCTCTTCTGTTTATTTTTCAGTACTTTTGATGTTAAATGCTTACTTATTTAATTAACTTAAATGTGAAAGTAAAAATAAGTAAAAATACTTACTTTAGTTTTATTAAGTAGGTACTGATTTTTAGGGTTCTATAGTAATAAAATATATAATGTATAAATAAATATACAATGAGTCCTTATAGTTATGCAATATATGTCTGTCTGTGGCTTTAAGAAGAGATAAGAAAGTTGTAATTTTGCATAGACATAATAAAATAATCACGCTGAGATAACAGTCAAAAATGCTAAAAAAAATAATGAATTTTGGGTAACTCCCATACACGTATTATAGGGATGTTTTTTTTCTTGTTTAACCCATCTTGTGAAATAACCATTAGAGAGAGATTAAAGTAAGCACCTTAAGTATGTCCTTTTTAACCATTGAGAGGTTGTGAAGAATTTTTTTTTATTTGGAGTTCCGTTCGCTAAATATTAAAATTTTTTTAGTCGAGCGGGAAAAAATTGTGGATGTCATTTTAGCCATGAATTTTCAATGTTATAGTTTAGCGGTAAAATACGCAATTGGCGAATTTATTTAACACATAAAAACGTGTGTAAGGAGGACTTAATGTAAAGTTAAATAATTTTTTACCGACTTCAGTAAAGGAGGAGGTTCTCAAGTCGCCTGTATTTTATAAAAAAAATTGTTACCTCAGAACTCAGTCGTCGTTTAGCTTATGTACACTTTCAATTAGGTAAATTTTTTTTAAGCTCCGTTCTGATGATGGGATCCATGAAGAATTAAATATTTGTAATAGTGTCTACTGGAGTACCTCAAGGTATAGTTTAAGAAACTATGCCTTGTTATCTTTATCATCAGCATTCACAGCCCGATTTCACCCACTGCTGGGAATAGGCCTCCCTAAGTTCGTGCCATCCACAACAATCCAGTGCCAGTCACAAAAATTATAAAAGGGAAACGTTAGTTTTCACGCAGCTCTAATGATCCATGATAAATCGAGGGAAATACTCAATACGGCGTACATACAGTGGTTTGTGTATTTACAGCTTGTTGCAGTATTGTCAAGGATTTTAACATTGAAAGATGTTTTTACTATTGAAAAATGAACGTGTAAATGCTCGAGCAGACCAGATGCGTATGCGTAGACGTGGATGTACCACTGAGTTGTAATGTATGGAACTGACATATGACGCGCACGTCTACGTTACGCAAGCGGTGTGTCCTGTCTCATTAGGTTCCATACATTACAACTCAGTGGTACGTGCACGTTTACGCTTACGTCTACGCATACGCATCCGGTCTGCTCTAGCCTTTATTGTTCAGGCATGTTTTTCTTTTTTTTTGTGACGTTTGACATCTAGAAAATATAAAATAGTAACGTTACGTGTAAAGGAAAATTTCAGATTTGCATTCCATTTTCAGTGAGAGATACCTATACAAAATTCACTGTAGATTCATTCTAGATGCTGGCCCCACAAATCCTTGGCCTGTTTCCCACGGCACGTGAGTATTTATAAGCGAGCTAGGTATGGCGGTAGTGATACTGCCAACCTCCGTAGCTTGCTAGTTGAAAACTAACAGAAACTCTGGCAAACTACCTCTGTGGCTTAATAAAATATTATGAGTACTAACTGTTTAACATCATCATCATTATCTCCACCGTATGACGTCCACTGCTGGACACCAGCCTCCCTCACGGATCTCCGAGTACTAATTCATAATTAATTCATAATTCATTTATTCAGACACAGGTGGACTTACAGCCTAAGCCAAAACATCCAAGAGCTATTATGATAATATGTAACTTAAAGTAATACAATAATAATTTAATATTATCAAATTTAATAATACTAGTTGTTGCCATACTCACCACGCTTGGCAGGTTGGCGTACGCAGTACGGGATGTTGATACACGGAAAGACGCTGCTGCCTATTTTCCGGAGGTATCCCCGTGCAAGGAGGGAGCAGCATACTCCTGCCGGCACCCGTTTAACATATTTATGAACAAAAGCCAGCACTTAGCAACTGGTCTTTAGTGCATTAATTCCTCTGACCTCGAATCCAGAATACAAAACGCCATTTTTAATAAAAGCAGAACACAGCTAGCCATGTTTATCTAAGCCTGCACTTTAGCTTTGCTTTGGCTCGTAATAATTTTTTGCTTTGGCTGGTAATAATGCAACCTTAGGGCCTTTGTGCACTACACACTCACTTTAAAACATGCAGACGAAAGTTCAACCTTAGGGACTTTGTTCACTAGACACTCACCTTAAAACATACAGACGAAAGTTCAACTTTAGGGCCTTTGTTCACAATACACTCACTTTAAAACATGCAGACGAAAGTTTAACATTAGGGCCTTTGTTCACTACACACTCACTTTAAAACATGTAGACGAAAGTTCAACCTTAGGCCTATTGTGCACTACACATTCACTTTAAAACATGCAGACGAAAGTTCAACATTAGGGCCTTTGTTCACTTCACACTCACTTTAAAACATGCAGACGAAAGTTCAACATTAGGGCCTTTGTTCACTACACACTCACTTTAAAACATGTAGACGAAAGTTCAACCTTAGGCCTATTGTGCACTACACATTCACTTTAAAACATGCAGACGAAAGTTCAACATTAGGGCCTTTGTTCACTACACACTCACTTTAAAACATGCAGACGAAAGTTCAACCTCAGGGCCTTTGTTCACTAAACGCTCTTTCTGCATCCACGGTCAAGAGAGGAGGGGCAACATACTACTGCCGGCACCCCACGGTTTGCTGTGCGGCTCGCAATAATGCAACTTTGGAGCCTTTGCGCACTACCCACCATAAAACATGCAGCCAAAAGTTCACGGTCCGAAAATTCAACGAGAAAATTCATGGTCCGCATATTTCAGTCTTTAGTATGCAATATGCAGTTCAGTTGAAGCGATTTTTCGGTCAATTGTCCTCTTTGCACATCAAAGGATGAACTTTGCTGCGGGCGAAACGGTTAATTTCTGAATGAATGTATGTAATTTGAAGCTGTGTAGTTTTATCGGGGTGGTAGACGTTTTGATGGTTATGATAGGTAGAGGTATAGCAGGAATTCATACCTTTGTCAGAGAAAAATCCAATATTGGTAGCCATCTTTGTGCCACATTGCAATGAAAATTGTGAAATGAGGTCTCATCTCAGCTGCTCATGCATCCAAAGATAATGAGGGGTAGTTGCCATACTCACCACGCTTGGCAAGCGGGTTGGCGAGCGCAGTAAAGGATACACGGAAAGACGCTGCTGCCCATCTTCCGGAGGTATCCCTTAGCAGATTCTTACTGCATCCACGGGCAAGAGAGGAGGGGCAAAATTCTACTGCCGGCATCCCACGGCAAGAAAT
The DNA here is from genome assembly GCA_963082625.1 of Pasiphila rectangulata. NCBI lineage: Eukaryota > Metazoa > Arthropoda > Insecta > Lepidoptera > Geometridae > Pasiphila > Pasiphila rectangulata. Next base: position 4,794,424 of record OY720244.1, on the reverse strand, counting down.
GAGGTCATGAAAACATAAAATGATTCTGCTTAGATAAAATTGTGTCCTAGTTTTAATGTGGATTAAATGGATTTGCGCATCTTATCATCTTGAAGAGACAGTAGAAGCCTTGGTAATAATCTTTAGATCTATTTACTATGTAGATCTAATTTATTTTTAATGAAAAAATACATTTTAAATCGGCTTGTACAGTTTCGAGATCGAAGCTTTTAAAGTTCCAGGTGTTTCCAACTTTTTCCGCAGTACGAAGTATATTATGGAATTTGCATGAATCACAAAGCAGTGACGTCACAACTCCGTAAGGTGCCTTAAGCATATCAATTATGTAAATGCTACAAGCATTGCTCGTTTTTGTTCCATAATTATTTGTTAAGAATGTCAATTAGGTATGTCTTTTCAAGTTTGTCTAATTTGTTGGAGATATAAAAAGCCAAAATCGGACAAAAAGTAAAATTAAGTATGCAGAGGGAATTGAAAACGAGGAAATGCATTAAGTGATATTTTTTCTGGTTTCAGACCCAAGACTCGTATCTAGTTGTGGTAGAACTTTTTGTGAAGATTTCAGGGAAGTACTATCACCATACCTATATCTGCCGCCAAATAGTAATATCTGTATTGCTGTGTTCCGATTTCACGGGTAAGGAGGCTGGTAAAATTACAAGCAGACCTTAAACTCTCGCAGGGTGACGGGCGCAATTCATACGTTGCTCACTTACTTTGTGAACTTGATTACCGTAGTATTGCCGTTGATATAGGTAGGTACTAGTGTATTATATTATCTGTGGTAGAGTTTACCGCTTAACATCAGGTGGGCCTACGGCTCGTCCCGTAATTTAAAACTCATAAAAATTGTAAGAAAAGCAAACATTTTATCCTGCGGCGACTATCGAATCCGCAACCTCCCATAATTTCAGCCGTAAAACATACACTACTGAACACAGGCCTGCTTCATGTATGTATCTCCATGAGTGGTAGTTGCCATACTCACAACGCTTGGCAGGCGGGTTGGCGAGCGCAGCTCGGGATCTTGATGCACGGAAAGACTCTGCTGGCCATCTTACGGAGCTATCCCTTAGCAGGCTCTTACTGCATCCACGGGCATAAGGAGGTGTGACATTCTACTGCCACAACTTCCAGGCTACTACTGTTCCTACATACATATCTACCATCTATTGTTGTGAAATCCAAGCACGCCTATAAAAGCTTGCCACATTTGGAAGAGAAGCAGCATCTACAGCACAAGTTCACACTTAGTGTAGATCAGATGCTGCAGACCAACTACATTGTACAAGTCTTACACATGTAAAGTTAGGTTTAAATTAAATTAGGTATGAATTGTTATGATTTTGAAATAAACAATTTATTTATTATTTATTACTAAACCAACTGCTCCACGAAGTTCGTCGAATACCCTTGCATTGAGACCACAAGCACTCGGTGTACGTTGGGTCATTTATTCAGCAGCCATGTTTTATTCCCCACTGCACGGCACTTCGTGAGAAATGCATTTAGAACACTGTCGCACTGGGGCGGTTTTTTATTTATTTTAATGTGACGCCACTTAAGTTTCACGAAATTGCTTTGAAACAGACACATTCAGATATTCATAGGATACAATTTTAATTTCTTTATGTTTATTTCTAATTGTTTATGTATATGTTTCAGTCATTGTGATTAAATAGCTATTATACATAATGACTGGTCATTCATACAGGGTGAATTTTTGAGACGGGACAGTAAGGGCAGGTACCTTAACCGTTATAGTTACAGGAAAACGTTTTTAGAAGACTATCAATAAATTTTTAAGAACTGCATTTACAGATTTTGGAAAAAATTTACAGTCAGCAAGAAAATGGTCATTTTACACAAAAACATTTTTTGAAGCCAATCGATTCTGTTTCTTCGAAGGATCAAAAGTCTCTCAGATCGGTGAATGAGATAGGTATAAATCTCAGTTCGTTCTCGCGTACTGTTCCTGCGCCACTGTGTCTGCTATCGCCACTGTGTACCACTTGACCCTACATACGTTATGTAGATCAGTAGGTACATTTTGACATTCAGACCTAACCACCCGGAAACATAAAACCGCCCATTGCATGTTATTTGTTTGTCACCTTGTGTTATTTCTGCCTATAGTGTACGTACAAGAAGGTTACATCTAACTATCTAAAGTAGCCAAAAAAAAGTTTATGGTTAAGTAACAGTTCCTTATTATTATTATTTATTTATAGATATTTTCAGCTTGGTGCTTGTAAAAAGACCGCTACTATTATTATTATATTTTTATTTTTCAGAGCCTGTACTACACTGCAGTTAATAGGGGGTTTGACCACAGATTACAAAACTAAGTTAGACGACTTTGGTCTTAAATTACAAATCACAAGGTATAATGTCCGCTATCCACTTGTATAAAAATGTCGATGTGTAAATATGCCAACATTAAATTTTGTCAATGTAGAAAAGTGACACAGTATATTTTGGTCTTTATGTAAAAATGTCGAAGTATAATAACGTCCAGCCGTATGCTAATGTTAGGATAGCCTACCTCCCTTAATAGATCTTATGACAATGAAATACCAATCAACACGAATGCTCATCCCAGAATGTGCTTAATTCACATAATTCAGTGGTAACGTCTGCTTAAAATCTATCTAACCGGGTGATATAAATGGATGCAATTAGCTACGTTATGCTCCGTTAAGGGGGCAGTAGTTAGGGTAAGAGTCTATTGTGGTAGTGGGTGTAGTCAAGTACCGTATTTGGGGGAGTTTGAAGTTCTAATGTTCTAGTTCTGTATCCTTTTTTTAGTGGGAGTTAGGAAAATATAAGGGCTTCAAGGGGCTTACGTCGCACAAAGAGCTAAATAGAAATATATAGTCCAGATATAATTGTATTTTCAAAAACGAATCGCACGGACATTGTAATAGATAGCAGATCTATAGCTAATATGTTGCATGCTGATTAAAGATATCATCATCATAATCTCAGCCTTATGACTACTCCACTGTCCACGTCCACGTCCACTGTTGGACATAGGCCTCCCTCATGAATCTCCAAGAATATGAGGGGTTTGTTGCCATACTCGCCACGCTTGGCAGACGGGTTGGCGAGCGCAGTACGGGATGTTGATACACGGAAAGACGCTGCTGCCCATCTTCCGGAGATATCCATTGGCAGGTTCTTACATTAAAGGTAAAGTTCATGTTATTTCAATCTGCATGGTCCTCATGTCACACGCAGTTCTAAACTTTTGTAGTGTCAACGTTCACACAACTTTTTGTAAACACACAAATAAGGTTTAAATAAAAACTACCTAAGTCACATCTCCTCACTGTAAGTAAACAATAGTGTCAGTTTTATCGGCACACTTTCTAACTAAAGTTAGTTTTTCGATATAAAATGGTACAATTTTACGTTAAAAGCTCTAAATTAAGAAATTTCACATCTCCAATTACCTTTAGGAACTGCATTAGGAGAATTGAAACCAACACAGGATACCAACTTGTTCATCATAGGCCCTTGCCCCCATACCTTAGTCCAGCCCAAGCTAGCTCCATTTTCCACCCGACTTTGTATTGGAAATATGGGGTGTTCTAAGCCCGGTGCCAACTTCTAGATAGGAAGGATAGGAAACTTCGGTTAAACACCTCGGCTATTCCCGGGGAGCTCATCAACTAACGTACCTATATTATGCCGGTATCTTAATAGCGTACTTTCCCTTAGCGCGTTATTTATAACTAGGATTAATAGTTTATAGTACCAAGCAGGATCGGTTGGAATTTATCACCTTTTATTTTGTTTATAAGGACTAATAAATAGCGTAGTTATTTCGAAACCGTTATGGGCCGACGGTGAAGGAGTAATCTGAAAAGGCTTCAATTCTTAGCAGAGAAGATAATAATGCTTTAAGTAATGTTAGCCGGCTTTCATTGAGATGGGTCATAGGTCAATGTCATTGGTAATAACTTGCGTCTGTAGGATTCTCCATACTTGTATGTTTTTCATATATTTACACAAGCAACTCCATATCTTCAAAATAGTAGGTACCTAATAGTTGCCTACCTATTCCTTTTGAAGGTTGCTATTTCTTCTTCTATGTTGGCAAATAAGAATGCTGGAAAACCCTTCTTCTTTATAAGTTAAACATGTATAAAATGACATTTCTTTTAAACAAAATATATGCACTTACTTGTGGCGCTAACTTCAGGACCGAGGGATTCGAAAGCTTTTCCGAAGCTCAGCTTCAACAAACGATCAGAATCTGAAACAAAGTTAGCTTCATCTTATACATATTTTCATAGCACTTTTCCTCCACCAATGCTGCGAAACAATTGCGAAGTTTGTCTCAGTATCAAGAGATGGCGTTGTAATGCGACTAACCACAACGCCACCTGTGGTATTCAGTAAGAACTCTGTTATGACAGAGCCGAACAACCTTACAGTGTAGTTCCGAAGTTTTGTAAGAGATGGCGCTTTTGCAGAGAACAGCATTGAGTTCCGTGGTATAAATAGAGATGGCGTTTTGAAAAATAATCTATGTTATGTTTATCAAAAACGTCGTTTACAAGTATTTTTGATATAACTATCATGTATAAGATTAAAATTAAGTGAGAATTGCATGATAGGTACGAAAATTCCTTAGCAATTTGCATCGTCGTAAACTGGATTCCAGCCAAAACTATTCATACCGTTCGCTGTCGCAAACTCAGGATCGGTAACATTTATTACGTAGCAGCGACAAATTGAAGCGAAATTTTATTTAAAAATTCTAATTTTCAAAGTGGAATTGAAAAATTCAAACGGTGTTTTCGTAGGTAACTGTACCTACGTTCTGTATTCAAGTTTTGAATGGAATGAAGAATTTGGATTTGAAAAAATGTAACCTTCGAAAATGTAGCATAGATGCCGTAAGGACCTTACGGCATCTATTGCTACACCTTTGTTAGCTTTATGTTCAAAGTTTAGTACTTAGTTATTTACTTTTTTATATAGCTGATGTTATTCCGAAATGAAATAAAATAAAGAAAAGGCTCAGAATAGAGCTAATAAAGGCTAATATTCAATAAGAACATTCTTATGTCAAAAAAGGTGTGACAGTAAAACATAACATCGGTTATGCGGTTATCGGCGATGGTTATGAGCAGCCTTCAATATTGGCACCCACTGGTCCCGTGGTATACCTTCCTATTTCATTTTAACAAGTCGGTATTACTAGTGACACCAAAGTAGATAGGCGCAGTCGGAAAACAAAGACACAAGCAATTATTGAAAAAAAATACACCACTTAATTTAAAGTCGAATCGAACGGCGAATAGTTTTTTCAAGAAAATCTTCGACTGGGTTTTAAGGGATGGAAAGAAGTCGTATATGTGTGACGTTAGACGACAAGGGGTACGAGGTGTCTGCAAATTTGTCACGTCAAATTTTAAAATGAATTGTTTGCCGTGGGGTGCCGGCAGTAGAATGTTACCCCTCCTCTCCTACCCGTGGATGCAGTAAGAGCCTGCTAAGGGAACCTCCGGAAGATGGGCAGCAGCGTCTATCCGTGTATCAACATCCCGTACTGCGCTCACCAACCCGCCTGCCAAGCGTGGTGAGAATGGCAACTACCCCTCATGGAGATCCATGAGGGAGGCCTGTGTTCATCAGTGGACGTTTTATGGCTGAAATGATGACTAGAGAGGGAGGAAGTCATAAATTAATGTGACCAGCTGTGACAGGGGTGTAGGAGTCAACAAGACATTAAATTTATGTGACGTAATTAACGAATGGCCCTTCACCGGATAATGAAGATGTACTTGTCTTCGTTGTTTCTAGTGGATACACGGAAAGACGCTGCTGCCCATCTTCCGCAGATATCCCTTGGCAGATTCTTACATTAAGGGTATATAGTTCATGTTATTTCAATCTGCACGGTCCTATGTTACACGCAGTTCTAAACTTTTGTAGTGTCAACTTTCACACAAGTTTTTGTAAACACAAAATGTAAAAAAAAACCAAGTGACATCTCCTCACTGTAGGTAAACAATAGTGTCAATTTTATCGGCACACTTTCTAACTAAAGTTAGTTTTTCGATATAAAATGGTACAATTTTACGTTAAAAGCTCTAAATTAAGAAACGTCACATCTCCAATTATTACCTTTAGGAACTGCACCAGGAGAATTGAAACCAACACAGGATACCAACTTGTTCTAGAATCATAGGCCCATGCCCCCATGCCTTAGTCCAGCCCAGATGTCTTCGTTGTTTCTAGTGGATTCCGTGACTTGTCGATTTCCCCTGAAGATGCCTTGTAGAGAGACGAACCACGTGTCGAATTCTTTTTGAGTCTTTTTTCAAGCGCTCATTAGTTATAGGTTAGCGCATTTGTTACTTAATATTTTTTATTCATTTAAATATGAAAATGAAGGGGAATCCAACTATAAGCCGTGGGGTGCCGGCAGTAGAATGTTACCTCTCCTCTCATGCCCGTGGATGCAGTAAGAGCCTGCTAAGGGATACCTCCGGAAGATGGGCAGCAGCGTCTTTCCGTGTATCAACATCCCGTACTGCGCTCGCCAACCCGCCTGCCAAGCGTGGTGAGTATGGCAACTACATGGAGATCCATGAGGGAGGCCTGTTCAGTAGTGGACTTTTTATGGCTGGAATGATGATGATGATGATTTAGATATGAGGACTTACCAGCAGCGGTGGAGTCGGGTGGCGGCTGGAATGTGAAGGTGGCTGCAAAACCTTGCCCCGGAGACGCGGAGTTCGCCGTGAACTGCAGGAGCAGCGCCGGACCGGTGGACAGCACTTCGAAACCTTAAACAAGTCAAAAGATTTATTGTAATACAATACAATTTTTTATTAATAACCAAGTTACAAGTCACAAAGATAAGGTAAGCAATATAGTTTATAATATCGACCTTAAATTATAGTAAGTGTATGTATATAAGTAATATAGGTAATTAGAGTAATATAATTATTCATCTCAATCAATAATTCATGTAATTCATATTTTGATATAATTTAAAATTAATAATAATGTAATTCATATATTTATATATTATTCTAAATCTAATTAAATAAAGGGCAATGCGTAGAACTCGTCTACGAATAAAAAGAACTCTCTAAGAGCCATTTCTTTAGTCTATTTTTAAACATCATGGTGGAAGTAGCGCCCTTTATAATAGCGTCCGGTAGCCTGTAATTTTGTAGACCGAAGGACCCGTGATATATACGGACCTCTCCGACTTGCGCCGGCCGGTATTCACAATAGTAGTAAAATGCAATGAAAATATCTAGTTTTAATTCCGCTAATGCTGAGATGCATGAGCACCGCCCTCCCGCCCGCTAATTATGCACATGCAGGGAGAACTAGGTTGTTAGTGCAACATGCATACCCAAACCCACACGACGACATGTGTTTCGCCTCTCCGCGAGGCATCTCAGGGGAGACGCCGAGGTGTTGACTGGTCGGCGGCTGGAAAGTTCCATGTTGCATGTGCATAATTAGCGGGCGGGAGGGTGGTGCTCATGCATCTCAGCATTAGCAGTATTAAAACTAGATATTTTCATTGCATTTTATTGACATGGATTTCCACAAAGTAACGCCTGATTCCATTAATTATGTAATAGTAGTACCTAGTTCTTTTTACTACCTCTCATGGAGATCTATGAGGGAGGCCTGTGTCCTAGTGGACGTTTTACGGCTGAAATGATGAACACGAGGTTTATTATTTGTTTAAGATTGACAGCGGCATCTCTTGTCTTATATCAGAACTAATGTATTTAGAACATAAAGGTTTCAAGTCAAAAAAGTTTCAGATCTTTGCAAACTTCAGAGTTATGGAGGGAAGGGTATTTTTACATTTTATAAATAAGTCAAAATCTATATATAAAATGCAAAATTACCGCGATAAGGCTTCAAAGAAAACAAAAATAAACTTTCTAAGTCTTAGACGACGAGCAATGCCCCTGCTGCGCCGAAATATCGGTAAACTCAAGAAGACTCGAATCATGGTGAATATCCCATGAATATTGCATATAGCTTTCTCATAGTATTTTCATATACTTAGAACAACAACAACTTTAAGATTTTTAATCAGTGTTATATATAGCACAGTCATTCCTATCCACTTTATTTAAACTAGATGGCCCGTTCGGACAAGCCAAGGTTCAAAAGTTTTTTTGACATCCTCCGTGGTGTGGAGCAGTTGGTCTTATAGCTGGATGTGGCACAGGAGGTGGCGGGCTCGATTCTCGCCGGGGACCAACCTTTGCTTTCTGCCGGCATTTGTCTCGGGGTCTTTGTCATTTGTTTGTACAAAGAAATATGAATTAAGAATTCTATCAATCATCTGGTTTCTATAGCACAAGCTTTGCTCAAGTTGGGACTAGATGGCGCTGTGTGTGTCTGGGAATTAACATAATTTTATTGTTAACACAAAAATGATAATTAATAAAATCAAAGTCATAGTCTTTAAGTGTTTATCCAATAGAGAAAAGTGCTACATAGAATAATCAATTTATCAAAAAAGAACAAGGCTCATTGAAATTGAATATAGAACATAATTGAATTTGTTCGCTTCAGAAAAGTTTTTTTTGTGAGGGAAAGAAGCAAAGAAGAAACCTCACTCTTTCACTTCTATTTATTGTTAAAATTTTTGAATAAGTCAACTAAGTACCACATTGTTCATTTAAGATGTAAACAAAGTCAATAAGGAGTACCTACAATGATAAGATGACTGCATCGCAATAGAAATTAACGTTATCAGCGACAATTTGCTGATTCCAACTCATTAGTAATTGATAGTCTCGACCTTTGTTCAATAACAAGTTTGTCATAGGATGTTTATCTTGTGACCTTTACCTACGAGATAATAATATGTGAAGATAGTTCCTTATACATATATGCATAACTTCGTACTCATTTCTACACAGTGGAACATAGCAAAGGGAAATGTTTCTAGCACAAATTCCTATGAAAATTAGAAAATGCAAATACCAAAATAAACCACTACAATTAAGGTTCATATACGATGTTGTTAAGTTAAATGGGTTTTTTACTCACGTTAAATATTCGTTGAAAATAGGTTTCCAATGTGTTTAGTTCCTCCCAGGGGAACTTTCGTCAGGGAATGGAGTTTATCGCCGCACCTTTTCCTTCCCTCTCACGCGCCCGCGTGGATATGCTTTGAATAAGGTCCCATTTTTTTAACTCATTTTTGATGATCCTTGAGGAATCGGATATATAGGTAAACATACCTCTATAGCGATTTCAGTATATTTAGCTTAAGGTTTAGGCTCAATAAATTGCATTCAAGATTTGAAGTGTAACTGATGAAGACAGATAAATATGGAGCAGAACGGTGATGAATTGGTTCCCGAAATACAATAAACGAAAAAGGGGGAGACAGTTCAAAAGATGGGAAGACGAGCTGAAGGAAGCAAGCAAAACTTGGATAAGGAGCGCGAGAGACAGAGATGACTGGAAGAGGTTGGAGGAGGCCTTTGACAAAAAAGGGCAACCAGATATACATACTCATCATTGGCGCATCATCTTTGGCGCTCGGTCAACGGGTTAGCATTGTTTATGTAAACGTCCCGTATAATATAGCTTAAAATACATAAATCCCGCGGAGTTTTCTATCAAAAACATTTTAAAACTAGTGATATAGTGTTTACTCAAACGATTTTACATTAATCACAGCCGAATATTGTGTGAAAACATCATAAAGTGAAAAAGTTTTTGTGAATCGGAGAAATAACTATTCATCGGGTGCCATCTTGAACGTGCACTACCGCAGGCGACACTCACGGTTACGCGTAAGGCGCAAGGGTCATTTCCGCGCATCAAGCTCACCGCGCTTGCATTACCGGTGCGCTGCGTCATCGGCCATAGAATAAAGACAACACAAGTTCAGATAAGGACTCGTACTCACCGAGGCTTTGCGAATATTTGGCATCAAGATGAAATGTTCAGGATGCTTAAAAAGTGCTAAAGACTGCATTAAATGCACATCCAGCTCATGCGAAAAATACTTCTGTTCGCAATGCATAAATATATCCGCGATTACCAATGACCAGAAAAAATCCTGGAAATGCCCGGATTGCAGTGCTTCAACTAAAAAAGGAGGAGATAACACCCTTACTCCTGTGCGCGGGGGAAATGAGTTCCAGAATATTACGCATCGGAAAAAACAAGACCCACCAGAAGAAACAAACACATCCGATGTCAAAGAACTTATATCTGAGGTACGTCTACTGACACAGGAAATATCTTCCTTGAAACAGAAATTGGAAGACACCACCAGCTCTCTGACCCGCTGTCATGAGCGTCTGGATGAGTTGGCTGCCGCGGTGGCCACTAACGAGTCACGTATCCAAGTTATCGAAGACAAGGAGAAAGTAATTACCGACTTACGGATGAATGTTGAACTGCTTCAAAGAGATTTGAACACTCAAGCACAGACCCAATTACGAAACGAGTTCGAGCTTTCAGGAATTCCCGAACACCAGAACGAAAATCTACACCACATTGTTCTTCTAGCGGCTAGAAAAATCGGAGTCTCATTGGAAGACAACGACATAGACTGGGTAACACGAGTTGGTATAAGGACGCCCGCTTCCCTTGAAAATGAAATAAAACCTCCACGTTCTATAGTGGTTCGCCTATTACGAAGATCAAAACGGGACGTCATGCTGAAGGCATCTAAGTCTCGGAGAGACATTAAGAGTGATGATCTCGAAATCAAGGGAACTTCAAGAAAGGTATACTTCAACGAGCGGCTTACAAAAGAAAACCGTTTGTTATTTCGCGAATCAAGAATTAAGGCAAAACTACACGGATTTGCTTTCTGCTGGTGTAACCAAGGTTCTATCTACGTACGCCAGCGAGAGGGCAAGGCCGCTATTCACGTGCGTACACTTGCTAACTTGTACAACATTTTTGATGATGCGACTAACATTGCGAGTGCTCCACAAATATAACGGAACTCTTGTGTGTAACTTCCGACTCGAAAAAGATAAAATATTTATATACTGGTATTCTCGTGTGCACTGTGCCTTAACTAGAGTCTTATCTCCGAGTCTTAAAAATATTATAAACCACACCGTCATTGTATGTTTCTGTCATGAATGTTTAAATGCTGTATTTTGCCTTGTATTTATCTACGTTATTATTTTACAAAACCAATATCAGTTTACAAATACATATCTATTACTCGTTTATCTATTTATGTACAGAAAAAGTGATTTTAAACTTGAAAGTCGAATAGTAAATATAAAACTTTTATTTACCTATGTTATTATTTTACAAATCGAATATCTGTTTACAAATACATTTATATTACTCGTATATATATTTATGTACAGAAAAAATAATTTTAAACATGAAAGTCAGATATTATTTGATATAAAACTTTTTTACTTTGGCTCTGTTAATTTAAAACTTATACATATAACTAATATTGACCTTGGCAAGAAAAGGATTAGAAAATGCAGATTCTTCGGCGGATGGCTTGGTAGTAGTAGTTATAAAATAATAAACACTATAGCAAATCTTCAGTACTTCAGTTTTATTTTTCGAAAATCGATTTAGATAATATTACGTCAGAGTTAGAATCAATTGGTATTATTACATGCCATTCGCTGACTGAACCTGAACAAGTAGGCAGAACTCTAAAGCCATTCCATAACTTTACGATACTTACATTCAACATTAGAAGTATTTCGAAAAACTTTGACTGTTTTCTTATTTACCTCGCACGATTGAATACAAACTTTGACGCTATAATCCTAACCGAATGTTGGCTCAACGAAACAACGCTTATACCTCAAATTTCAAACTACACATCTTATAGGACTTTTAAATATATAAATAAGAATGGTGGTGTGGTTATCTATGTGCGAAATTGTTGGAGTTCTACGGTTACAGAACCTGCCATAGATGACGCAAACTGTTTAATCTTAGCACTGCCAAATTCATCAACAATTTTTGGTATTTATCGCTCGCCTTCCTTTTCGAACACTAGCAACTTTCTCATGTCTCTCGATAAAATCCTTGACAACTACAAGGGCCAAACTAATCTATTAATGGCGGGTGACATAAACATCAACATCATACAAACTGTAAACAAAACCCCCGACATAGATTATTTGTGCCTCTTAGCTCAGCATGGCTTATTACCAGCAATTACCGCTGCTACTCGCAACAAAACCTGTCTTGATCACATATTTATCAAAACCAAGAAAAATGCAATAGGAATTATTTGTGAATCAGATATAACAGACCACGATTTAGCCATAGCCGGACTATCATTAATTAAACCTAAACATGGGCAAAATTACAAATGGAAAATTACGAGAGACGTCACATTCATAACAAAAGACCTTAAGGGAATTGATTGGGAATTAACTTTACGAAACAAAACTGTAAACGAAATGGTCGAAATTTTCACCAACACTTTGCAGACTACCATCAATAAGCATTCTCATAACACACTTGTCCCACGTACCAAACGCATTCTAAAACCGTGGATAACGCTAGGATTAGTGCGATGCATGCGCCATCGCGATCGTCTCCACGCGAGGTATAAACGCAATCCTACCGATCAAACACAGCGCACCATCTACACACGCTATCGCAACTACTGCAACGGCTTACTTCGGAAACTCAAAAGGGAATATGAAAACCAGGAACTAGAAAAAAACAAACATAACCCTCGATGCCTTTGGAAAACTATCAAAGATATTTGTCACCTCACTACGACTAAACGTGAGCCAATAGAGTTATTTAAAGCTTTTGGAAACACCAACTCTTCTCTAGCACTCAATTCTTGCAATGAGTATTTTTCCACCGTAGGTAAGACACTTGCACATAATATAATGTCAAATTTACAATCGACTCAAGAGGCATTGGCTAATGATATCGATTTAGTTGGCAGCTTTCCAAATTCTTTTTTCATGCATCCCACAGATGTGTTGGAAATTGATAGAATTATAGGAAACCTGCAAACTGATAAAGCACCAGGCAAAGACGGCATAACCAACTTGATTGTCAAACAGATAAAGGAAGTCATAATAATGCCACTAACAGTCATATTTAATAAAAGTCTGTTAACGGGCGTTTTCCCAGACATGTGGAAAGTTGCTACTATAATACCCCTCCACAAAGCAGGCCCCAAAGATATGCCCAACAACTACCGTCCTATTTCACTTCTTGGAGTGTTCTCAAAAATTCTAGAGAAACTGGTAAATAGTAATCAGTAATCACTAATCCAATATCTTGAATCTCGAAATATCCTATCCAATAGGCAATTTGGGTTCAGGCAAGGTCATTACACTGACGGAGCCTTATCTCTTCTCTTATCCAAAGTAGTTCCCATCTCGACCGAAACAAGAGCTGCGTAGGGGTATTCCTGGACCTCGCCAAGGCTTTTGACACTGTTTCTGTTCCTATCCTACTTAAAAAGCTAGAATGTACAGGCATAAGAGGAACTGCACTAAACTGGTTTTTAAGTTATAGAAATGAAAAATGCAATCAAAATTTTGTCTCCGACGGGACTCGAACCCGTAACGTTCAGACGAACACCTTCAACGCAGGCTGCCTTTAACCGTTTCGGCTACGGAGCAATTAACCGCCGGGTCGAAAATCTTGACTGCCTTTATCGGTTTCAAACCGAGTGGCGACATCTAGCTGAAATTCTTAGAATTATTCTAGCCCACTGTCCGACAACCAGTAGTCAGTAGCAGTGAAGAGATGTCGCTTTAGTTAATTTTATAAGCAATGTTTTTTATTTAAAGTGTAAACCCACACTAAGGTATCATTATAGAAATGAAAAATGCAATCAAAATTTTGTCTCCGACGGGACTCGAACCCGTAACGTTCAGACGAACACCTTCAACGCAGGCTGCCTTTAACCGTTTCGGCTACGGAGCAATTAACCGCCGGGTCGAAAATGGTTTTTAAGTTACCTGACAAACAGAAAACAGTGTCTTAGCGTTGGCGGGATAACAAGCGATCCACATCCTGTCGAGTTTGGCGTTCCCCAGGGAAGTATTCTTGGCCCTACACTTTTTATTTTATACATAAATAGTATACACAACACCAGACTAAAAAATGCAGATATAATTTGTTATGCCGACGACACTGCAGTAATATTTCATGGTTCAAACTGGCACGATGCCCTAGCACACGCAGAGTTGGGTATGCAACAAATAAACCAGTGGCTTTTGAGAAATCTCCTGACGCTTAATATCCAAAAAACCAAATTTATTTGCTTTCATAAAACCAAAGCATCTTCTCCACCAATCACCATATCTGCAATCAAACTTCATAGTTGCAACAAAGCATCAACATCAGCTGTAAGTTGCACTTGTGAACACATATCTCGCACAAACTCAATGAAATATCTGGGAGTAATTTTAGACGAAAATCTTAATTTCAAAGACCATATAAATAACCTTTCCTCCAGAGCCCGCAAAATTATCAACGTTATGAGACAGCTTAGAAATGCTGCCAATACCGACACACTAAGATCTACTTACCAAGCTTTATGTCAATCCATTCTCACTTACTGTATCACCTGCTGGGGTAGTGCGCCAAAATCCACAATAATTCAGGTAGAAAGAGCGCAAAGGTCTGTCTTAAAGACAATGCTTAGAAGACCATTTAGATATCCCACAGAATTGGTGTACAGAGAAAGTGGCGTCCTTACCATCCGGCAACTTTTCATTCTAAAAACATCTTTAGCGGCCCACAAAATAGTCCTTAATAGCGACAACTATAGTCAAATGTTAACACGTAGAATTTTCAAAATGCAGACAGAGCCCGTGAATACGACATTTGCTCAACGGTTTAGCCCGTTCATTTTAACATCGACGTACAATACAGTCGTTAAAATGTGCGATATAAAGCAATGTTCCATTAATAAAGCAAAAAAATATTTTAACAAAATGGCTATTAACTCTGAACTACGACCTAACAGAAAATCTTCTAGTCTCACAATCCTGAATTTTAGGTAACACCTATATAATCCGGTAACCCACTTATTATTCTATATTAATTATATACGTATACATTATATTTATAAATATATATGTATATATATATATTACAATATATATTATTATATGTACAACATAGATACCGTATTATTGTAATTTTTAATACAATAACTTCCCAGTTAACCCTGGCCGAGGACCTAAATCAAAAGGTAAACGTATCGATGCCCACGATACAGATTATCAATCTAGTGTGGGTATCATAGGTAACTGTAAAATTAGGACTTGTACCAGCAAATCAAGAAGTTGACTTAAACTGTGTTAAAATTTTAAATAAGTATAATGTAAAATTAATTTTAAGTTAATGTTACTCATTGTAAATTATCCAAACTTGTTTTTGCTGAATAAATAATTTTTTCATTTTTCATTTTTTCATACATAAGTGTTGATGTCGTAATGTAAAATAACTAAATTTAAGTAAAATCATGTATCTGTTGTAATAAAGGCTTAAATAAAAACTGATGAAGAAGACCACAGATGGTTATTAAAACTCTTCAATATTACAAAATTCACGGGTGACGACCTCAGAAGATGGCTAATATAGTAATGCCTATCCACTAATCATCATTCTTACCTACACATCATCATCATCATTAAGCTGAGACTGAGACCTTTTGTGACTCAAGCATGGCTTCATTATTTTTGTCTTTTTTTATGTACCTAATTAATGTTTTCTATGCTTATTGTCACAAATAAAGAAATTATCTATCTATCTATCATCATCATCATAAGCATTAGGGTCATTGGAATGAAATAATGGAATAGTGTGGTAATAGTGTGTACCTACTGGAGTCCCTCAAGGTATAGTGTAATGCAGTAAATTTAAACTTGCGGTTAGGTTTTCCGTTTCATTTAATAATGTTTGCTTTCTTTTAAACCCAGTTCTGATGATGGGATCCATGATAAATCATGGGAAATATTTAAATGTAATAAGAATACATATAGCGTTTTAGGTGTTTTGAGCCACATTTTAGAATTTTCTCTATAAAGTCGGTTTTTTTTGTTGACAAATTAAAGCATTATTTTGAGGTCGGTTTAAAAACAGACAAACATTGATAAAGCTTGTAAAAAGAGGTTGTGTTTGTAAACTTGTATATAGTATTCCTGGGGTGCGCTAACTTTAACTACTTATACGATTTCAAATGATATGTCACCAAAAGAATGGAAACTCAAGATAATCAGCCGCAAATAATACCTAGTCTTGATTAAAGGAGGTTTTAGGACAAATATGTTGATTTTCTAGTTTTTTTAACATTTGTTGAATTCTTTCTCATATCCTTATTTACATTTCTAATACAATCCATACAACGATTCTTTTGTCTTCATCTCACACTCTCTACATCAATATTAATTCCTAACATTCTTCTTGCTCATATTTTATTTCTTTAGTTAATTTTATTAGCATTCACAAATCAGATTACAATCATAAATGCCTAAAATACATAACACATTAAACTTAAAACGATCAATAATCCATTTTATGTCAACTTATCAAAGGTTCCATGATTATAAATTAAAATTACCCTACGGTTGGGGATAGGAGGGACATTTACGTAACATGATTATATCATAAAATTTTGAATACATCACCTGTGTATATTGGCATCGAAGAAATCCAGATTGTTGACATTAAACAAGCGTCATATGACTATACCATGCCAATCCATTACTTCTCATCTTTTCTACTACTGGATAATTTTATATTCTCTCCTATAAACTCATTCCTATCTTGTCTTTATTCTCGGCAATAAAACAAAAGTCAACTTTCATCAACATTTTTATACAAAGAGTTTAAGTAACAGCGTTGCTATTCATTTTAAACATGCTAAAGAGATCCCGACAACATCAAAGGCATACCTGAGCAAATTTTTCAGAGAAATTAAAAGAAATACTTGACAAGCAAGCTAGCTACGTGACTACTTCTCGAATTAGGTGAAGGTGGAAGGGTGGTAATCACGCCGCAACCGCAGCTGAAGCGAAAACGCTGGGAGTTAGGGCTGTAAGTTTTGACAACTGTCAAAAACCTTAACTGCCACGCCATGGACCTATACGACCACTCCTTAACTCGAATTTACTACTTCAAGACTTAGATATAAAATTGTTCCTCATTATTAACCGACACCAAAAAGAAGCAGAGGGCCTACTCCTGAATGCAAATCGCTATGAATCGAAATTGTAATCAAGCCAAACTAACACTTATGGTCATCATTACGTAAAGATTGCCATACTGACGACAATATCGTAATCGTTTCCTAGATTAGACGCCCAGGTTCTCAATTCGACTGTTTTATATGTATGTTTGTAAAGCGATTACTCCGCCAATTATGAATGTATTTTGATGGTTCTTTTTCTATAAAGTGGGTGATGTTTCAGTGGTGATCAAAACTCGATTGTGATGATGGGATCCATGAGGAATTAAATAATTGTAAAAGTAGACATTGGAGTCATAAAAGCCATAAAAGAAGAAGACTTGGAAGAACCTTCCGAATTATAAGATCGAATGAAGATCTCCTGGTACTCGACAAGGAACGATCCTTCTCGAAGAAAAAAAAGCTTTGCTGACCGCAATGATTGCCATAATGATCATTCCTTTCAGTTCAAACTAAAATACCAATATTCTTCATTAGTTTACCTTTTTAAATAAGGTTTTTGGAAATATCATTGTACGATTTGAATTGGAAAATTATTTTTCTTCAAAATTAGCTGAAGACAATGCTAGATGTACAGGATGTTTGGAGCTCTGTTTGCCAGCCAGTAAATTTTCTAAAACAGTTGTATTTTTAAACCTGATAAATGATATCTGCATTAATTTCAAAGATTTCATAAGCCTGCCAAATTGAGTATGCTCTTAATCATTACCTACATGAACCACAAACAAATATTCGCCTGCTGCTCTCGTTAATTATTTAACTCGTAAATAATTTACAAGCAAATGGGTGCGACGAACACAAGCATATGCCAACCCTAAATACTGCTTTGACGCGGCATTACTCATTCAAAAAAGGACTAACGGTAGGCGATGACTGACGAAGTAAATTCCATTGTGAGAACATAAATACTTGTGGTTATCAGTATTTATTACCTCAGTGTTCTTGGTGAGTTTTGTAATGATCTTTATAAGAATGAGGATAGAGTTAAAATGTATTTGTGAGATAGTAAGTAGTTTAAAATCCGTGGCCGTAAAATATTGGGATTTTTAGATATTTTCTTGACCACAAATTTGTTTTACACCCTCTGCATCGGCCACTTCTATCTACCGGAGGCGATGATGCGAACGATGGTTGTTCCTGAAGATGCTTCCATCTTAAATAACTACAGGCCTATATCACTCGCGACAGTAATAGCCAAATTATTGGATGGTGTGATTGATAAAAACTTAGAAAAACAGTTAAACTTTCATGACGCTCAGTTCGGTTTTAGAGCTGGGCTGTCCACTGAAACTGCAGTCTTAATCCTCAAACACACCGTCCATTATTATACAAGCAGAAGCACTCCCATCTATGCCTGCTATTTGGACCTATCAAAGGCTTGTCATACTCAACAAGATCAAAGGATCTTGTACTCAACAAGCTGTGGCATGCTGTGGCATAAGCTCTCCACTCAAACTAAATTGCCTCCAGAGCTCATATCACTTTTTAAATACTGGTATGGTAATCAGGATAATTGTGTGAAATAAGCGGGATCAATATCGGACACGTATAGGCTGAGATGCGGGGTTAGGAAGGGGGGGGGACCTCGCCCCGTTTGTTCTGCAGCATGTACATAGACTGCCTGATCCGTGAGCTCAGCAGCACACAGGTCGGCTGTTCAATCAATGGGGTTACCATGAACAACATAAGTTACGCTGACAACATGGTGCTGCTGAGCCCATAGATTGTCGATTTTTTGCCCAGAAATGCCCTAACAATTTAGTTCGTCTGAGAAGTACGATATTACAGGCCTTCCTGGCATCGATGACCTTCTCATCCATCTCATCTCAGTTGGAATCTCTGTCCTCCGAGCCATTGTTTTATGTTTGGAGACGGGAAGATGCCGCGGGGGGGCGTATCTGGGAATCTGCTGATTTTACTCATCTTCACGACTTCCGTGGCGCATTTTATAGTAGTAGTAGAACTTTTTGTGAAAAAAGTTGGTTTCCCCCGGCTGTGACGCAGGAGGTTGCGAGTTCGATCACCACCGGGAGACAAAATGTTTGCTTTATCTGAAGATGTTTGTCTCGGGTCTGGGTGTTTTTTTTATGTATAATAAATATGTATTTACATAAAATGTATTTATGTATGTATTCTAAATATGAACCATCTGATACTCTACCAACTCTACTTTTTTGGGGCGGGATGATTAATGATTAAATCATTCACTTTATTTCCACAGTTCGTATTTACAAAACTTAGCCCCGTCAACACCTTGATGGTGCCTTAACAGTGCTGTGTGAAATGTTCAGCTTTATTTATTTACATAAAAATAATGTATTTTTCGTACATAAAATATATACAATGAGAGCCCCTTTTCAGTGAAAAAATACCTGTGTTAGAGGCTCCCGCTTTTCCAAAATCTAAGTTATTTTATATAAGAACAAAGTCTGAACACTGTAAACAATCTGATCAAAAGACATAATTTTAAACTATTTAACTCTATCGCGTAATTACCTTATATTATTATTTCTTAACGTTTCGAAAGCTCTGCCGCCCAATTAAAGTCGGAACATACTTTATTTATACAATTAAAGGATTTACATTTCTTCTTAGATCTTAAAATATAAAATTTAACAAATAAAATAGAACTGTATTTCTTTTAACGAAAAATTCAGACACGCTTGCACCCTTGCACGCCGCCCATGGCTGCTTTACCATCAACAAGTTTGTAAGTCTTTGCATTTTATTTCCCCGAGAATTTAAAATCCATTTCCACAATATCGGCGAAGAGCTTAAGCATCAAAAATCGAACGCAAACTTCCGATATTATGTAAAACTCTTTCATACTTTTAAATTCTTTCCAACAATATCCGTCACATTTTCAAAATATTGCTAGGAAAATTTTGCCTTTGTTCAAAAGTCTCGGGGCGTTGTGGGAAGAAAAATCAATTTTGTGAAGATCAAAAGTACATTGACAGGTACAACGAGTAGGGTTGCTACTCTCATCTTGCGGCTACTTAGGGTTGCCTAAACTGTACTTCTAGCATGGAGTGTTAATTTGGTCCATGCTTCTATGTAGTAATAGGTGGGAAATTAATGATTGACCTTTTCAAATGCAACTCTGCGTCTCTATTGATATTGTTGCGCCGAACGTCAAGGACTAGTAAATTAGCGAAAGATTGATGTACGGTGAAAGGACCGGTGTTTGTGAACTTTAGAAAGAGACAAAACTAAAGTTCACTTTACTATTTCGCAAACGGAACCCTAAATCGAAATAATATCTTCGCAACCCCTAAATGATTTTGATCAATCTATTCAATATACCTTATAAAAATAACTATTCAACAAACCCCCACAGGATAGGAAAATCACAAAAAAAATTTACCCCATGTCTCATGTGTATGGGAGGTACCCCAAATTAATTATTTACCTTGTTATACTACGAAACCCTCAAAATATATTTTGTGAAGATAAAAGTACATTGACTGGAGGTAGGATTGCTACTTTCGCAGTGTATCCATAAACTGTAATTCTAAGTAAAGGGTAATTTTTGACCTTTTCAAATGTAACTCGACGTGTCTGCTGATAGTAGGAGTAAAAGAACGTTTGTTCGTTTAAAATCTTAAACATACGAAAGTACTTAACCCACTGCTTTGAAATAATGACACAGTGAAAACTAAATAAGTAACAATCAGCCTAGGGATACCTCCGGAAGTAGGATAGCAGCGTATTCCAATTTATCAACATCCCGTACCGCGCTCGCCAACCTGCCTGTCAAGCGTAGCGAGTATAGCAACCACCCCCTCGTCTTGGCGGTCTATGGCGGACTTTGTCCAGCAGTCCTAACGGCTTGAATTAAGCGCGTATTTTTATAAACATTAATGCAAGCAAAGCCGAGGCAGAACCTAGTTCCTAAATAAACGGATTTCTCATAAGCCTCGCTCCATAACACGTTAGCCGACTACTCAAAATGGAACCTCGTTTTATTTCCTACGTCATTCTTAGACATACAAAATGTCAGACCGTTACGTTTCTCTATTCCTGTGAAAGGTTGCCACTGTATCTTGAATTTTGTATGAAGAAACTTCAAAATGTTTTTGGACTTTTGCATTACGGAACCAGTTTGTTAGCCCTAGGGATATCGTATCTTTACTTTTATGGATTGAAAGTTCGTTTTTAGAGCTTACCGCTGCGTTTTTGTATAATTTTAGCTTTAAATCGGCTACTCACACACCTGCTACAGGCGCAGTATTGTAATTGGACCCTTAATTGCCACCTGATTATTGTGATGCGTATAGGCAATGCCTTGGTCCGGGAAGTATGGAGAGAGGGAAGTGATGCCTTTACCCTGCAGTGGGATCCTACAGGCTGATTAGATTAGATAGATTAGTATAGACAAGCAAGGGCAATGTTACGATTCGGCCTGCGGAAGGGCGGCAGGGGCGCATGACCTTCCTAACTCCCTGTATCTAGGTTGCCTGTACAGTACGATTGGGACAATTCCAGTCAGTTCAATGGCCACAACCGCGCGGAGTGCACGTTTCATTATGCATAATAAAGAGCGTTAAAGAACGTGAAGGTAGGACACGGGTAATAGACGTGTACAAATACCGGCCCAATATGTGGGGCAAAAAGTTCTAAGGATCTACCTCCAATTATTTCGCAATGTTGATCTGGCACAATTCGCTTCGTTTCTGCAATCACTTTTACACCCAGTATCCCCACTCGGTAGCACCACAGAAAGAGCCAAGGCTCCCTTCAGTGCTTTGACAATACTCGAGCCATTCTCATGGACGTGCGTTCAGTGGGACGTTTACTAACACACAGAACGGCAGGCTTGATGAGGCTTGTGTGTAGAGAACAGCCGACATAGCTCCGAGCGCCGCTGTGCGACCGGTATTGCCCCTGCGGCGGTGTGTGTGAGTAGCCGGATTTAGTGTTTAAGCCGTCTTGGCCGAGATGTAGGTACCCCCGAATTTCAGTCCGAAGGTCGTGAGTTGAATACCGAACGTGAACCAATGAATTTTTCTTTCTTGAAAAATGTATGTGGACCCTTAATAGGTGCTTTAACGGTGAAAGAGTACTCAGTACTTGGAGATCCATGAGGGAGGCTTAGGTATCAGTGTCTGTGAGTATCAGTGGACGTCCTAGCTGAGATGATGAGATGTAAAAGGCTAATTCACTTATCTTCGGGTAAAACTCGTGCAAAGCCCTGTGTATAACATCTTTCTTGACAACACACACCTATTATCTTCAAAAGTCACTCAAGAGGAAGATTGTCGACCGGAAGTCATTTTACCAAGATGGATTCGTTTCCAAATAAACATAGTTCCCTCGATACAAAGATCTGAGTCCGGTGACGTGTGAAGAACCCAAACTTCCATTCCAAGCATTCGTTACATATCTATGGGTGGCTGCGCACTGGGCTACAGTACACTGGCAGCCACAGCGACCCACTAGTGGCGGCCACGAGTTGCCGACGATATTTTACGAACTGATGCAGTTAGTCGAGCTAAGACGCGGGAATTACGGGTTAAGATTCTCAATCCGGAATACATTTTTCATGAACTGTAGATCCATTGTGTTATTCTGGTATGGATGTCTTTCTTCGTATTTATTTAATCATTTTCAATAAGTATAAAGATATTTTAAGTATGAACCTGGATGCGATCGGCCCAACACCGGAAGAAAGGGCAAAGAATGGAGGAGGCTTACACCCAGCAGTGGGTTGACACGGGCTGAAAATGATGATGATGATGATATTAAAGATATTACAATTACAACAATAACAGATTTAATGGTTGATTCGAAACAAATTACAGATACATAATTACTTATGTAAACCAATATAGCTGCAATTAAGTTATAAAACTGTAGCGCAGCCATCTACACACACCTCCAAAATACAAGTGTTTTTATAACATATCAGTAAGCATATCCTGTTTTACTACATACAATATTGTAACAATAATCAATGACGAGTTACTTTAGCTAATTCTATAGCATAATCTAAATATAGCAATATCGATCTAATCTCATCTAAACAAAGTAGCAATGACGAGTTACTTTAGCTAATTCTATAGTCATAATCTAAATATATCAATATCGATCTAATCTCATCTAAACAGCCCACTGGATCTCAATGCTGGACAAATGCCTCCTTCTTTTTCCCGGTGTAGGCTTCTGTCCGCCAATCTGCGTACCTAAAGCGCATTATGAATATACTTTACGATATCGATAATATACTTTTCTTCTATTAACGCGATACTAACTATTATTGAACTGATCATTCCGGCACCTCCAACGCTCATAGACTCTATTCCAGAATCGCTCGCCTATAACTCGCATGACTATTTCACAGGAAACGATCAGTCTCAACAAATCGTGTCGCTTGGCGAGCGATGACCCGAACGAAAATGTCCAGCGAGTCATAGGCAAGTCATTCGAAAATAGAGCTCCAGTTTGCACCGAAGCCATTCCCTATTTTAAAAGAATCTGCAACTTGTGGCTCTGCTGTGGTTCATTGTACGGGTACCTTAAAAGTCCACAGAATACAAAATTGGTCCTATTTACAGTCACATCTCCGGTTCGAAAGTGTCCGACCACCGAATTATTCACACGCCTTTGCATTGTGGTTTATTGAACTGTAAAATCTCAGTGCGGAATATTTCGAGAACAATAGGAGGTTCCTAGAAAATTGTACCGTTTTGGACGTCACGTTTTGAATTCTCGATAATCGGAGATTGAAGCGTTCCTTTTCCGTACCAAAGTGCAGGATTGAACTGTTATCATGTAACACTATGTAAACTAACACAGGAAACAATGCACCATTTACACTGTAAAGTGTAGACCAAAGATTTTTGTATTGTTACGAACTCGGGTTCGGGATTAAATAACATATTCCAATTAGGCCTCAACTAACACTTTTTTAATTTGCACATAAATAAACAGTTTTTAATTTTGCTTTAAGCCGTATAGTTTTCGACTTATTTAAAAAAACGTTAAAAAAGCGTTGCTCCCCCTTATCTCCGAAGTTTGCAAAGATAAACCCCTGAAACTTTTATTTCGAAAAGCATTGTATGTAAAGATTACAGGAAAATTATAACAAACCCTCTAATTTGCAAGAGGTAGCGCTGTCAGGGTTCTCCAACAAATATTAAATTGCCTTTATCATATATTATATTGTATGCTGGCATGGAACCCTGGTGCGCGAACCCTACTCGCTCTTGCCCGGTTTTACTTTTAAGTTAGATGGTGGCCTAACGCCTATGGTCAATAAAAAACATCAACTCACCTGTCAGTTCGTTGCAGAGCATAGCGATCGCCGGCGCGCTTGTCTCTCTCCCGTCGAACACTTTGATGATGTCAGCGCGGCGGAGACAGCTGCAAATCAAATGAAGCCATTGATAAAACTGTCCATACGAGCAAAGATTTAAGTCGATAGATACGCCCTTACTGTAATCAAAACCGCGTGATTTTGGTTTCACTTGAAATGAGATAGCTCATTTGGAATCAGTACACATCTAATCACAGTGTTGGCCGGACGTGATACGTGTTATTTTTTTACGAATGTTCGTACATTAAATGGTAACAATAATAGTTTGGTTTATTGGCAAACCAGTGTGCGTGGGGCGGCATTATTGTTAATACACATAATAAGGAAAATGTCACAGTTTTTGGTGTCATCTAACGATTTAAATCTTTGGTTAATCCAGGAAGCTTGGCCAGAAATAATAGCGTGTTAAAGAGTAGGCCTTTACCCAACAGTGCGTAAATGTAGGCTGATAGATAAATCAGTTTATAAACCCGTTGGTTCGCCTGATTGTGCCATTTATTTCGCGTTCCGTAGACTCATGTAGGACCCGATCGGGGTACTTCGGTAAACCTTCATAAGCTCATATAAAATGCGTTCACTAAAACGTGATTAACAAATATAGCGGTCAAGTGCGAACGAAACTACGCGCCCAAAGGGTTCCGATATTAGAAGATTTCTTAAAATATTTATGCTAGGCAGTAGGACATTCAGCTATTGTACGCCATTTGCTGGTATATATGTATTTTGTGTGTTCAGCTAAAAAATATATCATATAAAATATATATAATATATTTATCAAAAATAACATATGAATTTACGCTAGATGGCGCTACCAGTTAAAACACAAAGTACAAACTTAATTCAAGACGCATAAACTTAATTTTATGCCGCCGTGGGGCGCCGGCAGTAGAATGATACCCCTCCTCCATGGATGGAGTAAGAGCCTGCTAAGGGATACCTCCGGAAGATGGGCAGCAGCGTCTATCCGTGTATCACCATCCTATACTGCGCTCACCAACCCGCCTGCCAAGCGTGGTGAGTATGGCAACTACCCCTCATGGAGATCCATGAGGGAGGCCTGTGTTCATCAGTGGACGTTTTATGGCTGAAAAGATGATGATGAAACTTAATTTTAGAATTGATCAGAATTTGACTTCTTATATACTTCACATACACACATATAAAGACAATGACAGTTTATGGTGTCGGAGCACATCTGCTAAGGATTTAAGTCTTTGCATACGACTTGGAAAATCTTAACAAAACAGGGTGTATTGCCGTTGGGCACCGCTTGAAGAATGTTGCCCCTCCTTGCCCCTCCACCAAGAGAAACCTCCTGAAAATGAACAGTAGCGTCTTCCTGTGTATCGATATCCCGTACTACGCTCTTTCACCCGCCTGCCAAGCGTGGCGAGTATGTCAACAACCCCCTCATGATCTTGGAGATCAGTAAGGGAGGCCTATATCCAGTAGTGGACGTGGACAGCAGTCCTACGGATTAAAAGATAACACCAACCAGTATACCCTAACCAAATACCTACCAATTTAACTTATGATTTATAATATATGATTTATACAGCGTCAGCAACTCGTAATCATGCTGTACGGGACGCTGCAGTGCCTGGGACATTGTTAGATGGATTAGGCTTGCCCAGCAGTTATACCATCTTCTCAGCTTCATCATTTCAGCCATAAAACGTCCACTGATGAACACAGGCCTCCCTCATTGATCTCCATGAGGGGTAGTTGCCATTCTCACCACGCTTGGCAGGCGGGTTGGTGATACACGGATAGACGCTGCTGCCCATCATCCGGAGGTATCCCTTAGCAGGCTCTTACTGCATCCATGGGCATGAGAGGAGGGGTATCATTCTACTGCCACCCCACGGCGACCTCACCTGACGACACCTCTCAGCTTAGTCAGCTATTATTCAGAGGAAAGAACAGGTCAATACGTCTGAAGCTAACTAAGCCGCGGGTTTCCTCACGATGTTTCCTTTACCGTTAAAGCTCGTGTTAATTGTGCACATACATTTTTCAAGAAAAAAAATCCATTGGTGCACGGCCGGTATCGAACCCACGACCTTCGCATTGAAAGTCGGGGGTACATACCACTCGGCCAACACGGCTTATAGTATAGCTTATAATTTAACATAACTGCTTAACT
The DNA here is from genome assembly GCA_963082625.1 of Pasiphila rectangulata. NCBI lineage: Eukaryota > Metazoa > Arthropoda > Insecta > Lepidoptera > Geometridae > Pasiphila > Pasiphila rectangulata. The sequence goes on along the minus strand of OY720244.1, from coordinate 4,767,760 downwards.
AACTATACGTAGCACATTCTCAATTCCTGAGATATTTATCTTAATTAACTCAGCGTTATAGCGGTATAGTTTCGGGTTAATTTAGTTAGTATTTGCACCAGACACGCCTGTAAGGACAGTTCGGGAACTCAGCCCAAGAACTTGGAGCTACGTACAAATGCACTTAAGTGACGTTTGCTAGTTGTGTTAAGTTCAGTCTAAGTTAGTTATAGATAGAAATATGGCTATAAATGCTAGCCATATTTCTATTTGCTAGATTGTTCCACCTTAATCACCTAGATGAATAAAGGCAGAAATAAAGAGAGTAGACTTAAATCATTTGGCGCAGGTGATTAAAGTCGCCTGTAAAAATTAATTAGATCAAGAAATATATAAGAAGTCAAAGTCTTATCTACTCTAAAATTAAGTTTATGCGCCTTTTTAATTAAATTTATAACTGGTAGCGCCATCCGGCGTAAATTCATTACTAAGTAGTTAAATGGTTATTTTTTGATAAGTATTGAGTAGGTCTACCATGACTTTTCACATCTATACTCGGTAGCGACTGTAGTTAGATAAATGTATGAAAACTTGTACAGCGCCCCTAGCGGATAGTTTGGTAGTAAAATACGCAGTAAACTATGCTACAGATAGTAGTGTAGTTTTGGCTTCATTTGCTTAGAATTTGATACCATGAGTTACAAATCTGACAGATGTCACAGTAACGTACTATTACTACTGTAGTAGCGGCAGGCGATCTAACAGTGACAACTCATGGTAGACACACTGAACACACAAAATATATATACTAGCAAATGGCGTATAATGGCTAAACGTACTACTGCCTAGCATAAATATATCAGGAACTCTTCTAACTTCGGAACCCCTAGGGCGCCCTGATATATTTATGCTAGGCAGTAGTACGTAGTTTCGTTCGCACTTGACCGCTTTAGTTGTTAATCACGTTTTAGCTAACTTTAAATTAATTTAAATTAAAGATAATGATAAAAGATAAAGATAAAGAAACGTTTATTTTGTCACATTTTTACAATCAAATAAAAAAATTCATCAATTCGATTTTAAAACTAGTGACAAAAATGGTCACTACTCAGCATGTGCTGTGGCAGAACGAGTCGTACCACAGCGCTGGTCTTCCGTAGTAACCATGATGTGCGGTTGGTAACACACAGAACACATTAAAATCGAATGAAAAAGAAATACAAAATAAATAATATAACAGTTTCACAAAAAAGGAATATAAAATTACATGGATAATGTAAGACACAAAATAAGTAATTAAACAAGAACAATTTGCACGCAATATAATATACAAAAAATAAAAAAGATATCACGGATCTACACTAAATATGAAAACTAAAGGTAAGGCACAAAACGACTACTTATTTTGTTCTATCTTTTGAGTATGTAAAAGGTACTTCTTTAATGAATTTCTAAAAGACCAATTTGAAGAGGAGTTCCTAATTGGAGGTGGCAAGTTGTTCCAACATTTCGTGGCAGCGTACCTGAAACTGCCACGAAAAGCAGTCGTTTTGTGCTTGGGGCACATAAGTCGAGTGGCGAATCTTACGTGGCGATCCGAAAACTGAAGCTTCTCATACAAATAACGCGGTAATTTATTATAAATAATCCCAAAAAGTAATGTTGCAAAATGAAGCGACCTTCGTGAAGTCATGTTAAGCAAGCCATGGTGATTAATATAAGGTGTTATGTGAGCTCGTCGCGGGATGGGGAAGCAAAATCTAACGCATGCATTTTGCACACGTTGTACGAGTCTTTTTGAACGAGCCAAGAGACATTCACCAATTAAATTCATAGTATAATTAAATTCTTAGTATAGTTTGTTACTTAATTATCTATTGTGTTAGATTACTATAATACCTCTACTATTACTATTGTATATACATTTGTATGTATGTATGTAATTACTATTGTATTATGAATGCGCTTTTCTATGTTTTACTATTAGTTTTTAATCACAACTCTTAAGTTGTCTGTTGCCTTGTTTTCTTGCATGCTGTGGTACCCTTGAAGTACGGGAGCACAATGCTATACATTGTTTTTGAATGTTTTCTTATTATTTTATGTGTAAAACTGTGTTGGGTATTATCTTAATAACTTATTAAAACAAATAAATAAATAAACTAAGCCGCGGGTTTCCTCACGTAGGTGTGGTATAGGTACTGGGCATGCCTAAGCCATCTAACAATGTCCCAGGCACTGCAGCGTCCCGTACAGCATGATTACCAGTTCCTGACGCTGTATAAATCATCTATAATAGATGCAAAGGCCTTACTTTTTTTTAGTGAGCTTATTATATATTAGGTTATTTAGGTTTACCGGAGCGCCCCGATCCTACATGAATCTACGGAACGCGAAATAAATGGCACGATCAAACGAACCTACGGGTTTACAAACTGATTGATATATTGGGTAGAGGCCTCTTTATCACGTTATTCTTTTTGGTGAATCTTCCTTGATTAACCAATTTAAATCATTGTGATTAACAATATAACAGAATAGTCAAAGAAGCAAGTTAATATACCTAAATCACTATCATCATCATCATCACACCTATAGGACGTCCACTACTGGACATAGGCCTCCTTCATGAATCTAAAGATCATGAGGGGTTTTTGCCATACTCACCACGCTTAGCAAGCGGGTTGGCGAGCGCAGTGCAGGATGTTGATACACGGAAAGGCTGCCTATCTTCCAGAGGTATCCCTTAGCAGGCTCTTACTACATCCACGAGCAAGAGAGGAGGGGCAACATTCTACTGCCGGCCACCCCACGGCGGCGTTACATCACTATAACAATGGCAAATTGGAACAATCATTAATTACTAAAACTATCACCAACGCTGGAGATACAAGATGATTCCAAGCTCTGTTACGAGATCGTTTTCCATTTATCGAACACAATGAATACATTGTAACTAAGAGAGAACTAATCCGCTGATGAACAACCCAATTCTCATAAATAAAAAATCAGCTGCTTCGATCACGCGTTAATTATTAACGAGAGGCTGTGTTGAGTTATTCATCCCCTTAATAGTTAGAGTTAGATTAAAGCATTGTTGAAAATCTAACTCTCTGTTGGAATGGAAAGGACTAGGCATCAACATTAACAGCGAATACATGACTCACCTTCGGTTTGCCGACGACATTGTGGTCATGGCAAAGTCAAAAAAAAATGGACAAGACGAAGATTATGTCGAATGTCCATGTTGCGCCTGCCCCAGTTATGGTTGAGAACTCGGCTCTCGAAGTTGTCGACGCGTATGTAAACCTAGGACAAACAGTCCAATTAGGTAGGTCCAACTTCGAGAAAGAGGTCAATCGACGAATCCAACTCGGATGGGCAGCGTTTGGGAAACTACGCAACGTCTTTTCGTCCAAAATTCCTCAGTGCCTTAAGACGAAAGTCTACAATCAGTGTGTGTTACCAGTGATGACATATGGAACCGAGACGTGGTCATTCACGATTGGCCTCATGAATAAGCTCAGAGTCGCTCAACGAGCTATGGAGAGGGCTATGCTCGGGGTTTCTTTACGCGATCGAATCAGAAATGAGGAGATACGTAGAAGAACTCGGGTCACCGACATAGCCAAACGGATTAGCACGTTGAAGTGGCAATGGGCAGGCCATGTAGCTCGCAGAACAGATGGCCGATGGGGCCGAAAAGTTCTCGAGTGGAGGCCACGGACCGGCAAGCGCAGCGTAGGACGTCCACCAACAAGATGGGATGATGACCTGGTGAAGACCGCAGGTCGACGGTGGATGCAGATCGCTTCCAACCGCAATAACTGGATATCCATGAGGGAGGCCTATGTCCAGCAGTGGACGTCCTACGGCTGAAATGATGATGATGATGATTGTTGAAAACTAAGAATCTGCAAAGTTTCCTCCGGCAGATGGGCAGCAGCGTCTTTCCGCGAATCAACATCACGTACTGTGTCAACCCGCCTGACAAGCGAGTAGTCAGGTGAGTATGACAACAACTACATGATCAGTACTTGGAGATTAGATACAGAGGCCTATGCCTAAACATATGCCTTCCTCATTCATCTGTAAGTACTTTTAATGCTTCACACAGACAGTGGTCCAGCCGTGGATGTCCTTTGGCAGATATCGTGATGATGATGATGAAGTATATGTATATAAAAATACTTCCTAAACAAATGAACTTACTTTAAATGTAACTAACTTCATAATGTCAATGAAGTTTTACAAATTTCCGATAAAATAAGAGTATTTTTAAGAGAGGAGAGACATAATTATATTTAGGTACTTATGTATGTCTTCCTCAGTGGCTGGCACTCTTGACATTTTGAAATAAATATCAGTCTTATCTATATATGTATATAAAATTCAAAGTCCTGACTGACTCACTGACTGCCTGATATATCAACGCACAGCCTAAACCACTGGACCTAAAGACTTAATTTAGCACACATATACCTTGAGTATCCTAGAGGTGCACTAAGAAGGGATTTTTTGAAATTCCCACGGGATATAAAATAAATGGGATTTATATTTTCGAATCAAAGTGGCTCTGCGTGAAAAAGGGGATTTTACGTTTTATGACTTCCACGCGGACGAAGTCGCGGGCAAAAGCAAGTGCAATATAATTGAGTTAGATGAGTTTTAGCACGTTCTAGCTAGATCGCTGTCTAAGGATAGGCAGCATTTAGATGCGGCATCTTAAACGTATGCAATATCGTTAGCGAAGTCTGTTCTAGTTAGCATTGATTTAATATAATAGAATGTTATATATATATGTATATATGCCGTAGGGTGCCGGCAGTGGAATGTTACCCCCCCTCTCATGCCCGTGGATGCAGTAAGAGCCTGCTAAGGGATACCTCCGGAAGATGGGCAGCAGCGTCATTCCGTGTATCAACATCCCTTACTGCGCTCGCCAACCCGCCTACCAAGCGTGGGCGTATGGCAACTACCCCTCATGGAGATCCATGAGAGAGGCCTGTTCAGTAGTGAACTTTTTACGGCTGGAATGATGAATAGAATGTTACCATAACGATGTATTTTCTCTGTGCTGGCGACAGAGGTGTCCTGTTAACCATAGACAACGTGGAAATTGTTGAACTCTTTCAATCAAACCGAGGAATGTATTTTGATCTATGATTTTTGTCAATTCACTTTATGACATTATCTAAATAGAATATCCCGGAAGTTTAAGTTTTGAATTGTTTATAGTTTTACTTGTGTCAATGTCAAAGCAGCAATCAACTTTTGACTGCTTGAAAAAACAGCTGTTTAATGTCGGCCATTGCCTTATCTAACTTGTGCTTGTTAGAACTTTAGACTAGACATAGATTAGACATGGGGGCTGACTATTCCAAATTAAGACAACTGTTAGCATACGGTCAGGCCTAGCATTTCATTATGCATAACGTTTTTCCAAGCATAGCTTTAGTAAGTCCATAGTTTTTGCTTAAACCAAATACCATTTTTGCTTTTTGCAAATACCATTTTGCATAGGACTGAAAATATTATATTCTTATTATTTATTTATTGTTCTGGGAGCTGTACTCATTACAGCACCGTATCTCTCTTATTTATCTAAGCATTTACTTTAAACGCTTTGTCTTGCTTGAGCCATAAAAATCTAAGATGAATATTTCATGGCTGCTTATAAGCTATACTCGTGTACATTTGGCAATAGATAATTTGTATAAGCAGTGTCTGGAGACAAACAAGAAAGCTTTATGAAAGTCTCAAGTGCCCTAGTAAGTATGTTTTACCGTAACTTTCGTGACTTATTACATTCATATTAAATAGCGGGAATGTTCACGTACTTGTAATTGTTGGTGGAGGCACCAACTGTTTCGACCCTTATCGAGGGCCTTCGTCAGGGTTGAACTCGGCTCGCGACCCGCCACCTCGAGGGTCGCGAGTACACAGTCGATTTTATATAAATTTTTGACAAGCCGAGCCAGTTTAAAAGGAAATGTGAAATATTATATTCCTTAGGTCCCTTTTTTATACTACTTAATGAAGAGACAAGCCGTTACCACTGCAATGCCCGGCGTTCATGAATCACTTGACCAACGCTGCATTGCATTGCGTCTGTCAACCTAAGACATAGAGTTGTAAGGTCTCATGGGCCTGTAATTTCACCGGCCATCTTACCCTTTAAACTGAAACACAGCAACGCAGACATTATTGCTTGGCGGAAATAATAGGTAACTGATTTTCGTAACCAACATTATATTGTGTTCGCGGGCAAACTCTGCACACAGCTTAAATTTTGCATATGATATTTGAAAATCTCATTTAAGTCAACGGCCCTAATAACAGTATAGAAATTAAACACAGCGGGTACTAAAATTCAATGCAACAAAACTCATTGAATCCCAAACATGTAGGTAATTAAGTCTGCATTACACTTTCCGACATGCAAAGCAGACTTTTATTGTGGCTCGCATTTACTATGGAAATTGTTCCTTTTTAACCGACTTCAAAATAAAACCGGCCAAGGGCGAGTTGACTGCGTAACGAGGGTTCCGTGCCATCATAAAATATAATTTGTGTTAAAGGGGATTTATATTTGTTGGTTACAACAATCTTGTTGGTGACAACCTTAACATTTGTAGACTACAAATGTTAAGGTTGTTAGCGGAACTTATGCAGATTTTTTCAAATTTCGATGATTTCTAAAAATTATGCTATTATGAGAGTTTGTTTTAGTTTTTCTGTAATTTTTACATACACTTCTATAAAAGTTTGCAATATAAGAAGAATATAATATAAAAGTTATATATAAAAGTTTTTGTCTGCAAACTTCGAAGATAAGGAGGAGACAGTATTTTGTCAGCATTTTTGTAAATAAGTCGTAAACTATTACAACCAATGGAAAACTAAAAACTGTCTATTAATCTGCAAATTAAGCTGCACATTACCTAGTAACTTCGCTTAAAATTTTTGAGACCCTTTTCTGACCCCTTTGCATGATAAGAATCATCATTTCAGCCGTAAAACGTCCACTACTGAACTAAGGCCTCCCTCATGGATCTCCGTGAGGGGTAGTTGCCATACTCACCACGCTTGACAGGCGGGTTGGTGAGCGCCGTATGGGATGTTGATATACGGAAAGACGCTGCTGCCCATCTTCCGGAGGTGTCCCTTAGCGGGCTCTTACTGCATCCACGGGTAGGAGAGGAGGGCTAATATTCTACTGCCGGCAGCCCACGGCTAATAAGAATATTTCTCATCATTTATCTAATATCATTTCAAATTCCAAGTCGATAGCATCAGTAGTTCCCAAGATATCCATTTGTGACAGACATACAAAGTTACACCATAAAGGTTCCATTTTAGTTCGGAACTCTAAAATGGACTTTGTTACCTCAGAACTCTTATCGTTTGTGAACCCATTAGAAAAAATATTTGATTTTTTCGAACAGATACACTTTAAATTAGCGTCCTATCTTTCAAAACTCAGTTCTGATGATGGAATCTATGAGGAATCAAGGGAACTCCTCAAATATTGTGTATAAAATGTAGTGATTTTGGCATATTTGGCTATAGGACATTTACATTCAGAAAGTATCATCATTTCAGCCATAAAACGTCCACTGATGAACACAGGCCTCCCTCATGGATCTCCATGAGGGATAGTTGCCATACTCACCACGCTTGGCAGGCGGGTTGGTGAGCGCAATATGGGATGTTGATACACGGATAATAGACGCTGCTGCACATCTTCCGGAGGTATCCCTTAGCAGGCTCTTATTGCATCCACGGGCATGAGAGGAGGTGTATCATTCTACTGCCGGCACCCCACGGCGGTAAGAAAGTATGATTTGGTGAAATTCATCAGTTCCACTTCACCACAGATGGTTATCGAAACTCTTCAATATAACAAAATTTACGGGTGACGACATTAAAAGATGGTTAAGAGATATGTGATTACATATATGATATGCCTATCCACTAGTCATCATAACTTACAGAACAATATTATCACCAGGGTTATTAAAATAAAATAAAAAATATTATAATAGTATCATAGTTATATGCCCTAAATTTATACTTTCGGGGTTTTGATACACTTAATAATATTTGCTTGCTTTTTATCCCATTTCTCATGGTGGGATCGATGATAAATCGAGGGAAATACTCAAAGGTAATTAGTTAACGTTTATCGGTTTGGTTATTTTCAGCAACATGGGAGCTATGTCCAGTAGCGGACGTGTACACCAGTGTGTCTACCATGAGTTGTCACTGTTAGATCGCCTGTCGAAACTAAAAAGTAAAGTAAAAGTATTTATTTCACAAAAACTAGTATACAGAATCAGGCACATTATAAATAAATTAATGTTACTTAGGTAATAGTTAAACATATGATATTTGCAAAGGGTACCTTGGCTTAACTCTGTCCCTCGCACTAGGTCTCGGTAGAGCCTGTATAGCAAGGTTACAGTGACTCGCTTTGAACACTCGCAATAATCCTTAGAACATATGTAAGTGTTGACAATTATTTAAATATTTTGCGTGAAACTAGTTGCTATGCTCAATAAAAATCTAGTAAATATATTAAAGTAATGATAAAGTAGCAGTAGTAAACGATGTGTGTGTGTATGTATGTGTATGGGTGTGTATGTGTGGGTGCGTGTGCGTGTGTGTATGTGTGTATGTATGTGTGTGTGTGTTCGAATGCGTGTGTGTATATGAGTAAGAGAGTGTTTGTGTGTACATAATATGTATGAAATTACTGATTGTCTTTATATATGATGATGTTTATTCAATAGATACTAAAAGGTTTTCTGTCTCTTCGTATGATAGATTTAATAGGTAGTCTGTTGTATTTTTTAAAAGATGTTTGTAATTTAGGTTTACTATATCTATATGCTTTTGTTTATTTTATTGTATGTCCGGGGACCTAAGATTCGCTAGCAAATTTTGTTCTTGATTTTTGTAATTTAAGGTTATTGTCTTTCCTTCTTTTTAATTTTCTTATTTGAAGGGTAGTATTATTAACAAGTGAATGTTGATTGAAACTACAGTAGAAATGTACGTTACTACGACATCTGTCAGATTTGTAACTCATGGAATCAAATTCTTAGCAAGTGAAGCCCAAACTACAATCGCTGTAGTTATTTTACTGCGTATTTTAGTACTAACCTATCCGCTAGTGGCGCAGTACAAGTTCATATTCTTTTTAAGTACAGTCGCTAGCGAGTATAAATTGTGAAAACTTGTGGGAGACCTACAGAACTACGACTGAGATGATGATGATGTGATTGTGTATTGTAGTCGTTAATTATATGAAGCGTTTATAAAGGAGTTGTGTATAGTAAGCTCATTAATGGCCACACAACGGATCGTTATCCATAATTTAATTACCCCAGCATACAGTAGGTATCCACATAAGTATCCACTAGCTGGTACCCGCGGCTTTGTCCGCAATGACTCCAGAATTAGTTTGAAATAGAATTGAAAGATGCTGCTGCCCTTACTCCGATTACGCTCTTCTCCTATCACTTCTTAAATTATATGTCGTTAAAAAAGAGCAATATTAAACCGTGAGCTTAAATTTATCCCAAATTATCAGCAAAATTCTATAAAATAAGTTTTAGGATTATCTACAGAACTTGGCGACATTTAGATTTCAATTCTTTTGTGGGCGAAGTCAACCACGACATTATTAAACTTGGCTCCCATTTTGAATTATTCCGATCTGTCACCTTGCTTTGTCCCCATGGGGTGACAGAACGGACAAAAAAGTTTGATCTGTCCCCCTGTTACCGATGAGGGGACAGTTCGAACTTTATTCACCGCCTTAATGTTTTATCTGTCCCCAAATCGGTATTAGGGGGACAGATCAAACTTTTTAATTCCTGTTTGTCCTCCATAGAATTAAATATAGGTAACAATATTATTATTTGTGTTTTATTATTTTAATTTATGCTCTTAAAAGTAATGCAACCTTTTATTAAATAATCTATTACACAAATAAAATAAAAATAAAAAAAATAAATAAATGTTTATTGCAATTACTTAAAAACTATACACACAGGTTCTGGAGTCACCCTTTAAGCAAAATTTGCTTGTGTTGGGAGAAATAAAATAAAAAGACGAAATGGTTTCGGTTTATAATCGCCTCTATTTATATCATCATCATTCATCATTTCAGCCGTAGGACGTCCACTGCTGGACATAGGCCTCCCTCATGGATATCCAGTTATTGCGGTTGGAAGCAATCTGCATCCACCGTCGACCTGCGGTCTTCACTAGGTCATCATCCCATCTTGTTGGTGGACGTCCTACGCTGCGCTTGCCGGTCCGTGGCCTCCACTCGAGAACTTTTCGGCCCCATCGGCCATCTGTTCTGCGTTCTCTATTTATATAAGTTATAAATATTTCTTTTACGTCTCTAATAATTATCTGTCTGATAAATCACGAAAGGTACACATAACACAATCAGTCTTATTAAGATACAAATATCCATATTTAAACTTACTAACATCACGAATATTTATCTATCAATCAACATAAAACCTTGCTATAAATTTAAATCACAGTAGATATTGTACATATTACAATCAGTCTTCTGATTTGACTTCTCACTTTCGTGATTTGCCAGACTGATAATTATTAGACATAAAAGAAATATTTATAACTTATATAAATAAAGGCGATTATAAACCGAAACCATTTTGTCTTTTATTTAATAAAAGGTTGCATTACTTTTATGAACATAAATAAAAATAATAAAACACAAATAATAATATTTTTACCTATATTTAATTCTATGGAGGACAAACAGGAATTAAAAAGTTTGATCTGTCCCCCTAATACCGATTTGGGGACAGATAAAACATTAAGGCGGTGAATAAAGTTCGAACTGTCCCCTTATCGGTAACAGGGGGACAGATCAAACTTTTTTGTCCGTTCTGTCACCCCATGGGGACAAAGCAAGGTGACAGATCGGAATAATTCCCCATTTTCACATTTAAAGCTGTATTACACTACACGGTATTCAGGGCCCGGTAGTTAGGGTGATTAGGGAGCAAGGCTTGCTGGGTCCAACCGGTCGCCCTAGTTAGGGTCCCTTACGCTCTCTAACTCTTATTACACCACACTTAGGGTAAGGGTCTCTGAATACCGTGTAATGTAATACAGGCTTTATGTTTTTGATTGGATAATTTGATTATATATTATATATTAATCTTTGCCCTGCAGTGGGACGAAAATGGCTAGTAATAATAATAATAATAATTTGATTACCCCTTCACATAATAGCTATCCACATTACGTATTACTAGCTGCCACTCGCAGCTTTGTCCGCGTTTGTTCCAAATTATATCATTATCGTCATCATCTCAGTCGTAGGACGTCCACGACTGCGTATAGGCCTCTGTCATGGATGATGAAGTGCTGATCATGAGGCATTGTTGCCATACTCACCACGCTTGGCAGGCGGGGTGTTGAGCGCAGTACGGAATGTTGATACACGAAAAGACGTAGTTGCCCATCTTCCGTAGGTACATATGTATCTCTTGACAGATTCTTACGGCATCCACGGGAAAGAGAGGTACCATTCTACTGCCAGCACCCAATTTAGAAGAAGTGAAGAACTAGTGTGATGGGTAAATTATGTTTATGAACAACTCAAGATGTTAAAAAAAATACTCGAACGGGAATTTTCGCAACGAAAAGTAGCCTATGTCCGTCTCCAAAGTCTAATATATTACTGGACTAAAATTCATCAAAATAGGTGGAGATGTTTTTACGTGAAAATAGTACATACAAACATACACCTTTTCCCTCTTTTATGTAGGGATATGCCACCATTTAAGGTCAGGCCGGTCAGCTTACCCTAGCTATTAATAATTTGTATTTAATAATCGCTGCTGTGTGATAAAGTGTAATTTTCCTTTGATATTGAAAATGTAATCATCATCTCCCTTCTCTTATCCCAGTGTAACAGGGGTCAGCACAACAAATCTTCTTCTTACACTCTTCTCTCCCAGTCGCCATCACGCTCACGCCTTTCTTTCTCATATCTTCTTTTAAATAGTCCATCCATTCTTTGCCGTGGGGTGCCGGCAGTAGAATTTTACCCCTCCTCTCGTGCCTGTGGATGCAGTAAAAGCTTGCTAAGGGATACCTCCGGAAGATGGGCAGCGTCTTTCCGTGTAACAACATCCTGTACTGCGCTCGCCAACCCACCTGCGAAGCTGGAGATAGAGATCCATGAGGGGTAGTTGCCATACTCACCACGGCCTGTGTTCAGTAGACGACGTTTTACGGCTGAAATGATGATACATCGCTTCTTTAGTCATCATCATCTCAGCCTCATCAACCCTACGACCTGGATATATGTAAGTCCTTAGGCTACTGCTAAATGCTGGACATAGGCCTCCCTTATATATCTCCAAGATCATGAAGGATTTGTTACCATACTCGCAACGCTTGGCAGGCGGGTTGGCGAGCGCAGTGTGCATGCCGGAAGTGAAGGTGGAGAGTTGGAGAGGTAAAAGTGGCCCAGCCCACAGCCCAATGTGATCTGAATCCCTGGCACACAGGTGCCAGGGATTCAGACACAGCAGCCACAACTGCCACCGCACCCTTACCTGCGTACGTTGCGGAGGCCCGCACCACGCAGGTGACGCGCACAGGACCGAGAGGAACCACCTACGTGCGCCAACTGCAAAGGCGCATACACGGCTTACAAGACAAGCTGCCCGGTCTTCGAAGGAGAGGTGCGGAATAGGAAGACAGACTTAACAGCCTTCACCACCGCTACAACACCTAGAGTAAGCCGTCCACAGACTCAGAGCCAGCAGGAGGCAACACAACAGTCCCAACAAATCGCTGAGACCCCTCAACCCGCCCAGATGGAACACAGTGGCTCCTTCATGGCTTCCGCCAACCCACCAACACAGCAATCTCCCTAAGAGGAACACTGAGACCGAGGCCCTACGCCCGAGGCAAGTCCCTCAGTCAGCAGCAGCCCGGCCGCAACTGCTGCCCCAACCTTGGGGACGACGAAGTGGACCATCCCACAGGACCCACCCCCACAGACACTACCACCACAGACACTACCACCACAGACACCACCACCACAGACACCACCACCACAGCAGACGCAGGACCAAGCCTCGATATAGTTGCTCAAAACGGCACACCAATTCCTCCACGAAATACTGCTGGCGATACGTCAGGGGATGTTTCCCACTGATACTCAGCGGCTTACGGTAGCTGGTGCAACTCCAGCTTCGCTAAGGGTGCTGTTTTGGAACGCACAAGGCATCCGGAGATAGATCTCCCTTCTCAAGCTCCTCCTGAGAGAACAGGACATCGAGGTAGCTCTAATCAACGAGACTATGCTGGAACCTGATGACAGAGCCAAGTTCCCCGGGTACCACACCATATAGGCAGGATGAGATGACGCAGGTTGGCAGACTATACAGAGGCCTCATGGTCCTCGTGAAACGCTGGAACATCCATCAAAATATTAAACTCCCATATTCCCTATTCCCTAAGTGGGACTCAGAATGAATATGGCAAAAACAAAAGTGATGACCAATAGCACGCAGGGGAAAATAAAAGTCGGGGGTGTAGAGATTGAACATGTCCATGAATACATCTATCTGGGCCAAATAGTTTCCTTCCAGGCGAGGCAAGATCAAGAGATAACACGACGTATTGAAAACGCCTGGAAGAGCTATTGGTCCATAAAGGAAATCATGAAAGGACCTCTTCCGCTATCCTTAAAAAGGAAGCTAATGGACATGTGCATTCTCCCCATCCTCACATTCGGTGCCCAGACTTGGTCACTTACAAAATGCCAAAAGTCTCGTCTCGGGGTATGCCAGCGAGCTATGGAGCGCAGTATCCTGGGTGTCAAACTCACAGACCGCGTTAGAAACACGATACTGCGCTCAAAAACGCAAATAGCTGACGTAGCGTATAAAGCAGGCCAGCTCAAGTGGGACTGGGCTGGACATGTGAGTCGTATGCCCCCAGAACTCTGGGCAAAAACAACGACTGATTGGGCTCCCCAACAACGACGACCACGTGGAAGGCCTAGGCGGCGATGAAGGGACGAGATAGACTCCTACAGCGAAAATTGGCACCAGAAAGCACATGATAGGGACCAGTGGAGAGAGGGAAGGGAGGCCTTTGCCCTGCAGTGGGAAGAATCAGGCTCATAAATAAAATAAATAAAAATAAAATTCCCTATTCCATAAAAAAAATTATTCCCTCTATACAATCGATTTGTTTTGATGTAATTCTCTTTAAGTTTTCAATTTCATCAAAGTCCGATCATCCGTTCAAGAGTCATTCTCGGACAAGAATTGCGGACAAACATTCAGCCGAAACACCTAGTTGCCACTAAGAACTTCAGTCGCGTCGCTCGCTCGTTCGATAAGCTAAGTAACGTAACGTGCAACCTCTGATTCTTTATCGAGTAGTTATAACGTATATTTTAACACGTTTTACATTCTACAAACTCAACAATTCAGCACAAAGCAACAGTGTTGATTTCATAGGGTTTATGACGCATAACCAAGTTTTAATGGAAAACCAATGTTGATTCTCAATATATATTACATTGTTCCATCCATAAAATAGTAGAGCAATATTGTAGCAGTGGGCAAATTTTGGCAGCAAGATGGGCAGACGAGATTGATAAAGTCGCGGGCAAACGATGGATAGTACTAGCGCAGGAACGTGGCGAATGGCACAAACTAAGGGAGGATACTGTATTATATTATCTGTGCCTATACCCAACAGCGCGTGAAGTCGGGTTGTGGATGATGATGATGATGATGACGATGAACATTTTAAAAACAAAGGTACTTATTGCAAAATACTTTTAGTTTCTTTATTAAAACTTTAGGCAACGAAAGCCCGCAAAAGGGTCTTTGCTTAAATCTCCTAAATGTGTAGCTACGGAGTCCTTATGGAATACCCTAAAAGTTCAATAACCTATAAATTATTATTAACAAACGAAAGTATGATGGAAATGTAACTTTGGTTTTTTTTAGGACTTTATCCGCTTAGCGAATATGCCAGTCCCGGTAAAAAAAACTATAAAAAAAAATAACTTGTTGTAAATCATTTTATAGGATTACCTACAACGCGTGCGAAGTCGCGGACATACGCTCCGAGTACTACTAATATAACAGCGAAAATTGTTTGTATGGGTGTATGTATGTTTCCGCTTTTACATCAAAACGGCTTAACAGATTTTAATTAATTTTAGCATGGGAATTGATTAGACCTTGGAGACGGACATAGGCTACTATTCGTTGTAAAAATTAAACTTGAAGAGGGTGAAATAGGGGATTGAAGATTGAAGATTGTGCGGAGAATCATTGCAGTAGGTGATATTTTGCACAACTGTTAGGATCCTAAGTGAAAATGTAGGGGATGAAAATTTGTACAAAAAATATTTACTTACAAGATTTGCTTGTAATTTCGCATAAAAAGTAAACTACCAAAAGCATTAAACTTTGTCCTAATGCTGGAGAAACCGCGCGGGTCGCTTGTATAATATAATTCTGATGAGAGAAGAGAATAGAAGGGATATAAGTCTTACCTGACATCACCTTTCTGCAGAGCCACCTCTTCAAACACTACCTTCACTCGTTCTTTCGGCCTGGAATAAGAAGACAATTTAAGCAAAAATCGGCCAAGTGCGAGTTGACTCGCGCACGAAGGGTTCCTTACAATTATTTGGCAAAACAACTTGTTATTGAGGTAGCACCACCCACTTTTGGTTGTGATTTTCAGTTATCTTCACGCTTTTTACACCACTATAATATACAAACGAGGAGGCTTTTACCGCTGAAAGCGGTCCTTACATAGAAAACTATAAAATACAAAGTCAAAATAGCAATTAATTTATTATAAACTAAGTCTTAAGTTACAAAGATAGATATTCAAATACTGTGTAAAGAAAATAAAGCTTTTTTATTTTTTTATTTTATTTATTTTATTTCTATTTTATTAATTTTATTTTATTTATATAATATACAAACATATGGGAGCCCCCATTAAATATATATTTTAATTAAAAAAAATATTTAGTCTTAAAATATATATGCAACTAAATCATCAATTCATCATTTCAGCCGTAAAACGTCCACTACTGAACACAGGCCTCCCTCATGGATCTCCATGAGGGGTAGTTGACATACTCACCACGCTTGGCAGGCGGGTTGGTGAGCGTATAAGATGTTGATACACGGAAAGACGCTACTGCCCATCTTCCGGAGGTATCCCTTAGCGGGCTCTTACTGCATCCATGGGCATGAGAGGAGGGGATAAATTCTACTGCCGGCACCCCACAGCGTACTGCAACTAAATATTCTGTAAATATTTCAAGCGTCTTCCTGTTGCCGTTATTTATATAGAGCTTAAATCTTCAAAAAAGTCACGTTTGTTGTATGTGCCCCCGTAAATATTTATTTTATTCTGTTTTTAGTACTTTTTGTTATAGCGGCAACAGAAATACATCATCTGTGAAAATTAAATGCCTATCTATCACGGTTCATGAGATACAGCCTGGTGACAGTCAGACAGACAGACAGACAGACGGACAGCGAAGTCTTAGTAATAGGGACCCGTTTTTACCTTGTCGGTACGCAACCCTAAAAAAGAAGAAACGAGCGAGGCTTTGGTCTATTATTAGATTCATGACGCATGACCAATAAATATCTGGAGACATACAAATTGAGAATTATCATTAAATTCTTAATTAGTTCGTGTCTAGATATTAGCTATATGTAGTAGTTTCGGTGTAATCACACGTGCAAATAATGCATGCCAATACTGTATACGGTTTATCTATTGTAGTCGTGCCGTGGGGTGACGGCAGTAGAATGTTGCCCCTCCTCTCTTGCCCGTGGATTCCGTAAGAATCTGCGAAGGGATACCTTCGGAAAATGGGCAGCAGCGTCTAGTGGTGTAAGAACATCCCATACTGCGCTCACCAACCCGCCTGCCAAGCGTGAGTATGGCAATAACCCCTCCTGATGAGTACTAGATCTATCAGGGTGACCTGTGTCCAGCAGTGGACGTACCGCATCCGAGATGATGATGATAATCTATTGTTAGTATATTGATGATCTATTGTATGGTAGCATGTATTTACCTTAGTCTTATTTGGTGTAGAGCCTCATCTACAAACCAAACATATTAGATATAATTATGATTACCGTCTAACCCATGGATTACATTATTTAGGCCGCCATTCTTACTATCTATCCGTAACAGGATCCAGGAGAAGCGTTGTTTCCTCATTATCATTATCACAATATGATAATAGCATACTATAACGGTGCGTAATAGTATGCTATTATCATAAAAAAATCAACGGTTCCATGAGAGGTGTCTCATGGAAGTGGTGGAAGTATCTAAATTAATCAGGTCATAATAAGCCCGTATAAGCCTGTAGAGGAAAATTTTGAAATTGGAACGTATCTATTTTGACTTACAAATAATCATTTTTTTAAAAATAGAATAAAACAGATATAACTGGCCAGTCGTTCATATCATACATAACTTTTTTTTCGCAATACTCTATACGAACGTCTATGTCTATTCTTTCTGAGTGGCCTGGTACTACAGGATTAAGTATTATTTTATTAACCTCCGACAAAAGGAGGGGTGTTAATAGTTTGACCGCTATGTGTGTGTGTGTCTGTCTGTGGCACCGTAGCTCTTATTTTATTTATTTATTTTATTTATTTGTTTTAGAAGATTTTACAAGGTTTTTGTAGTATTGCACCTAAAAACCTTTATAGGTTTGTCTAGGTACTCACATTCGTCGTAATTATAGACAATTAACAATATTATTTATGATCAGTAATGAAATAACAAACAATGTTTTTGCATTCACATGGAGCATACCCCTACCCTCACTAAAATAAGCACAATTCAAGACAGGTGTAGGTAGTCGCGTTTAGGCAGCGTTGGCCGTCTCGCTTACACAACGTTAAGAGTGCATTGCGGGAGCGAGACGTAGCATAGTGCATCTACGTGTGCAGTGGTAACCGATACAGGATGAACCAAATTGCACCAAAAATAAGGATGAATGCATTTTGATTTTATCTAATTGACTATTTATTTTTAAAACGTGTTAGTATTATACGTGTTATTATATAAAGTTTTAACTAAAATTGTATTTTTATGAGATAAATTACTTTAAAGTTTATTTAGGTAAAATTGTTTGTATTTAGTTTTAAAGTTTTTATTATTTATTTCTTTTTGAGTCGAATAGGGGATATTGTTTAGCAAAGTTGGCATTAAAAAATTAGTAGTACGTCTTCCATAGAAATTATTCATTCTAGGTATTTGCAATTTACGTTGGGTTGTTTTCCTTGTGATTATTTTGTGTTCTATTGGTTTTAATGAATGAAGGTTGTTGTGTTGTTCGCTTAATAAGGCCAATTCAACTTTCTCATGCACCGGAATCACGCCACAGTATTTAAATAAACTCATATCTTCAGGAATATTGTTTAAACGAGTGCATATTAGATTAGCATGCAGTTATTTTAATTAAAAGCAGATTTTCCGGCAGTGGTTCTTGAACATGTTTGATCAAAATCAGTTAAGAAATTTACAAGATATGGGGGGTGAAAGATGAATAATCGAATATTTTGAAATATACCCGAATTTGGTATCAAATGAAAGAAAATGACGTGTAGATTGCAAAGCTGAGCATACACATAACAAAAAAGTATTAGAATAGAATACAAAACTCTTTATTGCACACCACATCTGTGTTTCTCTTTGTGAAATTTATGTTTTATGGTGAATGTACAATAAATAATGTATCTATCTATCTACCACATAAAAAAATAGAACATTAAAATAAAAGGAATTAAATAAAACAATATATGAGTACAAAGTTACTGGCTCCTGAAACACAGTTTATAACTAGTTCAGGAGCCTATGGATCAACCTTGTATGCTACACTGTATTATGTCAATAAAATACCTTTTTACTTAAAAAAAAAAATATTAAAAAAAGGGCTATGAGCGATCTGTAATGTGGTACACATTACTTTTTTGTTATGCGTATCCTCGAGAGTTACTTTTTTAATATAATAAACTTTTTTCATTCTGCGAGGAGTATACAAACCTCGCATGAAAGTGGTAGGAGCACCGCACATTGTTCGGATATATGGACGGGTACCGCGGACTGTAGAAGCGGCCATGAGCCGGCCGACTACCGGACCGGCTGAACTGATAGTCGCACTCCGTCCCTGGTACTCGGACACCGTCTGTGTCGAACAGACCTGGAACAAATAAAATCATATGGTTAGAATAGGAAGCAATAGCTTCATAATCGTAATTGTCCACGTCGACTGCTGGACATAGGCCTTCCTATTGGATCTCCAAGATCATGAGAGGGTTGTTGCTGTACCACGCTTGGCAGTCTGGTTGGCGAGCGCATTACGACATGTTTATACACAGACATATAATACACATATATTTATGATAGACATGATACAAAGTATTAGAAGATAAACATATTTCCGAGCATAAAACCATAACCAAATTTGTGAGATTAGCTTACAAGCTAGAAGAAGGAGAAATAAATTTATTTTATAATATAAACAACACACACACAGAGAAATAATTTTTAACATCCACACAACAAACATTTCTTACTTGTAGATTCACAAGGGAGGCCTATGTCCCCATAACAGTAGGCGTCCTATGGCTAAAAAACTATAAAAAACGAGAAAAGCATAAGAAATACGTAACATTTAAAAAGAGAACAGGTGAAGTATTTAAAAAAAAAGTGAGGTGACCAAAAAAGGAGGAATAAAATTCCTAAAGGAAATCTCAGTAAAATTCGACATCAGGTTATGCTATCTGTGGCGCTGATTTTCTGACAGGTCCCCGCGAGGATGACGTCACGAGTGTCAATTAAAGGACTTCGAATATACAATCAGAATTGTGAACGCTGGCCACAGAAGAGGAAAGTGACGAATCCTGGATGTGGTGAGCGTATTTTTTAAATTCTTTATATACGGTTTTTTTTCTTTTTAAAAACAAAGCAATAGTTCCTTAAAGTGAAATTAGCTATCTCTTATTTAGAGTAGGTACTTTCCTCCATGTACCATTACAAAATTCCACCCTGAAAAATAATTCAGTCAAAGTCAATAAGTGTTTATCCAATAGAGCAAAACGCTACATAAAATTCTAGTTATACTCGTAGTGTGGCATATTTAGTAAGTGATTGCAAAAAATGGCCTTGTAACGGATGTAGGTCGGACACTTTTTTGACTACCAGACCCTTTCCCTCCCTATTAATCTTGAGGGGTCCTGGATAGTACAGGAGTAAAAGCGTTCAGACAGCCACGATGAACTTCTTTCTTATCTTGCAAAATAAACTGTGTTAATTTTTTCTCTGTAACGCTACAAAAACTTGGTCTATACTTATCTTGATGATTTACGCAGCAGACATCTTCCGGAGGTTCCCTTGGCAGAAAGTAGAGGCAACATTTAAGTGCTGGCACCCCAGGGGTATATATACGGATAAGTATATATCTTTAAACCATCTGGTTTCCATAGCTTTGCTTAAGATTGGGATAAACCGGTGCGGCGCTCTGTATAGTGTCCAGTATCATTTATTTAATGAATAAGCACCTAAATATACTTAATAGCAAAAATACCGAATGCCTTAAATTAATGTATTCCTAAAATAAAACAAACTAATGTATTCCTAAAATAAAGCAACGGATTAAAAAAACTGATACGGGTGAAGCGAAATCCCTGATAAATGATTTCGCGGAACTTATGAATACCTTTTTAAGGTAAAAATATCATATTACTCAGTGCATTCATACATCATCATCATCACAGACGTAGGACTGCTGTTCACGTCCACTGTGCGACATAGGCCTCCCTCATGGTGTTTCCAAGATTATGAGGGGTTCGCTGCCTTACTACCCACGATTGGTAGAACGGGATGTTGATACACGGAGAGACGCTGCTGCCCGTTTTCCAGAGGTATCCCTTGGCAGATTCTTACTGCATCCACGGGTAAGAGAGGAGGGGGCAACATTCTACTGCCGGCACCCCACGGCCATTCACACGCCTTGGTTAAATCAAAGGTCTCATGGGGTAGAGATGTGAAAACCTACGACCTGGATTGTGTGTTCAACACATTATTTACTGTGGACGGTGAAATAGAAGGTTTGGTAACCTTAAAATCATATACACTATGTGTGTAATACAGGATGTGAGTAAGGTATTTTATGGGTCATCATCAACATCATCATCATTTCAGCTGTAAAACATCCATAGTTGCCATACTCACCACGCTTGGCCGGCGGGTTGGTGAGTGCAGTACGGGACGTTGATACACGGAAGGACGCTGCTGCCCAACTTCCGGAGGTATCCCTTAGCAAGCTCTCAGAGGAGGGGTAACATAAACGTAACATAAGGTAATATAAACAATTACATTCAAATAAATGTTCTATACGCCGCCTTAAATCAAACCATCACTAATACTGACTTCGCAACATTATGCGAGGCAACATTTAGTTTTTGCTCGCGATATTGGACAAAAATCCAATAATAAAGCCACATACGGTGTCGACAAAAAAGTGTCCAATTTTTGGCAGTGACGGCCGCAAGCTGAACATAATATTCCACCCTACTTGATCTATACATAGTGGGGAGCTCTCGGGTGCGACTATAGTAGGTAGCAATGAAACAATTTTGATTTTATTACAGATTCAATTATGTGCTTTATTCTATTTATTTGTGTTGTTTTATTTTGTAATTTGTGACGCGTCAATAAGGTCCATGCGGCCGCACTGAATTAAGTATTTTTTGATTCTTGATTCTTCTAAAATTCTTGATTAGATTTGACTAAAGACGATATCAGTGGGTACTTGCTTGCCATGAGGTGGCGGCAGTAGAATGTTACCCCTCCTCTTATGCCCGAGGATGCAGTAAGAGCATGCTAAGGGATACCTCCGGAAGATGGGCAGCATCGTCTTTCCGTGTAACAATATTCCGTACTGCGCTCGCCAACCCGCCTGCCAAGCGTGGCGAGTATGGCAACTACCCCTCAAGGAGATCATGGAGGAGGCCTGTGTTCAGTAGTGGACTTTTACGTGGGAAATGATGATGATAGACGTTTTCTACAAGCGTCAGCAACTAATTTTCAATCTGTACGGGACTGTACTTATCAATATATATAAAACTCTTCCGTTACTGATTGAGTGAATGACAGACAACGCACAGCCTAAACCACTGGACCTAGAGACTTGAAATTTGGCACACATATACCTCGAGTATCCTAGAGGTGCACTAAGGAGGGATTTTTCGAAACTCCCACGGGAACGGGAACTACGCGGGTGAAACTGCGGGGTACGGCTAGTTACTACATAAAATTTCATCATCATCATCATCATCTCGGATTTAGGACACTGCTGCGTACTGCTGGACATTGGTCTCCTTTATGGATCTCCAAGTACTGATCATGAGGGGGTTGTTGCCATACTCACCACGCTTAGCGGGCAGGTCGGCGAGCGCAGTACGGTATGTTGATATACGGAAAGACGCTGCTGCCCATCTTCAATTGCATACATTGTTACTCATTTTATTTATTCATTTATTGCATACATATATGTACATTATTACAGTTTTAGCTTAGGTGGTAGTTTGCTTAGAGGTAGGTACATGTACCCTGTAAGGGCGCAGCAATTGGTCTAACGATTATTATTTTAGTAGGTATTAGGTATATAATCTATTTATTGTTTCACACAGAAGTCGGGTAATATAATGTAATGTCAGTTACAATAATCAAAATCAAAATAGTTGTCATAATACCTTTTTGTTAGGTATGTCCAATTCATTTTACTCAGGCAGCCAAACAGTTAGTGATTAGATTTTTTCGTTTAGAAATTCATCAACAGAGTAGTAACATTTAGAAATGAGGTATTCCTTAAGTGTAATACGGAAAACCGAGTCCTTCTTAAGATCTTTTATGGAGCTCGGTATCGGTGTACTTACTCCAATAGTTTTAGTCCATCTTTAGGCTTAAAATGCATCTCTACTGGTTGTTATAATGATGCTGTGCCATCGATGAGTAATTAATAGTAATGAGGTTTGAGATATTCGCGAATTTGGAATGTTTTGGCACGGTAATGTTATCTATACAGTATTCTATCTTCATACAAACGGCCGGAACGTCAGTTATACCTATGCGCCTCGTGTTTGTTACACACTCGGTACGCAGCCAGTCGCAACTGCACCGCAGTAACGAATGAACGCGCGAGTATTTGTAATATGCGGATTTTTTATACTTTTAAATTGAACAACAAAAAAAAATAATTTACTAAAGCTTAGTCTTTCAAACGTCTGAGTCGAGGCGCAAATATTTTTCTGTTTCAAATTTATGGGGGTGATATTTTTACTATATCTACTAATCAGACTTGTTTTTTTATTGAACACTACCCATTTCATTACCAACGAATTGCATTTAGTTTATTTATTAAAATTTACAAACACGAAACTAGAAAGAAATGTAAGTAGGTGTAGGTGTAGTATGAAACTAAAATATTTTAATTTCATCAGAGACCATTGTCTAGTAGTGGACGTCCTACGGCCGAAATGATGATGATGATGATGAATAATTGATGTAGTAATAAGGACAGTCCCGTACAGATTGAAAACCAGTTGCAGTAGAAATCGTCTACAGTCAAGTCTATTTCGCAGAATTTAAAAATACCTTGGTAAGGTAATATATCACATTGCTCAGTTCATTCATACATCATCATCATCATTACCGCCGCTATGTAGGACTGCTGTCTACGTACACTGTGCGACGTTATAAAGCTAAATGACAACACTAAGTGTTATCATATCAACCGTATCAACCGACGTCTACTCTACAGCTGGACAAAGGCCTTCATGGATCTCCAAATTTCCAGATTGAAGACTTTTGTCTAAGCAGGCCTTCCTCATGGTGTTTCCAAGATCATGAGGGGTTTGCTGCCATACTAACCACGATTGGCAGAACGGGATGTTGATACACGGAAAGACGCTGCTGCCCGTCTTATATAATTTTTATATATGTATATTATAAAGCGGGCAGCCCTATCGCGTGTTGACGTACCACGCGGCTGTAGGTAATTATTTCAAGGACTGCGCCGAGTCATAATACTTTATAAATAACATTACCGTGGTTTTGGTTATTCACTATTGTTTAGCCGCAAATTAGCTGAACGTTTGGGAATTCTATTTAATTCTGCCGATTGTATTACGCAACGTTTATAGAATCTGACTAACGAAAATAGACTCTCGATTTATCTGACAAGCATGAATTACCGTGAGGTGCCGGCAGTAGGACGGTGCCCCTTCTTTTTTGCCCTCGGATGCAGCAAGAGGCAAGAGCCTGTGGATGCAATAAGAATCTGCTAAGGGATATCTCCGCAAGATGGACAGCAGCGTATTTCCTTGAATCAACATCCCGTACTGCGTTCGCCAACCCGCCTGACAAGCGTGGTAAGTATGGCAACCACCCCTCATGGAAATCCATGATGGCGGCCTGTCATCAGTTAATGAAGTGTAGTGAACATTTTACGGCTGAATGATGATCCGGATAGGCTACAGCGTCTTCTCAGCCAAGCGTAGCGACGCTACTGCTTATCTTCCTGAGGTATGCCTTGACAGATTCTTACTTCTCCCAGCGGACAAGAAGGAGCATCATTCTACTTCCGTGGGGGGCAACATTCTGCTTATAATAAGGATATATTTTCGTTATGAATACTCAAGTTTACCCTTGAGCCAGATAAAGTTGATTAGGCAGTAGGTGTTGAGATGTGCCGATCACCCCCCAGAGGGCCGAGTGATACACGACACAGCCCGCGGTATAGCGAATTAGATACCTACCATGAACGCAGAAAACTTTGAAATCAAATCAATTTGAGAGCACAGATATATCACAGATATATTCGCGTGTTATTTGTACACGATCTTTTCTTTCACCCTTAACCCGAGGCATAGTTAGCTTCAGACGTATTGACCTGTTCTTTCCTCTGACTAATAGCTGACTAAGCTGAGAGTATGGTGTAGGTGCTAGGCAAGCTATATATAATTATATAATAGAAAAAAATATATTCTATATACATATAATAAAAAAAAATATCTATCTATGTAGTATAATGTATTAAGTATATCAGTCATCTAGTACCCTTAATACAAGCTCTGCTTAGCTTGGGGCTAGATGATGCTGTGTGATTTGTCAAAAAAAAAAAGCCTAATCCATTCAACAATGTCCCAGGCACTGCAGCGTCCCGTACAGCTTGATTACCAGTTGCTGACGCTGTATAAGTCATCTATAATAGATGCAAAGGCCTTATTTGTACAGATTGAAAAAGTCAATTACTGCAGTACTGCTATTAAATGGTTGTAATTCACTGAAACAGTTATACATCTCACTCTTCTACTTTACTCATTCTTTTATCTTTTGTAATTGTTTTATTTTCTTTGTAAACTATTTGGGTATTCACTGTGTTTTTATTATTATTATTATCTAGCATTTAGAAACGTTTGTAACAAGTGCTATGTGGACATGTTTTACCGACCCTATAATTTGACAGTCTTTTTTCTAAAATATTGTATATAAAGTAACTTTCGTTCCAGCCGCCGACCAGTCAACACCTCGGCGTCTCACCTGAGATGCCTCGCGGAGAGGCGAAACGCGTGTCGTCGTGTGGGTTTGGGTATGCATGTTGCACTAACAACCTAGTTCTCCCTGCATGTGCATAATTAGCGGGCGGGAGGGTGGTGCATATGCATCTCAGCATTATCGGAATGAAAACTAGATATTTTCATTGCATTTTATTCGTTTTAATTTAAAAATACATCTCAACTGTATAGGGGCATCGTTATTTGTATAAACTTTAAATTAATGGCTGTCTCAGGAAGTTGTAATATTCTCCGCGCTGTTATCAGCGTTGAAGAGTCTATCTCCACTGACCTTGACACAAGGAGCGAAATAACTCACTTTTACAAATGGTCGAAGCAGACAATCCCCTTCGCAGTCTAAAAAATATCGCCGAAATTCCAAAGGAATTAAACTTGGCAAATTTCCCTTCGTTTAGACATGACTGGACAAAAATGTAATAGGATCTGATGGGAATACTGAAAGTTTTTCTGGAAAATTCAAGTTATATAATTTATGTAAGAGCCTGCTAAGGGATACCTCTGGAAGATGGGCAGCAGCGTCTTCCCGTGTATCAACATCTACTGCGCATTAAACTTTAATAACATTTGACCTTTTTAATAATACCTAGCAGTCATATTATTGAAATCGTTTCCGGACGACAGTGGATGAGGCTTGTACAGGACCGTTTACGTTGGAGTGTTGAAGAGGAGGTTTATATCCAGCAGTGGGTCTCAACCGGCTGATATGATGATATGCTGATGATGAGTAATGGGTCGTCCCGCTATCACTTTCTCGGTCTGGCCCCTAGAAGGTGGAAGATCTCTAGGTAGAGACAGGGATGACTGGACAGATTTGGGCCTTTACCCAACAATGGGACGAGATAGAAGAATACGCTTTATTGTACACCTTAAAATAACATAACAAACAGAAAATAAATAAAACTAATAACAATTAAGTGGATAATGGGCGACCTTATCGCTAAAAACGATCTTTGCCAGGCAATCTTTGAGATAGGTTAATTAAAATATTAAATAAAACAATAACATATTAGCATAATTTAGTAGTTTCTTGTTACTTTTTACACCACAACTAAATCAAGAGAAAAAAATAAATTATTTTCAGAACCACCTCATTGGATCAGAGTCCGTTAGTGTACCTTTCTGTGGCCGAATTTTCTCCGAAGCAACTCAACAAAAATACAGAGGGATATTTGATATCTCCCATTATTATAGTAGATAGTACAGGTAGCCCAATCAAGAATATATATTTATAAACAGCGTTAATTCTCACATATTAAAGTTAACCAAGTTAATACTCCTACACTTAGCAAAGTGCCTATGTTGATAAAGAGCACTGACAGTATTAGCACAGTATTAGTAGAACGATAGGAATCATAAATGAAGTAAAACAAATAATCCAGGGGCTGGTCGGGCCACGGTAGGGTTTCGTAGTAAACCGTACACCTGTTGTTAGAAGTTAGTTTATGTTGTTTTTACGTTTACCAAAACATATTAACTGTAGATATACCCTGACTTTTCACAATCCATATTCGTTAGCGATTGCAGTTAAAAAAATGTATGAAAACTTGACGCTCAAGGGAGGCGTTATTATTTTATATATCCATGCAAAATTTCAGCTTTCTGGGACTAATAGTCTCTTCGCAAAGTCGGTGACGGACGCTGTCCGTCACACGTCACGAGACAGACAAAGCGAAACTTTTCAAAGGGTTTCTTGTTTTACTACGAAACCCTAAAAACGATAAATAAATAATTAGTGCCGAAATTCCACACAGCACCATCGGCCCCAGCGTAAGCGTAAGACGCAACGTAAGAGCTTGTGTTATGGGTACCAGATGACTGATAGAACACCAAAATTGTTTTTTTTGTATATATGTACATACTTATCATGCGAATACCCGGGACAAATAAATATCTGGAAGACAATTATAATTATCTGTCCCGTGGCGGGACTGAACCGCTACCTCGCTAATTCCTCTAACAATGTCCCAGGCACTAAAGCGTTCCGTACAGCATGAAAACCGGTTACTGGCGCTGCATAAATTTTACTGCCTTACTTTTTTGTTTTTGGTAGGAATATAAGTGTTAATTCACAATACCAATAGTACCTACCGTAACTACTCTACGGCTTAAAAACTGGAGCATACTCTAGCATGGCGCACTTAATACTTCGCATTGTGCAATCGAAAATTCTTCATGAACGATCGGAACGTATCTATTCAGGGTTGTAGTCAGGGATGTCCCAAACGGGGACTATTATTCCCAACGGTTATTATTAATAATAATAACTGTTTTTTTCCAGATATGTTTTGTGATATTATTGTATAAATCAATGCTATTTATTTCACTTTCAAATGATTCGTGAGTTACACTATTCGTTGTTATGCGTGAGAGGGAAGGAGACGGTACCGCGTAAAAGCTCCATTCCCTGACGAAAGTTCCCCTGGGAGGAACTGAACACGTTGGATACCTATTTTCAACGAATAATTAACGTGAGTAGAAAACCCGTTTAACATAAAAATGCTATTTATGAAAATTTTGGCCTCATTGATGAATTGATTTGAAAATAAGTCCGTATTCTTTCTTAGTCTATCAGTCTTAATTTGCGACATTAGAAGAGCTTTTACCCAAAAAGGATACATAACATGGGAAAAGGATACATACATACATAACACTATAAAATGTAAGAGTATAAGCAATTGTTATTTAAAGTGTAAACCCACACTAAGGTATCATTATAGAAATGAAAAATGCAATCAAAATTTTGTCTCCGACGGGACTCGAACCCGTAACGTTCAGACGAACACCTTCAACGCAGGCTGCCTTAACCGTTCGGCCACGGAGCAATTAACCGTCGGGTCGAAAATCTTGACTGCCTTTTATCGGTTTCGAACCGAGTGGCGACATCTAGCTGAAATTCTTAGAGATATTCTAGCCCACTGTCCGACAACCAGTAGTCAGTAGCAGTGAAGAGATGTCGCTTTAGTTAATTTTATAAGCAATTGTTATTTAAAGTGTAAACCCACACTAAGGTATCATTATAGAAATGAAAAATGCAATCAAAATTTTGTCTCCGACGGGACTCGAACCCGTAACGTTCAGACGAACACCTTCAACGCAGGCTGCCTTAACCGTTCGGCCACGGAGCAATTAACCGTCGGGTCGAAAATCTTGACTGCCTTTTATCGGTTTCGAACCGAGTGGAAGTGAAGGTGTTCGTCTGAACGTTACGGGTTCGAGTCCCGTCGGAGACAAAATTTTGATTGCATTTTTCATTTCTATGTAAGAGTATGTTTCGACCTAACAATGAACGATTGGTCTTCAAAAGTAGATAAGTACAAATATCATCTAATTATATTTTAAAATGTAAGGTAAAACAACGTAAAAACAACATACACTAACTTCTAACAACAGGTCTACGGTTAACTCACTTTTATCCTATGACCCTATACAAATGTAAAACTGTTGTAAAAATATGCCTTCTTAATTTAAATTACGTTAAAACTGAAAATTTTCTTATGGTATTGGCTTAATCTTAAAATGTTTCGCATTATTTATTTTGTTTAAACTATACCTTATAGACATGTAAACATTTTTTTTTAAATGTATTTTTGTAACCTTAACATAAAAATTTCATGTCGGGCGGAGGCTATATATAGGTGTGTCATCACATCACACATGTTATCCTAGTTTGGACACCTATGTCATCCACTCAGGAAATGCATCAGTCTGGATCTAAGCAACTTTGTGTCTGTAAACTATGCTAATTGATGTTTGTAGATGAAACAATAAATTATCTTATCTTAACTTCGAAACCCTACATCGCGCGTGGCCCGAGAAGCCTAATGTTTTTACTTCACCTATTTATGATTCCTATCGTCAGCAACAATGTATGCAAAGTCTCAGTTTGGATCGGTTTGCTACTTTGTGCCTGAAGAAGTAACGAATATTATTATATAACTTTCCGGTTTAAAAGTGGAATATTTGTAAGATTTAAATAAATAATGCTGAACATTTTATACAGCACCAACTAGCCCCAAAGTATTTATGAGTAACAGATGGTTGATAGAATATTTACGATACTTTTTTGTAAATGCATGCCTATTTATCATACATAGAAAAAATACCACACCCGGGACATATATCTGCAGAAAATTTGCAAACACAAAACCCTCGGCGAGAATCGAACCCATCACAGAGGTCCTCATACAGGGTGTATTATAACATGTGTACTAAGCCGAAAGGGCGTGATTCTGACCATCCCAAGGAACAACTTTTGTTTTACGACTTTTCAGGATTCAGTAATTTTTTACTCAAGAAAAGACTACGAAAGTTTTAACTTTATCAGCTGATTATACGATGATGAAAACCTAAATGCCAGCTGATTCATCAATCATTGAACTCCGCGAAAAGTTGCCGTACTGGTACCAATATACCTCTAACTATTACACAAACCTATAACCTACAAATACCTATAACCAAAAAGAGGTTTTTTTTATTTAAATTAAAAAAAAACAGTTTTGACCCTAAGATAAAAACATAAAAAAAATATGAAAAAATACGAATTCCCGATTTTTTTCCTTCCAAAACTACTTGTTTTCATGGGCTGAAACCCCTCTTTTGGGTTAGTACACCCTGTATAAATATATAATAAAGCACTTATTAGCTCAGTGGCACGTCCTGAATACGCCTCTGCTCGCATAACCTATTGGCGAGTACCGCAGGTGTGTTTGACTCGCTCAGCCATTTTCGGGCTACAATTGTTTGACGGAACTGTTTTTATTGGGCTTTGTGTTCTTTTTAAAACAGCTCCAAATTGAATGATAAGCCTGGTTGAAAGGTTTTTGATTGGAGATTAAAGCGTATCAGATGTTTTTATAAACAACGTTTCGAGGGATAGGCAATAATGTGGGGATGATAAAACCTTCAAGTTGCCATGACGAAGCAAAGTAAGTACATAAAAACTACTTGCTTGGGATGACTCACGAGATTTTTGTGCATCCTGCGCCAATACGGAGTATCATGATTGATAACTATCATACTCAGTCATGAGACCACGTGGTCTACCACCATTCATTCCTGTTGTTGGTATTCTGACCAAAGATTTAAATCTTTCATTCTGACTCTATGCCATACCCATCATTCATTCCTATTTTTGGTATTCTGACTCGATGACATCATTAATTCCTGGTTTTGGTATTCTTACTCGATGGCATACCACAATTCATTCCTGATTTTGGTATTCCGACTCTATTACATACTATCATTCCTCCACGGCTGGAAATAGGCCTACCTCATGAATTTGCAAGTAGGTAAGTACTGATGATGAGGGGTTTTTGCCATACTCACCACGCTTGGCAGGCGGGTTGGCGAGCGCAGTTCTGGATGTTGATACACGGAAAGACGCTGCTGCATCTTCCGGAGGTATCTCTTAACAGATTTGTAAAACCAAGCTCATTCAAAAAGTTATTTTCTTTGTCCTATATTTGGCCCATGGTCCTATGTAGGAACTTAGAATAACATGAGCTAAGCGGCCGCGATCAAAACCAGAACTAAAAATATGTATGTGAGTCATATCCACCCAAACGACTCACACAGACCGAGTCTAAATATTTCTCGCTCAAAATAAAATAGTTTTTCAATAACGCGCGCACTTCTCGAGCAAGAGTTTTTCATTACTTTTTCAATATGGCAACTGTTGACGGCGTCACTACGAATGTAAGTGGCGGGAAAAATTTAACGTTCAAAGTTCGAGAAGTTTCGTTAGTTGATTGCTGTCTGGACGGTGCCGAAGATAGGGGTTTTAATGAGCGGGAAGTGAAAGTAATTGAAGACTTAGTTTGAGGAAATAACCGTTCATTTTCCAGTTCAAGGTTTAACGTCATCGTCGGATATGATGACATTGGTAGCAATTCTGTTGTTGCTCTAACTAGCTAAAGCTTACTAAATTGACGTAAAACAACTTCGGTTATTTCTTCGGTCTATTTGTAATCAATTTTAGGAAGTGTAAAACAGAATCGATGCTATTTCATTTTGTAAAAACTATTGTAAGTCAAATATTATTCCGACACGACATGACACCGACGACATGATGGACGCGCGGAAAGGTATTTAATACTATGATGATGCTTTTCTTGAAAAATCGAAACGTGTCGGAATAATCTTCGACGTTACTATACTACGGAAGAAGAAGACCAAAAAAGTATGCATGGACTGCGTAAAAGATGATATGGCTAGAAAAGGTGTGAATGAGAATCTGACAAGTAATAGGGCGGAATGGAAGGAAATCACATGTTGTGCCGACCCCACCTAGGTGGGATAAGGGTAGGAGAAAGAAGTTACAATACTACGTCAGTAATCCCCGTTTCTACAAAATGAATAGTACCATCATTCCAGCCGTAAAAAGTCCACTACTGAACAGGCTTCCCTCTTGGATCTCCATGGGGTAGTTGCCATACTCACCACGCTTGGCGAGCGGGTTGGCGAGCGCAGTACGGGATGTTGATACACGGAAAGACGCTGCTGCCTATCTTCTGCAGGTGTCCCTTAGCAGGCTCTTACTGCATCCACGGGCATGAGAGGAGGGGTAACATTCTACTGCCGGCCCCCAAGGCTAATAGTTATTGAATAGTATATCTCACGTTAATATTGAAAGAATCGATACCATTGTCCGAATGGTTATTAAAATTGTACTCATTAAAATATAGACTGCTTACTCTGTTCCTGTTAGTACATTTATACTTCGGCTAGATAATCTAGGTTGAATGACACAGTTATTGACCACTTAAGTAAAAAAATATTTTCTCAGGTCTATAAAAAATAATTCGGAAGCCTTTACGACTGTTTTGGCCGAGTTTAGTGTACTCCCGACTTGCGATCCGAAGGTTGTGTTTCCAATACACTAATGGGCCATACATACGGTCGTACACGAATGCATTGTTCATTTTTTTATGTGCACATTTAACACGTGCTTTAACGGTTAAGGAAAACATCGTGAAGAAACCCGCGTGGGTTGTGGTGTAAAAAGCCTTTCTTGCTCCAGTTTTGCCAGGGAAATGTTTTTATCAAGCTTCAATGCCAACAATTGTAACAACAATATTCTAAAATTGCCATTAGTTTCGAGTAAAACAAATCCCTCATATTCTATCTTTGTCCGTCTGTCTGTATGTCTTTGCAAAGCGACTATTAGTCCTAGAAAGCTGTTATTTTGCAAGGACATAAGAAATAACATCGCCGAGATAACGCTACAATATAAGCTAAAAAAATATTAATTTGGGGTACCTCCCGTACATAAACGTGCTATTTTTTCTTGATTTTCCGTTGAATAGGTATTTTAAAACAATTCGGACGTTGCAAAGACAATTTTTCAATTTAGGGTTCCGTTTGCGAAATATTAAAGTAATAAACTAAATGTAAAAAATATACACCAACTTCTAACAACAGGTCTACGGTTAACTACGGAACCCTACATAGCGTGTGGCCTAACACGCACCTGGCCTAATTTATTATGTTAACGTATACCAAAATGAGAGACCGAAGGGTAGTTTTGCAAAATGATCTCATCTGGCCACACTCTCGTTTAAATGAAAATCAAGTCCATAAATAAAGATGTTTAATATCGACCGCCTATAAATTAGCGCAAGCCGCAATTTTCAATATGGCGGCGATTTTCCACCGACATAAAAGTTGAACTTATAGAGGTTTCTGCACAGGAAGGAAGAAAGGTTGTTTTTATCTGACAGTAGGAATAATCTCCGAATTGCCGAAATGTTTTCATCATCATCATCATCAGCCCGTGTCAGTCCACTGCTGGACGTTGTTTTACGTTTTAGTTATCACTGGACAGTTGGTTTCTTGTCTGTTCATCTCATGCCCCCCATGTTCGATTTAGAGTGATGTCATATAATTTTTCGAGTAATTCTCAGCAAGCCCTTTTATTTGATATACATATTGTAAAAGTGCATTAATAAAATAACATTTCCGCCATGGACATATGCCTCTCCAATGTTTTTATATAAAAAGGAAAAAAAAATTCACGTGCAACCGTCGTAGCGAAATTTAAACTCAAGTTATGTTGCAAGTTTAAATTTTGCTATGATTTAAATTATAAAGTTTAAAGGGCAAAATATGTTTTATATGAACTGCATGAGATGTTATAAAATCAGGATATATGTATATAACACTATGTTGGTTAAAACGGCTTCGCAAATAATGCATATTTTTTTATTAAAAATTTAACTAGGAAAATAGAAGCTATAGATAGCTACATATATACAGTGTATCCCTGGATAAAGTGCAACCCCGAAAGGGGGTGAAACTAGATCAAAAATTATCGACAAAAAAATAGAAAAAAAAAATTAAAAAAATTTCGTATATACTTTATTGATGAATTAAAATTTTTATTACTCACTAATGACTCTATTTAATAAAAAAATGATTTCTTCCAAAGTAGTGGGTCTATTTTGTTAAAATAAAAACCATAATCATGTCAGATATGTGACGATGACGATAAAATAACAAGTAACTCACAAACGAGTGGCTATCGTGACTAAAAGTTAAATTTTTGTATTAAAATTACATTTTTTATGCTGTTTTTTTCAAATAATTTCCAAAAATCTTAAAATTAAGCCTATAATACTAGATTTTTTTATGACTTTTTATTTTTGTCTATCATAATAGCTTTTAAATAAAAAAAAAACCTACGGTCTAACATAAAAAATGCGCTGGCTAGGAGCTTTTAAAGTTGACCACTGATTACGTCACCACTCAGGTAGAGACACTTTTTTAACTTCTATTGTTGTAGATTATGGTCGCTGGGCCTGTTCTATGAAAGATGAAGGGTGGGGATCGAAACAGGATTCACAACAAGGCACGCACGCCACTCGCCAGTCGCTCCGATATTCTCGCCGCTGCTACCGTCTACCGTACCTTACTGCGCCTTCAAGTTTTTGTTACGTTGTTTTGCTTTTGTTTTGTTATTGACTTTTTGTTACGTTTTTGACTTTTTTGTTACGTTTTTGACTGTACTTTGTTGTGTTGTGGAGATGCCGCGATTGACTGAGTTCTCTCCGCGTGAAATCGCTGACATCCATTATTATTATGGTATGTCACGTGGACACACAACAGTCGCTCGTTCTGCATACATAAATGCGTTTCCGAGCAGACTTGTACCGTCAGCACGAAATTTCCAAGAAGTTCACCGAAAGTTATCCAACATCGGACTTGGATTAGCAAGAGATCGCCGTGAGCAACAAGCTACCATTATTGACCATTCCATAGAAGAGGCCGTTTTAAACGATTTGTTTGCTGATCCCACAACCAGCATTAGACGCTTAGCTTTGCGTCACGGTATATCAAAAACATCCGTATGGCGAATTTTGAAAAAGAAGGGATTGCATCCATACCATTATCAGCGAGTACAGCATTTGCATGAAAATGTAGACAATCGTGCAAGATGCGTAATGTCTACGTGGATTCAACAAAAAATTATAAATAATCCACAATTCCTAAAAAAAATTTTATGTATGGATGAAGCGAAATTCACCCGGAATGGAATCACAAATTGCAGAAACTTACATGTATGGTCCGAGGAAAATCCACACCTAAAGAGGGCGTCTACTTTTCAAGTGCAATTTTCAGTTAATGTATGGGCAGCTCTAATAGACGACACGCTGATTGGGCCAGTTATTTTACCCGCAACATTAAATGCCGAAAGTTTTTTAAGCTTATTAAGAGACGATCTGCCACTACTACTGGAAGATGTTCCGCTGGCTACAAGGCAACAGATGTATTTGCAGATGGACGGATGCCCTGCGCACTACGGGCGCAATGTGCGAAGTTTTTTAAACGAAAACTACGCTAATAGGTGGATCGGCCGGGATGGACCAGTCGGGTGGCCGGCACGTTCACCTGACCTGACACCCCTAGACTATTTTCTGTGGGGTGTTATGAAACAAAGAGTCTACAGAACGACCGTAAACACCGAGGCAGAGTTACAAGATCAAATCATGCGATGTGCCGATGAGATAAGAAGTGACCCAGAGATGGTGCTTAGAGCCACACAACAAATCGCTCTTCGTGTGGCAATGTGCCTACAACAACAAGGAAGCCATTTTGAGCATTTAATGCATTAAATAAAACCCTTATTTCATACTCACATGTAATAAGTTAAATAAAAATGTTGTAACTAAAATTTGATTTTTAATACTACCTGAGCAGTAAAAACAAGTGTCTCTACCTGAGTGGTGACGTAATCAGTGGTCAACTTTAAAAGCTCCTAGCCAGCGCATTTTTTAAGTTAGACCGTAGGTTTTTTTTTTATTTAAAAGCTATTATGATAGACAATAATAAAAAGTCATAAAAATATCTAGTATTATAGGCTTAATTTTAAGATTTTTGGAAATTATTTGAAAAAAACAGCATAAAAAATGTAATTTTAATACAAAAATTAAACTTTAAGTCACGATAGCCACTCGTTTGTGAGTTACTTGTTATTTTATCGTCATCGTCACATATCTGACATGATTATGGTTTTTATTTTAACAAAATAGACCCACTACTTTGGAAGAAATCATTTTTTTATTAAATAGACTCATTAGTGAGTAATACAAATTTTAATTCATCAATAAAGTATATACGAATTTTTTTTAATTTTTTTTTTCTATTTTTTTGTTGATAATTTTCGATCTAGTTTCACCCCCTTTCGGGGTTGCACTTTATCGAGGGATACACTGTATATAAAGGATAGCCATAAGCTTTTGCAGACATTTTTGTACATCTCTGATAAATTTACTGCACATAATAATCTCGGGTCTGGTCTCTAATCTGTGTCTATGTACTATTAGTTCGTATTTAAGTATTCTATCTACCATCTGTGCGTCTAGCATGAGTTGTAACTGTTAGATCGCCTGCCGTTACTACAGTTAGTAATAGAAAATTTCTAGGACATCTGTCAGATTTGTAACTCATGGTTCCAAATTCTAAGCAAATGAAGCGATTTTTTTTCTTTTTAATAAAAAATCGCGGGATTTGCGCCTGTTGCAAACCTATCGCGAGATTCGTAACCAGCCTGCGGGTAGTCTTTCTGGGAACACGCCTGGTACAATCCACGAGAACAGGTTCAAGTATTTCATTTTACAAACTACAGTCGCTGTAGTATAGTTAACTGCGTATTTTAGTACCAAACTATGCGCTAGAGGCGCTGTATACGTCTTCATATATTTTTTTAACTACAGTCACTAGCGAGTATATAGCGAGTATATTGTGAAAACTCATGGTAGACCTGCTGGTTGCCATGGTACAAGTTTTGCGTAGTTTGGGACTAGATGATGCTGTGTAGTGTCCGGAATTTCGATGTAGAACATCTTTTGCGGGGGTAAAATCGATCGGACGAGAGGTGACGCGTGACGCTTGGAGACGTGCGAGTTAGTACTAGGGCGACTGCCCTACGTCCATCATGCCCATCGTGTGAACTGGGCCACTGTGGCCACTGTAGTGACTGTGGTGACTATGGCGACTGTGGTAAAAAAAAATTACATCTACCAGGTGTGTGACGGCTTAAT
This sequence comes from Pasiphila rectangulata, assembly GCA_963082625.1. NCBI lineage: Eukaryota > Metazoa > Arthropoda > Insecta > Lepidoptera > Geometridae > Pasiphila > Pasiphila rectangulata. The sequence goes on along the minus strand of OY720244.1, from coordinate 4,730,502 downwards.
TTTTTTTGATTTATCATCCTCTCATAACTCTATCATAAAATAGAGAACGGAAGCGAACGCCTTTGCAACGTACACACGTATTCAATAAGCTCAGGATACATTATCGGGCGATCTCATTAGTTCACATCAACTCTTAACGGCCGAGACGTGAGGCATGGGTAATCGGTGGGTTCCTGCTAACACTGTCTTGTATGAGGAAAGTTGAAGGAACTCGTCAAGCAGTAAACGGAACTTACGAAGCTGAGAATATGAAGGTACATGATCAGATAATTGATCGAATACTCAAATTAATTTTGTTGGCGACTAGTTGCACTCCGCAGTTTCACCCGGGTATTTCCCGTTCACATAAAATATAGCCTCTGTTACTCAGAGATAATGTAGCATTCTAATGGTGAAAGAATTTTCAAAATCTGTCTAGCAGTTTTTGAGTTTATTCGATGCAAATAAACAAAATACAATATACAACACACAAAATACAAATTTCTTAATAGTTTTTATTTAGTAAAGATAATTTACTTCATTAACATTTTAAGGTATTTTAATATGACGATGTACATAATACACTCATTTGACGTAATACCTAAGCCTATTATTATCGTACCTGTAAGGAAAATAGCAATTTGTCTTGATAATGGGGGTTTTGGTTCCATACATAGTGATTTTAGCTTAAAGTACGAATATGATATGTAGGCTTGAGTATAACGTCATGGAAGTGAATGATGTACATTGTACAGTCACACGCATGTTCGAAGGTGCTGATGCATTAAGTAGGTTACAATGTTGATAGAAACATATAATGGTCCGTATTTACCTATTATTTATATTGTGCTAGGTCTACCTAAAGTTGGTAATTATTATGACATTGAGAGAGAAAAATTGTAAAATAATTTACTATTGCTTGAATTATGTACACCGTTCGCTTATTAATAGTCCCTACAATCTTAATCCATACCTTAGACATGAAGATAAACATGAAAAAATACCCTTATTTAAATTCACTTTTCTATTAGAGGTATTATCGACATAGTAGATCCAGGATTCATGAGAAATTTTTGATCTACATAGTAATTATGGTCAACTCTGTGGCTGCTAACAAAAAGATAAGAACAAAATGTCCGCATCCTAAATAAATAGAGACCGTATTTTAATATTACGAGGGTCTAATTTCAACAAAACGTGTGCTATCAACGCATTCTAAGTTATGAATGGGAAAATTATATCAGGACCTTACTTAAAACCAAATAAGCAGATTCAGTAAATACTCGTGCTTAAAACGAAATTATCAGCTTATAAATGCCTGAATAGTATAAGCTGAATCAACAATTATATGCTCGCATATTCTCACTCAGTTACTAATAAGTTAGAATTAAAAATAAATATTTAATTGCCGTGGGGTGCCGGCTGTAGAATGTTACCCCTCCTCTCCTACCCGTGGATGCAGTAAGAGCCTGCTAAGGGACACCTCCGGAAGATGGGCAGCAGCGTCTTTCCGTATATCAACATCCCGTACTGCGCTCACCAACCCGCCTGCCAAGCGTGGTGAGAATGGCAACTACCCCTCATGGATCTCCATTGGCCTGTGTTCATCAGTGGACGTTTTATGGCTGAAATGATGATGATGAAGTCACAATAATCTTTACCTTTATTATCTTTACCGAAAGTTTATGTGGTGGTAGTAAGGCAGCTGGTACTCATGCTGTACGGGACGCTGCAGTGCCTAAAACACTGTAAGATGGATAAGGCTTGCCAGAACCGATACCATCCTCTCAGCCTAGTCAACTATTAGTCAGAGGAAAGAACGGGTCAATACGCTGACTATTCTTATTGTCATTATTATTATGAGACATTTGGGTCCTACAGCTGGGTAAATACATCCTAAAACTACTTCCCTCCAGTAAACCATGTACTGATCGGGTCCCGCCATCTACACTTTGGCCACAGCTTCTTGGCATGCAGCAGATGCGGCCAGCCCAGTTAAGATAATGAATATTAACAACGGAGGACTTTACATTGTAGTCAGTCTTTATGAATCAACAACATACAAATAAAACAAAGGGTAATCACGTGCCCACGTGTCAAGCATAGGTAAGTGATAAGTATACCAATTTTATTTGTATTTACTGAGTGGAGGAGGTGTCATGTTATTTTGCCTATTGACATTTTCTGCCACGGGTTTTAATTCCGCCGCATTTCGAAGCTCCGGGGGAATACCGCAGATGGAAGTTCGTTTCACAACGTAATCGTCCGCGGCAAAAAAGAGCGCGCGAAACGAGCGGTAGTTACTGTTCTTATTCTTCTGTTTTATGGCTTTTATATTCAGCCAGTGTCAAGTTTAATAAATAGGGTTCTCTTTCAGCATGGGTTTTTCCGTTTTCTATTTCTCTTTTGGTCACTCGCTAGGTAGTTGCAAGTGTCCGCCCCTCGCGTGTCAAAGATAGTCAGCACGGACGTGGGGTTGGGTTTTGAGGAGCAATTATGTCTGTTGCCGGCGCTAGCAAGTAGACAAGTGGAGTCTCGTACCCCCCGCACCGTGCCACTGGTCCGTCTTATTTTGTTTATATATATTTAGTTATCATTTATTTAATTATTCTTATGCTAATTATTTTTCTTATTTTTGTTATAAAATGTTCATTTGTATGTGTATGCTTGTTTTACAAATAAATAAATTATCTTATCTTATCTATCTTATCTTAATTATTTGTAGCTATACATTACAGATGGTAGGCATGTTTGTGTCTGCAGAAAAATTACAAACAGTGTTGGTTTTAGCCAGAAATTTGTTTCGCGTCTGGGTATTTTTCTATGGTTGCGCAGATCCACTTAAACCTAACTAACCTATCCTTACGACATAACACTCCAACAAAGCAAAACTCATTTTATTTTCCGTTAGATAATAGCTCTATTCCAAACCTTCACGTTTTCCAGATTAAAATTATCTTATTTCTTTTAGACGTGACTTTTCTGAATCAACTCATTGAGTTATTGATATTTTCTGTATAAAAAGATGGACCGTTCTTTTGTTGAGTTATTTTCAAAGTTGATTTTCAAGATGTCGATTCTAACGTTTTTGCTATTTACGTCTCTTGTGTATTTTGTAAGTATTGTTGTGTTGTATTCATTCGTTGATTTTTTTCTCTATGTATCTGGGACACTGTTGAAAGGTATATTGTTCAGTTAAACAAATCGACATCAGCTACTTTCAAAGCTTCAGAAAGAGAGTTCAATGTCATTCATTGTTTAAATCCTTCTAATTTTAAAGCCGAATGCTCGATAGAGCAATTTTATAGCGCTATTGAAATTATTCGCTGACGGGTTGAAAGCATAGTTTGTTTGAAAGGTTGACAATTTGTCGAGGTCCAAAGCGTTAATGGTTCTGGTGGGAGATACTTGGAGTTACCAGATCTGCACTGACATCCCGAGTTGGGTGTATTGTGCATTGTCCCCCTTGAAATGACCCCGACTAAACCCTAGCACAAACCCTTGAATTACCGGAGAAGGATTCTGGGCCGCTGGCAGCATTCCATGAATATCCCCGAAGGAGATGTTTTCAGGCGAAGGGCGTTATCTTTAGATTTTTACACATATGGCTTAATTTTAAGAAATAAAGTTATACAGTAAACTAGCCGATTCATTAAGGGCGCACGAAGCGAACGATCTGAGATTTCCTATATAGTTTAGGATTATCGTCAACAAGTTGGAATATAGAATATTTATATAATTAACAATACGAGAAATACCACACTGTTACTTATTCTGTTTTATAAATCTGCTCGAACAATATTTTCACTACGATGTCTTAAGTCTATTACTCTTCATTACGAGTATTTAAACGAAAATGTCAAAGAGCACTAAAATTGTTTCTTTTGTTAATTAAATTATACAATGTTACTTTCAACTTTCACGGGTTTGTCTTTGTAATTTTTAGGGTTCCGGACCAAAATGGTAAAAAGGAACCCTTATAGAATCATTCTGTCTGTCTGTCTGTCTGTCACAAGTGGATGACTCGAGAACTACTGGTACTTGCAATTCGAAATGGTTAAAGATATCACTTTTTTACTAATATAGCATGTATGAATATGCTAAAAAAATATTCCTATTATAATTGCAGGCGGGCGGATAGGGGATCTCATTTTTTTATGTTAAGTTACTAGGTTGTGTGGGGTATTATATGAAAGGTATTTGCACAATAATAAACAGTTTTAAAAGGGAAAACTAAATAATGAAAAAACGACCGTTCCCCCCTTTATCTTCGAAGTGTGCAGAGATAAACCCGTAAAACTCTTACAGCTTATAGAAGTGTATGTAAACTATTTATGAAAATTACAACAAACTCTCTAATTTGCATAGTTTTTAGACAAGGGGGGTGGAAGGGGGTTTTCAAAATTTTTGTGAAGTTACTAGTTTGTGTGGGGTATAATATGAAAGACATTCATTCGCACATTAATAAACAGTTTTTATTTTTCCTATAAACCGTATCGTTTCCGAGTTATTTACAAAATTGTTGAAAAACGACCGCTCCCCCTTATTTTCGAATTTTGCGGAGATAAACCACTGAAACTTTTATTGCTATTAGAAATGTATGAAGAGATTACGGGAAAATTATAACAAACTCTCTAATTAGCATACTATTTTAAAAATCATCGAAAGTTTAAAAAATGTACATAAGTTCCGCTATCAGACAAGAGATGACGCTGTCAAGGTTATCCAACAAATATAAACCGCCTTTATCATATATTATATTGTATGACGGAACCCTCGGTGCGCAAGTCTGACTCGCTCTTGCCCGGTATTATTTAATTTATTTTTCATAACACTGTTCAACTGTGCAAAGGCCTCCTTTTACATTAAAGTATAAATTAAACCTTTAAGAAATCCGCGACACAATAAGAAAAGGGCCGAAAATCACAGATTTTTACGATCGAGTGACCTTTTACACAAAAAACTAAATAAAACTTGGTTCAGTCGAGCTATGGACACACATTACACAATATGTTAATCTTGTATATAATCTTGTAATCTTGATAGTTATACTACTTGGTTTTGGGTCTGCTCTTCAAAAATAAGTTTAGAAGACGTATTTAATTGATAAGTAAAACATTTTTCAGTTCATGTGGTGTGATCCTAAGTTTATAAGTGTATTTATTTATTTCATTTATAAATAAAACCGTACAAGTGCTAGCCACACCGGTTCCGTACATAATAAATATTAGTAAAAGTTTTTAAAATGCACAAAAAGATTCAGTCACCCATCAAATAATTTATGACCGCACGTAGGGTTGCTTAACTTCGATGAATGATTTCGTACTTTTTTAAGGACGATTTTCTATGATTCCATTGCAAATGTATAGTTTTTGGATTTTTAACTATATCTACCTCTACAGTGTAAGACGATACCTTGCCAAATTTTATAGTTCTAGGTCTACGGGATGTACCCAATGAATTTTGATTCTTTTGAGAATGTCTAAACATGCGTTTTTACGGCATAAACAGTCGTATCTTTTTTTCAGGTTAACTTAGTATATTGATTTTTTCACAGCTTAAAGAGGCTGTAGATTTGAGTATATGGTTTCAACTCGATACCTCTACATGTTCTCGAGATAAAGGGTCTTGACAGACCGACAGACTGACAGATAGACAGACAGAGAGGCAGACAGGCAGACGGCAAAGTGATCCTATAAGGGTTCTGTTTTTTCCTTTTTAGATACGGAACCCTAAAAATACCACTTTGTGTTTTATAGATATTTTATTTGTAGATAGATAGAAAATAATTTATTGCACACCTTAAATATAAAAATAACAACAGAAAGATAAACACTAAACACAAAGTGACAATTGGCGGTCTTATCGCTAAAGAGCGATCTCTACCAGACAACCTTTGTACTTTTACGGCAACGCTATTCGAAGGTCGATGACCCCGTCAACAATCAACTGGCATTTAGGTTTTCATTATTGTATAATAGGCTGTGGAAGTTAAAACTTACTTGCTAGCTTTTCTTTGATTTTCGCAATTTAACTTTTCTTTTCGGACAGTTCGCTTGTCCACCGTTTTCTTTTTGCCACGGTTTGGATTTCCCCCATTTACTTATTGGATTTTTCCTACGAAATTTAACTTCAAGTTGGAACATGAAAGCCTTGTTAGAACCACCCGCTGCCAAGGATTATTTTTAGAGGGTTTGATTAATTAAAACAGGTAGTTATTTTTAAATTGATACAGTAACAACATAATAGTACAGTGTAAAAAATTGTTTCTAAATTTCTATAAACTATATTTGGATAAAGAGATTACATATTGCTCACACTCTAGGCTTATTAGATTAACTAACCAGATTCCAGATGGGTTTAAATTATAATTACTTACACCCAAAGTTTAGAAAATAAAAATACATCATTCCCAAATTTCCATAGTTTATTTTATATCCCCCGTCCTCAGATTAAAAGTACAATGATGTGACTGATTTATTCCAGGTAATTAATTAGCTTATTAATTTAGTTTATTTAAGTAACTATCTGGCGCCCGAGACTTTATATTAATTTGATTTTGTTAACGACAACATTCTTTTCATTTTATTATTACAATTGGCCCATCTCAAAGGGTTTCTTGCCTCTCTTATTAATTTATTTCAACTGACATCATTTAAATTTTTATTATTACATGGGGTGGTCAGCACCACCACCAGGTTAGTACACTTATTACAATACACCGTACACTGTAGAGCAGTGTCATTACATTACATTACATTTGACGACATCTGTGGCGCAGCGGGCCAAGGCCCGCCTGCGACGCAGGGGTTGCGGGTTCGATTCCCGCCTCGGGACAAATGTCTGTACGATCTGCAGATATTTGTTCAGGGTGTTCTGGGTGTTTTTCTATATATAATAAAAATATCTATCTATGTAGTATAATGTATTAAGTATATCAGTCATCTAGTACCCATAACACAAGCTCTGCTTAGCTTGGAGCTAGATGATGCTGTGTGATTTGTCCAGCATTATTTATTATTAATTGCTCTGAATTCTGAATGAATAGTTTAATTGTATTCGCTCCTCATAATGTTAATACCTAATACAGGCTATTTTAGGTAGGTAAGTAATATAAAATAAATAAGATATATAAAATATATAGTATAGTACATGCGGTACAACGACCGCGCGGCCGGCCCAGGCGCAGATGGCGGGATGAGCTGGACATGTATTGTGCTGACTGGTCGACCAACGCCTTGGACCGGGAAGTATGGAGACAGGGAAGGGAGGCCTTTGCCCAGCAGTGGGATCCTACAGGCTGATTAGATTAGATTAGAAAATATATAGATAAGCATAAAATAAATAAGATCGACCGGGCGGCGACAGATTGGTTGCCGATGGAAGCGAGATGGCCTCAAGGCAGACCCAGGATGACAGTGGATGAGCCTGGCGCCAGTCCGTTGAGTTGGCGAGTTAAATTGGAGGCATATCCAACTGGCTGATATGATGATGATGATGAAAGTAAATATTATTTCAGACACTAGCAGATCCCGTAGGAGATCCCGTAGAAGATCCCGTAACGGACCCCTCAAAGACAGACCAAGCGCACGTGGACAAGTTTATAGCGGCAATAGAACTGGCATACGATGAGCACCTGGGACCGATCCTCGAGTCGCTCGGCAAAGCAGACCGAGAGTTTTTGAGGAGCACCACTATCAACGGAATCGGCGGATTGGTAAACTTCAGTGTAAGTTTCACTGCTTTTTATTAACAGGTTGTAGAGGTACGAGATTTTTCCATGGATTAGCGCACAGGAGACACCTACGTGCAGCGTCGACTAAGTCGCGGATTTCCTGATGATGTTTTCCTACAGGCACGGGCAAGTCTAATCTATCTCTTACTATGCCCTAAGCACTGCCGCTGCAATAAGGATAGGGCGCTGTACGGTGTCTGCTTCTGTCTAAACAGCAGAACCCGTTAAAGACCTCTGAAAGGCGTTTTTATAGAGCAGCTTTGGGGAGTTTTTTACTATTTTAATAGTTAACTAATCGTGTGAACGAACCACAAATTTGAAGTAAAAATTTCGAAGAATTCAGGTCCAGTCTGGCAAAAGTGAAGAGTGGCTGATACTGCGTCTAAATCATGATGATGATAATGACCTAGACAAGAACAAGCCGTCTGCAAACATCCGTTACAACTCTGGGAATGGTATTCTGACTTGCGCTATTTACGCACGCACTTTGATAGCCAAAATAAGCTACTTACGTTATCTTAGAGTCCATCCACACTCATAACTAGAAAAAAGTGCGCCGTAGCCGAAGAAGAAGAAATACATTTATTAGAAGAACTAGGTATGAAGGTTACTATTATTATTATTATCATTGTATCAACCTAAATATAACACCATTAAGTGATCCGTTTCAGTTTCCGTTTGCTAACAACATTCATGCCATAAGTCAGGCGTAATACAAGAAACAAACTTACTGGTATTTGATCGCCAGCTTACACAAGTTTGCCCAGTATATTAGCAACTTTAGTCAGTAAGTGATTTGTGTTTGTTTTAGAATGTATTTGGCCAAGGGAAATAGTGAGTCCTTCTAAGTACTTAGATACACGGAGCTTTAAGCATATAGGATGATTGTGCCTATATGGTTAAAATAAAACCCAGCTTAAAATAAAGATAGTTGATCAAGTACAAGTCGACTACGTTAGTTAAGTTGGGGATTTTGAGTGTTAATAACACAATTTTTTATACCGTGGGCAGCAGAATTATGCCTCTCCTTTCTTCTGTTACCCGTGGTTGCAGTAAGAATCTGCCTAGGGCTACCTCCGGAAGATGGGCAGCAACGTCTTTCCGTCTATCAAACATCCCGTACTGCGCTCGTCAACCCTGACAAATATGGAAATAAATAAATAAATAAATATACAAATACGAGTATGGCAAACGTCAATTCCTTGCTATCTTTATCAAATATAATACAAAATTGACATTTAAATTACGTATGTTGCAAACCTACCGCGAGAGCATCCTGCAAATCAGTTGCTGTCCTTTTTATATCCATAGTATTAAAAAACGCGAAAGTTTGTAAGTATATATTGATATTTGTTACTCTTCCACGCAAAAACTAGAATAAGGATTGAGCTGAAGCTCTGCACGAGTATATATTATGTTGACCAGGATTAACACAATAAGGCAATATTTTATCTGGGTACAACGCATGCGAAGCGGCGGACATAAGCTAGTGATCTATAAAGATAATGTAAGGCCAATTTACTTAGTCGGCTATACGGATAGAAAAATAGAAAAGAACATAAACCTACCACATATATGTACATATGTATCTAGAGTAATAAATAGAGACATAAATGTCAACTTCATTTACATTTTATCGACACAAATGGCCACCACCTTTTTTATCTTTTCAGCTATATCACGCCAAGTCACCGCAGGCAGGCTCCAAAACACCAATTGACGATGAAGACATCATAATGCAGTTCGACTCCATCGATTCCTTCCCAGCAGTTCTTCTGCAGGACCCCCCACCACCTTGCAGTCAATAATAGAAAATGATTCTTAATTTTATAAATGAAAAATGCAATTACAATTTGGTCTCCGACGGGACTCAAGCTATCAATGTTTGGGCATCCTAAACGCAGGCTGCCTTTACCGTTCCGCTACGAAGAAACTAAGCGTAACTAAGGTCGAATTAATGCTTTTATCGTAGTTAGTTTATGATTGCATTTTTCATTTTGGTTTAAAATTAAAAACAAAAACAGCTGATGTTTGATTTCTTCTCTTTAGTACATTAATCCCCGTGACAGATTTAACTAATAGTGTCTAAGTCTAGATTATAAAATTAGGTCGTGTCTAGTCTAGATTATAAAGGTTTTCTGGTGTCTGATTACGTAAGGTTTCTTTGGGTGTCATTCTGCTCATACTTAGTTTATGTTACTAGTAAAATGAAAAAAAATAATGTAAGTGAATAAAATATTTGTTGTAATAAAAGCAAGTGAAAAGTAAATCTCTTTGTTTATTTTGTTGTTTGTGGGATTAAAAATACGGAGAAACTTAAATATTGTGAAAAGAGGTCAGTATTTTATTTGTACAATAAATATCAAGTTGCTTTACATCATTTCAGCCGTAAAACGTCCACTACTTAACACAAGCCTCCCTCATGATCTCAATTAGCGGTAGTTGCCATACTCCACACTTGGCAGGTGGGTTGGCAATCGCAGTACAGGATGTTAATACATGGAAAGACGCTGCTGCATATCTTCGGGAGGTATCCCTTAGCAGGCTCTTGCATCAATGACATAATATAGGGCATGAGAGGAGGGGTAATATTCTACTGCCGGCACCCTACGGCAATTTTACTTCAATTTCGTTAAGAAATAATATGTAGATCTGGAACTCAGCAATACCCGAATTAATTTATTTATTTATTTTATACATTTGATTAGAACGGCTTACACCACTTACACCAATCAATCAATATTAACATAAAAAAATAACTTACAATAGTCAAGCAAAAATTTCCCTAAAATAAAATAATAATTTACATACTAAAATCAATAATACAAAATAAACATGTCAAAATAGAAATAGTCCCTACGCAGTATTCTTTATATTTTTAGGGTTCCCAAAGGGTTGGGAACGGTAGGTTCCGGTTTTAAAAACGGGATACGGAACCTATATAGGATTACTCGTTTGTCTGTCTGTCTGTCTGTCAAAAGCTTTTTTCTCCGAAATGGATGAATATATCAATTTGAATGTATACCAAACATCAGCGGGCAAATTATGCCCTTTAAAAATTAAGATACTACTTCAGGGCATCCAGAAGTTTTATCAACAAGTTTTGGACAAATAGATGGAACTGGGCTAGACTTGTGTGCCGCAGGTCAAACGACTTGTACGCAAGGATCACCAGGGAGTAGATTCCACTTAGCGTAAGCCGGAGACCTAGACCGAAGAGTAGAAGAAAAGGGAAGCAATTAATAGACACATGGTAGTGTGTGCTTATAAAAGTTAGGCCTTTACAACTATTATTGATGATATAAACAGTGTTAGCAACTGGTATTCAAATGTTGTATAGGCCTGAGACATTTTTAGATGGATTAGACCTGCCCAACACCTATACCATCCTCCTTACTTAGTCGGCTATTAGTCAGAAGAAAGAATAAGTCAATAAATCTGAAGCTAAGCCACGGCTTTCTCGATATTTTCCTCCACCGTTAAAACACGTGTTAGATGTGTAAACTTTTAAAGAAAGAAAACCATTGGTTCACACGTGGTATCGAACCCACGATGATCGAAAGTTGGGAGTACAAACCAGGATGTGTTTATAAGGAGAGAGATATTAATTCAATAGCTATTTTTCATGACACAGTGGTCTCTTTAGTAGAACGTCAAAATTGCTCACGTCAAAGAAATCGAGCGCCATTTTTGTAGCATTGGAGTTGCATTCACGGGCCGCATTAAGTACTCGCGGGCCACGTGTGGTCAAACACACCCGTGTTTGACCACACGTGGCCTTGACTGTATTGAAACTTTTCCAGGTCAAAGGTTATCGGAACCCTCGTTGGACAACAAGCAATGTTTGAACAATATCGTGTTATATTGATATATTGCGTCATTTAAGGATGACTCACGCTAGACCGTGTCATGTCCGAGCAATTTTTCCGAGCGTTGTCCATTGCTCAACCGTCGCTTGGTTGCTACTCAGTATCATCATTTCAGCCGTTAAACGTCCACTACTGAACACAGGCCTCCCTCATGGATATCGATGAGGGATCGTTGCCATACTCACCATGCTTGGCAGGCGGGTTGGCCAGCGCAGTACGAAATGTTGACAGGTACACGGAAAGACGCTGCTCTCCATCTTCCGGAGGTATCTCTTAGCAAGCTCTTACTGCATCCACGGGCATGAGAGGAGGGGAATATTCTACTACCGGCACCCCACGGCAGGATGGAAAACCACTTATAATGTAAGACAGTATAGCGTGAGTGTGTCCATACAAAATGTATGTAATATTAGTTGACCGTGCTACGGCCGACACTCGGTTCCGACACGACATGGTCTAGCGTGAGTCATCCTTATCTTGTAGATGAACCATGTTCTTATCCGCTGAGCTAAGCTCAGCTACCACTGCAAGGACCCTTGGACCAACTCGATGGATGGATATAGTTACTGCTCTATTTTTTAATCGCTCGCATATTATAAGACATCGTCCTAATAGAACGCGACTAAGCGATCATCGCAAGATCGCGCGATTTTCAATCGTACGAATCCGCGATCAAACATACTGATATGGAATAGGTGTCCTAACCGGCATTCGCGCGATGCGGACGCGCTACTAGAATGTTTGATCGCGACCACACGATGGTCGCATCGCTTACTCGCGCGATAATCGCTTAGTCGCGTTCTATTAGGACGATGCCTAATACCGAGAGTTGATGAATGTTTGTTACCTCTTAAAAACTGTCAAACGGATCCAGCTGAAACTGTAGGTATATTATATAGATGTTGACCTGGATTAACACGTAGGCTACTCTTCATTCGGGTATAAGTATATAATATAATAAGGCGGGCAGAAGCTAGTTTGCTTATAATCCTTATCCTGTTAATCCATACAAAGCTAAAGCATAATAAAATTTATTTTTCAAGAAATAACCCTTGAGATAGGAGCCGGCCGTAGGGTGCCGGCAGTAGAATATTGCCTCTCCTCTCGCTGTCCCGCTGAGGGAATTTGCCACGCGAAGGGTTACATACGTTTAAATTTTCATCTATCATCCAGTTTTAATTGTAAAAGTTTGAATATGTTGTGTGTCTGTGGTACTTAAAGTATAAATAAGATTGCAATAGGTACATTGTCAATACCAATGCCAGTTCACTTTGTACAAAGTGTCCTTGGCACAAGGCTATTGACAAGTAATATCCGTTTGTGCGTACTTTTAACATGAGTTGAGATGCTTGATTGTACGCCCGCAGTTCTGTTACAGACAATTTTAGAATGGACTCTTGGGATTAATTAAAATTACTACCTCCGTGGCTCAGTTGGTTTAATAGCCGGTTGAGAGAGAAGGTTCGTTTCCCGCAGGACAATTTTTTGTAGTTTCTAAGATATTTGTCCTTGGTCTGGGTATTTCTATGTATGACAAGTATGTATTTACAATACGAATGTATTATAGTTACTCTAGATGGTGCTGTGTGATACTACTTGCAATATGTAATACTACTTATACTCAAGAAAATTTATAATTTATCCTTGAAATTCCTTTAAAATGTGTAATCTGCACTTAGGTAGAATAAGGTAGGTATTAGGTAGAAATGAGATTCCTCAACCGTTCTCCTATGACTCGTCATTGACTGTTCGTCGACAGGATATTTTATTTATGTCCGTTTCACCAGCAGAGTCTTTCATCTACTTTCACTTTCGACGACAGACCTGCTACAGAATGTCTCACCGACACGACGATAGAACTGTATAATTTTCATAATAAAACTCTTGAGACGTATAGACCGTCAAATTTTCCATTAACTACTTGAAGAAACGTTACAAAAATCTGCCTTAAAGATAATCGTATAAATGTTTCAACAAACAGATAAACGGGTGATCTTGTAAGGTTTCCAACTTTTCCTCTTGACATTCGGAACCCTAAAAACACTATTTCTATGGATAATGACTTACAACACATACGTTAAATTACACAAGTTGTTGTATCACAATATAAACAACAACAAACATGTTTTATAAAATCATTTTTTGCTATACTTACGTACAATCCACTATTTTCCATCAAGAATTTATTTACGTCGAAGACTAGAAACACTTCTCTGCTTCATCCTCATCATTTCAGACAATGGACGTCCACTGTTTGCCATAGGCCGTCATGGACCTCCAGGTATTGCGGCTGAAAGCGGCCTGCATCCACCGCCGATCTTGTAGGTGGACGTCCTACGCTGCGGTTTCCACTCGAGAACTATTCCGGCCCATCGACCACCCGTTCTTCGAGCTACATGGCCTGCCCATTGCCACTTCAATGTGCTAATCCGTTTGGCAAGGTCGGTGACCCGAGTTCTTCTACGCATAGCCACCTCCATAGCTCGTTGAGCGACTCTGATTATTGCTTATTTATAAGGCCAGAAGTAAGGGCAGTAGTGGTTGGTTCCGTAAGCTATTACTGGTAACACACACAGATTGTAAACTTTGTTCTTCTTTTGTGATTAATTTGTTTCTTATGCAGCTTATAATAAGGTGATAAACATTACATTCTTCTTATCATTAAAACTATGTATTTATTTCCTTCGGTATTATATACTATCGCTTTATTTATTTGAACCTTAACCTGAATACAATTAGATAATATTTTATTACTGGGAATTCATTTCATCATTCATTAAGCAGAATAGATTTTAGAGAATAGAGAATGATTGAAGTCTTTTGTATTTGAATAAAGTCATATTCTTAGAATAATCCTTAATCCCACTAATATTATAAATCCGAAAGTTTGTTTGGATTGAGGTTTGTTACCTCTTCACCCAAAAACTAAATAAATATATGTAAGAGGTATGGAATGAAATATGGAAGACCAGCGCTGTGGTACGACTCGTTCTGCCACAGCACATGCTGAGTTAAAACCATTTTTGTCACTAGTTCTAAAACCGAATTGATGATTTTTTTTATTTGATTGTAAAAATGTGACAAAATAATTTTGACGAGCTCTGTGGCGCAGCGGGCGAAGGTCCGCCTGCGACGCAAGGGGTTGCGGGTTCGATTCCCGCCTCGGGACAAATGTCTGTACGATCTGCAGATATTTGTTCAGGGTGTTCTGGGTGTTTTTCTATATATAATAAAAATATCTACATATCTATGTAGTATAATGTATTAAGTATATCAGTCATCTAGTACCCATAACACAAGCTCTGCTTAGCTTGGGGCTAGATGATGCTGTGTGATCTGTCCAGCATTATTTATTTATTTATTTATTTATTTATAAACGTTTCTTTATCTGTCCACATCCACTGCTGGGCATAGGCCTCCCTCCTTGATGGATCTCCAACATCATCACACACAAAATTTCAAACCCTATTTTTTCACCAACGGAAAGGGCTGATTTTTGAAATATTTGACTTTTACTTTACTTTGAATTTTTATGTATATTATATTATAATAACATAAACACGGGAATTTATCGCGTAATACCTTTGATTATATTTGACTGAGTCAACCCGGGACCACGATTATTGAAATACAGTCGAAACGTCGGGAATAATCAAAGGTATTACGCGATAAATTCCCGTGTTTATGTTATTATATTATGATGAATTGTGATCGCGAAAGTATGAGGATTTTTAAGTGAAAACCTTTCATATATTTAAACGCCTTCTGGTTTAATTTACGCAACGAAAAGTAGCCTTTGTCCGTCTCCATGGTCTATTCCTATACTAAAATTCATCCAAATCGGTTCAGCGGTTTTGATGTGAAATGGGAACATATATACATACTAACATACGTACATACATCCACACTTTCACTTTAATATATTAGTAAAAATTCCCACATCAAAACGGCGGTGATAGACCATTAATACAATAGCCGCTCTAACACCCCTCATAAGATGAAGCAACTCTACGTATAAACGTTGTGCGCTCTCCAATAAATAAAATGAATGTCTATGTCTACTAGATGTGAGATTGAATTTTAAGACTCTTCGAGAACACGATTCCCGCTGCACTTCGAGGATGTTTATTCCTGACAAATAGATCGCTCTGTGCATTTTATGTGAGCAAGATCTAGTGCAAGATCAATCAATTACTCTACCGTATCGCCGTGCTCGGGGAGTAAAGTTCACTTGGATATATTATGCATATTGACGTATACTATAGATCGTAAAACTGAGTTTGATCGCTGCGATAGCTGTTAAAATCCGTCCAACAAGTTCTGGATTTGGAACTGTATAAATTACCTGTGGCGTCGTCGTAACTTTTGGCTGGGACTACACGAATAGTGATGCCGATGAGTCAACGTAACCAATATTAGCGTCATCATCATATTTTATTCATCTCATCATCATATTTTATCGAAGTTAAGGTATAACGTATGTAGAGACACACTCAACTTATCGAGCCGAAGGGGTTAAGAAACGTATGTAAAGACACACTCTCAACTTATCGTCATATTTTCCACATCGTTCTAGCCCTATTCGCGTCCCTTGGCAAACAAATTTTACGAACTACATGCATCATAGGCCTTAATCAGAAAACTTTAATTTTAATTTATGTAGATAAACAAAAACTGCCGTGTGCCATGCTCCTCTCATGGATGCAGTAAGAGTCTGCTAAGGGATACCTCCGGAAGATGGACATCAGCGTCCTATCATCACGATATCATATATCATCAACGTTTGGTTTCGTGAGCACATTATCAGACTAAATGATATAATACGTAGATTTTTTTGTAACTACTTCGCTCGCAAACCCGACTGTCAAACGCGGTGAATCTGGCAACGACTCCTCAATATCTTTGAGATCCATGCGGCAGGTTTATGTCCAGCAGTGGACGTGGACAGCAGACATACGGCTGTAAAAAAAAGTAAGGCCTTTGCATATATTAAGATAATTTATGCAGCGTCAGCAACTGGTAATCATGCTGTACGGGACGCTGCAGTGCCTGGGACATTGTTAGATGGATTAGGCTTGCCCAGCACCTATACCATCCTCTCAGCTTAGTCAGCTATTATTCAGAGGAAAGAACAAGTCAATACATCTGAAGCTAACTAAGCCGCGGGTTTCCTCCCGATGTTTCCTTCACCGTTAAAGCACGTACGGCTGTAACGAACATACTTATTAAATACAATGTAAAATATATCAAATTGGTCATTATTGTATAGTTTTAAACGTTTTTAGGTATAGATAATTAATACCCGTGGTAGTATAGCCGTGGGGTGCCGGCAGTAGAATATTAACCCTCCTCTCCTACCCTTGGATGCAGTAAGAGCCTGCTAAGGGACACCTCCGGTAGATGGGCAGCAGCGTCATGGCTGCCATGACAAAAGCCTCTCTCATGGAGATCCATGAGGGAGGCTTTAGTTCAGTAGTGGACGTTTTACGGCTGAAATGATGATGATGATGAATTATATTATTGTTCATGTACGTGTTACATTGTTGTTGTATCTGAATCAATTAATATTTAATTACGCTATTGTATTGCATTTTATTGTTTTATATTTTACACTATAGTAATGGCGTGGGGTGCCGGCATTAGAATGTTGCCGCTCCTCGCTTGCCAGCGTATCTGCAAAGGGATAATTCAGGAAGTGTGTCAACAGCGATCGCCAACCCGCCTGCCAAGCGTGGTGAGTATGGCAACGGATCCTCTTAGTGATCAATGAGAGAGGCCTTTGTCCAGCAGTGGACCTCCTATGGCTGGAAGATAAGATATATTTACACTATCTAGTAACGTCATTCAAAATACCATAAATCGGACTATAATCATCTTAGTCAAATACCCTCATTTCTCAATACAATGATTTTTTCTCCGACGTTCGAGAGACAAAATTCTGATGGCATTTTCATTTCTATAAATGACACCTAAGTGTGGGTTTACGCTCTAAAAACAAAAAAAGCTTATATAAACAAAATTTGCTTGCATTTGTGCTTCTTAAGTCAAACCTCAATTTAGCCAACATTTAACAATGAGATCTATGAGGATGCTGGGCCCAACAGTGGACGTATTCGTTACAACGAACATGCTTATTAAATAGAATGTAAATTATATCAAATTAAACATTATTGCATGTTGTTTTGTACCGTTCAAATATCGCTTTGCTAGTTTTTAATTGTTTCTAGATAAATAATACTAATTAATATAGCCCTTTATTTCAAGATTATTGTTTTACATATGTAAAACATTGTATTTATTGTTATCTGCAGATCGAATTGTTTCTACTCTTAGATATAGGTAAATTATTGTTCGTTTCAAGGTATAGATAACTTATTGTTCATGTCAGTGTTACTTTGTTGTTGTATCTGACTCAATGTATATATATTTACACTAACTCAAGTACCATTCAAAATACCACAAGTCAGGCTATAATCGTCTTTAGTCAAATACATCGAACCGCTAACATCATAGGTAAACACAATTTGCTTGCATTTGCGCCACCTACATCATACCTGACTCTATAAGCAGTACCTCTATTGATCCTTGGCTAGTCCAATTCTATCTTAGAATCAATCATGTTGTTCAGAGTTGGTCCACTGTTCTGTGTTCTGTTTATTGTTTTTGGTTACGTAAGTATTTTAGACGAAACCTATATACAACCAAATAAGATGTATTTATAAAGTATTTGAACTGCAACATTTTGCTATACCTCTATATTGAGATCAAATTTTAATGGTGTTGTTTCCAGCACTATTTATTTAATTCTTAGTGAACAAAATATTTTAATCAGTCTGCGAAGGATCGGGATTGTTGGAGGAAATTAGGGGAGACCTTTGGTCAGCAGCGATATACGTTATTAAAAAATAAAAACAGTTTAATTTCAGTTCTGATGAAGGGCACACATTATAGCGGTTTACGTATTTTCAGCAAGCATTTGAACATTGAAGTGTTTTATAGAAAAATTGAATGCCATTGCATTTGGCTGTAGTAAATGTGTATGTGCCTGTTTGTTTATTCCTGTTTTAAAAATACCCGGCCTACTTAGGTTTTTTTAATTTTGTTTTGTTACTTTTGTCTTGTTATATACATCCGTAGCCTTCAAGCTGAGGAGTGGCCTATACACACTGACAGGTTCAAAAGAACCTGCATTAGGTACCAGTCTCTCACAAAGCAAGTACGTATTGTGAGTACACAATAATTATTGTAGACCTCAAGTTTTTAGACTTATTTTGATAGATATTTATTTTAAAAAGGACATAGGCGCTTATCGACCACACCATCCCATAAAACTTCTATAAATAAACAAATCTGAAACCACAATAAGAGAAATAAAAATAATAATACACAATATTATTTATTATTATATAGGTACCTGCTCAATCGAATTATGATAATTAGTTCGAAACATATAAACGTGGCAAGGGGTAATCCATTGGAGCTTGCGTAGGTAATTAGCCCTAACACAAGAAATAAGAGAAAACAATTTCAGGAAGCGAGCGTAAAGGGCAAATGAAAACACAAAAGCCAGATACATTGATTCTTCAAAAACCAATTCAGTTGATAGGTACAACGATATTTTTCTAATAAGGGATCTGGATAAAACTCTAGAGGGACAGACAAAATGTATTTCTAGGGTACCGTAACAAAAGGGTGCGGATACTATGTACAAAACACAATTTAAAAATAACAATACTATAATATAGTTAAACAAATGAAACGAAAATAAACGTTTTTTTAACATCTCATTAGGAGATTTGCAACTGATTAGATTTTTTTTCTTGATTATGTAGTATTTCTTCGGTATTAATCAGTTGCGAAATATTTTTTTAATATTTGGTGTCTTCAGTGAGTTTTTGTTGAAATAAATTTAGATGTTTTTTTAATTTATATAAAAAAAATCATGTTAACGTGAAAGTTTTTCAAAAGTTATTATGTCTTTGATTCTTTGGATAGCGGATTTTTTGCTAAATAGTTATTGTGTGGTACAGAACTCTCAATACGTGATCTCACTTGGCCGATTTTATTGAAAGGATATTGGAAATGAAATTATGTCGGGGCGCCCAGTCTCTTGAATTAATTAAGAAAGAATGGACGCATAAGAAAGTTAAAAAAAGATGTCTGGATTGTACGTTTTAGATTTTAAGATTATTCTTCAGAGTTTAATTTTATTTTATTTTTGTTAAGATTATACGTTTAAAGGTATGGTTTGTCTAGAATGTTTGTCGATATTTGAGTGCTGAAATTTAATGGTTATAATTATATATATTTATTATTATTAACCATTGGTGTCCCACTCCTGGGCAAAGGTTTATAATTAAAAACAATAATTATTCAAGGTATCTGGTTCATAATTATGAATTTGACTTTATGAATTCTTGTAAATTTATTCATTTATTATTATTATTTATTTATTTTTCTTATTTCTTAAATTAATCATAGACTCCTGTTTGTTGGGTTGGTTTGGCCGCCGACGTTGTTAAGCTCCAGTTACTCTTTGACTGTCAACCAATAACATCATTAAGTTAACTATATTTATAAGCCTCTTACCAAGCACTAGGATCAGTGGGTTCATAATAAGCCTCTAACAGTGACTAAGCATATACCACAAAAGGTCTTGACGGATAAATTTTACATACGATCTTGCTTTTCAGGCAGATGCCTTCGCAAAACGTGATGTTAGCAGCACAACACCAAACAACGTTGTGGACTCCATACAGAGGAACCTGGATAATTTCCGCCGCTGCCTAGACCAGAGCTTGGCAACTGCCGTCGGAGATGTCAATGAGAAGCATCTTGAGCCTGTCTTCAGTGTTATTGGGGATAAATTGAATATAGTCTCTAAAGCGGTACATAATTATGTTGAATCCCGTTCTCTGTGCATACCACACCGATAGTGCATATTGAGTTACTCACTGTACGTGCATACCCCATGCATGCGACATTAGTACTAACAAGTTTGAAGGCTTGATAACTTGAACACGTTTTAGTGTAACTACATAAACGTAAAAGTTTTTTTTAAAGAGAAAGAAATGAAACCAAAACCCACGTCCGTTAGGATCGAGAGTCGAGTTTAAATTGTAATCAGACATAGCTTACGGTATATTAGTTTGGCCTTACATAATATCTAAGACTAGCTTTTGCCCGCGACTTCGTCCGCGTGGAAGTCATAAAACGTAAAATCCCCTTTTTCCCGCAGAGCCACTTTGATTCGAAAATATAAATCCCATTTATTCCCTATCCCGTGGGAATTTTGAAAAATCCCTTCTTAGTGCACCTCTAGGATACTCAAGGTATATAATGTGTGCCAAATTTCAAGTCTTTAGGTCCAGTGGTTTAGGCTGTGCGATATATCAGTCAGTGAGTCAGTCAGGACTTTGAATTTTATATATATAGATAGATATTATAGATGCTTTACGCAGCAATAATATCTATATTGGTATTCTTGCTATACGTAACGCTTCAGTGCCATAATGGATTGTATAGACTTCATCATCTTAGCCGGAGCACGTACACTGGATCTCCCAGTAATGGCCATCATGTTGCTATACACACCACGCTTGGCAGGCGGGTTGGCAAGCGCAGTACGGAATGATGATAGACGGAAAGACGCTGCTGTCCATCTTCTGGGGTATCCCTTGGGAGATTCTTACTGCATACACGGGCAAGTGACGAGAGGCTACATTGTAATGTCAGGACAGCCCAGCAATGAATAGACTTGCTCTGCACTAATACCAATACTATCCCTTCAGCATAGTCGAAAGAACTGGTCAATACCTCTGTAGCTGGCTAGGTTCATAAATTAATACTGAATAACGCATGAGGTCGTCTCCATGCCTAAATACAATGCGTTCGTCAACCGTAATGCTAGCGTAATCATCGCGCACTTAGCAGCAATTATGGCATTTAAGGCAACAAGCATAGGAAATCGTCCAATCATCAGGTTACCAGTGAGGTCATCAGATCGCCATGTTATAATTTTCGTGTCAACCATTTTCGTGACAGCAAAATTGCTAGTTTACACGTAACTTTTGCGATCACAATAGATTTTGAATATACGGGAATTTAAAATCTCCCGTCTACCCATCGCTACGACCCACGGCTGTCGAAACAGTCGGAACGTCGGGACTAATCAAAGGTATTACGCGATAACTATAATGCCGTGGGGTGCCGGCACTAGATGTCACCCCTCTTCTCATACCCAAACATTAAAAGCTTGCTAAGGGATACCTTCGGAAAATGGGCAGCAGCGTCATTCCGTGTATCAACATCCCGTACAGCACTCGCTAACCCGCCTGCCAAGAGTGGTGAGTATCGCAACTACCCCTCATGGGAGGGAGGCCTTTTCTCTGTAATGGACGTTATACGGCTGAAATGAATTACACGATAAATTCCCGGGTTTTTGAGAACTAAAATTGCTAGTTCTCGTCTAATCTTCCAAATGGGTATTGTTGAGTATTCACCTCTGTGAGCTGATAATAAAAATGGCGTTATAAAAGAGGCCTATCTACTAATGGATTTTGCACCTTTAACACGTGCTCAGGGTGAAGGAAAACTTCGTGAGGAAACCCGCGGCTATATTCGGTCGGGTATAATCGGCTTTCCTCTGAATATACCCGACTTTGCTGAGAGGACGGTAAAAATGTTGGGCAAGCCTAATCCCAGACACTGCAGCGTCCCATACAACTTGAATTCATCAAATCGGTTAGGACGTTTTTAAGATATGGGAAGTGAATATGGTAAAGAAGAATCGAATAATTCCAAATATACCCAAATTTGGTATCAAATGAAAGAAAATTATGTGTAGATTGCAAAACCGAAAGTAACATAGAAATCAGTTGATCCATTTACAAGATATTATAGCCTTTTATTAGATAACAGATTCTCAGAGCTATTGGTGTCGAGGGTTACTGACTGGCTAGATGACTAAATAATTGTCATGGAGATTAACGAAATCTGTTGGACATGTATTTTTTCTTTTTTTAACGTAATCGAGAATTAACCGCGGTACATCTCTGTTTATTGTTTTTGAATGTTTCAGTATTATGTATTATGTTTGCATTATGTTTACATGCATTGGTAACGGGGGTACCAGAAAAGGGGGCGAAGTTTTCCGAAAAATGCCATTTTTAACCTTTGGTGATCTTTTGAGGTCGCAATAACTTCAGTCCCTGTGACCCTAGGATCACCAAAATCAATCGATACCCTTCTTTCAATGAGACAGTGGTAAAAAAAAGGTTTCATGTTAATCGGTCAACGCGTTTGTTATAGATTTATACTAATAAAAAATAAGAAAATTATTCATTATAATCATTTATTATACTTTCTTCTATTAATTAATCCATAATTTACACACTAAGAGATTAACATCATACAGTCCAACAAACTGGATAAATAACAACCCGAAAATAACATCGTCATCATCATCATCATCACCAGCTCTATCATCATCGTCATCATCATCTTCATCACCATCATTATCACTATAATTATTACGTTACAATTACATTGCATAACAATATCATCAGATATAACAACCTAGCAGAAATAACAATAAGAAACAATGTACTTAACTTGCTTGTCGCCACGTGATCGGAACAGAACTGAACTGAGCAAGCCACTCGCAACTGCTTTTATCATAAAACGTTATTTACAACTCATAAAACAGCCGACGATAGCCGCCAGTACAAAGTGGACCAATCACAGCCCTTTCTGGTCGAATAACAATACATTTTATATACAACTCATTATTTTATAGGGTAACTATATACGTAATTAACTTATTATTATAGTTATGATTATTCATAATTATCACATTAGTAAAGAACAAAGTAAACACAAAGAACATTAATAAATCAGACGGAAAGACGTCACAGCCGTCCTTCTTTGACAAACATTTAACAATTTCAACAATAAAATAGTAATGTTATGTTATTAAATATGTATCAAATATAACTGTAAGAATTACTTACTAATAAAAGTTCAATTATTACATACATACTTTCAAATCCAAGTATTTCAATTGGTTGTTTCATAATCGTAAAGTGACGTCGCTTTAGCGGCAAGCTCAAATACCTAACCAGTTTTAAAACAATATCGAATTGTGAGCGTGTTTTACAGTGATTTAAGTTTAGTTAAATCTTAATTTCCCGTCACGGCCATTCTGATAATTACTTCGTTCCCGAAGTACTAAATTTTCTAAAAAGAACAATACATTTTGTCTTAGATCGAATACATTGAATGTTTTCTTAGTCAACTTCTCACATTACGTGACTTTCGGTATTGCTACTAGTCCACTCTTCACATTGAGTGACATCACTTTCATCATTACTACCTATCCAACTCTTCACATTGAGTGGACATTTTTGCTTACACCTGTTTTCAAGTAGTTATCATTTTTGTTATTATCAGTCTTTACACTACATCGTTTTCACATCATTAGTGTTATCGTCACATCAAAATATACATTTTCTTAACCATCAAACCGTTTTACATTTTTATTATAGTCACATCTTAATTTACATTTTCTTAACCATCAAACCGTTTTACATTTTTATTATAGTCACATCTTAATTTACATTTTCGTAACCATCAAATCGTTTCACATATTAATTAAAGTCACATCTTAATTTACATTTTCTTTACCATCAAATCGTTCCACATTGTTATTGTCTTAATTATCTTCAGTTTAAAAATTCTACCCTCTTTTAATGGTAATCTAAAATATTTTATAACCGTCCGTGTCAAAAAACGAAAAATTAAACTAGGTTTATAGCAGTGCCCCGTAGGGACCTACCAGTCTCAACAGTTTATTATGTTCAACTCCAGTTCTGCTCTGCACCAACTGTCTTGATCTTCTTAATCCACGTGGCTGCGCCGTTGCCGCTCTTTCCGGGATCAAAAACTTGTAACGCGAAGTCACCGTGTTGTGGCTTTGATGAGACAGCATCGTGTAGGTTTGGCCTTCAAAAGACCTTCTGGTACCGTAGGTGTCATAAATCCTGAAAATAAGTAAAAACATGTTTTAACTATGTATATGGCATGGCATAATATCCCACTTCTGATGTTATAGATTTATACTAATAAAAAATAAGAAAATTATTCATTATAATCATTTATTATACTTTCTTCTATTAATTAATCCATAATTTACACACTAAGAGATTAACATCATACAGTCCAACAAACTGGATAAATAACAACCCGAAAATAACATCGTCATCATCATCATCATCACCAGCTCTATCATCATCGTCATCATCATCTTCATCACCATCATTATCACTATAATTATTACGTTACAATTACATTGCATAACAATATCATCAGATATAACAACCTAGCAGAAATAACAATAAGAAACAATGTACTTAACTTGCTTGTCGCCACGTGATCGGAACAGAACTGAACTGAGCAAGCCACTCGCAACTGCTTTTATCATAAAACGTTATTTACAACTCATAAAACAGCCGACGATAGCCGCCAGTACAAAGTGGACCAATCACAGCCCTTTCTGGTCGAATAACAATACATTTTATATACAACTCATTATTTTATAGGGTAACTATATACGTAATTAACTTATTATTATAGTTATGATTATTCATAATTATCACATTAGTAAAGAACAAAGTAAACACAAAGAACATTAATAAATCAGACGGAAAGACGTCACAGCCGTCCTTCTTTGACAAACATTTAACAATTTCAACAATAAAATAGTAATGTTATGTTATTAAATATGTATCAAATATAACTGTAAGAATTACTTACTAATAAAAGTTCAATTATTACATACATACTTTCAAATCCAAGTATTTCAATTGGTTGTTTCATAATCGTAAAGTGACGTCGCTTTAGCGGCAAGCTCAAATACCTAACCAGTTTTAAAACAATATCGAATTGTGAGCGTGTTTTACAGTGATTTAAGTTTAGTTAAATCTTAATTTCCCGTCACGTTCGATTGCAATCGTGTCATCCATACAAAGACAGCGCTATGCATAATAGAGGGCTCCGCCCCCTAAATAAAGATTTATTATTATTATTATTATATCAAAATGTCGCGTGAAGTCACAAGCTGGTACGCGTCGACGTGCCTCGGTACAGAATTATGACGTCAAGAGTCCCCAGCACCCCTAAACTTAAACAGGCTATTGTTTCATTCATTATAAATAAAAAAATACGTCTCTTTTATTTTTCTATTAGAAATCTCACTGACGCACTAAATTATAATATTGATTTTCATACCCTGGCAATTAATTAATCATTTTTTAATTTTACATTCTTGTTAATTTAGTGCTAAGACTATTAATATTTGTTTCAGTTCAATGATTTAACTGCTACGACCAAGAAACCAGACCCGGACTTTGACATCTAATCGAATAAATGGAAAACCCAAAACTTTATCTATTGTTAACAATTAAGGCTTCCTTTCTACCAGAGCGGAGCGGAGAGAAGATATTTAAATTAATACCAAATTTTCTGCGCTCTACTTCGGAGCTAGTTTTTATGCAACTGTTATGGTCAGCTCTTCCTCTTCCTTTCTGCTTCGCTCCAGTTGACAGGCAGCCTAAGCAATTAAACGAACAAAGACGGTCTGCGGTGGCGGGCTTACGAAATGGACAGCATCTTAAGAACACTGCAATACTGTTATGATATACTATTATGATTATATTCATATATAATCATAACAGTATATCATAATAGTATATCATAATAGTTCATACTACTATGATATACTGTTATGATGTTATGATACTGTTAGGAGAAGCCACTGGATCTAGAAACAATGCCTAGGTTAGTTCGGTAAAATGGATGTATTATTTGTAAAAAGTATTGTCGAATAAATTATTATGATAAAAATGATTATGATTACAGGGCAGCGGAGTAATTTTCAAATTTCTTATTATGATTATGACGTCATAATCATAATTGAAAAATGGAAAATTTAAATAAATAAGAACACTTTTTACATGCTTTTAATTTTATTCATACGATTGCGTCTCGTGTGCACGCGGTATACCCGGATAAAAGTAGCCCTTGTTCCTTCCGAATTTGGAATTAGTTTAATTTTTTTTATATGAAAGGTATTAATTTGCACATTAATAAACAGTTTTTAGTATTCCTTCAAACCGTATCCTTTAAAGAGTTATTAACAAAAATGTTAAAAAAACGACCGTTCCCCCTTTATCTCCGAAGTTTACAGAGATAAACCCGTGAAACTCAAACTGCTTATAGGAGTGTATGTATAAATTACAGGAAAACTATTACGAACCCTCTAATTTGCATGGGTTTTTAGAAATCATCGAAAGTGTAAATAATCTACATAAGTTCCGCTATCAGACAAGAGCGATGATAGCGATGTCAAGGTTCTCCAACAAATATAAATTGCTTTTATCATTATATTATATTGTATGGATGCACGGAACCCTCGGTGCGCGAGTTGACTCGCTCTTGCCCGGTTTTTTTGGGATGGTAAGATTCCACAAAAATAAAAAACTTAAATGTAAGAAGCAACCATTAATTTAGGTATTTTCAGCAACATTTAATATTTTATCATTGAATTCTGTTTTGTTTGTTAAAAATTAAAGAGTTTATTACAAGGTCTTCCTCATCGGTTTGGGTGACGGCGAGCCTAAAGAATTTTGTTTTGTGTTATTCTGGTATAAATACAGTTCAATTACTTATACAAATTTATTAAAGTAAGGCCTTTGCATCTTATATAGATGGTTTATACAGCGTCAGCAACTGGTAATCATGCTTTACAGGACTCTGCAGTGAAAATCAGTGTCGTGTTCTCACGGCGAGTGCTGAGTTGGCGACCGATTTATGTTTATGTACCCTAATGTGTTATTTTTCTTTCCTTTGAGACATAAATAAAAAAAAATACATTCTATTCTATTCTTATTCATCATCACCATCCGCCGTAAAACGTCCACTACTGAACACAGGCCTCTCATGGACATCCATGAGGGGTAGTTGTCATACTCGCCACGCTTGGCAAGCGGGTTGGCGAGCGGAGTACAAGATGTTGTTACACGGAAAGATGCTGCTGCCCATCTTTCGGAGGTATCCCTTAGCAGGCTCTTACTGCATCCACGGGCATGAGAGGAGGGGTAACATTCTAGTGCCGGCACCCCACGGCTGTTATTATTATTATTAAATAATAATTAATAATATTTAAATAAATAATGTAATAATTGATAAAGAAGTGACTGGAAGAAGTGGAGGGAGGCTTTTGCCCAACAATGGGATGATTCGGGCTAACAGTAACAGTAAATAAAGTAATAATAATATAATAATGCTGGATATTTCACACATCACCATCTAAACCGAAAGAAAGCAGAGCTTGTGTGTTGGGATACTGGATGTTTAAAAATATATTTAAATACATTGTTTTGTAAATACATACATACTTATCATACATTTAAATCCTCAGTCATCATATCAGTCCTAGGACGCCCACTGCTGGACAAAGGCCTCCCTCATGTATCTCCGAATACCTACTGATCATGAGAGGATAGTTGCGTAGTTGGTTAGTAACCACGCTTGGCAGGCGGGTTGGCGAGCGCAGTTCGGTATGTTGATACACAGAAAGATGCTGCTGCCTGTCTTCCAGAGGAATCCCTTGGCAGATTCATACTGCATCCACGGGCAAGAGAGCAACATTCTACTGCCGGCACCCAGAAGCAATTGAATCCCCAGTATCTGTTAATTAACCAATTATATATTCCTATCCTATCGCCGGGTAACAGTCCTAGTACCTACTTCCTTATCAACCAAGCTAGCAAACAAATTAATTAATAGCTAGCAAGAACATTGGGTTATCGACGAGTTGAACCAATATAGCATACTTATTACTCGCGAGGACAGGAAGTTAGCAGTTCAGGTTCTCTCTCTGACAAGTGAGCACGTATATTTCGCCAAAATGAACAAACTATTCATCTTTATGCTGCTGGCTGTCTGCCTGGTCTCGGTAAGTTTATTTTATTAAACAGTAATTCATAGTAATAGTATGGCGTTTGCATCTATTATAGATGATTTATGCAGCGTCAGCAACTGGTAATTATGCTGTAGGACGCTGCAGTGCCTTGGACATTGTTAGATGGATTAGGCTTGCCCAGCACCTATACAATCTGAGTGGATTTTCCTTTCTTGAAAAATGTATGTGCATACTTAACACGTGCTTTAACGGTGAAGGAAACATCGTGAGGAATCCCGCGGTTTAGTTAGCTTCAGACGTATTGACCTGTTCTTTCCTCTAACTAATAGTTGACTAAGCTTCTCAGCTTAGTTAACTATTAGTCAGAGGACCGTTAAAGCACGTGTTAAGTATGCACATACATTTTTCAAGAAAGGAAAATCCATGCATTGGTGCACGGACGGTATCGAACCCGACCTTCAGATTGAAAGTCGGGGGTATATACCACTTGGCCAATATGGCCAAAACAGTAATAATAGAGGTTATATTAACATGGGAAAAAAGGATCATGCTTTATGCTTTACGAAGGACACCTTGAGTTTTTTTAAATAAATAGAATAGAAACCGTTTTATAGTTATCAAAATCACTTATGTACATCCAGATAAATAATTACAAGATAGTGAAAACAATAAGGCATTAGATACATCACAGCACAAGGGCTGGAGTGCGGGTTTTCAGTGGCGTTTCAATGCGCTGGTCAGACCAGACCTACCCTCGACATCAACTTATCAAAAGCGGTGCACGTTGCTGAAGATAGATGGCGCAACAACGTACGGGTGAGAATGCTTCCGTGACTATCCAAATATTGCGGAAACGACGCAAGGAGGATGAATATGACATCGGGCATGCCAAGAAGAATGCACTCTGATAGGTAGGCATCGCCAATCGCCATCGCCACCAAGTGGGAGTCTGAAGACGGGCGGCGAAGCGACAAAAAACGCTAGCGTGACGATATTTCCAGGAAGGGTGTAGAATAGCGGCCAGTGATCGTGACAAGTGGAAGGGCATTGGAAAGACCTTTGCCCAGCAGTGGGACACATTATAGTTTATAAAACAAATAGAGAGTAACTGTCAATTATTATTATTTATTTGGCGCCGTCGGGTTCCGCCAGTAGAATGTTGTGTCTTCTTTCTTCCCCGTGGATGCAGTTAGAATTTGGTAAGTAGAAGATGGGCAGCAGCGTCTTACCGTGTATCAACATTCCATACTGCGCTCGTCAAATCGCCTGCCAAGCGTGGCGAGTATGGCCACATGCCTTCATGATCTTGGAGATCAATTAGGGATGTCCTACGACTCCAAAGCCAGACCCAGACCCAGACCCAGATAAAAAGTAGCCTTTAGGTTATTCTTAGTCCACATCTATACGTGTTCAAAGTTTCAGCTCAATCCGTAGAGTAGTTTTCGCGTAAAGAGGTAACAAACATCCATACATCTATACAAACAAACTTTCGGCTTTATAATATTAGTGTGATATATGTATTATTTGTGATGATGATTAATTAATTTTTAAACAGGTCCAGGCATTCGTCAAACGTGACGCACCGGCCGACGCTACTAAAGGATCAGGTGGGCTGGACTTACAAAAAGATTTCAGCGACATCATCAATAAAATCCAGGAATCATTACAGCCTGACAAAATCAAAGCGGCCTCTGATCAAATGATAGC
Organism: Pasiphila rectangulata; assembly: GCA_963082625.1. NCBI lineage: Eukaryota > Metazoa > Arthropoda > Insecta > Lepidoptera > Geometridae > Pasiphila > Pasiphila rectangulata. The sequence continues at coordinate 4,700,231 of OY720244.1, read as the reverse complement.
TAGCGTAAAGGAAGTGGTAAGTTTGTTGTGTGATATGTACCACACATATTAATAATGTGTACAAACTTTTGAAACTATCATAGTTGTTAACATTGTATGCAATCATCATTATCATCATTTCAACTGTACAATGTCCACTACTGAACACAGGCCTCCCTCATGGATCTTCATGAGGGGTAGTTGCCATACTCAGTACGCTCGGCAGGCGGGTTGGCGAGCGCAGTACGGGTGTTGATACAGGGAAAGACGCTGTTGCCCATCTCCCGGAGTTATCACTTAGCTGGCTTATACGGCATGAGAGGAGGGGTAAAATTCCGCTGCCGGCACTCCACGGCGCCACGAATGCCTGGTGTGTGATATGTACCATACATATTACGTGTACAAACTTCTGAAACTATAATGGTTGTTCACATTATAAACAATATTTACGGCATACTAATCTCGTAAATATTGTAAAAAGAAATTTTGCTATAGCAAAAGACTTCAGTTAATGCGTAGCGACGTTTGGAATTGCGTCGAAATACCGGGAAACTCAAGAAGACTCAGATTATGGTAAATATTGCATTATAATGTGTACTAAGTTCAGCTATTTGAACAAATCAGTTAAAGACGATGCATTGACGCAAGGGTATTTCAACTATTTTTGAAATTAAATGAAAATTGCTTACCTTTTTGACTACGACATGTACAAAACACAAATAAAAAAACAGTGCGATTCAGACTCGCGCACTAAGGGTTCCGCACCGTTATTTGACAAATTAACTTAAATATCACGTTTGTTGTACGGGAGCCCCCGTTCAAATATTAATTTTATGCTGTATTTGTTATTATAGCGGCAACAGAAATACATAATCAGTGAAAATTTCAACTGTCTGGCTATCACGGTTCTTGAGATACAGCCTGGTTTCAGACAGATAGACCGACAGATAGACGGATAGCGGAGTCTTAGTAATAGGGTCCCGTTTTTACTCTTTGGGTACGGAACCCTTAAAACTTTTGCGATCAATAGACATAATTTTTAACTGTTATAGTCCCATAATATACTTTATCGTGTAATTAGTTTGTTTTATTATTTCCCGACGTTTCGATTGCCCTGCTGCGGTCACGGGTAGACTACACGAGGGCAGCAGGGCGCGATCAAGTCCCGTTAAACAGTTTTAAATTGCATTGTATGTAAATCTTACATGAAAACAAAGAAATAGTTGCTGTAGCAACATATGTTCAAGGGACCCGTCTCAGCTATATGCTACTCCACCGGCACCGCTCAGGAGCGGGCAGACGCGTTGGTATTCTGACTTTATTAATTGATTTTTTGAAAAGCTCGTTTACACGATTGATTACATCACAAAAAAACGTGTAATTTTATAACGTGTACACGCTAACCTACTCGTATTACTCCTCATCTTTTTTTTTTAAATAATTAATCATGTTAACACCTTGGTTATATAAAATACATAAGTACTTACTCTTTTTCATTGACCTTCGTCTTTCGAGGTCATAGGTTTGTCAAATTATCCGGTCACGCACCACAGATTCAGAAGTTTTTATTTAGATTATTTTTTTATATATTAACGAAGTCATTAGTTTTATGTAACAAGGAAGTTAAGGTTTTTGTACGGAGGCGGATGATAAAGATGTTTAAATAATTAAGTTGTAGTAGTAAGGTATTTTACACAGTAATTTATTGAATGCGCTAAAACATGCAATTGAATAATGATAGATAACGATATTACTAGGTTCCCTGGCAGTAAACTCCTAGCAGATTAATGGGAGGATGTTATAGGTGCTGGGCAAGCCTTATCCATCTAACAATGGCTCTGGCACTGTAGTTCCCTGACTAGCATAAATACCAGTTGATGACGCTGTCTGTATAAATCATTTATAATACCTATATGTAAAGGCTTTACCTACACAATTTTAAAATAACTCATTTGTTTTGTTTCAGTTCCAAAAGATTTCCCCAAGTGAGGCGCCTAAAGCTTAAAATTGACATGGAAGACATAAAGACGACGTTACAGTCAATATTATATAACTAAAACGTGTGTAATCTATCGTTATTTTTTATAGAAAAGTACCACATTAAATTTTTTATGTGTATTTACTATTTTAATTTCTCTTTAATGTCTTAGAAGGTGAAAAGCATTGATTCTGACTTCCGAACTAGTAGACATAGAAAACTACTGCAAAACTGCATAACATTATGATAAATATCGTAATACTTTGATATGAATTGATACTATGTTTATAAAAACACCTTCACAAATAATACATTATTTTAGAACACATTCAATTACCATGAAAAAGGTTCTAATGGGTCAACTAAAATATAGACATATCTATCTTCTCCTTTCTTTCTATAACTTTTAAGAATTTTATACTTCGCGAACTTCTTTTCTTCCTATAACTTTTTGAGGAAAACAATTCCGCCATATATGATGGCTGCGTAACTTTAACGTAATTTTATTTATTTATTTATTCAAATTGCTGTATGGGCTTACAGATTAATCCAAGGCGCCCAGACACTATACTGACATAAATATACAATAGAAAAAAATACATAGCAAACCATAATGAAAACGAATTAACAATAAATATTACATTGATGTCAAAAATTGTCAAGATACAAGAACAAAAAGATAGTAATTACAACAGATACACAAATGTCTAAATAGATAATAAAATAGAATTAAAAAAACAATGTCAAGTCATAACAATTAAGTCTAGCATCAGGTACAGTCTAGAAAAGAGTTTAGCAAACGGTATAACTCAGCAATATTATCGGAGAACACGTCGGCGTTGGTTGCGGAGACAAACTGATTTATAAGGTCGAGCGCTCGAGGTGTAGGCGGCATACGCAAAGGAAGCTCTCAAAAGTATTTTTTTATAAATTGAAGTATATTTAGTAAATCTTATTATGAAAAGAGGAATGTTCACACCACATCAACTAGTAAAACAGTAAATAAAAAATACAAATTATTTTTTTTCCCCTACAAAACGACTTGTTTTCGTAGGCTTAAACTTCCCCTTAGGATTCGTACACATGTTGTACTACAGGTACTTTATAGTTAAAGCAAATATCTACATCTACACTAATAATAAAGAGGAAAGATTTGATTGTTTGTTTGCATTGATTAGGCTCCGAAACTACTGGACCGATTTTAAAAATTCTTTCACCATTAGAATGATATTTTATATGTTTTTTTATTTTTAGAAGTTATGTATCAGTTTGTATCCCGAAAACTAAACACTTGAAAATAGCCACTTAATGTTTGAATTGTCAACGTCAGATGATTGATTGATAGATCAAGACAGATTGTTATGAAGAAAGATGCTTGTACTGTACAGTGTTTTTACGAAATAAATTAAAGTTAATAAGAAGAAAAGTGTGATTTGGCTTCAAATTCTGGTAATTCCTACATATACATATATATATACATATATATTATTACGATTATAAAAGTATTCACATGTTTCGTTCCTCGGTATAACCTCAGATTTGGAGTTGAAGTCGAAGCCCGTAACACACCTGGTTACAATACAGTCGGTGTGACCCACTCAGTTTTGTCAACTTCAATAAAACTTCGGGCCAAGTTAGACAAATGTTTGTTCGGCACTTTCCCCACCTGAGTCTTTGTCTAGCACCTGAAGGTTCCAGGGTTGACAATGATCGAGGACTTGTTTATTTGCCCTGCTGTTTCGTTGGATGTGAGCGATATGCCCTCAGGGGACTATTAACTTGTCAAAGTTCGTTGAAGAATTCCTTGTCCATTGAAGGTCTTGAAATATTGTTTGGATGTAAGGTATGGGTTTTTGTAGCTACGGCAAGTATCTCTTTATCTTCCCATTTTTAGCATTCCTGTTATATTGTACATTTTAAAGTGATTCTACCATTGAAGAAGTAGATCTAAGATTTAATTTATTTCAGTTTCCGGAAAAGTCCTTAAAATAAACAACATAATTTCGTTAAGATCATGGCTCGCGGTTATTATCAAAATTACTGAAAATATTCAAATTAAGAGCTGGAGTTTTACGTCATAAAAAACTCAAGCTATCACATCCGAATTGTTTATAAATGCAGTATATTTTAATGTCAAACGTTTAATGAGACTACCTACTTACTTCTTGATTGAGCACAGAACTCTCTGACAACTGCATGAAATTATCATAAAAAATGGTAAAATTTTCATATTCTGTGCGGTCGCTCGATTCTATGGAAATTGAATCCAGGTAGACCGATGAAATTGGTTTTCCATCTGCTTCTCTCGAATACGAAACTAGCGCATCAAAATCGGATTCCGGTGTAATTTTGAGAAAGCAATAAATTTCTTTAAGCATATTCATAAGGCCATTAGTAAAGGACCACATATTATAAGTCGCTCATCGAGCCATAGCTCCTTGACGAGTTCTTCGACGTTTTTTTGTCATTTGATGGGAAAAAAATCTTGTGTGGCTCGGAAAGCTAAACGGATTATCATGTTGAAGTAGCAATGGACAGGCCACATAGCGCGCAGAACAGATGTCCGATTGGGGTCGCAAAGTTCTCGAATGATAGCCGGACCGGTAAGCTTAGCGTAGGACGTCACATGATGTGCAGATGACTTGGTTAAGACCGCAGGTGGGGGGTAGATGCAGACCGCTTTCAACAACAGCAATGGACGTGTTACGCCTAAAATGATTATTTACTAATTCTAATTGCTGATTTTGACGTTGACGTAGGTATCGAGTTTAGGATACGAGTATACAAAAGTTGATTTAAAGTCCGAGTTTTTTATTCAATTGCAATTTTGTTCCCGATTTTGTAAAACAGTATGACGAGCGCTTGGTTAGAATTAAACGGATTGGAACTGAATTTAAGAGAAGACCATTGTTATTACTAATTTTTTTTTTAATGTGATGTCAACATGTCCACTAAGTAAAAAGGATCTAATGGAAGACCGGCAGTGTATATATTTCCCATAATGAGTGATTTTTTTTTCAAGTTAGAGAAAAAAGCGAAGAATATTCAGTATATATAAAATACCAATATAATTCCCATTAATTTTATTATGAAGAATATTCAGTAAAAAAGATTTCTGAAGTGAATTAATTTAATAATGCTGGAACTATATTGGTATTTTATTTATACTGAATATTCTTCGCTTCTTTCTCTAACTTGAAAAAAAATCAATATTTATGGGAAATATATTGGTATATTATTTATACTGATGTGAAGAGATTGCGGTGGATATTGAAACCTCCTGCGTCGACCAGTCGTCCACTTTGCAATCACGTCATCAGAAAGAACCACAGCATTGCACACTCTGTATCATCATCAGCCATAGGACGTCTACTGCTGGACATAGGCCCCTCATGAATATCCAAGTACCGATCATGAGGCCGTAATTGCCTTACACACGCACCTTAAATGTTGCGCAGTACGAGAGGTAGCAGTCTACTGCCGGCACCCCACGGCATAACGGTGACACATTCTGTACTTAAGAAGATAAAATAATCTCCTCGAATATATGTATCTCTCAATATTTATTCAAACAATGGTGAAATATCAAATATCTTGTTTTGCAAAACTGACCGCTGATTTTCCGATGGTCGAAATACTAACTGTGCATTTCGCAAAATTCGCCCAATCGTTAAGCTGCCAAACGTATGCGGCACACGTAGGCACTAAGCATTGTTACAACTTAATTATATGGTTCATATTTTCCATACTAGGAACGAATAACCTTAAAACATAGTTTTAACTGCAGTCAGATTTCTGTATTTATTTTATTATGCTTCAGCCGTTATTTTCCCATTGCTGTGCAAAAGCCTCCTTTTCCTTCTTCCACTACTTATTTATTTATGCATGTCACAAATTTTTAAGTTAATTTTCTTTATATATACAAAATTATTAACTGTCTCACCATCATTACTTTTATTATAAGTACAAATAAGCGTCAGGTACATGGACAAGATTAAGACACAGAAAATTTTATCTGAACATTCAAAAAATCAAAATCAAAATTCTTTATTCGTAAACTTAAAATACATTATATAACGGTGTTTGAGACCCCCTTTTAAGTAAAGTATTTTACCTGTGTTAGGGGAATCTCGCTCTGCCGAAAACAATAGAATTAGAAACGTACATTAAGTTCAGCTAGTAGTTAATGTAGTATGTAAGGCTACTTAAATTATAGAGCTTATTATTTACAAAAAAGTTACTAATTGGAAAGCGAGCGCGCATGTAATTTTATAGGTGTATTAGTATGTGTGTGTATGTGTGTGGGGTGTGTGTGTGTGTGTGTGTGTGTGTGTGTGTGTGTGTGTGTGACGATGTATGGTATATGTATGTTTATTAGTATATGTGAATATGTTGATATTGGGACGTGTATGTTAAATTTGAATATTAAATAGTAAAGTACATGTACATACATATGTAGTGATACAGGAAATCAGAGAAAAACCTAACATAGCTTATCAAACAGTGCTTCAGTTTCGTCATAGCTTAAGTAAAGTAGCCATTTGGTTAGTTTCTTTTTCAATTCAAATTTACTCATTCACATGGTTTATACAGCTTCAGAAAGTGGTATTCATGCTGTACGATACAGCGATATTCAGAGGAAAGAACACGTCTGAAGCTGACTGCGCCGCGGGTTCCGTCACGATGTTTTAATAAAAAATTTAAAACACGTGCTAAATGTACACATACTACTTTCAAGAAAGAAACATACAATGGTCTAATCCATAAGCATGGCCGGTGCCAAACCCACAAACTTCAGATCAGAACTCGAGCATAAATCACTCGGCCGACACGGCCTTTGTATATAGATCACACAGCGCTGGTTTTTACCCGTCTTGTTCGGGGCTCACATTATTCCGGCATGCCGTGGCATACAAAATAATATAATTGTTTTGATGCTCTGTTCGCGTAATATTTTGTCGAGCTATACAACGATAAAATAAATTTCGATTCTAGCCAGTAGTTCCTGAGATTTTTTTTTTCTTTGGTTGAACGTGCTACGTTCAACCAAAGAAAAAAAAATTTGTTAGCTTCATACTGTTACTATTCACATTCGTAGACAGCAGTTGCTTGCAGCCTTTACATCTGTGCTGCATCGGCTACGTCCGCCGAACCTGCATTAAGCGTGTTTACTTAATTCACGAGTAATTGCCAGTCATTACCGACTTGCTTTTCACGATTATTATCAGCTTTGCAGAGTTTTCGGGTAAAATTATAAGTAAAACTGTTTAACGTCCTTACATAGTGTTATAACGAGGAGTCGACGCATGGACAGCACACTGGTTTATACTGGGCAGCGTATTTTACTATACTTTGAATTGGGGGAGGGGGTGTATTCATGTTCTAATAGTTGCAATGTTTATCTCATTTTTGCTCTTCGGTGTCTCTGCAAGCCTGAGTCCTGCATGAATACACACCTACCCTACTCTTCTCATCAAGAGGGTTAGGGTGCAAATTACCTTAGGAGAGTGCAGCGCAACAGTCGCCGAACCCTAGGGTAAGACTGAGAGATTTCATTCACGCGGTTGCAGCCCCGTTATTGGTCTGAATCCATCAGAAAAACACTTAACAAAAACTCTCAGTCAAATATCACCTGGAATACCCGAGGCCGTTCCGGTGAGTTCACCATCGCAAAGATGAGCGATGTTGGATAGTGATGGCATCCCGCGTGTTTGTGCCGTGCGCGGTGTCCCGTAAGGAAGGATGAAGGAGTCCTGGAGTCCTAATCCAAGAATTATGGATCAGGAAGAGCCAAATGTGCGAACTCAAAACACCTGGTAGCCGCCTACTTCTGAACACAACTGTAAGCAATCCTAGAACTTGCATTGTCGTTCCGAAGTACGCACAAACACTACTTATCACCGAACTCTGTTCCAGAGACCTAACAGCTGCTAGACTATACCTGTCCCCTAACAACAACACCAACTTAACACAATTAGTCCTAGCGTCAGTCTACCTGCCCAGCGACGAAACCATACACCTGAGCTGGTAGCCCTTGTCGAGTACTGCGTGAGGGAAAAGCTTGAACTCGTCATCGGTACAGATTCCAACGCACCTGGGAACGCGGAAAGGCACTGGGAACAAACAGTTCCACCTTCCAATGCGAATGCGCAGCAACAACCGAAGCAGCTACAGCAATGATCAAAAGAGGCATCAACAACTACAGTATCCGTGTCCACTCTGATAGTACAGCAGTATTCCGAGCTCTAAAAGCCAGTTGCTGCAGCTCTAAACTTATACACGAATGCCACAGGACCCTGGAAAAGGTCGCCATGAACAACAAAGTGACCATCCAGTGGATCAAAGGACATAGTAACTCCCTGGGGACGCACTGGCTCAAAGGGGATCGGAAACGGTAACAGTAGGCCCTGAACCGATTCTCCCTTTACCCTTCTCACAACTCCGATCCTGGACTAGGCTTCAAACCAGAGACTTATACAACACACGTTAGACAGGCTTTCCAGACTGCCGACAAGCAGCTTTCCAGACTGCCGACAAGCAAGAGCAGCGCTTCCAACGCTATCACCAAGGCTCTCCCGACGCCTATTACAACTACAAAGAACGGACCTAAGGACAGTGTTGGGGACACTAACGGGCCACTGCACCCTTAACAAACACCTCTTCAACATCGGAGCCACAGACAGCCCCCTCTGTAGAGGATATCTGATGGAGGTCGAATCAGCTGCCCACGTAGTCCTGGAATGCAAGGGAGTAACAGCACAACGACAAGAAATCCTCAAACAACCGAGGTCACTTCGTGAAGCCTGCGAAGACCCCAGGAAGATTCTGCGCTTCTGGTCGGAGTTGAGCTGGCTATGCTAGCCAAACACCTCACGCATAATGGACCAACTTGGAGTCTTAATGCAGAAAAGGGAGTCACACACATATGTACATACATACAAACATATACTTTGAATGTAGCTACATATAGTATATGTTGTTATTAAAAGTTGTATGCTTTATTTTTAGATCTAAATGCTGCGACATGAAAACTTCTGAGAAAATAACTACACTTTCAAGTAAATGAAAAACTTTGCCAAAAAATTTCAAGATCTTAAACCACGAATCAGCCTCCCAACTCAAGTGAAATAAGCCAACACTTAATAACAAAAGAGGTGTATCGTGCTGTGTAAGGAGACAAAATACTAGAAATAAATTTACCTATTTCTATAGTATGCATTTAGTTTAATAATAAGCATAGTTTTTCTTACATGTTCGAAATTTTACATTTCTTTTTTTTTTCATTCCTAATTTGTTTAAGTTTTCTCCAATCAACCAAAACAAGCAACCTGGCTATGATCACATTAGCCGGCGTTGTTGTGTTGCTAGTAAGAACCGCAATAGGCAGAGTGCAGTGGGTTGCCGTCGAAAATAACATCGTGAAATCAGTATGTCGGTATGGCCGTTCCTGTTCTTTTTCCATCGGTGTTGCTAGTCATCTAGGTAAGTGTCAAAGATTACATAACAGTTTTATTGATATACTTAAAAGGTAAAGTCCCTATTATTAAAGTCTCAATATAAAGAAATTAATATTCTTTTATTAGTAAAACATCAATCTACTACGTTTGTCAATAAAACTGTCAAACCTCAAAAACCAGATTTTATTGATAGACTTTTATGTATTATAAAAGTCTATCAATAAAATCTGGTTTTCATCTAGCTGTGGAGACCTTTAAATGGCTTCATAAACTGTGTTAACTTGGTACTATTTAAGAATTATTATGCCGATGGTTTTCCGTTCTGCCGTGGTCACGTATTATAAATAAATAAATTATTCAACTTGATGGCCACCGACATGGCTAGCCAAATAACTTACGAATTTATAAATTAAATTGACACTGGCGGAATTGTGTTAAACTAAACACAAAAAGCCATAATATAAAAAAACAAGACAAGACATAAAAGTCGTAAGGTCTCTATTATTAAAGTCTCAATATCATAAAATTATAAGCATTAATATTCTGTTACTAGTAAAACAACAGTCAACTTACGTTTGTCAATAAAACTGTATGTCCCCGTAAACCCGGTCGCGTTGTTTTGCCTGCCCCCGGAGTGGAACTCGAGTACTAGCGCAGGCCCTGGCGAGTAGAGCGCTGGGGGCGTCTGATCTCTGCCTCCGCACAACACGCGCGACCACGCGGACCGCTCGTTGATGGCGCCGGGGGGGCCTGGACCTTGCACCTCCCAGTACACTTTGAGGTAGTCTTCGCGAGTGCAGCTGTAACAAAAAAACATAAGATAAATGAATACTCAAAGTTGACACCTGTCAAAAATATCGATATGGAACTTGAAGATTCAAGTTATAATTGCATTAACACAGATACACTTATTTTTTTTGTAAATTTTGAAATTGGATCTACTGAGAGTACAAACAAATAAAAAACTCTCACTTGATCCAGTATTCGAAAAACTTTAATCTCTTGACTTGATCTAGTGAGAGTGATCCAAATACATGGATCATTTAGAACTGTAGTTGACGTCGTGTTGGTCGAGTGGTTTGTACCCCCCCAACTTTCAATCCGAAGGTCGTGGGTTCAATACAGGCCGTGCACCAAATTTTCTCTCTTGAAATAAGTATGTGCTTAATTAACATTTACCGGTGAAGGAAAATGTCGTAAGGAAACCAGCGACCTAGGCTGCTTTAAGCTATTGACCTGTTCCTTCCTTTGTCCTAAAGCTGACTAAGCTGAGAGGATGGACAAGCCGTATGTCATGAATAACAAACAGTTGCTGAAGAATAATTTTAATTTAACAAAAAATGTATCAATGGATAAGTGAACATAATTTTTATATATTTATATAAAGTAAGCCTTAGTATAACGTACCTATTAAATTGCATGCTAGATAATAGTGAAACATGAGCACAATATTTTATTAATAATACCTTATTTACACCAGCGGCTGGTACGGCTGCCGTAAAATTATGCTAAAGAATTGAAGCGGTTAAATCTTATCTCACTAATATTTTAAAGCTGAAAGTTTGTTCGTTTAGATGTTTGTTACCCACTTACACAAAAACTAGCCTACGTATTGAGATGAAAATTTGCACACTTATAGATGTTGACCAGGATTAACTCATAGGCTACTTTTTTCCCGGACACAACGCATGCGAAGCTGCGGGCACAAGCTACTATGAATATAACACAAAAAATTACAGAAGCACTGTTTGTACAGTTCCAAGTTAAAAACTCCTTCACTGTTTCTAGCTTTAGTTCCATTTGCTTTAAATCTTTGTACTAACTGCATTTAAAAGTGCCCTTCAAACGTTCTTTGTTCTCAATCTTTGATAGCTCTTATGCTCTCAAGTCGGTATTACAGAACGCTACTCATTCAAACTTACGTAGTTCTGAAGATTATTGACATTAATTTCGTAAAGACAGGAATTACTCACGTAGTTATTGTAACGTCGGAGATTATTCGGACACGTTTTGATTTTGCAAGAAAATCATCACCATCATGACGTTACAATAATGTGTAAGTGAGTAATTCCCGTTTTTACAAAATGAATTGTATATTTATGTCACGTTAATTTTAAAAGTGAAATAAATGACATAATTTCCATTCAAAAATCTCCACATAAGTGTTATTTAAGTTGAGTTTTGTAATACCCTAAAGCTTAACTTTAAAGTTGGTTAAGTGTAACTTTAAATGGAAACTCATAATGTTATACCACATACAACTCAAATAAGAAGTCAAATAGTAATGTTAAATTAAATAATTTTGATGTCGTTCTAAGTTTGATTCTACCTCTAATTCGATCATTAAACCGACTTTAAAAATAGACCACCTATTTTCCGGAAACCTAAAATTCATTTTAGTCCACGTTTCCCATAAATTGCTTTTAGTAGATCTCTTTACCTTAAACGAACTATTTTAAGTCTGAGCTATTTTAAGCGGAAGCGTTATTGGAAGTCCGACGTGCCTTTACCGCCGGTAATTTTGTGGAAGTAACGCCTTTCACAGTTTTTATTCTAAGAGACTAAATTAATTTATAAAGAGCCATGAAATAGCCGAAGACTTGAAGAATGGACCGCTTTAAAGGCATAATAGAAATTTTGTTAGGATCACTGAATTCAACAACATTACTTATAACGCCGAGAGGTGCTGAAAGAAGAATGTTACCCCTCCTCTCTTTCCCGTGGATGCAGTAAGGATCTGCCAAGGGATCTCCGGAAAATTGGCAGCAGCATCATTCCGTGTATCAACATCTCGTACTGCGCTCATCAACCGTCCTGCCAACCGTGGTGAGTGAAAACCCGTCATGATCAGTACTTGGAGATCCAGGCCTGGCACGTGTCCAGCAGTGAACGATCCACGGTTGAGATGATGATGATGATGATGATGAACTGGCAGAGCAGAGCAGAGAGCAGTGAAGCTGAAGACTTGAATGAACCGCTTTTAAAGCAGAATGGAAATTTTGTATATATCACTAAATTCAATTGGATTTCTTAAAATTAGGACTCAAAGTTAAAGTTCTCCTTATATATTTGGACAAAAATGCCACATTGAATACTACAGTAAATTAAATATTAATAATATTTATTTAGAATAAAGAATTTAATTTGATTTTAATTTTAATTATATTTTTTTAATTTGCGAGAAGGCGACGCGGCAGACCGAAGCGCAGATGGCGGGACGAACTCGATCAGTACATCGTTGACTGGAGGGAAGCAGCTCAGGATCGGGATGTATGGAGGGAATTGGGGGAGGCCTTTGCCCAGCAGTGGGACCCGAATGGCTCATAATAATAATAATAATAATATTTATTTAGCTACTACAACCAGAAGTAATTAAATACGAAAAGCAGAGTTGATAAATGGATATCCAATGGTCTTCCTTGGTTACAATAACTGGTATTTTCAAGAAACTTAAAACTTGAAGGAAATGAAAAATCAAAATTTTCGATTCCAGTGGGCTTCGATCCCATGTCGGTCAAATCGATCCTTGATTCTTCCTAAAAGGGCGCTTACAAGGACCATTAAAACTGCTCAATGATTGTCAATTGATACGTGACAAAATATCGAGCAATTTACATTGCAACAAGCATCAATTTGACAAAATAGTGTATCAATATCCCGCACTGCACTCACCAACTCGCCTGCAAGCGTGGTGAGTATGGCAACTACCCCTCATGGAGATCCATGTGGGAGGCCTTTGTTCAGTAGTGGCTGAAATTATGAATGATGAATATAAAGGAGTCTTTATAACTGCCTAAGAAAATTCCACCAACTTTTAGGAGCATGAAAATGGATATTTCCGGCTTTCTTATTAACTACCATTACTTACATCCAGATAATCTTATCCCATTTCGCATCAATCTTCCACGGTTGCATTCCGCTTGCGACATACCTAACTATACAGTTTCCGTTGTTGGTATAGCACATAACATTTTTATTTAATATTCATATGTCATAAAAAAATATTTAATATCACATAGAGATTCCGAGAAGGACTGATAAATTTTGGTGTAAATCATCATTCATTTCAGCCATAAAACGTCCACTGATGAACACAGGCCTCCCTCATGGATCTCCATGAGGGGTAGTTGCCATACTCACCACGCTTGGCAGGCGGGTTGGTGAGCGCAGTATGGGATGTTGATACACGGATAGACGCTGCTGCCCATCTTCCGGAGGTATCCCTTAGCAGGCTCTTACTGCATCCATGGGCATGAGAGGAGGGGTATCATTCTACTGCCGGCACCCCACGGCGGTACGGTTTGGTGTAAATATATACCTATAATGATGGTAATTTCACACAGCACAGTACAGCATGAATACCAGTTTTCTGACGCTGCATAAATGATCTTTATTAGATGTGAAGGTCATTATTTGCCGTGGGGCGCCAGCAGTAGAATGTTCCGCTCTCATACCCGTGGATACAGTAAGAGCCTGCTGAGGGATACCTGCGGAAAATGGGCAGCAGCGTCTTTCATTGTATATTAGCATCCCGTACCGCGCTAACCCGCCTGCCAAGCATGGTGAGTATGGTAACTACCTCTCATGGAGATCCATGAGGGAGGCCTGTGTTCAGTAGTGGACGTTTTACGGCTGAAATGTTGAGATGTGAAGGATCCATTCCTGATCGTTAAAAATCATGATGTGCCACACAAGCTACTGGCAACTGTAAACGTAAGCATATGCCACATGAAACGATAGATTAACAGTATAAATAAACTTAGGAACATTTATAACGTCGTTGAATCACTGTGTGACATACAAACCTACACACGTTTTACGGTTTACGAGTTCTCAATTTCAACTGCTACAATTTTTAATATAGTGAGAGCCTACTAAGGTTGAAAAAGAAATGAATACTTAAATACATTCAGAATTGTAGTTGACGTCGTGTTCGTCAAGTGGTCCCCCCCAACTTTCAATCCGAAGGTCGTGGGTTCAATATAGGCCGTGTACCATAACATTTTCTTTCTTGAAATAAAACTTAATATTCAAAAACGATATTAAAAAAAATAATATTCAAAAACGTTCCGACCGACCGATACGAAGTTAACATGTCATATTAACAGTCCGTAGTGATTATTGCTAAAACTGTGTTAAAAAATAATTAATACTCAAGTGTTATATATTATTGTGAAGCTGTTTTTGCAAGCTTCCTAGTGGTGCTTTTTCTGGACAAATCCATTCGGAAACCAGTGAGTTTTTACCAAAAACATTTATAAAAAGGCCGGTGCATCCATCAAATTCCTGACCTACGACAACTCGCAGCTCGCTCGCTGTGACGTAGCCGCTGCAGTGCAGAGTATTGCATAGTTACTACCGAGTGCATTCTAATTGTTGCATCTGTTAGCGCATTCCTTGTTTATAATGGATTCTCGGTCAAATGCTTGCGTCGGCTGCAAAGCGCCTATTCTGAGTAAAGACTATATTAACTGTCTAGGCTGCAGGCAAAAGTATGACTTGCAGTGTGCTAATCTCTCGCCCAAAGGTTTCAAGAAGATGACCTCAGAGATAAAATCTAAATGGCGATGCCTTGAGTGTAAAAATAAGCTACCCAAAACGGATAATTCCAACACGCCTGTTCGTGCGTCTTACCAGCAGAAACCTGATGAGGATCTTGGTGACCAATTACCCGCATGCAGCAATGTAACTACTCGGAAAAAGGTCGATTCATCACGCTCCGCCGACTACATCACCGAGGAAAAGCTTAGGGAAATATGGAAAAATGAGATGAGCCACGAGATGGAAACCATGCTGGAAGCTACAATTAAGAGAACGGTGTCTAATCAGCTAAAGACAATTAATACGCAGTGCTCTGGATTTCAGGATTCTATCGCATATGTCAGTGCGCAGTATGAAGATCTTGGAAAGGAAATTTCGGACCTTAAAAAGCTTCTTGGAAGTACGACCTCTGAGCTTAAATGTATCAAGGATGAGAACAAAAACCTTAAAGAAAGTCTAAGTGCTTGCTTGAGCCGTGTTAAGTTTTTAGAGGAAGACAACTTAAAACAACAGCAGTGGGTGAGAATTCAGAATATTGAGATCACAGGTATCCCCGAGGAAAAGGAAGAAATAACTACGGATCTAGTTCTAAAGGTTTCCCAGCACATCGGAGTTCCCCTTAATCTGTCTGATTTGGAGTTCGCCCACCGGGTGCAGCCGCGGCGCGGCGTGAGTGCAGCACGCGGACGCCCTATAGTTGCACGGTTGAGGCAACGTGCTGTGAAAGACAAAATAATTGCTTCTGCGCGTAAGCATCGCAATCTGACTGCCAAGGATGTTGGACTGGGAAGAGACACTGATAAAATATATGTCAATGAACATCTGACAAAAGACAGTAAACAGCTGCTAAGCTCCTGCAAACTGAAAGCAAGGGAAGTAAATTATAAGTATATTTGGACAAAAAACTGCAGAATTTTTGTGAGAAAGAACGAAACATCTCCTCCAGTAGCTATAAACTGTACTTTGGACCTTGCAAAGATTGTTTGAACTTTTCTATAGCTCTTGTATTGTTTTGTTACAGATTTTTTCGTTTTATTCGTTGCAACGCAAATTGTTTTCATTTTATGTTTTTCAAATTTTTCCTAAAGATTATATTTCTACAGAAAATATATTTATCACACCCAAGTACATTCCATTATTTACATAATATCTTACACAAACACAAACAATTTTCTAATATTTTATTATTATTATATACATCAAGTTTACTAATTAAAGACATAAATACTAACTTTTTATATGAATATTTATCTTACCAGTATCTTATAAAGAATAAATATCGGTTCATCGACCACCGTCTCAAGTTATATATTTATAAAATCATCAAATATGTCATAGTACTTTACTATCTAATTTCGATTTATCTAATTTTTAACACAGAATTTACTGAGAAAAGGTATGGTTATATTACTCTTCGTTATAATGATTGATACAATGAAAACTTTAAAACTATTTTATCAGAATGTTAGAGGATTGCGTACAAAAACAAATGAATTTTATAATAACCTGTTGTTGTCAGACTCTGATGTGGTTATGATTACTGAGTCATGGTTGTGTGATGGAATTTTGAATGCTGAACTTAGCGGTAGTAAGTTTGATGTATTTCGGAGGGATAGGGGAACATTGGGAGGTGGTGTTATCGCTATGTGCAACCAGCGTTTACAAGCACGTAACAGGCCGGAATGGCAGCGTCAGGATCTTGAATGTATATGGATAACAATACCTGCCCGATCTCTTGGTTCCTCACATGACTTGCATATAGCAGTTGTTTATATACCCCCGAACGCATTAATTCCCTTACGAACGCAGTTATTTGTAGATTTGCTATCGGAGGTTTACAATCAAAATTCTAATGATTACTTTATTCTTGCAGGTGATTTTAACCTGCCATGCATAAATTGGTGCTGTGTGGAGCCAATTATTATTAAAAAAGGTTCTTTAGATATACAAAACGCAGCGTCGAATCTCATTGGACAGTCCTCATTTCTGGGTTTTACTCAATATAATAAGCTAACTAACAAAAGTAATAACACACTAGATCTGCTGTTCTCAAACTCTTCTATTACAGTTAGTAAAGCTAATTCACCTCTAGTTAATGAAGATGCCTTTCATCCAGCTATTTCAATTACTGCCACAGATATTTTAATACCTCCGCTCAAACCTCAATGTCGTACAAAATTTCAATTTAATCGCGCTGACTTTCACTATATAAATAATTATCTTGCTCAATATGATTGGTCATTTATAGGTAGTAATCATATTGAAGATGCGATTAGTCAGCTTTACTCAATCTTTAGACTCTTAATACAAGCTCATGTTCCACAGATTCGCTGGTCAGGAACATACACTTACCCTATTTGGTATAGTAAAGCTCTAATAAAAGTAATTCAAGAGAAATATAAAATTCATAGAAATTGGAAACGGTACCGTAACCCTAATGACTACGTGCAATTTTCAGAACTCAGGACAAAAATTAAAAAGCTGCAGGCTGAATGTTATCAGTCATATGTGAATTTTTCTCAACAAAAAATAAAAACTAACCCTAAATTTTTCTGGTCCTACATTAAGTCTAAAAGGCGTGATATTTCTAATTACCCTCAACAAATGAAGTTTAATAATTCTGTATTAAATACGCAAGAGGAAATATGTAATGCATTCAATAACTTTTTTGAGCGAAATTTCAGTCAACCAGCTTATTCATATTCTACCAATCAATTATATGACAGTTTGAATGTAAATAGTATTAATAATATAGAAGTAAAATCAGAAGATATCTTAAAACTTATACAAAATTTAGACATAACAAAAGGGGCAGGTTGTGACAATATCCCTCCGATATTTTTTGTCAAATGTGCAAAATCAGTGAGTGTTCCAATTACTATGCTTTTTAATAGATGCCTGCGCGAAGGCTATTTCCCAAACATTTGGAAACAAGCTCAGGTTGTACCTATTCACAAGAAGGGATCAAAGACGTTAATAGAGAACTACCGTCCAATCTCATTACTTAATGTATTAAGCAAGCTGTTTGAAAGAGTGGTCCACACTAAAATATACCCGGTTATAGCTAACTTAATCCCTGTGGAACAACACGGGTTTATGAGGGGGCGATCGACGGTTACAAACTTGGGTGTTTTTATTGACCACATTACGAAGGACATGGATGGTGGATCTCAAGTTGATGTGATTTACACGGACTTTGAAAAAGCCTTTGATCGTGTAGATCACATCATACTTCTTCGAAAGCTCTATGAACTTGGTATTCGCGGCAGCCTGCTTAGATGGTTAGAATCATACTTGCAAAATCGCTCTCAAGCTGTTGTTCTGGGTGGCTTTCGTTCTAACCTAGTGACCATTCCATCTGGAGTTCCACAGGGCTCTATTCTTGGTCCACTTTTATATGCTTCTTACCTTTACGATGTAGGTAAATGCTTTAAACACGCCCGTTTCCTCATGTATGCTGACGATACCAAAATATATATAAAAGTGAGGAATCAACTAGATTGCATTAATCTTCAGGCAGACTTAGACATGCTTGGGCATTATTATACAGAAAATCGTATTGCTATTAATATAACTAAATGCTCATTCGTATCATTTACTCGTAAAAGGTATCCAACTAAGTTTAATTACCAAATTAATAGCGTAAATATAAACAAATTAGATTCTGTTAGAGATCTCGGTGTGCAGATTGATGGAAAATTAACGTTTTCAGAACATATAGAGATAATAGTGAATAAAGCATATAAGAGCCTTGGATTTATATTGCGAGTATGTCGACCGTTTACAGACATAGGCTGTCTCAAAGTTTTATACTGTGCCTATGTTCGAAGTGTTCTGGAATACTGTAGCTCAACTTGGAACCCTCGGTACATAACACACATACAGAGTATTGAAAACATACAGATAAAATTTATTAAGCATCTTAATTTTCGAAGCTATTGTTGGTCTAAGCTGTATCAAGAATCATGACGACATCACCACATTTCGACTCTTGAAGCTCGGCGGAGCCTTGCAGATATGTCTTTTTTGCATGGTATATGTAACAATTATATAGATTGTCCTGAACTTGCGTTGAAAATTTTACGGTTCTCTACCCCAAAAACCCGAACTCGACATACAAACCTCTTTGACGTTCCCCATACTTGCTCCAATTATGCCCAAAATTCACTTGTTGTGAGATTGCAAAGGAACTACAATAAAAGATTTAATAGCGCAGATATTTTTAATAGTAGTAAGAAGTTCTTCAAGGAAGAAGTTCTTAAGGTTTTGGGTGTGGAGAGTGAGGGTGACTAGGTTTATTCTTATAGTATGTATGTATATTATCGTATGTATGTATATTCTTTTCTTGGTGTGACATATATATATAATTTTCTGTTTTCACATGTTTAATTTAGTTTTTAATTAGTTTTGTTTTTATATATGTAAATTTTTGTTTAATTTGTTATGTTTGGAACGTATTTATTTGCTTTGTGGATGTCGGTTTTTTAGTTATTATTATTACTTAAAAAATGTAAATCCTTTATTGGCTGTAAGTTAGTGCGTAAGTTTTGAACTGTATTTTATTAAGAGCTGTGGATTTTGTAAAAATAAATAAATAAATAAATAAAGCTGACTAAGCTGAGAGGATTGACAAGCCTTATCCATCTAAAATGTCCTAGGCACTGCAGCACTGTTAATTATATGAATAATTTTAAAATTGTGCTGTGTCGGATGTGTGTTCCGCGCAAAAATATCCTACGGCGCCACTGAAAACCAGTGCGATTTATAGGTATTACTATTTTATTTATCTGTGCAATTCCGCTTGGATTATTGTGAGACATATTTTTTTTTCATTTCATTAAATATTTCCCTTTCTGATTGCTTATTTGACAGGTCATACTCTACCTTGAGGTGTACGATTTTTTTATTTCAGTATTCTATTATAGACATTGCTCTTTGTATGTTTCAATCTGAGATACGAAATGTGATTTCTGTAAGCAGCTTCTGTTGACGGTCGGAACAAGTTCAGTAAAATCAATTTGTTGCGACGCATGCCTTTGACAGTTAAAGCTGAAATAGAAGAGGATTGAACTCGATTCGAAGGCATATTGTTTGTTACCGGTTTCCTTCTGTGGCAGCCGTGTCATTTTGTTTTAAAGAATATTATAATATTCTTATGTTATATAATATTCTTAACATTATAATGTCACCCTTACATGACACACATTTTCCACTCACATAGTAGGAAGGAGTTATAGGCAAAATGCATATTTACTAGCAAGGAATTTAATAACATTTGCGGACAATTAATTATATGACTATCATATATATGGGGCGTGGGATGCCGGCAGTAGAATGTTACCCCTCCTCCCATGCCCGTGGCTGCAGTAAGTAATTCCCAGAGTAATCTTCCAATCAATTAAACAAAGAAAAGTCATCAGTTCTCCATAAATCATCACACGTTGTATCAGCGAGCGAGAACGGGTGAAATGGTTTAGTTTCCGTTTCGTAACCTAACCCTTTGACCTAGATCAGAGAATCGAGAGGGATGCCCAAACCGTTATTTGTATAGTTCTGTAACCTGATGCCGTGGGGTGCCGGCAGTAGGACATTGCCCCTCCTCTCTTGCCCGTGGATGCAGTAAGAATCTGGCCTACCTCCGGAAGATGGGCAGCAGCGTCTTTCCGCTTATCAATATCGTGTATTGCGCTCGCCAGCCCGCCTGCCAAGCGTGGTGAGTATGGCAACTACCCCTCCTGATCACATGGAGATCCTTGAGGGAGGCCTACGTCCAGCAGTGGATGTCCTACGGCTGAGATGATGATGATGATGTGACTGTGGGTTCTAGCACCTTCTTCACCTTCATGTTTTGTGTGGTCCAAAATAAATACTCAAATGACATTGTCGTTGATCGCATTAATTACCGGAAATGTAAATAAATTATGCCGTGTGGTGCCGGCAGTAGAATGTTATCCCTCCTATCATGCCCGTGGATGCAGTAAGAGCCTGCTAAGGGATACCTCCAGGAGATGAGCAGCAGCGTCTTTCCGTGTATCAACATCCCGTATTGCGCTCACCAACCAGCCTGCCAAGAGTGGTGAGTATGGCAACTACCCCATGGAGATCCATGAGGGAGGCCTGTGTTCAGTAGAGGACGTATTACGGCTGAAATGATGATGATGATGAATGAATAAACGGTGTAGGAAAACACCAACTACTGCCATCCCTAAGTGCTAATTTGTCAATCTCGCTTCGAACAAAGAATCGCTAGCGGTGTTGATTCGGTTCGGAACCCAACGAGTGCTGTTTCATCGTCAAACGAGATTTTCATGTTTTATTCACAATTAGTTTCATCTCGTGTCTAAAGCGCTATCTGTAAAAGTAACGCTAGTGAAATGAATAAGCACTTGAGAGATTTATACGTTATTTTTATTCCGTGAATATTTTCTAAATTTTTGAAAGAATTTCTACTGTTTATGCCCGCCTCGGCATCACACAGGTGGTGTGTACAGTCGTGGACAAAAGAAATGTAACACTTACGGTAAATTCATATCAGTTGTATTCCGACGAACAATAAAGTACCGTAAATGTTACACGTTACGTTCTTAATTACAAAAAAAGAGAGAAAATCTTTCATTTATAATATAACCATATATTTAAATAAAACTACAATTAAATAATGAATTAAACACACTGCTCCATTTGTAAATATTCTGTAAGAAATGCTTTGATAGAGGTTATTGCTTTGAAAGTAATGAACTTAGTGGTTCATGTGGCGTGGTCAGTTGTGGTAATTTGACCTTTCCATTCGCACAACATAACCTCAAAGCATTGCAATATTGACAAATAGTGCTCATTGTTCCAAAATCAACCGATTTATCGCCGCCGTAAGCAATTGTTTATTTATTTATTTATAACTTCTTTATTGCACAAAATTATAACAAAGATGCACAAAAGGCGAGCATAATGCTGTAGGCATTTTCTACCTGTCAACCAAATATTGTAGGAAAATCAACTTGGCGTGCGTAAAGAAACAGATACCTAACAACTTAACTAATTGCCATTTAACCTAGATATAGGATCTATCTACAAGACTTATTTATCTAAAACAAATACAAATAATGTAATATATACAATAATTATTAATAATTATTTATTGTTGTTACTTATCTAAACGCCAAACGTTTATAGCTAATATGTTACGTTTGCGTTTTTTTTGCCTCTCGCCTGAAGTCGATACTATGGATTCGTCCGGAGTCGTGGTAGGTCTCACTTGAGAAATTCTCATTCAATTTGATTTCAAACGCTGCCTTCGCTCTTCTTCAGTCTCATTGTTACTGTAACATCTGTAGATCTACCACGAGTTTTCACAATCTATACTCGCTAGCGACTGTAGTTAAAAAAAATATAAAAACTTGTACAGCGCCTCTAGCGAATAGTTGGTACTAAATACGCAGTAAACTATAATACTACAGCTACTGTAGTTTGGGCTTCATTTGCTTAGAATTTGGCATCATGAGCTACAAATCTGACAGATGTTCATGGTAGACATTCTGTACAAGCAACGCTATTTAAATGAATAAACACTTTCTTGACGGAGTTATGGACAGATTTGTACAAATATATGTATGTATGTCAAAAATTTCCTGATTAACAGAACTTAACACCACGATGAGTGCCGTGGGGTGCCGGCAGCAGAATGTTACCCCTCCTCTCATGCCTCAGTCATCTGCTAAGGGATACATCCGGAAGACGGGCAGAGGCGTCTATCCGTGTATCAACATCTCGTACTGCGCTCGCCAACCCGCCTGCCAAGCGTGGTGAGTATGGTACCAACGTCAATGATCACTAAGATTATTTCATATTGCTTAGCAGTGGGACGGTTATGGTTAGAAAAAAAACATCTAGAACACCCTGAACATTGCAGATCATACAGACATTTGTTCCGAGGTGGGAATCGAACCAACCTTTTCAATCGCAGGCGGACCTTCGCCCGCTGCGGCACAGAGTTCGTCGGCTTATTTCAGCATTTTGCCGTAAATAAATTAAATATAATGAGCAGGAATAAATATATATGCTCTAAAAACTATACTTATAATTATCAAACATACGTCGGACTTTATAAACAAGATTCTTTCCCAAATATTATTTGATCTTCTGTGGTTGCGAAGACCACTCAACGAGTTGACATGAAGCTTATTAGTTTAATTTGGGACAGGTGTTCCCAGTTCAGTTTATGACGCGAACATGTCTGATAATATTAGACAGATGGCGTATTTGAGGAAATTGCTTGTTATTTTCCCATTTGATAAATACCTAAGATTAAGGTAAAAGTATAAGATTATTGCCGTAGGGTAAATAGAGCAATATTCTACTGCCGACAGTGCTCTATTTACCCGTGGATGCAGTAAGATTCTGCCATGGGATATCTCGGGAAGATGGGCAACAGCGTCTGCGTCTTTCGTTGTATCAAAATTCCGTACGGCGCTAGCTAGCCATGCCTAGCGTGGTGAGTATGGCAACAACCCCTCACGATCAGTACAAAGATCAATGAGGGAGGCCTATGTCCAGCAGTGGACATCCTACGGCTGAGATGATGATGATGGAAGTAAGCTAAGCAAAAATGTATCGTGTTTCTTAGAATCTCAAAAACGATTTATGTATATGAACAGTTTCTGTCCGCCGCTTCGAATGCGTTATACCCGGACCAAAAGTAGCCTATGTTTTAATTCTTATACATGAATACATATTGAAAGTTTCAGCTCAATTCGTAGTGCAGTTTATGTGTGAAGAGGTAACAAACATTCATACATCTATACATACAAAGTTTCGGCTTTATAATACAAGTGGGATTTAATTCAATTTCTACTAGCCGTGGGGCGCCGGCAGTAGAAAGCTGCCCCTCCCCCGTGGATGAAGTAAGAATCTGCAAAGGGATACCTCCGGAAGATGAGCAGCAGCGTCTTTCCGTATCTCAACAACCCGTACTGCGCTCGCCAACCCGCCTGCCAAGCGTGGGGAGTATGGCAACAAATCCTCATGATCAGTACAAAGATCTATGAGGGAGGCCTTTGTCCAGCAGAAGACTTGGATAGCAGTCTTATGGCTGACATGATGATGAATTGAGTTTCTATGTATACCAATAACGGGGACTGTAGAGTTACATAGGTATGTCGCAAGCGGAATGCAACCGTGGAAGATTGATGCGAAATGGGATAAGATTATCTGGATGTAAGTAATGTTAGTTATTCAGACAGCCGGAAATATCCATTTTCTTGCTCTCAAACGTTGGTTGAGAATTTCACTTTCGAAACTGTCTTGAAGCTATTCATTTTAAGAATACGGAGATTTTTAAAGTTACGGGAGATTCAATTCGATTTATTTGAGCGACAATTTCTCCAAAACTAATAAAGTTATCTGAACCCGAAGACAAATAAATAAATAAATAAATAATGCTGGACAAATCACACAGCATCATCTAGCCCCAAGCTAAGCTGTGGTTTATTCGTTATTAACCTATTTTGTAACACAAGATAAAATATACCCATATAAAAACTTACCCATTATAAGTCAGCATTCCTTAGCATGTTGATGATTTTGATCATGATTTTTGTGTCTGTCAAGTTTAAGACTATTATTTTGACACAATACAATTTAAAAAGAAAGCAGTAATGGAATGGATTTAAAATTTACTTAAAATATGTTTGCTGGTTTGTGTTAGTCATGCTGGAACAGCTTTATATACATATAAGTAAGACTTGAAAGACTTACTTTATGGCAGTTAACTTTATTTCTCTGGTTGAGAAGATGTGTGCATTGTTTGGGAAAAGCTAATCAATTAAAAATAAATAATAAATAGTTTAATAGTTTCCGGGAAGTATGGAGAAGAGGCCTTTGCCCAGCAGTGGGATCCTACAGGCTGATTAGATTAGATTAGATAGTTTAAACCTTTGGCTCAACGGCTATAGTTTTCCTAGAAAGATCATGGCTAAAACTACATTCATGATTTTGTTCAGTTTATATTTTAGATGTGAGGGAAAAAATAATTAAAACTTTTATATTTCGTAACCATGAATCAAAAAATTTTTTATGCAACCCCTAAATGGTTTTAAAATACCTATTCAACAATACCCCACACGATGGGAAAATCAAGAAAAAAAGTTAACTCCCATCTTATGTATGGCAGGCACCCCAAATTAAATAATTTTTGTACCGTTATCTCTGCGTGATTATTTTATATGTCATCATTCATCATTTCAGTCGTAAAATGTCCACTACTGAACTAAGGCCTCCCTCATGGATCTCCATGAGGGGTTGCCATACTCACCACGCTTGACAGGCGGGTTGGTGAGCGCAGTACGGGATGTTGATATAGGGAAAGACGCTGCTGCCCATCTTCCGGAGGTGTCCCTTAGCAGGCTCTTACTGCATCCACGGGTAGGGGAGGAGGGGTAACATTCTACTGCCGGCACCCCACGGCAGTTTTATATGTACATGCAATTAAATAACAGCTTTCTACACCTAATAGACTTTTCGTAAATCCGAAGACAGACAGACAAAGCGGAACTATTGAAGGTTCTAAGGTTCTTTGTTGTACTACGGGACACTAAAAACGCTAATGGTTTTTTACCACGCAAAGAATATCAGTATAAATTATAAACTAAAACCGATGGAATCAAATTGTTTTTAATATAGAAATGCATTATGTGGCAAAATGGTACGAAATACGTCTATCTTCACAAAACGTAGAAAATAGAAAATAAGTTTATAACCAGTTTATCCCAATGCACTCGTTTTGCTTGAACGACTTTGTGATGCATCCTTTCTTTGAACTTTTGTGATGTTTTGTCTCCTTTTTAACGAACTTTAAAAAAGGAGGAGATTCAATTTGTATTTCTTTTTGGGTTCGAATACGAGTTTATATACTTCCAGATTAGTCACACAATATAAACTTTCTGAACCAACCTTTAAAGGTTCGTTCTAAAAGTATTTGACAACCCAAAAATGTCTACACATCATCCGTATAAAATTTTTGAAAAATTGAATTTACATTATAAATATCTTTTTTCCGTGAATTTTTACGATATTTTTTTAATCGGACTCAAGATAAATCCCCAACAAATAAGATTATTGAAATCGATCCAGCCGTTCTCGAGTTATAAGTAGTGTAACTAAAACGATTTTTTATATATAAATAGATTAGCAACTGTTTATTTATGTGTTGTACGGAACGGCTGTTGCCTGGCCCTGATTTCCGATTGCTATTCTGATAACATTCAAAACGTAATAACAGCGTTCAAAACAAGTTATGTCGTCTACTAAACTCATCCGGTTCCCTTTCAGATTCGAATCTTATCGATTCAGAACTATCGTGTACATTATAAGAACTAACTTATGCTATTACCAGGATTTGCTATTGTTTTCGTCAACATGTTAACTTTTATAGCGTAGCCTCGTGGAAAACCTCATTGCTATAACTTAGCCGTGATTGCTTTGGTACCCTCCATTCACAACTCGTATCGCGTTTGGCAAACAGCCGGTTTTGTCCAATGACCAGTATTTGTTATCGAAGGCTCAACATGTAGTTTGGTTTGCGGGCGATGTTTGAAACCACCTAAATTGTCTAGTAAATCCAGACCGATCGCGCAAAACTGCAGGGTTGTGAATGATCTCTGATATGGCTACGGGAATAGTTTGATGTTCTATTTTTTTCCTACATAATTGTAGTATTTTAACCGGACGTGGGGTACCGGCAGCAGTATGCCACCCCTCCTCTTATACCCGTTGATGCAGTAAGAGCCTGCTAAGGGATACCTACGGAAGATGGGCAGCAGCAACTTTCCGTGTTTCGACATCCCATACTACGCTCGCCAACCCGCCTGCCAAGCATGGTGAGTATAGAAACTACCCCTTATGAGGGAGGCCAGTGTTCAGTAATGTACGATTTACGATTTGTGTCTGTATTTTTTTAAATCTTTAATATTATTTAAAATAAAATTTAGATATAGCTTTTTCGTGTTAAGTGTTTAGTTTTATTTACATATCTTGTTAATAAGGTAGGTTAAATAAGTCTGTAAACCTCTTTTTGAATAACTCGTATTATTATATATTATTATTAACTCAGAACTCCGTCATTTATTGATTAGATTTTGAATTTTTTTGGGTTTGATTTCTCTTTAAAGTCTTCCAAATGGGATTTACTTTTTAAAATTCGATTCTGATAATAGAATTAATGAGGAAATCTCTCTTCTATGATAAGTTACTTGACCGAAACCGTTAATGTATGCCTTTAACATTATGTAGCTCCCTTGAGTTTTCGTAGATCCCAATTATCAGAGTCGAGTTTTCATATGCCACGGAGTTCTGAGGTAACAACTATTTAGTATACAGACGTGAGAACCTCCTCCTCTATTTGAAGTCGGTTCAAATAAGAAACCAGCGAGCGCTATAGTAGTATCAATGTTGCCGTGGTCTGGACTGGAACTATCATGCGGTAAGACTACATTCCAGCAGATTCCAATACAATTACTTATTTTTATAATGAATCCCATCATCAAAACCGAGTTTTTTTATGCGGCGGAGTTATTAGGATTAACAACGATTAAGTATACAGACGTGAGAACCTCCTCCTCTATTTGAAGTCAGTTCAAAATAGAAACCAGCGAGCGCTATTGTAGTATCGATGTTGACGTTGTACGGAACTATCATGCGATGAAACTACATTCCAGCAGATTCCAATACAATTACATATTTTCCTAATGGATCATATCATTAAAACCGAATTTTTTATTCAACAGAGTTCTGAGGTAACGACAACAAATAAGTATACAGACGTGAAAACCTACTGCTCTTTTTGAAGTTGGTTCAAAATAGAAACAAACGAGCGCTATATCGTTGTTAACGTGGTTCGGAA
This sequence comes from Pasiphila rectangulata, assembly GCA_963082625.1. Lineage (NCBI taxonomy): Eukaryota > Metazoa > Arthropoda > Insecta > Lepidoptera > Geometridae > Pasiphila > Pasiphila rectangulata. Next base: position 4,672,384 of record OY720244.1, on the reverse strand, counting down.
CTATCATGCGGTGAGACTACATTCCAGCAGATTCCAACACAATAAATAAGAAGAAGAAAGAAGACGAAAAATATTTATTTACCACACGCACAAGTAAACATACAACATAGCAATACATACATCCACAAAAAAAGAAAAATAATAATAATAAATAGGTAAACAAAAACAGGTAGAAAAAAAACCAACAAAGAAGTAACAATAATAACAAAAACATATTGCGGACAGGAAGAAGCGGATGTGGCTCGGGTAAATGGGTCCCCAACTTAGCATTGTGTAGCACCTGGCCAGGTTCAGATGTTACGCTGGTTTTCAGTTGGGGCCCCGGGTGACTTCACGACCAGAAACGAGAGAAGGAGACAGGAGAGGGACAGAGTGAATAGATGGACGGTAAACAAATAGTATAAGGAACACAAAAATTTATACAAAAAAAAAAATGTACAATCTAAATCGGAAAAACGCTCAAAATCTGGCTGCTAAACAGGCAACACTTATTACTAATTTTTACATTTACTTATTTTCCTAATGGATTTCATCATCAAAACCGAGTTTTTTTATGCAACGGAGTTCTGAGGTAACAACATTTAAGTATACAGACGACTGATAACCTTCTCCTTTTTTTAAGTTGGTTCAAAAAAAGGCGATCGTTATATCGGCGAGAGAGGGCAAAGGTAGCAGTTTTAGACATACTGTAGGTATGTTCGAGCGGACGTTAACAACTATCAGTAACAAGTCACTAACTTTAACTTGGGATACTTAGGTATCATCATCATCTTTATCTCAGCTGTAGGACGTCCACTGCTGCACACAGGCTTTCCTCATGGATCTTTGTACTGATCATGAGGGGTTATTGCCGTACTCACCACGCTTGGCAGGCGGATGGGCGAGCCCAGTTGTTAATACACTTAATATAATTGGAATGGTGTCATGCCCTACTTCTTCAATAACATCGGCATGCTCATGTCCCTTCGGGGGTGCTCATGGAATGCTGCCGTCGACCCCGAGTCCTTCTCCGGTATTTCAAGGAGTTGGGCTGATTAGGTTAGGGTCGGGGCAGTACCTCGGGGGACAATGCACAATACACCCCAATGCGGGACGTCAGTGCAGATCTGGTGACCCCCTAGAATTAGAATTCGAATAATAGGAATACCTCCGCAAGATAAGTAACAACGGTTGCTTACCTTATGGCGGTATTCCTTGGCAGATTCTTATTGCATCCATGGGCAAGAGAGGAGGGTAAACATTCTTATGTCAGTACTCCACGGCTCCTTTCTTCATACTTTAGAACATGACGATAAGCCTAGGACGTAGGTATAAGACGTGTACTACAAAACGCAGGTATCCCTCATAGATCTTATGAACTTGAGAGATAGCTTTTATAAGCGGTCAGCAATATTTATTAGACATATTATCAGAATACTTTGACGAGCTCTGTGGCGCAGCGGGCGAAGGTCCGCCTGCGACGCAAGGGGTTGCGGGTTCGATTCCCGCCTCGGGACAAATGTCTGTACGATCTGCAGATATTTGTTCAGGGTGTTCTGGGTGTTTTTCTATATATAATAAAAATATCTATCTATGTTAAGTATATCAGTCATCTAGTACCTATAACACAAGCTCTGCTTAGCTTGGGGCTAGATGATGCTGTGTGATATGTCCAGCATTATTATTTATTTATTATTTATTATACTTGCAAATCGGAGTTACTTTTTTTCACTTATCTCTGGTGTAAAAAGTCTGAAGGAAGTTCTTGCAAGCGATTTGTTTCAGTCCTGTTTTCTCCCACGAGGCCGATTGTGTAGGTCTACCATGAGTTTTAAAAATCTATGTATATTCGCTAGCGACTGTAATTGCAAACAACTCGCCTCTAGCAGATAATTTGGTACTAAAATACGCATTAAACTAATACTACAGCGACTGTAGTTATGTTATGTATGAATTTGGTACAATGAGTTACAAATTTGACAGGTGTCATTGTAACGTACTATTACTACTGTAGTAACGACAGGCGATCTAACAATGACTACTCATGGTAGACGCATAGGACAAATCGATTCCGTTATGGCCCAATCTTGAGAAAAACAGTAATATTTGGGGTTTGTTTGGCACACTTGTTATTGGGCTTGCGACTGCCAAATCCATATTTGTCTTCCTTTGTTTTTCTTAGATTATTTATATAATCTTTTAGATTTGTACTTTGGTAGAATTCTTTATTTTTTTAGATGGGTTATCCGATCGCAGCTATTTTACAAGATTTTACTTAGCTTGCCATGTATGTATGTAGATAGATAGATAAACTCTTTACTGTGTAAATCATACAGAAAAAAAAAACTAAAATTAACATTAACTACAAAATCAACAGAAATATACACTGGGCGGTCTTATCGCTTACAGAGATTTCTTCCAGACAACCTTTGGATGGAGAGGATTTAAATGGAAGAATGGAGTGTTAATATACTAATATATAAATCCTAACATAGTTTTATATATTTTGATGTTTTGTAATATTTGTATTTAGTATTTGTGTACTAATTATATATAAATACATATTTGTATATATATATATATGTATATATATATGTATATATATATATAATAATATATAACATACAAAGCAATTTTATAATATTTATATAACACAAATACAAATGTTACAAAATATCAAAATATATAAAAGTTTAACTAACCTACATCATCATCATCATCATTTCAGCCGTAGGACGTCCACTGCTGGACATAGGCCTCCCTCATGGATATCCAGTTATTGCGGTTGGAAGCGATCTGCATCCACCGTCGACCTGCGGTCTTCACCAGGACCTACCAACCTACATCAATACATATTAATATTTAAATATAGCTAATACGATACCAAAACATACATATATAGATACAAAAAAAAATATAAATATAAGAATAAGAATATATTTTATTTCACAAAAACAAATTTGCAAGCTTAAATTAACAGTATACACTTACTTAAAGGTGAAGGTGTTATGACTTTATTTAGTGTCAGTACCTATGACATATATATGTATATATATATTTCTTTAAACTGTATACATTTTTTTTATTATTATTAGTAGGTACGTTTAAATAAAAGCTTGTTTGATTAAAAAGTTTTGGTTACTTATAATTTATTTTAGAGGAGACGTACATAATTTGCTTTACTTACTTTAAGGCTAGATGAAGATGTACTTTCTAGCATTATTTTTATAGTACAATTTAACATATCTACATTATCCCTCAGTATAATATTTTCAACATTTTTAATTTTATTATATTACAATTTTATTGTTCTATAAATTCAACCGTTCTAAAGCGGAATTTCTAAGGGAAGCGTATTGGGACCCACACTCAACATTCGAGGTTTCACTTTCAATGATCATTGTTACTATTTCTATTTTTAATTTACATTAATGATCTACCTCATCTTGTCAAAAACAATCATGAGATTGTATTGTTTGCTGATGACACTTCACTTTTGTTCAAAATGAAACGACGTACCACCGATTATGACGAGGTGAATAATGCAATCTCAGAAGTTGTTAATTGGTTTAATGTCAATAACCTATTACTTAATGAAAATAAAACAAAATGCATTAGATTTACTCTCCCGAATGTAAAACAGGCTGATGCCAACATTAAATTGAAAGGTGAAAGTTTAAACCTTGTAGAAAAAACTGTATTTTTAGGCATAACTTTGGACAATAAGCTTCAATGGGGCCCGCATATAGAACAACTATCGGGTAGGCTTAGTTCTGCAGCATATGCAGTCAAAAAAATCCGCCTTCTTACAGACGTAGATACCGCTAGACTTGTTTACTTCAGCTATTTCCACAGCATTATGTCTTATGGCTTACTGCTGTGGGGATGTGCTGCAGATATAGACACCGTATTTGTGCTGCAGAAGAGGGCTATTCGTTCTATCTACAATATGGGTCCCAGAGAATCACTTCGCACTAAATTTAAAGAAATAAATATAATGACAGTAGCTTGTCAATATATTTATGAGAACCTGTTGTACACCCATAAAAATATTGCTTCGTTTAAGAAAAACAGCGACAATCACAATGTAAATACAAGAAATAAGAATAAACTCGCTGTGCCCACTACTAGGCTCCATAAGGTAAAAAAATCTTTTAAAGGGCAATGTATACGCTTCTACAACAAACTCCCAAGTGAGTTGCAGAAGTTATCATTAAATAAATTCAAAAACATTATTAAACGCAATCTGTGCGATAAAGCTTATTATAAAATATCAGATTACCTAGAGGACAAAACCACTTGGGACGGAATCTGCTCCAACTCCGTCAAACGTAGCATAAGACAAAATCAAATTGTTAAATGATGACTATAACGACCGAGTTAGGTTCTTCTGTTCACTTCTTTTCCTAACTCGCGTGTCATCTGAAGTGAACAGGTTCAATTATGTGCTTTATTCTATTTATTTGTGTTGTTTTATTTTGTAAGTTGTGACGCGTCAATAAGGTCCATGCGGCCGCACTGAATAAAGTATTTTTTGAATTTGAATTTGAATTTGAATTTACTTTACGTATATAGTAGATGTAACAAATTGTTCAAAAGGCTTCAATACGGTTCGCCTTCTCATTTCAATACTATTAAGATAACCTTTGGTGTGTTCTGTGCTTTGACTTTCAAAGGTATTGGGGAGCGATCATTAGTAGGCTCTATTTGCGTATATGAAATAGCAACGAAGGGTTATTGGAGTTTCGCTTTACCATATACGTATGAGTAAATGCAGACAAATTGAGAAAGTTTTTTTAAGTCAGTATGACAAAATACCTATAAAGACGAATTCTGTGACGAAGGTCCGCCTGCGACCCAAGAGGTTGCGGGTTTCACTCCCGTCTCGCGACAAAATGTCTGTACCTACGATCTGGAGATATTTGTTCAGGGTGTTCTGGATGTTTTTCTATATATAATATAAAAACATCTATCGACGTGGTATGTGCTATACCTATATTCAAGATTAAGAAAAATATATACTTAATTTTGCACTTAGAAAACTTATAATAAGCTACATACTTATAAACTATGAAAATTGTATGCCTGGAACCCCGGTTGGCCATGCAGACTCAAGAGACTGGTGTTCTCAGGAGACCCAAGACTCATTCACACTTATGTTAGAAAATTTGCACGTTTCTATAAAATACTACAAATTTTAGAAAATAGACAAAGTTAGTTCTTAAGATAAGAATTAGACTTATAGTATACCTACTTATAATTTCTGCTCGAGTAATACCCATATTAAAAGTTTTTGTAATGGCTGTTATAGAGCAAGAGCTTATAACACAAGTTTTATACTTAAATGAAGGTCTCAACAGTTTAAATTTAAATGTACAACTGTTACACAAATAAACTTTATTCTATTTTTATTTATTTTATTAATATATCAGTCATCTAGTACTCATCATAACACAAGCTCTGCTTAGCTTCAGGCTAGATGAGGCTGTGTAAATTGTCCAGCAATACAAAAAAAATTGTAAGTGTATTTTGTAGTAAACACATTTTGCATTCTCATTTCTCGAAAGATGTTTATTTTCGACAATAAGTCGACTGATTAATTCAACTTTGTTTACAAACAAACAATATTTATCCATCAAGACAAGAATAAATAATAAATTGACTGCCTCCGTAACTCAGTTGGTTTAATAGCCGACTGGTATGTCTCTGTTTTTGCCGTGGGGCGCTGGCAGTAGAATATTGCCCCTCTTTTCTAGCCCGTGGATGCATAAAGAAACTGTTAAGAAATAGCTCCGGAAGATGGGCAGGAGCGTCTTGCCGTGTATCAAAATCCTATATTGCGCTCGCCAACCCGCCTGCCAAGCGTGGCGAGTATGGCAACAATCCCCTCATGATCTTGGAGATGTATAGGGAGGCCTATGTGCAGCAGTGGACGTGGACAGCAGTCCTACGGCTGAGATGGTGGATATCTCTCCTGCATTAGTAGCGGGTTCGATTCCCGCTACGGGGCTAATTTTTGTCATTGTTCTGAGATTATTTGTCTAAGCCTGGTTATTTTTATGTTTGCTTTACAAATATAAATATAATATTTGTATGCGTAAATTAAAAACATTATGCATAGTAAAACAAAGTAACTGCCATCAAAGTATACAATAGCTTACCTATTATTAAATTTCTCAAAGGTAGGTCCTAGGTTTCAAAAACTGCCTTAGAAAATGGCTCCAAGAAAGGATTATTTTATGATTTAGATGAATTCTTTCAGAGAAACAATGAATATGTAAAATAAATAGTAATTATAATATGTAGGTAAAAATATATTTTTAAAAGGTTCAATTTTAACTAACACAACACTAACAATTTTAACTGGCTGTGGATGATGATGATTATGGTTAAATTATTAGAATGGTTTAGCACTTTTTGGTGTCTATATTTTTATTATTAGAAATAAATAGTTATGCATCTGTGTATTCTGATTCAAACAAATTTGTATGTCCAGAATGGACAAGCTTTTAAAACTTGTACCTGCTTAGTTTTAAGAACATTTGTACAAACAGATTTAAAATTTCTGAAACTTTTTGTGAGTCATAATAAAATTAGAAATAATTGATTATATGTAAGTAAGCATCTAAGTATTCTTTCAACGATCTGGTCCCCATAACACAAGCTCTGTTTATTTTGCGCTAGATAGTTCTTTGGGAAAAGTCCAGCATCATTTATTTAAAATGGACCCGAATAATTTAACTAAAATGCACAGGAAAACATTAGACCGTTTTCCTCGAAACTTCTAGACTAAATGTTTGCACAGAGCGAAGAGAATAGCCCAAAAAGCAAACCAACAAACACTAGTCGGTAAATCAGACTAAATCCCCTGGTAGCGGGATAAACCCGGGATCTTCAGAATCGTGGATTTAGACCGGGGTATACACGGAAATAATTTTCTATTCGCTCATTCTCTTCATGACTCATTCTGAAGTCTATTGAAAAACAATTAGAAATTTAATGATTCTTTGAATGATATTGACCCTTGGCCGAGTGTTGCTCGGTTCAGCCACGATAAAAAATGAAGTCATCTTGCAATATCCAAACTATCAAATATCCTTGCAGAAATTAAATTATGCATAATAATATTAAGATAAATATTGTAACAATGAATAGAAGTGAAAGAGTGAGGTTTCTTGTTCGCTTCTTTCTCTCACTTGGAAAAAAAGTGATCTGAAGCGGACTAATTTAAATATGTCTTGTTCTTCTTTTGTAAATTGACTATTCTATGTGGCTTTTTGCTCTATTCAATAAACAATTATTGACTTTGACTTTGAAATGGTTGTCGATGATTAACACACTCGTATTCATACTGCAGTGCCTGAAACATGGTTAGATGGATTAGGCTTACCTAGTACCTATTTATTTATTGTTAAGAAAGACTGACAGCTTATATCGAATACAAAAAAAATTAAGGCCTTTGCATCTATTATAGATGATTTATGCAGCGTCAGCAACTGGTAATCATGCTGTACGGGACGCTGCAATGCCTGGGACATTGTTTGATGGATCAGGCTTGCCCAGCACCTATATTATCCTCTCTTGACTGTGAAGGAAACATCGTGAGGAAACCCGCGGCTTAGTCAGCTTCAGACGTATTGAACTGTTCTTTCCTCTGACTAACAGCCGGATAATCTAATACAATATTAGACGTAAATATAGATAATAGGAAAAGCCAATTAATGGTCCTTATTACAATTTAAGGGGTTCAAATGAAAATATAAACATTATCATAAAAAAAAACAAACCAAAGCTAAATAAAGCCAGCCAACGCCAGCATTCGCCGTGCGTTCCGAAAGCGACTTGTCTAAAAGATCAGAGCGCAAACTGCGCAATGCAAATGATTAGGTACGTTTCGTGTGTGTGTTTTTTAGTTCAGTTAGTGTTTATAATAAGTAAGAGTTACTATTAATGCTTATATAACATGCATAAGCAACAAAAAATGCGTGCAATTGTATCCTAGTTACGAAAAGTCTGTGAAGGTTGCGGTTTTGTTTGCATTCATTATTCTATGTGTTTACGCGTAAGTTTTCTGGTTAACTTTTTTTTACTGGTTACCCTTACCATTTGTTTAGTCAGGAATTCTAATACATTTTGCGTATTTTTGACATTCGAATGCTTAGTTATTTACATTATTTCATAACTTTTAGGGTTTTACTTAAAAAATATCGAGGCAAAGCAGGTAGGAAAAATATTTATATTGCTGGGAACCGGGATGAGGTTTTTTTCATATTTAGTTCTAACGGTACTACTACGAAGTATTACCGGCATTACTGCCTACATTTTGCTAGTAAAAATGGATGATAAAATTATGATCTATTACCAAAACTGTAGGGGTCTTCGAACTAAGTAAAATACATTGTTTACTGGGGTTCTGGCGGATTCTTATGATATAATTATACTTTTCGAAACATGGCTTATACCTAGTATCTCGGACAATGAAGTGATGGATTGTCGTTACGTAATATACCTCTATAGGTGTAAACGGGATCGCGAGACGAACGGCAAGCGAGACGGCGCAAAAAGGCCTGGATTAAATGGAAAAATATCAAACACTACGAACAATTCTCATTAGGTATTTAGGCAGAGATACAAGACACTTAGCAAAGATTGCTTTAATAACTATATACTATCTATACTACTATATATATGTATCTTATATATACTACTTATTACTAAACGGTCTGTCACGTATTTATATTATATTACTCTCCTCATTTATTCATTAATTAAGTATTCTATTATTGTATGTAATATTATTGCTGTATAAATGGTATTTATTTATTTTGTACGCCTGCGCTTTGCACTGGCAGACGAGGCGGTCACACGGACCTGCCTGAAAATCAGCGCCGCAACCGCGTAGCTTGCTACGTGATTGCGGTAATACTGAGGCAGTGTCCATTTTTTGACCTCACGCAGCATTGGTTGTACATATTTTAAAATTTTGTTTAACAGTGTAAGCCTAATTTGATTATTTTATGTTTTCTTTGTAATTTGTATATGTTGTGTGTGTGTCAAAAATAAATGATTTTCTTCTTCTTCTTCTTCTATCTATCGAGGAACGTTTGAAGACAGATGCTAAGGCTTTCTGGGAATTTTTTAGGAGTAAAAATAAAAAATCTGGTATTCCTTGCTCCATGAGATACAGTGATGTATGTAGTCTCCGATAACTCAGGAAAAATATGCGAATTATTTTCAAAGTTTTTTGGTTCAGTAGAGAGCAGCGGTAAAGGACACTGACCTTGAGTCTACCCACTTTAACGATAGATGTGATTTCACTTTATGTGACATAATTTTAACTAAGGACATGATAATAGATGAACTTGATTCATTTGACGTAACCAAAGGACCTGGTCCCGATGGGTTACTCCCATTCTTTGTTAAGCACACGGCTCAAACACTTGCTTCTCTGTTACTTATATTATTCAATAGAAGTCTACGTAAAGATATTGTTCCTAATGTGTGGAAAACTGCCAATGGTATACCTACATAGTATATACAAAAATGGAAGCAAGAATGACGTTACCAATTATCACCCAATATCTCTACTTTCCACTTTATCGAAAGTTCTGGAACACTTAGTTCATAGCAGCCTTTATCCTAGCTTACATAAAATTATTATTCAAGAACAACATGGATTTGTCAAAAAGCGATCTACAACTAGTAATCTTATTTTATATACAACTTATCGATTTTAATGTTTGGATTATTATCCAAACATTAAAATCGATACTCTATTGAGTGCAAGTAGATTCAGTTTATACAGATTTTTGCAAAGCTTTCGATAAAGTGGACCACATAGTCCTCTTACAGAAGCTTGCATTCAATGGCATCCGAGGAAGTTTACTGAGATTTTTTATACGTTAGGAACAGGACGCAGTAAATAGCTATCAACAGGTATACCTCTGACATCATCAAGGTCAATTCAGGGGTGGCTCAAGGGGCAATTATTGGCCCCTGATTTTCATTATTTTTATTGTTAACAGGAAATAAGACACCCGAATCAATCTGTTCGCTTCACTGTTTTATTAAATTAGTTTAATAAAACAGAAGTCCTTTATTGCAACCACTTTCCCCGCTACTCCCTAACGAATCCAATACCATAACTTTCGCTAGGCTTACCCTAAAAAATCTATGTCAGACTTATTAGCAACTGAACAAAACCCATTTTTGTGTCCAATATAAAAGCGCAGTGGGAAGCCGGTCGGATCTCTAATCAAAGTCGGCCTCGTTGATTAAAAATAGGGGTGTTGTTTTTGCAAACTACGATTGGCTTTTAGTTGAAACTAAGCTGAAACTTTTTGAGCCATATCCGATCACTAATCGCAAACAATTAGTGTTGCGAAACCAATACTTGAATGTCTTGATTTGATTTGATTTGATTTGATTTTATTTATGATACAGAATCCACAGCTCTTAATTAAAAACAGTTAAAAAATATTCAAAGTTAAAAAAAACACAGTTAAAAAAAACAACAGCAGTTAAAAAAAAATCCGAAGGCAAGATCGCTCAACGAGCTACGGAGAGGGCTATGCTCGGGGTTTCTCTACGGGATTGAATCAGAAATGAGGAGATACGAAGAGATAGGAGATAAGAACTCGGGTCACCGACATAGCCAAACGGATTAGCACGTTAAAGTGGCAATGGGCAGGCCATGTAGCTCGCAGCACAGATGGCCGAAGGGGCCGAAAGTTCTCGAGTGGAGGCCACGGACCGGCAAGCGCAGCGTAGGACGTCCACCAACAAGATGGGCTGATGACCTGATGAAGACCGCAGGTCGACGGTGGATGCAGATCGCTTCCAACCGCAATAACTGGAAATCCATGAAGGAGGCCTATGCCCAGCAGTGGACGTCCTACGACTGAAATGATGATGATGAAAAAATTATGCACTACTTGCAGCCAATAAAGGACTTACATTTATTTAGTAACATTATATATATGTTGTCACAACATGAAAATAGTATAAAAATACGAAATAACATATGTACATACTATAAGAATAACCAAGTCACCCTCACTCTCCACACCCAAAACCTTAAGAACTTCTTGCTTGAAGATGCTCTTACTGCTATTAAAAATATCTGCGCTATTAACTGTAGTTTCTTTGCGATCTAATACCAAGTGAGTTTTGGGCGTAATTGGTGCAAGTATGGGGGACCGCAATGAGGTTTGTATTTCGTGTTCGGGTTTTTGGGGTAGATAGAGAACCGTAAAATTTTCGATGCAAGTTCAGGATAATCTTTATAGCTGCTACATAACATGCAAAAAAGACATATCTGCTAGGCTCCGACGGGTTTCAAAAGTCGAAAGGTGGTGATATTGACATGATCTTTGATACAGCTTAGACCAACGAGGGCTTCGAAAATTAAAATGCTTAATAAATTTTATGCCAATTGTTTTCCTACACTCTTTAAAACGACATTTCAAATTACAGTTACTAGTCTAAAGCTCATGCTTTAGACTAGTAACTGTAATTTGAAACATGACATGACATGACATTTGACATGGTAATAATAAACCGTTTAGTAACTGACTTCAAAAAAAGGAGGAGGTCTCAAGTCGCCTGTATTGTTTTATATTTGTTACCTACCTCAGAACTTCGACCTTTATAAACCGATTTGGAAAAGTATTTTTGCGTTCAAATATAAACACTTTGAATTAAATTGTTTTGCGTCTTGGACCATGGTTATAAATACCACCACACCAAACAATCACAACAAATTAATCGGCAATCGCACCAATACCGAGGCCTTAAAAATCGTGATAGTGTTTTGAATTGCATGAACTACAAACCAGCATACAAACATTTTAAAAGCCAACAAAAACAGTAAACTGTAAATAAATTGACGCCCAAAAGCACTCGTGTAATTGTGCTCAGCTCACGTTTCGAGAGGCGTACCCACGCGGCGGTAAACACTAAATCAAACATTGTATTTACACTGTGCTGTGTTGCCATCCGCATATTAATGTTCGGACGGAGGTGGCGATACTACCATTGACTGTGCCAGGAAGAGGGTTTAGAAGTGGCATATATTATATTGTGTGAGGTGATTGTGTCTTCATAGTAATAATAGAGAACACAAGAACAAAATGTATTCACCCTAAATAGAAACAGCGAGACAAGTTAAATTAGACACATTTTTATATATATATATTATTTTGTAAAATTATGCATAGCGTGGTGAATATGGCAACAACACCTCAATGACAATGGAAATATAACGTTAAAAACAACTAGTCAAATTGCTCATTGTCTACTTGGCAATGAGCAATTTGACTATTTCCATTCCAGCCGTAGGACATCTACTGCTAGACAAAGGCCTCCCTCATTGACCACTTAGTACTGATCATGACTTTTCAACTTATCAACTTATTATATTAGGGTACAATAAGCATTTGAGTATTATTACACTGTTACAAAAAAGTTTATAAAATTATGAATTTAAGTGACCGCCTACTTTTTACCTAGTCTCGATGATTGCATTCTATACACGATTTTCTTTCATTTCATACCAAACTTGGGTAAATTTGGAAACATTTGATTATTCATTATTCGACTTTCACCTCCATATCTTGTAAAACTCTTACCGATTTTGATGAAACATGTTTTAGAACCACCGCTAGAACACCTGCGTTCAATTAAAAAAACATGCATTTATGCATTTAACCACTTGGTCCACTCGTTTAAGAGTTACGGTGCCACAGACAGACACACACAGACCCATAATAGCGGTCAAACTTATAACAACCCACTTATTTCGTGTCGAGGGTTAAAAAGAAGTCTTAAATTAAAAATGATTTCACAAGATACGTTGTATTAGCAAGGACTAAGTTTGTTATGCCACGCGATCGTCATTGGCTGTACCAGGTCAAGGGAATAGGGTTTAGAAGTGGCATAAAGAAAACGTTTGCATGGAGTAAGTACATTATATTATTCTAATGAGACTTTGAAGTAATAGCGAGGACCGATTTTATTAATTAGACTGGCTATGGATTCACTATGGGATTCACTACCTCTATACTAGTCAGGAGGTAAGATGGCTTAGAAATGGCAGATAGAAAATGTTATATTAATGTAAAACATTTTTATATTATTTTTGGTATCCAGGTTAGTGATAAATAGCCATATCTGTGGGCACGTTGCGCATCCATGGCGTAACAGGCAAGGTCACTTTCAACCGACTTAAAAATAAGAGGATTTTTATTTAAATCTTTGTGAACCTCAAATCTCCGTCGTTTATTAGCCGACTTTGAAAATTATTTTTGAGTAATAATAGATAGATGGACAAAAAGAGGCGTTATTATAAGTTATGTTATGTTGCGCTATGTGCGTGCGTCTGTGTGTCTGTCTGTGGCACCGTAGCTACTAAACAAGTGAACCGATTGATATGCAGTCACAAATACAATTTCGGAATAGTAATGCTGCATATGTCTGGTGCCGTGGGGTGCCGGCAGTAGAATGTTACCTCTCCTCTCATGCCCGTGGATGCAGTAAGAGCCTGCTAAGGGATACCTTCGGAAGATGGAAAGCAGCGTCTTTCCTTGTATTAACATCCCGTACTGCGCTCGCCAACCCGCCTGCCAAGCGTGGTGAGTATGGCAACTACCCCTCATGGAGATCCATGAGGGAGGCCTGTTCTGTAGTGGACTTTTTACGGCTGGAATGATGATGAATGCTGCATATGTCTGGTGTCTGAATTAAGCAGCTTCCGACGGGCTTCGACATCACTCCGCTTCCGGCAGTTGAATATTAATGGCGATGTTTCAGCTAATGAGATATCTATTTAGCATCTCGGTAACCTAGGGCTTAGCGCTTAAATTGCGGCAATGACTCAAATATATGCAAAGTTATGAGCATGAGGGTTAAACTACTCTTGCGTCTTAAATTAGGAGATGTTAATGTATGCCCTTTTGCAAATCTGCCGTGATGCTTCTGAAGGAAAATATCAGCATCACTTCAGCCGTGGGTAATCCACTGTTGGACATAGTCCTCTTTTATGGGTGTTGCTGTACTCGCCACGATTGGCAGGTGGGATGGCGAGCGCAGTGTCTTGTCTTGATACACGGAAAGACGTTGCTGCCCATTTTCCGGAAAAATACCTCCATATTAAGAAACTTTTTCCCGAGGCGGAATCAAATCAATCTCCTGAATATCAGCCGGCTAAATAAACCACGCAGATCATCGTAAGTGTATTGTTGTTTTTCTGGAGCAGCAGGAGAAATAGAGGAGTTAATAATATTTGACGCGTCAATAAAGGCTTCCATCGATAAACCGTCTATAAACCATAGCCTCGTTGCCAAGCCAATGCACCGGGCACAGATTCCACACCAGTTTATAGGTAAACCAGCTTGCAGATAAGTTCCCAAGTGCTTTCATTTTTAATGCTTTTTGTATGAATAAATGTCGGACAAACCAAAGGCTATCTGATGTTAAGCGTAACCTCTGTTACAACTGCAATACCGCGGTGATGATCGATGAGAAATGAAGTTGTAAAGCTGTAAGGTCTCTTTCTGAAGCTTTAGATTGTCGAGCGTAACTTCGCAAAGTGCGAATAGGTTGCCTTGTGCGTAAACTGAACATCAGTCTGGATTTCAGTCGGAAAATGAATAATGGAGTAATGATTAATCTTCTGAATCTTCTGTCCAGCAATGAGCGTCCTACCCCATAAGTTGTTGCCATACTCAAGCTTGACAGGCGTGTTGGCGAGCGCAGCGCCGCACGTTGATACACGGAACAACGCTGCTGCCCATCTTTCGGAGGTATCACTTGGCAGATTCTTACTGCATCCACGAGCAAGAGAGGAAAGGCAACACTCTACTGCCGGCACCTCACGGCTAGATTTATGAGATAATATAATCATTTAATCATAAATATAAATCTTAACAAAATAATACTTATATAGCGCAATTATCAGAACCTTACCTCCCGTGCTAGTTAAAAAAATGTGTTACGGCAAGTTAAGGTCTCTCAAACCGCGCGTACATATAAAAAAATTGTATATACTTAAAGTCAAAGTATATTTATTGCATAAATACATAGGTTCAAAGAATTTTTTTCTCATAAGAACACAAATGATTCACTTAAAATGAGATGTTATGAAATTACTTAATCTAAGTTTTAAAACTATTCTTTACAAAACCTCTGATGCCTGGTGCTATGTATAATACGTTTTTAATTCATCATCATTTCAGCCGTAAAACGTCCACTACTGAACTAAGGCCTCCCTCATGGATCTCCATGAGGGGTAGTTGCCATACTCACCACGCTTGGCAGGCGGGTTGGTGAGCGCAGTACCGGATGTTGATATACGGAAAGACGCTGCTGCCCATCTACCGGAGGTGTCCCTTAGCAGGCTCTTACTGCATCCACGGGTAGGAGAGGAGGGGTAACATTCTACTGCCGGCACCCCACGGCTAATTTTTAACACGGCGTTTTTAATTGGTTAACTATATTTTATTTCTCACTTAAAAATGTGAAGTAACTAAATCTTAAACAATGCTAAAGTTCCTACATATTTATTCTTATTATTCATATTCATAAAATTACAAGTATCAATTTATTTTGCCTTGTTATGGCGTGCAATATTTTAATAAAAATTTTAAAAAATAATCGTATTAATATAATTGAAAGACAAGTAATCTAAAAACGTACATGCTTATGCCAGAAAATAATACAAAATGATTAAAAAAAATGTTACAAATTAAAATGTCAGCTGATTGAATAAAATTAATTAAATTCAGTCATGGTTTTAAATTGTAATATAACATATTGTTAATAATGAGGCAGTGAATTTGTGGTTTAGATATAAATAGGGGAACACTCGAGAACAAGCCAGCCCGAACGCCCCAAAGCTATTCCGGGTAAGCCAGCCGTTTACTGGAATTACACGTAATTGTGTTTTGCTTCAATAAATACTATGTATCTACTAGGTTTCTATGGTTAAGGAAAATAAACAAAATAGGGTACCGTTCTTACACTTTGGGTACGGAACCGAAAAAAACGACATTTAAAGTCGATAACGCAGATATTCAACTCCTTTCTACACTATTTTTTTAATATAACCAAAATGCTCAGTCACATCTGTTGTTACTCGCAGCGCCATCTATTCACAAAATAAAGAAGTTGATAAAAACATTCATCATCATCATCATTCCAGCCGTAAAAAGTCCACTACTGAACAGACCTCCCTCATGGATCTCTATGAGGGGTATTTGCCGTACTCACCTACTCACCACGCTTGGCAGGTGGGTTGGCGAGCGCAGTACGGGATGTTGATACACGGAATGACGCTGCTGCCCATCTTCCGGAGGTATCCCTTAGCAGGCTCTTACTGCATCCACGGGTATGAGAGGACATTAAAAACATTCATCATCATCATTTCAACCGTAGGACGTCCACTGCTGGACATAGGCCTCCCTCATGGATTTCCAGTTATTGCGGTTGGAAGCGATCTGCATCCACCGTCGACCTGCGGTCTTCACCAGGTCATCATCCCATCTTGTTGGTGGACGTCCTACGCTGCGCTTGCCGGTCCGTGGCCTCCACTCGAGAACTTTTCGGCCCCATCGGCTATCTGTTTTGCGAGCTACATGGCCTGCCCATTGCCACTTCAACGTGCTAATCCGTTTGGCTATGTCGGTGACCCAAGTTCTTCTACGTATCTCCTCATTTCTGATTTGATCGCGTAAAGAAACCCCGAGCATAGCCCTCTCCATAGCTCGTTGAGCGACTCTGAGCTTATTCATGAGGCCAATCGTGAATGAACACGTTTCGGTTCCATATGTCAACACACACATTGATTGTAGACTTTCGTCTTAAGTAAAAACATTATTGTGATTTAATTTACCATTATATTTAACGCAATTTAACATAACAGTAGTTTGCCTTGCTAAGTTCTTTTTCGTTACTCTAAACTTGTGGACCAGTCATACAGTGAGTGTTCAGGTTTCGGCACCGTAGGACATGACGGGTAGGACGCACTGGTTTATTCTTGAATAAATGAAATGTCGAATAAACACTAGATTATGATCTTCGTACATAAACCGAAGACGATCTCGATGGTGATGGATCAGTGCTCGCCGTCCCCTGTCCGCGGTCCCCCCATCAATCACGTCCGCAGGATATCTCCGCGCGACACTTGCTTATTCTGATAACGTTACAAATGAGAGAATTCCTTTTGTGAGATTTATCTAAGTTCTTAACAGACTTCAAAAAAAGAAGGAGTTTTGCATTTAGACAGTATATTTTGGTGAAATGGGATTGATGAAGACCACGGATGGCCATCAAGAATGTATTTAAATATTCTATCAACTATATGGTACGCTTAACAGACTTCAAAAAAGGAGGAGATTTGCACTAAGAAGGTATGGTATAGTGTAACGGGACTGCCGAAGACCACGGATGGCCATCAAAATTGTATTTAAACTATCTGGTACGCATACCACAAGCTCAGTTTCTTTCCTCCGTCGACCGAGACACGTTCGCAGCTTGCCCGTGGACGAGCTCACCGCCCCTAACGCCGAGGTGAGGTCAACCCGTCCTACTCTGGCTGCTAGGCACACATTTAATAACCGGTCTCGCCGGCGAGGCCGAAGAATACACTATTCCATCTTAAAGTGCAGTCTTGCGCCTGGACGTTAACCCTCATTACACATAAAAATCTGGCAACAGTCCAAGCTGTGGTTCGAACCTAATTGGTACCCTTGAGCTTGTTGCCCAAACATAACTTTTGCGTCTGGGCGCTCTCTGCGCACGTCATAGTTCGGTAACGTTGTCATGGCCATCTGCGGTCAACAACATATAATATAATTTCGAAATAAGAACACTAGCTCAGTTCACTTTAGGGTTAGGTAGTGTTGTGTGAAATGTCCTGTATTATTTTTCATTTAACATTCCAAAAGCGTGGCGTTGCACTAGTACACAAAAGCCCCTGCAGTGAAGCCACAACAGCACTACAATAGATATTTGCCTCTTAAATTGAGGACAAACGATGCAGCGGGGAAATCTGTTGAGTTCGAAAAGTCGAAAGGATCCTTTAAAGTTGAATGTTGTTGTAAGAAGTGCCGAGTTTTTATTGTTTACGCGAACATTTGAATAATTGTTGAAGTGAAGACAGGGTGTTAACTTTGTCCGGCATTCAGGTATAAAAGAACAAAGTGAGAACAAAACTCGTTAAAAACGGCGTTTAATTAATGCGACGCATTGATAAACAATTCATTATCATCATTTCTGCAGTGGGGCGCTGGCAGTAGAATGTTGCCGCTACTCTCTTGCCCGTGGATGCAGTAAGAATCTGCTAAGGGATACCTCTGGAAGATGGGCAGCAGCATCTTTTCGTATTTTTAATACCCTATACTGCGCTCGCCAACCCGCCTGTCAAGTGTGGCGAGTATGGTAACAACCCCCCCTCTGAGGGAGGCCTTTGTCCAGCAGTGGACGACCTACGGCAGACATGATGATGATGATTTCAGCCGTACCCAGAACTGCTTTTAGGAGTTTCGTAGCTGCCATTTCAGTAGGAGCTGCTGGATAAAAGCCTCCCTTATTGATCACTACATACATACATGTTCATGGGGGGTTGTCGCCATACTCACCACGCTTGACAGGCGATTTGGCGAGCGCAGTACGGGATATTGATACACGGATAGACGCTGCTGCCGGTCTTCCGGAGGTATCCCTTAGCAACCCGTTTATAGCTCTATCAATGTCTACTTAACATTTAGTTTTGGATTCTAATCACCAATTCCTTTCATTTTATTTGGAATATCCGATTATTAATAAAAACAACCGCTATAAAATGTAACATATGCTTTATAGAGAGTTGTTCTCTGATTAAATAAATAAATAAAAATACATAATTATAATGTTAAGTTTATAAAATTGACACAGTTTAATGGTTATAATTAGACTCTTAATTATTACGTATTACAAACTGACTTTTTGTATAATTTACTCATTGTTTTCAACCATTCCCTTACGATAAAAACAAAACGATAATGATCAGAGAGATACTACGGTTCTTTTTGTAGATGAGAAATTATGATGAGAGTTCACCACAGACGCCTCTTTAAATATCTAGCAGGTATAGACAGCAAAAAAGACGATTTAATTATGGTCAAAAATATGTTAGATAATTTTAAATGGTGATTTTTTCTATTATTATAATTTTAAAAGTAGAGTCTATCGCAAACATAAGTGCTTGCAAGATAACGGTAGGTAGATCAAGTGACAAAGTCCCGTGGCGTTAATCTAACCCACAGTAAGGGGGAGAGAACGGTATTTTTTCCAGCATTTTTATAAATAAGTCCAAAATTCAAACGGGTTAAAAGTAAACTAAAACCTGTTTATTATTGTGCAAATAAAACCCTTTTATATGATACCCTACATGAACAAGTAACTCTACTTACAATTTTTGAGACCTCCTTTCCGCCCCCTTTGCAATTATAATAATATAGAGTATTTTTCGGCATTTTTATATAAAGTCAAAGTCAATAAGTGTATATCCAATACAGCAAAAAGCTGCATATAATAGTCAATTTTACAAAAGAAGAACCATGTTCTACTTAAGTGTTGTTAAACACTATAAAAATTACAAACCATATTAACATTGATGTCCAATTAGATGTTTTTGCTGACAGTACCTATATACCTCTCTCTTGCCGTTCTTTGAGTAACAGCGTCATATTCTTATCTTAATAGCGGTAAAAAAAAATTGCCCTGTATATTTGCTTTTGCTATACAGGTGGGTATTTTTTTCAGCTATAATAATGGCTTCTTGGCTTTCTTAATTTTTTTTATCGATAGAAAGAAATAAGCCTTGGGGTCCCGGCAGTAGAATGTTGCTCTCGTCTCTTGCCTTCACCTTCACCTTCAGAAGATGGGCAGCAGCGTCTTTCCTTGTATCAACATCTTTTAATGCGCTCGCCAACCCACTTGCCAAGCGTGGAAGCGTGGTGAGTATAGCAACATCCCCTCATGGTCTTTGGATCCATGAGGGAAGCCTGTGTCCAGCAGTGAACGTGTAAAGTAGTCGCTTTGGTCGCACAGGTTTGACCGATCCTTTACATTATTTAGTATTTTAACATTTGTGGTATTGGTAACCATATAAAAAACCAGAAATCAGAGCCATAAATTACTATTATGATTTGCCGTGGGGTGCCGGCAGTAGAATGTTACCCCTCCTCTCATGCCCGTGGATGCAGTAAGAGCCTGCTAAGGGATAACTCCGGACGATGGGCAGAAGCGTCTTTCCGTGTATCAACATCTCAAAATGCGCTCGCCAACCCGCCTGCCAAGCGATGTGAGTATGACAACTACCCCTCATGGATATTCATGAGGGAGGCCTGTGTTCAGTAGTGGACGTTTTGTGGCTGAAATGACTATTATTATTCTAATGTGAATGGTTATACCACATCAGAACATTCACGATATGTAGAACTGCCTAACAACCAATCAACTCTGTAAAATTTTGTGCAAACTTACAAGCTCCTGTTGTTTACAGACAAAAATCATAATTGTAAATGACGATTCTCATTCCAGGGCCGTAATAATAACGGCCTGTAAAGTCTTCGAGTAATTCTTTTATTATCTAACAATAGGCTCTCAAGTGCTTGTCGACTGCGCGTTGTTATAATATTTATGGGCCTAGCTTTCCGGGTATTTCATAGAAGCTTGGCTGGCATTAAAAAATAAATTAGGCTTCATATTTTTAGAAGTTGTTTACGTGCAAAAATAGTGAGGTTTACTTCGTAGAATTTCTGACTTAATAATAAATCATGATTCATGATCTAATCTATTAAATAGTATGCTTTAGCTAAGCAATTAGACTGCGGAACTCTAAGACGCAGGCTCTAAAATAGAAACAGTCACAAACAAAACTTAGGTACCTGTGGGAATGGCTTGACTACTTGCCTATGATAATTATATTTTTCAAGGAAATGAAAAACCTTAGTGGTAAAAGCACTTCCGGCTTTAGAACGCGTCAAGGATTGATTTGTCGGACGTGTGTTTGAATCCAACCGGAATCGTAAATATTTGATAGTGTGGTTAAACACTATAAAAATTACAAATTATATTTTTTATAAATATTTAAATTAAGTTAACCTGTATTTCTCCTGTAAGTGAATTTTATTTTATGAATACTTGTTTTATACCATGTGGCGCTTTATTTTGCTTAAATTTTTTAACAAGTATATTTATTAAAGTGAAGTTAGTTTAAAATGAGATCACGAATCTTTGACACTGACTTACAGTTTCAGACCTAACTGAAATCACAGCGTCCTGTTCATACATTCAGCTGTAATTTAATTGTTGGTATAAACAACACTCTTTCTTTTCTGTCGTTCCCTCTTTACTAAAGATCGAGACTCCTCTGATTAAGTGGCTAGGGCTTGCCTTCATCTGCTTCAGTCTTCCGCTTTGCGGAGGGCTGCGCTAACAGTTATCTCCAGACTCTCAGACCCGGTCTATCCAGCGTTTTGGGCTTTGACGGGGTCTTTTGCCTTCGAACTTTCCTGTAATCATCAGCTGTTCCAGCTTTCGGCGTTTCTGCGAGCTATACCTCTATGGTCCAAGTTCTGCAGAATTCTGTGTAGGCATGTCACAAGAGGTGTTAAGATCCTCCAGGATGGACGCATAGTCACGCTGAGCTGTCCTAGGTATTTGCAATTAACGGGGCCAACACATCACCTCAAAAGAATGAATCTGTTGCCTGTCTTCAGTTTATGTAGTCCTCTTTCTGAGCTATAGAGAAATATGGAGAAGGCTAAAGTTCTGACTATGTAAACTATAGAATTGTGATGTTTCGGTCTCTAAATTTTTTCTTGAGTTAAGTCATCGCAGTCATAGCCAATCCAACTTCAAATTTTCTGATTCACTTGCTCTTTCGTTGTTGATGGCTGATCCCAGGCAGACAAATTAATTGAAACTCTCCTACTTGTTTAGGAAGCTTGTATGCGAAATGGTGGCCAATTCGTTGACAGTCATCACTTGGTTTTACCGTGGTTGTTAATAAGACCTTAGGTATTAACAATTATTACCCTAAAAGCTACGTTCATCAATTGCGACAGGTACATAAGCTCACCCTTAACATAGATACAATAGAATGATCTTATCGCCTTGACAATACCGGAACAGCGGTGCCTATTCCGAAATCACTCGATACAGCCGACTGCATGAATACTCGACATTAATATGCATCGGGGACGCGCTATCGACGACCACGATCGCAGTGCAAACATGGATGTCGCCTGATTTTCTACTGTGTTGTATTAAACATTCAACTATTAGCTACATGTAGATTTAGGTTTATACGAGGTCTTTGGCGATTTTCTTTTACAAGCTTTGTTGTAGGCTACACGCAAACAAAGACCATTTACGCGCGAACTGTTTGGTTTAGCCTTGAATCGTCTCAGTTTGCGTGAGGCTAAAGGCTCAAGTAACATATCTCTATTAATCTAGTGAGCCCACCACGGCTTCTCCCGTGATGATATTCATGCCCAACACGAAAAACCTTTTACCCTAGAGTTATCCATATAGATATTCTCCGCTCTACTGTACAAAAGAAACCTTAGTGTTGGAAAATTGGTCCTTTAAAAAAAACCGGACAAGTGCGAGCTGGACTCGCCCACCGAGGGTTCCGTAGGTATGTAGGAACAAATTAAATATTAGTAAAAGTTTTTAAAATGCTTAAAAGGCTTCGGTCACCCATCCAATTTATGACCGCGCGTAGGGTTGCTTTAAATCAACCGACAAACCAGGTTGTTGGTTAAGAATAAAATATACTAATTGTCCAACTAGGTGGACAGCGTGGTTGGTCGGTTGGTAAAAGAAGTGCTTAACCTCGATGATTGATTTTGTACTATAAAATGCAAAGAAAATATCTAGTTTTAATTCCGCTAATGTTGAGATGCATGAGCACCACCCTCCCGCCTGCTAATTATGCACATGTGGGGAGAACTTGGTTGTTAGTGCAACATAAAAATAAATCCAATAAATAAATCTGATGTGAGTCTTCTGTGTGGCGTAGGCAAAAGCTATTTTATCATAGAATTTTAATATACAACAACCTTTCATATATAATAATAGCTTACAAAAGAACTATAATCAACATAAATTAAGAGAAGCATTAATATTAATCACACTAAAAGCCTTTTGTACGAGTATATACGTAAAGTAGCTTCATAGTTTTTGCTCAACTTTTGGTTCAGTGTGAATTTCGTGTTAGAAAATGTTTCATGCTATTGCCAAGAATAGCATAGCAAGTCAGTCGTAGGACGTCCACTGCTGGACAAAGACCTCCCTCTTGGATCACTACCTACTGATCATGAGGGGTCGTTGCCATACTCGCCACGCTTGGTAGGCGGGTTGGCGAGCCCAGTACGGGTTGTTGATACTCGGAAAGACGTCGCTGCCCATCTTCCGGAGGTATCCCTTAGCAAATTCTTACTGCATCTACGGGCAAGAGAGGAGGAGCAACATTCTACTGCCGGCACCCCATGGCAATTTGTCAAGATACTAAGAAAATCTTTGACGCAAGTGCCGCAATCGAGGTTCGAATCCCAGCGGAATCAAACATTTTTGTTACGGTTTTTCATTACCTTAAAGCGTAGCAAGTGTTTTTTATCTATGGCCAAATCCACGAGCAGAAGCTTTCAGTATTCATTCATTTATTTCAGCCGTAAGACGTCCACTACTGAACACAAGCCTCCCTCATGGATCTGCTTGAGGGGTAGTTGTCATACTCAGCACGCTTGGCAGGTGGGTTGGCGAGCGCAGTACGGGATGTTGATACACAAAAAGACGCTGTTGTCAGGTTCCCTTAGCGGGTTCTTACTGCATCCACCGGCATGAGAGGAAGGGTAACATTCTGTTGCCAAGAATCCGTGTCTCCTTCAATATTATCTCGAGAATAATATGCCGTTCCAGCAGTCGATTTAGTCCCTTTCCATTAAATATAATTTAAGCGCAAAAAAAAATGTTTATCTCTCGTTTATCTCTCAAAGGGCAGCTCACAAAGAACATGATAAAGTGCGGTACTTAATAAAAGAATCCATTAAGTGGAAGGAATCCTATTCCTAGCGTGAAAGACTTAATTTCCTGATAAACTCTTTCATTCACTCTTATCTTTAATATTTCAGTTCAATGTTTCTGTGAAGCCTTTCAATTATCTAACCGTTTCTATGAGGCTGAGGGTTCTGTGAAGCTTTCAGCCGTAAAACGCTCACTACTGAACACAGGACTCCGTCACGGATCTCCATGAGGGGTAGTTGCCATACTCACCACGCTTGTCAGGCAGACACTGAGAGACGCTGCTGTCCATCTTCCGGAGGTGTCCCTTAGCAGGCTCTTACTGCATCCATGAGTATGAGAGAAAGGGTAACATTCTACTGTCGGCACCCCACGGCATTTCAAGAATACGCATGATAATAAATGTCAACATCTTTACCTCTACCGAAAACATTAAGAACACACAAATTGCTTTTTCAAAGTTAAGAACCCAATGGGATTTGAACCCACATCAGTGATGAAAAGGTGGGACTTGACCCATATCGGACTAAAAACTTCAGACAGACAGGAAATAATATAAATTAGGATATTTTCAACAACGATACAAACAAGACAAGAAACCATTAAAATATATCACTATAACTATGATTATTTTTATAGTGCACGCTGTGACGTCCTATAAATGAAAAAACACATAGTTTTTAAGACCTTGATTGTTATTTTAAGTTTTCATTGTGATTTTTTCGTTGGGTGTCTATATAAATGTATTATATGTGGAAACTTGTAATTAGCCTTCAGTATCATATCATGCTGATGGATGCATGATGGGATGATGACCTGGTGAAGACCGCAGGTCGACGGTGGATGCAGATCGCTTCCAACCGCAATAACTGGATATCCATGAGGGAGGCCTATGTCCAGCAGTGGACGTCCTACGGCTGAAATGATGATGATGATGATCATATCATGCATGTTATCTTAAGTAAAGACCTTATTGTAAAATCATAGCTGTAAGTTTTCCTAAAATTAATAAAATAAATAAAAAATAAAAATAAATATATATAAAAAAAATTGCCAAAGCGGATGGATAATTCTTTTTTTTTGTGTTTTCTTATGCTAGGAAATGTTGGAAAAAAATAGTATCCCTTACATTATTATAGCTTCTACTATTTTAATAGAGTACGAGTAGTTAGAAAAAGTGGAGGATTAGTTACTCTGGTATGTTAAGTATGTAATATATGTTAAGTAGTATTAATTAGTAGCGGCAGAAAACTAGTAGTACTTAGTTAGAAGTAGCAGTAGCATCTCTACTGCTAGTTAATAGCTGTAGTAGTAGTAGGTATTTGATTTTGAGGCAGTGCGAAGTTCGCTGGCAGAGCTAGTATAGTAAAATAATAAAGAAGTGCGTAAAGTTGTTTAAAAAAGGCCCTAACTCAACATAACTGCTGGCCAATAAGTGAAATCACGAAAGCGACTTACACGCAAATATGAGTTGAATTATAATATATTTTTTTTTTTACAAAAAAAGAATGAAAAAAATGAAGGCGGCTTGAGAATCTCGGTTAGAAAAGCTACGTTGTCACAGGCACACAGTCACAGTCCGAATCGGAATTGTCGGAATTACAAACAATTATAGTTATAGCCGAGGGGTGCTGGCAGTAGAATGTTGCCTCTCCTCTCTTGCCCATGGATGCAGTAAGAATCTGCCAAGGCTACGAAAGATGGGCAGCAGCGTCTTTCCGTGTATCACCATCACGTACTACGCTCGCCAATCCGCCAGCTAAGCGTGTTGAGTATGGCAGGTACCCCTCATGGAGATCCATGTGGGAGGCCTGTGTTTAGTAGAGGACATTTACGGCTGAAATTATGAAATGATTCATGCTTGTAGCTTGTTCCTGTACTCAACTTATTAATAAACGGTCGTGTACACACTTCGAGCTTCGATCTACAAGGTATCAAGTGCTTGGCCCACTCCATCCATTTGGTGGAGTTCCAAGGCGCATTCGTCAAATTACCGAGCGGATCTACGTTCTGAAAGCACGTACCGAAACCACTCCAGAGCAATTTGAGCCGTTTGCACTTAACAACAGAACTACAGTTTGCTTGAACACCTATTTGACGATTACGTTCCCACTTTTGTTGCGATCAGTTTCTATTTGAACATGACTTTGGAAGATGCATTTAGGAAAACTCGATTGTTATAAGAGCTTCATCCGATAGATTTTTATTTGGTTACAATCTCAGCTGTTAATGATGGTAAGCAACGATGTGTCTGTCGTGGGGTGCCGGCAGTAGAATGTTGCTGCTTCTCCCTTCCCCATGAATGCAGTAAGAATCTGCTAAGGGATAGCTCAGGAAGATGGGCGGCAGGGGTTTTCCGTGTATCAAGATCCTTGACTGCGCTGCTGGTGTTCCACCTCTGATGATAAGATTTTTGTTTTTATTTATTTATTTATTTTTGTGAGAAGCTTTCGTCCAGCTGTGGACGTCCTACGGCTGAGATGATGATGATGATGTAGCCCACAAAGATCGCAACAGCCTTAAACACACCAATAACTTGTGACTTACCTAGGTCAAATAAAATAAGTAAATAATATAAATAAATTTCGAAACTGGATCTACTGAGAGTACAAACAAATGAAAAACTCTCACTAAATCCAGTATTCAAAAACTTTAAATAATAGATCTAGTAAGAGATTTCCAAAATGAAAACTCTCACTAGATCCAGGCTGGATCTGTTGACTTGATCTAGTGAGAGTGATCCGTAATTTTTAGGGATAACAAGACAGCCGCCGGCAGCGAGTTCCAGACCGGATGATGAAGGTGGAGATGAACCGATTGTTGCGAGTGGATGGATTGAAATGTAATAAGTACACGTTAACAAGTAATTAAAATGAGTTTACCGTTAAAGCACGTGTTTAGGAAACCCGCGGCTATGTCAGCATTAGACGTATTTACCTGTTCTTTCCTCTGACTAATAGCCGACTAAGCTGGGAGGATAGTATAGGTGCTGGGCAAGCCTCATCCATCTAACAATGACTTAGGCATTGCAGCGTCCTGACCAGCCCAAATACCAGTTGCTAACGCTGTATAAATCATCTACATTGACTTTCTTATTTACCTCTATACTATGAAAATCGTCAGCCTTATTGCCTTATACTTGTTAAGTGTGACACGAGGCAAGCAGTTATTCAATTAGTTTTCGCGCAAGGTGTTTAATATTCAGTTTAATTGGAGACGTTTCGTGCTTTGAGATTGATAGACTGGAATGCTTACGTCTAAGTTGAATATTGTTTGAGTTTCAATGAGGATTGTATTAAAAGCTGACTGCTTTACGTTCCATTGTTTGCTTCGGTCATAATTTCAGCCGTAAAACGTCCACTACTGAACACAGGCCTCCCTTAAGGAGATCCATGAAGGGTTGTTGCCGTACTCACCACGCTTGGCCGGTGGGTTGGCGAGCGCAGTGCCGGATGTTGATACACGGAAAGACGCCGCTGCCCATCTTCAGGAGGTATCCCCTAGCAGGCTCTTACTGCATCCACGGACATGAGAGGAGGGGTAACATTCTACTGCTGGCACTCCACGGCATTTCTTGGGTATTCGGTATAAAATGGAATAAAAGACTCATCATACTATCTGCGGAAACTTGTAATTAGCTGTCAGAATGATGACATGATGCAATCATGTCATATTGTTTAGTATGTACCTATACTTATGCATAGCTGTAAGTTTTCCTAAAATTGTTAAAATAAAATAAAATAAATAAAATAAGCCTTATATAGATGTGTTAAAATTTTTCAAATCAAAGCTTTAAATATTATGTTTTTAGAAGTGTTTGTAAAGATTACGAGAAAATTATAACGATCTCTCTAATTAGCATACTTTTTTTATAAGTAATCGAAAGTGTAACAAAATCTACATAAGTTCCGCTATCAGACAAGAGATGGCGCTTTCAAGGTTCTCCAACAAATATAAACCGCCTTTATCATTATATTATATTGTATGATGGCACGGAACCCTCGGTGCGCGAGTCCGACTCGCTCTTGCCCGGTTTTATTATTATCAAAACTAGCTTGTGCCCGCAGCTTCGCATGCGTTGCACCCAGATAAAAAGTAGCCTATGTGTTAATCCAGACTTACATTTAAACGTGTGCAAAGTTTCAGCTCAATCCGTCGAGTAGTTTTTGTGTGAAGAGGTAACAAACCTCCATACAAACAAACTTTCGGCTTTATAATATTAGTGGGATGAAATACAACTTTTGCTTTATTCTACACCATAATAAAATTTTATTCAGATTCAAATGCGTGCCAAAACACGTTCTGCTACTTACATTCAGACAAACATGCCGTAATAATATCCAGTCTTATCACCAGCTGAATGTTGGTATTCAAAGGAAGTCCGAGCAATATTCATCATCATCATTTCAGCCTAAAAACGTCCACTATTGAACGTAGGCCTCCCTCATGGATCTCCATGAGGGGTAGTTGTCATACTCATCACGCTTGGCAGGCTGGTTAGCGAGCGCAGTACGGGATGTTGATACACGAAAAGACGCTGCTGCCCACCTTCCAGAGGTATCCCTCAGCAGGCTCTTACTGCGTTCACGGGAATGAGAAGAGGGGGAACATTCTACTGCCGGCACCCCACGGCGGCAATATTGCGCTAGTAGAATTCCTCAAATTACGACTTCACCGTTTAACTTATTAGACTCCTTGTTTAAATTTTAATGATCACACTTTACTTGAAATCCGACGATTTGGACGACATCGTCTAATAGCCGGCTGAGACTCACATGTTTGCGGGTTCGATTCCCGGCGATAAATGTTTGGATACTTTTAACCGACGTAAAAAATGGTGGTAGTACTGGTAGCTCCGTCGTTTATGAACCGATTTGGAAAATTACTTTTAGGTTCGACTTCCAGAATGGTACGATCCTCTGGAGGACTGCCTTCATGGCTCAGTGGTCTGATAGCCGACTGATACTCGGGAGGTAGCGGGTTCGATTCCCGCCTCGGGAAAAATGTTTGATAATGTTCTGCAGATATTCTGGGTCTGGGTATTTTTCTCTTTATGATAAGTATGTATGTGTTTACAAAAAATGACTTATCTAAGTAATCTATCAATCACCTGGATTATATAGTACAAGCGTTACTTAGTTTGTGATGAGATGGAGTTGTGTGTAGTGTCCTGCATTATTATTTATTAAGCACTCGCTTCTAATTTAATATTCTCTGTAGGATATTTAAGTATTCTATCAACCATCTGGTTTCCATTGTACAGACGCATTCATAGTAAAGGACCACTTGTAACTGGCCGGCTTACTGGTATCCTTAACTATGAACGCGACTGTACAAGCTTTACTTATTTTCGCACTAGATGGTGCTGTGTGTAGTGTCCAGAGTTATATCATTGTAATCGAGACTAAGAATCGTTGTCCACTGGAAATGTATCCATAAATTCCAGAGTATTCGGTTCAAACTCCTTTGTGCTCGTTTACTAGCATACCGACAGTTTGCACCTCGGTTGTCAGAATTCCTCAGCTTCCGCATACCAGTCTCAGATATTGCACTATTACCTTTACAATACTGCTTTAGATGTTCTTTTTTTAACCGGAGAAATGAAGGAGGTTCAATGCGACTGTTTATTTTTGTATGTTTGTGACGCGATCGCTTCGCTAATGAGCCGTTTTCAGTAAAAAACAAAAAAGTGTTTCCTACTAAACTTAACAGATGGAGCTGGCAAGCGGAGAAAGCAAGTTTGTGATTAATGACAATCGCTGTCATTGTCAAATTGTGTTTCCTACCAGTTAAATAAAACTAACGCCATCTATATGGTTCGAGGGAACTATTTTTGAAGTTTTTACTTTTTATTGAAAACACCTCATTATGAATGGATTTTAATGATTATCTTTTTATAATGTTATGAATGAATTTTGATGATTCTCTTTTTACAAGGTAAACCATGTTTCAGAGGTGGTTTAATGTCAAAACTCGATTCTGATTATGGGATGCGTGAGGAAATAAATTATTGTAATAGTAGGCATTGCAATCCCTCAAGGCATAGCCATGGCCTAAATTTAAACTTGCGGCTGGGTTTTTAGTTTTACCACAGACCAGTTTAAACAAGACATCTAAGCGACATCTAGCGACATCTAACGTCTTTGAAGGTAATCATTTCTCGAGTCACGACTTTTTGTACGGGATTGTCGGTTTTCCTGTTTTACTGGTCTGTGGTTTTACTTTACAATGTTTGCTTGTTATTTTTGATGATGGGATCCATGGTAAATCGAGATAAAAACTCAGATATAACAGGCACACACAGGTAAAAATATAGCGGTTTAGGCATTTGAAGCATGATTTTAGGTTTCATAATTGAAGTAGGTTGTAGGTTTCCGGACTAAAATGGCAAAAAGATGGTGTGTATGGTGTGACTTTGTCTTTCTGTCTGTCACAAATGGATATCTTAAGAACGAATATGATGCTATCGACTTAAAATTTAAAAGGTATAAAATAACGCTTTTTCATGGAAAACATAAAATGAAGTCATTTGCACATTAATAAACAGTTTTTAACAGCGCCGTGGGGTGCCGGCAGTAGAATGTTACCCCTCCTCTCATACCCATGGATTCAGTAAGAGCCTGCTAAGGGATACCTCCGGAAGATGGGCAGCAGCGTCTTTCCGTGTACCAACATTACGTACTGCGCTCGCCAACCCGCCTGCTAAGCGTGGTGAGTATGGCAACTACCCCTCATGGAGATCCATGAGCGAGTCCTGTGTTCAGTAGTGGACTTTTACGGCTGAAACGAACGAAACAGTTTTTAGTTTTTCTTTAAACCGTTTTCGACTTATTTACAAAAATGGTTAAAAAACACCGACTAGCTTTTGACCGGTTCTTTTTGTTGAACAATTATTAAATAATGTTTCAGCAAAATAAAACTACTTCTATTATTTAAAACTCGGTTCTGGAGATGGTATATTTAAGTATTCTATCAACCATCTGGTTTCCATAGTACGCAACTAGCGTACTATTGATACGCAGCATCACTTCGTTTCGAACTAGATGGTGCTGCGTTACTTAATTGTAATCAAGACTAAGAATCAACATTGTCCATTGGAAATGTATCCATAAGTACTAGACTATTCGGTTCAAACTGCTTTGTACTCGTTCACTAGCATACCGACTATTTGCACCCATGTAGTCAGAATGGCTGTCGCATACCGGTGTCAAATACTGTATTATTGCCTCTACTATTACGCCGAGTTGGCTGAGTGGTATGTAGCTCCGACTTTCAATGCGAAGGTCGTGGAAGGAAAGTGGAAGGAATTATACACTTAACATGTGCTTTAACGGTGAAGACAACATCGTGAAGAAACCTGCGGCTTAGTTAGCTTTAAATGTATTGACCTGTTCTTTGCTCTGACTAATTGACTAAGCTGAGAGGATGGTATAGGTGCTGGGCAAGCCTAATCCATCTAACAAAATCCATCCCAGGCACTGCAACGTCCCATACAGCAGCCTGATTACCAGTTGTTGACGCTGTATAAATCAATTAGAGGTATAATAGATCCAAAGGCCTTTCTTACTACAACTTCACACTCTGTTTTTGAATAAAAAAAGTAAAAAGTAAGGCCTTTGCATCTATTATAGATGATTTATACAGCGTCAGCAACTGGTAATCATGCTGTACGGGACGCTGCAGTGCCTGGGACATTATAAGATGGATTAACAGAGGAAAGAACAGGTCAATACGTCTGAAGCTAACTAAGCCGCGGGTTTCCTCACGATGTTTCCTTCACCGTTAAAGCTCGTGTTAAGTGTGCACATAAATTTTTTAAGAAAGAAAAATCCATTGGTGCACGGCTGGTATCGAACCCACGACCTTCGGATCGAAAGTCGGGGGTACATACCACTCGGAATAAATTAACTATGAATTTTTATATTTTTTTAACAATGACATTTTCGGTTGACTCATCGCTTGAAAAGCAAGCTTTGTTAAGAACGAGTGTTCTTCACCATCTTTCTGTATATATCTTTCAAGTACTAAAACTGCCGTGGGGTGTCGGCAGTCGAATGTTACCCCTCCTTTCATCCCTGTGGATGCAGTGAGAGCCTGCTAAGGGACACCTCCGGAAAATGAGTAGTAGCGTCTATTCCCTGTATCACCACCCCTTACTGCGCTCGCCAACCCGCCTGCCAAGCGTGGTTACTACCCCTCATGGAGATGCGTAAGGGAGGCATGTGTTCAGTAGTGGACGTTTTATGGCTGAAATGATGAAAAATTATGACTAAAACTGAGGGAAGAAGGAACGATCTGGTTAAATTATGTCGATAGCCGCCATAACTATTTTGTGGGGACAGCGTTTATGACTTGGAAAGTTGTATAGATTTATTGACAAATGCCGTGGGGTGCCGGCAGTAGAATGTTACCCCTCCTCTCATGCCCGTGGATGCAGTAAGAGCCTGCTAAGGGATACCTCCGGAAGATGGGCAGCAGCGTCTTTTCGTTTATCAACATTCCGTACTGCGCTCGCCAACCCGCTTGCCAAGCGTGGTGAGTATGGCAACTACCCCTCATGGAGATTTATGAGGGAGGCCTGTTCAGTAGTGAACTTTTTACGGCTGGAATGATGATTGACAACGTGCGTCTTGGGCACATTATTAGCTCTTTTGATCATTTGCATTATATTTAATTTGGTAGATATTTTCTTTCCAAAGACCAACTGAACCACGGTGCCTCCTAGTTATGTCATAACTTATGCATGTTACCAAAGACCAACTGAACCACGGTGCCTCCTAGTTATGTCATAACTTATTCATGTTACAAGGAAATTAAAAACTTAAACAATTCTTTTTTACGATTTCAGTGGTATTCGAGTCCGTGAAATTGATCCTTGACGCTTCCTAAAGCCGAATTCTCACCGGAATCGTTAAATTTTGTTAAGGTTCTTCATATGAAATATTTTAAGTGTGGTTAAGCACTATGAAATTACAAATTCTTTATGTTGTCCCGGCTCTGACCTAGTTCCAAATCAAGAGCGTCCTAAGTCCTCAAATCCATTATTTTGAAAATCTGATACGGATGCTATGGCTGTACGATCCAATATCGGCGGCTGTGGCAAATAAATTCAATCCAATCGGAATACAGCAAAAGAACTGTCAGGCTACCGCAAACGGCAGACCCATATACATAAATCGGGGGAAATATGAGCCAGGCTCGCGATAAAGTCCCCCGCATTATATATGGGTATTATGGCCTATTGAAATCAATGAGGACTTTATTGAAAGTTCAAATTGACCTGCTCTGAGACCTGGGGGAGGAAAGTGATGATAGATGGCGGAGATAACGCACTTTACGATGCGAGTGGGTGGAATGGTCTGTTTTATAGCCTTTATTTTTTCAAGTTGTGTAAAAAAGTAACGTATATCGTCATCATTCATCAATTCAGCCGTAAAACGTCCACTACTAAACACAGGCCTCATGGATGAGGGGTAGTTGCCATACTCACCACGCTTGGCAGGCGGGTTGGCGAGCGCAGTACATATGTTGATACACGGAAAGACGCTGCTGCCCATCTTCCGGAGGTTTCCCTTAGCAGGCTCTTACTGCATCCACGGGCATGAGAAGAGGGGGAACATTCTACTGCCGGCACCCTACGGCGGCAATATTGCGCTAGTAAAATTCCTCAAATTACGACTTCACCGTTTATTTTATTAGACTCCTTGTTTACATTTTAATGATCACACTTTACTTGAAATCAGACGATTTGGACGACATCGTCTAATAGCCGACTGAGACGCAGATTTTTGCGGGTTCAATTCCCGGCGATAAATGTTCGCTTTTCTGCAAATATTACACCATGCTATAAAATTAGAGAGGCCGGAAGGAATTAAGAGGAACCCATACTGGCCCTTAGTTTGATCCGGATTCGAATCGTTACTTGCATTCATCATCATCATTTAAGCCGTAGAACTGCCACAACGAGCATGGGCATCTCCAAGTACTGGGTATTAAGTTGTTGCCATACATTGGTTATGTATTAATCTAGGAAAATAGCGAAAAGAAACCATTGTTGTAATATGCGGAAACCTGTGGCTTAGCTAGCTTCAGACGAATTGACTTGTTCCTTCCTCTGACTAATAGCCGACTACGCTTTGCAAAAGTCATAGGTGCTGGGCAAACCAAGTCTAATCCATCTCACAGCCGTTGCAACGTCTCATACAGTAATGCATTCATCTAACAATGTCCTAGGCACATCCCATATAGCAATGAACACCAGTTGCTGACGCTTTATAAATCTTTATAATTTTTTAATAATAAGTTAATACGAGGAAGTTATACCTATTTCTGCTGCCAAGCTGTAATGTCTGCATTGCTGTGTTCCGGTTTGAAGGGTAAGGAGGCCGGTGAAGTTACGGGCACACGAGACCTTACAAGTCTGTCGCAGGGTGACGGGCGCAATGCAATACAGCGTTGGTCACGTAGTCAATGCTTCGTGACCGTCATCACCGCGGTATTGCAGTGTAATTAATTTATTTAAGTTTATTTGGGAAATCTGCCGTGGGGTGCCGTGTATGCAGTAAGAGCCTGCTAATAGCTACCTCCGGAAGATGGGCAGCAGCGTCATTCCGTTTATCAACATCCCATACTGCGCTCGCCAACCCACCTGCCAAGCGCGGTGAGTATGGCAACTGCCCCATATGGAGATTCATGAGGGATGCCTGTGTTCAGTAGTTGACGTCTTACGGCTGAAATGATGATGATGATTTGGGAAAACACACAGAACATCTGTAATAAAATGTCTGAATAGATGATAGATGATGAAGTAAGAAGCCTCGAAGAGATCGCTCATAAAGCTTCCCTTCTGTGTTATTTAATTATTTTCCTATCACATTTATATTCTCAATGTGTTACAATGAAGACTTCACTAATCGAACCTAAAACAAAAAGAATAGTTTGTGTGATCAGACGACGTTACTTCCTGTTGTTATTTATAACACGTCCCAACAAATATCACGAGAGGTAAGTGAATTACATGTGAGACAGGAGAGAACTAATTTATGAAGTCTCTTGAGATATTACACGAGGTATCCAGACTAACTTATAAAAACTTGTACAATATGAAGTTACGAGTTCAGCTGCGGAAGTGGCGTAGGTACTTATTTTTACCCCCGACACAACAAAAGGGGTGCTATAAGTTGGACAGCTATGGATGTGTGTCTATGTATCTGTCTGTGGATGACCGAACTGATGTTACAATGCGATGTCACCTAACAGGAACAGTCTGAAAACCAGCGTTGCTCCGTTCTACTTCTAGGCTGGCTTCATCATCAAATCTGAGACTGAGCTGTTTTTGGTTCGCACCGGAGCGAACAGTGCCACTGGTAGCACTTTTTTATTCCTAAAGAGTCAAGCCGAACACAGCAATGCAGAACGAAGAAGTTTCTGCATTGCTGTGTTCGAGTTTGAAGGGC
The DNA here is from genome assembly GCA_963082625.1 of Pasiphila rectangulata. Taxonomy (NCBI): domain Eukaryota; kingdom Metazoa; phylum Arthropoda; class Insecta; order Lepidoptera; family Geometridae; genus Pasiphila; species Pasiphila rectangulata. Next base: position 4,636,880 of record OY720244.1, on the reverse strand, counting down.
AAAGGGGCCGTGGAAATTACGGGCACATGAGTCAACAGTCTGAAAACCGGCGTTGCTCCGTTCTACTCCTAGGCTGGAGCATCATCAAAGCTGAGACTGCAGGCTAATTACGATTCTCGCGATATGTTTGCACCAGGGCGAGCATTATGCCTTCGGCATTATGCCCACCATTTGTATACTGTTTTTTGTAAAATTTATGCAATAAAGAATTAAATAATAATAATAATAACAGGTCCAAACTCGTGATCATCTCAACCTCATTGCTGTCTACGGTCTATTTTGTATTAGACAACAGCTAGGAATTGACGCTTAAGGCAGAGTTTGGCTAGCAACCCCTCTCGATCTCTTGGAGAATCCATAAGGGAGGCTTTTGTCCAGCAGTGAACGTGCTGCTGAGATGATTATGATGATTTGCCCGAACACATCAACCGGAAAAGGCAGAATAAATTAATCCGGAAACAATGATCGGACTTTCCAATACTAAAATACCTATTCAGCGATTGGGGCAATAAACCCTATCCATAAAACTGGGTGGCGGGCGAGTGAAGCAAGTGCCTAATGCAAAAGCAATATTTACGACTAAAATTGTGCTAAAATGTGGAACATTGAGTGCTGGCCTAGTGGTGTTTACCCCCAACATTCGATTCAAAGGTTTTTTTTATTATGTATTTTGGGAATCCATCGCGTGCTTTGAAGGAGGAGAAGGAGCTATATATAGGGTCTTAGCGAGCGAGCGAGATTTCCGGAGGAACTTATGGGAGACCTTTGCCTAGCAGTGATGTCTCACTGCACAGGAGCTATGTTTGACGATCTGGACACATTCAGGGTTATGGTGGATCTTAGCGAGCGAGCGAGATTTTCGGAGGAACTTATGGGAGACCTATGCCCAGCAGTGATGTCTCACTGCACAGGTGAGGAAAAGCAACATAAATAAATACGCGATAAAAACCTGTTTACAATTGTTATTATTAAAATATACATACATATATAGTGTCTTTAGACGAGAAGGAATCCTTGCAGCATCTCAACCTCATCATCACCATCATCATCGACCCAGGCAAAGGACTGCTGTCCACGTCCACTGCTGGATACAAGCCTCTCTCATGGATTTCCAAATTGCCATACTTACCACGCTTGACAGGCGGGTTGTACAGGATGTCGATTCTTGGAAAGACCCTGCTACTTTCCCGAGGGATCCCTCGGCAAATTTTTACAACATCCACGGGCATGAGAGGAGGGGAAACATTCTACTGGGCACATACCGGGGCACATATAATAGATACCGGCAGTAGAATGTTGCCCCTCCTCTCTTCTGTTAGCTACAATTATTTATCTTCGAAACCGACCTATCTCTGAGTATGTTACGTAATGAACAGTAAAACTCAAGGTTTCCCTATTTTAATAAGTGCTTAGTAGAATGGAATTTCCACTCGTTTGCACAGAATTAGATTTACTTTAAGGATAATTAGGTCCGCTTTTGGAGCAGTAGGTACAAAGCCAAGTTTAATTTTCTGAAACTGACGTTAATTTTGGCCGGAGGGTGATTTCCAGAAAAATAACCACATAGGTCTTCTTTAAGCCCAACCGTGCCTAAGCCGTGGGGCGCCGGCAGTAGAATGTTACCCCTCCTCTAATGTCCGTGGATGCAGTAAGAGCCTGCTAAGGGATAAGAGATTGTAAAGCGTTGTAACTCTAACTACGCGTATGACGCGTAGTTATGTACGCGCGTATGTGACGCGTAGTATGTGACGCGTAGTCGTGGAGCTTTAGGTTTCTGTAGTTACACTACGGAAACCTAAAAACCTAACTTGTTGAAACAAGCAACACATAGTTCCGCTTTGTCGGACAGACAATCCGTCTTTCCTTCGCTTTTCGGAGACTTTCCTTCGCTTTTCGGGACTTTCAGTTATAGAAAGCTGTAATTTTGCAAGGACATATAAAATTATCACGCTGAGATAACGGTAAAAAAATAAAGTAAACGTAAAAAACACACCAAATTCTAATAACTAGGTCTGCTGGTAACTACGAAACCCTACACTTGGTCTTATTTATTGTAACTTTTTTATCCCTTGTGACAATACGCAATATGCAACAAAATCGCTTTTTGTCAACCTTGCATTGTCAACCGACGAAAAAACAGAGGAGGTACTCAAGTAGACGCGTTTTTTTTAGCTCAGTTACACTTAATCCCCTGTTTTACAATCTCGAATTCTCATAGCATAGGATTGCAGAAATTAAGTCAGTGTTCAATCAAGACAATCAATGTTATATCGGACTCATTATTAATAAATGAAAGTTAAGGGCATACAAAACTTTTATCCACACTCCTGCTGAGTATTTGCAATAAAAAAAGCATATTTATGACATGCAAAAATCTTTCACGTTTTTTCGACTTTATAGTTTTTTTATACCTGAATGAAATTAGGGCTGCAGACAATGTATTACTAGTGTATTATATTATGCAGAATGATGTAAAAAATACGCAGTGAAAAAAGCCAGTTGCGTTTGAAAACCACTTCTTATTCACGTAACATTCCTATTACGTCGTTATTCTAAAACGCGACCATAGCACCTTATGAGACATTTATATCACAGGACATTATTAAAGCAGTCGCTATCTAGATAGCGGGTCGAGATAGCATAAGTGATATAACAGTCATGCATATTTCACAAGTCGGGTTAAGGTGTCGGAGCGCTGACTTGGATGACCTAATAAGCTTTGCTAATGTGATTCTAGACTTCTGGCGCAATGCTGTCGGGCTAGGTCACGTTTTATTAGATTTCCGTAATCAAAAGGAACAACGGAAACGTATTCAAAGAAAATTACATGTTGGAATGAGTTATTTCCATTTTGTAAAGTCGAGTAAATAAGACTGCATTAAATATTATTGTGGGACTGGGCAGGTTACGTTAGCCTTGTAACCTTTAAAAATATTTAAATATATGCGTTGATACGCCAAAAACACACGGTTGAAACAGCCTTTAAAATGTGGAGTTGACAATTTTATATAGATAAATAACGAAATCACAAAACTCACACGCACACATTAAACACCTATAGATGGGCACCTTCATCACCCAGACTCTTAAGAGACTGAAGTGTTTAAGATCCCGCTCAAACTCACACACACTCACGCATATACACATACACCCACACATACAAATCTGTACCTTTTCCGCATATTTTTTTTATTCAGTAACTTGATTTTATTACCGGTTATGATTGGATTAAATATTACGATGTAGTTCATGGATATTCGCCTCCTCTTAACTTCTCGGTGGACAACAATCCAAGAGGAGTAAATTGAAAAACGGCGCTGTAGCACTGGCATGCAGCACAGGCTGAATTTACACCCTTTGCTTTTTAGATTTGTTATAATTTAGTTAAACGTGAACCTTCTTTTTGTAATCTAATGTTTGCCCCTAAAGCAATAAATGTTTTTTTAATGATAATATTTTACGTCTGCTGCAGGCCGGATGAGTCATGGGCTAAATCCAGCAGTGACTGGATCCCACAAGACAGGAAACGACCTCGCGGCAGATTAAGACGTCGATGGAGAAACGAACTCGACGCACACTTCAAAGATTAGACCACAATGGCTTAGGATAGAGGAGTATAGAAGAAAGGAAGGGCTTTGTCCAGCAGTGGGACAACCAACCTACCAAGTATGGCAAACACTTTTTTTCCTACCATTAAACACTAGATTAAAGATTAAAGATTAAAGATGTTTATTTGCACGAATATAGGTTACAGCGTTGGTCTTAAAATTAAAATGTCCCTTATATTCTACCTTATCTAGGCATGCAAATATTTTGGCTTATAAGTAACACTACACATAAGATAATTAAATTTACAGATTTCATGCAAAAAATAAATGATTTAATTAATTGATTATAATAATAAAAACAATGTCAGTAAATATATTCAAAATCCTCTATGTCCCTGTAATTAAAATATTGATTTATAGAATAATAGCATTTACTAAGAAGCCATTTTTTTAACTGGATATTAAATAAATTTCCTGATAGTTTTTTTAAGTCCTCTGGTAAATTGTTGAATATTTTAAGTGTCATATAGTATGATTGTTTCTGTGTCATCGCTAGTTTGTAAATTGGTTTGTGCAATCTGTTGCTGACAACTTCTCTTTTTTTTCTAGTTTGAACGTCACATTTTTTCTTAAAAAGTTCTGGATGCTGTTTAACTAACTCCGCCGCTTGTTTAATGTAAAGGCATGGTAGAGGTAGTATACGATACCTTTTGAATAGTGGTTTACAAGGTTCCAAGAAATGTGCTCCACATAAAGAACGAACGCAATTTTTCTGGCCCCGAAATGCCCTATCGAAATCTACACTGTTGCCCCATAAAAGTAATCCGTATTGTAGAGCCGATCCTATATGACCATGATATGCATTAAGTGCCGTTTCTATAGTTGCAATCTCGCGTAATCTTTTTAAAACGTATGTATATCTATTTAGTTTTGCACATACGGCTTCAATATGTGTTCGCCATGTAATATTAGAGTCTAAGTGTATTCCTAAAAATTTAAATGAATTAACTTCTTCGATTTTATTATTATTAAATTGAATGTCAAGTTTTAGTGGTTTTCGTCGAATTGATTGAAATTGCATTATTTTAGTTTTCGTCAAGTTTACATGAAGATTATTATTATCAAGCCAATTAACAATGTCCGAAATTCCTTTATTAATGTCATATTCTAGATTTGTTATGTTCTTGTCCTTACCCTTAATTACCAACGTCGTGTCATCCGCAAACAGAACGGTTTGGTGTTTTGTAGCGTCAGGCAAATCGTTAATATAGAGTAGGAAAAGCTTCGGTCCTAGAATACTACCTTGAGGTACGCCATAACCGTTATGCTGAAAATCAGATCTATACTTGATTTTGTGCATAGATTGGTCAACTCTAGCTAGCTCTACACATTGTTGTCTATTTTTCAAATAACTGTCAAACCAATCGTACGCTGAACCTCGAATGCCGTATTTATAAAGCTTTGAAAGTAGCTTATCATGATGAACAAAATCAAAGGCTTTGCTCATGTCAAAAAACAGCGTAGCAACAGGTGTGCCAGAATCTATATGTTCAGAAATCGATTTAATAAGATTAAAATTGGCTAGAGCTGTTGATTTATTTTTAAGAAAACCGTTTTGTTCGTTTTTTATTATTTTGAATTTGTCCAGAAAGCTATTTAGCCTGTGAAGCATTACTTTTTCTATTATTTTGGACAATATTGGTATTAATGCCACTGGTCTATAGTTATCTATATTTGAAACGTCGCCTTTTTTGAATAAGGGTTTTATTATCGATTTTTTTAGGCATTCTGGAAATACGCCCTGTGTAAAAGAAAGGTTTATAATATGGCATAAAGGTTTTGAAATGTAAACCGAAACATGTTTTAGGGTATTCGTAGGAAGTTCATCGTAACCTATTGACCTTGTATTGTTTAGCGTTCGTATAATCTTATTAACTTCTTCAGCAGTAGTCGGTTTTAGAAAAATACTGCTCTGGCAACTATTAAAAGTATCTGTTCGGGGTATAAAGTTCTGATTTTGGTTCGTATTACTTATAAAATAATTATTAAACGCCGTTGCAATGTCAAGAGGCTTATTAAAAATGTCAGATTTATAAATAATTTTTTCAATGTCAGTATGCGATTCTGCGGGGTCACTTTTTGATTTTATTAATTTCCATATAGCTTGTGCTTTATTTTTACTTTTATTTATATACCTAAAACTGCTGATTTTTTGACTTTGTAGGATACAACGTCGAAGTGTTTTCGAAAAGCCTAAGTATTTTGCCTTATTAACACTTTTATTGACCTGATTATAATGATAGTCACGGTAGAGTCGTCTTTTAGTATGACACGATTTTCTAAGTCCCTTAGTTAGCCATTTAGTTTTTAAATTATTATTTGATTTAATTTTTATCTTTATTTTGGGGAAACACAAGTCAAAAAATAGTTTTAAATAGTCATAAAATAATAAATAAGCTTTGTTTGTATCTGATTCAGCAAGTACGTCAGAAAATGATAATGATCCTATTGCTTGAATAAATTTATTCTCATTTGTCAAAGAAATGTCACGTATTTCATCAAAATAAAATGGTCTAACTAGTTTAACTTTAAAGCTAAACTCAAGTGTTTGTCCAGTATTATGATCGGATAATCCTAAGTCATGTGTTCGGCCTACTGCAGGAGAAATGTTGCTTATTATGTGATCAATACACGTCTGTTTTCTTGTTGGTGTATTAATGTGAAGCTGTAAGTTATATCTAGAAAACAGATCATGGAGCTCTTTCGAGTTTTTACTAGGTTTTAACGTATCAATATTTAAATCACCCGCCAAAATAATTTGTTTTGAACGACTGGATATTTTATGCAACAAAGCATTTAATTTTTCAAAGAATATTTTAATATTTGAGTCGGGTGTGCGATATATACAGATAATATAAAGTTTTTTCCCTTTTAGTTTAACTCCACAGCATTCAAAACTTCTTGGTTCCGCAAATTCTTTGGTTATTAATAAGTCAGAACATGGAATGTTATCCCTCAACAGAATGCACACCCCTGATCTTTTTTTATCAATTCTTGAAAAACTAGATTTCAAGACATAACCTGGCAAATTCAGGTTTCGTTCATGACCAGATAGAATAAATGACTCGGTGAGGCAGATAACATTAATAGGTAAGTCTTTTACAGAGAAATCATCTAAAACTACTTGAAGTTGATCTTGTTTGTTCAGCACACCAGCAATATTTTGATGGAATATAACAAATTTACTCTCATTAGGAACGAAAAAACTGGCCGTTGTTACCGGCTGAAACCGTGTCATTGATCCTCTCTAGCGAACGTTTAATCACACGTTTATGGGTTTCTTCTTGTGCTGAAACCTGAAAGCAGTTTAACATGTTCCTGTTTTTAATAAGGTTTCCGAAAGTTAGGTATTGTGCTTTATATTCTGAATAGTCAATGGCTATGTTTATGACATTACACAATTCTTGGACAAAATTAATCCTATTTTTGTGGAAGTAATTAGTACGGATAGAGTTCATAGAAATAAAATTACAGTTGTCAAAGTTTTTACATAAAAGTCGCAAGTTCATATTTAGCCGTTCCTCGTTAAGGTATTTATTTTTTATTACCGGAAGCACAATGACGTTAGAATTTTGGAGTTTGTAGAGTGCTATGCATAGAGCGCTATAAATTTTGTGTGGATTGGCGTCATGGTTACCTATACTTAATACTACAATGTCTCGTTTAGTAAGATGCTTCTCTAGTTTGTCGCAATATTTAAGAACTTCTTCTGTCTTGGCATTTGGTTTGACATATCCCTGCGGTATGTATTCGTCATTCCATTTCCCTCTTCTTGTGTCATACAATTTTATCGCCAGGCCAGAAACATGCTCACTTCCTAATATAATCAATGATTTCTTGTTGGAGCTGCCTGGTGCTTGGGGGCTAGGATGCGGAATCTTACGGCAATCTTGCGACGGCATTTTTATTAATTTATTATTATTTTATTAGACTTAATTATTATTTTCTATCTTTTTGTTTAGTTTAGTTCGTTTATAAGGATTTTGTTTGTTTTTTTCTCTTGTAAAATATGTTTGTGTTTTTTGGTATGAATGAAATAATTTTTAATCTTTTTTTAATCTTAAACACCCTTTAAGTACTGATCATGAGATCAGTACTTAAAGATTCATGAGGGAGGCATATGTCTATGTATGTAGTTCCCGTTCCCGTAGCAAACAAGGATAAAATATAGACTTTATTACTCACAGATAATGTAGCATTCTAATGGTGAAAGAATTTTGAAAATCGGTCTAGTAGTTTTTGAGACACAGTTTTAGTTTGAGTTTTAGTCATTACACAAACATACAAAATACAAAATAAAAATATTTCCTTATTATAATATTAGTATGGAAAAAATCATGCAAATATTACTTACTGGCTGAAAACATAGGAATCCAAATCTGTGGAGCTCAGTAACCTTTAAAAACAACCAAGCAATTTATAAAACAACAATAACATTCAGTTTATGTAAATCACGGCCGCTGACGGCTAATATCCGGCAAATAAATAATCTGAGGGATAAAATAATGTTCCAGCATTTTCTGCAAATCCTTTTCTCCGAGACTGCGGCGTAGTTAAAGAGCTAGATGAATCAAAAGTTATTCCTGACAAGATAAATTTAAGATCAATAAAAAATAAAACCGGGCAAGAGCGAGTCGGAGTCGCGCACCGAGGGTTCCGTGCCATCATACAATATATGATAAAGGCGGTTTATACATATTTGTTGCAGAACCTTGACAGCGCCATCTCTTGTCTGATAGCGGAACTTTGTAGAAATTTTATACTTTCGATGATTTCCAAAAAACTATGAAAATTAGAGGATTTGTTCTAATTTTCCTGTAATCTTTACAAACACCTATTAGCAATTAAAGTTTCAGGGATTTTTCAAAGATAATGGGGGAGCGCTATTTTTTTCAAGGTTTCTGTAAATAAGTCTAAAACTATACGGCTTAAAGCTTCATTTGCAAATGAATACCTTTCATATGACCTAAAAACTTCACAAAAATTTTTACAACACCTTTCTACCTTAGACCAGGGCGGTCTAAAAAACTATGTAAAGTAGAGAGTTTGCTATAATTTTCCTATAAACTTTATATACACTTCTATTAGCTACAAAAGTTTTACGGGTTTATCTCTGCAAACTTCGGAGATATTTTTTACGGTCATTTTTTAACATTTTTGTAAATAACTCAAAAACGATACAATACGGCTTGAAGTAAAACTAAAAACTGTTTATTAATGTGCAAATGAATACCTTGCATTCCTTCATGAATAACTTCCCCTGCAATTTTAATAAGAATATTTTTTAACATACTAACTATATGCTAAAAAATGTGATAACTTAAACCATTTAAAATTTTAAGTCGATAGCATCAATAGTTCTCGAGATATCCATTTGTGCCAGACTTTTGCTTTTTACCATTTTGGTCCGGAACCCTAAAAAGAAAATTAGTACCCGACAGTGTATAATGTATATTGACACGTCAAATAAGGATACTTGTTCCAAAAAGCGTTTAACAAATATCCAAGGCTATGCAGAGGTCCCAATAGACTAATTAAATAGGAAACTCCAAAATCTGAGAGTGAGGTTACCTCCTCGTTTCTTTCCCTCCCTTGGAAAAAACAGTTTCTCAAGAGAACGGATATTTTTTCTTGTTTTATTCAATTAATATGTGTTTTGTTTTTCTTTTGTATATTTTCAATTCCAAGTTGCTCTTTGCTCTATAGAATACACTTATCGAATTTGATTATGACCTAAGTTTTATCACCGTCAGCTCCTCATCTTCATAAAGCGGGGATCGGCCACAGGATGAAGAATGTTGGTGAAATATCGATTTAGTCATTCCCGCGTCTATGGACTTGTACGATAATATCAACGCCTTATTTACATCTTCCTGGAATCGAGGACTTTGTTCGTATTTTTCAATAATTATCATTATCTTAACTCAATTTTGTCATCAACAAATTTGAATTACGATAATGAGAATTTTTAGTTCATATAATGCCGTGCCGTGGGGTGATAGCAGTTATGTTACCCCTCCTCTCATGCCCGTAGATGCAGTAAGAGCCTGCTAAGGGATACCTCCGGAAGATGGCCAGCAGCGTCTTTCCGTGTATTAACATCGCGTACTGGGCTCGCCAACCCGCCTGCCAAGCGTAGTGAGTATGGCAACTACTCCTTACGAAGATCCATGACCTGCGTTAAATCATGGACGTTTTATGTGTGAAGTGATGAATTTTGTTGAAAATGATAAGAGTTCAATTGATTATTATTGAGTAGGTTTATTTTGTGATACATTTGTACGATATAAAAAAAATAGCGATGTTGAGAAAAGTGAAAAGGATAATACACTGGGGCCTAGTTCTAGCGAAGATGATAAAATATCCCAATAGATAAATATCGTAATAACTGTAAAAATATTTAGGATTTCAGTTCTTATATGACAGTGCTTAAGATATTTATCAATCGTGATATTATAATCATCTTCCCGAGAATTGGGCCCCTGAACATTGATGTGACTAAACTGGTGAGGATAAAATCTATTCATATAAAATCTTTAACCCAACCCGCCTGCCAGCTTGGCGAGTATGGCAACTACCCCCCTCAGGTCTTGGAGATCCATGAGTGAGGCTTATGTCCAGCAGTGGGCGTGGATAGCAGTCCTACGGCTGAGATGATGATGATGATGAACAATACAGAATATCACAGTAATGCTACCTTAATATTCAGTCGGCTATAAACAGCTCATACGAAGTTCATGAGTTTAGAAATGTTTTATGGCTTGCAATAAACGAGTTGAGTCCCGTATGCACCCAGGTTTATTTCCCAGGCATACGAAACTTACACTCTTCTCATTCATGCACCAAAAATCACATACAATTTATATTAAGCCACTACGAAGAGATCGTCTGAAGTAATGTAGGTAAAGGATAAGGAGGCAACGTCGTCTTGAACCAGCTTCAGAGACCAAACATTCTGTCATGAAAATTTCATAGACCCTTCTCAAGACTTCTTAAGAAGCCAATTTAGATTTAAATAAATATTAAGAGGATTTCGGATTTCAGATTCAAGTATCATCCCTGTTTTATTAGCCAGTCGGTTACTTGAAGATTTATGAGTGAAATACTCTTCTTTATTTTGACAAGTAAAACAAATAATCGCACAAATTAGATAATGTTTAAATTTCAATTTCATTACCATTTTTCGGTATCAAACAGCGTTAGAGGTAGCGCGCACTAGTCACTTTTGTCACCGTGACTGTTGCGTCACTGTCACCGCGTACCGCGTACATCATCGCTAATGAAGGTACGCGTAACTAATTATTCCTTATTGGATGATTTTAAAAATAAATATAAAGGTAACAAATGATAATTTTTGGATACTCTTAATAAAACAACACTTATTCAAACGTATCATGTCAGGCATCTGTCGCAGCGACCAAGCAAGGTATAGGTAATTTTTTTTTTAATCCAGGGCTCATTTATTACTACCATCATCTCAGCTGTAGGACTGCTGTCCACGTCCACTGCTGGAGATAGGCCTCCCTCATGCATCTCCAAGATCATGAGGGGTTTGTTGGCATACTCGCCACGCTTGATAGGCGAGTTGGCGCAGTACGGGAGGTTGATACACGGAAAGAAACTGCTGCCCATCTTCTGGAGGTATTCTTTGGCAGATTCTTACTGCATCCATGAGAATGAGAGAGGAGAGGCAACATTCTACTGCTGGCACCCCACGGTATGATAATTTATTTTGTAGGTACACCAAGCTTATTTTTCAATAATAGGCGATTAATTGTTTGCCTTTTAAAAAGAGATAAAATAACAACGTGGAGCTTCAGTTGGAACAAAAACAACTGTTGTCCTTTAGCACTCAGCCTATCAAACATCGGAGGGATGTATCCGACACATGTCGGCAACTTAGCCGTTCAGACAGGGCGGGTAGCGCGATTTTAGAATCGCGTGGGTCTTACACTAGTATTGTTTATGGCTCGTTCAGACACGCGGGAATGTACCTATTAGACAGTGCCAGTTAGTAAGCGCTTGGCCTGCGCGGATAGCGTCAGGTTAGTTTTAAAATGACACAATGTTTACTGTTCTCATAAAATAAGAAAAAGTAAAGAAAGTATCCGACGTGTCTTCACAATTTCCAAATATCTCCAACATCTCCTGCCAAGCTCAATTCTCTGAAATTTTATTAGATTAATATCTGAAGATAATAATAATCATATAAGATAATAATAATAATCTCTGAAGATCCCATACTTCCCATACATCGTCTTTTCATTGACGATCAACTCAGTCTCGAAGTGATCCATAGCGAGTTCGCGTATGGTATCGTTGTTGACATGAAAATCGCACGGTGGCCGCAACGCAACTGAACGCTGTCCTGCGGCTCCATAGTAAAAGAATCGCGCTCTTCTAGCGGTTGGTTGACTGTACCCGCGCGGATTGTCTAACCGCGCGCCGCTGTATATACGAGTACCTAGCACAATTTTGCGGTTACAAACAGGGCGATCGCAAATCGCACAGTTCCCGCGTGTCTGAACGAGCCCTTAGTGGTAGTGTTAAGTTTTATACACGCTTCTCATCACGTTTCGTTCGTTCGCGGGGCATCGGTCATTACTCACTCTCATTTACCCTGTTCACGACGGCACGTGAAAATGTTAACAAGCACATAAATCTACCCACATAACGTTGCTTGTAATGAGATACTATGAATACATAAACGTCGCACCTGTGAGTTTTGGAAAAGTTCTATGAATTATTCCGACAAAAGGGTCACCAGACATGCCTAATTCCCTTTTAGATTTATTCAGGTAGAAACGTATTTTTAATAGATGTTTTAATAGGTTTCCGTTGAAAGTATAACGTTTCAACTTTTTTATCTTCTGTTAAGAGAAAAAGTGCCTCCATTATGTACAATTTGTTCGGCACTTCCAAAAATTATTTGTAGTTTTTTTGATTGTGTTTTAATTGGCCTCATTTAGACTTACAGTATTTTTTATTCCTAAGTGATCGTATCAACCAAATTATTGAAAGAAAGAAAGAAAAAGGGATGGAATAAATTGCCCGAACCTTTGTCTTAGCAGCTTATTCAGCCGTGTCAGAAGGTGGGTATTGGTTAATGTATCTGCAGCTGACTAAGCTGCGGGCTTCTTCACATTTCGTCATTTATTTATTTATTTATGGACACCCAACAAAAGAATCACAATAAAATATAAACTTATAACTAATTTAACTTATGACAATGTGTTCCTCCACTTACAGGATGTCACAGCATGCAGGAATACAAATTTTGCAACATTATAGGCACATAACAAGATAATTTTACGAGAATGTATGACAAATAATAAGATAATAAAAAATAACAAGTCTTTCGAATTCAAAATTACGAATACTTATACAAGAAATGTAAAGTGTAGGTACTGTTTATATAATAATATATAAATATATATAATATATTGTTTATATCTTTTTTTTTTATATTTTTTTTTTGTCATCGTTAGAACACGGGTTAATAGCTTCGGGTTAATAGATTAGGATTTATTATTCAAGGGATATTCAAAAGGTTACGGTAGGGCTTCAAAGGTATGTCAGAGCTTGAAATTTGAAGCATCATTGACAGGTGACTTTAGTAACAGTAATGTAAAGTTCACACTGTCACACACAAAGTCTCCAATTCCTGATGTCGGCCGACGGCGTCGTTATGTGAGTGCTGTGGTGCCATCGAAGACATACCCAATAGAGAGGAAATGCCATTTATACTGTTTGTCTTGTCTTTTGATTTTATGGTTTTTTGTGTTTGGTTTAACACAATTCCGCCAGTGTCAAGTTATTTTATAAATTCGTAAGTTATTTGGCTAGCCAAGTAGCCATGTTGGCGGCCATTTTTTCCCGATTACTATACTGTTTAAACTTTAAACAACAATTCCACCAAAAAACTGCAGCGACGGCTGCGTTTTGAAGTTGATAAACTGGATAATGTCATTGCACTGAAGTTGAGCAAGCAAATATTTTTATCGATTTTATTACATTGACTACTCAAATTATCGATTATGAATTTATGGTTATTTATTTCAAAACAAACAAATAAAATAAGTATCTTTTACAACTACAAGTATGCCTTAGTGGTATTAAATAGGAATAAAAAATATACCATTATTAAGAATCGCGAGAGGACATGGCAGCTCTTTACTGCATCCACGGGCGCGAGGGCACATCAATATTTTTGAGATTCTCTTTTAATTTCTTAAATTTTGGAAAAACAAAACAAATAACACGGAACTCTATGCATACAAAACAAACCTTCTTGGAGTTGCCTAGAGATAATATCCTTCCTTGGTGTTATTCTGAATGGACTTCCGTGCAGAATACAGTTTTAACAATACCCTTCCTTGGCAGTCGGTAAAAATGTCAAAAATGTCTAATATTTCGTTGTTGTCGCTCTCATTCTAACCACTACAGCATTATATAAATAGGTCTCGTTCTTACATTTTTAGCGTGAACGGTAGTCACGGAATAACCACACATAAAGGTTAGCAAAGCATTAGAAAATAGATTATTTAAAAAAACTAAGGACTTTGCAACAACCCCTCATGGAGATCCATGAGGGAGGCCTGTGTTCATCAGTGGACGTTTAATGGCTGAAATGAATGAATGAAAGGACTTTGCATCTATTGTAGATGATTTATACAGCGTCAGCAACTGGTGTTCTTGCTGTATGGGACGCCGCAGTGCCTGGAACATTGTTAGATGGATTAGGCTTGCCCAGCACCTGTACCATCCTCTCAGCTATTCAGAGGAAAAAAACAGGTCAATACGTCTGAAGCTAAGTGGCGGGTTTCCTTACGATGCTTTCCTTCACGGTTAAAGCACGTGATAAATAAGAACATAATCTTTTCATGAAAAAAAAATCCATCGGTGCTCGGTCGGTATCGAACCCACGCATGACCTTCGGATTAAAAGCCAAGGGTACATACCACTCAGCGAACACGGCTTTTTCATTTATTTTCATTGTATTGTAAAATAGCCAGTTAAGTTTAATGTACATTTACATATATTAAGACTTATCAAATGATTGAAAAATCGGCCCTAAAATACAAACATTTAATTACTTCTTGTTATATGTTATATAATAACGGTTCATAATTTTATTATAAACACAACATCACACAACACTAGCACAAGCAGAATGAAATGACACTATAGGCATTGCAGCTAAGTGAAAGCGAGAAGCATAGTCAAGTGACATTTCAAATGACCAGTTTTACTTGAGCCGTGCTAAAATGATTTTAGGTTTTGAAATTGTATTTTTACTCATATTTACCGATGAAATGTGGTTTTGTCTGTTTTGTAGTTCGATTTCCTGCTGCTGCTTTCCCACACCATCGTATATAACAACAAGCCAGTTTAAAAGTATTAGAATGTAATCTGAATATATTTCATAATTTTACGGAAAAGTACACAGGACGGCTGATGGCGATGTACTGTCAAAGGCGAGAGACAGTAACAGTTGTCGTTGCATTAGTGCAAAATCACTTATGTGTTTCGGAATTCTTATGACATTACTTCCCCCCTATTGGATATGTGCTCGATGTTTGGTGCATACTCACCTATACATATCCAGAGACCAGGAGAGAATGACAACACTCTCACGATAACAAAAGTGACTAGTGCGTGTTCTCTTTAAGTCAAAGTCAAAATGTGTTGATTCATAGGACCCAAAGGCATATTAGAAATTTTGTTTTGTGGCTGCTAAAAGTCTAATAACTCATAGTTTATCTTATGAAATTCTTATTTTATTTCGAAGGAAATCACAGACACACACCACACCTACCACATGCCACGTGAGCTGTGGGTTGTCATCGATTGGCGTAGCTCGCGACAGGTTTGCAACAGGCGTAAATCTCGCGAACATCCCTGTTAAACGTCAATTAATTGCTGTTAGCTACATAAAAGTGTCGTTTGATGATAAACGCCTGTTGTAACGCCTACTAATCAGCCTGCCGGCGAGAACGCGACGTAGCAAACCGAAGCGTAGATGGCGGGACGAACTCGATCACTACATGGTTGACAAAGGGAAGTAGCTCACGATCAGGATACATGGAGGGATTGGCCTCTGCCCAGCAGTGGACCCAAAATGCCTCGAACTTAATCATAAATAAGAATAAGTTAATAAATCATTGTCATCAAATAAAAAGTCTGAACATAAATAGACTCATTCTATTACAGTCGTAGAATAACTTCCAAGAAACAAAACCACTTTTCCCGCAGCGAGATTGGAACCAAAACACCAATAGCAGTAAACCTATCTAACTTTCTTATACATTCTAGCACTTATCATAATTCAGATTTGAGAATGCAATATACTCAAGGAGATGACTAAGTTTTCCCACCCGGGGAGCCAAAACACGACGTACTGACCCCCAGTTATAGCCCAATACTTTTACGACTGCTGTGGTTGGAAGATAGCAGGTTAAATATAGGTTGGATTTAGTTGTATTACGTCACAGTAAAGCCCTAGTGATTGAGGGTCGTAAAAGATTTTCAACGTTGTTCATATAATTGTATTTTTAAAATTAACGCTGTCTTGAAGTACTTGTGTAATAAATATTAATAATGCTGGCCACTACGCATACTCGTGATACCATCTAGCCCTAAAGGGATTATATACATGAAGTATGAGTTTATAAGCGTAAGATTATGTTGTTAAAACTAATAATGTGTTTTAAATCTGGACTTCAAGTCCACGTGGCAAAAAAAATTAATAATATATCTAAGCGATGTTGTACCCACAGTAAGCTGCATCGGTATCCATACGTAGTTTGTTCGATTGTTAAGAATAAGAAATATAATCACACTAGTCATGACAAATAAATTGTCATGATTAGTGTGGTATAGACACTTTACCAATTTATTCGGGTTCAAATCCCGTCAGAGCAGAACATTTTCACTGTATTTTTTTTAATGATACCTTAGTGTGGGTTCACTTAAAAATAAAATAACACATTCATGTAACCTAAATGAACAAATGGAATTAATTCATGTCGAATGGAAAATGCATGTAGAGGTCTATATCCAGCAATAGGTTAAACTGAGCTGAAAAAGAAGAAGAAGAAGAAATGAACAAAATAATCAGGGGTCAGTATTTAATGTCACTTTTTGTGACTAAAAATGCAGAAACGTTTATGTTATTCAGTCGTTGACACGGGTATTGTACATGTTGCCAAGCGCGACCTCCTGGGTTCTCGAGTTTTTTACAAATTATATTTGTAAAAACACTTCATAAAGAAAAATTCTGAACACCATCTAGCCTCAAAGAATCAGAGCTTCTGTAATGGGTACCAGATGCTTTATAGAATACGGTCATCGTTCTCATTAATAGAGATCACCCACAACTAAGACAAATATCTGCAGATAAAACATTTTGTCCCCGGCGGGGAACGAACCGTCTCAGCCGTCATCGAATAAATAATAAAAGAGATCGTCAATAACAAAATATAAAAGTTTCGGTATCTCAAAAACTTGAAGAGTGAACAGGTCAATGACCTTTTAGAGATACGCATAGCCATTCCGCGCAGAAAAAAGATTTGCAGGTATCAAGGTCTCGTATCTCCTGACCTTAACCTATAGTTCATCTACTGAGATAGTGCGCACTAAACTAAGCATCATTTGCTGTTCAAACGCGGCACAATGAAGTACCTCCTACTTCTTTTCTTGGCCATCCAAAGGAGCGAAGCGAGAGTTGCAACAGGCGAAGCGATCATCGTAACACCAGCAAATGAAGCGAAAGTGAGACCTGCCCTGGAATATCCGTGTGTGTTAAGATCTCTTCCCGGAAACTTGTACCCATCTGTGATCCTCCGATGGCACGATCAGTTCGTCCGCTTCACTTGGGACACAAAAGTGGAAGGGAAAGTGTTGATCACTATGAACTACAAGTATCCTGTCGCGCAGACTCACTCTTACCCATCTGGCGGGCTGTCGGGAGGTGAAGTGACGACTAAGAAGCCGTTTCACGATGCTCCTGTAGTGCCGAATGAATACACGATTGAAGAACTTTACCAGTGGTTCAATTCTTGCACTCGACGGGTTTTATTGATGTGATTACAAAATTTTACACGAATTATATAAATTAAAAGTTTCTTACGTTGCTTTGTCTTTCAATTACTCGTTAGTGTTATTATTATTCATTATTATTATTGTTCATTGCTTGAAATAGTATTCATACTGCTTTGACCCGCTGAGTGAGCTGCTTACCATCTATTTGTCACTATGTCGCAGAATATTACTGAGTAGGTACTCCTAGATTGTAATTAGAAATAAGTCAGTTGTTTTTTTACTATAGTTATTTTTAAGTTTAGTGTGTGTGTCTAATAAATGTATTTCTTCTTCTTTCTTCTTCTTCTTCTATTAAACTAGACAGGGAATGTGGGGTGCCGGCTGTTGAATGTTGCCTCATCTCATGAATTTCAATGATTCATGAACCTCAAGAATCCTCTCCTCTCTTGCCCGTGGATACCCACGGGCAAGAGAGGAGAGGATTCTTACTGTATAGTAAGAATCTGCTACGGGATAGTTTCGGAAGATGGGCAGCAGCGTCTTTTCGTGTATAAACATCTTGTACTACGTTCGCCAACCCACCTTTCAAGCGTGGCGCGTATGCCAACAACCGCCTCATGATCTTGGAGACCATGCGGGAGTCCTTTATCCAGCAGTGGACGTGGTCAGCAGTCTTACGGCTGAGATAGCTAAAGAGATTCCTATTAATTTCATAGAAACTAATATAATACAAAGAATAAAGTGTGAGATAACATTTTTTCGTCACCATAATCTCAGCTGTAGGTTTCTTGTTTGCTTCTTTCCCTCACTTGGGAAAAAAGTTATTCGTTCGCTTCTATATTATAGAAGCGAATCAAAGTGATTCAATTACGTGCTTTATTCAATAAAAATGTGCGATGTTCTTCTTTTGTAATTTGACTATTCTATGTAGCTTTTTGCTCTACTGAATAAACAAAACACTTTGACTTTGGACGACAAAGGCCTCCCTCATGAATCAAAACGTACTAAACATGTTTTTTAATTATTTTGTTTATTTCGTAAAACAAACAAGTTCAGTATAAAATTTGGAGAAACAAATTCAGCATAAAATTTGTTTCTCCAAATTTTGATTTTTTGTTTGGATAGAAACCTAGATATAGTGCTCAAGATACCTATCAGATCAAAAGTTTCATAGAAAGATCTAATAAGACGCCACACCCACGTACGAGCGTTGTATGAAAAGTAAGTTGAATTGGCCCCTCTTAAGACTTGATGCTGACACTTTTAACGATATTTTGGATACTTCTTTCTTGAAAAATGTATGTTCACATTTAACACGTGCTTTGACGGTGATGGAAAACAACAGGAAGTGCTTAGTCAGTTTTCAGTCGTATTGACCTGTTCTTTCCTCAAAGGCCGACTAAGCTGGGAGGATGGTATAGGTGATAGGCAAGCCTAATTCATCTTACAATGCCCCAGGCACTGCAGCGTCTTGACCAGCATAAATACCAGTTGCTGGCGCTGTATAAATCATGTTTAATATTTGATATAACATTTGCCTCTACTTTAAAATAAAATAAAAATATATGTATAATATCTGGGTCAAAACTACGGTTTAGACTAGTTAAAAGATGCGAAGTCAAAGTTAAAAATAGTTTTTTCAATTGTGTAAAGAACTAGAACAGTCAGTTCAATATACAAAAGAAAAATATATATACGGCCGAATAGAGAAACCTCCTCCATCAGTTAAAAACAAAACACATTTCAATTGATTATAGCAGATAATTGAATTCGTTCGCCTATCAAAACTTTATTTCCGATTGTGGGAAAGAAGCCAAAATCCACACATACTTATGGTGTTCCCAAACATGATTGTATGTGATTTTAAACAGCCTTATTAACAACTTCTGCCTGGAGTTTTCAACGCATTACACTCGTATCTGGTCAAGATATTTTCGACTATGCTACAATAAGCAGGTAACGAGGTACAAGGGATACAGCCCATGCTCATCTAGACGGTAAACTCTAAATATTGTCGAAATAAATTTAGATAAAATTAGAGATCTGTCTGTGGATCTTACAGTTCTTGCGTTATAGGGTCCGTCATTTTAACGACTTGGGCTGGCTATGGTCTGTATCACAATGCACAATACATAACAACGTGGCACGTCAGTGCAGATCTGGTATCACTAGAATTAGAAAGGCGTCGAAAGTACCTTCGAATGACTCTTGAAGATATACTTGCCTACTGGCTGGATCGTGCGCCTTCTGCAGAACCCAGCAGATACACTATAATGTGTTTAGATTTGAAATTGGTCTAAATATTTCTGGCATTAAGTGTCGGGCTTTTTTCTGTGCTTGGCTGACGCTGTGTGTCTTTGACATTTGTTTTGTAGTTTCGAGAGTATCTTCTACATCTTCTTCTTCTTCTTCTCAGCCCGGAATCACCCACTGTTGGGTATAGGCCTCCCTAAGTTTTTGCCAGCCTCCTCTGTCCTGTGCATTTCGCATCCAGGTGTGCCCAGCGACTGCGATAATGTCGTCGACCCATCGCGCTTTTGGACGACCTCGACCTCTCTGGCCGGATCTTGGCCACCACTTCTACATCGTAAACAAGTTTTTTAAAATTACTTTACTAAAATTAGAACACTTGTACTGTATGTGATTAAAGCGATAAGTTTCATAATCACAGCCGCACGACATCCTCTGCTGGATAGTAATAGACCTCCCTCATTGAACATTACTGATCATGAGGGGTTGTTGCCATACTCACCAAGCTTGGCAGGCGGATTGGCCAGCGCAAAACGGGATAGAGATACACGGAAAGACGCTGCTGCCCGACTTCCCGAGTTATCCCTCGGCAAATTCTTACTGCATCTACGGGTAAGAAAGGAGAGGCAACATTCTACTGCCGGCACGCTACGGCAAGATATAGGTTGTCCTCCAAATAACCCATATCAAATGTTATTACATTGTGATGTTCCTAAACAAACATGTGCGTATGCAGAATCAACGATTTTAATCTACTTATTGAAGACAACGTCACAGAGGTTATCGAAAGGTAAAGTTACGTTTCCTGTATCCGGTATCCTAGCATTCTGTATCCTAAACAAGTATTGTACGTACTTGGCAGCGTTACGATATTGTGCCTAAACACACAGGGGTATGCTTACAGGACCAATTATTGTAAGCTGCCTAATTGAAGACAACTGCCGCACTGCCTAAGCTGACAATCAACCGTGTCTTGCGAACTCCAATTCAGATGTTGACATGTTTGCTGATGTATGTATGTATATATTGCAGATGTATGGCCTATGCCGATTACCTTGCAAACGTCTATTACTCCCTCTTACATCGTTACCAGAAAATAATCGTTAAAACTAATTAGGAAACTTTGTATTGTGAGCGCTACATCTGCACTTCCATAGATAAGCATAGCCTTGTAATAATAGTAAGGCTAAATGTAAAACAGAACACAACATTGCACCTGTGAAGTAAGAATGTTCTGTTGATATGCCTTTATTGTATGGATACAATAGACATATCAACAATAAAGCTCTATCACTCGCAGCGTCCTCCCGAATAACCAGTTAAATGCCTAGCGAATTTTGAAAGCGAGAAAATTAAATAAGAGTGCAAAAAACCAAAAATTTGCGAAAATAGCCCGAAGGTACTTTTGCTACGAGTACTCTTTTATAAGGGTTCCGTAGTATGAAGAACTCTTATAGTGTCGCTTTGTCTGTCTGTCTATTAGTCTGTGGCTTTGCGAAGATACTGTGAGACCTAGAAAGCAGTTATTTTCATTCCATCATGCGTATCGTTGAATATGTATTTAAAAACCACTTAGGGGTTGCAAAGGCTATATTTACGAAAATTTTAAATTTTTGGTAGCAGGCTAGGCAGATCCTAGTGTATGTTATGTTGTGATACGTAAAATATTTCATCTTTGGTCCAGGCAAATGGTACGTATAATTTCAAAATTTATATAATCATTTATCATTAAAAATAAGAACTGAACTAAGCTTTTGTCTTGCAGCTTCACAAAGACATTGTCCAAGGTAAATTAGTGGCAAAATTTGTGCCAAAGCTTTTGCGGGTGCGCCAAAAACCGAAATTCAGCGCAGGTCTCACAGATAAATGAGAAAATACGATCATATATATCACACAAAATATCCCAGATCACATACATACCCAGATCACACATAACAGACTGTGGTTTGAGAGCTTATGACCCGAATCCACCGGTATGTAATCTAGTTGTTCGCCCCGAATTTCAGAACAAGCGAGATTTACTTCTGACCATGAAGTTCCATTGCATTTGAAACTGATTTTAAGCACCTAGCGATTTGAACTGGATGGCTGGAATTCTCCAGACACTCTTTAAACTAAAGTCGGACTTTATGAAATTACATTGTGTTTTGATCTCGAAATAGATTTTGCCCAATGATATGGAGTATGTAGACATGCTTTTCATATACGGTAAGTGTGGTGTAAAGGCTAATCAAGACGCAGCTTCATTTTGGAAAAGACAGGTGTTAGTTGCAACACGTAGGCTTCCGTGCACATAACGTCCAAAAAGTCCGCGTTTGGGAAATAAACTCGAACTGATTATGAAGGAATTTCTTAAAATTGATCTTAAAATTCGTATTTAGTGTACGCCGATGCCGACGGCATAAAACTTATGCTGCAAAATGTAATAAACAGTAATGTAAACAGGTCTTGTAGATAGATAGAGTTTGCTTCATTGTACACTAAAATATGTTGACAGTACAAGAAAACAGTATTGCTCCTCGTACTTATGATATTGTGATAATAGCGTGGGTGGAGTAGATTTTAAAAACCGTAGTCAATTCATTCAATAAAGGACGAAATAACATTAACAAATTTAGTCAACGGGAAATTTAAGTAGGCGTTAAAAGTCAGTACTTAGGATATATAATTTATATCCTAAGTACTGACTTTGAACGCCGTTCAATTACTTTGTAATTTTGCTAAGAAACATTGGAAACTACGTTTCAAATATTAAAATATTTATAAATATTTTAATATACAAAATTACAATAAATAAATAAACAAAGACTTAAAAACCACTAAGGGGTTGCGAATACTATATTTACGAAAGTTTTAAAATTTTGACCCGCAGAGTGCCGTAAATTTTTTTTTTTAAGGTGTGCAATAAAATATTTTGATTGTATTGTATTGTAAAGTCAAGAAAACAACCCATATTAATAATCATCCATTTTTTTTCATACCCGTACACTTCAGAACTTGTTTGTAATGCTTAAACAGGCTATGGCTAAAATTTATTTTTTTCACCGTTTTGCAGATTTACAAAAACTATTGGACTTTTATTTTTTTCTTAATCCAAAAATAATGGCAGAACATTATATCGAATATATATCTGCCGTGGGGTGCCGGCAGTAGAATGTTACCCCTCCTCTCCTACCGGTGGATGCAGTAAGAGCCTGCTAAGGGACACCTTCGGAAGATGGGCAGCAGCGTCTTTCCGTATATCAACATCCCTAACTGCGCTCACCAACCCGCCTGCCAAG
Organism: Pasiphila rectangulata; assembly: GCA_963082625.1. Taxonomy (NCBI): domain Eukaryota; kingdom Metazoa; phylum Arthropoda; class Insecta; order Lepidoptera; family Geometridae; genus Pasiphila; species Pasiphila rectangulata. The sequence continues at coordinate 4,613,698 of OY720244.1, read as the reverse complement.
CGTGGTGAGTATGGCAACTACCCCTCATGGAGATCCATGAGGGAGGCTTGTGTTCAGTAGTGGACGTTTTACAACTGAAATGATGATTGTATCGAAACGTCACGAGTCGACGTTTTTCGGTTCATTGTATAACTATGCTCTGACGGCACGAGCCAACACTTTTAAACTTCAATACGGTGTATCTAATACTAATAATCTAATACTCGTTAAGATCAACGCATTAAGCTGTTGTCAACACTATTGGCACACTTCCTAATTAGACTAATTAAAATTGCGTAAAATTCACTAAAATGACATAAATAAATAAATAAATAATAAATAATGCTGGACAAATCACACAGCATCATCTAGCCCCAAGCTAAGCAGAGCTTGTGTTATGGGTACTAGATGACTGATATACTTAATACTTTATACACATAGATAGATATTTTTATTATATAAAAAAACACCCAGAACACCCTGAACAAATATCTGCAGATCGTACAGACATTTGTCCCGAGGCGAGACATATTCGGTAAGTACCATTCTAAAATTATAACTTAGCTGTTTTACCTTATTTTAAGTTGACAGTGTCGATTCTGTTGTTGCACTTTTAAAGCTAATTATAATCTGAGATATGATGTTTCTAAATTTATTTACGTTTTTATTTGCACGGCAAGTATCGAACCCACGACCTTCGTATTAAATGTGTGCAGCACATACCACTAGGTTTTTTCAGCGTAAAAAAATGCCAAAAGCCCCCACATGTCACTACGTAATAAATATATCCGGAGTGCAATCCATTAATTTCAGTTTCTCAAATAAACATTACTTAAAATTGATTCATTCCCAAAGCTTTTAGCCAAATTACCTGTAACATGCGAGGTGTGAGGCAACAACTATTTGTATGCATGTATGTAAAAATGAGTTACGTGGCGCGACGGTGGCGCCCCCAGAGTGTCGTAAATACTGTAGGAAAATGAATTCAGCTTCTGCACTGTACCATCTAGGGAACGAAATGTCGACGTAGGTATCCAAGTGAAAAAATATTTATTACTTATTTATGACAAATCCTGCTGTATAATAAATGAGATGGTCTGATGGTGAGGAGACGGTGGCGATGATGTGTGGGATTCTGGCCTAAAGGAGTCAAATTCTGACGGTTCATCGGACTCGGATCTTGCAAGCGGACACCGTGAATCGTCGCTACGAGACAGGGATGTATCATACATAACTTAAGCCGCCGTCTTAATATGTGTACGTTTTTGTTTTTATATTTTATATGTTAGTTAGTTTTAAGGTATGTATCTATGGGCCGTAGAATAAGCTAATTAAAATCTTTGTACTTTTCCATTGTTGCCTGAAAATAAATATTATTTTACTTTATTGTTTATTGGCGAAAAGACGACGCGGCAGACCAAGACGTAGATGGCGGGACGAGCTCGATCAATACAGAGTTGACTGGAGGGAAGTGGCTCAGGATCGAGATGCATGGAGGGAATCGGGGGAGGCCTTTGCCCAGCAGTGGGATCAGATGGGCTTATAATAATAATAATAATTGTTGAAGGTTTGTTTGTCGAAGGCGTCAATATGGTCCATAAGGCCGCACTGAATAAAGTATTTTTTAAATGTTGTTTTTGGACTGCGCTTAACGTATGTGATAAACCCGATGGCGTTTTATTAAACAGCAAAATAAATTGAAAGTTAGATCGAAACCTAGGACGACCTCCTTGGCGCAGTTGGTTTAACAGCCGGCTAAGACGTAGGTGGTGGTGGGTTCGATCTCTACCGGGGGACAAAATTATTGCTTTATCTGTAGATATTTGATTCGGGTCGGGGTTTTTGTCAATGTAGATATCATAAGTGTTTCACTTTCAAAATTAATGTGGGATATCAAGACCTCTGTGGCGCAGCGGGTGAAGAACCGCCTGCGACGCATAAGGTTGCGGGTTCGATTCCCGCCTCGGGACGTCTGTACGATCTGCAGATATTTGTCAGGGTGCTCTGGATGTTTTTCTATGTATAGTAAAAAATATCTATCTATGTAGTATTAGTAATGTATTTAGTATATCAGTCATCTAGAACCCATAACACGAGCTCTGCTTAGCTTGGGGCTAGATGATGATGTGTGAATCGTCTATTATTATTATTCCACATCATTTATTTGTAAACTCATAGAAATATATTTTATTATTATTATTCTTTTTTAAAAATGAGGATTACTCTCGTAGTATTGTAACATCGAAGAAACATCAAAACGTGTCGGAATAATCTTCGACGTTACCATACTACGTGAGTTACCCCGTTTTTTTTAATTAGTATATAAAGTATGTATTTAAAAAAAATAATAAGTATACTAGCAACCATGTGGTTCCCATAACGCAAACTCTGCTTACTTTAGGGCTTGATGGTGCTGTGCACCATCAAACCAAATGTCCAGACCAAATGTCCAGGATATTTTTATTTATTTTCAAGTCACGCTCAAACGTTGACTTGGGATTTTTAAAAGTCACCACTTAAGTCAAAGAAGCTTCTATAATAATAAGTTTAACCTATCTGTTACAATAAGTCCTTTAAACTAAACCAAACTCACTTGAAAGACTTGAGAAGCTAACTCAAAGCTCTTTAGACATTATATTTCTACTTAAAAAGTACTCATTACAGCAATTTAAATCAATATGTACCTAGTCAGTAATTCTTGTTCAGTGTGTGATACCCACTTGGTTGGGAACCAATAATACTTTAAGTAAATTTTATTGGTCATTTCCTTCAAAACTCAAATACTTTCAACCTTAGGCATTTGCCTATTGACAATTTATGACAATACCTACGTCTTAACCTTTGGGCTGGCATTTCATGGCGGGAAGCGTGACGTCATCCGCGTAATCAAACCTCTTGACGAAAATACTTCTAAACAAAACTAGTCAACCTATTTATCTTGTTTCTGTCAAAAAGGTTTACATTAAAACGTTAGTCATGCAGAGATGTGTGTGTGCAATGCCGTGGAGTGCCGGCAAATGAATGTTGCCTATCCTCTCTTGCCCGTGGATACAGTAAGAATCTGTCAAGAAATACCTCCAGAAGATGAGCAGCAGCGTCTCTCCGTGTATCAACATCTAGTACTGCGCTCGCCAAGCCGCCTGCTAAGCGTGGCGAGCATGGCAACAAGCCCCTCATAATCTTGGAGATGCACGAGGGAGGCCTATGTCCGTGGACAGCTGTCCTACTAGCTGAGATGATGACGAAGTAAAAAGCAGTGTTGCCAGCCAGCTATGCCTACTGAATAAAGTGGACGTACGCAGCAGTCCTACAGCTGAGATAATGACGCAGTGTTACCAGCCTTAGGCACTGAATAAATTAATGACCGTCTACCGTCAGTACTTTTTTACTTCTTTTCTACTTCACAAAAACTGACTTTCCAAAAAACTATATAAAGCAACTTCCGCTCTTAACTCATACCATACAGATGGCTATTTCGCCTGATGACTTTTAGTACCTTGGCTCACAAAAACAAATGACCTGCCCCGTACAGGATCCACTCCCTATTAGGACTTTAGGACCATCTCGCATGATGAAATAGGTATTGTACTAGCCTCAACAAATAAAAAACAATAAGGTAAATATCGGGAAAACACGAGAGTCGAAAACAAAGAACCCTCGAAGACTATTTACCTATTTACCTTCATGGCTCAGGTATAAGGTAACAGAAAGTATTTTGATAAAACAAAATTGGTCCATGTTTTATCAAAATTCGTTCCGAGAATAAAGTATTTTCGGCGTTTGTCAAACATAAAGATATTCTATGTCTGTTTAATTTATTTTGATAATAAATAACATAAAAATACGACAGGACCTCGGCTTTCCTCATTAAGTCAATCAAATAAATTGCTTTGAGAAATATGGTCACAACAAGATCCATAATTTAGGGATGATGTTTCACAATCTTCACCAAAATAGATTGCCATGCAAAATTACACAAAAATAAAGAAAGTACATTAAAATAGATTTCAGTAAATAATCATAAGTAAAAATAATCGTAATTAAAATATGCCGTGGAGTGCCAATCTTGCCTCTCCTTCTTGGATTGTGGATGCAGTAAGAATCTGATGAATACTTCTGGATTTTGTCTTTCCGTGAATCAACATCTCGCACTGCGCTCACCCACCCCGCCTGCCAAGCGTGGCGAGTATGGCAACAACCCCCTGATTTTGGAGATCCATAACGGAGGCTTGTCCAGCAGTGGACGTGGACAGGAGTCCTAAGGCTGAGATGAGAGATGTCAATATTAATAATTATTTAAGTGTTATAATGTCATGTCTATAAATTCCTGAAAACCTTAATATTTTTAATACGATAAAACTTATGTAAGCCGTGGGGCGCCGGCAGTAGAATGTTGTCCCTCCTCTCATATCCGTGGATGCAGTAAGAGCCTGCTAAGGGATACCTCCGAAAGATGGGCAGCAGCGTCTTTCCATATATCAACATCCCATACTGCGCTCGCCAACCCGCTTGCCAAGCGTGGTGAGTATGGCAACTACCCCTCATGGAGACCCATGAGGGAGGCCTTTGTTCATTAGTGGACGTTTTATGGCTGAAATGATGAAACTTATGTAAACGTATGTGCTTATGTATTATATAAACATGTGTTGTACATACGCGTTCTATGTCCGCAATAGGGACCATGGTAGGCATCTACAATACGAAAGCACTCTCCACCATAATGGACGAAGAAGTTTTTGAAATATGATACGAAGTATGGAAAAATAGAAGCATTACACCAGAAATACACTTAGATGGACCTAAGTGGGCTACGCGCGTAGCCATATTACTACGTTGCTTGATGCTGGTACAATGATATCATCATGCGTCAAAGCTATATTCACGATATTGGTGTTAAAGATTTCAAAATTTTTCAGCAATTACAAAACATTCGTTAAAAATAAAATGCAATGAAAATATCTAGTTTTAATTCCGCTAATGCTGAGATGCATATGCACCACCCTCCCGCCCGCATTGTCATGGATTTCCGCAAAGTAACACCTGATCCCATTAATTATAAAACATTCGTTTTTATTTTTTTCCTTGACTTGACTTCAAATTGGTCCACACCATCATTGGTTAGCTATTATAACAGAAAAAAAAATCCAAAACTGCTCCTAAAGATATAGATTTTCTCTTTCAATTTTTCAATGAAATTTTTTGTGGATATCTGGAAGATGGGCAGCAGCGTTTTTCCGTATCGCAACATCCCGAACTGCGCTCGCCATCCCGCCTCCAAGCGTGGCGAGTATAGCAACAATACTCTTATAATCTTGGAGATCCATGGAGGAGAGGAGTCCAGCCAGTGGACGTGAACAGCAGTCCTACGGATGTGATGATGAAAGAATTTAGCATCTAACTTGAGCATATTGTATAGCAATAATCAACCGCTATTATACACTTTGCCACAAACTGACATAGACTGCATAGCTACAAGCCCACTCGATTATCCAATATTCATATCAAACCGAGTTACCAGTGGCTTTGCAAACAAATTATGCAGTCATTCGATTCAATGAGTTTGTGTTTCACCAGTAAATATCAAAGTAACAAGTTTAAAACTAAATGGTAGATAGTAAATTTAATTACGTACTTATGCTTAGCGTTCAAACCTGAGGGGAGGTGATGCTGAGGGTAACAAGCTTTTGCTTTTGCACCAGTTGGAACCTGATAAAAAGGAGTTTAATATTCTCAAAGCTGTAATGCAGGGAGCCGTGGCGGCTGAATGGTATGAACCCTCGACTTTTGATCCGAAGGTCGTGGGTTGGATACCAGCCGTGCTTCAATGGACGTTTATTTCTTGAATAAAACCGGACAGGAGCGACTCGGTCTCACGCACCGAGGATTCCAAGCCAAGGTACGACCGGTTACCCAACAGCAGACCATACGCCCGGGAGCTGCTGCCCACCGATGAAAAAAGCAACACCACTGACACCGAACCTGAGCCCGAGACACTCGGGCGCTGACGTACGGCCCAGATGGGCCAACCCAACGACCCTTAGTTGTAACTAAGGGCGAACCAGAATAAACCGCAGTAAGGGGTTAACGCCCGTAACGCGGACTTCGTTCGCGTGAGAAGAAAACCACTACTAAAAGTCAAAACAAACCTGAATAAGCTAGTAAGACCATAGTGGGTTCTGAGTTCGTTTAAAATTACCTCCTTACATAATTTAAACTAGCCAAATGTTTAATCTTCTAGTTTTATGTAAAGAGTGTAAAAACACAGACTACCTTATTCATGTTTTGGGAACGCTAAATTCATGTAATCGCGACTTTGCAAGAGATCCAGTAGAATTAGCCCCTAGAGAATAACCTCGCTTAAAACTATGTACCTCTTTGCATACTGCTTTTAAAAATAGAATAAAAAAATACGCTCGTAATGGTATCCGATGTGAACATCCTTTTTTATAAAGCAATTGCGCAACTTCGTTTACGTCACATAAGAAAGAGAGAGAGAGGGCTTAGAAATGGAGTAAGAAATAAAGAGGGTAGTGTCATAGGCACCTATATTACAATTTTAAAGGAGCGGGAATTTGCGTAACTTCAACCGTTTAGGCAGCGCACTCAATGAAAACTCTCAAAAGGAACAAATTTTCTCAGTTTTTGCAACATTTTTCATTGATTATCCGCTCCTTTTGGTCGTAGCGTGATGTTTTATAGCCCAAAGCCTTCCGAGAAATGGGCTATTCAACACAAAAAGAATTTTCAAATCGAACTAATAGCTCCTGATTACTTATGTATGCTGTTTGCGTCTGTCTTGCTTAATTACTAAGTTACAGACTGTTTTATTTTATTTAAATACTGACTTAGATGATTCGATCGACGTATTTTTTTCTTTTAACAGCTGTCATGAAAGTATTGGTTTCAATTAATTATTAAATCCCGTAGCTCATTAGTTCATCTACTTTTATTTATAGCAGATCTAGTACCAGTGTAAACATAAATAATAATTTTGTCCAAAGACTTTATTAAAGGTGATTTAACTTACCAAGTCATTGTTATGTTAACTGCCATGTGTATGTCCTGAATTGTGTTAAGAGTTACATCTTTGTACTTTTTTAAGATAATAAAAGAACTTTGAAAAACAAAACAAATTGTTCCTGAGATTAGCGCGTTCAATTGATCAAACAAAACAACTTTATAATATTATTCATTTTGTAAAAACGGAAATTACGCGCGTAGGGCCGACATGAAATGAGACACAGTGTGTCATGTCGGCCCTACGCGCGGACGGGTATTCAATCCCATGATGATGATTTTATTGAGAAAAAATATGTGTCGAATTAATCTTCGACGTTACAATACCCGTTCTTAAAAAATGAATAGTATATCTCACGTTTGTTTATAATATTAGTTTAGATTGCGCAAAGAGTGGACGTTAGCGGTTGCAAGCAGTAACAGACAGTCCCATGCACGGACCATTTGGTATGGTATTTGTCTACGATCGCCTTTGTTTGCGTGAGGCCTATTATAAGTATATTAAATTTGACGACCTCTGTAGCGCAACAAGGGAAGGTATGCCTACGATGCAAGAGGTGGCGAGTTCGATTCCCGTCTCGCTGTACGATCTGCAGATATTTTTTTCTTATACTGCATGTTTTTCTGTATATAGTTTATAACTAGCGGTCAGCCCATGCATCGCACAGGTATACGGATGAACCAATCATCGGTCATCTTTATGAAAGAGTTAAAACATATAACTATGATTTTCCAAAGTCGTAAGCGACACTGAAAATCAAACGAAATTGACGACAATTATAGGATATCATACATATATGACAAAATTATTTTGTTTTTTTGAAAAGTTTCGATATCCTTTCGAAAGCTTGTTCTTTAGCTAAATATGCAAAAATCGCTTTATGTTTTCTTAAAATATTTGAGTAGAGTATGATGTTAGATCTCATCATCAGAGAGAACTGAGTATTGAAAAAGGGACCTAATTGAAAGTCCCTAATTGAGAGATAATCGAGGTAACAGAGATTTTTAAAAAAGGAGAGACATCTTGACCACCCTTTTTTTTTATTGAAGTCGGTTTTAAAAAATGACGTTCAAGTAATGTATACTTTACTGAATAATTATCGAAGCTGACTCTCATCCGTCAAACACATCGAGGATTATTAACATAAAATACATGTAAACGTATATACACGACGACGACGTAGGAATGTATGAGACATTTCTAGCTTTTTTGAAGTTGGTTAAAAAAGAAGACGCCTTTTAGGACACTCTGTAGGATAGAAACCAAATGTACCGATATTTGCACCAAATGTCTACAAATGTTGCAGGTTTCCAAGCATAATGTTAGATTGCAAGCCCAAGATAAACCAACAGACGTAGAACGTAACCCGTCGCAATACAACTAACCGCCGAATAACACCAGAATGTAAGCTAGCAGGGGCACCAGCAGGACACGTTAACCTCCGTGATATATGCCCGTACTGCAGTGAGGATTCCAGGTAGATTCTCTATTGTTTTGTGCTATAATCTACGTGCTAGCTGGTGATTTAGAAGGCCATATCTTTTTGGCCGTCAGTTGAGTTTTTCGAGTGGGCGTGGAGGGCCGAATTTTAAATAAGGAATGGGAAAGTGTTTAATGGAGTCTCAGGGCGGTTTTTAACCCTAGACACATAACATTCCTCTGTACCCCTGTACTAAATTGACTATCTTATGTAGGTTTTTTATATCGAACACTTTTTGACTTTGTCTTTGATTTTCACTACGATGGAACTTAAATTTAAATATTTCAAGGGACGGTGGGCATTCTATTTTCTTTCTTAGGAGTTTGTTCGAAATTGTAGGTATGATTTATGCGTTCCTTTAATGGGATAACCTTGAAGTGCCTTAGCGTTTCCTCGTATGAAATTAATTTTCTAGCTAGTTTGGTTCCACGAGCCATGCGGCACAGGAACCGCTTCTGCGCTCGCTCTATCCTTCGTGTCGTCAAGTTCGTGTACAGCATAGTTAGGGCGCCACAAAATGCTACAATATTCGAGTATGCTACATAATAGCATATCGTTCTTCATTCTTAATTCTTTACTGTACAGTAGTATTGTGTAAATTAAATGCATAGACAAAAGCTTATACAAAGGCGAGCTTAACCCTACCAAGAGTTTTCTTTCAGAAAACCTTTGAGGATAGGAAAACTGATTTTAAAGTGAGTACACGTACACAAAACAAAAAGTAATAATTATATAAATACACGTTGCTACGAAAATAAAGATGATAAACAGACTAATTATGCAAATCAAATAAAACAAATAACCTTACCATATGTAAATACCTACATTATATATTTCGTAAACGTGTATATGTATGTATTTATTTTCATCATCATCATATCAGCCCGTTGACACCCACTACTGGGTATAGGCCTCCTCTTCAGCACGCCAACGTAAACGGTCCTGTGCAAGTATTAATTTTATATATATTTATTATTATATGTAGGTATTTACACAGCCTGGAAGCGCCAACAGTGAAGGAGTCACCGTAACGGTTTGATGAATGGGAGGGAATTTTAAGGAGTAGGGGCATGGCAGTCCTGCAAGGAACACCGCACGGGACAAATACTTGAAACGCTCACGAAGGTAGGAATGTGACAGAGGATTGTGAAGAACGTTGAATTGACACCATTCGCTTATTCTCTATATTATCATCTTGAAGCAACGCAACATCATGGCTGGACACAATACATCGAATGAATTTTAGATCGTCACCATAGAAAAAATGCAATAAGTTATTAGAACAGTATGTTATTATTAAGTTAAGTACAATAAAGAGTTATCTATCTACCTATCTATCTACATTGAAGAGCACTGGGCCTAGGAGTGAGCCTTGCGGCACGCTTTATAATATACTTAAATTCTTAATGATGTACATAGGCGAGCTTAACCCTGTAATATATCCGTTGATATCGAGTGAAATCGAATACGATTTCACTCGATATCTGCTAGATAGGAATACCTATTCTCTATTCGGGAGAAACAGATATATTATCAGGCGTACCGCAAGGCAAGCCCGAAACGATAGAATAATTAAGTACGAATGTATCCACTGCAGCAAGGTACCAGCCAAATCGTATCTTAATAATTAATGTATTCAATGTTTGTGTGATACGTGATCAAATGCTTTAGAAAAGTCGAAGTATCTACTTCTTCGGTCTACTTGTTTCGGTAAATGATACAAAATTAGTGCTTGCTGACTGTGAAGACATGAAACCAAGCTGACTAAGAGTGAGATATGCTTGACTCTGAATAATCAGACAGACCATATACCAGCCATATACCATATACCAATAATCAGATTAGAATCACTTCTAATACGTTCGTAAATGTACATTTTATAATATATACGTCTATAATTACACGTCTCTCTTTCACCATCGTCCATAAATGGGAGGTTTTTTTCTCGTTTGCGTCCTTATAGCGACATAAATCTTAAAACTCTATATTAAGTCTTGTCTACTATTATAAGATGGTCCACATTAAGAAATCACGAACCGGGGCCAACTGCAATAAAATGTAAATCTTGTACAATCCTTTTGTTAACGATAATGAAGGAGCTCGTCCCAAATCAGAATACAGTCTATGCCACTCTGAATGCATTCATTTGTGTAATTTGAGCTTAGTTTTGTTAACTTTAAAGTTTAGTTTGCTGAATGTAGTTTTACGGATAAATAAATTGGCTTTTTACGTCTTATTAACCGACTTCATAAAAAGTAGGAGGTTCTCGAGTCGTAATTGCTTATGAAGTCCTTGTTACCTCAGAACTCTGTTATTTATTGCGTCTAGAGCAATCAATTGTAAAACGCAATAAACTCCCGTGATCTTTTCTTATAATCCATACGCTTTAATTAAAATTAAATACTCCTATTTATCGTCAGTTTACAATCTCACGATGAAAATCCTTGGTGACTGTGTCATAATATAAAACAAAGTCGAGTTAGTTACATAGATTATAACTCGAGAAAGGCTGGACCGATTTCAATGTTCTTAGATTTTGTCTATAGATTATTTAAACATAGTAAAATGTTACAGAAATAATTTTTTTCATACATTTTTTACGGACGATGACATTTTTTGGTGGTCTAACATTCAGAGAGGGTTCAGAACGTTTGTATTGTGACTTAATTTTAATTCTACTTTTTAACATTTTTGGCTAATTTTGGTAGAACATAGAGCAGTAGTAAGTAGTAGTAACGTAGTTAAATAGTAGTAGAATAGTAGTATTTGTATAGTGGTAGAAGAGTAGTAGTAATTATAGCAAGTAGTTGTGGAAAAATATAATTGGTTCTAAGGCAGTTATCACTTTGCAGAGTGATTTATATTTTATTTCCTTTTAGCTAAGTAGGAAATTAAATATAAATGGAAAAAATCACGAATAAATCGGTTAAGAAGAGTTTGAATTTAGTCTTAAGAAGTAGTGAAATATCTTTAAATATGGAGTTACAAGTTAAACTGTTCCAAACCCCCCAGTTTCAGCTGAACTCTATCCGAGGACAAAAGTGATGTAAATCAAATGGGTCCCACGCGACTTCAGAGGTCTAATCCAAATGGTCATTTAAGCCTCCAAACGATAGTTTCTGGTTCAATTAAACTAAATTATAAGCGGTTATTCTGAACTCAGCAAGTTGGCTCTTAAGATTTACATACGATACTGCTATCTTGTAGGCGCATTGTGTCAGATTAGAATACCTACATGTTAAACTTGCATATGAGGCTGGGTGTACACATTGTGTCCATAGAGTGGCTTTGTATAATTGCGTGGATTTGCTAAGAATTACTATGATAATTGTCCGGATAACAAAATGGCCACATTCTACGGAGATCGAAGAGAAATTTGACGAACTATTGGAGATATATTATACTTGGTACACATATACATACTTGCTATATAGGTCGTATTGAAGATATTGAAGACGATCTTTTAGTAGTTAAACTATTTGTGAAGAGTTCATCCGGGGAAGTACTACCACCATATTTATTTCTACCGCCAAGCTGTAATGTCTGCATTACTGTGTTTCGGTACAAGAGTAAGGAGGCCGGTGAAATTACGGGCACATGAGGCCTTACATCTAGAGGTATATGTCTTAGGGTGACGGGCGCAATGCAATGCATTTTGACGAGCTCTGTGTCGCAGCGGGCGAAGGTCCGCCTGCGACGCAAGGGGTTGCGGGTTCGATTCCCGCCTCGGGACAAATGTCTGTACGATCTGCAGACATTTATTCAGGGTGTTCTGGGTGTTTCTAGAAGAAGAAGAAGAAGTCTTCTAGTACCCATAACACAAGCTCTGCTTAGCTTGGGGCTAGATGATGCTGTGTGATTTGTCCAGCATTATTTATTTATTTATTTATAATGCAGCGGTGGTCACGTGCTTCGTGAACGTGATCACCCCGGTATTGCAGTTATAGTAAGTAGAGGTTATGGTGGGCCTTCTTATGATGATCCAATCTTAGATTTAGTGTATGTAGTGGTAAAACGTAGTAGTAGTAGAGGTAGTAGTGGAGTAGTAGTAGTAGCAGTAGAGTAGTGGTAGTAGTATAGTAGTGGTAGTAGTGAACAACCGAGTGAACTGTGTACATGCATTCTTTGTTCGTGGTTTAGAAAAAAAAAACACAAATTTTGTGAGTAATAATAAAAAATGGAATGGACTTGAAAATGTTTCGACTTAGTTAAATAGTATTTTGATTATAACTATGATAATTTGACTTGGTGCTGTGTTTAATTCTAGCTTGAAGCTTTATCTTAGTTGAAACACGTAGAATAAGTTTAATTTATAGATGTTTCTCATGTAAGTAAAGTATCATTGTAAAGTTTCTTTATGAGAATAATGTAGCCTTTAGCAGTTGTAGTTGTAGTAGAATAGTTGTAGATTAGTAATATAGAACTTGTAGAGTAGTAGTAGCATTAGTAGAGTAGTAGCAGTTAGTTTTTGTAGAAGGAGACATTTGATTCTTACGTGGGACAAAGTTTGCCGGAACAGCTAGTAATCTATAATAAGCAAATAACGCTGGCATATTACAACCATCTAGCCACAAAGTAAGTAGAGCTTGTGTCTTAAAGAATCTGGTACGAGTACCACATAATAATAATAACTTAATAAAATGTTTGATTTATAAATACATACCTAGATAACCGAGATCCAAAACAATTATCTGCATTTGCAGAAAACTTATGTAACCAGGCGGAGATCGAATCCGCAACCTCCTTGTCTCAGGTGGCTATTACACCAACAGCACCATGGAGGTGGTTTTATTATATTTTAAACGTTGTTATTATTAGGTTAACCTGGACAAATAATACGTGTGAAAACAATAAATAAAAAAACGCTGACGTAGAATTCTATTATTTGAAAGCTTCCGATACTAGAGAAATAGCAAACTCACCGAGCAATCCCCTTGTTCCGTCTAGGTAACCGGGATTAGGTAACCAGTGATCTCGCGCCTTCAAATATAAATTGTGGTCTTCGAAGCTTAATACAAGTGAAAAACCCACAATTCCTCGATTTAATTACCAGTCAGGATAAACGAGAAAATATGGCTCAGAGATTGGCATTGTAGAAAAAATATTTTTTGAGTTTGTAATAATGTTTTGGAGATGTGGTTAAAGCGACGCATTGTAAATTAATATTCGCGTTCTAAACTTTAATACGTACCTGAAAACAAACTACGCGAAAAGCTATCTTGGAATAAAAATCAGATACCCGTTCGTCGCGGAATACACAAAAAACAACAAAGACGCAGAGATATTTGCCCAAACTGTAGATTTGGGCTTAGATGCGGCCAAAAATTAGAGAAACCATATAATCTTATAAAGCATAAGTAATGCAAACACTCATAAACCCATTCTTCTTAAAGCTAAGCATGTGACAAGTGACGCAACCTAACTCAAGTCAATTATTTTCAGGCATGACAACCTACATTTTGCGTGTTATCTAATGTTAACTTACCCTCGCAAACGACCGTAAATTATATACAACAGCATTGTACGCTTATAGACGAGTAGATCCATGTGGACGCGGCACAAGCAATCCAGTGACTTGGAAATCGAACTTAGCCTAAATAATCATCATTTCAGCCGTAAAATGTCCACTACTGAACCCAGGCTTCCGGCTACTAATACCGGCGGCTTAGGTAGTTTTCATACTTACGACGCTTGGCAGGCGGATTGGCGAGCTTAGTACGGGATGTTGATACACATCTTCCGGAGGTATCTCTTAGCAGGCTCTTACTGCATCCACGGGCATGCCAGGAGGGGTAACCTTCTACGCACGGCTGCCTAAATAATAAATGCTGGATATTCCACACAGTACGCCGTGGGGTGCCAGCAGTAGAATGGGCTGCTGAACCATTGTAACCATTCTTCTGCAGGAACCACCGCTCTTGCCAGCTCTAGTGAGTGCAGTAGGAATCTGCCAAGTGAGACCTCCGGAAGATGGGCGGCAGCATCATTCCGTGTTTTAACATCACGTACTGCATTCGCCAACCCGCCTGTCAAGCGTGGTGAGAATGGCAACAACTCCTTATGATCTGTACTTCGCCACGAGGGAGGCATTTGTCCAACAGTGGACGTCCTACGGCTGAAATGATGATTGCTGATAGTACTATTTAGCCCCAAATTAAGCAGAATCTGGCTTGGAAGTAAGCAAATCCTGGCTCAAAGGTCTCTTACGCACTGCTGCTTTGAAGCATCAACCAACCTGTGGACCAACTCTTCGGGTATGAAGCTAAAGCTAACACCTACAGAGTATTAGCGTTGAATAGACATAACCTTTCAGTACGCAGTAAAGCGGCCCACCATGCTTTGCATCAATTGGTTTTGAGGACCTGGGAAGATGAGTACCAACCAAAGGAATGTAATCTTGGAGTGTTGGTTAAAACAGCTTTGCAAAACACTCATGTCATGGGGAGGTTTTTGCCATATCTCGCTTGGCAGGTGGATTAGCAAGTTCATTATGGAATACTAGCTTTTGCCCGCGACTTCGTCCGCGTGGAAATCCCCTTTTTCACGCAGAGCCACGTTGGTTCGAAAATATAAATCCCATTTACTCCTTATCCAGTGGGAATTTCAAAAAATCCCTTCTTAGTGCACCTCTAGAATACTTGAGGTATATGTGTGCCAAATTTCAAGTCTTTTGGTCTAGTAGTTTAGGCTCTGCGTTGATATATCAGTCAGTCAGTCAGTGAGTCAGTCAGGACTTTGAATTTTATGTAGTATATAGATTGATACACGGAAAGACGCTGCTGCCCATCTTTTGAAGGGATCCCTTTGCAGATTCTTACTGCATCCACGGGCATCCACATTTTACTACTGGCACCCGTGGAACTAACTGCACCATGCGGTTCGTTTATCAATCCAGCGACTTGGAAATCTGTTTTAGCCTAAAGATTAATTAGTTGTGGCAAACGTCTGAAGTAGTCTGGAAATCTAGCATCCGCTTCTATAAATTACTATCACAGATGTGCAATTTAATTTAATTTTGTGAATCGCTAGAGTTGGTGTATGTTAGTCGTTGGTTAAGCCACCTGTGGGAAAGTTGTGCTTTGGTGACGCGAAAATGGAGGAGGAATTGGATACTACTAATAAGGTATATATAACATGCTATATTTTTATTTTTATATATTCAACCCCTTACTAATAAACGATTAAATTGAAAAACAGTTAATAAGCGGATTTTTGACATATTTTCTTAACCTACAGTGATAAAATCCGTCAATTAAGTGCTGATTAGTTTAATCATCGCTTTGTTTTGGAGTACTCGAAGTCAAATATTGCTTATTCATTTGTTCAATGACGATAGAAAGGCCAATTTACAATAGAAAAACTTTTTTCAACTGAAGGAAAGAAGCGAAAACAAATCTTACCCTTTCACTTCTATTCATTGTTAACCAAATTCATCGTATTCTATGCTCAGTTTAATTTTAAATAACGGAAATTGGATAGTTTTTCGTAAAGTCAACCCGGGACCACGATTGTTGAAACACAGTCGAAACGTCGGGAATAATCAAAAAGGTATTACGCGATAAATTCCCGTGTTTATGTTATTATATTATAAGGAAATTGGATAGTTTTACACTAAACTAGCTTTTGCCCGCAACTTCGTCCGCGTGGAAGTCATAAAACGTAAAATCCCCATTTTCACGCAGAGCCACTTTGATTCGAAAATGTAAATGCCATTTATTCCCTATCCCGTGGGAATTTAGAAAAAACCCTTCTTAGTGCACCTCTATGATACTCAAGGTATATGTGTGCCAAATTTCAAGTTTATAGGTCCAGTGGTTTAGGCTGTGCATTGATATATCTATCAGTCAGCCAGTCAGTGAGTCAGTCAGGACTTTGAATTTTATAAATATAGATTGCAGGATGAAATCATTATTCTATTTTAAGTAACGGTATTCCGAAAAGCGGTATTTTTCTTTTAAAAATCGTGATATGACTTGTTTAAAATCTTGAAATTTCATGCCACAAATAAGCAAACTTAGAAATCTTCAAGAATTAAAAGTTACAGTACTCAAGAACAGAATCCAAATGCAACTCAGCTATCATCTAAATTGTAAGACGTTAGTATAATTTATTCTAGATTTTACGATGGACTTCTGCGACCCGTGGACAAAGTTACCGTTACTTTACGAGTGCTCGCTGGTATATTGTAATAAAAGGATTTTTCCATAAACTCGAGTATATTATTTCGTCTCACCCAAATATGTGAGACATTTTCTTTTACCACGAGAAAAAATTCCAGAAAAAATTAGCATAATGTATTAGCAAATGTGTTTCCCTAAAAAGCAAACCAAAATATATTTTTAAATGAATAATACCTTAGCTCTGCTTTTTAAGTAAGCTCACAAAACATTAGAAACTAAAGCCGGGTCCGCAGCGCCGTGTTTTCGTGTTTTCTAACATCATAACATGTTTACAAAACAGAATAGGGGCGTGGCTTAACAGTTTTGTTAGCAAAAACACAAAAACATGTTTGCCGAGACAAATGGATAACATCACCCGCGTTTGCCTGCGGGGAGGGGAAGCGTCGCATTTTATGTTCGCGCTCATTGAAGCAATACGTCGTCATTCGTTCGTTCACTCGTTGAGGTTATGTTTTGAATAATTTTGAGTATTTAAATCTTTTGGTATGTGATAAGTTACTAACTAAAATATATAGATAAAAACTAACTAAATCCACTATAGCTATTACAGCTTCTACGTCCGAACTCATTTTTGAAATGAATTGGAATGAAACAAAAACAATAAACAAAACAGAACACACCAGATGGGCTGTTTTAAAAACATGTTTTGCTTAACATGTTATGTTAACATGTTTTGTTAGAAAATTGGCGCTGCGGACCCGGCAAGATACTCGTAAGGTTACGTTTATTTTATCACACATTACCTGTCACCAGAGTCCTAAAGAATAATACATAATTCATTAAGTTTCTTTGATTACATTAGATTATAAGTAATATGTAATAATTAGCCGTAAGTTATTAGCCGGGGTGCCGGTAGTCCCTCCTCTCTTGCCCGTGGATGCAGTGAGAATCTGCCAAGGGATACAACTGGAAGATGGGCAGCAGCGTCTTTCCGTGTATCAACGTCCCGTACTGTGCTCGCCAAACCACCTGCCAAGCGTGGTGAGTATGGCAACAACCTTTCATGATCAGTACTTAGTGATCAATGAGGGAGGCCTTTGTCCAGCAGTGGACGTCCTACGGCGGAATTCAATTTATTCGAATATATTTATAGTATTGTATTTCATGGAGGCCGCTTCCAATACATGGAGGTCTAAGAGGGAGGCACATGTCTAACAGTAGTCTTATGGCTGAAATGATGATAATGATTGTATTGTATCACGTTCTGTGACAGAACGGCAGGCTGATTACGTATCTCGCGACAGGTTTGCTACAGGCGTATATCTTGCGACCATCGCTGTGTAATGTCATTTTAGTACTTTTATATACTACAAAATTAACCATTGACAACGATGAAGGCGAGATTTACGCCAGTTGCAGAGTTTATCGCGATATATACGCCTGTTGCAAACATGTTGCGAGGTACGTAATCACCCTGCCGGTCGCACCACAGCGCTGGTCTTCCGTAATGACCAAAATGTGCGGTTGGTGGTTACCGAAATTCATACGCTAATAAAAGAACATAAAAACAGACTTACAATAATAAAGTTTCATAAATATTATGATTAAAACTTCGACCATTAACAACATGGGTGAAAACACTTTGCTCTCTGTAAATAATTCGGAGTTCTAAACTTACTTATACAAAGGTTATCTTAATCATTCTTGAAAGCTCCTTCAATACCTTTCGCCAATTAAATTGTGAGAAAACTCCTAACAAGTAATTTTCCGCCAGAACTGCGTGACTTTTTGTCGGTTCCAAAATTCAAATGTTAGAATTGTCTTTCACAATTCTATACTTCGTAATTTTAATTATATTCCGTTCCAATGAATATTTATGGGGAATTCCAGTTTTGTATTTCTCTATTACTTAGGTAAGAATAATTGAAATTTGGTTACTAAGGACATACAACAAGTTGTGATATAAATAAAAAGCTGATACTAGTGCGCCTTTTTGTCGCCTAGATGATATGATAGAAGAATAGAAGAGTGAAACTTATATCAGAAGAAAGAAGACGATACTAAGCCTTCTTGGGTTATCAAACTTATTGGAATCACTATATCAGTTTTGACGTTGGCTATGCATAAGCTACGTATAAACGATGTGATTTTTTTGTTGCATTACATGGTGCCTCCACTAATATGGCAAGTACGTGAACATTGCCCATAAATCATATGAATGCATTGCGACAGTTAATGTTGTATTTTGGTTGTGGTCTTACCAGCGGTTCTAATACTCACCAGAAACCAAGGGTAAGCGTAATATTTGCGCATAGACTTGGATTTTATATTATACAAAGCTTAAAATTAGAAGACGAAGAAGTAAAAAGATAAAATATTAAAACAAGTATGAAAAGGTAGGACTTATTTCTAATTGTAAGCTAACGACACGGCAGCTCACTCAACGGACCAGAAAATAATACCAGTGACTAACCCAGGTATCGAACTTACGAACATCATGGCCGGAAGCGATTCAGAGAAGATGATTGTACGTATCCAATATTTCCCCAATAATTTAGTATATCCCAGTCGTCATAACGAAAAGGACTTCAAAAATATGGATCAAACTTGTATCTTTCTCACAGAAATCCAAAGTGGAACGACGGAGCTCCGAGCTAGAATCCGCGAGGGACGAAATAAAGAAATTCAAAGAGAATCTCCTTCAATCAGTCGCCACTGGAGAGTAAGTCGTAAATAATTTAACGTCTAGTCCTAGAGACCGCGTTGGATATGGAACTTTATGTGGTTTATTTAAACAAGCTTACGTATATTTCACAAAAATTAAAAACAATTTTATGAATTTACTATTCCGGTGGGGACCCAAGTCCGTAAAATCGATCCTTGACTCTTCCTAAAGCCGGAAGTGCTTGAATCACTAAGCTACGGAACCTTCCTGATAAGGTCATAGCGGTTGAGCTCCGATTATAGCGTCTACAGGTAACTATAAGATACTTAAATCCTGTTTTTTGTCCAAAGTTACATACATTCAGTAGCTATGACATCTCTAGTCAATAGGCATCATGAATATTATGCTTTAAAATAACCACCGTGGCAGATGGTTTTTAAGTCAGCCCCATTTATAACGGTATCAAAAGAGAGGGCTTGATCCATATATTATGTAATGAAAAAATTTTTTGGAAAAATGACTTTAATTGCCCGTGGATGCAATAAAAGTCTGCCAAGCGAGACCTCCGGAAGATAGGCAGCAGCGACTTGCCGTGTATCAACATCCCGTACTGTGGGATACCGCCTGTCAAGCGTGGTGAGTATAGATAAATGTTCCTTACACATTCCGGGAATATGGCCAACATTCTGTAGGGGATGCAACAAGGTATTACTATGCGCGGCTACCTCCCACACTAAGCGCACAAACGTGAGTGATTCTCCGTGATCAGTACCTACTACGAGCGTTCACCGAACGTATCCGCTAGCGGCGACTGTACCTTTTCTCTAAAATATAGGGGTAAAATATGAATTACTAATAATAAGTATGCCGTGGGGAGCCGGCAGTAGAATGTTGCATCTGCTCTTTGCAGAATCGAATGCTAAGGGTTTTTCCCGGAAGATGGGCACCAGCGTGCCTGTCAAGCGTGGCGAGTATGGCAACAATCCCCTCATGATCTTTGAGATCCATGAGCGAGGCCTAAGTCCAGTGGATGTGGACAGCATTCATACGGCTAAAATGAGAAATGTAAATTAGACCAGCAGTAGTTTTAAACATAGTTTGATCGTTGGGTTTTTTTTGGGCGAGCGCAGAGGGCGTCCAGCCGCAAAAGTTAGGTTGGGGCAACAAGCTCAAGGGCACCACTTAGGTTCGAACCACGGCTTGGAATGTTGCCAGATTTTTAGATGTAGTGGTGGTTAACGACCAGGTTCAAAACTGCACCTTAAGACGGAAGAATGTATTCTTCGGCCCCGCCGGCGGGACCGGTTATTGAACGTGTGCCTAGCAGCTAGTGTGGGACGGGCTGACGTCACCTCTGGGTTAGCGGCGGTGAGCTCGTCAATGGACAAGCCGAGAACGTGTCTCGGTCGACGAAGGAAAGTTGATCGTTGAGTTTATGAGCAGCTTTATAGCCCGCGACTTCGTCCGCGTAGTGTTAAAGAATAAATTCACCAGTACGCCACTAAAGCTAAGTTACAAATACACACAAGTTCGGCAAAAAACCGGAACACAGCAATGCAGACATTACTGACATGCTGCATACCTATTTCTGCTGCCAAGTTTTAGTTGCCTAAAGAACATTTAAAACAAAATCAAAATTAAACACAGCAATAAACCAAACGACAAGACATGTTCCAGTAAAGTCAAATAACACTAATTACTTTTATTCCAGCTCCATTATCTCGGAGAAGGAGGAAATGGGTATTCCTTTATCGTCCCGGTCCCGATCTGCGTCGAAGGCTCGCGAATCGCTCTGCATTCCACCAAACATGCTCGCGGAGTTGGACGAGACCAAAGTGTTTGAACTAAAAGAGGTGAAACTAGATGGCATTATAGTCGAATTTTGTTATAGTCTGTAGTGAAAGATACCAAATTCAAATTTGCGCGCGAATCGCTCTGCATACCACCCAACATGCTCACGGAGTTGGCATTGACACAGCAAGCACAAATACACAATGTGTGTCAAATGTTGAAATGTGAAGGTTGCAAGTCGCAATCAAAATCGTAATTAAAACATTTCTAGGCGTTCCTCCTCTTCGATATGGATGGAGACGGCTGCATCGACTACAGTGACTTGAAAGCGACTCTCATCAGCCTTGGCGACCATACTGACGAGAAAATGATCCAGAATATGCTTGCAGAGGTAACATGACATTCTCTTGTAATGTATTTCTTAAGGGCCGTCTCCACGAGCAAGGGAATCGCGGCGATGTTATCGTCGTGCCACGTGTTTCTATACACTCTCTTAGAGGCCGTCTCCACGAGCGAGAGAATCGCGA
Source organism: Pasiphila rectangulata (assembly GCA_963082625.1). Classification (NCBI taxonomy): domain Eukaryota; kingdom Metazoa; phylum Arthropoda; class Insecta; order Lepidoptera; family Geometridae; genus Pasiphila; species Pasiphila rectangulata. Next base: position 4,592,118 of record OY720244.1, on the reverse strand, counting down.
CGAGTCCGCGCTACAGAAATACGTGGCACAACGATAACATCGCCGCTATTCCCCCGCTCGTGGAGACGGCCCCTTATACGTTCCATGGGAGCTGGCGGGAGATTGCACTGGACAGGGACAAATTGAAAGAAAGGATGCCTCTACTAGTAGTGGGATATTATAGGCTAGTAAAAAAGTACGTCTGACTACGACTAACACGTAAGATACTAGAACTGCGTAAGTTTTACTTACCGGGGCAGGAGACGTCATCAGATTGGCTTACAAGGTGTGTGTCTTGCCTAAATACGGCCATCGACGACGGCAATTTTAATTTACATAGGAGGATGTTCTCAAGTCGTCTGTAGGGTTTTCAATCTTTCTTACTGCAGAACTCCGTTGTACTAGAGTCCCTCAAGGCATCGTTTCATGCCTGAAGTTTAACTAGCGGTTGGATTTTTTGTTTCACTTTATAATGTTTGCTTGTTTTTACACACAGTTCTGATGATGTGATTCATGATAAATCGGGACAAATATTTAAATGTACTTAATAGGGGTAACTAAAGCGGTTCGGAATGACTGTTGGTATGCATAAACTTGTAGGCGAGATAAGAGTTTATGCATACTTGAATACGACTAATACAAATTTAAGAAATAATTTAAGAAATTTAAGAAGCCCGTTTGTTGTGTTGTATGAGTCTGTCTGTCTGTCACAGCTGTTTAATGCAGGAACTACTGATGCTATCGTCTTGAAATTTGGAATGGGTTTAGATATTACTTGCCAACTCATATTGCAAATTAATAGGCAAGTGTTATTATTTTGAATGCAAAGGTGGGCGAAATTGGGTCTTAAATATTTTTACTGAGGTTTTATTATAAAAGGGATTCATTTGCATATAAAGCACTTTTTATGCTTAAAGCCATAATATATATACTTACCTATCATAGTTTTAGAGTTTATATGAAAAATATTTCTTCTCTTGGCTCCGAAGCTTGTAGATTTAGAACTTGTCCAGCATTATTTTTTTTTTATTTTTTTTATTTTTATTTTATATTTTAATAGAGATCTATGTTAAAAATATCGGAAAAAATAAAACATTATTATGATTTTGTTAGAAATCACCGAGAGTTCAAAATATAAATACAATATGCATCGGACAAGAGACGGCGTTGTTACATTTTTTCAAAGAATCTATAGGTACATCCTTCTCTACAAATTATACTGCATGATAATTATGGAACGAGATAATAACAGCAAGGTAAAAATTGTTACTTAGATCTAACTACCCGTAATGGTACGGAACTCTCAGTTTGCGTGTCCTACTCATTCTTGACCGGTTCTATCTTTCCTTTATGCGTCGAGGTTGCTAGTGAAAAAACCCCTTTTGTTTCCGTAAACCCTTAATTAAGGAGAATTTTGTCCTCTTTTCCCGCTGTAGCGCATTGAGCTAATAAGTTAATAACCGATGTATTCCAGTTCATTTCAATGCTTTTTTTCCTTTTAGTATGATAACGGGCATGCCTGTGAAAGGGTACATTACTGAGATGGAGAGGGGCTTAATTGACCAATCACAATGCTCACAGGGCACAAGGCTTGAGGAAACGCTCGTTATGATTGGTTAATTAAGCTCCGCTTCGCGTCAGTGGAAACGCACCCTTAATGTTCTATCCGATTATACCACAACTCTTTTAAACAGGGACGCAGAAGGTTGATTCGCAGAAAAAACTATCAATCTATATTAATTGCAACTACAGGAGTTTGTATTGTCCAAGTTAGGCCTTTACATCTAATAAAGATAATTTATACAACGTCAGCAATTGGTATTTACGTTGTAATCCATCTTCCAATGTCCCGGGCACTGCAGCGTCCAGTGCATTTTGAATGCCTGTTGCTGACGCTGTATATCTCATCTATAATAGATGTTAAGGCCTTCCAAGCCACAAATATAGAAGAAAAATAATCTTATACTGCCATTAGCGCGATGATTTTTATCGAAAGTTTTTATTTGTTTGTTAGGAATTTACTCAAAGATCTAAAAGACGGAACACAAAAAGAATCTTAGTACCTAATAAACAATTTGTCACAAAAGCAAAACAAACCAACAAAATAAATAAAATATATTTACTCAAAGTTAGTGCCTCAGACAGAAAACTTTTCCTTCCTTATAATCCCGCAAAGTATTGTTTTGAGAAGTTTTATTAAGCTCGAACCTTTTCAAAGGTACATATAAACGAAAGGTTTCTATTTTGTTTTCAAAATTATTAAGGCTTATATTTTTGCCCTCTGTGGCACAGTAGATTTATAGCCGCCTGAGACGTCGGAAGACATTTAATCTCATACCAACACTTGTTCACTTATAATGAGATACAAAAGTGCTTACATTAAGCTTAATACTTAAAACTATTGATGAGCCTCTAGGGATGTTTATCATAAGTACAATATTTGTAGGTATACATATATTACGTTTAAAAACCTTCTTTATATAAGTAGAAAACAAAACAGTGCAAAATCTACTAAGGTACCTAATAATTAATTAAAAACATAATCGGACAAGTGCAAAGTTGGACTCACCCACCCAGAGTTCCGTAGGTATGTAGGAACATTATAATTATTATAAATTAGCTGATCTTATTTTGCAAAAGTTTAAAAAATACACAAAAAGATTCGGTCACCCATCCAATTTATGACCGCGCGTAGAGTTGCTTAACTTCGATTATTGATTTCGTACTTTTTAAGAGAAGATTTTTTTATGATTCCATTGCAAATGTCACTTTTTAGAATTTTCTTATTAGTTTTTTGATTTTTTCACAATTTAGAGAGGTTGTAGATTTATGGTTTTAATTTCAACTCGATACCTCTACACGTTCTCGAGACAAAGGGTCTTGACAGACAGACGGACAACAAGTGATCCTTTAAGGGTTTCGTTTTTTCCTTTTGAGGTACGGAACCCTAAAAAAGTTTACGAAGCCCGCAATAGCGCAATTTTCTACGGCACCGCTAAAATAAAAGATCTTAAAAGTTGATCTCTTCACTAAGTTCTAGAATAGTTAACTGGTTTATTGCTTTCGCAAGCGCACTACTAAAGTTCATTAAAAAGCGGAAATGAAAAAGCATTTTATTAACTTTACCAACTACTAGAAAACACTAGGATGTTCTATAAAATTACTGCCATACAAGGACCTAGAAATGAGTTGACCAAAAAACCGTGTTGGTCGTGTAAATGTGCGCCCGATTTTCAATCCGAAGGTCTACTAATACTGGCCGTGCACTTATATTTCGTTCGTGTAATATTTTGTAGTAGAACTTTTGTAAATAGTATCAGGAGAAGTATTACCTTTATACCTATTTCTGCCGCCAAGCAGTAATGCCTGCTGTATTCTGGTTTAAAGAGTAAGGGCGCCGGTGAAATTACGGGCACATGAGACCTTACAACTCTACGTCTCAGAGTGACGGGCGCAATGCAATGCAGCGTTGGTCACCTGCTTCGTGAATGTGATCACCGCGGTATTTTAGTTGTTGTAGGTACAGGTTAACGTTTAGCATCAGGTGGCCCTTCGGTTTGTCTCGTCATTTAGTGGTATAAAAAAATATATTTGCACGTGCCTATCGCTGAAGGAAAACATTGCGATGAATCCTGCGGCTTAGTTAGCTCCAGGCGTATTGATCTGTTCTGTTCTAAACCGGGCCGGTGCCGAGAATGCCTATCCATCTTACAATGTCCTAGGCACTCCAGCGTTCCATTTAGCATGAATATGAGTTTTGACGCTGCGTAAAACTATCGAATGAATTCGACAAGTTACTCTCTCAATTTAGTTAAAAAAGTTTGATAATAATATTTACCTTAAAAAACCTCAACAGCAAAAAGAAACTCATTTCAAAAATGTTTACCAAACCATAAAAAAGTCGTGGAGATAATATCAACCGAATTATCAGAAACATAAAGCTTATTTCGTCATCAGGCCCCGAACCCGCTTGATTTTGACGGTTTCGTCAACCTCCTTGGATACAAGACCCTCGAGCTTGACTCCGAGGATACGCTGGTGGCAGCCCTTTCACGGTGGGATAAGAACAATACTGGATTCATCTCGGAAGACAGGTGAGGAAGAGGAAATTTATGCATAATAACTCTCGAGAAAACGTACGCCGTGGGGTGCCGGCAGTAGAATGTTACCCCTCCTCTCATACCCGTGGATGCAGTAAGAGCCTGCTAAGGGATATCTCCGGATAATGGGCAGCAGCGTCTTTTCGTGTACCAACATCCCGTACTGCGCTCGCAAACCCGCCTGCCAAGCGTGGTAAGTATGGCAACTACCCCTCATAGAGATCCATGAGCGAGGCTTGTGTTCAGTAGTGGACGTTTCACGGCTGAAACGAACTCTCGAGACGTGGTCCTTCACTAAACTGGCCCTATAATATAGGAATAAGCTCAGAGTCGCTCAACAAGCTATGAAGAGCGCCGTAGTATACCCGGGGTTTCTTTACGGGATCGAATCAAAAATGAGGAGATACGTAGAAGAACTCAGGTCACCGAAATAGCCAAACGGATTAGCACGTTGAAATGGCAATGGACAGGCCATGGAACTCGAAGAACAGATGGCCGATGTGGTGGAAAGTTATCGAGTGGAGGCCATGGAACGGCAAGCACAGCGTAGGACGTCCACTAACAAGATAGGTGGTCGACCTGGTATACTGGTAATGGGTAATTAGATATTGTTTTACAAAATAGGCCTGTTTAGGCGTGGGGCAGTTGAATGTTGCCCTTCCTCTCTTGCCCGTGGATATAAAAATCTGCCGAGGGCTACCTCCGGAAGATGGGCAGCAGCGTGTTTCCGTGTATTCAACATTGCGCACTGCGCTTACCAATCCGCCTGCCAAGCGTGGTGAGTTTGGCAACTGCACCCTTATCATACCTGGAGATTCATGAAGGATGCCTATTATGTCTAGCAGGTCGTCCTTTACAAATATATGTATAAACTAAATTAAGATTATATTTCATGGGTTTGGGCTGTCTTTTAAGTATAGATAGCATAGAAGATGATGATGATGCATAGCCCCATCAAATCAACTCATTATTTATACGGCGTGGTGAGTTTGGCAACAACCTCCGTATGATCAGTACTTGGAGATCCATGTGGGAGGCCTATGTCTAATAGTAAACGTCCTATGAAAAAGATGATGATGAAAAATAGGCTCATGAAACTAACACATTCTGTGTACGGAGTAGTGAGTTTGGCAAAAACACCCTTATCATACTTGGAGATCCATGTGGGAGGCCTATGTCCAATAGTAGACGTCCTATGAATAAAGATGATGATAAAAAAAAGGCTCATGAAACTAACTCATTCTATGTAAGGCTTAGTGAATTTGTCAAAAACACCCTCATCATACTTGGAGATCCATGTGGGAGGCCTATGTCTAATAGTAGACGTCCTATGAATAAGATGATGATGAAAAATAGGCTCATGAAACTAACTCATTCTGTGTACGGCGTAGTGAGTTTGGCAAAAACACATCGTACTTGGAGAACCATGTGGGAGGTATGTCTAGCAGTGAACGTCCTAAGATGATGATCATGAATAGGCTCATGAAGCTAACGTATTCCGTGTACGTGTGTAACTTGCGATTAATAGCTTAGAAACTACTTCAATAGGCCAACTTGTATAATCTACGCCGCTCGGCCGTAATTTCCCGAAGTTTCGCTAAATCCTGGCCCTAACTTATTCCCCTACCTGCAGGGCTAGCATGGCCGGAGATATTTTATCCACGGGGAGAGGACAAAATACTACTCCCCTCTGTCAATTTTGTCCACTCTCCGAGCATGGCGACATGGATGGATAAACTATTCACGGTGGACAAACCAGGGGGAACGCTTGTCCCCGAAATTATAGGCGGAGGGTGAGTATCCACGTCTAATGTCAAAAAGTGATATAATTCTCTTTCCCCCTGTTGCCGTGCTTTGGCAGGTGGATAAAATAATTTTATCCCATGTCAGTGGCAATAACCGGTGGACAAAAGTTTTATCCCCAGCCCATGCTAGCCCTGCTGTTCTAATAATAAGAGGCTCCAATTCATTAGTGATAATGTTGCTTTTATTCATCTTTAAGTTGATTTTAGTAGTAGAAGAATTTTTTGTGAAGTACTCATACGGGGAAGTACTACCTACTTCTTCTTAGTGTGCCGTCTCCTTACGAAGGTTGGCAATCATTAAGGCAACTTCAACTTTGGAGACCGCTGTTCTAATTAGTGATTTGGTGCTCCTCCTAAACCACTGGCATAAGTTTTTGAGCCATACTCTTCTAAGGCCAGGCCTCCTCCTGCCTGCCACTATTTCTGCCGCCAAGCAGTTTACTTTGCTGTGTTCCGGTTTGGGGATCGGTGAAATTACGGGCAAGTGATACCTACCAATGAGATAATAAGATGAACATGACATAGACATGTCTCATTTAATCGTATAAAAAAAAATTAAGGCCTCTTACATGTATAATAGATGATTTATGCAACGTCAGCAACTGGTACTGTACTGTACGGGATGCTGCAGTGCAATTATTGTACCTTTTAGAATATATTATTTGAGAGCAGTTCTTTTTCAAGTAACTACGTGTCACAAAATACGTGAGAATAATAGTCTGATAAAATCATTTAAACGCATTGGAACCATCATCATAATTTCAGCGGTAAAACATCCACTACTGAACACAGGCTTCCACGGATCTCTTGAGAGGTAGTTGCTACACGTATACGTGTTACCACGCTTGTCAGGCGGGTTGGCGAGTACGGGATAATGATACAAGAAAATATGCTGCTGCCTATCTTCCGAAGGCATACCTTAGCAGACTCTTACTGCATCCAAGGGCATGAGAGGAGGGGTGAAATTCTATCGCCGGCCCCCAACGGCATCTACCTCTGGCATCCCACGGCATCATTGAATAATCCTTGGCTATTATAATATTCGATCAACAGCATATTTATTCCCAATAGTCCACCTTCCACGTTACTGCACGTCTACCTGAGACCCATAAATTATATCACAAAATACCTTAAGCCCTCAACTGCGCGTCTCGAATCTGGACACGTACGCTTAAAAAGTTGTATAGTAATACTAGGTAACTTCATATCGCACCTACTACAACCATCTTTCACAATTAGAATGCTATATTATCCCTGAGGCTATATTTTATACCCGTATTCTCACGGGAACGGGAACTACGCGGGTGAAACTACGAATTGCGGCTAGTATATTATACAAAGACGCGTGCGCAGCTGCGGGCTGCCGGTGGTTTATACATTAGTAACGATAATATTTATAGTTGACATTAACATTACATGTTCTCCAGTTCCCCATAATTAAATCCAATTAGCGTACTACTAAATATCACTTGATGGTTCAATAGATTAATGTTAAGATATTTTGGAAAACGCCCAACGATATAAATCACATCGCGAGCATGTAATGTAGGTAAACAAGAAAATGTTAGTCACGGGATTATTTTAGTCTCTATGGATTATCCGTATATTTACCTGGCTATATCAAATGTATAACAGAAACGTAAATATATCACAATGTAGTTCATGGATATCCGCCTCCTCTTAACTTCTCAGTGGACAACAATCCGAGAGGGTAAATTGAAAACCAGCGCTGTATCCTCATGCAGCACAAGCTGAACTTACACCCTTTGCTTTTTAGATTTATAAGAATTTATTTAAACGTGTATATTACTGTGTGCTTATAATATTATTGTATTGTTTGTTTATCTTTAAAGCAATAAATGATTTTGTATTTTTATTTGTAAATAGTAACAGAATTAGAAAATTATTAATTTATTATTTATTTCATTCTTAATGCATCCATGGGCATGAGAGGAGGAGTAACATTTTACTGGCGGCACCACGCGGAATTCTCGATCAGAACGTTATTAATATTCTCCTCGTTTTCACCTTGCATCGACTAAAGTTCTTTTTGATCGAGTTTAAAAGTTATTCATAGCGTTCCTTTGTTTCAGTTTAGATGAGAATAGTAACTGGTGTATTTAATCTAACAAAGTTTAAAGGCAGACTGCTGTGCCGGCAATACAATGTTGCCTCTTCTCTCTTGCTGCAGCGTCTTTCCTTGTATCAACATCCCTTACTGCAACCCAACAACCCGCTCATGATCTTGGACATCCACGAGGGAGGCCATATCCAGCAGTAGACGTGAACAGCAGTCGCCCTTTCTCATCTATTGTATTATATTATTTATTACTTAGTCGCCGTGGGGTGCCGGCAGTAGAATGATACCCCTCCTCTCATACCCGTGGATGCAGTAAGAGCCTGCTAAGGGATACCTCCGGAAGATGAGCAGCAATTACCCCTCATGGAGATCCACGAGGGAGGCCTTAGTTCAGTAGTGGACGTTTTACGGCTGAAATGATGATTCTCCAAATCATAAATTTCGTGAAGAAATAAAGTGTAAACAGAGATAATAAGAATTTGTGCATAAAAGAAACGTTTTAATAGATCTAAGTCAATTAATCTTTGTTTTACAAGGAAATTCGCCAACTTTAGGGATTCGTCACTTTTACTGCTTTCTGTGGTGCCATTTATCAAAGTTTTTTATTCGTTTGCTTTTTATGAAATTGTTAGGTTAATTCCAACTGGATTACTTAATGTAGATTTGGTAGGGGATAATATAATTCATCATTACAGCCGTAAAACGTCTACTAAACACAGGCTCCCCCATGGATCTCCATGAGGGGTAGGTAGTTGCCATACTCACCACGCTTGGCAGGCAGGTTGGCGAGCGCAGTTCGGGATGTTGATACACGGAAAGTCACTGCTGCCCATCTTCCGGAGGTACCCCTTGGCAGATTCTTACTGCGTTCACGAGCAAGAGAGGAAAGACAACATTCTACTGCCGGCACCCCACGGCATCACCACGATATCATAGTTACAGTAAATTACAAAAATAAACCTTTTTTTTACAGAATCCGCCACGATTTGATGACTTGGGGAGACCGTTTCACGGAAAAGGAAGCCGACTATGCCTTGAACGACGCACCAATAGTCGTCAAGGATGGCACCACTATGATCGACTATGTACGCTTCTGCAGTCAGCTGTGCGGGTTGAAGAAGCCAAGCAAAACATGAATTAGCTAACTATTGGTCTACCCTGCCTCTCTTCTTTTTCTTCTTCTTCATCCTTTCTATACCCAATCTATCTAAAACATAAGCTCGACAAAGGAGAATGAATAGCTTTTGCGACAAAGCTGAAAGTCACATCATAGCTCAAATGCACGATTTTGCGACAACAGATACTTCAGCGTTAAACAAGTTCCGCACTTGACGAAACGAAACAAAACATAACGAACGTACCATTATCTTATTTACCCTCTATGATGTTTCTTTGTCTTCTTCATCAATATTTTACTTCTTTATGGTTCGGTTTTGACTTTCGTTCTATTATACCTATTTTATTTTAATCATCATTTCAGCCATAAAACGTCCACTAATGAACAAAGGCCTCCCTCATGGGTCTCCATGAGGGGTAGTTGCCATACTCACCACGCTTGGCAGGCGGATTGGCGAGCGCAGTATGGGATGTTGATATATGGAAAGACGCTGCTGCCCATCTTTCGGAGGTATCCCTTAGCAGGCTCTTACTGCATCCACGGGCATGAGAGGAGGGGCAACATTCTACTGCCGGCGCCCCACGGCTTAATAATTTGCACTAAATGTTTAACATCGAGATTTGGTTTATCGCACAAGCATGAATTGAAGCATGAATGATACACAGACGCTCCTCCGTTTGTCGAGCTTATGTTATGACCCCAATGCTAGATCTGAGAACTTTATGCAAAATAAGGCCAATTCTCGTGAATTGTGCATAGTTCGTCTCATCTCACTTGTTAGTGTTGCTTTAAAAGTCTACTATCATCTCCATAGACGCTTTTCACCAGTCGATGCATCACAATCGGTTTGCAGTAGACATTTTTGTGAAATTTATCGAGCAGCATTTACGACTTGGATTATGATGAGAATTTGCTCCCGAGCTCTGGATGTTGTGCGGTCATTTTGCTTTTCGGTTTTACTAGTTTGTCGTCAGGGTGTTGGTTTACCGCAGTGGCTGCGTTTTACACTTTTGCACTCAGTCGGTACTACCCACTCAAGTCCTTTCCTCTCCATCTTTCATCTGACTTGCTATTATGTGACACGTCTCCTATCATTTCTTTTTCTTCTTATTGAGCTGTTTTAGCTGTCAGGCGTTTTATATATTTAAATTCTTATTGTAATTAGACTTGTATAATAATCAAGTATTATTTCGGCATCGCATTACGTTTATATTATAATTTCAAGGTACAATTATTTTTAGTTTACTAAGTTATATTATAGCTGCATATAAAACGCGATTATCGAAAAATATAACTGATTATTTTTATGCGATTTTGTTTTTCTTGTTAACCGAGGTTATTTTAAAAAAAGCCCAAGTTCAAACTGGTTGGTATATTTGTGTTGCGATCTATTATTATAATTGTAAAAGAAGGTATTATGTTTCACGAATCAACTCTCAATAATCTACTACTTTCCAAATTATCCAAATGAAACAAGGAAACTGATTCTTAGCAAAAAGAAAATTGGAGTCAGTAATGTTTAAGAGCTGTCTAGCAAAAGTATGCAATAAATTGAATAAATCCTATTTCATTTGTTTTATTACGTACCTTCAATTTATCATGATGCATGATTCAGATACTTCTTGATGAAACTTACCAAATTAATATGGTATGAACTAAAAAGCATCATCATTACCCCCTTTTCGTTATTTACGAAGGGTGCTAAGAAAATACAGGAATTCTTTGTTTCCGAAATTTAATTAAAGAAATAATGACTATTGAAAGTAACATTCAAATATTCTATTGTTCAAAACTTTGTTTTTGTCTGTCTTTATGCTGAGTTTATTTCCGCTGCTTGAACCATTGCTCCATTATTAAATTGACTTCTGTATAAACTTTCGATTGGAAGTGGAATTCAGAGTTATTATTTAACATAAAAGGTCCTTAGAACAATTTTAATGAAATGGATTTTCAGTTGTTAAGAGATGAAATATTTCCGTTTTTATATATTTGAGCGTCAGAAGAGTTGAAAAATGAAAAACAATTGTATAACTACTCATACTAGCAAACAATGAGCTATAAATTTTAACCTTCATTTACACGTTAGAACAGGCAAGTTTCAGAAAACTCAGATTTTTTTCAGCAAATTAAATGTCAAACCAAAAATGTTTCATAACTGTAAACTGTAAAATTAGACAGCTTGTCTACCAATCGCCTCGAATTGTCATTATCAGACCTATCAGTGCCCTTTCCCACTATATAATAGTTGCTAAAATGTGTAAATGTGTACGTAATCATGTGTTTACTATTCTCATCCTTATTAATTTTTAACGGGTAATGTAAAGTCTGATTCAGTAGGTATTTATGCTGGTCTTTTCTCTTTACTGTTTCTGTCAGTGCTGTTTTATTGCCAAATAAATGAAATACAGTATACATGAGCAGTAGACTTTCGGTCAGCATATAATAATGAAATTACCCATTATGTTTTTATTGTATTTACTTTATATCAATATAAATAACTATACACTGATTTATAGTAATCATTGCCTGTTACTGTATAAAATGTTAATAGTCTCAGTGAAATTGCTTTCCCGATTAAACATTTATATTGTTGAACGGGAATGTTCACGTAGGTACTTGTTAGTACGTGATTGTTGGTGGAGGCCTTTATCAACTTTAAGTTATTTAATAAATGTGAGCGAGAAATATGAAAATACTAAAGTACTCACTGAAGTACAATAATCTTCATTCAATATAAGTTATTCAAAATATGGGTTGAATGATGAAACTGACAGATAATCTTGAATCTTTATGATATAAAGGGGTTTTATGATGCTTACACCTTTTTTGTTACCACCATCATCATCATCAACATTTGAAACAATCACTAAAAAATATGAAATATGAGCTTTTTACAAAAAGAAGTAAACCGACGAATATTAACTAAAAATTTGTAAAATAATTGCACTTTTGAGTCGGATTTGGTTTAAAACATAATCGTACCAAATATAAATCTCTAATCCGACTCAAAAATACAATTATCTTACAATAAAAAGTTTTAGTTAATAATAGTCAGTTATTTTTTTTTAATAAAAACGTCATTGAGGTTTAGCCCTGTATTGTGAAGTCAGTATTTACTGACTTTGTATTACAAACTCAATTATCTATGCTGTGAGAGTAAGATGTCGGTCGAGACAACAAAATCAACAATCAAAACGGAACCTTAGGTTGATAATCATTCACGAACTTTCCCAAAAGCCTGCGGGGATTTGAAGGGATAAATGTGGCTCCTGAAAATTGATCCATATCACAAAGAAAGCACTCAAGAATAAACTTTTCTTGAGCGCGTTCTATTTGTTCAGATTTAGGCACCTTGCAAAAGATGTAAACACTTTTTAAGATAATAGTTATTAAAATGACCGACAAGTATCAGCGCCAGAGTCACCGGAGTGGCCAGAATCCTAAGCTGACTAAATATCGGTTAAGCCAGTCTAAGATTTAGATTTGAAATGCTTACAAAATATTCCTATTGATGTCAAAATAAGCGAAGTCGAACTCCAATATCTCCTTAGACAACGTCATTTTAGTATCTATACAAGACTCAGTGACGTTAAGCCGGATGTGGTGCGTTTTATTTTTTCACGAAAGTTCGTGCAATTTGATTTCACAATTAATTGTAACAATAACAATTTCGTTTATAAGCAGAACCAGTGTGCGTGCGTCAGAATTATTGTTTACACATATTTAAAAACTATGGCAACATATATATAGATATAACGATTTAAATCTTTGCTTTTTAAAGCAATTAAAATATTTATTTTATTTTTATTATTTATTATTATTTTATTTATTTAAAGCTATTAGATAGTCTTAGTACTCACTCAAGGTTGTCTTTATAGATGTCGAAGTCGGTGAAGACGAGCTCGACTATCTCATGCGGCTGTGCGAGGAAGGTGTAGAGGAGGCAGTCGAGGCGCGGGGGGTAGGCGCGCGGGTACTCGGGGCTGGTGAAGGTGCCACGCTCCTTGCCGTATGTGGAAGTGAAGCGGACGCACGTGCAACCTGTGGAAGGATATAAGGTTATGGTTTAAGATCCTCGTTAATATATATCTTGAAAAATATATGAATGGAAGATATATGTATGTAGTTGCCGTACAGAGCAAGACCTGGATGCAAAAGGCCCGGAGTAGAGGTGATTGGCGGTTAGGGAAGGAGGCTTATGCCCAGCAGTGCGTCACTACAAGCCGACAATTAATAAAGCCTTTAGTTTCAAGGACTTAAGATTAGAAAAGTTTTATCATTTTGGTTTAACAAAAAATAAGATTATACAGTTAGATTAAACTTTAAGGGTTGCAAAAAAAAACATTATATCACAATATAATTATAAATTCATTTATTCGTAGGCTTGCAGCCGACTCATTTGGGCACCCATAGTTGGGTGTGGACCCTTTGCGGCAAAACGGGTCATGTACAAGGAACATAAAATATTTCTTATTTTTTGAGTCGCCAGGATGTAAAAGGTACATATTATCACGTATAATTTCTACGTGATAAATCTTAATATTATAACAAGTCACGATTATGCGTGTATAGCAATAAGCTTCCTATATAATTATGTAAGTATTGTTTAATAAATCAGTTGTGATCAGAATTTAACTGGAGTATCATTATATAACTCCAACAGGTCAAGTTAGTCCTGCCATCTCTACCACGTCATCGCACCAAATCGTCTCCGCGGCCTACCTCGTGAGCGAGTTCTGTCTCGCGGGTACTAATGCAGGATGCGTACGCTGCATGGCCCGCCTATTTCCACTTCAGTTTGCATTGCATGCACACTACGTCGGTGACTTTGGTTTTCTTCCTGAGAAGATCACTTCGTATTATATCCGTAAGTTTCATATTTATCTTATAGATTGCAAATTCCTTGCGAGAAACATAATAGAAGTTTGTAACGATTATAATTTTTTATGTACAATTTCGTTGAAAACACAGATATCTGATAGAATGCAATAAAAATAGTTGAAAAGGATATTTCACATTTTTTTTAGATGTAAGGTAAATTATTATGTTTATTTTTATTTTTTTATTTACATTTATTTATTAGGTTATACTAATTTACAGTATGTAGTTATTCTTGTTTTGTTGCTGTGGGTTACTGGAAGTAGATTGTTGCCCCACTTCTTTTGCCCGTGAATATCAAAATCTGCCAGGGAATATCTCCGAAAGATGATCAGCAACGGTTTCTGTGTATCAAAATCCCGTACTGCGCTCGCCAACCCACCTGCCAAGTTTGGTGAAAATGATCTTGGAGATTGAAGAGTGGAGCCTATGTAGCAGTGGACTTGGACAGCAGTTTTAGGCGAGCAAGACGAGATATACTTATTTAAACTTACGCGATCGCAACACATTATAAAATAGCTTTATAAGATTTACTAAACTAGAGATTCTAGAGTAAATAGTAAAGCACGTAGGGCTCATCGATCTACAAGTACTGCCACAGTAGTTATAGATCAATGAGGCCTTTGTCTAGCAGTGGACGTCCTGCGGTTGAGATGATGATGATGATAAATCTAACGGCAAATTAGGCGATTAGACGAATGTAATACGAAGGATATTATCCATTATTAATTTCAGCCGCCACCAAAACCTTCATTTGAAACCCTACAACTCACGAAAACCTCTTAGAACATTCAACAACTCGACACCATACCCAATAAATATAATTTGAGATCAGTTAGTGCTGATCGAAATCAATTACGGGTAGTTACATCAGTCCGTTAGTGAATTACAAAGTGATCTCAACTATTTCAATTTCGCACGGATATGTTTCTTCCACTGGGGTCTTGTTGAGATGTCATTGTGCGAGAAGTTAGGGGCATGTATTTGGATTGCGTCTTTGTAACTAGAACAAACTATTTAATAAACTGAATTGAAGTAATAGTCATTGGCTTTGCCGTGGGTTGCCGCTAGTAGAATGATACTCATGTCCGTGGATGCAGTAAGAGCCTTCAAAGGGATACCTCTGAAAAATGGGCAGCAGCGTCTTTCCGTGTATCAATATCCCGTATCATCGTCGTACTGTGCTCGCCAGCCCGCCTGCCAAGCGTGGTGAGTATGGCAACTACCCCACACGAAGATCCATGAGGGAGGCCTATGTTCAGTAGTGGAGTTTTTACGGTAGTAATGATGATGATGATGAATGGGTCGTTGGGTTGGCCCATCTGGGCCGTGTGTCAGCGCCCGAGTGCCTTGGGCTCAGGTTCGGTGTCAGTGGTGTTGCTGTTTTCATCGGTGGGCAGCAGCTTCCAGGCGTATAGTCTGCTGTTGGGTAATCGGTCGTACCTTTTTTTTTTTTTTTTTTTTTTTAGGTGTGGAAATCATCTAATGACTCCTCCCGCTCTGGGTGAAGCGGGAGGGCGTGTCAGACTCGTACTGACTAAAACCACACCTGTGTCCTTCAGTTGCCCCTTGCGTTCTAGGACTACGGGTTTCCTTTTCAGAAATTCCCCGCGGTCCTAGCTTGCGGGCATCGGCCCTGTGGGCCCCTACGGTTTGTAGCCTCTCTTTGAGGAGCGCGTGGAACACTACGCGCTGTTGACGACTGGGCTTGGTCTGGTCAATTACCGGACAGCCGGACGGCGAGCTACCCATTGCTCGGCGTCCGCAAGCCCGCGTCTACCGTGGTTGGTAGTCGGGGTCGGAATCTCGGCGGCTGGGGCGTGAGGACGTTCGCTCCCTCACCCAAGCGGCCTTCTCCTTCGCTAGCATTACTGCTTCGCAAAAGGAGGCGACCGCCTGCCACTCCTCCTCACTACGGACCATAGCTTGAACCAGGGCCCGGCGCGAGAGGTCCCTGCCACCGATGGCCTCCACGAGGACACGGCGGTGCTCTGCCCAAGCGGGGCACACCTCCACCGTATGCTCCACCGTGTCCTCCGGGCGATCATCACAATGATGACACCCGGGCGATTCTTCCGCCTGAATCCGATGCAGGAACCTCCCGAACTTGCCGTGTCCGGTGAGGACCTGCGTCATGCGGAAGGTGAGTACGCCGTGTTGCCGCTCCAACCACTCCTCAAAGAGGGGACTTACCGCCGTGATTATGGCGTGCCCAGCACTGGGTTGCGACAGTCGCAGTCGCCATTCCACCATGAGATCTTGCCGAAACTCTGTCCGCCATGCCACGACTTGTCGTGGCAGCGGAGTTTCGCCCCTGTGTTGCATTTCCACGCGCAAATCGTGCATGCGTGCAAGGACTGTTGCCTCCAGATCCCATGGTGGCAGGCCAGCAAGGAGACTCGCCGCTTCGCGGGAAACCGTGCGGTATCCCCGCACCATCCGGATGGCCATGACCCTCTGGCAAGCGTTCAACTTCGCCGCCGGTCGCTTACGCAGCGACGGCGCCCACACTGGCGCCCCGTAAAGGGCCATGGATCGAACGATCCCCGCATAGAGCTTCCGGCAGGAGGCGTCTGGACCTCCTAGGTTGGGCAGGAGCCGCTTAAGGGCAGCCCCAGTCCGTTCCAGTTTGGGAGCCAGACGTCGGAAGTGCTCCTCGAAGGTCCACCGGCTGTCGAGGACGATTCCCAGGTACTTCATCGTCGACCCGACGCCGATGTGAACCCCTCCTACTGTTATTTGGGAACCTGGTGGTGGTGCATTTCGTGGGCCATAAAAACACATGGCTTCGGACTTGTGCAGTGCCACCTCAAGTCCCAACAGCTGGATCCTCTCTACGACTGTCGCAACCCCACGTGTCGCTAGTTCGGCCGCCGCCTGGTACGACTCTCCTTGCGCCAAGACTAGCGTGTCGTCGGCGTAACAGACCACGCTGACTCCGCCAGGGAGGTCACCGCGCAGGACGTAGTCGTACCCGATGTTCCACAAGGGCGGTCCTAGTACCGATCCTTGCGGAACACCGCATGACATCTCACGCCGATTCCATTCTCCCTGGTGACCGGGGTAAATGATGAACCTGTCCGTCAGGTAGGCCTTAATTGCACGACGGAGGTAGGTGGGCACTTGATGATACTGGAGTGCCCCCCTAATGCTACTCCAGGGCAGAGAATTGAAGGCGTTGGCAATGTCCAAAGACACCGCAAAGACGACTTTGCCCCGGGACACCGCATCCCCCGTCGTGAGGGCTCGCACGCGCATGATGGCGTCCACTGTAGAGCGACCCCTGCGAAAGCCGAACTGGCCGTCCGCAAGATCTGGCCCCACCCTTACCAGGTGCGTGACGAGGCGGTCTGCAATCACTCTTTCCAAGAGCTTGCCCACCTCGTCGAGCAGCACAATGGGCCGGTATGCAGACGGCGAGTCCGCAGGGCGCCCCGGTTTCGCTATGAGGACCAGTTTCCCGGTCTTCCAGCGAAGTGGAAACTGTCCCCTCTCCAAACATGCGCTAAAGAGCCCCCTCAGTCGAGGCCCGAGGGCCTTCATGGCCAGGACCCAGGCTTTCCCAGGTAAGCCGTCGGGTCCTGGGGCGGTATTTTTGGTGTTTAGCCTTCGTACTGCCGCTCTCATCTCTACCTCGGTCACCTCCGTAGTATCGTCGTCGTCGCCGTCGTGATCCGCGTCAGACACCGCAAGTGGCGGAGCCATAGGCGGGGGAGAATGCTCCCCTCTCAAAGGGAACAGAGCGTTCACTACACCCTCCACAAGCTGGGGCCGGAGACTCTGTGTCAGCGGGGGAGCCCGCCAACCCACCTGCCAAGTTTGGTGAAAATGATCTTGGAGATTGAAGAGTGGAGCCTATGTAGCAGTGGACTTGGACAGCAGTTTTAGGCGAGCAAGACGAGATATACTTATTTAAACTTACGCGATCGCAACACATTATAAAATAGCTTTATAAGATTTACTAAACTAGAGATTCTAGAGTAAATAGTAAAGCACGTAGGGCTCATCGATCTACAAGTACTGCCACAGTAGTTATAGATCAATGAGGCCTTTGTCTAGCAGTGGACGTCCTGCGGTTGAGATGATGATGATGATAAATCTAACGGCAAATTAGGCGATTAGACGAATGTAATACGAAGGATATTATCCATTATTAATTTCAGCCGCCACCAAAACCTTCATTTGAAACCCTACAACTCACGAAAACCTCTTAGAACATTCAACAACTCGACACCATACCCAATAAATATAATTTGAGATCAGTTAGTGCTGATCGAAATCAATTACGGGTAGTTACATCAGTCCGTTAGTGAATTACAAAGTGATCTCAACTATTTCAATTTCGCACGGATATGTTTCTTCCACTGGGGTCTTGTTGAGATGTCATTGTGCGAGAAGTTAGGGGCATGTATTTGGATTGCGTCTTTGTAACTAGAACAAACTATTTAATAAACTGAATTGAAGTAATAGTCATTGGCTTTGCCGTGGGTTGCCGCTAGTAGAATGATACTCATGTCCGTGGATGCAGTAAGAGCCTTCAAAGGGATACCTCTGAAAAATGGGCAGCAGCGTCTTTCCGTGTATCAATATCCCGTATCATCGTCGTACTGTGCTCGCCAGCCCGCCTGCCAAGCGTGGTGAGTATGGCAACTACCCCACACGAAGATCCATGAGGGAGGCCTATGTTCAGTAGTGGAGTTTTTACGGTAGTAATGATGATGATGATGAATGGGTCGTTGGGTTGGCCCATCTGGGCCGTGTGTCAGCGCCCGAGTGCCTTGGGCTCAGGTTCGGTGTCAGTGGTGTTGCTGTTTTCATCGGTGGGCAGCAGCTTCCAGGCGTATAGTCTGCTGTTGGGTAATCGGTCGTACCTTGGCGCTAAGTCTTGTAGGTGTATATGGGATGAGGCGTCGCTCGTCTTTGGAATCGTAAGTGAAAGAGACCTACCTATTTATGGGTGCTGTTAAGTGACTCCTGAGACGCAGTCCTTTGACTAGTTTAGACAGGAAATGTATCCTGCCTTGGAGTCACACAAAACCGTACACAAAACAGTTTAGTTTCGGTAGTCTGTGAGAAATCGGAGTAAGTCATAAGAAAACCTTTAGTGAAATTTTTACTTTTACATTAAATATTATTTTTATTTATTTATTATTTATTATTATTTTTTTTAGTTCCAAGAAAAAAAAAACTTTAGGTTAAGTACATTTTTCTCAAAGAGGTAACAAACATCTGTACAAACTTTTGGATTTATAATGATTGCTATCAATTTAGTAATCATAAAGAGGAACGTCTACTGTCACAGTCTGCTAGTGGAAACAAGTTAATTGTCAGTTGTATTTTTCTTCATTTTTTTATTTTAAATTTTTAAGATAAATAAAACCCGATTTTAATGTTAAATTCTAATAAAATGTTGCTGAAATAAGGAAACCGTAAGTGTAGCTTATTATTTATATTACTTACATTTGAGTATTTATCTCGATTCATCATGGATCCCATCTTAAGAACTGCATGAGTTTTGAAAGATCTCTAAATATTAATTAAGAGGGAAGATTTGTAAGTTGTACGTGTAATTTGTTTGTGGTTTGTAACGAATAAACTCAAAAACTACTAGACCGATTTTGAAAATTCTTTCACCATTAGAATGCTACATTATTTTTGAGTAACATAGGCTATATTTTATCCCCGTTTTGCCTCGGGAACGGGAACTACGCGTGTAAAACCACGGAGTGTGGTTAGTCGCTAATCGGATAAACGTCGGTGTTTCTGGGTATCAAAGATAAAAAAAATACAGACGACTTAAGATCCTCCTCCTTTTTTTGAAGTTGTTTAAAATGTACATTCGTAATCATTATCATTTCAGCCGTTAAACGTCCACTACTGAACACAGGCCTCCATTATGGATCTCCATGAGGGGCAGTTGCCATACTCACTACGCTTGGCAGGCGGGCTGGCGAGTGCAGTACTCAGTACATGTTGCTACACGATAAGACGCTGCTGCCCATCTTTCTATGGGATACCTCCCCCTTAGCAGGCTCTTACTGCATCCACGGGCATGAGAGGAGGGGTAACATTCTACTATGCCACCCCACGGCAAGGAAGGACTTAAAATTGGCATTAAATGCTGGAAATTCCATTCGAGCAAGTTGATAATAAGCCATCCCATATCACGGCCCGCTCTAGAATATATTTAACACATATTTTTAACCAGGTATTTATCGCATTATTTAGTTATAACATTTCTTGCCGTGGAGTGCCGGCAGCAGAATGTTGCCCCCTGTCTTACCTATGATTGCATCCACGGGTATGAGAAGAGGGGCAACATTCTACTAGCGGCACCCCACGTCGCTACAAATTAGCACACGATAAAGATAAAGATCATTTATTTGCATAAACATGTGTAAGCTAGGATGACAAAATAAGTAATTAGTAACAACATGTTTTACTTTCGCAGGCGTACAAAATTATCATTTAATTGTTAGCGAGATCATTTAATACATTATTCTGTTCATATTCACATCTATACTGTACGATCCCTAAGATCCTATGATCTCTAATAAATCTAAGCGCTTTTCTCTAGTTAAGGTGGATTAAGTCACAATAAAAAGTAATTACCTACTAAGTGCTGTTGTTCCTTAAGATTAATCCCAAAAAAGACTTCATTTTCTCGTTTCGTGTTTCTAATCGGTGTTGTTAACGAAATTGCGTGATGTTGTTATGAAAATTGGTTAAACTTTCCATTTTACAATTAATAAATGGTTATTGCGGGATTAAATTTGAAATATTGTGAACTTTGTTAATGTTATTTTAAAGGATTGAAAAAAAATTAAGCATTTTCAAAACATTCGGAATTGGTATTTTATGTTTTGAATTTGTTATGTTTTTCGCTCTAAATTTGATAGTTGGTTTAGGTTAAGACAATTGGTGTCAACACTCACACGCCAAGCGTGGTGAGTATGGCAACTACCCCCTCATGGATGTCCATGAGGGAGGCCTGTCTTCAGTTGTGGACGTTTTACGGCTGAAATGATGATGATGATGAAGATAATTGGGTAACTATTACAACGTAGAAAAAATCCATTATACTGCTCGATAAAAAAATTATCTCTGAATCCTAATTTTTTCGATAAAAGTCTATACACCATTTTAAAAAGGGTTTGTGGTTGAATTTTTCAAGAATTATTTTTGCTTAGCTTTTCGCGTTAGTTTGTATGCAGGCAGCGTTTAACTATTGTAATTTAAAAAAATACATTTTCATAATTGTTTATCAATGCCTTGCCTTATTAAATTAAAACTGCATGCACTATTACAAAAGTGTACTCTGATATTATTACCAAACTTAAAATGAATGTTGCCACGTTTAACGAATAGATCATTAATAATATACATTTAATTAACGTGTTAGATTTATACTAATAAAAAATAAGATAATTATTCATTATAATCATTTAATAAACTTTCTTCTATTACTTAATCTATAATTTACACACTAAGAGATTAGCCATCCAGTTTGTTGGACTGCTGATCAGTCCAACAAACTGGATAAATAACAACCAGAAAATAACATCGTCGTTATCATCATAGTCATCATCATCATCAGCTCTATCATCATCGTCATCACCATCACTATTATTATTACGTTACAATTACATTGCCTAACAATATTATCAGATATAACAACCTAGCAGAAATAACAATAAGAAACAATGTACTTAACTTGCTTGTCGCCTCGTAATCGGAACAGAACTGACTGAACAAGCCACTTGCAACTGCTTTTAAATAATAAAACGTTATTTACAACTCGTCATGAAACAGCCGACGATAGCCAGTACAACGTGGACCAATCACAGCCCTTTTTGGTCAAATAACAATTAGTCCAGTCATTATGTACATTAAAAAAAAAAATGAATTTGCGGATCTAATTTTTTGATATGTTGTAGGGGATACCTAGAAAAGCTTGAGTTTTTCGACCAAGCTTTCCTATGAGCTTTCGCCGCCATCTTGAAAAAAGGGGTAACATTTGTTTCTCGGTAATAACTCGGCTATCCGATGAGAAACGAAAATTTTTGTAGGACACTTTTTGTAGCTTTCTTTGTGCTCTACAATAATGCCTGAACCATTTTTAGCGTATAATGCATCGTTATCGAGATATCGATCGATAAAGTCAAAAATTTAGGACATAATTTTTGTTTTTTGCTTTTTTTTCGTTTGGGTCATAATAAATAGAAAAAATTGTCGAATTCAAACTTTTAGAACATATTCAGACCTACAATTTCCTTGTTGGACTTTTTTATGTTGGACAAAAATTACGATCTCCAGCGCGCCGCAAATTCGGTGAATCCACGCTCAGCGTCGAGCGCGCTGCTCGCTCGGTTGTGTCTGCGTGTCGAATCGAATGGGAAATTGTTCAGGAAATTGTTCAGGAAATTGTTCAGGAAATTGATGGGATAAAAAATAAGTACATAGAGCAACAAATTAAGGATCACACAAAAGTAATTTATTAAACAAATAATTTGTTTGTGCAGTAAAAAAAAGGTTGTACAGTACATTTGAGCGAAAAAAGTACAAAACACACGTTAAGATGAATAAAAGATGGTCTCAAGAAACTTTTGTGATAAAAAAAATGCAAACACACTCATAAAAAGGGATGCCAGGTTTTTCAATTATTTTTTTACAATATAAAATAAACAAAACAAAATAAACGGAAAGAAAAATCTTTTTTTCTGCACTCGAGACACAAACGATGGACTTTTTTCATTTTTTTTTTCGCTTCGATGGTCCAGGCTGAAGATATTCGTCCTCCGTAAACTCTTCGAGTTGTTGTGCCTGTTGGGACGTTGGAAATGATGCTGATTCGATGAGAGCATCGTCATCATCATCGTTATAAACATCGTCGTCGTCGTCAAGCAAAATGTCGATTCTGGCGACGTTACTGCATGTTTGCCCACTGCAGTGCATGCAAATAACGGAGCAACTAATTCCCGCTTTTCTGCACCCACAGGCGGCCTCATAATTTCCTTAACACTTACAGGAATGAGTTTTAATAGTTCAGGCGGAGCGGGTTCGGCGGTGCTGGTGATTGGTTCAAGCCCTCGATTGGTCTGTCGCCAATCCCATTCTTGTGGATCTTTGAAAAATCCGAGCCAGGTTTGAACTTGTAGATACGTCCGGAAAATGTGTTGACGCACAGCGCTTTTGGTTGGCGGGAGTAGTGAGAGGTGATTCACTTTATTCGCAGTCATCGATTTTGCGAAGCGATGGAATCGCAAAATATTTATCGACTTTTCGTGCTTATTACCACCATATAGGGCGATAAGGAATATTAAGGAATTGCTCTCCCGCGCAAGTGAGAACCTCCGGATCGACCTTCTCTTGTTTGAATAATTCCACCGTTGACCGTAGCTCTGGATTCTTCTCGAGAATGTTGATGAACTTCGACTTCTCCTTCGATCTCTACGCACAGCAAAAACTCAACACGATACGGTATACTAACTTGAGCGCGCTCGACGCTGAGCGTGGATTCACCGACTTTGCGGCGCGCTGGAGATCGTAATTTTTGTCCAACATAAGAAAGTTCAACAAGGAAATTGTAGGTCTAAATATGCTCTAAAATTTTGAATTCCACATTTTTTTCTATTTATTATGACCCAAACGAAAAAAAAGCAAAAAACAAAAATTATGTCCTAAATTTTTGACTTTATCGATCGATATCTCGATAACGATGCATTATACGCTAAAAATAGTTCGGGCATTATTGTAGAACACAAAGAAAGCTACAAAAAGTGTCTTACAAAAATTTTCGTATCTCATCGGATAGCCGAGTTATTGCCGAGAAACAAATTTTAACCGTTTTTCAAGATGGCGGCGAAAGCTCATAGGAAAGCTTGGTCGAAAAACTCAAGTTAAGCTTTTCTAGGTATCCCTTACAACATATCAAAAAATTAGATCCGCAAATTCATTTTCTTTTATTTGCCTTATTTTCGGACGAAATGACTGTACTAAATACATTTTATATACAACTCATTATTTTATAGGGTAACTATATACGTAATTAACTTAATATTCTAGTTATGATTATTCATGATTATCACATTAGTAAAGAACAAAGTAAACACAAAGAACAAAGTAAACACAATAAATCAGACGGCAAGACGTCCTTCTTTGACAAACATTTAACAAATTCAACAATAAAATAGTAATGTTATGTTTTTAAATATTTATCAAATATAACTGTAAGAATTACTAATAAAAGTTCAATTATTACATACTTCCAAATCTAAGTATTTCAATTGGTTGTCTCATATTCGTAAAGTGACGCCGCTGTATCGGCAAGCTCAAATACCTAACTAGTTTTAAAACAATATCGAATTGTGAGCGTGTTTTACAGTAATTTAAGTTTAGTTAAGCTGAATAATCTACGGTAAGTCTTTATACAATCTTAATTTCCTGACAAACGCGTTCTCATAATCCCGTTTTGTTCCCAAACCTAAATTACCCTTATGCAGCAACAGTACCCTATCAATTATAAACATATCAACTCCAGCGTCGCACAGGTTATAACATAGTTTTGATGCGTATGCCTTCTAATATTTAGTTTTTTTGATTTTTTTTAAGACTCTAAATAATATTTAAATTATTAACGTTTGTGTCTGTTGTTAAATTATTAATCTTTATGTAATCTAATAGGCGCACCATATAAAACCTAACAAAGTAACTACGTAGTCAAAGTAACAATTTCTATTCCTCAGGAAAGGAGATCGTTAGGGAGAGAGAGCCAGCCAGCGTCAGGAAATTGGACCCCTCTCGCCGGACACCGGACGCTCTAAGATAACCGTACCGAATCCAGAAATTAATATTGAATTTAATGTTGATTTGCCTAGACTCGTGGAAAATATTAGAAGTTGGCATACCTAGAAATGGATTGGTCAAACCCGCCCGGAAATTATAAATAGTTAAATAATGCTGGAAAATTATAAAATGTATATATTTTTATAGCATCGCCCGCCCGCTCAGTCTAAGGTAACGCTTGGTCTAATTAAGTATCGCCTTTTATGGTATCGACGATAGTGTTACCCGTTGTAAAAATTTCTTGTTCTTCGTTCTCAGCGTTGTCGTTTTTCTGGTGTATTTCTTTGATTTCTCCTGAAGCTTTGTAACCTTGTATCGAGGCGAAACACACATGTCGAATTCTTTTTGAGTGTTTTTTCAAGCGCTCATTAGATATAAATATAGTTTAGTGATTTGTTGTTCATTTAGATATCATGCTAGAAAATTGACAAAGCGTAGGAGGGTTCCGTGCCATCATTCAATATAATATATGATAAAGGCGGTTTATCTTTTTTGGAGAACCTTGACAGCGCCATCTTTGTCTGATTTTGTCTTTTTTACACTTTCGATGATATCTAAAAAAGTATGAAAATAAGAGAGTTCGTTATAATTTTCCTGTAAACTTCGAAGATAAATGGACGGTACCGGATAATGGACGGAAGACGGTATTTTTTTCGGTACGTTTTTAAATAAATCAGAAACTATACGGCTTAGAGCAAAAAAATATTTTTGAGACCCCCTTTCTGCCCCTCTTGCAATCAAGAATACTTTTCAACATTTTTATATGTATATTCTATATTAGTGAAAAAGCGTTATCTTATACCATCTCAAATTTCAAGTCGATAGCATCAGTAGTTCTCAAGATATCCATTTGTGACAGGCAGACAGATAGACCAAGTCATACCATAAAAATCATTTCCATTTCAACCATGTCCTTTTTACCATTTTGGTCCGGAACCCTAAAAAGGAGGTTTCTCAATTCTACCGTACTTATATATTTTCAAAAGGATGATTGGATTACAATAGTTTTTATTCTAAACGAGATTCACTGTCTTGGCGTTTACAACGTTTCATTTCAAACTAGCTCAGTATTCTGATTACGTATCTCGCAGCAAGTTTTCAACAAGCGTAAATCTTGCAATCATAGCTGTCAAACGTCAATCCAATGCTGTTTTTCCCCATGAGTTTTAGGTATGGCTGTTGCAAACCTGTCGCGAAATACGTAATCAGCCTACAGTTCTAACTCTCGCAACAGTGTGCATACAGGCGGCCCTCAAAAATGCATCATCATCAATCATCATCACCATTATCATCATCACAATTGTAGAACATCCATGCGAAATTCAAAATATTATTTCATTTAACAGCCAAGAAAGAATCTGAACCATTAAGAACGGAAGTACTTACCCTTTTTAGCGACAGAAAATTCAGGCAATTATTCTATAAATACCGAGTCTATGTAAGCTTGGTTACTAAAGAGACTCGATTTAAAGGGACAGTTGTGTATTCTAATAACACATTGACAGTGCGCATTCAGCAGCTTTATTTTATTCTACTTTTCTGAACTAATTATACTTTTATTATTTTAATATAATTATTTGTTGACAATGGCCATGTACGGCCAGCTATAATAATAGAACTTAGAATTAGGATTTTATTTATTTTTACAATTTTTTTATTTTATTTTGAATTTTACTGTTATTAAGAAGTGATATTTATTTTAGATTCTGTGACATAGCCAAGTGTACTTTAATTATGTTCCTATGGTGAAATAAATGAGTATGAGTATGTATCAACTAAGTAATGTTAGCTGTAGATTACTATTGAAACTACAAATCATTAAGTTAATTAGATTTACAGGGTATTTTTACACAGTGCAGTTTGTATAATGATAATAATAATAATGGCTGCCAAGCCGTGGCGAGTATGGCAACAACCCCCACATGATCTCGATGATCTATAAGGGCGGCCTATGTCCAGCTGTGGGCGTTCTTAGGTTGGGATAATTATGAATGATAATGCTGGTTATTTCACAGATCACCATCTAGCCCCAAAGTAAGTTAAACTTATGCTATGGGTAGATACCAGATGATTATTAGAGTACTTAGATAGGTTTTTTGTAAATACTCATTTACAAAAATACGCAGACTCGGAACAAATATGATTGCGTATCTCACGACAGGCTTGCAACAGGTATAAATCTCGTGATCGTCGTTGTCAAAGGTCAATTTTGTATAAAACTAGCTTTTGCCCGCGACTTCGTCCGCGTGGAGGTCATGAAACGTAAAATCCCCTTTTTCACGCAGAGCCACTTTGATTTGAAAATATAAATCCCATTTATTTCCTATCCCGTGGGAATTTCGAAAAATCCCTTCTTAGTGCACCTCTAGAATACTCAAGGTATATGTATGTGTGCCAAATTTCAAGTCTTTAGGTCTAGTGATTTAGGCTGTGCGTTGATATATCAGTCAGTCAGTCAGTCAGGACTTTGAATTTTATATATATAGATAGAGCAAGGAATTGACAAATGTGGTATTTAGAAATTTTAAACTTTTTTTTGGAAATACATATTTATCATACATAGAAAAATACCCAGACATGGGACAAATATCTGTAGAATAATTACAAACATTTGTACCGTGGCGAGAGTCGAACCCGCTACCTCCTACGTATAAGTCGGCCATTAGACTAACAGAGCCACGGAGGCAGTCAATATTTTAATATTTATTTTAAAGACGTTTTCTATTAAAAATCTAAGCAAAAGTTTTCCTGTGAACCAAAAAAGAATAACAAAATGTCCGCATTCCGTATCTGAAAAACTAGACGTCTAAGTCTTCATACATAAGAATATTCGTTTAAATAAAATAAGGCTGAAGGAGCAAGAAAACTAAGTCATCATAAAGAAAAACGCGAAACGATTGGAAGATCCATAGAGCGTTACTACCTGATAAAGTTCCTCGATAAATGAATGACAAAATCGAGCAAATACATACGATGGTATCTGCCCTATCCAGTTATTTTTCTACCGGTAATGTTTTCCTTATCCTCGGAGTAATCTTGTCTGTCACATACTATAATAATAGATGGATATTAAGTAAAACTTTTGCGAATGATTTTATCGTACAATGGTAGAATTTCCGGGCTATTACAGAATTATTTTATGGTTTTTTTACGGATTTTCTTACATTAAGAGTAAGTTTCTGATACATCACCTGACAGGAAGCGCATTAGTTTGATATAAAATATTACTTTGCCATTGTTCTTTTAATCGCTAGTATATTAATAAAAGAAAATATTTATGGTCATTGAAATCAGTCAATACGCCATATTTTTCTGCCCTCCATACCTTAGAATTAAACAGATTCAATACCAGTTAAAAGAAATCATCATTTCAGCCGTAAAACGTCCACTACTGAATACAGGCCTCCCTCGTGGATGGATATCCATGAGCGGTAGTTGCCATACTCACCACGCTTGGCAGGCGGGTTGGCGAGCGCAGTATGGGATGTTGATATACGGAAAGACGCTGCTGCCCATCTTCCAGAGGTATCCCTTAGCAGGCTCTTACTGCATCCACGGGCATGAGAGGAGGGGTAACATTCTACTGCTTGCACCTCACGGCACGGCATGTAATGCTGAATTCAAATTACCACTCGCCACGTCCATTCGAAGAACCAGTAAAATAATACGTTTACTACACGGTATCCATCCCCGACTTTAGATTCAAAATACCAATGAATTTTTCTTTCTTGTAAAATGAATTTGCACATTTTAATACATACATACTGACGGTAAAGGAAAACATCGTGAAGAAGCCCGCGGCTTAGTCAGATTCAAACGTATTAATAATGTTCTATCCTCTGAGTACCTATATATATCTCTTGGAATAAGCTGAGAGGATGTTATAGGTGCTGGGCTATCCTAATCCTAAATAGTTGCTGACGTTGCATAAACCGTTAGTAATCATTAGCTCCTAGAAAAGCCGTAGCATCTATCATAATTTTATCAAAATATCGTCCGTCGTCTTGTCAGTTCCAAAGTTGGAAACAAAAACGATCACAGTATATCACGTTTGGAATACCAGTTAGATGAAATGCTGAATTCAAATTAACACAATTAATGTTTTGCTACACTCGCTCATTTACGGTTCAACCATAATTGAAACCGGTCCCTAATCTTGAGGCAGACTTTGATCTTGGTAAACTGAATCTTAACCCAATGCTTTATGAGGCGAAGTATAGCAAGTCACCATCTAAACTTACCAGATCTAATCTACTTTACTTTGATCTAAATGGCGGTGAGCCGGAGTTTACGTTAGGCTTTTAGTTGTATAAACTACTGAGAGGTTGCTAAATTAACATTATTATACAATTGTTTTTGGTACAGCCACATTATATTGTATTTGGGAATTTACGCAAAAGAGCAACATATACTATTACTATTAGAAACTATTATAGATATAATGTGGTGTAAAATGAAATTAATTATAAAACAATAATAAGTACTATAACTTATTTTTTTAGCCTTAGCCACGCGAAATGATGGAAAATAATAATATAAGGTACCTAATTACGCGATAAGGTCAGGTTAATCAGTTTTAAAATTATATAATCTAAAAACAGACTAAATTTGGTTGTATACCTACAGTAAAAGTTGTGCCGATTCTAGGCAGAATAAAATCAGTGAGTGAATTTTAATGAAACCATTATTATGTTAACAAATTCTTTATATTATTCAAAACAATATCGCGTACCATCCAAACCATATTTCATAAGTGTATTTGTTACAAATATACCAAAATAATAATCGCTTAACCTTAACCCATTGTTTATCTAAACTACAAATGAGATAAGTCGCCCTAAACTAAGCATCAGTCTTGTTTCCAACGCGACACGATGAAGTACCTTCTACTCTTCTTGTTTATACAATGGAGCGAAGTGAGATACACATCGAGCGAAGACATTGGGCGACCTCATCTCCAATTCTCGTGCGTGTTACAAAGTCTACCTGGGCTAACTGGCCAATCAGCTATTCTTAAATGGCAAAATAAGTTGGTTGCTATAGCTTGGACTAAATTGCGGGGCGACTTCCAGACAAACCAAAACTACAGGTATTCACCTCCAGACACAAGGGTTTTTAAACCTGGGAAGAAGCGCCCGTCGACTACGGAAAGCCCAGCTAAGCAATTCGCCCGTTTCCCCGACGCACCAGTGGTTCCAGATGAATACAGTTTCGATGAAATAACTCGGTGGTTTCTCAAAGCCTGCCCTCAGAAGCTGAATTAAAACGATGACTTAAGTGTCAAGGACTAGGTGTGATTACAATCCAGCCGTCTTAGTACGTCAAAGTTCTATGGATCTCTAAATTATGGATATTAATAAATAAGTAATACTGGACACAACACCATCAATTTCCAAACCAAGCAAAGCTTGTAAACCAGATGGACGAAGAATACTTAAACATTTTTTGCGAGGTGACTTCCAGACAAGCCAAAATTACAGATGATGATGATGATGAAGTAAATGAAATCTATGATCTCCAAGTACTACAGTTGTAAGCGGCCTGCATGTCCAAGTCTTGTGCTAGTTTTGTAGCTAAACGTTCTACGTAGGTATATTTTAAGCAAGTTTTTAATTGATGCCAAAATATAAGTTAACCAACTATACATATATCTTTTTTGAATTCTTATACCTTAACATTTTGTGTATTTATTTATTTAACAAGTTAAGTAAACCCAGTTTTAACCCTAACAAGTTTTCTCGTAAGATGGATGGGCTATTTTTGTAACAAGATTTGAGTCTTAGTTTATTTAAATCAGATTTTATAATTAGAGGTTTCATGTACCGTGTTGTTGTGATAAATCCAATCTCACAAAAACACTCTTTGATAATGTCTCTTGACACTATCGTAAATTTACATAATAAATACGTTTGTAAATCTAAACTGAACATCATTTGAAGCTACGACGCGATATATGAAGTCATAATCCTATGGATTATAGAGCGATCCAAAATTCACATCGGGCGAGACAATTGTTGATACTACTGAGGCTAAACCGACGGAAAGACCCAATACCCCTGTGTGCTAAGACCTTTGCCTAACCGTGAACCTTCGGCGATTCTCAGGTGGCACGGAAAATTCGTTGCAATATATTGGAAGATAAATGGGGATATTCTATTATCTCCTAACTTCAGGTACCCAAGTAACCGTCCAGTAGGACCGAGACAGTTGAAGACGAAAACTACCACGGAGAGTCCGTTCCCAGATGCACCAGTGGTTCCTGATGAATACGGCTTCGCTGAAATATCACGATGGTTTACGAGAGCGTGCCCGCGTCAACAGTAACGTGATTCCTAGATAAGACAGCAAGGAAGAATGGGTACCCGAAATTTATTTATTCTTTGTTGTTCTAGTTTAATTGAAATAATGCATTATAGAATTTGCACGATGGATTTTGTTTCCTGTTTTTTCTTAGAATTATTTTGTAGAAGAATAAAGAAAAGCGAAGTAATCATCCACTTCAAAAACGGTTTCCAACTCTTTTTCATCAACAAGTTAAGGGATTATATACAGAAAGTGTAATTTGGTAAAGTGTTGAAGAAGAAAACAGGTGGCAACCAAAACTCCTCTATGATACGATTTTAATTTTAAGTTTTATGACTTAAAATTCGATGTTTAAAATCAATAATTATATATTTTTTCAACATAAACACCGACTTCAATGGCCTTGATGATGACAATGATGAAGATGATGATATTGAGTAGATAGGTGTGGCGGTAAATGGATGTACATATATCCTAGCTACCTTTCGATATCCGTGAACTTTCAAACATTGAAGAGTTTCGATGCCCATCAGTTTCAGTATACCAATTATCATACTTTCTATAAGCAAATGCTTGACTTGTTGCTTAAAATTCAAAGACCGAAATAGCTATAATGCATGCCTATAATAATTAAAGGAGTTCCCTCGATTCCTTAAGGATCCCATTCTGAGGAAGATTAAAAAAAATACAGACGCCTTGAGAACCTTCTCTTTATTTTAAAGTCAATTTAATAAACTTTTAAAACCATTTAAACACCTTCAAACCAAATAAGTTCAAACGGCTTTTATTTAAGCCAGGTTACAAAACCGGTGGACGTTTTATGGCTGAAATGAATTAATTCGAATAGAATTAATGAATAATTAATTGAGGCTTTATAATATCTTCATGTTCCCACGGGAACAGGAACTACGCGGGTGAAACTGCGAAGCGCTGCTAATCTTCACTATAAAGTGGTCGAACGCAAATTAATTTTACTTATTTATGTTGTAAGCGTGGCTAAAGATTACTCACTTTGATTAATATTTCTCTCTCTCTTTAGTACTAAATGCAGGAATATGACGACAATCATAAACTGTGTTAATTGTGTAGATGCTGTGTTTTATTTTGTAGATATTATCATGTGCAATGGAACACTGCCGTGCGCCGTGGGGTGCCGGCAGTAGAATGATACCCCTCCTCTCATGCCCGTGGATGCAGTAAAAGCCTGCTAAGGGATACCTCCGGAAGATGGGCAGCAGCGTCTATCCGTGTATCAACATCCCATACTGCGCTCACCAACCCGCCTGCCAAGCGTGGTGAGAACGGCAACTACCCCTCATGGAGATCCATGAGGGAGGCCTGTGTTCATCAGTGGACGTTTTATGGCTGAAATGATGAAATTGCACAGTCTTTTTTGCTTTCAGTTACAGATACATAGATCTGTTCTAAAGATTACCCAGAGCAGTAAAGTGGGGTAAGTTCGGCATCATTGTTTTACTCCAAAGTAACGCCCACTAAGTCGGGGCACGTAAATAATTAACGTAATACCACTTACATTGCTTTACAGCCGCCTCGGGTCTGTTATTGTTAAATTTGTGACTTGGGGCATTGTCTGTGGTTTATAGACATCAAAAGTTTAGCCATGAACGAGGATCGGGCACCAGATTATACTAACGGCATATGGTTGAATTCTTTAAAGGCGATGTGTTTTGTGTCATGGGGTGCCGGCAGTGTCGTACGGTGCCGGCAGTAGAATAATACCCTTCCTTTCATGCCTGTGGATGCAGTAAGAGCCTGCTAAGGGATACCTCCGGAAGATGGGCACCAGCGTCTTTTCATGTATCAACATCCTGTACTGCGCTCGCCAACCCGCCTGCCAAGCGTGGTGAGTATGGCAACTACCCCTCATGGAGGTTTATGAGGCTTGTGTTCAGTAGTGGACGTTTTACGGCTGAAATGATGAAAATGATGATATGTTTTATTGTCGTCATCGTTTTTTCAGAGTCACAGTGTTTTCCTTTACCATTTTTGCCGTTTTGGACCAAAATGGTAAAAAGGTAAAAATGAACCCTGATCTCTGTCTGTCTGTTATCTTGAGAACTATTGATGCTATCGACTTGAAATTTGATATGATGTAAGATAACGCTCATTCACGAGATTACATTAAAATCTTTAAAAACATTCTAATTATGATTGCTAATGGGGCAAAAAGGGGGTATCAAGAATCCTTTGCCTGAAATAAATACTAATCCTATT
This sequence comes from Pasiphila rectangulata, assembly GCA_963082625.1. Taxonomy (NCBI): domain Eukaryota; kingdom Metazoa; phylum Arthropoda; class Insecta; order Lepidoptera; family Geometridae; genus Pasiphila; species Pasiphila rectangulata. The sequence continues at coordinate 4,558,776 of OY720244.1, read as the reverse complement.
CTTCTTCTATTATGTAGATGATTTATAAAGCAACTGGTACTCGTAAAAAGCAGAACGTTGCAGGGCCTGGTACATCGTTAGATGGATTAGGCTTGTCCAGCACCTATACCATCACTCTAAACATCTTATAAGAATAAGAAACGTTTATTTTGTGTCACAAAATATAAAGCAATAACACACACAAAACAAAATTAGGAATACTGACAACAAAAATGGTCGCCACTCAGCTATTGTTACGGTAAGTCTGTGAGCCGTTACTGTAACGCTGGTTTTCTGTGACGCCGGCGTGCGCAAAGCAACATCTGAGACATTAAGTATCATACAAAAAACAACAATAGAGCTAAAATTATACATAAATGCAGTGGCAAGACAAACAAACAAAAACAGAATTATAAACAAAATGGATACAAGTCCATAAAAACATATTTATAAAAGAGTTTCTTTAAAGTAAATTATCAATAAAGTCTACAGAATGACTACGTGGGGGACTGTTGAAGGTGTATAAGATTTTTTTTCATAGAATAAAATACCCCCTTTTTCACGCAGAGCCACTTTGATTCGAAAATATAAATCCCATTTATTCCCTATCCCGTGGGAATTTCGAAAAATCCCTTCTTAGTGCACCTCTAGGACACTCAAGGTATAGTATATGTGTCCCAAATTTCAAGTCTTTAGGTCCAGTGGTTTAGGCTGTGCGTTGATATATCAGTCAGTCAGTCAGTGAGTCAGTCAGGACTTTGAATTTTATATAGAGGTATATATAGATAAACTTAGTAGACGTCTGAAGCTGACTGACTACATAATCAGATGTTGACCTTCAATGATAAAGCACGTGTTAAAACAGTAACTATTTCAATTAAATATATATCTATATACGACCTTCGGTTCGTAAGTCAGGGGTACATACCACTACGCCACCACAGCTCTTTTCATGAAACAAAACCTACATCATTATTTCAGCCGTAACACGTCCACTATTGAACACAGGCCTCCCTCATGGATCTCCACGAGGGGTAGTTGCCATACTCACCACGCTTGGTAAGCGGGTTGGTGAGCGCTGTACCGGATGTTGATACACGGAAAGACGCTGCTGTCCATCCTCCGCATGTGTCCCTTAGCAGGCTCTTACTGCATCCACGGGCATGAGAGCAGGGGTAAAAATCTACTGCCGGCACCCCACGGCCGTGCCTATATAAATCCTTAGAACCATTACACTCCTTCGTAATCGGATAATACTTGTTTCGTCTAATCGTTAATGTACAAAATATAAGTAAGGTCGGGTAATCCTTGGCTTAAGGTTTGCCGTTTTCGTGGCCTTTTAACCCCTGTCACAAGTCGGAAAACGTGGAGAGCCGCATTAAATATTCAATTAGGGACCATTTGGCCATTCATCAGGCTGACTTGGGAGATATACTCTCTGGAAGCGCCTTGTATACAAAATATAAAGCACAAAACCACAACTTATGGTAATTTTATCGAATCAGTGCAAAAAATATCCAGCAATAAACATCAACCTTATAATACTATTCATTTTGTAAAAACGGGAATTACTCACGTAGTATTGTAACATTTTTACAAAATGAATAGTATATCTCACGTTAATTTTGAAATTGAAATTATAATACTACGTGAGTAAATCCCGTCATCACAAAATGAATTACTTGAAAATTCCATCAATTGTAAGTTGAACGGGCTTTCTGCTCACGTTAATTGTACGTCGAAAATAGGTCCTCTCGCGCGCTCGCTGGAAGGTGAAGGTGCCGCGTAAGACTTCATTCCCTGAGGAACTGAACACGTTGGAAACCTATTTTCGACGGATAGTTAACGTGAGTTAAAAGCCCGTTTAACATTACAATGGATAGTATAACCCACTTGTTTCGAAAGTGAAATTCCATCAATTATCAAGCTTCCATCGTAGAAGCTTTGCTTAGTTTAATAAATAATAAAAAATAAAAATTTATTTATTTAAAAAAAAGGTTTTGATGTTACAGAGCATATTGAATTTAAAAAATATGGTAACAATAATGTAGTTGCCTACAGAATAATATTAAAATACTCTGCCCAGTAAAAAAAAACCTGTGTGCTGTCAATGCGTCGACTCCTCGTTCTAAATAAGTGATTTACTTGTGCTTAGACACGAGGGGTGCTCTTTCTCGGCATACTCAGGGACGGGCTTGTAGGAACATGGAGTATTGTATTGAGTATGTAGTTGTTTGTATATGTTGTGGTTTGGAAGGAAGATGATGTTTTGTGTTGTGCCAGGCAAAGTTTGTGTATAAGAAAAGTGGCCTTTATCCTACATCATGTTTGTATACATTCAGACTAGAGTGTCAATTCATGTTTTCGCTATAATGATAAGTACTCAGGTAAAATATTTTAGAACGAAAGTAAAGCAAATGGATGACATAACCTTTTTGTTAAATTCCTATAACGCGCTAACGAAGCGTTATAGCATTTTCCTTAGTCGCCGGAGTGTTGAAAATTAATAAAGCTTGTTACAAGGATTCCTTGTATTATGTACACGTGTTCCGTTAATTTTTGAAGCCATTCCGATTGCTATCTACCAACGATTAATTTTATTTTTTTTATTATTGGTAACCTATGTCGTTCCACTGCTGGGCAAAGGTCTCCACCAAATTCCTCCAACCATCTCGATTCTTCGCAGACACATAAATAAATTATTTTTCAACATTTCTCACAGCACCGTCTACCCCCAAGGTAAGCAGAGCTTGTGTCTGCTACCCGTAGTAGCAGATGATTGATGGGATACCTATATATATATATATATATATATATATATATATATATGTGTATATATATATATACATATATAGGAAGTGTACTGGGACCTTTATTGTTCCTTATACATACATATATATAAACGACATAACAAGAGCAACTGACAACTCAATGATTTTATTTGCGGATGACTGCACTGTAATATGTAATAGCGAAGATGAAATTAGTTCTAGTTTGACATCTATAGTAAACTGGCTAAAAATAAATAACTTACAAATAAATTTGGACAAAACTCAATTAATGAAATTCGAGCAGACATGTAAAAGCAATCAAGTAACTTTAATAGATTTTGAAGGTAAAGTTATAAGTGAAACAGAATCAGCAAAATTCCTTGGACTACATATAGATAAAAACATGAAATGGCAATCACATTTACAGTTTGTCCACAAAAAAACTGTCCAATCTGCATATGCCCTACGTCAACTACGCAAAGTAGTAAATAGCAAAAGTTTATTGGTGGCGTACCATGGAAATGTCGTTTCTAGGCTCAGATATGGAATAATTTTTTGGGGAAACGCTACTAATATAAACAGCATATTTATTGCTCAAAAAAGCTGTATTAGAGCAATATGCGGTATTGGAAGAAGGGAGAGTTGCAAGTCATTTTTTAAATCTTTACGACTCCTAACACTGGCATCTATCTATATTCTCGAAACTGCACTCTTTGTAAAACGTAACCCTGACTCATTCTTAATGGTAACGAGCGCACGGCGCTGTAATTTTATGCAGTCCAGAAAAAACGTTAAAACGACATTAATTAGTAAGAGCATTTTGGTGATGAGCGCTAAAATATATAATAAACTACCAAGTGAAATTAGAAATTGTGACGATGTTAATAATTTTAAATCTAATCTATTTAATAATCTTATAGATAGGACATTTTATTCTGTTCAAGAATTTTTTGACTATAAGGAAAAATAATAATTGCGTGTTTGTTCTTATTTCAGTAATTTTTTCTACATTTTAAATTTTAATCTATAATTATTGTGAATCTGATTATGTTATTATAAATTAAATGACTGCGTTGTATCCGTTGCTAGTATAAGAATCTTTTGCATGCTTTACAAGTAGATCATGGATGCCCATCAGTGTTATTTATTGTCATCTTTTTATACCCATGTATCGCAAAACTGAATAAATGAAATGAAATAAATGAAAATGAAATGAAATATTTTTTTTGTAAATACATATTTTACAAACATTGAACTAATATAATACTCAAAAAAAAATAATTCTATGATAAAATCTAAAATGTCGCTGGAAGTACCCAAACCGATGAAAATTTATCAGCAAGAGTCCTTTCCAGTCATCTTTATCGCGGATGAGTGCCTCAGATAAAGTATGAAATGGACACTGCCTGCATTATTTATGTTGTTTGTGAGAGAGGTAACAAAATTTTGCATTCATTTGTTCGGAAGGCGGCGGAACGAATCTGAATTCTATTATTACGGTCGTTAAATTGAATTATGAGTGGCTGCCAAGTAGTACACATTGTTTTGTTTGTGTGAAGTGTTCGCGAGGTTGTTTGAATAGCTGGTGAAATATTTTCATGGATATAATCTGGCTTGGCGGGCGGACATTTGGTTGCGTGGAACAATTCTGAAGCTAAAGTGTCATGAGAGCTGGATACATTTTTAGGAAATAAGTTCTTCGGCATTCGGTAGAAGTCAAGTGATAGAAATCATCATGCTAATTCATTTGTTTCATCATCATCATCATCATCATCTCAGCCGTACAACGTTCACTGGACATGGTCCCCCTTATGAGTCTTCAACTACTGGTTGTTACCATACTCACCACGCAAGCGGGTTAGCGAGCGCAATACAGGATGTTGATACATAGAAAGATATTGCTGCCTATCTCGCTGAAAAAAGGCAAATACCGTGTGGTGCCAGCAGTAGCATGTTGCCTCTCCACTATTGCCCGTGGATGAATTAAGATTAAATATCTCTTAATGCTACTGTTTGGCGTGTCTTAGTTATGTATGTAAATCAAATCCATGAAAAACGTAAATGATTTTGATTTTATTTAGTATTTTAACTCTGCAAACCACTTTAATTCAGATCACAGCAGACTACATCGTAATGAAGTTTAAGAAAACAATTTGTCTTAGCACGTGCTCTGCGGTCTGGAACACACGACCGACATCAAACCCGCATTCCCTTTACTAATGCGTGTGAGGACATGTTTGGGTACAACGGAGCTATAAGCGGAGCGGATTGTGAAATATTGTATTTAATTGTCTTTTTTAAACTTTCGCGATCACAACACATTATTAACATACATATTATAACCGGGTATTTATCCCGGGAAGACTGATGTGGCATCAGTCTTCCCGGGACCATGCTTGGTGCAATCCAAGCGAAACGTCGGGATCGTTATCGCGTAAATTACCTTTATTATTATAAAGGTAATTTACGCGATAAATACCCGGTTATATGTATGTTAATAATGTATTGTATTTAACATTTAATTTTGTTGATATAGCAAAATACAAAACAAACAAGCTAGTAATAGATTTTTTCTTGAAATAGATGGGACTATAATAATAATAATCATCATCATTATAGCCAAAGGACTGCTGTCTACGTTCACGGCTAGACATAGGCCATGGATCTCGAAGATCATGAAAACTATCTCCAAAGAATGTCATATGCTTAGGCGAGGATTTATCTCGTCTAAGGTCATATGACAATAGAGATAAGTTATTAGCTATAATCAAGTAGGTATAACACTTTTGCCGTGGGGTGCCGGCAGTAGAATGTTACCCCTCCTCTCATTCCCATGGATGTAGGTAAGAGCCTGCTAAGGGATACCTCCGGAAGATGGGCAGCAGCGTCTTTCCGTGTACCAACATCCCGTACTGCGCTCGCCAACCCGCCTGCCAAGCGTGGTGAGTATGGCAACTACCCCTCATGGAGATCCATGAGCCAGGCCTGTGTTCAGTAGTGGACGTTTTATGGCTGAAACGATAACACTTTATTTTTACAAACTTGCCTAAATAATGTAAACATTAATAGGGGGCGAAGCCCCTATCATGCATAGCGCTGTCTGTCTGTCTGTGCATGACACGATTACAACCGAACGCGTTGACCGATTTACATAAAACCTGTTTTGTTAGCACTGTCTTAATGAGAGAAGGGTACTGATTGATTTTGGTGACCCTAGGGTCACAGGGACCGGGGTTATTGTGACCTCAATGTTTACACACACAATGTTGTTTTGTTAAACCCCGTACCAATGCTTGCTTTAAGAATGTGCCATCAGCTTTATTTGTCACTGTTGTTTTTATTATTTTTCTTTATGATATCTTATCAAATCTATTAAAATTTTAGTGTGATGATAGGTCACAAGCTTATGAATTTATCATTAGCTTGTGACCTAGTTTTTGCCTAAAAAACAGGATCACTTAGTTCAGGCACACACTAAGTTCTATAAGATTCTTTTATTATATTAGATATAAGTGATATATTTTATTATATATAGATAATTATTTCTACTTAGCCATAAGTTATTTGAATATAAATTATTGTTTTGTATTATTGTATTTTAAGGGTATCATTAACATACATTTATCTGGAATTTACTTTTATTATTTATTATAGTTTATTTATTACGATAAATACCCGGTTGTAATGTGCTAATGTATTATGATATGATAAGGGGATTGTTGCCATACTCGCCACGCTTGGCAGGCGGGTGGACAAGCGCAGTGCGGGATGTTGGTACGTGGAGAGACGCTGCTGCCTATTTTCCGGAGGTACCCCTTGGCAGATTCTTACTGCATCTAAGGGCAAGAAAGGAGGAGCAAAATTTTACTGCCGGCAGGACGTTTGTCCCCAAAGTGCATCGAGCGGTTACATAGCATCAAGAATCGATTTGACGGGCGTAGGTTCGAACCCCACTGGATTCGATAACTTATTTGTTAAAACTTGACATTCCCGCCTATTTTATAGCCAAGAAATCACTACCAAAACTCACAACTAAAGTATCCACGCCAACGCTTTTCCGTGTAAAGTCAGACAAGCTAAAAGCTTTGTTACCAGACAGAGGCCAAGAAGTAAAAGTTTCATTTTGACTTCGATGGAAAGAAAGTTTCACAATTCACTAAATTACTTAAGACGACCTCTGTAGCGCAGCGGGCAAGGTCCGCCTGCGACGCAAGAGGTTCGATTCCCGCCTCGGGACAAATGTCTGTACGATCTGAAGATATTTGTTGTTTTGGATATTTTTCTATATATCATTAAAAAATATCTATATACATTTGTAGTATAATGGATTTTGTATAACAGTCATCTAGTACCCATAACAGAAGCTCTGCTTAGCTTGGGACTAGATAATGCTGTGTGTTTTGTCCAACAACATCATCATATCGGCAATAGGACGTCCACTGCTGGACAAAGGTCTTATTGATCTCCAGGTACTGCGGTTGGAAGCGGCCTGCATCCAACGCCGACCCGCGGTTCTTACCAAGTCGTCTGTTCATCTTGTAGGTGGACGTCCTACGGTCTCCTTCCGGTCCTTGGCTTTCATTCGAGAACTTTGCGGCCCCGTCGGCCATCTGTTCTGCGCGCTATATGGCCTGCCCATTGCCACTTCAACGTGCTTATCCGTCTAGCTATGTAGGTGACCCAAGTTCTTATACGTATCTCCTAATTTCTGATTCAAACGCGCAGAGAAACCCCGAGCACAGCCTTCTCCATATCTCGTTGAGCGACTCTAAGCTTATTCATAAGGCCAATAGAGAAGGACCACGTGTCGGTTCCATATGTCATCACTGGTAAACCATGACATAAAATATGGAACACTGACTTTCGTCTTCAGGCACTGAGGTATATTAGACGAAAAGACGTTGCGAATTGTCCCAAACGCTGCCTATTGGAGTCGGATTCGACAATTGACCTCTTTCTCAAAGTTGGGCCTACCTAATTGTACTGATTGTCCGAGGTATGCGTACGCGTCGACAACTTTAAGAACCGAGTTCTCAACCATAACTGGAGCAGGCATGACATAGATATTCGACATATTTTCATCTTGCCCATGTTCATGTTAAGGCCTACCCATTGGGAGACTCGATTTAAGCATCGTACTCGTTCTTCCATCGACTTTGCAATGATCAAAATACCGTCGGCAAACCGAAGGTGAGCGATGTATTCGCCGTTAATATTAATGCCCAGTCCATTCCATTTAGGAGCTTGAAGGCATCTTCCAAAGCGGTTGTAAACAGTTTCGGAGAGATGACATCTCCCTGTCTTACGCCTCTTTTTTCGCCTACGAGCTCTGTTCTTGTACTGACATAGTGGCATTTTTATACAAACACTTCGATGGACCGATAGTCAATACGGCATCGTTGAAGAGACTCATCACCGTCCATGCTTCGATCGAATCAAAGGCTTTCTCATAGTCTACAAATGCGATACATAGCGGCAAGTTATACTCTTCGATCTTCTGTATGACTTGCCGCAGCGGATGTATGAGGTCTATGGCACTGTAGCCTTTTCGGATCCTGGCTAGGGAGGCTGGAAGTCATCAAACCTGCGTTCAAGACGGTTGTAATTCTTAAGCCAGGTGTTGTCACCATTCTTGAAGAACAGAACCACCACGCTCTCGTTCCATGCTTTTACTTTTACAATTAAATGAGAACCTGATAATCAAATGGAATAGACTCAGCCCTGGACTGAGTTAACTACAGTCTACTCAGAGCTGGTTTTCAGTTTATCCCAGAGTTCGTATTTAGGTGAAAGTAAAAGTTTATAATTGTAACAGCAAGGGAAAAATAATCAGAGTTAAAATACAAAACAATAAAGGGTATACATAACTGTATAGATTATAGCGTCTTAGAATGTTTAATCCTGTGATGTAATAAATCTAATGTGAAATAAATTAATAAAATGCAAAGAAAAATTTTAACAAAATATGAGAGAATGATTATTTTTTTCACAACACTAACACGTTGGAAGTAGTTTTAATGTTTAGTCTGTATTCTAATATTCATGTGCTGAAAGCAACCAAACCAGCGGAGCGTTCTAAACTCAGGACTCGTAATACTCCCAGACACCTGCCACATTCAAAGCATCTGAAATATTACTGTCACATCGCTAGCATTGAAGAGATTGTAGCGGTTAAGGTATTCTACTACACAGTGTAATTTTATGAGAACCTCTGAATGACCTACATCAAAATTGTATTTTTATTATAAGATAGTAAGGCCTACATCTAGTATAGTTGCTTTAGTTAACTGCGTCAGCAACTGGTGTTCTTGCTGGTCAGGACATTTTAGATATATTAAAAGCTGGCCCAGCACCTCCCAGCTTAGCTTTTTTTATACCACTTAATGACGAGACAAGCCGATGGCCCACCTGATGCGGTAACATCTACCTAACTGTTAACAGCAATACTTCGGTGATCACAGTCAGGAAGCATGTGACTATGTGACCAACGCTACACTGCATTGCACCCGTCACCCTGAGACAGAGTTGTAAGATCTCATGTGCCGGAACACAGCAATGCAGATATAACTGCCGCCAAGCAGTAATGTCTCCATTGCTGTGTTCCGGTTTGTTTGTGTTCCAGCTTAGTCGGCTATTAGTCATAGGAAAGCACATATCAATACGTCTGAAGGGAACAATTTCACCAAATTATCGTTGACAGTTCTAAAATAACAAATGTCAAATCTGTAATTATAGTTAGCTTTAGGATGTACAAAAACAGGACCGATACAATTGTTTATTGATTTTAGATGAGTTGGGGCACTTTCACTTATAAATAGTAAAAAAATATTCAGATATGCGGGCGAAGCTGCAAGCTAAAGCTTTAGACATTATTATTATTATTTAGCCTCCACTGTCCCACTGCAGGGCAAAGGCCTCCCTTCCCTTCTTCCACTCTTCGCGATTTAACGCAGTGACAGGCCACGACAATACTACTAATATTATAAATCCGAAAGTTTGTATGGATGTTTGTTACCACTGCTGAAACTTAGCACATACGACGTGTCCCAAAATTCCACAATAAGCCTACACCGGTGGATGAACCCGCTCGTGAGTACCCGAGAAAAATATACATTAATTAATTTTTAAGGGCAAGTTAAAAATTAAAAGCTTCCGTCAACTGTTTCTCTGGATATTTTTAACAACCATGACCACAATTTTAAAAATATTTCTTACCTTTAGGTACGGCTTTTTTAATGATTTTTAGAACACGTTGTATGAACACGTTGCCCTGGATTAACACATAGGGTATTTTTTACCCGGGCAAAGTTACAGGCGGAAGCTAGCATCTTATACATTAGAGTTTGGTTCACTGTAATCCAACAGCACCAGAACAATCTTATACATTACAGTTTGGTTCACTGTAATCCAACAGCGCCAGAACAGTACAAAGGCTTTGCCCAGTGAAGCGTTCCAATTCACAGAATGCTTCTAGAAACATGTATTACATTTGAAGCTACAAATAACGGTCGCAGGCATAGTGTTGCAGCTTTAATAATCAATTATGCAGAAGTTTGTAGGTTCAATTCCCGCCGGGGCACAATTTTTTTACATTATGCTTCTCGAGTCTGGAAGTTTTGTATATGATAAGTCATCATTATCACCATCTTAACCTTAGGACTACTATATCCACGTCCACAGCTGGACCTAGGCATCCCCCATGGATCTCCAAGATGATGAGGGAGTTGCAGCCATACCCGCCACGACGAGTCTCGTCAAGTGGGTTGCCGAGCAGTACGGGATGTTGGTACACGAAAAGACGCTACTGCCTATGTTCCGGAGATACCCCTTTGCTGATTCTTACTGCATCCACGGGCAAGAGAGGAGAGTCAAGATTCTACTGCCAGTACCCTACGGCTATACAGTATGTATGATACGTACATAAAAAAATATTGAAATTTTCTCTCCACCATATGGTACAAATGGTTGCTGTGGGGTGCCGGCAGTAGAATGTTGCCCCTCCTCTCCTACCCGTGGATGCAGTGAGAGCCTGCTAAGGGACACCTCCGGAAGATGGGCAGCAGCGTCTATCCGTGTATCAACATCCCATACTGCGCTCGCCAACCCGCCTGCCAAGCGTGGTGAGTATGGCAACTGCCCCTTATGGAGATCCATGAAGGAGGCCTGTGTTCAGTAGTGAACGTTTTATGGGTAAAATGATGATGATGATGATATGGTACAAATCACGACCTCTGCTTACATGGGGATGGTGCTGTGTGAAATGTCCAGCGTTTATTAAGGGCTCCGTACCCAAAAGATAAAATCAGGACCCTATTACTGATACTCCGCTGTCCGTCTGTCTGTGTGTCTGTCTGTCACCAGGATGTATCTCATGATCGTGATAGCCAGACAGCTGAAATTTCCACAGATGGTGTATTTTTGTTGCCGCTATGACAACAAAAAACGGAATAAAATTAATATTTAAGGAGGGCTTCCATACAACAAACGTAAACGTGAATACCGTTAACAGGTAGACGCTTGAAATATTATTAATAAATAAATAAAATAAATAAATAAATAATGCTGGACAAATCACACAGCATCATCTAGCCCCAAGCTTAGCAGAGTTTGTGTTATGGGTACTAGATGACTGATATACTTAATACATTATACTATATAGATAAATATTTTTATTATACATAGAAAAACACCCAGAACACCCTGAACAAATATCTGCAGATCGTACAGACATTTGTCCCGAGGCGGGAATCGAACCCGCAACCTCTTGCGTCGCAGGCGGACCTTCGCCCGCTGCGCCACAGAGCTCGTCATTAATGGAATCACGCGTTACTTTGCGGAAATCCATGACAATAAAATGCTATTGAAACTAGATATTTTAATTGCATTTTATTGACTTGAAATATTCACAGAATATTAATTTGTATCATGAATCATCAATCCAGCCGTAAAAAGTCCACTACTGAACAGGCCTCCCTCATGGATCTCCATGAGCGGTAGTTGCCATACTCACCACGCTTGGCAGGCGGGTTGGCGAGCGCAGTACGGGATGTTGATACACGGAAAGACGCTGCTGCCCATCTTCCGGAGGTATCCCTTAGCAGGTTCTTACTGCATCCACGGGCATGATAAGAGGAGTAACATTCTTTTGCCGGCACCCCACGGCTCTTATAATGTACGCTCTTATTAAGTTGTATATTTATTTTCAAAATACATATATATTCAAATTTAAATAAAACAAAGATTTAAGGAGGGCGAAAAAAATATTTTAATGCCGTTTTTTACTCGATATTGTAAAATGTACAAATCACAAACAAAAGTTGGTGTGCTACCTCAAAAACAAATTGTTTTGCCAAATAATGGTACGGAAGGAACCCTTCGCAATAGACCGAGTTTTACACTATTTGCGATCAGCATCGTCTAATTAGTTACTAAGTCATTTTGTATCCTTGTTCTAAATAAATATTTATCCTATTTATTTTTTATTTATTGTAGTGACGCATTTATTTTATTTATTGTCGTGGCGGCAATAAAACCTCCATAAAACCTACATCAAAAAGGAACGTACGAATTATATTTCAACTAGAAGAGAGCTACATACATTTTTAACTTAGCTGAGATGGGGCACTCTCTACTCTGGGATTGTTGGAGTTTTTGTTTCATGTAAGTGCTTTTTGACCTTACCTGTATGAAAATCATGCCCATTTGACTTTTAGAATCATATTTTTATATATTTTTTTTGTCATTACTTAATAATCTTTTAAATACTTAAATAATAATCTTATTTATGTTAACTTTAATATTGAAGGACTCAATAATTTGTTAGCTTGTAAGTCTTTCATCATCATCATTTCAGCCGTAAAACGTCCACTACTGAACTACTGGGATGTTACAGTATGGGATGTTGATACACGGATAGACGCTGCTGCCCATCTTCCGGAGGTATCCCTTAGCAGGCTCTTACTGCATTCATGGGCATGAGAGGAGGGGTATCATTCTACTGCCGGCATCCCACGGCGGATATTAATAGGTCTTTACCTATGAAATTGCCGTTCTTCAGTACTGGTAATTTCAAATAAAAAAAAATTTGACATGGCTTGGTATTTCAAATTCAAATTAATTTTGTTTTAAAAACATGACATTCTTTTTACAAACTCAGTCTTTTTTTTATTGATTAGCGTTGTATTTTCATTACATTTGAACATTTTTCGTCATAATGGGTACCTTACAAAATCGTGTAATTATGGAATATGAGTTCCGTCGTGGCACCAACGTGACACAAACGGAACGTAACATCAAAAACGTTTATGGAGAGAACTGTACAAACGAACGCACAACCCGTTACTGGTTTTCCCGGTTCCGTTCTGGAAATTTTGACTTGAAAAATTAAGCTCGTGGCCGTCTGAAGACTATTGTCAACAATGATGAATTAAAGGCGATTGTGGAAGCTGACGAAACTCAATCTACAGCTGAGATAGCAGCAGCTTTTGATGTTAGCATCAAAACAATATTGATCCATTTGCGACAAATTGGCAAGGTAAAAAAGCTTGATAGATAGGTACCCCACGAACTTAGCGCTGGCGAGCGCAACGTACGCGTTGAGACCTGTCTCGCGCTGCTCAACAGACAAAAAAATGAAGGAATTTTGAACCGAATTGTTACGTGCGATAAAAAATGGATTCTGTTCGACAATCGAAAGCGCTCAACAAGTTGGTTAGATCCTGGTTCAGCACCAAAGCAATGCCTTAAACCAAAAATGACCCCTAGAAAGTGATGGTCACTGTTTGGTGGTCTAGTGCGGGTGTGATTCACCACAGTTTTTTATAAAACGGCATGAGCATTACTGCAGGATGTGTACTTTAAAGAACTGGAGACAATGATAGAGAAGCTTGCACATCTGCAACCAGCTTTGGTCAATCGGTCGTCCCCACTGCTCCTTCACGACAACGCGCGACCCCATACTGCACAACAGACCAGTTTCCAAGCTGCAAGAGCTGGGGTTGGAAGCTCTCCCTCATCCGCCATACTCACCAGACCTTGCACCTACCGACTATTACTTTTTTCAAAATTTAGACAACTTTTTAGTAGGTAAAAAATTCAATTCCCGAGGGGCAGTACAAAATGCCTTTGAAGAGTTTGTTGCCTCCCGTGCAGCTGATTTTTACAAGAAGGGCATCAATAAACTGCTAATGCGTTGGCAAAGATGCGTCGATTGCATGGGGTGTTACTTTGAGTAATAGAAATAAAAAAGTTAGGAAAAAAAGTACTTTCATTTATTCCATACAAAACGGCAATTTCATAGGTAAAGACCTAATATAATTAAAATAAAAAAAAACATAAACGTACGTGGTTGTAGATAAAAATAGACAAATAAATTAAGAACCTTTTATTTCTGAGCTTGATATTTTGAGACGTACGAAATTTACCGTGGCCATCCACCTAAATAAATAATTATGTGTTCCGTATAATTTTAATGAATGTTAATTTAATTTAAAATTCAATTAAAAGTTGAGTGAGGTAAAGTTTCATTAGCACACGTAAGTAGAAACAGTAACATCCGAGTTTCCGGTGTGCTTTGTCAGTTTTTCGTAAAGGTTCGGAATAAACATTTTCGAATATTAATTATGTTTAACGAATTCCTTCTCTATAACTTGCTTGTTCCATTTTCGTCGACGCAGTAACGCAGTAGTTAGTAGTCGTTGTTTCCTATGATAATAATCCGATCAACTTAAGCTCGATCAAACACTCTACCGTAGGGTGCCGGCATTGCCGTGGGGTGCCGGCAGTAGAATACTGCCACTTCTATCTTGCCCATGTATGCAGTAAGAATTTGGCAAGGGCGTCTCTCCGTGCATCAACATCCCGTACTGAGCTCGCCAACCCGTCTGCCAGGCGTGGCAAGTATGGCAACAATCTCTCATGGTCAGTACGCAGTGATCCATTAATGATAATAAAGGTAGTTGCATCAAGAACCAGATCCAGAAGGCAGTACTTTCTGGACTCGGGACGTATAGTAAGGAGATTCCTCTCCCTGCAGCTTAAGCCTTGCTTCGCGGTTGGTGATTCACCGTATATATATAGTTTGATAGAATAAATTACCATTTATTCACTAGCCAGCCAGCCCAACACCTATACCATCCTCTCAGTTAGGCCCGCGTTAGGGAAAATCCGACTAAATTTTGATTCGTAGAAAGGCTTACTGCCATTTTGCGACTATAAAAGCTTTATATGTTTATTTTGACTTTTTTCACTCTTCCTCGTGAATGAACTTATTTGGATAAAACCTTTTTGCTACGCCGCCGTAGACTGGCTACAACCACCTATTAGCCATATTGGTGCTACGCCGCGGCGTAACACCGATATGGCTAATTGATTATGATCGTTCTTATTTTTTTTTCTTTTACGATTTTTAAATTCTACTTTACTTTCTTAAATATGTATACATATTTAGGAATACTTTTTGGCACAAAAAAAAATTAAAAAAAATTGTAATACGCAATCATCATCATCATCATCATTTCAGCCGTAGGACGTCCACTGCTGGACATAGGCCTCCCTCATGGATTTCCAGTTGTTGCGGTTGGAAGCGATCTGCATCCACCGTCGACCTGCGGTCTTCACCAGGTCATCATCCCATCTTGTTGGTGGACGTCCTACGCTGCGCTTGCCGGTCCGTGGCCTCCACTCGAGAACTTTTCGGCCCCATCGGCCATCTGTTCTGCGAGCTACATGGCCTGCCCATTGCCACTTCAACGTGCTAATCCGTTTGGCTATGTCGGTGACCCGAGTTCTTCTACGTATCTCCTCATTTCTGATTCGATCGCGTAAAGAAACCCCGAGCATAGCCCTCTCCATAGCTCGTTGAGCGACTCTGAGCTTATTCATGAGGCCAATCGTGAATGACCACGTTTCGGTTCCATATGTCATCACTGGTAACACACATTGATCGTAGACTTTCGTCTTAAGGCACTGAGGAATTTTGGACGAAAAAACGTTGCGTAGTTTCCCAAACGCTGCCCATCCGAGTTGGATTCGTCGATTGACCTCTTTCTCAAAGTTGGACCTACCTAACTAGACAGTTTGTCCTAGGTATACATACGCGTCGACAACTTCGAGAGCCGAGTTCTCAACCATAACTGGGGCAGGCACCACATGGACATTCGACATAACCTTCGTCTTGTCCATGTTCATTTTAAGGCCTACCCGTTGGGAGACTCGATTGAGGCCTTCGAGCATCGTGCCGAGTTCCTCCATCGACTTTGCCATGACCACAATATCGTCGGCAAACCGAAGGTGAGTCATGTATTCGCCGTTAATGTTGATGCCTAGTCCTTTCCATTCCAAGAGCTTGAAGGCATCTTCCAAAGTGGTCGTAAACAGTTTCGGAGAAATAACGTCTCCCTGCCTTACGCCTCTTTTTAAGGGAATATCCTTCGAACTCTGTTCCTGTACTCGGACTGACATAGTGGCGTTTCTATACAAAGACTTCAACACTTCGATATACCGATAGTCAATTCGGCATCGTTGGAGAGAATCGAGCACCGCCCATGTTTCGATCGAATCGAAGGCTTTCTCATAGTCCACAAACGCGAGACATAGCGGCAAGTTATACTCTTCGGTCTTCTGTATCACTTGCCGCAGCGTATGAATGTGGTCTATGGTACTGTAGCCTTTTCGAAACCCGGCTTGTTCGGGACGCTGGAAGTCATCAAACCTGCGATCGAGACGATTTGCGATGATCCTTGAGAACAGCTTATAAACATGGCTCAAAAGCGAGATCGGTCTGTAGTTCTTAAGCAAGGTGTTGTCACCTTTCTTAAAGAACAGTACCACGACGCTTTTGTTCCATGTTTTTGGCGTAATACCTTCGAGCAAGACGGAGTTGAAGAGCTTCTGAAGGACTTTAAGTATCGGTGATCCACCCGCTTTCAGAAGCTCTGACGTGATTCCGTCCTCCCCCGGCGCCTTGTCGTTCTTAAGCTGTTTTAGGGCCATCCTGATCTCGTACAGGCTGATGTCCGGGATATCTTCGGTATAATGTCGGGTCAGCTTGGCTCTAGGGTCTTCTGCCACACTGCAAACAGGTTTAGTGACCGAATCGTAGAGCTGTCCATAGAACCTTTCGACTTCCCTTAACACATCGGCTTTACTTGACGCTATGCTGCCATCTTCCCTCTTCAGCTTCGTCATCTGGCTTTGCCCAATAGACATATCTCTCGCGAACACTTTGGAGCCTTTGTTCCGCTCTATCGTATCTTTAATACGAGCTGTATTAAAGGTACGAATATCGTGCCGCAAGGATTTCCAAACTTGTCTATTGAGCTGCCTATGTGACTTAGCATCATCGGGAGACTGCAGTCGTGATGAGCGTCGTTCAGCCATGAGGTTAAGAGTGTCATCAGAGAGTTTCTGAGGTCTATTTGTACGGGGCGTCTTAAAGAACTGAGACCCCACCGTATGGACAGTTTCTACGAACCTGTTATTGATCTCGTCCACTGATGCATGTTCTTCGAGACCCAGACAATCAAAGCGATTTGAAAGTTCGAGTTGAAAGCTCTCGAGGTTTTGGATATGTGCGCGAGTGGGTCGGAGCGTAGATTTCATCAGACGGGACCTTTCAAGTCTAACGTTCATATTCAATGTGCCTCTAACGATTCGGTGATCACTTCCGGTTTTCACCCTGTGAATCACAGTGACATCATTGAATACCCGTTTCTTGTTGGTCAAGATGAAATCAATCTCATTTCTCGTGGAACCATCGGGGCTCATCCAGGTCCATTTCCTGTGAGGCGGCTTCTGGAAGAAAGAATTCATCATAAAGAGTCCTTCTTTCTCCAGAAAATCGGCCAGCCTCTGTCCCCTGGGGTTCCGTTGCCCATACCCAAATTGCCCCATACGCAATAACCTTTGAATATACTCTGTTAGCCATATCTTCAAACCTTATGGAGACCCGTCGCTCCATAACGCGCGTAAATAAATAAAATATTTTATTTTGGTGTTATAGGATACCCAACCGTGACCTCGCAACACAGAATCCACCCTGAGATCTACGAGCTCTCATCAAGTAACACTGGTTTTTAAAACGTGTTAAAAGTAAAACTGGACCAGTGTATATCGCCTTTGCTATATATTTTTTTGTGAGCTCCGTCATAACCCATTCACCTCCAACCAGATAAGCCGCAAGGACAATACGACCGAGGTAATATTCTATTTGTAAAAGCCAAAAAATATTATAACGTGAGCATAGTCAACTCTATTTTTTAAACTGTAATCCTGTGGCTTACAACATAAGGTTGAAAATCCGATTCCAGTGGTTAGCTTCTGTGACATCGAGTTGCGAGACTCATTCATCAAGCCCCGTCCTTCCGATTATGTTTTACGCTGCACTATTCCGTAAATAATGTTGGGAGATTGCTCTGGTGGTTTTTTGACTAGGTGTCTGAGGTTTCTAGACGGTTTATACATTTAGGTATTTTTAACAGAGAGGTAATAAACGTACATATGTGAAGTGAACCTGGATAAGACCAACTGAACCAGACAGGTCAAATCCACCATCTTTGGATCAATAATCCTACACCAAAACTTTACCAATAAATCTGCGTTTTCTAAAATGAGCGTATTATTATAATCCTATTTGTAGGATTAAGGATGTAGTCGCATAAATTGTTTGCAAGCTCGGTTTGGAGGTATTCAGGTTGAACAACCAAAGGGGTCGCAACGCTTCACGCCCGTGGTTTCCCCAAAGATGGAAGGTAGTACGTAACTTCGCCTGAGAGTTGTCTTTGGAAGTTTGGAGTTTTAGATAGATTTATAATAGGATAAGGAGAAAGACTTGTTAAAAAATAAACTGATTCTGCGACTAAGCAAGTCGTATCGCTCACCATTCTAAGACGTTTCTCGAAAATGTTCAACACTGAACACGTGCGTTATGCTAAAGTAAGTCGTACCTTATTTTAGATTAAACGCAACAGGAGTGGAGAAATACCTCAGTGTCTTAAGACGTCAGTCTTTAATCAGTGTGTGTTACCAGTGATAACATTTAATTTGTGTTTGACATTGTTATTTTTTTTACTGATATTATTTGACAGAATTTATTGAATTGTTTTTTTCTTTTTAGTCTTAATTAATTATAAATTAACTTTTGAATGTTTTGGATTTTTAGTCTGTAAGTTCAATTGTGTTTCCATAAATAAATAAATAAATAACTTATAGAACCAAAACGTGGTCCTTCACTACTGGGCTCATGAAAAAGCTCAGAGTCGCTCAAAGAGCTATGGAGAGGGCTATGCTCGGGGTTTCTCTACGGGATTGAATCGGAGATAAGGAGACATGTAGAAGAACTCACCGACATAGCCAAACGGATTAGCACGTTGAAGTGGAATGGGCAGGCCGTGTAGGTGGAAGAATAAATCAACGGTAGGGGCAAAAAGTCCTCGAATGGACGCCTTGGACTGGCAAGAGCAGCATAAGATGTCCACCAACTATCTAGTTTGTGGACATCCTAGTAAGGTCTGCAGGTCAGCGGTGGATGCAGGCCACTTTTAGCCGCAATACTTGGACGTCCATGAGGGAAACTTATGTCTAGCACTAGACGTCTTACGACTGAAATGATGATGATAAAAGATAAAAGGATTAGTGAAAAAAAACTTTGCCAACACTTTATCCGTTTTAAACAGAGTTTAGTAGTTACTCCTAGTTATAGGAAGGCAGGGCGTAGTGGTTTAAATCTACTGATTTATAAACAGTTTGAGGTATTCAGGTGGAACAACAAAAGGGTTTACAACGCTTTACGCGTATTCCTTAGAGGGTAGCATGTTACATAATCTGGAGGAAGTCTTTGGAAGTTCAGAGTTTTTAATAGATTTATGGGATAAGTAGATTCTGCTCGCGGCTTTGTATATAGTGTATAAATGTTAGCATCTGTGTTATTCCATGTTATTTAGCGGATCACTCCCAGTAAATCCAGTCAACAGATTCAGTTTGGATCTAGCGAGAGTGTTCCCTTTATATAACTCTCATAAGTTTTTGGAAAAGCAATAAATTATGGATCTAGTGAGAGTTAATCTATACAAATACCTTTTTTACTGTCTTTAGATCCAGTTTCGAAATTTACAAAAAAATTAATTGTATGTAAATGCTATTATAACTTGAATCTTAAAGTTCCATATCGATTTTGTTGACAGATGTCAAAAGTGACAGAACTAAAAAAAATACAGATGACAGCTGTCAAACTTCAAATGGCCATAACTCAACATCTACTCAGCCTAGACATTCCGTTTATCATTCAACACATTCCGGGCTCAAATGAAAGGCATAGATGATACCTACTTTTTCAATGACAGCAGTCAAACTTCAAATGGCCATAACTCGTCAACTACTTTGCCTAGACATTCCGCTTAAGGCTCAAATGAAAGGCATTGATAATACCTACTTTTTCAATGACAGCTGTCAAATTTCAAATGGCCAAAACTTGAGAACTACTCGCCCTGGATATTCCATTTAGACAATAATGTTGAAAAATTGTTTTTTAATTACACAATAATACAACTTTTTGAAAAATTGGTCCAACAAGCCTCGAGCACTCTTGTAAGTTATTCCTTATAATTATAAAATTTGATATTTTTCTTGAATTTATAGTCATTATAGGTAATTTGTTTAGGTTGGAAAGTAACATACAAGTAACATCAACAAGTAGCACACAAGCGGTAATAAGAAGCTCTATAGTAGTCGGTTAAAGGCTGTCGATTACGGCATTGGCTCTATAGACAAGCTATACAGTAGCCGTATATACTGCTATACGACCTCTTTACCACCAAAATAGGCACTTTTTATACAGCTATTAGTTCTAAAATAGCGCTACAGCAGCGTTTATGGGGTTAGAAGTGCCATAAAACGGCGCTTTAAGAGCGGTAATGCACGCTTCATCATTACGGCCGTAAGACATCCAAGACATCCACTGCTGGACACAGGCCTCCCTCATTTACTTAGAGATCCAAGGGCATGAGGGGTTGTTGCCATACTCACCACGCTTGGCAGGCGGGTTGGTGAGCGCAGTTCGGGATGTTCTTATACGGAAAGACGCTGCTGCCCATCTTCCGGAGATATTCCTTAGCAGATTCTTACTGCATCCACGGGCAGGATAGGAGGGGTGACATTCTACTGCTGACACCCCACGACCCATTGATCACGCTTTGAATGCACGCTTATTGATCTACAATGGCGCTATAAGAGCTGTTGCTAGCGCTTATGACTACAAATAAGATTTTTAGCGCCATTTTACAGCTCTCATCGTATTTGGTGGCAACTGTACTGCTGAATTACTGCTTATCTATATAAATTAAAATAAATCGCCGAAATGTATGTACGCGCATAACTTCCGAACTACTGCAACAAATTTGATGATTCTTCCTTTTTTGTGTTAGTTATTTTTTGGACAAGAATTGTATAAAATAAAATAAAAGTTTCTTTTTTATTAAAATCAGATTTTATTAAACCTCAATAAAGAAAAGTAAGCGAATGGGACAGAATGATGTTCAGTTGTTAAGCCAACGAATGACAACTTCAAACAGACCATACGTCTTATCAAATCAGAATCCCCATCACGTGGCATCACGCGCGAACGGCTGGACCGATTTCGCTAATATTTTTTTTGTTGTGTTTGTTATTGTCAGGAGAAGGTTCTTATGAAAAAACAATAGAGTTGTAGAAGGGTAGAAGTAGAGTAGTAGTAAAGTAGTAGTAGTAGGGTAGTAATCTAGTATTGATTGTAGTGTAGTAGTTAAGTACTTGTAGGGTAGTTTTTGATTAGTTGTAACGTAGAAGTAGAGTAGTAGTAGTGTAGAAGTAGAGTGGTAGTAGTGGTAGGGTAGTAGTTAGAAGATATGGTAGTAGGTAGTTGAATCTGGGTGATACAAAGTTCTCCGGGACATCTAGTTTTGTATATATTTATTATTATTTTAACTGTAAAGTAAACAAAATTTTTCCTACGTGCTTGCTGTGTGAAGGACATTAAAAATATCTCTGGATTAAAAACCAAATGACTTTAATGTAATTTTGCTTAAATTTTCACGCGCCCTCAAAATATTACATTTTTAACACAAAAATACAATTTATAAAATAAGTTGTGTGTTTTAACCTCCAAAATTACTGATAATTACTGTATTTTTTTTTTAATTCTGACACTTTTGACTTAGGCCGAGGGACAAATGTCTGCAGATATTTGTCTCAAGATTTATGTGTATATTTAGTTAATCATCTGGTTTCCATACATAGTGGGTAAGACTAGCTTCTGCCGCCAGCTTTGCACGCGTTTTACACGAGTAAACTTTAATTTGACGATCTCTGTGGCAGCGGGTGAAGGTCAACCTGTGACGCAAGAGGTTGCGGGATTCCCGCCTGGGGACAAATGTCTGTACGGCCTGCAGATATATAAAATATCGATGTATGTAAATACTTTATTGCATTGAGTATATAAGTCATCTAGTACCCATAAAATAAGCTCTGATTAGCTTTGGGCTAGCAACGGTGTGAATTGTCCAGCATAAAATAAAAAATATAAAAGTAGCCTTTGTGTTGATCCTGGTCAACCTTTATAATATACTAACCGCACTCCACGGTTTCACCCACGTAGTTCCCATACCCATGGGAATACGGGGATGAACTTCGTTACTTGAGGATAATGTAGCATTCTAATGGTGAAAGAATTTTCATTAAAATCGGTCCAGTAGTTTTGTGTTTATTCGTTACAAACATATAAAATACAAATCTTTCCTCTTTATATTATTGAGCGATGAGAGATGTACAAACTTTCAGCTTGAAGTAGTAACTAGCATCCTTTCACATTCATAATATAAGTAGGATGGTCAAAACATTATTCTGATAAGTCCCAACAAAGCTGGCTTTTTTCAACAGGAGCATGCTCAAATCCAGTGAAGCTGACAAGTATAAGCTCCGTTAATGGAGTCGAGTTTCGGATGCCGTGACTTTTTAACATTATCTGCTTATCACTTCCGGCGACACTTTACCTGTGTTTTTTGTGAAAAGCTTATTTAAGATGTAAGATTTTTCAGCAAAGATCTTTCTATTTTCTCTGTCTGTAAGAGCAAAGGATCTCAAATTAATGAAGTTTTAGCAAAAGATGCAAATCAATCTTACAATTCAAAAACTTGTTAAGTGCTATATTTTAGGTGAACCTTAAGGGCCGGGTACCAGCCAACGACCTTGAGGATGTGGACGGAGTCAAATATTTTCGCCAACCACGCGGGGTAAATATTAGACTCATCTAGCCCCGGAACACGCTCGGCGTCCATAAAAGCACGCCTAGCGAGCCCGGGCTCGCGCTCTCACATTATTTTAGTTCTAAGTTAATTATTTTAATATAATATTTTATTATATTTAGTGCGGTTTTAGTGCCGTGGGGTGCCAGCTAACGAATGTTACCTCTCTTGATGCAGTAGAATCTGCCAGAGGATACCTCCGGAAGATGGACAAAAGTATCTATCCGTGTATCAACATTTCGTACTGCGCTCGCCAACCCGCCTGCCAAGCGCTTTCATCACGAAGACAAAAATACGTTTTTTTAGATCAAGTAAGTTAAGAAACAAGCTTTCTTCCACAAATATAATCAAAAAGATGGATCAGCAAGGGCCTTTATAAATTATGCGGTCTGAGGCACCTTGCACCTGTGTTCAATTTACAAAGTACTTTTATTACACCTTGTATGTCATGACAAATTTAATAAAGGAAGACTGATACCGGTATTTCTATCACGTAGAAAACATTTATTCCAACTGGTACCTTGATAACTTACTCAAAAGGTTCATTTTCGGAAAACTTCGGGTGCAAATTGGATTTGTGAGAACTTCAGTGTCTTTGGGAAGTAATAAATAAAATCATCATAAAATCTGCGAATAACTGGATAGTGTGACAAGTTCGTTTTAGGGTTCCGTACCCAAAGGGTGAAAACGGGACCCTATAATTGAGACTCCGCTGTCCGTCTGTCTGTCTGTCACCAGGCTGTATTTCATGAACCGTGATAGCGAATCAGTTAAAATTTTCACAGATGATGTATTTCTGTTGCCGCTATAACAACAAATGCTAAAAACAGAATTAAATAGATATTTAAGGTCGGCTCTTATTGTTATAATTAGATTAATTTACTGTAGAAAATACTGTCAATTTATTAATAGAACAGTACACAATTTGTATGTTCCCTTGTATTTGTAAGATTGTTATTTGATTGAGTCAAAATAGTTGTTCTAGGTGTAATATTTGAATGTTTTGCTCTATTATAGTTAAGTTTTCTTTTATGAAAAATCATTATATAAATTTAGCTTTATTTAAACATGCGAAATGAAGTTGAAAATTCATTTTTAAAATCCTTGTGTGTAAAAAAAGAAAAAAAGTGTAGGTCAGATGCTTTTATTTAAGTTGGTAATAATTACCATAATTTTTTTCTTAATTTTATAAATTGTATTCATAACTTTTAATGACGATTAGTAGACAATAGTTTCAAATAAAACACGGTTTGAGCTACGCGGGAACGTCGACAGCAGCGCCATCGGAAAAATGGGTGATCGGAAATCGGACAGCAGGGAAGACCTCATTGCCATCGAACCAGCAAATTAGGAGTTAAGATATCCTCTATTATTTTAAATACTCAAACCCGTAAAGTGTTGAGCTACCTTAAACTTAAGTTAGAAGATTCTAGACAAAACTCTCTTTGTGTTCTGTTGAATGATATGTGATGATAGAATAATTAGAATAAAATAGTGATATTGTTTAATTTAAGGTTTATTATTATAAATCTGTAAGTACCCCAGCATATACATATGTGAAATTA
The DNA here is from genome assembly GCA_963082625.1 of Pasiphila rectangulata. Lineage (NCBI taxonomy): Eukaryota > Metazoa > Arthropoda > Insecta > Lepidoptera > Geometridae > Pasiphila > Pasiphila rectangulata. Next base: position 4,534,188 of record OY720244.1, on the reverse strand, counting down.
AAGAATTAATGTGTTAATCTGATATTTTAATTAATATTTACCACGTGGCATTCCTAGTTATAGGGTAGGACTATTAATTTAATAAAATGCAATGAAAATATCTAGTTTTAATTCCGCTAATGCATGAGCACCACCCTCCCGTCCGCGAGGCATCATCAATAAAAAAAAAATGTTTTCAACACCGACCGGTCAACACCTCGGCGCCAAACCTGATGATGTCTCACGGAGAGGCGAAACACGTGTCGTCGTGTGGGTTTGGGTTTCACAATAATAATTATACTATTTTCACTTCAGGTTTTTTTATTGAAAATGTATGTATGTGCAGATTTAACACGTGCTCAAACAGTAAAAGAAATCATCGTGAGACAACTTCAGTAAGCTTGAGACATTGGCATTTTCTTTTCTCTGTATATAGCCGAGAAAGCTGGGAGTATGGTATAGGTGCTGGACGAGCGATTCCGTGCTTTGTGTTCTTTCTACTCATTAGAAACACAAACATTATTTCTCTAAAAATTATTACGAAACAAACTTTATCTTTCACGAAAATGACTTTACCCTATTTTAAAGTTTTGCTGTTGTTTACAATGAAGTGTTCATTTATTCATTCCTACAGCATTTTTCATTCAGCAGTCAAAATTCAACGGAGAGCGTTATATAACATATCTTGCCCAAGGCAAAGCTTTATTATACTTGTTCAAATCTAAGACGTTCTAGAGAATTTGCATTTTCCAACTACACCGTGGAAAGTCGCGCAATTCCCGAAAACAAAACCGTGGCTAAAATTACTAAAATAATTACACAGAAACGAGGAAAAATGCTTAAACCCTTTTGTGATATTAAACAAAGAGAAATGAGTATTGTTTAGGATTGTGTAAAGCAATAATAAATTGAGCGTACAGTCACGCTATTATCTTCTGGGATCTGATTAATTGTGGATTAGAAGGGAATCTAGGCAACGAAATATTTAAATCTACACCAAAATAATGAATGCAAGGTTCCAAGACCTTTCAAGTTGGAAAATCTTTGAGGCTTTGCATTAAATTACTGCGGTGGGGTGCCGGCGGTAGAACGTTACCCCTCCTGTCTTACCCGTGGATGCAGTACGAATCTACCAAGGGATACCCTGGATGATGTGCAGCAACATATTTGCGTGTATCAATATCCGGTACTGCGCCCGCTAACCCTTCTGCCAAGCGTGGTGAGTATGGCATCAACCCCCTTATGATCAGAACTTGGAACATCTTAGGTTCTGTAATCTGTGCTACATCTACGACTGTTAATCCTTACTGTATTGAACACAAGTGGGGTCAAGAAACGAGTACCACGGTTTATAGAAAAAGAAAACAATTATTTCCAAGGCGTTTTCAAGATTAATGGTTCGCACAAACTACCTATCGATTTCTTTTATACAAATGGATTGGATCGGACAGGTAGGCCAAACTTAATCATCGGCCCAAAACTTAATTACAGGACCTTGTAAGCCTCGTAGATAGCCTATTCATGGAATAGATATATACTTATGTATGTTGAAAGAGGAGCAATTTAGGCGAACAAAAGAACTTTCCTTGGTTAATTACTTAAAAAAAGAATGAGGAGTGCTTAGTCGTTTTATAAAATAAGGTTGAAGTTTATTAATGCTGGCCACTTGTACAAAGAACTATCTACTCCCAAACTAAGCAAAGCTTGTGTAATGGAAACCAGAAGATTAAATAAAAACTTAAACATTTTTCCCATTACACTTACTTGTAGATGGAACGATGTTTCCGATAACGACTATGAAATATTTGTTGTATGTCTATAACTAATGAGCGCTTGAAAAACACTTCTTCGTTCCATCTAAAAGTAAGTGTAACTAGAAAAAATGTTTAAGTTAATATTTCATAAAATTATATTTGTTGTAATATTTGTTGTTCATTTAAATAAACTCTTAACTTTAATAATGTACAAAATGCTGTTGTTTATCACACTTGCAAAAATGTACATGTGTGATTGAAGAGGCAAATAAATGTTTTATCTATCTCTCTCAATACGAACGAGTGAAGTCGCTTTCAAAAGCCAGAAAAATAATAACTCCTCGCTTTGTTCATTGGGAAGGTCGCGCGGACCCTTCATACATAATTCAGGTGAGAGCCGCCATCATACATATATTGGACGCTCCGTATCGCTGTATCTTCGTAAATAATACGTGCGTAATGATTTTCTATGTTCTAACTGAATTTTGTTGCGAGATACACGTCAGAGGGTATACGAGAACGGTCAAGCGTGGTGATTATATCAAACCTTCGGATATTGGAAGAGGTCATTCTGCTGAATAATCTTTCAGAGTTGACCTTTTATTTTAACCCCAGACACAAAAACAGAACAGTTATATTTGACCGATGAACCCATTTGGATGCAGTTTCTTTTTAGAAAAGCCTTGTATAGTTCGCGCAAAACTTCTTGAGCTCTGTGAACGTTGCGGCAAATGCAAAGTTGCGCATGTTGACATGTTCATTCAATATTGCCAACTAGGTTATAAATAATCTTGCCACATACTACAAATTTTGTATAAAAAAATTGGCTTCTTGCGATAAGTAAAGGTGAATTTGTTCTAGCATTTAGGTTTTTATTAATCCTTAATTTAATATAATAATTGTTTTTTAAATATGTTTGTTTTAATAATTGAAAAATAAATAAATGCATAGTAAAATGTGTGTGATAAAACGAAAATACACCAAAACTCGCGCTGGCAACCCTAGTTTCACAGACAGAGCCCCTCTCGCACCCCTTTTATCATTCCTTCCCCTCAACGCCCTAAAAACTGTGTACTGCGCAGTCACTGAAGCTAACTTCACAGAGCTCAAGAAGTTTTGCGCGAACTCTAACAACCTTTTATTTAGCTTGCCCTGTATGTATGTGTGTATGTATGTATGTATGTAACTATGTTTGGGTGCAATCTTGCAACTCAATTTTAAAGCAGATATTTTCAACCAATTGAGCTGAAATTTTGTATACATGTTTTCTTTGGATGACAATGCATGGTCAGCTATGTGACGTCACTCTGAATCCAACATGGCAGAACACCCAAGATGGCGGACTACTTATTTTTAATGTACTCATATAATAAGGGCATCAAGTGAAAGGGCTTGCTGAGAATAACTCAACAAATGAAATGACGTCACTCTGAATCCAACACGACGGACCATCCAAGATGGCGGACTAGTTATTCATAATGCACTTCTATAATATGGGTATCAAATGAAAGGCCTTGCTGAGAGTTAATCGAAAAATTAAATGACATCACTATAAATCCAACATGGCGGGCATGAGATGAATAGACAAGAAACCAACTGTCCAGTATAACTAAAAAGTAATAAATAAATGTCAACTTAAAACGTCTTTAGGTACACAATTTATGCGATAAAAAACCTTGTCGCGAGATATAAGCAGGTACTCGTATTTACATTGTTTGAAAAAAAAATTACCAATCAGATCAAGTTACAGGTACACAGGTTAACCTCGCGACAAGCTTTTTTATCACATAAGTTATTTAAAGACGTTTTAAAGTTGACATTAAACTTTAATGGAAAATGTATATTCTATTATTTTTAGTACGTTTAAATAAAGGCTTGTAAGTTTTTTACTTTTCATTTATTTTATCAAACGTCTACGCTGTGTTGTTCGACAGATTTAACAAGCTTGCAAATCTTCTATAGCAAACAACAAGATTATAAGCTTAGCCGCCCATATCCAGAGTAAAGAACCGTACTAAAATGTGCTGATACCCGGAGTTACTGAGATTTTCTCCTACTCTTGATTATGGGCAACATATACAATACATACGCATATATTTATTTCGGACGCAGAAAATGGCCGTAGTGCAGTTGTATAGCCAGCTAAGACGCGGGATTTTTTCTTTCCCCGGGACAAACGTTTGTGACGAACGTTTCTCTGCAGATATTTGTTTGCGCTCTGGGTATTTTTTTATGTATTTTAGAAAAAAAGTATTTAAGTATTCTATCAGGTAATAAATTGTGTCTGACTAAAAACCAGCTCTCCCTTGTGACTTCCTGACCATATAAACCGGCACCGGGGTTCTTCACTATATTATAATAATAGTATTATTTTCTTTCTAAAAAGCCGTGTTGGCCGAGTGGTATGTACCCCCGACTTTCGATCCAAAGGTCGTGGGTTCGATACCGGCCGTGCACCAATGGATTTTTCTTGAAAAATTTATGTGCACACTTAACACGAGCTTTAACGGTGAAGGAAACATCGTGAGGAAGCCGCGGCTTAGTTAGCTTCAGACGTATTGACCTGTTCTTTCCTCTGAATAATAGCTGACTAAGTTGAGAGGATGGTATAGGTGCTGGGCAAGCCTAATCCATCTCACAATGTCCCAGGCACTGCAGCGTCCCGTACAGAATGATTACCAGTAGCTGACGCTGTATAAATCATCTATGATAGATGCAAAGGCCGTACTTTTTTTTTCTTTCTAAGTCCAACCATCGATATTAGTTGTTTTAATATTTTGTGTCTATTACAGGTATTTCTTTCTTTCAATCTTTCTATAAACTAAATGGTGATAACAGAAGTACCCATATCTGCCTACTTCGGGGTTGGATGGTGCTGTGTGAAATGTCCAGCATTATTTATTTATTTAAAAATCATGAATGCAAAAGTTTATTGACTGAGAGATTAGAGAGAACCCGGGTTTTGTACGTAATGATAAGCTGACTGGTATTATAATTACTGATAACCGTAGGTACGTGTCGCCTACACCATTACAACCTCAAAGTGTTTCACAAAAGGTTACCAAACCATTCTACGCAGTTTTCATACTAAAATATCCAATTACAGCCATTATACTAAATGCGGTAAGGTCGAGTTTTATTTGAGTTGGCATGTTGTAATGACGGTCGGGTTTGATACCTACATTAAGTTAACCTGTAAAGTTTAATTTGTAGATAGGTAATTAAAAATCATTTTAGCTCGGGCTTACTTAGTAGCGGTTCAAACTTATTTAATACCTAAATAAAGCTTTGGTAACACCTCATTTGCTTGTAGAAATGTATATGCGACTAAGTTTTCTTCCATTAGGTTTAGGTTAGGTTAAATAGATTTATATAACTCTTTATTGTACACCAAATTCAAAATACAAACTATAATAAAGAACAATAAAGCAATAACTCAGGAGTACGAAGGGCGGGACAGGAATGGACAGGATATAAGAATGATGTAGACATTCTTATCGCATCTAATCCTGAAAGGTCGTAGAACTAATGTTGTTCCTTGGGGTGATCAGAATCACCCACTTTCGGCTAGTAAACATATTATTATAATACACAGTGTATATTAAATATTCTTGTTATTGCTTAAAGATAACTTATACATATTGTTAAATTATATTAATGTTTTATGCAATAAAACGTTTTGATTATTTAGTCTATTAATAATGCACTTTCTTTTTTCTTAATTAGCGTGTGTCTGCAGTAACGGTGACTGCCACATCCATTCTGCCTACAGCATGTCATGCTGAGTAGTGACCAATTCTGTCACTAGTTTTAACATATTTTTTTTTCGTTTACGTGTAATATCTGTGACAAAATAAACGTAGTAATATATATGACAAAATAAACGTAGATTTATCTTTATCTTTCCCTAATACCGCAAGAAATAAACGCCCAAATCAAAGTGCAAATTACAGACAAACAGAACAGTTCGGCTTAAGATTAATTTGTATGTAAATTGTCGGTTTATCCAGAATTGTATGTCTATTGACAATAAACGTGTGTTGATTCCAAATACAGTGCTATCGACAGAATACTAATTCTGGTTTGTTGCTGGTTGTTTTGTGCTTGGTTTGTTGCTGCTGTTGGTTCTGACGTAGTGATGGCTGAGTGGTGTGTTCGCAACAGGCGTATATCTCACGATAATTGCTGCAACAGGCGTAAATATCGCCGCAATCATCGCTGTCAATAATCAATGTTGTAGTATAAAATAGCAAAAAATTACCGTTAGATAGTGATGATCGCTAGATATACGTCTGTTGCAAACCTGTCGCGAGATACGTAATTAGCCTGTCGGATTGAAAGTGGGTTCGATACCGGCCGTGCCTATTGATAAATGGCCGTTGATAAATGTATATGCACACTTAACACGTGCTTTAACTGTAAATAAACATCGTGAGAAAACCGGCGGCTTAGTTAGCTTCAGACGTATTGACCTGTTCTTTCCTCTGAGTAATAGTTGACTATATGAATAGCTGAGAGGATGGTATAGATGCTGGGCATGCATATGGTAGATTACTATCTATTAATACCTAACTGCAGCGTCCCGTACAACATAATTACCAGCCAGCTGCTGACGCTGTAAAAATCATCTATGTACGACCTTGTGAAGTTCGTGAGTTCGATACAGGATTCGTACACCAATGGATTTTTGTACATCGGTCGTCCACTGGTTGGACATAGGCCTCCCTGAAGTCAAAGTCAAAGTCAATAAGTGTTTATTCAATAGAGCAAAAAGCCACATAGAATAGTCAATTTAAAAAAGAAGAACAAGAGACATGTAAATTGAATAAAGCTTATAATTGAATTCGTTCGCTTTAGTTATCTTTTTTCCGAGTGAGGGAAAGAAGCGAACAAGAAACCTCACTCTTTCACTTCTATTCATTGCTACAATATTTGTCTTAATATTATGCTCAATTTAATGTCCGCAAGGATATTTGATAGTTTGGATGACTTTTTTCTTATCGTGGCCGAACCGAGCAACACTCGGGCAAATGTCAATATCATTCAAATAATCAAAGAAAGGATGACTGAAAGATCCCTAAGTACCAATAACAATAATAATATTTTTTATTCAAATAACTTACGGCTATGGTAGTACATATTACTTATATCTAATTTAATCAAAGAAGGCATGAACTTAGCGTGTGCCTGAACTAGGCTTTTCAGGCAAAAACTAGGTCACAAGCAAATAAATTTATTCACACAAAAAATTTAATAGATCTGATAAGATAGTATAAGAAAAAATAATGAAAACAACAGTGACAATAGAGCTGATGGTGCATTTAAGCACAGTCTTAAAATAATGTTTACATTATTTATGCAAGTTTGTAAAAATAAAGTGTTATACCTAATTTATTATAGCTAATAACTTCTCTGTATGACTATATGACATACTTTGGAGATAGTTTTAACAACAAGTTACTAAAATGAAGAGAAAATATGTTGATTGGCGCATTTGTTCTTTTGTACAAAAATGGTCCAAGGAAACTATAAAATCTATGAGAAAAGGTGTGTTTTTTACCTGATAATATAGGGCAAACATTATTCCGTCGTGAGTTAGTAAGCTCAGTGCTGTAAGGCAGTGCTGTGTGTTGTTTTAGCACTGTGTGCATTATGAATAACTGTCGAACTGTTAACACATCACACGATTTATATAAAGGTTGGTAGGAAATATAAAAGGGCGGAAAGTTGATACTTTGAGTATCGCTCTTTGTGCTCTTTCAACAGTTATTTACAATGTTTTACCTACTCCACCCCATGATAAAAGAATTATTCCACTTTGCGCCACCAAGCCGCCCCACTGGTGGGGCAAAGTGGAAACATAAAATCTGGCAGTGGAATCTGGGTACCAGATGATTTATAGAATACTTTTTTTGGTAAATTATACTTTCCATCATTTCAGCTGTAAAACGTCCACTACTGAACACAGGCCTCCCTCATGGATCCCCATGAGGCGTAGTTGCCATACCAACCACGCTTGGCAGGCGGGTTGGCGAGCGCAGTACGGGATGTTGATACACAGAAAGACGCTGCTGCTCATCTTCCCTCAGCAGGCTCTTAATGCCTCCACGGGCATGAGAGGTAAGGGTAACATTCTACTGCCGGCACCCCACGGGCATTAAAATAGGAGATCTTTTTGTTTGTTTTTACATAGGTTTTTTTGCCGCACCGTCACCAGACCGAACAGCGCAGGAAATTCATTAAAATACATTTTCCGAAAGCACTTACCTGCTCCGAACCGTTTACCCTTACATATTTACTTACAGAGTCCTCGGAAATATACTACCGATACTAAAACACCCTCCTTAAGTATTTACACGTCAATAATAATACTAAGTCGATATTTCCTGAGGAAAAGAGGGGACCCCAATAATATTTATTCAAGTGTGGCAACACTGACACAAAAAGGCACTTATCTGGTGTGGAAACATTTTGTTATACCCCAAAAATCGGGACTCCTCATAATCGCATAATAACGAAAGAAAAACAAAAGAATAGCGTCTAAATTATTGTATTACGCGACCGTCTCACATATTGCTCGGGTATTTGAAGCTGTATGCCGTCGTGGTAAAGTCTTAAGTCATGAGTCGGTGTTGTTCGTGCTCACTTTTCATCAATCATTGATAAATAAGTGGAAACTTTAGTGATATAGAGGGTGACTCGATGTGAGGGTCTTTGCTTTTCCATGACATGATGTTCGAAAATTTTGACGATTACAGGCAACGAATGTCTTTTTATATGTAGATTGTTTAAAACATGTAACACTTTCGCGATTTGTTAACATAATAATAGTTGTTGAAATACAGGATTTCAAATTTAGAATAATATGTTCTTATCATATTCCTAACTGTGCACCGGATACGAGTTGCACAAAGAGCCATGGAGCGTTCCATGCTCGGAATCAAGCTCTTAGATCGAGTCCGAAACACTGAGATCCGACGTCGTACAAAAGTGTACGATGTCGGAGACAGGGTTATAAACCTTAAATGGAGTTGGGCAGGACACCTGGCCAGACGTGGTGATGGCCGCTGGACTAAGGCTGTAACGGAGTGGTGGCCAAGATCCGGCCAGAGAGGTCGAGGTCGTCCAAAAGCGCGATGGGTCGACGACATTATCGCAGTCGCTGGGCACACATGGATGCGAAATGCACAGGACAGAGGAGGCTGGCAAAAACTTAGGGAGGCCTATACCCAGCAGTGGGTGATTCCGGGCTGAGAAGAAGAAGAAGAAGAAACTACTCTAGAAAACATCGAGTAAAACAATCTAGCAGTAAGAGACTACACAATGAAAATGACGCAATAATCGTAATGTTATGCCGTGTTCTAAGCGAGCGAACAAAACCATGGTAAACACAAACATGAAACACTTTGTTCGCACGTCATGCGCACCGCTAACGACAATCCAACGAATAGTCGTCAAAAACGATTGCGGCCATTCAAATGTTCGTCCTCACCATTATTAGAATAAGGATCTTTACAAAAAATATGATTACGAATCGCATCTAAGCAAGCTTGTAATACATCATTCATGGGAACATTGGGGGAACAATTTCAGAAATTGAATAGGCCACAGGAAATGTTTATTGAAATGTATAGGTATAGGTTTAGGCAGTAATATTTTCATGTATTTTAGTCTATTACTACAGATTTTATCTACTCTGAAACTAATTCAGAAGCCCTCGTGGGCGAAGTCGGGTCGGGTACCAGCAAGTCATTGATAATATTTAAAAAAGTGGTCTATCGCAATATTTGCAATGAAGCTTTTTACTCCTTAAAATATCAGATTACATATAGAACAGAACTGGACGGAATCTGCTCTTTCACCGTTTAGTTTGCCCTATGTATGAATGGCCATAGCTACAGCCTTGTCTACGCCTGGCATTTGTAAGTTTCTTTAGGTATTGTAAGTTTCTTTAGGTATTGGAAGTTTCTGAGCAACTCTTGTGTGGGGAGTGAAAACTGCCTTTTTGAGTTTAGAACTATTCTTAAACTATACCTCTTTAGGAATTACTTCGTAGATAGTTCGATAACTCGATAGCTATAAAACCGATATTGGTTAAGCAGTTTAACACCCCTATCCCAATTGATACTTGACTGTTACAATTTATTCGTACACGTTTAACAGTCCTACCGATCATTAATCTATCGAAACGTAACACGGTACCAATTACTGCTGCTATTTGATGCAATTTCCAGGAACTCAGCATGAAAGGAAATAGAACTATTGAGAATTACCTTTAACCTGACTTTAGCCACAATGCTGATCGATTGTCGAGGGTAGTCTGCATAGCGATCTGGATTGGTCTAAGCTGAGACGTTTAAACATTTTTTATTGTTAAATTTGACACAATAGTACGCAACGCTGAATTAGGGACCTTTTTACCCGCTACTCCTTTATTCATGTCCGCGCTATTATTTTATTCATATTTTATTATGTAACCTATCTTTATAATAGTTTTGTGTTTGTATTGCTTTGCGTGTTTTTTAATTTGTTTAAACATATTTTCCTTTGTTCTTTAATCATAGATCACGCGGTTTTTAATGCAATGCGCACTCATAGGCGATGCAAGATTTTAATCTCACCCAATTAAACACGGAATATAAAACCCATGCTGTACCGGACTAAATCTTAAGCATTGCGCCGTGGGGGTACTGCCCCTTAACATAAGTCTAACAGTTAGAATCTCCCAAGGGAAAAGAATATGGACAGCAGCGTCTTTCAGTGTATCACATAGATCCTATATCATAACTTTATTAAACCTGTATGTAATGTTTGTTTTGTAGTTGCAAATAAATGATTATCTATCTATCTATCCAAGATCATATATACCCTATGATCTTGGAGACTCTTAGGGAGGCTATTTCCAGCAGTCCTATGGCTGAGGTGATGATGAAACTTCAGGGGATGGCGCAGTCGGGTGACACGTCGTGTCCACGGCCGAAGCCTTCCACCAGAGGCTTCTGTTGACATCGCCTAGGGACACGTATAGAGTTTCTCAGGGTTAACAACTACGAATGTAAACAGACTTCTTTACTGGACTTCTTTTTGGACTAGGCTTTACTGGAGTGGAAACTTACTTGGATTGACGGCATGCCCCTCATCCACCACATGCATGCACAGGTGGAGCAGCACCATGAGAGTTGCAGACAACTGAAAGAAATGAAAAATATAACATAATTAATCATTGAATTTTCACACTTGTCGGTAACACTTTTCATAGCAATTTCATAATAGAAGATGGAACGCGAAACGAATACAGTGAATCTCGCATTTCTTCGCATATATCGGTTTGGATTTTTTGTTACATTTATAATGTTTGCTTGTTTTTTCACCCAGTTCTGATGATGCGATCCGTAATAAATCAAGAGTATTATCAGCATTAAGTCTAGGATTTTATCACGGGTGTCAGTTTCTTTTGTTTAAAAATTAAATAATTATTGGTACATCCAATTAAGGATCAGTTTACGATACGCATCGATTAATAATAAAATTCGACCTGCTTAAACTACTACAAGTTGTGGGGAAATGAATAAGAATAAATAAGGCGAGATGCGTGTCAGGCCACGCGCTATGTAAGGTCCGTAGTAAACTGTAGACCTGTTGTTAGAAGTTGGTGTATATTTTTTTACGTTTACTACAACATAATCATCATTCCAGCCGTAAAAAGTCCACTACTGAACAGGCCTCCCTCATGGATCTCCATGAGGGGTAGTTGCCATACTCACCACGCTTGGCAGGCGGGTTGGCGAGCGCAGTACGGGATGTTGATACGCGGAAAGACGCTGCTGCCCATCTTCCAGAGGTATCCCTTAGCAGGCTCTTACGGCATCCACGGGCATGAAAGGAGGGGTAACATTCTACTGCCGGCACCCCACGGCAACATAATACCAGAAATTAATTCGCATTACATATAGTTTTCCTAGAAAGTTCATCGTAATCATAAGTTTCATCGTTAACACTACATTCATGATTTTTTTCCAGAGTAGTAAGTAGGACGATCGAAAAATCTTTAATATTTCGCAAACGGAACCCTAAATTGAAAAATTATTTTCCTAACCCTTAAATGGCTTTAAAATGTCTATTCAACAAATCCCTAAACGATTGGAAAATTAACAAAAAAAGTTTATCCCCACCTTACGTGCATGGGACGTACCCCGTATTAATTATTTTTTTATTATTTTATAAGCATTATCTCGGCATTGTTATTTAATATATCTATGCAAAATAACAGCTTTCTAGAACTAATAGTCTCTTAGCAAAGCCGGTGACCCCGCATGCACTTGGATCTCTAAGTCAATGAGGTAGGCCTATGTCCAGCAGTGGATATCTTACGGCTGTAATTTTTTTTTATTTATTTATATGAACAATAACATCATTACAGGTTAATCCTAATGCGATGCTATTTGTACGAACATACACTTAACGAGCTATTTAGACACATTTTCTATGGTAAGCTGTGCTATTTCTATGAATTTCGGCAGACTATGGTGAAAAACATCTACTCCGTTCTCAGATAGGATGTTGAGCAGGGAGATAGCGAGTGACAAGGGGGCAAACTTAAGTAGTTTGGTTCTGGCTAGCGGCGCGGCGAACATGGCGGGGCGGCGGCGTAAACCGACGAAGTCGCGGGGCGCGCTCAGGCGCAGTGCCGCCAGCACCTCCGGGTGGTGCACGGCCCCGCGCAGCACTCGCACCACGTACTTGACCACTGCCATGTCCCGCCTGACAGATAACCGACAGTACCCACACATACCCATAACGAATAGGCTAGGATACATGAGAGGGAAAAATGGATAAACTCCGAACTCTTTCAAATAAAGAAAACGCGTAAATTTATTTTGAATTTTTTCAATCATTTGCCTGTACTTCGCTTCATGAGGATTCCAAATGATAGCATTTGTTTCCAAATGGCTCCGTACAAGGGCATTGTATAAAATTTTTATAATATTTATGTTCTTGAAATTATTACACTGTCTTAGAACAAAACCTAAATTTCTAAACGATTTGGCGCATATATTTACTATGTGGCGGCGAAACCTTAAGTCGGGTACCATCTCGAGACCTAGATCCCGGACCGCCATAGTTCTCGGTATCCCTTTTCCTTCCAAAACGTATTGATACTGTAGGGGGGCGTTTGCACGACTGTAACTCATCACAGAACACTTATCTATATTAAACAGTAGTTTATTAGACTTGCTCCACTGATCCACCCTATCTATGTCACCCTGAAGTCGCTCACAGTCTGTTGAACTTGACAGGGTTAAAAATAATTTTAGATCGTCCGCAAAAAGTAGACATCCTGCCTCCCTTACTATCCCCGGAAGATCATTTATCATCATCATCATCATCATTTCAGCCGTAGGACGTCCACTGCTGGACATAGGCCTCCCTCATGGATATCCAGTTAATGCGGTTGGAAGCGATCTGCATCCACCGTCGACCTGCGGTCTTCACCAGGTCATCATCCCATCTTGTTGGTGGACGTCCTACGCTGCGCTTGCCGGTCCGTGGCCTCCACTCGAGAACTTTTCGGCCCCATCGGCCATCTGTTCTGCGAGCTACATGGCCTGCCCATTGCCACTTCAACGTGCTAATCCGTTTGGCTATGTCGGTGACCCGAGTTCTTCTACGTATCTCCTCATTTCTGATTCGATCGCGTAAAGAAACCCCGAGCATAGCCCTCTCCATAGCTCGTTGAGCGACTCTGAGCTTATTCATGAGGCCAATCGTGAATGACCACGTCTCGGTTCCATATGTCATCACTGGTAACACACACTGATTGTAGACTTTCGTCTTAAGGCACTGAGGAATTTTGGACGAAAAGACGTTGCGTAGTTTCCCAAACGCTGCCCATCCGAGTTGGATTCGTCGATTTACCTCTTTCTCGAAGTTGGACCTACCTAATTGGACTGTTTGTCCTAGGTATACATACGCGTCGACAACTTCGAGAGCCGAGTTCTCAACCATAACTGGGGAAGGCGCAACATGGACATTCGACATAATCTTCGTCTTGTCCATGTTCATTTTAAGGCCGACCCGTTGGGAGACTCGGTTGAGGCCTTCGAGCATCGTGCCAAGTTCCTCCATCGACTTTGCCATGACCACAATATCGTCAGCAAACCGAAGGTGAGTCATGTATTCGCCGTTAATGTTGATGCCTAGTCCTTTCCATTCCAAGAGCTTGAAGGCATCTTCCAAAGCGGTCGTAAACAGTTTCGGAGAAATAACGTCTCCCTGTCTTACGCCTCTTTTTAAGGGAATATCCTTCGAACTCTGTTCCTGTACTCGGACAGACATAGTGGCGTTTCTATACAAAGACTTCAACACTTCGATATACCGATAGTCAATTCGGCATCGTTGGAGAGACTCGAGCACCGCCCATGTTTCGATCGAATCGAAGGCTTTCTCATAGTCCACAAACGCGAGACATAGCGGCAAGTTATACTCTTCGGTCTTCTGTATCACTTGCCGCAGCGTACGAATGTGGTCTATGGTACTGTAGCCTTTTCGAAACCCGGCTTGTTCGGGACGCTGGAAGTCATCAAACCTGCGATCGAGACGATTTGTAATGACCCTTGAAAACAGCTTATAAACATGGCTCAAAAGCGAGATCGGTCTGTAGTTCTTAAGCAAGGTGTTGTCACCTTTCTTAAAGAACAGTACCACGACGCTTTTGTTCCATGTTTTTGGCGTAATACCTTCGAACAAGACGGAGTTGAAGAGCTTCTGAAGGACTTTAAGTATCGGTGATCCACCCGCTTTCAGAAGCTCTGAAGTGATTCCGTCCTCCCCCGGCGCCTTGTCGTTCTTAAGCTGTTTCAGGGCCATCCTGATCTCGTACAGGCTGATGTCCGGGATATCTTCGGTATAATGTCGGGTCAGCTTGGCTCTAGGGTCTTCTGCCACACTGCAAACAGGTTTAGTGACCGAATCGTAGAGCTGTCCATAGAACCTTTCGACTTCCCTTAACACTTCTGCTTTACTTGACGCTATACTGCCATCTTCCCTCTTCAGCTTCGTCATCTGGCTTTGCCCAATAGACATATCTCTCGCGAACACTTTGGAGCCTTTGTTCCGCTCTATCGTATCTTTAATACGAGCTGTATTAAAGGTACGAATATCGTGCCGCAAGGATTTCCAAACTTGTCTATTGAGCTGCCTATGTGACTTAGCATCATCGGGAGACTGCAGTCGTAATGAGCGTCGTTCAGCCATGAGGTTAAGAGTGTCATCCGAGAGTTTCTGAGGTCTATTTGTACGGGGCGTCTTAAAGAACTGAGACCCCACCGTATGGACAGTTTCTACGAACCTGTTATTGATCTCGTCCACTGATGCATGTTCTTCGAGACCCAGACAATCAAAGCGATTTGAAAGTTCGAGTTGAAAGCTCTCGAGGTTTTGGATATGTGCACGAGTGGGTCGGAGCGTAGATTTCATCAGACGGGACCTTTCAAGTCTAACGTTCATATTCAATGTGCCTCTAACGATTCGGTGATCACTTCCGGTTTTCACCCTGTGAATCACAGTGACATCATTGAATACCCGTTTCTTGTTGGTCAAGATGAAATCAATCTCATTTCTCGTGGAACCATCGGGACTCATCCAGGTCCATTTCCTGTGAGGCGGCTTCTGGAAGAAAGAATTCATCATAAAGAGTCCTTCTTTCTCCAGAAAATCGGCCAGCCTCTGTCCCCTGGGGTTCCGTTGCCCATACCCAAATTGCCCCACTCTCAACTCATCATCGCTTCTCTTGCCTAACTTTGCATTGAAGTCCCCCATAACAACAGTAAAGTGAGTTTTGTTCGTATGTATGGCCCTACTAATGTCCTCATACATAGACTCTACTTCTTCATCTGGGTGTGACGAGGTCGGCGCATATACCTGAACAACCTTCAGCGAATATCTTTTAGATATTCTGAGTGTTAGGTATGCGACCCTGCTCGACACACTGTCGATGGTGACAATGTTGTTAATGAGTGACTTGTGAACGAGAAACCCGACACCACCTTGGGACTGTTGGTCGCCCTCCCGGTAGTAGAGTAGATTACCGGACTTAAGGGATATCGTGTCCTCGCCCTCTCTACGGACTTCTGATAATCCTAAAATGTCCCAGTGTAACCTACTCATTTCTTCTTCCAGCTCAACAATCTTTTCGTCTGTCCTCAAAGTGCGGATGTTGTGTGTTACCAGGGCCAGTGGTCGTCGTTGGGGTTGGTAGCCGTCCGTCTCCCGGGGATTCTTAGCACCCCTAGCCCCGCCGTTACCGTGGCCGCTACCGTAGCCACGACTAGCGGGGCTGCCGGGAACTCGGGGCCTGGTCCTTGGTTTCGCAATCATAAGGGGTTGTTGCCATACTCGCCACGCTTGGCAGGCGGGTTGGCGAGCGCAGTATAGGGTGTTAAAGTCGCGGAAGATGCTGCTGCCCATCTTCCGAAGGCATCCCTTAGCAGATTCTTACTGCATCCACGGGCAAGAAAGGAGGGGCAACATTCTACAGCCGGCACCCCAAGATCATTTTACCCAATGAGATCATTTATCATTATAGCGAATTCCAAAGGACCAAGATTGCTGCCCTGACTAACCCCTGAAAACGTATAATAAGGGGCCGATTTGTATCCTGCATATTCTACATACTGCCGGCGTTCGCTGAGGTAGCTCGCGAAAAATTTGAGCAAATGCGGGGTGAAACCTATCTCTGATAACTTCGACAAAAGCACATCATTGTCAACAGCATCGAACGCCTTCTGGAAGTCGAAGTAGGCACAGTCCACCTGTCCACCCGCGTCGACAACTGGAGCCAGGTGCGACATGAACGACAGCAAGTTACTCGTCGTGCTGCGACCCGGCCGAAAGCCGTGCTGGGCGTCAGATAGTCGTGCACTTACTTGCGAATAAATACCTTTATGTAATATCGACTCAAATACCTTATCGAAGGCCGACAGCACGGCAATCGGGCGGTACTTGCTTACATCAGACTTAGCCCCTGATTTGGGTATAGGAATGACTCGCGTCGTTTTCCATCGTTCAGGATAATGGCCTTCATCTAAACATAGGTTAAAAATATGTAATAGAGGTTTCTCAAATACCACCCGACAATCTTTAATAATGTACGGAGGGATACTATCGGGACCTATTGAGTGCTTTGGCTTCAGAGCACGAAGTGCAGCGCGGACCTCGCTGAGACCAAGCCGCGCGATGTGGATCCGGGTAGCATCAGCCCCCGAAGCTGACGCCTCCGCAGGGTCTAGGTTAGGTCGAACCGGACTGTACACAGAGCTGAAATATGAGGCAAAACATTCAGCACACTGTTCATCACTCATATATAATGATGATGATGATGAAAGCCGGTGACGGACGGATAGACAAAGCGAAACAATAACGGTTGTCTCTTGAACTATTGAACTCTTGTCTTACTACGAAACCCTAAAAATGATTGGCTGTATTATTAACGACATACGCCATTATATGTATATGGCAGAACCGTCTTTCTGTGAATCAACATCCCGTACTGCGCTTACCATCCTGCCTGCTAAGCGTGGTGACTACGGCAACAACCCCTCATGATCAATGATGGAAGCCTTTGTCCAGAAGTGGACGTCCAGGCCGGGAGAGAATTGGATCGTCAAAAGTGAAACTCTTAAATAAGTAGAAAAATAGCATAAACATTAAAATGGACATGCTGGAAGAAAACTCTTATTAGGGTTAAGCCCGCCTCTTTACATGTCATTTATTCAAACTTTTGTCTGTGTATTTACAATGTGTACAATAAAGAATTAAGGACATAATATATAGTTGGTATAAACCAAGCCGAGTTCTATCACAAAATCTTTTTAAGTGTAAAATAACTGCAAATGCAGGAGCCAGCTAAAGCCGAGGGCTTAACATCATAACACTCGTAGTAATTAAATTTCCAAGTCTATTATTCTCCTGTGACACTTAGCGTAAGCTGGAAAAACCTAGCTTTCACACTGCTATACTAGGTTACATTAATATTCCTTTTTGTCTCGTGTTCGCTGTAAAATGAAAAATGTTAAACGCAGATTTAAAACTGTGAGTGCGAACCAACGAACGTTTTATGGGGGAAGGCAAAGGTTAAAATCTTTAAATGAAGGAAGATGAGCTTTGAAGCTATTATGAAATTTAACAACATGGTCGACCGATGGCGCTGTGTGTCTATGGCATAATACTAATCGCAAGCAATAGGCTAGATTATAATATAATAACATAAACACGGGAATTTATCGCGTAATACCTTTTGATTATTCCCGACGTTTCGACTGTGTTTCAACAATCGTGGTCCCGGGTTGACTGGAGATTTCATTGGAGTGTCCATCAAGAAAGCGATGGTAGTTTTGCAACTATGCAATAGGCTAGATGACTTGTAATTAATGTTAATGTAATTATTAGTCCGTCATGTAAATTAACAAAATTTATTGAACACGTATTTTGAATTTTTTAACGTTATCCAAAAATAACCACGATATAGTAGATCAAAATGTCGCGTGAAGCCACACGCTGGTATGCCCCGGACGAGCCTCGGTACAGAATGATGACGTCACGAACCCCCTCTCCTAAACTTCAACTCGCTTTATCTAAGTATTGTTTCATTATTTTGAATAAGCAAAATACGTGTCTGTCATTTTTGTATTATCTAACTTAGACTTAATGGAACTCTGATGCCAGATGCCCTGTAATTATGAATATTCCTGGCTTAGCACAGAATACAGCACAGGCTGATTGCGTATCTCGCGACAGGTTTGCAACAGGCGTAAATCTCGCGATCGTCTCTGTCGAACGTCAATTCCTTGCAGATAGTTAATACACAATTGACATTTGACTGGTAATAAATATTTTTTTAACTTTAATTAAAAATTAGCTTTAATATGTGTAACAACACATTGACAGCATGCGCTTAGTGGTGAGACTGTTCAACCTAAATAATGTCAGTAACCTGAAACCACTTAAGTAATTAAAGCGAAGCACGTCAGGTCATAATAATATAATATCAAAAGTTGCGTGTCAGAAATTAACATTAATTAATTTTGCAGGCTTACGGGGATTTATGTCTTTTTTATTTTTTTCCGTGACATAAGCCGCGGGAAGCATAGGCTATTCTCACGGAATAGTCAAATGAGGTATGTTACCTTTGTTAGCACATTGTACACTAGTTGTAAGTACCAAAGTCAAAAAGCATTTATTGGAGAGTTTGGATATTGCAACCGAGTAACATCCGGCCAAGTATCAAAATCATTCGAACTATCATTTCAATCATCGAAGTAATAAGTTTTTATATGAGATTTTGCTTTTTAAAAAGCTTATTATACCTATGAATCGGTTGCCTCAAAGGGAAGCTTATTATAGAAGCGCACCTATCATCATCATTTCAGCCGTAAAACGTCCACTACTGAACACGGGCCTCCCTCATACTCCATGAGGGGTAGTTGCCATAATCACTACGCTTGGCAGGCGGGTTAGCGAGCGTAGTACAGGATGTTGATACACGAAAAGACGCTGCTGCCGATCTTCGGAAGGTATCTCTTGGCTCTTACTGCATCCACGGGCATGTGAGGAGCGCACCTGATTTCCCATTAATTATTTATTTTGTCGTCCGCCGTGGGGTGCCGGCAGTAGAATGATACCCCTCCTCTCATGCCCATGGATGCAGTAAGAGCCTGCTAAGGGATACCTCCGGAAGATGGGCAGCAGCGTCTATCCGTGTATCAACATCCCATACTGCGCTCACCAACCCGCCTGCCAAGCGTGGTGAGAATGGCAACTACCCCTTATGGAGATCCATGAGGGAGGCCTGTGTTCATCAGTGGACGTTTAATGGCTGAAATGAATTTATTTTGTAAATCGGTCGGTGTGTCGGATTCACTTAAGCAATTTAGGTACCCGTATATTTTTAATCAAAAAGTAACTTTACCTTCAAAATAAGGAAGAGCTTCTCGATTAGTCTATATTATTTAAATTGTTTATTGCAATCTCATAAATCGCTCGTTAGTGGAAATGAACTCGAGGTCACGGATTTCCTCCAACTCAAACACTTTAAGTTTGAACCTTCATATTTTGAATACCAATTATTGCCGTGGGGTGCTGGCAGTAGAATGTTACACCCTCCTCTCATGCTCTTGGATGCAGTAAGAGTCTGTTAAGGGATAACTACATCCCGCACTGCGCTCGCCAACACGCCTGCCAAGCATGGTGAGTATGGCAACTTCCCTCATGGAGATCCATGAAGTAGGCCTGTGTTGAATAGTGGACGTTTTGCGGTTGTGATGATGAATGAATGAATGAATGAATGATTATAACTTTATTGTACACCAGAAAATAAAAAAAATAACAGTAGAAGATAAGATACTTAACTAAATGCACAATGGGCGGCCTTATCGCTAAATGATGATGATTTTTTAATAAAGTCGGGTGCATTATACAAATAGTTCCCTTGCTTTGAGCCTAGAAATTATTACAGTAGCAAATTAACTAAATTATTTTAAGATGTATGATTAATTTTACTTAGGTAAGTAAATACCTACTTAGATCAATCAGGTAATTACCTCTTTTTAAAAAAAAACAAAAAAACTACATGTTTTTCTTTATTTATTGTTTCTATTTCTGGCCATGAGGGGTTGTTACCATACTGACCATCCTTGGCAGGCGGATGTATCCCTTGGCACTTCTTACTGCATTCACGGGCAAGAAAGAGGGGCAATTTTCTACTGTCCCATGGCCAAAATGTCATCATTTAATGATACATTTTGTATACCAACTAATAGACTGAAAATTATTCTAACGAACAAAAAAAATCAGATAGGTCAACGCCCAATTTTGGCATTAGAACGTCTTGCCACATTGTCCTACCCGTCTACTTTAATAAAACGTTGAACAGCGCTATTATTCTTCTAATTTAAGTGCCTTTTTATATCTAAAAAACAGTAAAACTTGAAATATCCCTGTCTTAAATACAAGAGTTCCGCTATCAGACAAGTAATGGCGCTGCTAAGGCTCTCCAACAAATAAAACCCTTAAGAACACAAACTATATATTACGAGTATTATAATGGCATGAAACACTCCGTGCGCGGGTCCTACTCACTCTTGACCGGTTTATTATATATTGTTAGAGTTCGCGCAAAACTTTATGAAGCGCAAGTTTAAATTTAATGTAGTTTATGGCAATATTGAATGAACGTGCCAACATGCGCAACTTTGCATTCGCCGCAACGTTCACAGAGCTCATAAAGTTTTGCGCGAACCTTGTGAAGGATATCCACGTATCTATAAAAATCATCATCGTCATCATTTCAGCTGTAAAACGTCCACTACTGAACACAGGTCTCCCTCATAAATTTCCATAAAGAGTCATTTCCATACTCACTACGCTTGGCAGGCGGGTTGGCGAGCGCAGTACGTGTCAATAAAAAAAGCGGCGTCTTTCCGTGTATCAACAACACGGAAAGACGCCGCTTTTTTTTTTTTTTTTTTCGAAATGACAATATATGTTTTTGACCGCAGATGACCATGACAACGTTACCGGACTATGGCGAGCGCAGAAGGCGCCAGCCGCAAAAGTTAGGTTGGGGCAACAAGCTCAAGGGCACCACTTAGGTTCGAACCACGGCTTGGACTGTTGCCAGATTTTTGAATGTACTGATGGTTAACTTCCAGGTGCAAAACTGCAACTTAAGACGGAAGAGTGTATTCTTCGGCCCCGCCGGTGGGACCGGTTATTGAATGTGTGCCTAGCTAGTTGCTAGTGGCTAGCTAGTGTAGTAGCTATGTGGGACGGGTTGACGTCACCTCCGGGTTAGCGGCGGTGAGCTCGTCAACGGGCAAGCCGAGAACGTGTCTCGGTCGACGGAGGAAAGAACTCGTGGGCAATGGCTCTATCGGGTAGTCGGAGGGTAATCCCGAGATTAACGGATTGGAAGGAAAGACGCCGCCGCCCATCTTCCGGAGGTTTCCCTTAGCAGGCTCTTACTGCATCCATTATGAGGGAGGGGTAAAATAATACTGCCGGCACCCCACGGTAATTTAGAAAAATACAGGCGCTTAAGACATTAGATGAGACAACGCCGAATTTTCGCATTACGACCCCATGCCGCCTCGTCTTACAGTACGTCTACTACAATAAAACATTTAACTGCGTAAGAAATCATCAACTTAATTGCTTCTGTTGTTTGCTGCTTTGTGGAACCAAATTAGGTGCTAATTAAGTTTTGTTCTTGACGCATGTCTGATTCGAGACAGGGAAAATCATGATTATTTCTAGCGTGAAGCGTTCCGAGTTATGAGATAAGATGGTTAATTAATGACTCGCTAGCCTTATAGCCTCTTCTCATCCAGCAAGAGTCTGCCAAGGGATACCACCGGAATATGGGCAGCAGCGTGTTTCCGAGCATCAACATCCCGTACTGGGCTTGCTGACTCGACTGCCGAGCGTTGCGAGTATGGCAAGAACCTCTCAAGATCAGTACTTGACGATCTATAAGGGAGGCATACATATGTCCGGCTCGGATGTCATACGGCTGAGATGATGTTGTTGATGAAGCCTTACAGTTTACTGTATTTTTTAGGGTTCCGGACCAAAATGGCAAAAAGGAACCCTTATGGTATCAATTTGTCCTGTCTGTCACAAATGGATATCATGAGAACTACTGATGCTATCTACTTGAAATTTAAAATGGTATATGATAACAATTTCAAGCGGGCATGTGATCTATTTTCCATGTCCATAAATGTTAAAAAGACTGTTGTCTTGGCTTAGGGCAGTCCAGATACACCTTTAATTTCATTGGACAGCACACCTTTAGAGGTTGTAAATAGTTTCTGTTACCTGGGCTCGTCGGTGACGAACAACTTGTCATTGGACTCGGAAATATGTAGATCTTCGCATTGGGAAAGCCTCGTCCATGTTTGGAAGGCTTCGTGCGAGAGTATGGGACAACAAACATCTTACAGTAAGGACGAAAACACTTGTATCCCAAGCATGTGTCCTTAGTATTCTCTTGTACGGGGCGGAAAAGTGGACATCTTACGCTAAGCGAGAACGAAGGCTTAACGCGTTCCACATGAGATGCCTTCGTAGTATACGCCATATCACCTGGGAGGACAAAGTGACAAACGAGAGAGTCCTTAAACAAGTGGAACTATCTAGTTTCACTGGCATGTTTAAGCAGCGACGTCTAAGGTGGCTAGGACATATACATCGTATGGATGAGTCCCGTTTACCAAGAAGTATTTTGTTAAGCGAAATCGCTAACGCCAAACAAGCAGTGGAAAGACCCATGCTCCGATATAAAGATTGCGCAAAGAGAGACATGGCAGCGTTTAATATCAAGCGCACTGACAGGGCATCACTGGCTGAGAACAGAACAGAATGGAGAAAAAACTTACACGAAGGTCTTAAATACCACGACCAAACCTGGTTTGTCTCATTAGCCGAAAAACGAGCGAGACGGCATCGGCAGGCAGATACATCCAATCCACCAATTGCAATGGACACCTACGTCTGCCAAAACTGCGGTCGCGCAGTGAGGTCGAGGATAGGACTATTTAGTCATTTAAAAAATGCCACACCCAAACCACAGGCGTTACCTGAATCGTCTGTAATACACGAAAAGGCCGATGATGATGATGATAAGATAACGCTTTTTCACTTATATTATGGAATATATAAAAATGTTGAAAAATATTCATATTATGATTGCCAGGGGCGCGGATAGAGGGTCTGAAAATGTTCAAGTGAAGTTCGTCACGTGGGATATAATATGAAAGGTATTCATTCGCACATTAATAAACAGTTTTTATTTTTCCTTTAAGCCGTCGTGTTTTCGAGTTATTTAAAAAATGTTGAAAAAAAACGTTCCCCCTTCTTATCTCCGAAGTTTGTAGAGATGCTCCTGAAACTTTCATAGCTACGAGTATTAGTAGTATTTGTAAATATTACAGGGAAATTATAACGAACTCTGTTATTTGCATAGTTATTTTAGAAATCATAAAAAATCTACATAAGTTCCGCTACCAGACAAGAGATGGCGCTGTCAAGGTTCTCCAACAAATATAAACCGCCTTTATCATATATTGTATGATGACACGGAACCCTCGGTGCGCGAGTCCGACTCGCTCTTGGCCGGTTTTATTTGTATCAGTGCTAAAATTTAATTAAGATATCAGCAATGTCATGCCGTGGGATGCCGGCAGTAGAATGTTACCCACTTGTCATACCCGTGGACGCAGTAAGAACCTGCTAAGGGAACCCTCCGGAAGATGGGCAGCAGTGTCTTTCCGTGTATCAACATCCCGTACTGTGCTCGCCAACCCGCCTGCCAAGAGTGGTAGTATGGCAACTGCGCCTAATGGAGGGATATTTCCCTTGTGTTTTTAGTAGTGGAAGTTTTACGGCTGAAATTATGAATGTCATACTAGCAATGTCATTTCGGGTTCGTGGCTTAGGTCCCCAGTGGTCGACGCACCAGATGTGGTCAGCGCTCCCGATTTTACTAAAGTAATTTGTTTTTGGGCCATGGCACAAGTCAATAAATTAATAAGACAGCCTGCTTTTGTCTGTTTTGACGACGCATTGGCGATATTGGCGCCAGGGATTTCAACATTTTTCAGCAATTATAAAACATTTGGAGTAAACTGTTTATGTTTTAAATTTACCATGTTTTAACGTTAAATTGGAAGTTGCTTGAACAAGAAGGATTGTTGCAATACTTGGCACGCTTGGCAGGCGGGTAAGCGAGCGCTTAACGGGATATTGATTCAAGAAAAGACGCTGCTACCCATCTTTCAAAGGAGATACCTTGATACCAGGTTCCTACTGCAACCACGGGCAAGAGAGAAAGGGCAAAATTCTACTGCCGGCACACCACGAGTATAAGGGATAATTTGTCAAATTAATTTGACAAATTATTCCTTATACTCGTGGGGTACCTACTCCAACTCCAGCCTTTTTGTCGATAATTTTGATAAATACCTATTTAAATGGTGATTGATATAAACAATATCCCATGAGTTATAGAGATCAAACGATTGTCATTAATCTTTGCCTCATTTATTTGGGCAAGGGCGCCTATGGATTATTGATGAACGCTTCCATCCGGGAATTTCATTAAATTCGAGAATTTTGTGAAATAACGAAGATTTTGACAGGTTACGGTTATAAACAAGTTTTTATAAAAGACGCAGCACTGCAGCGTCCCGTACAGCATGATTACCAGTTGCTGACGCTGTATAAATCATCTTAATAGATGCAAAAGGCCTTACTTTTTATAAAAGACATTTAATTTTAGTTGTTATGTCATCAATCAATCAGCAGAATGGTCTGAATTTTAAGTTTAAATGAGATACACAAAATTCTACTTGATACGCGAATAAGTAAAAATAATGCTGGAAAATTCACACAGCATCATCGGTACTAGATGATTGTCATACTTATTAATTTAAACTACATAAATAGTTTTTACAAGATTTAATTTAAATATGTAACTATGTTTGTTCAGGTGGAATCTTGCAACTCAATTTTGAAGCTATCTTCAACCAATTGAGCTGAATTTATGTATGTTATACAAGTTTTGTTTGGATGACAACGCATGTTCAGCTATGTGACGTCACTCTGAATCCAACATGGCGGAATACCCAAGATGACGGACTAGTTATTTAAATGCACTCCTACAATATGGGTATCAAATGAAAGGGCTTTTTTATTAACTATTTATATAAAAGTTTAAAAAAATACGAATACCTGATTTTTTTTACTTCTATGTATATCTACTTGTTTTCATTGGCTGAAACCCCCCTTTCGGGTTCAAAGTAATACATCCTGTACCAATGTACCAACTTTTAAATGGCCTTCGCTTTAGTATGCCATTCTTATAGGCGTGCGTAATAATATTATTTATGTATATTTTCCTTTACGTTATATTGTAATTTTTTGTGGGTGTTAGTTTTTCTAAGATTTCAGAAATAAAAAAAATCGTTGGGTCTCATATATTATAATTGTATTTGCCGTTGTATAATTTTTAACGGTCATAATTTTCATTATAATTTGGACTCACGAAGGTATTTATTAAGTTATGTTCAGTTTAAAGAAAACATAAAACTATGTAAATACACGTAGCACTTGCACACTAATGTTTATGAATACCAAAATGTGAATCCCGATGCAAAATATACGTGTGCGAAATATTAAAATAAATACAAGCACTAGGGATGGGGTAAGGTGGTAAGAAATAAGTTATAGCATCACATGGAGCTAGATGTTTCAAGATTAAAAACGGACGGATTTTTTTTTCCGTCTGTTTAAGAATTACGCTAATATAAAATGATATGCAATTAAGTGATTTAGTGTATGCCAACCAAAAGCATAGTATTCTGGACTCACACCAATGTTCTATTTATCCAATGAGACACGTCACGTACGTCAGTGTATGCGTTGCTAAGTGTATTGTTTTTGTGTCGTAAAATTATATTTCTAACTTTATAGTGCGAATGAAGTGATTATCTTGTGGCTAACTGTGCGTAGCCTATCTGGTACTGTTTTTATAGAGTTTCTTCGCAATCTTATCAGTGAAATCGACATAAAACCAATTCGTGTTCGCTACTAACATTGTTCCTACCCTCGGTCGAAATTATACAAGGAATATCAACAACTGTAAAGTGCTTTGTAAAGTGTTTATTGACTGACTCATCATACAATCGGCAAGTCCTCGTTTTTATTTAATCAAAATACAGTGCAAGACCTAGTTCCGATTATACAGTAAATAATATTTACGATCGATCGACCACATCTGATTAACCCAATTTATCGATTGTGGTGCGCGCCATCTATGTGTTATTGGTAGCACTTTTTCGTGCCTCAGCTACCTAACTCACGCGGGGTTCTCACTTTTGACGTCGATCGGGGAACATGGCGAAATGCGGAGCTTGTGGCCGCTTTATCAAAGATGGCGTTGTATGCCCTAAATGCAAAAGCGTGAACCACCACGACTGCGTTCGAGTCCCGTTAGGAGTAATTGTATCAGAGTCCTGGCGTTGTGGTGACTGCCAAAGCAAGGCGCCGAAGGGTAGGGACCCTTCTACCCCCATACGAGCCGCGCAGGACCACTACTCCCTCCGTGCTGGGGCAGCTGCGGATGGGAACTCGGAACCCATGACTTCACAGGATACAGCTCTTAAATCTACTGCGGAGTTCGGCGAGATGGAGGTAAAGCTTGGGCTGCAGTCGCTCAGAGAGGAGGTCCAGTCAAGTATTCGCTCGCTCAGTGAGAACGTTCTTAGCGAATTGCATTCCTTTCGAGATGATTTTCGTTCCCTGTCATCGGAGGTTAAGGAGATGCGGACGGAGATGGCCGACTTCCGGGCCTCCTTGGTCGGGGTCAACGACCGAATTGGTGGGCTGGAAACGCGTCTTAACATGATGGAGCAGCGGTGTCAGGAACCCTTTCCTGCGATAGCTGAGCTTCAGTCCAAGATTTCACTGCTGCAACAAGAGCTTCACGACCGGGACCAAGAGTCCCTCCAATCAGACCTCGAAATCGGACAACTGCCTGAACAAAAAGGCGAAAACGTAATCCATGCGGTCACGGTGCTAGCCTCCAAGTTAGGGGTTGAGCTGGAGCCGCGGGACATCGTGTATGCTGAGCGGGTTGGCATGGCGGTGGGCGCCGCGGCCGGGGGTGCCGCCCAGCGCGTTCGTCGGGTCGTGGTACGCTTCACTAGGCGTGAACTGCGCGATCAAATGCTCCAGGGGGCTCGAGTCCGGAGAACGTTAAGCTCGGCTGATGCTGGGCACCCAGGCGGTGACCGCATTTATCTCAATGAACGCTTATCTCGAGTAAATCGTGTTCTCTTTCATCAAGTCCGGGAGGAATGTCGCAGACTTCAATGGCGCTACTCTTGGACAAAGCGCGGTCGGATATTTGCCAGGCAGGCGGAGGGGAAGCCAGCTTACCCAATTAAGTGCAAAGAAGATGTTGAACGGGTTTTTTGTCATACTTTGGTTGGTTCGCAGCACCTGGTATTAAAAAATGTCTCATAAGTTTAACTACATATAGTTCAATTGTTATCTTTCTTTTTGCTAATTTAACTTTAAGTTTTAGATACAGACCTGGCTTAGTATTCACTTTTTATATGGGCTTTGTGAATTATGGTGCGAAGGAAAATAATATAACCAAAAATCCAAAAACTTTGTTCACTTTATTAACTTTTGCTTTTCATGTTTTCTATTTTAACTGCCACCTTAGTTTTTCATGTATGAAAAATATGATTATTATTTCTTCACTAGGATCATCAGTCAGTGTTGTAAAAATAATTATATTACAGTCTTCAATTCCTACCACTTCTATTCAAATAGTATTAGCAATTTTTATTTTATCATTTTATTTAAAACAATGGAAGCTTATCAATGATGGTACAGGTAAAAATAAATGTAATCATAGCTTATTAATAATCATGGCTCAATGTGAACATTTTTGCATTGTCTGCGTGGGGCTCATTTATAAAAAAGGTTATTATTTAGCACACACATTATATTCCATTTATCCATACATTCATATAAATAATTATCCCCCAATTATATCATATCTAATCTACATACTATATATTGTAAAGTATTATTATTGTCTTTTACATGTGTGTATTAACTTTTCCCTAATCATAACATATCCAATCTGTTTAATATATATTGTGTTCTTCTATTACCTTGTTCCCTATACCTACTTATTCCATTATATGTACAATTGCTTTGGCTGGGTTTTACTTGAACTTTCACTAGGTGAGCTTGACCAGGTCTATACTATGAAGATTACAATTTTATGTTCAATCAGTTGGATATTTATGCTTACTTATAAAACTCTTTGATAAGATTCTTAGAGTTGGTCTTTTTAATGCTGGTTCACTAAACACTGGACATGATGAGTTCATAGCGGCTATGGATGATTTGAAACCAGACGTCATGGCCATTAATGAGACCTGGTTGGGAGTTGGTGAGGAGTACAAGGCCCCAATGGTTCCAGGATATCGATTGCGTTCATCCCCTAGACCTATTCATATAAAGAAGGGGAAAGGGGGCGGGATTGCCTTTTACCTTAGAAAAGGTATAAGTACTAGGCCTTGTGTTGTCCCCCCCTCACCCTCTGTTGAGCAAATTTGGATTAGGGTAAGAGCACACAACCAGGAACTTGTTATTGGCACAGCCTATCGTCCACCATGGCAAGACCCTCATTCCTTTTTTGATGCTCTCTCAGAGTCAATTACCTCAATAGCAAACTACTCATTTCTTGTTTTGTTAGGAGATTTCAACATTAACATTTTAACACCAGAATCAAGCAAAACTAAACTATTTCTGCAGTTTCTTCACACTCTCAACTTATGTCAGATAATCAATGAACCTACTCATTTTACAGACCACAGTGCCACACTAATAGATACAATCTGCACTGATGGACCAGTTCGCAACACTACTGTCAAGTATTGCCCTGATCTTGGTCACCATGCCATGGTAATGGTAGAGCTTGATGTGAGGAAAATTAAATCTACCCCTCGTTTAGTTACATACAGACCATTTAAAAATATTCTAATGGAACAATTCTTAGCGGACCTCAACAGAATTAATTGGGACTACTTTTGTAGCCAAACAGATGTAAACTCTCTTGTAAATTATTTCTCTGACACTATTCTTCAGCTTTTTAACCTGCATGCCCCCTTTAAGATAACTAAATTCAAGGAACCCCCCCACCCATGGATTACAGACACCGTTAAGTCTATGATCAGGATCAGGGATGGGTATCATAACAAGTACAGGCATCTTAAAACTGTTTCAGCCAAAAACTGTTACATTGAAATGAAACATATTGTGATTGCCGCAATATTCAGTGAAAAAAAGGCGTATTTTGGTGAGTACATTAATAGGAATGTTAAAAATTCCAAGAAGCTATGGTCTAACTTAAAAAGTACTATCATTCCATTTAACAAGTCCTGCGAGCTTCCACCAGGTTTCAATGACCCTGATCTTATCAATCGTCACTTTCTGAAGGTGCCTGGTGCTGAACATGTTCCTTTATCACTTCTGACATATTATGAATTTCATAGACATTGTTCAGACGAACATTTCTCATTAGGCACAGTCAGCGAAGATGCTGTTATGAAAGCTATAAAAAGCCTGAAATCGAATGCAGTAGGGGTTGATGGTATATCCTTGGAAATGTTATTATTGACCCTACCTGAGTCACTAAAAGCTATCACTTCAATTATCAACCAATCTATACTCAGTGGATCATTTCCTGAGCAGTGGAAGATGGCTATGGTAAGACCAATTCCCAAGAATAACGACCCTCTATCATGTAGCGATTTAAGACCAATCAGCTTACTACCCTGTCTTTCTAAAGTGCTAGAAAGAATTGTTAACTTGCAGGTAGTAAAATTTGTAGAAGATAACAGGATCCTTCCTGAAGTTCAATCAGGCTTCCGGAAGGGCCATAGCACTTCCACAGCACTTATTAATGTTGTTGATGACTTGCTCACTGCGCAGGATAGTGGCATGATAAGCATTCTTGTACTACTTGACTTTTCCCGCGCATTTGATTCTTTGAATACCTCCCTACTTTTATCCAAATTGTCTTATTATGGTTTTGATGTTTTAACTGTAAAATGGTTTGAAAGCTACCTGAACCACCGCTATCAATTTGTCGAGCTTAATAATGAGCCTAAGAGTCACTCTAGGCCTCTACATGTCACTAGAGGGGTTCCACAAGGCTCCATACTGGGTCCGACCTTGTTTACATTGTACAGCTCAGATATAATAAAGTCAATAGTACACTCTAAATTCCACCTATATGCAGATGATCTGCAGCTTTACATTTCTTGCCCTCCATCAAAGATAGGTGAGGCAGTAAATAAAATCAACTTTGACCTAGCCCAAATATCTAAATGGTCTAGAGATAATTCCTTAATTATTAACCCAAAGAAATCTAAATTCATGCTTACTGGATCAAGGCAGAAATTAAAGTGCTTACATAATGTCACATTGGACATAATTGTAGATGGAACTGCTGTAGAGCGTGTTTCTGAGGTAAGAAACCTTGGTCTGACCATGGACAGCTCTCTTAATTTTGAAAAACATGTGTCTGAGAGTGTGAGAAACTGTTTCTTCCGACTTAAAATTCTATATAAAATCCGCCCCTTCCTGAGTGAACAAATTAGAATTACTCTCTGTGAGTCCTTAATATTATCAAAATTAAATTATTGTAACACTGTTTATGGCCCATGTATTCTTAAACGAACTTCTAATTTAATTCAGCGTGTTCAGAATGCTTGTGCACGTTTCAGCTTTATTATACCCCCTCGATCTCACATAACTCCCTTTCTGAATACATCTAAAATGCTTAAAATGGAGGCACGTAGAAAACTACATCTTGCAACGCTTCTTTTCGGAGTAATTGCAGGTAAGTGTCCACCATATTTATACAATAAACTCACATGGGCACGTTGTCAGTCTTCACTACCCAGCAGAGCATGCACTCATGTATTCGATACTCCTAGACATAAGTCTAGGGTCTTTCGTGGTGCCTTCAAATTTGCAGCTTCCAAGGTGTGGAATGACCTCCCTCCGCCTGTGCGCATGCTGAAAACAGTTTATACTTTTAGATGTGTGGTAAAAAAGTACTTACTCAGTCAACAACTCCTTTTAGCTGCAAATAAATAATTTTTATTTAACCTGCTACTGCCATCTTACCTCTTATTGTATGCACATCCAGCTTGAGAAGAATGGAGACCTCTGATGTGAGCTTGGTACAGTTAATGTACAGTCTCTGCTAATTTCTCCTGCATTACTACAGACTCAGCCTCTTGCTTTTCTTCTCACTTGCCCTTGGCTTGTACATATGCGCTGTAATTTAATACATTTCAACATAAGGCGGATAGCTTCATTTAGTCTGTGTACTGAGACTAGCTTTAAATAAATAGCCTTGTCTTAAAATAAGAACTCTCTAATGTATGTTTATTCCTTTTAGGGCAACTTACCTTTGTTCATAAGCACGGCGCACGGATCGGGGCTGAAATCAGTTGCATGAGCCTGTTCAACCCACAGAACACTCAACCTGGCACTGCATTTAGCTGTGTTGAGCTGGTGCATTCAAACAGCCTGAGCCTCTTCTCTTTCTCTCTCTCGCCCCGGCTTGTTTTCGTGCGCTGCAAAATAATGTACTAAAATTGTAAAATAGTGATATCCAATAGAGCTGAGATTCACTCAGCTTCGCTTTACGTCATGCACGTTTAAATCTATATATTTTACTCCTAGGCACAAGTCTCTTACCTTTGGTTCTGCACGGGACGCGTATCGGGGTTTGAAGATGAGTTACTGCTACGAATGGCAAGCTCAAACTCCTTAGCCACCATCATTTTGGCTCTGATCCGCGTCTTTAACTTTCCCTGCGCAATGGTTTCACACTTGTCCATAGGTAGGTAGTCTACACAGTCCACGATTTCTGTTACACTTTTCATACCTACGCCAAATTTGAATTGGAGTGACGGTAAACGAAGTTAATTCATAACCTTGTAATCCTGTCGGTAGACATCTTTTTTTCATTTTTCACACAAATGGCCATAGATAAGACCACACCGACCACAGAGTATCGCACGCTAATGGCCTGTCCACAGGTGTTCGCTGTGCCTGTGTTGGTGTGGTTTGATGGTTGGTCGGTCACGTATTTATATTATATTACTCTCCTCATTTATTCATTAATTAAGTATTCTATTATTGTATGTAATATTATTGCTGTATAAATGGTATTTATTTATTTTGTACGCCTGCGCTTTGCACTGGCAGACGAGGCGGTCACACGGACCTGCCTGAAAATCAGCGCCGCAACCGCGTAGCTTGCTACGTGATTGCGGTAATACTGAGGCAGTGTCCATTTTTTGACCTCACGCAGCATTGGTTATACATATTTTTAAAATTTTGTTTAACAGTGTAAGCCTAATTTGATTATTTTATGTTTTCTTTGTAATTTGTATATGTTGTGTGTGTGTCAAAAATAAATGATTTTCTTCTTTCTTTCAATAATAGATAAATAAAATATGTTCAGGGCATCGAAGCGGTAAAAATTTTAATCAACCCAGGCTCCAATACCACCTACGACGTTTTGTGACGATGAGTTGTGTCCCGGATAGCAATGGGCAGAGACGCAATGACACGCCTGCAGGTCATCTGGAAGAACTGTATATAACAAGGAGAACGAAAATGCGCCTTATTCGAGCCTTGGTTTTCCCAACATTCTTATGGCGTGGAGACATGGACTATCCTGATTAAGGAGAGATAAAGGATCGAAATGTGGGACTGGCGGCGGATGCTACGGATACCGTAGACAGCTAAGCGCAAATCATCAATCCTTACTCAGCTTAAAGTAAAAGATAGACTGTCGATAATTTGTCGACGCCGCATACTCTCCTACATTGATCAATAGCGAGGCGAGGCGATGAGTCTCTAAAAGTTCTTCTTGCTTCGAAGTTCGCAACGATGACCACATCGTTGCGTACTTCGAAGAAAGAAGATCACGCAGGAGATCCCCAACTCGATGGATGAATCCCCAGCTCTAGGAGAAGAAAGCCAGGTTCTACGATGTAGTCCATTTGGCCACCAATGCATGCAATGTTCACGATCTTCCCGCATGAAGAGCCGACCACAGAGAGAGAATTCTTACTAACGTGACTAACGTAAAAATTCTGCTGTAGAAGCTATAGCCGGTTACTAGTAATTCGTCGCCGCTTCGTCACGCGTCATATTTCGTCCGATCGGTTTAACAAAAGATGTTTCACATTAAAAAATCCATCACGCTCAAAACTCATCTAGCCGCATGAAAACTTTCAAAGTTCGTATATCGATAAACAGGGGTTGTCCCATCCCTACCATGCACTGTATCGTGCACTGCATGAAACATTGGTAGCCGGAAATATTTTTATCTCGCCTGTTTTTACGAGACTAAGTTTTAGTTCAAAACTAACCGCGAGGATGTGTGGGGACACTGTTTAACATTCAGAACAGCTGCGGCCGAATTAAAGTTTTGTTTATGATGTTTAATGCACATTTTGGGTTGAAACTTTTAATCGCCAGGGCAAATGGAACAAGTTTAATACGAAACGCGTCTAAAATAATAATAAAACCAGACATAAGCGAGTCGGACTCGCGCACTGAGTGTTCCGTGCTATCATACAATATAGTTTGCGTTATGGAAGGTTTTATTTGTTGGATAACATTGAGACACATGTGAACTAGCCGTGGAGTATCAGCAGTAGAATGTTACCCATGCTCTCATGCCCGTGGATGCAGTAAGAGCTTGTTAAGAGATACCTCCGGAAGATGAGCAGCAGCGTCTTTCTGTGTATTAACATACCGTACTGGGCTCGCCAACCCGCCCGCCAAGCGTGGTGAGTATGGCAACTACCCCTCATGAAGGTCCATGAGGGAGGCCTGTGTCCAATAGTGGAAGTTTTATGAAATGACGTTGATGATGACATGTGAACATGAAGACAGCGTCATTTCTTGTCTCATATCGAAAAGATGAGGGGCATTTTGGTCCCCATGTCTAATCAAAATGAGTTTACCATCGTTGGTTAGCTCTTTTCAAGAGCTAAAAAGATTTCTATGATGAAAAACCCGTATCAACTGTCTATATTGAAATATGACTTTTAGAAGAGAGGTTTTTATTGTAATATTCTTTTTGGATATATAATATTAAATCATAGTATATGCATAACGTCAGTAAAAGACCGACCTCGGATGTATAATGTAGCAATGCTTTGCGATTTGCGGCATAATTGCATGTGCAACATTTTATAAAAAAAAAAAACGCGTGATCCATAGTTTAATATGAGTAAGTACTTACCTCTTATGCAGCATAGTTAATAATAGCATTCATAGTTACTTACAATAAATGATAAAACTTACTTTAAACTTATTTTATTTACCTGATATAGAATCATATTATATAATATAATTATAACAATACTATGCCAAGATGGAGAAGAATGTCAATAAAAGTATGTGTACTTAGCAGGATTTAATAACTTTCAAGTATTTTCAATCAAGATTACTTCGATCGGACAGTAAATCAGCACTAGCGCCAAAGGTTATTATTAATCTACTCAAATATACCTTTCCAACGGGTATCATTTATACTGGTTGATGACCAGGGGACCAGGTTCCATATATTTGTGCCCATTATCCTTTACGTAGATTTGTTGAAACTTTCAATGATTTCTAAAAAACTATACCAATTAAAGAGTTGGTTCGCTTTTATTTTTCAGTAATCTTAGCATTCGCAGCAGATAGCTCCCAGAAACTTCAGTCCTCCCGCGACCAAGTTCGCTGTTCGAAACGTTGGGAAAATAATAAAAAAGTTACGCGATAAAATCCTGTAATTTGAAAACTATTAATATGTTAACAAATCGCGAATCGTGCCGTGGGGTACCGGCAGAGGCAGGTTGCCCCTCCTCTCATGCCCGTGGATGCATTAAGAGCCTGCTAAGGGATACCGACAGAAGATGGGCAGCAGCGTCTTTCCGTGTATCAACATCCCGTACTGCGCTCGTAAACCGCCTGCCAAGCGTGGTGAGTATGGCAACTACCTCTCATGGAGATCTATGACGGAGGCCTGTGTTCAGTAGTGGACGTTTTACGGCTGTTTTGATGAATGATGATGAAATCGCGAAAGTTAAACAAGTTCAATTCTTACCTTATCCTATTCGAAACTTACTCATTTTATTTATAAAAACCCATTTTACGGGAAAGCTTGATTAAAATGGCAATACCACCGGCAGTGTCTTACCATTAATCTCAGACTTATGCCGGGACAAAGTTAAATGGCGGATTTAAATAAGTAGTATTTGAGTTGGAAGTGTGCCCTATTATTGTATCCACTGCTGAGCGTCCACTAGAGTCTCGGCATTAGGGGTAGAATAAATATAGTTGGGTAAATTATTGGGTACGAGCTGCAAGCGCTTACTGTGGGTGTTTTGTTGTTGGAGGCAATTAGATAGTAGTATACTACATAATTAATGGAATCAGGCGTTACTTTGGGAAATCCATGACAATAAAATGCAATGAAAATATCTAGTTTTAGTTCTAGTGCATTAGCGTAATTAAAACTAGATATTTTCATTAAAATAAATTAATAAATAATGCTGGACAAATCACACAGCATCATCTAGCCCCAAGCTAAGCAGAGCTTGTGTTATGGGTACTAGATGACTGATATACCTAACACATTAAACTACATAGATATATATTTTTATTATATATAGAAAAACACCCAGAACACCCTGAACAAATATCTGCAGATCGTACAGACATTTGTCCCGAGGCGGGAATCGAACCCGCAACCCCTTGCGTCGCAGGCGGACCTTCGCCCGCTGCGCCACAGAGCTTGTCAAATTGTCGTCATTGCATTTTATTAGTATAGTATATTTTAACTTTTTGTTATTTTTTTTTTTCATAAACTGTTTTTAATATATACTTTTTAACTAGATTTATTTTCAACCTAAGTACTTTTGTTTTGATTTTTAACATTAATTTATGTTTGCTTTAACTGTCTGCTTAATCTTTTTCTTATATACCTCTATAATGTAAATCCATTATATTGGTCGTAGGATGTATGTATTTTAGGATAATGTAGATTAACGACTGTGGATTTTTTTAAATAAATAAATAAATAACTATGTTTAAGGATTAGCGTAGTAGCGTAGTAGCTGTGGGGTGCCAGCAGAACTTTGCCCTTCCTTTCTTGCCCGTGGAGGCAGTAACTTCTTTTCGTGTGTCAACATCCTGTACTGCGCTCACCAACCCGCATGCCAAGCGTGGTGCGTATGGCAACAAACCTTCAGGATCAGTACTTAGATAGATAGATAGAAAACTCTTTATTGCACACCACATTAAAAGAACATAAACAATTTAGAAATAAGATAAAAAACAACAAGGAGTACAAAGGGCGGCCTTAGTTATTAAAGAGAGAGGCCTTTGTCCAGCATTGGACGTCCTACGGCTGGAAGAGAGATAGGGATTTTCAGGTGTTTATGGCGTATTGTATGTAAAAAAGCCGTGTTGGCCGAGTGGTATGTACCCCGACTTTCAATCCGAAGGTCGTGGGTTCGATACCGGCCGTGCACCAATGGATTTTTCTTTCTTGAAAAATGTATGTGCACACTTAACACGAGCTTTAAC
This sequence comes from Pasiphila rectangulata, assembly GCA_963082625.1. Classification (NCBI taxonomy): domain Eukaryota; kingdom Metazoa; phylum Arthropoda; class Insecta; order Lepidoptera; family Geometridae; genus Pasiphila; species Pasiphila rectangulata. The sequence goes on along the minus strand of OY720244.1, from coordinate 4,497,199 downwards.
GGTGAAGGAAACATCGTGTAGAAACCCGCGGCTTAGTTAGCTTCAGACGTATTGACCTGTTCTTTCCTCTGAATAATAGCTGACTAAGCTGAGAGGATGGTATACGTGCTGGGCAAGCCTAATCCATCTAACAATGTCCCAGGCACTGCAGCGTCCCCTACAGCATAATTACCAGTTGCTGACGCTATATCTATAATAGATACATAGGCCTTATGGCGTATTTACCTTTTTTGTCTCGGGTCTGGGCATTTTTCTAGTATGATAAGTATGTATTTAAGTTTTCTAATAATTATCTGTTTCTATAGTACACGCTTAGCTTAGATTGGGACTAGATGGCGTTGTGTGTATTATCCTGCATTATTTATTTATTTTACGAATTTTGAGAACTTTACAAATAGTAGTGCTTGGTTAAAAATAAGCAAAAAGCTGTTCAAAACTCTATAATATCGCTAGTACGGAAATACTATAAGTAAAAAGTATGAAATCAAACAGATAATGCTGGAAATGTCCAGCATTATCTGTTTGATTTCATACTCATAACACCATTCATACACACAACACCATTCTAGTCCCAAACCAAGGAAAGCTTGAAGTATGGAAATCAGATGATTGGTAAAATAATAATTTATACATTACATATCACATATAAAAAACAATATAGAATACAAATGTGGGAGACATTTGTCAATAATCACTTAATAAAAAACGTAGTTGGGTTTTTTTAACACTCGTGATAAGTCGAAGGCACACCTGGTGCTAAGCGGTAACTCTACCTATAACAACGCTGCATTACATTGCGCCCTGAGTTATAATTTTAATGTGTCATAAATGCCCATAATTTCGCCGCCCCCTTATAATTAAAACCTGTTAGTTTAGTTACTAATACTTTTACAGTTACTCGATAATGGCTGGACCGATTTGAAATGAATGAATGAAAATGAAATGAAAATGCGTTTATTGATACATCACACCTTAAACATAATTAATAAGCTAATTGGGTAGACATAATAATATGTTTTCGCATAACATAAATTATGTAAAATGTTTTTAGTTTTCAAGCATAAAAGTTTGGTGTGCCAAAAGGTTCTGTCTCAGCAATAATTGCGAAGATAAAAGATGCAACGCTGGTATTCTGACAGAACGTTTTGAGTACCACAATAGAACACATAAAAATATATATGAATAAAACAGAAATGCCAATGTAGGTATCACTTGAAAAATAATTTTACGTAGCCCAAGGAAAACAACCAATTTGAATGACCTTAGACTTTGTGGATTTATCTACGCCCGGAATAGTATTAAGGCCTTTGCATCTATTATAGATGATTTATGCAGCGTCAGCAACTGGTAATTATGCTGTACGGAACGCTGCAGTGCCTGGGACATAGACATTGGCCCGGAATAACATGTAGGTAAAACAGCGTAAATTATGATATTTTTTCGATATAATGTAAAATAACACGTATCGACACGGAAATTATTGCTTAACAAGTAATGGAGCTTTTATGACAAGATGGGCAATACTGGGTAAGAACTGCAAGTTGGCGGTATGCAGGCCGCTTCCAACCGCATTAATTGGAGATCAATGAGGGATGCATATGTCCAGCAGCGGGCGTCATACGGCTGATATGATGATGATAAGAGCTTTAATGCATGAAGGCGTAAAATATTTAATACTAAGTTTCTCCACGAGTATGGTATCAATTTCGTATTTTGTAAAAGAAAGGGTACAGTTTGCCACTATCTCAGCCCTCGCGGGTATTAGCTCGCCACTATTTCAGGCTTACAGAGGACTTTTTTGAGAAACGCGGTACTGGGGAGCAATTTTATTAAAACTTGAAGATGTAAGGATCTTTTCTTTTTGTCGCAGTTGAGAACTGAACTTCTTGCGCTTTCTATATAATATATAACTTTGCTTCGTTACTTATAAATAACAAAAGTATGAAAATGCTAAAAAAATCTTTATTTCTGGCTACAAGGATCCTAGACATAAAACATAGACATAGAACAAAAACAGAAATTGCAAAATAAACGTTAAACGAAACAAACAGGTTTTATTAAAAATATCAACCAAAACAAATCATAGTAAAAAAAATCAGGTGCCGGCAGTAGAATGTTTCTTCGCTCTTGTCCGTAGATACATTAAGAACCTGCCAAGGGATACCTCCGGAAGATGGGCAGCAGCGTCTTTCCGTGTATCAACATCCCGTTCTGTTGAATCATAATTATGATTGTAATTGTTCTGCTGATATTTGCTTCGGGTCTGGGCATTTTTTTATGACGATAAGTATGAGTGATAAATCGATCATGAGTGATGGTGTCCATAGTGCAAGCTTTGCTTAGTTCTGGACCAGATGGTGTTGTGTGGTGTCCAGCATTATATATTTTACACCAGGTTGAAATAACTATTAGTGCAAGGTCATATGGACATTCTGACGAAAAAGACGGTAACAGTATTCGGCTTTAATCATGTTCTTTTGGTCATGAGAACATTCTGACATAAAGGAATTTTTCATGTATGTTTTGCACATTTTGGCACATATGCAATACCAAGAACATTAAGTCATGTCGACGTTTATCATCCTGCGTCAAAGAAAATAATTCATAATAAGTGTTACAAAGCTCATAATTTCATTTAAAACTTTACCTACTAAATACACCAAGCTAGAACCTGATTTTTAATTTGACTTAATTAATGACGAGACAAGCCGTAAGCCCATCTGATGTAAAGTGGTGATCACCGCGGTATTGCAATTATAATAGGCAGAGGTTTAAATTTGCAACATCGCGATGACCACGTTCACGTAACTAACGCTGCGTTGCATTGTACCCCACCCTGAGACATAGAGTTGGTAAAATCTCATGTGCCCGTAATTTCACCGGCCCCGACCCTTCTAACCGGTGGTGGTAGTACTTCCCTGGATGAACTCTTTACAAAAAGTTCTACAACTCGAACGTGCTCTAAAACGGTTTTTAAGTACCTAATGACACATGTGTAAGTCCTAAGCGATGCGGTCTTTACAAAGTAACTTGCCAGCTGCTTTCAAAACTCTAAGACGTGAGTAAATCTCAACTCACGTGTTGTTATGCAACACATGTTCAGGTAAGTTGGATTCAGTCAGTGTTCGCCATTTATAAATGTAAGCAAGAGTCGGTTGGGCACATTGTAAGGCGAGGTGATGACAGGTGGAGCAAAGCCACGACTGAAAGGTGGCCGAGAATGGGACGGAGAAGTGTCGGGCGACCGGTAGCCAGGTGGGTCGACGACATAGTTCAAGTCGCGTCAGTGGGTTTTTCAATTTCACTGCAACACATGTTCAGGTAAGTTGGATTCAGTCAGTGTTCGCCATTTATAAATGTAAGCAAGAGTCGGTTGGGCAGGGCACATTGTAAGGCGAGGTGATGACAGGTGGAGCAATGCCACGACTGAAAGGTGGCCGAGAATGGGACGGAGAAGTGTCGGGCGACCGGTAGCCAGGTGGGTCGATGACATAGTTCAAGTGGCGTCAGTGGGTGCGACTAGCACAGGACCGTGGTCAATGGCACAAACTAAGGGCTGCCTATACCCAGCAGTGGGTGAAGTCAGGCTGTTGGTGATAATTATGAAGAGCCGGTTTCGGTAGAAGTCGCCTCGGTGGGTAGACCCTTATGTTTCTCTACTGGTATCTTTCTCGAGGTGACTTGACTCGACTTCTACCGCATAAAAAAAGCAAATAGTGATGTAATTAGTAATAAGGTAAGTTTTTTTTTCTATAGAGAGGTCTTTTTATTTTATTCAAGAGTCCTTTACATTTTTTTTTAAATTCAAGCTTTTAAGACACCGTATTGTAATTTGTAACTGCCGTTAGTGCAGCTGAATTAGATAAATAAATAAGTAAATTATTGCAAATTATGTAAGTTCTCACAACGGCAACCTCTATATATTATTGTATATATTCTAAAATATTCATTCACAATATTCATACATAACAATATTCATACGTAGAAGAACTCGGGTCACCGACATAGCCAAACGGATTAGCACGTTGAAGTGGCAATGGGCAGGCCATATAGCGCGCAGAACAGATGGCCGATGGGGCCGCAAAGTTCTCGAATGGAGGCCACGGATCGGCAAGCGCAGCGTAGGACGTCCACCTACAAGATGGGCAGACGACTTGGTGAGAACTGCTGGTCGGCGGTGGATGCAGACGGCTTCCAACCGCAGTACTTGGAGATCAATGAGGGAGGCCTTTGTCCAGCAGTGGACGTCCTACGGCTGAAATGATGATGATGATGATGATTCATACATATCTATTTTTCCTATAAAAGCTCTGCCTAAGAGGCCAAGTTTTTAACTAACTTCGAAAAAAGGAGGTTTTGCATGGTTATATAAAAAAACTTATTTAACCTTTACCTACTTTTAACTTTTTTACATATACGATTTAAGGTAATGCCACAGCTTTGCGGGTTCCCTCTGAGACCGTTTGTGATTAAACTGGCGAAGGCTTCAATTTACCAGCTGATATACAAACGAAGCGACAGTGAACCCAGGCGACCAATGTTATCAAATAAGGTGGGTTTCGTGTAGCTATTCTATTAAATCAAGTCACCTAAGTACGAGCATGTGGGCTACATTGAATAGGATATTTAGTCAAGGCGTTTCTTCAATCTTATTTGAAAGTGCTCATTTGGTATTTCTCGGTTCTTTTCTGACGATTGCATCACATTGGGTCTATTGAACGCATTTCTCACTCGCGGATTGAATAACATTTATTTTATTTGGGTGTAAACTCGATACATTTGCATTTTCGATTTATTTCTTTTTAACAAACTTTAAAAAGCAAGTTCTAAATTTGTCTGTATTTTTGTTACCGCATAACTGCGTCGCAACCACTAGTTTGGTTACGCGAAAATAATTTTTCGACCCTCAATTGGTTTGCGTTTTGGCGGGAAAAACGGCGGGCGCTCCGCGTCGGCGCTAAGTGGATACTGGCTCGGTTTTTACAATGGAGCGTATCGTGGTACCGTATCTGTGTTCGGGATATACAGCGTAAAAAATATTTTCTATTAATTATTGATTTAATTTTATATAAAAAATACTTTTGTTTGTAATTCAAAATGTATTATCATATATCTACATGTTTTGCGGTATATACATAGTATGTGGTATAACCTCACTATATATAACATAACATTTAGGTGTCTTAGAACAAAATATTTTTTGATCGTAATTATAAAGTGCATTTTTTATGCATTTTTTTTGCGTAATCTTTTTTTTAATTTTAATTTAATCGAATAAAATTATTTTTTCTTGGGCTACGTAAATTTTATTTGTTATTGTCATTGTCAACTTCATTGAGAAGGCTACAAAACAAAGAAGAAGTTGATAAACACCATAGTTTAAAAATGACAATTGTTTTCGTGGAACGATGACTCACCGATGACTCACTGGTCAGTTTACTTACCAAAACCAAACGACGGCTAAAAAATCTTGGTAAGTAAACTGACCAAAACCAAACGAGCGGGAACTGATTTGGAAAATCATTTTTCTGAACGCGGTTGTGATCATAGGATCTATTAGAAAATGTATCAATTGTTTTAGTGTCTGATGGATTGTCGCTTACGAACCTGGTCATAAATTTTAACTATCAGTTAAATTTTTGTTCTACAAAATCATGTTTCCTTGGATAAAAATTCAGTTCTGATGACGATCCATTACTAATCGTATAATCGGCTATCATAGGGGTTTGCGTATTTTCAGCAACAAGTCAAGCTTCATATCGATTGTCCCTAAGTACACTATCGAATCTGAAAATGACCACTTTACAGGACGGCCGTTTGAAGTTGTTTTTTGTGATATCTTTTTATTTTTAAGCGCCAATTCAACAACTATTTAAGAATAACGGCTTTAATTTAAACTTAAACATTGGATATTAACGGCAATAGGAAATACTCAACAGATTTTAAGATTTTTCAGTTTCGATAGCTTACGTCGTAGAAACTGGCCCATAAACTATCGAAACTAACCATTTCGATAGTTTACTTCGAAATTGTACGATACCTTTTTATCGAAAGTGGTAATTTCAATAGTTTACGTGGTAGAAAACTGCATATTCGATTGTACTCCTATTATTTTGGTAAAAGATAATATTATTGGAAAGTAAATAAAAGTTAATTAATTTCAAATTTAATATGTATTACAAAGACAGGAATGACAATAAACTAAATAATTGTTGTAAGGCCTGAAAATTACTAAAATCAACAAACAATCAAAGTATTTAAACAAAAATAAACTTCTAACCAAAATGAACACATACAATTTGAGATCACTTATCAGACGAAATCCAAAATGACATCGAATTATTTAAATTTAGTTTGAATCATCATTTTCGTCAGGCAAATTATCTCCGTGTTTAAGGTTCTGGAAAAAACCTGTGATATTCTTTAGGCACTACCTCAGAATTACACAAAGACATCAGTTCTTTGTATTTTGCCTCGGGCTAAGGCAGAGTATCATTGTACAAATTCTTTATTTCAACACTTCTTGTATTCTCTTACCCTTTCTTGTACCTTGTAACGTTTTCAACAAGTGACTGTCATCATTTAAATTATATTTTAAATACAAACAGTTCGGGTCTTCTTTCTTAACCCTAATCTCTCTCAAACTGTTCCAAGATACATTTCGATTAGCGGTATCCTCTTTCCATTGCTTGTCCAGTAATAATACCTTCATGTCAAAAATATCGTCCTGTGTAATTTAAATAACGTTGTAGAGCTTACCCTCAACTTTAGCCCACCTCACCAATGCATACCATTGATCCGGGGTGTAAATGAGTTTTCCTTTAGCTTCTCGTTCAATACGGGCGTGCACACTGTCACCTTCATTTTGGGTATGGCCTTGTTCAAGAAGTCTGTAAGTTATATCCACATTGTATTTTTGTGACATTAACATGTACATTGAGTAAGCAACTCTGTTGCTGTTCTAGCCCGAGCAGTTATCTGACCAAAATAAAAACGTCTTAGCACCCTTTTCGACTTTAAATTTTATAATGTGGCCAGGCAGCTTACAACTTCATTGGCTCCTCTTTTAGCTGTGCATTCTGTCCACATATAACAAAATGATTGGGCTTGGGTGATGTTATTAGCATCTACATTTAGCTAGGGAAAGTTGTCCATTGTCCGTATTTGAGCTTTGTTGGGTAGGCTCAAAATCTACAGTCGGCGATGGTACTGGCGTATTTGCGATACTATCTAAAACAACTGAGGCTTCACTGTCACTGACTAGCTTGGTTCAGACACAATAATGCCAGGCGATAATGTCGCATCTCGTGATAGGTTATCGTGGATCATTCTTTCCAATATAGCGAATGCTGCGTCAGTAAGATTACAGTTTAGTGGTAACGGAGATTCTGAAAAAAAATAAGATTATTAAGCAAAATAAGTCGTAGGTAAGTAGGTATGCAAAAAATTGGTAACGTGCAAACGTACCCATTAATCACTAGCCACAATGTTGAACGCAACACATTATGTCATTTTAACGTTGATATTGTCTTAAATTTAGCTTCCAAAAGTAGACGAAATTAAATAAATAATGCTGGATAATCCACATAGCATCATCTAACCCAAGCTAAGCAGAGTTTGTGTTATGAGTACTGATTTACTTAATACTATTCATTAGATATTTTATATTAAAGGACGATACATAGAAAATAGCTAGAGCACCCGGAACAAAATATTTGTAGATCGTACAAACATTTGTCCCAAAGGTGGGAATCGAACCCGCAACCTCCTGAGTTGCAGGCGGACCTTCGTACGCCGCGCTACATCGCTCGCCTTTAAATTATTTACCTTAGGTTGTACCTTGGGTTGTATTTGTATTTATGTAAGATAAATAAATGCACATTCGATAGCTTTGATGCACTGTATTTACGTGGTAAACTATTGAATGTGGCAATTTCGATTAGAACACATTTTGAAATTGCAATGTAAACTAACGAAAGTGCCACATTCGATACAAAATTATCTTAGTGTCTCGACGTAAAATATCGAAACGGTCAGTATCAATACTTTACGTGGGTATCACTCCCAGTAGGTTCTCATAAATCTTATAAAAATGATTGTTAAACTAGGTTAATGACATTAAATTACCGTTACTTATTTCCGTAAAACATTTTTTATAGTAAATGAATACTAGAAACATTGAATAACTCACCACATTTTGAATTTTCGTCTTCTTCTCCCAAAGACTTTTCCATTTCTTGAATTTTATTACAATCAACATTTCCAACCAAACTTTATATACGTAAACTTCTTCTATTACTTCTTAACAAATTATTACTCATTTAATAATAATCAATCCTTCACCGTAAAAACTCATAAACAATACAAATCTTGTCTGCAAATCAACTGCGGGGGACGAACGAACGGTGCGGAGCTAGCGACCGACGCGTCGGCGACGTATACTCGCGATAGTGGTAGTTTCGTCTCGCTCGCACAGTGATCAGCGCGGCGTATACGCGCGAAACTTAATTTTCGATACCTTACGTCTGAACAAAATGTAACATTCGATTGTATACGTTTAGCAAGTGGAGAAAATAATGAAAAATATTTTTTTTTCTTTTGATCCTATTAAAGTACACATAACAATAAGACATTTAAGAAAATAAAAAAAAATCCCAATTTTCATTTTCGATAGTGTACGTAGGGGTGATCGATATGTAGTCTGTATTTTATGTTTATTGTGATGTATTTTATTTATTACTATTTTACTCTCGTTATATTTTATTTTAAATGAATTTGAATTTTAACCCTTAACGGCACGAATACCAAAAAAGGTGCTTCTTTCAAATATCTAGGCCACATTATAACGCAGAGCCCCTGGTGGTAATAGGTTGACCCAGTGTAGAATCAGCTGGCGTTTTGGTTGTCATTTTTTCGTATATACAACTACTGAAGTTAAAATTTTCGTAGTATTTTCTTGAATGAAAAACACCGGATCTTTAAAGAAAAAGTGAAAAAACTGGATAGTCATAAAACTAAAGTTGTTCCTTGAAGTAGTCACAATCATCCGCTTTCCGGTTTTTACGCATATTATAATGCACCGTGTAAAGTATAAATCTCCGAAGAAGCAATGAGCTTCATAAAGTCTCTACAAACAAACTACCATAGACTGACTTGTTTTAAGCACCACCGCAAAAACTTTTGTTTCACGCGCTAACTTTAATTAGTAAATGCACTTTTTTAACCTAATTTACATGAGCGTGATTTTAATCTCGAATGAACCTTTTTAAGCAAAACCTATTTCAAACAAGCTACAAAGTAGGTTACGCCTGGTATAAATAATTTTCTAAAGCAACTCCGTTTTAAAATTGCATCAAAAGCTTTGTGCAACACCTAGTCACAGCCACAGAGTTATTTCAATGCAAGCGGTAGCGTGACTTAGATCGCTGACTCACATGAACACTGAGACGCCACTCGTACTAATGAGAACTACAGAACATTACGAATAGCATCTGAGATAATGGCAATAAGTCATCCAGATCATCATCATCAAACGGCAGCGTGACTTAGCTCGCACATGAACGCTGAAATGTGACTCGTCCCAATAAGAACAACAGATTACGGACAGCATCTGGTGTAAGACAATGTGACATCCTCCGTAAAAAGACCGCATCCCTCATGCAGGTATTAAACCATAGCAGGTAGAATCACCTCTCCCTTGTGGAAATGTTTCATGGAGAGAGTGATTTAATTTAGGTACCACTACAGTCTAATTTATGTAATAATTTTTAGTACCTGTTAGATTTAACTAACCCTAGTAATAAGACTATAAAATATTTTTATTTTTTTATTTTATTCTTTTAATAAGTCACTTCTTAGATCATCATCATGATCGTCATTTCAGCCGTGGAATGTTCACTTCTGGTCATAGAAGTGGTTGGTATACGTACCAACATATCTTCGTTTCGTAAGCCTAATCTTTAATACCAAACTACGGACAGAATTAATTTATAACAAGAGCAATCAAACTATTTAATGATGTGTTAGCGAATAATGTGTCTTTTGAATGATGCGAACGTAGATATAGATTTATATAACACCTGTCCAAAACGTCTAAGACGCTTGTTGAGAAATTATTTGTTTAGTAATTAGTGATAATTTTATATTAGTATTTTAGTTAAAATTCAACAAGCATTGGTACGGGGGTACTAGAAAAGGAAGCGAAGGCCTAAAAAGGTCACCAAAGGTCAATAATAGCATTTTTGGGTGTTTGGACGTTTTCGGCCATTTGAAGACTTATTTTTTTGGTGACCTTTTGAGGTCACAATAACTCCGGTCCCTGTGACCTAGGACCTAGGACCTTAGGTCACCAAAATCAATCAGTACCCTTTTCTCAATTAGACCGTGTACACAGACAGACAGACAGCGCTATTCATATTAGGGGGCTTAGCCACCTAAAAAAGACTGTTGTACCTATACTTACAACTTTAGTTTAATATCTGTAGAAACCTATTATTAGCCTCTAATTACTATAGCAATACTATATGACCTCGAATTACTATAAAGAATTACTATAGTAATACTATTTAACCTCTAATTACTATAGTAATTAGATGCTAATTATAGGTTTCCACAGATATTACACTAAAGTTATAGGTATAGCATAGATACAGAAGTCATTTTTAGGTGGCGAAGCCCACTAATATGCATAGCGCTGTCTGTCTGTCCGTGTATGGGACGATTACAACCGAATGCCCTGATCGATTTACATGAAATCTTTTTGGTTAGGAACGTCGAACGAAGGAAGTCATCATAGCTCGACTTAATAATTAATAATTTATAAGCAGTGCAGTTGAATATTTCTTAATTACATGCCCGAATTTGTTTTCCAGGAAGTAGAGATAAAGAGATTATCATGTAACGATTTTAAATTTAAATATTAAATGGTGTATATTTGTTTAACAAAAAATCTCTGGATGACGCTGTGTGAAAATTACATCATTATTTGTTTTTTTTTTCAGAAAATTTGCACATAACCATCCGCACACAGTAGCTTTACATTAGATAAGTTTAAGCTACCCTACTGCATGCAAAGCTTACTGTGCCAAACTCTACAACACCGCTTAACTTTGTAACGCGATTTCCCGGATATATTTTAAGGGGAAGCGAATTTTTCTGTAAATGCGTGAACTTGTTTCAAACTTGTTCCGATGCCTTGAGATGTATGGGATACGGAGAAATAATTCCGAGGAGATAGAACGCTTTTCCGTCGATTAAAAGTTGGCACGAAGTATGGCAATTTCCTTGCTTTATGTCGTAGTTATTAATGGGAATGGCTTTGACCGGTCCTGGGGCAAATGATGATGAACAGGCGTTCATCCTTGTGGAAGAGGAGTTAACTTAGTTTAGTAGAGAAGGTGAGTTTGGTTATATTTTACATAAATGAAGACGAAAACTAAGACGTTTAATTAAGACAAATTATGTGGTTTTAATAGTTTTTTTACTAATCGATGTGTGCTTGTGGACACACTTTATTGCCCTGCTAGTGAGTCCAAGAGGGTAACTTAGTTCTTGTAGTTCCACTGGCTCTTCAGTGCTTTCTCTTGGCATCATTTTATTATTCTTTTGGTGGTTCTACGAGGGACGCTTTTTACGTTGTTCATTTCTTCAAACGGGTGCAAAAACCCTTTAATTAACTTACATGGTGAGTGGGAAATTATTTCGATACGAAGAATTCATTTCGAAAGGGTAAAACACTTTTCTGTCAGTTAAAAGTTGGCACGTAGTATGGTGTGTATGTAGTTTGCCATGGGGTGCCGGCAAATGTTGCCCCCCCTCTCTTGCCCGTGGATGCAGTAAGAGCCTGCTAAGAGCTACCTCCGGAAGATGGGCAGCAGCGTCGTTCCGTATATCAACATCCCATATTGCGCTCGCCAACCCGCCTGCCAAGCGCGATGTGTATGGCAACTGCCCCTTATGGAGATCCATAAGGGAGGCCTATGTTCAGTAGTGGACGTTTTACGGCTGAAATGATGTCGGAGTATGGCAATTTCCTTGTTGCAATTATTGGTATTGGTTATGAGGGGTTCTTATGATGAACAGATGTCCATCTTTGTTAAAGATAAGTGTAATATGGATTGAAAATTTCAGTTTTTCTAAAATTAACAATTGATGGATTCTTAAACACACTATTTTGTTCCACAAGTGGGTCCTCGAGGGTTTCATAGTTCTCGTGGGTCTACTGCTGTTCGATCCTTTTGGAATTACTTTGTTATTCTAATGGTGTGTCTGCAAGGATACATTTTCTTTACTCTTTGTACCTTTTTGTATTTATAAGAAACATAGACGGTTATTTAGAGCTAATTTATTTTTGACTAACTTCTCACTGTAGCTTCGCTTGCGTTGTAGCCAAAAAAAGTAGCCTATTTGTTAATCTCAGTCAACATATAAAAATTTGCGAGGTTTCAGCTCAATGAAAAATAAATCAAGAAGAGGTAAAAAACATCCATACATTTATACAAACATTCGATTTTATAAGATTAGTGAGATTTAGTAGGTTTCTTAAAAATATTTTCAATCGTTTGAACTGCTCAATGACATCATTCTGTAAAATTAACTGCGGGTTCAAATGCGCCAGAACCGAAAACTTTCGCAGGCGATCAGTTTGGTTTGACCTACACCACAAACAGAGTCAGCGAAGGACACTCAGGGGTGTGGCTGAAAACAACATTCAGAATTTCAGAAATTCATTCATTCATTTAGTCTTTTTTAAACTTTTGCGATCACGACACATTATTAACACATATTTAACCGGCTGTGAAACAGCCTTAATCTCAAGTTCCTATAATTATGAAGACCAAGTGAGGGTAGTATGAAAAGACGCCTTCGCCTTGCGGTTACCTCCAACATGTCAGTCTTCCCGGGACCAAGATAGGTGCAACCCTTCGAAACGTCGGGCAATAATAAAGGTAAATAACGCGATAAATATCCGGTTAAATATCAATGTGTGCATTCATTTATTTCCATAGTTTGCAATTACAAAACAAAGACACACAACGCGTGATTTAATGATGGATCGCTCGACAATCCGTTTTAATTAATCAAGGATTGAATTGGTCTCAAGAGCATGTCAGTTATCACAGCCAAGAAAAATGGCTAGTGTACTTGCCGGTATTTTGACGTAAGCAAATATTGGGATACTCACAAGACCTAAATTGCGGTAAATATCATTCACCATCTCAGCCGTAGCACGTCCACCACTGGACATAAGCCACCTTCATAGACTTAAAAGTAGTAATGATGAGGGGTTGTTGCCGTACTCACCACGCTTGACAGGTGGCTTGGCGAACGGAAAGACGCTGCTGCCCATTTTCAGGAGTTATTCCTTGGCGCATCCTACTGCATCCACGGGCGGACAAAGGGAAGGGGCAACATTCTCCGGCCGGCACCCGACGGCATTTTAGTACTTGCAGATCCATGACACCTTTGACCAGCAGTGGACGTCCTACGGCGGAGACCATGATGATAATGGCATGTGCAAATCCATGGGTTGCACGTGGCTACAGTTAGCGCAGGGTCGAGGTCAATGGTAGTCACGAAGGGAGGCCTTTGCTGAAGTGTCTGATGATGGTGTAAAAATCTACGATTAATAAAGAGTCCACGCGCATAATTTCACGATACCAGAAACACACTTATCTAAACAATCATTAAATTATTCCCATTAGCTTTGATTAGCATTCATTTTATTCCACCCAGAGAAACTATGTTTTTCGTGACCAACATAGTAATCTCAAAGGAATCTCGACCTTATTGAATTAAGCGTTCCCGTTTATTTACCTGGTGTAAATCTTAGTTAGTAAGGCCATTATACCACCTTACCACATTCGATCTGCCCGCAAATACACGGTATGTGTGACGCTCCATATATCTTATTATTTTCTTAAGAAATCGTAGAATTGGTGGCAGTTTCAGGCTAAAAAAAGTTTCGCCTACGAACATGTCATCATCATCATCATCTCAGCCGTAGGATGACCACTGCTGAACATAGGACTGACCATAATAGGGTTGTTGCCATACACACCACGCTTGGTAGGCTGAGCATCTTCCGGAGGTAGCCCTAGGCAGACTTTTACTGAATTCACGAGAGTAAGAGTCGAGGAGGAACATTCTACTACCGGACGGAGGAACGTGTGCGATTATAGAATAAAGCTTATTCTGTTATATCATTACACTCTTATCAGAGTGTTTGTGGTCATCATGGTATGGAATGTATTTTTGGGAATTTGGGGCTGAGATGTGATTTGCCTTACGATTTCTCGCCATTTTAATTAGGGTTCCGGAACAAAATGGTAAAAGGGAACCCTTATGGTAGGTGTCACTTTGTCTGTCTGTCACAAATGAATATCTCGAGAACTAATGATGTTAACTGATGAAATTTGAAATGGTTAAAGATAACACTTTTTACTAATATAGCATATATGAAAATGTTTAAAAAAATATTCTTATTATGATTGCAGGGGGGCGGATAAGGGATCTAAATTTTTTTAAGTGAAGTTACTAGGTCTTGTGGTGTATCATATAAAAGGTGATTACACACATGATACAAACACACATTATAATATAAACAGGCACATTAATAAACAGTTTTTAGTTTTTATTTCAACCGTAGCGTTTTTGAGTTATTTACAAAAATGTAAAAAAACTACCGTTCCCTTCCCTTATTTCCAAAGTTTGCAGAGATAAACCCGTGAAACTGTTATGGCTATTAGAAGTGTATGTAAAGCTAATAGAAAAATTAAAGCGAACTCTCTGATTTGCATAATTTTTTAGACAAGGGGGGTGGAAGGGGAGTTTTTAATTTGTTTTGTGAAGTTTGTGAAGTTGTAGGCTATGTGGGGTATCATATAAAAGGTATACATTTGCACATGAATAAAAAGTTTTTAGTTTTGCTTTAAACTGTATAGTTTTTGACTAATTTACAAAAACGTTGAAAAAAATAGCGTTCCCCCTTATCTTCGAAGGCCGGTTCTTGCCCGGTTTTTATTGAGTGGTTTCCCTGGACTGGGACCGCCTTCTGTCAATTTTAATAAAAAAACCTTTATATTATAAACTGATAAAGCAGTTTCTTAAGGCATGTGAAATTGTGGGTAGTCAGCGCTGCATTAAAAAAATAAAACTGAGACAGAGACCCGATTTTTTCATGAGTCTTATTATTTATCAGTCGAGTATTCTACTCGACTTAACATTTTTTTCCAGTCAAGCGATACAAAAATACGATATTTCGCAGGTTGAAGTATATTTGAAGTCAAATTATGATCAAAGCAATCGTATCATACGAGCAATACAAAGTCTTCCAGTTATTTAATTCCAATAAAGTTTTTTTATTAAGGTCCCGTACGCAAAGGGTAAAAACGGGGCCCTTATACTAATACTCCGCTGTCCGTCTGTCTGTCCGTCTATCTAGATAGATAGATATAACATTTATTTGTAACACTCATAACAAAACACATAAAAAATAAAAGACACAACAGGATAGAGAAAAGAACAAATTAAATCAAGAAAAAACAGTTACAAAAAGGCGTCTGACTCAGCCTAAGTTGAGCATAAGCACAACGCTGATCTTCCGTCAGAACCGGTTTGATACGTGATGAAAACATAACACTCAACTCATAACTACTAAAATTAATATACATACATAATTACCTACTAACAAAAAAAAACTAAAGAAACAGCATGCCATAAATCTAATAGAAAAAGTGCAAAAAAATTTAAAACTATCATTTAAAAGTTAAAACTATTATATCTCTAGTTAAAGGATCAGAGCACGAAACGAGAACATACTGTTATATCTGTCTATCTGTCAGTCTGCCTGCCTGTCACCAGGCTGTATCTCACTAACCGAGATAGATGATGATGTGATGGGTGATATGCTGTATTTCTGTTGCCGCTATAACAACAAGTAATAATAGTGTCTTATCTGATGACCTGACTATAAAAGTGTAGTTAGGTGATATTGAATTCTATATTATTTATCTATTTAATATATTAGTATTATGTATATGTTTAACAACCTTGTGATATATTTTTATATATAAACGTGTAGTTTGATAGTCCTTACTTACCTTACTGTATTGCTGTAACACGGTTTATAACTAGCACGGGAGGTAAGGCTTGATAATTGCGGTGAATATGTAATATGTTGTAAAGGTTAAATAAATTAGATGAAAATTTAAAACACTAAAAACCGAATAAAATATATATTTAAGGGGGGCTTCCATACAAGAAACCCGATTTTCTGTATTTTTTTATTGCATATAAACAAAAACAATGAGGTGATACAACAAACGTGACGTTTTTGCAGTCTTTTGCTAGATAGGCTTGTGTGTGTGGTGGACGCTTAAAATATTCACAGAATATTTAAACCTTAAATAATGGTACGGAACCATTCGTGCGTGAGTCTGACTAGCGCTTGGCTCATATTTTGTCTATTTCCTTCACTGTGTAAACTACAATACTATTTTGCCACTCTAACTGATATCATTTAATTCTGGTGTAATGAGTTGTACCCCACGGTTCCAGTGGTCTGGTAAAACAGTTTCAACCATGTATACCGTATTTAATGCCCGTCAATTGCTGGGTCGGGTCTAATGGTGATTAAATAAGGGTTCAATCCACATATGTTGGAATTTGATTACGTTATTTATTGGGGACAAAGGGGATTTGGTTTGATTGTAAGCGCTACTTCCATTGAAACATTTAAAGAAATAGTTACTTTGATCTCTTAAGAGCTTTAAAATGTTATTATTGCATAAGGGACTCGTTATTTTTACCCATCGATTCATTCAAGTTTAATGTGTGTTCTATCTGTGTGTTTTTAGAAGCATTGTAGTTATATTCATGAAAAATTAACACGCGCTTTAAAGATGAAGGAAAACATCGTTGGGAACCCCGCGGCTTATTTAGCTTCAGACGTATTTACCTGTACTTTTCTCTGATTAATAGCTGATTAAGCTAAAAGAAATGGATGCTGGGTAAGCCGCATTCATCGAACAATGTCCCATACACTGCAGAGTTCCGTATAGCATGAATACCGCTGACGCTGCATAAATCATCTTTCAATGATGTTTAAAAAGAACGGATCGTTATAGCCTTATCGAATATTTTTTTGCGTTGATTTAACAAATCACAATGACTCTCTTTACATTGCTGGCATTGCAGCAACGTAAAGCTTGCGAGTCATTATTGGGCCCGCATATTTATCAGTGGACAGCTCATATCATATTCCCACTAGATAGTGTAGTAGTAGTAGAACTTTTTGTGAAAGGTTCATCCGGGGAAGTACTAACGTACCTATTTCTGCCGCGAAGCAGTAATGTCTCCATTGCTGTGTTCCGGTTTGAAGGGCAAGGGGGCCGGTGAAATTACGGGCACATGAGACATTACAACTCTTTCTCAGGGTGACGGGCGCAATGCAATGCAGCGTTGGTCAGGTGCTTAGTGAACGTGATCACCGCGGCATTGCAATTGTTATAGGTTAGAGGTTACCGCTTAACATCAGGTGGGCCTTCGGCTTGTCTCGTCATTTAGTATAAAAAAAAGATGTTCTCCGCCTTGACTTTGTACGTGTTTTAAATACTCTGTTCGTATACTATTTGTCGTAGAGTTATTTATGTTATAGGTCAACGCATTCGTTGATAAATAAGCTATCCAATAACATATGATTTTTTTTCAAGCCAGTGGTTTCTGAGATTAGTGCGGTCAACCAAATAAACAAGCACACATTTTGAATGAGCAAGCTATTTGTAACTTTCAAAAGGATTCTAAAACCACAAAGCTGCCCATTGCTTTTCAAACCTCAACCTTCACAATACAATAGGATAAACGAGTCGCAAATAAATCCATCTCGGTGTAGTAAGCCTCTACGATTGTCAACTGAACTCAATCGGTGACCGTAAAGGGTACTGTGAGGTTGTCATGAGCGAAATCTCTTGCGGTCCAAGAATTTTTGGATCCAAAACAGGCCCAATATTAACTTACTGATTGCTACGACCTTCGCGGGGACGGACCAAGGATAGGGTCGGTAATTCAGTACTAGTAGATCTGACTTTTGTCTATGTATATATTGCCATCTAAACAAAGCTTAAACTATTCATTTTTATTAAAACCAGACAAGTGCGAGCTGGACTCGCCACCGAAGGTTCAGCAGGTACAAATTAGGAGGACAAAAAGATTCGGTCACCCATCCAATTAGTCAACCCCATTTATGACCACGCGTAGGATTGCTTAACCTCGATGATTGGCTTCGTACTTTTTTAAGGACTATTTTATTTTTCTGAGTCCATTGCAAATGTATACCTAGTTTTTGGTTTTTCTCTGTATCTACATTCATCATTTCAGCCATAAAACGTCCACTGATGAACACAGGCCTCCCTCATGGATCTCCATGAGGGGTAGTTGCCATTGTCACCACGCTTGGCAGGCGGGTTGGTGAGCGCAGTTTCGACATTTTCAAAGAACTCAAAATCCCGTCGATCTAGAACTATGAAATTTGGCAAGATTTATCGTTTATAATGTAGATGCTGTGGGGTGCCGGCAGTAGAATGTTGCCTCACCTCTCTTGTCCGTGCATGTAGATAGAATCTGCTAAGGGATAGCTCGGGAAAATGGGCAGCAGCGCCTTCCGTGTATCAACATCTCATACTGCACTCGCCAACCCACCTGCCAAGCGTGGCGAGAATGGCAACACTCCTCTCATGCATCCGAATTCTCATATCTCATTCTCAAATCCGCAGATTTGGACAGTAATTCTACTGCTGTGATTATGTATTATCCAGCAATACCTATGGTTTTTCGAAGACTTTGATGAAGAAAGATGAAGAGCTGAAAGACTTAAAAGAACTTCAGGCCATCAATTGGACTAAAGTGGCAACGGACAGAAAAGCCTATCGGTCTTAAGTCAAGATCCACTTCGGGTCGTTACGTCGCCACAGTAAGTAATTATGGGTTTTATTTCAGATACCTTCTTAATTAAATGCTAGAAAGAGACGAAAACTTTCATTAGCTTATTTTGTGCTTTTTGACGCGTAATTTATTTTAATAAATATCTGTACTAATATTATAGAGAGGTAAAAGTATGTGAATTTGTGAGGTTGCAGGGGGTAATCTCTGGATCTACTGAACCGATTTTTAAACTTATTTTACTAATAGAAAGTCACAGTATTTGTGAGTGTCATACATAGGCTATAAATTACCGCCCAACGAAGTGGGCATCGGGTCAGCTAGTATTATCATCATATAAATACTAGCCGCACACCACGGTTTCACCCGCGTAGTTCCAGTCCCGTAGGAATACGGGGATACAATATAGCCTATGTTACTCAGGGATAATGTAGCGTTCTAATGGTGAAAGAATTTTTAAAATCAGTCTAGTAGATTTTGAATTTCTTCGTTACAAACATACAAAATACAACATGCAAATTTTGTATTTTGTATGTTTGTAACTATATAATAGTGAGAGATTAGAGATGAGAGAATATGTACTTATTTTCCTTAGTCACGGTAATTTCCCTTATTGTTTTTTACTGTGTTTGTTTTTGTCGGGAAAAGGCTCTAATAAAAAAAAATTACGAAAGTTGCCCGGAACAATAGAACATTATACTTAACGATCATAATATTAACTTTTTTATGGCGTTTGTCATAGCTGTCAGTTGTTTAAATATTATAACGTTATAAATGGATGATGACATTTTCTGGCTAGTACTAGAAAAGGAGTAGTAGTAATTGTAGAGTACTAGTAGTAGTCGCAAAATTTGTATTTCCATACCCTGTCACCATACCACCATAATACCTCTTATTAGTCGAACCTTGTATGAATAGTTCATCCAAGGAAGTACTACCACCATACCTATTTCTGCCGCCAAGCAGTCTGATTACTTTATTCCGGTTAGAAGGGAAAGGTTCACGTTCACTAGGCACATGAGTGATCATGTAGTCATCGCGGTATTGCAGTATAGAGGCTTAAATGATAGACCTTTAGCTTGTCTCCTCATTTAGTCCTATAAAAATATTTATGATGTCTCAGGATGACGGGAGCAATGCATTGCAGCGTTACTCACGTGCTTAGTTATCATGATCACCGTGGTGTTGCAGTTGTAATAGGTATAGGAGTAGCCTAAAAATATTGAGCGGTCACAAAACACCAAGTCACCATAGTTCCCACAGACGCCACAGTCGCTACAGTAGCCCCAGTTGCCATAGTCACCACAGTCGCCATAGAAGCCCCAATCGCCACAGTTGCCACAGACCCCCTTAGTCGCCACAGTCAACATGATGGGCAGTCGCCCTACTAACACGCACATCTCCAAGCGTCACGCGTTACCTCCCGTCCGGTCAGTTTCACCCCCTGCACAAGATGTTTTACATCAAAAACCTTTTGAGTTAGTGAATCAGCTGTGTGATACGTGAGCTGTTATTTGTGTGCAGCAGCAAAGGGACTATCATTGCAGCGACACGCTTCAAAGTTAATCGAACTTACACGTTGGAAGTTGTATGCCTGTTATTGTTCCATGCTGAGCTAGATCGAAGTAGTTGCGGGAATTATAGCATTTGGCTTCCGAGCGTATTGGAGACTTGCATATCAACTAAATATTGGTAGGCTATGCAGAAAGAGCTGTGTGTCTACCATGAGTTGTCACTGCTAGATCGCCTGCCGTTACTACAGTAGTAATAGCACGTTGCTATGACATTTGTCAGATTTGTAACTCATAGTGCCAAACTCTAAGCAAATGAAGCCCAAACTTCAGTCGCTGTAGTATAGTTTACTGCGTATTTTAGTACCAAATTTTAAAAAAAAACTAGATAGATTAACAACTAGATAAGTTTTACGAATATCGTGATAATCATGACACAATTTGGTAAAAAAAGAAATATGAATTTCCGTATTTTTTCCCTCCAAAAGTACTTGTTTTCATGGGCTAAAACTTTAGGGCTTTTGGGTCAAAACACATTATAATGCACCCTGTATTAAACTTGTATTTTGATTGTGTTAGTTGTTAATCTGAATTTTCTTATTTTTATTTAGTAAGCATATTAATCATTTTGTATTATTATGACTCAAGAAACTGGAGCAAAGCTAGACCGAGATTGAAGCAAGTTATACCCAAGAAACACAGTGGATCCATGCCAGATTCACGAGGTCACACCGGTCATATGTTATCATCGTTCGGCCATTTGTGTGGGCACCATATTGCGACATTTTATTGCATAACTTGCCTACAGCATGATTTGTGGGATTTCGGACGAATTTGTGAATAACTTTAAACATCATCATCATCAAGGTCTGCTGTCTATAGCTAGACATGCCTCCCTTATTGATAGATGGTGTTTTGTGTCCAGCAATATATTTTCTTTTATAGGCATCGATATGTTAATCATCATCATCATAGCTGAAGGACTGCAGCTGCCTATAGCTAGACATGCCTCCCTTATTGATAGATGGTGTTGTTTGTCCAGCATTTTTTTTTGTCCTTCGATGGGCATCGACCCTTCTCCGTCTCAGCCGGCTATTAAACTATGTGTGCCACAGCGGCCGTCAACTTGGCAAGTCGTTTTCAACTAGGTTGACTATTACTAGACTGTTTGTTATTGGTTAGTATTATAGTATTTTTATATCCCTTATCGCTAACTTTTTGGAAAAAAAAACTACTGCTTCCTTAATTAGAATGAAAGCAATAATGACTATTGATTCGGTGTATTAAAAAACGTATACTAACTCAAAAGGGGGCAATTCTTACCACACCAAGGAACAAATTTAGTTTTATGACTTTTCAGGATTCGGTGATTTCATGCAAGAGAAGAAGACGACGAAAGTTTTAACAACAACAGCTAATTATACGATAGGTACAATCTTAACAACAGCTGATTCTTATCAGGGTCACTAACCTCGGAAAAGTGTTGCCGTAGAGGTTACATCAAAAATACCTAAAACCACAGTGAGGTATTTTTTTCAAAATGTAATTAAAAAAAGATACCCTGCAAACACCCAACAGGCAGTGATTCTGATCCTCCAAATAACAACTTTGGTTTTACGACTTTTCAGGATTCTGTGGCTTTTATTCACCAATCATCATCATCATTCCAGCCGTAAACCAGTCCACTACTGAACAGGCCTCCCTCATGATACTCCATGAGGGGTAGTTGCCATACTCACCACGCTTGGCAGGCGGGTTGGCGAGCGCAGTACGGGATGTTGATACACGGAAAGACGCTGCTGCCCATCTTCCGGAGGTATCCTTAAGCAGACTCTTACTGCATCCACGGGCATGAGAGGAGGGGTAACATTCTACTGCCGGCACCCCACGGCAAATTCACCAATATTATAACTTAAAAAAACAGATAAAGAGTCGATTACACCATTATGACAACTAAATCTACACTACTACTGAACACTAGAAATAACCTGATTATGATTTCACAAACATCGTCCCACCACACCAACTAGTGAAATTGAAAGAATCTAGAATCAAATCAAACCAATTCTACTACGTTCAGCTGTGTTTGAGTTTATTAGTTACAAACATACAAAATACAACACACAACATACAAATATGACCTCTTTATAATATTAGTATAGACATATTTATTGAATAATTAGAACGGTTACAACACCAATTACACTTATTTCTTAAATAGCTTACATATAAAAATAAAATTATATAATTAAAACATAATAATGATTATTTAAACATGAATACAAAACAAATATGATGGAAAACAAAATAAATTCATAAATAAAATCAAATGCAATGTGAAATAAGGTTAAATATGTCAAAAAAAGTATACGTATATATTATTTGACCCTACTCTTATGCCCGGTTTCTATATTCAACGGACAGTCATAGTATAAAAGCTACGAATAGTTTCCACCTAACCATTAACGAGTCGTTACGTTGTGTTCCACAACGTTCACAGCTCTCCTGCCAGCGACGAACAACCGTCCGTTATCGCCTAACCGACGGTCCTCTTTACGTTTCGTTCTTACAACAAACATGCGTTTCGTGGTATAAAGAATATGATGTTTTTTACAAAATAATAATATGATAACTATGTAAAATAAATATAAAACAGAGTCAAATTAATTTTTGCTGTAACTACGTTATGAACTAATTAATTTAGAGACATTTTTACGTTTTTTTTAGATACTGCTATTATTTGCTATAGTAAAACGAAACGTCAGCGTAATATCGCGCTTCATTTCAGCTGTCATGTCAACATTGTTTGTGTTTGTCTGAGGTGTTTGTGTTGTGTGAAAGAAAAGTAAAGAAGAATCTGAGATTCTTTGTGTAAAATCTTAAAAATAGACATGGATAATACCCCGGTAAGTTTTTATCATTATTATAGCTTATTGGTAATAATAACATGCCTAACGCTTTTGTTATAAAAGATCTTTATTTCGTCAATAATTACTATCATGTGAATTTTTAAACAATTTTACAAGTTATTTTCTGTTACAGAAGAGCAAAAAGCCAATGAGCAAAGATGAAGTGGCTTACTTTGTGGATCTCATCCAAAACCACTCTATTTTAACAAGCAACAAGACGGGAATATTGAAATTCATTCTCTGAAGCAGATCGGGACAGTTAACATTACCTGTAATTTTGAGCAGGAACGATACGTCAGCAATTTCACGTCGTTTAGAAAGGGGAAGAATATGAAGATTAGAGTTATACATTTTAAGATAATAAAACATGTTAAATATTTTCTTAAGTCAGTTTATATTCATTGCCTATATTGTACAAAGTAATTTGTATTGATTAATGTAGACAGCCTTCTTCACCCCAAACTGAAAAGAAAAGGTAGGTATATAGTTTTTATGACTGATAGTAAAGAAATAGTAACAAATCGCTTGGACAAAAGTCAATAAATGAGATAGTTTTAGGTAAATAATTCATAGGCGATCCTCACTTATTGAAATATTCAGCAATTAGGGTTTCTCTTTCTGTTTGATTACTTGCTTCTGTATTATTTGGTGTGGGCACTGCACCTACATATGTCTGGGATTTCAACTTCTGGTGGAATATCATCCAAGCATTTCAGTCGACAAATATTGTGGAGTATCAATGTTGCAATAATTACTGCATTGGCTCAGACGCAATGTTAGAGCCACTACTGGGAATCTCCGTTTCCAAACTCCAAAACACCTACAACAAAATAAGCAATAATAAGATATCTATCTGGAATACTAGTAAATATAATGTTGTATGTAATGAAAAATAAACCTTTCAATGGTGTTTCTAGTTCGGATGTGGGCTTCATTATAAAGTTGCTCACCTCTTGACTGAGGGTTTAACAATGGAGTTAAGAGGTAAGGCTTCAGAGGGTATGCACTATCCCCTAACAACCACCTATTTTAAAAAAGACCACTCTCACATTGTGCTGAAAAAAAAAGATAATTTTGTTAGACAAAGAAACGTGAGTACCTACTACCCTATTTAAACTTACTTTTTATAAAAGATTATTTAATTCTGGATCAGTAATGTACCTCTCAGTTCTGAGTTGTTAAATATTGTGGCGTCCTGAGCAGAGCCTGGCCAGCGAGCGCCAACATGCCTGAGCTGCAGGCTTGTGCACACCGCTTGCACATTTAAAGAGAAGTACCCTTTACGGTTTCTAAATTCTTCTCCAGTCTGAGCAGCTGAAATAGTTGTATGAAAGGAAAATTATAAAACATATTATTTTATTGAAGAAGATAACAGCCCAATAAAGTGTACTAACATGGTGATTGTATTCTAATATGTGTACCATCCAGTGCACCAAGTACCCGAGGAAATCGAGCTATGCCATAAAAGTCTTGTTCTGTATTGGTCTGCATGTATATATATTTGCCATACAGCTGTGCTATTGCACAACTGACATCACGTACAATACGACAAGCTGATGCTTTTGACACACCTATAAAATCTGCCACTGATAAAAGCATTGTTCCTAATGCATAGAATCTTAATGTTAACAGCAACTGGTGTAACGGGGATATTCCATGATTTCTGTAAAAAAAGAAGTTACCATATTTAGGTAGAACCAACCTTTAGACCTACCTATAAATTGATGTTGATTAAACTTCGTAGTTTAAAGTTAGCAGGTACTTACCTGGCACCTTTTATTCTTATAAATGGATATATTTCCAGCAGCAGCTCTTGCACAGAACATTTATCGAGCCAAAATCTCACTTGAAATTCAACATCATCCAACTTAGATAAATAGTTCACTCTTTGCTTGTAAACTCTATCACGATGTGTATTATTTTCTTCCGAATCGGTGTCACTCCAATCTGATATTATTTGCATCATTTCTTGATCACTTTCTGAACTAGACATTGTTGTTTATTCTAATATAAAGAAACCGTAACCTATTACTTACCTACCTACCGACCAAAATCGACCGGTAAACAATTTTCGTACGGATGGTAAGTTTGACAGATAAACTGACGTTTGAAAATGGTTATAGAAACACCACAGAGTGCTATTTCCATACAAAGCAGTTACGGAGCGTTGAAGGTATCCCTCCCATCCGTTAGTAACAAACTGTTGGTAGTTTATACTACGAGACGTTTGTTATAGAAATGGTTTACACTTACGCCTGGTATCATATTTTACTGTCCGTAGGTAAAACGAACCGTTTTATTTTTATAGGAACCGGGCATTAGACGTTTTATGCCCGGTTTCTATATTCAACGGACAGTCATAGTATAAAAGCTACGAATAGTTTCCACCTAACCATTAACGAGTCGTTACGTTGTGTTCCACAACGTTCACAGCTCTCCTGCCAGCGACGAACAACCGTCCGTTATCGCCTAACCGACGGTCCTCTTTACGTTTCGTTCTTACAACAAACATGCGTTTCGTGGTATAAAGAATATGATGTTTTTTACAAAATAACAATATGATAACTATGTAAAATAAATATAAAACAGAGTCAAATTAATTTTTGCTGTAACTACGTTATGAACTAATTAATTTAGAGACATTTTTACGTTTTTTTTAGATACTGCTATTATTTGCTATAGTAAAACGAAACGTCAGCGTAATATCGCTTCATTTCAGCTGTCAACATTGTTTGTGTTTGTCTGAGGTGTTTGTGTTGTGTGAAAGAAAAGTAAAGAAGAATCTGAGATTCTTTGTGTAAAATCTTAAAAATAGACATGGATAATACCCCGGTAAGTTTTTATCATTATTATAGCTTATTGGTAATAATAACATGCCTAACGCTTTTGTTATAAAAGATCTTTATTTCGTCAATAATTACTATCATGTGAATTTTTAAACAATTTTACAAGAGTTATTTTCTGTTACAGAAGAGCAAAAAGCCAATGAGCAAAGATGAAGTGGCTTACTTTGTGGATCTCATCCAAAACAACTCTATTTTAACAAGCAACAAGATGGGAATATTGAAATTCATTCTCTGAAGCAGATCGGGACAGTTAACATTACCTGTAATTTTGAGCAAGAACGATACGTCAGCAATTTCACGTCGTTTAGAAAGGGGAAGAATATGAAGATTAGAATTATACATTTTAAGATAATAAAACATGTTAAATATTTTCTTAAGTCAGTTTATATTCATTGCCTATATTGTACAAAGTAATTTGTATTGATTAATGTAGACAGCCTTCTTCACCCCAAACTGAAAAGAAAAGGTAGGTATATAGTTTTTTGACTGATAGTAAAGAAATAGTAACAAATCGCTTGGACAAAAGTCAATAAATGAGATAGTTTTAGGTAAATAATTCATATGCGATCCTCACTTATTGAAATATTCAGCAATTAGGGTTTCTCTTTCTGTTTGATTACTTGCTTCTGTATTATTTGGTGTGGGCACTGCACCTATGTCTGGGATTTCAACTTCTGGTGGAATATCATCCAAGCATTTCAGTCGACAAATATTGTGGAGTATCAATGTTGCAATAATTACTGCATTGGCTCTTTGAAGGCTCAGACGCAATGTTAGAGCCACTACTGGGAATCTCCGTTTCCAAACTCCAAAACACCTACAACAAAATAAGCAATAATAAGATGTCTATCTGGAATACTAGTAAATATAATGTTGTATGTAATGAAAAATAAACCTTTTAATGGTGTTTCTAGTTCGGATGTGGGCTTCATTATAAAGTTGCTCATCTCTTGACTGAGGGTTTAACAATGGAGTTAAGAGGTAAGGCTTCAGAGGGTATGCACTATCCCCTAACAACCACCTATTTTGAAAAAGACCACTCTCACATTGTGCTGAAAAAAAAAGATAATTTTGTTAGACAAAGAAACGTGAGTACCTACTACCCTATTTAAATTTACTTTTTATAAAAGATTATTTAATTCTGGATCAGTAATGTACCTCTCAGTTCTGAGTCGTTAAATATTGTGGCGTCGTGCGCAGAGCCTGGCCAGGGAGCGCCAACATGCATGAGCTGCAGGCTTGTGTGCACGCCGCTTGCACATTTAACGAGAAGTACCCTTTACGGTTTCTAAATTCTTCTCCAGTCTGAGCACCTGAAATAGTTGTATGAAAGGAAAATTATAAAACATATTATTTTATTGAAGAAGATAACAGCCCAACAAAGTGTACTAACATGGTGATTGTATTCTAATATGTGTACCATCCAGTGCACCAAGTACCCGAGGAAATCGAGCTATGCCATAAAAGTCTTGTTCTGTATTGGTCTGCATGTATATATATTTGCCATACAGCTGTGCTATAGCACAACTGACATCACGTACAATACGACAAGCTGATGCTTTTGACACACCTATAAAATCTGCCACTGATAAAAGCATTGTTCCTAATGCATAGAATCTTAATGTTAACAGCAACTGGTGTAACGGGGATATTCCATGATTTCTGTAAAGAAAGAAGTTACCATATTTAGGTAGAACCAACCTTTAGACCTACCTATAAATTGACGTTGATTAAACTTCGTAGTTTAAAGTAAATAAGTACTTACCTGGCACCTTTTATTCTTATAAATGGATATATTTCCAGCAGCAGCTCTTGCACAGAACATTTATCGAGCCGAAATCTCACTTGAAATTCAACATCATCCAACTTAGATAAATAGTTCACTCTTTGCTTGTAAACTCTATCACGATGTGTATTATTTTCTTCCGAATCGGTGTCACTCCAATCTGATATTATTTGCATCATTTCTTGATCACTTTCTGAACTAGACATTGTTGTTTATCCTAATATAAAGAAACCGAAACCGATTACCTACCTACCTACCGACCAAAATCGGCCGGTAAACAATTTTCGTACGGATGGTAAGTTTGACAGATAAACTGACGTTTGAAAATGGTTATAGAAACACCACAGAGTGCTATTTCCATACAAAGCAGTTACGGAGCGTTGAAGGTATCCCTCCCATCCGTTAGTAACAAACTGTTGGTAGTTTATACTACGAGACGTTTGTTATAGAAATGGTTTACACTTACGCCTGGTATCATATTTTACTGTCCGTAGGTAAAACGAACCGTTTTATTTTTATAGGAACCGGGCATTAGTGTTTCCGTCTCTTTAATTCGTTCGACAGCGCTAGTTTTAGCTGACACACGATTTATTTCACCTCTAACCTTTGCCACAGGCTCAGCTAGCAGTACATACCTCTGCCTCAAAACAACCATTCACGGCTGGTTTATTGCTGTCGTAAAATCTTGTCTTCGGAAGCTTTACCTGAGGCTGAACAAGGAAACAGGATTCCGCGTAAGGAAATTTAACACAAGCATTGAATAGTACAACATTCCGTGCTGCGTTATCCCTCTTACCAAGCTTGGCGAGTATCCTTACCTGATAATCTCATGGATCTCTCATGCAGCTCCAAGATCCTGAGGACTCTCTCATCCATTAGACAGGTCTATGTTCAGCAGTGGACGTGGACTGCGGTCCTAAGGGTATGATGATGATTGAGTCGAGAAGTTAAATACGAGTACAAATGTAAATTATTTATTTGGCAAAAAGGCTTGCATTAATACAATTTTCGATTTCAATGGCTCCGAACTAATCATAATGATTGTATTTCGGAGACCAATGGCCTCTCACCTGATATAGTAAAAAAAAAACAAATATAAAATAATTATTCTACGCACTTGAATTAAACATAATGTATATAAAGAATTTTAACATATTAGGCTATAGATGTGAAGATATTATTGTATAAATAATCGTATTATATCTTCAATAAATTCTTAGTTAAACACAAAATAATCATATAGAGATAAAAACAAATAACCGAGCATTGGGATTTAAGTAATGCTTTAACCAACTAGGCTACGGAACCTTATGAAGTCAAAAATCAAGTATCGATCTGATCGATGCGGTTTCAAATCCCTTCATAATCAAAAACAGTGTAAAAATATTCTTCCATGAAATGGGTAATCTCAGCCGTAGGACAACTGCCCCCCTTATCCACTGCTGGACATAGACATCATGGATCTCTAAAATCATGAGGGGCTTGTTGCTATACACGCCACGCTTCGCAGGCAGGTTGGAGAGCGTAGTACGGAATGTTGATACACGGAAAGACAGTGCTGAACATATTCCGATTCCGGGGCGTATCACTTGGCAGACTCTTACAGCATCCACAGGCAAGAAAGGAGAGGCGATATTCTAATGCCGGCTCCCACGGCACCGCAACTTAAACTCTACTTAACCAGTATAAAACATAGCCGCGGAGTCCGCCACTGCTTGTTCACCGTAGCTACACCCTAAAAAGTGTTACTGCTTGAAACTTCAAGTAGGAATATAAATCTAGTTTGACGCCAAAACCTATTAACCTGGTTTATTGCTGAGTGTGGTAGCCATAGTTTTGTGTCCAGCTATAAACTAGAGACAGGCAACACAACCAGTAAAATGTTATTTAACTGTGCAACTATGAATACTATGTAGAAATTAACTTTCAAAATTGCTATTTAATAGAAACTGGAACTAATTGCTAGCCATGAATGTAGACTCCCTAAGAAACCATATTGTAAAATAGACAAAAAAATAAAATAAAAGCAACCCTAGAAAAGAAATGACTTATTTATTACTAATCTAACATCTCAGCCGTAGTACGTGCACTGATGGACATAGGCCCTAATGGATATCCAAGCACCGATCATAAAGGGGTTGTTGCCATACTCTGCACGCTTGGGAGGCGGGTTGGCGAACGCAGTACGAGATGTTGATACACGAACGACGCAGCTGCCCATCTTCAGGAGGTATCTCTTGGCAGATTCTTACTGCATCCACGGGCAAGAGAGGTTATTACTAATTAATCATTCATTTCACGCAATCAATTACTAATGCCTGGAGCGTGGCGTTTTTATGCAATCCTGATAAAGTGAATATAAAACTTCAAGGTTGTATTAGCGGTATTCTGTGCATTAATTGTTGTCTGGAATTGATATTTATTGATAACACCGCCGATTATAACTCCATGTTCAGTGTTTCATTAGGTTGTTGAATTTGTATTTGTTTGTTTTAAGAAGTGCAATAAACCATTTTCTACATATGTATCTTATCCATAGCAACATATATGAATACGAAAAAAAATAGATTTTATTTATAACAAAATATTATGACGTTTGGGTAACCTTGGTAAAATTTGGATGGCGCAGACTGTTAGATATCTGCCTATAAATATGGTAAGTTTACGTAAGGTAAAAGGAAAATGGTTCTGCTTATTTTCTGGTTTACATGTCTCTGAATTAAACATCAGACGCCTTGTCGGGTAGCGTGAATTCGATTCTATCCTACTCAACCAGGTTATCATCATCATTTCCCTGGCCTTGGTCAGGTATAATTTATAGATTTGAGCAACATTCCCTAATGCAATTTACCTAACTGTCTGTTATAACTCGTCTGTTATAAAAGAGGAGGTACCACGAGCTGGTTAAGTTGGCTTAGGCTCCGAAAGTCTTTCATTCTACGAAAGTCTACGGCGTAGCAATGAGCTACGCTCTAAATAAGCGTAGCTAATAGCTACGGCCCCGTAGACATCCCGCACACTTACTTAGTAGGTACTTCTACAAATAATAATATTATATCTTCAAATTACTATTACAGTAACATAAACCAATTACATAGTAACATAAACGAACACACCTTAAAGGAGGCTAACCTCAATTCCATTATGTTATGTCAAGGCCCGCCGGTTATTACCAAATTAAATCCTGCTTCCACGCTAAGCTATAGATAAGGGCATGTCCACATGCGATGTTGTTAGGCCACTAAATCTTCGTTAAGCGTGAGACGACATATGGCACGGACCCCTGTCGTGTGAACGCCAACTTATATGTCCTATCCAAACATATGTACGTACTTTATAACTATGGATGTAGTTTAAGCCAATACTGTAAGACTGTTCTTTGCTGGGGCAGGTGCAAAGTGGTGATAAGACACATATAAAATATTTGACTGTCTTTTGTAAACTTTTATAGCTATATACGTAATAGACAAGAGTTTAACGTGCGCGTAAACTATGAATAATATAGTAGCCAATACTATTTTTTTATGTGATCTTGTCTCTGCAGAAAGCAAATCTTAAAGAAATAAAAATGTTTTAGAAGATTTATATTTAAATTAACTATTAAATACACTTATTTATTTCTGTAACTAATTAATTTGAAAGTGAATTAAATGGATCTTGCAGCAGAAAAACATTATATTGAGTACCTTTTTCGTTTATTTTAAGTCGAGATTCAGAATTTTCAATTAGTTTGATTCAAAACGAGCCCGGGTGACCTCCGTGCAATTAATAAAATTACTTTTTTGTTCACGAAATAAATTGGGGAAATTTTTCACGGACCTTTAAAAGGGATAATAATTGTGCCCCAATGTCGCCAACTTTGTCTAGATTAATGGCCATATTTAATTACTGGGTGTTGGGTTCTGTTTATTTATCTCACTAATATTATAAAGCCGAAAGTTTGTTTTTATGGAGGTTTGTTACCCCTTCACGCAAAAACTAGCGCACGTTCAGCTGAAAGTTTGCAAACGTATAGATGTTGACTAGGTTTAACACATAGGCTACTTTTTTTATCAGGAAATCTTTAATATACTGTATCTTACGCGCTCTTCGACAAGATAACTGAAAACGTTCTATTAAATTCACCCGGTATTAATAGAAAATAAATAAATAGTAAGGTTTCTTTTTAGATTCATTCCCTCAATTGATATTTAAAAAAACTGAAGCAAACTAATTCAATTGTGTGCTTCATTCAATTAAAATGTATTTTTGTTAAGCTTTTTTGATTTTTTAACATATTCATCGTCATGGTCGCGGGATGACCAGGTGCAATCCGATCGAAACGTCGGGAAAATAATAAAAAAGTACGCGAATTAAACCTATACTTATTTAAAAAAAAATGTATTTTGTTTCGCATTTGTAAATTTACTATACGAATACTTTATAACTTTGACTTTGACTGACGACTTGAAGACCATTGGTTTTATAGCCAGCTGAGAAGCAGGAGGTTGCGAATTCGATTCCCGCCGCAAGACATATAGTTGTAGTTTTTTCTGCAGACATTTGTTCCTGGTCTTGGTATTCTTAAAAATAAGGAGTGTTGGACCCCTATGTGTGTGTGTCTGTGTGTCTGTCTATGGCACCGTAGCTCCTGTATTAGTGGACCGAGTAGCATGCATTCTTTTATTTGAAAGAAGGTTTTCCAGCAGTGGTTCTTAGAGATGTTTTATCAAAATCGGTAAGGAAGTTAACAAGATATGGGGGTGAGAGAATCGAATGTTTTCAAATATACCCAAGTGTGGTATCAAATGAAAGAACATGATGGTGTAGATAGCAAAACTGAGCAACCACATAACAAAAAAAAATTAGGTAGCCTCCAAGACTAGGTAAAATGTCGGGGGTTATTTATTTTTCTTAATTTTATAAATTTTATAAATTTGTTCTAGCAATGGTATGGATTTAGAAAATAAAAATGACGGTGTTTGTATTATAACGAACATCTGGTACCCAAAACGAGCTCTGCTTACATTGGGACTAGATGATGATATGAAAATAACCAGCATTATCATTTCAAAAATACTTTTTAAATCATACAGAACCTTCGTCATATAAAGCAACTCCCACAAGAACAGTTAATATTGGTATCTCTGTTCATATGTCACTAAAGTATCATTAATAACAGATAGCCTATTATAAGCGTGTTAATGAGGCCTGAACTTTAACAAATTGCGGAAAACCAAACAAATTATTTATTTTAATCAATTAATGCAAATAACCAACCATTTACATTATAAATGAGCTCGTTATAATCGTTTACCGTAACTAAAGCTATTTGCAATCTCAGTAAGATTTTTATTTTATAGTTCACTAGTGGGCCTGTCACGATTGTACCTGTAATAAGGCTTTATTACCACATCATTTTAGCCGTGAAACGTCCACTACTAAACATGGCCTCCCTCATGGATCAAGGGGCAGTTGCCATACTCACCACGCTTGGCATTCGGGTATGCGAGCGCAGTATGAGATGTTGATACACGGAATGACGCTGCTGCCCATCTTCCGGAGGTAGCTCTTAGCAGGATCTTACTTTTAATATCGAGTAGTTAGAAACCAGTTGACTCGCGAACATTTTCTGAAGAGCCATTACCGACATAAAGGAAACGCTGCGTGCGTTCTAACATTACTAACAGAGCTCTCGAGCGAGAAATATTCTATTTTCTTTCCTGATTGTTTTCCTCAATGATAATAATTTCCTAATGACTAAAAGATATTTTGCTATTTCTCTAACAAATTTTACCGGAACCACGACAATAGGCTTTTATCTCACAAAGTTCGTTGTGCCTTATTTTGGGAACTCGCATTTCGAATCAAAAATAAATCTAAGTGAAGTAACACAAGTGAGCCGTATGCCCCAACAACTATGGGCAAAAACCCGATTGGGTTCCCCAACAAAGACGACCTCGCGGTAGACCCAGGCGACGATGCCGAGATGAGCTGACTCCTTTAGGATACTGCTTCAACAAGCTCAAGACAGGGATAAGTGGAAGGAGGGAAGGAAGGTCTTTGCCCTGCAATGGGAAAAATCCGGTTTATAAATAAATAATAAAAGACATCATCAACTCAGCCGTAAGTCGTCCACTGCTGGACATAGTCCTACCTCATGGATCTCCAAGTACTGATCATAAGGGGGTTTGCCATACTCACCACGCTTGGCATGCGGGTTGGCGAGCGTAGTACGCGATGTTGATGTACGGAAAGACGCTGCTGCCCAGATGGGCAGCTCCGGAAGATTCCGGAGGTATCCCTTGGCAGATGTTTACTACGGGCAAGAGAGGAAGGGCAACATTCTACTGCCGGTGCCCACTGCGATCAAAATTACAAATCTGGAAAGAAAATAAGTTACGCCCATTTTACTATCGGGAGTAGAAAAGTCCTAAAGATAGTCTCCATAGAAGTTCCGGTATAGTCCTTTCTAATGATACCTCTCCAGACTCCAGACATCTGCAACGGAAGGCCTTTCGAGTGGGTTTAACGAGACCACTTGAAAGGCTTTGTAGGTGAAGTCGGCCTTTGCTTAGAAACTAAGATACCTTAAGATCATTACTGTAAAAGGGCAAAGCTGTAAATATAAACCTGGTTCTGTATTTTGTCTCCAAAATTTTAAATACCTAATATATTAATCCATAAAATGTATTTCCATAAACATCGTTTCCCGGAATAATCAGGACCTATAATAATATATTAATCTAAAATATAGTTTTTTTACCACTAACATCATTCTCCATAATGATAAGCACGCATAAAGTTATTTGCGCTAAATAATGAAATCTATAACATTATTAACTCATAAACATTATTACCCTAATTATTTATTAGAATAATTGTTAATGTTCATAATATTGTATGTTGATGTACATATTTAACACCTCAACAAGCAAGTGAACGCTTATTTAGTAATAAAACTCAACGCTTGCTTAGTGATATTTTTTTAATAAGGTTTAGTCAAGACCAATGTTCTTTTTTAAACTTTCGCGATCACAACACATTATTAAAATATGGGATTATCGGGTATTTATCGCGTAATTACCTTTATTTTATTCCCGACGTTTCGACCGGATTGCACCTGGTCGTGGTCGCGGGGAGACTCTATTTTTTGTTCCGCAAGAATTCTAGGTGGCAAACTTTCTTCACTATTTCCGGCCCGTACCGGTTAGCAATAGTCTTTTTTAAACTTTTGCGATCACAACACATTATTAAAATATGGGATTATCGGGTATTTATCGCGTAATTACCTTTATTTTATTCCCGACGTTTCGACCGGATTGCACCTGGTCGTGGTCGCGGGGAAGACCAATGTTATAGGTTCGTATTTTTTATTTTTTTCTCCGTATATTATTTCATTTTGAACCACATTTTGTGCTGGTTTGAGCGTATTTTATATGTATAACCTATCTATGAGAACTTTTAATTGGCCAACAGCATACAGGTTCTTTTGCAACTTTATTTTTTCATAAGTATATAGACTTAACTAGCTGTAAGTTATCTTAAGATTTTAAAATAAATTTGACAACGCTCGCTTGCGCATATATTTTGGAGTATAACTTAAATATATATGTACCTAGCGCCGTGTTGGCCGACGGAATTTGCCCCCCGACAAAAATCTAATAATTAATAACTAACTTACAGTTCTGTCGAAGGCAGAGTTTTTGGTTGGCTATAAAAACCTAATAACCTACTGTCTCTCCATCTCGGTTCTGTCACAGGCAGTGTTATCGGATGTTTATTAAAATAACCTATTGTCCTTCCGTCTCGATTACGCCACTGGAATGTTTTATAATCGTTCGAAAATGTATAATACAATTATATACCTCTATATATATATATATATATATAATATACTAATAGGTTCAAGCCGAAGGCCCACCTTATGTATAGCGTTATATATAAAACCATATAGTTTTGTTCATTTAAATATTAGAGGTGGGCGTTGGTAACTGCGGTAAAGTTTAATCTTAAACTATTGCAAGAAAGCCCTTCCAATGTTATTGTTCTTTATAAGTTTCCAAAATAAAGTGTATATATAACTTGTAAAATAAACACTAACAAAGTTAAAAAAACCAGCTCTTTCCTGTAAAACCCGCTTCGCTCTTCGTTTTGGCTACCCTATTAAATGTTTTATTTTTAATACAGTTGCAAAGCACTATGATTTAAGGAACAAACCTACTACTTAAGTAAGGCGTTTGCTTAGCAAATGGCTTCTTACTCTCTCCTACGAGTCTACAGAAGACTTATTACGCGGTGTCTTTAAGTTATTGGTTTGGAAAGTTGTACTCGTAACCAACATTTTGTTTTGGTTAGGTGTAAGTTATTTATCTTTTATCATCTAAGCCGCGGACAGCCGTGGACAGCAGCTGTCCATGTCATATATATATATATATATATATATACATATATATATCACATCATTATATATACATATGTATACCTAACATGTTCCCAATAAAGAATCTTTGAAATTAAAAAAAATAAGCGCTCATTAGATATCGGTGAGAAGATTTGCTACTTTATATTTATAGATATAATAATCTATTATACATATATAAATATATGTATATATATATATGCATTTTTATTTATTTGCATATTCACAATTATAATTATTCATGCCTCAATAAAAATAAACACAATTTATTAGTGAAACTATTAGTGTGAGCTGGCACTTAAAATAAAATAGCATATTTACAAGTGGTCCAGGATCAACATGCGTGAAAGGCGTGTGGGAGGCCTTTGCCCAGCAGTAGTTAAAGGTATTATATAACTATCAGCTTCTACAGTACATCTTTGCTTGTTGCTGTGTGAAAATAGTAAAACCTCTTTCAACGCGCTCGCTAAGTAGAATAACGTGTAGTTATTATTATGGCTATAAGAGAACATAGCTTTACTATACGCTTAAAAATAACGCTTTTAGCGTAAAAGCCTGCGAAAGATCGCAATTTTTCCTAACAAATTGCAAATGCCCAGGTAAAACTTTTTTGCCAATAGTAAGAGTCTTGGTTGGTCCGCAGACCGCAGCTACTTTCACTATATGGCCGGTTCACATTATCCCAGTCCAGTTATCCAGTTGGTTTATCCAGTCCAGCGCTGGACTGGATCTCATCGTCTACATACTGCTTCTTGTACTTCATTAAGTGATGGGTGGAATAATCAGCCTCCGTGTGCACGTTATGATGTTATAACATTAAAAGAGTAAATTCCACTCAACTCGGTTATTTATGATTTATCATGATCTTCTTTGTACACTCTTCACACCTTCTTAATTATGTCTAAATATAATTTTATAACTATGTACGTATTCATTATCTATGCTAATATTATAAAGAGATAAAGTTTGTGAGACTGTGAGGTTGTAGGGGGTAATCTCTGGATCTACAGAACCGATTTTCAAAATTTATTTTACTAATAGAAAGCCACAGTATTTGTGAGTGTCAAAGGCTCTAAATTACCGCCCAACAAAGTGGGCACCGGGTCAACTAGTAGTTGCATAATTGCAGTGTTATCAAATAATAAAATACAACTATTTCATGTTTATTTATATTTCATAATCAACATCCCACAGCCTGGCTTCATCCTGCTGGGTATAGCTTCCAAGATGGGCAAACGACATTGATAAAATCGCGGGCAAACGATGGATAGGCTTGGCAGAGGATCGTGGCGGATGGCACAAACAACGGGAGGCCTATTTATGTTTTAGTTAAGATAATTACCTAGTATAATACTAAGTCTTCATCTAATCTACGCTTGTGATGTCACTTATCAGTTTCTGACTAAAAACTAGCGCTCTCTAGCATATCTTATGTGTGGTCCTGTCAAATTCAAACAACTACGTGGACTAAATATAATAGTTAGTATTTGACCCTCGGAGTGAGCTGCTTGTCATCCTAAAAATCACACACTTTTGTTTGTTTCGTCTTGTATATATCAAGTTTAGCCAGGGTATAGGAAACAGTGCATTGCAGTGTTTGTTCACATCACGCCAGCAATATTCCAGTGCTATACCTCTACTAGTATGCTACTGGAATAATGTAAACCAGCCATTATATCAAACCCCAGTCATTTTAAGTAGGGTCTTCTAAGCAGCTCTGTGCTGGATATATTTGAATAATTTACGGAACAGTTTTCTGATCGTAAATGTTTTTCTGATAATAATACTGTTTACCGATAATGTTTTTCTTACCTACAGAACACTTTTAAGTTAAATAACGAATACATTACACAGTCTTAAGCAAAATTTTTTGTGTCCCTTAATCGAATGTATAGATTCCCTCTAAATGAGATTAAGGTTCGCAAAGATATTTCATTGCTAAAGGCACAAAATAATTTTGTAGGTGAATTAACTGGTAATTTTCCTACAGCTATGAGTGAATCACATATATTTTCTCAATTGTGTAGGTGTGATATAAATCATTTCTATTTTATATTACGAGTATTATGATAGCATCAAACTATCGAACTGATTTAGAATACATCGTTAAGGAACGATTTAGGAACGAACGACACACAAAACAATACAAAATACTTCATACAATGAACAATTTAAAACAAAAATAAAGAAAAATACCACGCTTAAAAAACTGGATAAATGAGTTTTATTTCGATTAAAAGTGATATTTCCAGACTATTTCTAGATGGAAACTAATAATCATACTAGCTTAAAACCTACAAATCACGTTGGATTATTATAATTATAGTCATCGGTCCATGATAGGATAACAAAGTTTTATACAAAGCTTTAATTAAATCTAATGTCGTAAAGTTGATTAAAATAACGTTCGAAGATTCCGTTACATTTACGTAGGTGAAGAGGTGAAGCTAATGACAGCCTGTTAAAAAGACAATCAAAGCAAAACATTTTATTTGCCCAGTAATTAAATCGTCAATGTTTTTCTAACTAACGAGGGGATGCATTAAGTCGTTCAGTTGTAGACACACCGAGACCTGCCGTCTTCGGACACGACACCTTTTGTATCGCCACCCTTAATGTGCGAATGTGTTGGGGAGCAACGGACAGTTTAAGTGTGATGTATAGGAGAAATAAGACGATATTTTAAAGTGCACTTTATTCGTTTATTTCTTGAGTCTACTCTCCAAATTCATTTTTATGAGTATGACTCATGAGAGTAGACTTTATTTACTCAGGTGATTTTGAATGTTGCTACAGCTTAAACGGAGAGGTCAAAACCAGTCAGGCTGCCAGTGTTCAAGATTATCTCGATTGAATCTTGCAAAAGTTTTCGTTTTGTGAGCTTTTAAACGATTTACAACGTGTTCACAGAATTTGAACACGCTTGATAGAATTGGTACGATAGCTCAGAGTCGCTCAACGAGCTATGGAGAGGGTTATGCGCGGGGTTTCCTTACGCGATCGAATCAGAAATGAGGAGATACGTAGAAGAACTCGGGTCACCGACATAGCCAAACGGATTAGCACGTTGAAGTGGCAATGGGCAGGCCATGCATCTCGCAGAACAGATGGATGATGGGGCCGAAAAATTCTCGAGTTGAGGCCAAGGACTGGCAAGCGCAGCGTAGGACGTCCACCAACAAGATGGGATGATGACCTGGTGAAGACCGCAGGTCGACGGTGGATGCAGATCGCTTCCAACCTCAATAACTGGAAATCCATGAGGGAGGCCTACATATGTCCAGCAGTGGACGTCCTACGGCTGAAATGATGATGATGATGATAGAATTAGTTTAAGACGTTTAAGGTCAGGTAATCAACAACAACAATACATAAAAAAAATCACACTGACAGAACGAACAGTCCCGTGCGCCCCAGTGTGGAAGCACCTCAGACACTTTGTCATACTGCCTTTTGTTACACAACTTAATGCCTCTGAATACCCCTCCCCTCCCCCTTCTTGAGCGGAAATGGCGCGCGTCATTTGAGTTCCTTTTTGTAGATTTTCTGGGAAAACAATAGTTTGTTTTCGGCGTTCAAAAAGTGTTGGTTCTACCTAATATGACGGTTCTATCTACAACTAGCAACAAAGAGTTGCAAGGAACAATAAGTGAATTTGGTTCTTGCCGTTTCTTTCCTGACTTCCCTTATGGAAACAGATAAATATTTCCCGATTGATATATTTGCGATTCTCGGTCATTTACAAGAAGAGAAAAACCAAGTTTCCTTTTAAATTTATAAGTACGATATACGGCAAAAGATGCAAATGTTGTATTTGTCGCTTATTTGTTTTAAAAAACTTGTTATTTGTGGACTTTTACAGGTCCTTTTTGGAATTTCTTTTACATTGTATCAAATGTCGTAGAAATAGCATTAATATCAGTACAGAGTCATTTTGACATAATCGTTATCTCAAACATAAATAAATAGTACTGGACACTTCACACAACCATATTGTCACAACCACAACCAGATGAATAAAATAATACTTAAATACATTTTTTTATAAATACATACTTATCATAAAAAAAACCCCAGAAATCCAACACTACTGGGTAAAAGACTCCTGCCAGCCTTCTCCGTCCAGTATTATTCGCATCCAGGTGTGCCCAGAAATACAGAAATACAGAAATACAATTTATTCATAAAGCCAATTTACATGTCAAATACCATACCCAATGACTTTCATAATGTCAAACCGAGCAGACGCTCGTCCATATAAAGGTTACTGACTCCCCTAAAACACTGAATACTTTTATTAATTTTGCACAAAGGTGAGCGAAGCAATTTTTCACGGAAATTATTCCATTTCGTTTATCCAATGAAACCTTTTTAAGCCTTCAATATAGCGCTCACGTTTTACTATGCCCATATTGGCCATCAAACAATGGATTCTAAAAATGTGTTTTTAATCTGACCGGGAATGGGTTTGCGGAATAAATGATTTCAAATCAAAAAATAATTAAACGTCTGCGTTGTTGCTGAAAATTGGTTATGGCTGACCAATAGTTTTGTGATGTAGGTACTCGTACCAAATACGTTAGCGGCAGTCGGAGGTCCGAAAAATAAACCAAATGACTTTTATTCATTTATTTAAAACGTATAAAAATTGCATAAAAAATATATTACTAATTTCATTAATCTACCTCTAGTTACAGGATTTAATGATTTTTTTCTCGTCATCTTCTTCTTGTGTGGGGCTCTCCACTATCGGAGGTTAGCCATTACAAGGGCTGCTATTAAAGTATTTCGGAGCTTAATGTCGACTTTCGCAATTTGCGACTTTTGCACTTTGCCGACTTTTGCAGTATTCAATACAGGTAATAGCAGAGTGCCGACTTTAGGAAATTTCTATGAAATTAATCGCATATCTTTATCAATATTGCATAGAAATTTCATAAAGTCGAATACTGTCGACTTTTTAAATCTTTATGCAATATTTCTTTGTCTCGAGTTTATTGTTTACCAAATATCAGCAGTAGAAATAATAAATTAATAAACAACTACATGCAAAATGGTTGGTCTTATCATTTCAGCCGTAAAACGTCCACTACTGAACTAAGGCGCCCTTCATGGATCTCCATGAGGGGTAGTTGCCATACTCACCACGCTTGGCAGGCGGGTTGGTGAGCGCAGTACGGGATGTTGATATACGGAAAGACGCTGCTGCCCATCTTCCGTAGGTGTCCCTTAGCAGGCTCTTACTGCATCCACGGGAAGGAGAGGAGGGATAACATTCTACTGCCGGCACCCCACGGCATTACCTGTAAGGTGTAGGTACTAATTACGTTAAGCACCGAATAATCACCACCATCTCAGCCGTAGTACTGATTTTCACGTCCACTGCCAGCAGTGGACGTGAAAATCAGTACTACCTTGAGGGAGGCCCATGTCCAGACATGGGCCTCCCTCAAGGATCACCAAGACCATGAGGGGTTGTTGCCATGCTCGCCACGCTTGGCACGCGGATTAGCTAGCACTGTAAAAAATGTTGATACACGGAACGACGCTAAATCCCATCTTTCGGAGGTATCCCTTGGCAGATTCTTCCTGCATCCACGGGCAGGAGATGACAACATTCTACTGCACCCCACGGCACTAAATATCATTCACAAAAGGAACTTTGAGGCTGGCAGAAACAATGAAGGCGTCACTTATGCCCCGCGAAAGCTACTAATAAAAGGACTGGAATTAACCACAAGTATAGCTTAAAGGGCAAATAAAAAATCCCTCTGCACTATTCGCCGACGTGCTACTTAGCTGAAGTATGGCGTCATTACAGCACGATTCTACCAAGGCCGCAGTAATTATCATTTATTCTGGTGTATGAAACTCATTAAGTCATGCCTAATGACGTGCCGGTTGCCTCCAGGCGTCTCTATTAAATCATTGCGATGCCTTCGTGTTGTTTGGATTTCATTACCGCTGTGGGCTTAGAAAGCGTTTAGCCTGTGGGTCTGACTGGGTAATGTGTATCTAAGTTTAAAAGTAAATAGACAAGATGAAATTGTCGCACTACCAAGATTTTCTGGGAGCGCTTTTCTTTTGGAATCTTTCGTTGAGATTTCTATATTATTGTAACTGTGGTATATTAATGTGACTAATCATCCTGGTAATATCTGGTAAGAAATAGATTTAATCAACAGATTACGTATAAATGAAAGTTAACCATCTTTTATTAGTATCGGGGTATGACCAGTATGACTGCCTTGTTGAGTAAAGTATTTTAAACTTTATTTTTTTCAAATAAAAACCACATAGAATAGTTTTAACCCAACCCACCCATTTATTGTTTATATGACGATCGTGGTTGATATATGGAGTTGGGCAAGATTTCGTGATGGCAGGTAGAGTAAGGGCTTAACTGAATGGTAGCCACGGGAATTCTGACCTCTGGGTAGACTACATGACTATATACCGTACCTAGATGAAAAAGGCCCAGTGAAGAGCTGTATAGCGGAGTGAAGGAGGTTTATGTTATTTATTTATTTAATACTTTATTGCACAATTACAAAAGGTGGGCTTAATGCTAAAGCATTCTCTACCAGCCAAACCTGTAGTTTAGAGTGAGGTTGGCGTGATATAATGGTACTTACTTAAAAACTAAACAAACAGAAAATTACATTTAATGAAATTACACTTCACAATATAACAGCCGAGGGGAGACGATGATGAACCTACGGGTATATTTTATCAAGAAAGTGCTTGCGGGTAAGTTGCTTGAAACAGTCCTTTGATTGTACCTTTTTGATGTCGTATTAAGCAGTGGGTCACTACTTCAGCTGAGCTGACAATGGTGATGATATAGATTGGTAACTCACTATTTAAAATTGATTTTCCCAAATTAACTTATCTGGAATGGATCCTAAATGACGGGAAAAGACCTCTCGACAAAAACATAAATGGAGTGGACAGAGAACTGAATAGAGAACATATTCGTCACACCACTATAATGGCCGTGGGGTGCAGGCAGTAGAATGTTACCCCTCTTCTCATACCCGTGGATGCATTAACAGCCTGCTAAGGGGTACCTCCGGAAAATGGGCAGCAGCGTCTTTCCTTGTATCAACATCTCGTCCTACGCTCGCCAACCCGCCTGCCAAACGTGTCGTGGAGAAAATCTGTTTTTTTCATAAACCGGAGTATGTCAATAAGATAAACCAAACAAGTAAACTTATTTACATAAAAAGGTAACATAATAGCGAACGAAATGCATTCAAACTGGATCGTCATTGAACCCCTTGGGCAACCAATCAATGACGCTTGTCGCTTGTTCATTTTCACTCGACAAACCCACAAGTACATAAATACGTCCAGTGAAATCCGCGTCATTTCCATACACCCGGAGATACGGTAGTTAATGGGCATAATAAATGGATCATTTCGGTAGTTCTCGTACCATAAAGTCTGATCCAGGACTGGCATTATCTATGTGTTATGGAACTGGGGGATCGTAATATGATTTTGGGCGTAATACTAAGGTAGGGGGTGCTGGCAGTACAATGTTACCCCTCCTCTCATGCCCGTGGATGCAGTAAGAGCCTGCTAAGGGGGTTTCTTACCCGAGGTCCACCTCACAAGTTCATCTGGGTGGACTACGGAAACTTGTTATGATCCATGGTACACCTGGGTGGACTACAGACACTTGTTATGATCTATGGTACACCTGGGTGAACTACGGATACTGACGCATATCCGGTGTACACCTGGTGGACAACGGAAACTAATCAATAGGGATACCTCTGGAAGATGGGCAGCAGCGTCTTTCCGTGTGCCAACATCCCGTACTGCGCTCGCCAACCCGCCTGCCAAACGTGGTGAGTATGGCAACTACCCCTCATGGAGATCATGAGAGAGGCCTGTGTTCAAATAGTGGACGTTTTTTACGGCTGAAATGATGATGATGATGATGATGACTAAGGTAGGTATTACTAATGGACATGTATGATCCATGGGTAATGAGCCTTTGTTACAACTTTATTTTATAATCCATCGCTATAATTGCATAAGCGACAAAGCCCTTATTACTTTATTTATAAAAATATATATTAATGCAGTTCACAAAGCAGATTACAATCGAATAAGCTTACAACAATATATAAAACAATGAACATCTAGATTCTCGTAATATATTTTATGCGAAAATACAGAAATAGTGTTGTAT
The DNA here is from genome assembly GCA_963082625.1 of Pasiphila rectangulata. Lineage (NCBI taxonomy): Eukaryota > Metazoa > Arthropoda > Insecta > Lepidoptera > Geometridae > Pasiphila > Pasiphila rectangulata. Next base: position 4,452,607 of record OY720244.1, on the reverse strand, counting down.
GATTATAAAATTACCCTACGGCTGGAGATAGATGACACATGTATTTTACAACTAAGACTGAATTAGTATGAGATAATTTTGGGTTAATGCTAACTTGGCGTTGTAAATTTTTAACAGACTTCTATTTGAACTGCAGTCCAAGGGTCCGGTTCCAGGTTCAAGTGTTTCTAAATATAATTTGAGCGTGGCGTGACAGACTATTTGTAAATAAAATATTTTAGATGGTACATAATATCAAACATTAAAAACAACCTAGTTTCCACAGTCTAAATTATACTTAGTTTAGGTCCAAATCACTTTGTGTGAACTGTGCATAATTTTTTTGTTCACCGACTTTGTCCCACTATTGCGAACTAAAAATTATCTTGCATTAACTTTTTTTTGTAAATACATTCTCAAACAATTTTTTTATGAGCCTGTGCTATTTCACTGCCTCTTTTTTCTATCCTTAAACACATATCAAACAAAGGCCCGGAACATATACAGCTCTTACAAATAGTTCACTTAAGGCGGGAATCTAAAAGAGTACTCTTACATCTCCCACAAAACGCAAAAAGTGACCAAAGTATTCCCGGTTGCCTGTTCGTATAACCCCTCCACAAAACTTCCCCAGTCGACCTCCCCAAACTATACTAACTTTACTTACCTTCTGTACTGTGAGTTGTCTCATTAACTTGGATTTAGTTACTTGCGATGCAACACAATTAACTCCAACTGAGTCGTTGAAAGGCACAATAGCGGGTACTTCTATTGTGATTTAGCTATCTTTTGGATCCAAGTTGGTCTGTGGAATTTGTCTAGTTACTGGATCGTTCTTTTGTTTCACTAAGGCCGGTTTTCATAAAGTGTAATTCTACTGGAGCTCTATTTTGCCGCGGACAAGTCAATTCTTCTTCTTATTATTATTATTTTTTGGCTTCTGTGTCTTCTCTTCTTCTTTCTTCTCTTCGGTCACAAAGTCAATCCTGTTAGCTCGAATGATTTAAATGACAACTGACAGACATATCGAATAGAACTACGAGTATTGTTATTTTTCTGCAACACGTTACACTACATAACGTCATTCACCAACTGTTACGTTATGTAGTAATTTTATACAACTTTTATTTACGCGTTGATTGCTCACCATAAAAACTAGGATGCCTAAGTAAATAGCCAGTCTCTCAGTGCCTCGCTCGCGCATACGCGCCGATTTGTTAAGTGTTTGGCGTGCCCAAGACGCGTCTATGCGTCACCAATTCTAAAACAATGAAACAAGAGTAGCTTGTAGTATTCTGTGGGAAAAGGTACACGGCGCTCCACTTATCGAATTACATTATTGTGCATCTGAGCGGGGTGCAACTGAATTAGAGAATTAACTATGTACGTAAATACACCTCCTCTTTATCACGACATTCTTCATTTTGACGAGCTATGTGGCGCAGTGGGCGAAGGTCCGCCTGCGACGCAAGGGGTTGCGGGTTCGATTCCCGCCTCGGGACAAATGTTTGTACGATCTGCAGATATTTGTTCAGGTTGTTCTGGGTGTTTTTCTATATATAATAAAAAATATCTATCTATGTAGTATAATATATTAAGTATATCAGTCATCTAGTACCCATAACACAAGCTCTGCTTAGCTTGGGGCTAGATGATGCTGTGTGATTTGTCCAGCATTATTATTATATTATTATTATTATTCTTTCCGGCCCTGCGCCAACTGCATCCATTGGCTCCCGCTACTCTAATAATGTCGCCTGACCACTTAGCTGGTGATCTATAATCTTTACGGGGCCACCATTCTGTCACCGTTTATGTCTGAGGTTGCCTGGTAGAGATCGCTCTTTAGCGAGAAAGCCGCCAATTGTCACTTTGTTTTTCAGTGTTTCTTGGTATTATGTTTAGTTTTAAGGTGTGCAATAAAGTATTTTCTATCTATCTTCTATCTATCTACATCCATCTACGTCATTCCGCCTTACCAAGCGGGCCGAGTGGGTACTGACCCAGTAAACTACCCATTTCCCCTTTATCTGACTTTGGCATACGTCAGATCTTGACATTGGCTATTTGGTAAAAAGGTGAAATGCCTTTAGTACGCGCCATGTTTACCGTCTTTATATCGCCCTAGGAAAACAAAAGATCTTGCATGCTCATCACGGGCATAATATGGTTTGCGTTTAAAAAACGCACAAACGACGGGTGGGCTTTTAACGCCCCATATATAACGACTATCTCCTCTAATCAGTAGGTCTGATAGCTGGCGGAGACGCAAGAGGCTTCGGGTATTAGACCAGCCGAGGTTGTCAAAAGTAAGTTTAAGATACCTCACGTGAACACAAATAAGGATGCGACCCCAATGAAAACGTTAAAAAAGATCGCTTGAATACTCATATCACACTTGAAAAAACTCATTGGCTCTCATAGAAAAAAGTAAAAAACGGTTCTATATTGACTTCTATTACTAAACTAACATCAAAGGTTCGGACTCAGCTTAACTTTCAAATTGCTACACTGAAAAAACTTTCAATTGAACGTGAATATTTTACTGATTCGGGTTTTATTACAGTCACAGAAGAATGAATTTTACATAACTGTGTGCATTGTTTCACTTCGTCGAATAAAATTGTATATTTTAGCTTGTTACATTGACTGGTCACAGATGACAATAAAAGTAGGGAGTACGATTTTTGTTATTATATTAGGGAAAAATATGAACATACTGGTTACGCCGACAGCATTGCAAGCGTAACTTATTTAAACGTTAGATAAACGACATTGCATAGTTAATTATCTATAGGTAAACTAAGGGTTGGTTTACTTTTCTGGGAATTTTGTGTAATCCAATATTGGGCTATTACGCGATGTTCCTATGTGTCCGTGTGTGCGTACGCTATAATCTACACGACGGATATTTCTTCTGTGTGTGCACTCTGCATTTTTTCTAATGACGGTCGCCTTGACAATTGAGTTGCAATAAAGCCGCCTCGCAGGTCGGTCGCATGCTTTGTTTATGTATGTAGTTTGTACTAGTACCATATAAGAGCAACGAAGTACATTATTTATTTGAATATTATTTATGTGAATGGGCATAACATAGTCGCTTATTTAATCCAAATGCCGAATATATCTATACTAATATTATATTATGGCGAGGCAGATCCAAAAGACGCTGGCGTTAGCACATCAATGCCTTCCAAGTAGACTGGCGGAAAGCGGCCAGTGATCGCTAGCAGTCAGCTCTGCTTAGCTTGAGGCTAGATGATGCTGTATGAATTGTCTAGCATTAGTTATTATCTTCATTCACGCAATCCATAACACAGACAGCCGTGGGGTGCCGGCATTAGAATGTTACCCTTCCCCTCACGCCCGTGGATGCAGTAAGATGAAGGAAGATGGGCAGCAGCGTCTTTCCGTGTATCAACATACCGTACTGCGCTCGCCAACCCGCCTGCCAAGCGTGGTGAGTATGGCAACTACCCCTCATGGAGATCCATGAGGGAGGCCTGTGTTCAGTAGTGGACGTTTTACGGCTGAAATGATGACACAATCCAACCATCGCTTTTTGGCCTTAAGCACCCCATCAATCCACTAACATTATTTCTATAATGATTCATCTCTTCATCATTTCAGCCATACAACGTCCACTGATGAACACAGGCCTCCCTCATGGATCTCCATAAGGGGGGGTAGTTGCCATTCTCACCACGCTTGGCAGGCGGGTTGGTGAGCGCAGTATGGGATGTTGATACACGGATAGACGCTGCTGCCCATCTTCCGGAGGGATCCCTTAGCAGGCTCTTATTGCATCCATGGGCATGAGAGGAAGGGTATCATTCTACTGCCGGCACCCCACGGCGATCATCTCTTCACGTCACGTGATTATGCCAACCATGCCTACCTATTACTGCTCATCTTTTCTGCCATTATTTACCGTTATAGCCTGATAAAATCAACTATACAACTTTTAATCCCCAAGTTAAAACATATTTTAATTTTAAGGAACCCCTGACACATTACCTAGTCTCGGAAGCTACCAAAAATATTTTTGTAATGTGTAACTTACTCAGTTTTGCAACCATCATGCCCTTTTATTTGATACACTTGGGGATCTTTGTAAACATTCGATTGTTCAAAGTGAAAGTCAGAGTCAATAGTGGTTATTCAATAGGGCAAAAAGCTACATAGAATAGTAAGACACATTTAAATTGAATAAAGGACATACGAGTATATTAATTCGTTCGCTTCAGATAACTTTTTTTTAAGACCCTTACATCTTAAGGGGGAACTCTCAACTTATCTTGATTAAATATGTTCTAGAACCACTGCAAGAAAACCTGCTTTTAAATAACAAAACTGCATTCAAATCGGTATACTTGTTTAAGAGCTACAGTGCCACAGACAGACATACACATAGCGTTCAACTATAACACCTCTTCTTGGTCTGAGGTTAAAAAGCAATCGGAATACAATTCACTCCGCATTGAAAGTCGATTAGTAGTCTGGTTTGCTATCTGGTATGGATTAGTAGGCGACAAGCAAACTTCAGGAAAAAAGTTCCTTGGAGAGTACATTTTAATTGGAGATAGATGGAGCCCTCAGCAAAAGCACTGGCGGCATGTTAATCAACGTTGAAATTGGTACTTCGATATCAAGAGTAAGATTAAACTTTTGATTTTTATTACATCTTCACCGCATAAAGTGGGTCTGTTATCAGCAATATGAGTATTCATATTAAGCATACTCTTAGGGTCCATAATCCTGTATTGATTCTTATCTACTGTGCAAATAAATAAAAAGAAATTATGTAAATGATACTGGATCGAATATGATAATCGTTGACAATTTGGTTATTTGAAGACAAAATTGGTTCTTAAAGTTTATGAGATAAGAAGATCGGATAGTAGTAGATTATAGTGTTCGTACATCCCTACTCTTTACTAATACATATATAAAATTAAGTGTAATTAAATTTTAAATAATTTTAAAATTTTAATTATTAAATTAAACCAGAAATGGTAAGATAGGGAATTAAAGTCTGTATAGAAAAATCGTTATTTTTCATTTATAGTAAGTACTTAAAATTTTGTACAATTCAATTATGATCACCTACATACATTATACTGCTTTAATCATTACCCTTCCCAATTAAGGCTCGAGCAGACCGGATGCGTATGCGTAGACGTAAGCGTAGACGTGCACGTACCACTGAGTTGTAATGTATGGAACTGTATGAGACAGGACACACCGCTTGCGTAACGTAGACGTGCGCGTCATATGTCAGTTCCATACATTACAACTCAGTGGTACGTGCACATCTACTCATACGCATCCGGTCTGCTCGAGCCTTTAACGTTGGCTAAACGCGGGTGACACCGTGCGGGTCAGCTAGTATTTTTATAAACCTGGCCAAAAGTTTCCCCTTTCTCTCTCCGCGCATCACGGTCCATTGCTTCTCTACCTGCTATGTTGATTCAATTGTACACAGTTCATCTTGCCATCTATTTCTGGGACCACCACGACGTACGTTGCCCGCCTGGCAACCAGTGTGTGAAAAAGTGCGCCCAACGTCCTGGTGGCATTTTCGTCACAATAACTAACCGATCCTACTTCAGATATTCGTATATTAAAGGTTTTTTTATGTTACTCCCAATAAAAAAAGAAGAAAAGGAGTTTTCTGAAGCGAACAAATTAAATTATGTGCGACTATTCTAAGTTCTTTACTCTAATGAATAAACATTTATTTAATTTGACTTGAGTTATTCTAAAATGACGTTCATAGGATTAAAACGTATGGCTTTATTGCAACCTTGACTAACCTTGACTTTCAGATCCGAAGCCGTATTACCACACACACATATCCCATGCATTCTGAAATGTAATTTCAGCAACTCTATTATGATAATGCTAGGACCACTGTTATGTAACTGGATTGAATATTTATATCAGGCGTAATGGGAATTCAGTGGTGAATAAAATATTAATATTCCCCACAATTCAATATCTACGGGTTACTAAATATTTAAACGGGTAAGTGGTTTATGAGAGGCCGGAACAACGTGAAACTCAGGATTAGTCGATAGTAGGGATTTCTGGCTTTTAGAATACTATTATCATACTGTATTATGAAATCTAGTTTCCTCGCGGTTTTATCCTTTGCGGCTAGGTCAGCTTGCGTTGACATGTTCTCTTTACTCTTATTAACTGAGTAAAAATCAGACCTATTCTTTCCTCTAACAGCTGACTTAGCTGAGTGGATGGTGTAGGTGCTGGGAAATCTTATCTATCTATCAAATTTCCAGGCGTACGTGAAACGGGGTGGGTCCTATTCCAATCTACATACAACACGGCTTTAATAGCTTACAACCATAGTAGATTTTTTATGTTATAAGCAGGGAGACGAGCAGACGGGCCGCCTGATGGGAAGTGGTCACCGTCGCCCATGGACATCTGCTACACCAAAGGCGAAGCTGATGCGCTGCCGGGTTTTGAGGAGGGACGAGACCCGCCTTTTAAAGGCCCCCATATCGTAGCTCCGATGAAATACCGCAGATGGGACTTCGTTTTAAAGCTTAATCATCCGCTGCGAAAAAGAACGCGAAAAACGAGTGGTTCTTTAGCTATCCAGATGATGCTGATGAAAATTCGCTTTATGGCGAGTATTGCAGTGATGGAAGTTAGCTGCGGGTATTAAGCTGAAATGTTCTTCAAAACATTCCCCATTATACAGACGATATATTACACACAGAGAACCTACGTCTTCGAAGGCTTAAAGGCTCCAGATCGTCTGTGAGTTTGGAATTGCCGACAATACGGGTTCCTCTGCGTTGTATCCGATCAAGTGGAAGGAGTTTGTATTGTGGCGCGCCTGCCCAGAGCTGGGAGTTGTACTCCACGTGTGGTTGTACTTGTGCCTTGTAACGCATGAGTTTTTGAACCGACGTGAAGTACCGACTCGCCCTGTTGACAACGCCAAGATTTTTAGAGGCTAATTTGGCCTTACCTTCCAAATGATCACGGAACTGACGCTACTCAAAATGTCGACACCTAGGATTCCAATACTCTTGGAGATAAAAAATAAAGAAAGAGGAATGTTCTGAAACCTCGAAGCTTTGTCAAATGGGGTTTTTTTAGTGAAGAACGCGCAAACTTTATCTAACTGCAAAACTCGTATGGCAGAGGGGGCTGGTCAAGTCGCCAAGATACAAAGCTAGATACAAAACGCTGGCCGAGTGGAGGCCGTGGGACGAAACACGCCCGGAAGCAAACCGGAAATGAGTTTCTACGATGACGTCAAAAGAACAGCCAAGTTGCACATGCAAATTGAGTCCCCAGAACTAAAGACGTATAATTTCATCTATAACTGACGACAGAAATTGGGTTCGTGTGACACAGTTTGAATCTAATAGTGTAATTTCCACAGCTCGCCCTTGTCACGTCTATAGAAGCAGCCTTAACGCTTACCTGCGGCATGCCGTTAAATCTCAGGTTTACAACGCGAAATGCTTCGATGTTTGTCGTAATATGCTAGACTGAATTACACGGAGTGGAATTTCATTGTAGACGTTATCAAACGTGTTACAAAACTCGTATGCCAGTGAGCTGGACAAGTCACCAGGAAACAGGGCTGGTGTGCACAATACTGGCCGTGTGAAGAACAAGGGACGAAACATGGTATGATGACGACAAAAGAACACTTGAGCTGCACATCGAGCCCCCAAAACTAAAAGCGTATAATTTCAGTTCCATTCTGATGACAGAAAGTGGGTTCGTGTGACACAGTTTGAATTCTCCACTCCTCTCCTGCCCGCGGGTGCAGTAAGAATCTGCCAAGGGATATCGCCGAAGGATGGACAGCAGCGTTTTACGTGTATCAACATCCTGTACTACGCTCGCCAACCTGCCGGATCCATGAGGGAGGCCTATGTCCAGCAGTGAACGTGGATAGCTGTCCTCCAGCTGACATGAGTATATAGTGCTATATCCACAGCTTGTACCTGTCACAACTATAAAGGGCTTACCTGCGGCATGTCGTTCAATCTCTGGTTTTCAACGAAAATGTTTGCCGTAATGTGCTACACTGAATTAATTTTAAGGAGTTGAATATAATTTAACATTTGGAGCAAAGTCACGACTGAATGGTGGGCGTGGATGGGACAAAGAAGTGTCGGGTGACCGGTAGCTACTCGTAGGTGGGTCTACGACATAACAGTAGTTCGCGTCGCGGCATGTTAATATTTATTTATTTATTAAAAGTACACTGATATCGAAACTATTTACAAATTATAAAAAAAACACATGAATAACGGTATAGATGGTATGTTTTTATGTATATTAATAGAAAAATCCATTGGTGCACGGTCGGTATCGAACCCACGACCTTCGGATTGAAAGTCGGGGGTACATACTCCTCGGCCAATACGTCTTACCAATGGATTTTTCTTTCTTGAAAAATGTATGTGCACACTTAACACGTGCTTTAACGGTGAAGGAAACATGGTGAGCTCATTGACCTGTTCTTTCCTCTAAATAATAGCTGACTAAACTGAGAGGATGGTATAAGTGCTGGGCAAGCCTAATCCATCTAACAATGTCCCAGGCACTGCAGCGTCTCGTACAGCATGATTACCAGTTGCTGACGCTGTATAAATCATCTATAATAGATGCAAAAAGGCCTTAGTTTTTTTTTATTAATAGATGCGACTAGCACATGTCCTAAAAACCTAGGAAGGCGGATGATGAATTTCATTTCATTTAATGTCTACTTTTACACCAGTGGATAGGGAAAGTTTATTTGTCTTATTTGATTAAATACTAGGTATATAAAAAAAAATTTGAAAAAAACAAAATACAAATTCCCCATTTTTACCTTTAAAACTCCTGCTTTCTTAGGCTGAAGCACCCTTTTTCAGGTTAGCACACATACAACACTGTTTACTGAGATAAATTTCATTATGATTTCATTACAATGTTAACCGAAAACGATACAAGATATTCCTTTAATCATTATCATCATCCTAACCGTAGGACGTCCACTGCTGGACAGGCCTACCTCATGAGTTTATAATGATCTTGAGGACTCGGTTGCGATACTCATCACGCTTGGTAGGCGATTTGTCGAGCACAGTACGGGATGTTGATACACGGAAAGACGCTGCTGCCCGTCTTCCGTTGGTAACCCTTGGCATTTTTTACTCCATCTACGGCAAGTGAATTTAGGCAACATTTTATGCCGGCATCTCACGGCAAAAACCAAAGATACAAATCCTCTATCCTATTTGGTTCTTCTCATCTTGAAAGTATTGTCGTCAGAACTAGACTTAGAATTTCAATCCAATCGTCTGTCAGAAAGTAGGTCAAATTGAATTCGCAAGATTTCGTAACAGAACAGTCTATCACCGGGGCAGGTGATACTAAATAAAAGCTTAGTGTTATAGAGTACATACATGCTCCCAAATTACGGTCAGTATTAACAGCAAGAACGAACAATTATTAACAAAGTAAGTCAGGACCGTGTAAAAACAGCCGTGTATTTGACAGAGGTGAAAAAAAATAGCTATTCCTAAGTTGCTGTCGTAAGTTAGCACTAGCACACATAAAATAACGTTCTAACTTTCTCAGAACAAAGTAAGCTCGATGTAAAACCGACCGTGTGTTTCCACCGTAGCGTATGGGGATTTATCGCTGCACTCACTGAGTGTTTACTACTATCGAAGCGTTAGAATTATTAACTGTGGAGTTACTCGATTGCACAACATGAACCAGATGCTATTAATGCTAGCTGGGAGTTTTTAAATCAAATGTATTTTATACGTGAGGCTTGAAAATGCAAGAAACTGTTGCCGGGTTCTGTACGTTCGGCAGCATATAGTGTTGAAAATCCCTAAAATGTTGTTCCTATTTCGTTTCAGCCGTAAAACGTCCACTTCTGAACACAGGTCTCGCTCATGGATCTCCATGAGGGTAGTTGCCATACTCACCACGCTTGGCAGGGGGATTGGCGAGCGCAGTACGGGATGTTGGTACACGGAAAGACGCTGCTGTCCATCTTACGGAGGTATCCCTTAGCAGGCTCTTACTGCATCCATGGGTATGAGAGGAAGGGTAACATTCTACTGCCGGCACCCCACGACGGTGTTTCTATTTAATCTGTGTTAATATTATGCGGGCTGTCGGATTTCAAGACTTTCAGGCTATATCATAACAAAGCTGCACATATCACGCAGCACTCATCAAGCCCAAAAGTAGGCAGATCTTATATTAGATATGAGTGCAAAACTAATGATAGAATACTTAAATACATTTATTATTATTCCACATTATTTATTTGTAAATATTTTTTTTATTAAAAAGAAATATAAAAACAAATACTCTAGAGTAAAAAATATATATTATTATTATTATTTTCTTCGATCTTTTCTGCTCGGTTATTAAAACCGGTAGTGACTGAAAGCACACGGGCCTAAGCCAAGTGCGCTTCAGTATATCGACTTCATTGGGAAGTTCCGTTTGAAGGAATTTTCTTACGATCCTACAAGTGTTAAGAATAGCTGCTTTTTGTAGCGATGCGTAAGTGTTTTTTGGTAAATCTAAGGAATCTAAGGATTGGAAAAGTTGTTTAGGAATAATGCCAGTTGCTGACAGGACTATTGGAACTATGCTTACTTTTTACAGACGCCACATCCGAGTTATTTCATTTTTGAGGTCAACATATGTACTTTGATAGCTTCTCTGCTATGTTCAGCAGATTATGCGTGTTTGGAATAGCGATATCAATGAGGAGTGCTAGTTGTTGGTTTGGTCTACTCGGGTAAGGTCAGTTCTATTAAAGTGTGTAGTTCTGTCGATCAAAATAAATTTTATGTGTGGAATTTTACAAAACAGTGTCCGATGTGTATTTATAATAAGGTAACGGTTTAGCTGTTATGTCTAAAAGCTTGTATTTGATTGCTAAGTTCTGATGGATGATATTTGCTACCAGATCGTGCCTAAACTTATAATCCTAAATTTTATTGTAATTTGATTGACTAGGGTTGCTAATTGTGTGGTTGGTTGTTATTAAAAGGCGTATGGGACTTTATCTACTATACTATCGAAGCTTTTTGCTAACTTTGGAGTTACTGGGCTGCACAACATAAACCATATGCCATTAATGCTGGGAGTTTTAAATTCGAATGTATTTACCTATTACGTGAGGTTTAAAACTGCAAGCAACAGTGTTGCCGGGGTAGCTTTCTTTTTATTTATTTTATATTATTATATATTCATAAGGACGTTTAACAAATAAATTACAATAAATAAAAAAAAATCTATTATTATATAAAATATATAATATAAGGTTCGTCGCAGATGATTATTGGAATACGCCGTCTGTACGTGTTCTATAACTTACAATAAATTTTAGAATATACGAAATCAATATTAGAAACATGAAACAAGGTGTTAAGTAAAAGTATGACAAAAATAAACTTTCAAACAGCTATTAGAACGAGGGGACATTGTGTAAGATTACACAATGTTAATTTATTATACAGGGTGCATTATAACATGAAGGCATGTATTATAAAATGACACGAAAGCCCCGGTTTCAGTCCATGAAAACAAGTAGTTTTAGAAGGAAAAAAACGGGAATTGGTATTTATTTTACATTTTTATTGTATTTATATATTTTTTATAATTGTACTCGTTGGTGTGATGTGAAAATTATCCTGAGGTCATAATCGGGTCTGTATTTTTTTTACGTTTTAATAAAAAAAAAACCTGTGTGGTTACAGGTATTTTTATTTAGGTACGGAGAGCTTATAACAATATGTTTTGTGCTTAATTGAAATACATTATTTTTATTTATTATAATTGTATCTCTACAGCAACTCAATGAATCAGCTGGCTTTCAGGTGGTCATTATCGTATAATCAGCTGTTGAAGTTAAAACTTTCGTTGTCTTTTCTTAATTGAAAGTCACTGAATCCTGAAAAGTCGTAGAACAAAATTTTTTCCTTGAGATGGTCAGAATCACCCCCTTTCGGATTAGTTCACATGTTATATAATATATGTGTATAATACACCCTTTATAATTGTAACAGCACAAAAAACATTTTATGTAAGAATATTTAAATCTCATCTTAAGTTAGGCATAATTAAGTTACAATAATAATGGGCTAATGTAAACCTTTTGACAATAAAATACTTTTTATTTAATATTCTTTGGGCACGACTAGCCCCAAAACTGTATATTTTGATTAAAATAAAAACTGTGTAAAATCCATCCACCATTTTGAAAATTAAGGCATAAACCTGTATCGTTCATCTGTAAATTTAAAATTATAGGTACGTTTTCATAGAGCAGTTATTGGCTTTTGATTATGTTGCAATAGTTAAACAATCGTGTTAACCAACTGCCAATTTGAAATTAAAAACATAAAAAAACTCCCAACATATAATACCAAAGACGCCTTAAAAGATAATTACGCGATAAATAACCGTTAATCCATTAATAAAAATACCAATTTCGATTGATTTGTAATTGACGAAAAAAGTAAATCTAACGCCAACATCGGCAATGCGTCTCTTCTTAACTAGAAATAAAAATGACCTCTTACCTAAATTGTATTTATTTAGCAGTCTGTACAAATTGCAACGAATTACCACCTAACGTAATCCATCTTGAAAGCACTCAACAAAATCAAGCTGTTGAACCGGCAAGATATTTGAACACTAAACTCAAAGTGGAGTAAATAAAATTCAAATTATATTGGAGCTTTCCCCAATCGATTATAGCAGACGGCGATTAAAATTGCACAACTTGCCGCTCGCCAGGGTTATTGCAGAATTGAATTGACTTTTTCCGATAACAATTTCCGGGATCTACGTTTTATTAGAAGTATTATTATATTTTTATAAATTTAGAAACAAGCCAAAGGCCCGCCTGTATGTCTACCATGAGTATTCATAATCTATACTCGCTAGCGACTGCAGTTAAAAAAATATTTACTTTTACAGCGCCTCTAGCGGATAGTTTGGTACAAAAATACGTAGTAAACTATGCTACAGCGACTGTAGTTTGGGCTTCATTTGCTTAGAATTTGGTAACATGAGTTACAAATCTGACAGATGTCATGTGGTAACGTACTATTACTACTGAGGTAACGGCAGGCGATCTAACAGTGACAACTCATGGTAGACACTCCGGTAACCTCTACCTATAAAAAAGTAAGGCCTTTGCATTTATTAAAGATGATTTATGCAGCGTCAGCAACTGGTAATCATGCTGTACGGGACGCTGCAGTGCCTGGGACATTGTTTGATGGATTATGGATTAGACTTGCCCAGCACCTACACCATTTTCTCAGCTTAGCTGTTAGTCAGAAGGAAGAACAGTCTACCTATGTATAACAGCTACAATACCGACAGTGTTGTAATGTCTCAGGTGCTCGTCAATTCACCCACATATTATCTAAACCGTTATCACCGGCTGTATATCTAGGACGTTTCCCTAAAAAGACCTAGACGTGATTTTTTATCCTACGTCACAACATTATATAGAAAGACCAAAATACACCGGCGCCAAACTGTGCTATACCAATGTTTGTCAAAACTTTTAGAGTGGGAATTCGATTCGATTCGATTTGGCGCCATCGGAACTTTGAACGTGTGATGGCAAATGTTTGAACCAACATCAGCGCTAAGCGAATTTAAAATAAATTGAACATGTTTCGAGTGATTTTTTATCGATTTTAATTTAACAACTACACAGACAAAACGTCATCTGTACCCTTTTTGTTTAAATTAAAATTATAAATATATCATTCTCTATCCCACCTTTGGCTTCTTACTTGAGGTAGTATTTTTGAATTGGCACCCGATAGGTCTGCATAAAGGGAGTAAAATTTTATAACATTCAAACTTTTGCGTAATAAACCGTAAAAATAATGAGTACTTACTAGACTTTAAAATTAGAATTAAATTTGTTTTGGGTTAAATGCGCTAGAATGTGGTGTCCAAATGAAAGAGTCTCAATTGGTGTTGCTCATTTGAAAATATTAATATTAGGCATTGATAATCTAATACTAATACTATAAAGAGGAAATATTTGTATGTTGTATTTTGTATGTTTGTAACGAATAAACTTAAAAACTACCAGACCGATTTTCAAAATTCTTTCACCATTAGCTAGTTAAATTATGCCCAAGTAACATAGGCTATATTTTATCCCTGTATTCCCACGATAAACGGGGTCTACGCGAGTGAAACCGCGGAGTGCGGATAGTCCTATATAAGTGTATATTAAATAAATAAATAAATAATGCTGGACAATTCCCACAGCGTCATCTATCCCCAAGCTAAGTAGAGCTTGTGTTATGGGTACTAGATACGTAAGATATTATACTACACATAAAGATATTTTTAATTATATATAGAAAAAAATCCAGAACACGCTAAACAAATATCTGCAGATCATACAGACCCGAGGCAGGAATCGAACCCGCAACCTCTTGCGTTGCAGGTAGACCTTCGCCCGCTGTGCCACAGAGATCGTCAATTATATTTTATTGCAAGCGAAGCTGTGGCGGGCCAAATAGTATAATAAATATGGCTCCTCCGATACCATCCATATCGATTTCACCAATAAAATCTCTGATTATTAGACGTCTTGTCTTTGTTTGCCAAAGATTCATACAGTATGCCACATTCACTACCGTAAAGTATACCCATTCAATTAATTGCCATTCCATTCGGTCGCTCGGGCGAAACGGGCTGATCTTAATCTGCCTTCGCTTAAAGTTGGTACGGAGCGAGATTAAGTAGTTCAGGAATTAGCGAGAATCAACTAAACAACCCATAGATTCTGCTCCTCATTTAACTTGCCGGAACCTTTGCCAATAGATTCGAGGGGGAAATAAAGTTGGCACATTACCGTTCAATACAGAAATTACGTTCTGGCGTCACTGTGGAAAGAAAGATGGCACATTACCTTTCTATACAGAAATTACGTTCTGGCGTTTGGTTTGGTTGGGTAATTGGTGGTTTACCTATTATTGGTAGGATCTATTTATTTAGGAACGGGTCAAACAGTTCTTGTTAGCATTTAATTAGTATCTTTGATAGAATTTGGCACATTGCCGTTAAATACAGAAATTACGTCGTATCAGAAGTGAAAGAAGAAGATTCTTCCCCTCACTTAGAAAAAAAGTTATCTGAAGCGATCAAATCAAATTATGTGCTTTATTCAATTTAAATGTGTCTTGATAATCTTTTATAAATTTACTATTATATGTAGCGTTTTGCTCTATAATAAAGACTTATTGACTTTTACGTTCTGGCGTCACTGTGGTTTTTTGGGTAATTTGGGGGTGATATAACCTTTTATTGGTAGGATCTGTTTATTTAGGAATGGGTCAACCAGTCTAACATTTCATTAGGATCTTTGATAAAGTAAGTTATTAAATTACAGCATAGAGCTAGACCACAATATTGTTTTGTTTCTTATTAAAAGGTATCTTTGAAAGCCATGTTGGCCGTGTGGTATGTACCTAGCGTCAACTGTCGATTGAAAATGTATGCGCATATTTAACTCGTTTAACGGTGAAGGAAAACATTGTGAGGGAAACCGCGGCTTAACCAGCTTCAGACGTATGCTCTGAATATAGCTGACTATACAGAGGAGCCGTGGGGTGCCGGCAGTAGAATGTTACCCTTCCTCTCATGCCCGTGGATGCAGTAAGAGCCTGCTAAGGGATCCCTCCGGAATGGGCAGCTGTGTCTTTCCGTGTATCAACATATCGTACTGCGCTCGCCAAACCGCCTGCCAAGCATGACGAGTATGGCAACTACCCCTCATAAAGAACTATGAGGGAGGCCTGTGTTCAGTAGTGGACGTTTTGCGGCTGAAATGATGATGCAGAGAGGATGATATAGGTTTTAAGAAAGCATGATCAAAATGTCCTAGGCACTGCAGCGTCCCGTTTAGCATACTAGTTGCTCACACTGTATAAATCACCTATGAATGTTAAAGGTGAATTAACAACAATGAAATGAATCAATAGAGGGATTAGAGCCGTAGTAGAAACCTCGCCTCTCATCTCTTGCCCTTAAATGCAGTAAGAATCAGCAAAAGGAAATCATCCGGACGATCCAGCACTGCGCTTGCCACCCCGCCTGCAAAGTGTGGTGGCAACAACCCCTCATAATCAGTACTTACCCTGCATGAACCCTGTCGCCGAAACTTTCACAAGAATAAGGAGAAGAGCTCCTCAAGACCTAATATGAATATAGAAGAACCATAGAAGTTGGATGTGCCACTGTGCTCATACCACTCATGCCAAGCGTCGCGGAACTACACAACTCTCGCTTAATGCCCAATAGGCAGATCGCAAGAAAAAAAGAGATAAAAAAAACATAATCAGTACTTGGCGATTCATAATGGAGGCCGTAGTGGACGTCCAAAGACTGAGATGATGATGAATCGTATATTTTTCAATGAGTGGCTAAAAGTAATCTTCAAATCTGTAGCATGATACGTAGTTGTCAAAGCACCAAACGTTTACATTTTGCATTATTCATATCATAATAGAAATTTATTTGGCTCTAGCGCCGCGTGATATTGTACCTGCGAAAAGGTCAAATAGTTTTGTCAAAAGTAATAGTGCTTAGTTAGATTGTCAAGGGTGCTTAAAAGCTTACGTCTCATAAACCTACGACTTGTTAATTAGAACGAGTACGAGATAAAAACGCTTCCCCTTTTTATAACCCGACTGCCAAGAAAGAGTAACTATTGCTTTTCGCGCGTATCTTGTATGTTTCATTCTAGCTGTTGAACGTTTACTGCTGGGGAGACGGACTGCAACCAACCCTGCAACTGGCCCTGGTAACAAAACATAACATCCGCACTTTGAGGACAGACGAAAATATTGTTGAGCTGGAAGAAGAATTGAGTAGATTTACACTGTAACATTTTGGGATTATCAAAAGTCCGTAGAGAGGGCGAGGGCACGATATACCTAAAGTCCAGTAACCTACTCTACTACCGGGGTGACCTAGTGGTGTAGGGCCGCCAATGAACATTTAAGTTTTTTTAGTTTTCGTACTGTATTTAATTCAAGTTTTTGTGTACTATAAAGATATTATTCATTCTAACATTCATACAGATTTGTCTTAATAAAAATAGAATGGACAATAGTGGACGAGGATTTTTCTAGTTTGAAAATAGAATAGAAAACCAAGGACGGAATGGACATTTGGATATGTGTCCTTTGCAAATTTTAATTTAGAAGTATAATAAACAGAGAGACAGAGATAGTTTGTTTGAAAACCTCGCGTCTATACAAATGATATAAAACAAAGTGAAACAAAGTTACACTATGTTGAGGTTTTACATTTATCTAAGCCCGGGTTAACGTATAGGCTATTTAAACATCGCAAAAATTCACAAAAATATTAATTATAACGTAAATTTTCCCATACATTTTATACGGATGATGTGATTATACTTGCTGGTTACGAAATATTTAAAGTTTCGTTCAGAAAATTAATATTGTGCACATAAACTCAAATGTTTTAGTAGTAGTAAGTAATGAATACCTTATCAAAAATTTCACGGTTCCGGTGAAGCGGGTCTCGACATTGGTTCTGTAGCTTAGCGGTCAAAGTACTTCCGGCTTAAGGAAGCGTCAAGTATCGATTTGACGGACGTGGATTCGAATCCCACCGGAACCGTACAATTTTTGATAAAGTGTTCATTTCTTTGAAAATGTTCTACCTAAGTGTGGTTAAACACTATAAAAATAACAAACTATAGTAGTAAGTAGTTTTAGAGTAGTAGTAGAGTAGTTGTTGAATTGTTGCATTTTGTCCCGGGACTGGGTAATTTCTATGTCTGATAAAAATGATAAAAAATCTGATTAAGTATATATACAATCATCTGATTTCCATAGTAAAAACTTTTCTTAGTTAAGCAATAAAATTGTTCGTGAATCTCATCAGACTACGTGGGAGCTTTGCTTTTCTGTATTTTTTTTTATTTATACCTCCAAAAGCATTTAAAGTGAGAACTCTCAACGATAACTGCTCATCCAGACACAATCTAGCTACTACATTAACTAAGAATGCATTCATTTAACTAACTTCCAACTTTTAATTAAAATGTTTAATGGTGCATTTTCGCTCCAAAAAGTAGTCCAAGCTCATTCGTTATACATTTTGTTTGTTTACACGTTTAGTTTCCCTCTGGGTTTTGGTAAAGCGATTACGTTGTTTATTTATGAAAAACTCGTTAAAAAACTGTTATGCTATTGTTATATCTTGGAAGGAAAAAATATGCTAATACTGAAAATGCGGGTAAAGAAAGACCATAATATATTTTCTTGCATCATCTTGTATATTGCTGAGGCAAAACATTTTGACGCACCACACTTTTACGCTTTGGAAATTGTACAAATGTATCCTGTAAATTTTAATTACAATACTTCATACGTTAATTTATTACGTTTAATGTGTGTTGTTTCAGTAAACGCATTCATTTTGTTTTCTTTCTTGCATTTTAAAATAAACAAGCAATTTTTTACACTTAAAACAAAACGTTCAGAAACGCGAGACAAAAGCACCAACAAAAAACGGTAAGTTTTGAAATACACTATCTGAAAAGTTCTCGACGACGCCTCAAGATGTAGAACAAGCTCAACAACGCCCGTGGACATTAAAATGCTCGACGACGACGGAATCCAGTACAATTTTAAAATTATTTATTTTATTTATTTATTTATGAGCCTGATTCTTCCCACTGCAGGGCAAAGGCCTCCCTTCCCTCTCTCCACTGGTCCCTATCATGTGCTTTCTGGTGCCAATTTTCGCTGTAGGAGTCTATCTCGTATCCTAGGCCTTCCACGTGGTCGTCGTTGTTGGGGAGCCCAATCAGTCGTTGTTTTTGCCCAGAGTTCTGGGGGCATACGACTCACGTGTCCAGCCCAGTCCCACTTGAGCTGGCCTGCTTTATACGCTACGTCAGCTATTTAATAATTTTAAAATACCGATCGGAAATCGCTGGGAAACTGCGTTCGTTGGAATGTCTCGATAAGTTTCAAGTTATCCTATGTA
Source organism: Pasiphila rectangulata (assembly GCA_963082625.1). NCBI lineage: Eukaryota > Metazoa > Arthropoda > Insecta > Lepidoptera > Geometridae > Pasiphila > Pasiphila rectangulata. The sequence goes on along the minus strand of OY720244.1, from coordinate 4,433,542 downwards.
GAGGTAGGAAACTGTTGCAGAATAAACTTATATAGTTAAAAACTGGAAGGCTTCTGCTATGGAAATAGGATATTTTTAGATACAAAAATATGGCTATACATTTTTTTGGTAGGTAATCGTGGAAGAGAGACAGAAGAAAAAATGTGTGGCTTCGCAAACAAAACAATGTCAGCGAAGATCTAGCGAGTGGCAAAACTAATGTGGGAATAGGCTTGTTAGGTAGCCAGTAAACCCAGCTCATAGTGTGACTGTTTAAGGAGGAAGGGGATCAAATGCGTTGGTATGACATCAAGTGAATGGCTAGAGCCAATAGGCTAGATGAATCAATTTTATCACGAATATGACAAGTATTTTATTTATTAACGCAATCCAAAAAAACAGCTATACATTATATCGAAAGGTCGCGTGAAGTCACACGCTGGTACTCACCGGCCTTGGTGCAGTATTATAACGTCGCGAACCCCCACTCCTAAACTACAACTGGTTTTATCTAAGTATTGTTTTATTAATTTAAAAAGTATGAGACGAGGGAAAATATTTTCTGAATAGATAAGATCTTTTTTAATGTTTTAGGAACCATGGCAGATTCTGCAGTAACAGAATGTTTCTTAAGCTTCATCTTTCAAACCATATCTAAAGTGACCTGGTGACCTGACTTAGGAACTTCAGAAAGTTTCAACTCAAGCCGTACCTACGGTATTCTTGCATCAAGAAATAACAGACATCCACACAGTACACACAGTATTTATTCAAGCAAATTATCGGATTTATATTATGCGCTCCAGGACTGGGATCGCGGAAGTAGCTCTGATAACCGCTAAACTGAAATGGGACTGGACTGGCCACATCTGCCGCATGCCGATTGAGCTGTGGGCAAAGGTAGTCACGGAGTGGCGGCCTCACCCGGCGGGAAGACGACGCGGCAGACCAATGCGCAGATGGCGAGACAAACTCGATCAGTACATCGTTGACTGGAGGGAAGCAGCTCAGGATCGGGATATATGGAGGGAATTGGAGGAGGCCTTTGCCCAGCAGTGGGCTCCAAATGGCTCATAATAATAATAATATTATCATTTCAGCCGTAGGACGTCCACTGCTGGACAAAGGCCTCCCTCATTGATCTCCAAGTACTGCGGTTGGAAGCCGTCTGCATCCACCGCCGACCAGCAGTTCTCACCAAGTCGTCTGCTCATCTTGTAGGTGGACGTCCTACGCTGCGCTTGCCGATCCGTGGCCTCCATTCGAGAACTTTGCGGCCCCATCGGCCATCTGTTCTGCGCGCTATATGGCCTGCCCATTGCCACTTCAACGTGCTAATCCGTTTGGCTATGTCGGTGACTCGAGTTCTTCTACGTATCTCCTCATTTCTGATTAGATCCCGTAGTGAAACCCCGAGCATAGCCCTCTCCATAGCTCGTTGAGCGACTCTGAGCTTGTTCATAAGGCCAATAGTGAAGGACCACGTCTCGGTTCCATATGTCATCACTGGTAACACTCACTGGTTGTAGACTTTCGTCTTAAGGCACTGATGTATGTTGGACGAAAAGACGTTGCGAATTTTTATAATATAACCATCATCATTTCAGCCGTAGGACTGCTGGACATAGGCCTCCCTCATGGATCTCCAAGATCATGATGGGGTTGTTGCCACACTCGCCACGCTTGGCAAGTGGTTTGGCTCTCTACTCTGCTGCCTATCTTACAGAAGTATTTTTGGCAAATTCTTACTGCATCATGCCAGAAACCTACAGATTTATAATAGTAAAAGTAAAAGTAAAAAAAACAAAAATAGTAGAAACATATTTAAACTAACAAATCATAATGGACTTTTCACACATTTTCTACATCCATATCTAGTTCCATGTTAGCAACATTTTAATTATAAACAAGGGATTTTTTTTATGACACAACATAAAACATACTTCATCATTATCATCATCATAGAGCCGTAGGTAGGACGTCCACCGTTGACTGTCAGGCCTCCCTCATGGACTTTCAAGTATTGCGGCTGGAAGCAGCCTGCATCCACCGCCGACCAGCATACCTTACCAGGTCGTCTGCTCATCTTGTTGGTGGACATCCCACACTGGTACACCGATCCGTGGCCTCCACTCGATAACTTTTCGGCCCCGTTGGCCATCTGTTCTTCACGCTACATGGAATGCCCATTGACACTTCAGCGTGCTTATCCTTTTGGCTATGTCGGTGACCCGAGTTCTCCTACGTATCTCCTCATTTCTGATTCGATCCCGTAGAGAAACCCCAAACATAGCCCTATCCATAGCTCGTTGAGCGACTCCGAGCCTATTTATGTAGTAATCATCATTATCTCAGCCATAAGACCTCCACTGCTGGACAAAGGCCTCCCTCATGGCCGAGTACTGATCATGAGGGGTTATTGTCATACTTACCACGCTTGGCGAGCGCAGTACGGAATGTTAATACAAAGAAAGACGATGCTGCCCAGCTTCCAGAGGTATCCCTTAGCAGATTATTACTGCATCCACGGGTAAGAAAGTATTCATGTTGTGTAGTAGTGAAGTGTAAGTTTAAAACAAACTCATCAAACAATCACAAATATTAAAAATGGCATCCAATCAGAAGGAGGAACCAGATGTTCGGAACCTGCTTAAAGTTAGTAGACTATCTGGTTTCTCATGACATAAAACAGAACATACTCAGAAGTCTACATGACCATCATCGGCCTATATTAGTCCACTACTGAACATTTGCGTCCCTAAATCTGCACAAGTTCACCCTATCTTCGGTATACTGTATATTACGGGCGCCACTGAAAACCAGCCCTCCAGCAGCCCTCGTGCTGATGTAGCAAATGCTGAGGGATAGCCTTATTGTTTTCACTTTACTATCTTGTAATTATGTATCTGTATATACAATGTCCGATAAGTGATTTTGATAACAATAAAACCTTTTCTATTTCTTTTTTTATATCTGTGTTTATCTGTGTTCGCAACAGCACGTATTTATAAGAGTTGCAACCGCATCCAGCTACCTGCGACCGTTTGCAAATTATCACTCTATCTGGTGAGCGTGCAACTACAAAAGTCAACAACTCTCTCCAACTTTCCGCGCCCACTTAAAACGCAATGAAAAACGAACTCATCAAACAAACAAATATTAAAAATGGCATCCAATCAGAACTTTGGAAGCAGATGTCCGGAACTTGCTAGAAGTTAGTGGACTGACTGTTTCCACGGCTTCCCCACAGATTCGGAACTTTTGAATAAAGACTCTATGACAAAGTTTTGCAAGTGCTCGATATTACTCCAAAACTTGATCATTATCGTAAAATTTTCGTAGAGTTTAATATTCTATTCTGCGGTTTGTGAGTTTGAGTAATGTACCTGTATTTTATGACGGCATACTGAAATGGTAATTGGCTGTTTTTAATGTAAACGGAACTAAAAGCATAGCTTGGTATGAGGTTGCGGAAATACTGAGAGAGTCCATTTTTCGACCCCTCGCAACTTAATTGACGTCTTTCGTTAAAAGTTTTATAAAATTATGTTCTTGTTTTTATTGTACCTTTTTACAAACAGCCAGTGTGTGCTTTGTCGTTGTGCGGTAAAAAATAAATACGTACTGATGCATTTTTTTTACCGCACAACACTCTTAAACGTCTTTCCTTGTATCAACATATCTTACTGCGCTCGCTTACCCGCCTGCCAAGCGCAATGAGTGCTTGTAGATCCACGAAGGAGGCCTATAACCAGCAGTGGACGTCTTACAGTTAAGATGATGAAGATGAAATTATTTATATGAATAAAGTTACAGATTTACGAACTGAAGGTCGTGGGTTTAAAAAGGGGCCGCGTAACTATTATTTTTTCTTCCTTGAGAAAAGATGTGCTCATTTGCTTTAACAGTGAAGGAAAACATAGTGAGGAAACCCGTGGCTTGATTAGTTTCAGACGTATTGCCCTGTTTTTACTTGGAAATATGGTATAGTTTCTGGACAAGCCCATTCCATCGAACGATGTCCCAGGCACTGCAGCGTCCTGTCATCATACCAGTTGCTGAGCCTGTATAAATCATCTCATCAGATGTGTGCCTTACGTACCTAGATAATTATTACCTAAAGAGGAATGTTTCAACAGTTAAGCGTTCTAGAACTCAGACAAAGTCAAATTTCAGGTACAAATTGCTATACAATATTGTTTTACCGACCATTTAAACGTCGACTATTAAACAAAGCCTAAAATTTGGTCTTACAACTTTGATGGCAATTAGGTTTCGAAATGGAATTAATTGTATAAAGATGGAGTAACGTTAATTACTTTTAATTAGTAAGATTCATGGTCGAACCATAAATGCTACTTTTTGAGCAATTTCTACGATTTAACCGTGGGTTTATTACATTATTTGTATCGTATGTTGATACAGAAGATCATTTATACGAATTCGTATAATTTGCCATGGGAGACAATATCGGATTGGGTATCAACGGTAACCTTGTGGTGACTGCCACAAGATGTGATTCATCTGACAGAAGCCAATTTAGACCAGCTTGGCTACACTGGTTTACCTCGGAGGACTGACCCCACTCTTTGAACAGTCGATAATGATTAAAATCGTATTTAATAGCTTTGCAAAAACGAACCAGCAGTGCGCGGCCCTTATGGGACATTTACGAGTATTTGAAAACTGATCAAAGCAATAAGTATTGCAGTCATGACATTCACCTGTCCATAACACTTATTTCTAACACATTGAACATATACATATATAATATAGTCCTCCTCATTGATTCGATGACGGCGACCTTTCTTAACCCCCGACAAAACAGAGGGGTGTTATAAGTTTGACCGTTATGTGTGTGTGTGTGTGTGTCTGTGTGTCTGTCTGTGGCATTGTAGCTCTTAAACTAGTAAACTGATTTCCATGCAGTTTTTTTTTATTTGAAATAAGGTTTTCCGGTGGTGGTTCTTCAAAATGTTTTATCAAAATCGGTAAATAAGATATGGGGGGTAAAAGAGGGGATGAATAATGAAATGTTTCCAAATATACCCAGGAATTATAATAAAAATAGAAAATAAAAAATAGGTTACCTCCGAGGCGGTAAAGTGTCGGAGGTCACTTAAAATTTTTAATTTTATAAACTTGTTTTAACTCTCTCTTATGAGCCCTAATATGGCTCGCTAGACCAAATTTAGTTTCAAAAGCCCTACAGTAAGAGTGATAGTAGAGCTAACCGACGCCATTGTAAGTATATGTGTAGAAGGGCTCGGGTCTATCTTTGCGGAGTTGGCGTTTGGTATCTGGTATTTTGTCTGTACGATCTGCAGATATTTTTTCAGGGCGTTCTGGGTGTTTTTCTATAAATAATAAAAATATCTATCTATGTAGTATAATGTATTAAGTATATCAGTCATCTAGTACCCATAATACAAGCTCTGCTTAGCTTGGGTCTAGATGGTGCTGTGTGATTTGTCCAGCATTGTTTATTTTATCTAGCCCGTGAAGGCGATTGTCTTCAAATGCTTCTACTTGATTATATAGGTAGTGGTTCTTACAATTATAAAGATAAGGATACAATTTATTCACACACAAACGTTAACAATCATCATGTAATTTTCAACTAGTCTTTAAGTTAATATGTGATAATACTGTATGAAAGGACAGGTATCCAAACTAGGTATGAATCTGTGCGATGGTATACATAAACTTTCGCCGGAAGAAAGTATCTAATTACTAAGAAAATGTATAAGCATGGTAGAAAAATTATGAATAATACAAGAATATCTATAAAAAGACACCAGTAAATAATATAAAAATAAAACATAAATAATATTATGTTAATATAGTAAATGAAAAAGTAATTAAAACGTGCCCACACATCAATTCAAATCAAAAGGTAACAAAGACAGCGCGTTATAATCATTTTGGTTTACTCTTGAAGGGATTTTAATTTGTTTTTAGCACTGAACTGTCACAAACGCTACACTTGTCACGGCCTCACGCGTTTTAGGAATAAATAAAAATTTATAGAATTTTATATACAACTTTAATTAACTTTTTTATATCATCAATTAGATAGAGCCGTGGCGGAGTGGGTGTCTACTCCGGACTTTCATAGTACAAGTTGTGTTTAGTTTAGGATTAGATGGTGCTTTGTCCAATGTCCAGCATAAAAATACAGGGCATCTCCACTACGCTAGTTTAAATAGTAATTTTAAACTAGCGTTAATAGTTTAATTAGACGAGCTCTGTGTCTGTGGTTGCGGGTTCGATTCCCGCCTCGGGACAAATGTCTGTACGATCTGCAGATATTTGTTCTGGGTGTTTTTCTATATATAATAAAAATATCTATCTATGTAGTATAATGTATTAAGTATATCAGTCATCTAGTACCCATAACACAAGCTCTGCTTAGCTTGGGGCTAGATGATGCTGTGCGATATGTCCAGCATTATTTATTTATTTTTATTTAGTTATTATTAAATTATATAGAATGGATGTAATACCTAAGTAGTATTGCCCATTTGTGTGTAGTAGCCCCATTCCCCAGTGTCATAAAACCACACCATATTTGTTGTGCCCGGAACGCGTAAAATGAATATAATTCTCAGACCTGGATGGCTGCCAGCCGCAGTAACTGATTTAAATGCAGCTCTGATGAGATCTTGACTGTAGTATAAATATACAATGAATGGTGGATAGATGTGAAACTCCTTTTAAATAGATAAATAATACTGGACATTTCATACGGCGCCATCTAGTCCGAAAAGCTTATACCTACTATGGAAACCAGTTTTGTAAATAAAATCATATATAAGGAAAACGTCAATCATCATCATCAACACCATATTAGCCGTAAAACGTCCACTACTAAACACAGGCCTCCTTCATGTTTCTCCATAAGAGGTAATTGCCATACTCACCACGCTTGGTAGCGTGGCGGGCGCTGTTCGGGGATTTGATCCAAAGAAAGACGCTGCCCATCTCCATCATCTTACTGTACCTAGGAAAGGCATCATTCTACTGCCTGAACCCCACGGCAAACACGTCTATACCCAAGATAAATTATTCGGAATTCTACGTATTCGGAGGGGAAGATAACAAATGAAGCATAAAATTGCTGTTTCAGTTTAGTATCTATAAACCTAATGGTTATCCAACTAATTTTGGATGCTACTGATCTGAAATAAAAACGAAAAACCATTCCGCAAGACAAAATTACTCTTGGAAATTTTCTCAATTGGAATAAAAACTTTTTTAATATTGAGGTTAATGATCTTCAAGTCTAACTTTAATTTGGTTTATTAATGACTGACTATGAGAGGTTTACACAGACGCAGGATCGATTGCTGTGGTTAAAATCCTTATTGAGTAATGATTAAACACGAAAAAGTATATGGCTTCGTATTTATATAAAAAAACTGATTGATTAATCGAAATGATTGAATATAAATGCAAACAGTAATTTAAACAAAATCAAATCCATTTTGAAATTATGACTTAACGGGCATGAATTGTATATTCAGTTCTTTTAATTAAAATTAATCCCTGCCGTGGTTATTTCAATTCAATCCGCCGTGGGGTGCCGGCAGTGGAATGATACCCCTTCTCTCATGCCCATGGATGCAGTAAGAGCCTGCTAAGTGATACCTCCGGATTCTTCCGGAGGAATCACTAACACAATTCCGGAGTGGATACTTCCCATCTGGGCAGCAGCGTCTATCCGTGTATCAACATCCCATACTGCGCTCACCAACCCGCCTGCCAAGCGTGGTGAGAATGGCAACTACCCCTCATGGAGACCCATGAGGGAGGCCTGTGTTCATCAGTGGACGTTTTATGGCTGAAATGATGATAATGATGATTTAAATCTAAACTATTAGCCGGCCGATTATTTCCGGTTACCATTTGCAAACCGTTTATGTTTTGATTTAAGTATGCTATTACCTACAATATTTTCGAGTGAGTATTTTTCACATTGTTCTGAAATAAAAGTAAGTATATTAATTGTAAGTCAATGTTTTTCTTACCTCCATTGCACTACCACGGAGTCCCATGGCGGCACGACATCATCACCTGCCTGATCACCTGAAACAAATTATATTTATTCATTATAGTACACTTAGTAAATAATATATACAAAAAAAAATTAAATAGATGACATGTACAAAGGCGAGCTTAACCCTAAGAAAAGTTTTCTTCCAGCAAACCTTTGATGATAGGGAAAGCTGAGTGTAGTAAGTCATCATCATCATCATCATCACTTAAGCCGTAAAACGTCCACTACTGAACACAAGCCTCCCTCATGGATCTCCATGAGGGGTAATTGCCATACTCACCACGCTTGGCAGGCAGGTTGGCGAGCGCAGTACGGTATGTTGATACACGGAAAGACGCTGCTGCCCATCTTCCGTGGATATCCCTTAGCAGGCTCTTACTGCATCCACGGGCATGAGAGGAGGGATAACGTGTATAGTAAGTACGTGTACAGTACACAAAACAAAAGGGTAGTATATTAATAATCTAAATACTTAAGTAATTAATAATAATACCTACTTCCTAATTAGTCAAATTATAATAAGAAATGAATAAATTGAACTATGATATTTTACATAAACTACATATGTACATACATAAAAACAACTATACTTAATAAATATTTTTTTATTTATCAGCCGACTTCACAAAAAAAATAACTGGTTTGGTTTATTATGTACAATTTTTATAGTTGGTGTTATGTAAAAATGATCCTAGTGTCAAAATTTAAAAAACCTCTGTGGTTATAGGTACTTTTATTTGTACCTACCTGTACAGCAATTTGTGAGGTTGTCACTATCGTTTAATCAGTTGTCAGCTGTTAAGTGTTTTATTTTATTTTATTTTTTTATTTTATTTTATTTGGGAAACAAACAGTACTTTATACTTAAAAATTAAACATAAAATAAACAGAAACCAGCAAAGTTTCCTCTGTTAGGTAACAAAGATAAACATTATTAACAGAGACATGCATAACGAACAAAAATGAAGTTAAAAAAAAAATACATATATATAGTGTTAACAATGGAACGAAAGTGATAATAACAATGTCAGGTAAATTTATAAATTAACTAAAACCTCTAAGAAAAAATACAATAACATCAAAATAAGAAACAATTTCAATCAACTAAAGAGTGGGCAAGCCTTTGCATAGCCTCTTTACGATAATAAGACAAATTTAAGCTAAATATATCTACATCAATAAGTTTATCATTATATATTTCACACACTCGATTCAAAAACGCATTCTTCCTATAATTTGTTTTTACAGTAGTCGTCCAAAAAGTCTTTTTTTTACGAGCAGAAAGACGGGGACAATGGAATTTAATATTTTGAAGCAAAAATGGAGAGTCAATTTCACCTGATAATATTTTATACAAGAATACCTGGTCTCTTACACTTCGACGAATTTGAAGGCTGGTCAAGCTAGGAAACAAGGGGAATCGATACCTACAGTGCTTAAGCAATTTGTTTTGTATCCTCTCAATTTCATAAATATAAATATCATACTGAGGATTCCAAACTGTTGATGCGTACTCAAGTATGGACCTAACGAAGCTATTATATAATATAATTAAAGTATCAAAGTTTGAAAACTCTCTAGCAACTCGCATAATAAACCCAAGCATTCGATAGGCTTTGGATGTGATAATATTAATATGAACATTAAAAGTAAGTTTACTGTCTAAATGGACGCCCAAATCTCTAATTACTTTGACTCGAGAGATAACAGCGTCATTGAATTTGTAATTAAAATGAATAGGATTAAGTTTACGACTAAAAGAAATGATATTACACTTTTTAGTATTTAGAAATAAAGAGTTGCATAGACAGTAATTAGCTAGCCTGGTCAGGTCACTTTGAAGCAACTGACAGTCTGAATCTGAAGCTATTTTCATAAAAATCTTCATGTCATCAGCATAAATTAAGCAATCAGAATTAAGAAAGTTCTTTGTGACGTCATTTATAAATATTAAAAAGAGCAAAGGACCTAAATGGGAACCCTGAGGCACACCGGATGAGATCGGTACAAAAGAAGAGCAGTAACCCTTAATAGTGACTGCCTGGCTACGAGATTGAAGGTATGATTCTATCCACCTCAGAAGATCTCCATGAATCCCAATCTCAGATAGCTTCTGTATTAGAAGTGAATGTGGAACCTTGTCGAATGCTTTGGAATAGTCTGTGTAGACAACGTCGACCTGAAAACCATCATCCATAGCATTAGACACAACGTGAGTAAATTCACAGAGATTAGTCTCCGTGGAACGCTTATTGATAAAACCATGCTGCTCACCAATAATAAGAGATCTTATAGTGGGGAATAATGTATCATAAACTATTTTCTCAAACATTTTAGCTACAGTGCATAATTTGGAAATAGGCCGATAGTTTATAACATCATGTTTATTACCAGATTTAAATACAGGTACAACATATGATTGTTTCCATATGTTAGGTATACAACATGTTAAATAACATCCTTAAAATATATTTTACGGTCTAGCATGCATTCAAGATTAAACATTCCGTTCATGTAACAGCTATATCAATACAGTAAAACACCTATAAATTGTACGCTATAAATATTCACAGTTTATAACCTGTATGCCGTTTATTTTAATGGATAAAACTTCGAATATACGGTGAATAATTTCGGTGCAAACCATAAAATGGGAAGCTTGAAAGTAGACGTAAAACTGAGAGAGTGGTATTATCATTATCATCAACTCAGCCTTAGAATTTTCACTGCTGGGCAGACTCCAAGTACTGCGATTCAAAGTGACCTGTATCCACCGCCGACCTGTGGTCTTCATCAGGTCGTCTTCTCATATTATTGGTGGTCAACCTACGCTGCGCTTGCCGGTCCGTGGCCTCCACTCGAGTACTTTTCAGCCCTACCGGCCATATTTTCTGCGAGCTATTTGGCAACTATGGCCAGCCCATTGCCACTTCAAAAAGCATCCGTGTGGCTCTGTCGTCGGTGACCCGAGTTGATCTACGTATAAACTCGGTTGGCCGTATCATCATTATTATCATCATTACAGCCGGAAGACATCCACTGCTGGACATAGGCCTCCCTCATTGACTTAGAGATCCAAGTGCATGAGGGATTGTTGCCATACTCACCACGCTTGGCAGGCGGGTTGGTGAGCACAGTTCGGGATGTTCTTACACGGAAAGACGCTGCTGCCCATCTTCCGGAGATATCCCTTAGCAGATTCCTACAGCATCCACGGGCAGGAGAGGAGGGGTGACATTCCACCGCCGGCACCCCAAGGCCCTATGCTTGGGGTTAAATGTCATCAGACGAAAATAATGTTGCGGTTTGTAATTTTAATTGTGTAGCTTATTGATTAAAGCACTTCCGGCTTAAGGAAGCATCAAGAATCAATTTGACGGACGTGAGATGGAACCTCACCGGAATCGAAAATTTGAGATAAGGTTTTCATTTCCTTGAAATCTTCTTGCAAGTGTGGTAATAATATAAAAAATTCTATAAATATTACAAACTATTGAATATGCTATAGCATCATCTCTAGTCATTGCTATCGAATGCAACTTCAGACAATGAATAGGAGAATTATATAGTAGTTACCTGTATCGGTGCTCAACCGGTGTGACCTTATCAAGAATTTTGATGTAACTCGACACGGGTTCCGTAGCTTAGTTGGATCGATTTGACGGACGTGGATTCGAACCCCACCGGTATCCTAAATTTTTGATAAGATTCATTTTATTGCTTAGTGTTCACTATAAATGTAATAGACTTGTAGAAAGCCGAGAACGAAACGGATTATTGTGTGAAGGACGATATGAACTAGATGAAGTGTCGAGTTTACATTTGATATAGGAGAATGGAAGAAAAATACGTTTTGTGCCGCATATACCTCTAATGAAGGAAGGGCAAGAAAATGACGACACCAGGGCTACCTCAAAGTCTAGCTATTGATAAAATTTCGGTTAAAATTTCCTTAAGACGCAAGGTTTCCCGCCCGGTCGTGGTTTCAGGGGGTGACAAACTGTGCATTAAACTATAAGATAGAGTCGTTTAGTTCAGCCACTTCATTCTTAGGCCTATATTTCCGCAGGGTGCCGGCAGTAGAATGTTGCTCCTCTCTTGCCTGTGGATGAAGTAGGAATCTACTAAAGGATACCTCCGTAAGATGGTCAGCAGCGTCTTTCCGTGTATGAATGTCCTTTACTGCGTTCGCCAACCCACTTGCCAAGCGTGGTGATTATGGCAACAGCTCCTCATGATCTTCGGATCCCTGAGGGAGGCCTATGTCCAGCAGTGGGCGTGGACCGTAGTCCAACGGCTGAGATGATGATAATGCTCTCCATAAAGTAAAATAAAACCTTACATAAGAGCAAATAATGATACTCTACTCATTAGCTTTTATTTTTAGTAAATAATAGGTAATATTCAAAACAATTTTAAGAATTGAGTCATCATTTCAGCCATAAAACGTCCACTGATGAGCACAGGCCTCCCTCATGGATCTCCATGAGGGGTAGTTACCATACTCACCACGCTTGGCAGGCGGGTTAGTGAGCGCAGTATGGGATGTTGATACACGCATAGACGCTGCTGCCCAACTTCCGGAGGTATCCCTTAGCAGGCTCTTACTGCATCCATGGGCATGAGAGGAGGGGTATCATTCTACTGCCGGCACCCCACGGCGGAGAATTGAGTAATAACTCCTAATACCCACATGATTTGACAACTTTTTGAAGATTATTTCAAATAAATCGACAAGGGACTATTGGAAAGTCATATCCAACCATGCATCAATTGTTTAAATGAGAAACGACACAAATTTATACTTGTGATCAATCGAGCTGATACGAAGCGTATGACGGTGTGGTTTAACGAGGAATTTCATTGCTATGAGCATAATGAAACACGAACCTGTTATGTGGGAGGATATAAAGAAAAAATAATTTTATTAACTTTTAATCTACTACACAACACAATAGCTTAACACTAAAGAAATCCTATATGCTATATATACATAAATATGCCGTGGGGCACCGGCAATAGAATGTTGCCCCTCCTCTCTTGCCCGTGGATGCAGTAAGAGCCTGCTTAGGGATACCTCCGGAAGATGGGCAGCAGCGTCTTCCCGTGTATCAACATCCCGTACTGCGCTCACCAACCCGCCTGCCAAGCGTGGTGAGTATGGCAACTACCCCTCATGGAGATCCATGAAGGAGGCCTGTGTTCAGTAGTGGACGTTTAACGGCTGAAATGATGAAAGAAATCCTAAGCTTAAAACTTTATTTACCGGGATCAATCACCGCCGTATTGCATTTGTAGAGGTTACCGCTTAACATCATTTGCCGCTAAATAACGAGACAAGCCGAAGGTCTCAACCTTTATTATCTCATTTATAAAAACAAATAAAGGCGGTTCATTTTTGTTGGAGAATCTTGACAGCGCCATCTCATGTCTGATAGCGGAACTTATGTAGATTTTTTACACTTTCGACGATTTCACTAAAAAACTATGCAAATTAGAGAGTTCTTTATAATTTTCCAGCAATCTTTACATACACTTCTATCTCACTAATATTATAAATCCAAAAGATTGTATGGATTTTTTTTTGTATTTGTTTGTATATGTATGGAGGTTTGTTACCTCTTCACGCAAAAACTACCCAACGGATTGAGTTGAAATTTTGCACACGTATAGATGTGGACCAGGCATAACACATAGGCTACTTTTTGGTCCAAAATTGAGTTCCGAAAGATAGATATGACGTAAACATTTTAATCTTGTATAAAAATTTGACATTGTTACATCTTCAGGTATAAGAATATTTTTCAAATTTTTTTATATTTCATATTAGTGAAAAAGCGTTACTTATACCATTTCAAGTCGACAGCATCAGTAGTTCTCAAGATATCCATTTGTGATAGACAGACAGACAAACGGATACCATAATAATATTTATTTTATTTCGTTTTAATTTTCTGTTTCAATTCCAAGGTTATATTATAATAGTTTTATTGTTATTAATTTCGAATAATATATTTTTACTGTTTTTTTTTTTGTTAATGTCTATGTCCGCGTTTTCGAAACGGTCCTTACGGAAGATCAGCGCGGACTGGCCCTGCAGCCCGCAATATGCTGAGTAAGGACCCTTTTGCAGCGACAAACCTATATAACTTTATTAAACCTGTATGTAATGTTTGTTTTGTAGTTGCAAATAAATGATTATCTATCTATCTAAGGGCATAACAAAATGCATTTTTTTTTGCGTAGAAGAGTTCTGGGCAAATATATCCTGCACTCAGTATTGTGCTGGGTAGACACGGGTGTGATACCCTCGCTGATTTTCAGTGCAGGCCAAAGGCAAATTACGTCAAAAGCATCTGTGGAAGTGTTTTTTTTAGAAGTTTACAAATTACCTTACGGAAAATGTACATATTCCAATATACAAGTAAGTACTCGTAACATTACATTTACAAAAGTTGTAATTCAAAATCAAAAGGTAGTATCTCAACCATAATAATACAGTTCGTAAAACACATTGATACATTTTTTTTTTATTAAAATTTTATTATTTTTTGTTGTGATTGCATAATGTTTGCATTTATAATTAAGCTGACATTTGGTTTCAAATTGTAAGTAAAGATATGTATTTGATTTGTTAATGCAACTTATATAAATAAACAGATACATATATACAATTAAACTAAAAATAGTAGTATTCTCTGTCTGAAAATAGTGCAACGCTGTCGTCATAAAAGCGTTGCTTCGAAAGCACTTAAAGCCTCGCACAAAGCGAGGCTGTGTGCGGTCGGAGGCGAACCAAACATCCCCGAGTATACCTACAGGCAGGCTGATTACGTATCTCGCGACAGGTTTGCAACAGGCGTAAATCTGGCGATCATCGATGTCGAACGTCAATGCAGTTTTCAGTAAAAAAGTAAAAAGTGTTTTCTACTTAACGTAACAGATGGAGCTGGCAAGTGGAGAAGGCAAGTTTGTGATTAATCCTAATTGCTGTCATTGTCAAATTTTGTTTCCTACCGAAAAATAAAACTAACGCCATCTAAAGTTTCGAGGGAATTTTTGAAGTTTTTCTTTTCAATGGAAACACCTCATTTCCTTGCTGTTTTATATTACAAAATTGATCTTTGACAGCGATGATCGCTAGATTTACGCCTGTTGCAAACCTGTCGCGAAAGTGAAAAAGTATCCATTAGGTCTATGCCTGCCGAAGCACTGACCCGCGCGGTCAGTTCAAAATTAACGTGAGACTCACTATTCAGTTTGTAAGTGTCGAGTGTCGTGGTTTTTTTTTTTTTAATGACAATATATGTTGTTGACCGCAGATGGCCATGACAACGTTACCGGACTATGGCGAGCGCAGAAGGCGCCCAGCCGCAAAAGTTAGGTTGGGGCAACAAGCTCAAGGGCACCACTTAGGTTCGAACCACGGCTTGGACTGTTGCCAGATTTTTGAATGTACCTTTTGTACCTACATGTTTTGTATGTATGGTTAACGTCCAGGTGCAAAACTGCACCTTAAGACGGAAGAGTGTATTCTTCGGCCCCGCCGGCGGGACCGGTTATTGAATGTGTGCCTAGCAGCTAATGTGAGACGGGTCGACGTCACCTCCGGGTTAGCGGCGGTGAGCTCGTCAACGGGCAAGCCGAGAACGCGTCTCGGTCGACGGAGGAAAGAATTTAGAGTATCATGGGTCCCCAGAGGCTTTGTTTTTAACAACCCCCGACGCAAAATGAGGAGATTAAGTGATAAGTTTGACTTCTATGTTGTATGTGTTTGTGTGTGTGTCTGTTTATCTTTAGTTGTGTAATTATAATGCAATATTTAATTATTGTTTGACCTAGGCTCTTTTTTTAATCGCTAGTCTGACTCGCGTGACATTTGACTCATAGTTCGCTAAACGGCTCGATTGTTTGGGACCACTTGTTTCCAGTGAAATAAGCGAATTACCATAATGGTCCTTCTTACCATATTGGCTCCGGAACAATATGGTAAAAAGGAATCCTTATGGTGTGACTTTGTCTGTCCAAAATTGATCCTTAATGTTAATCAGTCAGTTGCCGTGGGGTGCCGGCATTAGAATGTTACCCCTCCTCTCATGCCCGTGGATGAAGTTAAAGCCTGCTAAAGGATACCTCCGGAAGATGGGCAGCAGCGTCTTTCTGTGTATGAACATCTAGTACTGCGCTCGTCAACCCGCCTGCCAAGCGTGGTGAGTATAGCAACTACCACTCATGAAGATCCATGAGGGAGGCTTTAGGAGTTATAAGACATAAAATTTGTATTTTTGTATATTTGTAATGTTTAAATTCAGAAACTACTGGACCATTTTTTTTTACTTGTAAAATGCTACATAAGCTAACATAGGCTACATTTTTCGACCGTAGGCTATTTAGAAGAGTTGCCAAAATAGGGGTGCGGTGCGGTACGATGTTCATCGAGTCAGCTAGTTTATTATATTTATAGGTCAGATAATATTTAAAAAAATATTTCCGCCGTGGGGTGCCGGCAGTAGAATGATACCCCTCCTCTCATGCCCATGGATGCAGTAAGAGCCTGCTAAGGGATACCTCTGGAAGTGGGCAGCAGCGTCTATCCGTGTATCAACATCCCATACTGCGCTCACCAACCCGCCTGCCAAGCGTGGTGAGAATGGCAACTACCCCTCATGGAGATCCATGAGGGAGGCTTGTGTTCATCAGTGGACGTTTTATGGCTGAAATGAATGATGATGAATGAATATTTAAAATAAAGTATGCAATAGGCCGTGGAGTGCCAGCAGTAAAATGTTCCCTTGGAATTTGATCACTGAAGTCGGTTTTTTTTATTTAAAGAATCATCGAAGACATACCCAACAGAGAGGAAATGTCATTTATTTTTGTCTATACAACAATTCAGCCAAAATACGCACTAATATTATAAAGCCGAAAGTTTGTTTGTATGGATGTTTGTTACCTCTTAACGCAAAAACTAGCTTTCGGATTGAACTAAAGTTTTGAACACGTTTTGATGTTGACCAGGATTAACTTTACTCATAGATTACTTTTAGAGTTAGTTTTATTTTGTTTTTAGTTATTTCTATTAGATACACAAGTTACGGTGTTTATCTCTGCAAACTTTTTTTTTCCTACCCTGGCTGTCAAAATAGTAACTGTGATCTACGTTTGCTCCCGATTTTTAATTAAATTACTCGTGATAAACTTTAAATACCAACCGAAAACTGCAGAAGAACAATACTAACAAGCACTAAGAACTTGGATTTATCAGTGTAAGGACGCAAGGAAGCACATTATTGGAAACCACTACATATGTACATCAAAAAAGGTTAGAATTTGTTAACTATCATCCAAGAGGTAAATAATTGTGAAGTTAGTCGATGATGTTAGCGTGTGACACTTGACACATCAATCAGGCCAACAGAAGAGAGTTGTTGAGACGTTTGACACATCTGTAGTACTGCCAACATAACAAAAACAACAATTCCGTTCTGTTTTACGCATACGAGAAAAGTTGAAAATATCCAATCAATATTAAAGTTAATGAACGACGATAAATTTCGGAATCAAGAATTAAGACTTGTGTCGTCTTGTTCCTGAATAATACAAACCGGCGCGTGCGCAAGCCCCTCTGTCCACCTCGGGTAAAGAGTTGCGCCTCTTATTTCATCCTACTCGCTTTCGAACGAAACCGCCGATCACAACTATTTCACGGGACGAAAATATAATACAATATTACAATGAGCATACAACGATCCCCACCGTCCAAGTCGATAAGCGGTAACGATAGCGTAAGAGGCTCCGTACCTAACTTATCGACATGTGATTATGGTGATGATGCATTTAAAAATATAAATACTCGGAAGCGTAAGGAGCGGACTGAAGAATATGATTTTAAAAAGGAAATTGCAACCTTTCGTATTGAAATGATGGCGTTCTTGAAAGATTTTGGCAAAACGCAAACAGAAAATCTGACGATTATCCGCGAAGAAATTACTGAAATAAAAAGTGAAATCCAAACAATAAAACTGGCAACGGAAAAATTCACTCAACAGTTTGACCACGTGAACACAGAAATAAAAAATATTAAATCCGAAAATAACAAAACCCAACAAAAGATCAACGACATAGTAGCTGATATGTCCAGAATGAAAACTCATATGAATACCGAAATAACATCATCAGGACCACCACCCGCCCTCGCCAGCGAAAATCTCATTTACGAGCTCCGAGACCGATGTGAACGGGAAAAAAATATTATCATTATGGGTATAGTTGAAAAGAATGAAAAAGATTTCAAACTAAGACGTGCTTATGATGATGATGAAGTTTTGAAGGTAATTACATCGATACGAGATGCATGCCCTAAGCCAATAAGAGCAATACGTTTGGGTAAGTACAATCCAAGTAAAGATCGTCCTATCAAGGTGTACTTTAATGATACAATAACCCCAAAAGAACTACTGCGAAACAGAACGCATCTGCCAGACAATATTAAAATGTATGCTGACCAAACTCCGACACAAAAACAATACTGGCAATCAGTGAAAGCAGAATTAAAAAAGCGTACTGATAATGGCGAGAAAGATCTGATGATAAAATATATTAATGGAACTTATAAAACTACTCACATTCTAATTTTCACTGGATAAAATCTGAAAATGAAGCTAAATTCTATAGAATCCCTAACTATTCACATGTATACAACTTCAGACCAGCTGACACGAACAGGAAGAACAGAGAAGGAAAAGAAGAAAAGAAGATAGGTGGCGGTATCTCCATATATGTACACGAAAGTATCCAGTATGACATTACGGAAGAGTTATTTGAAGACGGGAATCACTATTTATGGGTAAAGATCGACAAATTATCGTTGAACATAGGAGCTGTCTATAAGCCTGGCGATAGCAACCTACAAAATTTCATAGACATATTTTCGTTACAGCTAGAGAAAAGGAAAAGGTCTATAGTTTTTGGCGACTTTAACATAGATTTATTGAGTAAAGAACATAAGATTAAACAGTATATTGATGAAATTAACGAAAATGGGTATTTCGTAGTAAATAAAATAGATGACAAGCACAGTACGCGCCAAACGAGTACCTCCAATACAATTATTGATCATATATATTCAAACTTAAATACTCAATCACTTAGCATTTCCATAATGGATTCGTCACTGTCCGATCATAAACAGCTTTACCTAGAAATCAGTTCCTTACCTAAAGTTTATAATAAAATAATAAAATATCATGCACTTCATTATGAAAACTTATATAATAGTGTCGCAAATGCAGCGTATACAAACGTAAATAATAATTATGACAACCTAGAATATTTCTTATTAGATAACATACAAAAAAATAAATTAACCAAAACAAAAATTTTAAATCCACCACAAAATGACTGGATCAGTAAAAATATCATAGACTCAATAAATGTCCGAAATAATCTATGGCAGGAAACTAAAACTTATCCAAACGACAAGGTAATACACAGTAGCTACATCAAAGAACGCAATAAAGTTAAAAACCTTATAACTAAAGAAAAAAAGAATTATTATTATTCCTTGTTTCGTGACAGTTCTAATGACCCCAAAACGATGTGGGAAATTATAAACAACCTATCATTAAATAAAGTAAAAGAAGCCACAACTTTACCTAAACTTAAAACAACAACAGGATTGATAACTGACGGTAATGCAATTTGTAACACTTTCAACACATTCTTTTCATCAATCGGTGCCGACCTAGCGAGTAGCATACCTAGTGAATATCACACCAACAATGGTAACATCTTAACGTACCATGAGGGCTACTCTCATGAAATAACTTTAAAAGAGCTTGCTCCGTGTGATTATGAAGAAGTGTCCATCATAATAGACAAACTGGACAGTAATACTAGTACTGGCTTAGATGGCATAAGTACCAAGGCGATAAAATGCATCAAGAGTTTGGTTGTAGATAAACTTACACACTGTATCAACGTATGCTTAACTAGGGGAGTTTTTCCGGATTCACTCAAAATTGCCAAAGTAAGCCCAATATATAAATCAGGAAATAAGAACGATCCTAGCAATTATAGGCCGGTGTCAGTGTTACCTGTTGTTTCAAAAATATTTGAACGGATTCTATACAAAAGACTAGATGCATATCTCGTAGAAAAAAGCTACCTTATTGATGAGCAATATGGGTTTCGCGCTAAATCAAACACTCTCACAGCAGCTATTGATCTGGTAACTAAAATAAAGACAAATATTGACCAGAAGAATTTGGTTTTAGGCATTTTCATTGATTTGAAGAAAGCTTTTGACACCGTGAGTCACCAAAAACTTCTTCAAAAGCTATATAATATAGGCATTAGAGACAAAGCTCTGGAAATCTTTGCATCATATCTAACTAAAAGGCAACAAGTGGTCAAGATTGATGCATTCACTAGCAGTATTGAAGATGTTACTCATGGAATTCCACAGGGATCAATAATCGGCCCATTAATGTTCCTTATATATATTAATAACATAAACGCAATAGGTTTAAAAGGGCACTTGACCCTATATGCTGATGACACCTGCCTTTTTTATTTTGGGAAAAGTATCCATGACATTGTAACCGAGGCTCAAAATGATCTCGACATGTTAAATCAGTGGCTCAAGTATAATTTGCTTACAGTAAATACAAGAAAGACATCGTTTATGATTTTCTGTGCAAAAAATAAGCCGATACCAGCATTTTCTCCACTAATTATGAACAATGAGATAATTCAGCAATCCCATGTAGAAAAATATTTAGGCCTGTGGATAGACGACAAGTTAACATGGAAATACCACATCGCTCATGTAAAATCTAAGCTAAACTCATTACTAGGAGCATTGCACAAAGTTGCAAATTGCATCCCAAGAAAGGTACGTAATATTATTTATAACTCGCTTGCAAAGTCCCATCTTGAATACTTAATAGAAATATGGGGCACGGCTGCTACTACGAATATTACCCCCCTACAAAGAACCCAGAATAAAATAATAAAAGTCCTTTACCATTACGACTTCCTCACGCCTACTAAAGAATTGTACAAAAAAACTAATATTTTTAACATAGAGAAACTTTATATTTATAATACATGCATTTTAGTAAAAAAAATAACATCGAACTCCATTCAATCTAATATTAAATTACACATAAAGGAAAATAAATATAATCTCAGAAACAAAATAAAATTACAGTTACCTAATACACGCACAAATTATGGAAAAAAAACCATACTATTAGAAGGTGCTCAGTTATTTAATAATTTGCCAAACAATATAAAAGAATGTCATAGTATAAACACCTATAAAAATAAACTTAAAGCATATGTTCACACAATGTAATCTAAACAAAGGTAAAAAGAAAAAAAAAATTAGAAGTAACAAAGAAGTATTAACAAGCAATCATAATTTTCAATATATATTTTTTTTTTCTTTTAGCGATTATGGTCATCAGCTATGGTATCTTTTGTCGCGCTTGCGTCTGTTGTGTTACAAGATATTGTAGGATCTTTAGCATTGTTTAAGATTTATTTGTTTAGTTAGGTACATTAAGTTATAATTAAAAACGATTATAAATAACACCAGGCACCAGAGGAATAGTTTTAAAACTTAGATTAAGTAATTTCATGTATCTCATTTTAAGTGAAACATTGTGTTCTTATGAGAATAAAGTTCTTTAAACCTAACTTCGGAGTTAACGGGAGGACGGTATTTTTTCAGCATTTTTGTAAATATGTCAAAAACTGTACGGCTTAAAATAAATCAAAACCAGTTTATAAGGGGCGGAAAGAGAGTCTTATATTTTTAAGACTCTCTACGTTTTTAATCCAAGGCGTATGAAGCTGCGAGCAAAAGCTAGTATATGATATTAGAGAACCACAGCATAAATAAATTAACCAATATTACTTACATTCCGCACTTGGAACGTACTGCAATATCGGCCTCTCTCTGTCGCTACGACTGAGCTAGCAGTGTTAATTATGACATTATCACGCCGAAACATGCTGAGAATTTGCGCTCCATGAACAAAGTTAGTCGGATTTCGTCATTTGACATTTTGTGATTTAGTAATTTTGCCGACGCAAAAAGCGAGGGGTGTTATAAGTTTATCATGTCTGTCTGTGTAGCTGTCTGTGGTATCGTAGCTCCCAATGCTTTTGTTTTTCTTTGCTTTGCTTTGCTTTAATGTACTGTACAGTAATTTATGTATTTAATTTAAAAAAAAAATATTAAATAAACAGTCATTATTTTCTGGAAAAAAAATCGTAATACCTATTTTATTTTATCAATAAGTCATATTTAGTTCCTATCGTAATCTGTTCAAAATAATGTCGATGTTTCACATCTGCCAGGCGTCCCGTGACGGCCGTGAATAGTGGACGTTTTACGGCTGAAATGAATGATGATGATGATGATCCTAATAAAGTATTAGAGGTTGAAAAAATGGCTGCCAACATGGCTTAGCCAAATAACTTACTAATTTATAAATTAACTTGACACTGGCGGAATTGTGTTAAACCAAACACAAAAAGCCATAAAATAAAAAGACAAGACAAGACAAGACAATAAAGTATTATAAATCAGTGGTAAATATTTATTGTTATGTGAAACGGGTTTTCTACTCACGCAAATTATTCGTTGAAAATATGTTTCCCCGGGGGGAACTGAACACGTTAGTAACCTCATCATTTCAGCCATAAAACGTCCACTGATGAACACAGGCCTCCCTCATGGATCTCCATGAGGGGTAGTTGCCATACTCACCACGCTTGGCAGGCGGGTTGGCGAGCGCAGTACGGGATGTTGATACACGGATAGACGCTGCTGCCCATCTTCCGGAGGTATCCCTTAGTAGGCTCTTACTGCATCCATGGGCATGAGAGGAGGGGTATCATTCTACTGCCGGCACCCCACGGCGGGTTTGTAACCTATTTTTTTCGAATAATTAATTTGAGTAGAATACCCGTTCAACTCAACAATGAATATTGTCACTAACTAGTATTTTGAAAGGGAAACAATGGTAAATATTCAAAGTTCTTCTTCCCCTCTTCGCGATTTAACGCTGTTACAGGCCAATATCTACCTTAATACCTAAATCTACAAGAAAGTAGCCATAACTGTGAGAACCAGACCGTAATCACCTTCCGATCGCTAGTTCAAAATACGTGTAGTGGAGACGCTTAAAAAATAATGAATTCCTCTTTTTGTTGCGTGCCGCGACCAGGGCCTACAAATTGCTATCGACATGAAAGCCCTTACAGTGTTTTATGGAGCAGCTGGGCTGCTTGTTATTTTGTCTTTAAATTAGGTTAAGAATAATATATAAATTGTAACTGTATACATCAAAGTAGATACATTTACATTAAGAACGTTCACGAGAGCCGCTACCGACAGTGTTGCACATCGGGCATTTTGTTTTATTTAATAGGTATTTATTCTTGGAAACAAACAGCTTCTTTTGTTTTTTTCAGCTTCGTTGAGTGTTTTTCACATGGCCAATAATTATGTCGCTCTTTCAAGAGTAACCTCTAAAGAAAACATGTTTGTATTGTCTAATGACAAAAAAGCGTTGTATTTATAGACATTTTAGAGTATACTTAGTATCAGCATTGCACCCGTGCGAAGCCGGGACGGGTCGCTAGTAATTACATAAAGTCGTGTTGACGGAGTGGTATGTACCCCCTACTTTCAGTCCGAAAGTAGTGGGTTCGCTACCTGCCATGCACCAAAGGATTTTACTGTCTTGAAAGAAATATATACACATTTAACACGTGCCTTAGAAAGAAGAACACTGCTTTTTCCTCGCTGCCAAAGCTGAGAGGGTGGTAGGTGCTGGGCAAGCCTAATCCAACTTACAATGTACTGCAGCGTCCCTTAAACATGAATAAATATCAGTTGCTGACGCTTTATAAATCATCATAAATGAAATACATATATGCTATGGTCACAATTATATAATTATGTAGGTTTCTTGTTCACTTCCTTCCCTTACTTGGAAATAAAAGTTAACTAAAGCGAACGAATTCATTTATGTGCCTTATTCAATTTTAACATTGTGTCTTGTTCTTCTTTTGTAATTTGAATATTCTGTGTAGGTTTTTGCACTATTGAATAAACACTTATTGACTTTGACTTACATATATAACCAACAATCATTTTATAGCACATCCATTATTATGTGGCATAATATTAAAAACATTTTTGTGAATTCTGAAGTGAGCAAGCTGCCAACATTATGGCCAGTGTCCTTAATGATTGAGGAAATTTGGTAAATCACTTCATATCAGTTGAACAATGCTCGAAATAATGGAATTTGGAAAATTTTCGCCCCTTTATATGGGTGATTTTGTAGTATTCAATCATTTGTAAAACTCTTCACTTGATGGAATCAGGTTTTCTGATTCATCCTAATATTTTAATGTCGATTTTTTTTCGTCCGTATTAAGTACTTTAATAATCGATAAAAAGCCGTGTTGACCGAGTGGTATGTACCCCCGACATTCCTGGTTCGATAGTCCTGGGTTCGATAACGGCCGCGAACAAATGGGTTTTTCTTTCTTGAAAAATGTATGTTCATATTTAACACGTGCTTAACGGTGAAGAAAACCACGCGGCTGAGTCAGCCTCAGACGTATTGACCTGTTGTTTCTTCTGACTAATAGTCGACTATTCCCCGTGGGGTGCCGGCAGTAGAATGATACCCCTCCTCTCATGCCCATGGATGCAGTAAGAGCCTGCTAAGGGATACCTCCGGAAGATGGGCAGCAGCTTCTATCCGTATATCAACATCCCATACTGCGCTCACCAACCCGCCTGCCAAGCCTGGTGAGTATGGCAACTACCCCTCATGGAGATCCATGAGGGAGGCCTGTGTTCATCAGTGGACATTTTATGGTTGAAATGATGAATAGTCGACTAAGCTGGGAGGCAAACTACAGTCGCTATAGTATAGTTTACTGCGTATTTTAGTTTCAAACTATCCGCTAGAGGCGCTGTAAAAGTTTTCATAAAATATTTCAACTACAGTCGCTAGCGACTAGCTATCTTTTGTGAAAACTCATGGTAGACCAACGGATATTAAAGGCCAATTTATAACCATAACATGATGATATCAAAATTGTAACAAAGATAACAATCCAATCATTCATTCAGGCCTTTCCATCTGCACATCAATTGCGAAAAACATTTCCAACAAAAAAATATTTTAACGTTTCTATAAATGATTGGGCATTGTCCTGTAACAAACCGATTTGGCAACCGACGCTGTTTATTCAATTTACAAGTTCAGTAAACTTAGTAGTCATCATCATCATCATCATCTCAGCCATATAATCCGCTAACCAGAATGGCGCGTCAATATAACGATCTACACAAAACCCATATTGAACTCGACATATTTGTTAAATTTAGTAAATATATTTCAACCTCAAAAGAGATCCTCCAATTTAATATCCCATCTAGACATACGGATAGTTTTAAGTAACTTAATTACCTACTTATAGACATAGCTGCTAGTTTCTTATTTCGTATTCTAAATTTGCCTGTGTTTATTCTTTGTGTGTTGTGTTTGTATTTATACCTCGATATTTATATCATATTATAGCTGTGCGTACAAATGTTTATTTTACAATCAAGATCTAGTTTATAAATTTTATTTTACTTTATTTTGTATATGGTTGTAAAGTGTATTGTACGATAAATAAATAAATAAAATAAATAAATAAAATATGACTCCTGTCCATGTCCACGTCCTGAACATAGGGCTCCCGCATAGATCTCCAAGTTCATGAGGAGTTTTTTGCCATACTCTCCACGCTTGGCAGGCGGGTTGAAGATGATACGTTATGTTGATACGCGGAAAGACGCTGCTGCCCATCTTTTGTAGGTATCCCTTGGCAGATTCTTACTGCATACACGGGCAAGTGAAGAGGGGCAACATTCTACTGCCGGCACCCCACGGCAAACGTTTATT
Source organism: Pasiphila rectangulata (assembly GCA_963082625.1). Classification (NCBI taxonomy): domain Eukaryota; kingdom Metazoa; phylum Arthropoda; class Insecta; order Lepidoptera; family Geometridae; genus Pasiphila; species Pasiphila rectangulata. The sequence continues at coordinate 4,407,514 of OY720244.1, read as the reverse complement.
CAATTTACAAGTTCAGTAAACGTTGTAGTAATTTATATAAAAAATTGTTTGCGAAATCGCCCTAAATCTGTCGACAGTAAGATTATTACCATTTTGTTTACCGAAGTTATCGGAAGTTATTTATGAAATGCTAATAATTTTCCTTATTAATTGCTCTTAGAAGCCGTGTTGGTGCCGTGGTGTGCCGGCAGTAGAATGTTACCCCTGCTCTCATGTCCGTGGATGCAGTAAGAGCCTTGAAATTATTATTTAATATAAAAATGTAGAAAAACATTCATATTACGATTGAAAAGGAGGCGGAAGGCGGTCTCAAAAACTTAAAGCGGTCATGTGTGGTATCTTATGATAAGGTGATACCCTAGGTCACATTAGTGCATCCTAGAGTGCTCAGACTTTTTTATTGCTTTTATTTTAGTACAGTTCTTTAAATAAAATTGGCCAGTACCCACTTCGTCCGCGAGGTCTCCAGAATTATTATGTGCTAGCCGCACCCCGCAGTTTCACCCGCGTAGTTCCCGTTCCCGTAGGAATTTCGAAAAATCCTTCCTTAGTGCACCTCTAGGATACTCAAGGTATACATACATATGTGTGCCAAATTTCAAGTCTCTAGGTCCAGTGGTTTGCGTGTCTGTCAGTCACTCAGTCAGTAACGGAAGATTTTTATATATATTGATAATGATTAAAAAAAAAATTGGTCCCGTAGTTTTTGCGTGAATTCGTTACAAAAATACAAAATACATCTCTTTCCTCTTTATAATACTGAGAGATTGATTTAAGTCTCATAATTAATAGTATTTATTTTAAACCTGCCAACGAGATACCGGATAGGTAGGTTTATTTAATGTCGTAATTTAAGCGAATATTTTAAAAAACATCCTAAATACTTGTCCAAACAAACTTTTGAAGTAATCGCGTTATAAAGTTTTTATGCTGTGAGGTACAACTATTGTAATTACGATTACTAATCGGAAATAACTTTTAAAAAATCCCACAAAAACTTTTAGCCTCGTTACTAGGTTTCAGGAAAGGTTATATTTTATAATACTTACTACCTTTAGTTACTACAAATGTTCATTCCATAATGTCATTATCGTTATCATTTCAAACATAAAACGTCCACTACCACTAGGAGTAGTTGCCATACTTACCACGCTTGGTAGGTGGGTTGGCGAGCGCAGTATTGGTGTTGATACACGGAATGTCCATCTTCCGGAGGTATTACTTAGCAGGCTCTTACTGCATCCACAGGCATGAGAGGACGGGTAACATTCTACTGCCGGCACCCCACAGCTTGCCATATTGATATTTTAAGTAAATGTTATTTTTTTTAAATCTTGTCCAAGCATTTTTGCTTGCATTTTTACGGGATATGCATGAGATATGCATCATTTTTAGACTCGTAGTCCTTTAAGTAACTGAAATGCAAAAAGAAAAACTTCTATTTTCGTATTTATTCAAGGGTAATCTACCTTCCCTCACAAACCCTTACAGTGAAACACTATACGTATGTCTGTTTGTCGCAATAATTTAACCCAACATTCTTATTATTCATATTCTTATATAGCTTTTTATGTTTGATTTTACACAATACTGCCAGTGTCATGTATCATAAGTGATCGTTTTTCTCCATCATCCTGGGTTTGCCGTTTCCCTTTTGGTTACTCGCTAAGTCATTTCGTGATTCTACAGCTGCGCCAACATGGTCAGCCAAATAACATAAGAATTTATAAATTAACTTGACACTGGCGGAATTGTGTAAAACCAAACACAAAAAGCCATAAAATAAAAAGACAAGACAAGTCATTTCGTTGAACCCGACATTCAGTTAGCTCCCGAATAAAAACAAAATGTCAAAACTGCCACCACTTCGCCTACACTTCAGCGAAATGTGACATGAAAACAAACAAGCGGCAATATTTTCAAGAACAAGCCGAAAATGGATCAGACGCACGACCACTGATGATTTTCTGTCATGCAAGTACGATCTACACCAACTCAGCAAAGGCTCAGATATACCATTCTCCAAGAAATTGCAATTAAGGATTTTATGGTTAACTTTGTCGAATGCCTTTCTAAAAAGATATAAATAGAAGTAGAAACCGTCTACTTGTGGGGATTTAAGCTCTGCAATTACGTAATTGCAGAGAGTTTAAATCCCCATCAACGAATATTATTCTTAATAATTCATTGGTGCGCAGTGCCAACATGGTCAGTCAAATAACTTACGAATTTATAAATTAACTTAACACTGGCGGAATTGTGTAAAACCAAACACAGAAAGCCATAAAATAAAAAGACAAGACAAGTCATTTCGTTGAACCCGACATTGAGTTAGCTCCCGAATAAAAACAAAATGTCAGAACTGCCACCACTTCGCCTACACTTCAGCGAAATGTGACATGAAAACAAACAAGCGGCAATATTTTCGCGGATCATTGGAAATGTAATAAACGCCAGCCAGCAATGTAATCGCCGAACGCTTTGCATGTAAATGGGAATCAATTTGCGAAATCTGAACAAAACAAAATGCACTAGGCATTTATGATGCCGCGGAAGGGTAATTCCATTGTGTATTATTAATTGTACTGTATAGCTATTACACATTATCATCATCATACGCAGCCCGACTTCACCCACTGCTGGGTATAGGCCTCCATTGGCACACGTTTTACGGTCCTGTGCCAATCTTATCCAAGTCAGCCCTGCCCATCTCGCTATTGGACAACCGACGTTCCTGTAGCGACGTTCTTGGACGCCATTGAGTTAACGCCTTACTCCACCTGTCGTCATGTCTCCGTGCAAGGTGTCCTGCCCAGCTCCATTTTAGTTCCGTGATGTGATTTCCAATATCATTTACCTTTGTATGACTTCGGATCATGTAGCTATTGCTATAATGATCAGAGTGATTAAATAAATGATTCTCGCGTGATAAAGGCGGGATGCGCGAGGCGTACACTTTTAGTTGTATCATTTTTTTGGCCACCAACAAGAGATGAAATTTGAATAATTCTTGATTTTTTCAAAAAACAACCGACTTCAAATGATAAAATCGTTGACTTTATGTTTAAACCACCTAAACCGCTTGAGTATTTCCCTCGCTTTTTTGTACAATATAGTAAACATTCATTTACTCAAGGGCATTTTTAGTAAAGGACAAAGGGCAGATGAGTCGCTATTTGCCCCTTTATGAAATAAATACTCTTTCCTTTTCAAGTTACCTCTTTGTACCTAAACAATTAATTTTGTTTCCGAAAATAAATGAAAAGCTTAGACCTCCCCCCTAGAGACCGATCTTGAGCTTCTTACGACCAGTTAGCCTGGAACTTTCTAATTCGTCTAGATTAATATAATTATTTAATCTCGAAAATACTACTCCTATTCTATTTCCGCAAAAAAATGCAAGAAATTCAGAAAACAAAATGTTTAAATGCAAACCTAAACAAATTATTCGTCCAGCCCTGGGTTGTATAATTGACGTAATTGAAAAGTTGAACCCCACATTTTCCCTCACCTTTTTAAATATTTACCTTAGCACCCAATTAGTGTGACGCCTGGGGTCGCTAGTGAGTTCCTTTTGCGCTTAAGGTAGAGGCACACGAACTATTTAATCGTTCTATAGCTTGAGCTATGCTTTTTTACAATGCCTAAAAAAATTGTGTTTTCGACTTGGGTTATACAATTATCAATTCTATTGAAAACATGTTTACATATTTTACTAAACTAATATGTCATCCAGATAGGTCCCAGTTTAACTTACTTTTAAATTTTTAATTTTAAAACTTAGTTTTACAAGTAGACGGTTCTATTTCTATTTATATCTTTTTAGCAAGGCATTCGACAAAGTTTACCATAAAATCCTTATTTGCAAGCTCTTGGAGCATGGTATATCTGAGCCTTTTCTGAGTTGGTGTAGATCGTACTTGCATGACAGAAAATCATTTAGCTAAGAGGAAAGACTCACTCATTTCAAAATCATGTCATCGCTTGTGGATCGAAGACGAATGTTCGACACCGTGTTCTTACTCAAGTTGGCAAATAGTATTATTGATACTCCTGATTTGTTAGCCTCACTTTCATTTACATTATCCTTCAATCTTCCCGGAGCATCTATATTAAACTTGATCCAGCTTGATGCCTCCAAAACCAAACTCGGGTACAACGCGCCTTTAGTAAGAATCGCAAGATATTGCAATGCATTATCAAAATCAGGAAATGTCGATTTATTTGCCGATAATGTGACGAAAATTAAAAACAAATCTAAATCGATTTTTTTAAATTGTAATTTGTATTTTTTTTATTTTAATTTGTAATATGTTATTTTTATTTTTATTCTCCATTATTGTATTATTAATTTTTAATTGAAATTTAGTTTTCATTTTTAATATATTTTTAAGTATCTTACAGTTGACATTTGTAATTCTTTTAATCATTAATGTTTATTTACTTATTCATTGTAGAATTTTATCTATTCATAGATCTTAATTAATTTTATATAATATTTGTATTTACATCTATTTTTACCAGTAAATGTACATACATTTATTAAGTTATTTTGTTAGCAGCATTAACTCATTTTTTGCATGTCGTCTTCACCTCTAATTATAATGGTACTAGATTAGTTCTAAGTACATTATATATATTTTGTAGTTGTTAGTGTGCATTATATTGGTGATCAAATAAATAAATAAATATGTAAGTACATAATATATATTCTTAAATAGAACCCATATTGAATATGAACTGAATATTTAATATTTTAAAACATCTTATAATTAATTGCCTTAAAGTGGAGTACAGTCGTGATGGCAACTCTATGAGTAAAAGCGTTTATAGCAAGTGCAAGTGTGTACACAGCCTATTTATATAAAACTTATTTTCATGACTGGCAACTCAGCAAGCTAAATGTGCAGCTAATTTTGTTTATTTTTCGTCCTACTCGCAAATTAGTAGACTTTATAACAATATGATTTTACTTTGATGTTTACTGTGTTAACGTATTTTCATTTGTCGTACCGACCAATTCATAAGTACATGCATAAATAGCATTATGACTGTATATTCTATTGCCGTGGGGTGCCGGCAGAAGAATGTTTTCCCTTCTCTCTTACCTGTGTAAGAGCTAAGGGGTATCCCTTATATTATGTAAGGGGTATCCCGGAGGTATCTCCGGAAAATGGGCAGCAGCGTCTTTCCGTGTATCAACATCCCATACTGCGCTCGCCAACCAGCCTGCCAAGCGTGGCGAGTATGGTAACACGCCGCTGCCCATCTTCAGGAGCAGAGCAGACCCTTACCAGATTCTTACTGCATCCAGGGGCAAGAGAGGAAAGGCAGCATTCTAATGCCGGTACCTCACGGCAACGTTTTGTTTAATTATTGTTATTTTATGTGTGTATTAGTTTGATTTGTGTACCTACTCGTATGTTTTTTCTGTTTTATTTTTTCTTTTAAGTTTACTTACATAAAGACAGAGTTTAGCTGTAAGGTTACGTAATGAATAAAAAAAAATGATACCAACACTGTCCCGCGACGGAAAAAGAACACTTAACCTTTACGATATCGGCTTAAACACCTACTTTTATCGCAAGAACTAGACTCCTACATTCGTTATTCTTACGCAATATTAGTGGTGGTATGTGCCCCGACTTTCAATCCGTAAATAGTGGGTTCGATAACAGATGAGCACCTATGATTTTTTCTTTCTTAAATTATGTATACATACATAATTTAAGAAAGAAAAAATCATAGATATACATACATACATGTATGTGCACTCTTAACGCGTGCTTTGTGAGGAAATCCGCGGCTTAGTTAGCTTCAGACGTATTGACTTGATCTTTTCTCTGCCTAATAGCTAACTTAGCTGAGACTATGTCCCGGGCACTGTAGCGTTCCATTATAGCATGAATACCAGTTGCTGACGCTGTATAAATCACCTGCTATAGAATGCCTTACTTTAATGTATTATATAAAATTAGTTCACTTCGCCTAAGATAAACTAAGTAACATAGCCAGGCCTAACCACGCATTGTAATCAAAATTAATTTCGTTTCACCGACTCTCATTTTATTACAGAACCTCACATGACATATAACGGAATTCACATTGACAAGGTTGCGGTTTTGCGTGAGAACTTTCATTATAACACTCCTACCTAGATAGGGCGTAAAAAAACACAGTTGTTGACATTCTTTCTAAACACGCGAGCACAAGGGGAAGTGTTTAATGCATAAAGTCAGCATGATCATCAAAAGCCTCAGATAAATAATCATTATTTCAGCCGTAAAACGTCCACTACTGAACACAGGCCTAACTATTACTCATTTTTATAATAATGAAATAAAATTATATTCCAACAGATACTTATTGTATTGGTAATTGATTAATACAGCATGCATTTGCGTTTCTGATAATTTAAGTACCTATTATTTTTTTTGTAAATGTTTTTATGCCCTAGTGGCAGAATATAGAGAACCAAAATGTATTGTGTCCTAGCACCAGACTTAAATATGTATTTTATTAAAATTTAATTACTTATTTTTAAAATCAATATACAACTAGGTACTTAAGTATCCTGTGAATATTTCAAGCGTCTACCTGTTGCCGCTATTAACATCGACCAAAAATACCAAAAATGTCGACCAAAAAAGCCATCTTTCAATATTTATTTTATTTTGTTTTTGCTGTTATAGGGGCAACATAAATACATCATCTGTGAAAATATCAACTATCTAGCTATCATGGTTCATGAGATACAGCCTAGTGACAGACTTACAGACATACAGACAGACGGACTGATAGACAGACAGACATACAGCGGAGTCTTAGTCAATAGGCTCCCGTTTTTACCCTTTGGGTACGAAACCCTAAACAAAATATATCTAAATTCTCTCCGCTAAGCACGCAGGGTTAAACCTATTGTGAAACATTTCGACTTATCTCCAAAGTTACATATATCCAGTTTCTTTTAAAAGTAAAAACAATTGGTAAACGACTTTCGTAAAAGGCGGCCACAATAAAAATCCACACGTAACAACGCGGGCTGCGGTGCTATTGTTAAAAATGCTCTTAACCGCATAAAATTGTTAGTTCGACAGCGGCGGCAAAGCTAAATGGAACTTAAAATTAAAATAATATTTGTTACAGAAAATACAAAGTAGCACTTGTTACATTTGCCGTGAGGTGCCGGCAGTATAGTGTTGCCCCTCTCTTACCCGTAGATGCAGTCAGAATCTGCCAAGGGATACCTCCGGACTAGACGGATATGCTGCCCAGATGGGCCGCATATCCTTTCCATGTATCAACATCCCATACTGCGCTCGCCAACCCACCTGTCAAACGTGGTGAGTATAGCAACAATCCCATCAAGACTAGTGCTTGGAGATTTATGGTCCCGTATAAATACCCAATAAATCAGACGTATTGACCTGTTCTTTCCTGACTAATAGTTGACTAAGCTGTGAGGATGGTACAGGTGCTGGGCAAGCCTAAGCCATCTCACAATGTCCCAGGCACTGCAGCGTCCCGTACAGCATGATTACCAATTGCTGACGCTGCATAAATCATCTATAATAGATGCAAAGGCCTTACTTATGCAGGTGATTAATAGAATAAATTAAAACATTTTTAAATAAATACCTGAGAAATTACAAAGCTTCGTCTCGCGGCGAGAGTCGAACCTACCTCCAATACGCTGGAGCCTATCAGGTGTTAGACCACTCTCTGATTCAAGATCACTCACTTTGAATCGCGTTGTTACTGTCGCAGTGATATGCAGTCAAACCACGTGACCCGAGGCGAACCGCAGACTGAGCACGTAATATAACACCTGAGTTCTAAAACTACATAAGTCACAAAGTCCATTTAGCCGGAACGGTGCACTGGTGTACCGCAGCAGTGAGATATAGTACCCACGGATATCTAGGATGGGAGGCTCGTAAAACATGATAACATGCTTTATTCTTTTTGGATTTTTATTATTTAGGACTTGAATATGCTTGGATGCCGATGGCAGTACAATGTTGCCCCTCCTTAAGGAACAAAATGGGGATTTTTTTGCACGCAGCATTTACCACGTATCCCTCTTTAAAGCACTTTACGATCAAGGCACGAACCCACTTACATACGTAAAATTAATAGAAATCATCTATAAAAACAGTACTGCAACCGTAAAAACATGTACGACCGGACCATCTTTTTCCATTTCTAAGGGCGTTAAACAGGACAAATCAAGGAACTATCGTTTGTAAAAGCAGACTCACTAACCATCGCTTTGCGGGCGATATCGTCTTACTCTCGTCATCATCTCACCAGCTTGAACAGATGCTCAAAGATCTGAATAAGGCAAGCCTCAGGATTGGACTTACCGTTGAACCAATCAAAGACCAAAATAATGAGCAACAGCACTAAATATAAGATTCACGTGGAGGGTGGAGAGATTGCATATGTCGATGAGTATTTGCATCTTGGCCAGGTAGCCTCTTTCCAGGCAAGACAGGAGAAATAAATTACCCGTCGTACAGAAAATGCCTGAAACGGCTACTGGGCTATGAAAGACCTTATGAAATGCAAACTTCCTTTATGCCTCAAACGAGACTCATGGACATATGCATTTGTCCCATTCTTATCTACGGTGCACAATACTGGTCTTGGACGGATCTTCAAAGGTCCAAGCTTGGGGTCTGTCAGAGAGCGATGGAGCGTAGTATTTTGGGAGTTAAACTCACAAACCGTATTCGAAACTCCACACTGCGCTCCAAAACCAAAATCGACGATGCTGTCAATAAATCCACCAAATTGAAATGGCCGGACACGTGTGCCGCATGTCGGATGAAATGTGGGCTAAGATAGCCACAGAGAGGGACCCACAATTTCAGAGACCACGCGGCTGGCCCAAGAGTGGCGGCATGAATTTGATGCCTATTTCCCAGAATGGCGGACTATCGCTCTGGACCGAGATGAGTAGAGAAAGGGAAGGGAGGCCTTTGCGCAGCAGTGGGATCCGACGGGCTGTTTAGATACGGACGTACGTAACGTACGGTTTTTATGGCACTGATTTTAATAACCATGTATTTAAGTTTTTGAGTATTATTATTATTATTAAGAGCCTATCCTGTCCCACTGCAGGGCAAAGGCCTCCCTTCCTTCCTTCCACCTTTCTCTGTCTTGAGCTACTGTGGTCCAGTCTTCCAAGTATGCGTCGAGGGAGTATAGAGAGCCTGAGTATAACCGTTCGCGTGCCCCGCGCGGCACACCGCGCGGCAGCCCGTGCCCGGTCCCCTGTGGCGTTGCTAACCCAAACGCCCGGCGACAAATACTTAGCACACCTCGCCGTGCCCCGCCGTTTTTACGCCTGCGGTGCGCGAGCCGGCTTTCACGCAATCGTTCCTTGTGACTCAATTTGTTTTGAAAGATTGTCAAGTGTTATACTTTTTATGTTAACTATAAAACTAGCTATACAATGTTATATTTTGTTCCTCAGATTACGACTCTGGTGCAGAGTTATGATGTGCTGAAAACTTGAGATAGCGCGTTTTAAAGCTCGTCTTGTATTTAAAAGCTCATACCTAAATAATTAATTAAAGCGATGACGTATGGTTTTTAATCTTTTATTACTTATAGAATATATAATAGGATAAGAAATAAATACATACACTTGTCCATACATATTTATTAATTTACAGGCCTCTGATTCCACACCGTTATCTGGCGCCGCGCGGCGTAATTTATATTAAACTTGACAAGGCACAAATTTAATTTTTAGGCATAAAATGAAAGTAACACTAAATAATTAGTCTTATATTCTTTTAAAACAAATAAAAACCATAGGGATAGCATTCACCACTTCTGAGAAATATAAACATTTCTGCAACAGTTCCCATGCTCTCAGTAAAATCACTTAGTTTTACTTTCACTAGAAAAAAGTCAAATCTTATGTTTCATGCTGGAATTTTTATATTTACGTGTTAGTTATTTACATTCCTTGATAAACACAATAGATCCTGAAGAACAAAACTAAATTCAGAAATATCGCACACACATCCCGCACCGAATCAACACTCAATGACAAGATTGACAAGGAACGTTTTTTTCTTACTTTCATTTCTTTTGTCTATGGCTTGGATACTCGACTGGGATAAATTTATGACGGGAAATTTAACGGAGAAACGAGATAAATAATACAAACTAAGCCCTAGAGTGACAAGGACGAGTATATTTCACTTTTTCGATCGCGGGGTCATGTTAACCACAGGTTGACACGGGCATTTTGGCATGGCGGCGTCATGTCAACTACTAGTTGACAAGGGCATAGTAGACTGAATCGCGATGTTAACTACCAGTTAACATGGACATTTTAGCGTTGTGCGTTTTGTTAACTACTGGTTAACACGGGCAAGCGAGCGGTAAATAAATAAAAAAAAAGATAAGATTAGTATGTTAAAGGAATTTTGAATCGGTCCAGTAGATTTTGAGTTTATTCGTTACACAAAATACAAATCTTTCCTTTTTATCTCTATCTAGATTAACCTCGCAACCAAACTTGATTCAAATTTAGAAACAATGTTATTTCATCCAAGATTTCAGAAACGCGATTACCAGAGAAAGGTAATTACATTTAAAACAAATAACGGGATTATATAACGAAAATTTGTCTCATCCCGAGAGACTAATCAAATTATACATCGAAAATTATTGTTATTCTGTGCTCCGATAATTATAATGCGATAAACTGGATTCGGGTTGTTTGTCCTCGTATATTTTGTTCGGATTGTTCCGATGATATCGCAGATGGTTTATTCTTATGGATACATATTTATATAGAATAATTTTATCGTGATATTAATATCAGTTCTTTCCTTCGGATGTTAACTTAGACCTCTGTCACAGAGGAACTGTCGTGCAATCGAATCGAACACCCTCAATCTCTTAGTTTCTGTAAACTACATCAAAGAGAGGTGAGTTTAATGTTATTTAATAAAAAGAAATATAAATAACAAAAATAAATAAATAATGCTGGACAATTCACACAGCATAACCTAGCCCCAAGATAACCAGAGCTTGTTTTATGGGTACTAAATGACTGATATAAATACTTAATACATTATATTAAGTACACTCAACTACACAGATAGATATTTTTTTTTATATAAGAAAAACATCCAGAACATCTGCAGATCATATAGACATTTGTCCCAAGGCGAGACTCGAACCCGCAACCTCTTGCGTCGCAAGCGAACCTTCGCCCCCTGCGCCACAGAGATCGCCAATCTTCCCGTCCCCTCTTCTTTGTCGGGGGTATTAAAAACAAATAAAACCGGGCAAGAGCGAGTCGGACTCGCGCACCGAGGGTTCCGTGCCATCATACAATAAAATATATGATAAAGGCGGTTTTATATTTGTTGGAGAACCTTGACAGCGCCATCTCTTGTCTGATAGCGGAACTTATGTAGATTTTTACACTTTCGATGATTTCTAAAAAAGTATGCTAAGTAGAGAGTTTGTAATAAATTTCCTATAAAGTTTACATACACTTCTATTAGGTATAAAAGTATCACGGTTTTATCTCTGCAAACTTCGGAGATAAGGGGGGGGAACGGTAATTTTTTTAACATTTTTGTAAATATCTCAAAAACAATACGGCTTAAAGAAAAAATAAAAACTGTTTATTAATGTGCAAGTGAATACCTTTAATATGATACCCCACATCACCTAGTAACTTCACAAATTTTTTGAAAACCCCCCTTCCAACCCCCTTGTCTAAAAAACTATGCAAATTAGAGAATTCGCTATAATTTTCCTATAAAGTTTACATACACTTCTATTAGCAATAAAAATATCACGGGTTTATCTCTGCAAACTTCGGAGATAAGGGGGGGGGAACGGTCGTTTTTTCAACATTTTTGTAAATATCTCAAAAACAATACGGCTTAAAGGAAAAATAAAAACTGTTTATTAATGTGCAAGTGAATACCTTTCATATGATACCCCACATCACCTAGTAACATCACAATTTTTTTGAAAACCCCCCTTCCAACCCCCTTGTCTAAAAAACTATGCAAATTAGAGAGTTCGCTATAATTTTCCTATAAATTTTATATACATTTCTATTAGCAATAAAAATATCACGGGTTTATCTCTGCAAACTTCGGAGATAAGGGGGGGGGAACGGTCGTTTTTTCAACATTTTTGTAAATATCTCAATAACAATACGGCATATAGGAAAAATAAAAACTGTTTATTAATGTGCAAATGAATACCTTTCATATGATACCCCACACGGCCTAGTAACTTCACTTTAAAATTTTGAGATCCCCTTTCCGCCCCCCTGCATTCAAAATTAGAATACTTTTTAACATTTTTATATATGCTATATTAGTAAAAAAGTGTTGTCTTTTACCATTTTAAATTTCAAGTCGATAGCATTAGTAGTTCTCGAGATATCCAGTTGTGACAGACAGACAGACAGACAGAGTGATTCTATAAGGGTTCCTTTTTACCATTTTGGTCCGGAACCCTAAAAACGTAAAAATAATTTCATAAAAAACAATCCGTACTTCATAATTTATGTTCACAGATAAAGTCTTCTAAAATACCGCTAGATAAAATAAAATAAATTAACGTAACAAGTACGCGGCTTATCAACTTGCTTCACATCAGATGGGACCATAAATGTAAATCACAACAGGAGTGTTAAAGAGTCGTTGGAGTTGAATGTGAACTTCGCACTCGATGGCGTACTGGGACGTACTAAGAGTCTGGGGAAGGGTCTGAATTATACCTAGAATAAACAACGTTACGGAACCCGTAGCTTAGTTAGCTTCAGACATATGGACCTGTTCTTTCATGTAAATAAAGGTGACTAAAAGTGGATGGTATAGGTACCTACGAGGCAGGCCTAATAAATCTAACAATATCCTAGGCAATGCTCCGTCCCGTATACATCATGATGAGCAGTTGCTGATGCTGTATAAATTAACTTACGTTGTAAAGATAATACACGTAATTTTTTTTATAAGTCTAACAGAACAAACAGTATTAAATATTGTTAACCTTATCTACTCCAACCAAACAACTATTAAGTCATTTAAAAACAATAAACCTAAGTACGTAAAAATTTCATGTTCATCCCAAATAATATTTCTAAAGTGATTGTTAAAAGACATGCAAGCTATAAATTAACGTTGTTACGTTATTTATTATTTGCTTTTGTTTATTAATTATCAACTTGCTTTACATCAGATGGAAATAAATGTAAAACGCAACAGGAGTGTTATGGGTCATTGAAGTTAAATGTGAACTTCGCACTCGATGGCGTGCCGCGATGTAATAAGGGTCAGGGGGAAAGGTTTGAAATACACTTAGATTACAAAGGTATGAAATGTTTTATCCAAATTTTATTAATATTTATAAAAATGTATTTCTTTAATAAATTTGTATTAACCCCTAAGTGAAGATTGGGACACATTTGTCCTCCTTGTTTGATACTACCGTTGACTCAGATAAGGACAAATCTGTCCCCATTCACCAACATATCAAAAAGTGCATTCTAGTGTTTCTCTCTTGCACCGTCCATTGCGAGTTTGTTTATAAAAGAAAGACGTTAATATGCTCTTTAATTTGATGTATAATATGTGTGGCTTGTTGTCTTTGGCTTCGAACACTGCCATTTTGAAATCAGACGTTATACAAAATCCGTTGACTAGAGTTTAGGCCCTCTTACTCAATCCTTAATACGTCTCTGGCAAGCGTCTCTCAAATCAAAAGCCCCGGAGAAGTTATGAGCTAGGGAAGATGTTCGGATAATAAGAGAACGTTTCTACAAATCAAAAGTTAATTTTAACCTGTTTTGAATGGAACATCGAAAGTTATGTACAGCTAAAATATTAACTGAAGTTTGCAATGTGGGACTTAGTAAGCGGAAGTGAAATGTGATGCATTGTGAAATTGTGCAACCTGCAAAATGTAGATTTAATTAAATGCTTACTAACTTAAATCACATTCAATTTTCATTATTTTTATCAATTGCCTGACATTTAATATGTAAACCAACATTGTTATAAATAAAAATATGAAGTTTGCCACTTTACATAAGTGACGCGACAAAATACTCTGACAGCTATAAAGTCGCTATGAATAAACTATAAATTATTAAAGTACACAATAGATTTCGATTTCAGTCAGTCTGTTCTGCATGAGGGGCTCATAAACGTCGACCATATGGATAAACTCAGCATTTTGAACTCTATTGGTATAGTAATAAGGTGGCTAGCAACTCACGTCAGTTGTCATGTAGCAAAATAATGAAAGGTGTAGTGTCAAGCGCATGATCTATTGACAGGCAGCCTGTGACAGACAGGCTTTGTATGATAAAGTAAGACATAATGATGGGTGTGCATTGTGGAATATTTAGAAACTTCGAGTCATTATGGAGAAGTTTATGCTATGTTATTACTATATTGGATTATCAATTATTCATTGTGTTTATTTTTGTCCTAATTATTTTTCCCGCGATCACGGTCGGTGGGCCAATTCTCATGCATCGTGATCCAAGTGATAAACGCTCAAAATCGATAAATTTTACAAAAACTGTCAAAATCTGTATTGAAAAGATCCTTCCGCATTATCGTTATCTCACAATAGGCAAATGTCTTTTGCAAACCGATCAAATCTAAATCGTGATACATCGATTGGTATTGGATTATCGAATATTCATCGCTTAGTTATTCTCTTAGTTAGTATCGCTTAGTTAGTATCGCTTAGTTAGTAGTTATTTTTGTCCCAATTATTTTTCCCACGATCATGGTCAGTGGGCCAATTCTCATGCATCGTGATCCAAGTGAGAAACGCTCAAAATCGATAAATTTTACAAAAACTGCCAAAATCTGTATTGAAAAGACCCTTCCGCATTATCGTGTACAATAGGCAAATGTATTTTGCAAACCGATCAAATCTATATCGTGATACATCGATTGGTAAAGAGCGGCAATCAAAATGTTAGACTTTAAGAGTGATGTGACACGTTCGGAGTAGTGTAAAGTGAGATGAGGCGAAGCATCATGCAAAATCACGATTCACGAGAATTGGCCCCCCATGCATTACGGTCAAAGCATCGCGATGAAAATAAAGGTAATTACGCAATAAAAACCCGATAATTCAATAAAGTAATAATGTGTTGTAATTGAGAAAGTTGGATGAAAGTTAATTGGATGGGATCGGCCCAACACCGGAAGATGTGGCAAGGAATGGAGGAGGCCTACACCCAGCAGTGGGTTGACACGGGCTGAAAATGATGATGGTGATAATGAATTGAGAAAGTTCAAAAAGACTAGTGCCATGTCGGATTTCAGTATTTTTCTACAGACAACCGAACCCGGTACTATATGTACAGATCATACATACATTCATCATTACAGCCGTAAGACAGACTGCTGGACATAGGCCTCCCTCATTGACTTAGAGATACAAGTGCATGAGGGGGTTGTTGCCATACTCACCACGCTTGGCAGGTAGGTTGGCGAGCGCAGTTCGGGATGTTCTTACACGGAAAGACGCTGCTGCCCATCTTCCCGAGATATCCCTTAGCAGATTCTTAATGCATCCACGGGCGAGGACAGGAGGGGAGGAGGGGTGACATTCTACTGCCGGCACCCCACGGCATACATACATTGGTCCAGCTAGAATTAATAGATCTCCATTCTAGAAACCAATACATTTCTCGATCGTCGAGGGACCTAAGTCTGCTAAGGCTATTTGACAGTTATGTATGGAAAAGCTGACAAAAACAAGTCAGTGATCGTCCGTTTTTAACTCTTATTTAGAATGGGATTTAAACTAGAACTACTACTTCTAGAGTAGTAGTAGAATTTTTTGAAAGAAGAAAGAAAGAAAGAAAGAAAAATCATTTATTTCTGACACAATCACAATATACACAAATAAACAATCTAAATAAAAACATTTATATTGTGCCACAAATAGGCGCCCAACTCAGCATTTGTTGTCTTGTCCCGCACAAGACATGACAACGCTGATCTTCCGTTGGAACCTCTTTAGAGTCACAGATGTCCCTATACATGCAAAAATATAATAATAATTTCGTTACAAAATGAAGATAATATAAGTAGACAAAGTTGGTATGGTTGAAGAACTACAAGAATACAGATACAAAAAGACATGAAACTATTACATACATACAATTCTGAATTATTCATTAGAGGAAGATTAGAAGTTATAAGTACAAAAGAAGGACATGGCGATTAGCTTAAGTAATTATAATACCTGAATCGGAAGCAAATTTGATAAACATAATTTAAGATTATATTATTAAACAAACAATTTTATTTTATGGATTATATGGATGGACACTTACAAAATAGATAATTCGGTTCGAAGGTAACCGAAGGCCTTTTGATGGTCGATCAAATATAATTTAAGCTTGCGCCTGAAACCATAGATGGAATTTGAATCACGAATTGGCGGAGGAATATTGTTCCAGCACTTTGCAGCAGAATACCTGAAGCTGCCTCTAAAAGACGCCGAGTGATGCCTCTGTATAGAAAACTGTTTCGAACACTTCCGTATCGGTCTCGAGTCAGACACGGTTACCAACCTTTCAAATAAATATTTAGGGGACTTATTTTTAACTATACCGAATAATAGGCAAGCCAGGTGAAGTTTCTGCCGGGCTTTCATCTTTAAAATAGAATTATCATTTAAGAACGGCGTAACATGGCTTCTAGGAGGTATTTTAAAACAGAAGCGAGCACACGCATTCTGAATTCTTTGCACCAATCGTTGCGATCGGCCAAGTAACCGAGGACCAACCACAGTGTCAAGATAGTTCATTTTGGACAATACCAGCGATTCTACAAGTTGTATGCGTAGCTCTTCACTAAGGTATTGTCGGATATTATAAAGAACTCTAAGTTTATAAAAACATGATCTCGCAGTTGCAATTATGTGTTTCTCAAACCTAAGACCTACATCAAAAATAAGGCCCAAGTTACGTGCCTCATATACGCGCTCAATAGGTTCACCCATAAGAGAGACACTCGCCGTCATGTTTAAGCTAGCCAGTTGGTGTCTTGTGCCAAGAATCATGTATTTGGTTTTCAATGGATTGAGAACCAAGCTGTTCGCATATGACCAAGAAGCTATTCCAAACAGATCGTCATTAATCCCCTGTATTGCACAATCAATTTCTGAAGGTTTTACTGATATATAAATCTGAACGTCGTCGGCATAAATATGGTAACTAGAATTCCGAATGCACCCAATGATATCTGCAGTGTAGATTGTAAACAAAATAGGGCCCAAGATTGATCCCTGAGGGACACCCCTATTAACAACAGCCTCGTTTGAACAAATATAAGTGCCATCCTCCTTTGTCATCTTTACAAGCTGACGCCGACCACTCAGATAGCTGTGAAACCAATTAACTGCTCCATCGTCAAATCCATAGTAACTGAGTTTCGATAATAATAAGGTTATATTCAAGGCGTCAAATGCTCGAGAGAAATCTAGCAAGACGAGCAATGTCACCATACCTTTGTCCTGAGCATCAAGTATGTGGTCAGTGACATCCAACAAAGCAGTAGCAGTGCTGCGCCCTTTCCTAAAACCAGATTGCACTTCAGGTAGTATGTCGTGGGCTTCTAAAAATTCTACCAACTGACAAGAAACTACTTTTTCAAGTATTTTAGATATACAAGGCAGAATACTTATAGGTCTCAGATCTTTCATAGTTACAGCGTTTGAAGTTTTAGGAAGAGGACGGACAGAAGCCACTTTCCATGCATTCGGAGAAGTTGAAGTTGTGATAGAGGTATTTATGATAGAGGTTATCACGTCTAAGGATTGTGGAAGGGTCAGCAGTAGCATTTTTAGGCTTATGCCATCAGTGCCTACGGCGTTGGACTTTAAGTCTTTATAGTAAGTTTTCTTAGCCGGGCACTTAGTTTTATGAAAAACAGTGAGTGCTGCATCTCTAAGGTTCATCATTTTTTTTATTGTAGGTGTAATCCAAGGATATCTACGGTCTCTAATGCAAATAGTTTTCTCTGGTGCATGGCTGTGGAACAACTGTAGCACAGACGTGTTAAACAGTTCCACTAATTCATCAATATTTTTAAGTGACAACATTTGACCCCATGGCATAGAATTAAGATCATTATCAAAGAGTTCCAATGATATATCATTAATTGGTCGATATGTTATATAACGTGGGGGAACTTTGTCGCGTTTGATTTTAAACTCACAAACAACCAAATGATGTCCAGTAAGCCGTCCCACCGGATCATGTATTATATTATTAGAAGATAAATTGGTGCAAATAACATCTAAAAGTGACTCAGAAGAGTCGGTGAAATGAGTAGGCATAGTAACTAGTTGTGAAAGTCCAAGAGAATTTAAGAAGTCATCAAATTTATTAAGCTTATAATTATCATTAATATTGAAGTCTCCAAGTAAAATAATAAAGTCACAGCTAGGGCAGGCATTAACAGACTCAGTAAGCGCATCGAAAAATAGATCCACATTCAGTCGAGGAGGCCTGTAAGCTGTCCCAACAACCAGTTTTTTACCTCTGACTGTTAATGTTAGCCATAATTGTTCAATAGAGGAGTAAGAAGGATCAACTGGATGTGTCCAAACGCGAGTGGCAACCCCTTTCCTCACGTAAAAACCGACTCCACCACCACGACCTGCAATCGCAGCAGGCCGAGGTAAATGCCTAAGACTATAGTTCGGTATAATAGGAGCACGCTCGTCATCTATGCCTTTCAACCATGTCTCATTTATCGCAATGAGATCCATAGGGTATCTATCAAAAGCAGTTATAATATTGTCGTGGTTGGTACCCAAAGATCCCGGGTTATACAAACCAACTGTAAAGTTCTTAATCGCTTTCATTGTTATTTAAAAATCGATACTGTACTTCAAATATAGTATACGCATTATAGTTCAAAAAACACACCAGAAGCCAGCACTGAGCAGAGTAAACAATGCACACTAACTTAAAATAACAAAATTCGGTGCAAACAATGTTGAATAACTCAGAAATGCATAGAAAACAAAGTACACAGGAAACACTTGCGAAAAAATTAACAAAGGAATAATACATCAAGTCAGGAATTCTACAGATTAACAAAATTAAGTACATCAAAGTAAGTAGCAACGCATATGCTCGTAAGAGACAACTACAATAAAAAAGTAAACAATGGAAACACTCAAGAAGTTTATATAAAACGGACTCAAACCGTGATACAATAATAGCAGCTAGCAGATCAAACCAATTTGGAGCCAAAAACACGCACCACATCTTCCTCAGACCGGAATTGATGGCGATCCTTTCCATCGGCCTGCCTCGCGAAGACTCTTCCTCTTGCAGTCCATGAAAAGCGCCAATGATTGTTGCGACATTCCTCACGAACCCGGTGGAATAAAATGCGATTAGCACGAGTCAGACGTTCATTGACATATATGCGCGAACGAGGAGGTGCATTGGCACCAACAATAGCACTAGCATCTCGGCCATCGTCGACGGTTGTGAGGGTGCGGCGGACTCTCGCACTTTGCAGCATTTGATCGCGTAAGTGTCGTCGCGCCAGACGCACCACAACACGGCGCGGACGAGGTGCTTCGCCAGTGACGCCTGCCCGCTGTGCGACGCCCACTCGCTCAGCAAACACTATGTCGCGCTCGTTCAGCTCTACTCCGAGCTTCGCTGCCAAAACAGTGACTGAGTGTACGACGTTTTCCCCTTTTTCTTCCGGGAGTTTTCCTATTTCTAGATCTGACAGGAGAGCATCTTGTTCGCGATCATTAAATTCCTGCTGGAGAACAACCATCTTACACCTCAAATCGGTGAGCTCAGTAGGAGCTTCTGAATGTCCCTCTTCAACGGCTAAAAGCCTTGCCTCGATTGAGTCCATCCTGGAGGTAAGTCCCATAACAGTGGCTCGAAACTCTGATATTTCACGACGGAAGTCGCGCATCTCCATCATCCACTCTTCCATTTCCTTATGCAGATTGGCATAATCATGAAGAGAACCCTGTTGAGCAGAGGGCATACCCCGAGAGGAGACTTTCTGTGCCTCTTGCGCAGCGCTTACAGCGGTGGAAGCTCGTACAGGAGTATTGTCGCCTTTTTGCTTTCGAGTAGTACACTCAGGGCACACCCATCCCTTCGAAATAGTGGTCGACTCCGGAATCATTAAACATCCCTTATGAAATAAGGACGAGCATTTGCTACAGTTAGCAGCGCCCGTCGCCGAGATAAATTTTCTACATGCATTGCAGTTGGTTTTCGGCATAATGGACAATAATATTACGCTCTTCTAATCACTTGTAGAAGATAAAATTAAAATCCAAAAGCAAAAAGTGATACAGCCAACGTGATTCGATCCAGGGTGTGCAGGTTGAAGTTGAGGCTCAAACCGCCTTGCCAACGTGAGTATTTTGTAAGGTTGAAATTAACAGGCAGTATGTAAGTGCAGTGCAGTGCAAGTGAGAACGACAACCGGTCCAGCTTCAAGGTTAACTACTCGGTTAGCTTCTTTAGTGCACTTTGTAATGAACGTTTTGCCAATTCATGCAGGTTATTTCTTCTGATTTCTTCGATAATATTCAGTGTTTAATAAAACTATTAACACATAAATGTCACTGTTACTATATTGTTCACAGGAATGTAATAACTTTTGGTTAAATTGTAACATTAACTACTTTTTACAATTGATAAAACCGAGAGCAACACTGTACGTGACTAGTTCAAACAAGCGGTAATCCGCGACTGGTTTTGGAAACACTTCATCCGGGGAAGCACTACCACCATACCTATTTCTGCCGCCAAGCAGTAATTTCTGCATTGCTGTGAAACACAGCACAGGCTTAAAGGGTAAAGAAAATTACAAGGACATCATACTACAATACTCAGGGTGACGGGCGCAATATCGTTGCGTTGGTCACGTGCTTAGTGAACGTGATAACCGCAGTATTCCAGTGGCTACCGCTTCACATCCTTCGGCTATCTCGTCATTTAGATTTAAAAAAAATATGTGGTTGAAAAATTATGTAGCGTTTAATTTCTGTAAGAAAAGATTAGGACGATTCCCACCTCATCCAGTTGCACTCTTAATCTTCGAGATCCTATTGTTGAGACAGTAAGGCGACCTAGAAACTGAAATTACAGTGTACAGTAGATAATGTCGGGAAAATTCTGAGCAAAACTATTGTAGATCATTTAGAAATTCATCTGACTAAAACTTGATTTAGATCAAACAACTGTATGATTTTGTGAAGTTCTAGGTGATGTTGAAAAACAAAAAAAGGTCAATAGTGTCATCAGGACATCATTGACCATGTCACAACAATAATATTTGACTGAATTAAAAACACCATTTCATCATCATCATTTCAGCCGTAAAACGTCCACTACACTACAACACAGCCTCCCTTATGGATCTCCATAAGGGGTAGTTGCCATACTTACCACGCTTGGCAGGCGGGTTGGCGAGCGCAGTACGGGATGTTGATACACGGAAGGACGCTGCTGTCCATCTTCCAAAGATATCCATTAGAAGGCTCTTACTGCATCCACAGGCAAGATAGGAGGGGCAACATTCTACTGCGCCGGCAGTAGTACCCCACGGCATTGAAAATATCGTGGCTGGAAATTATTTTATTATTTATTTATTTTATTATTATTATTAGCTATCATAATCCCACGGCTGGGCAAAGGTCTCCCCTATTCAGTACAAATTGGCAATTTCAATATTAACCTGGAATGGAAAATAAAGCTGGAAGGATGGTATAGGTGCTGGGCAAGCCTTATCCATCTGACAATGTCTAGGCATTGATACGAGTTTTCGATAATATTAAAGCACAGTCAAAATGTCGGAAATATTACTTAAGCGATTCCCTTGTGTTTAAAATTTAGAATGTACCGTGATCCCAAAAGAAAAACTAGTTAGGCGCATCAGGTAAAATTTTCATCGTAGGTGAACTTTTACTCGTTCATAAGTTTGCAATTCCTGCAACCATGATGTAAGGAAACCAACCACTAAATAAAAGTTAGAAAAGGCATCAAAAAAATTAAAAACAGTTCTCCTTTTGCGTTTCAAGAAGACTGTTCCACGTGACAACAATATTGAAAACTAGGGGAATTTCCGCGTATCCAATATCGTCGAGCGAAGCCTCATTTCAATAGAAAACAAGAAACGGCCAAACCAAATCAAACAGTGAAAAAACCAGACTTTTAGAATTTTATGCAAAATGTAAAATGCAAAAGCATTCAATTATTTTTCAGCTACACAATTTGTAAGCGTGGTGCTGAAAATGTAGATGAAATAATTTTGTTTCGTTTAATGTTCAGTGTTTGTAGCCGTGACGGAATAGAGCTGAAGTTGCCTCTGTTTATTGCAAGCTGTTATTTGTGGGTCGCGTTGTTTTTTGCGAGACGATTTTGTGGCATTCCGTTTTTTAAACTGTCCTACATTTGAGCCGCTTTGTCAGTTGTCAACACGCTGTGTGACAGGAATGGTGGCTGGATATGCAAATCAAAATGTTGTTAAGGCACCGCATTGATAAACAATTTTATTTAAATTGTGTTTTATGGATTTGTTCATTTTACATTAGTATAATGCCGTTTATTATTGTTGGTTCAAAAACTCTTCAATATAACAAATTACTTCATCCCACAGATAATATAATACACTCTTCATCCAGAATACTATGTTGCGAGGCGTGAACGAAGTGCGGGACCTTGGCATTACACTCGATAGAAAACTCTGTCTTAATGTTCACTTCGATAACATTGCCACCAAAGGAGCAGGCTTTTTCTGCATCCACGGGCATGAGAAGAGGGGTAACATTCTACATAAACATCTCGTTTACGCACGTGTCGCATTAGCGATACGTAGTTCAGTGTGTACCTCTATTATATTATCTGTGGTTCAGTCCATTTCTATCTGCAGCTTAAGGAAGTAGCAGCTTTCACTTCGACATAAGCATCTTTATATTGTTGTAGAGCAACCAGTGCCTGTGTTGTCGTTTCGACTCTTACTCCGGACATCATAAAATTCAGACAAAAAAACTTTTGAGAAAGAGTTAACTACTTACAAAACTATAAAGCTTTTCAACTCTTCTTTGTAATTTTGAATAAACACTAAGAAGGAATTAATTCTAGAACACGACTTATAAAAGTATTAAAATAAAATAAATATTTTTACAACCGTCCCGTTACAACCATCACCATCGTCCTTTTGACAAAAACAATTCATAGTATCGAAACCAAACTTCACACACATCAACTGATCACTCTTAGCTGACGTCTTATATGTCAGGAATAAGCAAGCCAACACTCAAATAGCTACGTGTAATAAGTGCGGAATAATTTTCAAAAACCTTAGACCAAAATACTTACTTTGGGGTGACGAAACCAAAAAAGTCCCTCTCGACACAACCACTTTGCGCGGGCGCGGTTACGATACTGCGCATCGTACTTAAGCACGCCTACCCCTCCCTTCTTTCCTTGCACCCCGCGGCCTAGCACTTACTATAGGAAGTGCTAGGCTATACACAAGATATTGGTACTGTTTCAACCATAGACGTAGAATTTTTCAATTCTAAGCCTATGGTTTCAACCGTCCTTTGTTACAAGCGTACCCAGACTCCCATACTAATCTTAATAACTCGAGAGCGGCTGAATTGATTACAATGATCTTAGATTTTCTGGATTTGTCTGCCCTCGTAATAACATAAAGGCTATAAACATCGTAAAAGTTCATAGACAAAATAATAATATTGAAAATAATTTTCTCAGAAAATTATTTTAGACATATTATTTTCTTAGACATTTTGTATACATACATATTTCGAGGACGCGTTGACTTAATTACGATGTTTTTTGTAATTACTAGTTGTAGGAGTAGTGGTTGATCTTGAGGCTTTACGAACAGCCGGGACAGCTAGTATTTTATAATTCTAGTCTAGGATTTTTTCTTTTTGCAAGCTGTGGCACCCTGTAATTAGTAAAGCACACCATTATCACCACCATCTCAGCCACAGTGCTGCACTGTCCACGTGCACTGCTGGATAAAGGCCTCCCTCATGGATCTCTAAATACTGGTTATGACGGTTGATGCCATATTCACCACGCTTGGCAGGCGGTGTTGATGTTGATACACGGCAAGACGATGCTACCCATCTCCCGGAGGCATCCCTTGGCAGATTCTTACTGCATCCACGGGCGAGAGAAGAGGGGCAACATTCTACTGCCGGCACCCAACGGAGAGCACATATTCATAAGTTTCTTAGTCTATATAAGTAAAAATGTCACGTTGTTCTATTGGGCGTCCTTTATTAAATAAATAAATATCGTGGTAAACTGTACAGAACATAATCATCTTCATATCAGTCGTTCCACTGCTGGAAAAAGGCCTTCCCTCATTGACCTACAAGTTGTGCGGTTGGAAGCGGCCTGTGGTGCGGTTCTTCCAAGTATCCCCATCTTGTAAGTGGACGTCCTACGATGCGCCTTCCGTGGCCTTCATTCGAGAACTTCAGCACGCTATATGGGCTGCCCACCGTCTAGATAAATCATCTTAAATCTAGCTCTAAATATTTAGTAACTGCGAGGGTGCTAGGGATCCAATTAACAGCTCCGAAATGTAAATTCAAATATTTGATTAGGCTCTATTATTATTGGTGCGAATACAGTAATTATTATAACAGGATTAGGTTACCTACGATTTTGAATAATTGCCTTAATTTGTATAATATAACTTTGTATATTTAGGATTTATCCTTTCGAAAATATTAGGGCAAAATTTACACACCCACGGTGTGAGTTTGTTTTTTGGTAAAATTTGTTGTTCATGGTTCAGTGTCTTGATCTGCTACGTAGGTGCTTGCTAAAAGATACTAGACGGCTCACCGTAATATCCTGAAGTCAATAACAAGGTGTAATAACCAAAAGGGGAGGGGAAAATCGGGAGTTAGATTTTTCAATATTGTTATATCTATCTTTCTTGATATTTTCTTAAACCACCAAATCCTGAAAAGTTATGACTAAAATTGTTCTTTGGAGTGGTCAGAATCACCCACATAATAATAACCATCATTTTGTGTTATGTAATCTAGGTGTTGCACAGCGAATTAGCAAGCTGAAGTGGCAGTGGGCAGGTCACATATGCAGAAACCGTTGGCAGACTGGTTTTAGAGTGGAAACCGCGTATCGGCAAACGTAATGTAGTGCGTCCCGTAGCTATACGAGTACTCCAGTCACATTCGATGTAGAATGTTTGTCAACAAACTGTCAATCATCATCATTTCAGCCGTAAAACGTCCACTACTGAACACAGGCCTCCCTCACGGATCTGTCATCATCAAACTGTCAATACTAAACCTAAAAATAATTATCTTTCTGTTGTTAGGGTTCCGGACCAAAATGGTAAAAAGGAACCTTTATAGAATCACTCTTTCTGTCTGTCCGTCACAAGTGGATATCTCTAGAACTACTTATGCTAACGACTTAAAATTTTAAATGGTTAAAGATAACACTTTTTACTATAATAGCATAAATGGAAATGCTAAACAATACTCTTATTATGATTGCAGGAGGGCGGATAGGGATCTCAAAATTTTTAAGTTAAGTTACTAGGTCGTGTGGGGTATCATATGAAAGGTAATTATTTGCATATTATTAAAGAGTTTTTATTTTTCCTATAAGCTGTACTATTTTTGAGTTATTAACAAAAATGTTGAAAAAACGACCGTTCCCACCATTTATCTCCGAATTTTGCAGAGATAAACTCGTGTAACTTTTGTAGCTAATAGAAGTGTATGTAAAGTTTATGGGAAAATTATACTGGCATTTAGCATGATCTTTTTAAGGCAACACTAAGCTAGTTTTAGTGTTCACTGTATTGGTAATCATTAAATAAATAAGTAAGGCTGTTAAATAATGCTATTGTAAACCGAACTTTTATCCTACTACATTTGGCAGAACTGCAAACGTATGCGGATGAGAAGCTGGCGTTAAAACAATGGACCTGTGAAGTTAATTAGGAAGAAAACGCTCACTCTATGTATGAAAGCTAAAGGTTTTGTTACACCACACAGTAAAACATAGCTCACACATTAGACTGATGATGTTTTCTAGCCGATTTTGGCCATGGCGAGTAAGTATTCGCTGAATACTTAGTCTCCATGGCCCTAAAATACATAATATAACCGGGTATTTATCGCGTAAATTGCATTGTTTTGCCGGGACCATGCTTTGGCCGTGGGGTACCGGCTGTAGAATGTTACCCCTCCTCTCATGCCCGTGGATGCAGTAAGAACCTGCTAAGGGATACCTCCGGAAGATTGGCAGCAGCGTCTTTCCGTGTATCAACATCCCGTACTGCGCTCGCCAACCCGCCTGCCAAGCGAGTGAGTATGGCAACTACCCCTCATGGAGATCCATGAGAGAGGCTTGTGTTCAGTAGTGGACGTTTTACGGCTGAAATGATGATGCTTAGTGCAATCCAGGTGAAAAGTCGGGAAATAATAAGATAATTTGCGCGATAAATACCCGGTTTTAAGGTGGTTAATAAGACTACAAATTGGAAAGAATATAATGTATTGCCGCAGCAGAATGTTGCCCCTGCTCTCTTTTTTTTAATTTATTTATTGTTTACAAATAATATTACATGCTTAATATAAAATAGCAACTAGAAACAGCTAAGGTTTAATACTTATGCTATTTATGAGTCACAAATTAAGTTTGAGTGGTGAGTAACTATAAAATATGCTAATTGTTACTTATTATCATCTTACTACAATAATATTAGGTTTAACTAATATTATTGCTATGATAATAATTTAAAATAACTTTTACGTATTAATAATTATATGAGTAGGCAATATTTTTAACATGGCAACTATTGGCTTATTTAGATTTCTTTGTGTTTTGTATTTTTATTTATGATAATTTTATGTTTTATTTTCATCTCAACCCCTTAATTGGTAATTAGTCGTGAGGACCAATAATTGGCTTTTCATTTTATCTATATATATGTAAGTGTAATATTGTGTTAGATTAGCTGTCGGTCTTCCTTAACAATTAATAAATAAATAAATAAACTATATAATAATAATTTTATGAGCACTAGGTAATTTAACATTATCTAATAAGTGTTGTATGTGTATATATATATAATATATATATATATACTAAATTGAAACTATTGCGATATTATTTTGGCTAGATATTGAATTAATGAAATAATGTTTTTTTAATTTAAATTTGATGTTTGAAGGCGTTATCTGATTGCAAAGATCGGTTGGTAGGTTGTTAATAAGCCGAGGAACAATTGCCTGAGGCTTTAGTAAGAATCTGCCAAGGGATAACTGCGGAAAATGAGCAGCAGCGTCTTTCCGTGTATCAACATCAACAGATCGTATTAACATACCCTAATGGAAAACCGTCTCATGATCAGTACTTGCCGATCCACGAGGAAGGCCTATGTCTTGCAGTGGACGTCCTATGGCTGATATGATGATGAATGTCATTCAACATTCCAAATCCCATAAATTATGTTTCGTATTTCAACAAATAATAACTGTAGTTTTCACCGTATCGTGTATTCCGACCATTATATAAATGCATCCATTTTCCCGTCTTGAATAAAAATGTGATTATACGAAATGTAACTACCCGAGAAATGAGGCGAATGTTACCCCGTTTCAGGAGGATCGTAATTATTTGCATAATTAAATAATGAGTATGAAGCGAGTAATTGTAGCGAAATAATGACTTTGTAAATATTAGATGCAATAACACGCAGAGCGTAAGTGGATTTGGTACAGTGTAATTACACCTACTTTGTTTGAGAATGGGTTTAAACTAAACAAATTGTATGTTCTCGTATACTGAGTTTTGAATTCACATTACGTTACAATGGTAGTCGATGCGGATTAAAATATCTCAGTAAAAATAAAAGTCCAACTATTCACAAGATGCCATTGTTAATTAGGTTTGCCATCTAGCGCAAACTTTATGCAAAACTTTTAACGAGATGAAATACGAAATAAACCTCTTTATATTCCCTATTTTATTAACTTTTATTACGGTAAAGAGAAGGCCGAAGAAGTGTCTTTAACTACAATTTTCAACAACTATAACTTTCTGTAAATGTATGATTAGAATCGGTGAAATTACACCCCGCCTGATATGAGATTAACTGGGCTACGGAAGTTAGAGCAGATACATTAATCAGATATCGTTGTAAGAGAATTTTCGCTTTGTTGTTTAAAAATTTTTATTCAAAGAATAAAGTGTTGTTCAAACATTAAAGCAAAAAATCACTAAGATTAAGACTCACCCGGCCCGCACTCCATTCGTGCGGAACTAGACGAAACTAGACGTTGCGACTGAATGTTTGTATGTGTGTCCGCAATTTTTGTCCGAAGATAACTCTTGAAGAGATTATCAGATATTGATGAAATTGAAACTTTAGAAGTTTGATTTATGGATAGTTTTTGAGATATAGGAATTTATTAATCGATGTATTTTGTCCGAGCATAACTTAACATAACATATGCCCGGATTTTCATGAAACTTAAACATAGAGAGATAATTTAACTTTCAAAATTAATGTGAGATATGATTATTCAAGATTATTCCGACCCGTTTCGATTTTTCGAATAATCTTCGACGTCACAATACTACGTGAGTAATTCCCGCTTTTACAAAATGAATAGAGATAAGCCCATAGTCGACGCAGGAGGTTACAGGTTCTTTTCATATTTTTTTTTCTATTCATCATTTCATTACAAGCGGCGCGCCGCATCTACGTTTTCTTAAGGAATAAAACGCCGCGACCTCGCCTCGACTTACCAGTGAGCGACGCGCCTTAGTATGCAAAGTTTCAATTAAATATGATGTCTGTCTTAAACTTACGCGATCACGACACATTATTAACACATATTTAACCGGGTATTTATCGCGTTATTTACCTTTATTATTGCCCGACGTTTCGACTCCGTAGGATAATAGTGTTCTGTGGTTTCGACAGGATTACACCCATTGTGGTCCCGGGAAGACTGACATGTTGGAGGTAACCGCAGCAAAGCGAAGGCGTCTTTTCAAACTACCCTCACTTGATCTTCACAATTATAGGAACTGGAGATTAAGGCTGTTTCACACTGAGACAGCACACCACACTAACTGTATCAGCACACTTAGGTTGATTCATACGTCGAGTACACTTGGCTATCACTGGATTCCATGAGGCAGAGAGTCTGAAGCCGTCTTCACGATTGAAATTAGGATACTTCTTAATTTCAATTGCTTCCCGAACCATTCTCTTGTAATAGTGCCATACCACTCGGCTATAACTTTGGGATTACTCACTTTTAAACTATTTTACACGATTAAAGGAACACATAGCAGCGGTGAAAAATCGATAAGTGACCAGGTCTGCTATAGCTGAGCATGTAGTGGACTCAGGACCCAATCACTGGATTAAACTCCACAATCCCAAAGTGACGCGCCTTACTTATAAAGGGCCGATGACAATGCAATAATTCGTTACCTTTGTTCCAATATTCAACATAGGCACTTGGCTAAAATTAAACAGTCATATATGACATTTGTTTGGCCACAATCTTACCTGATGGTAAGCGACGAGGTGGCGGTGCTGGTCGGGTGCCGAGTGGCTTTATAAGCTAGATGTATCTTTTAACCGTAAAATTTGCGAAGTTACTATTATTCATTCTGTAAAATATTGGGATTACTTTCGCAAGTTGGGCAGCCACGTCTTTCCGTGTATCAACATCCCGTACTGCGATTGCCAACCCGCCTGTAATGCTTGGTGAATAAGGCAACAATACCTTCATGATCCGTACATAGAGATCTATGAGGAAGGCCAATATCCAGCAGTGGACGTCCTACGGCTGAGATGATGATGATGGTGTCTCACGGTCAGCAGTCCTACAACTGCTGATGTTGATGCACTGAAAGTCGCTGCTGCCCATCTTCCGGAAGCAACCCTTGGCAGATTCTTACTGCATACACGGGCAAGAGAGTAGAGGAAACATTCCACTGCCGTCAACCCACGGGTAAAAAAAAAATTGTTGGAAGTTACTCATATTGAATCTACAGCCTACGTCGCAACGTCAAGTGGGTACTTCCGGGGGATTTCACCGCGAAATATATCGCTCTCGTTATCATCAGTTCCATGTAAGGTTCTATTCGAGTTCACGAAGCGTGTGTTATTTGAACAAAGTCTCTCAGTTAAGCTGTGTTTCCGACGATTTGGTTATATGTATCCAATGAGGTAACGTTTTACGATGATCGTTTATAAACAGCTGTATGTTGATAAAACAGTTTTCCAGAAGTAACTTTCACATCTATACAGCACCAGCAGACTCAGACTCAGTCCACGAGGTCAGCAGGGCACTCGAAACGTCGGGAAATAATAAAATAAGGCAATTACTCGATAAAGTCCCGTTAATCAGTTTAAAATTAAACATTTATTAATTCGATAGATGTTAAGATTTTCAAAGAAATGAAAAAAATGATATATAGATGTTAAGATATTTAGTTTTTGTCGACCTCCATGGCTCAGTTGATCTTGTAGCCGGTTTAGACATAGGAGGCTGCGAATTCAATCCCCGCTGGGAGACAAATTATTGCTTTTCGAAAATATTTGTCTCGAGTGTGGGGTTCTCGAAGTATGATAATGTACTCCCTACAAAAAAAAGCAATCAATCACCTGGTTTCCATGGTACAAGCTGCAAGTTCAACCTTATATTTTGACACCAATAAACTAATAGGCCATGACCTAGATTATGAAATAGCATTCTTTGTGTAAAATGTCCCCGTGGCGTACTTAGGTACTTATACTAAAGTTCATGGGAGCGAAAACGCAAAAGTGTGCATACTTTTCAATTCAATTCAATTCGTTTATTATAAATTTAGATATGACATAACAGACTTATCCATATGGCTATATCTATTTACAAACACAACTTAACTATAATATGTACATTACAAATTTAGTATGAATACATGACTTTTGCCTGCGGCCTTGTTTTAACCGGAAAGTAACAGCCTAGGTATGTTTATTCTCAAATTATAACGATCTATTATAGATCTTAATAACCTATATTCTACAAACATATCAGCCAAGTCTCCATTTGGTAGGTAGTCTGAGTTTAGTGGCACGAAAACCTTAGAAATAAGGGAATGTTAAAAAAAACGTGGTTACGAAAAATCTATTAAAGCCATTACATTTAATAATCAAACGGTTTTTCAAAAAATCCATTATCCGCACTTTGTGGCGGCGGTCATTTTGAATGTTCTCTAAAGTTAAAAGAGTAGATATTGCATATTATTGTCAGTCACCTCAACTAAAAATAGATGCAAAATTTCAGCTCAATCGGTGTCTGGATATAATTCTAATTAAGCTTGCAAGATTTGACGTATGCGTGTACGTAAGACGTAATATGTGAGTCAAAGCCAAAATAGACCCAAAGGCCTTAAACGTCAATTAACAAAATAATAAAAGAAAAAAACGCATTTGATTGAAAGAACATAATTAAAGTCGTCCGCTTCAGATTTTTTTTCTAAGTGTAAAAGCTAATATAACCATAATGTAAAAAGTAAATTGGTATATCGATATCGATGACTTATACAGTAACTGTATTCGTTCATAACCTACACCTAGTAAGTTTTAAGCCTTCACTAATTTAAACACAAGTATTCGAAACAATGTTCGCAAAATAAATGAAATTTGAATTTGACAATAACACAAAACAAACCAAACAAAACTCTTTACAAGTCTGAGAGATTACATCATAGCGCAATGCTCCAGCGCTGAAATGCGTGCATTGTTGTACGACACTCGACGCTCGCATCGCTGCCATCGCCGGCTTGTACATGTGCCTACAGTCGGCGTAAAGAGTATCCTACATATATTACAAGAACATAAAGTTTGTACTTTCGTACGTAATGTGGTAGGTGATCTTCGATAAACTCCTAACGACTTGTAGGTTTATGCTTCTTTTAGATTCAGAAGTGAATAGCAAGCCATTTTTTTCTGAGTTCGCTTCGTGGAAAGAAAAGACTCTAACGTAATAGACATCACAACAATTATGTAATTATCATGTAATCGCATCATAGCGATTGCGCTAATGTATGTGCCTACAGTCGGCGTAAAAGTATCTAACTATTACCACTATTACAAAGAGGTTCTTTTAGTACAAAGAAGTAAAGTTTGTACTTTCTTACGTATGTTGTAGGTGATCTTCGATAAACTCACCTAAGGACTTGTTGGTATGTTTCTTTTGAATTCTAAAGAGAATATTTCCTGTGTACGCTGCGAAGGGAGAAGACACTAATATTTATTATAAATGCTAAAACCAGTCTTTACAAGTCTGAGAGATTACATCATAGCGCAATGATCCAGCTCTAAAATGCGTGCTTGTACGATACTCGCATAAAGAGTATGTGTGCGTATAGTCGGCGTGTGTAAAGAGGTGCTCATAGTACAAAGAGGTAGTTTGCTACTTTCGTACGTATGTTGTGTAGGTAATCTCCAAAAAAAACCCGCAGTAAATCGTTCAGCAATCCTCGTTCAATGCTGGCTGTAATGTAACAGTCACCGGAAGGGTAATTTTGTGCGTCGTTATGAATGGTGATCATCATCTCCGAAAAAACACTCAGTAAATCTTTCAGCAATCTACTTTTAATGCCGACTGCAATGGTGCAATCCTAGGGCTATTATGATGATGATGATGACGACAATATCCTCATTTCCCGCCCCTTATCCCATTCTATGGGGGTTCGGCACATCATGCTTTCCTCTCTCAGACGTTATCTTCTTACACACACACACAGTCTGGCCTGCCTTTCGCACCCCCTTCATTCTTATTTCATCTTATATTCGATTCATCCCCATCACATGGACGCAGATGCTGACTGTACCGTGTCTATGAAAATTCATTAAGAAGATTAACTGCGAGGCTTTCAGTTGTTTACCGAACTGTAACCGGGATATATGGCGTCATTTGGAGTCAATTTCAGTCAAATAGCGCTCAAATAGCGGGGGATCAATCTCTCTGCTTTTTATTACTTAGATTGTGTGTTCGGGACCTACATATATAAATTTCTTAATGGTAACAGCATAGAATAAATGCTGAGTGACGGTAGTCGTAACCTGATCTACGATTAAGGTACGTCATTATTTTTATATATCGTTTCTAGAGAAAAGTTATCTCAAATTTAAAAATAATGACGGCGAGATAACGGTATAAAATAAATGATAAACGGACAATGATACGGTTTGCCAAACATACCGGAACACTTAAAGCCGCAAACTCAATTCATATTCTGTTAATATGTTTTGGTAAACGTAAAAAACATACACCAACTTCCAACAACAGGTCTACGGTTAACTACAGATCTCTCCACAGCGCGTGGCCGCGTATTGGCCTCGCTACCCGTTGAGCACACGCGCGCGCATGGAACTCAAATCACTTTTAGATCTCGGCAGCGTATTCTTCGAATACGTCTGTCGAATACGTCATCGCAAGCGCGAGTGTTGTATTCGTGAAGTGCGTTGAGTACCATGGAGCAGGAGGACGCTGGCAGAACACGGGATCCCCCGGACCACGCCCGTCTGCCAAAAGTTTGCACGTCGGAGTACGACCCCCGGCTACTTGCTGAACCACCCAGCGGCGACTGATAATATCGGACCGTTTGTGCTCTGATTACTGTGTGATAGGTTATAAGAATCAATATAGCCTTGGTTCTTAAACATTCTAGTATGTGTTTTATAATATTTATTCCACCCTTATTCTTTCCCTTCCCCTCTGCTGTTACGCTTGTAAGACTAAACACGTTTGCTGCCTTGCTGAGTTGGTCTTGTTAGATATAAGCAGTAAGTACTTATTTATTTAGGAAACTCTAGGAATATACCTAGGGACTAATACTAAATCTGACACGTGCGTTGTACTCGGGAAAAATATAGCCTATGTGTTAATCCCGGTTAACATCTAAACATCAACATCCCGTACTGCGCTCGCCAACCTGCCTGCCAAGCGTGGGGCGCATGGCAACCACCTTTCATGATTTAGGTCCTCAAGGTCCAGTATTGGACGTCCTACGGCTGTGATGATGATGATGATGATACATTATAGATAAATAAATTCCCGACTCTGACAAAAACGTTCTCTTCAAAAGAATTATTTATCGTGTTTCCAATATAAACATTGCTCAATCACAAAAATCCAATCCATTGAAATCTCTTTGTAAAATAAGACCCAAACGAATGTTTAGCAGTACGTTCTTTTGCATGAACATGTTATTTGCATTAAAATAAAACAAAGGGAGTTAGGATTTCAAGCCTTTTGGAGCATCATCTTTGATTACGGTACAGACAAGTAATGGTGAATAGTAACTATTATATAAACACAACTTTTACAAGCTATTTTTATTTTTAAAGTGTAAACCCACACTAAAATTTATGTGAATATTAATTTTTAGTTATTTAATTTATTTATTATTTATTTTATTTATTAATTTTATTTTATTCTTTTTATAATTTTTTATTTTATTTCATTTTCTTCACTGGTTTATTCGCGGTTGGAAAGGTACAAGTCAGCGAGAGGAACATGAGGGCTAACGCTATCAAACGTCAATTTTGATTTAGTTAGCAGGCGTTGTTGTATACCTACGTCACAAAGTTAATTCACCAATTGACGTTTGACAGCGATTATTGCAAGATTTACGCCTGTTGCAAACCTGTCGCGAGATACGTTATCAACCTACGGGTTACCGGAGGACACGCTGCAGCGATCGACTGACCTGTAATTGAACGTTTTTGTCAGAGTCGGGACTTTATTTATATTTAATGTCTGATCATCATCACAGCCGGAGCGACGGAGGACGTCCACTGCTGGAGCTTGAGGACCTAGATCATGAGGGGTGGTTCCCATGCGCACCACGCTTGGCAGGCTGGTTGGCGAGCGCAGTACGGGATGTTACCCTTCCTCTTATGCCCGTGGATGAAGTAAAAACCTGCTAATGTACCTATCCCTTCGGAAGATGGGCAGCAGCGTCTTTTCGTGTTTCAACATCCCATACTGCTATCGCCAACCCGCTTGCCAAGCGTGGTGAGAGTAAGAACCTGCCACGGTATCCCTTCGGAAGATGGGCAGCAGTGTCTTTCCGTGTTTCCACAACCCATACTGCGCTCACCAACCCACTTGTTAAGCGTGGTGAGTATGGCAATATATCTACAAGTAGTGATCATGGGTGAGAATATTAATACACGGAATAACGCTGCTGCCCATCTTCCGGAGG
Source organism: Pasiphila rectangulata (assembly GCA_963082625.1). NCBI lineage: Eukaryota > Metazoa > Arthropoda > Insecta > Lepidoptera > Geometridae > Pasiphila > Pasiphila rectangulata. Next base: position 4,372,167 of record OY720244.1, on the reverse strand, counting down.
TATGTCAGATGCTTACTGTATGAGAGGAGAGGCACTATTCTTGGCACCCACGGGCCACGGCCTCAGAGAGGACCAGCAACATTCTACTGCCGGCACCCCTAGGCTTCAGAGATGCAGGTACTGCAAGACCTAAAATAAATTCATCATCATCATCATCATCAGCTTTTATCGACCCACAGCTGGGCATAGGCCTCCCTTTGATTTTGCCATTCGCCTCTGTCGTAAGCTATTCTTAGCCAGGTGCAACCCACGGTCTTCCGAACATCGTCAACCCATCGGGATGGTGGACGACCCCTTTTTCTGTACCTTTCATCATCATCATTTCAGCCATAAAACGTCCACTGATGAACACAGGCCTCTCTCATGGATCTCCATGAGCGGTAGTTGCCATTCTCAGCACGCTCGGCAGGCGGATTGGTGAGCGCAGTATGGGATGTTGATACACGGATAGACGCTGCTGCCCATCTTCCGGAGGTATCCCTTAGCAGGCTCTTACTGCATCCACGGTTAGGAGAGGAGGGGTAACATTCTACTGCCCGCACCCCACGGCTGTACCTCTAACTAGCTTCAAACCCGAGTGTGATGTACAACAACCATGTGAAGTATTAATTTATTTTAGATTGTGGAGGGCCTTAGTGCAGTTGGCAGAGTGCCTGCAAGTAGTCTTTTGAGCTTTTCTATTGAAGTGCAACGTTATGGGGTTCAGCCAGGGTTCAACTTGCCAATTTATCTGCTGGAGGAATATCTTTAGACATTTTTGTTCTAAAATGTCTTATGTTTTATGTCGGTGATAACAAATGTATTAATCTATATATGTATATAAAACTCAAAGTCCTGACTGACTCACTGACTGACTGACTGATATATCGAGTATCCTAGAGGGATCCTAAGAAGGGATTTTTCGAAATTCCCAAGTAATAGGGAATAAATGGGATTTATATTTTCGAATCAAAGTGGCTCTGCGTGAAAAAGGGGATTTTACGTTTTACGACTTCCACGCGAACGAAGTCGCGGGCAAAAGCTAGTAAAGTATAACACAACATATGATAAAATTTAATTCACTATTCAGCAAAAAAATTAGAGGTGTATTGTGCATTGTCCACCGTGATGCTCTCCTGAGAACTCCTTAAAGTACCGGAGAAGGACTCTGGGCCGCCGGCAGCATTCCCTGAGCATTCCCGAAGGATATGCAGATGTTGAAGAAGAAGAAGGGCATGACTCTATGAGCTCCTGCAGTCCCGTCTCTGATCTGGCGTCCTTTGTTGCGGTACAATGCAATAGCACGTGCTCCACTGTCTCCTCCTTCTCAAGACACCCGCGACATAGTCCACTGTCTGTGGCCCCTGTCTTTAGAAGATGGTGGTTTAGATCGCAGTGTCCCGTGATGATGCCCACCATCATCCGTAAGTCTTGTCTTGTCATCTTAAGCAGGGTGTTGGTTATCTTTTTGTTTCTCTCTGGTAGCATTAGTTTTGTATGCTTGCAGTCCGGTCTGCGTTCCCATATTTTCTGGTGTTCTTTTACAGAATTCATTTTAAGCTGCCCCTTTTCCAGAGGTCTCTCTTAGCATCCACGGGTATGAGAGGAGGGGTAACATTCTACTGCCGGTAACCCACGCCAAAAATAATATAAGCTTTGAAAATATTTCTAAAACAAACAGGCGAATGCATACCTTTCACGGTTTCCAATAGACTGGTCTCGGTGTTCTAGTTTTTACGTGCGAGTTAATCTCTGGAACGGGGTGACCTGCTCGGGGAGCCAAAAATTTAAGCTCTAAGTACACACTGCGAACGGGCTTTTAGCATTCATTTTTAAATAAATAATAAATAATGTTGTACAATTCACACAGCATCATCTAGTCCCAAGCTAAGCAGATGTGTTATGACTGATATCATTACAGCCATAAAAACGTCCACTGATGAACACAGGCCACCCTCATGGATCTCCATGAGGGGTAATTGCCATGCTCACCACGCTTGGCAGGCGGGTTGGTGAGCGCAGTATGGGGTGTTGATACACGGAAAGACGCTGCTGCCCGTCTTCCGGAGGTAGGTATTTAGCAGGCTCTTACTGCATCCAAAGGCATGAGAGGAGGGGTAACATTCTACTGCCGGCACCCCACGGCATGACTGATATTAATATATACTTGACAGATAAATATTTTTTTATTATATATAGAAGACATCGAGAACACCCTGAATAAATACATATCAACAGATCATATAGACATTTATGTATTCATGATAAGATCGATGGCCTTATAGCATGGGAACGGATAACTGATGTTGAATTCATCATCATCTCACCCGAAGGCCAGCTGTCTACGTCCACTGCTGGACTCAGGCCTCTTAAGTGGATCTCCAAGATTATGAGACGGTTGTTGCCATACTCACCACGGTACGGGTTAGTGCTGGATGTTCATACATGGACGCTGCTACCAATCGTATCTCTTGTCAGGTTCTTACTGTATTCACGGGCAAGAGAGGAGGGGCAACATTCTACTGGCACCTCACGGCGATGTTGACACATTGACGATGTTGGCGTCAAAGATTTCAACTTTTTTCAGCAATTACAAAATATTTAGAATTAACTGTTCATGTTTTAAATTTTTCATGTTTTTTACTTCAAATTTACAATTGGTTTACACGATTGGTTAACTATTACAAAAGAAAAACAAACACAAAAAATGCTTTATAAAAACATAGATTTTCAATTCATAGGTAAAGAAAACTGTCTATAGACGGTCTATAGATGCCAACTGTACATATAAATCTATACACCCTTTTCGAAATGATAATTAGATTTTACTGGGGTGGGGTGCCGGCAGTTTGCCGTGGGGTGCCGGCAGTAGAATGTTGCCCCTCCTCTCATGCCCGTGGATGCAGTAACAGCCTGCTAAGGGATACCTCCGGATGATGGGCAGCAGCATCTTTCCGTGTAACAACATCCCGTACTGCGCTCACCAAGCCGCCTGCCAAGCGTGATGAGTATGGCAACTACCCCTTTGTTCAGTAGTGGACGTATTACGTTGCTGAAATGATGATGATGAATTACCAATTTCAAACGAGAATTACTGCTTAAGCGCTTACGATTTTACATTTCAAGCTGGTTGGTTCCCCTCCGTCCGCGTTTTACATTGTAATTTAAACAATTACATTCAAATAATTGTTTATCAATTCGTCGCCATAAGGTTCAGGTAAGCAACCAAAACAAGCAAGGCAGGAACTGACAGCGCTGTAAAATTATTTATACAAATGTCAAAGGGCAATTTTCATCAAAGCCAAACTGTTTGAACCTATATCCGGCTTATGCGGCCGGCGGATATTAAGAACATACATTGCATAATATTGATGGTGATGGAATATGAAAATCAAACTCCTATATATAGTTTGTAATTTTTATAGTGTTGAACCACACTTAGGTAAAACATTTCAAGGAAATTAAAAACCTTTAAAAAAAATTACAATTCCGCAGGGATTCGAATCCACGTACTTCAAATCGATCCTTGATGCTTTTAAAAGCCGGAAGTGCTTTAACCACAATGCTACGGAACCCGTGTTGGGTACTGCTGAAATTCTTGATAAGGTGATATTGGTTGAGCATCGATAAGTGCGCCATCTACAGGTAACTACTAGAGTTCTCCTGTTCATTGTTTGAAGTTTCATTCATTAGTTTATAAGGTTTTTCATTTCCTTGAAAAACTTTTATTTAGTCAATCAGTTTGTTTTAAAAACAAAACCGGTCAAGTGCGAAACAGATTCCATGTTCCGTGCTGCCAAACAATTTTATTTTCTAAGTTTTTATTGGGTTAGGACTATCCATAAACCGGTCGAAGACACAGCTCATGACAAACAGCATAAAGCGTAGTCGAAGTAGATGGGTAATACAGTATGTCGCAAAGTATATCTACTTGGGCCAGATTATCTCCTTCAACAACCGGCAAGACCACGAAATCGGTCGGCGCATTGAAAACGCCTGGAGGAGCTTCTGGTCAACGAAACAGCTATTGAAGGGCACTGACACTGAAGCGAAAACTAATCGACATGGGTATCTTGGCCATATTGACTTACGGAGCTTAAACCGAGTCTTTAACAGAGTCACAAAAGTCCAACCTCAAGATTTGCCAGGGAGCGATGGAGAGATGGAGCATCCTAAGCATCAAACGTACAACAAATAGATCGCGTTAAAAACACTGACCTACGCGCAAAAACTGGGATTGCAGATGTAGGCATAAAGACGGCTCGCTTATGTGGGTTTGGGCAGGCTATGTGACTCCAAGTGGGCAACGAAGTCGCAGTAGACCCAGAAAGAGATAACGAGAAAGTAGGTCAAGAAAAAAAAAGTTTTTATTCGTCGGAGAACAATAACAGCGACAATATCGAAAATATTGTTGTATAATACGCGTATCTAGCTGATAACATGTATGTAAGTATGGCAACTACCACTTATGGATCTCCATGAGAGGCCTGTGTTCAGTAGTGGACGTCTTACGGCTGAAATGATAATTGCATAAAATCACATTTTCAAAATTGATTTTGTGTTCGAATAGACACAATTTCAATATGGTCCTATTTTTTCAAGTCCCGATTCTGGTGACGGGATCTATGAGGAATAAAGTAATTGTACACGACCTAAAGTTTTAGGCAACATTTTGTTGCCCGGGCAATTCAATGGCTGTCTACTGGAGTCCCTCAAGGCATAGTTTCATGTCCTAAATTTACTTTTAAGCGCTAATTAGATACAGTTTACCAGATTTGTTACTATATTTTTGTTGTTTATTTAGATATTATTATGGATATCCGCTAAGTCATGCCAGAATCAATTAATTTCTTTATCCGATTTGTTTGTAAATTTCTTTAGTCACTAATATACCGAGCAGATTGATCAGGATTAACGCACTGGCTACTTTTTATCCGAGTACGACGCTTCCGAAGCTGCGGGTTGAAGCAAGTCATAACTAAGATCTTAACGATGTGACATTATCTTGGAAGGCATACGCAAAGTGCAAGCATTTGCCAAGAGCAATGAGCATTTCGCTTTGATACTATTTGAAGACTACAGGAGTGCATGTTGCATCCATTGCGAATAAATTTACGTAGCGTATTTGATGTGCAAGGTTCATGTGAGATGTAACCAGGTAATAATATAGTATACGAAGCCTTATTCTCGTGTTGTAGAATCATCATTAGGATCATCACCATTATCACCCCGGCCAGCAGTGGACGTCCACTGCTATCATAATTATATATTAATAAGCATTTGGGTAAAGGCTTCCCGCTTTATCACTTACTGAAATCAAGCACGATTTATGTTTACAATTATTTCATATTAAGAGTTATATTGCCTCTCCTCTCTCGGCCGTGTATGCAGTAGGAACCTGTTAAGGGAAGAGCGAGCAGCGTCTATCCGTTTATTAACAGCCTGCCAAGCGTGGCGAGTATGGCAACCACCCCCTCATGTTCTTGGAGATCCATGAGGGAGGCCTGTCATATATGCAGTGGACGTGGACAGCTGTCCCACGGTAGAGATGAATGATGAATGTAGAGTGAAATTTGGTATAATTTGAGCTATTGTAAACAAAGACAAAATTTTAAACTTATTATTATAAATATTTATGTTATTATTAATATTTATGTTATTATTTGATTTGTGATTCATTAACTAAAATTCAGGTTGTATAAAAGTTCAGCTAGAAATATTTAGGAATAAATATCTAAATTGTGTCATTCTATAATTAGAAAGAACGTATCGTGTTCCTATTAAAAAACTACACGTTACTGTTTACCAAATAAAAGTACTGACTAAGCCATTTCCTTTTATGAAAACACTGACACAATAGAATAGTGTTTTTCTAAAACTATCTAAGTCAGGAATTTTCTAGTCTTGGCTCCATACTGCATGAAAATGGTCATATTACGTTGCTTTTGCAATGCAGCGAAAGTAAGTGCTTCCTTAGACGATAACGGGTTGTTCAAAAGCTTGTAGACACTCGAGCTACTAGACGTTATTATTTTTTACCACTTGACATGATTACGCAGTATAATAACAAAGCTGACATAAACTGATCATATTGTTTTTATATCACATCGATCATATCAAATAACATTCCGAATAACAAACCGGAGACACTATACAGCATAAAACAGTAACACCTTCCAACCGCAAACAACAAATCAATAGCATAATAGCCATAAGTCCTAAATTGTGCTGGATTAGATCCTTTATAACAATTCAAACGTTTTAAAATTATTTAGAATTAGTTTGGTATAAATTTATATACCTATTTTTTGTTTTCAACGGGAATGATGTTTAATTGATAGTTTGTAAAGATTTCCAAATTAAAGATTTAATACTATTTGAAACAGACATGTCTATAACTTTGTGAAACAAGTTATTATGAATAAACAGCATTAATAAATATTTAGAGAAAACAACATTCAGTTGCCTCGACCCTAACCTAACCAGCCCAACTCCTTGAAATACCGGAGAAGGACTCGGGGTCGCCGGCAGCATTCCATGAGCATCCCCGAATCATCCGTAGGTCTTGTCTTGTCATCTTAAGCAAGGTATTGGTTATCTTTCTGTTTTTCCCTGGGAGCATTTGTTTTGTATCCAATATACGTATTTTAATCCCAGCATGAAATGAAGAACACGTTAACATTTACCAGACTATTTTGTGGAAATAAAAATATTTCTCCCGTAACTCTCTCATCAAAGTCAGGAACACGCGTAAACTTTTGCCATCAAAGAGCCCTACCGGTCTTATCCCATGTTGACTTGCTAAGAGTTCAACAATCCTAAGCAAACACTTACTTTTACAACTTATGGATTTCTCATTGTGGTTAAGCTGAGTTGGTATTCTGATTTTATACAGGGTTGAGTTTATGAAAACGGCCTTGATTTCGGCCTAAGTGAAATCCTGGGGGTTGGATTAAATGTGAAGATGGTTGGTTATTTTTTTTTATATGTTGATTAAATACGGTTATGTTAGCGCCGTGAGGTGCCGGCAGTAGAATGATACCCCTCCTCTCATGCCCATGGATGCAGTAAGAGCCTGCTAAGGGATACCTCCGGAAGATGGGCAGCAGCGTCTATCCGTGTATCAACATCCCATACTGCGCTCACCAACCCGCCTGCCAAGCGTGGTGAGTATGGCAACTACCCCTCATGGAGATCCATGAGGGAGTCCTGTGTTCATCAGTGGACGTTTTATGGCTGAAATGATGATGTTAGCTCTAGACGTTTCCAGCTCTATAAAATTTGGATACTTCTGGATAATGTCTGACTAAACCAAGAGATTCCGGTAAATTATCCTACATGAACACAACCCCAAGAATATGGATCTTGTACAGTCTGTTTTAAAAGCTGTGTAAATATCTACGAGTAGAATAGTTGTAGAACGACCACGCTGTAAATATGCTACGGTGTAGAAGTGCTACGGGGTGCTACAGCAGAGGATAATAACCACCTTGCTCTGCCAGCATTTTGACTGGGCTTTAAACTGACTTATACATCTCATAACTAACAAATACGCTATAAAATCTCAAACAACAACAAGTTATTTTATAAAATGCAAATAAACAAAGCGGACACTGGCTTTATCGTTTCTTTTTATGGTGCGCAAGTAGATTCAAATAGCAAAAAAAAAACAAGAAAACAATCATAAATTAACACTTGAACCAGGTGTTATCGCGTTAGTTTTTGACTTGATTGCACCAGTCATGATCGCAGCGACTTTAATAATGGCTACAAAACTGGGTCAGAGAGTAGGATATATAGCAAAACTGAGTCAAAACTTTACTTAGGAACTTTGCTAGAATTTTGTTATGAAAGCGTGTGATCCCGACAGAGTAGAGGATACCTCGCTACGGATGATACGGTAGGACGTGCCCGAGGTGTAACATGAATATTTGCTTATTCATCGTGAATAAGCAAACATCGTGAAGATGAGGGATTCCCTTTATAGTTCACGTTTAGAGGTATCTATTTATGTCAACCCCTGCTTTGCTTTCGCCTCCATTTGTAATAATTATAAATATTTTTAAATATTATTTAGAAAATAATAAGCGAAAGTATTTTTTTAAAATAAAATTCACAAACAACCTAAACAATTATTTATTCAAAATCAATGAACTCAACTGATTAAATAATTAAGTCTCTAATTTAATAATTATCAAACAAAGTTTTTAACAGTACTAAGAAACGTCCGCACAGCACGAGAGCTCGAGGAAGAAAGGGGCCGGGTTTTCTTTTTTTCGAAATGACATTATATTTTGTTGACCGCAGATGGGCATGAAAACGTTACTGGACGTTACGGCGAGCGCAGAGGGCGCCCAGCCGCAAAAGTTAGGTTGGGACAACAAGCTCAAGGGCACTACTAAGGTTGAACCACGGCTTGGACTGTTGCCAGATTTTTATATTTAATGATGGTTAACATCCAGGTGCAAAACTGCAACTTAAGATGGAAGAGTGTATTCTTCGGCCTCGCCGGCGAGACCGGTTATTGAATATGTGCCTAGCAGCTAGTGTAGGACGGGTTGACGTCACCTCCGGGTTAGCGGCGCGGTGATCTCGTCAACGGGCAAGCCGAGAACGTGTCTCGGTCGACGGAGAAAAGGAAGGGGCCGGGCCTACGGCGCTGCTCCTTTTATAGCCATGTCTTTTTTTTAATAAATTCATCTGCCTACAATATAATACTTAAGTTAAGATTATGTTACTTTTTGTGTTTGTGTTTAGTAGAATAATAAACATACTTTATTGATTATATCCTGAAATTGATTAATACCTTAATATCTTATTATTTTCGATGTCTTTGCTGTGGTCGGTGTTGCGCCCTGTGGAGCAAATATGGTGCCACTGGAAATCAGTGCCATGTTCTCACGGCGTGTGCTTAGTTGGTGACCAATTTGTCTCATAAGATTTTTTATTCTGTTTAAATTATGTAATTTTAATCTACATGTGTACCTATGATTCGTAAATAAATAAATTATGATTCTTATTTATTGTTATTCCTAAAGTAAACAAAGTCAGTTAACGTTATTGGTCCCGGTCACCGGCGCGGCGTCCGGTTTAACCTATGAAATTAGAAAAGAAAGAATTGACAAATTTCAATCAAATTACGGCACTGCTGGCATTTAATGTAAATTCTCAAACAAATTTCTTAAACATTCGAATTTTCACTCGCCTTTTCAGAAACCTATAAATATAACATACAAATCTCATTAAATATTTCTTCAAAAAATAATCAAAAACATTTTATTTATAATTAATTGGCTATGGCTGAGAGAAAGTTACTTGATTCCACTTTACTAACATTTTGGATATACATATCTCGTCCTCGTTTTGCCAGTTGTAAGTGCTTACAAATAAGACCAAAATGGTTTTTTTTAAATTAGACTGAAGTACCAATTAGGTATCTTAAGAGATGAAATCATTTTTGTTTTATACATTTTTACAAAAAAAGATCTTAATTATAATAATAAAAGTGGATATAAAACTACAACAACAAAGTACTTGTCGTTGCTTTTTAAAAAAAGTTTCTCATTTAGCAGGTTAAAATAATGTTTGCCTTTTATGGAGATTTTTTCCATGGTAGTTTCCATTGCAAAGAAACTTACGTATTTAAGTATTTTTATTAATCATCTAGCCCACAATCCTAATAACTCTGGGTGCTATAAATTATAAGCTCACTTTGCGGCTACTTGAGGCGTTCTGTGAAAAATATTTTTTTTGTTTAATTATCTGTGTCTTAATAAATTTAACGTACTTAGTTTCCAACAACGCCAGCCTCAATACTAACGATTATTTCTATTCACCAAAACCATTCGCTTTACTATAACGATTCTAGTAAATGGAACATCGTATTATCATTCAAAACTTGTCTCCCATCGCACACGTAAGAAGAACGGCCTGCTTTCGTCTCGCAGTTCAGTGCGAATTGAGAGCAAACAGTAACAGTGGCGGGAACATGTGCGAAACTGTGCCGAGACGTCGATTGCTGTTCGAGTTTGCTGCATCTGGACGAAAGATAAGATGTGCTTTATTCAGCCTACTGCGAAGAAAGAGTGCGGTTTAGTCAGCCGTATGACCGTATTTATTTTACAGGTAAAGAAAGATTTTGCTATCTCTACTTTCGCAAAACGCGATTGTTATTTGTCTAGAGTGACTTCTATGTTTTTTTAGTCAGATCATCGTTGCGCAATCAATAAACAAATACTCGTAATGCAAGACATTATACAGTGCCGTGTAAACAGAAAAATAGCAAACACTAAAATTTAAAGCTACAAGCTTTTTTTATTACATATATTGTGTAAAGACGTTTTAAGTTGACATTAAACTTTAATGGAAAATGTTTATTTTATTATTTTTAGTGGATGGGTACGTTTAAATCAAAGCTTGTTTGTTAAAAAGTTTTTTTACTTTTAATTTATTAGATTTGAATTTATACAGTCTTACATTTTGATCGTTTTAATCCCTTGGACAGGTGGTTTAACTTACATAATACTTTTCATCAACAACTTACACAGCGTCATATCTCTTAAAATGAAAAAACTAGCAAGTGAAAACTTAATATTCGCAAAATGTATGAAACCAGTAGTAGCGTCGAGAGTTAGTTGTACGGCGGTGCGTAAACCCCACCCACTTTATGAACGTACCTAGGTTATTGACTCACTCAGCTGATTCCAAATTTTCCTTTATACTTTTACGGGCTTAGGACCGTCATAATTATTTTTAGCCTAGATTATGGGAACTAATTAAATTTAAACAATTATGCTTAAAGCGGTAAATAGTAAAAATAATTTCCTACAGGTTTGCTAGTAGGTAGGTACCTATTTATGGCGTATTTAAAAATTTGGAATCAAAATTATTTACAACGGATTTGAAAATAAAACTTTCTTGTTATTAATTATCAAATGATTTGAAAAAAGTTCTGTTACATACCTCTAAGTAGGTACCTTTGATTTATTTAATAGTTATGGATGGAGTCCTTCATGATGCAAGAGCTTCCAAACGTAGTATTGACTCACGTTATTCCTAATTGCAGCCATATTTGTACTACGCCTGGGATCTCGTTCAAAGTATTCCAGGATTTCCCCGTCTAGTTCGGGTGTCTAAACGGGTTGGCGACCGCGGCCCTGAGCATGTGACGGTGTGGTGAATTACACTTTTACAATTAACAGCCGCTGCGTAGCCGCCACAATTGTCTGACCAGATGGAATTTGCGGGTTGGGTGAGTATACCACTCAGTCGTAAAGATTGCAGGTGGTTTGGTTCGCTGTAGAGACGACGAGCCGCTTACGCAACGTAATCCGCGTTTGCATAAAATTACACCATTGCAACGAACTCCAGGTTGGAGAACACGTAATTACGTGACGTCATTTTTTTCGCTCGACAAGGATCGTAAACACTAAACAGTGATGCACCACCGATGACGTCTTAGAGAAACTGATTTGATTTATTTAGATGTGCCGACCTTAGAGCGCGGCTCGCTCGCATTTTAAATCGCCAATCAAATGGGGATTGGGGGCGGAGCTTAGTTAGCATTGGCTAATTTTCATGAGTCCACGTGGACTGCGCTTACGCGTCATTGGTGAAATAGGTCATAGACCTTTACAGTAGTAGTGTCGGTCTCTTTGAATGTCATCTACCTGTGAACACATGTTTGAATGGTACTACTATTGGTTCGCATCGCTTTTTCACTAATGCGAGAATTGATTCGAGTTTAAAAGAAAATATAATTTTATTTTTTAATTTTATCTTTACAAATCGATAGTGTTTCATGTACTGGATCACCCCTTCACGGGATTAAAACGATCAAAAAGTAAGGCTGTATAATACAAACTAAGACACTGATTAAAAATAACATTTTTACAACTGTATGTGATTGTGAGTGAGTGCGTGAGTGTGATTGTTTGTGTGTGTGTGTGAGTGTGTGTGAGTGTGTGTGTTATTAGTGGGTGTGTGAATTCGTAATCAAGCAAAACAAATACAAATTGGCCAGTAAGTTACAATATATTTTTCTTATTTTTTTTTCTTAAGTTGAAAAGCATATTATATTTTCAGCTTCTTCGTAGGAAAGAGTCAGTAGCCACTTGAGGCATTTGCTTTTGCAATCATAAATAGATAGGAGAAATATGTTTAATTTGCTATTTATATGGTTGTACACGAAAGACTGCAGTAAAAGAAGTGACGGCTCGCTGTGGTCGTAGTGCGACATTCGACTTTACGGACCTTGTCTGATCTTCTCTTAGGAACATTAGAGTTCTTGTTAGAGAAGAGTTGAGAATGTTTACGAAGAATGGATTGAAGAATGAAAAACTTGCGAACAGATTACACTTGGGATAAAGAAAAGAGATCTGATGTGGGAAAAAGAATAGGTTTACCTTTAGGACAGCTCTTTGAGCTCTTTCAAGCCGTATCATCCTAGACTTAGCTGCACACCCCCAAGGGGATAAACAGTATGTCAATTTGGATTGGGCCAGTGAAAAATATACAGTTTTTAAGGTTTTAAAGTCTAGGGAGGCTCTCAGGGATAAATAATGATAAATACAAAAATGAGCTTACTAACTCGAAAGACCATTTGTTTAATTTGAGGTTCCCAAGATAAAGTGCCATAATTAAATATACTAGTTTTATTAACTATTTCTTTTCCTCGATACAGCAAACGGTCAGGACGTTGAGAAAGGCCAATAGAGTAAGTTAATATCTCCACCGGTAAAGTTAGAACAAGATAGCAATGTGGGTACAACCTTAAGGAAGCTAGCTCAAAACCGACTCTTATCTCCAAGAATTTACGATCTACTTCAACACATAAACATGATACAATTTAGCTTAACTTTGCAGACAATGTCATAGAACAAATCTTTTTAGTTTAACATCTGCTGAAAGTCAAAATCCACATAAAATTTTATCGTGAACTAGCTTTTGCCCCCAATTCTAGCTGAGTATATCAATATCAATCCGTTTCGTGATAGAAGTAACCTAATATCCATTCCTTAATTTCAAATATTAGGATCGTGTGGGTTTCTTTAGTTTCATAAATATAACAAAACTAGCTTCTACTCGCCGCTTCGCACGCGTTGTACCCGGATAAAAAGTAGCCTATGTGGGATTGATTGATAGAATTATAGATCAGTCAATATTACGAGTATCATTAAGTCTTATTATGGGATCGAGGACGACGTACTCAACACTATTAGTAAAAAATAACAAATAATCAATATGTCTGCTATAAATCCTGTAATGGTGAATGGGTCACGTGTTTGTCACGATTAGGTTTATATTTATCGTGAACATAATCATTTCTACATTATGCCAGCTCAAAAAACTGGAAACCGAATCTTAAATTTGTTTTTATCACGTGTATTAATGAAGAATATTTTGAAATAAATACGCGGGCAATGCTGCAGTCAGCTGCTAGTTATTAACATTATGAATTAATAAGTTTCGAAACGCAAATAGTCAACCCACTAAGAGTTAGAGTGAAATGTTAGATAAAAAATCAGTTATTAAAAAAAAATTGTGTATAAATCGGTCAAGTGCGAGTCAGACTCGCGCACGAAGGGTTCCGTACCATTATTTGACAAAACAACTCGTATAATCTTCTACCTGTTGCCCTTATTAATATTATTATTACTATTTTTAATATCGAGCAAAAAACGGCAAAAAAATCAAGTTTGTTGTATTAGAGCCCCCTTAAAAATTTATTTTATTCTATTTTTAGTATTTGTTGTTATACCGGCAACAGAAATGCATCATCTGTGAAAATTACAAATTTCTCGCTATCACGGTTCATGAGATACAGCCTGGTGACAGACAGATAGATAGACAGACAGACAGACGGTCAGACAGACCAACAGTTGAGTAGTTGGGTCCCGTTTTTACCCTTTGGGTACGGAACCCTAAAAAAGAACATACATACATAGGTACAACCTGGTAAATAATTAAATCCAAAATTCATGAATCCGTAATACTCCTGGGTAAATATCGCACTCGCCATTTTTACGCCTGTATCAATATTAAATTCAATCCATTTAGCAAAGTGACATCATCGACATGTGTGACGCCTTCGAGGCAATTTGGTATCCATTAATAATATTCAGAGGCACGCAACGTAGCCAGGATCGATTCCGGTGTCTTCTCTTTGCCTGCTTTCTTGTAATATGTGGAAACAAATTGTTATTTTTGTACGATTTATACTGAACAAATTGACAAAGTATAATTTTTCGGGTTCATACTAAGTAAAGCCTTTCACATTTATTATGTACTAGAAGTCGCCCGCGGTTTCACCCGCATCTTTGGTTACTGCTCCGCTCCCGTAGGTCGTAACGTGATGTTATATATACATATTAGTTATATGCCTATAGCCTTCCTCGATAAATGGGCTATCTAACACTGAAATAATTTTTCATATCGGACCAGTAGTTTCTGAGATTAGCGCGTTCAAGCAAACAAACAAACAAACTCTTCAGCTTTATATATTAAGTATAGAGTATAGAAGTATAGATGATTTATACAGCGTCAGCAACTGGTATTTGTGCTGTTTGGGAAGCATGGGACGTGGTTAGATAGATTAGGTTTGTCCAGCACCTATACCATCCTCTCAGCTCTGTCGGCTATACTTAGAGGAAAGTACTTACCATAAACTACTCGTACGTAGGTATTTTTGTAACATTCACTAAGAAATATACGTCCACTACTGAATACAGGCCTCCCTCATGGATCTCCATAAGGGGTATTTACATACTCACCACGCTTGGCAGGCGGGTTGGCGAGCGCAGTACGGGATGTTGGTACACGGAAAGACGCTGCTGTCCATCTTCCGGAGGTATCCCTTAGCAGGCTCTTACTGCATCCACGGGCATGAGAGGTGGTGCAACATTCTACAGCCAGCACCCCACGGCCTTACACGGGCAAACTATAGTGATATTATTTAATCAATTTGAATAATATCACCATTACTACTACGAGTAACGTAACAAAATATGTCCGCATACCCCATGAACTATTCGCACGTCGCGACTTGTAAAGCTTGTAAATCGTTTCATGCTTCAGTTCGCGTGCGCAAAATTTTGTGCAAAAACTTCTCGAGCTTATTAAGTAAGTTGGAAGTTGTAGGTGACGCCTGTAGCCTGTCAATTACGGGAACTTGGATTGGTGGAAGGAGGCATTTATAATGTTTCTTAATTTCAAAGAAGCCTATTTAACTTCGCGTTCTTCTTCTCTTTTATTGTTTTCTTTAAAGTGTAACTGATTTACCGTGGTGTGCCAGTAGTAGAAACTTACCCCTTCTCTCATGCCCGTGGACGCAGTAAGAGTATGCTAAGGGGGTATCCCTTCCGGAAGATGGGCAGCATCGTCTTTCCGTGTATCAACGTCCCGTACTGCGCTCGCCAACCTGCCTGGCAAGTATGGTATGAGTATGGCCTCATAAAGATCCGTGAGGGACGCCTGTGTTTCAGTAGTGGACGATTTACGGCTGAAATGATAACTGATTTGCCGTAGGTAGTTGGCAGTAGAATTTTGCATCTACGGGCATGAGAGGAGGGCGAGCGCAGTTCGGGATATTGATACAAGAACGTTCCAATCTTCCGGAAGTATCCCTCGGCAGATTCAGACTACATACATCCACGGGCAAGAGAGGAGGGGCAACATTCTACTGCCGGCACCTCATGTCATCCATGGCTACGTCGAGTAAAATATACACAGTTTTAAAAGACAATTATGGACGCTGCAATCTGGCTGAAAGGTGTCTTGTTTAGCAAGTCCATCGGCCGCCTGACACAGACACCGCACGTCATCACATCGGACTGGATAAAACTGATGTGCTAATTATAAGTCTATTTAGGTGCTATAGTATTTTATAAACTGTATCTATTTTATTCGACCCATGCGCTGTTATGCCGGTCTAACTCGTCACGCCATCGCTTCTTCGGTCTGCCGCGGCGCCTCACCGTGTTGGGGCTCCACTGAGTGGTGATCTTTGCCCACAGGTCTTCGGGCATTCGGCAAACATGACCAGCCCAGCTCCATTTATGTTTAGATACTTTTTGAGCTACGTCGATAATTTGAGTTTTGGAGCGCAGTGCTGTATTACGAATACGGTCTATGCGTTTTACTCCGAGTATACAGCGCATGGGTCGAATTGACGGCGGATCGGGATGCATGGAGAGTTGGAGGGGAGGCCTTTGCCCAGCAGTGGGACACTTATGGCTAATTTTAATTGTAATTGTAATCTATTTTATTGTATCTATAGTCTCACTAATATTATAAAGTCGAAAGTTTGTTTGTATGGAGGTTTATTAACTCTTCACGCAAAAACTAGCGTACGTATCGAGCTGAAATTTTGCAAACGCATAGATGTTGACTAGGATTAACACAATAAACACAATAAGGCTAATTTTTATCCGGGTATAACGCATGCAAAGCGGCGGGCACAAGCTACTATTATATATATGTACATATGTACAACCTTTGTAATGTATTTTTATATGTGCATGTACATAGTTGGAGAGACCTTATATAATATATTATCTTTTTAGGGTTCCGGACCAAAATGGTAAAAAGGAACCCTTATAGAATCACTCTGTCTGTCTGTCTGTCTGTCACATATAGATATCTCGAGAACACAAGAGAGATAAATGTCATAATACTTACAGGGTTCTTGCAAAAAGAAATGTATGAATGGAGCAAAAACTAACTAACAACTTTAAATGTATTCAACCTATAATTTAATTAGGAAACTCAATACTTCTGACTCTGCTACTCAGTTCTTTTTGAAACTTTTGCAGCAGTCAACGTTTTTCTCATTATGTAGTACCAAAGTTTTTGTTCCAAATAAATATTTTTGTATTTGTTTTTTGTATAATTTACAAGAAATATAAATTATCTATTACTTCAGCTAAGCAAGAAATTAAAGGTTTTTAATTTTATATGGGTTGCACCTTTAATTGTTAATTATTTTGATAAAAAATCGCATGCTCTCCATATAAATTGTTATTTAGTTTTTTTTTTATATTGGTTATACCAGTTATACCTATACACCATTGTCTTTCAACTCGGTGGTAATCTCTTTTTTTTTTTTTTTTTATCACTGCTTACACTATATTTATGCTACACAGATGAATTAGTTAAGAATATAATTAGGAAATCCTGTAATTGGCTGTTTTATATTTAGAGACTAATTTTAAGTTAATTTTATAACAAATGCTGTTGGTTTTCATTCTAAAATAAAATAAAAATAAAATATATTTATAAAAAATACAATCTGGAATGTCTTTCGAAGATTTATCTATCGTGTTAATACGTTTTCCTCGCAGCCCGAGCATTAACACGTGTTTTCACCGACCCTTAGTCCAGTTTTACACACGAAGGAACGGAAAAGGTGAAAATGTGTATTTGAAGTAGGATGCAATGTGAACTTATTAACTAATGAGAAGATACTGATCGCAAAGAGCATTAAAATGATATGTGCTACCATAGCACATATCAGGATGAACAAACAAAAATTGTTTGTTGAATTTGTTGAAACAAAAATACAACCTCTTACCCTTGTAAGAGGTTGTATTTTTGTTTGTGTGCACATTTAAGTTCGCATTTATCCCTAGAACAGTACTGTGGTTCCTTACTAACTAAGAGACAAGGGTTTTGTTTAAATATTTTTTTTATTTATGATTATTGTACAAAATAATCTTGAAAGCAGATCCGTAGTTTAAAAAATGACGTCATTCAAATTTACAAGCTTTCTTATTATAATAATTATTGATGTGTTATGTTTTACACTTTTTCCATACAAAGTTTGTTACTCTGTCGCTTTGCCACGAAGTATTTTCAAGCTACGATTATGCTCACCCTTGAGTATTTTAATAATACGCCGCAGTTTTCAATTTGCTGAACAAAGCAAATACATAATATTGCCTTGAAGGCGCTCTCGGTACCTGAATGGTGTCACCTCAGCGAGCAATTTAAAATGAACTTTAATACGCCGTAGTAGGATTTAATATTTGACGAGCTCTGTGGCGCAGCGGGCGAAGGTCCGTCTGCGACGCAAGGGGTTGTGGGTTCGATTCCCGCCTCGGGACAAATGTCTGTACGATCTGCAGGTATTTGTTCAGGGTGTTCTGGGTGTTTTTCTATATATAATAAAAATATCTATCTATGTAGTATAATGTATTAAGTATATCAGTCATCTAGTACCCATAACACAAGCTCTGCTTAGCTTGGGGCTAGATGATGCTGTGTGATTTGTCCAGCATTATTTATTTATTTATTATTTTGCGGTTATGAACCATGCTTTGAAACCGACCATAATAATATTGTTAATGGCACGTGACGTGGTTATGATCAAACCTTTCAAACTACTTGTATCGAAAATACAGAATTAATAGTCAAGCACCTATTTCCGAAATGTACAAAAAAACAGACCTTGGGCGAGTCGCGCATTACGGGTTCCGCAGAGACTGTATACGTGTTTGGCTATTGACGTAGTTGCCCAATAACGAACCACTCTCACGAATACCTCTGCGTCCTCGTTGTTTCTGGTGTATTCCTGACGAACAGGCAGACGATTTCTCCTGAAGATGCCTTGTATCGAGGCGAAACACGTGTCGAATTCTTTTTTCGTGTTTTTTCATGCGCTTATTAGATATAGGTTAGCGGATTTGTTACTAAATATTTATTGTTAATTTATATTTTATAATGGACTAGCCGCACCCCGCAGTTTCACCCGCGTAGTTCCCGTTCCTATGAGAATTTCGAAAAATCCCTTCTTAACGCACCTCTAGGATACTCAAGGTACATATATGTGTGCCAAATTTCAAGTCTAGGTCCAGTGGTTTAGGCTGTGCGTTGTCTGTCATTCACTCAGTCAGTAACGGAAGAGTTTTGTATATTGATGATTTATGCAAAGTCACGCCTTAATCAATTAATTTATTGACTATAATAATATAAGATAAAGGTAAGATCAGAATAAGATTATAAATGATTCTGGTCGTGGTAAAGTTATTGTACAGTGGGATGCAGGGGCTCACACTACATTTGTCTTCTTAGCAGCGCCGGTGGAAGACGTACCTACACTATAATTTGTATCGTTTATTACCCTATACCTTCGTAGGACGTCGACGAACTTTTCGGCGGCGATCAAAACATGGAATTGGAGATCTAAGACTGATCATGAGGGGTAGTTACCATACTCACCACGCTTGGCAGGCGGGTTGGCGAGCCCAGTATGTTGATACACGGAAAGACGCTACTGCCCATCTTCCGGAAGTGCTTGGCAGATTCCTACTGCGTCCACGGGCAAGAGAGGAGGGGCAACATTATCTTGCTGGTACCAGCAGCAATTTTCTATGTATATATTCGCATGTATTTACAAAAATATTGAAGTATTTTATCAAGCAAGTCTAAAGTCTGGTGCGCCATTTGGTTGCCTATCGACGTAAACTATTAAACAGTTACACCTATTGCAATTCCAGAAACTACTGTAAACATTACTCGACAAAGCTGCTCCAAAGTTACCCAACTGCCAAACATAAGTCGTTTAACTGTGCCGATTGCAAACAAGAGTGTTTAATCAGGAACAATCAACGGCGCTGTAAAGGCATCCGTACATAGCTCAAAACTAATACGACATAACCTACAACTGAATTTACACTGTCACATAGCACATTTAGCTGAAGTGACATGGGATAAACATGTTCTTGAATGGAGGCTGCGATTTCGCAAGCGTAGATTGAGACCCTTTCGACGGTTAATGACCACAATTAGAAATGACCACAATTAGAAATTACCACAATAAAAAATGACCACTTCTTGATATGACCACTTCTTGAAATCGCCCATCAGCTAGCTGGGGTGACGTTTAGCGAACAGTGGTTGTCCACTAAAAGCGGCGCGAGGTCATTAATATTAATATTTAGAATCAACGCGAACAATCGCCATCAATGCCAACAGTGTAAGCCTTGAATCGAGCAGTTTTCGGCTCCAAATTTAATTTGGAACATAAATATAAGGAACGCAAAAATAAAAGGAAGTTTATGTAATTATTTTTAATTTATTATGGTACTTCTTATAGTAGTTGTTAAAACAGTGTCGTTTGCAAAACAAAGTGTTTAATGAGGAAAAATCAACGGCGCTGTCAAGACATCCGTACGGACCATACGTAGCTCGAAACTAATAATAATAGTTAAGGAAATAGGAATGGTTGCTAAAAAGAGTGTTATATCAGGAATAACCAGCGCTCTAAAGGCATCCGTACATAGCGCGAAACTAAGACGACATAACCTACGAGTACAACTGAGTTTACACTGCATTGTAACATTAACGAGACGAGAAAATGGGCATTTTTAAGCATGTTTAGCAATGTTATTAACATACATATGTACATATAACCGGGTATTTATCGCGTAAATTACATTTATTTGTTTAGCAATGGTTTGCATTCTCTAAAAGAGTTCATAATGACACATTCAATAAAAAATAAAAGAATCAGTCCCCAAAACATATACGAGTACCAACAGAAGCTACAGTTTAACTCCGGAAATTAACCCGGAAAATAAATAATAAGTATTAGGTTCTCAAAACTCAGTTCTGATGATGGAATCCATAAGGAACTCTTCAAATAATATGGGAAAACCTAAAAGCGATTTCGGCATCATCAGCTGCAGGTGATTTCATTAATATAATTGATGGGTGTGTTTAGGGTCCACTTTCACTCAGTTTTTAGCTGCTAATTTGAAGAACGAAAATACGTATTTTTGCTTTGAATTTTATTGTGCGACTGGTGTGACAAATACAAATGGTAGGCTGGTATGGGATGCTATATGATCTACCTACATACACTACATTGTTTTTACTTAGGTTATAGATATTTAAACATTTACGCTAGAGGGTTTGATTTGATTACAACAATATTTTTTTAAAAGGTAATTAAAAAAATAAATTTAGACAAGTAGCCTATTATAGGGCAATCAAATTGACAAATACAACTGCCCGCCATTTTCATGTCTCGGTGGACTCATCCATTGAACATGATAGTATACCCCAGAGAACATGCTGTTCGTTTCATGGTAAACAAAATGTTTAACTATGAATGATACAAATGATTTATGAAACGTATTGGATGTGAGTAAGAACTATTACGTTAACAAGTGAACTATTAAATAAAAACAAATTTAATTTAACGATAAACACACATGCACTTTAATATCTAATAATAATTCTGGACTTTTCACATATCACCATCTAGCCCCAAGGTAAGTGGAGCTTGTGTTACAAGTACCGATTGTTGATAAAATACTTAATTATTATGTTTTTTGTAAACACATACACATGTAAATACATAGAACACACTACTACAAACAACTACTCAACTACAAACGGGTAGAGACCAGCGCGAATCGTACCCTCTACCAAAGCACCAAAGCGTTCTGGCGCTTACGAATAATAACTATTATATTAATAATTGTGTAACACCCAATTACCATTTTCTAAAGGGTGTATTGGCTTATTATGTATAGAATTTAGAGGCATAAGTAAATCGATTTCACTCACCTTTATAGTGAAAATCTATGTTTTTTTAAAGCAGATTTTGGGTTTTTTTCTGTTTTAATAGTTAACCAATCGTCTAAACCAACTCGCAGTTTTTAAGTAAAAATTTATTATTCAAAACATAAAATGTCAATTATGAATGCTTTTGTTTACTACTTTTTTTCAGCAGTTCACAATGAACTGCTGATATGAAATGAAATTCCCAGAGGCGATAAAAAAATAAATTATACCGTAGAAACAATTAAGTGTGTAGTTAGTAGTCTCCCTTATTTTGGCTTTGCTCACGAAAAGTTAATTTAAATAAAACCACACCAACGCTCCATTTGCGCGCACGAACATAATTCCCAAAACTAATAACAACTGCTTCAAAGTTATTACTTTTGGGAATACGATTTGGAAAGGAGATTTGTGTTTGCAATGACACTTAAAATACTTTTGCAAGATACACAATTTGGCGATACGGAAGCCAAATGATTGTTATTAGTTTAGAACTTGCTGAACTTTATGATGAGATACAGTATACTTGAACTTCAAGGTTCCACTAGTACGAGTATTTATGATTTTTACAGCGTCAGCAACTGGTATTTATGCTGTACGGGACGCTGCAGTGCCTGGTTCATTGTGCGATAGATGATGAACATGAAATGTTTTATTTTTTTCACGGTATTGGTAAAATTGCGAACTACGGAAGTGTTTTTACACTCTTCATAAAGATGGCAGGCTGTTACACTTTGGAACTGCAAAAAGCCTTTCTATTGCGGACAGATGAGGACTCGAACTTTATCCCTATCTGAAATCGCTTGGAACAAATTTTCACACTGCAATATGTTTTTGAGTAACATTCGAGTGTCAATGCGTAGTGATACAATCGCTTCGTATTTGCGTAATGGTGTCGTACCGAGATGATTATAATGTAATTATGGCTCACCTTAACCGCACACGACACACCTTAACCGCACACGACACACCTTAACCGCACACGACACACCATAACCGCACATGACATAGTTTTTATCACAAATCAAGCGGCACAAGCGACAATACGAGTTGGAATGCATTACGGTGCGGAGGGCGGACAAGTATCGCGGGGTGAACACAATACCCGGAATACTCGTGTACTAGCACACCTACGTGTTACAATTTCTGTGTCCGTGGCGCTGCTAGTTTAGCCGTGAGGTGCCGGCTTAGAACGCTGCCTCTCCTATCTTGCCCGTGGATGCAGTAGAAATCTGCTAGGAGATACCTACGGAAGATGGGCAGCAGCGTCTTTCCTCGTATTAACATCCCGTACTGCGCTTTCCAACCCAAGCCTGGCGAGCATGGCGAGTATGGCAATAATCCCCTCATGATCTTGGATATGTATGAGGGAGGCCTATCTCCAGCAGTGGACGTGGACAACAGTCTTATGGCTGTAATGATAAAGACTCTGTAACCCATTGGTGTGAATGCGTAGCTACACGAGTATTCGCTTTGTGTTCGCCTCGCGGTCGACTCCGTACCGCGATGCATTTAAACTCGCCGTGTCCCGTTGATTTGTGATAAAACTGTGTCATGTGCGGTTAAGGAGTTATAACTGGGTTATGGTTCATTGTAATTCATCGTGTGACATCCCTGATAGCTACATACGGAGTTTGATTAATAAACTTCAAAGTTGTCTTCTCTCAAAATTGGTGAGCATTGTCGCCGAGAACCGTTGATTATTGATAGAACTGTGTCATGAGTGGTTTACGAGATATACATAAGTAGGTTACTATTTAAAAAATACTTACATTATTAAAACTGGTAATATGGGCGTTCTCGCCACTTAGAAGCGATTTCGTTCAGACAATCTTTGGATAGAGATAATTATGAAAGTCTAAAAGTCAGGGGGTGTACTGTGTCTACAATAAATAAATATAAAAAAACCAACATAAGACTAGTTCAAATAAGAATAGTTATTCTTTAAAAATAATCCAGAATCCTAATCCTAATGCCATTTGTTTTAAAGCGACAACGCAACCCGCTACAGTGTTTTAGTCGGCCAATCGGCTTAAAGATAGGTCGTTTCCGAGTAATAGTAACTTGCCATGAACACAAGTGGGTACCAAACTAAGCTGCACTACGATACTGCGGTGCAATAAACGCTATATAATGGCTTTTTAGCTATTTACGCTAGTTTCAGCTCAAAGATAGTTATTTCTCATTTTACAACTTAAAGTCACTTACATGAGCTAAGCTTTTGCTTAAGCTCCCTTCGGGGGCCACTCAGCCCACACACCACTCACTACATTTATTTCGTCTACTTATTCTAAAAGTGTTACATCCTCAGAAATATGCTGTTGCAGTTTAGATTTAAACACACCAAACTTTGCTGCATTCCTTACGTCATCAGGTAGACTGGTTGTAGAACTTGACTCCTTCGAAAGTTATTGTTTTCCTACCATAATAAGTTCGGATCGTGGGTAATACAAGATGATCCCTCCCAGTTTCTAGTATAAAGTTTCTAGTGTAAAGGGGGCGAAGGCCTTAAAAGGTCACCAAAAGTCAAAAATGGAATTTTTGGGTTTTTGGACGTTTTCGGCCATTTGAAGACTTATTTTTTTGGTGACCATTTGAGGTCACAATAACTCCGGTCCCTGTAATCCCAGGGTCACTTAAATTAATCAGTACCCTTCTCTCAACTAGACGGTGCTAACATAAAAGGTTTCATGTTAATCGGTCAACGCGTTCGGTTGTAATCGTCCCATACACAGACAGACAGACAGACAGCGCTATGACAATTATTAATATTTAATCTTAAATTAAGAAATAAAATTATAATAAACATACTATTTGAACCATCCAAAATATTTTTTTAAACATAAAGGAATTATAAATAATTATAAAAATAAATAAATTGCCGTGGGGTGCCGGCAGTAGAATGCCGTGGGGTGCCGGCAGTAGAATGCTCCTCTCCTGCATCCGTGGATGCAGTAAGAGCCTGCTAAGGGATACCCCCGGAAGATGGGCAGCAGCGTCTTTCCGTGTATCAACATCCCATACTGCGCTCGCCAACCCGCCTGCCAAGCGTGGTGAGTATGGCAACTACCCCTCATGGATATCCACGAGGGTGGCCTGTGTTCAGTAGTGGACCTTGTACGGCTGAAATGATGATAAAAATAAATTCTATCATTATAATAAATTTTAAAACTTTGAAAATAATCATCAATCAGTACCTTTCTCTCAACTAAACGGTGCTAACAAAAAAGGTTTCGTGTTAATCGGTCAACGCGTTCGGTTGTAATCGTCCCATACACAGACAGACAGACAGACAGACAGCGCTATGCATATTAGGGGGCTTCGTTCCCTAAATTATTATGCAATTGGCTCTTTTTTATTAAGTCTGTATAGATGGTTTTATTTATGATTTTACGTGCATGGACCAAATAAAAACTGGACTGCTAGAAATCGTCACTCAAATAATGTCAAATTCTCAGCGTTTTTCTATGTTCCCAATAATTTCCGTTTGGAGCGCTAGCCGTTTATTGTATTTATAATTGCGAGTCTTTATCAATGCAATAGATGGCGCTGTTTTTAAATTATTTAATCGAAACTTTACTCACTTGTGGGATCACAAGTGAGTAAAGTTTCGACTTTATGGTCTATTTGGACGTGCCAGTTAGACGAAATTAGATTGTGATTAAGGTTTGAGTTAATTGATTGAGTAGTTATTACTTGAGACGGAATCTGCGGATAATGGGCAGCAGTGTCTTTCCGTGTATCAACATCCCGTACTGCGCTTGCCAACCCGCATGCCAAGCGTGGTGAGTATGGCAACTACCTCTCATTGAGATTGGCTACTGATGCATATGCGGCTGTTACGGGAAATGATGATGATTTTGTATTTTGTAAATACCAATCTGCTACACTAATTTTTAATTCAATTGCTATTTTTCATTTAATGTATAAATTATGTATTAATGTTTTCTTTGTCTTATAAAATGTATTGTGTGCTCTTACGTAAATAAATGAATGAATCTTACGTAAAGTCTGTGTAATATGTCTAAATTTACTTAACTATGACGCCCTTGCGGTCGCACTGAATAAAGGCTTTTTGAGTTTGACTAAAATTACCTTTGAAACAAACTCATTTTAGTCAGTTTTTTGTATTGTGGCTTACAATACAAAAAAAAAACCTTAACTGTACAACGATCGATAATTCTAAGTGATTGCCAGAACGAGTTTCTCTTTCCAGCGCTCAAAAGTTCATTCTTAATTCAGCATTTAATGGCTCATAAACTGTTTTACTACCCCACTAATAAATAATTAATTGTTTGTTGCCGTAGGGTGCCGTAGAATGTTGCCTCTCCTCTCTTACTCGTAGATACAGTAAGAATCTGCCTAGGGATACCTCCGGAAGGTATCCCTAGGCACTAGGCAGTGTCTTTTCGTGTATCAACATCCCGTACTACGCTCGCCAACCCGCCTGCCAGCTTGACGAGATCCACGAGGCCTTATATCAAGCAGTCCTTCGACTGAGATGACTGTGATAAAGTGTTTGAAAGATAGATGTTGAATCGATTCGATTGTCCCATGAGCGCCTTTCGTCAACATCACGTAGTCCCAAGTGAATCAAACGTTCTATACATTCTCAGAAAGACTATTAAACAAAAACACTTGCGTTTATTTCTAGGTATCGATCGACTAACAATCGAAATTTAAAACGTCAGCTTATAATCTATTTATTGCGAATGAACTGTAATCAACGCTTGAGCGTTGTTCTATAAAGTACAGGCTTTAGAGTACGGTAAACAAATCGATTTTGATATTTTTAGCCAACCGTTTCAGTGTTTATCCCATTCGTATAAGTTAAGTTGTATATACATATATGATGATTTAATAAAGTAGCTAACATAAACAAAATAGGTAGTGCCGACAATAAAATATTATTTAAACTACAAAAAACCAAGTGGTCAACTATTGCTACATAGTCAACTTTAGGGACAACCATCCTAAGTAATAAAATCTTATATAAAAAAAAACTATAATTTCAGTATGAAAAAACCCAGGATTTCCTAGAGCTATAAATGGAATGCATCTTATTGTATTTACTCTTTATAATGCCCATTTCCATTTAAGCAGTGGATCTTACATGCACATCGCACATTACCACGACATTTGAAGCAAAGTAGCTCGGTTTAGATAGCTAAATGATGTGATTATCATGAATATCATAGCTATAAGGAAGGATCTCAAGTCTTAATGCCTCATTCATAAAACCCTTTGAACGTGAACCCTTATGGCTGGTAAAAGTACGTAACCATTTTTCTAATAAACTGGCTGAGTACAAATTTTAATAACTCATTATTTTTTTACAAAAAAAACCCCGATTTCAATGACAAAAACTGAAATGTTGCTAAAAATCCCCAAACCGCTATATGTATGCTAAATACATTATTTTATTCAATTATATTTATTTTCAATAATCCCGTTGACGAATATTCAATAGGGATTTATACTAGCCATCTTTTGATGACCCGTAAATTTTCTAATATTGAAGAGTTTCGATAACCAATTTTGGTCTTCTTCGTCAGTTTCACTTTACCAAATCATACTTTCTGAATGCAAATGTTTGTCCTTGAGCTATATATGCCAAAATCGCTGTTTCTCTACAATATTTGAGGAGTTGCCTCGATTACTCATGGGACCATCATCAGAACTGAGTTAAAAAAAATTACCTAATTGAAAGTGTATCTATTCGAACTCAAAAAGAGTTTTCCTAATAGGTTCATAAGCGACGGAGTTATTAGAGTATAAGATAACAATGATTCTTGACTCCTTTTTTTTAGGTTCCGTGTTTTTAGATATTTAAATGTATGGTGATCGCGTAGTAGGTGCAACTAGTACAAGTTACCTATTGCGACTTGTGGCTAAGCTGCGGTCTCCTACTGATTTGTTTAGAGTTACGCCGTTAGAGCATGTTTCAATTGTGCGCCTAGATTTTTAATTAAATGTAAATAAAAAATAAAATATCATTTATTGGATCAAAAACACGTTAGAATACAGAAAAATAAATGGAAAACTATAATATCCAGAGACCAACGCCCTCTCAAAATCAATCCTCAAATTAAAAGTATAGTGCCACGCACAATCTTTCACCTCAACGCCTCACTTTCCTATTTTTTTAAGAAAGGGATAGTTAGTGTTGCCAAAGTCAAAGGCAATAAGTGTTTATTCAATAGAGAAAAACGCTACATAAGATAGTTAATTTACAAAAGAAGAACAAGACACATTTTGACAAACAAGACAAATTGTATAAAGCTCCGTGCTCGTAACTAGGATGTAGAATAATAACTTCAACACTTCTTTTATTGAGTCAATATCTTGTGAGTCAAGGTATTCTAAAGTTGTAAAAAGTGTCTTCCTCTCTAACTTTTGAACGATGGGATGAAAAACTCTGCATATATATCAGTGGAATAGAAGAAGAGCTTTCAAAGAAAACTTGTCTGAACAAGGAAATACTTGTGTCGCTTTTAGATAGAATAAGAGATATACCTCTACATAACTACAATGTGCGCAGTCCAAGACACATTTGGCCAGTTTTTTAATGTATTGCCTAGTTTTCTATCATAATATTGTTACTTTTATTTTATCTATTAAAATATTTTTTTCAAGAAAAAAATATTTTTATAAATATTTTATTTATTATTATTATAATTTACAACTATCATTACAGGATGACACCCAATACAACAGTGTAATTTCACATGTATTTACAATTTGAACATATATTTTCTAATTATATTAATAATACTAACAGTAATTATTCATTAATCCAAATTAATTAAATTTATATAACGTTACGTGGTTATAATCGTTCAGTGATGCATGAATATATCTATTTTCTCCGCGACTTGATTTAGTGAATGTTTGGTGCGCGTTAACGGAGCTTTACCTAGTAAGTTGGTCCTGCTGTAAGGCATTTTGGTCTTCCACGTTTATGCACATATTCATCGGGTACATTCAAATTAAACTGTCCCAATATGCCAGGATCGGTAACGTCTCCCCGAAGCACTCTGACTATATAGAGAGTCAGCGCCAAATTCCTCCTCGTTTCTAGCTTGTTGTATCCGACCATGCCCAAAACGAATAAGGTCGGATACATCAAGGGATAAAATGGGTACACGCCGTATCTTTTCCAGTAAGTATAGAAAAGGCGTAATTTTTTTTTGTATGCCAAAAAAAAGTGCACATTTTTTTTCCATCATGAGACTATATTTAGTTTTATTTGGAGCCCACACTGCACTCTAAATGGCTTTTGGATGATGGAGCATTGCACTCTAAATGGCTCCTGACTAACGCATAGGTGGCACCATCGAGTGTGTTCTTATGAGTAACTAAAATTCTTAGGAGGACGGCTAGCTAGTTTTTTATGTAACTTCATTTGTAATAAAGAATACCTACAGTTCTTGTGTAAAATAAGTACTTAGAAAACTAAACGGGCGAGTTTGCTAGTATTATATAAATAAATAAATAAATAAATAAATAAAAATAAATAAATAATGCTGGACATATCACACAGCATCATCTAGCCCCAAGCTAAGCAGAGCTTGTGTTATGGGTACTAGATGACTGATATACTTAATACATTATAATACATAGATAGATATTTTTATTATAAATAGAAAAAACACCCAGAACACCCTGAACAAATATCTGCAGATCGTACAGACAATTGTCCCGAGGCGGGAATCGAACCCGCAACCCCTGCGTCGCAGGCGGACCTTCGCCCGCTGCGCCACAGAGCTCGTCAAATGCTAAATAACTAATAAACCCGTAACACAACGCTCGGTTCTAACTCTACTCGTGTTTATTTCATACAGCCGGTTTTCTTATCACGCGGAAGAAGTCATCGCGATGGCGATGGCGCCTTCGGGCTGGACCTCTTGGCCGTAGTTATGGACAGCGATCGCTCACGTCCGAGCTGGGGGAGCCGTTTCGGGGTGATCGACCTCGCAAGGGCGAGCAAACCCGAACGGCGGTACGACGCCTTGAGTCGACGTTGGGCCTTCGGTGTTTCGGCATATATCCGTGGGTAGTATACCGACGCGCGATCTTTTAATGGACGGTCGGGGTCCGGAGGAACCCATCCGCCACCAACGTCCTCCTGCTGCATGGTCTTCTACGCACCTCAACAAACACTTCCGCAAAAACTCGCCGACGCGATCGGCCGAGGGGCCAAGCTCGACAGAAGTATTCTAAGAATACGCTGCCGAGATCGAAATAGCGGGGGTAAAAATCCGAGATACGTGCGCGCGCGTGTTCTCTCTGTAACGTTAGCCACTCCGTGTTTACTTCATTTCGACCTGGTTATTCATTATTTGCCGCCGTGGGGTGCCGGCAGTAGAATGATACCCCTCCTCTCATGCCCACGGATGCAGTAAGAGCCTGCTAAGGGATACCTACGGAAGATGGGCAGCAGCGTCTATCCGTGTATCAACATCCCATACTGCGCTCACCAACCCGCCTGCCAAGCGTGGTGAGTATGGCAACTACCCCTCATGGAGATCCATGAGGGAGGCCTGTGTTCATCAGTGGACGTTTTATGGTTGAAATGATGATGATTCATTATTTTCTTTGAGGATGCGTTTCACTGAGGCGGAGCTGGACGGAGTGAGGCCTAGCGGCGCATGAATTGACAAATCACAACGTTCGTTTTCTCGAGCCCTTCCACGCCGTGTTGGCCGAGTGGTTTGGATTCCCGGACACAGCAGTGGATTTATTTTTGGTAAAGGAAAACATTGTGAGGAAACTCGAGGTTTAGTCACCTTTAGATGTACTGACATTTTCTTTCCTCTGAATACAGTTTACCGAGCGGTGATGACAGTGGCCGTAGGGTGCTGGCAGTAGAATTTTGCCTCTCCTTCCTTACCTGTAAATGCAGTAAAAATCTGCCAAGGATTCACCCGGTAGATGGGCAGCAAGGTCTTTCCGTTTATCAACATCCCGTAGTGCGTTTGCCATCCCGCCAGCCAAGCGTGGTGAGTATGACAACAACCCTCTAATGCCGTAGGAATGCTTCCTCATGGGTCTTGGAGAACCATGAGGAAGGCCTATGTCCAGCGGTGGATGTGGACAGCATTCCTACGGCTGAGATGATTTGTACTTAAATGGTATTCGGTTACTATTTAGTAAATTAATTAATACATATATAAGCTGTTAGTTGTCATACAAAAAAGAATTGCAGATATTTGCTATATTTTAACTGATTTCAAAAAAGGAGGAGGTTCAAGTCGCCTATTTTTAATCGTTGGTACCTCAGTACTGCGTCGTTTACGAACCGATCTGGAAAATTATTTTCGGGTTCGACGATACACTTTCAGATTGCCAAAAACTCAGTTCTGGTACTGGGATGCATGAGGAATCGAGGGAACTTCTCAAAAGCTATAAGAAATGAAATATTTTTTTCACAGAAAAAAGAGTACAAATAGGTCTCATAAAATAGGTCTTAGCTCTTCTATTTAGCTTTTTCTAAGACATGTGAAAGTGAAGTAGGTTAACAGTTTTTTTTTGAGAGGAGGCATTTAAAATTTAATTAAAATTTAAATTATGTCAAACATTCATTTTAAATAATAAAAACTTTTCAAGCAACTCAAAAGAGAAAAAACTAAAACTATGGGTATTTAGTTTTAGTTTTTTTCTCATTTGAGTCGTCGGCAATTCTTTAATAGTATGTGGTAGTTTATTAAAGATGTTTTATACACATAGCATAACATTTTTTTGTGTAACAGGTATTACAGTTTATATAACCATTTGTATAATCACTAATTGAATATTAAAGTTATTTGGTAAAGTTAAAGGTATGCTGTTTAGCAACTTATATAAAAGACAAGTTTTAGGGAAATACATTGTATTTCCGTTTGCCATGAATTGACAAGGAATTGCCAAACAATGTGTATAACTGTTGTAATAATCGAGTATTGAATTATTACTATTAATAACGATACCATGATTAAAATCCACCTTCGTATATAATAAGTTCTAATAAACAAAATATTACTTCCGATGTCACTGGATTGGTAGATACCAATCCAGAGATATCCGACCAATGAGAGGCTCGCATTCTCCGCCAATAAGACGCTGGTATTATAAGGCGGCGTGGTAACCCAACGTTTTTAGGAAGATGCCATTATATCAGGCGTCCGTCACTCGCTCAAGGGCACGCGTTAAATGCCTACCGCTTTGCGAGGAGTCCGCGATACGCCAGTAGTTAAGGCTGCCACACGCCCGCTTGAGCGCTCGCACGGTAAATGTTAAAACGTTTCTTTAGATGCCGAGACCGCGTAACTATTGTGCAGTGGATGGATGCCAAAGTAAAAAAACAAATGAAAAATTGTAATTTTTTTCTTTATTATCAAAGATACTTTAAATCTTAAGTTTTTAGAATCATTTTTTCTCTTTCCTCTAAAAATGGTCAGAACGTAGGAAGGTACTATGTAAATATTCGTAAATAAAGGAGTTCAGCTATTAAAACAGTATTGTTTGTATAAAAATAGCTACCTATCACACACAAAATATGCCTGTAAATCTGTGGCTTTAAAAACAACAGTCCTAAAATCAAGCCAAAAAGTAGTAGGTACACACCGGAGAACAAAGATTCAAATCTTTGCTGGCGAAGTATTTGAATACCTAGGTTATAGATAAAGTGTGGTGTTATGTCCTAGTTCGTTATGTCAAAGAATATAACTACTACCATAGTACACCTATTACTATACTGCGTACGGAGAGTAGGTAGGTCCTTACCTCCCTATACAAAGGTCGCTAACTTTTCTTAACCGACTTAAAAAGGAGGAGGTTGTAAAAATAACTGCTTTTCACCACATTCGTTTTATTATAAAAATTATCGTAGAAGCAACCCTAGCGACTCATTCGATGCCGCGTCACAGATTACTTGCAAGTAAGTGAGGCGGGTACACTCTTTCGCTCTGTGAACTGCTGGTATTATTAATACAATTTTGTAGGCTATTATAGCGTAGGTATTTTCGCTTTTGTATTGAAGTGATGTATCTGTTAGTTTCTGTAATCTGTGATTATATCCGCAGGACAGGTGGTGAGCAGTAAGGTACCAAAGTTAAAGCATAAGAATTAAGACAAAGAGCAAGTTTAAATGTAAAGTGTTAAAAGTACAGAAAGTATGATAAAGTTCTTCATGATAAAGTTTCTCATATCTTTGAGATTATTGCTCTTATTACAGGCTAGATAGATAGAAGATAGAAAATGCTTTATTGCACACCATAAAGTGACAATCGGTCTTATCGCTAAAAATTCTCGTGGTGAGCCTGTAGAGTTTCCCCAAATAAGTAAACCATACCTAAGAACCGAGCACACATTAGCGTTTTTGGTATTTTCAGATTTTTTTCTTCTTTCTTCTACTATGAAGGGATGGGCATCGAAACTCTTCAATGTTATAAAATTACGGGTGGTGACAAAAAAAGATAGCTATGATATATTATGTATATATTTATGGTCGCACCTTCCTACTCATCATCAACATAAGGGTAGTTGAAATCGGTTTTTACTGGTTTAGTTTTTTTTATACTACTAAATGATGAGATAAGCCGAAGGCCCACCTGATGTTGAGCGGTTACCTCTACCTATAACAATTGCAATGCCGCGGTGATCACGTTCACTAAGCACGTGACCAACGCTGCATTGCATTGCGCCCGTCACCCTGAGACAGAGTTGTAAGATCTCATGTGCCCGTAATTTCACCGGCCCCCTTGCCCTTCAAACCGGAACACAGCAATGAAGATATTACTGCTTGGCGGCAGAAATAGGTATGGTGGTAGTACTTCCCCGGATGAACCTTTCTCAAAAAGTTCTACTACTACTAAAGCTAAAAAGTTTCCATAGCCTTGCTTAGTTTTTGCTTGGATATCATGTATTTGTCGGGAAAGGACCATTGTCTGACCAAGGATGTTTATTATTATAAGTTCTTACTAACCTACAGTGAACTAAATCCGAAGGCCGTTTAAAATTTAGTATACTTAGCTCTCCGCTTCTGACGATAACTATAACTGGGGCAACTATGCCGGTGCCACTATACTTAATGAAAATCTAACACTGACTGACATACAAAGCACAGTCTAGTACTCGTGCTTTTGAAACGAACGAATTTGAAATTGTCCTTATATACCCGACTACGGCAAAGTTAAAGGGAAGGGTTATGGTTTAAGCAGTTTGTATGATTCTATCATCGTATTTACCATTTTAGTCTAAGATTTGATATGACCGAATCTAAGCGCCTAAGCTACTTATCAAATTGATGAATGAGGTGTTGATTATAATCATCATTCCAGCCGTAAAAAGTCCACTACTGAACAGGCCTCCCTCATGGATCTCCATGAGGGGTAGTTGCCATACTACCAGGCGGGTTGTCGAGCGCAGTACCGGATGTTGATACACGGAAAGACGCTGCTGCCCATCTTCCGGAAATATCCCTTAGAGGCTCTTACTGCATCCACGGGCATGAGAGGAGGGGTAACATTCTACTGCCGGCACCCCACGGCAGTTGATTTTAACACGTTGATTATAATGGTTTACCCAAAACAAGTTTAAAAGTTTTGCGACAATTTTTTTTGTGCACTGCCTAAAGGCGTGTTAAGGCACTTTTTAATCCAGATAATTTGAATTCTAAACTGTATGTTCTACAAGGAATCTCGGTATGAAAACCTGTTAATTTTCGTGTCCAATCATAAAATACGACGCAAAAAACTGGAAATTATGTTATCTGAATATAAAAACAATTTTACTCAATGTGAATGCACAAACGTAGATATTTATGGGCATGGCGGGGCCTTGCCAAATGTTCCAGCCATTTCTTATTCCATTCAAAACGGAATATTTCTCTTTGAGTATAGTTACGGCTGGTACAAGCTATTTTTTACACAATACGATGATTAATAATGGGTATAAGGATGTTTTTTACATATTGCATCACTTATGCTGTGTAGAAGACGGGGTCACAATCCTCACCCGTTGAGGGAGCGACTATACGAAAAAGATGCTATGAAGGTAAGTGTAAAAATATGAAGATAAAATAATACATTAACTATCAAAAAATCAATTTACCTATTTTTAAATATCACCGTATTTACTTGGTGCTGGCAGTAGAATGTTACCCCACCTCTCATACCCGTGGATGCAGTAAGAACCTGCTAAGGGATACCTCCGGAAGACGGGCAGCAGCGTCTTTCCGTATATCAACATCCCGTACTGCGCTGACCAACCCGCCTGCTAAGCGTGGTGAGTATGGCAACTGCCCCTCGTGGAGATCCTTGAGGGAGGCCTGTGCTCAGTAGTGGACGTTTTACGGCTGAAATGATGATGACCGTATTTACTTGTGAAACTTGTATATCGATTTGATCGTCCATGTGACCACTCCATTTTATTAGAATTTGCATTTAACGTTGTATTTTGTAACATCTTCATGTCTTAATGCTGAAACAAATCCACAAATGGACCCTCAGAGAGCAAGTCGAACTCTCACTTGGCCGACTGCGTTATTTAATACCTACAAAACCACTCAGCATAAAGCCATTAACAATGTAATAACCCCTTTTTTGTCACGTATAACTTTCATTAGCTCACAGTACAAAAGCTTTAGTCACCAAACAAAAGCTCAAATAAACAAGCTTTTTATTAAATTGCTAAAATGTTATGCTAAAGAGGAGCAGATTATTCGTTCACGGAAAAATATTGCACTTATCAAGATAAAAAGCAGATTTTTTAGTAGTTGACTTGCAAACACAGTAAACTTTTTTATTTTGCAGTTATGCTGGGCAAAGGTATACCAATGTCTTTCAACTAGACAGAACTTATAAACATACAAATAACAGATTTCAGATACCTGAAATAAAAATCATAACTCTCGTCATTCAAACGTCGTTATAAAGTTCAAATAGGCATACCATTTTTGACCTACATTCGTCAATTCTCGTGCCAATTTACTAATTAAACAAAACCCAGTACTTACTTCCTCCATGTGACGAGGTTAAGCAGGTTGATACACTTGAGTCTGCACTCAAACATTCATAATCGCACTTCTATTACACTACCTCTATTATAAAGCACATTTAGGAACAAAACTATTCAATACAATTGGACTTAGAACAAAAGTAGTACAAAAGTGCACGCGAGTTGGAGTACGTCTACGGCGTAGCGGGTCTACGTCGTAGCGACCGACCTCTCGTAGCGATCGCGGTGGACTGACTGTTTCTATGAGTACTATTTGTTAGAACCAACCTTTGCAAGTCTTATTGATGGGGCGATGAATGTAAAGTTTCTTTAGAGTTCGATTCGTTTGTGCCCATAAATATTTGGTTGATAGATTTCATTATAGACTCAAGTATAAAAATATTTTTACATAAGGATTAGGTTGACAGATTGTAAGCTTATAAGGCCTTTATTTAAAACGCAAATACAAATTACAAAAGGTGTTTAAGTAGGTTTTTTATGCAAAAATTACATATGGCTTTACCTCTCAGGTTAAAGTATAGAGGTACATTGCATCTTAGTTTAAACTGGTAACAAATTATTGAAAATTATGCATATTAGATTACTACATGTGAATGAACTAGCTAATAAATATTTTAAAATTTGTATAAACACATGAGTATGGCAACCACCTCCTCATAACTTTATGTAGATTTGGAAGCCTATGTCCAGCAGTGGGACTTTTCACGGTTGAGATGTTGATGACGATGAATGATATAATATACGAGTATGATATATAGATAGAGCACTATTTTATGTCAATCAAAACCAATTATCTTCAAAATGTAAGTCTCAATGCAAATGTTTTTTTAGTAAAATTCAATTTGGCAAAGCTAAAATTTATTCAGGGTGAATCTTAATAAAATATTCCAATCAAATCGTATTATAGAAATCAAAAACACATAAAAACCTAGCTTATTGAGTTAGGGTAGCGGCACAAAAAGCGTAAACAAAAATATATTCAGCCGAACATTCATACTGAACGGGTTACGGCTTTCATAATATATATTTATATATATGTATGTAACAGGTAATGCTAGAAGCTTGGGTAAACCTAGGTTTACCCAAGGAGTTTGGGTAAAGTCCGAATTATAATTATATTATGTTATTAATTAATGCAAGAGCGAGCTAAGGGCACCCCGAGGTATGGTTAGGTTACTGTTAACCCTTTACACTGAAATAGGAGCCCCGCGAAGCGGGGCTCTGTCGATTTAGTATTATTCGGACTTTACCCAAGCTCCTTGGGTAAACCTAGGTTTACTCAATCTTCTAGCATTACCCGTAACATATATATAACACAGAGTTGGTAATAAACTATGATAGCTCATGAACGCGCAAAAATCTTACATTATAGGGCACGTGTGCTTTGATCTGTGAATGTAGGTTTGATAATATGGGCTCGACGACCTCTTGTAGTGCAGCGGGCGAAGGTCCGCCTGCGACGCAAGAAGTTGCGGGTAATTCCCGCCTCGGGACAAATGCCTGTACGATCTGCAGTTATTTGTACAGGGTGTTCTGGATGTTTTAATATATAAAATAAAATAAAACTATCTATGTAGTAAAATCATCACTCATCAGCAGTAAAATGTCCACTACTGAACACAGGCCTCCTTCATAGATTTCCATGAGGGAAGTTACTGGTAGTTGCCATACTCACCACGCTTGGCAGGCTGGTTGGCTGACGCAGTTCGGGACGTTGATTCACGGAACGACGCTGCTGCCCATCTGGTATCCCTTAGCAGCCTCTTACTTGAATATAGGTTTGATATCTAGGTACACTCGCATGCAATTAGATGTACTCTAGCTCTATGTACTCTAGTAACTCTAACTCTTGAAGCATGTCGAATAAAAGTTAATTCCAAACTAAGTATAAACTAAAGTTTGGATACGAAGCCGTGTTAGCCGAGTGGTATATAACCGCGTATGTGATACCGCCGCACACCAATAGATTTTCATTTTTGAAAAATTAATGTGCGCATTATAGGATAACATTTGCGCTTTATCGGTGAAAGAAAACAAGAAGGCAACGTGAGGAAACCCGCGTCTTAGTGGGGGGTTGGTTTAAGTGCTGGTAAAGCCTACTCCATCTAACAATTTCCCAGGCACTGCAGCGTCCCGTACAGCATGAATACTAGTTGCTGACACTGTAAAATCATCTATATTAGACTTTGTTTTTTTCTTCTAAGAAATTGAAAGTATTTTTAGGTCTAAGAGCTTAGGAAAATAACTGCGAGCCGAAACAAAAACTGCAATTGCTATTGTAAAAACACTTTGTTACCAGGTATTTCGCATCTGACCATGGCATACCAGTTGAAACGTAGGAAACTAAAAAATATAAAAATAGGTATTAGAATGTTTCCCCTCCATTCTTGCCCGTGGATGTAGCAAGAATCTGCCAGGGATACCTCCGATATAAGCAGCAGCGTCTCTCAGTATATCGGCATACCGTATAGCACTCGCCAACCCTCCTACCAAGCAAGGTGAGTATGGCAACATAACCTCCTTATAATCAGTACTTGGAGATTCGGGAGGGAAGCCTATGTCCAGAAGTGGATATCCTTTGGTTGAGATGATAATGACGATATCATTTCTCCCGCGGCGGAAAATGCCCGAAGTATGTCCCAAAAAATGTGTCATGAAACCTAAGGGTTTCAGCTGGACATACAATGCCTTTTGTGTCACAGAAGTCTTAAGGATTAACTATGTTAGATTATTAAGTATGAATTATGTACATACAAGACAGAAAATTGTGGTTAATATTAATATACAGTTCAAGGTACACATTAGGCCTCGCTCAAACAGAGGCGGAATACGGGCCAACCAACCTGCCTGTGCGCGCATACCCCATACCCGACACGAGTACGTACTATTTTTATATTTTTTTTAATTTGGTGTGGTTTATTTTTCATATTTCATATTTTCATATTTCATTTATTTTGCTTTACATGTACATATTTTATATAGCTTAGATCTAAAATAGCCTTAAGTAAGTACCCTGCAAGGGCACTGCAATTGTGTTTGGGCCTATGTTAACAATATAAAATAAATCGTCAAATTCTAAAAATATTATAGGTAATACAATTATGAATAAGCCAATATAATTACGAAAATAAGATTCAAATAAAAATTTTATCTTACATACTCGTTTAACATTACAGATCTTAATCAATTGCGTTATAAGCCTTGTACATATATATAAATATTGTATGTACAAACCCATTGGCCCAGGGGGTTTTTAGCCCATGAAAACAAGTAGTTGAAGTATTTTTTTATTAACATTCAAACGTTAATTCACTGCTGTTAGCTCATATAAAAATGACCTTTGACAGCGATGATCGCGAGATTTACGCCTGTTGCGAACCTGTCGCGAGATACCCATTACCAAAGGAGATACAGGTGCAGTTTATTTTGAAACATCTAGTAGTTTTTTTTGTTTTGTGTGTATCTAGTAAATATATTTCTTCTTCTTATCGGAGGCCAAGATGCACTTTGGAGTCGGGGGCATAAGTTGCAGTAATGCCCGCAACCGCAAACTGCTATTGCTTGAGAGGAGCTTTATTCTAACCTCGCGTGACAAAATAGCTTTCATATTTTCAAACAGACCAGAGTCACACCGATCGTGCGATAGGCATAGAGATATTTTACTATAATTACATTGATAATTACGGAGATTCAATATTTTTGTGTTTATTATTTAACGCTTCGTTTTGCGCATGAATGATCCCTCAGTTACACATATTTTAGATCATCGTCTTAATTACTAGTTCAACTCAAACAAGACATTTTTAACCGACTTCAAAAAAAGGAGGTTTTCAAGTCGTCTGCATTTTTTGAATTTTTTGTTACCTCACAACTTTGTAATTTATGAACCGACTTGGAAAATTATTTTTGAGTTCAAATAGATACACTTTCAAGAGGATCCAATTTTTCAAAACTCAGTCCTATTGATAGAACCCATTTATGAGGAATCTAGGGAACTCCGCAAGTATTTGCATTTAGAAAATATGATTTGTGAAGTGATTTGGCGAAGTGGAACTGATGGAGACCACATGGTTATCAAAACTCTTCAATTTTACAAAATTGACGGGTGGCGACATCCAAAGATGGCTAAGTTTATATTTATGGAATGTATCCCTAACCACTAACCATGATGGTTAGTGGTTAGGGGTTAGTAGGTTAGTTAGTTTACTCACACATAGTCATCATAATCATTATCAGGGTCATTGAAATTTAATAATAGTCAACGCATTGTTGTATGCCCTAAATAATTGAAACTTGCGGTTGGTTTTCTGTTTCACTTAATAGTGTTTGCTTGCTTTTAAACCCCGTTCTACTGATGATATCCAAGATAAATCTCGGTTCAGTTATTTCCCTCGGAAAATACTAAGGTGTAATAAGCATACAAATAACGGTTTAGGTATTTTCAGCAACATTTTATAATCTTTCTTCATTTATATTCCATCATTAAGGTCGGTCTTATTTTGTTAAACAA
Organism: Pasiphila rectangulata; assembly: GCA_963082625.1. Taxonomy (NCBI): domain Eukaryota; kingdom Metazoa; phylum Arthropoda; class Insecta; order Lepidoptera; family Geometridae; genus Pasiphila; species Pasiphila rectangulata. The sequence continues at coordinate 4,332,116 of OY720244.1, read as the reverse complement.
TTAAAAAATATATATATGCGTTTAACGAAGTTAATGGTGGCAATTCTGTTGCTACACTTCCTAACTAGGGCTAATTAAAATTGCGTAAAATGGACTAATCTGACCTAAAGCTATTCGGTTTGTGACGTTCTAAAGTTGAAACAGTACATATTACCTAATTTTATGTCATATCAACGTCATATCACTAATTATAGGAATATATACTATATTTTAGGAAGTTAAAAAAAGAATCGATACCAATGTTCAATTTTATTCATTATGCAGTGATTTCCAAACGTGTAAAACTAGTATGTTATGTTCTGGATGTAGTGGGATATTGTATTGAGACAAAAAATATCCCACTGCTTCCATCAATGGAACTAAGTAATGGAAGTACTGAATCGGTGCTACAAATATAAATGTTCGGTGTGACTGTACCCTCGGGTCAGCGTACCAATGTTGATTTTCATTTCCATGATTCGCTGCCCACACGCAGGTTGACGAGGCCCAAATTAATTTATAATTCTACCCTGCTAGCTTTCCAGTGAATAAACACTACCCAGGTACTCGCTCCAAGCCACTCTAGGAACGGGATGACTTTATATAGGTAACCAAGTTTAATCTAGATATTCCAGGTTCAATTACCGCCGGGGGGGACAAATGGTTTTATTTATCTGCAGATATTCGTTTTAGGTCCTGCTGTCAGCTATGAAGAATTTTATGTAAAAAAAAACTAATTAAAAAAAATGCTGCGGCCATGTGACTCTCTAAACAGCCAGTGTTAACTTGCGCAAACTTGTTTGAGCGGAATAAGCAGCAACAATTAAGCGGTGAGTTCCATATTTAAAATTTAAAAAGTCGACATAAATTGGCGGGATAGTAATCTGTTATGTATCTGTGACGGAATTCAAAAAAATAGGTCCCAATTTGACAGTTAGTTTTAAATAGGTAAGTAGGTACTACTATTGTTATTATATATTATCAATAAATAGTTAGATGAACAACTAGTTTTATTTTCCTCATATTCGAAATTAAAAGTAGAGTGTTTAACACGGGTAAAAGAATCAATTCATACTCGGACTATAGTTGCCCTCACTGCGCTCGGGCGTCTAAATATGTCAGGATTTGATTATTTCGACCCTCGGTTAACAATCTACTATACTCTATTTACTAAGTATAAATTACAGTCGTATAAATTAGCGGCAATATTCACGTACTTGTTATGTAGGTGGAAGCAACTGTTTCGACCCTTGTATAGGGCCTTCTCTTCTTCGTTAGTGAACTCCCGTCACCCTGAAAGGGTAAGAGTAACCTACATAACGAGTACATGAACATTCCCGCTAATTTATACTTAGTAATATCATTAGCTACATATGTTTCATGGCTTCTCCAATTTTTCTACTTTTTACACAATTTACATTAGTTTTCTGATAGTACAAGCGAGTGTGAAATCGTTCGAGTTTGGCCCGAAGCGATGGCAAAATGATCAACGCTTTGCTCGAAAGCACGATTTACTAGTGAATAAACATTGTATTTGTAGCGCGAGCACAATAAAGGGAGATGAAATTATTTATAGCTCTTAGGACCCATATTATACCTGTACCATTTACACACGTTGTGCACTGTTTCGGACGCATTTTACTATCATCATTATGATTGAAATTAATAATTTTTATATTAATTTTAGCCATAAAACGTCCACTGATGAACACAGGCCTCACTCATGGATCTCCATGAGGGGTGAGTTGCCATACTCACCACGCTTGGCAGGCGAGTTGGTGAGCGCAGTATGGGATGTTGATACACGGAAAGACGCTGCTGTCCACTTTCCAGAGGTATCCCTTAGCAGGCTCTTACTGCATCCATGGGCATGAGAGGAGGGGTAACATTATTTTGTCTGGTTCCCCACGGCAATGAATAAATGATTAATAACCACGTTTATTTTAATTGATGATCTTGACATCTATAGATAATTATTACAACGTCAGGAACCCATGATTTACGGAGAGCTGCAGTACCTGGGTCATTGTAAGATATTACCAGTGTAATATATTATCTGTGAAGATTATGTTAGATTTACCACGCATAATCTTTTCAGCATAGTAACATCCTGAACAAATATCTGCAGATCGTACAGACATTTTTACAGAGGCGGGAATCGAACTCGCAACCTCTTGCACCGCAGACCTTCGCCCGCTGCGCCACAGAGCTCGTCATTGACTCCCCGTATCATGGAGAAGCAAACGCTGTGGCCTTCTCTCCTCGCCTCTTCCTTAGGGTCTAATTTACACGTAATATCTGGGGAACTATTACAAACATTTATCCCGTCGCGGGAATCGAACCAACTGAGCCACGAAGGTTGTCGATTCGCTGACTATTCTTGCTACAATCACCGGAAAACTCATAATTTGAGTTACGACTTCCTTACGACTACGACTGTACTAACAAAGCAGGTTAGGCATCTAAAATTGTTAAAATGAGTTATATTGTCGTGACAACGCGCAGGTTAGACGCTAATTGGATAGTTACGTTCCCATAAAGCTATGGTAATGAGCAACAGTCGCGAACTTTGAATACACGGACAGGTAAGAATTAGGGACACCGCGCATAATGAAGGTATTTTATTTTATTTTTAGGTTATTATTTTTTTGACTAAAAACTATTGAGCCGTCACGGGAAGCCTGGCAGATTTAAACATTTTCACTACAGTTGCCATAGTTGCCACAATCACCGCATTCGCCTCAGTCGCCACAGTGGCCCCAGTCGTCACAGTCGCCCCAGTCATCACAGTCAACGCGATAGACACGATGGATGAAAGGCAGTCGCCCTAGCACTAACTCGCACATCTTAAAGCGTTACGCGTCACCTCTCCGCCAAATATGTTTGACATCACCGATTATACCTAGTGTTAAAATGTTGCTGAAAATATCCAAACCGATTATCATGGATGCCATCATCAGAAAAAAACCCAAATGGGAGTAAAAACAACCAAATCCTTTTAAACTGGGTGTAAAAACAAGCAAGTTCCTACACATTTCGATACTGAACCGGTCTCGAGTTACTAAAGATGTGTTAATCTAAGCGCAAATATGCGACCGATGCCCACTGAAAAACGAAGTCCTTTTTTACTTGTCTGTGCCCAGATCATTGTAATTAACGAACGATTCTCGACGTCAAAGTTTTAATGATAAAGTTCGACATGCAACGGGTTAGGCTTAAATAACGGTTACCTTACACAATCTGTTTTAAGTTTCCTAAGATTACAAACTTAGGGTGCCTGTCCACCGGAGCGGTATGGAGAATGGATGAGTGGACCTGTGCAAAAGAATTCTATTAAAACTTTTGGAGCGGAGGTATTATGCAATTATACCTAGATTTAGCTGCCTGTAATTGGGAGAACACGAGCCCATCCTTGATATTGTTTTTACTTTTGTATAATTTCTTTGTGTATTAAGTATTGGTGCCTCTAACAAATAATATTTTTTGCTAACCTATACCGTCCCACTGCTGGGCAAAGGCCTCAAAATAAATAAGTTAATTAATTGGTCTACTACAAGTCCAATTGCTGTAGCTTACCCTCTCCGCTCCGTTCCAGTGTACTGGTTACAGCCTTGAGTTGGATACTTTTTTATATTCAATTGAAGTAAAAATAGAAAAAAAAACAATCGGTTCATGAATCAAATGGCCGCCATCATAATCCCGCTTCGCTTCGGTGGACAGACATCCGCCTAATTCTGATTCTAATTCTGGCGGAGGCTAACAGAACTGCACTGTCTTCCCGCATCGGGGTGTATTGTGCATTGTCCCCCATGATTCTACCCGGACCCTAGCCAGCCAAACTCCTTGAAATACCGTAGGACTCGGGGACGTTGGCAGTATTCCATGAGCATCCCCGAAGGCAGGGCCGTATTATCCAATAGGCAGAATAGGCAACTGCCTATGGGCCCACACTCGGCTAGGGGCGCAGTCGCATCTCGAGTTACTTTTTTAAATAATATTTATTTTAAGAAATGTATTAAAGATTTATATGTTGACACTTAATGACAATTAAGTTAATTAATTAAATAATTATTTACTCTTAATTATTATTATTTCCCTAACATTAAAATCCGTCAATCCTAAATGGATTGACGGATTTTAATGGGTCTGCCTGCAGAGCGGCAAAAATAAAATATACATCCAAAATATGCATCCATAACCCCTCTTTAAGGCAGCAGTTGGGTACAAATAGCAATAAATATGCATTGTTGTAGAAAACATGGAAGTCAGAAAGGATATTAATTAACACGTTAAGTGCGTTAAGAGGCCTAAATTATCCCTAATGCAACTTCCCTGTGGTGCGGCAAGGAAAAACGTGAACTTCTCTGTCGTGCGACGGGCATAACTTCGGTTTGGTCCAGTGAAGAAAGATGATAAATATATATTTGAGATGTGCTAATGGTCCAGGACTCGGTGGTATACCTACCTAGGTACCGGATGTCTTAGGCCTCGTACCGCACTGAATTAATATAATTTTAATGTAGTGCGGAACGAGGCTAAAAACGTCCCATACTCCCCCTGACCTCGTACCGCACCCTACGCGAGCTCCCCGCGACCAGTGTTGTGCGTCGCGTCGATAAGAGAGCGCGTCCGTATTGTCAACGCCGACCATGTCCTCCAAACGATGTCGGAAGGAGTCAAATTTAAAAAACCCAAAAACAGAGCCAATATAATTTCTTAATAAATTTTTAGGTAAGAATTATAATTATCTTGACCATTTGTCTTCGTATTAGAAACCTGTCTGTAACCACATAAATTGTGATTATTTTTGTACTTAGCGTTTTAAGGTATAGGAAGAAATTTTTTAAATATTTTTGCTCTTTATGGCCCCTTGAAACGCAATTTCGATTATTTTTACAAGCTTTTATCTAGCTTGCCCTGTACGTGTGTATGTATGAATGTACATATGTAACTATGTTTGTTCGCGGAATCTTGCAACTCAATTTTGAAGCAGATATCTTCAACCGATTGAGCTGAATTTTTGTATACAAGTTTACTTTGGATGACAATGCATGGTCAGCTATGTGACGTCACTCTGAATCCAACATGGCGGAACACCCAAGATGGCGGACTTCTTATCTTTAATTTAGCCCTATAATATGGGTATCAAATGAAAGGTCTTGCTGAGAATAACTCAAAAAATGAAATGACGTCACTCTGAATCCAACATGGCGGAACACCCAAGATGGCGGACTAGTTATTTTTAATGAACTCCAACAATATGGGTATAATGAAAGGCCTTGCTAAGAATAACTCAAAAAATGAAATGACGTCACTCTGAATCCAACATGGCGGAACACCCAAGATGGCGGACTACTTACTTTTAATCTACTCCTATAATATGGGTATCAAATGAAAGGTCTTGCTGAGAATAACTCAAAAAATTAGATGACGTCACTCTGAATTCAACATGGCGGAACACGCAAGATGGCGGACTAGTTATTTTTAATGGACTCCAACAATATGGGTATCAAATGAAATGCCTTGCTGAGCATAACTCAAAAAATGAAATGACGTCACTCTGAATCCAACATGGCGGAACACCCAAGATGGCGGACTACTTAATTTTAATCTACTCCTATAATATGGGTATCAAATAAAAGGAATTGCTGAGAATAACTAAAAAAATGAAATGACGTCATTCTGAATCTAACATGGCGGAACATCCAGGACTGGATTGGACTGGACTGCACTGCACTGCACTGCACTGGACTGGACAGGACAGGACTGGACTGAACTAGACTGGACTGGAGTGAATTGGACTGGTCTGGACTGTACTGTCATGTACTATTCTTTACTGTCCTGGCGAACTACTTATTTTTTTAATGTACTCCTATAATATGGGTATCAAATGAAAGGGCTTGCTGAGAATAATGCAAAAACTTATATGGCTTTACTCTGAATCCAACATGGCGGTCATGAGATGAACAGACAAGAAACCAACTGTCCAGTGATAACTAAAAAGTAGCTATATAACTAAACAAGCTTTTTTATTACATATATTGTGTAAAGAAGTTTTAAGTTGACATTAAACTTTAATGGAAAATGTTTATTTTATTAATTTTAGTGGGTACGTTTAAATAAAAGCTTGTTTGTTAAAAAGCTTTTTTTACTTTAAATTTATTTTAAGATTATGTATCCTTTGATAGCTTTGTGTTTTGCCCTCAAAACGAATCTAATGATCGAAATCGGTCAAGTAGTTGAGGAGTATAACTCCTGTGGCTTCTAATAGATATCTTCAATAAACAGTTTATATTAAACACGTCGATATTATTTTCCCCATCACTAATCTCAGCGAAAATTTGCCCTATATCACTGCGTTACGAGGTGAATAAGATCCCATATTTTGTTTTGCCTATAATTCCTAAACTAGCTAGCAGATCCCGGGACGACGGTAGATTAGGGTTCATCAATTCACTGTTTATATTAATAAAGACAAACATTCTCATTTATCTTTGATTTCGCGCCAGAAAACGGATTTTAGTCTGTTAAGAGAGGTGGGGTCTAATAGACCGCGTGTCGCCCCAACGTCTGGTCACGGTGCAGGCCGATAACACCTCGTGCCGCAGGAATGGAAAGTATGCAAAAATTGATGCCGCAGCGAACGTGTTAAGCCTTGTGGCGTGTATTGCCTAGACACCCCGATATAGTTAATCCAGCCCTGCCCGAAGGATAGATGCAGATGTTGTAGAAGGACACGATTCTATGAGCTCCTGTAGTCCCGTTTTTAATCTCGCTTCCTTGTGGCAGTGCAGTGCAGTGCAGTAATACGTACTCCACTATCTCCTCCTCATAGACACCCGCGACACAGTACACTGTTTGTGGCCCCTGTCTTGAGGAGGTGTTGGTTCAGATCAGCATACCGTGATCATGCCCACCATCATCCGTATGTCTAGTCTTATCATATTAAGTAAAGCGTTTTTCTCTAGGAGCATTAATTTGGTATGCTTGCAATGCGGTCTGCGTTCCCATATTTTCTGGTGTTCTTTTTCAGGATTTGTTTTAAACCTGGTCAAAAAAAAAGAGATCAAATCTCTGCGGTCGAAGAGATCAAATCATTGCAGAGTCCGATGTCGTCGGAGTAGGGAATTATCATTATATTCCTCATGGACCCCATCATCAGAATCGAGTTTTGAAAAAAATAGGACCTCTGAAACGTGAAAAAAACCTTATAAAAAAATCATCAAAACCCAATCATAATTAGCGGAGTAATCGCGTAATAAACATACAGAAAAAAACATACAGTCTAATTGAGCACCGCCTTCTTTTTGAAGTCGGTTAAAAATGGTTGCTACTCAGCATGACCTAAACTGTGGCAGAGCGGGACGCATCGCAGCGCTGGTCTTCCGTCGTAACCAAAATGTGCGGTTGATGGCTACCACTAGATTGCTTTATGCTATCTGATGTCACGTACCATAGAGCGATCTTGTTCAGTGGACAAGTACATGCTGCTAATGATACTACATCGATCCATTGCCACGTGATTCAACCAAACCACAATCAATCTCACAGCAAAGCAAGCTTACACTCAGCAGAAATAAAGTTCACTTCAGCTTACAGTATTTTAAATCTTGCGGTACTGGAGCTCTCTTATCCCGCGAACTATTAGTAGGGTTGTCACTGTTGGAAGTACCGGTATCGTATCCTATGGGTGTACTTACCTGCAGTGTAGTTGGCAGCCCTCTTTGACAACCATTTAGCAGTTGCATTTACTGGCACCTGGACAGGGGCAGAGGTAAAGCAGTGTAGACTCTATGTAGGGAAGATAAAGTTTTAATTGGGTTGAAGGTGTAAAAGGTGTAGTGGGACACGTGTTTTTAGTAGCATGTAAGTTAAAATGAGTATGTTTATGGTACTCGACAATATGTTTACTAAAGAATAAATAGTTTTACGGAAAAATAACATTATTTTACATGGAATTGATTTGGAATTGTAATCAAATTATCAAATTAAAAACTGTAAGTATTTTAAGCTATAAATATTTTAAAACTAACATACAACATTTTAACAAGCGTTACATATACAACGACGTTTGTTGGAAGGCATCTCGAAAGCATAGACTAGAAAAATAAATTGTATACAGGATTTTTACCATGCTTTGTTCCTTGAGTTTCCCGATAATTTAAAGCAATTGCACCATTGCATGTACACGGTAGACGCTGCTGCCCATCTTCTGGAGGTATCCCTTAGCAGGTTCTTACTGCATGTGGATGCAGTAAGCATACATGAGAGGAGGGGTAACATTCTACTGCCGGCACCCCACAGTCTCTAATAATTACTAAGCATTAATGAATACCAATAATTAGTATTAGGAAGTGACAAGTTTTGAATTTTTGTTTGTAATGAATAAATTTAAAAACTACTAGACCTATTATGAATAATATTTCACCTATGAAATGCTACATTATCAATAAGTAACTTAACTATTTTTGAATCTAAATTATTTAGGGATCTCAACAAAATATTCATAAACGTGACCCAAGGTGCAAAAATATAAACAAAAGACACATATCATCGATAACGTAATTTAAAAAAATACGTAAAAATTTTTAATAAATACGGCAACAGTATATTACTATTAGAATGACCTCTCTCTGGCCCATGGATGCAGTACAAATCTGCAAAAGGATACATCCGGAAGATGTCCAGCAGCATCTTTCCGTGTATCAACATCCCGTACTGCGCTCGCCAACCCGCCTTCCAAGCGTGGCGAGTATGGCTACAACCCCTTTATGATCTTGGAAATCCATGAGGGTGGCCTGTATCCAGCAATGGACGTGAACAGCAGTCCTCAGCTGTGATGACGGCAACAGAGCTAAATAATCTAACGATATTTAACTACTATTGTTTTTAAAAGCTGTGTGTTCCGAGAAAAAATCGACCTCCCAATAAACTCTCATACTTCGCGGCACGCTCTACCGACATTCGCAATTATATGAGGGCCATATTGTTCGTGTTGTAGAAAGCCGCAACGCAAAAAAGCGAATTTTCAAGTGTCACACGCAGAAACAGCTGTTCCCATTGCCGGATTCCCGCGTCATTGGCGCCCGTGCCAACAACGTGAAAAATGCCGCAGCAAGTTCCGCTTCGATTGAAAATTACCGCAAATGAAATGATAAAGTGCGAAGGACAGGACAATATATTACGTACGCGAATATTCGTTTATTATGCGTTCACGCGTAAACAAGCTAGGCACCTCTTCCATCATCATTATCATCATCACCGGCCAAAAGCTGAAGTCCAGGCGAAATCTGTACCATTTCGCCCTGACTTCAGCTTGCTGCATCCTAGCATGCCAGCGACCGTTTCCAAATCATCACTCCTTTATTAGTACGCCACCGTCTTATATAATTTGTCATATCCTGTCAACCAGGGCTGCTTGGAAGATATCTTCCATATCAGGTGCATTGTACATTTATTTGATTATTATATCCTGTATTTGTGTTATTTTTATATTGGCATGCAATAAAGTGATTATCATTCATTCATCACTCCATATAGCCTGTGAGCTTTCGCTACGCTTGCCTAGTCGCGATCTCCACTCAAGGACTCGTTTTTTCCATAGACACATATTATGTTAATATTTGTGTACTTTTACGCCAGTTCTATAAACTTATTAATATACATACATACTAAAGTTTGTGTCAAGTTATTTTCATAAAAAATACAAAGCGTTAAATTATTCCGTTCTGATTAAAGTTAGAGCCTGTTAAGGGATACCTCCGGAAAATGGGCAGCAGCGTCTTTCCGTGAATCAACATCCCGTACTGCGCTCGCCAACCCGCCACCAAGCGTAGTAAGTATGGCAACTACCCGTCATCCAGCGCAGATCCATATCATGATCCTACATGCATCCATAATGTAAGAGCATGCTCTTACTGCATCCACGGGCATGAGAGGAGGGGTAACATTCTACTGCCGGTACCCCACGACAATTTGATAGAATACATAATTTTTTTTTTAATACATAGGTACTTATCATACTTTTAATGCCGGCGCCCCGCGGCAATGGATTACTTCTGTAAGTAAATATTCCTACCCAGGTCTATTCTAAGAGATCGCCCCGGATAACTACACTCTGATGCTATCACGGCGCTAATTCTCGTCCTCACGCTATTCCACAAACTTGAACTTTTACAACTTGTTAATGCAAACGTATGTTTACCTTTAGCTGGGAATCGCTGGATTTATGCATATTTTCATTATTTTTCAGCGTGGTTAAGTATTTTTATTATAATTTTTCAGCGAAGTGAACCAGTGAGTACATTGTTCCACTCGTTCATAATAGTTTAATTTTTAAACAAAAAAAATATTTTAATGACCCTGACGATAAATATATAACTTAAAAAACAAAATCCAACTAATGTTCTACCTAAGTGTGGTTAAACACTATAAAAATAACAAACTATAAAATTCAACTAGGTCTAAACGTGCCTATGATATTTAAAGAACCTTCCATCATCAACTCAGCAACATGAGATGATATAAGCTATTTTTGTATTAAAAGTGTAAACCCACAGTAAGGTAACATTTATAGAAAATAAAAAATTCAATCAAAATGTTGTCTCCGACGGGACTCGAACCCGTATCGTTCAGACGAACACCTTTGGGTTCGAGTCTCGTCGGAGACAAAATTTTGATTGCATTTTTCATTTTCTATAAATTAGATGATATCTTCTTACAAGCTTAAAGCTTAGAACGAGATGAAAGATTCTAGCAGTTTACACCGGTTTTAACTAAACTATAATTAGGTTAACCTTTTTATCAGCAGCATTGTTAATTCAAAAACCTTTATGAATAAACTATTTTTATTTATTTGATGACTACCAGAGGCAAATATCTGAATAGCTTTAGCTTTCATCATCATCATTCCAGCCGTAAAAAGTCCACTACTAAACAGGCCTCCTTCATGGATCTCCATGAGGGGTAGTTGTCATACTCACCACGCTTGGCAGGCGGGTTGGCGAGCACAGTACGGGATGTTGATACACGGAAAGACGCTGCTGCTTATCTTCCGGAGGTGTAAAAAAGCTTTAAGCTTTAGCTTTAGCTTCTGTAGCGCTTCAGAGATGTTTATTCATTACTGCTTATACGCCATCTTGCGTTGAAAACTGTCGCCCTGGTGAGCCTCTGATAGAAGTGTTCGGAGCGGACAAAATAGCATTCTGAAAACTGTTGTAGGAAATTGGCCATCTCTGTGGAAATGATTAGTGGAGGAAAGTATTTCTTATTATTTAGTTTTAAAATTACAAGATTTTATCGTCTACAATTTTTATCATTTTTTGATCTGCAAAAATGTCTGAAATAAAATATTTTCAGGTTAGGGTTGCAGAAAACTATTTTGAAAATCGGTCTACAATTGACTGAGAAATCACATATAAATAAATCACATACATAAAATTTATACAAAATTACAAAAAAAAAATATCTTTCAATTTTTTGTAATATTGACCTCTAAAAAACTATGCAAAACTACCGAATTCGATAATGCATATTGTGACTTTATGAAATATGAAACACATCGCATGAAAATGTAAACACATGTATGTTTTTCCAAATAAATGTATCTTTGTATTTAAAACAATAATACAGCCGAACATAACTAAATTTTTTATACATAATTTTTTAATGTCAGTTAAGGCGGTTATCACACTGCCACGCACCACGCTGCATGTTGCGTGTTGACGCACCTACGTGCGTACTTGCGGGAGTGCAGATCTGCATCATCGTGCGGGTTTTTCACGCACTCACGCGCGTAGTTGCGTTTTGTGGATTCACGGCGGCTCTGACTCATTTCATTCAAAGCTGTTCGCTAGACTACGGGACCCGGTGTGCCATACCTTGCGTCTCGCCCCCGCACCTACGCGCGTGAGTGCATGTTTCTCCGCACCTACGCGCGTGATCTGAATGAACGCGCATAGATGCATTTTCGGTGTGTTGGACTGTGCGTGTTTTCTATACAAACGGAGCCATGTACTTTGGTGAAATATGTGAAACCATCCCTAAATTTAAGATCTTATTGTCACCATATTTCTTGCAATAAATGATTTATGGAGATACTTACAAGCAACGTTAGAAGACGCATTCACGCAATATGCAGCGTGATGCGTGGCAGTGTGTGAACCGCCTAAATAAATCACTGTTGAATCAACCGTCAATCCAGTGATTGCGATTCAGCGATTTTTCGGCCGGCGTTGCGTTCGAATGGACTGCTGGACTGGAATGTTACTGGAACCATGTGAACTGGGCTTACTTAAGTTCGATACCTGATAGTTATCGAATTGTTTATTTTCCTTTGTTTTGACGCGTGATATTTTATATCCGAGTTAACAAAAAAAACAGTTCGATAGGCATACATTTAAGCTGACGGTATAAAATTTGCCTGCATTTACACATCGCTTGATCAACAAACTTTGGACCTGGGACAAATATCTGCACAAAAAAATATATTTTTTCTGCAGATGAACTAGATGGTGTGTGTAGTGTAGTGTCCTGCATTATTTAGTAATTCTGCATTTACTACTATTAGGAATAAGCGCACTGATAGTATTATTAGTTCTTGATTCTTGATTCTTGAGACCTGTATAGAAATCACTACCCACAGAAGTAATATCACATGCACGTAATACTAGTTTTTGACATCGCCTACACTGGTTCAAAGACCTTAGGCCTTAAAGGAGGTGCCTCTGTGTAAAAACCTCTTACAGCACAGATAATATAATACACTAGTACTTATAGACACCACACGAAAGAGATAAAATCGTTTTTTTATAAAATACGATAAATTTGGCGTCATTATTATATTATGAGAAATACTATTTATATCAGCATTTTTAACTAATTTTACCAAATAGGCAATTTAATAAATATAATACGGCTTACACCACGTATCTAACTTATTATCATCTTACTGACGTTTCGTAGACCATTTAGAGGCCCTCCTTCATGAGCACCGTTCGTGACCGCCTCCGAGGGCCGCGAGACGAGAACTAATATTTATATACATATATAAGATAATAATATTGTAATGTATTGTTTGACGTCTCGATGGTCTACGTCACGGCAGTTGGACTGTGGTACTCGCACAGCGCGGGCGCGTCCCTGAATAGTGTGGTGAGACATCGACGAGCCGGGGTTAGATAAGGAATATCTCGACAATACATGTGGCGACGGGAACAAAAGTGAGTACCTAACTATATAATCAGGTACTTATAAAAAAATAGGTATTGGAGTGAAAACATTGACTTTCACTTAAATATAAGTTCATACCTACGTAATTTAAGGCTGAACTAAGTGATTACCTATAAAAAAAATATGAATGCGTGTTACATGTCTCTCAGCGCAAATAAAAGCTAATAAACAAGACATACCGGCGCGCGCGGCGCCAACCTGGCGGCGCAGGCGCTGTTGTCCCGGCCGATAAAGGTTTTGCAAGCTTTGCGGAAATCAAATTGCACTGAATATTGTTTACGTTATTGAGAAGAAATGTATGTATGTATGTATGTACATTACAAGTTTTATATTGAACTCAGGATGCGCTGAGTTACTTTTGTATAAAATTAGTAATTATTTCATACGTAATTAGTTCATACGTTATTACTACAAATTGCTACGAACTTAGACAAGATTCCACATTTGGGGAGTCCGTAGCTACTACGTAAGGTGGTTTTGGTGAGGAGCCATTCTAATTCCTTACCATCAGATATGTTGAAGCGAGAAGCAATCATATTATGGTTAAATAAAGATGAAATTAAACAAATATTTGTCTAAGAGGTATTTAAATGTAACCAGGTATTTAAAAGTCTTCTAAAATAAAGCATTTGGCAATTTTGAAATACTTTAAATAAGGTACAGTCGTCAGTCACAAAATTTTAATGGGTACCTATTTATATTACCTAGTTTTTAGAACATAGTCATAATATTATTAAGATGAAATTGGTTTATAAACATATTATGTTTTAGCCGTGATGAAAGTATGGTCAATTCAATAGGTTGCTTACGGTTTGAAATGACTCAGTATTTTATAAAATTAACTTACAACTAAATAACTGTCAGCATAAATAAATGGCAAAAAAAGTACCAACTAAGTGTTGATAAAGCTAACGTAGTAAGTTACCTTCACATGTGTAACCCATAATGAAGGATTTGTCCTATTTATAAATTTTAATAACAAAATTAAGTTAGTAAACGAACATGCTACGTAGGTATTTTGTGCTTTGGAATGGTACAGAAAATACCTGGCTATTTTGTTGGTAATGTAAAATGTAATCTTTACAATCAGCACAGGTCTATGAAACCTATAAAATCAGTACAGGTCTGTATGAAACCTATAAAATCAGTACAGGTCTATGAAACCTATAAAATCAGTACAGGTCTATGAAACCTATAAAATCAGTACAGGTCTATGAAACCTACAAAATCAGTACAGGTCTATGAAACCTATAAAATCAGTACAGGTCTATGAAACCTATAAAATCAATGCAGGTCTATGAAACCTATAAAATCAGTACAGGTCTATGAAACCTATAAAATCAACACAGGTCTATGAAACCTATAAAATCAGCACAGGTCTATGAAACCTATAAAATCAGTGCAGGTCTATGAAACCTATAAAATTAGTGCAGGCTGTATGTAAGGTCTATGTAACCTATAAGATCAGCTTAATACTAATAAGGTCTAAGAAACCTATAAAATCAGTACAGCCTGATAAGCAAGGTCTATGTAACCTATTACATCAGTTCAGACTGATAAGCAAAGGTCTATGTAACCTATAACATCAGTTCAGACTGATAAGCAAAGGTCTATGTAACCTATAACATCAGTTCAGACTGATAAGCAAAGGTCTATGTAACCTATAAAATCAGTACAGCCTGATAAGCAAGGTCTATGTAACCTATTACATCAGTTCAGACTGATAAGCAAAGGTCTATGTAACCTATAACATCAGTTCAGACTGATAAGCAAAGGTCTATGTAACCTATAACATCAGTTCAGACTGATAAGCAAAGGTCTATGTAACCTATAACATCAGTTCAGACTGATAAGCAAGGTCTATGTAACCTATGGAATCAGTTTAGACTGATAAGAAAGGTCTATGAAACCTATGAATTAGCTCATGCCGATAATTAATACACAGAATATAAGGCAGTAGTTACATCTGAACTAGGTGAAGAGAAGAGTGGACTGAGTACGCTTTTCATATCGATGATGTTGATGATGTAGAAGTTAACTGCACTATTGGAGGAATAAAAACAAAAGTTTTGTCGGACTCTGGTTGTAAACAAAATTTAATTAGGGCAGAAACCTGGGAGTTCATGAAGGAAAAGAAGATACGCGCATATAATCAGAAAGCGATATTAATAACAAAATATAACTACTGCAATTTCTTTTAATTTGTCCTTTGTAAAGCACTACTGTGTTTCTATAAGTGGAAACTTATTAATAGCCACTTATTATTATACTTATAACCATTGTGTATCTTGTGCTGATAGTTTCCCTAAGATGAATAAATAAATAAATAAATAAAGCACTGCCAGATATAAGATTCATGGCCTATGGGAGCGACACTCCTTTAAAAATCAAAGGATCATTCGAGACCAATATACAATAATACCTTTGTGGTAGACAGGTAGAAAATGCCTTCGGCATTATGTCCACCAATAAATTGTACCCTTATTTAAGTTTGTGTGTAATAAAGTATTAAATAAAAATAAATAATAATCATAAGTAATACATAGTATTGTATCCATTGCTGGGTTCCAGTTTGAAGGCCAAGGGGGCCGGTGAAATTACGGGCACATGAGACTTTACAACTCTGTCTCAGGGTGATGGCCGCATTGCAATGCAGCGTTGGTCACGTGCTTAGTGAACGTGATCACCGCGGCATTGAAATTGTTATAGGTATAGGTTACCGCTTAACATCAGGTGGGTCTTCCGCTTGTATCGTCATTTAGTACTTATAAAAAAATATACAAATTGGGAACACCTCTAAGAGCTCAACTTTCTACGTCATTGTTGATGATACAAGAAACCTGCTGGGAAAAACAACCGCAATGGTACTGGGGATTTACAGAATTGGACTGAGTCTGAAAGACATAAATCAAGTCGACATAAAACCTTCCACAAGTTCAAAGGGGTACTGATCAACTTGCCAATTGATGATTATATACCACCTGTCTCACAACCCTGCAGGAGAATCCCGATCCCATTAGAAGCTAAAGTTATATCTAAAATCGAATAGCTTTTGAAAAGGGACATTAATAGAACCGGTTTTAGGCGCTTCGAAATGGGTTTCTCCGGTAGTACCTAAATAAATGTGAAGTGCGTCTATGCGTAGATATGAGGCGAACTAATGCGGCTATTGTACAAAAGTCATCCATTGCCTACAATGGATAAGTTATTGCCAAAAATGAAAAATGCCAAGGTCTTTACAAAACTAGACATTAAAGATGCATTTCACCACATCGAAATAATACCTTAGTTGAGACGTATAACGACTTTGATCACAAGTAAGAGACTTTTCAGGTATAAACCGCTAATGCTTGGAATATCATGTGCCCCGAAATATTCCTATTTATATAAATATTCTTTAATTATTGTAATTGGTGTTGTACCGTTATAATTAAAGTAAATAAATAAATAAATAAATTCCAAAAAGTAATGGAACGTATGTTGTTAGCATGTGAAAGGATGATCAATTTTATTGGAGATATTTTAGTCTATGGGAACATGATATGAGATTAAAAAATGTGATTAATGTTTTAGAAGAAAACAATGTTATTTTAAGTAAAGACAAATGTATCTTCGGAAAAGGACAAGTAAGCTTTATGGGGCATCACTTATCAGGAAATGGGGTGAAACCTTTGGAAAAGTACATACCAACGATACAAGGCATTAGACCACCTTTAACAATTGGAGAGCTACAGAGTTTTCTGGGACTCGTAAATTACGTTAGCAAATGGATCCCCAATTACGCATCGATAACGGAACCCTTGAAGAAGCTACTACGTAATAAAACTGGAAATATGAGTAGATCAGATATTTGAGATCAATGGGGTCCAGAACAACAACAGTGTTCCGATTCTCTAGAAGCAAATATGACAAAATGCCAACACTAGGGTTCTACGACGTCGAATACCATACAGTCGTTATAGCGGACGCCAGTCCAGTAGGATTAGGAGGGGTTTGGATACAAATATAAAGTAGTTTATTTCGTTAGTTCAAGATCTTCAAACCGAACTATGTTTCTATGAGGGCATGTTACTTAGAGGAATAAGAAATTGACATTCCGTCACAGCTCAGAAAACGAGTTGTAAAAGCTGCTCACGAGAGTCATCCAGGCGTAGTGGCTATGAAAGCGAAATTAAGAACGAAGGTTTGGTGGCCAAAATGTGACAAAGATGCCGAAAATATTGTTAAATCATGCAAAGGATGCACCTTAGTATCAGCTCCTAATCCACCAAACCCTATGGAGCGTCGAGAGATACCATGGATTGACAATGCCATATACTTTATGTGGCGGTTACCAAGTGGAGATTACTTATTTGTAGTTGTAATCCACACAGCAGGT
This sequence comes from Pasiphila rectangulata, assembly GCA_963082625.1. Lineage (NCBI taxonomy): Eukaryota > Metazoa > Arthropoda > Insecta > Lepidoptera > Geometridae > Pasiphila > Pasiphila rectangulata. Next base: position 4,314,529 of record OY720244.1, on the reverse strand, counting down.
ATAAAGAAATCAAGATACTTATGTCGACAGATTACATCTGCAGAAATGGTAACACAAATAAAAGACATTTTTAGTCGGTTGGGAAATCCATCATCAATAACAGCTGATAATGGGAAGCAATTTAGGAGTGAGGAATTCAAAACATTTCTCGTAGAAAGAAATATTTCTGTATAACTCAATACCTTATTGGCCTCAACAGAACGGAGAGGTCGAAAGACAAAATTAGGACATTTTAAAACGCCTTAAGATAAGTCAGGCAGATAAAAACGATAAGAAAGAAGCCCTGTTGGACTATTTATGTATGTACAACAGTGCACCACATTCTGTAACTAGCAGAAATTTGAGTTATTCTCTAAAAGGGTATTCCATGATAAAATTCCAATGATGAGAGATGTTGCTCAAGGACCAACGATAGATACAGAAGTGAAGGACAGAGATCAAGAAATTAAGGAAAAGGGAAATTAATATGCTGATAGAAAGAGAAAAGCTGAAGACTGTGACTTAATGCCTGGAGAAAAGGTTTACGTAAAAATATGAACAAAGAAAATAAACTAAGCCTCAACTATGGTACGACAACGCACACCGTGGAGAAAAACATCGCCGGTGATGTACAAGTACGAACCGACGAAACTAGTCGAACACATAGAAGCAACGTTGTATATCTGAAGAGAGTCCAAGGGGAATGGAAAGTGTGTTTAAGTAATAACCCAGGTGAAATAAATGATGAAGGTAATGAAGAGACATAACAGGTAATTAGAACATATATCATTTATTTAAAATAATTTGTGTATAATGTGATACTTCATAATTAGGTGGCAATATAACTATTCTAAAGATATTATAATTCTGATTGAACTGTAAAATTGTATTTACAATGTTTCATTTAATTATAGTAAACAGAAAAACAATTAAAACAAAAAAGAGATGTAATGTATTGTTTGACGTCTCGATGGTCTACGTCACGGCAGTTGGACTGTGGTACTCGCACAGCGCGGGCGCGTCCCTGAATAGTGTGGTGAGACATCGACGAGCCGGGGTTAGATAAGGAATATCTCGACAATACAAATATTATATTATATTAAATAAGATTATAAGATAATATCAATTCAGTCACATATGCAATATTTTGTATCGAAAACGCTTGTAATATAAACTGGTGTTTTGTTATATTCGGCGAAAGAATAAAAACTTTTCCTCGCATAAGTTTTTTTTATGAATTGCGTTCTAGAAGCTTTTTCAATTTCCTTCCTTCTTCCGAAAACTTGCACTAATGATAATGGGTGAGGTCAAACTATGAAATTGTTTTTTTGGCCTGGTCTATCTGATCCCAACCTGATGTAGTTTTTTTCTGGTTAGAACATTGCCTTATGAAATGTTATCGATTTCTGTTATTATAATCATAGTATTTATTTTTATAATTATTGTTATAATTCTTTTATGTATTAGAATAAAAGTAAGAATGTTTCAAATATGCCTAAATCTTCTTTTCTAATAAAATAATGAATGTAAGTGTTTGTAATGTCAGAATAACAGGTTTTTACTATATGCATTTGAAAACTATATACCTATTAACCAAAGTGCAAATGTCTGTTTGTTTGTTTGTTCCAGATAATCTCCGAAACGGCGATATAGACGGGTTTTTCATGGGCTTTCTAAATAACTAGGGTTCCACGTAAAAAAAATAAAAAAATACGGGCAAAGCCACGAGCATATGAAGGGTCCACTGCAATAATGCTGAATGTCCAAAATTTTACCAATTCAAACCAAGTATGCCATTCGATTCCTTGATCTGCATAGTACATTTTCGCACTTTCAAACTGTTAAATAACGCAGGCAGTCCCGAGATAAATCGATTTTAAAATAATGGCTACACGACTAGAACGATGGATGTCACAGGCGTTCAGAACTATAATGATAAATGTCCATTCATTTCACCTCATATTCCATGGAAATTACACATTCCATTACGATCAGCTTCCGCATGCTGCAAATGTAGCAAAACGAAGGGATTAACAGGACGCAAGATTTTGGACAACCATCGTTTTGGACCGTGTAAAAGTGTGGACATTCATCATTATAGTGCAGAATTTTTAGGACTTCAACGCTAAGAATCAAAATTTCACATAATTATAAGAACGTTTTTTTTTATAAACATTAAAAAATAATACTCTGATATGTATACTAAAAGTTCATAAATCCATTTTTTTTATTCCTTTTACTGCAGTTTTGTATTATCCAATTAAAACCTTTAAACACAAATATCTCAAAACTAGATTGCAATGACATTCAGCATTATTGCAGTGGACCCTTCATATTATAAATTATAGGAACATCGTATATTCTTATAAAATTATCTAATAAAGGTAGAAGGCAGGCGCATTTATTAAGAACTGGGCTTATTAATGAAACGCATGAAAATTCGTGTTTATATTTCCCGAGGCATTTATTGCCGTGCGTCTTTCGGGCGTGAAAGAAACAAAGTGGCAGCACGAATAAATTGTATTAAGGTTATATAAGACGTTTGCGTGAAGCCATCAAGCTGAAATCCTACGTGAGGAGTAAAGCTAGATCTGTACTAACCGAGAAAATGTGACAAGGTATAATAATAATGGTATTAATAATCTAATTAATGTCGCACACGTGCTTTAACGGTGAAGGAAACATCGTGAGGAAACTACTAGTTAGCTTCAGACGTATTGACCTGTTCTTTCCTCTGAATAATAGTTGACTAAGCTGAGAGGATGGTATAGGTGTTGGGCAAGCCTAATCCATCTAACAATGTCCCAGGCACTGCAGCGTCCCGTACAGCATGATTACCAGTTGCTGACGCTGTATAAATCATCTATTATAGATGCAAAGGCCTTACTTTTTTTTAATAATCTAAAAAAAATAATCCACTTAACCGTTTTAGGCTACGGCGACCTTATTTCAGCCAATGAGTGTGGATGAACTCTAAGATGACTAAGTGGCCAATTATGACTCTAAACGTGTGTGCGCAAATAGCGCAAGGCAAAATACCATTTGCAAAGTTATAACAGATGAAAAACATAAACAAACACAAACATCCGACTAGTTATATCATAATTTAAAACCGGGGGTTATGTGGGGTTCCGGCAGTAGAATCTTGCCTCTCCACTCTTGCCCGTGAATGCAGTAAAATGTGCCAAGGCATGTCAGGAAAAAGGGCAGCAGCGTCTTACCGTCTATCAACATCCCGTACTGCGCACAAGCTTTTTTATTACATACATATATTGTGTAAAGACGTTTTAAGTTGACATTAACCTTTAATGGAAAATGTTTATTTTATTATTTTTAGTGGGTACGTTTAAATAAAGCTTGTTTGTTAAAAATATTTTTTTACTTGAAATTTATTTTTTACTTTTTAGTTATCACTAGACAGTTGGTTTCTTGTCTGTTCATCTCATGACCGCCATGTTGGATTGAGAGTGATATCATATAATTTTTCAAGTAACTCTCAGCAAGGCCTTTCATTTGATACCCATATTGTTGGAGTTGATTAAAAATAACTAGTCCGCCATCTTGGATGTTCCGCTATGTTGGATTCAGAGTGACGTCATTTCATTTTTTGAGTTATTCTCAGCAAGACCTTTCATTTGATAGCCATATTATAGGAGTAGATTAAAAGTAAATAGTCCGCCATCTTGGGTGTTCCGCCATGTTGGATTCTGAGTGACGTCATTTCATTTTTTGAGTTATTCTCAGCAAGGCCTTTCATTTGACACCCATATTTTTGGAGTCTATTAAAAATAACTAGTCCGCCATCTTGGGTGTTCCGCCATGTTGGATTCAGACGTTATTTCATTTTTTGAGTTATTCTCAGCAAGACCTTTCATTTGATACCCATATAGGGGTACATTAATAATAAGTAGTCCGCCATCTTGAGTGTTCCGCTATGTTAGATTCAGAGTGACGTCACATAGCTGACTATGCATTATCATCCAAAGTAAATATGTATACTAAATTTCAGTTCAATCGGTTGAAGATATCTGCTTCAAAATTGAGTTGCAAGATTCCGCGAACAAGCATAGTTACATACATACATACTTACAGGGCAAGCTAAATAAAAGCTTGTAATATATAATATTCAATCCCCAGAGACTCGTCGTATGTATTACGATTTAATATATCATGTATATCATAGGCCCAAGGCTGTATAACAGTATATGTAGAAGTGTAACCCTACCCCTCCTAAATAGGTATCAGTGCAAACGCTCTGTCAGGGACTGGCTACTTACAAAGGGTTACGAGGAGACGGAGGCATTATTAAAGTGAAAGCACAATCATTCCTAAACACTCAGAAAAGCGCTGGCACAGACATAGAAAAATCACACACACATACGCAATCTATATACATAATAATCTATAATCATTTTCTTCATTCCACAAACCTTGAAACCAATTATTATCTTTTGGAGTATTTATGAATAATTTAATCTCACCCTAATTTTCTTTTATGTTTATATATCAAACTTAATCTTAGTTTATTTTGGTTTTAGTTTTAATGTATTTTATTATTATTTAAAAGGTAATACAATCCAAATCCAAATTTATTTTGTAGGCTTCGTTTAATATAATTTACAGTAGAATTATCTGGAAGGGTCACCTACAGCACAAGTCCTTAAGGACTTAGTGTAGGGGCTTGTATCTCTCTTAGATTTTTACCAAGCCATACTACATTGTTATATATTAATGGTTTTCTTTAGTAATATACTCATTGTTACCAATAATTTTATTGAATTGCATGTTATAAAATATAAACTAAACAAAATTGTACTTTTATATGTGCTTAATTGGTAAATAAACAATTATTATTATTAATATATCTGTACAAAATCCTGCATTATTTATTAGACTCGTCTGAATTACTTTCATACATTTCCTTTATCACAAAATTTAGTGCACGTAGAGCCAGTCGTAGCAATGTGTTTGCCTTACATACAAAAATAATATTTCGTTTACAACCCACTATCAAGAATGTGTCGGACTTACAATGAACTAGCAAAAGAAAACCCTAATTTGGATATATTTTGTTACTGTATAAATAAATATATTATAATTGTTAAAAGACATCCTCCATTTTAACAGCTACGATTCTCCAACAATAGGATAGTTAAATAATTTTAGGGTAGCTATGTAGGTTTATTGGCTTATTTAATTTGTCTTCCAATAATAATAAATATTGTTTGCATTTTTTGTCTTCTTGTTAGGCTTCACTTAACATAAATTATATTGTTAGTTTGTTGTGTACACATGAGTTGCGATTCAAGCCAGATCATTATCAGTGTTTTAATTATTATTTTTGTATGGCTTGTTTTGTGTTTTGTGTACCTAAATAAATAAATAAATAGCGGTATGAAATAAACTTAACTTCTTACGTCTTATTCACGTGCCAAATATACATAAAACATAATAAAAAAACAGACGAATTGAGAACCGTTTGAAGTCGTTTAAAAAATATATAAAATTTCTCGATATACAAGGATTTCTCTATACAGATTCTGTTAACAATTAAACTTTCAGTGGATGAACAATCAATTAATCCCTAATTTTGCTAACACCTGACGCAAAAAGAGGGGTGTTATAAGCTTGACCGACTATGTGTGTATTTGTGTGTGGCATCGTGGCTAAATTAAGTGCTATATACATATGTAAAGTAAGGCCTTTACATCAACTATAGATGATTAGCGTCAGCAACTGGTTTTCATGCTGTACGGGACGCTGCAGTGCCTGGGACATTGTTAGATGGATTAGCCTTGCCCAGCACCTATACCATCATCTCAGAAAAGTCAGCTTTTACTCAGAGGAAAGAAAGTCTGAAGCTAACTAAGCCGCGGGTTCAGGATCACGATGTTTTCCTAAGATCAAAAAAAAATTGTTATTATAAATTTATTTTATAGCTTAATTTACTTTTTTATTAGTTACGTTACAACTAATTTTATTTATCATTATTTATCTTAATTTCGGGTACCTCTATAATCATCATCTAAATATACTAGGTAAAACCGTCATCAAAATAACCAATATTTAATTAGAACAAAGAAAAGTATCAAATAGTTTACTATTGAACGTAACCGACTGAATTTCCATGCCATTAAGACTAACAAGACGCTTAGAGTGGAACGGTAGGCACCGAACCGTGATCCAGATCAGAAATAACAACTGCATGAACGCCTAACCTAGTTCACCCAACTATCCATGTAAAGGTCAACAAGTGTAATAAATCTTCTGCGAATACGATAATGTTTTCTTATTGTACACAATAATTATAGGAAATTTCCGTAAATTGATCTCATGTTACATTGTAATAAAATGTAAGTTGGTAGGAACTTATTTTAAATAATTATTTTTATCTTAAAATATAGGTATAAACCAAAAACAATTTTTTAGAAACGTTTTTTTCGAGAAAGTGGTTTGCCTAAAATCAGTCAATAAATTTTATTAATTGTGCCTGTGTTTGATCGAATTGATTATCATCTTGTTTGCCCCAACCCATAAAAACTTCTGTGACAGACAGATAAACTAAGTCACACCTTAGGATTCTTTTAAGATTTTTGTTCAGGACCAAGATTCCAGTAGGTACCATTTTTAACAATTTATATTACAAACGACAGTAAATTATGAGAAATATATTTTACTAGCTGAGATGATATTACATAATATGGTACTAAAGTTGGGAAATAGAATAATTAAATACGTGATGCAGCATATCTCAAAAGCTTAAGTTGAAATTTATTACCTATATTAACCAATCTTTTTTTGACACTTTATTTATCAAAATACGGTTACCGTAAATAAACCTACATGCATAGACTGCTACAATCATGATCCTTCCCAATTAACGTTGTGTTAATGCAGGTGAAACCGCGCGGGTCAGCTGTCCACGTCCACTTCTGGGCAAAGGCCTTCCTCATGGATCTCCAAAAACATGAGGCAGATGTTGCCATACTCGCCACGCTTGGCAGGTGGGTTGGCGAGCGCAGACCGAGATGTTAATATACAGAAAGACGCTGCTGCCCATCTTCCGAAGGTACCCTTTACCAGATTCATACTGCATCCACGGGCAAGTGAGGAGAGGCAACATTCTACTCCCGGCACAACACGGCAGGGCATTTAAGAAAAGTTTTGAACCACGTGTTTAATTTTTTTATTTGACCATGTTAGTACCAGTTTTCAAGGATCTCAAGTAAACAATTATGTTTCACATACAAAGTTTCATCCCTATATTTTTACCAAAGGGACGGGCTGATTTTTTAAATATTCTGAAATACGTTTGATTAAAAAAGTAAAAAGACATTTATTTATCACTCACAAAAAATAGGTTCTTATTAACTAAAAAACACATGACAAGTAATTTATTTTTAACCTAGTTTTGGGAGGGACTGGTGCCTGAAATAGGTTACAAATAAACCTGTAGTACAAGTCACCAGAGCCCCCGACTCCGCTGGTTGTTGAAATACGAATAAAAAGTAGTCACATTAAGGCTAGTTAATTAAGAGTACTTAATAAAAAAAGATCTTAAGTAAATAAATATAAGTAAAAAAATATAATTATAAAAAAATAAAATATAAAAACGGAAAAATAAAAATCGAAATATAAAATAAAATAAAAATGGAAAACCAAAACTAGGAACTAAATTTAATCAGGAGAAGAAATGTTATTTGGAACACTGTTAGTCTGAATCCCCGGAAGGCTCCAGTCTCTTGAGAGTCTGGGCAATCCAGGGTAGTGTGTTGGTGTTTGTGATAGTATTTATTACAGAGAAGCTATATCATTTAGTGGGAAGGACAGAGTAGCTTTTCAGTCTCTTCATAATTAAGCGACAATAAGATTATTTTTATATCCCATTATTCATGCAAAATTTCTTGTAAATCAATTAAAAAACTATGATTATCCAACCTTACAAACTTTCATCCTCTAATTTGCCACTCAGGGGGTGGTTTTTTGAGAAACGCTGAACATGTGTTATAATTAATGGAATCAGACGTTACTTTGCGGAAATCCATGACAAAAAAAATTCATTGCATTTTATTTTATGTGTTTAATAATTTTGGTACTTATCTAACTATTTATGTGAAATTTCAAGTAAATCAAGTGACAAGAAATATTCCCAAATTAATTTTCACCCCTCATATTTTAACTAAGGGGATGATTTTTAAAGTATTCTAAAACACAGGTTAAGTTTTAAATTCTTATTTATGAAAAATTTTAAGTTTTTAAGTGAAAAATAACGATTTTTCCATACAAACTTTCATCTCCTATTCGACCCCTTCTGGTTTAATTTACGCAACGAAATGTAGTAGTATGTCCGTCTCCATGGTCTAATCTACTCATATATTCATCCAAATCAGCTCTGCTGTTTTGACGTGAAAAGTGAACATACGTACATACTACAAATATACATAGTAACGTAAATAAATACATCCACACTTTCACTTTTATATATTAGTAGGGATGTATGATTTTTAATATCATTAAACTAAGTTTTGTTCAATCTGAAAAATCAAGGGTATTACGCGATGAATTTCCGTATTTTTAAATAATAATTTACCATGATCGCAAAAGTTTAAAAAATACTATTTTTGTATATTTTAACCTCTGTATCGGACCACGTTGCTTTGCAGTATGCACTCCGAGTCTTAGAGTGTGGAAACCTGAGAACAACCGCAATCTAATTCCGCCGCATTATACGGAACATTTGCGTTTCACACATTCCCACTTCAATTAGTATTTGTTTTATTTTGCACTAGCTTCTGTTTTCAGCTTTGTTTTTAGTCTAGTAGACTAAAAACAAAGCTGTTTTAGTCTACAAGAGAGATGCATGAGGGGAATGTTGCCATACTCACCACGCTTGGCAGGCGGGTTGGCGAGCGCAGTACGGAATCTTGATACACGGAAAGACGCTGCTGCCCATCTTCCGGAGGTATACCTTAGCAGACTTTTACTGCATCCACGGGCATGGGAGGAGGGGTAACATTCTACTGCCGGCACCCCAAGGCAACTATATTATACCTCCATAGTAACAGTGAGCGGTGGTTCATCACTCCTCAGTACGGTTTCTTCATCCAGTTTCTTCAGGTTGGGCAGTCGACGCGCCGCCTCAGAGCGCCACGTCGCTAGCTCGCTATACAGGGATTACCGACGAAAAGTAGGTGTGGGAGCTCCTGAGACCGTAAATAAACAAGACATTTGGTACATGAAGAAAGAAGAAAAACATTTATGAATCCACAGTAACATCTATATTTATATTTTTTAGTTCTTCCTATCATGATCACGGAGCCGTCTCCACGAGCGAGGGAATCGCGACGAGTCCGCGCGATAGAAATACGTGGCACTCGCCGCGCTTCCCTTGCTCGTGGAGACGGCCCCTAATTTGTTATCATCCATAGGCCTCAACGACGCGCGACGCTCGAGGATATCTCGATTTACCGAGCTTGGGCTCCATGATCTATTATTATACCTCTATTATTGTGTTGTATTGTATTTTCGTTATGTAAAGAAATCTGGGTCAACCAGTGCTCTACATCTGGTTTTGAAGTTGCTTTAATCTTGCCTAAGCAACTGTCACTCTATTAATCAAAACGGTAGGGTGATTACGTATCTCGCGACAGGTTTTGCAACAGGCAATTGACAGCAATATTGGTGTCAAATGTCAATTACTTGCTGTTCTCTAATACAAAATTAACATTTGACAGCAATATTGCTGTCATTTGCCTGTTGCGAAACCTGTCGCGAGATACGTAATCAACCTGCGGATAAGTATAAGTCGTTTTGGCAGCACCGCACAATATTAAATCGCTAGCCTTTCCGTAATGAAGACGCGCCGTTTCGCTTCCACACGAAATAAGTGCGCACGCTCATTTGGAATCAGTGTAAGTACCTGTACTGCTTTAACTGTAACTGGAACTCATTTTTTTTTATTTGTGTTGGCACAGTAAATAGACATCATCACACCAGCCGTAGGACGTCCACTGCTGGACAAAGGATCTCCAAGTACTGCGGTTCGAAGCGGCCTGCATCCAGAAGAATAGACATATTTATCACATTATAGGTAAGTGCAGTAAGAACAACAATATTATTTACCTCGGTAGCGTAGTAGATCAAAGAGCTAATTTTGGTCTAGTAAAGATCTGGTTGTTGAAATATCACCATAGATAAATATCATAGAAAGAGTTGAAATAACCATCTGATCGGACCGTATTTTGGTTTTGACGATACCTATATAATATCTATTGTGATATTATTTCCTAAAGAGAATAATTAGGTCCCCGTACTTCTAATCATAATTTGACTACAGAAAATGTATAATACGAGCCATGACCAAGGAGATTATGTGCTTTAATTTCCAAGACCAAAGAGTTAGGAATTTAGTCATTTTAACAAAGCAATCGAATGATTGACCGCCGTGGGGTGCCGGCAGTAGAATGATACCCCTCCTCTCATGCCCATGGATGCAGTAAGAGCCTGCTAAGGGATACCTCCGGAAGATGCGCAGCAGCGTCTATCCGTGGATCAACATCCCATACTGCGCTCACCAACCCGCCTGCCAAGCGTGGTGAGAATGGCAACTACCCCTCATGGAGATCCATGAGGGAGGCCTGTGTTCATCAGTGGACGTTTTATGGCTGAAATGATGATGATGAATCGAATGAATTACAATAAATTAAAAAATATAATTTGCCGCGGGGTGCTGGCAGTAGAATGTTACCCCTCCTCTTATGCCCGTGGATGCAGTAATAGCCTGCTAAGGGTGGTAAGTATGGCAACTACCCGTTATAGAGATCCATGAGGGAAGCCTGTGTTCAGTAGTGGACGTTTTACGGCTGAAATGATGATGATTATAATGATAAAAATAAATATTTTCTTGATTCCTTGGCTTCATATTATAACAATTGGGTATACTTTTTATACATTGTAAGATATTAGCATATTTAATAAATATAATACGGCCCACACCACGTACCTAACTCATTATCATCTTGCTGACGTTTCAATTCGTTACGAAGCCGTATTATATTTATTAAATGATGTCAAGCCACGATAATTTCAATATTAGCATATTCCTAGTGCAAATCACACTTTACGCGTGCTTTAACGGTGAAGGAAACATCGTGAGGAAACCCGCGGCTTAGTTAGCTTCAGACGTATTGACCTGTTCTTTCCTCTGAATAATAGCTGACTAAGCTGAGAGGATGGTATAGGTGCTGGGCAAGCCTAATCCACCTAACAATGTCCCAGGCACTGCAGCGTCCCGTACAGCATGATTACCAGTTGCTGACGCTGTGTAAATCATCTATAATATATGCAAAGGCCTTACAGTGTAAATCTCTATTCTGTACACCTTACGGCCCAAAATCGCATATCGGTATTGTCCTTTGGGTAATCAATTAAGGTAACTTTTCATGAAAATTTGGCTGATGACTTTCTTTAACTTCCATTAACAATTACTCACTATCCGGCCGAGGTTCTTATCAGACGGTGCACTTGACACGATTGTGAAATATAAAACGTACCAGCGACGCGTATCCTTAGTTGTATCCGCGGCACCGAGCAAGATGGCAGGTACGTGATCATTGATAAATACTGATAAGGCTGCTACTGATAACGTATTTCCTTCATAAGGAACTGTGATAAGTGTCATGGAATTGAAATAAGTTTCATAGTGGAATTATTGGCGTGATTGAGGAAAATTGGTGGGATATAGGCTTTTAATTGTTAACATAACATGATTCTTGTGTAAGTGCCGCGTTAACGGGTGTGTTTTTTGAAAAATTTAATAGTCCTCTGACTAATTGTCGACTAAGCCAGGAGGATGGTATAAGTGCTGGGCAAGCCTAATCCATCTAATAATGTCCCAGGCACTGCAGCGTCCTGAACAGCATTATTACCAGTTGCTGACGCTGTATAAATCATCTAGATCTAAATGCCTTACTTTTTAGGTTTATGTACCTCAAAAGGAAAAAAACAGAACCCTTATAGGATCACTTTGCTGTCCGTCTGTCTGTCGGTCTGTCAAGACCCTTTATCTCAAGAACGAGTAAAGGTATCCAGTTGAAATTAAAACCATAATACGCAAATCTACAGCCTCTTTAAGCTGAGAAAATTTCAAAATTCTAAGTTAACCTGAAAAACACGCATGTTTCAACATCTTCAAAGGAACCAAAATCATCAAAATCCCGTAAAACACAAAGTCCTATCACAGTCAATCTGCACAAATTGTGTAAATTCTTCAACAGATTAGATATTTTTTTTAATTTTTCAAGTAAATAAAACTTACTTCAATGATAGATTCTCTCGATATCCCTGGAAGTTCTCCATCAGATCCTGACTTGGTTTCTATGGGACGACATCGATCCAATCAATCCAATTTAAAAATCGTTTAAAATATCATCATCATCATTCCAGCCGTAAAAAGTCCACTACTGAACAGGCCTCCCTCATGGATCTCCATGAGGGGTAGTAGCCATACTCACCACGCTTGGCAGGCGGGTTGGCGAGCGCAGTACGGGATGTTGATACAGGGAAAGACGCTGCTGCCCATCTTCCGGAGGTATCCCTTAGCAGGCTCTTACTGCATCCACGGGCATGAGAGGAGGGGTAACATTCTACTGCCGGCACCCCACGGCTGGTTAAAAATTATAATTGAACATAATCATAAATTATTTACTTGGAGTTAACAAAGGGGAGGCCTATTACCCAGCAGTGGGTGAAGTCGGGCTGTGGATGGTGATGATGGAGTTAACAAAAGTCCTCATGCATGTGCAACGCCTAATAATATCCCATATAAATAGAGCTATTTTTAACACAATGAGATAAATATTATCTATACATCACGACTTAATCTTTCAATATGCAAATGCAACTATGGTGGAATGGATATTGACGTATACGATAACGTAGGTAATGTGGTAAACATTTAAATGTATTGTATAACTATGAGAACTACAATTCGCGTAATAATTTCTGGTACTCGACTCCGACCAACTGAACGGACCAACTAGTTGTACGGAATGCAACTCAAAGAAACCTTTTGTTCCATTCTACAATACAATACAAATACATTTATTGCCAAAAAGAGAACACAGTTATTAAAACATAAAATTACAAAATATAAAATAAGATCCTCTTAGGCAAATGGAGTAGACTCAGCACTGGACTGAGTAAACTACAGTCTACACAGAGCTGGTTTTCAGTCTATCTAACCAACTGGTTGGTCAAAATCATATAATAATTTGTATATTTCGGTTATACAAGGTGTAATATAACATGTGTACAAATCCGAAAGGTGATTCTGGCCATCCATCCCAAGGAACAACTTTTGTTCTACGACTTTTCAGAATTCAGTGATTTTTATCCAAGAAAATACCACGAACGTGACAGCACAGCTGATCAAATAATAATGACACCCTAAATTCCAGCCGATTCTTTGTCAGGGTCATTAAGTTTAATGACCCCGTGAAGAGTTGCCATACAGGTACAAATAAAATACCTAAAACCACAAAAAAAAACAATTTTGACTTTTGACCCTAGGGTCATTTTCACATAGCACCTAGTAACACTGTCACCTAACGTAACCTAGTAACATTTCAACTAGTAAAACTGTAAATAAAAATATTTAAAAAAAATACGTCAACTACTTCTTTTCACGGGCTGAAACCCCTGCCTTTCGGGCAGTACACATATTATAATATAACCTGTATATCGGATAATTTACTTATCATGATTATCGTGTCCATAATTGAAAAAATCTAAGTCAAGGACTGAGAAGTGAAAACATGATAAACGCGGAAGTAGCGATTAATCCCGAGTCAATCTATACTAATTACAATCTATAATAATAACTTATTATAAAGAGATTTGGATTTTATATGTTTTCTAAAATAATATTTTATCGTTAGCATGCTATTTTGTGCCGTGGGGTGCCGGCAGTAGAATGTTGCCCCTCCTCTCTTGCCCATGGATGCAGTAAGAGCCTGCTAAGAGCAACCTCCGGAAAATGGGCAACAGCATCATTCGGTGTATCAACATCCCATACTGCGCTCGCCAACCCGCCTGCCAAGCGTGGTGAGTATGGTAACTGCCCCTTATGGAGATCCATGAGAGAGGCCTGTGTTCAGTAGTGGACGTTTTATGGCTGAAATGAATGCTATTTTATTCCTGAGTAAGATAGGTTGTATTTTATCCCCATATTTCTAAAATAACGGGAACTACGCGGGTGAAACTGCGGAGTGCTGCTAGTATTTTATAAAAATGTATTTAAATGATCGTGTTTTTTTTTTAATTCTTTATTTATATACTTGGGAGTTTTGCCGTACAGTGGCTATGTCACCCTCGTTCTACAAAATAATATCTCCAATTCTACATAATAATATTTCACAACTAATAAAAATAATCTAAATCTAAAATGAATTACCTACATAATTATAGCTACTTAACCTACTCTCAAGGTGACCTACCTTCCTAACTCGCATCCTCAAATGAGGAAATACGGAAAGATTAGTATAAGGCGCTTCCCGGCGCTATTCCGTTTCTATTCTTTATGAAAATTCTTTTCAAATATTATTAGTTTCAGTTTTATAATAACACTATGGCAATATATTTTTAGTTTTAAAATTACAGGATTTTATCGCGTACCTTTTTTATTATTTTCCCGACGTTTCGAACACATTTCAGCGTTCTTGGTCGCGGGAGGACTATGGCAATAATGCTGGACATTTTACAAAGGACCATCTGGCAACAAAATAAGCAGAGCTTGTGTTATTTCCAGATGGTTTATGGAATACATAAATATTATTTTGAAATACATGCATACTAAAGATACAAAGAATATTACCCAGATTACCCTTATAACCGGGACAGATATCTGTAGATATAGCAAACATTTTGTCTCCCGGCGAGAATCGAACCCGCATCCTCCTGCATCTCAGCCGACTATTAAACCAATTGCGCCACAAAGGTCTCATTTTTTATTTATTTATTTATTTAACGTACAAAACACGTCACAACCACTTTAAACAATGAGGTTACATAATTTTATTATGCTTCGTCCAAGAAAAATATTAAAAGAAGCTAAACGATGTTTCCGCAGGCTCTTACTGCACCCACGGGTATGAGAGGAGGGGTAACATTCTACTGCCGGCACCCCACGGCATAACTTCTTTAAATAAGAAATATTAAAACAAGTTTATCGATGTTTCCGTAAAAATGTAGATTGCAGGTACACAGGTAGGCGAACTGATAATAAGTTGATAATATTAACAATGACTCCCCAAAGTAAATACAGCAAGTGGAGCACAAGTGTTGCAAGAAACAATTGACTATCAACACATGTGGATGAATCATACATGAACAAATTTAAACTACTTTTATTAAGTACTACATCTCTTAATATTTTGAGAGAAAACCCCAAAAGGCGTTGCAGCCTTTCGAAGTCTTTACTCGAATGAAAATCACTGAATCCTGAAAAGTCGTAGAACAACATTTGTTCCTTGGGATGGTCAGAATCACCCCTTTCGGCTTAGTACATATATTATAATACACCTTGTAAAAGGAAATGATGTGTAAAATACAAGTTAAAATATACCCCAAAACTGAAAGTTTAAAATATACCAAAGTTCGCCCTCCATCATTGATCACAAAGTACTGATCAAGAGGGGTTGTTGCCATACTCACCACGTTTAGCCGGCGGGTTGGCGAGCGCAGTACAGGATGTTGATACATGGACGCTGCTGCTCATATTCCGGAGGTATCCCTCGGCAGATTCGTAATGCATCCACGGGCAAAAACGGAGGGACTTTCTACTGCCGGTACCCCACGGCTAAGTGCAAAAGTGTAAATAAATAATAGGTTTAAAATATTCATTTTGTATAAACGGGAATTACTCACGTAGTCTTATAACGTCGAAGATTATTCCTGAATGAAAAATCGATGAAAAATCGAAACGTGTCGGAATAATCTTCGACGTTATAATACAACGTGAGTAATTCCCGTTTTTATAAAATGAATAGTATATCTCACGTTAATTTTGAAAGTGAAATAGGTTAAAAATAATAAGTTTATTTATCTTATACGGTAGGTAATTTTAAAACTGCGTTTGTTGTTTTAAAATTACACTTTCACATATAATATGTGCTGTTAGATTTTATCTTTGTCCAAGACCAATATTAGGTATCATTCATCAATTATCTAAATTCATTTAATAACAAGTAAATTAATGTCCAGGACAACACCCCTACCCCGGCTATGGCCACCCACTTCACTTCCCCCCTGGCCCCCCTGGCCCCCCCGGCCATCCAGGCCATCCAGGCCATCCTGGGCCCCCAGGTATGTTTCCCGGGGGGGTAGTCTACTACCCTGTACACCCTGCCTATTTCTACCCCTATCCCGCCCCACCGGACAACTCCGTCCAGGTCGTCGAAGATGCTGAACCTGTGGAAATTGTACCGGAACTACCCGGAGAGACCGTTGAGCTACCGTGGAGTAAGTGGATAATACCCTGTGTTGGGTAGTTGGGAAGTAACACCTTTGGGGTAGATGGGTAGATGGTAGGATTTCGGAACTAAAATTCGTCATTTTTGCACTCTATCGTGATACCATAAATCTATTCCCAAAACAAAACTCGTTAAAATTTCAAAGAATTTGGCAACGATAGTATGTTTCTTTGTAAGCCAATAAGAATTTAATCTTATCCGGGTTAGCGATAGATAATACATGATAAAATGACGAATTTTATATTTTGCACTGTTCTTACGATAAGTTAAGTTGCTTTAGTGATTTTTGCGGAGTAGCTATAGTGATATACTGATGCGCAGATTAACAAGGTTCAAGTTCCATTGGGCAATGATTTAGTTAGGTGCCTTTTACTTTCGTTTGAGCAAGTTCAACGCAATGCTTGCATAATATAATGTTCAAGCGCACGACATTATTAAATTGTTTTATGACGGAGAATAAGATGTAGGTGTGTAAATGAGCAAAGATCTGCTAGCATTGAATATTCATAAAATAAACTGTTAACTGGTTAACATATAGTTTATTTTAGGTTGAGCAAATTTCTAGAAGATTGTTTTATGGTTTTATTAGGTGTCTTCTACACTTGACGGCTGTATCAATCAATACACGAGTAAAAAATAGCTGCTAAATGAGGAGAAATTTTCTTACAGATTAACCCCACAGATCCTCGGTTTTCCTAATATTCAGAGATTTAAATGTTTTAATGACAGCTGATTATGTGACATAGTGAAACATAAATCTAGGAGGTGTTATTGGAACACTATCCTTTAGTAATGACTCCGTTATAACTGAAGAAAAGTCCTTTGTTAGATTAAATGAAATATAGAAATATCAAAAAAAAAACTAAAATATTTCTAAAATAAACTGTTCACTGCACACATATTCATTTTAGGTTGAGCTAGCTCCTAGAAGATTGTGATAGGGTTCTATCTGGTATTGAAGTTGTCAGGCAGTTTCCAAAGGTGTTATTTCCTTTGCTTGGTTGTATCGTTCGGCGACGTCGGGCCAATCCTCTCTATGGTTCCTTTCCCGACCATTCCCTTCCTGTTTGTGGTAAGATGATAATATCGTTTTATACTGTTTTATTTTCATATCCATACAGAGTTTTGGCCGAAGCGTCTTAAGCATTTTTTGTAACCGTTCTTTTCTATGTGCATTGATTGTTATCATTCTTACCACAAAGTCCACACCTTACTGATTTCATTCAAATATTTATTTAAGGTTTCGTCTTTCAATAATTTTACAAAGATTTTTTTGTACCTGCACTGAAAATTGTGTTAAAATATTTCTTTACTAGAATAGATTTCATGATACCGATATTAACTCTTTCATTGCCATCATCATCATTTAAATAAGCCTCTTACATCTATAAAAGGTGATTTCCAAACCATACCTTTATAGATGCATAGCATACCATTGTCTTTCTATACTTACCAATGGTACTACCACCAGCGTTATACTAAATTGTCTCCAACTAAAATTCAAAAAGGTCTATTATTTTTAAAAACACAAAATACCTTGTCTTTTGTGTTTTATATACGATACCTTACTCGATTTTTTTCTTTATTCAACTCGTTGGCATATAGTGAGTAAGTACTAAATTCAAATTTAGGGCCAACCAAGGACAATTCAGCGCCTAATCTTACTTCTTAATCAACAGGCACATACCGTTGGGTCCCAGCATGCTTAAGCCAGCGCAGCATCCCCCCCGGCGCGTTGCGCGTGGGCACAGACGAGGATGGCTCGGAGATCTACGCGGGCCGTGCACCGCATGAGGGCGACATCCTGCCCGCCAAGGTCATACCGTCCAAGAACGCTTGCTACGTCGCCTACGGAGGGGAGGAAGTACTGATCGACCAGTTTGAGGTGAGGAATAACCAAGAGTTATAGGACGTAATATAGTAATCACTGCATGCCAAGATCATGCAAGAAATACCTGTTACGTTTGCTGAGGAGAAAAGACGTACTACAGTTTGAGGTGAGTAGAACGAGCTCTTTTAAGACAGAGCTGAACAAGAAACAGTCGGCACCGATGAGGATGGAGCCTAGATCTACCCGAGCCGCGCGCCGCCTGCTGGCGACCTTCTGCCCGCCAAAGTTAAAGTTCAAGAACGCTTGCTACGTTGGTAACGGAGGGGAAAAGTACTGATCCCCTAAAAGTACTGATCCCCTAGTTTGAGATTTGAAATAACTTGTAAAACTAAAATGTGGGATGTGAAGGCTCCATAAGGCTAAGGTCATACCGTCTTAAAACGCCCAGTAATGGAACAGTATGAAGGAAAACCATTTCTGATTTGTACGCCATTGATTCCAGGTTCTGGTGCCAGCGATGTTCTGCTGGCAGTTCTCAACCGGCGGAGCTGTGCCACCTGGCGCGGTGGAGGCCGGAGTCACCTCTGACGGCGAAAAGCTGTACTATGGAAGAGTTACACACGACGGGTGCACTACTCCTGGCAAGGTATTGTCACGTTAATTATGCAAAGAGGATACCATTCAGGCGCCTATTTCATCACGAAAAATTTATTTTCTGAAAATCACCATCAATAACAAGTTTCTCCGAAACATCACCATCCATAATATTACGGTCTTTTAAATATAATTTATAATATTATTTATCCAAATACTCTTTACGCATAAAGTTATGTTACTTATATTTATACCATAATTTTCATCGTTCATAATGGTAAATTAATCATAATACTTATTCTTTCGAATGTTTTCGAACGATTATAAAACCTTCGTCGGGGGCAATTTTCGTCAGCTAACATGGCGCTGCTGACTATATAAAGTAGGTAGGTATAATTTAAGTAGAACCATAAAACTCCAAAAGCCTACGCGCGAGCGAGCGTACATAGTCTGCCGCCAAAAAAATCTTGTCTGTGTATGAGACGATTACAACCGAACGCGTTGACCGATTTACATGAAACTTTTTTTGTTAGCACCGTCTTAATGTGAAAAGGTGACTGATTGATTTTGGTGACCCTACGGTCACAGGGACCGGAGTTATTATGACCTCAAAAGGTCACCAAAAAAATAAAAGTCTTCAAATGGCCGAAAACGTCCAAAAACCCAAAAATGCCATTTTTGACCTTTGGTGACCCTTTTGAGGCCTTCGCTTCCTTTTCTAGTACCCTCGAACCAATACATGTTCTTATATGCACTAGGAAAATATTGTTTATGAGGATGTTATGGAATTTATTATTTATTACAAATAACTTTATAAATTTTAATCGATGGTTACATGGACATATGGATACTTTCCGATATTAGTGGTAACTATATCAGGATTCCTGATTAGACTATGAAAATACATTTTATGGATTATTATATTATGGATACAAAATTTCCAAGACAAAATAAAGAGAGACAAAATTCACGTGCTGGCTAAGGTGGTAAAAAGCACCAACAGTTTTAATCCAAATCGTGGGTCTTAATCGGGGTTAGTGATGGTTGCGTCTCGTATCCTAGGCTCCTTGACGAAGTTATTATAGATAGATAGATAGATAAATTCTTTATTTGCTACTTCAGCGCACACATACAATTTTTACAAAAATGTTGTTTTAATAACATTTTTTTCTTGAAAATGCAGCAGATGCTATAATAATCCTTTCTTCTAACTTTCGTTTTACGAGTTCATTATGACAATATTCACAAGTTCAGTGAAAAGTTTTTACGATACACTCAGATGCATTATGTGCTCAAGCTATAAATACTCATAATGTTATTCATGGGATGAACAAGATTTATCTAAGTACAGAACGTACCATTGATGAGCTATATTTTGGTTTCTAAATATTTACATATTAAATGTCTATAACCATCTAAACCCTAAAATCACCTTCGTTATCATCAGCCTGTATTCGTCCACAAGTGGGCAAAGGCCCTCCCTGATTTCTGCCATTTTACCCTGTCTTCGGCTTGGCACATCCAGCGTCTGCCAAGGGCCGGTCGCAAATGTAGTCCAGGATTTATTTTATTAGCAACGTAATTTGAAAAATCTATTTTTCAGATCCAACCGTCTCACGAAGTCTGCTACTACCCATTCGGTGGTGAAGAGAAGAGCTCCGCGGAATACGAAGTCCTTGTTCTAATGTAAAGCATTTCATGTTTTTATTGTGAAGAGAAGTCCTTTTATATATTATTTTGAATTTTGAAACGATCGAAATATATTATCGTGGAAGTAACTAGTCCCCAAATCATGGTACGTTCATTATTTATTACAAAGTCGTTTTGAAGTGAAAAAACCTGGTTCAAATATAATTGCTAAAAAACACGTTTTTTTTTATTAGTTCTTGGCCATTTTACGCGTTTGACCCATTATAACGTTATAAATGACACACAGCATTGTGTCAGTCAAGATTTGTAGGTAATTCATTATTCTAACCTAGACTTTTATAGAATGTATGCTCAATAAATATTTTATATTAAATAGTAGATAACGTTTTTATTTACTCCACTTTATAGGTTATCAAATACAACGAAACGTAATATTGGATTTTGGCAACCGATACCAGATCAAGGTTTCTTGTTCGCTTCTTTCCCTCACTTAGAAAAACAAATTATCTGAAGCGAACGAATTCAATTAATTGTGCTTTATTCAATAGAAATGTGTCTTGTTCCTCTTTTGTAAATTGATTATTCTATGTAGCGTTTTGCTCTATTGATTAAACAGTAATTGGCTTTGACTTTAGAAATAAGTTTGCTGTAAATGCAACTGTAGGTTGTAGTTGTAGGTTGAAATAAGTTATATATATTTTATTTCTGTAACTTATACACTAAAATCCCCTTTAGATCCTCTAATCTCTATCCCATTCATAGTTACAATTATTTATTTAAGTAGATGTACATATTGTAATAAAGTACTGTAAGATTGTATCAACAAGATAATTATTATGAGGTTCAACATTTTTGCCTTACCGGCCTACAATAAATTGATACACAACCATCGTATAGGGTTACGCCACAAACATGATGGTTGGGTTTAAGTTGGCAACTCCGGCCTTGGTACGAGAATGGCATAACAACCTTAGAAAAATATAGTAATAGCTTAGAATAATGACATAGTAGAAGTAAGGCTAAAATACAATTCTGTCTGAGCCTTACTTCAAGTTTGTTAGAAGTAATCATTATAGCTAACTTCACGTTTATTATTATTTATTTAGCTTCATACGTCATAAGTAGAATCAAATTTAGAACCATTTGACTGTTTATTTACGCCATCCTTGTAAATTCCAAAGAGTATGACTGTAAATGCATCTCTTTCAAACTCGCTTATAATGCCATAAGTAAAAAGAGTACAGAATGATTGATTTTCGTTGCTATTTTAGCCTGGTTTATAATAAGTTATTATTCTAAGCGTAATAGAAACCAGGCTCCAAACAACCAAAATCAATAATTTTGTACTCATTTTACTTATGACATTTTAAAAGAGCTAGAAAGAGGTGCAACAGTTGTATCTTCGTAATTTACAAGCTTATCTACTTCTATTACGATTCTAAGATATCGACATAGCAGTTAATAGTTTGTGGCCTAGTAGTCTGGTGTGTGTCAGTAGTGTTGTTCTGTGCTGTGGCGAAGGCTGTGCATTGCATATTACCGACTGCCGGGAAAGAAGGCGCGCGTCTCGAGTGTTTTTAGTTACATCCGTGTTTTAAGCGATTTGTTAAACTAAATCAACCATGAAGGCTGTACTGTGGTTCCTCGTTATTTGTAAGTACTCTTCATTTGTAGTACCTAGTTTTATGTATGAAGTAGTAATTACCTTAGTAAAATTTATTTTATTCTAGCTTACTTTTTAGGTTTTTTTTTAATGTAGTAACACAGACTAAAGTTGTCCTGCTATTCATAGATCCCACTAATATTATAAAGCCGAAAGTTTGTTGGATGGAGGTTTGGTACCTCTTCACGCAAAAACTAGGCTACTGATTGAGCTGAAACTTTGCACACGTATTGATGTTGATCAGGATTAACACATAGGTTACTTTTTGTTCGGGTACAATGCATGCGAAGCGGCGGGCAGAAGCTAGTATGTATTGTATAATATTCTAAAAAATTTAAAACTAACTTTTTTGCACAATATTAATTTACTGGTACTTATTAGTTGTAGGTACCTACCTATTCCCGCTATGTATTTGTTTACCTTACGGTCAGTCAGTGAAACATCCACGTATAGAATTACTTAAGTACCTCAGCAGGTTAGCCGCAAACATTGCCTAACATCCTATAGTATAGACACACATTCTACTAGTTTCATCCTTCAATTTGAAAAACTGTGTAGCTCAAGTTGGTAAAAAGACTAGCGAAGAGCTACCGAGTTACAAATTATTGAATGGATAACTATTTTTTTATATTTTTTTATATAAATAAAAATATAGTGTTACATATATTGATAAAAATATTTTAGTATTCTATCGATCCGCTGGGATACCAGCAGTAGAATGTTGCGTCTCCCCTCTCTCTGCCGGATCGGATGCAGTAAGAATATGCCAAAGGATACCGCCGGAGGATGGGCCTTTCCGTGTTTCAACATCCAGTACTCACCGACCCGCCTGCCAAGCGTGGCTAGTATCAGGCCCAGATTAGCCCCTAGGCCCACAAGACCCGGGCCTACGGGCCCTCCAAGCCTAGAGGCCTTCATGGCGGAACATTCATACCCCTGCATAAGTCTGCCTTAACCGAAAAATTGGCTTACTTTTTTATTATAAATTCTTTACGTAAAACATATGTATTTCTACGTTCGGCCACCAGTTCGATTGCGTTCCAATTATACGGTATCGAGCACGTGACTAAGTCACCGTTTCTAAACATGTATGATAATTGGAAGCATTCTAATAAATAATGCTGGCCATTTCACACAGCACCATCTAGCCCCAAAGTAAGCAGAGCTTGTGTTATGGGTACCAGATGTTGTCAATAGATACTTATAATACATAGAATACATACCCAGCCTCGAGACAAATATCTGCAGAAAAGCAACTTTTGTCCCTTGGCGGGAATTGAAACGCAATCTCTATTAGACCAACTGAGCTGCGAAGGGCGTCAAAGTCTTATCTTATCATATCGATCTCCATCTCTTATCGACTGAGACCCAAGAAGTTACGACTAGAATTCAGCCATAGCCAAATTCGATATAGAATGTTTGTAAACAAACATACAATTGAATTGCTTTTTAAGAGTTGCTTTTTTGAGCGAGTTATTAATTCATATTGAAGGGCCATAAACCAGAAAGTACCTAAGTTATTTTAAGGTTAAGTATTAACAGGTTGTTTACGTTTGTAAACTATGTACATTAGCCAAATATGAAGTAGGTAGAATGTTTATTTTACAATAAATTTTGATGTTTTGACGAGCTCTGTGGCGCAGCGGGCGAAGGTCCGCCTGCGACGCAAGGGGTTGCGGGTTTGATTCCCACCGCGAGACAAATATCTGCACGATCTGCAGATATTTGTTCAGGGTGTTCTGGGTTTTTCTATATATATAATAATAATATCTATCCATGTATTAATAATGTATTAAGTATATCAGTCATCTAGTACCCATAACACAAGCTCTGCTTGCTTGGGGCTAGATGATGCTGTGTGATTTGTCTAGCATTATTTATTTATTTATTTTATTTATGATGTATTGTTGCGAGCTAGAGCCGATGTAGATAACTCCAAAGCGGGAAAAATGTTTTCTTGATCTGTAAATAATGTCCATATACAGTATGTACCTATAAATTACTATACTTAAATAGTGAAACGACCCTATGTAATCCTTTATTTATCGAATTACACTATACTTTATGATTAAATGATTAATCAACAAAAAAAACGTTATCGGTTTAAGAGTATATTTTTAACACGGCTATATAAGGCAATAGTTTTTCTCTGAGC
The DNA here is from genome assembly GCA_963082625.1 of Pasiphila rectangulata. Lineage (NCBI taxonomy): Eukaryota > Metazoa > Arthropoda > Insecta > Lepidoptera > Geometridae > Pasiphila > Pasiphila rectangulata. Next base: position 4,290,128 of record OY720244.1, on the reverse strand, counting down.
TAACAACCAAAACCTCCTTATTCCAGCCTTCACCAGCATCCTAGCGGACATGGCGGGAGAATGCGACATGGCTGGCTTTTACCTCGAGCTGGGCTGCACTCCAGCGCCTAATGACAAGAGCCCGTGCCCTGCGGCGTTTAACTGCCCTGATCTTCATCCTAATCCTGATCAGTGCTACTACAGGTAAAAAACCCGTCGATGTGAGAACGGAATTTGGGCTATATTTTTAAACGGTCGCGTATGACTGGTATGACCTTATCGCTCGAATTGTACTAATTTTTGTACTGACTTCAGAAAAGTAACATTTTTAATCGCTTGGCAATCGATACGATTATAGTTGCGAGCACTGAGTGAAGTTTGTGTCGTGAGTTCGCGTATACCGCCGTTGCGTATACGATGCAAACATTGTGGCAGAGTTACGTCACAGGGTGTCAATGCCATTAACACATGACTGTAGTGAGGCTCAACCTTTATGAGGATTTTGAGTGTTTGTGTCTTTATCGTGACTGTAGGTTTACTCACAGCGGTAGGTATGTTAATGAGCTCTATGGTAGATTTATCAAAAAGGCCTTTATTATCTATAAAAGATGATTTATGCAGTGACAGCTACTGTTATTCGTGCTGTTGGTACAGGACGCTGCAGTGCCTTGGACATTGATACATTGATAAGGCATGCGCAGCACCTATACCATCCTAGTACAGGTCAATACGTCTGAAGCTTTATGCTTCAATTCGTTTCTTCCGATTACTATCGGTGGTTACCTCAAGATGTTTTCCTTTGCCGATAAAGTACGTGTTATTTCCAAAGAAATGAATAACGTTATCAAAAATTGTATGGTTCCGGTGGGATTCGAACCCACGTCAAATCGATAAGCTAAGCTACAGAACCCATGTCGGGACCCGCTGAAGTTTTTGATAAGGTGATGTCGGTTTTAGCAACCGATTAGAGCGCCATCTATCCATGACCTGTTCTATATGAGCCTTAATCCTTTTATTTCGCTGTGTACTTCAGTTTTTGCTTCTTGTTAGAACATGCTATTCTTAAATGTTAGTAAGGTATCTAGTACATAAAACGTTTTGGTTTTAACTGTAAGTTCTATGTATAATTGTTTTTTTTTAAACAAATAAATAAATGGCTTCTGTAGCTTAGCGGTCAAAGCACTTCCGGCTTTAGGAAGCGTCAAGTATCGATTTGACGGACGTGGGTTCGAATCTCACCGGAACCGTAAAATTTTTGATGAGGTTATTAATTTCTTTAAAAGTGTACCTAAGTGTGGTTAAACACTATAAAAAATAACGAAATACGTGTTAAAGTAAAAATAAAAAAAACATTGGTGCACGGTCAATATCAATCCCACGACTTTCGTATTGAAAGTGGGAGGTACAGAACAAAGAAAGAGGTCGTGGGCACATACCAGCCAATAAGGCTTTCTCAATCTGCTTAGTATTATCCAACATCCATCTACGTTCTATACCCATACCATTTTGGGTAACATGCTGTTTAATTGTGACAAATGCCCTTGTCCTCGAGTAATACCCAGAAATCGCAAAAAGATATGCAAAAACGGACGCTGTGACCTCACGATTGGGAAATCCGACCTTCCTTTTCTTGTGACAAGACACTTTTTTGTATATTACCATTCTTATTCAACAGTGACTGACTCAGTTTTGTACTACCTGACGACGTCGAAGTACTTAGTCGCCCACCTTTTTTATTTTTACCGTTCCGTGTGTTACCATACTCACTTTACTACAAAAATAAATCTAGCTCATGATACTAGTCAAGACATTGTCTTGTCTTAAAATAGTTAAGAAATAAAGGCAGGTACCAATAAACCCTACTAACCACTACCACTAATTAAACAGCATGTATTTCGAATATATGAATGATAGAGTTATTAACCACAAGGAAAAAATATTTTCTAAGCTATCTAAGAAATGATTATATGTATGTACATATATAAAGGAAAGGCAAAAGAGTTAGAAGTATGGATAGGAGTTTTTAACTAGAGAGAATCAGATGAGCGTAAGGATCGAGAGTGGGATTCGTATAGGAATTCGAATCTTACTTTGAGATAGGTACTCGGGAGTAGTAGGATTGAAAAGGCTTGTCTAAAGAAGGGAGAGAACGTGTGCATCGGCGAAGGCGGATAGGCAACCATTTAAGCTTATTGCGGTACTCGGTGACGTAGTCATACTTACGTAGACCGAAAATGAAGCGTATGCTAAACAGTTATTGGAGCCGCTCAAGCTTATCACGCTGTGCTTGGATCAGATCGGGATAGCTGTAATGCGTAATCGAGGAAAGGAAGCAGTAGGGATTGTGCTAGCGCAATTTTGGTAGAAGTGGGCAGAAAGTGGGCTGATGCAAAGGTTCTGCGGCTAACCTCCGCCAATTGTGGTCCCCAGGATTTTTAACTGTTGTACTGATTGGAATTGCGGTTCCGTCAAAAATTACTAAAGGAATGTCAAAATTTGGGATTTTGGATACCATTCTAGAGCTGTCAACGATAATGATCTGCGTTTTGACAGGGTTCACCTGCAGTCCATGGGAAATGCTCCAACCCAGAATAGTGTCCAAGTCACTGTTGTTCCTATATATAGCCTGGTCTAGCTGTCCAACAGGCGCCTGGGTATAAAGTTGTAAGTCATCAGCATACAGGTGAAAAATAGCAAAAAGAAGTGGAGATAAAACGCCGCCCTGAGGTACGCCGGCACCCAATTGACACCAAGAAGAGCTGCGTTCATCAATAACCCCGACTGTCTCTCAGTTTCCTGTCTGTCTTTCTTCCATCTCTCCAACTGTCCGACCATCTTGAAATTAACACGTCATCCTATTTAAGTTCGCCTCCATTATCCCCAAAAAATCCAGTTTTTTTAGAAGCTTTGCATAAGCTCCGCCTCACGAGCGAGTTAATACATTATTTCCTTCTCATGGGACAGACAAACAAAAAAAATCATTTGAGGACCAATCTGTTTGCGATTAGTCTGGCGTCACCCAAATTCTTAGGGGTAATAAATTCTCTGATATATTCGACACTTCGAGTGTAAAAACATTAACTCTGTAAAATATTAGCGTGAGAACGAAATCTCTCTTAATCCTTGAAGTGGTTCTTAGAAAGTCGAACAAAAAAAGCAGACCCAACATAACTGTTAAGAATAATTTATCACATGAATATTGTAGAGATATAATTAAAATTGTTCACTTAGTTCATAAGATAAGTTAAATAAGAAAGTTCATTATAGGTAGTCTTCTAGAGCCTTTTCCTATTGTTCTTGGGTATATTGCGGACTTTGGCATGTTGAACCTTAGATTGCCGTGGGGTGCAGGCAGTAAAATGCCCCTCCTCTCTTGCCCGTGGATGCAGTAAGAATCTGCCAAGGGCTACCTCCGGAAGATAGGCAGCAGCGTATTTCCGTGTAGCAATATCCCGTACTGTACTCGCTGGCACAACCCCTCATAATCATCCGTCCGAGATCCATAAGAGGCCTACGTCCAGCAGTGGATATCCTACGGCTGAGATAATAAACCTTAGATTCATTAATTAGCCAACCGGACAATAATTATTGATCTAACGTACTTACAACCCTGATATTTTAAGCAGGCCATAATGATACACTAATTGAGCCTAAGAACTCAAATTAATTAATTGACCGGGGTGGCTAATTACTGAAATTCGTGCAAAGCAAGATTTAGAAATGAACCGGATATATAATTGTATGTTACAATTACTTTACAAACTTTCAAATCCCAATAAGTAACTACTATTGCTAAAGTTTTATTAATAAATTTGCTACTGTTTCATTGCCAACAGATATGTAAAGAGTTAGCAAGCTTATAATATCACGGATCTATATTATTTACCTTATTTTTCAAAATGAAGAACCGCACTTGTAAGAATTTTTTGAACTGCGCTCACCGAGAAAAAATATACCACCTACATATGTCAAATGTATGAACTTATACGAAAAGAAGAAGTCAAGAACTAACCTATCCAATAGGTATAAAAAAAATATATTTAAGTAGGTATCTATTTAATTCTATGCCGTGGGGTGGGGGAAATAGAATGTTACTCCTCCTTTCATGCCCGTGGATGCAGTAAGAGCCTGCCAAGGGATACCTCCGGAAGATGGGCAGCAGCGTTTTGTCGTTTATTAATATACAGTACTGCGCTCGCCAACCCGCCTGCCAACCGTGGTGAGAATGGCAACTACCCCTCATGGAGATCCATGAGGGAGGCCTGTGTTCATCAGTGGACGTTTTATGGCTGAAATGATGATACCTTTTTCAAGAAAGAAAAATCCAGTGGTGCAGGGCAGGCGTCGTATCCACGACCTTCGGATTAATAGTCGGGGATACATACCACTCGGCCAACACGGCTTTTCCATAATAACTTTAGGGTTGTCACTAAATGTAGCAATCACGTAGTTTACGATGTAGTAATCGAGTACTATAGAATCTTCTTGAGAACACCGTTCATTCGATCTCTGTGGAGCGGCGGGCACAAGCTCTGTTTAGCTTGGGATTGTTGATGCTGTGTGAATAATAATAATAAAGGACGATTCACACAGCATCATCTAGGCACAAGCTAAGCAGAGCTTGTGTTATAGATACTACTTAGATGACTGATATACTTATTAGACGGATAGATTTTTTTATTAGTTAGGAAAACATCCAGAACACCCTGTCCCGAGGCGGCAATCGAACCCGAAACCTCTTGCGTCGCAGGCGGATCTTCGCTCGCTGCACCACAGAGGTCATCGAATTGTCTTGCATTAATTATTCAAAAAAGTCTTCGCTTATTTCAGGGGTAAAGCATATGCCCAAAACGCAGCTATCCCCCAAACCGAGATCCTGGCGTCCTGCTCCCAAGCCTGCAGTTGCACAATCAGAGGAGCCCCTTCCATCGAGTGCGCATCAGTGGACTGCGTGGAGAGCTTCGATAGTGATATCAAGCAGCAGTGTATAGACACATATGAACTGGACTCATGCTGCAGTACCGGTAATGTTTGCGGTAAGCAGAATCCATAATATTTCTAAGTGTCTTCAGAGGTCTTCATAGAAGAGAACTACAAATTTTATGAAATATGTAGTTCTCTTCTATGAAGACCTCTGAAGACACACACACAGAAGATAAGTTTATTCTTATCCTTGATGAACTAAAGAAAAATGTCAATGTAAATGTTTTTAGTTCCCGTCTTTGCCGTAAGTCAGTGGTGGCGCTGATTCAAGACTAACTAATCTTTAATGGAAATGAAAAACTTTATCAAAATGTACGATTCCGGTGGGATTCGAATCCACGTCCGTCAAATCCGGATGGATTTGGTGATGTGGTGATAAGGTTTTTCATTCCTTGCGGTGTTCTAACTAAGTATGGTATCATATACACTATAAAAATTACAAACAATAGTAATCATTTCATAAAATCAACGCAATGAATTGGATCATCAATGCAAGCGGGAATGAGGTATTGTGGTGCGAAACAATGGATCATTCCCAGGGTTCCTTGTAGGTAAGAAAAGTGATTGAACACAAGCTCAATTGGTTTTACCTACGTGTACTTTTATATTAAGTATACTATCATTCGGATCTGTTATATCTTCGTCTACGTCTTAGCGTACAAGTAATCAATGCATTATTAAGATTCGGCAAAGGTTTCAAAGCATTATTTCACTAAATTGAAGCCCAATGTTTAATGCTCTATTTAGGCTATCGTTGGACCATGAACAAAACGTTACAGTTTAAATTTTTGAACCGATCAACAAAAACTATCGGACTCTTTTTTTTAGGGATATGTTACTACATGTCCCTACAACAAGGAACCCTACCTAGAAATCTGTAATTTTGCAAGGACATAAAAATAATCACGCCAAGATAACGGTAAAAATGCTAAAAAAATATTAAATTAGGTACCTACCTCCCATACACATAACATGGGGATGATATGATTTCTTGTTAATCCCATCTTATCCCTTTATAAATTTAATCGAATATTTACATGAATTCAATTTATTGTTTTAATATGGAATAATAATTTTTAAATGGAATTGAGTACCTACTTATTGATTTTAATGTGTTAGATGGATTTTGTATTTTAATTTGTGAATTGAATTGTTTTTTTAATTGAGTCGAATATTTATGAAAGTGAGTATTGTAAAATTTATTTTTAAGTAAGATGACTGCACTATTAGCATAATCCTGTCAAAACAGCTGTAAATGTAGATAAATAAATAAATAAATCTTGTTGGGTATCGTTGAATATGCCTTTGAGAACCATTGGAAAGACAATTTTTCGATTTAGAGTTCCGTTTGTGATTTTTTTTTCGAGTTGTTTCGTGGCAATGCCCTTCGTTCCTTCTTTTCATTGATCTCTGTTTTGAGCTTGTTAGAACCAGTCTTTGTTAAAGGAGTCAAGCTCATCCCGCCATCGCTGGGAATAATATAAATATCCATCTATCAGCCCAAATTCACCCACTGCTAGGTATATAAGCCTCCTCTTCACTTTATCAAGCCATCCGGCCTCCGCCGACTCACCCATTCCCTTCCCGCTACTCTGACAATGTCTACCTGGTGACCTTCGCGGATCCACTATTCTGTCACCGCCTTTGTCCATATGCCGTCATTCCGCCTTGCCAAGTCTTCGCCCACTTTCACTGATTGACCCGTTTACCTACATCATCGACTTTGGTTCTGCGTCGGATCTCGACGTTGGGTATTCCGTCAGTCAATGAACATACCGAACATGTCATGCTCCACCATCCATAAATATATATAATAAGAATAAGAATAATTTATTTGCTCAATAAAAAGGATATAACAATGCTTAAAGTTAAAACATTTTAATTTAAATGTACTTAATAGCATCATTTGTTTGAGGCCTCAGATGTCTTAACTAGACTGAAAGCCTGTACGATAGACACCTGTGTTCCCCTGAATGTAAATCACAAAAATTAAATACACTGTTAATATCAATATCATAGGTCAATTATACATAATTAAAATATATAGGGATTAATATAATCTGTTTCTCTTTCCAGGTAAAGACGCGATAGCCCAACTAGCGACGTGTGAAATAGACGGCAAGACATACTACGAAGGCCAACAGTACGAGCTAAAGAACACAGGAAAGATTTGCATCTGTCGCGTAGGGTCGGATGGGAATGTGAACAACACGGAATGCAGGGATATCAACTGCGGCTTGGAACTTCATCATCAGGACGATGTCATGAAGAAATGCGCGCCTGTGTTCTACGGGAGCGGGAGGTGTCCTATAGATTTTAAATGCCGTAAGTGTTTCATTATTCTGTTGAGAGTCAGTGGGCAAGAGTTGCAAGGGACCGTAAACAATGGCGCATAAAAGAGGAGGCCTACATCCAACAGTGGGTGCAAACGATGATGACGATGATGAAGATGATGAAGTGTTTCACATACAAACCCTTCGTGAGTTTCACTATAAATGTTGTAATGTTATACGGGATTTCTACTCGCGTTAATTGTACGTTGGAAATAGGATTTCAGCGTGTTCAGTTCCTCCCAGGGGAACTTTCATCAGGGAATTCAGTACGCGGCCGTAAACGTTTTTGTTCACGTCTAGATTTTTAAACCGTTTTTACTCGTTTTACCTTCATAAAAAGTAATCTTATTATTCCCTTTACATTTAGGAGTGAGGAAGAACAAAATTTATGTGTAGGTACTAACCCGACGGGTTGAAACGGCCCATGAAAACAAGTAGGTAACTAGTTTTGAAAGGGGAAAAAACGGATATTCGTATTTTTTTAATGTTATTGACTATTTACAAATAAAAATACCTAAATGCCATATGGTTTTCCAGACAGATGTTTTTTACTTCAATGTAAAAAGAAGAATCCGATTATGACCTCAAGATCATCTTCACTTCACAAAAGATGATCTTGAGGTCATAATCGGATTCTATTTTTAAAGTTTTAAAAGTAAAGTTGTTCCTTGGAGTGATCAGAATCAAACCTTTTCGGCTTAGTAGACATTATTATAATACACTCCGTATTATATATTTTGTTCTTCCTCACTCCTAAGTCAACTAAAACTGATGCTTATGTGTAATTTCTAACCGGGAATAATAAGGTTACTTCTTATTAGGGGGCGAAGCCACCTATTATGCATAGCGCTGTCTGTCTGTCTGTGCATGACACGTTTACAACCGAACGCGTTGACTGATTTACAAGAAACCTTTTTTGTTAGCACTGTCTTAATGAGAGAAGGGTACTGATTGATTTTAGTGACCCTAGGGTCACATATACCGGAGTTATTGTGACCCCAAAAGGTCACCAAAGGTCAAAAATGGCATTTTTCGGAAACCTTTGCCCCCTTCTCTGGTACCCCCATACCAATGCTTATTCAAAGTACAGAAAACCAAGAAAAAAAATTCATGGATTTCCTTACACTTTCGTATGACACAATGAATCAGTTGACTGAAATAACTTTTTTTCCAGCCACCGAGAATACTAAAATCATCCGCGCACTGAACATCCGCAACGTGATGGGCGAGTGTGCGTTCGGTAACGAGACGCTGAGGATTGGCGACGAAGTCAGCATGGACGACAAATGCACTGTTTGCAAATGTGAAGTACCTCCTTTCGTGGCTTGCAGGCAGAGCAATAGCTGCAACTAGACTCATCCCTGCCCTCCCGCTATTTGCAGTCTACATAACATTTACGAGTTAATTTAAAAGCGAACTGGTAGTCACAGCTTATCAGATCCTAGTCGCAAACTGCGGCGACATTTTTTTAAGGAGTTCTATGGTTATCATCATCATCATAATCACAGTCGTAGGCCTACCTATCCACGCTGCTGGACACAGGCCTCTCCAAGACCATAAGGGGAGTGTTGCCATACTCGCCACGCTTGGCATGCGGGTTGGCGAGCGCAGTATACGATGTTAATACAAGAAAAGACGCTGCTGCCCATCTTCCGGAGCTATCCCTCTGTATAATATCAACTCTGTGGCATCACCGGATGGCTTCGGCCGTCAACTGTCCACGGACGGTACATTTTTGCGGACGGTGAGTGGCCTGGACCACTCGGTGACAACCCACTGATGGCATGCTTGCCACGTGATGGGCGAGTGTGTCCGTGATCGACGACGAAGTCAGCGTGGACGACAAATGTCCTTGCAAATTACGTGGCTTGCAAGCAGAGCGAAACCTGCAATTAGTAGACTCGGTATATCCTTAATCCTACGAGACCACACCTAGCATTCAGCTAAGAAATCAGATATTGAGTTGGTTTAGTAGCTGGCTATAAACACGAAAGGTTCGGGTTCAATTCCTGCCGAGGAAGAAATGTTTGCTTTAGTTACCTATCTAAATAGAAACGCTTACCGGTAAGGGTTAGCGATTACTGTGATAAAGAATACACATCCTATTAAAAATACAAATTCATTTATTTAACATCTAACAGTATCAACTTTCCAATCATTACAATAAACACTGGATTATTACGTATTTTATTATTAATAAATATAAAACGATATAATAGGAATCTAAATTAATAGGAATATATTGATCGGAATCACATTTGTCTTCGATATTTTACAACTTATGTCTATGCAAATAGGGATAATTATAAAAATTATGTACAATACACAGCCTTAGGACCTTTGGAACCTTAAAAGTAAGAGTAAATAATTTGTGACGACTTAATTAGTTTAATTTTAAGTACTTACTATCGCTATAAGCTAAACTACAGTTATTTTACATAAAAAAACAATAAATGCATTACATTGGCAGTTTTTTTCCTAACTTCCAAAAATGTATAGGTAATAATAAAGGGGAAGGAAAAAGCTAACGTCATTACTTCCGCGTGGTTGGCATATCTGTATGTCCACCAGGACAGACATGGATAGGTAGTCATACTGATATGACCAAATAATATTATTATGACTACACGGAAATAGCTAAATGCTTTAGAGCCTTTTAACACGCTTCAGTGAAATCTTATTATGCGAATTTCAAAACCAAGCGTCAATCACTTCGAACTTATACCACTTATACTATAGTCTGTAAAACTAAGCTTAATCGCTGCGACAGTCATTATAATCCCACCCATAAAGTACTGAAGTGTGCAGTGCCGCAGGCTGATTGCGTATCTCGTGACAGGTTTGACAGGCGTATATCTCGCGATCATTTTTTTTTTTTATTAGTCAATTTTGTAGAATATAAAACCAAAAATTTGACACTGGCAGAATTGTGTAAAACCAAACACAAAAGCCAAAAACGAAGAAGAAGAAGAACAAGAACCAAAAATTGACGTTTGACAGCGATGATCGTGAGATATACGCTGATATACGCTTATTGCAAACCTGTCGCGAGATACGTAATTAGTCTTCGGATGAGCCATCGTACCCAACACATACCGTCCTATTTTCAACATCGTCCTAGCCCCATTCGTGTCACTTTGCATATGTCGCAGCGATCAAGCGATCGTTTTGTATTACAGTTCGTAGAGCTAAGTTTAACAAATTATAATACAAAAAAAATATAATACAAAACGATATATGACATTATGGTAAGTACTCGTATAAAAAAAAGATACAAATTAAATTTTCGTTATTAAAGTATGAACTAATCTAATACTCACTTATATTGCTTAGCTTATATGTGATTTTACAACATAATTGTGTGAGTATCTTCAAATGACTTAATTTGGTATTCTTTTAAATAATCCAATTATATTGCTTTTAGCTTATAATTATGTGCTTTTAAAACATAATGCGTAAGGATCATCAAATAACTTATTTAAATTGATTATTTTGAAAATGAATCTCGTATGCAATATTTTTTTTTTATTTATTATTTTTTTTATTACTTGAGACCAGCAACATGGCATTGACACATACATTTAACTTTGCCCTGGAGTGGGACAGTACCGTCTCTTAGTAATAATAAAAAATATCCTAATACCGTTCTGATAGATCGGTTGGAGCGGAAGGCAATACTCGTTGATGTCACCATTCCACATGATGCCAATCTCGTCAAAGCCGAGAAAGATGAGCTTACGAAATATCTTGATTTGGCCCACGAGATTGCGACCATGCGGGATGTTGACTCAGCGACTATTATTCTGATAATCGTTTCCGTCAACGGACTCATATCGAACAGTCTCGATCAACATCTCAAGAGACTCGCTAGGTATTTGAATCAAGAGCCAGATCCAAAACGCAGTACTCCTGGACTCTGCATGTATAGTGAGGAGATTCCTCTCCCTGCAGTCTAGCCACCGACCGCTTGAGCCTTGCTTCGTGGCCGGTGAATGACCGTTTTGATATATTTTTTACTTTAGAGTATTTGTTGTTATATTATTTCTAGTAAAAAATGTATTATAAGTTTACTATTAAATTATGTTTAAATAAGGGATATCGGCACCTGTTACTTGCTCTATCGCTATTGACCTTTGGTCACATGTGACCTAAATGTGTTAAGTAAAGCACGCCAGTCCCAGCTCGATCCTGAACTCCTGGTCATGCCTGGCCGCGTCCCTGACAGCGACGTCGAGTAGCGGCAGTCTGCCCGCCTTCTCTGTCTCGTATTCTACCACTGTCTTCGCCCAGTTGGAGCTCTTGTGCTGAAAAGTATCAATTGATTTATTTATTTTTTATTTATTTATTTAATATGGACATCCAACGAAAAAGTCACAATGAAAACTTAAAATAACAAACATGGTCTTAAAAACTATGTGTTTTTTCATTTATAGGACGTCACAGCGTGCACTACAAAATAGATTCAATCTAAACAAAAGCTTATAGTCTAAAGATTTTAACATAAACACTTATTAGGTACAATGTAATAAAGTATGAGAAAAAACAAAGAAAAGAAAAATGGCGTTTTTTCCCAGGTTGGTCCTCTTATAAGGGACATGAAACAGATTATAGGCCTTAATTCTTGGTAATCTTAGAGGAGCATTTATTACTAATTGGTTGTTAAGTTTATGCAATCAATACTACCGTTGAAGAGTTTAAATAAAAATAGTAAGATCTTTTTCTTCGTCGCAATGTCAGTGGGGTCATTTTGTAGTGTCGTAGTCGTTTATCATAGCTGTTACATTTTTTGGCCAAGTGGTCACCATATGAAAGGTGGTATAAGAATCGTTGTTGTATATTGTTGATTGCGACCTTTGCTTCATGTCTTAAATTTTTTCACAAAATATTGATTATTTCATGAGTGTTTTCAATTCAATTTGAAAGGATTTCAAAAGTGAGTTTTCAATCCACACGCACATGATTATCATTTATGTAAAGATCACACAAATTTTAACTACAACAGCAATGATGATCACAAACTAAACGCCAGCTGATTCTTGATAGGGTCATTGACCTCCGCGGAGAGTTGCCGTAGGGGTCCCATGTCTGTAGTTGATGGTTTGAGGGTCGAACTAATAAGGTCAAATGCTATTTTCTTATTAAAAGTTTAACTTACCTAACACTCATCCACTAAAGTCTTATATCTCACCCGGTTATTCGCCATAGGCATATCTCAGCGTTATTGTAAGCCAGGAAGCATCAAGTATGGTGCATGTCTGTAGTTGTTGGTTTGTGGGTCATACTACGAGTAGTAATGTCATATGCTACATTCCTTATTAAAAGTTTAACTAACCTGCCACTTATCCACCAAAGTCTTATATCTCACCCGGTTATTCGCCATAGGCATATCTCAGCGTCATTGTAAGCTAGTAAGCATCAAGTATGATGCCATGTCTGTAATTGTTGGTTTGTGGTCATACTAGTCATTACTAGTATGACCACAAACCAAATGCTACATTTCTTATTAAAAGTTTAACTAACCTGGCACTCATCCACCAAAGTCTTATATCTCAGCCGGTTATTCGCCATAGGCATTATTTCAGCGTCGTTGTAAGCTAACAGCTTGATGCCATGTCTGTAGTTGTTGGTTTGAGGGTCGTAGTAGCCAATCATGTTGCGGCAGTGGAAAGTCACTTGTTGGACCGCTTTGGCTGACATCAGCTGAAGGTAGGTGAGCTGGGTGTGATCGGCTTTGTAGGTTATCTGGAAAGAGAATGATGTTTTTTATTAGACAGATCCATTGACATAATAGCTATAAATTTTTAACTAGCACGAGAGGTAAGGTTTTAATAATGATTGCGCTAAGTATGAAATATTTTAAGTTAAGGTTTATATTTATATATAAATCCTTCCCCTTCCCTTCAGAATGGTCAACTAAATTGAGCAATTTATGTTTATTCATTTATTTGTAGATATACTTATTGTATGTATTATTATTTGGATATTTCTTTTATTATGCTGTTTATCTTATTATGTATGTATCTCTATGTTAATTTTTATTTGTAAATTACCAACTCAAAATCATATTTATTTCTCGCACCACCACAAAACTCTGCACTACACAAAGGTTAGCTGGAAGAAAATGCTAAATAGCATTAAGTTCGCCTATGTACATGTTTTTGTGCAATAAAGAATTTTCTTATCTTATCTTATAAATGTTAATGATGATAATGATAATGAATTTTAAGATAATCGTTATCGAGAGGTTTTAGAACCCAAAACATGACTATCACGGAAATATATATCTTCCGCAATATCTAGGATACCACCGCGACAGAGTCCACAGACAGTGCAGTGTCGCGGTTGTCTCGAGGCAAATGAGACAGTGGAGTATGTAATGCTACACTGTACGGCGACAAGCGACGTCAGAAATGAAACAGGATTACGGGAGCTAATGGAACCAATTTATGGTATGCTGTTTCTTTAGTTTTTTTTTGTTAGTAGGTAGTTATATTTATTGATTTTAGTTAGTAGCTATGAGTTGAGTGTTGTCTTCATCTCGTATCAAACCGGTTCTGACGGAAGATCAGCGTTGTGCTTATGCTCAACTTAGGCTGAGTCAGACGCCTTTTTGTAACTGTTTTTTCTTAGTTTAATTTGTTATTTTGTTGTTTTGTCTCTCCTGATGTGTCTTTTATTTTTGATGTGTTTTGTTATGAGTGTTACAAATAAATGTTTTATCTATCTATCTATCTATCAATTGATGTGGATTCATCAATAACATCTGCATCTCCTTCAGGGATGCTCATGGAATGCTGCCAACGACCCTGAGTCCTTCTCCATTATTTTAAGGAGCTGTGCTGGCTATGGTCTGGCTAGTATCGCGGGGGACAAAGCACCATACACCCATATGCAAGACGTCAACCCAGATCTGGTAGCCCCACTAGAATTACAATATCTAGGATTGGGATAGCATCACTAATGTAAACCCAACGCGGGATGTCAGCGCAGATCTTGTCTCCTCAATTAGAATGAGGTTTTGAACATGCCAGTAGAGGCACAAGTGTAGCGTGAGGTCTTACATTCACAACACGTCTTTATTTTTATCCCGACGCCAACCAAGCCTCCTTATCCCTTCCTCTGTGCTGGATGTCATTAGACTGTATGGGTTTGAGGTAGATGCAGCTACTGCAGATGGCCATGTCGCAATGCATTGGGACAGCGTGGTTTATGTCGCCTCCGCTAGAACTCCCCGCTAGAGGCGCCAGTGTAGCGTGAGGTCTCTTACGCCTCCGAAATGTCACATAGTGATATCTATCATTATCTATATATATAAAATTCAAAGTCCTGACTGACTCACTGACTGACTGACTGATATATCAACGCACAGCCTAAACCACTGGACCTAAAGACTTGAAATTTGACACACATATACCTTGAGTATCATATACCTTGATATAGAGGTGCACTAAGAAGGGATTTTTCGAAATTTCCACGGGATAGGGAATAAATGGGATTTATATTTTCGAATCAATGTGGCTCTGCGTGAAAAAGGGGATTTTACGTTTTATGACTTCCACGCGGACGAAGTCGCGGGCAAAAACTAGTATCTAATATAATAAACAAGCACATACCGTGAATCCTTCTTCCATCTCACTGAGCCAAGCCTCCTTCTCCTTTCCTCTGTGCTGGATGTCCTTAGACTGCATGGGTTTGGGGTAGATGCAGCTGCTACCGGTGGTCATGTCGCAATGCACTAGGATAGCGTCATTCATGTCGCCACCGTTAGGATCGATCCAGTATTGTCCTGTGAAGATGTTTTATTAGTCTTAGAATATGATACAGAATCGCAGTAGAGCCACACGAGATGAAACCATTAACACCTTTTAATACACCACACACAGATTGTGTTTTCAGAACTTAAGCTTTCATTTAAATTCTAGATAGAATAGCAGATCCTTAAACTTAGGGTTATGGTTTTACTATTGTTTATGGATGCAGTGAAATTGAATGCAACAGTTGAGCGTAATCTCCTAATAAACAATTGCTAATGCTGATCAATCGTTTATTTTATTATTATATTTATTGTGTCTTAGTAAAGACACAATAAATATAACAAGGACAATCTTGGGATCCGATAATGAACGATTCAATCATGTACCTCATTCGTAATTTTTCCTAGTACAAAGCTACTTATTTCAATCAGAGCTTAGATACTGCATACATGTCTGGGGAACACATACCGCTTTCAAACTCAGGATGGTGATGTTTGATGTCGCCACAAGTCTTCGCCGGTGCCTCCTTGCTGCCGTCAGGTTTAAGGAACTTGTCGAGCGAAACCTTGAGACGTTCGTACGCTTTCATGACGATCTCTTTACGCTCGGCGGCCGACATGTCTTCCTTGAAGAATCTTGGTGGTAAGTTCGGGTCGTCGCCGAGTGGGTCGGGACCTTTCACTGAGCCTGGAAGAGTAAACGTAAATTAAAAGATATGAAGGAATTGTATAATGTGTGTAGGAGATCTTTGCCAAGCAGTGGGCTTCACCGGTCCGGGGAGTCCATCAAGCCCTTAAGATCTTGGAGACCTATGAGGGAGGAGATGTCCAGCAGTGGATATGGAGAGCAGTCCTACGGCTGAGATAAAAACCCACAAACAAAAGCAGCTCTTTAAATGCTGGGCATGATGACCCATTTTTTTTTTTTTTTAATTTATGTATAAAAGACTCTTAAATAACATAATATAAACGTCTAAAAAACCGTATTTAGTTTGTCTTAGACGCATTTGAAATCTAAAGTAGGTAATAATGTAATCACAATCATAGTTTTTTTTATTATTATTATTTATTTAGTATAAGTTAACATGACCTACACTAAAATACATTACAATCTAGCCAAACCGGCTAATGAGTAATTTTATGCTAACCTAGTTTTATAAAAAAAAACTGTAAGATAGTGTTCATCAGCACTTTTCTTATTGACTCTAATTTTATTAAGGGGAAGAAACTTTGTTCTTGTGTTCTTTGTAAAGTTAAAAATATCACTTAGTAACTACTTGCACTGACACAAATTGCACTATGCTAGAACAAAAGGTTTTGTCCTCTTTAGCCTTCTTACTAGGTTCGTATGGTCGAGGAGCTGGATTGCCTCGACATTTACGTGATGATGAAGTCTGCGTAGTCACTCTGCATATTTCTTTATAACTTTGTCGACGACCTATATATTGATAATCATAGTGAAAGAAAGAATATAAAGTTAATAAAATAAGGTAAGAAGCTCACGCAGTGGACCAAAAATATCGTCACAGGTAACCAGTTTTAGTAATACCTAGTAGGTAGAACTTTTTGTAAAGAGTTATCCGGTTCAAGTACTTACCACCTACTTCTCCCGCGAAGCAGATTACTGCTAACATGCCTACCTTTCAAACCGGAAAACAGCAATGCAGATATTAATCTGCATTGCTGTTTTCCGGTTTGAAAGGTAAGGGGGCAGGTAAAATTTTGGGCACATGAGTCCTTACAGTTATAGGTCTGAGGGAGACCTATACCGAGCAGGGGTAGATGATAATAATGACAGTTTACCCAAAGATTTAAAACGTTATTAACGTAAACAATGCCACAGTTTTTATATATTACAAGCATTGGTACCAGAAAAGGGGGCGAAGGCCACCAAAGGTCGAACATGGCATTTTTGGGTTTTTGGACGTTTTCGGCCATTTGATGAAGACTTTAAATTTTTTGGTGACCTTTTGAGGTCACAATAACTCCGATCTCTGTGACCTAGGGTCCAAAATGAATCAGTCACCTTCTCTCATTAATACGGTGCTAACAAAAAAGGTTTCATGTAAATCGGTCAACGCGTTCGGTTGTAATCGTCAAATACACAGACAGACAGCGCTATGCATATTAGGTATAGCAAGAATGCCGACGCACGCACACTGTTTTGTCAATGAACCAAACTGTCAGTGTTACCATTTATTTTGCACGAAATTTCATGTCAAAAAACACATAACGTCTTGTTAACACTGTGTTTACGATGTACACTGATTCCAAATGAGCGAGCTAGCTATATCTTTCGTGTAGAAACAAAATGGCGCGGTCTCATTACGGTAAGAGCGTATCTAAAGATTGAGCTTACCTTGTTGTAACATAGCAGCGATAGCAGCAGCGTCATAAGCCAATCCTTCGCCGGGGGGACCGGGGGGTCCAGCAGGCCCCGCAGGGCCGGGGGGCCCATGGCGACCCGGCTCTCCCGCCGGGCCTCGACCTCCCTGGGGTCCGGTTGGGCCTTGGGGTCCTGGGTTGCCATCGCGGCCGGGTGTGCCTAAAAATTATTAGTACTCGGTTTATTAGACGACCTCCTTGGTGCAGTTGGTTTAATAACCGGCTGAGACGTAGGAGGTTGCTGATTCTATCCCCGCCGGAGGACGAAATGTTTGCTTTATCTGCAGATATTTGTCACTTTTATAAATAAATCGTTATGTTGGTTAGGATTTTACAGCAAAGTTAAAAATAATTTTCTAAACTTTTGATTAACCTCTGATTTATGATTATAATTTGCGAGGAACTATCTGCCTACCAAATAAAATGAAAAACCGTGCCGGATTGGCCGAGTGGTGTGTACCCCCGACTTTCAATCCGAAGATCGTGGGTTCGATACGGGCCGTGGATTTTTCTTTCTTGAAAAATGTATTTGCACACTTAACATGTGTGCTTTAACGGTGAAGAAACCCGTCCCGTGAAGAACATAGTGAGGAAACCCGCGGCTTAGTTAGCTTCAGACGTATTGACCTGTTTTTTCCTCTGAATAATAGCTGACTAAGCTGAGAGGATGGTATAGGTGCTGGGCAAGCCCAATCCATCTAACAATGTCCCAGGCACTTCAGCGTTCCGTACAGCAGGATTACCAGTTGCTGACGCTGTATAAATCATCTATAAAGTAAAGGCCTTACTTATCTGCCTAATAATATCCTACCTCTAGGTCCAGCCTCCCCATCCTTGCCAGGGGGGCCCATGGAGCCAGGCAGACCCCTGTCGCCCTGTCTGCCGGGCGCGCCCACCATGCCGGGCAGACCGGGGAGACCAGCGTGGCCTTTCGGCCCATCCATGCCTGAATCTCCTCTTTCACCCTGTAAGAGTAATATTAAATCTTACTACATAATATTACAAAGCTGGAAGTTTGTTTGTATAGATGTATGGATGTTTGTTACAGGCTGATTTTTATCCGGGCTAAACGCGTGCGTAGCGGCGGTAAGAACTAGCTTCTTTACAATAAATAAGCACAAGATTCTAACGACCCCTTCTAGTTATTTTACTGTCTGTAACATTATCATTGAAAAAGAACAGTTTTCAAAATCGAATTATTAAAACTAATATAAACTAATCGTCATCGTCTTTGTTTTGTTGTACCATTATTACGATTTGTTTAATTAAAGTTATGGACCGAGACGCATCCAGCTTAACTTTTCTTTATATGTTCAAAATGTCTTATCCATTACCATGGCTAGGAAAAAATAAGAAAAAATCCTATAAAAAGAGAACTTTATTGACTTTAAATTCAGATTAAACAGAGACAACTTGACTTATATGTTTTTAAAAATAGTTTTTACTATCCAAATACTAAACACTTGGTTCCTTGAGGTCGTCCTACGCAATGGTGAATACACGCCACTGACTTAAACCACTGCTGGATATATAGGCCTTACCTTTTTGTACCATTCGCCACGATCCTGTGCTAATCCAATCTATCGTAGCCGAAGTCTCTACTTTTAACCCCCGACGCAAAAAGAGAGGGGTGTTATAAGTTTAACGTATATGTATGTGGTATCGTAGCTCCCAAACAGATAATCCGATTTTCGTTTGGTTTTTTTTTTGTGTCATAGATAATTTTATCCAGAGTGTTCTTAGCCATGTTTCATGAAAACCTGTTCAGCCATTTGAAGATCATCAGCTCTTTTTTTTTCAAATATACCAAAGTGTGGTATCAAATGAAAGGGCTCGAGGTGTAGATTGCAAAACTGAGGGTAAAAATTAGGTTACCTCAGAGACTAGGTAAAGCGTCGGGGGTAAATTAAAATTTTTAATTTTATAAACTTATAGTTCATTTATGTGATGAGTACTAAGCCCTAATTCTTGACAGTTTCTTCACAGATATCAAATCACATGAAGTATCATTTATTTTGCGAAACATGGGTACAAATTTGGTACATACATATAGGTTCAGCCATGATCTACATAAACCATGCAATATTTGTAATTGTTGGTCAGTTAAAACTTTTAAACATTCTGATCTGAACATTGTTTGCCTATAAAATATATAATCTACAACGAAACATCACAAACCTTAGCCCCATCGAGTCCGGCTGGTCCCTGCTTGCCGGCCGGTCCCTGCGGGCCGTCCACGCCGGCCGGGCCGCCCTCCCCGCGCGGGCCGCGCTCGCCTGATGGCCCGGCTGGGCCAGATGGCCCTTGAGGACCCTTCAACATAACAGTTAATAAATTCTAAGGTATCTATTAACATATATAACATCCCATACTGCGCTCACCAACACGCCTGCCAAGCGTGGTGAGAATGGCAACTACCCCTCATGGAGTTCCATGAGGGAGGCATGTGTTCATCAGTGGACGTTTCACGGCTGAAATGATCTATTATAGAACAATGGACAATGAAATAAACTATGCTGAGGAGAGAACCCTCGCATCTACAGCACAAGCCACGAGCTTAGTTAGAGCGAGGTGTCGAAACTAGACATGTTACATTAGGTCTATATTAAGCATTTATTTGTTAATTTAGGCTTTACAGAAATAAACTCTTTTTATCTTAAAAAAACAGTATAGTGTCATGCCCGTGTTCACCTATGGCACAGAGACCATGACACTCACCAAAAAATCGGCAGAGAAGTTCAGAGTAGCGCAAAGGGGTATGGAGAGAGCAATGCTCGGAATAACGTTACGCGACCGAAAACGCAACGAATGGATTCGAAGCAAAACAAAAGCTAGTGACGTGATACACTATTGCGAAAAGAAAGTGGGCATGGGCAGGACACATTGCCAGAATGGACGCATCTCACGGGACCAGGCGTGTGTTAGAATGGAGACCCGGAGCGGACACCCGAGGACGCAGCCGACCACCAAACCGTTGAGCAGACGACGTCACACGACACGGAGGACACGACTGGATAAGACGGGCACAAGATCGCCAGGAATGGAGAAAACGGGAAGAGGCCTATGTCCAAGAATGGATCATAAAACGGCCCCAATGATGATGATGACGATGATTATAGAACAGAAATGAATTAGTAGGTACAGATAATAATGAACTTTGGCACTGTAACAGAATTTTGAGACAATGGCACATAGAAAAACATCTTTGTCTTCTTCTCAGCCTGGAATCACATCGTATATTTATTAACGACATGTTACCTGTAACCCAGGCGGGCCTGACTGTCCCGCCTGCCCCGGTTGACCCGCTGGCCCCTTGTCGCCGGGCCTGCCGGGAATACCCGCGGGGCCCTGCTTCCCGGATCGTCCTTCGGGTCCGGGCTCTCCCATCTGTCCCGGGGGCCCTTGGAGGCCCGGGCTGCCAACTGGGCCAGGGGCCCCGTCCGCTCCTGTTTTGCCCGGAGATCCTGCTTCACCCTGTAGGAAAGTTTAGGTCAAACATTATTGTATAATATAAAGTTCAACATATATATATTTTTAATTACAGCGTCATTAGCCCTGTAAGTTGATGTCTAGACAAAAAAGGGGTTAGAAACAGATTTAGCTCGTTACCCCGAGCTAAACATTTTGTAGAATATATTGTGTTTGTGAAACATGGCGGCAAATTCTCCAGTTAGATTTAAACAAAAGAAATCAACATGGAACAACAATTACCTGTGTTCCGCGCAATCCTTGAGGCCCTTGTGGTCCAATCATCCCAGGCAGTCCACTGGGTCCCCTCTCTCCGGCCGGGCCCGCGGGTCCAGTCAGACCCTGGGGTCCAGTCTCTCCTTCGGATCCTCTCTCGCCCTTCGCCCCCTCAGCTCCGGGGAGGCCAGTGAAACCTATAGGTCCGGGGGGTCCCGGACGGCCCGAGTCACCAGTGGAGCCCTTAGCACCGGGGAGTCCTGCAGCTCCTGCTGGGCCAGTACTGCCTTGAGGACCCTGGTTATGGAAAAATGGCGATAAATCATAAATTCTTACATAATTTCAAATTTTCATAAACTATTTCTCACTTCAGTCATAAGTGCCCTCTCTTGTTTCTGGCACGCCTAGGTTGACTAGCAGAAAATGTTATTAGCATTAAGTCCTCCTCTGGGCATTGTTTTTCGTGAACAAAGTATCAATTAAATTAAAAAATAATTTCAAAGCAAAACGTCAAATTCACTAAAGTTGTAGTGTTTTTATATCGTGGTCATCTCCGAAATATACAGATTTGATTAAAAAAACAACAATATTGAGAATATTTTTCGGCATGGACAGGATACTTTTTATCCGGGTGCAACTTGTGTAAGTAAGGCTGTGTGCAGAAGCTTGTTGGACTTGTCGGCATAACATCCGACTATTCACTTTATAGAATGTGGAAATTACACACTTAGTAAGTCGAAGCTTATTCAAAAATCGTATAAGTGCGAGCCAGACTCGCGCACGAAGGGTTCCGTACTATTAGTCTGTGAATATTTCAAGCGTCTGCCTGTTGCTGTTTGAAAAGGGGTTTAATTTGGGGTTTTTGGTGTTTCCCCAAACTACCTTTTACGATTATTAAAATATGGGATTATCGGGTATTTATCGCGTAATTACCTTTATTTTATTCCCGACGTTTTAAGACTATTACCTTTTACGATTATGGTTATGTGGTTAAGTGAAAGTCACTGGTTTGGTGCGGACTTATGTATTCACAAAACACGTTATTCTACTTATATTAATGTTAATAAACTAATGGTAATTCTGATGGTGAGAAATAATGGTATGGTTTTTATGGTAATTGGTATGAACTCGCGACGAAGGCGGTCGAACGCGAACTAACTCAAAGCGGGTGAATCGCGGCGAATACGTATGCCAATGCAAGCGCAGCAGAATGCGTATTTGCTGAGTGTTCGGTTTACCCGAACACTGTTATTAATATAGAACAAAAACGGCAAAAAATCGCGTTTGTTGTACGGGAGCCCCCTTAAATATTTGTTTTTCTGTTTTTATTTAGTATTCTTTGTTATAGCGGCAACAGAAATACATCATCTGTGAAAATTTCAACTGTCTAGCTATCACGGTTCTTGAGATACAGCCTGGTGACAGACAGACAGACGGACAGCGGAGTCTTAGTAATAGGGTCCCGTTTTCACCCTTTGGGTACGGAACCCTAAAATGGAATAAGCTTCAACGAATATACAAAGTTAAGTCTATCAAGACAAGTTCCAGCGAAAAACAGAGTAATTGTAAGATTCACCCTTGCTATTTTTCCCTCTACACTTAATCCACAGCAACAAACATACTAACAACTTCCATTAAGGATGAACGAGTCGCTCATCTTTCCATACAAACGTGGAAGGGCAACTACTCCACTGTTTGACGTTAACCATCCAATACTAAGAATTATAAAAATTTATCTCGTCATAATCTATGTTTGTATACACCCCAAACCGAAAAAAAAGTATTTATTTCAAAAATACAAGCTTCTAAACTTTCGTATTTCAACACTGATTTTAACCCAACTTCGGACGAAACTAAATAATATAAGGAGAAAGAAAACTGCCGTTCCGACATAGTTTAATTATTCAAAAGTTGAAATAAATGTTATTTTGAAAAGAATTCACTCAAGTTTTTCTATAATAGCCCTTGTGCTAAAAGTCTATTCACATATTTTTGCGCGGTCGGTTTAGGAATTAATCATTGTGCATGTCATTCTAGCGCGCGGGTAAACATGTGAAGATGTCGTAGGAGTGTCTTAATAAATAAATAAACACACTATGTCAGGTGAGATAGCATACATTTAGGCCGCGCTCACTGACGACTTTGCCTCCGCGACTAGTTGAACCTTAAAACAATATGTACAAGATAATCATAGTTACCGGGGGTCCCAGGTCTCCCGGCCGGCCCGGCAGCCCGGCGTGCCCCGACTCCCCCTTGTGCCCCGGCTCGCCGCGCGCTCCCGTCGCGCCCGTCAAGCCCGTTAGGCCTCGAATACCAGCCTCGCCAGGAGAACCTGCGAAAATATGCTCTCATATGAGTATGCTGTATTTATATAACTTTAGACGTAGTGACCGGGTTTTTCCCCTGTGTGTTCAATGTCCTCTCATGCCCATGGATGCAGTAAAAGCCTGCTAAGGGATAGAGAGTCTGCAGAGTCTTTCCGTGTATCAACATCCAATACTGCGCTCGCCAACCCGCCTGCCATGCGTGGTGAGTATGGCAACTACCCCTCATGGAGATCCATGAGGGAGGCTGGTGTTCAGTAGTGGACGTTTTACGGCTGGAATGATGAAACTGTAAGGATGACAGGCGCTGGACAATTCTTATTCATCTAACAACGTCCCAGTATACAGTCCCGTACAGTATGAATACCGTTGCTGACGCTGTATCAATCTGACTCATATTATAAATCCGAAATTTTACTTGTACGGGATATATATACAGCGTGTCCCGTAATTGGGGTACTAAGCCGAAAGGGGGGTTTTCTACCCCCCCTGGCAAACAACGTTTGTTCTACGACTTTCTTGATTTTCAAGTTTTTCAGTGATAAGATAACGTTCAAAGTTTATACCAATTTCATAAGAGTGACAACCCTGCTCTCAGCTGTTACGGGCAATGACCTATTGACCGCCGGGGATTCCCGCGGCGCGCCCGCAACGCGCTTGTGCGTATATTGAGTGTGGGTACAGGTGCGTGGTGTGCGTAGGCGCGTAGGTATGTATTACGGACACACGTCTGTTATACATTAGGGTTGACAGCGGCTTGGAAAACTTTAATTTTGTATGGAAACCTGAAAATACGTTTTTCTGAAATCTTTCTTCGCCTTTGCATTCCTTTGGTGGGGGGTAATTTGCAGCTCCTGGCTTCATATCCCATTTACGGGACACCTTGTATATATATATATATATATATATTCTCTTTACGCTAAAACTACGAGTACCCTACTGATTAGCCTAAAACATTGCACAATAGCTCATGACTAGAAATAACACAGACTACTTTTTGTCCCAAACATTAGTTCAATATTTTACGCACGCTTAGAGGCCGGTATAAATTCAATTCATCTCTAATAGTTACATAAAAAAGGCCTTTCGCAGATTATTAAACCTGTAACAAGTTAATCAATGAAACCTCTATGTTATTGACATTACCTGGGCTTCCCGACGATCCCTGTTGACCTTTAGCGCCTGCATATCCCCTTTCTCCCTTAATTCCCGGCATGCCCGTCAAGCCCGGGGGGCCGGCTAGGCCCGGGGCCCCCTGGGAGCCCGGCTGGCCTCGTTCACCCGGGGCACCCGTAGCCCCCGCCTCGCCGGGCACTCCGGGACTTCCGGTCTCTCCTCTCTCTGCCGGCTCGCCTTGGGGACCGGATGGACCGATCGGACCTTGGGGTCCTTGTTCTCCTTGACGACCTGAAATAGATAAATTACAGTGGATGAATGGATTAATTCCTCATTAAGTGTTACCAGTTATAACAATACTGGTAAAAAAATATGGATGTCCCAGTCACAGACAGACACGACTGGGGTTTTCAATCTATAATTGTAATCTTGTAAAATTTTGAAGTGAGTACAGTAAAAAGTTATATATCTGATTATTTATTATGTACATAATTATATTTCTATTTCGTATTAAGATAAACATGAGGCATAAATATTTTTTCTTGTTTTCTTTCTTATGAATGAAGTTACATTTACAAATTACTGTAGGTACTTGACTAATCTTCGAATACTACCAAATTCCTTCAAAAGAAAAGATATAAACCTTATGAGACAACCTGAGATTGCATAAGCACTAGGTACTAAACATGTCTTTACCAGTAGGTCCATCGTTTCCAGGAGGTCCAGCGGATCCTCGTTCTCCCTTGTCTCCAGGATTCCCGTTGAGTCCTCGGGGGCCAGGCAGACCTATTTGTCCAATGGAGCCAGGGTGACCTTTAACGCCTCGTTGCCCTTCGGGTCCCTATCGAAGACAATACCGTGCTAAGTTAGCATTATGTTTTCTGTTACTGGTTTAGAAATGTTTTTATAAGGTAAAAAATATGTTCAAAAGTTTGTTGTAAAATTAGTTTTAAAGTTGTTGTATTAGTGTTCAGTAGTGGACTTAGTTTCAGTAATCTGTGGTTTTACGGCCGAAATGAATGAATGAAAAGGATAAAAGAGGATCCATTCTGTTTTAACTAGGTAAGTTAAAAAAAAATACTAAAGTAAAAAGATAAACAATAATATTCTTACCGGGGGTCCATCAGGCCCCTGTGCGCCCGAATCGCCCTTCTCGCCAGTAGCTCCGGTCAGTCCCTGCGGGCCCCGCTCCCCTTGGAACCCTCTCTCACCGCGAGACCCGGGTAGACCCGAGGGCCCCGCGGGCCCGCTGATACCTGGCTCGCCTTCTTTACCCGGGGAACCGGGCTGACCAGCCGCGCCGGGCATACCCTAGAATTCAAATGTAAGTAAATAAAATAATGCTTGACACCACACAGTATCATCGAGTCCCACATTTAAATAATAAAAGAAATTTATTTCAGGCTTCAACTAAAATAAGTTACAGATTGTTAGAAAACTCTTTAGTTTAGTCTAGATACTTTTTCTTTTTTATGTTGAAAAAAGAATAAAGTATTAAAACCTATCATAAAAAAGGGTTCTGATTGTGTACAATGTACTGAGAGTTTATACTAATATATTATTTCTTCACTTTGCAATGTTGTGATTATTTAATGTAACTTGTATAATCCAGTTATAGCTGCAGATTGACAATTCAATACAGATGGTAATAAACTTATTGTACGGCCCATATAAATATATACCTTATAGTATAATTTGGCAGAGCTTGTGGTTTCTTACCAGATTAAATTAATATTTTTTTTTTCTAAATGCATACACAAGATAATAACCTGACCCCGAGACAAATAATCTGCAGAAAAGCAAACATTTGTCCCCCGGCGGTAATCGTACCCACAAGCTCTTGCGTATTACTCGATTATTAAACCATACTGAGCCACGGAGGTCGTCAGTATATTGTAATTTAGCTCAACATTACTGATGAGTTAAGTCAGCGTTTACAAGTAAGGGGGTCGATGTTTATATCAAAGTAGTTTACATGGCTTTATGTCCTAGTATGGGGAACAAAGCTACAAAGGGTACTGCTTCGTAATAGTTTGTCAAATAGCCTATCCAATCCATTTAAGAAATGATTGATACACTTATCTTAAGGGTAGGTTACCTTGTAATTTTTTTTGTACCGTTTTTACTTATTTAAGAATAAATAACCTTTTTATCTTATCTTTTATCTTTATCTTATCTGCAAGAACCCCTTCTCTGTCAATCCTCACTGGAGTCTCTGTTTAAAGCCAGTTGGGGCCAGCTCCTTTTTTGATAAGAACACAAAAATTCTTGGAAAGGAATTTGCCCTAACTCCAAAATAACTAAAGAACTAACTATTTATAAGAGCCGTGCTTTCTAATCGCTTCTTATCAGGGCTTAGAACAGGGAAGCGAATTTAAACTTAAGATTAAATATCTCTATTTGTTATTGTGTGCTGACGTGTCTCAGTTTTGTTATTACGAACAATGGAAATAAGGTAAATGATTTTATTTCACTGCGGTGGTAATAACTTGTAGTTTATTAAAAATACTGAATGTAAACGGACATTATTACTATTTGGATTATCGGGTATGTTTCTTTAATCGCGGCTTAGTCAGCTTCAGACGTATTGACCTGAAGCTGGGAGGATAGTAAAATATAGGTGCTAGCCTAATCCATCTAACAATGTCCCAGGCACTGCAGCGTCCTGTACAACATTATTACCAGTTGCTGACGCTGTATAAATCATCTATAGTAAAAGTCTTGCTTTTTAATAGCATTTGAACCTTTATGTGAACGGACATTTTAAAGCATTTCATTTTGACTCAGATATTATAACTTCTTACCGGGAAACCAGTAGGTCCAGAGGCTCCAGTGTGGCCCCTCTCACCCGAGGGCCCGGGCAGGCCCTGGGGTCCTTGCACGCCGGGGTTGCCATCGCGGCCCGCGTCTCCTTTTGGCCCGTTGGGGCCCGCTTGGCCTGTCTCGCCATCTTTGCCTGCTTCACCCTGGGAAACGCAACAGGTGTGACCAATTAAGATACCTATATAAGTTTTTTTATAAATACAGGGACCTCTATGTGGCAACGGCTGGGACGTTCTATATTGAAGAAAGAACTTGGCGAGACCAATCCATAACATAGTATCCTAATTTAGTGAGATTGTGGTCAAACAAAAGTCTATCAGAAATAAAAAAAACTGAAAACCTTACTTCAGGTGGTTAAGCGGATTAAGATAAACAGACGCCTCACCACAGATAATATAATACACTGCCTCACATATTACAAGTAATAATCTTAATAAACTGGTGGTTCTAGAAGCTGGTTCTGAAAACTGGTGACCAAAAAGGAGACTACTCCAGCATGTGTTGTGGCACGACGGGTCTTATCACAGCGCTAGTCTTCCGTAGTGACCAAGTTCAACTTCCGCAGTTAAGATGTCGCTCTCAACTACGGAATAGAATACAATATTTGCGTTCATCGTGTGTGGTCCATAATAACTATTACTATTATACATTTATTTATTTATCAAATGTACACATTACCTGTAATCCCCTTTCACCCGGACTGCCCATCAACCCAGGTGGTCCTTGTATGCCTTGCGCGCCCTGTTCCCCTGGCCTGCCATCTGCCCCGGCTATCCCCCTCTCGCCTTGCGGCCCCGTCTTGCCGGGCACTCCGGGCCTGCCCACGGGGCCCCTGGCGCCCTGCAGCCCCTGCGGTCCCGCTCGGCCGGGGTCGCCCGAGCTGCCCTTAGTACCGGGGAGGCCGACGCCGCCGCGTTCGCCGGACTGGCCCTTCAGACCGCTGGGGCCGTCCGAGCCGGGAAGACCTCTTAGTCCTATAAAGGTTAATTATGTCAAAATATAAATATTAACACAAGTTAATAAAATTAAAAAAGAATTAAGTAACTTACGTTACTTTTTTTTAAGTTTTGCGATCTAGACATCATCTCCTTTCATTTAATACCACACTTAGGTATATTTGAAAACATTCGATTGTTCACCCCTACTTTCAACTCTCATATCTCATGCATGGGTCAACCGATTTCTGTATAAGTTTTAGTTTTGCATTTTACAAATCAATTTCTTTCATTTGATACCAAACTCGGGTATATTTGGAAACATTCAATTATCCATCCCCACTTTGACCCCCCATATCTTGTAAATTTCTTAACCGATTTTGATAAAACATGTTTAGGAACCACCGCTAGAAAGCCTGCTTTAAAATAAAATAAAAACTGCATGCAAATCGGTTCACTCATTTTAGAGCTAGAGATAGTGATCAGGAATAAATGATGGATATTTTCCTAAGAAGCGTGTTATTGTAAGTGAACAAACTTAATTATGTGCTTAATTTAATAATTTGTGTTGTTTTATTTTGTAAATTACGGTACCTTTTCTAAGAGACCCTTGCACTGAGTTGATTTTGGAGTTCGATTTTGAAGCTTATTGATTTTTTTTTTTACAGATTTTTTATATTTGTCAATGTTTATCATTCCTATTATTTTAACGTATATTCCAGAATCTGATCGTTATAACCTGTACTTTTTTATCTGACAGTACCTATGGTAATTTTTTAAAGAACAGCATTTAATTGTATTCATCGAAATTGACTTGAAGGCTGTTTTTGAGTCTTTATTGCGTTTACTTTATGGTCTCAGTGACCATCCAGGCCCATTTGACATACTCGTAATTAAAATCTTCACGTTGTAAATACGTGTAGATATTACTCGCGTAAACAACCAGCAACCAAACCTGGCATCGTTACCTTGTAATCCCCGTTCTCCCTGAGGTCCAACATTGCCTGCGGGCCCCCGCATTCCACGCTTCCCTCGCTTGCCCTCGGGCCCCACAGTGCCGGGGAGGCCTCTAGGCCCCGGGCCCCCGGACTCGCCTCTGATACCAGCGTCGCCTTTAGTGCCCCTCTCCCCTGGTACACCCTGCAAGTAAATGATAGAGAATATTTATGTGAGTAAAGAGAAAAGTACATAGGATCAGAGACTAGAAGATGAAGATGATAAATTCAATTCGTTCGTTCTTATCAGAACGTTGACACCCAGTCATCATCATATCATCACATCAGCCTTAGGACTGCTCACCACTCCCACTGCTGGACATAAGCCGCCATGCATCTCCAAGATCATGAGGGGTTTGTTGTCAAACTCGCCACGCTTGCCAGGCGGGTTGGCGAGCGCTGTACAGGATGTTGATACATGGAAAGACGCTGCCGATCTTTCGGAGGTATCCCTAAGCAGATTTTTCTACTCTACGAGGAAGAAAGGAGTCATATGTTCATCGTATTTTTAAAACTTTAGCTTATAATACATACTGGCATTCCTTTTGTTCCAGGCAAGCCTGGATCCCCTGCGATTCCCGGCGTGCCCCGCGGTCCCGGGAACCCTTGGGGTCCCGTGGGCCCCGCCTGACCCTGCACTCCCTTCTCGCCGTTACTGCCATCCCTTTAAATTAAAATCAATCATTTATTTTCCAGAATGTGTTCAATTGTTTTGATTGATAATAACAGTTCCAAAGCGGTTGTGACTTCTGACATAAAAGCCAGCCAATGAAAATAACGTGCGTTCAGTGAAGTATTGCAATACTTCTAAAAAAAATTAAGTTCAAATGTTCCTAGTAATCGTAAATAAGTAAATTAGGCGGTTGCCTAACCCCTCTGAGTCAAAGTTCAAAATATTTATTGTAACCATGTTGTAACATAAAGATCCTGTGCTGATGTTGGCGTTGTTATTTAGCTTAATGCATTTCAGCTAACGTTAATGATGTTTCACAAATAACCAATTTCGGTAATAACAGAAAAGGGGAAGAATTTTACCTTCCAGCTAAGCCCTGGGGTCCGACATCACCAGGCTGGCCAGGGCGACCCGCCTCGCCTCTCGGGCCTTGGAGACCCTGACCGCCTTTGGGTCCAGTGGACCCCAGCTCGCCTTTGAGTCCTGGGGAACCGGGGAAGCCTGGTGCGCCTGTTTTCCCTGTATTTCCCTGAAAATTGTATCGATGTTTGAGTACAACTTGGAAGAATGCTGAAGATAATCATGACATACGAGTAGGAGCCAGCCAGCGGAAATCACTTGTGTTCAGCTTTATTCACCTAGGTGATTTAGCCCAAGTGATGGAGATGAAGGAATCCAATATAACAATATATAGAAAATAAAAGTCTAAATGTTTATGTACCTACCTAATCCTAAATATTTTAATTCCACTACAATCCATTGAAACATTACGGGATTAACTGATCTGTTCATTTCAGACCACAAAAACCGACCTAGCGACAGTGGTTCCGTAGCCGATTGGTAAAAGCAGCCCGCGTTAAAGGTGTTCGTCCGAAGGTATGGGTTCGAATCCCGTCAGAATCGAAATTGTTGATTAGATTTTTCATTTTTATACAATTTCCTTTTAGATTGTAGTGTTTTCCCAAACATTTAAATCGCTTTATTTTCAAACTCAATCAGATAAGAAAAACCCTATTTTAAGGCGTAGGTAATAAAAATGCCCAAAACGCACGTACAAAAGCATTTTAAAAGATGGAGTTAGCATACCATCAACCCGGGTGGACCAGCCGCGCCATCAACCCCTCGAATCCCAGGCGGTCCCGAAGGGCCTTCTCGACCACGTTCGCCCCTTGATCCAACAGGGCCCTGAAACAGTCAAAACGGTAAATATAGTATAACGACATCACATGATCTAAATTATATTACCACTGGTCCAGTGGGCCCAATTTATCCAGGTAAGCTAGTAAACCCCTTTCCTTAGCTGGGCCTTGATCGCTCACACTGTTCTTACCGTGGAAGCCCAAATGCCCTTTAAAATAAACCCTAGATAACACCAGATCTTACGACAGGTCCAGTGAGCTCTATCTGTCCAGATAAGTCAATGGGTCCCTTCTCCATCGCGAGTCCTTGTTCGCCCTTCGCGCCGTCCTTACCGTCGAAGTCCCGATGCCCCTTCAAGCCCTGGCTGCCGGGAGCGTCGGGTAATCCACTAGAGCCGAGAGTACTGGATGTTTGACTTAACTTGGTGATGATCTTACCACAGGTCCAGGCAGCCCCATAGGTATCTCCAAGTAAGCTAGTAAATCCCCTCCCTTCGCTCACTCGCGCCGTTCTTACCGTCGAAGAACATAATAAGTCTCTTCAAATAAACCCTACATGACATTGTGTGTGTTTGTGTGTGTGTGACTCCATTTTCCGCATTTAGACTCATAGTTGGTCCGTGTCTGGCTAGCATAGCCAGCCCAACTCCGACCAGAAGCGCAGAATCTTCCTGGGATCTTCGCAGGCTTCACGGAGTGACCTCTGTTGTTTGAGGATTTGTTGTCTTTGTGCTGTTACTCCCTCGCATTCCAGGACTACGTGGGCAGCTGATTCGACCTCCTTCAGACATCCTCTGCAGAGAGGGCTGTCTGTGGCTCCGATGTTGAAGAGGTGTTTGTTAAGGGTGCAGTGGCCCGTTAGTAACCCTACATGACGTTATAAAGATATTAATTACCACAGGTCCCGTCGGCCCCATCTGTCCAGGTAAGCCAGTAGGTCCCTTCTCCCCCGCGGGTCCTTGTTCGCCCTTAGTTCCATCCTTGCCGTCGAAGCCCCGATGCCCCTTCAAGCCCTGGACGCCGGGCGTGCCGGGCGCGCCCCGCGCGCCGGGCTGCCCGGCCACTCCGGCGGGGCCGAGCTCGCCGTCTTCCCCTGGAGCACCCTGGGAAGCAAACATATGTTTATTTTATCACTAATCACACAGAATTGAAATTACCGTGGCTTGGCATCATTTATTAAATACAATACGGTACATGTAATCACTACGTAGGTAACTTATTATCATCTTGCTGACGTTTCGTAGACCATTTAGAGGTCACAGTAAGCACTGTGTGTATCCAGCCTAATGCTATGAACAACACAAATAATGAGGAGTTAGCGGGGGGATACAATTAACAAATAAGGTAAGATTAATAATGTTTAAATTTGTTTATCAAATAAATTAAACCGACTTCAGCTGATAAAAATCCTTGACTTCTTGCTGAAAACACCCAACCGCTATATGCACGCCAATTATATTTAAGTATTTCCCTCGACTTATCATGGATCCCATCAATTTAGGGCATGAAACTATACCTTGAGAGACTCCAGTAATAATAGTCCTTATTTTTTTAAGGTATTTATTATGGCATAATTCATGAGGAAAACCTCATGGATCACATCATCGGAATCGAGTTTTTAAATGAGACCATCTCTAAAACATGACCTACCTTATAAAAAAGAGAGTTGCCGAAGCAATGGCGGCGATCCTGTGTTGTTGCACTAACTAGCTAAAGCTAACTACCAGTAGTAAAATGAGATATATTGCTATCTGGTTAGTGCCTTTCTAAAATTACAACGGAACAAATAGTCCCGTACTGATTAAGTTTTTCGCAGCAGGTTGGCAACCGGCGTCAATGTCGCGATCATCGCTGTAAAACGCCAATTCCTTGCTGTTATCTCATACAAAATTGACCTTCGACAACGACAATCGCAAGATTTACACCTGTCGTGAAATACGTAATTAGTATCATATATCATAGCCATAAATCACAGCTATAAATTTAAGAAACGTTTTATCTCATTATAATTAGTTTTAGGATGTGTAAAACAGAATCGACATCACTATAATCTCTGTGGAACTTACATCCTTCCCGGGCACTCCCGGCGGTCCTCGCTCGCCCTGCGGCCCCTGGACGCCGGGCAGGCCGGGCTCGCCAGGCTCGCCCCTCGGCCCTTGGAAGCCTTGTGGACCGGGTGGGCCTTGGGGTCCTAAAATATTTGTTTATTTATTGCTATGTAAATATATTTAAAAGAGAAATGGAGCAGAAGGTGATGAATTGGTTCCCGAAATACAATAAACGAAAAAGGGGGAGACAGTTCAAAAGATGGGAAGACAGTTCAAAAGATGGGAAGACGAGCTGAAGGAAGCAAGCAAAACTTGGATAAGGAGCGCGAGAGACAGAGATGACTGCAAGAGGTTGGAGGAGGCCTTTGCCAAAAAAGGGCAACCAGATATAAGTGTTGATGTCGTAGTGTAAAATAATTAAATTTAAGTAAAATCATGTATCTGTAATAAAGGCTTAAATAAATAAATAAATAAAAAATACATTTACAATATATTTACATAGCCATAACAGTGCAGCACCAAAGTGACCAAGAAATAAAAAGATATAGAAAATAACATTATTAAAATTACACCATTTGCTACTAACTATAACTTCATACTAGAGCTAGAGTCTAAATAACTAAATATATATTCCTATGCGTCCTATCCAAAAATTTTAGAACCCTGAATTTTGGCAAATGCAAAAATCGTAAAAACTAGAACAACTAGTGTATTACTTGTACTAGTGATCCTAATACGCCGTGGGGTGCCGGCAATAAAATGTCATCCCTCCTCTCATACCCTGAGCCTGCTAAGGGATACCTCCGGAGGATCAGCAGCATCTTTCCGTGTATCAACATTCCGTACTGTGCTCGCCAACCCGCCTGCCAAGCGTGGTGAGTATGGCAACTTCTCCTCATGGAGATCCATGAGGGAGGCCTGTGTCCAGTAGTGGACGTTTTACGACTGAAGGAAATAAAAACTAGTGTATTGAAATTCAAAACAGAACGAAATCTCACCAGTGATGCCTCGAACACCGGGTTGTCCGACCGAAGCCTGCATGTACTGGTAGGGATCGAAGACCGGGCCTTTGTCGCCGCCCGCAGACGCCGCCAGTTGAGCCAAATATGCGTTTACCTGTAACATAAAGGAGGCAGTGGCGGATGAGGCACATAGCAAGAGTAGCAAATGCTACGGGCCCCGCGCATTATTGTTAACAAAGTCCGCAATCATCGTCTTAGTCTAGGCGACGAATTAGTGCAGTTCGCTAATTGCTCAATTCTGATGTAGCTAGTATTTATTGACAGCAAGTAGCACGAGGCTCCGGAACTGAAATTTTACATCCGAGGGTACCATTTTAATCCGGTATTGAAAGGAGGATTAAAAAAATCGCGTGGTGTAAGAAAAGTCGGAAGTTATTGATTTAAGGAAAGGCTTCGCTTTTGTCTCAATGACTCAATAGTGACTCTACCATAATTTAGTTATTTTAGTTTTTATAACTGAATTTAATGGTCATTAATTTTATCTATAAGTTAAAGCTTATAATTGGCCGCCAGTGTGCATTTCCGAGCAAACATTTGTTTTATATTAATAACTTCACTCAGCTGTTTTTTTTTTCAAGTTAGCAAGTTTTCCTTAAACCTCAAAATAAAATAAACAAATTCCTTACAGCCTTAATTCTCGTTATGATGGTAAAATGTCACAGTAGATAATTATCGTAATAACTGTCAAAATAACGTTGGTTACATATTTTAGAGTTTTTATGATATTTATCTACTGTCGTATTTATCTACCTCCTCGAAAATTAGGACCCTGTACTTTTCCTTTCTAACCTCTGTGGATTAAGTCTCAATCCAAAACTGCTATCAATGATGCCAGCGATCGAAGCAACGACGGATCCTCGAGTCTGCGCGTAGCGTGTGTGAGACAGAGTAAATTATGTTTCTCTGTCGCACACACCAAACTATGTACTTTTGTATGGAATTCAGTAGGCAGTAGAATGTTGCCTGTAGAAAGGAGTCGTATAATATGTACCTATGTTTTGTTTTATTCAATCCCATCTCCTATACCCATTTCATAATTTCAAGATGTGATATTGCAAAATATATGATTCGTGTGACGAAATTTGTAGATCACCCCTTATCATATTTAGTAACATACATCAGGCATAGACCCCACAGCTCCGGACAGGCCGGCCGACCCCAGACAAGCTCGGGGGACCTGAGCCATCTCCATTTAGTCCGGTGAGAAAGATCGAAGCGAGCGAAGGCCCTTATCTTCTTCGTCTTTCCACCTGTAACTGCTACGACATGTTAGCTGGTTTATTTTAGTATGCTTTTGTTTTTTAAATGTACGTAAGTTTAATGTTTGTGGTCGAAAATAAATGTGCTTTCATCTTCTATAGATACCCACATCAGGCATAACCCCCACGGGGCCGGGCAGACCGGGCGCGCCGGGGCTCCCGCCGACCCCAGGGGAGCCCGGGGGACCGGTTGAGCCTTCGTTTCCAGGGAGACCTTGCACTCCTCGGATTGGAGTAATCGGTTGAGCGGCCGAGTTGTAGACCGGTCTGCTTGGAACCGGAGCTGTGGAAAATACTTGTGTTAAGTTGATCTAAGAAAGAAACAGATAAAACATTTTTTGACATATTTCATACTAAACAAAACTGTTAAAATAACCTTCATATGATATTATACGTGCTGATCAGTTTAATCAGTTTATTTTGCTACGGAGTTTTAATGCTAATGATGCTAATCACACCTTGTTCGGCGAGCATAACAGACGTATAGGTCTATTTTCCAAAAATCTTAAAGTCGTGGTTTTTAAATCACAAAACTATTGCAACAGTATTGCATTGCATTTGGTTTGCCTTTTTTATTGCAGATAGACCTTTGTTTGACCACAATCTCACCTGATGGTAAGCGACGATGTGGCTTGGAACTTTTAACTTTTACTTAATTGGAATGCAAGCTGTTACTATAGAGCGTTGACACGTCCGGCGTAGCACAGGCAGAAAGTGCTTGAAAGCAAGACAACAGATCTTCTGATGTCTATGCATCTGTTTAGAGCTACGTGATGGGTTCCCTACACAGTTCAGTGTCGTACAATGCTGCGGTGATAAAATAGCGCCGTGACTTATTGGAAATACAGGCTGGAACTATAGAGCAGTTGACACGTCCTATGTAGCGCTGGCAAAGAGTGCAGTTGTCTCGCTTCCAGCTCTCCGCTTCAGACTATGCCCTTCTGATGTCTATGCATCTGTTTAGAGATTCGGGATTGGTTCGCTAAATAATTCAGTTTCGTACAATGCTGAAGTGACGAAATCGCGCCATGACTTACTTGAAATGCAGGCGGGTATTATAGAGCAATTGACACGTCCGGCGTAGCACTGGCAAAGAGTGCAGTTGTCTCGCTTCCAGCTCTCGCCTTCAGACCACGCTCTTCCGATGTCTATGCATCTGTTTGGTGGAGCTGAAATGATAACAATGGCGTTCATTTGACAAAATTAAGTCTAGTTTATTGGATACTAGCGACCCACCCCAGCTTCGCACGGGTGCAATTCTGATACTAAATATACCTACTACAGAATGTATTTATATAGGTACAACGCTCACAGCTTTTTTGTCATTAGACAATACAAACATGTTTCTTTAGAAGTTACTCTTGAAAGAGCGACATATAATTGGCCATGTGAAAAACACGCAACGCTCAAATCTAAGCCTGCAACGTGGAATGTTCAAACTTTCCACGTTGCAGGCACATTGCACCCTGCGATTTATTAATGGTCATTGCAAAGATATATTTACCGGGAATTGTAGGCGTTTAAATTGGAAAGATAAATCCGATGGTATCAGAGGAATTCGGGAAATCAATACATCTTCTCCGGTACCAAATGCGGTGAGAATTGTGCACTCTATTATAAAAGTATTTGTGATTTTACCAACAAACGCCATTGCAAAGTTTAAACTATTTTAAACACCATTTTATGAGGGAGTCCAGACGGGTTCAAAGAATTAAGAAATTCTGTAGGAAAATTAACAGCTTCATCCAAATCGAGAACAGTATCGACCGAGTTTTATAGGCACGCGCCGCTGGCCGGTACCGTCGCAACCGCTATGTCCCTGCATTTTAAATCTGTAATATCTTCGAAAATATTCATTTAAATTACATGCTGTAAAGGGCCATATTGATCTATATTAAATACACGATGTATTTAAGGTACTTGATTGGATAAGGATTAATGCTCTATTGCTTAAAATCGTTTCGTAAATAACCCATTATTTCTCGTAAAAAGTAAAGGATATAAAATGGTTATTGCGGGTTATCCCTAAGAGATAGACATATGTATACCATCGCGGACTTTTCTGTAGACCTTTTTAAGATGTACAGTACTGTAGTACATTATTTTGATCTATCTCCTAGCTTTCAGTCAGCGTTTGCAATGTGAGCGCAAAAAAATGTGTTTATTTACGACATCACATTAGAAACCTTAAAATTATCAGAGTATCTCTAACTTATATTATGCATGTATTATACATAAAAACCTTCCACTTGAGTTATTGTATCTATTAAAAAAACCGCATCAGTTAGAGGAGTGCAGCAATGGCTTTTTCCAGTAACTTTCGCGCGAAAACAGATGGCGGGAGCCGGCCGGTCGACCGCTAGCCTAGCTTCCCGCAGTTAAATTAAAAATTAAAATTTAAAGGCGGCCGGCAGCCCCTTCTGCGAGCGCTGTGGGTATATACCTCTATAAAAAATACTACTTTTAGGGTTCCGGACCAAAATGGTAAAAAGGAACCCTTATAGAATCACTCTGTCTGTCTGTCTGTCTGTCACAACTGGATATCTCGAGAACTACTAATGCTATCGACTTGAAATTTGAAATGGTAAAAGACAACACTTTTTTACTAATATAGCATATATAAAAATGTTCAAAAGTATTCTTATTTCGATTGCAGGGGGGCGGATAGGGGATCTCATTTTTTTTAAGTGAAGTTACTAGGCCGTGTAGGGTATCTTATGAAAGGTATTCATTTGCACTAATGTGCAAATGAATATATATAAAATAATAAAATTAATAAAATTATAAATAAAATATAATATTATAAGAATAAATAAAAACTGTTTATATTAATAAAGCCGTATATATAAATTAAGCCGTATCGTTTTTGAGTAATTTACAAAAATGTTGAAAAAACGACCGTTCCCCCCCCTTATCTCCGAAGTTTGCAGAGATAAACCCGTGATACTTTTATACCTAATAGAAGTGTATGTAAACTTTATAGGGAATTTATTACAAACTCTCTACTTAGCATACTTTCTTAGAAATCATCGAAAGTGTACAAAATCTACATAAGTTCCGCTATCAGACAAGAGATGGCGCTGTCAAGGTTCTCCAACAAATATAAAACCGCCTTTGTCATACATTATATTGTATGATGGCACGGAACCCTCGGTGCGCGAGTCCGACTCGCTCTTGCCTGGTTTTTAGGGTTCCGGACCAAAATGGTAAAAAGGAACCCTTATAGAATCACTCTGTCTGTCTGTCTGTCTGTCTGTCTGTCTGTCTGTCACATGTGGATATCTCGAGAACTACTGATGCTATCGACTTGAAATTTAAAATGGTAAAAGACAACACTTTTTTACTAATATAGCATATATAAAAATGTTAAAAAATATTCTTATTTTGATTTCAGGGGGGCGGATAGGGGATCTCAAAAATTTTAAGTGAAGTTACTAGACCGTGTGGGGTATCATATGAAAGGTATTAATTTGCACATCAATAAACAGTTTTTAATTTTCCTTTAAACCGTATCGTTTTTGAGTTATTTACAAAAATGTTGAAAAAACGACCGTTCCCCCCCCTTATCTCCGAAGTTTGCAGAGATAAACCCTTGATACTTTTATAGCTAATAGAAGTGTATGTAAACTTTATAGGAAAATTATAGCGAACTCGTTTTTACTACGAACTAGTTTTTTAGACAATGGGGGTGGAAGGGGTGTTTTCAAAATTTTTGTGAAGTTAATAGGTGATATGGGGTATCATATGAAAGATATTCATTTGCACATTAATAAACAGTTTTTAGTTTTCCTTTAAGTTGTATAATTTTTGAGTTATTTACAAAAATGTTGTAAAAAATAGCGTTCCCCCCCTTATCTCCGAAGTTTGCGGAGATAAAACTCTGAAACTTTTATTGCTATTAGAAGTGTGTGTAAAGATTAGAGGAAATTTATTACAATCTCTCTACATAGCATACTTTTTTAGAAATCATCGAAAGTGTAAAAAATCTACATAAGTTCCGCTATCAGACAAGAGATGGCGCTGTCAAGGTTCTCCTACAAATATAAAACCGCCTTTGTCATATATTAAATTGTATGATGGCACGGAACCCTCGGTGGGCGAGTCCGACTCGCTCTGGCCCGGTTTTATTTTATATTTTGTTTCTTGTGATGAAGACATTAACGCAATAGATAATTTTGGTTAATTTTGGAGTGTCAATAAATTTACCTCTTGTAGGTGTTTGTGGCGGAACCGTAGGCCTTCGGTAACTAGGTTGTTCTGCAAAAAAGTATGTTATTAATATATACCTAGGTATCAATTTTATTTTATTTTTTAACTACGACAGCGTCAAATGGCAAGCGCTTCTGTTGATTATAAACGGAAGGGCAAAACAACACTATGGTGGGCCGCCAACATGGCTAGCCAAATAACTTACCAATTTATAAATTAACTTGACACTGGCGGAATTGTGTTAAACCAAACACAAATGGCCATAAAATAAAAAGACAAGACAAGACAAACGGAAGGGCGGGTTTAAGTTCGTTCCAAGGGGAAAGATTGGTTATAGTTCGTAAAAATAAGCATGATTGCTGTGACAGTTATTATTGAAATCCCGCCCATCAAGTTCTAAATTTTGTAACGGTATAAATTAACTGTGGCAACGTCGTACTTAATGGGTGGGACTGCACGAATAGTGATGTGCGATGAGAATAAGGTAGATAACAAATGTAGAAAAGTAATACAAGAAGATTGGGAGCGCGATGTTCAAATTAATAATCTTGTAAGCGAACAGTTAATTATTAATCTGCAAGACTACTCCAGCGACTGACTCAAATTTTGACGACGACAAGTTAGTACCTCTAAGATAATCATCATCATCATTATCATTTCAGCCGTAAAACGTCCACTACTGAACTAAGGCCTCCCTCATGGATCTCCATGAGGGGTAGTTGCCATACTCACCACGCTTGGCAGGCGGGTTGGTGAACGCAGTACGGGATGT
This sequence comes from Pasiphila rectangulata, assembly GCA_963082625.1. NCBI lineage: Eukaryota > Metazoa > Arthropoda > Insecta > Lepidoptera > Geometridae > Pasiphila > Pasiphila rectangulata. The sequence continues at coordinate 4,249,696 of OY720244.1, read as the reverse complement.
TGATATGCGGAAAGACGCTGCTACCCATCTTCCGGAGGTGTCCCTTAGCAGTTTCTTACTGCATCCACGGGTAGGAGAGGAGGGGTAACATTCTACAGCCAGCACCCCACGGCAAAAGATAATAAAATCATCTAACCTATATCTCCATTAACTCGTGTTGGACTTTCTTTTATATATAATTCTCTTCATCATAATAGCTAAACTAATAAATAAATAAATAAATAAATATTGCTGGACAGATCACACAGCATCATCTAGCCCCAAGCTAAGCAGTGCTTGTGTTATGGGTACTAGATGACTGATATACTTAATACATTATACTACATAGATAGATATTTTTAATATATATAGAAAAACACCCAGAACACCCTGAACAAATATCTGCAGATCGTACAGACATTTGTCCCGAGGCGGGAATCGAACCCGCAACTCCTTGTGTCGCAGGCGGACCTTCGCCCGCTGCGCCACAGAGCTCGTCAAATAAATAAAATATTTATATAGGTATCGATAAATGTCGTAATGGCTAGGTTTTATGAATTATAATTTATAAGAATATTCATTTGTATTATTAGTATTTTATGTGTAAGTTTAATTTTAATCACGGCTTACCGGTTGATTGTGACTGAGCGCTGAATTCCCTTTCCGCTGAAATAAAACATATATATTTGATAAAATTACAATAATGTAAAGTACTTATAATCCACTAATAAAATGATCATAAAATATACAAAAATATATAATAGAAATATTATAATTGTTTGTGCCGGAGACGTTTTTTAATTATTACTTTTCGAGCACCTATGGCATTGTCTTAGCTGTTTCAAGCTGATTTTTAGAATCAAAGTCTGTTATTCAGACTGCGACTGCGGGCAACCAGAGAAAAATCCTTCGAGCAAGTCTTGCTTTTTAACTCCCGACAAAAAAAACGTGTTATGAGTTAAACGTGTCTGTCTGTGTATCTGTTTGTGGTATCGTAGTTCCCAAACGGATGAACCGATTTTCGTTTAGTTTATTTTGTATCATAGATAATTTCATCCCGAGTGTTCTTAGCCATGTTTCATGAAAGTCTGTTCAGCCGTTTGAAGACCATCAGCTCTTTTTTTTACATATACCAAAGTGTGGTATCAAATAAAAGGGCATGATGTGTAGATTGCAAAACTGAGGGTAAAAATTATGTTAGATTAGATCGACAGACCTCTCTTGCCCGAGGATGCAGTAAGAGCCTGCTAAGAGCTACCTCCGGAAGATGGGCAGCAGCGTCATTCCGTGTATCAACATCCCATACTGCACTCGCCAACCCGCCTGCCAAGCGTGGTGAGTATGGCAACTGCCCCTTATTGAGGGAGGCCTGTTTCAGTAGTGGACGTTTTACGGCTGAAATGATGATGATGATGAGATCGACAGACAGAGTTACTTTCGCATTTATAATGATAGTATAGATGGGAAGTTGTAAAAGTTCTAGGTCTTTACCCTCTCCGTAAGGGTTATAGTCGTCGTAGTTATCGAGGTCCGGCTCCTGCGCCTGAGGCTGCTCGTCCAGCTCCTTGGAGGCCGCCGGAAGCAGCAACAAGGCCAACCCCGCTGCGGTAACCCACCACATGACTGGAAACAGAAGCGAACATTATAGGTTTCACTGAAATTGATTACGCAGTCGTTCCTGACGCGGGCAAGTTCGCCGTGTAATGTTGGTTTTGATGGTATTCGGGTGGACAGGAGATATCCCATGTAGAGATCCTTTTTACAAAAAAAATATCACCGCCGAGTACCTATAACTAAAATTGTGTACATATTGGATATACAATGTGTTCGTTCATACGCTCTACCTGATAGAGCGGCGTACGCGATCTTCCATAGAGTCACAGCGCGATAGAGTATATCATTATATAGACAACCTCTGTGGCGCAGCGGGCGAAGGTCCGCCTGCGACCTTGCGGGTTCGATTCCCGCCTCGGGACAAATGTCTGTAAGATCTGCAGATATTTGTTCAGGGTGTTCTGGATGTTTTTATATATACTTATAATAAAAAATATATATCTATGTAGTATATATAACGCATTAAGTACCCATATCAGTCATCTAGTACCCATAACACAAGCTCTGCTTAGCTTGGGGCTACTACTAGTGTATTATATTATCTGTGCTTGGGGCTAGATGATGCTGTGTGAAGTGTGCAGCAATATTTATTTATTATCTATTTTTATACCTTTTAGGTAGGTACTTCTTTTTCATCTTTTAACGTTTTGCACTATTCCACGCTTGTGAGTTGTGTGCACTGATGTAATAACTTGGTATATATGTAGTTATATTAATCTAACTCCACTATCTATGTTTGTTATTTTATTATTTTGTCCCACGGAGTATCACAATAAACTAATAAAACAAGATATCATATAGATATATTAGGGGGCGAAGTCCCCTAATAAGCATAGCGCTGTCTGTCTGCCGTCTGTCCGTGTGTCTGTGTATTTCACGATTACAGCCGAACACGTTGACCGATTTACATGAAACCTTTTTTGTTAGCACCGTCTTAATGAGAGAAGGTGACTGATTGATTTTGGTAACCCCAGGGTTACAGGGACCGGAGTTATTGTGACCTCAAAAGGTCACAAAAAAAATTAAAGTCTTCAAATGGCCGAAAACGTCCAAAAACCCAAAAATGCCATTTTTGACCTTTGGTGACCTTGTGTATGAGGCCTTCGTCCCCTTTTCTGGTACCCCCGTGCCATTGCTTGTTAGAAATATCGGGAGTGAGCTTAGGCAGCTCACTCCGCGATACTTTATTTTAATCTTGTTGTTTCTATACCCAGAGCCTTATGGAAGAAACACATAAATAAAAAGCCAACAACCGTTCTATTGCTTTTAATCAAACATTCTCATTGTTTCTTAATAGGCCTTATAACGAACTTTTATATTGAGCAATGCCTACTGCGGATAGCCGCCAAACTACTCAACAAATCGGAATAATTATCAATCAGCGTCCATCAATTCATTCAAAGAACTGAACAGTGGACACCGATGATCAAAGCGCTGGTAATCATTGGAGCCAGTTGGACCACACAAGGTTACCAGTCCGTGGGACGTATTAAGGATGGTGTGTAAGAGGTAACATCTTCACCTTGCAAAAAGCTATAATTGTAAAAGTTGTTGTTTATTTATCTTGTAAAACCGATGCAGTCTACAAGGACTGAAAATTGCTTCAAAATGCACCTCCTTGTACTTAGTTCAGTTATATAAATGTTGGAGTTATATAATGATACTCCAGTTAAATTCTGATCACAACTGATTTATTAAACAATACTTACATAATTATATAGGAAGCTTATTGCTATTCACGCATAATCGTGACTTGTTATAATATTAAGATTTATCACGTAGAAATTATACGTGATAATAATTATGTACCTTTTACATCCTGGCGACTCAAAAAATAAGAAATATTTTATGTTCCTTGTACATCTACTGTTTGTACTGTTTATACCCCTTAATTAACAATTTTAAACGCGCAGCGCTCTCACTCGCTTATTTTAAAGTTTTGATTGATATAATAAAGCATGAACTTGTTAGTATTATCATGTTTTATATGATATGATTGAATCATGTTAACAGATCGCGAAAAATCCGTGTCATTGACTCCATTTACCAGTACACAAAGTTTATAATCATCTATTGTGTTTCTGTTTGTTGTTTTACCTCGGCATATTTTTTTGTTACACGTGGTGATCAATAAAGTTTTATCTATCTATTCTTTGCCATTTTACCGCCATGATTTTATTTACCATGACTGAATTTTCTCGTTAATTCTTCTTTCAAACATTTGCAGCAAACAAATCAATTTATGTGCTTCATTCAATAAAATTGTGTTGTTTTATTTTGAAAATTGACTTTTCTAAGAGGCCCTTGCCACTGAAGGCTTTTTGAGTACGAGTTTAAATAACAATATCCTTAATATTTCGCCGGAAATCTTGCCCCAAAATATACTCACTAACTCGCATCATCAAATGACAAGATATGCCCCACTGACACTGTCCGCGGTCTCTATACATCTGTGTTAAGATGACAACATCAATTCGTACCTATATTTATTTTAGCGATGCAACGCGCGTAAGCAATTTATTTTACTGTACTCCGTACAATTTCTCGTGACACTAGATGCATTTCAACGTGTGACGAGTTTTGCCATAGAAAACAGTCCAAACAGTCAAGTGAGGGAAAGAAGCGAAAAAGAAACCTCACTCTTTCAGTTATATTCATTATTACAACTTTTGTCCTCATATTACGCCTAATTTACCAAATGACGGCAAGGATATTTGATAGTTTTGATATTGCATGATGACATCATTTCATAACGCGGTTAAACCACGTTAAACCACAGATTACTTAAACCGAGTAACTCCCGACCAACCAAGAAAGTCAATATCATTCGTATATCAAATTATTTTTATGGCATAAACGTCAATGGAAACTGGTACTTTAGTCTCCTAAGTAATAACTTTGGGCTTATCTATTCCAGATGATTTGCGTAAAGTCAGCATTTATCAATTTCAAAGGTCAAACACCATCTGTGTAAGTCTTATCTAACTTGCAGGACAGTTTAGCAAACTTGCCAACGAAAGCTTGGAAGTTTCACTAAACTTTACCAGATCCGCAGAAATTCTAGACTCAATAACTCGGTACTTTCCCAGGAATATCAATTTGAAATGTTCGGGACGTTCAGTGAAATCGGATCTACAATTAGGTGGAGTATGCTAAGGACAGTGTCTCTGGGGTAGTGGGTATACAGACGATTAAGATCTATATTTAGATGATTGATAATTTTACTTGTTTTTTTTTTCAATTTTCTAGTCGGTAGCATCAGAAGATCTGTGACAGACAGACAGACAAAGTCAGGGTTCCATTTTTACCATTTTGGTCCGGAACCCTAAAAAAATACAGACGACAGAAAACCTCCTCCTATTTTTGAAGTTGATGTAGGTATATCACGGCTTTTACTACGTACCTACATATGTTCCCGTCTCGCGGCCTTCGAATGCGGTCACAGACGATACTCGTAAAGAAGGGCCTCTGTACAGTCTTCGAAACGTCACCATGACGATAATATAGGTACGTGGTAAAAGCCGTAATCTATTTATGAAAATAGTTTACCTTTGTAACATCCATCGAATAGGTGCTGCTGAACTGTGGTGCCACAAAGGAAGCTAGATTGAAAACGGGACTACAGGAGCTCATGGAGTTATGCCCTTCTTTTACAACATCTGCACTACACTTCGGGGATGCTCATGGAATGCTGCCGGCGGCCCCGAGTCCTTCTCTGGTATTTCAAGGAGTTGGGCTAGTTATGTTAGGGTCGGGGCAGTATCTCGAAGGACAATGCATCATCATTTCAGCCGTAAAACGTCCACTACTGAACTAAGGCCTCCCTCATGGATCTCCATGAGGGGTAGTTGCCATACTCACCACGCTTGGCAGGCGGGTTAGTGAGCGCAGTATGGGATGTTGATACACGGAAAGACGCTGCTGCCCATCTTCTGGAGGTGTCCCTTAGCAGGCTCTTACTGCATCCACGGGTAGGAGAGGAGGGGTAACATTCTACTGCCGGCACCCCACGACAATGCATAATACACTCTAATGCGGGACGTCAGTGCAGATCTGGTAACCCCCATCAGAATTAGAATTAGAACATCCATCATCCGTTCAGAGTTCTGTGGTAAAGAACATAACTTCACATTTCCTAATCAATTTTATTGGTGTGTTTAAGGGGCGCACTACCAGCGTCCGGAGTATAATAAATACTTAGAATTAGATTAATATTTCCTCGATAAGGGAAAGATATATTTTTTTTAAATCGACATTATATTATTGCTCTTCGCATTATTATTTAGTAGATTTTAGTTCCGAACAATGTTTTCCCGAGACTACTTCTAGAACCTACGTTTTAATATTCCTTGTAGTTTCAGGCGTTGCGATCTTTGTACTAGCAAGATATGATCAGAGGTAGTCTATAAGTCATCTTTTTGGCTCCAACCTTGTTATAATTTAAAATGTTCTTGTTAGTTATTTTTAAGTACCTAGGCAATAATATAGTACGCCAACCACTCTCTAAACCACAGCTTTGGCTGGTAGAGAATGCTTTAGGATTGGGCCTACCTCTTGTAATTATGCAATAAAGTATAAAATACATAATAAATCAACCTAAATATTTACTCTCAATCCTAACACTTATAAAGAAAATACTTGCTTACCCGGTCCGGTGTCCGTAGGGGTAGCGCGGCCGTCCGCGCCGCCAGAATGCGCGTATTCCCGAAGGAATACCAATAAATATGCGTGGACGCATGACCCGGCAACCGCCGCATCTAGGAGCGCAGGGGTGCCCAACTGTTAGTCTAGGAATAAGAATTTCACATTATTGTTTAAGAAAATATGAGATATATAATCATCATATCAGCCGTGAGACTGTTTTCCACGTCCACTGCTGGACATAGGCGTCCCTCATGGATCTCCAAGGTCACAAGAGGGTTCTCGCCGCGGTTGGCAGGCGGGTTGGCGAGCGCAGTACAGGATGTTGATACACGGAAAGATGCTGCTGCTCATCTTCCGGAGGAGAGATTTTGACTGCATCCACGGGCAAAAGAGGAAAAGCAACATTCTAGTGCCAGCACCAAACGGCATATAATACCTATCTACTATTTAAGATTGAATAGTGTTTCACTCGACATAAAAAATATTTCAAACTCCGCCAAACAGCCGACGTACAGAGCTAGACTGCTTCGCTCTGGATTCAATATTGCTAAGGCCAGAATTCAATATCCCACTCCGTAATCCACCCCCGCCCGTAGTTGTGCCTACTATTTTGATGTCTATGGTCACATTGTAGTCAGTTAAAAAGTACGCGAATTTTAAATAAAAATGGATAATATTTCAAATGATAATATTTTACAACACCATCCAGTCCCAAACTAGTAAAGCTGTGCAAACCAGATACAGAGCTCATAACGGAGTTGTAGCAAATTCACTGACCGCTAAATAAATGTTTTTACATCGAATGATAGTTTCTGCAACTCTGCTTAAAAATCGAAAAGGTTGTACCTCCCTATTTTCAGGCAGTAAGTAGGCCGACCTAATGTGTATTTAGTGCGGTATAGCAATCGCGATCATAACGCACCAATTCGTAAAATAAACGAACACTTTTTAATAGTTCGGGTCAAGCGACGCGAGCCTATTGCCTAGCGCCGTTTGATTTGATGGGTCATTGTTTTATCTGCCAATGATATTAGCTTGGCTGCATTATAATAGGCCATAGTGTTATTAAGGTTCCAGCTTCGAATATAGCTTCTTAGTATCATCTATAATTATTTTCTTACCATATTTTCCACCTTACAAGATCTGTAAAGATTCAGCTGAAAACCAAAAAGCCAAACATCTATACTATTTACCCGACTCAAAAAAGGAGGAGGTTCTGGAGTAGTCCGTATTTTTTTTGCAGTAAGAGCCTGCTAAGGGATACCTCCGGAAGATGGGCAGCAGCGTCTATCCGTGTATCAACATCCCATACTGCGCTCACCAACCCGCCTGCCAAGCGTGGTGAGTATGGCAACTACCCCTCATGGAGATCCATGAGGGAGGCCTGTGTTCTTCAGTGGACGTTTTATGGCTGAAATGATGATGATGATATCAAAAGATAGCTATGATATATCCTCCTTATGGCATCGCACCTACCTACTTATCATCATCATCGTCAGGGTACTTGAAGGTTGTTAAAGAAATTAAAATTAAATCTTATATTTAACTATCTTCTGACCGCCGCTTCGCATGCGATGTACCCGAGTAAAAAGTAGCCTATGTGTTAATCCTGGACAACATGAATTAATACGTGTGCAAAGTTTCAGCTCAATCCGTAGCCTAGTTTTTGCGTGAAGAGGTAACAAACCTCCATCCAAACAAACTTTCGGCTTTATAATATTAGTGGGATTCCGTCCTATTCAAAATCAAAGATAATTGTTTAGAATGTATGGACAGGTCGGAGGTTTAAAACTTTAAATACCCTTCTAACCGAGATCCCTCGTTTCTCTTGTTTATTATGTTTTGTTTTGAGGTGTACTTACATAAAGTAGTTAATATCTAGCTTCCGCACGATCCCAGGTAGTAACTTCTTACAATGATATGACGACCTCTGCTCTGCTCTGTGGCGCACCGGGAAGGTCCACCTGCGACGCAAGAGGTTACGGGTTCGATTCCCGCCTCGGGAGAAATGTCTGTACGATGTGCAGATATTTGTTTAGGGTGTTCTGGATGTTTTTCTATATATAATAAAAAAACATCTGTCTATGTAGTGTAATGTATTATGTATATCAGTCATCTAGTACCCATAACACAAGCTCTGCTTAGCTTGTGGCTAGATGATGCTTTGTGAATTGTCTAGCATTATTTATTTATTTTTATTTAAATATTTTGAAGTACATTTTTAGTTTACTAGAATTTAAGCACGCCAACCAACCAACCGTCAGTTTCCCCACTTCCACTCAGAACCATTTCCTTGCAAGTTATCTCTACCATCGATTGACGTCGACAATTAATCTAATGAACTGTTGACTGTTGACACTGAGTAATGGAAAGGCGAGAAAGCGGCAGGCGTTCAAGTGGATAACCCATTATTATCATTGTTGTAATTGGATAAGTCTGGCTAACGCGTTGAACGCATTTCTATGCCATAACGGGGTCCGGGGGTGCCGGCAGTAGAATGTTACCCCTCCTCTCCTACCTGTGGATGCAGTAAGAGCCTGCTAAGGGACACCTCCGGAAAATGGGCAGCAGCGTCTTTCCGTATATCAACATCCCGTACTGCGCTCACCAACCCGCCTGCCAAGCGTGGTGAGTATGGCAACTACCCCTCATGGAGATCCATGAGGGAGGCCTTAGTTCAGTAGTGGACGTTTTACGGCTGAAATGATGAACGGGGTCAAACCAAAGGACATCAAAAATATTATCGACCATGTTTAGTGCCCTTGTGTAGACAATTCAAATATTAAACATCTAGCTTGTGCCCGCCGCTTCGCATCCGTTGTACCCGAATAAAAAGTAGCATATGTCAATCATAGTCAACATTTATACTCGTGCAAAATTTCAGCGCAATCCGTAGGCCGAACTTGTACTAGGTACCAGCTGGTTAAAACTTTATATTTAAATACATACTGTCTTAATTACGGGCACATGAGAGACCTTACAATTCTATGTGTCAGGGTGTCGGACGCAATGCAACGCAGCGTTGGTCACGTGCTTAGTGACCGTAATCACCGCGGTATTTCAGTTATGACTTTCTGTGTATTTACATCCCGTACTGCGCTCGCCAACTCGCCTGCCAAGCGTGGCAAGTATGGCAACATGATCTTGGAAATCCATAAGGGAGGCCTTTGTCCAGCAGTGGGCGTAATACGGCTGAGATGGTTTCAGACAAACACTTATTAAAAGCTGCTATCATACTAGTAGCTATAAACAGAGGGTCAGTCTATGTTTTGTTCTTTTGAACCTATATCAAAGAGCACTATCCACCAATGATAATCATATATGTACACTGACGCCTTGATGAAAGCAATAAGTTGATTATTCGTCAAGGTTACCTCGTTTGGCTAGATTTACCTCGTTTTTTAGATGTTTTAGAAGTAGTTGTTTTCATATTGTGGCTCCAAGGACTCGTATATAAAAAGTGTACTTATTCGTTTTTAAATTATGTTGTTTTCCACAATACATATTATTTGCCATCCTAATGGATTCGGTAGTTAGTACTCGTATACACATTAGAGAACATACACACACATATTTTCGGACTTCGTTAGCGCATTGTAAATAATATCGTAGCTTTATTGTATCCTTTGCTAAATTATAAAATTGTATTTGAAAGATTTTTTTTATTAGTTTAAAAATTAATGTCCTTTGATATCTCTCTCTCTCTCTCTCTCTCTCTCTCTCTCTCCTTTGCCGTTTTAGTCCTGTCGACGGCACCCATCTCTTGCATATCTCTTTCTATCTCCTCGTTCCAGCGGTACTTCGGAAATCGGAAGCCCAACAGGCCTCTACCCAGTAGGTCGACCCACGAAAGCTCTCTCGGCCCGTGTTTCGAAGGCCAAGATCCACTTTGGGTCGTTTCGCCAATCCAGTTAGAAGAAGAAGAAGAAGAAAGAAGAAAAACATTTATTTACCACACGCACATCACAAAACATACGTCCACAAAAAAAACAAAAAATAACATTAAAAATAAAAAAAAATCATAAATAAACAAGAAAAAGCAGATGTGGCGTGGGTAAATGGGTCCCCAACTCAGCATTGTGTAGCATCTGGCCAGGCTCGTATGCTACGCTGGTTTTCAGTTGGGGCCCCGGGTAACTTCACGACCACAAAGGAGAGAAGGAGACAGGAGAGGAACATAGTAAATAAATAGGAATATAAAGACGGTAAACAAACAATCTTAAAACAGTATACAGATTTACCAAAAATAATAAAGTAAAATAAAATAAAAAAAAAACATACAATTGAAACATCAGTTAGTGTCCTTTGATATGATTTGACTCATAATGTTGCCAGAGAATGGGCACGTCCTTCGAAGGGCGTAGCAAATTGGCCCCAATGCGTTTCACCGAATCAATTCAGTTCACTATCATCGCGATGCTGTATTAATCAGCTGATGACATCAGGCGGAATGTAGATTTCATTGTTCATGCTTTAATTATAGGGTTCGGGATTGCCTGTCAGACGTGTGCTGGACGTACATAAGTGCTGATATTTAGACGACCTCTCTGGCCCAGCGGGCGAAGGTCCGTTTGCGACGCGAGAGGTTGCGGGTTCGATTCCAGCTTCGGTACGATCAGCAGATATTTGATCAGGGTGTTCTGGATGTATTTCTACAGTAATATAAAAAATATCTATGCAGTAAAATGTATATCAGTCATCTAGTACCCAAAACACAAGCTCTGCTTAGCTTGGGGCTAGATGCTGTGTGAATTTTCTAGCATTATTTATACTACTTAATTATTTATTTATTTATTTTGTGGGAAACATTTTATTAAGGTGCATTGGGGTCTAAATCTAGAGATGGGTACCTAGCTTTATTCCGAAATTTTAAAATTCTAACAAACGCGGCGAAATTTTAATGTTGGCGAAATGTAAGTTTTTATTTTAACCTTAATTAAGTGTATTTAAGTGCCAGAGTAGAGTCAGAGGAACGCATATGTCTATCTTACAGGCTTTAAGTCTAGTTTAGGCATCTGAAGTTTAAAACAAAATAAATGCTATTAGATTTTAATTCACAATTCATTCGTTTTAACCATAAGCATTGTTATATCAGATAATAGTTGTAAGAACTGCAGACTTAACTCTCTTTATGTTTTCTTATGTAGATAATACCTTTAAATATTTGACAGCCAAAAAATGTCATCACACACATTTTTTGACTGTCAAATATTTGAAGGTTCGTTCTGAAAGTGAAATTATCTACATAGGAAAACATATGGAGAGTTAAGTTTGCAGTTCTTACAAATATTTGTTCTGTGTTAGAATCGGACTCGCAACCTACGAGTCTCGTCAGCTTTAGCTTGACGACTTTGTAGCGCATTAGGACTACAAAGTCGTCAAGCTATAGCTATTTAGCGCCAATATATGAAGATACAGCATCTTCTAGTGTGAACTTTAGAATGTCTGTGTTTGAGAGCTGAGCACTATTAAAGATGTTACACAACTGTTTTGATTGATGGATTTCAACCGATCTAAATTATTTCAATCGTCATATGATATGATATTTATATCAAATCATCATCATCAGCCCACATTAGTCCACTGCTGAACATAGGCCTCTCCTATGAAACGCCACTGAGAACGTTCTTCGGCCACCCGCATTCACTTTTAGCCGGCCGCTTTTCGCAGGTCGTCGCTCCACCTAGCCGGGTGGCGCCTTACACTATGCTTGCCAAGTCGTGGTCTCCACTCGAGAACCCGTCTACTCCAGCGATTATCGTTTCTTCGGTATATATGGCCAGCCCACTGCCACTTCAGTTTGCTAATCTTGAGAGCTATGTCGGTAACTTTAGTTCTCTGTCGAATAACCTCATTTCTGATTTTATCCTTCAGAGATACTCCCAACATAGCCCTTTCCATAGCTCGCTGAGCGACTTTGAACTGGTGGACTAGTCCAACCGTGAGTGTCCACGTCTCGGCTCCGATGTCATACATAACACATACGGAGTATGTGTGACTTGGGTTTTCAGGCATTGTGGGATGGACGACGTTAAGACTCGACGTAATTTGCCGAAAGCGGCCCAACCCAGCTGGATTCTTCTTTTGGCTTCCTTTTTAAAGTTGTTTCTACCCAACTGCAGTGTCTGCCCGAGGTAGACATATGTACTCTTGAACAGCTTCGAGTGGGAAACTTGTAACTATGATAAGACCCGGACTTATGTGGTTGTTGAACATGACTTTTGTTTTATCCATGTTCATCCGGAGTCCAATTCGCCGTGAAGAATCGGCTTAGGCTGGTCGACACACTAGAGATCTCTAAAACATTGTCAGCGAGGACTTTATTTACGAGGAACCCTACGCCACCTTGGGATGGTTGGTCACCCTCTCGGAAATAATGGTAAGGTGCCCCGACTCCAGAGTAATGGTGTCCTCTTCCTCTCTACGGACTTCCGATAACCCGAGTATGTGCCACCTTATATTGTCTAGTTCCGTTTGAAGTTGGGCCAGGTGTTCGTCGAGGCACAGTGGTCGTCCGTTATACGTCGCCAAGGTCAGTTGTTTTGGTAGTCTACCGTAACCCGGGTATTCTTCGCACCGCTTTTACCATGGCCGCTACTGTGGCCAGGAACGGCAGGGCGGCCGGGAACTAGGGGCCGTTTTGTTTTGGCTGTGCTCATTTGGAGGTACCTAGTTGCCCATAATCTCCACGCTGGGCAAGTGTGTTGGAGATCGCAGTATTTGTGTTGGTCTTCAGATGGATGCTGCGACCAATCCTCTGTCAAATTATCCCTTAGTCGGCTCTTACGACATCCCCGGGAAGAGTAGGAGGGGCTCATTCTTTGCCGGAGCCACCACGGCCAACTAATACTTATTTAATATTATTGAAACCTTCAATTTCAATAAGTTTTATTAACAGTCTTAAAAACTAGTTTCACGACAATACAACATTTAACTGATTATTAATGTTCAGATATCGGTAGACTTCTGACTGTTTTGCTTTTCAGCATATTGCGCCTTCCTTTTCCATATTGCGCCTGCTGACTCTTTGAAGTCGATTTCCCATCTTCGATAGGGACATCATCACGTTCTTGAAACTTTCATAGCCGTAGAAATTGAATGTTATATAAAATTTACATTATTATATTCAATTTGATTTCCTACCATGACTGGACGCTAACTTTGCAAAAACCTTGATAATACTTTGCGTCAAAGGGTTCTTTGAGATTTTATCATTTTGGACGAGATTCAAAGGCATCAATCACATGGGAATCTGGGTGACGACGTTGACGTTTTTGATTTCAATTCGTGTCAATCTCAATGTCGAATTATGGGTCGGTTTTGGTAATCTTGTTTAGTAACCCTTTCTTACGCTGCTGTTCTGACAAAAACAAAGTTTATGAAGCAATTTAGTTGATGTTTTACTCGTAACTATGCTTGTAACCTTATTTGAAGTATATTTGAGGCATGATCAAACTTTATATTGTTATTATATTGTATGTATGACAAACCGCCGTGGGGTGCACAGCAGTGGAATTTTACCCCTCCTCTCATGTCTGTGGATGCAGTAAGAACCTAAGAGTATGAGCATGCTAAGGGATACCTACGTAATGAGTGTGGCTACTACCTCTCATGGAGATCCTAGAGGGTAGTCTGTGTTCAGTAGTGGACATTTACGACTGAAATGATGATGTGTGACAAAGATAAATTAGGCCAGGTGTGGGCTACGCGCTATATATTTCTTAGTTGAACCACAGTTGAACGTAGACCTGTTGTTAGAACTTAGTACCAAAACATAAAGAGGAATTAATTGAGTTTTAAGCCGTTAGCCGTGGGGTGCCGGCAGTAGAATGTTAACCCTCCTCTCCTACCCGTGGATGCAGTAAGAGCCTGCTAAGGGACACCTCCGGAAGATGGGCAGCAGCGTCTTTCCGTATATCATACCGTGTTCAACATCCCATACTGCGCTCACCAACCCGCCTGCCAAGCGTGGTGAGTTTGGCAACTACCCCTCATGGAGATCCATGAGGGAGGCCTTAGTTCAGTAGTGGACGTTTTACGGCTGAAATGATGAATTGAGTTTTCGGTTTAGAGTATGTATTCCGGTATGTTTGGGAAACCGCATAACTTATTTGAGCTATTTTTTTTCCGAAATTAAAAAAGCTAGCTCAACAAATACTTTTTCCTTTGATACTATTTCCTCTCTGGTTATATGATCTAGGCCCAGAGGACGATGTACGAAATCTTGTGATAAGCTGTCTCTTGCTATTCTTATCTTTCTTTCTAATGTCCTTCTAGACATTTGGAACACTGTTGCTAAAAGCTCGTTGGGTTTCCCAGTTCTTATTTTCGTCATGTTAATTCCTAAAACGGTGGCAGGACGGTCAAATCTGTCTCTCAAAGACGGTGTTTGCTTCAAAATATTCAGGAATAAAATTGTTTTTTTGTTAGACCAGTTCAAAAATACATTTCTCTGTCATTAATCATTTTCAAAGTTCATTTGAGGCTTTCGCTCCAATCCTCACATGCACAAGTTGATGATTAGTACTTGAACATTGTTAAAGTTTTTATGTGTTGGCCTCTGGTTTTGTATAACATCAAAAGAGTTAGAAAGAGATCTAAAAAATAATAAACAAAACAAAGGTCAGATATTTTAATCAACGACGCAGTCATAAAAATAGTTGATTCTTTATTGGTTCGATATGTTGCCCCAATCCCTAACCAATCGCTTATAAATAACGCACAGGAGGGAAATCGTACAAGGATCACCTCAAGTGAGAGTCGGTGCAGGCCGCACCTTCGGTAGTTTTGCTTTCCAGTATTATGTTTTATCATGTTTATCATTTCATTATGTTTATCATTATTTGTAATTATTTTATCAATAAATGTCAATACTAAAGTAAAATAATTAAGTGTGTCATGGTATGGCCAAGGCGGTGGATCCCTGTTAGCGGTACAGTAGGTTCACACACATATAGAACCTAAAACATACCCTCTTACCACAATGCTTATATTAACTACCTATCTGCTTGGCTAACTATCATCATCATCATTTCAGCCATAAAACGTCCACTAATGAACAAAGGTTTCCCTCATGGGTCTCCATGAGGGGTAGTTGCCATACTCACCACGCTTGGCAGGCGGGTTGGCGAGCGCAGTATGGGATGTTGATATATGGAAAGATGCTGCTGCCCATCTTTCTGAGGTATCCATTAGCAGGCTTTTACTGCATCCACGGGCATGAGAGGAGGGGCAACATTCTACTGCCGGCGCCCCGCGGCTAAGCGGCTAACTATGCAGTAAAATAAACAATGTGTAGCTTACGTCGCGTGGTATTATTTATTGTAATGGAAGTATCACGTGATCTCGGTATCTTTCTAAAAACACTTCAGTAAGGCTGTGCTTTCGGCGACGTAACACAGATTTATCACATGACACACGATGATTTAGCCAATGACGCTCGAAAAAAGTTAAGAATTATTTATTTAGTATAAATTAACAAAATATGACCTACACTAAAATACATTACAATCTAGCCAAACCAGCTAATTTCATGCTAACCTATCTATCAGCCCACGTTCACCCACTGCTGGGTTTAGTTAGCTAACCTAGTTTTATAAAAATAAACTGTAAGATACTGAAATATACTTTTCTTATTGACTAATTTTATTAAGGGGAAGACATTTTGTCCTTGTGTTCTTTGTAAAGTTAAAAATATCACTTGGTAACTACTTGCACTGACACAAAATGCACTATGCTAGCTCAAAAGGTTTTGTCCTCTTGAGCCTTCTCTTCCCTTCGTGTTAGTTATTCTGGAGCCCCAGTATGTGTTTTTGGTGTTGAAATCACCCCAAGTATGAATCTCTCGTCTAGTGATTTAAAGAAATCCACATACCTTTATTTTTTGATTATGTGCCTCGGAGGACAATATATTGCATCTATTGCAAGCGAGTATCTATCTGTTTCTATGTGAATTGCCGCTGAATGAATATCTGGTTCTTAACACTTACTATATTCATGATGTTTGATATTTTTCTTAACGATTACTGCGCTGCCGCCTCTTCCTTTGTTGTCTGGGTGTAGTGCATGGTATACTCTGTAGCCTTTAAATTTTACGTGATATTGTTAGGTCCAATTTGCCTTAAACGCAAGCTCATGGACGTATGCATTCTTCCAATCTTAACTTATGGTGCACAAACCTGATCTTTGACATCTCTTCAGCGCTCAAAGCTCGGAGTCTGCCAAAGGGCGATGGAGCGCAGCATTCTAGGTGTTAAATTAACAGATCGCATAAGAAACACCACACTGCGCTCCATGACAAAAATCGTCGATGCTGTCAATAAATTTGCTAAACTGAAGTGGGACTGGGCCGGACATGTGTGTCGCATGTCGGAAGAAATGTGGGCAAAGATAGCCACCGAGTGGGTCCCACATGCGGTACAACGACCGCGCGGCCGGCCCAGGCGCAGATGGCGGGATGAGCTGGACATGTACTGTGCTGACTGGTCGACCAACGCCTTGGACCGGGAAGTACGGAGAGAGGGAAGGGAGGCCTTTGCCCAGCAGTGGGATCCTACAGACTGATTAGATAAGATTAGATTGTTTAGTGAAATGTGTTTCTGATACGAGGCATATGTATATCTATGTTTTCTATGTCTAGGACTACTTGCAGTTCTTGCTGGTGTTGCAATAGTCCATTGCAGTACCAGGCCATTATTATTGGATCATTTTGTATGCACAAAAAAACAAATTTAGCAGCTTTAGTGCTATTTTCAATCTTCTTCAATCTTTCATCAGAGCTACTCATTAGCTTTAAGATTTTGTCTTTTGTGTTTTTCGTTATGCTTTTGCTCATTGTACTGAGTCGTAGAAGTTTTTCCAGCAGTGACCTGGGCAAAAGACACATTATTATTTTGTACTGCCGATGTTGTGTGAGCAGTAGAATGAGACTGGTTAGTTAATGGAAAAGCTTTGTCCTTCGAGGCTTGTTTTTGACGTATCTTTTTTGTAGATTAATTACGCATTTTTTGCATTTCTTTGGCTATCATGCAGCCTCGATAGTTGGCAGGGTGAGATTCGCCATAGTGCACACATTTAGGCTTCTCTGCTGCTGGTTTTGTGCAATTTATGGTAAGGTGCTTACCAATACATTTGACACATCTTGGCTCCTTGGCGCAGTACCTTTGTGTGTGTCCATAGACCTGGCATCTTTTACACTCGGGGATTAGTTTGGTTGATTTTATAGATTGTATTTCAACCAGGCATCCCAGAATATATATGATTTCATAAACTTTTTTTATATCTTCTTCATTGCTGAAGGTTAGCGTAAACATATTAAGTGGATCCTTATTTTTCCAACTTAATTTGTTCACTGCATCTTCTATCTTGAAGCCCTTCGTTTGTAAGTCTTCAATTATTCGCTCTGGTTTGCAGGTGTAGGGTAATTTCTTAACTATTACTCTTATATGCCGTTCTTGTTTGTTTTCATAAGAGTGCCAAAGACAGTTATTTTGTTTTAACGTCTTCGTTATGGTTCGGTATGCTTCGCTATTTCGGGCGTTAATTTTAACGCTATCACCATTCAACATCTTTACTGTGAAGGTGTCAGCAGCGTGGTCCATGGACAAGGAGTCATAGAAGTTTTGATAGATGCCCACTCCGTCTACAACAATTGGAGGTGGTGGGGGGACTTTTTTTCTCTTTTTCACTCGTTGTTGTTTTATAATTTGGTGAGCTCAGGCGAGGCGTTCAATTTCCTTTTTCCTAGACTTCACTCGTATCCACTCAGTTTCTTTAGCAAGTTCTTCCTCGTCAGTAGCGTACTTCGAAAGTTGCGTAGATACTTCCATGGTTGACGTCAACGGAACTTGAGTCTGATTTTCTACTATACATAGTAGCTGTTGTTGTAAAATTTGTACTTGATTTTTTAGATCTTCTATTACACTTTGCAATTTAATCCGTTCTTCTTTTTCTTCTCGATAACAATTTTGTGCCTCTTTTTAGCCTCTCTATACCGGGTATACAATGTATGCTCCAGTTCAGTTTTTAAAGTTACTTTGGATGGCGTTTCCATTGCTAAGGTTGGTAATAGCTTCGCCTTAACAATATAATTTGTCACCTATAAACGTGCCTTACGCAATGATTAACTGGGTCATCATCGCGGTCGGCCGTCGCTGCGGCTTTGTTATGATGCGTTAGCACTTTTACGCGGTTCGCGGTCGAAACGACTGTTTTCAGCGGTAATCGAACGATCATCATCTTCGCGACAAGCTTTTTTATCACATAAATTGTGTAAAGACGTTTTAAGTTGCCATTAAACTTTAATGGAAAATATTTATTTTTTTCTTTTTAGTACGTTTAAATAAAAGCTTTGTTTGTTAAAAAGCTTTTTTACTTTTAATTTATTTTAAAGCTATTTTAGCTTTAAAATTATATACTACCGCGCATTGATATAAATCGTAACCGCGTTTAATAATCGTAATATCTTCCACAGCATCGTCAAGTTTCAACTGTTGCAAGTAATTAAAGGTTGTCAAGTCAAAGTGAAAATCAATAAGTGTTTATTCAATAGAGCAAAAATCTACATAGAAAATTTAATATAGCACATAAATGAATTCGTTCGCTTCAGATATCTCATATGTTCTATTCATTGTTACAATTTTAGGCTTAGTTTAATGTCCGCAAGGATATTGGCAGTTTGGATATTGCATGATGGATGACATCATTTTGCTCCGCGGTGTTTCGGGAACCAGTTGATTGACCTTGTTAAATACTGTCTAAAAAACCTTACACCCCTAAAGGTTGACAGTCAATTAATTCACAGGGTGAGAGTAGAATATTAAGCGCGAGTTAGCCACTGCCTTATCTGCTCAGTTCTAGCGCGAAAGCCTTACTGGCTTAACGTATTTGAAGGTCGCGAGTACGAACTCCAATTAAACGCTGTGTTGGTTAACTTGTTAGAAAACAGTATGTATGGGTGGCTGTTAGAAAGTGTTCAGCATTTTATTGTGGTAAGCTCTACTTTGATATCCATTTATCTTGTAAACTGTTTTTTATAATTTTATTTGTGTAAAATACCATAATTTATTTATTCATAGTTAGTATGATATTGGTCTTTTTGAGTTTCCCAATATTTCGATGGATTTTCACACGTCACAATATCTGGAAACTAAAAAAGACTCAAATCATGGTAAATTTCCCTTAAATATTGCATACAATGTTCGCAATTAAATAGTTTCTAAAGTTATATCTAATACCATAGTTCAATATAATATAATAACATAAACACGGGAATTTATCGCGTAATACCTTTATCCGGGACCACGATTGTTGAAACACAGTCGAAACTTCGGGAATAATCAAAGGTATTACGCGATAAATTCCCGTGTTTATGTTATATCATAATGTTTATATATATGTATGTTATATTATATTATAATGAATTGTGATCGCGAAAGTTTACGAAAAACTACCATAGTTCAACTTAAACAATGATAGGTATCGGTTTGTTTCACCCCTTCCCGTTCAATTCCCATTTTGCACCCTGAATATTTTACTAGATACTGTAGTTTTGTTAATTTTAAACCAATTATGAACCATGTAAACGATTGTCGGGTCTGGGTATTTGTTTTATGTATGGTATGTATTTTAAGTTGATGTACTACATAGTTTGTAATTTTTATAGTATTTAACCACACGTGGGTAGAACATTTCCAAGAAATTAAATCGGAATAACAAGTTAACAAAATTTTATAACTTAAAATAATAAATATTAATTTAAAGTAACCCCGACACTTTACCTAGTCTCGGAGGTTACCTATATTTTTCCTCAGTTTTTCTATTTATATCTATTCTTTTATACCACACTTGGGTATATGAAAACATTCAAGTGCTCATTCCCACTTTCATCCCCCCCCCCCCCCATTTCTATATAATTTTCAGTTCATAGCTGAGGGTTTAAGTCCGGTAACGTTGTCATGGTGTCATGGCCATCTGCGGTCAACAACATTATAAGTAATTTCGAAAAAAAGAGGGTACACCCATTGTTATTATTTTTAGTTTCAAGGTGTGCAATTAAGTATTTTTCTCTCTATCAATCTACACATTAAAATAATAGGTAATCTCCGAGACTAGGTGAAAATACTGGTGTAAATAACGTGTCGAGGGTTACTTACATTTTTAAATTTTATAATCTAGTACATCTAAATATGTTGTCAAAACGTTTGCCGGTTTTGTTCCCTTTACGTTCTAAAAATACGGAGTATTACAGACACAACGCAATATCGCTAAAGTACTCGTAGCATACATAAAATAAAAGGAAACTGCGGTATAAGCACAGAATTCGTTTTATAAGAATTAGGTGTACAAAGAAAATTACTTTTAGCCTGACTCTAACCTGAAAAATTTAAATGGAATGTTCTTTTCTGTCTAATAGGAACTCGCTCAAACTTACATAACAAATTATTTGAGTATTAATTATTGCATAAATAGAGGAATAGATATTCATGGTTTAACGCTGCAAAAAAGCAAATATTCCTGCTCTACCAAACATCATATATATTGGCTGTTGAATCATTATCATCATTACCATCGTAGGACTGCTGTCCACGTTCACAGCTGGAAAAAGACCTATACTGACTAACGACCAAGAATACACGGAAATACCCTGCTGCCCATATTCCGGTGGTATCCCTTGACAGATTCTTACTGAATCTACGGGCAAGACAGGAGGGGCAACCTTCTACTGACGGCATCCCACGGCCAGGCAAACATTTCCCCACCGGCGAGGATCGAACCCGCAAACCTTTTGCGTTGGACAAACCAACAGTGCTACCTTAGTCAAGGATTTATCTCGTCTAAGAGTGCTACATATGTAGGCCTTCAGTTGTTTCCATTCTAATCAGAAGTTTTCAAAACAAGCGAGCAGAACCTGTTAACCTTTCGTGCTCTACTTTAATCACATCAACATCATTTGTATTTTGGAAGGCGGAATAAAACAATGCCTGCTTTTCACCACGTCCTCCATTCAATAAATTCTGTTGTTTGCAAGTAACAAGGTCCCTAAGTTTTGGCGCGTCACGTCGCCAAGTTGCAAAACAAAATATGATCCATCAAACATTGAATACAAATTGATGTTTGCATCTTGGATTTAGGGCGCCACGCATTATTACAACTTCTGTATGTAACATACACTTTATGAAGAAGATGAAACATATTATATCCCTTTATTTCATCGAAAACTTCGAACAAAAACAGCACTGTATTATATTATATTATTACTATGAGCCTCAAATGTCTGTTTAGAATTTTGTGCCTCTTCTAGGAGCTAGGTAAGAGAGTCCCTTAAATCGTCTACCAGGCAAATACTGGACTAACTTTAGTTTCGCGAAGTGAGTTACCTACGGTTAAGACAACAGACATTTTATGAAAATGTTATATACATAAGCAGTTTTTTTTTCATTATAATGGGAGACTTTGAGCTTTCGTTAAACAACTAATCAATTTATTTGCAGCAAGAATGCGGCGAGGACATATGGGAGACCATTTTACGAGATGCAGGAGCAAGAAACACAGTATTCAGTGCTACTCAGGTAAATAATTAATTAAAACAAACGAGAGGCACTATTGTTGATCTCTGATAATACTTGTGCACTTAGTACACGCGTACTTATACACTTGTATTGACAAATATTCGCTTTACTATCCCCGTTGCTCATCTAGAGTCGGACGCAACATACGCTAAACGTTCTTAGCAGTTCACGAAATGTGTAGAACTTTACATGTAACAGTCGTTAATAGTGCCCGGTTATGCATAGGTACTTTGAGAGTGGTCTATGGCATGGTCCATATCATTTTAATTCAGATATGATCGTAAAACAAACAATAGCACATTAAAATAAAGATGAGTTAAGTGTTTTACAGCTATAGGAATTTGCTCTCCTTGTGCGGGTAGGTACATACGTGTGCATTTGCCTACTTCAGTAACAAATAATTTGTCTTCGCAGCAATACCCAGATGCTCTCATGTTGCGTCTGGCCAGCTCTGTATCCCGCTTCATCAACCGGGACCCCAACAGCCCCTCTACTTCCCGTCCTACTAGTCCACCTTCAAGAAAAACATCCCTGAAGTCTAAACCGAGCTGGCGAAGTGCCTCCGTGCACGCCGACAACAGAATCCAAGGCTACAAATGCCCTTTCACAGCCACAAATGCTCTGGCAGTTGCTACGAAGAAAGAGATAGAAGCATACAATTCTCAAGAGGAAATAAGACCAACAGATCAAGGGAAGGAACCCGAAGGAACCTCTAGTCGAGAATGCCACCGTCGCAGTATCTGTGTAACGTTGGAAGAAAGGAAAGAGACACTCGTAGAGGAACCGATTCCAGAAACTGCTAAAGAGACAGAAGATGCGACTGAGTCTGTTAAAAGCCCTTTGACTCCGGAATCAGAACCAAACTCCCCCGAATCAGAAAGCAAGAAGGGTTTCCTGAAGCCAGCCATGCGGAAGACCAGCTGCACTGCTTTAGACGTTTACAAGCGGCGAGGGTCTATCATACCAACGAGGACGCGACAAAACAGTCTCAGCGTGATCTACGGAGACAAACTTAACGCAATGAAGGAGAAATTCGGGACTCCAGAGAAAGCAATGAATTTTTTCGGGCGATGTTTCGTGAAATTCTTCAGCAATTACGGGTAAGTATATTGTACTTGAAGTTTCACGAATGCAACGATGCAACTTTGTATCGCCGTCAAATTAGGTCGCGATAGTCACTATAAATTAGGAATTCGGTTCTAAAATACTATTTGAATTTATAACAGGCATGCTGCAATGAATGAAGCTATTAATATCAATTTTGTGCCAATCTACATATCACACTATTAAATTGGCGGCCTAAATAAAGTTTATCAGAAGATCTAATACATATACATATGTATATTTATTAAAATATAAACATATACATATGTATATTAAAATTCGATTCGGTATCAGAAAGTTCATGATAAAAGCATCACATGATCAAAGCCCAACTCACAAAAAAACAAATGCTACTACATAGGATATCAATAGCACGAACCACTAAAACTGTTATCCAAACGATAAGATTAATTCGTGATGGCCCATCACCAATTAATCTCCTCAGTATACCTAAACGGAGCGCGGTCCTTTGCTTAGTAACCCAACCAAAACTCCTGCCTGGTCCCTTTAACTAAACATTGGTATCTATACTAATATTATAAAGCTGAAGAGTTTGTTTGTTTGGTTGAACGCGCTAATCCCAGGAACTACTACGTTCGAATTGGAGAGCTATTTCGGTGTTGGATTAGTAGCATCGTTGAAAATATTGCATTACCTAATAAAAATATTATTTTTGAGAGCTTCCGTTGCATGAGCTGCATAGACGGTAAAAGTTACGTTTTAAAAATCTTATTGTTTTAAAAAATAATGCATCATTTGCGAAAGTGTTTTTATAAACATAGTATCAAACCTTATCCAAGTAGGTAAAATACATCACAAATATTAAATTTTTACCAGAATTGCCTTTTGTGCCTTTTGCACCATTTGAAATTAAGGAATATCTAGGAAGATATGTGCGCAAAACATTACCTAGAAGTACTTACAAAATTTTGCCAACTTTTGTTTAATAGTTCTCATGAATTGTATCGTGTCGTGGACACATTTAATAGATTTATCTCTATTATTTTGCATACAAAATACATGTATGAAAACGAATTAAATAGTTAGGTATTATGAATGTTTAGGACACTAGGTAAGTACATAATTTTTTTTAAGAAAATCGAATATTACGTGACCCTAATTAACAACGCCACAACAAATGTTGGCCTGCCCTGCCACTCAGGTGAAACTACTGAGCAATATCTACATGATATGACCATACTTATAATAGAATATTCTGTAATGTACCTACTCTACTATGGCAAAAAAAACAAATTTGTCCCTGTAATAGCTAGAAGCTCGAGACAATTACATCGTTCCCTGGATTAAGTTAATATAGCTAACCTTCAGTAGGTCGCAATTACTACCAACATGCGGCGTCGGTGCTACTAAACTACACTAGGTACCTTCTTGGATACTGGTACATTATAACATCTTGTTTGATGACTGCATTTGCGAAACTAATTTAACCTTTAAAAAGGACAATTACGTACCGTCATAAAAAATACTATTACAAGCTGGAGTACGGGATTGAATCATCATCACAGCCTAGCGATAAGGTCGCCCATTGTACCAATGTTTATTTTTAATAACTCTTCCTTTTCCTGTAACTCTCTTGATTTTGGTGTACAATAAAGTTATTCATTCATTCATTCATTCACAGCCGTAGGACTGATGTCCACGTCCACTGCTGACATATGCATCCCTCACATACATATGCCTCCCTTATGGATCTACAAGATCATGAGGGGGTTGTTGCCATACTCACTACGCTTGGCAGGCGGGTTGTCGAGCGCAGTACGGGATCCGAACTACGCTCGCCTACGCTGCTGCCCATCTTCCAGAGGTATCCCTTGGCAAACGCTTACTACATCTACGGGCAAGAGAGGAGGGGGCAACGAAAAGTAATAGAACTTTTTGTGAAGAGTTCATCCGGGGGAGTACTACAGCCTATGTCTGCTGACAAGCAGTAATGTCTGCATTGCTGTTTTACGGTTTGAAGGGTAAGGGGACCGGAATTAGGTACACATCAGACCTTACAACTCTAATTCTCAGCAATGCAGCGTTGGTCACGTGCTTAGTGAACATGCAGAGCATGTAATTTCTGTCTAGCAAACTTTCCTCAATTTATTTCCCGCTTACAAACCAACAAAGTTTGTGTAGGGATCAAACTGGCGGTCGTATGTTGACAGGGCGTAAAATTGGTTACATAGTTCATGCTCTGAGTTTCGACCAAATACGATCGTGGAATCGAAACACTCGTACAATAGCCTAAAATTTTATAAAAAGAGGCTTTACTCCGGTACACCTATTTAACGACCGTCGATACACGTTTCGATACATCAAGACAATCTTTATAGCAGTGTGTTCTTGACAGAATTCACAAAATTTCTAGTTTAATTCTGTGCTGTTTGTAGCTATGATTTTCTATCACAATTTTCTCTCACCCCATTAAGGGACTCTAGTGCCGGAATTTCAGTAAAGCCATACACAAAACTTTGCATACCTATTGGTATCCAGCGTGCGTCCAGGACGTGTATTTGTACGCGCCTGATACGTTTATACTCGTAGCACGTGCATGTTCTACTTTTTTTTTAATACAATTTTTATATAGTGTAAAAGGCAGACTCCTCAATTCAAGCAATCTTTCCGGTCCCTTAAATTTTACTGGAGAAACAGGGAGCGGTTCTGCATATTCCTGCAGTCTGTGGATAACATCCACGAGTGCATGGTTAAACCCACTATAGTTAAAGATGTTATCTAATCATATTTAATCTAATAAGCATAACAAAGGATCCTTCCATGTCCCCACTTATTTTCTATTCCCCCTGTCTAATGTTTACATTCACCAGCTTGTGCAATTCTAAAGCGTTACCTTATTTTTATTGCACGCCATATTTAACGTACTGGTGTAACTTGTCATATTATACTTTGAGTGCAATAAATAAATTACTTAATATGAGTTTTCCCTTGCCAATTCGTCTTCCAAGTGTGTTGAATATGGCACAACCCCCTCATGATTAGTACTTGAAGATCCATGAGAGGCCTTCGTCTAGGGCCACATAATTTGTGTGCCGTATCATCTCAGCCGTAGGTCGACCATCCTAAGATGATTATGTGACAAGATAGCGATGTGCCATTTTTCTTAATATTTTTTCAGGTACGACACCATGATCCGCGCCACCGGCCGCTACTTCTGCACGTTCCTGCAGTCCGTGGACAACATCCACCAGCGCATGCGGTTCACGTTCCCGCGCATGCGCTCGCCCAGCATGCAGCTGACGCGCGCGCACATCCATGGCGCCGAGCTCGTCTACAGCAGCGGGAGGACCGGCTACACGCACTATCTTATGGGTATATGGTTCTTATTTTGTCCAATTAGATGTTATACTTAAGTAGGCCACTAAAGTGAAAGTTTAGATTTCCATAAAGAATGCTTGCTAAAAAAAGTTTCATCAGGAGAGATTTCTTACGGAGATTTCGTTTGGTCAGTAAAAATTTGCAATATCTTTACCAAAGACGGGTGCAAAAGGGAGGTGACGATTTCCAGGGAACCTAGACTGCGTTTATTATTTTGTGATTTTACAACTTCATACATTTTAACTTTGATAAGAAACTGTACTAAAAGCTAACAATGCCTGATAACAAAGGTATAAATATTCAGGTAAGTATTTATTTATTTGATGGTACTTATACATAATTTAAAATTAAATTAAATTCAACAGGTCAGCTGTACGAGATCGCAGAAGACATATTCTCGCTAAAGCTGAAGGTATCAGTGGTCAAGGAGAGCATGGAAGGGAGCTACTACGTTGCAGTTCTTCGCCTCGAGTTCGACAACAGCGACTATGTAAGTTTTAGTGAGATTTTTCTAGATAACTTTGCATATGAAGCTGTACTTCCAGTACATATCGCACCCCTAGAACAAGACAGCGCTAAGTCGAAAAACTACTTTGTTCAGAATCAACGAAAAACCGTTATCTGCTTTTGTATCGAAGTTATTGACAAAATCTTGAGTGTTTCATGTAACGTATCTAATGTAAATCAATATTATATTGTTTATTTCCCTTAAGAAACGTCGAGCAAGCGATTATATGCATTTTTTGTTTTAAATCTCTATTGTATAATTATCTCATGAAATAAAAATTTACTATTTTGAGATACGTCCTTCTTGTTGAATGATTCTGATATAGTGCTCTATTATTTTACCATCTATTGGTTAAGTGTAAATAAATAATAAGGGCGTATTTCATCTGTTATCAGGAATTTTACTGTTGTTAGTAAAATAAAAGACAAATAACTACGAAAATCAGCAACTTTATTAAAGTTTGTTTAACAATCAAAAGTTTAATAATCAACATCATCATTCAAGAACCGTAGCTTGGTTTTGGCCATAGTGATTATTATAACATGAAACAACACAGGCAGGCACGAAATAACAAAACAATCTAGAAAAATAAAACAGAGTTAACACAATTAAAGAAGATGGGAAGGAAATACTTAGTTTCACCGTACGATAAGTATTTACTACATACTACTGACTGTGTACAATGTTATACTGTTAGGTAAAAAATGCTTTACAATCTTTAATATCTTGGTAACCTACGATAATCTTATTATTTTTATTTAAATGTTAAATTAAACAATAAAATATTAATTGACTTAAATATCAAAGAATCTACCAGGTAAGTACTAATCAAGGTAAAACGTCTTTAAATCTGTTATCTAAGATGACACTTAAAACTTAGTTATAACTTTTTATTCAGTTCTGTATTAACTTCTTAGGTATCCGTCTTTATAAGTAATATGTCTTTTGTAATGAATGACATATTATAAAACAATTATAATAATCACAATGTTATAAAGATCAATAAGTACCTTCTTATTAAAATATGAGGTATAAAATGTAGAAAAACCTTGATCTTTGTAGCGCCTTGTACGATTTCGGACGCACACCACATCGCCACAAGGTGGATCTGACGTTCAGCGATCTGTTTTGAGGGGTTTGATACAGAAACATACGCCTTACTTGTATTCCGCAATTGCTTAGCAATGCTGGATTTCCAGCCGCTAGGATTTTGTTTCTTCTTTTTTTTTTAGGTGCGGATCGTTGGTGGTCTCGGTGACACTTGCAACAAAAGGTTGTGTCTTTATGGCAGGATTGAGTTAAAATGGTGTTGCTGGGTGAGCTGCTGCTGCTACTGGAGCTTGATGATAATGAACTCGACTCTGTTGAGGAGCTCGAGCAGGAAGTAGTAGAAATTCTTCTAGTGACTACAGGAGGCCGAGTTTTTTGTTTAGCAGGGAGAGAGAAAGTGGGATCTGTATCTGAATCGTCTATGAAATCACTTTTATCTCTTGGACCAGCTAATGTACCAACCGGTATTTCTGTTACCTTTCTATTTTCTGACGAAAGATTTTATGATTCTGCAACGACTAATGCTTCAACCGCTGGTGATGAAATGACTGATGCCGCCACACTGGAAAGTTCAGAATCATTTTCCATATAAATTTCTTGGACAGTTAACTCGTCCTCTATTATGGTTGTCCCAATTGCCTTTTCAAGCATCAGCAGGTCGCAGCGACCCTTCATTATCTGTCATAAAATGAGTGAAATCTAAATTAATTCAAAAACAGAGCATTATCTCAAAACATGTTTTATTTTATCCTATTACAATAAGAAAAATACTGCTTAAATTTTTTTTCTTTTAATATACAACTATAGTAAGAATTCAAAGTACTCAGAATTTATTTTTAATAATTTTTGAATAAACTATGGTACATTTTAAATGTGCCATCAATAGGGCGTTATCTAATAAATTTTCACCTATTTCAAACAATAGGGAACTATTTTGGAATAATAAAAAAAAACTAACATACCTTCGTCAGTAATACTGCCATATTTCGGAATACTGTTAAAACGCCAACCAGGAAAATTCTCCAACACGGGATTATCACTAAATAACTCGCAGAAAATGTCTGAATAACTTCAAAAACACTAGATTATTCCGAAATAATTTGGCTTTGCGTAAGCGCAATACGGTTTGTTTTGATGGCGGCCTTGTTGCAACTAGACATAAATTCGTGTTCGTGGTATGACCTTTGACTCATTAATTCACTAAGAGCGACGTACAGTGCCATCTCTTGAGCGTCTGTGCGAATATAAATAAGCCTGTCTTAGTGGTATACGCGTTAAAACTTCGCGGATTCAAATATACAATAAAGTCGATTTTGAGATTTTTCGAGATAATTCCGTCTTGTTCTAGGTGTGCGATATATCCAAAACGAATATTACAAAGTTAAAGAATTTGTTTGTTTGATTGAATGCGCTAACATCAAAAAGCTAAACAATGGTACACAAGCACGTCTAGTTTGAATTAAAAAAATAATTGTACTAATAGTCCATTTTATCGAAGAAGACTATATAATAAATGAAAAACGCGGGCAAAGCCGGAAGCTGTAGCTAGTCCTAAATAAAAGTGAATACGAACATGCCACTGAATGCAGTATCCAAGCTGAACCGCACAAATCTCTGAGGTCAGGCTGGCCAATATAGCGGAGCTGAAACGACATGTCACGCGCATCCTAGATCTTTGCGGACTCGGAACGTCAGTACGACAATATTAGACAAGTTATTATTATATCCCCTTTAAGGTCTCCAACATCTTTCATGATTTTTAAAAGCGTCAGCAATTTATATTATGCTGTACGGGACGCTGCAGTGCCTGTCAATTTACAAAATAGTACAACACAAATCAATACCTCAATAGAGCACATAATTGAATCTGTTCACTTCAGATAACACGCGAGTTAGGAAAAGGAGTGACTAACTAGGTCGTTATGGTCATCATTTATCAACTTTATTTTGTCTTGTGTCACTGTTATGTTTAGTGTTTGTTAACATCTGATAATAGACAATGAACCTTTTCCGGCTACGCCAAAAAGGTTTTGCGATATTCTACACTAAGTAAGCTGAGGTAAATAGGAAAATACCTACAATATAAAATTATGTGGCCTTTGATCATAGCTTTTATAGTATCTAATTTAAAAACGTCTTGAGATGAAGATCGTTACAAGAATTAACAGTTGCTGACGCTGTAAAAAATACCTATGCACTTAAAACACATTTCGGAGAGGCCAAATTTTACAATGATGTTGGGATTGAGTCTCTTTATTTACGAGACGCAATCTGCGAGTTCCATTATCCGAAAATGGGAAATAAATATCGAAAAGGACCATTGAGGTTCCCAAATTGTTATTGAATTTTATACTAGAAATAGGTTTTGCCTAGAGTTTTAGGGGGAATTGAAAGCCATTAATAGTGTTAATGATAGAGTGACTCTTTTGTCTGTTTATTAAGAGAACTAAATGGTACTTGGCAAAAATAAAACCACTGTGTATATTATAAAATGCAATGTAAGGTACACCGAGGTAAATCTGGAGTCACCAAGGGTCCTCTCATTAAATGTTAACAGTTGTAATCGAATATAATCTAAACAGCCTGCTGGATCCCACTGCTGGGCAAAGGCCTACCCTTTCCTCTTCCACTTGTTCCGTTCTAGGACTTCTGTCCGCCAAGATGTGCAATGCGCTTCCAGTTCGTCCCGCCATCTCCGCCTGGGACTACCACTGAGGGCTCATTCCAGAATTCCCCTAAGAAAGAGATTATTGGACTGTCCGAAAATCCTCTTCCGGTTCTCAAAGGGGACGCACAGAGGATTTCAACAAAAGTTCCACAAATTCCCTTAAAGGATACGCTTTGCTGTTGCTGTACTTATTATTTTGTGCATTTATCCACATGAATCATTCGTTTTTTTTTTTATATATATGTATAAAATCATCATTATATATTTATTTAAATACATTACTTAACTTAGAAATCAGAAACCTCTCAATATTGTGACAAAGTCCATAGAGCAACGGACAATTTTATTTCCGTACCTATGATAGCACTATGAAGCCTATGAAATAATAGTTGCCAAAGTCATTAACAGTTAAATCACCCTTATAAAGTGTCTATAGTAGTATACGAATGGTTGAGCCAAAACTGATTTGAGTATCTATTGTTCTTCCTGACCTTTATGGCAGCATGAGATGGAGCTATAAGGAACAGCGAAAACTACTCAGAGGAGTCCCGGAACTTATTATGATGGAAACTATCTTTAGATTTTCATAGCTGTTATGGCTCCGGCCAAAATAATAAAAAGGAACCCTTTGTCTGTCTGTCTGCCTGTCACATATGGATATCTGAACATTAAAAAGGTATTCGACAACGCTTATTCACTAATATTGCTTATGTAAATATGGTAAAATATTCTTATTATGATTGCAAAGGGGATGAAAATTATAAGTGGGGTTACAATGTCATGTGGAGTATCATGAAAGAGCTTCATTAGGACATCATTATACAGTTTTTTTGACGAGCTCTGTGGCGCAGCGGGCGAAGATCCGCCTCCGACGCAAGGGGTTGCGGGTTCGATTCCCGCCTCGGGACAAATGTCTGTACGATCTGCAGATATTTGTTCAGGGTGTTCTGGGTGTTTTTCTATACATAATAAAAATATCTATCTATGTAGTATAATGTATTAAGTATATCAGTCATCTAGTACCCATAACACAAGCTCTGCTTAGCTTGGGGCTAGATGATGCTGTGTGATTTGTCCAGCATTATTTATTTATTTATTTATTTAGTTTTTAGTTTTCCTTCAAGCTGTATAATTTTTGACTTATTTACAATGTTACAAAAATACCGTCCCCTCCGTCCGACTCGCTCTTGGCTGGATTATTTTTTTTATGGGATTCGAACAAGCCGTATGTTTTTTGAATTATTTACAATGTTACAAAAATACCGTCCTTCAACCTCCCCCCGTCCGACTCGCTCTTGGCCGGATTTATTTTTCTTGTGGGAGTCGAACAAATACGGTACTAAAAAATAAACAAGTTTCTCGCGTTATTCTGCATAGATGAAAGTAGACACTTGTTCAACAGTTTTTTTTTGTGGAAAGTAAGGAGATAAATTTTATAAGAATCAAATTCAGCTAAGCAGTATCAGTAATCACATCAACAATGTATTCAGCGCACTGTGGCTTATTTATAAGACTACAATCAAATTTTATTTATTTAATCTAACCCAACTGCAAGTATTATTTTGGGACCAAACACACAGCCTTGTCGCACTCCAGCAGGTACCTAACAAATGCTGTCCAGGACTCCTTTGTATTTTCGTATCTCCAAAACAACTTTCGTGACTCAATTAATTCGTATTAGCGGGAATGTTATCGTTGTTTTGTTGGTGGAGGCACAAAACACAAAAACATTGATCATTCCCTGTAATTAATATGAATGATATACATCCTTTGGTTTAGCCAGCGTAAGGTTATAACATAAAATTTTACCTTTTGCCCAATCCAGCCCAACATGATAAATTAAATGGAAATACCCTCAAGCCAAACGGCTGAACCGATTAAGATAAAGTGTCTTAGAATCTCCGTCAAACCGAAAATAAACGTAACCGAAAACCTGCTTTTAAATAAAAAAACCCATCCAAATCAGTTTATCTTATTAAAGGCCACGGTGCCACAGACACACACACATAGCAGTCAAATTTATAACCTTTGCATCAGGGTTACAAACAAACCCTTCTTCTGACGGCAGTCGGGTAGCTAGAGAACTTATTTCTTAATTGCGTTTAGACCCATGCGAGTGAAGTCGTGGGCGATAGAACAGCTAGTAAAATGTAATAACAAGTAAGCGTTCGGTCGCTCCCTAACTCGCAATGAATTACGCCCAACTTCCCTATCTCTTATCTTGTCCCATTAGGAAATCCCATTGTCCTTCCGTTGCCCTTGAAGTATAGCATTAGTAGTTAGTTACCGGTATTAGAATACTGAGGCACCCTGCAGCCAATCAATTAAAACGGCTATATGACACTATATCTAACCCAGTGCCGGATTTACCAAAAGGCTGAGTAGAGTAGGCTGGGCCTAGGGCGGCAGATATTAGGGTGCGGCGTATTTAGACTGTTTTATTGTTAGACAAACAAAAAAATATTATATACTCAGAGGGAAACAAATCACGGAAATTTAATAATCATACCTTCTGATAACGGATAAAAGCTGATGTAATGAGGTCGATATAGCACAAATCATAAAGCTGCAATTTCATTGTTTCTAATTTCTTAAGTCAGTAGGGGCGGATAAAATTTACTTAAATTATACCCGGATTTGTAAATCCGCACTGTTCTAACCACGTAACATAATATACCATTGTGTTTGACACATTGGTAATATTACAATATTATTATGTTGATTCATTAGGATCTTGAACTAGCCTAGCCTGTGTTTCGGGATCAAAAGCCTCTCCTTATAATAAATCACTGATTATATTATTATCTCTATCTATATACCTAACACGTATTTTTGATGTGAGATATCTTTGAGAGGGCTTAGACCGATATCACACGAGAAATGACGCGAGAATAATACGATGTGAATACCGACGTGCAAGTTACTAGTTACTGACTTTTACGGCTAACAACTATCAGATGGATTTTCATAAGTTTTTATTTACTGGAGCAAAGGTTGTGTGTATAATTTTTGATTGTTCGATAAGTCGGAAGAAATCAAGCATGGGTACTCGTGGGTACTGGAAGTAATCATCGAAAACGCTGTTTGAGAATATTACAAAACAATGTAATTGCCTTTTTCGCTGCCAAGTTTAATATTTTATGGTTTTTTGTGATGGTGCTCATTTTTTTTCGATGAGTTTTATATGAGTTTACTTTAATTTTATCTAATACTATTCCAATACTATACTATTTCCTCTTTGTGTCCCACTGCTGGACAAAGGTCTCCTCCATTTTCTTCCACTATTCACGATCATAATGTAAGAGCATTAATTCGTAATTAATCTTTACTTACCTCAGGTACAATCCCTCATGATGCGCAAGAACCTCCCCTGCCCGCTGCCGTCGGTGCCCGCGGCGCTTCTGCTGCAGCTGTTCCCGTTCGGAGTGCTGCTGGACAGGAGAATGAAGGTCATGAAGGCAGGAGATAAGGTGATATATCTTATCATCGTCATCTACAGCCTGACTTCACTAACTATGGGAATCCCTAGGTTTGTGCCATCCACCACTGCCCTAAACTAGCCGCATCTATGGACGTCCCGTGCCGTGCACTATGTCGTGGATCCACCTCGCTACCGGTCGCGCGACGCATCGCTTCAGTATGCCTATGGGCATCCCTAGGTTAGTTCCATTGGCCACGATCCTATACTAGCTGTATCTATTGATGCCACTTCCACTAGAATCGATCAAACTTGCTACGGCCACCATTCGATTGTGGCTTTCCCCCTGTCACAACTTCGCCTTGCAAAATTTCCTACCCAACTGTAATTATGTTCTAAAAGTTAGTTCCAACATCTAGAATATAGCTCACCTAGATATAATCCCTCATGATGCGCAAGAACTTTCCCTGCCGCTGCCTCTGGCACCCGCAGCGTTGCTGCTTCAGCTGTTCCTGTTCGGAATTCTGCTGGATAGGACAATGCAGGTCATGAAGGCCGGAGACAAGAGGTGACTTATTTTATTTTATACAGTATTAACAACTTACACTCTGTACATAAGCTAAAAAGTCAATTATTTTTTTTCTTAGCAGGAGACAGGGGCAAGGGCACCTCTTTATCATCATTGACTGCACCCATTGGTGGGTAAACGCCTCCCTAAGTTTGTGCCATCCACCACGCAGCACAGGACGTGCTGGATGCATCCATTGATGCCCCGCGACGAGCTTAACTTATATTATGTCGTCGATCGATCCCACTGCCGCGCGCCATTTCGTAGCCCCATCCTCGGCCACCATTCGGTTGTGACTTTGCTACACCAGTTAGTACCTCGCCTTGCAATGTGTCCTGCCCGTATCTAATATGAAGTAACACCTACTACGACTTCTAATATCAAAATGTATAAATAATTAAGTAAATTATATTTTATCACCCGTTTACAGCTCGTCGCAGCGTGGGGCGGTCCATACAATCGCATCGAGAAAACGCCGATATCGGAAATTCTCCGCCTCAGGAAGCCTAAAGTCTCTTTTACGTGGGATAAGGTAACTTCATTATCATTATAACTTTATTTGAAACATGGCATGTCCGTCTCATGTCATGCCAGTTTAAATTTACTAGTTACAAAGTGCTCTAAAGCCATACACTGGGGGAATACTCTGCCTAGCACCTGTTGGATTCCACAAGCTGTTTAGCTTAGATAGATAAGAAGACCAAAAACTAAGTCAGAGATCTTACTTATAACTTCCAGGTGGTATGCATGCAAACGATGATATTTGAGCTGGAACTGATGCGCTGGCGAGCTCGGTGCGTGGGGGAAGCGCGTCGAGGGTCTCAGGGTGCCCGCTCCATTCTGCTGCGAGGACCCATCTACTTCCTTGAGGAGATCGACGCTTTGATCTTCTTGTGCAGCCCTATGTGAGTATCTGGAAGACTTAAACAGACCAGTAATCGTCTATGGATGTGATAAACTTTGTTGGAGCGCGCAATGTATGGTCATCGCAAACGTAAGAGGGTAAATTAGGTATTATTCATTAGGTATTTTTATATTCTGTTTTAAATACCTAAGTAGGTAGTTAGTACCTAGAAGTTACCTAACCAAAAGTCGCCGGGGGGTCCAAGTTCATAATTCAACACAGTAGGTATTTTCTTGTTGAGGTTTTCAATAGGTTCAATACCTTAGGACACCTTTGACACATAGGCAGGTAACTACCTACTTAAGTTCTCACTTATTCACACCTTACCAGTAAGATGTTGTTAAACATTGATTGATTAAAAGCTTCATAAATTGCTCTGCAGGATTCACAGGACAACGCCTGTGATTTAGTTGTTAGTTGTTACCTAGTTTACCTACTCACATTTTCCTGAACTTAGCTTCTTTTATAAAAATATTTTCTTGTCCATATTTATTTTGTTTCTGCGTTTACGACGTGCTTACCTACTTTACCGATTGAAATCTTAAGACTAAACATCTCTATTTACCAGACTGCCAAAACAATACCCGTTTTTGCTATTGTTTTTCGACTTGACCAAGATGTGGTATGAAATGTGTAGATGATTTTGCTTGATTATGCAGTTTCAACGACCTAGAAGAGCTCCGACAAGCGGATCTCTACATGGCCGACATGAATTTTCACGGCCTGTCCAAAGAGATGCTGCTGCAGGGCTGGCAGCACCTGTCCCGGCTGGAGCTGCTGTTCGAGAAAGCCGAGAGCCGCAGTACGTCTTTGGAGAAGTCCATCAGGTTTGTCATTCAAGTTTATGTTACAAATAATTATGATAAACTAGCTATCACGGCGAACTTCGTATTGAATCAAGAATCAAGAATCAAAAAATACTTTATTCAGTGCGGCCGCATGGACCTTACTGACGCGTCACAAATTACAAAATAATAATAATAATAAATTGCACTTACTATAACCACTACTTACAACTTACAACCACTACTTACGACTTACAACTACCCTACAACTACGCTACAACTATCGCTGAAACATGTGTTTAATAATTTTGGTAGTTATCTAACTATTTATGTGAAATTTCACGTAAATCAAGTGAAAAAAAATATTCCCCAACAAATTTTCATCCCTTATATTTTCACTTAAGGTATGATTTTTGAGGAATTCTGATACACAGGTTCATAACATTTTTAAATTCAAGTTTTCGACGATTTTTCCATACAAACTTTCATCCCCTATTTTAACCCTCTTTGATTTTTAATTTACGCAACTAAGTAGCATATGTCCGTCTCCTGGTTCTAAACTACCTCCCCACCAATTTTCAGACTAATCGGTTCAGCCGTTCTTGAATTATAAAATGTGTAACTAACACGACTTTCTTTTAAATAGGTATATAGATATGTAACGTTACTGATTAACCAAAGCGACATTAAATCTCGAACTAATAATCATGAGCAAGCATTGATGTTGTGATTATTATTTACACACCTTTCAACTTTCTATTCCTCTTACATTTATATTTATTTATCTATAGCATCCTGTATGCAACTTAGATTTGTCATTTGAAGAAGTAAGTACTTCTGGTTTGGGTAATCAATGACTCCCCGCCCGGGTTGATTTTTTTTTTCTCTAGGCTGTTGGACCACTGGAAGAAGCGCGGTGATCAACTATTGTATTCCATGATACCGAAGGCGATAGCAGACCATCTCAGAGCTGGCAAGGATCCTATGGCCGCTTGTCAGGTTTGTGCCACACAATGTTATTAGTTCCTATGCTCAAGCCATGTCACTATCATTGGCTCTTTCATATTACTTGCGATTCTTTTAAAATGTTCGCCATGGAGACCCTAAAATTGAATTAGCTTTTAATTCTTCCATAAAGTAAGAAACGAGTCCCACTTCTGATATTTTATTCATATGAACTTACTCCCGTTGGACGTCCACTGCTGGACATTGGCCTCCCTAAGGATCTCCAAGAACAGATCATGACGTTGTTGCCATACTCACTACGCTTGGCAGGCGGGTAGGCGAGCGCAGTACGGGATGTTAATACACGGAAAGACGCTGCTGCCTACCTTGCGGAAGTATCCATTGGCAGATTCTTACAGCATCCTCGGGCAATAGAGGAGGGGCACATTCTACTACTGGCTGAGATGATAAACCTACTTACATTTTCAGGCATTTGAAAGTGTGACAATAATATTCTGCGGACTGAAGATAGCCGAAGCTGGGACTAGAGCGGATGTGATGCAAACCGTGGCTTACATGAACGACGTCTACTCCAGGATTGACAGACTTCTAGACACACATCGCGTTTACAAGGTTCTGATTTAAATGTGTGTTAAAATATAGAAAATACCACAGCTTAATAATCGATTATCTTGAATATCTTGACGGCCTATCAACTTTACAACACCAGTGCAGTCTATGCACTTTCTTCACTTCCAAATAAAAATGATTTGGGCTTTGGCATAGTATAAACCTATGAAGTTGTCCTACACTAACGCATAACTGTTTTATAACTAAGGTAAGTACATCCTGTGCTATCTTTACCAGCACTTCGAATGCGCTGCAGACTTCAGAGTTCAAATAACTTGCACCAGTCAATCGAGGTTTTTATTGACAGGTGGAAACAGTCGGGACAGTCTACATGCTAGTATCAGGTGCCCCTGAGAGACGCAGAGCTCACGCTGCATCAGCTGCCAGCGCGGCCCTGGCAATTTCGCGTGCTCTACCCTGTCTTACGATTGGCAAGTATTATCAATTAAAGAGAAGCTTTTTACAATTTCGGATATTTAAAAAAATCACGTACTCTTAAGGTCAAAGAAAGAATCAGTCTACTGTATCTATCGTAGAATACATCGGGATTCCGCTACGATGTCGAGACAACCCTCTACTTATACATCAAAGAACTCTCGCACAGGAAACCGCCTAGTTGGTAGGCCACTTCTGTTAATGCATAGCCACCTTGCCCACGATATAGTGAGCGTGTTTTAAACAGAGTTTCTGAAACAAACATTGAAACTTCTCTTTTCCAGGAATCCATTCAGGCCCCTGTGTAGCTGGAGTGCTTGGGCTGCGCCTTCCGCGGTACTGTATGGTTGGAGATACCGTCAACACTGCCAGCAGGATGCAAACCTCTTCGGAGGTAAGTTCGTTTTTAACTTCCATAGGTAGGTATTTACAACAGAGTGGTATTTACCTGCTGCAAAAAGAAAATTCTTACGCTCTAAGGCGCAAGCCAGACTAATGGGCGTGACGAGGGATGCAGGCGCAAAGCAGATGATACAAGCGGTGCACCGCGCCGCGCACTTTCTGGCCCGCGCCTTATCACTATTCATTTTACATTTCATTCCAGCCTGGACGCGTCCAGATATCATCCGAGACAGCATCTCAACTACCTTCTGGAAGGTTCCGTCTCCGGAAACGTGGACTCATCAAAGTGAAGGGGAAGGGAATGATGGAAACGTTCTGGCTTGAGGGGGAGGTGGAAGAAGAATACCAGCATGAGGCTTTGCAGCTATTTTCAGCTTTATGTGGCGACGATTAGGTAAACTTTCGTAAAATAGTGACCTAATCGAATAAGAATTTAGGGAATAAAATACTAAGGCAGGTGTGTTATTTATTAATTAGTAATGATGATGATATTACCTAGCCGGTTTCGGCCAAAGATGTGTTAAGTATATATAAGATAATGATGCTATCTAGATTTCCTTTAATCGGTGCTTAACCGATATGATCTTATCAAGAACTTAGACTCACCCCGCCAACGGTTGCGTAGCTTAGTTGGTTAAAGCACTTCCGGCTTAAGGAAGGGTCAAATATCCATTTGACCAACGTGGGATTGGAACCCCCTCGGATTGAAAATTTAGGCATGTTAAGGATTTTTATTTCCTTTAAATGTTCTATCTACCCCTTTAGTACTCGTAGCAGTAGTCCTAAGTGTAGTTTTACACTACAAAAACACTAACTACCTCTATACAGCGGTTTGCGTATTTTCAGCAGCATGTCGAGGATTTTATCATTTCGGTTTTTTTGTTAAAAAAATTAAAGAATTGTTGAGAATAAAACACTGTTTATTTTTATAGTTTCATTGGATTTAGCCATGTTATAAAGCAATTAGCATTAGTATCATCATCATCATCATTTCAGCCGTAAAACGTCCACTACTGAACTAAGGCCTCCCTCATGGATCTCCATGAGGGGTAGTTGCCATACTCACCACGCTTGGCAGGCGGGTTGGTGAGCGCAGTACGGGATTTTGATACACGGATAGACGCTGCAGCCAATCTTCCGGAGGTGTCCCTTAGCAGGCTCATACTGCATCCACGGGTAGGAGAGGAGGGGTAACATTCTACTGCCGGTACCCCACGGCTAAGTATCGCATATCGCTAAGTATCTGCATTAGTATCGCTCCAAATTAATTGATTAAATCAAAATACCGATCGTATCTATGACTGAAACAAATCATTTATGATCAATAAATCATCAGCGATATTTTAATGAACTAAGTTTTGACCGACATTGTTATTTACTATAATCATCAGCAGTTGGATGCCGCAGTAGGTACACAGGCCCCTCTGGTGGATCTCCAAGCGATCATAAAGGGGTTGTTGCCATACTCAGCACGCTTGGCAGGCGGGTTGGCGAGCGCGGTACGGGATGTTGATACACAAAAAGACGCTGCTGCCCATTTTCCGAAGGTATCTCTTGGCAGATTCTTACTGCATCCACGAAGAGGGGAGGGGCAACATTCTACTACCGGAACCGGTAACATACTAGGTACCTACATTGTTTTTGATGCCCGAAATACAAAACTGACATATGATGATGATGAATGATGACGTTACAGTTAGGTATTTCCATTCCCTATAGGAATAATACAATTAATTGGTTTTGCAAGGATATTAGATTTTTATTAATTCAGGACTATTATCACTATTATTTGCTTACATAAGGTACGAGTATGATGGATGAGCATTATTTCCATTATCAGCAGTACCCATTAATATCAGACTTTTTTTATCTCAAGTAGGTATCTATTTGTTATTTACCTCTTTTTTATAAAATCTTTATCAAATTAGATTCTACGATCTACGTAAGGTTGAATAAAATAAAAAGAAACTAGAGTTAAAACAAAAACTAGAGTTAGTGAGTAGGTACTAAGATATAGGTAGATACTTAACGGTTTAGAAGTTTTCCTGTTAGATAGCTAACTACATACATAAATAAAATATAAATACATAAATACATTTAAAATTATCGAATTGATATGGAAATATGGAAAAATTACGACAGTAGCAATAAAACAACAAAGTAATTAATAATACTTTTATAATAACAGACGAATTAAATTCGTGTTTTTTTGTATTTTTTTTTAACTTGATTTCCATAGATACGAATACAATCATAATAATTATACATTTATAGAGAAGGTACTTTTTAGACATATTAGCTGCAATTAGGTACTTAATTACATATCTCATTAATTTACCCGTTAACATTGGAATGTAAAAATTATGTACTAGTCTATATAATTTTCTACTCAAAAGTTTTTATGCTGTCAAAGCCAACTATAATTGTTTATTTGGTAAATAAGAAATCTGCTATGTAAATATTATTTAAGGTTGTAATCATCATCATTGATTTACATTTGTGCCAAGGCCAGATTTAGTGTTTTACGGTGCGTTTGTATATTTTGTACAAAAACATGAGGTGCCATTTGGCTAAAAAAATTGTGCTTAGAGTGCCGCAGTTGTGAAAAGTGACATATAATTTGTAGCCCGCAGCAACAGATTTGGCGACAGCTGCGTTCACGGCTTCATGATACTCTCTCATAATAATTTTACAAGTGAGCGCCGACGAGTGCATTTGAGCGCAGGCTACACTGCTAGCTAGCGAGCGAGCTGGGCGAGCATCGTTTCACCTCTTTTCATACTACGGTTAACACCGCGAACTGCAGAGATAAGCTCGCGAACCTCGCCCATCGAAGAATTCGCATAGTT
Source organism: Pasiphila rectangulata (assembly GCA_963082625.1). Taxonomy (NCBI): domain Eukaryota; kingdom Metazoa; phylum Arthropoda; class Insecta; order Lepidoptera; family Geometridae; genus Pasiphila; species Pasiphila rectangulata. Next base: position 4,208,285 of record OY720244.1, on the reverse strand, counting down.
TTAGCTCGCCAAATATTCGCTTAGTTTGTATAGTTTCCCTTGTCTCACTAAGAGCTCTTTCTTACACACGAGCGGCATGTTGCCGACGGCATAGGTAACTGCAGCCGTCGACACGCGTCGGCGGCAGCTCGTGTGTAAGAGCTCTTAGCCCGCCAACTTGTTCGCTCGCTCGCTCGCTATCCGGGGCGGTGTGGCCTGCGATCTGTACCTGGCTCTTGAACTATTAAGTTTACATGTAAATTCTTAATCAACTATTAACATATCTTAGCGTCGAACAAAGACAAATGTATTCTACATTTTGTTCAATATCATACGCATTATAATATAAAAATTTTTTTCTTAAAGATACTGTAAATAAATACAATTTTATTCTAAACATTCGACTGAATTTCCATTTTATTCTCTAGTATATTTTATGATTATGGCTATCAGATATTTAGTGTCACTTTTCACTTACTTTTAGCTATCCTTATTAAGTCACCCTCACAAGTTCTAGTTTAGTTTTAAATAAACAATTACTTATATAATGCATACTACATAATATTTTAACATATTACACGATAGGTACTTGCGAATGAGCAGTAAGTAATTCATATATACGAGTAGAAAAACTGATTTCTTATCACTTATCTCAAAAAAATATAGGATATTTATGATGCCACAAACTTTTATGTTCCTGTTAATATCTAAAAATCTTTAACAGGTTCTTGGCACTTAGGTAATAACTAATCTAGGACGGTATCTACAATGTGGAATGTAAAAATGTATTGCTTCGATTTATCTAAATGATATTTCAATTACCTATAGCTGTAAGTATGCAGTTCGATGACTACGAAAGTAAACGTGAATCAGTAAAATGAATTAGAAGAGTAATAATTTTGTTTCAATGACCTACAGAATATAAACCCACAGAATTATAATATCATCATAACTTTGTATTCATATTATTTACAAGAATACCTGCCCACTGCAAAACATGTTGGTACAATGATAAACGTAAGTATGTAAGTAAAAATAAAACAACATAACAATGCACAATAGACACCGAAGATACATTTGGTCAAAAATGTGATTCTTTGATGCGTTTCAAAAACAACGAAAAACAAGTTCATAAAAAAATAACTTAATAAAATAATATTGTAAAGCTGCGAACTTAGTTGTACTTTGTGATGTATATAACAAGACTTACGAGATATTAGAAGTAAAAAATCTTCCTGAAAAAACATCAAAATTTGTTTTTTTTTAGCTTCGTTTTATATAAACCTACCCAACGGTTTCTTTTAGGCCGTGCCAACCATATCAATTTACTAGTCTCTTATCAATGTTTAATAAAATTCTACAATTTACTGAAACCATCTACCGAAGTGATAGTAAAGTTACGCCTACCCAACACTTAATTATCTCTGCCATTAATAAAATCCAACGGTGTATAAGTACATAGTTATAATATCATTAAGGTAGATGTCAGAGATGTTCAGTCTTTCTAATTCTAAAATGAAACAAATCATTTAGAGAAAGAAATATCATAAAAAAACATCATGGATCATTACCTACGTGAGTAATAACTTTAAAAAAACAATGATTATTTTTGGTAATTCCAATTGCTAACGTCTTAAATATCCGTACTGGGAAAAACACAAATAACTTGTCGTTGTGCCCAATGTCAGGAATATTAAGACCCCACGTAATGATACCGGCACAAAATACGACGATCACAAGTGTAAACTTATTGCATACCTTCTTACTAATAAACTTATCCAACTACCTATTCTTTAAAGAGAGCTGTCACCTCCTCAATAGTTTTATTCTTAGTTTCCGGTAGTTTAAAGTACGTGTAGACGAAGAACATTATAAGAAGTACTGTATACGGCAAGAAAACGTAGTCGCCGAGCGCCTCGGACATCGGGATGAAGGTTAGGCCAACCACGAAGTTTGCGAGCCAGTTTACCAGAGCGCCCACGCTAACCGCGGCACTTCTCGCTCCCTGACCAAACATCTCCGATAGGATCATCCAGGGGATAGAGCTAGGACCTACGCCGAAGAACGCCACGTACAGGAATGTGAAAATAACCGCGAACGTGCTCATAGTAGCGTTGTTCTCGTACGTAAAGAAGGCAACCGTCATCAGAACAGAAAACACTGCCATGCCTCCGAGACCACATAGCTGCAGTGTGCGTCTGCCGAGCCGGTCCATGAGCGGGATCGACACAAGTGCCATGATAAATAGAACGCTGCCAACGCCGATAGCTGCTAACCTAGCAGTTTCTTCTTCGAGCCCAGCTCGCACGAAGATCGTCACGGAGAAGTATAGAACGGCGTTTATACCCCCCAGCTGCTGTGACAGATGCATAACAATTCCGATCAACAGAGGTGTCCGCAGAGATTCGATCCTTAAAAGATCCATGATGGTAAATTTCTGTTCCTGTCTGGCTGCACGATCTTCTTCTTGCATATCGTTGATTTCGTTCTCTATTTCTGCACTACCGCGGATTTTAGACAAAGCCACTCGTGCTTTATCCTCATCTTGCAATCCAAGAAGCAAGAATCTAGGAGATTCGGGTGCGAAGGGCAACATCAAACACTGAACAGCAGCCGGGACAACAGCCAATCCAAGAAGCCAGGGCCAGCCCTCGTCGCTGCCAAGGATGACGTCAATACCCAGAATTTGTGCTCCCACCAAGCCGAACGCTACGGCTAACTGGTTTACAGTACCGAAAGCACCGCGCATATTGACCGGGGCTACTTCGGATACGTAAGTAGGAGAAGCAGTGGTAGCGAAGCCGCAATTGATTCCAATCAAAAACCTGCCTATGATGAGCATGGCTACAGAATCCGCTGTCTTGCTGAATCCCATCAACACAGCACCGAGAATTCCGAACACAGCGTTGAAGAGCAAAGCGTTCTTGCGGCCGTACCGTTCAGTCATCCAGCTAGCGAGAGGGCATCCGATCATGCCACCGACGGCGAATATGGAGACGACAATGCCGAAAATGAAGCTAGGGGAGTTGTACCCGTTCTCGCCGATGAAGTTCTCGATGAAGGAGCGCGGTGCGTTGATGACGCCGGTGTTGAAGCCAAACTGCAGCATGCCGAGAACGGCCGCCGTGACGGCGTACAGAAGCGCCCCCGTCGTGCCTGGCCCCGCCATCTTCGGCGAACCTGGAATGATCAGAGAAATTCATTATAGTTTTTTTTATTTCCGTAATAAAACGTCGCCGTCGGTATGACTTTATCAATTACCTAAATTATTAAAAGCTCAAATAGTAGATCTGTCACCAGAATTATCAATTACCTAATAAATATATTTGTTCCCTTAATAGCAGGTCTGTCACCTGAATTGAATCACCAAGTAGAATTTGGTCCTGACACCACGCCGGCCGCGGCTCGCTTGCGATGCTCGCTCAACACCACCAGAACTTAACCTAGTTTTGTAAGGGGGTTATAATTTTTTGATATTACTCGGTGATTCAATTTAGGTGACAGATCCACTATTTTAGATAAGATATAATAAAGTATTGCAGATTAGTGACAAATTTAAACTAAGAGCGCCAGAGCGTCACCAGTAAGTATTAAATAAGGAACCGGTTACTCGTTCGCGTGTTCTATAGAAACCTTGAGAGAACACTTCAAAACATATCACCTTAAATGCAGTAATTGATAAACATGCATCTTATCAGAATATTTCAAAGATCGTACACTCTCATGACATTGTTTATTTAGCAGAAGTGTTGTAATAGATAAAGTTCAAATTCGTATGTACCAAACACGTAGGCAGATCCAGAATTAAAAAAGCAAAGAAGAGATCCTAAGAACTATGCAAAGAATAACTTGTACTTTGCTTCTGAGTTCGTTAGAGAATTTGTATTTGTATCACGCATGATCTTGTTTTTATGTACCCATTCTTTAACTACTTATAGCATAATTAGTTTCGCAGATGAACCACACAATGGTGATGACAAATCGCGCCTGTTCATACATAACCGCCTTAGGTTATGTATGAACAGGCGCGATTTGTCATCACCATTGTGTGAATGAAAATGTAAAAACAGAGACTCACTTTTAGGATCTTCCATTTTGACGAAGCGTTGAACTGTTACAAAGTACAATATGCAAGTGGTATAATCTCTTAGAGCTATCGTAAATTCGTAAAATCGTGATAAGTATTCGGATCTAACGTCATATTTACCTTGATAATAAAAAAGGTAGGTACAAACAATAAACATACCTACCTTTTCATAATTTTCATAAGTTCAATTTCATAAAAAATAGGCTACTGTGAGGTTAGCATTTTTTATACAACTTAAGCACGGGACAAGCCGAGTACCCACCTGATATTTAAACCAGTAACCCCTACGTATTACAACTGCAATAACGCGGTAACCACGTTCACTAAGCGAGTGACCAACGCTACACTGCATTCCGCCCGTCACCCTGAGACATAGAGTTGTAAAGTCTCATGTGTCCGTAATTTACCCTTCAAACCTAAACAAAGCAATGCCCACATTAGGTACTGCTTGGCGGCAGAAATTGGTATGGTGGTAGTACCTCCCCGGATGAACTCAAAAAAAATTATACTACTACAAAAATGTGATCATCATTGAAACAGTAACGACAAAATGATGGTCGCATTCGCTAAATACTAAGTAAACGAATTGTCAACCTCCTTGACTTAGTTGGTAAGCTTAACTTTAATAGAAGATACGAAAGCGCTGACTGAGCGGTGGCCGTGAGGTTACAGAAGTAGGGGTCGTCCAACAACCCGATGGGTTGCCAATATTCAGAAGATCGTTGGGTCACCTGGCCAAGAAAAGCTTACGACAGAAGCGAATAGCAAAAGCTAAGGGACGCCTATGACCAATAGTGGGTCGAAAAAGACTGATGATGATGACAAAGATACATAAAGTTAAATAACACTTAGTAGGACGTACTGAAAGTGAAGCATAACAGATACCACAATTATAGTCGTTTTACCATACTATTATGAATGATGGAACGTATAAAAGATCGTTGTTAAATAAATAAGCATTATTTAGTTCTTAATGTGGTAAACCAAGACAGAGATGACGAGACAGTTCGTCTCGTCTCGTTCGGATTCGTTTAATAACAATGACCATTAAAAAAAACGATACTTAGGTAACTACATTGTTAACAAAACATGCGCATTGCAAATTGAAAACAAACGAATGACTAATGTATTAATTCAGTAGCAGGGTTTTTAAGATTTTTTGGGCACAATTTGAGACATTACACGTGTATTTAGAAGAAGTTTGACCTTATAAAAACAATGTTGATACCTACGAAGATCACAGAATTTACTTTCATCTCTATGAAATTCTGTGATCTCACGATTAAAAAATTAACTTAATTCTCATGGATTACGACACTTCATACTTTTCATAATTAATTATGTACGAGTATCGTCTATATCTACAAATCCTTCTAGATTTAGGTAGGTACTCTGATAAGTAGTAGGTACCAAGTATGTAATAATCATGATAGCATCATTAAAATTGTTTACGTTCAAGGATTTTCCTAACATGACAAACAACTTACAAATAGGTACTTAATTCATGGGACTACTTAAAAAAACATTGTCATATTCAATTTACTTATATACGAGAACAATAACCAAAACACCATTTTAGGCAATATTTGCGGGATATTCACCATAATATGATCGCAGTCAAAGACTTAGAAAGAGGGTAGATCGTTTTGTCTGTCAATGACTACTCGCAAAAGACTTCAGTTTATCCGTGATCATGGCGTGTGGAACAGCGCCATGATCACGGAAATATCGGGAAACTCAAAAATAATCAAATCATGGTAAATAATTATCCCGTAAATATTTCTTGATATTTCATAATAGTCGCTCAAATAAGTGACGCGGTTTCCGAAACATTTCCAGTGTTTGGGAAACCGCGTCACTTACTTTGAACTGAAAACTCAATTAATTCCTTCCTATGTTTTGGTACACAAAAAAACATACACCAACTTCTAACAACAAGTCTTCGGTCAGCTACGAAACACTACAAGCGCGTGGCCCGTCACGCACCTGGCCTAATTTATAATTTTTCATTCTATCTGTCGGTCTGTCTGTCTGTTTGAGCTAATCTCCACTTACTGGCAGATAGCTGTTTTTATAACGAGTAACTTAGGCTACTAACATTCTAGTAGAATTTTCGCGCAAAAAAATTAAAAAAAAAAAAAAAAACACGCGGGCAAAGCAGCGGGCCGCAGCTAGTCATACAGATAAAACACCCAGACCCGAGAATCTGCAGAAAGCAAACATTGTCCCCGGCGGCAATGGAGTCCGCAACCTCCTGCGTGATGCGTCTCAGCCGGGAACCGAGCCACCGAGCTCGTCAAATAAAGTTCAGTTACAACGGGATCAGAATGTTATCAATAAGTAGCTAAGCACGTTACGATTACTATTGATAGTTTGCGCGCTTTCACTTTGTGACTGCAAACAAGTCATGGCAACAGGTGAGTTAAGAATGACGTTACGACTTATTTACCAGTTTAAAAATCACGACAAAAAACTTATTCAAATGTATTTAGCCTGTACGTACTACGTAAATTATATACGATGTTTTGAACACAATCAAAACAAGTTTTGAAAAAACTAATTTGATGGGACTATTCCTATTTTATTATAAGAGTAGAGAATATAAAGCAAAGGTTATTTTTCCACGTGTACGAGTATATCGAGAGAAAACACCTTGTAACAATCCAATGACGTACCTAGTGAAGCAGGAGTAAGAAAACAACCTTAAAGCAAAAAGGTTGGATATAGAAGTTGAATAAAAAAATTATAAAGCAGCATACAGTTTAAATACCTTGAAAATCCAAGTCAAAAATGTGGAAACTTCACGAAAACAGCTGTAGTAACACAAATGGTTCTATTAGAAGCACTTATCACCAAAATAAACAAATGCTATCGCTTAGAAACCAGCGTCGAAAGCGACGGAGCGGAACGGACTGCCTGCTGCAGTAAGGTCGTACGCGATGTCTGTTGTATAAATCTTGACTGGTTTTACTCACCAGTGTTTATGACGACAGTAGGCTAAGTATTGCTCCAATAGTAGCAAAGCAAAAAAAAATAATACTCATCATTGGAATAATTACATTGTTATAAGCAGATAGAGAAAAATTCACTATCGTGTATTCCTTGTGTATCGACGTCTGTTGTAGTCTTGGATTACTGGTTTTACTTGGGTATATTTTATCAATAACTTAACAAATATATTTTGTTCCTAAAATAGTAGATCTGTCACCAAAATTTAATCATTCATCAACATAAGAATTTGGTTCTGGCCGTTCACCGAAAATACAGTTGACGTTTTACTTCACTGCATAACGGTGGGTGTGACGACAATTTTCGTAACTGCAGTCACCACACACGGCCATCTATTACCAAATTTAGCAAAGCTGTACAAGCTTTGCTCTGTGCACCATGTTTAGGGTTCCGTAGGAACCCTTATAGTTTCGCTTTGTCTGTCTGTCCATCTGTCTGCGGCTGTAATTATGCATGGAAAAATAATGACGCTACAATATGCGTATAACGGTACAAAAAATCGCTGAAAAAAATATTAATTTGGGGTACCTACGTAACATGGGAATGAACTTTTTTTCTCTATTTTTCCATCGTGTAAGGTATCGTTGATTAGATATTTTAAAACCATTTACAGGCTGCAAAGACAATTTCTCGACTGAGGGTTCAGTTTGCGACTTATTAAAGTTTTTTTTCGAGCCTCCTAAAACCTAAACTGCTAGCTTTACTTATGTCATCGAGCACATATCCAATAGAGGAGAAATAAGGCCATGAGAATTCCGAAACACATTCGTGCATCATCCATCACATCATCAAAAAAAATCATCGATGTATCTATGAACTTTCTTGGAAAAGCTTTTTAAGTTTTTGGAGAAATCGTCGCTCCGGTAAGTGATAGGTTTTACGAAACATACCGGAACACTTTTAGCCGAAACTATAAATACCTGTTAATATGATTTGGCAAACGTAAAAAACATACACCATTTTCTAACAAAAGGTCTACGGGTGACTACGGAACCCTACACAGCACGTGGCCCGACACGCACCTGGCCTAATTTATTTATTACTAAATAATCAAAGGAGAAGATGGAGATGGCGCGATGAGCTAGACACCTATCTAAGATATTGGCCTGTAACTGCGTTAAATCGCTAAGAGTCGAAGAAGGGAAGGGAGGCCTTTGCCCTGCAGTGGGGCACAAATGGCTGAAAATTATAAATAAATAATAATCAAGCCGTGGGGTGCCGGCTGTAGAATGTTACGCCTCCTCATACCCGTGGATGCAGTAAGAGCCTGCTAAGGGATACCTTCGGAAGATGGGCAGCAGCGTCGTTCCGTGTATCAAAATTCCGTACTGCGCTCGCCAATCCGCCTGCCAAGCGTGGTGAGTATGGCAACTACCCCTCATGGAGATCCATGAGGGAGGCCTGTGTTCAGTAGTGGACTTATTACGGCTGATAAGAAGAATAATAATCAAAAACATTCAAAAACCTAGAGTAAAACAATTGTTGATTGATTGTGAGTCACGACAGTAAATTGCACACATGTGGTTCGATGTTTGTTAATATTATGTGACCTACCAAGTCAAATTGCGATAACACAGTGAAATTCGCAACAGACGTGTTTTATTGTTTGACGACCTCTGTGGCGCAGCGGGCGAAGGTCCGCCTGCGACGCAAGAGGTTGGACAAATGTCCGTACGATCTGCAGATCCTTGTTCAAGGTGATTTGGATGTTTAAAAATATCTATGTAGGTAGTATAATGTATATCAATCATCTAGTAGCAATTCAATATATAATAAAAAAAATATCTATGTAGGATAATGTATATCAGTTATCTAGTAGCCATAACAAAAGCTCAGCTTAGCTTGGGGCTCCATGAGGCTGTGTGAATTGTCCAGCAGTATTTATTTATTATTTGTGCATCACGCATGTACTCACTGTTGTATTTTCCACCCTGTTTTTGTGTCCAAAGTGTACTGATTACAGTTTTCTATCTTATTATCCTATAACTATTCGTTATAATCTATTACTTGCTTTATGTCTTCACACTTTTGTATACAAGTTTATTACCGCTGTTGGTTGTCTAAATAAATATACATGAAATTGGTGTGACGCTATTCATGGATCTTCCTTATCGCACAGTGTCGCTAATAAGACACAGACTAATATTTCACGAATAGCATCTTAGGCTTTGACGGTAATGATAACGAGCTCTTTGTGCGTTTCATATCATCGCAATTTTCTATATAACATCTCTGCGATGTGTTGACGTCCCATGGGAGTGGATGGGGGGATAGGCATCAGCAGTGAAATTATAGCAACAGGTGATTAAGCTTTTTTTTTATACTACTAAGGCGGTTAACACATGTTTCGTGTCGACGCACCTACGCGCGTTCTTGCGGCAGTGCAGATCTGCATCGTCATACGGGTTTTTCACGCACTCACGCGCGTGGTTGCGTTTTGTGGATTCACGGCGGCTCTGACGCATTTCATTCAAAGCTGTTCGCTAGACAGTGGGACTCGGTGTGCCATACCTTGCGTCTCGCCTCGCACCTACGCGCGTGGGTGCATGTTTCTCCGCGCTTGAGTGCGTGATATGCATGAACGCGCGTGGATTCAATTTCTGTTGGACTGTGCGTGTTTTCTATACAAACGGAGATACTTACAAGCAACATTAGAAGACGCATTCACGCAACATGCAGCGTGGCAGTGTGTCACCGCCTAAGGTAGCAGACAAGTACACGGCCCACCTGATGGTAAGCGGTTACCGTAACCAATGGACGCTTGCGACACCAGAGGAGTCACACTCGCCATGACGAAAAATATAGTCCCTTATCATAAACTAACTAGCACGATTGCCGTTGGGTGCCGCAGCAAAACGTTGCCCTTCATCTCTTTCCCGTGGATGCAGTAAGAACCCGCCAAGGGATACTTCCGGAAGATGGGCAGCAGCGTCTTTCAGTGTATCAACATCCCTCACTGCGCTCGCCAACCCACCTATCTGCGTGGTAAGTATAGCAACAACCCCCACATCAATATTGGTACTAAGAGATCCATAAGAAAGGCCTATGTACAGCAGTAAACATCCTATGGCGGAGATGATGATGCATTAGCATAATATATAATAAATTAATAATATCAATAAACAATTATGGACATTACACACAACACAGCACGATCTAGCTCCAAAGTAAGCAGATTTGTGTTATTCAATCAGATGGTTGATAGAATACTATAATACATTTATTTTTTGTTATTTTTTGTAATTTAAGTATTCCGTGGGGTGCCGGCAGCAGAATGTTACCCTTCCTCTCATGCCCGTGGATGCAGTAAGAGCTTGCTAAGGGATACCTCCGGAAGATGGGCAGCAGCGTCTTTCCGTGCATCAACCTCCCGTACTGCGCTCGCCAACCCGCCTGCCAAGCGTGGTGAGTATGGCAACTACCCGTCATGGACGTCCATGAGGGAGAGGCCTGTGTTCAGTAGTGGAGGTTTTATGGCTGAAATTAAGATGATGAATTATTGTATACTCATACATTGATACATAACGAGACCATTATTTATTCATAGAATACCTATCTAGTCTCACAATAGAATTTAAGTATAAACCACATTTACTGCCACATTCATTCGGATACTTACGTTACCGTAAAATTAGTTTAGACATAAAACACGACGAAGCAATAATAAAGGAAGATAAATACGGTTATTTAAACAAAGGCTACTGATAAATATATGCAAATTTATAGCCAGTTTACCCCGCAAGGAGGAATTTAAGCACGCAAGAACGGCGCGCCCCACATACAATAAATTATGATAAAATATAAGTAGAAACGTACAGCTTGTCTTAAAAACATACGATTTAAAAAGTAGAGTTAGCAAGAAAAATGAAAAAGATTAAGAATAAATGAATGGGTCTGTAACGTCAAAACAACAGCTTTTTACACAATTACGGTACCTACAACAAAAACTACCAACAAGTTTTCAGATGTATTTTGTCAATACATTGAGCTGTCTTCAAACCTGCATCGTCTCGATCGCAGGTTTGATAACTTTCAGCGTCCCGAACAAGCCGGGTTTCAAAAAGGCTACATACCATAGACCATATTCATGCGCTGCGGCAAGTGATACAGAAGACCGAAGAGTATAACTTGCCGCTATGTCTCGCGTTTGTGGACTATGAGAAAGCCTTCGATTCGATCGAAACATGGGCGGTGCTCGAGTCTCTCCAACGATGCCGAATTGACTATCGGTATATCAAAGTGTTGAAGTCTTTGTATAGACACGTTACTATGTCAGTCCGAGTACAGGAACAGAGTTCTAAGGATATTCCCTTAAAAAGAGGCGTAAGACAGGGAGACGTTATTTCTCCGAAACTGTTTACGACCGCTTTGGAAGATGCCTTCAAGCTCTTGGAATGGAAAGAACTGGGCATCAACATTAACGGCGAATACATGACTCACCTTCGGTTTGCCGACGATATTGTGGTCATGGCAAAGTCGATGGAGGAACTCGGCACGATGCTCGAAGGCCTCAATCGAGTCTCCCAACGGGTAGGCCTTAAAATGAACATGGACAAGACGAAGATTATGTCGAATGTCCATGTTGTACCTGCCCCAGTTATGGTTGAGAACTTGGCTCTCAAAGTTGTCGACGCGTATGTATACAATATATGTATACTAGGACAAACAATCCAATTAGGTAGGTCCAACTTCAAGAAAGAGGTCAATCGACGAATCCAACTCGGACTCGGAAACGCTGCCCGTTTGGGCACAACTACGCAACGTCTTTCGTCCAAAATTCCTCAAGGCCGCTCTACATTCTCAAGAGAATCTCGCGAGAACGCGAGAAACATGCGAGAAACGTGAATGTGGAAGCGATTCGCGTATTCTTCTCAAGTTCTCGCGTTGTTCTCCGGTTGTTCTCCACTTTTTGTCGGTTTTTTGGCGCGAGACAAAGGAGCGCGAGAACGTGAGAACAGGCGAGAACGTGTATTGACTCCACACTCGCATGTTTCTCAGTAGCGCGCGAGCCGCCGACTTGAACGGTTGTGTGTTGTGTACCGCGTGGCGTCAATATGAGCGTAACTTGGACAAACGAACTTGAGTTGAAATTTTTAGAATATTTCCAAGCGGAACCCGTGCTATGGAATACAAATTTAAAAGACTACAAAAATAAACTAAAAAACAACTTCGGCGTCCATCGTCATCGAGCGCGAGAACTGTAGTGAGAACTATTTGAGAACATTGTGAGAGTGTGTACCCAAAAGAAGTTCTCGCTACAGTTCTCGCGAGAATCTCCGGAGATTCTCGCGTGAATGTCTCGTGAGAATGTAGAGCGGCCTTCAGTGCCTTAAGACGAAAGTCTACAATCAGTGTGTGTTACCAGTGATGACATATGGAACCGAGACGTGGTCATTCACGATTGGCCTCATGAATAAGCTCAGAGTCGCTCAACGAGCTATGGAAAGGGCTATGCTCGGGGTTTCTATACGAGATCGAATCAGAAATGAGGAGATACGTAGAAGAACTCGGGTCACCGACATAGCCAAGCTATTAGCACGTTGAAGTGGCAATGGGCAGGCCATGTAGCTCGCAGAACAGATGGCCGATGGGGCCTAAACGTTCTCGAGTGGAGACCACGGACCGGCTAACGCAGCGTAGGACGCCCACCAACAAGATGGGCTGACGACCTGGTGAAGACCGCAGGTCGACGGTGGATGCAGATCGCTTCCAACCGCAATATCTGGAATTCCATGAGGGAGACTTATGTCCAGCAGTGGACGTCCTACGGCTGAAATGATGATGAATTATGAGCTGAAATGATGATGATTGAGCTGTCTGTTTTTCCGACTAATCTCCGAACGGCTGGACCGAATTTGACGGGACTATCACTGGCAGTTAGCTGGATGTTATAAAGGGTCGTGGGTATTGGGCAGCACGCCCAGTACCGTATATAAATAAAAACGCGGGCAGCAGCTAGTAAAAAATAAAATACTGAGATCAACCCCGATAGCATATTTCCACCCCAAGCTATGACTTGCGCGTCACGTATTACATACCGCATTCTTTTGTATCCTTGACGTTAGCGGAACAATAATGACAATAAATTATTTATCTGTCTATTGGCAGACAGAATATGAAAATCAATACTTGACCAAAGCTCATTCCATTTTAGGAGTGGGGGCTCGTGACGTCATAATTTGCCTTAAACTGAAACAATACGTGGCGTCACGCGACATTTTGACTCAAATGTATTGCCGTTATTTAAAGATAGAAATAAATCATGGAAGAATAAGAATAAGAATAAGAATAGTTTTATTGTTAAATTGTGTAGGTACAAATACATGAAGATCTTAAAGATATAATAGTATCAACAATTTTATCATATTTATGACGTACAATAATGAATTGACAATATTAATATAAATTGCACAAATCAGGGTACCAATATATAGGTCTTAATTTTAAAATTACCTACCAAATTAAAAATATTTTACACATATTATAATGACTAATTATCAAAAAACTCTTTAAGATTATAATGTACTCTATTGACAAGCCATTTCCTTAATTTAATTTTGAACGGATTCCCAACAATTTGCTTAATATCTAATGGTAAATTATTGTAAACTTTAATCGCAGTGATATACGTGCTTTTGTGAAACATAGAATTATTTACTTGGGGTATACATAGATTATATTTATATTTATTTCTCAAATTATCTGATCTGTTTGATTTAATATTGAAGAAAGCTGAATTATTTTTTGCAAACAAACATAGTTCTAGAATATATATATCAGTAAGAGTTAAAATATCTTTATCTTTGAAAATACTTCGTAAAGATTCAGTACTTTCTAAGTTATAAATGGCTCTGATACATTTTTTCTGCATAATAAAGACTGATTCCATTTCAACTAAGTTTCCCCAAAATATAACCCCGTAACATAATTGAGGAAAAACGTATCCATAGTATGCATTCTTTGCGATTTTTACTGATGTTATATTGCTTAGCATATGCAATGCATAACAGTACTTGGAAATTTTGCTATTTACTTTATTAATGTGAGATTTCCAATTTAAATATGTGTCAATTTTTATACCTAGAAAATTAATATCACTGACTTCTTCTATTACGTTTCCTTTGTTATGAATATTTAAATTTAATATAGGTGTTTTGTAATTTTTAAATCTCATATATTTAGTTTTATCAATGTTCACTTTTAAATTTATTACGTTTAACCAATCTATTATATCATCGAGCGTTTTATTAATTTCATTTTCAAAGTCTTGTATGTTATTATTTACTTGCGGTATAAATACTGTAGCATCGTCTGCAAACATTACACAGAGATGTTTCGTGACATTTGGGAGATTGTTGATGTATATTAAAAATAGAAGTGGGCCTAGGACACTACCCTGCGGTACTCCTTGTGAAATAGTGTCATAGTCAGACTCCACGCGTTCTATAGTTTTATTATTTTTATTATATACATCTATTACAGTTGATTGCCTCCTATTGCCTAAGTATGATTTAAATAATGAAAGTGCTACTCCTCTTACACCCATTTCTTCTAATTTATTAAAGAGAATATTATGGTCAACGCAATCAAACGCTTTAGATAGATCTAAAAACAAAGCAACCCCGTGTCTTTTGTTATTAATTTCTTCCCATGCTAGTTTTAACGTTTTAAATATTGCTAATGTGGTATTTTTCCCCTTTTGAAAACCATACTGATTTGAGTTCAGTATATTTTTTGCATCTATAAATCTTATAACTCGATCGTATATAGCTTTTTCATAAATTTTAGATATACAAGGAAGTATGGCTATGGGTCTATAATTTCCTATATCCAATTTTGAACCTTTTTTGTGTAAAGGTTTTATAAAAGCTTTTTTTAAATTTGTAGGAAAACAGCCATGTTCTATTGATAAGTTAATAATATGAACCAGGGGTTTTACTATTATGTCGATGCAATTTTTTATAATTTGAATTGGAATTTGGTCATGTCCTGAGCTCTTAGTATTTTTAATTTTCTTAACTATATTTATGATTTCTCTTTCATCAACTGGTTTGAGGAATATACTCGTACTTTGTCTAATATTATGACTATTTAATTCCTGATTTTTAATTGTTACTAAATTGTGTGTACTGAGATTGATAAAATATTCATTGAATAATTTTGTAATTTTTAAGGGATCATTTACTTCTTCATCTCCATTTTTTATTTTGTCTACAGTTGTTCGTATTTTATTTGTATTACTTGAATATTGTTTAATGATTCCCCAAGTCGCCTTTGTTTTATTTGTACTCTTATTAATATACCTAATGTTAGATATTTTCTTTGAAACACGAATAACTTTTTTAAGTATTTTATTGTATTTTAGGTAACTATCGCTATTATTTTCATTTCTATTGTTTTTCAATTGCAAATACATATGTCGTTTATTTTTGCTTGATACTAAAATTCCCCTCGATTTCCAATTTTTTTTCTTTATATAAGTAACCTTAATTCTTTGAATTGGGATACACAGATTAAATATCATTTGTAATAGCTCCATAAATTTATCATATGCTTTATCTGGATCGTTTTCTACAAAAACTTCATGAAAACTAATCTGGGGTAGGTATTTTTCAAATATGTCTATATACGTATCAATATTTCGTCTTTCAATGTACCAAAACTTTTCGTTGAAGCTGATATTTGTAGGTATTGCAATTATTTGTGCTGTGTGATCGGAAATACCCACATCAATGACATGGATATCGTAGCGTTTTATGTTAGTTATAATATTATCAATACAAGTATGGGAATGAGAAGTATGTCTCGTAGGTTTGTTAACAGTAAGACGTAGATTAAACATATTAAGAGTATTTTGGAACTGATCACTTTTTTTATTGTTTTCTAGGATATTAATATTGAAATCGCCAGATAAAATAACTTTTTTCTTATTAGACTTGAGTTTTATTGAAACTTTGTAACATAAAGTCTCTAACGTTTTTATAAAAAGTTCGAAATTACTGTTTGGTGTTCTATATAAACATAATACAATAATATTTAAATCTGTTAACAAAATTCCACAGCACTCAAAATGACGCTCGATTGATAATTCAGATATCCAATCTAATTTTGTATAATTTACGGAGTGTCTGAGATAAATGGCGACACCACCACGTGATTTATTTTTTCTTGAGAAGTATGAAGCTAAATTATAATCATCTATTTGTAAACAAAAGGTTTCATCATTCTTTATAAATGTCTCACTCATGCATAAAATATCAATTTTTTTATCTTTTAGTACTATTTCTAGTTGATCGATTTTAGATCTCAGTCCCTGTACATTTAAGTGCATTAAATTTATAGAGTAAAAGTTATTGACGAAAAAGATTTTTAGTTGGTGAAACTTTTTTCATATTTTTATCTAACTGCGGTGCCCTACCATAGTAAAACGGAATATGTGCCACATGCTTATTTGTGACATCTCTGATCTCGCTTTGTTCACGGCATGGCTGTGAAATAACTACTCTTTGAATATTTCTGTGCATTTTTTGAAAATAGAAAGGTATCGTTCCTGGTTTCATAATTTTGTTGTCCTTAGTGTTTGTGGTTTTTAATTCGGTTCTGGGTTTATTATGATTATTAACATTTTTCATTTTATTGATATTTTGACCAATGAAGCAGTTATTATAATCATTAGTATTTATAAAATCGTTAATATTTTCATCTAAATCTTTACATTTTGCGATTTTTTTCCAGTTTGAAGTGTAGTTTTTATCCGAGGTTAAGAAGTGACATCTCTTGAAGTTTTTGATAATTATTTTAAGTTTATTGTTAAGTTTTTCCTCATTTATGAAGCGGTTCCGTGATATTTCAGTGAATATTACATTGGGTATTGTTAATTTTTTACAGAGTGTTGTAATTTCTGAAAAAAAACATTGTTGGGTTCTTATCATTTGATCCTAAAGATAGGACCACCCAGTCGTCTTCAGTGAGATCTTCTTGACTTATCTTTGAGCAATCGAGAATTTGCTCAGTTGGTGCATCTGGGTAGCAATAGTTTATGATGTCATAGTTCTTTGCGTTTTTACTCGATGAGCGCTGCGATATTATTTTCGATGCCAGGTTCTTACAAGTTTGATCTCCGACAATCACAATTTTGGATTTCTTTTCGCTTGGTTTAAATTTCTTATTACACTTCTGGACATTAGGATGTTCTCGAATTTTCTGTTCTTCATGTGTTCCTTGATACTTTGTAACATCAAGCCCGTTTGATGCTTGCTTAACGGTTTCTTCATATAGCTTTTGTTTGTCTTTTTCTGCTTCAAGCTTTTCGATTTTATGCCTTTGCATAATATTCTCGCATTGCAGGCTGCTTATTTCTGTTTTTGCCTCAATAAGATGTTGTGTCAACTCGGTCAATTCTGCTTTGAGCCTGGCAACCTCGGTTTCCATTGATGCTTCTGATTGGACGATGATGGAAGAAGCTGTTTCATCTAGACTTAGTATAGTCATGTTTGGCGAGTCTCCAAGCGACAACTTTTTTGTTACATTTTTGCGCCTCAAAGTGACGTTAGTGTGTTCGTCATTTGTGTAATGAATTCCAACTGGAGTATTTGCGTTGTTTCTTCCGTGGTTTTTTTCAATACACGATAAACATTTCCAGGACGTTCTGCGTTCGTCTATGAGTGTACCAAAAAATCTAGTAGTGGACACATTTGCGCATTCTAGGTCAAAGGTTAACTGACATAGTAAGCATGTTAGATGTTGTCTGTTAGGAATCATCTGCCCACATTTGCCGCAGTTTTTGAGTTGCATCGGTGTTCTTGTGAGTGACATTTTTCAATGTAGTTAAGCAGTAAGTATTCAAATTTCAAATCGAGGCGATAATAACGAAAAAACAGAAAACAAAAAGCAAAAAGAAATCTCAGAATTTTACTTTGATGACATTAGTTCGGATTTGAACCTCCGCACTTAGAAACACAAGACGGGTATGCACACACGACGCCACTGCGGACTTAAGTAACAGTGTTGAAATAATGATAGAGTTATAGTTAGTAGTATGAATTTTTCACTGGGTGCGCTCGGTTACTAACCGCGGTTAGGTATGTACTTTCTTTCACAGTTCGCAAGTTCAAGGTCAATGTCACTTGTGCACTGATTTGAAATGTTTAAATTGAAAAGTTATAACCTTGAAATATTACTCACAGTTTTAGGTTTCTGGAGATTTTTTGTTGGGATCCCATTACACTAGATATTATTAGGTGTCACTTTTACAGAGTAGATATTTATGTTGCTTTTTTAGGTAGGTACCTATAGTTTGAGGTATAGTAGGTAGGTACACCTATACTTTTTCACTGACGAAAACGTTGTTGAGATTGTATTTTATGTTTTATTACACTCTATGTAAGCATTTGAGAGAAGATTACACTTTCACTGATATATATTTAAAAGTTACAGATTAATTTATTGTAATTGGCTAAAAATATACGGAATTATTATTTTTAAGAATATTTTTTGTCGCAAAACAAAGCGCGCGCCGCGACGCTCGCGCCATCTCTCATGAAATCAATCATCAAAGAATGGCATGCCCCTTGACCGCAAGCTTGCATGGAAAGACCACATCAATACCAAAAGGGGGAACTTAACATCACAAGCATTGGTACGGGGGTACCAGAAAAGAGGGCAAAGGCCTCAAAAGGTCATCAAAGGTCAATAATGGCATTTTTGGGTTTTTGTACGTTTTCGGCCATTTGAAGACTTTTATTTTCTTGGTGACCTTTGGAGGTCACAATAACTCCGGTCCCTGTGACCCAGGGTCACCAAAATCAATCAGTACCCTTCTCTCATTAGGATGTTGCTAACAAAAAAGGTTTCATGTAAATTGGTCAACACATTCGGTTGTAATCGCCTCATACAGATAGATAGACAGACAGACAGACAGCGCTATGCGTATTAGGGGACTTCGCCCCCTAAAATTCAGATCTCTTCTCTGGATTCAATAGCATATTATCAACGGACAACAAAGTACTCATTTACCTAACAATCCTAAAACCCATATGGATGTATCCCCCAGCAGAATAAGAATGGCCTGCGGAAACTCACTTATTTTCCTAGTTAAAGTCAGTTACTTAGTTTTTACCAAGATCCAAGACAATAAATTACAGTCTTAAATCCATAGCAAAGTAGGTACCTAGGCTTAAATGTAGGAATATTCATTATTTAAGCCTTCTCATTCAAATCTACACTGAGCCACAGAGATGATTAAATATCTCCATAAATTGTAAAACCACATAGCAAATAACACCCAAGCAAAGAGAATAGAAATAAAGAGACTTACAAACACACAAAAAGACACTAAAACATTTATAGTAAGTACTACTGTTGTACATGGTAACAGTTTTAGAAATGTATTTCTCAAAAGTACATTTAAAGGAATAAATGATTCGCTTCAGTTATTTATCATAATTCATGAGAAACAGTTAACTTATTTAGGTATCTGTTAAAAGTTAGCATACCACACTGTTACAACATTATCTACCTCAACGTTTATAAATAAAATCGGCTGACATAATGTTGACAATTTTCGGTGCATAAAACCACTAGCTTAATAGGAACATTAGAAAGTAAATTACTAGTTAGTTATTAAAATAAATACCAGAAACTAACCTTTCTTGTGCAGAAGCCATGTGTCTTCTCTAATCATTGTCACAACACTGATAGAATTCTTTTAGGCAAAGATTGATTACCTTATTTATTCAATTATAAACAGGTTTAGGAACAAACTTGTTTTCTTCTCATTTGTATTCAGATTTTTTGGACTGAGTAACTGAAATGATTTTGTTTATATTTAATTGATTTTGATAAGGTTATCAAAAGAAGTGGTGGCTGAGTGGTATGTACCCCGAACTTCAATTCGGAGGTTGTGGGTTTGATACCAGCCATGCACCAAAACATTTTTCTTTGATATAAAAAATGATGAGCACATTTAACACATTCTTTAGCAGTGAAAGAAAATATTGTGAGGAAACCTGCAGCTTAGTTAGCTTTATATATTGATTGACCTGTTCTTGCCTCTGACAAGTAGCTGAGTCAGCGGAGAGGATGGTATAGGTACTGGGCAAGCCTATGCATCTTCAGTGTCCTAGGCACTGCAGCATACAGCATGAATACCAGTTCTCAAACAATGTATAAATCATCTTAAATAGATGCATAGGCTATTCAATTGCTCAGGGACCATGATTGTATTTATCAAAATCTTTTAGATAGGTAACATAATGAAAGATCAGTGGCTAAACTTGTAATATCTTACAACACAATGGCTTGGATTAACCATTGCTAAAGGATTGTGATTATTTTACTGGTTTTCTATTACATAGGTATTACGTTCAGAATTATTATAAAAATAAGTGTAAACATACCTTTCGATAAATCAATATTATTTCATTTCCTGCGCCGCCGCCCGTCACTAATAATTTAGAGATGAAAATTATCAGGAAGTATGCTTTATAGGCATTTTTAATCTGCTAAAAATAAGCGAAATTACTCAGAATACGAAATTATTATTTTTATGTGGTATGTCACAACATTTCCATATTTTACACAGTCAAGTCACAACACAACACAAAACCTACAATTCCATCATGTTGCTTTCTGATTATTGATAGCCCTAGCCCTACTAAGCACTATTTAATGTACCTATTTAACCTCAGGTATTTTAACACTTTATTTTATCCGTAGGTTAGTAGAATCACAGAATAGTAACTGTGGTAGAATAGTGTTCGTTCTGTCATTCTGTGTTTAATAGGTACCTAACCTATGAGCCGTTTTCAGTAAAAAACAAAAAAGTGTTTCCTACTAAACTTAACAGATGGCGCTGACAAGCGGAGAAAGCAAGTTTGTGATTAATTACAATTGCTGTCATTATCAAATTGTGTTTCCTACCAGTTAAATAAAACTAACGCCATCTATATGGTTCGGGGAAACTATTTTTGAAGTTTTTACTTTTTAATGAAAACACCTCATTGATGGTTGGTTACACTAATAAAAAATGTACTCTGTGGTGATGGTTGGTTTGGTTGGTTGGTTGGTGGTAAAAGTGAGTGAGTGAGATGAGATGACTACGAGAAAGAGGGAAGGGAAGAGACGGCCCCACTTTCTCTGTTCTGTGGACGGCCCCCAGGTCTGTGAAGGGAAACGTCACAGGCGAATGCTACACACTCGATATTTTAATCGTAATCCAGGATCACGATATTTATCGGGTGTGTGTGTGTGTACAGTGGCGTAACAATAGGGTGGCAGGGCTGGCAAAATGCCACGGGCCCCCGACCCAAGAGAGCCCCGGCCCAAGAAGCCGCGAGCTCAAAAATATTTTTTGACATTGTACCTGAGCATTTTATTTTATTGGAAAAGTATATTTTTATAAGTTCTTAAAATCCAAAGTGAGACAACTAAAGACCATAATACAATTTTAAGTTAATCGTTAAGCATTTCAACCAATCTAAACAAAAAGACGTTGATTTATTTTTAGAGATGTACACGTTACACGCGACGAGTAATTTTACGTAGGTACTTATGACCGTCAAAAATCCGTCAATCAATTTTGATTGACGGATTTTTGCACATCTCTATTCATTTTAGAACGCATACATTGGTTTCTACCGTTTCTACATATTTTGTCGCGGTACGTTAGCAGAGCGGGTGAGCATTGACGATCGGGGAATTCCCCATTTTGTTTTCACTTTTTTCGTGGCACTGCTGCTGGGACGAGCTAGCAACACTATGTTAGGGGAATTCCGGATTTGATATTTTTTATGAGGGCTCTACTGACTGCGTATTCTTTGTGTGATTATTTTGACAAATGGTGATTTGTATCTTTGATTTCTCGTATTTGTTCTTTTATTGAATATGAAAAGGGTGGCAAATTAAAGTTAATTGTAAAGTTAGATATTAAAATGTCTAGTTCCAGGAAATATTTAAGTGGGAGCAAAAAACAAAAGAGAAAGAGGGAGACTGAAGAAAAAATAAAAAACTACCTAAAATTAGTCAGTACGTACTTGAAAAATGATGACTTAAATAATGAAAATTCGAGTGAACAGTGCTCCAAAAGTGAAGAATTGGACCTTACTAAAAGTATACCAGAATTATCAGATGCAGCACCCAACACCAGTGACTATCCAGATCCAGAACAACCACAACAAAGTACTAGGAAATATCAAAGAGAATTATATTTTAGCATGAACAATATTGTGTTTTCGCCATTATGTTACTGATAAGGGTAATTTTAAAGAGCTGATTGATCAAGTGAAAAGGTTCGTGATTGAAAACGGACATTGTAAACCTAAGGGCCCTTTCTTAAAAGAGAGTGACAATAGATCTTTTCTAGAAAAACATTAGGTACTATATTGTTTCCAGGTCTGGCAAACTTTAACGTACATGGCTATCCTATTCTTTAATACTTCGGAAGGCGTATTGTGAACCGTGTTGGTTATTCCCAAATCGGGCATCTAAGAAAATACAAAATGTTTGGATTGAGGGCTATGACGACTGGAAACATATTGTAGAGCCATACAAAGACACGAGACATCAAAAAATCATCTGGATTCCTGTCTTACGTATCAACAGTGGCGGCTACATGGAACACTCGATGAAAAGCAAGAGTCTATGATCAAAAAAGAAAAATCTTTTTGGCGCCAAGTACATTCTAGGCTCCTTGATGTTACTCTGACACTTTCTATGTGTAATTTAGCCTTTGAACTTTTGGCCACAGAAAACGCAGATAGCAGTGATCCAAGCTCCAAAGGAAACTTTTTGAGTATTGTTGAGTTCTTAGGAAAATACGAGCCAATTTTACAAGAATTGTTAAGTAAACCAAAGGGCCAGATAAAATACTTAAGTCCAAAAATACAAAATGAGCTAATTTCTGTCCTGGTTCTAAAAGTCGAAAATGCACTCATTAATAAAAAATACCGCTGCATTCTACTGTATCATATTCGATACAACTCAAGATATTTCAAAAATTGATCAAATGTGTGAACTTTACCGTTATTGTATGATCGAAAAAGATGGTAATGGGATCCCAAAGGTCATTATCATTAAAAAAACATTTTTAGGATTTCATGGAGTTAAGGATCAAACTGCCTTAGCAATGTCCAAGCAAATTATTAAATCCATAAATGACAAAAATATTCCGCTAAATAAGTGTCGAGGACAAGAATATGATGGTGCTAACACAATGAAAGGGACTTATGGTAGAGTTCAAAAACTCATAAAAGATGTCGAGCCAAATGCCGTATATGTTCACTGTGCTGCTCATAATTTAAATCTAGTACTCAATGATGCAGTTAGAGAGGTTATTGATATGCAAATTTTTTTTGAAACAGTTCAACAAATTTATAATTTTTTTGAAGGCGAGAGGGAATGGTCTGTAGTCCCTATGGCCATTAGTCGGACATAAGTATACAACGTTGTAATTGAGTACGCTGAAAATCTCGAAGTTTATTAAAATTAAACTGAGTACAACGTGACGATTTTTACTGATGGGCCCCATCAAAAGAATTTGCCACGGGCCCCAGATGGTATGGTTACGCCACTGTGTGTGTAGTACAGCGAATGGCGTATCACAATACGTGATACGCTTATACTTTTCAATTGTCAATTTTCCTGAAAATTTTTTTTTGGGAAATCTGAAATTTTAGGGGCGGAGTTGGACTTCGCCGGTCGCTGCCGCGGCACGCTCGCTTTGCTCGCTCGGCTCGTGCGTTGTTGTTGCGACACAACCAGAACCTAACCTAGGCCATAACTGCAGGTAATTCTGCATTACCTACATCTAAACGTAGGTAGCTGTTAAAAAAACTGAAAATTTGACTAAGTCCTCTGCCTCTAAATACCCAAGCTGAAAGATCAAACAACACTTAAATTTTTTTTTTTTTGATGTGGCGCAGGTCTTGTCTTTTTATTTTATGGCTTTTTGTGTTTGGTTTTACACAATTTCGCCAGTGTCAAGTTATTTAATCATTTATATATATTTTATTAAAATTTTGGAAACCTACCCAGATTGGTGTTCCTTGTCGCAGGTTTTTTACTTAATCTAATGGATTTCGACTAGCTTAGCTAGAGCAACAATTTCTTGCCCGAAATGATTTTCTACCGAGCTACCATTTTGGAAATAAACACCGTTTTATATAAAAATAAAATTTTAGGGAGGCCCGTAATTCGGAAACGGTGCGTCGCGTCGCGTCGTAGGACCGACCATGTTTCTCAGAACCTAAATGGTTTCTAAGGTCAAGGTCAATCAACCCGATACTGCAAAAAACTTGGAAATTTCCGAGATTTTTTTTTTTAATTTTTTTGAAGTCCTCGCGTCGTAGCGCCCCTTAGGCTACACCCCAATCAAAAAAAGTAAAGGGAAGAGGTAAGAGAAAGCAAGTTGAGTTTAAAGATTTAAATCAAGCTACCTACTTTTTTATGATTGTCAGACGGGCAGCTTTTTATCTTAGACACTGCTTTGAACTCATTGAAGCCAGAAAAAAAAGAAAAATAATGTTTTGTCTAGTGTAGTACTGCCACTATAGCCCTTTTGGGGCTAGATCTAGCCCTTTTTATGATTGAATTCTCCAAATTTCACGACTTAGCCCTCAAAGGGCAATCTAGTTCTATTTGCACATACTTTGAACTTATCTTAACATGGTTATTGAGTTGACGGAATACACTTAATCAGACCCGTTATATTAAAAAAATATATAATAATAATAAAATAAATAATACTGACAATGACAGCTTGATATTGTGTAACCAAATTTCATTTTTGAATGTATGCTCATATTTTAATTGTAGAGGTATATATGCGTGTGCTAGCGATGTCTAAACTTTAGATTTTCAGGATCATCGATCATTGCGATCATAGAGTGATTTTAACCCTAATCTACTATAATAAAATCAATTAAGATAAACGAATAATTAATAACTTTAATTTAAATATATAGTTTTTACATAAAAATATTTATGTACATCTAGCAACAAATCGACATCGACTAAAAATTAAGTTTACTCTAAGACTACCTTTCAGTTTTGTAATAACTTCATATATTTTATGAAAACTAACAGCCTATAAAATAATATCTATAATTAAGTACATAACAAACAAATATGGGTTAAAGGTGCATTATACGCCTTAAAGTTTCCACGTTTACACATGTATAGTACAAACTAATATAATCTGAATCATTATTGATATTTTTTTATTTATTCGTTCGGTATTTATTATATATTATTGGTTTGAAAAATGTCTGCTACAAATTGTAAAATTTTATTTGTACTTCATCCAAATGCCGCTTAATTAATTTGATCCATTTTTACCTGGCGAAAGAATCCAAAGGGTATCTGTCAAAAAAAATGTTTTGGTTTGAAAAATTACAATTTACCAAATTCTACACGGTAAGGTTTTATTCAACTTTGCTGTTAACCTTAAATTATATCGATAATCATCATCAAAATCATTTCAGCCGTACGACGTCCACTGTTCGTCACAGGCCTCAAGGATCTCCAAGTACTCATAATGAGGGGGTAATTTCCATACTCACCACGCTTGGCAGGTTGTTGATACACGGAAAGACTCTCCTGCCAATCTTCCGAAGGTATCCCTTGGCAGATTCTTAGTGCACTGACAAGAGAGAAGAGGCAACATTCTACTGCCGCCACCCCACGGCATTATTGATAAATTTTATTCAAGCACTAAAGTACATGTAAAATATTTTATTTAAATAATTATTTAATAAAATTATGCCAATTATGAATATTATTTTTCTACTAAAAAAACCGACTTTAGACTAATATTTATTTTTTGTTTCCCTCGATTTCTCTGGGATGCCATCATCAGATCCTGGTTTCCTTATCATGGAACTACCCTTGGGATAACTATCTCCTTTCCAACAAAAAAATAATGATAAAAATTTTTCTTTTCAAAATATTTAAATGAACAACAAGGCTGACGTAATTGTATACCCGCTCGTTTGGTTTTGGTATCTAAAAATCTAAAGATACCAAGATTTTTTTAGCCGTTGTTTGGTTTTGGTACCAGCGATTTAGCTTTCCACTAAAACAATTATTATTGGTAAACTATAGTGTTTATCGAATTTTTGTTTGTTTTGGTGCCTTCTGAGTGAAGTTGACAATGACAATAACAAATAAGTTTTACGTCACCCAAGAAAAAAAATCGATTAAATTAAAATAAAATAAAAAATATGCATAAAAAATGCATTTTAGAATTATGATTAGAATAATATTTTGTTTGAAGACACCTACTTATTTTATTATTTTTAGTGAGGTTATACTACAAACTATGTATAAACAGCAGAAAATGTAGGCAGATGATAATAAATTAAGAATCACAAACAAAAATATTTTTAACTAAAAATAAAATCTCATTATCAGGTGATGTAGAGCATAAATACACAATACGTTCCATTGTAAAAAGCGAGCCAGTATCCACTTGGCGCCGACGCGGAGTGCACGCCGTATTTCGCACCAAAACGCAAAGCAAATGAGGTGCGTAATCGGCGCGGCGCGAAACCAAAAGCGGCAAATTTTACATAAAATAGACCTTTTTTAATCAAAAATTAAAACATTATTTTGGCGCCGCGCCCTTACGTATTTACCTGTGCAATGTGAAATTTTATGGAATATTCCTTTGATTCCCGCAACAGTCTCTCACTGAACACGTAACCATACCACATACCCTTAGACAACTGTAATAAAATAAAATAATAAAGTCAACAATACAAAATTCTGATAAACGAATGTCACGTGTGCTGACTAGTGCAACTCAACTAGTCAACCAGTGCCGTGGCAAGATCTTACTATGCACCGTAAGAAAAAAAACTAAAAAGATTAGTAAAAAAATCTTTGTCTATGATGTTAGGAAACTTGTCAAGACTGAATTTGTAAAATCTAGCCATTTCTGTGCCCGCTGCGCTGGCTGGCCCGCTTTCAGAAATCTCTGTGGCAACACTGGTGGTAAGTTTTCTGTTTTGTTGCGCAATTACCAAATTACAAACAACCAACACAGACCATCCATTTTGTAAATAGAAAAGAATTTTACAGTTGATTTATTATCTACTGCAACAGTTAAATCTACAATTTATAATATGGACCCCGCTTCGTTTATGAACAGTATTCGAAATTTCTTCGGCTTACGCCCGGGTCCACCAGTAAATGACTTTCGGAATCCTATTTGGTGCTCCGACGATGAGGATGAAGAGGACGATATCTACTCGAGCCAAAACGTTAACGTCTACACGCACGGAGAAGATTTACAAGAGTTCGCCAATCAAATGCACGATGTGTTTCAATCCTTCAACAGTATCTTTGGTGACATGAGATCTCTGTTCAACGATGATCAAGATGGTCACTTGGACACCGGTACCAACACGGATAACTTCGAGCCCGAACTTGAACACTCTGGCAACAACATCAGAGACTACTATCTGAAGCCTGGCTACAATGTTATGAAACATGAACAACCAAAAAAAGACATTGACTTGGATGGTAAAATATCATCACAAGAAATATCCGGCTTGCTAAAAAGGAACGATGGACAGAGTTCTGAACACCCACCTTTCAATTTTAACTTGGTGCCGGGTAGATCATTCTGTAAGACCATTATAACAACTAGTGTCACTAATCCTGATGGTTCGGTGGAGACTCGGAAGATCATCAAGAATGGAAACGAAGTTATTGAAGAGACTACAACATCAACTCAGGATTCTCGAAGACCATTCTCTTCAAACATGGACTCCATGCCTGATATTATGAACTCCGGTATCATTTACAACCATGTGATGTCAGAGCTGTCATCATTATTTAAAAATTTACATTAGCTGTAACTCATCTTTCCTTCTAATGATAAGATTTTGGGTTGAGTGATTCTAAGACTTAAGGGTGTGTTATAGTGTTGTTAAACTTAGCTATGACTTAATAACTCTGTTATAAAAATATGTTGAGGCTTCTTGAAAACATTTGATCTGGACACACTATTTAAGAACCACTTAATCATTTAAACAACCCAGTTTGTATTTTTAGTTGTTGCATAAGTAGGTACTACATCAATGTTTTTTAAATTATTTAGTATTTAATCAGTAACTTATAATATCTAATAACTACTTATTTCAGACACAAAAGATCATCACAAATACCATTACTCCATTTCCATGGTAGACTATTTCAAAATTAAGAGTTTTATATTGTCAATTAACTTAAGCTAGTATATCCATTTCACATACCTATTACCTTGTCACCGTTTCATAGTTCAGTCAAGCATTAAATAAATTATTGCATGAAAATATATTTGTTATCACTTATTAGCAAGCCCTGGTTCTATCAATCATCATAAATTCAGTTGCAATAGTCAGCTATTATACAGAGGAAAGAGCAGGTATGTGTGGACTTACTAAACCGCGGGTTCCGTTACGAAGTTTTCCTTGCCGTTAAATGTGAGCATAATTTTATTAAGACAGAAAAATCCATTGGCCAGTATCGAACCCTCGCCTTCCGGATTGAAAGTCGGGGCTACATACCACTCTGCCAACAAGGCTCTTTATCTGCGTTAATGGTCCTTATCGAGTTATCTAAATGCAAAAGGTGCACCAGTTCCTGTGTTTGGGTTTGGCTAGGTAACCAGGCTAGTCATTTGATTCATCATCATTTCGTCCATTGGACGTCCACTGTTGGACATAGGCCTCCCTCAAGGACTTCCAAGTATTGGGGCTGGAAGCGGCCTGAATCCACCGCCGACCTGCATACTTTATCAGGTCGTCTGCTCATCTTGTTGGTGGACGTCCTACGCTGCGCTTGGCGGTCCGTGTGACCGGCGTGAGTCTTGTAGGTGGTATAATTTGTTGGCCCGTAGGTAACATACTATCACCCACACACAGTAAAATAATAATAAAGTTATAGCAATTGAATAATTTATTAACTTAAATAAATAATTGTAAGTACACAGGCAGTACAAGGTAATCCACCTGTTCAATCCAGTTTAAAAATGCAGCTCAATGGCACGGCGGAATTCAATGGGTACCTAGCCTTTTCAAAAATGGAGTCGAGTGGAAACATTTAATTCATTTTGCGGGTAAAAAGCCAAAAGAACCATGCCTACTATTAAAACCGATATTGGAATGTTTAACTCTTGATTAATTTGACTCTTGATCTAGGATTAGAATGATATATTGTAGGTATGAGTATATAGGTAGTCTAGCTGCAAGTACAGGCATCCCTAGTATTACTCTTGAGCCAAGTCATGTAGCGGTTCACCCTAGTGTAAACTCCAGGTCTGTCCGGCCGAGCACAGCCTTCGCCCCAAGACACCACTCCTGAAATTAAGATAAATTGCTAATAAAAAAATATGCTTGGCATTTCACAAAGCACCATCAAACTACAAAGTAAGCAGAGAATGTGTTAAGGGTAGGTACCTGATGTGATGATTCATGGTACCTAGGTACCTACCAACTGTAAGCAAATCTTTTTTCAATACACACTTGTCTTTATCATGAATAAATAAACACCAGATGAGACGAATACTGTAGGAAGTTTATAAAATCATTAGTCCCGCGGCGGGAATCAAACCCGCTGCATCTGTTATTGGACTAACTGTGCCACACCAATACAAAGTAAACTAAACTGAATAAGATTTCGTTATAATCATTAAAGTTATTTATTTCTAGCGCCTGCTGAAATTGTAATCACAGAACACTAGTATCTGTTATGGGAAATATGGGAAAAGAAGATATGCCAAATCGTTTGTAAGACGTAGAACGCGGTATTTACTGAGAGGCATGATGAATAAATTAAAGACGTGGGGTATCTTTTACAAATAATAGGGTAGTTCAAGTTCCACTAATTAGAAGTACCGGAGTAGGAGGGGTATTGTTTTATTTTTTTTCTAATAAGTCGAAGTCTTTACACCTTAAAGGAAAACTAAAAACTGTTTATTAATGTGCAAGTTTAGCCCTTTTAATGATACCCCACATGACTTAGTAACTCCACCTAAAAATTTTGAGACCCGTTTCCGCCCACTTTGCAATCATAATAATATAGTAGATTGTTATATTTACAAGGAGCTAAAATGACCCATTATATAGGAGGTAGTTTTACACCCGAGCTTTAGCGAGGGTGTAAATAGAAACCAAGTTTTAATGGGTTTTTAGCGCCGTGTGTTACACTCTACTTTTCATTACGATTGCGAGAAAATAAGATAATCCAATACAATATGAAATAGTTTATGTTATTAAAAATTAAATGTAGGTACCTACAATTTGTACAATTTTTTTTTGAGAAACAGTAATAAGTCGGGTATCTTATCATGATTATTCTACTTATGACTAGACTTTTTCGTTTTTGTAGGCTCATTGTCATTGGACAGACAAAAATTTAAAATAAAAAACTTTTTCCCCTAGAGGAAGAAATACTATTTTTGCTTCGCTCTGGTACGCCACAACGACGGTCTTTTTTACCAAGAGGAGTGAAAAGAATATTTATTTTCATTTTGAAATATACCATAAATATTAGTAAAGAAGCATTGTATTCAGCATTGTTCTCCAGATACCAGTAGTTACCATCTGTGTCAGTCAGACAGACAGACAGACAAAGTCACACCATAAGTGTTCCTTTTTACCATTTTGGTTCGGAACCCTGAAAATCCAGAGGAAGAGACTGTCCACAAGAAGACGTATGTAGCATAGACGAGCTTAAAATCGCTGTGGTTAGTGAAAGGGTTCCCATCCCGTACCAGTAAAATCTTGTACCACTGGTACAGGATGGGAATTACATAGTGCACAACATGAGCACACAATCACGGTCGCTATTCCATGCGATGGCATCCATTATACTAGTGTATTATATCTACACACTTTGGAACTTTTTTATATTGTTATAAATAATTACCTATAATACTCTGGAACTATTTTAGACTGTATAACCTACATTCTTATTAACCAAAGAACTATGTATGCTTTCTCTAAGATACCTATTTAAAAATGTTTTATGTTGTAGATTTCAAACTAGCTAGTTTATTTTTGGTATATACTTCAAATTATTAATTTTAGATATTCTAGCCTTGTTAGTTGAGTTGTTTTTTATTTGTGCGCACGTTGTGGCCGCCTCTAATTGAGGGAACACTAGCCCTAAGTACCTATTGTTATAATTAAACCTCATTTTGTGTATCTCTTGTTGGTAGCCCAAATAAATAAATTATCTGTGATTATAGCCGACTTCCAGTTGGAGTGGCTCTTTAAAAATAATAAGTGTAGGTACTAACCGACTTCGTGGAACCTTGCGGTGTCGTTCCTGAGGATATGCAGCGGGCCGCCCGAGTCGCCCTGGCAGGCGTCCCGCCCGCCCTCAGGCTCGCCGGCGCACAGCATGTTCTCAGTGATGCGGTTCTTATAGGCCGTCTTCTTGCAGTCCGCATTCGAGATGATTGGCACGTTCACCTAATATTGGATTATATTCAATATGTTGTTTTTATTCTAGGTGCAAATCTCTGCGTCAGATCACATTGATTGATCCTGGGCTATTTCGTCAGCGTGAGCCAGTCGAATAGATGACCTCACTAAGTTGACAGATTTTATTAGGATCCTATATATTATTATTATACCTCCTAGAGGTATTATAATAATATGTACCTACTCGTAGATGGTGGTAAATACTACCGCACTTTATTTCTTCCTCAGCTAATGTAAAGTGACAGAGACCGGACCGATCTAACTTCCTCTGGTCCCCCACCCAGCCACCCTCATGTAGTCGCCTGGTACGCCTGGCAGGCATGTTGATGCCGCCGTTGTCCTTGCCTTCGTCTTCGTCTTCTTTGCCGTGCTTTAGGGGATCCATACAATTGCGAGTAATTTATTTTTTATACGACTTAATGACGAGACAAGCCCAAGGCCCTCCTGATGTTAAGCGGTAACCTCTACCTATTACAACTGCAATACCGCGATAATCACATACATCAAGCACGTGACCAACGTTGTACTGCTTTGCGCCCGTCACCCTGAGACATAGAGTTGTAAGGTCTCATTTGCCCGTAATTTTACCGGTTCTCTTACCCTTCAAATCGAAACACATCAATGTACTGCTTGGCGGCAGAAATAGGAATGCTGCTAGTAGGTACTTACTCCTCCGGATAAACTCTTCACAAAAAGTTCTACTACTCTAATTAATTACCCGGTAGTGGTACTTATTCCTTACCTCTTGTAAGGTGTCCGAGACAGATCCACCTTCCTCAGTGGTGCCCCAGCCCGCTACCACACCCATGTAGTCAGCATAGGACACTCCTGCGTCTGGCAGGCATACGGGTCTGATGCCGACGTTATCATTGCTTTCGTCGTTTCTGCCGTGCTTTAAAGCGTTACTGAGGTCAATCTAAAAATATAAGTACATGATTATAAGTTAGCTGAATGTTAGCTGCGGTGAGTTAAACAATGTGATATAGAAATATATGTTTCCTTTACCTTTATCTTAAAAATACGTTTGAGTGTAAAAATATAAATGACCTTATCAGTCTAAAATCACGTAAGTAAATTTTGTATGGACCTTGCAAAATTTACGTGAAGTAAAGATTTTGGCAATGTTTTATTTTCAAACTATTTTAGACTAATTTAGGTAATTTATATATTTTTACACTCCAGTACTCCAGCAACATGGTGTAGAAAAGTCGTCTAGTAATGCGAAGAAGAAAATAAAATCTCACCCTTTCATCCAACTTCAGTAACGCAATATCATTGTCATAGGTGGACGGGTTGTACCGAAGATGGCGAATGATGGCTTCCACTCGCCTCTCGATGGTCTTCGTCTCATTGGCACTGGACCGATCGTGCTCCAAGAATTTCACAGACATTTTCTCCTTGCGAAAACTAAAAATAAAATGTCAACATGTTATTATCTTACTCCGTTGCTAAACTCTATTGGAAAATATTGACCTGGCCTTGATCCAAGTTGGTATTTATTATACTATGGTAGACAATATTGTTGCCCTGCTCTACTTGGCAATAACAACCAAACGATGATATGATTACGAATTACCTATTTGTGGAAATATATTTACTTTTAACGACACTTGATAAATGTTCTATCTAGACTTAGTTATATGTCATGTAGGAATCAAAAGTGAAATCTTGGCAATTTAGTCGCTGGCGCACGACGAATATGTCATCATCACCAGATCCATATTAAAATTTAGAGGATAAAACTATGTTGGTTCCCAATTTCACGCAGTAATGAAACTTATGAACCCTCCTTAACTGACCGGGCCTTAGCCTTACTTTTGGTATGTGAGTGTCCCGCAGCAGTTCTGATGACGGAGACACCAAACGAGGAATGAATAAGACTTACCCAGCAGTGCAATGCGCCGCAGTCAGAACATAGAGGTCGTTGATGAGCGAACCTCCGCAGTAGAACCTATTGTTATAAAGTAGCACTGCCATCCAGGGGAACTCCAGTTCTTTAGTCTCGAAACCACCGACAATGCGTCTGCGAGTGCGCGGGATTCCACATTCTGGGAAATGTTACATTGTATCATCTCAGTTATCTAACCATAATGATTATGAATCCATTTATAGAGAACTGCCACCAAAAATGTTGCGGATAGTAGCACCTTAGATACCTACTCATTCGTGGGGTGCAATAGAATGTTACCCCTCCTCTCTTGCCCGTGAATGCAGTAAGAGCCTGCTAGGGATACCTTCGGAAGATGGACAGCAGCGTCTTTCTGTGTATCAACATCCCGTACTGCGCTCACCAACCCGCCTGCCAAGCGTGGTGAGGATGGCAATCCTCATGCTCAGTACTCGGCCATGAGGGAGTCCTTTGTCCAGCAGTGGACGTCCTGCGGCTGGGATGATGATACCTACTCTCTATCTATAGGTGCTGAGTACATTTGTAACGTCTGACCAAGTCAGTATCGTGGAATTGGTCAACATTTAACCAGGTAACACTGTTGATAAAATGTGAAACCGTTGTTTTTGTAGACGTAGCTTGCATTAAGAACAATGGTAATATTATTTGTCAAGAATGTTTCCATAAGCATTGATGAAAATCCAAGAAATTACCGCTATGGCACTATAGGCAACTAATAACCAAACTTACGGCAAGCCGGGCAGTTCTCAGGTGGGTCTTCAGTCGGTCTAAACGTTGTCGTTGTAACACCACCACCCAGTAGCTGGTTAACCCAGTCTATAAAACCCTTCTCTTTTATACCACTGTCCCTGTCAATCTCCTTAATTCCACTGTTGGTATAAATTTTCTTAATGCCATTAGAAGTATCAAGCTTGTGGCACGAAACCGCGCCGATGAGGCACAAAAGAATGAGCCTCATTGTGAATTCTGAAAGGAAACAATGAATAAGAAGATTTAACGAGTATGTAAGTAAATAACATATTTTTTAAAGATGAATATTACTGATTAATCATGCGATAGAAAAATATTAGATCAGATTTATAACCTACGTTACATGTACGTGTGATTTTTATCCTAAAAATAATAAAGGTTGCATATAATAATAGGATAATGATATCCTGATATTATATGCAACCTTATATTATACGCATTCATTATTTCGCTAGTTAGGCAGGATTGGGCAGGATATAGAGTTCATAGGGAGGAGCCTAAGTGTGACACTCAAGACTGCGTGGTTTTTAACTCCAGTCTGAGTTGAAAGAGAAATTTTATACTCAGCAACAGATGCATTTAATAAAAACTTTCATCCTACCGAAACCCATAACTTACAACCAAAATTGTAAGAATCAAGGACACGCCAACATAACAAGGTCAAAAAACCAGCTTTACTATCGTTCAATGTACCGCTATTCTGATCACTCATCATATCGGATTTGCATATATTCGCATTAAGGTATCCTACCAAAACACTGCGTACTGAATACTGGGCTTTAACAACGCCGGTTTAAGACTGAAGATGATGCAAACCGCTTAACGACTTATTAAGACTTAATAGAGATGTAAACCTGACTTCCTTCCTTTTTACGGCTAATAGAACAGGCATTTTCTAGGGTTGCTACTAGAATGCCATGACAAGTAGTTTCTACGGTCGTGGAAGATTGATGGAAGTTTGTCAATGAAAACTTTCAAATGATTAATCAAGAGAATGTTTGCTTTGTTAAAACGGAATGCTTAAATTGTCCGTCAGACAAGGAAGTTCATGAGATTTATTCAAATGCCCTCATTAAAGACGGATTAGCATTATTTCTTGGAATCTTAATCTCTTGCGAAATTCATAAAACTCATCACATAACCAGTAAAACGGTACTCCATACGTATTAAAATCAATTGGTGCAATAAAATCGTATTTCCCGATTGGTATGCAAGCGACGTCCCTTGGCTGTACTTGTTTGCGAGTTTCCTGTTTCTAACTCAACTAGAAAGTACTTAGCCTGAGTAAAAAACTTGATCAGAGTGTTTAGAAGGCAGTTAGCTGTAATATCGATGTTTCTTCCCTTTATAATTATAACAAGTTCTCATAGAACTTTATGCTTCTTAGTTTTTGGCTCTACCGTATCAGAATTTGCAACACTTATGTTGTTTAGTTTTAAATAGGGAAAGAAAATAACTTAATTCTCGGATTCAACAAACATAAGTTCAATAACAATGGGGCTTTCAATTCTTAGGTTGTTGTTTTGTACTGCTATGAAAGTTGCTTAAAAAGGAAGGGAATGGGCACACCGCTTACCTAACAAAAGAAAACGCTTATCTTGTCACCAAAACAAAAGACGGAGTTCAGTTAAAAAAATAATTCAACAAATGGAATTTCCAACCCCAAATACTAGACTTATAAAAGAATTAATAATGATAACCTAAATCCCATCTGTGATAGGTATCGATCAGTATAGATCCTGACCGCTACTTACTGCAAATTTACTTTGACAACACAAACACTTGCACCATTAAAATTGCAAAACAAATTCAAACTCACGGTCACTGCAAAGGATGGCTAGTGTGGTCTCACAGGCCTCCGTGCTCGAACTGCTGATCAGCGATAGAGGGAATCACTTTCACCCTATCTCCTTTCCTTTCACGCCAGCAGTGCTCCACTTAGTCCTGGTGGCTTACTGCGCGTCCTGTGGAAAGGCTTCTCAGTTATATTACCCCGCATCGCCATCATAAATTCCATAAAGTGCTGTAATTTTTGCGGAATTATTATCGGCGTAATAGGCTAATTTGCGATTTACCTATATGTGGGATTGTTTAGGTGGCACGCTATAGCACGCTATCTAGGTAATGTTGATAATAATTCTTACATAATGGCAAATGCATCAGTGCAACCGAGATTCTTGGAACATGGGGATTAGATCAGTACAGATTTTTTTTATTTGCATGATCTACCTATGTAGCTAATTCAAATATTTTACCGATTGCGGCTTCCATCATGTCAGGCTGCCGTATTTTGCAACACAGAAGAATAAAATAATAGTGGTCATAAATAAGAGTTAAACCACGATAAACTGCAATATGCATAGATATAACTATTATTTAGTTTTAAAATTACAGGATTTTATCGCGAACCTTTTTTATTATTTTCTTGACGTATCAAACACATTTCAGTGTTTTTATTAAGTAATAATAATTCTTATATGGACTGGAAGTCCTCCCGCGACCAAGAACGCTAAATTGTGTTCGAAACGTCCGTCGGGAAAATAATAGAAAAGGTTCGCAATAAATTCCTGTAATTTTAAAACTAAATAATATGCATTGATACTCGTAGAAGTTGCACTATCATTCTGAAGACTTTGAAGAAAATGGAATCTCAGATTTTTCTTTAGTGGATTTCCGTATTGCGTCACTTTATCAAAAAATTTTACTGAAATACTTATTGTTCTGATTTCTGAAGAAATGGAAATCCGACAGATGTGTTATACCGATCTTGCGATAAGCAAGTAAAGGAATTCAATGAAGCGCCTGATTTAACAAGAAAGCAAGCATTGATTTTTGTGTGATTTCTTACAGCAGGGGCTTTGTTCCATTTTATTATAATTTTGCACGTCCCCTTTTCGCGTATTTAATAAAATTTCTAACTAAATAGTGCGGTATTCCATAAAATATATAATAAATATATACTATATTCATAAATTCTGTGCCTATTTCTGTTACTACGAGGTTTCTCTTCAGGTCCGCTATTTATAAATTATCTGATTTCACGTCTACATTGCGACTGTTTACCTACCTAATTAAGATGTCCTGACAATTTTGAAAACTACTTCTGGAAACTACCGTACCTATGCTAATTGGAAGAGAATTTTCTAGATTGGAAACTATGGCGGATTGGTGCTTGGGCAATAATAAAAATAATTGCTTTAGTCGTTGTCATACGTTTAGTAAAACCAAGTAAAATTGGCCTTCACATTATAGGGTTTTCCGGACCGGTTATGTAACCGGAAATAATCGGCCGGCCAATAGTTTGGATTAAAATAAACACATTAAAACAAAAAAAAAATACATAATAAAAGGTGCCTACAACCTTCATACGCTTAGGGATGTCCAACAGTGTAAAATATTTGTTCCATCCCCCCATCTCGGAAAGAGTATTTTTGCTCTTCGATATCTGAGTGCAAAAGCTGGTTTTATGCGCTAGAGGATAAAGTAAATGGAATTTAGAACATCGTGTGCACTAAGTTTGACAATTCAAAACATCATTAAACTTCTCCCTCCATGGTGCCGAATTTATCATACAACCTTATTTAACTTGTTAAAAACTCTCGGAATCTTCTTGGTGTACATTTTTTTTTGCTTTGCGCGTGCCATTTTCTTTACAAGTCATATTGTTAAAACCTTAGGTTAAAAACAAGAAACTTAACAAGTGAAAACCTAAAATGATGTGGTTCCAGCGACGAGGAAGTTTATTTGACGCTAACAGAATTGACTGAAACTGTTAATAATGCGCAAATGAGCTTTTGCATTTAGTCATTTCCTCGCTAAGGTGGGAAGAAAAGTTACGTGTTGCACTCGAGTGAGATTTTTCACCTAGTGCTCTTTTGATTCCTTCGCTTGCTCGGTCATCAAAATTGAGCACGCGGTTAAAAAGCAACTTTGCACCTTGTATAACAAATAACTATTTCGACAAACACTGGGCACTTTTACTGAGTCGATTTTCTCAGAAATTTGAATATATAACATTTTGTTTTTAGGGTTCCGGACCAAAACGGTAAAAAGGAACCCTTATAGAATCACTCTGTCTGTCTGTCTGTCTGTCTGTCACAGATGGATATCTCGAGAACTACTGATGCTATCGACTTGCAATTTAAAATGGTAAAAGACAACAGTTTTTTACTTATATAGCATATATAAAAATTTAAAAAAAAATTCTTATTTTGATTGCAGGGGGGCGGATAGGGGATCTCAAAAAATTTAAGTGAAGTTACTAGGCCGTGTGGGGTATCATATGAAAGGTATTCATTTGTACATAAATAAACAGTTTTTAGTTTTCCTTTAAACCGTATTGTTTTTGAGTTATTTACAAAAATGTTAAAAAAACGACCGTTCCCCCCCCCTTATCTCCGAAGTTTGTAGAGATAAACCCGTGATACTTTTATAGCTAATAGAAGTGTATGTAAACTTTATAGGAAAATTATAGCGAACTCTCTAATTTGCATAGTTTTTTAGACAAGGGGGGTGGAAGGGGGGTTTTCAAAAATTTTGTGAAGTTAATAGGTGATGTGGGGTATCATATGAAAGGTATTCAATTGCACATTAATAAACAGTTTTTAGTTTTTCTTTAAGCCGTATTGTTTTTGAATTATTTACAAAAATGTCGAAAAACCGACCGTTCCCCCCCCCTTATCTCCGAAGTTTGCAGAGATAAACCCGTGATACTTTTATAGCTCATAGAAGTGTATGTAAACTTAATAGGAAAATTGTAGCATACTCTCTAATATGCATAGTTTTTTAGATAAGGGGGGTTGAAGGGGGGTTTTCAAAAATTTAGTAAAGTAAATAGGTTATGTGGGGTATCATATGAAAGGTATTCATTTGCACATTAATAAACCGTTTTTAGTTTTCCTTTAAGCCGTATTGTTTTTGAGTTATTTACAAAAATGTTGAAAAAACGACCATTCCCCCCCCCTTATCTCCGAAGTTTGCAGAGATAAACCCGTGAAACTTTTATAGCTTATAGAAGTGTATGTAAACTTCATAGGAAAATTATAGCGAACTCTCTAATTTGCATAGTTTTTAGACAATGGGGGTGGAAGGGGTGTTTTCAAAATTTTTGGAAAGTTACTAGGTTATGTGGGGTATCATATGAAAGGTATTCTTTAGCACATTAATAAACAATTTTTAGTTTTCCTTTAAGTCGTATAGTTTTTGAGTTATTTACAAAAATGTTGAAAAAAATAGCGTTCCCCCCCCTTATCACCGAAGTTTTTGGAGATAAACCTTTGAAACTTTTATTACTATTAGAAGTGTATGTAAAGATTAGAGGAAATTTATTACAATCTCTCTACATAGCATACTTTTTTAGAAATCATCGAAAGTCTAAAAAGTCTACATAAGTTTCGCTATCAGACAAGAGATGGCGCTGTCAAGGTTCTCCAACAAATATAAAACCGCCTTTGTCATAAATTATATTGTATGATGGCACGGAACCCTCGGTGCGCGAGTCCGACTCGCTCTTTCCCGGTTTTATTTACTTTAATGTGTTTATTTTAATCCGAAGTATTGGCCGGCCGATTATTTCCGGTTACCCTTTGCAAACCCTCTACATAAATGATTAATACAACGCCAGCAACTGGTATACACACTGTACGCTGTAGTGCCTGAGACATTGTCATATACTCGTATATATTTTTATATTGTGAATATTTTTATATTCTTTGTTGTTCCTCATATAGCCTTAATACTGCATCATTGTGATATAGTACAGGACTTCCTAGTTCCGATTCAAGTATTATTTTGGCTACATTTAAAAAATAGTCCTTTTTTAGCGTTTTGTAGTAAAACAAGAAAACTTTTCGCTTTGTCTACCTGTCTGTCTATCTGTCTGTCTATCCGTCTGTCCGTCCGTCACCGGCTTTGCGAAGAGACTATTAGTCCTAGAAAGCTGTAATGTTGCTTATGCATATAAAATAATAACGCCAAGATAACTCTACAAAAAAAACTGAAATAAAATTATTTGGGGTAGGTACCTCCCATACACGTAAGGTGGAGATCGTTGAATAGGTATTTTAAAACCATTTAGGGGTTGCGAAGATTATTTTTCTATTTAGGGTACCGTTTGCGAAATATTTAAGTATAAAACTTTTTTCGAGCGTCCTCTCTAAAATGTAAACTGCTACCTTTAAAAATCTGAAAAAAATCTTAAATGTAGTTTTCAGTCGGAGAAATAGTCGCTCTAATAAATGATGCGGTGTCCAAAACTTGCCGGAATACTCTAAATTGAAAACTCAATTAATTCCTGTTAATAGGTTATGGTAAACTTAATAAGACATAGGTACACCAACTTCCAACAACAGGTCTACGGTTAACTACGGAACTCTAGATAGCGCGTGACCCGACAAGCACCTGGCCTAATGTATTGTTATTATTTCGTGTTTAAATTTTTTTTTAATAAATGTTATCTTATCTTATTTATCCTCTCAGCTGTACTGAAATGAAGTGGAAGTACTTCAGAAGCTGACTGAGCGGGTTGCCTCAAAAAGTGTTCATTCAAGCAGAGACGAGATTATTTAACTTTTTTAAACTTATGCGATCACAACACATTATTAACATACAATAACCGGGTATTTATCGTGTAAATTACCTTTATTATTTCCCGACGTTTCGCTTGGATTGCACCAAGCATGGTCCCGGGAAGACTCACCTTCTTCTTCCTGTACACATACTTTTTTATGAATGGAATAAAATATCGGAGCACGGCTGACCGAACCCAGGGCGATTAACCGATGGCGTGCTTACCTACATACAATATATCATCATCTTAGTCGTAGAATTGCTGTCCACATTTAATGCTGGACATAGGCCTCAACAACAAACAATTACCCTAAATAGATCAAATATTGTTAAAGACCTCAGGGACCACATTTGATCTGAATGAATAACTGTCTCATGTTTTACTCTTATTCTAAAGTTTTTAAAAAACCAAGTGCTCTCATTATGCCTTATTTTCCTCAGGCGGTCTATTTGTTTACACAAGGCTCGCATGATTCAAATGACAATTTCCAAGCGATTTGAAAATTGACATTTAAATTTATGCGAGCCTTGTGTGAACAATTATTAATTGTGCTATAGACACAATTTTACTCGAAATTATAAAGCCCGTTTTAAAAAATCCTGGAGTATGGAAATCCTATGTGAATTATGATTTACCTACTCATATATAGTAACATATGTATGTACATTTCAATTATGATCGTTTTTGTATAGCTTAATTTAATTGTTAAAATTAGCATTACATTTTTTTTTCCTTAGATTTCTCGAACATTAAACGAAGAGATTTTATTATCCACTGGAGTGAATTGTTAACATTTCCTTGTTTATCCAATTGTAACTTAGATACTTGGTAGGAACTTTTATTAGTTGACCCGGGGAACTTCGTATCGCCCTACTGCTACAACTACTAACTACTACTCTAATACTACTACTACTCTATTACAATTAACCTACTACTGCTCTACAACTACTCTACTACTACTCTACTTCTATAACCTAAATTAGCCAAAAATATAGTCCGCTTGAGATTAAGTTTAGTCCCAAAATAAAATTTCTGAACACACCTGAGAACCAAAAAATGTCATCATCTTTTGGCCGTAGGCGTGGCTCATATGTATTAGAAAAATAATTTACGTTATTCATATTCTGTCTGTGCACTTTTTGATATTTAATTGTTAACCAGGTCTCAAATAAATCCAAAACATCCTGAAAAATCGGTCCAGACGTTCTTGAGTTATAAGTGGTGTTGTGTTGTTAACACGACATTGTTTTATATATAATTTGTTATTATCTATGATGAAACTTAAAGTCCTATCCTTGAATTGATTGATCTACAACACATATCAGGGACGACAGGTGCCTGCGCAGAATGACGAGACACACCCACCAACCCATATCACCCTCATTATCAATAACGCAATGTTTATAAATCGGTAACTGGGCCAATCATATGCAGAACCACGTGGTCAAATCAGGCCAATGTCTCTAGGCTTCGCAAGTCTCATGTGTCAATGATGCATTTTTATTGCATTCGGAAAAATACATAAATCTGGGCGCTACTTTTTGTTTTAGTGTTGAGGGGAAAATAAATAAAAACACTGGGGTTTGCGTGTTTTTCTCCCTATCGACAATTAACAAAATTGACGATTATAATAATAAATAAATAATGCTGGACAGCCAGGCGAAATATTTATCTCTCGGAAAACAGCTTACTTCGATTCATTTTATTGCACTTTAGACAAATTTAAAATGTTTTTGCTCTAAAACAAAATTTCAAATTCTATGGCCGGAGGGGTCTCCGGCCATAGGAGTTGAAATGTGATTCTAAGTTTGAAATCTTAGAATGAAAATAAATACCTTAGTATGCAGAGTCCACAGATCGTTAAGGTCAAACGCCTGACGAATCAAACAAGTTAATATATCGCACTCCAATGACCCACAGGCACTACGACTCAAGGTAGACACTCCTACACATAACCAAGTCTGGAGTTAACATTAACAACTCGAACTGATCTCGCAACAGAAAATTAATCCGTATAATTCCGTAGTAAAGCTTTAATACCGGCTTATAGTAGGCTGTTATCGACATACGGGTGGCTCCGTCACCTTGGCACCATTGTCAAGATCTTACACGATTCATTACTGAAACGGACTCATTCCGATCGCCTTCAAAAACAAAATCAGGGCCGGTAGTGTTTGTCTAGACAACCTACAAACTATATACCAGAAGGTCCGACACACCCACAAGGTCCGCAGTGATAACGGAATTAGGATAAAATATTCCACGTTTTATTAAACCACAAGAAGGCTGTTCAGATAAATTACCCAAAGTTTTATTGCTCGATGTATGACTTTCGATGTAGCGATAAATAATTAAAGCGTTTACGAACGTATTCTGCCCTTCGTATATCACAAACTAATTACTGCATTGCATGGTTGTAAAATAAGAAAGCGGTATGTTCTGTGCGATCGGACAGGTCAATCCGGCTGCATAAAACTTTGTTCCGAAATATCGAAAATTGCAAAATTTTAATACTGCGTCGTTTTAATCCTGGCGTTACGTAAAGCGTTAAGCAAGATTGTCCAAATATAAATGAACTAACTTTTGCATGTGGTGTCGTATGCAGTGACCAAGGACTTTAGGAAAATTCCTGCAATATCACTATTACAGGAATTTTCCCGGACCTTTTCAAAGCTTTCGGATTGTTCCACTTAAATATCCTGGGCTAACTCACCTAGGTGAGTTTTCATTTACATTGAAGTCTCAACTCTCTGCAGAAATTATATGGGAAACTGCTGTAGGTCTGTACTTTTTTTAACCCATGATGTGTCCAGTTTAATCACTGCTGAAGTTGAATACAGGAGGCGTACAAACATCAGACAAACTCACTTTCACATTTATGATATTAGTAAGGTTAAAAACTAATAGGTAGCGGTGAAATTATATTCGCGGTTGCATCATTAAGGCTCAACTTTCTGCAAGGATATGCGCCCGCACCCACTTCGGCACTTTGCGTTTCAACAATTTATTGACACTCGATCGAATGTGCCAAAGTAGACCCCTTCACATCATACCTAACCACACTGATGACATTTTATACATAATTTCTTATCTAAGGTACTATTACCTATTACTACCATTATCTTAGGCCCGTATTTTGGATTAACTAAAGTCAAGGTAAAAGATCGCATAATGATTACAACAATGTCAATTCTGTAGGTACTTAGACTCAAATATTATTTATTTATTTATTTATTATGGACTCCCAACATAATATGATACGCATGATTAATCGGACAACATATTTATAAGTAAATCTAGTGCTCATATATTATTTTAAATCAAATTAGAAATGTATGCCATTTCTGTCTATGCTACTACGAGTATTATTACCCTACTCGTAAGTCAGACATGAGTGCATTGCAGATTAATTTTATGCGCCTATTAAAAAAAAACTTGGAACAAACATTATAACTAAGTAATGACACTAAACCTGGGACGTAATATACGTAATATACATAATAATATAATAATGTATATTACGTGCTCGTCTCTGCCACAGTAATTATGCGATTTTAGATTTCGATTCTAGGAAATTAAAAAACTATTGCGATAAACTTAAAACACTTCCTTAGGTACCTACTCTTAGTTGCAGTGGAATCCTGTCACAAGCAATTCGTCTTATTTATTAGATTTGTATTAATAGTTGGCAAGTGATTTCTACCTCGTAAATCACACGCGGAAAGGTGTTAGACCTTGGTTGAAAAGTGACGTTTTAATTTAAAATTAACATAACAATTTGAGAAAGGCGATAAATCAAACCGTTGATCTCGATTATAGCGATTAATTATTTTTATGAGGACCTACCT
Source organism: Pasiphila rectangulata (assembly GCA_963082625.1). Lineage (NCBI taxonomy): Eukaryota > Metazoa > Arthropoda > Insecta > Lepidoptera > Geometridae > Pasiphila > Pasiphila rectangulata. The sequence continues at coordinate 4,163,665 of OY720244.1, read as the reverse complement.
ATTTATTTAATAATGAAATAATCTAAACCTGAACCCTCATCTAGGGCTACTGCCAAACTTATAAGAGAACTGGACGGTAAATCCAGAATTTACAAAAGTTGGATTTGGAAAACATGAATGAAAATCAATAAATCATTTATTTATCATTCTTTAATGACATACTGAATCAGAATTGCCAAATTGCCAAAAAGGGTCTAGGTGCCAAAGGTTCATAGGTAGGTACCTACCTAAGGATAAGTATTTTCAAACTCCATCGACTTGTTTAATTTTTTTGGTCTTTCCCGTTTTGGAAGGAACGTGGAATGAGGAAGGAGCTCAAGTTAACGAGCACTGAATACGTCGATATAATTCAATCATGCTGCCGCGTTTTTATCTGGACTCTCCAAAACTGTCACATTGCTACCGGAATTTAATTGAATTCCAAGACCTCTCTAAAAATTTTGCTGATTTAAAATTTTGTTATCAGTGATTGAAAATAGCCAATTGCAGTGTTAGAACTATTTAGAGTTGTATAAAGAATAATAGCCTAACCTAACCTCACAAAACTGAGGACTAAACCTACCGTTACGATCCTTATCTTAGTACACTCGAGGATAGTCTGCATATTTGAAATCTAGGACAGATCACAAATACCAACAAACATTCTCATTCAACGTCTAATTTTACGGCGGATGGTGTCAAGGTCACTACCTAAGACATTCCTTCCAACCCCCCAAGCGGTGCGGCTATTGCAATGGCAGAGAGGCAGAATGCAAGTGGTGCGCTCGACACTCACTCAGTCGCTGCGTTGCCGTGAACTTGGCCTGGCCCAAAGGCCTTATCGGAGCCTCGGAGGCGCCGCGCGCGGCCTATAATAGCTGGGCCGGCGTCTCTCCCTGACTCCAGAGTGGCCTGTGACTCCGCCAGACATGTTTCGCGTCTTCTGTCTCATCCTCGCCGCCATCGGTATCGCCGTTGCGTGCAAACCTTGCAGTGAGTGTCTTGTTCAAAATTAGTGTATTTTGTGCTGTGTCCTGAGTTAAAAATGTGCTCCAATTTATTTAAGCAATTAATAATTTCTTCTTCGAGCAGTGAACATACAAATTACTTCATCATTCTTTATCGATTTCATACGGTTTTGGTGAGTTAGAAAGGTTAGCTTTTTATAGTGCGATTCCAACGTTTTTTAGTAATTCGTACTTTTTATCATTTTTAATATTTCATCACGAGTCATTAATGCGTTATTTAGGTACAGTCCACGCCCGCTCGTAAACGACCGCATTTTCATCGTGTTTGTAATTTCCTAAACATCTTATTCAATAGGAATTCCTCAAGATATGTTATATCATAAAAGCTATGCTAATACTTTGGACTATTTGAAGTGCTTTTAGAGAGCGTGCACTTACAATACTCCAATGTTACCACAAAATCTCGCGTTGCGATATTTTCATAAGTAGGTAAACTATGTGCTTAAGAAACGTCTGTAAAAATCAGTTAATTATAATTATTATTGATGTCCGATATTTGTCATCAAGTAGGCCTGAATTTGCGCTGCACTTAATGTTATCGACCAATCGCAAATTAACCCACTTTGCTGATAATAAAATGAGAGACAAGACATTTTCTTATATTCTTGGGCTATTTAAAAACAATTGGCGATAAGGCGTTCTTTAGTACTTATTAGGTCTGTGGATAAGGTTTCTGTAAACCCTGCTGCGTAATGACATAACGGTAAAGTTTTCGCGCGATTTTTGTTTACAAATAAAGACATACGTTTGCTTTTATTCACGTTTCAAAACAAATCGTGAAAAGAAATAGGTGAAACTCCATTCACCTGCATTCGGAAACCACCTACGCAGTTGGGTCATCTCTGTATCTCGTTTCGTTACAAGTCAAATAATTCAACATTTTAATGGCTACATCTTTCCGTGAAATCTTTGAAGAAATTTGAATGTATGCTGTTGGAAAAAACTCTGATGATTGACATGAAAGGTATGGGTTTTAGTATTAACTCAAACCTATACCTAAGTAAAATAAATTAAAAAAAAATAAAGTCAAGTCAAAGTATAGATTCAAACTTCTGGTCACAAACTCCTCTGTAGTTGATTGCCTAAGCTGATAAGAATATGAACTAGTCCGAAGGTTTTTTTAGAGGTCAGTCTATCTTTCTAGCATGCGGGGTGGCCCGCCGCGGCAGGGTAGTAGGAGGCGACAGGGTGTCTCCAGGAGAGTTCCCCTGGCTGGCAGCTCTGAAACGCGATGGGAAAGTGATCTGCGGAGCCACCGTGGTCGCTCAGGACCACCTCATCACTGCCACGCATTGCGTTCATGAGTAAGTCATTATTTTCTTCATCTTAATGTTTCAGAATTTTATATTTACTGAGACTACTTACTTCTTTTACCCTTATAATAATGTGTTGTGATAGGTAGCGAAAGTTAATATAAAAATACTACTTTAATTAACTTAGGCTGTGCTACAAAGCGCAGTGACTAGACAAACTATACATAAGAATGAAATACAAATACACATAGGTACACAGCAATACAACATAATAGAACGTGTGAGTTAAAACTTAAGGAGATAACTTAAATACAAATCGATATTTTTTTGGGGGAATTTGGATTCATGGGTTGGTTTTTGAGATATAAGAATAATAAGAGTAAGAAACGTTTATTTTGTGTCACAAAATATAAAACAATAAAATATAGAATAACAAAATTAGGAATACTGACAACAAAAATGGTCGCCACACAGCTATTGTTACGGTTAGGCTGTGAGCCATTACTGTAACGCTGGTCTTCTGTGACGCCAGCGTGCGCAGAGCAACATCTGAGACATGCTAAGTATTATAAAAAAACAACAATAGCCAGTGAGAGTGCAAAGGATTTTTTTCCCACGGAATACTTTTCTATAGATATCTATGCAAGGTGGTCCCAAAGTGGTGTTTGTGTGGGCGACCTTCACGCTTTCTTTCTTTTGAGTGTCATCATTTGTGACCACGTGTTGACTAACCTTTTCCCCAAGTAATTTTTCCAGGTGTTTCATAGACTTCCATGTACTAACCTCTTCCCTTAGTTATTTTCCTAGATGTTTCATAAACTTTTATGTTCCAACTAAGTAAACCAGGAGCCAAAAGGCGGTTCACCTTAGAATTTCAAAACATTTAACTCTTTTATCTCTGCATGTGCGTATTGTTTTTGTTTGTTAATCAGATTCGATTGTTGCTAGTGACGCTGATGACTGTACAAATGTACTGATTTTAATTGACGGCTTTGTAATGGTTTACTGACCCAAGGTATTATGGTCTTCATTTCAATGCTTGGGTCGAGCTGGGTCAACACATGACAAGTGGCAACATTTACGATAAACGATAAATAATTATCGGGAAAAATGTATTATCGGTACTTAGTGTTTATTTGATCATAAAAAAATTAAATTGGGTGAATTTCCACGAATCGTTTTTGTTTACCTAAATTTGTCTAGATAAGAACTTACAATGTTATTTCTGAGTCACCCTGTTTTTAACAAGTTTTGCTTATATTTAACAGCTCCGTGTCTCAGCATTTATGGCAGCACTTTTGTATTTTTAAAGCTATATCTGTCTACTTTTGTTAATCTGAGAACAAATATGTTCTTGGGAAAGGGGCTTTTTCCTCTTATAGAAATAGTTACGTCACGGGTAACAACGATTAATTGGACCAATTGGCCCCGTAACAAAAAATACGGAACAAAAAATTGCTCTTCGGTCTCACGGGTCACGCGCATAACCAACCAACGCCCACAAAAGAAAGTTTGGCATAAAAATTCACCTCTCAAACAAATAATATCCATTCATGAATGTTAATGACTAACTAAAATAATTATTAGGTGTGACTCGCAAACAATAAGCTCTAATTTGAGAAAGTATGATATTGACTGTAAGCTCGGTAGTCTGGGGTGATTCAATAGAAATTACAATGAGTTGTGAATTGGTATCCTAGAATTATTAACAATCGGATACGATACTCGACCTATTACCATTCTGTAATCTGTGCTATTACCTACATATTACCTACGATTCCCTATTGGGTTGTAAAGAGGCCTTTATTTAACATCGAATAACGATCAATTTTGCAGCGTCAGCAACTGGTATTCATGCTGTACGAGACGCAGTGCCTGGGACATTGTTATATGGAGGCTTGCCCACAGTGTCTCCAGATGCACTGTAATTACAGTAGATTTACTGTAATTATACTCATTTCACTGTACACTGTATTATGTGAATACAGTGTATGGAAAGACACTGTAATTTCAAGTTTCTAAGAAGTTCTATATAAAAGAAAAAAAAAACTATCTAAATGGATGAAACGAAACGTTAAAGTTTAGTTGCTAGTCTATCAGAGGCGGGCGGCCGGCGGGTTGATTTGATACTACGCGGGAAGGGGAATTCCTTGACGAACTATCGAGTTATTATGCAATCAAATTATGTAGACAGATTTTACTATCGATATTTAAGCAGGTAATAGTATTTACATTGTTTGAAAAAAAAAAACAATTAGATCAAGTTACAGGCACACAGGTTAATCTCGCGACAAGCATTTTTATTACATGTATTGTCTAAAGACGTTTTAAGTTGACATTAAACTTTAATGGAAAATGTTTATTTTATTATTTTTAGTTACTTACGTTTAAATAAAAGCTTGTTTTTTAAAAAGTTTTTTTTACTTTAAATTTTTTTACTCTTGTGACATGCATGACAGTGACGGCGGATCCGCCCAATCTCGTTTTATCTTGGCAGCCTCCATGCCCCTTCGATTTATTAGTTAAAAAATGTTTAAAAATAATGAAATGTTTTACTATTCACTATTCTATTTACTGTAAAACATACTGTATTTTAGGATAGAAAAACACTGTAATTTTAATAAATCTACTGTAATTTCAAATAGCCTTTACTGTAATTTCACTTTTCCAATCTGGAGACACTGCTTGCCCAGCACAGCACCTATACTCTTCTCAGTCTTCTCCCAGCTAAGTCGGCTATTAATTATATTAAAGAACAGATATTTAACCGGGTATTTATCGCGCTATTTACCTTTATTATTGCCAGACGTTTCGACAGGATTGCACCCATCGTGGTCCCGGGAAGACTGACATGTTAGAGGTAACCGCAGCAAAGCGAAGGCGTCTTTTCAGGCTACCCTCACTTGGTCTTCATAAATATAGTAACTTGAGATTAAGGCTGTTTCACACTGGGACAGCACACTACACTAACTGTATCAGCACACTTAGGTTGATTCATACGTCGAGTACACTTGGCTATTACTGGATTCCATGAGGCAAAGAGTCTGAAGCCGTCTTCACGATTTAAAAATTGAAATAGCGCGATAAATACCCGGTTAAATATGTGTTAATAATGTGTCGTGATCGCGAAAGTTTAAAAAATACTATTAAAGAACAGGTCAATACGTATCAGCCGCGGGTTTCCTTACGAGATGTTTTCCTCCACCGATGAAGCACGTGTTTCCGAGTTATAAAGTAGGGGAACTCTATATAATAATGAGGATTCGGTTTCGGTCGCGAAGGCGGTTGGACTATTATTATAATCCACTTATTCTTTAAATTGGATATCTCAAAGCAGAACAATTTACCTGGTTTTAATTCACCTGGTTACCATAATAAAGCTTTGCTTAGTCTAGACTCTAGCAAGATGATGCTCTGTGAAATCATCATCATCATCATTTCAGCCGTAAAACGTCCACTACTGAACTAAGGCCTCCCTCATGGATCTCCATCAGGGGTAGTTGCCATACTCACCACGTTTGGCAGGCGGGTTGGTGAGCGCAGTACGGGATGTTGACATACGGAAAGACGCTGCTGCCCATCTTCCGGAGGTGTCCCTTAGCAGGCTCTTACTGCATCCACGGGTAAGAGAGGAGGGGTAACATTCTACTGCCGGCACCCCACGGCTCTGTGAAATGCCTGCATTATTTATGAATTTAATTAAATCAAACCTTTATTGCAAAACATGTTCTTATGGTCTTACATGGTCTTAAAATAAGTGCAAACGTTCAACATGAACCTACAAGGGCACAGACATGTATTTAACGAGGAGCGATTGCAATGACACTTCATCTCTCGCAGCCGCTGTATGCTGGTTCAGTTTACTTTGTCACAAGGCAAAATAATGTAAATATTGTGGACTTGTGTACCTACTTTACGCAATGAAAGCAAAGTACCTACTCTGAAAGTGTGCCGTACAGAAAGGTCAAATCTATATTTATAAAATTCAAAGTCCTGACTGACTCACTGACTGACTGATATATCAACGCACAGCCTAACCAGTGGTTTAGGTTTACCTAAAGACTTGCACACTGGCATTAAAGACTGGCACACATATACCTTGAGCATCCTAGAGGTGCACTAAGAAGGGATTTTTAGAAATTCCCACGGGATAGGGAATAAATGGGATTTATATTTTCGAATCAAAGTGGCTCTGCGTGAAAAAGGGGAATTTACGTTTTATGACTTCCACGCGGACGAAGTCGCGGGCAAAAGCTAGTATTTCATAAAATGTGTTTCACAACCATAAGGGATTCGTAAACTCTATCTTAGTCTTAATCATCATCTCATCCGTAGGACTGCTGTGCGTCCACTGCTGGATATAGGCCTCCTTCACGGATCTTTAAGATCATGTAGCCATACTCACCATGCTTGGCAGGTGGGGTGAAGACCGCAGTACGGGATGTTGATACACGGAAAGACGCTGCTACCCAACTTCCGAAGGTATCTCTTGACAGATTCTTACTGCATCTAGGGGGAAGAGAGGTGAGGCAACATTCTACTACCGGTACCCCACGACAGTAGTCTTAATAATACTGGACATTTCACACAGCGCGACTAAAGAGGATAACTTTATTGATGTTATCTTTATCTTACTCAACTTAAAACTGAGAGAGCTCATAGGAAATCTTTAGAGTTAAACAAAACATTGCCTTCAACTTTAAAAACACTTGCAGTGAATAAAAACTATTTCTGTCTTGTTTTCATTACTGGTATTTGTTACGCATATGCAACATCTCGCGACGGACTTCGAACCCGCAACCACAGATTACTAAAATTAATGTAACCTTGTGGGTCTTAGTCCAGTCGGTTTTTCACCTAATGCACTGCACCACGGAAATCTGCAATTAGGTAGCTCCTAATAAGCAGAGCTTGCAATAATTATTTGATTATTAAAAGCAAGCATTGGTACGGGGGTACAAGAAAAGAGGGCGAAAGTTTCCGAATAAAAAATAATTAAATTTTAATTTCAAAGTTTCAAATACATTGAGGTCACAATAACTCCGGTCCCTGTGACCCTAGGGTCACCAAAATCAATCAGTACCCTTCTCTCATTAAGACAGTGCTAACAAAATAGGTTTCATGTAAATCGGTCAACGCGTTCAGATGTAATCGTGTCATGCACAGACAGACAGACAGACAGACAGCGCTATGCATAATAGGGAGCGAAGCCCCCTATTATCTTCAATAAGTCAGTCAACGATAGGTAAAATCATTGACAGACTTATTGCTATAAAACACCCAAGACGCCATATGTACATACGCCATTATTCCTATATGAATAGTCGCTATATGATCCTATCATCAGAGCTGGGTGTAAGGCAAACATTAGAAAGTGAAACAAAAAAACCCAACCGCAATGTTAAATTGAGGGCATGAAGCTATTGAGGGACTCCAGTGTCTATATTACAATTAATTTCTCAGGGATCCCATCATCAGAATCGAGATTTGAACCATCACTGAAACATGACCTATCTTATAAAAAATATTATCATCAAAATCCATTTATAATTGGCGTAGTAATCGCGTAACAAACATACAGTTTAGGACCTGTAATCTGTGGTTGAACTGAGAACCGCCTTCTTTTTAAAGTCGTTTAAAAATTACACTCAATTTAACAGAATTATTATGTAAAATTAATGTAAAGTGCAATGAAGGCTGCAATTAGTGATTTCGTGCTTTTTGATAGCATGCCTTTATTGTTATTGAGCTAAAAACTTAAGTGGAGTCTGCGATTGCGCGTAAAAGCAACCAGGAAGAATTTGTACAGCAGCTTCGTATGAATTATACAGGGTGTATTTTAAAAATGTACTTTTGTTTCACGACTTTTCAGGATTCAGTGATTTTCATTCAAGAAAAGACAACGAAAGTTTTAACTTTAACAGCTGAGTATACGATAAGGACAACCTGAACGCCAGCTGATTCTTGACAGGGTCAAAAAAACCTCTGTTGTTATAGATATAGGTTTTTTTTATTAAAATTTAAAAAAATATTAAAAATCCACTTCTGACCCTAGGACCATTTTTACATCACACCAATTATGTAGTAAAATTGTAAATAAAAAACGAATTCCCGATTTTTACCCTTCCAAAACTACTTGTTTTCATGGGCTGAAACCTCCCTTTCGGGCTAGTACACATGTTATAAATACACCATGTACGTTTTGAGTATCAATAACGGATTCTCCCAATCCCGACTCGAATTATCATTCACCGAAGACGGAACAGAATTGGTGCATCTAAAATTGAGTGGCAGGTTCCTAAACTATATTTTTCTTAAATAAAATACAGAGATCTTTCACGTAATATTTCTGGATGAATACTTGTTTGATCGTTACTTTCTTTTTTTACTGTCTATTTTATAATTATTTTTAGTCGCCTAGATTTTGGTCCTTCGAGCCGGATACGAACCAGCGACCTATTTAGGATAATACAATGTTTTTATAAAGTTATTATAACCCAGATAATTTAATTTGATTTTACAGAAACCTGCTTGTCGCGTTAAAGCTTACAAAAATGTATTCACAAAAGTATCATGACATAAAAAGCTCGGGTTATTACACGAAAGTGCGTATAATTTCAACAAAATTCAGGCTTCCGACTGGTAAAGCAATTTAGTTAGCATATTGCTTACGGTAAATTGTTTTATATTGCTCCCAAAACATCACAATGCATTGTAGGACCCTTGAGCAATAATAATATTTTATTTATTAAAAAAGTATAAAACTGTGATACAAGCCTGAAGTTAAAAAATCGGACGACTACCTAGCGATTATGTTACCTTAATAAGGTTATATTTTTGTTGTTATTTTGACGCTCAGACTAAGTTAATGCAGTTTGCATGAATAATTAATACGTAAATATATATCTGTAGTATACAAGCTACACGCGGTCCAAATTAATTGATATTTCATTCACCGTTGGGTAATTAAAGATCACTGCAATAAAGTCCCCTAAAGTTTTCACGGCCATTGGTTTTAGCGATGTTTTAATTAATCCCGGCCTCCAGTTAACTGTTAAATTTTATAACGGAGATGTGGAAGATTTCCAGCGTGTTTCGGGTATGTTTATTGGTTTGGGCCAGCAGCCTCGCGATTTGTCTTGCGTTAAGGCGCTAGGGCGAAGGCCGTGGACGTACTAAGAGTAGGGGCTGGGGGAAGTAGAGCATATTATTTTTACCGACTTCAAAGCAAAGGGGGTTTTCTAGTCGATTGCTTTTTTTAAAATCAGTCGATTTTAAAAAAGCAATCGAATAGATTTGTTTTCTCAGAAAACAAATAGTATTAGTTTATTGTTAGAATCAGATCTCGGAGTTTTGGAAGACTTTCTAGCGAGTTTGGGAATATATTGGCTCGGGCCAGCTTTGCTGAATTTTGCTAGGGCAAAGGCTCCGACAGGGACGTATTATGTAGCTAGGGGCAAGTCAAGTTTTTTGTTTTTAAGAATACATTGTAAATACGTATTTCATTTTAAGTACTTGGACAATACCTACGCTGCTGGCCATTTTTGTCATCTGTACTACTTTTTTGTGGTGACAAAATAAACACATGTTTATCTTATCTTTATACCGGCCTCCAGTTTACTGTTAAAACCAGATAACGAAGATGCGGAAGATTTCCAGCGTGTTTCGAGAATATTTATTGGCTCGGCCCTGTGATTAGTCTTGCAGCGCAGCGGTATGGCGCTAGGACGAAGGTTTCACTAGGGACGTATTAAGAACAGGGGTTGGGAGCAAGTAAAACTTTTTGTTTTTAAGAAAAGAGTAAAAAAAAATTACGTAGTGTTTCATTTTAGCTACATGGACATTGCATTCCGTCCTCCAGTTAACTGTTAACATCAGATAACGAGATGCAGCGTGTTTCGAATATATTAATTGGTTCGGGGTTGTCTTGTATTTATTTATTATGCCGTATAACCCTAGGGCAAAGGCTTCGACAGGGATGTATTATGAGTAGGGGGTGGGGCATATAGAGTTTTTTTATTTTAAAAAGTCGCTTTTATGGAAATATTTGTACGACCTACTTAATGAAACAAATGACGACGAATGATAGCCAGTTTTTAACAATAACGCCGCAATTTAATGCCTGTCAATAATGTCATAGTTTGTTTCGTCTTATCTTGCAGCATTAAATAAGTGCTCGCTTAGTCAAGAAAAAGTTATTGATTGCCTTAACATGAACTAAGGAGGTTTCAGACATTTTAATGAAAATCAGGCTGATGATAAATTAAGAACACTCGTCAAATTACTTGCATATGAATGCAGATTTATTTACGTATCCCACTTGTGACAGTTATTATTATGCTTTTAACAATGCGGGCTACCGCTTAAGGTGAAGATGTATAAGGATGAAAGCCACAGATACCAGAACCTGAATCCATCCCTGTCCACCGTAACCATAACAAGGAGGTGAATAATGGTGTATTGTAATGCAAAATTTTTCAATAAGTTTAAACCGCTTTCTTCGAAATAAATCACTTTACATTAGTTGCTGGTTTAAAAAAAACGCAGTAATCATGATTTATTCTTACGTTATACCTGCCTGGTAATTGTATACCTGATAAATGCTGTTCATTTTGCCTAATATCGATCCAAAATTTAAGTCTGCATAAACAAATTAGTCATCTTTTGAGCGGTCTATCCACTGCCACTACTGCCAGTCATTAATTTGTTGCCTGAAATGAAGATTAATTTTATTATTTATTAATATCTCGCTGGAATAACATGTCTGACATTATTAATTGAAACAATAATAAAAATAACAATTTTATAAACATACATAACCGGGTATTTATCGCGTAAATTACCTTTATTATTTCCCGACGTTTCGCTTGGATTGCACCAAGCATGGTCCCGGGAAGACTGGTGGAAATAATAAAGGTAATTTACGCGATAAATACCCGGTTATGTGTATGTTTATAATGTGTTGTGATCGCGAAAGTTTAAAAATTAACAATAACAATGTTTCGCATCGATTCGAAAAATGACACACAATGCCTGCAATAAAATTAAGCCCTGCTAGTCATTAATGACCCCGCCTCGCTGTTAGTGGAAGGTCCGCTTAATAATGTCGGTGCAATCTTGCGGTTGCGGTAGGAGGCACGGCAGCGATCTACTTGTGATGTTTTTCTTTACCATTAACAAGAGCACGTGTCGGTGTTTATTTGCCTACCTAACCCGATTTAAATCTTGACTTAACTCGTGCCTCTGCAGGAGTGGAAAATATTGTCTGCGGCAATTTTCCAGATTTCTAATATGTTGTTAAATTCATGGAAAAATTATACTCTCGAGTATAAATATACAAAGAGAAGAAATTAAGAGCCTGCTAAGGGATACCTCCGGAAGATGGGCAGCAGCGTCTTACCGTGTATCAACATCCAGTACCTACTGCGCTCGCCAACCCGCCTGCCAAGCGTGGTGAGTATGGCCACTACCACTCATGGAGACCCATTACTTAATAACTTGTTCTTATCTTTAATTAATGTAATTGGTTGTGCCGTTTTAATTAAAGTAAATAAATAAATAAATTACGGAGGCCTGTGTTCAGTACTTGACGTTTTATGGCTGTAATGATAAATATACCGGAGTCTTCAGTAGTCAAAAAATATTTAATATAAAAGAACCGACTTCAAATTAAACAAATCCTTGACTTGTTACTGAAAACACCTAAACTGCTTATACCTATTTATGCGTATTATATTTGAGTATTTCCTTCGATTTATCATGGACCCCATCGTTAGAACTGGATGTAAAAACAAGTAAACATCATAAAGTGAAACTAAAAACCTAACAGCAAGGTTAAAAGAACATGAAACTATTGGACTGCAGGTCTACTATGACAATTATTTAATATTTCATGGATCCCATCATCTGAATCGAGTTTTGAAAAAAATAGGACCACCTCTGAAACATGACCTAGGTACCTTATTAAAAATTTATCATTAAAATTCAATAATAATTGGCGGAGTAATCGCGTAACAAATATACAGAACAAAACATACTTACAGTCGAATCGAGAACTTTCGACAGTATGTTCTTCATTGAAGTCGGTTAAAAATCCACGCGACACGTACCTAAACGCCCAAAATTAAGAAGACATGTACGTGCTACACACACCACAAGGTTACCTCATCAGGTCACCACAATGAGGTCAAGATCGGCAATGCACTGCTTTTGTCTTCTCGCACCTGAAATAACCACGTATCGAATCGGTCGCCTCGCACGATGTCTTTTGAATTATAATGTGTTTAGATATGACACGAAGTAACAAAACTACGTGAGTTTACATAAATAACTTTAATTTAAAAATAACCGACTTCAATGGTAAAATGTAAATTGTTGCTGAATAAATACCCAAACTTAGGTTCTGTAATGTGTGCCCAAACTGTTATATTTGATGCTGTATGCTTGTTTTTTTTTTTAATCATTTATTTTTGACACACACAACATATACAAATTACAAAGAAAACATAAAATAATCAAATTAGGCTTACACTGTTAAACAAAATTTTAAAAATATGTACAACCAATGCTGCGTGAGGTCAAAAAATGGACACTGCCTCAGTATTACCGCAATCACGTAGCAAGCTACGCGGTTGCGGCGCTGATTTTCAGGCAGGTCCGTGTGACCGCCTCGTCTGCCAGTGCAAGGCGCAGGCGTACAAAATAAATAAATACCATTTATACAGTAATAATATTACATACAATAATAGAGTACATAATTAATAAATAAATGAGGAGAGTAATAGAATATAAATACGTGACCGACCAACCATCAAACCACACACCAGTCCAACACAGTTTTAATACATTTATTATACACTTGAATATATCCCTCGATTTATCATGGGCCCCATCATCAGAACTGGGTTTAAAAAGCAAGCAAACATTATTCTGAAACAAGAAACCCAACCGCAAGTTTAAATTTAGGGCATAAACTATCTTTCTACCTTGAGCGATTCCAGTACGCACTGTTACATTAATTTTCATTGTACATCCCATTTAATTTAATTTCCATGACCCTAGTGCTGATGATGATGATGATGTGTAGGTAAATATGATTATACAAAAGTTATTCCTTGTGATGGTCAGAGTCCCCCCTTTTCGGCTTAGTACACATATTAATACACCGTGTATATGCCAAAACCATTATAATGTTTCCGTACAATATTTGAGTTCTCTCGATTTCTCATGGATCCCATCATCAGAACTGAGTTTTAAAAAAATGGGACCTAACTAAGTGTATCTATTCGAACTTAAAAATAAGTCTCCAAATCGGTTTATAAACGACGGAGATCTAAGGAAACAAAGTAGTATTAAAAAAATACAGGCGACTTGTAACCTCCTCCTTGTTTTTGAAGTCTGTTATACATAAATGCAATAATAAGGGATTTCAATAGTAATAATTGATAACACTACTTTTCACTACGATTGCGAGAAAATAAAATAATACAATACATTATTTCTTTATATTTACACTAGCCGCACCCCGCAGTTTTACCCGCGTAGTTCCCGTTCCCGTGGGAATTTCGAAAAATCCCTTTGTGCACCTCTAGGATAACTCAAGGTATAGTGTGCCTTTCGGTGTGGTAAATTTCAAGTCTCTTGGTCCAGTGGTTTAGGCTGTGCGTTGTCTGTCAGTCACTCAGTCAGTATCGGAAGAGTTTTATATATTGATTTGATTGTTTTTTTTTATATATTGAGTGTCTTATCTGTACTTATAGTTGTTCGTAACATTGAATATGTGCTCCAAGCTTTGATATTTTTTGGAAAGTTCATCAAAATACGTAAGAAAAACTCCTTCCGTAAGCGAATCCGCTCGTTTTTCTGTCCTCCACTTCATAAACTTTTCGTAAGTATTTAATAAATGCTTTGTAACCTTGACGGCAACAGACTGAAAATTATTTATTTTCCTTTCTCTTCTATTTGCACATTAGAGTCTCCATTCTCACTAGATGATGATATTTTCACTATTGTAAAATTAATTACCGTATTAATTTTCTCTACTTAATTGCAAATTGAATTGTTACCGTACCAATTCAATTTGCAATTAGAGAAAAATTCTAAAGATTTCGCGCCAATGTCTTTTTTTTATTTATTCTGTAGCCGCAACGCATTGCATGCATTCTACCAAAGATATCGCCGATTTTAGTTTCATTTTCTAAAATAAAATGTTCTTTTTATGCACTGTCGAGTCTATAATCATAATTACCTATTCTTCATTTGACTAAATTATTTTTTGGAACTCCTGGAATTCTTTGATCGATATTTTTATTAAAGTAAAGAAAAGTGTCGAACTTTTACGTTCAACGTACGATATTTTGCACTTAAAATAACACGAATTGAATTCTGCCTGATTGTAATCAAATGTTCTTTGATCGACCATACGATTTATATGAAACGATCGTGTTGTCGATTTTGTAGTTGCACTTAATAAAGCTAGTTTATAATTAGAGATTTGACGTTTCTAAATTTAGAACTTTCAACATAAAAGTATGTCAAATTACTTCGTTTTAATTTAGAGCACTACTCACCGAATAGCTTATGGTCATTTCCATTTTCGCAATTTTAGTTAGGAACTGTGCTAACAGAATTGTCACCACCATCTCAATAAGTAGAAATCAAAATGGTAACATTATTTAAGCATGGATTAGTCCACAAAGTTTCGAGCTTCAGTAGTTTTGGTTGTACGTTGATGAGTCAGTTTAATTTAATTTATTCATATACAGGGTGTATTATAACATGTGTACTAACCAGAAAGAGGGGGGGGGGGGGTTCAGCCCTTTTAGTTTTAAAAGAAAAAAAAACGGGAAATCGTATTTTTTTTTTTAAGTATTCAGCACAATTATCAAAACCTTACCTTCCCTCTCTCTTTTCTTAGTTGAACTTAAACTCAGTCAGTCAGGACTGTTAAGACTGACTAATGATTTTCGTTTCAGTATCGAAGCGTCCCGCCTATCCGTGCTAGTCGGCGAGTGGGACGTCAACAGCACGAGCGCGCACGGCTACGAGGTGGCGCACGTCGTGCAACACCCCGACTTCAACCGGTACACGTACGACAACGACATCGCCGTGCTACGCCTAGCACAGCCCCTACCAGAAAGGCTGTACAGGACGGCTTGTATACCAGGTTTGTGACTAGATCAGCCAAAGAATAAATGCTAGAATCTTCCTCAGTTCGTGTCTATGACGTGTACAATGTGCGACTACGACATCGCCGTGCTACGCCTAGCACAGCCCCTACCAGAAAGGCTGTACAGGACGGCTTGTATACCAGGTTTGTGACTAGATCAGCCAAAGAATAAATGCTAGAATCTTCCTCAGTTCGTGCCTATGACGTGTGCAATGCGCGACAACGATATCGCCGTGCTACGCCTAGCACAGCCCCTACCAGAAAGGCTGTACAGGACGGCTTGTATACCAGGTTTGTGACTAGAATCAGCCAAAGAACAAATGCTAGAATCTTCCTCAGTTCGTGTTCGTGTCTATGACGTGTACCTACAATGTGCGACAACGACATCGCCGTACTACGGCTAGCACAGCCCTTATCGGACAGGCTGTATGGGACGACTTGTATACCAGATTTGTGACTAGAATCAGCCAAAGAATAAATGCTAGAATCTTCCTCAGTTCGTGCCTATGACGTGTACAATGTGTGACAACGACATCGCCGTACTACCAGTACTACGCCTAGCACAGCCCCTACCAGAAAGGCTGTACAGGACGGCTTGTATACCAGGTTTGTGACTAGATCAGCCAAAGAAAATGCTAGAATCTTCCTCAGTTCATGTTCGTGCCTATGACGTGTACAATGTGCGACAACGACATCGCCGTACTACGGCCAGCATAGCCCTTACCGGACAGGCTGTATGGGACGACTTGTATACCAGGTTTGTGACCAGAATCAGCCAAATAATAAATGCTAGAATTTTGCTCAGTTCTGGCTGCATGAAGTCGGGAACATCTGAACTCTATACGTTCGAAACGTCATCGCTATGCTACGGTTGATACAGTCCCTACCAGACAGGCTGTATAGGACGGCTTATGTATACCAAGGTTGTGACTAGATCAATCTTTCGACCCTGCGACGCAAGAGGTTGCCGGTATGATCTGCAGATCTAGATAGGTATGTGTTCAGGGTGTTCTGGATGTTTTTCTATATAAAATAAAAAAATATCTATCTATCTATGTACTTAGTATAATGTATTATGTATATGTATCAGTCATCCAGTACCCATAACATAAGCTCTGCTTAGCTTGCTGCTAGATGAAGCTGTGTCACAGAATGTGTGAATGGTCCAGCATTATTTATTCATCAGCCAATGAATACATGCTAGAATCTTCCTCAGTTCTGTGCTTATGAAGCGTGCAATGTGCACAAAGTCAGGAACATCCAGACTCTATACGACAACGACGTTTGGTTTTGTTTAAAAATATTCTTATAAAAACAAAAACTCAAAAACACCATCTTCTGAGCTTAGTCGGCTATATTCAAAGCGGGTTTCCTCAATATGTTTTTCTTCACCGTCAAAAAATCCATTGGTGCACTGGCGGTATTGAACACACACGATCTATGGATAAAAGTCGAAGGTTCAACCTACAATAGTGCATGCACTCTGCCATCAATTTTTTTTTTCTGCCATCACTCTGCCATCACGGCTATTTAGGTTTAAGTAGGTACAACTTAAAAACAAACTTACTACTACCTGGTCTACATAAGTAAGCTCATAAACAAATAAATAAAACTCGTCACTACATGTTGTACCCTAAATCCTAAATAAAATTAACGGTCTCCATGTACTGTAAAAGTCGATTCTTTGGTAAAAGTAAGAGTAAAAGTTAACTCCTTCACCTTGCGACCTCGCTCATGGTCATGGGTTCAATACCTACTTAGCTTGCCTGCCGGTACTTTTGACGATGAATATTCTAATCCTAGTTTTAACTTTTTAACTCCGTTTTACATTACTATCCTCTACATGCGGCTTCGCCTTCGCCTTCTGCTTCTTTTGTAACCAAATATTTTTTTAATCACCTTTAGTGTGTCCCACTTTTTGGCGAAGGTCTCCCCCAACTTGACTAACATTTTTTTTTTTGTAATGACCCTCAGTCTTGCAATCTAGAGGTACATGCCCTTTTATTTAACTTTTGTATATTTGAGTGTGTTTTGAAAACATTCGATTGTTCACCCCTACTTTCAACCCATAATATAAAATACACTTATTAATACCTAACTCGACTGATTTTTCTATATAATTCTCAGTTTTACATTCCACACATCCTTTCATTTGATACCAAACTCGGGTATATTTGGAAACATTTGATTATTCATCCCCTCTTTCGCCCCCTATATCTTGTTAACTTAATAACTGATTTTGATAAAACATATTTCAGAACGACCGCTAGAAAACCGGCTTTTAAATAAAAAAGACTGCATGCAAATCGGTCCACTTGTTTAAGAGCTACGTTGCCACAGACAGACACACATATAGCAGTCAAACTTATAACACCTCTCTTTTTTGTCACGGGGTTAAAAAGGATCCAACGGAAGATTGGCACTGGTTTCCCTAATGCTGAGATGGTTAGATTTGTCACAACCTTTATTGAATTTATTTGTTAGATTTTATTTCTGTAAGTACTTGTTGTTTGTATTTGTATTTATTTATTGCATAATGTGCAGGTTTATATAAGGTTTAAGTAATATAATATGTAATACATATAATGTACCTATATCCAAACTATTCACAATCCTGATTCTTACTCGTGTGGTGCCGACCCGCCGACCGCGATATGAGCAGAGAATATTCAAATTCAAATCATTTATGGCGTTCATGTGTAGGGGAGAGTGGGGTAAACACGAACGCGGGGTAAACCCGAACGCAACGGTTCTGATGTGTTAGAAAGAGATAGAAATATTTCACTTGTCGCCATCTCGGAGATCACGTCACCACTAGTGCCAGTCAACGACCCGAGCGACGCGGACGCACGTACTTATCAAGGTATGCATTTTGTTATATTTTCCAAGATTTTAATGTAATTTTTTCGTAAATTCAACTTGGTATTACTTGATTTTTAATAACAATATTTATTTAACTTTTACTTACTGGAACACTTACATATTAAGCTGCTAAATAACAATGACGCAATCGGCAAAAGTACTATAACCTAAAATATTTATTTCAATATTTTTTTTTTCGATCCGGCGGGGTAAAGGCGGTCACTCCATGTTGGGTAATCCCGAACGTTCGTCATTACCCCATCATCTTCATTCAACCATTGATACGAATACCCAACTCTCAAATAATCAAGCAACTGAAGTTCAACAAGTTCCCAATGCTGATACGACTGCAGTAACACAAGTTCACAGTGTTGAAGATTTAAATGTCATCCGATACAGGTCTTGCTAATTCACAAACTAGCACACTATACAAGCACACATGAAGTTCATCTATCCGATATGGTTGAATTGCCTGTGTTTCCTCCAAAAGTATCAAAAGGCAACATTAGGAAGAGAAAATCTACTATTCTGACGAGCACACCTATAAAAGAGCAGTTAGAAGAAAAGGAAAACAGAAAAAGAGCAAAAGCAGAAAGCAAGGAAAAACCAGAAAAAAACCAAATAAAGGATCTCAAATAAAAAGACTGAAATGTAGAATTAAAGAATTTCAGGAATATAAAAGAATTTAATGACCCTAGTCAAAATACAAAAGAAAAAGGAAAAAAGAAGGGAAATGAAGACTTCTTTTGTATTTTTTATGAAGAAAAATATATAGATCCCCCCGTTGAAGACTGGATAATGTGTTACGTGTGTGGAAAATGGGCTCACGAGAATTGTACCGATGGACAGTCAACATCGGAGGGTTATAAATGTGATCACTGTCGTTTTAATGTTACGTAATTACGTACGTAATAACCCCACTTGGTGTTCGTGTTTACCCGACTAATGTCGGGGAAAGCCGAACACTAAGAGTTTTGTTTTTTATACATATTTTCATACTTTAATAAAAAAATATAAATGTTGTCTAGTTAATTCGTTACATAGATTAGTAAACTTTATAAATAAACAATTAAAGAAGCTCTGTGATTAAATTTCACTGTTTTATTTGAGTTTTCCCTTAGGTGTTCGTATTTCCCCCACTTTCCCCTACATTAGGTCTTATAATTTAGCTTTTAGTCCAAACATGAGCCCAGTAAGGGCACTACAGTTTAGGTGTTTGTAGGTAACATAAACATTTTCGTACTTAACTAATTTAAAACAACTTTACTTATAGTTAGGTATTGTAAAAATGTACTTATCATACCTATTGGATCGTCAATGTGATTCTTTTTAACTCCTTGTTCTTTGTGTACTCAGATGCTGATGACGCTGGCGTGGACTTGTTAGAGGGAGTGGACGCCGTTGTTACCGGTTGGGGAAGCACTGTGGAAAAGGGACCGTCTTCCAATATTCCAATGAAGGTAAAATACTTCTAAGAAAGGCAGCCGTAGGGCACCCACTGCTGGACATAAGCCTAAGTAAGACATAAGTCATATATCTCCAGGTACAAGTCATGAGAGGTAGTTGCCATACTCCATGCTTAGCAGGTGGGTTGGCCATCGCAGAATGTTGATCGGGATGGAAAGACGCTCCTGCCATCTTCCGGAGGTAGGTCTATCCCTTGGGCGATTCTTACTGCTTCTACGGGCAAGAGAGGAGGAGCATATTCTGCTGCTGGCACGGCTTATCATATTGTTATTTTACTTATATTTCTTCAATTCCTTAAGGAGTTACGGACGTCAGACACACAGCGAAAACATATATGCATTACCATATTTTATAGTAACGCCTGTAGTAGCATCTTTTCTACCACAGGTGCAAAACAATATTTATTACAATAATAATTTAATGTATAACAATAATTTTCTATATGGTACTAGTGTATATGGAGTTACTAACTTGTGCCCGCCGCTTCGCATGCGTTGTACCCGGATAAAAAGTAGCGTATGTGTAGCCTGTCCACATCTATACGAATGCAAAATTTGAGCTCAATCCGTTGGGTAGTTTTTGCGTGAAGAGGTAACAAACCTCCAAACAAACTTTTGGCTTTATAATATTAGTGGGATAAGTTGGCATGGTAGATGAAGATGGGTGAATCGAAAAAAGGAAGAAGACTGTTTGGAATTGACTGGATTGTATGATGAAGATAAGAAAGGAGTTATCGATGACGACTGAGAGGGAAGAGTGTAAAACATGTTGTGCCGACCCAACATAGAGTGAAATAAGAGCAGGGAGATGATGATGGTCAGATTTTTATATGGGAAACAAACAAATTACGTCAACAGGCCGACGTCCAGATATGGGCGCGCTCGGAATGCTCGGGCGCCGGCTACGGACGCCGGAAGGTGACGCCGCGCATGGTCTGCGCGAACGCACCCGACCGCGACGCTTGCACGGGCGACTCCGGCGGCCCGCTGCTTCTGTCACAGCCGTACTACACTATTGTTGGTAAGTGACACGAGCACCATCCCTCCAGACGACATGTCCAGATATGGGCGTTTTCTGAATTCTCGGGCTCAGGTTACGGACGCAGGAAGGTGACGCCACGTAATCTCTGCGTGAATGCACCAATGCAGCTGTCACAGCCGTATTTCACTACTGTAGGTACTTAAGTGAAACGAGCGCCACCTCTCCAGATGACGACAGGCCGACGTCCAGATATGGGCGTTTTCGGAGCTCTCGGACTCCGGCTACGGACGCAAAAGGTGACGCCACGTATGGTCTGCGCGAACGCATCAATGCTGCTGTCACAGCCAGTGTACCTCTAAACAAAGTGATAGCCGCACGTGACATGTGTTATTTTTTTTCACGAAAGTTCGTGGCTGTCACAGCCGTATTTCACTATTGTTGGTAAGTAAAACGAGCGCCATCTCTCAGACGACAAACCGAAGCAACGTCCAGATATGGGCGCGCTCAGAATGCTCCCGGTGCTGCTGTCACAGCCGTATTTCACTATTGTTGGGAAGTGACGCGGGAACCTACCATCCTGACGGCAATGGGTTAGGAAAAGAAGCTAGTGCTTATATGGGCTAAGAATAAAAATGTTGAGCTTCATCATTTAATTATTTATTTATATAAAGGTACGCCAACATTATATACCTCTAAAACACATTCAATATTGAAATTGCAAGGACCAGTTATTTTATATAAGTATGCGATTCTTATGTATGTATATTCTATATGGTATTTTTTATATTTACTTTTCCTTTTTAATCTCACACCATTTTACCCCATCTCATTACCACAATCTAATCCATCGAAAGGTTTTCTGGTAGAGATCGCTCTTTAGCGATAAGACCGCCGATTGTCACTTTATGTTTAGTGTTTCTCTTTTTTTTGTTAATTTGTTTAGTTTAAGGTGTGCAATAAAGCATTTTCTATCTATCTATGTCAATTCTGCCTCCACCATGCCAAAAGCCAATGAATATTTCATTTGAATACCTACATATTTTTCTATCTGCCAAGGATTCATATCGAGTGGTAGATTCATCATCAACATCATCATCCGCAGCCTCACTTTATCCACTACTGGGTATTAGGCCTCCCGCCTTTTTCTACTACACCTCAGTGCCCATCTGGAAGCCGGACGGCTGACAATAGCACGCACTGACCTTGGCGTGATAGTGTCAGCCGTCCGGCTCGTTGGTTTGTGCTGGTTTGAGCTGAGCTGGGCTACTTCGTAGTGGACTCATCATGCGTTTATTTTTTCAGGCATAGTGTCGTGGGGTCGCGGGTGCGCTAGGCCCGGCTACCCCGGAGTTTACGCGCGAGTGGACCGCTTTCTGCCCTGGCTCAAGGTTGCATTGCGTCACGCTTGTACCTGTCAACCGCCTTCGTATGGATAGTGGAGACGCTTCAGATCTGTAGAGAAGACTGATTGTTTTAGTGCAACTTTGAGCGTGATACCTATTTTTTTACCAGAAACATTCGAAATCTACAATCTAACACATGTGACGCGAGTTTAGGACAGTGTTTTAACAAGTGTTTCCCAGTTTGTACTAGCTGCCTGCTCTGCAGTTTTCGTCGAGTTAAGCATTTTGTGGCTCGGTTAATAAAAGTTTAAAAATAAGTTGAGTGGCCAATGGGATTGGCGTTGTGACAAATGACCATTGCCATCCCCGTCAAAATGATTTTAGGTACTAAGAGCTGAAAATGTTGTTCTAACGTAGGTACTATGCATCAGTATTACTTATCTTGTAATGTTAAATGTAGGAATTTATTAGTAGGCATATTTCAAGCAATGGCTGTGATTAGATAATTAGGTATACTTATAAGTAGATATTAGGATAGAAAAAAACGATGGCACTATGGAATCGTAGCAATGCCATCAGTTGGTGTTGACCTTTACCTAGTTATTTATTTTGTGTAACATTAGGTACCTACTTATTAATTTAATTGAACTTGTTTGTTACTAGATAATGTCTGTTTTGTTCCTATTACATAAGTCGTGATGTGATTATGTACTAAGTAAAAGGGTAATAATAGTTTTAGAAAACAAACACGACTTTTATTTTTGTCCCTGTTATGTTAGAAAGTGGTTTGCCATTGTAAGCCGGTTGACGTACATAGTTTACACAAATATTTACACTGATGTATACCTATGGCCTTTGATACTCGTAAGAAGTGTGGTCGATCGACACCTTGCTAGATAAACTGAACCAACTAGAAATTTAAGGTGCCCTGGTGGTTGAGATCTGTGATAACGGATATCCTAACAAACAAGCCATGATTGTTGTTGGATACCGATCCAACTGATATACACCGTCAATGAAATACGTGATTATAAAGGTTTTATTGAGTCTAGGTAAGTAGGTACATTTAAATGTCACCTCTATCCTTGCTCAGAAAAATAACCAACCCCACTCTTCTCGCGTAAGATGGAAAACGGGAACAAAATATGACTAGCTCAGCGACAGTACCAAATAAAAAATATTTATTACACAACTAGCTTCTGCCCGCCGCTTCGCATGCGTTGTACCCGAATAAAAAGTATGTGTGTTAATCCTATGTGTTAATCCTGGTCAACATCAATACGTGTGCAAAGTTTCAGCTCAATCCGTAGCCTAATTTTTGCGTGAAGAGGTTTCTTGTTTTACTACGAAACCCTAAAAAGTCGGTTGTAGGACCAGGTCGGTATGTCAAATTTGAATATAATGTCACTGTCAGGTGTCAGTCAGCTGATGATGCTAAACCGCCGCCGCCGTTTGCTTGCTGTTTACTCGCAAGCATAGAGTAACATATATAAAGGGAGATAGAGGTAACAGTAATTAAACGATGCAACGCCATCCGACGGTAATTGACTGCAACTTATCGTAACTTCCGTGGCTCAGCGGGACAGTAATCGGCTGAAAAGCAGGAGGTCAGGGTTCAATCCCCGCTGGCTGGAAAATGTTTTTGTTTTTACCTGTATACCTATTACTACTTTTCCTAAAAGTAGGTGGCTTAAATAGCGTAGGCAAAATATCAATAAAACATAATGTTTTATTCAAACATTTATTTATTCAAATTTTCAAACATTTTTTTTTTCTTTTTCTTGCATATTCTTGCGCAAGATTTTGAAAAATATCGTCACTGTTAACAGTCTCCCTATTGCGACCTTTTAATATATTGTTAGTGTCTTTACACCAATTGTGTAAAAAAAATCGACAAGCTAAATCAAACAAGAAGTCCACATTATCTTTTTTATGTTTTTCACAATTAATGAAATTGGTATTAATTTCTATATACAAAACTGTTTTAGTTACATTCTTTATATTATAACTTTGCGTTTGTTTCTTTAAAACCCACATTAATACATCTTGTATTTCAGAAAACATTTTTATCAACTTATCTGTTGGGTAACCTAAGTATTTCTTTTTTTTATCATATTCCCTGGCTCGAATGTAGTCATTATCTTTATCTTTATTGTAAAGATCGTTTTTACAAGACACACAGTTTTTAAACACATTAATTTTTGTTCTTCTTAAAAGGTAACCAGTTACATATTCTAGTTGTCCTAAAACCACTGGACTTTCTTTTTTTAAATTGAAATCTACAAAAATATTTTCGTTCATATACGATAGATCTATATTTTGAGGGATGTTGTTCATTTGATTACTTTTAAACAGTTCTTTCATTGACTTAAACATTATTTTACAATTATCTCGTTCACAGTTAGAACCAGGCGAATGCATCCCTGTTAAATTGCTGATTAACAGAGATGCAAACGCTACTTCAAAACCAGCTGGAGTAGGGCTTATGTTTCGGTAGCCATGACTCCGAATGCTTCCGAAGAAATTCTCAAGTGGGTCCTGGTTGAAATGTCTCATCCATATTGATTTGATATTATATTTAAAAAACAAAACATCCCTCAAATATTCTGCGTTATTTACTGTATGTAACCAGTTACTAACAGATGGAATGGTAACCTCTTGATTATTTTTTAAAAATCTAATTGATTTTAAAACATCTCTTGCATATGCCCATGTAGTACTGTGACTTGAGTTTGGTGTTACTGATCGCAATAATGGCTTTCCACTTCTTTTCCTTGAGTTGACTTGGCTTCCATTAAAAGAGTCAAATAAATTGTCAAAGAAGAGTATTACGTCCGCAGTCTGCTGGCATTCCATTGGCAATATATGTTTATCTGGAACATTAAAAAAATTGCATTATAAAATAAAAAGTCAATATAAAAAGTCAGTATGGTTTGGCTATTGTGCAGCTAGCAAGCCCTGCAAATATTTCTATTCAATGCAACTACTCTACTGCTAGTCTTTTTTGATTAACCATAACATAAAATATTATTATATGAAAATTACCTGCTAAATAACCAATTGTGCTTGCAACTTTTTGACTAAAAATTTGTGTAGCAAGCTTCACCTTCATCTTGCATTTTTCGGGGTTAATGTGATCCTCTGTCAGATTTTTTATCAATTTTATGCCTGAATAGGAAGGGTTTTCTTCATGTAGTTTTATTATATGTTCCCATTTTGCTATTTTGATAGCTCCATTAATTGTGCATTTTAAATTCTTATGTAAAAGATTATTTCTAATGCCTTTAATCAGATGCGGCGGATCGTACAGCGGTATAATTTCTTCATCATCTATTTCGAAGATGTCTCTTTTAAGTTCTTCTCCTTTTCTTAAATATTTTGCTTTGGTTTCGGCAATTAAATGTCTGATGCAACTTACATTGGCAGCTCCCTGATCACACACTGTAGCCAAAACCCGCAAACCCACACTGTTTAATTTTCTGATAACAGTTTTAATTAACATGGCCAGTTCTGCCTTTTTCGTGCTGCCAGAGCAAAATGTGTATGCCACAGGTTGTTTGTAGTTTCTTAAAACTCCCCTTATCATAAAAACCAATGCATGATCTGCAATTTTATTCTGGTTGTCTGCGCCATTAGTAACAAAACCTGAAATTTGGTCTTTTCTTTGGTTGTATTGAAAATGAGGTGATATCGCCATTTCGTCAAATAACAATATGCACAACTTGTCATCAGGTTTCAGCTTGTTGATTTTCTTCCGCATCACAATAAATAACTTTTCATTGATTCCTGCCCTTAAATCCGCTCGCTTTATTAATCTGCTTAATGTTAGTGGAGAGGGCAGCACAAATATTTTACTGAGTAGCCTGTAGCACCTTGGTCCCTGTTTATAAATGCTCAGTGCCATGATTTTTTCTTTTTCTGTGAATCTTCTACCCATCTTGTTCTTTGTAATTTCTCTAAATTGCATTGCCACAAATATAGCTGCCAGGCTCGTAAAGTTTTTCAAACTATTTTGAAAAGTGTTATTTTCTGATAATTTTAATGCCTTCTTCAAACGTGTTGCGTAACTTTCTTTTTTTCTGGTTTCTTTCTTTAGCATTTGTAACAAACTTGCTTTGTTGTCAACAAATCTGATCCCTGCAATTAATTTATTTAAATGTCAGTCATCAATGCAATTTTAATAAGTATAAAAGATGCCTGTGAAGATAATCTACATATTAAATATATATTTTTAAAAGTTGTAAAAGAAAAGAAAAATATTAATTATTTAATATTACATTTGCAAATCTGTGACAATTTGAGAAAATACACTACTATTATGACTTAAGCTAAATCACCTTTAGAAGTAGTAGCAGCTGTGGGATTCAAATTTCGGGTGGTGGCATCAATGGATTGCAATACTTCTAAATTACTGGCTGCAGGTAAATCCTTTAAATTACTGACTTCAGGGAAAACTTCCAAATCACTGCCTGCAGGATCTATGTTTGTAATGTCTCTCATCGCCACCTTCTTCATTTGACTCCCTGTTAAAATTAATAATGGGAATCAATAAACAGTTAAAATATTTCACTTTGAAAATTAACGTGAGATATACCTACTTGTGAAAAATGAATAAATTAAAATAAATAATAAGTGCTACATTGTTTGTTAGTAATTTATTTCACTTAAATACTTCATTGATTTATATACATTATTTGTAGTCAATAGACTATTATGTACTTATTACACTTTAAAACCATAATATCATATATATCTACTATTGTCAAATTCAAAACTCAATTCAAAAGAATGTGTAGAAAATTCTGATAATATTTAAAATAATAAATTACCATGCATGTGTAAAGTTGGAATGGCTATATTAGATAGCATTCTAGTCCGTGTCAAATATTTTTCTTCAAAGTGATAATGGCATATTTTTCTATTTTTTAAAACAAACTCCGGATCTAATGAAGTAATAGTACTTACAACAGCATTCACCCAAGTAAGAAATCTTTCTTTCTCTTTTCTTGGATTAGGAAATGCATGCAGCACAACATTGTCAGTACCTGCAAATATTAAAATAGATTATTAGAAACTATACATCTCATCATAGTAATAAAAATAAAATAGGGTCTCTCAGATCTCTTGGTATCTAGTATTTACGATACCTTGGGGATTTTAACGGTGATAGTCGGGTACCTCCAAACATTAATACTTTTAATATTATAAATGCGAAAGTTTCAGGATCTAGGATGGATTTTTGATACTTCTTCACGCCCTAGAAACGGATTTGGCTGAAACTTGAAATAAACCTATACGAATAACACACTGGTAGGTACAACGCGAGCGAAGCCTCGGGCAGATACTAGTAAAGAATAGATGAAGAGATAGACTGTTATATTTTGATGAGAACTTACGAGATTTACCACATTGTGGAACACAACACTTCCTAGCAGAACAAGCCATGTCCTCCGGTATCGACAATATCCAAATCGTCAGGCACAAAAACAGTGTCCAAAGCGTTTTACGAGGGTCAAAATTTGTCAGCGGGGTCATCGGAGTCCAAGGGAAAAGCAAAAGTAGAAGATAATTATTAGTAAAATCACAAAACACGGACACACAGCACAGCAAACGAGACTGAACTTCGCCAAGCCAATTTATTTACGTTCCGTTACTGTCAATAAGTGAGTGAACAGAAAATAATTGGTCAAATGCCAGGACTGTGAATGAGCCCTTATGAATAAGCCCCTATTAATATTGAGAAATAATTACCTAGACATTCATTATTTTATTTTTAGATCTAGTTTACAGTAAATTTAAACATGCTGGTATAGTAATCTAAATTCCTTTTATGCGTGAAAACGAACGCAAAAGTTACCCAAATGCTGCCATATGAAATAGTAATACCATCACAAAATAATAAACTATAGTGCACGTGTCGACATCTAGAGGTAATTGACTCAACTATTAATACCTCTCAAAATCATAATGTATGGGAGTGAAATGACCCTGCTCGCAAGTAAACGGGGATAAAGTTGGAAATAAACAGTTTATCTATATTTAATTACATTCTGCTATCCTAAATGAAAGAAACCATGAATATTTCAGACAATGAAGCCGTGAGTGCCAAATTTATACACGTAATTAGTGTTGTTTTTGAGTTTTATTATTTCTTGCTAGCTTGTTCCGCATCATTCAAAGTATTGGAACTATATTTCCTTTGTTATGTTTAGCGCACTCAAATGAACGCCCATATTTATATCAAGAGCTTACAGTCTACAACTTAGATAAATAATCGTTAATGGTCATGTTATAGGATGACACATCAAGTGTGGAAAGTAACTCAAATACAGATAATACATCTCGTAGTGAGACTCCAACAAACTCTCGCGGTAAAAAGCGGCGACGCGGGAAGAAGAAAAATGTTGTAAAGCCCATCAAACCACCTTACAAGTTCAAGTAAGTTCCAAATAATGCTGCAGAAATCCTCCTAAAACATTTATGTTCTCACACTCAAAGGTAACAAATGAATTGGTTTGCACAAACTAGACAAATTCACTTGTTAACTGGATACATCCAGCTTTGAGAGGATGGTAAGGATGCTGGACCAGCCTAATTGATTAATGTCTTAAGCACTGCAGCATCCAATACAGCATATTATAAACAGTTGGTGCTGTATTTATAATCAAGCTTAAGTTGACGCTAAATTACTTTGAGCAATAAGGCATTGCAAAATAGGTAGATAAAGATGCACAAATTGGCATTTGTACATATTTATCCACCTATTTTTATGCATAATTTGTATTTCTCTTGTTTAATTCATTCATTCACTGTAAAAATAAATAATCATCTTGGTTTTAAGATACATGTGAAAAACCTAAGTTTTAACACACTTTGTAGTAACAACTCTTTCTGAACAGTTGCAGTGCTAAAGAAGACCATGGACAGCCACTTTTCGGCTGCCAGTTCAACCACCACCTGGGTGACAGTGGTCCACAAGTTTTTGCTGTGGTTGGCAGCAACAGAGTATCAATATATGAGTGCCCGGAGACTGGTGGATTTAAGTTTCTTCAGTGTTATGCTGATCCTGATGTACGTAATATCCTATCAAAAACATAAATGTGAAAATGGGAGCCGAGTTCAATATTTAGAATGTTGTGGTTGTTGACTTTGCCTACAAAAGAGTTGAAATCTAAATGAAGCCAAGTTCTGTAGATAATCCTGAAACTTATTTTTAGATTTTTTTATATATAAATAAATAAACAACACAGCATCATCTAGCCCCAAGCTAAGCAGAGCTTGTGTTATGGGTACTGAACAAATATCTGCAGATCTTACAGACATTTCTTCCTAGGCGGGAATCGAACCCGCAACCTCTTGCATTGCAGGCGGACCTTCGCCTGCTGCGCCACAGAGGTTGTCACAGAGGTTAAATATTGCTGATAACTTAGGATCAATTTAAGCTCACGGTTTAATTTGGCTTGGGCTAGTGCAAGAATAATTTTATTATTACATGACAGATATGTTGGAAGTGAAAATCGCTCCGGCACCAGGTCAGCTAGTATTAGATATGATTCTGTGTATCATCTCATTACAAAATGTTTTACGAGGCTAATTTAATTCCAACACATCTCAACCACCTATGATTTAACCATTCCAGGTGGATGAGACATTCTACACCTGTGCCTGGTCATACGAAGAGGAGACCAACCTGCCTCTACTCGCGGTGGCTGGATCCCGCGGCATCGTGCGCGTCTTCCAGCCCGCCACGCAAACCTGCACCAAGCACTACATCGGCCACGGACACGCCATCAACGAAGTCAAGTTCCACCCTCGAGACCCAAACCTCCTGCTCTCCGCTAGCAAAGACCATGCTCTCCGCCTCTGGAACATCATGACTGACGTCTGCATCGCCATATTCGGCGGCGTCGAAGGTCACAGAGATGAAGTCTTAAGCGCAGACTTCGATCTTAAAGGGGAGAGAATCATGTCCTGTGGCATGGACCATTCTTTAAAGCTCTGGCGGCTAGATAAGCCGTCAATGCATGAAGCGATCAAACAGAGCTATAACTTTAACCCACATAGAGCATTGCGGCCTTTCAACTCGTTGAAGGAGCATTTCCCGGATTTTTCGACGAGAGATATTCATAGGAATTACGTAGATTGCGTGAGGTGGATGGGCGATCTTATTTTGTCCAAGGTAAAACACGTCATTTCTAAATCTCTGCATTTAATCGATATTAACTGGACCATGTAAAGCATCTAACCCACACACAGTTAGCTTAGAGATATTCAACTTTCAAGATTAAATAATTACTCCATTTAATTAATTTTCGTGATATGCAACTATCTGCAGCGCCTTTTTGGTAAACTTCTTTATTTTGGGCAAGGTGTGGGATCCTTTTCTATTACGAACATCTCCTAATATCTTGAATTGAACAAGTATTTTTCCTTCAGTCATGTGAAAACGCGATAATATGCTGGAAGCCGGGACGCCTGGAGGACTCCGAGATACGCCCGGGCGACAGCTCTGTCACGGTCGTGCATAGATTCGACTATAAAGAGTGCGAGATTTGGTTCATAAGATTCGCTGTTGACTATGCTCAAAGGGTAAGATTTAATCTAAGAAAAAAATATATTGATTGATTTACAATAGGAAATAAATTAGGGCAGGTGCGTGTCGGACCACGGGCTATGTAGGGTTTCGTAGTTAACCGTAGACCTGTCGTTAGAAGTTGGTGATGCTTTTTTATGGTTACCAAACATAATAACAATAATTAATTGAGTTTTTGGTTTAAAGTACTCCGGTATGTCTGGGAAAACGCATCACTTATTTGAGCGACTATTTCTCTGAAACTAAAAAAGCTTACCCGTTTCAGTTTTCTTAGAAAGTTCATAGTTTAAAGTACATGTATTTTTTTAGCTAGGCGTTTAGTTTTAGAGGGGGGTGGGACTCTCGAAAAAGTTTAAAACTTTAATATTTAGGAACCCTAAATCGAGAAATAGTCTGCAACCCCTATATGATTTTAAATACCTACCTAATCAACAATACCCCACTCAATTGGGAAAATAAATAAAAAAAATCATCCCCACCTTACATGTATGGGATGATGGGGTAGCCCAATTTTTTTTTTAGCATTTTTTTGTGGCGTTATTTCAGCGTTGTTATTTTATATGTCCGTGCAAAATATCAGCTTTCTAAGACTAATAGTGTCTTCGCAAAGCCTGTGACTATGACGGTTTCTTGTTTTACTATGAAACCCTAAAAATGGACATCAGAATAATGTAGCGACTAAGAAATATTGTCGTTTGAACCAACCAATTTAACTTTGTATCAATTATTTGAGTCTGAGGAATAATTTCCACCAAATCACATCACGTAAAATACCTGTTTCCGGCCAAATGAGACAAGCCTCATGGATCTCCAATATCATGAGGGGTTTGTTGCCGCGCTTGGCAGGCGGGTTGGTGAGCGCAGTGGATACACGGAAATACGCTACTTCCATTTTCCGGAGGTATCCCTTGGCAGATTCTTACTGTATGTAAGAATCTGCCAAGGGAGGAGGAGCAACATTCTGCTGCCGGCACCCCACGGCAGACTTCCAATGAGTTCAAAAGTTTTTTTGATTGTAATTTGTTTCCAATTATTCGCCCATTCAGGTGATAGCCTTGGGCAACCAGTGCGGGAAGACCATGGTTTGGGAACTGGGCAATGTGGCGGGCGGGTCAAAGGCGTCGCAGCTGACTCATCCTAGATGCGTAGCGGCTGTCAGACAGGTGAGCATGGATTTTTAATTTCTGGGGCTTAACACTTTTTACTTTTTTCAATCTTTACACTTTAACAAAAACAATCATCATTTCAGCCATAAAACGTCCACTGATGACAACAGGCCTCCCTAATGGATCTCCATGAGGGGTAGTTGCCATACTCACCACGCTTGGCAGGCGGGTTGGTGAGTGCAGTATGGGATGTTGATACACGGATAGACGCTGCTGCCCATCTTCCGGAGATATCCCTTAGCAGGCTCTTACTGCATCCATGGGCATGAGAGGAGGGGTATCATTCTACTGCCGGCACCCCACGGCGGGGGCAACAAAAACAATGGGAACGTTGACCTACTGCAAAAGTTAAAGAAACTGTGTTGCAGAGTCAGCGCCCTCCTCCGAACATGACTATCATAAGTTCCGTAAATAAAAACATACTACTACTACTAAGATGAGCCGGTTTCGCTATCATTATGACTTCTGCTACTTTCCATAGGTCGGACACATACCTTGACCTAAGAACAGCATTGATGATGTTGGTTATTTTTACAAGAAACTTTTAAGGTAGTTTATGAAACATTTCTCCTAAGATAAGGTCAAATCCAGGAGATTTTTTGGATTTATATTTTTACGTATTTCACGTCGGACTTCTCTCGGGGAAACCAATGGTATGCCGATTTTTTTTAAATTATTTATTTCTAGTAAATGTACTTATCTCCGAAGTTTGCAGAGATAAACCCGTGAAACTTTTATAGCTAATAGAAGTGTATGTAAACTTTATAGGAAAATTATAGCGAACTCTCTAATTTGCATAGTTTTTTAGGCAAGGGTGGGTGGGTTTTCAAATTTTTTGTTAAGTTACTAGATCCTGTGGGGATATGAAAGGTATTCATTTGCACATTATTAAACAGTTTTTATTTTTCCTTTAAGCCGTATCGTTTCAGAGTTATTTACAAAAATGTTTAAAAAACGACCGTTCCTCCCCCCCTTATCTCCAAAGTTTGCGGAGATAAACTCGTGAAACTTTTATAGCTAATAGAAGTATATGGTAAAATTATAGCGAACTCTCTAATTTGCATAGTTTTTTAGAAAAGGGGGGTGGAATGGGGCTTTTCAAATTTTTTGTGAAGTTACTAGGTTATGTGGAATATCATGTATTGAATTACACATTAATAAACAGGTTTTAATTTTGCTTTAAGCTTTAGTTTTCGACTTATTCACAAAAACGTTGAAAAAATAGCGTTCCCCCCTTATCTCCGAAGTTTGTGGAGATAAACCTCTGAAACTTTTATTGCTATTAGAAGTGTATGTAAAGATTACAGGTTTATTACAAACTCTCTAATTAGCATTTTTTATAGAAATCATCAAAGTGTAAAAAATCTACATAAGTTCCGCTATCAGACAAGAGATGGCGCTGTTAAGGTTCTCTAACAAATATAAATCCGCCTTTGTCATATATTATATTGTATGATGGCACGGAACCCTCGGTCCGCGAGTCTGACTCGCTTTTGCCCGGTTTTATTTATTCTTAACATTGTTTGTAGTAATGAAAAGGGTGTTACTTTGTTTAGTCCTTAGAGTTTCCCTGTTTACGGGTCCGATGTTAATGTTACCTAGCGATTCCCGAATCTGCCGTTCACCTACGTACTAGAACCATAGACTAAGTTCCTAATTAATCCAGGCCTACTCTTGAATGCAAATTACGATAAATCTAAATCAAGCCTAACTAACTCTTATGGCTATTACGTAAAGATTGCCATTCTGACGACAATATCGTAATTGTTTTCTAGAGTAGGCGCCCAGGTATTTAAAATGATCACATTATTTATAAATCAATGTTTGATGTCCAGGTGACCCTATCACGTAACGGAAAAGTGCTACTTACCTGCTGCGACGACGGCACCATCTGGCGGTGGGACAAGGTCAACAACACGACCAACTGACGAAAAGCTGGCGTCACAAGGACCTGTGACGTCACCAAACAAACCCGCAGCACGACACGTGACGTCAAGAAGTGAACCACTTGATCCTACCGTTGTAGCTTGAGGCGGTTCGGCTTAAATAATAAAGGATAATTATTTTTTAATGGACCAATCAATACAAAATGAATTATTTAATCAAGATAAGAGCAAATCTTTGAATCATAATTTGATTCAATCTGGAACTTTTTGTTGATTTCTGAATATTTTTTTTGATAATTAGGTAACGAGAAGTGTTTGATAGTTTTAGGCTTTTTGTATTCTCATTAAAATGATCTTGCGACTGTGTTTATTAAAAATACTGTATAAAAACGATGTTGTTACTTGGTGTAGATTATCCACATAAAATTGGCCTTTCATAAGCGTCTAGTATTCATGCTGAACGGAACGCTGCAGTGCCTGGGACATTGTTAGATAGATGAGGGCAGCACTTACAAGGTATGCAAACCCATTGACAAATTTTATAAAGAAGACAAATCGCTAAGCTCAATCTTCTATATTCAGAGAAAAGAATATGTCAATACATCTGGAACTGACTGAACCGAGCGTCTCCTCACAATGTTTCCGTTAAAGCACGTGGAAAATGTGCAAATGCATTTTTCAAGAAAGAAACATTTATTTAGTGCACAACCAATATCAAACCCACGACTTTCGGATCGAAAGTCGTAGTATATACCTATTAAAGAGTAACCAAAACCAAGCAGTTTAATAAATACAATTTTAAATTTTATGACAAATTTATTGTATGGCCATCATAATCTCTACGTATAACTTTATTAACAAATGAATCACAGGGGCAAAGGTGGTAGCTAGTTTTACATACAATGCATCTACTGTCGTGTTCTTTAATGTTGTCGTTCGCGGTGAAAATTAACTCCCTTACCTAAAAACGCTGATTTAACTAATCAGCATTTAATTGACGGATTTTGACAGTTTCGTACATAAATATGTCAAAAAACCGCTGATTGATTGACTGATTAATTTAATTAGCATTTATAAGTACTTAAATGTGGCAGTTATCAAATTAGCAAATTCTAAGTAACAGAACAGTATAAAAACGAAGTTCAATGTCGGCTTTATTAACATGTAATAAGGTTGAGTTTAATTGACAAAATTCACCGCGAACTCCCTAATCTAGACACCGATACAAACGCGTCTAATGTTGCTACGAACCTTTGGTAATACCTAAACTAAGACTAACACCCATGACTGCGTAATTGAATTATCAATTTCCTTTAATTCAGTCTTTAAATTTTACAATTAAACGAGTAATAAACGATAAACAATATAGAAGTTGAGATCTTTATTTTTTATTATAAGACGAATTTATTTCATTTTTTTTATTCTTAATTCTTAAGATCTGGGTCAATAACGTGTTATTGCTTTCTTGTACCCTAAAAAATCATGATGACAAAACTTTAAAATGTAGGAACCTTCTGACTGAGGGGTATAAAATGAATATAGAGTAGAAACGGTACAAATTCAGTCACATCACAATTAAAACTTGAGCTACAGTACAAACATATAGGCAACGTGTTTATCAGTCGAATACTAGTATTATTGCTTTTATAATGTTGAATGACATGACTGCAAACAGAAAAAAAAATCGACGATATTTGCATGAGATCAATTTATAACTAAATATAAGGTGAAAATTGTTAGAATACGACTGATAGTACAACATTTTACTATTATTAACAATTTAACAACTAAGTACAACATACTCTATTCATGTAAAGGCACATAACAAACAAATTTCAATTCAACAGTCAACATTGTTTACATTTATACGATTGAACCTCGCTTGCCTAAATCCATACCAGCTGCGCCAACCAATTTTGCCGTAGTGGATTGATAAAGCATAAAAAGCAACCAAAAAATCTGCTATTTAGAGTGAAACTAAACTCATATTGGTAGATGGGAATGACAAGTGAGATTCAAAACAAGATAATATTTATTTCATTGTTTTAATTCGAATCCACTAGTTATTAAATATAGGTACAAACTCTTATATCCGAATACGGAATGTGATAATGGAACAACAACTAGATTCCTACAGTGTATTCCTAAATGTGCAACATTGTAGATCGCACTATATTGGGGCTGTTAATTCGTGCACCTAGATAGATATTTAGCAAATATCATGTTTGGGGCTTTCCCTGTACTCCTAATAACGATGTGATAAATAAAAACAATGTTTACATATTACTTTTAGGCTTAAATATACCCTGACTAGATAATATTTTGACTAGTTTTTAGGTTACCAGTTTAATCTATGAGCTATCAACTTGAACCAGTGCAAGTAACAAACTGTGCTGTGTGCACCCTGAAACAGCTGTCACTTTCTACTTATTTTAGTTAAGTCAGGTCTAATAATTAATAATAATAGACATTAGTAGTAAGAGAAGGATTTAAGAAATTGGTAAGTACTAAGACATAGTTTGTAATTTTTATAGTTTTTACCACACTTGGGTAGAACATTTTCAAAGTAATGAATAACCTTATCAAAAATTTTACGGTTCCGGTGGGATTCGAACCCACGTCTGTCAAATCGATACTTGACGCTTCCTTAAGCCGGAAGTGCTTTGACCGCTAAGCTACAGAACCCATGTCGGGACCGACCCACTGAAATTCTTGATAAGTTGATGTCGGTTTGAGCAACCGAAGAGCGCCATCTACAGGTAACTACTAGAGTTCTCCTGTTCATTGTCTGAAGTTGCTTTCAGTAGCAATGTCTAGAGATGTCGCTACAGCTTAAGGAAGCGTCAAGTATCGATTTGACGGACGTGGGTTCGAATCCCACCGGAACCTTAAATTTTTACATTACATTACTAAGACATAATTGATGTTACTACACTTATTGCTTCTTACATTTTAATAATTCGTATCCATGTGGTGTCAAGAATGTTTCAAACTACACTTTTGAAATACATTAATCTGAATAATTAAATCATGCATGCAAGTGCCAGGAATGTACCTACCCTAACTATTTACATGCGGATACAAGTTATCTAAATAGAAATAAACAGATGTCTTACATTCAATACAATACTTTATAACGAGCTAAAATATCGAATAGATTGAATTAAAAAGACTAAAACCAGTCAGTTAAAAAATATAGAGATTAGCGTATTTTAAAGATAAAAATTTGTTTATTTTGTCACAGAAATAACACAATATTATATTATTTTTATTTTCGAGATAAGTTTTGTTGTATTAGGTAAATAGAACAGACGTATTTTCACTTTTACTTTCTCGCCAACCGAGATCAGAATATTTACAGGTACATAATTCGTTGTTTCCTCAGAACAGAATTCTGTCATTTATGAACCGATTTGGAAAAATCTAGTTCGATACCTACACTTTCAATTAGGTCCCATTTTTTTTCAAAACTCAATTTTCATGATGGATTCCCATGAGGAAATACAAAATTGTTATATCTAAAATTGTAATATCTCTTGCGGTTGGGTTTTATATTTCACAAAATAATGTTTGCTTGTTTTTACACCGATATGTGATGATGATAAATCGAGGGAAATACACAAATGTAATAGGCGTATACGTATTTTACCCTGTTTGGGTATTTTCAGCAACCAAGTCCAGGATTATTATTGATGCCTGTTTGTTTTTGGCAGAAAAAATACTTTGATTATTCTTTTCAGAATACCGCATAAATTCTGATATGGTACACTTAAATAGACATTTGTCAAAAATTCTAACATCGATTGTCACAATTGGATCTATTATTATTATATATTAAAACATGCCCGCATGCTACTTTCACCATAACAGCACTAAGATGGAACAGCTTATAATTAAAAGCTTAATTTCTAACAAACCCCTCTAGCAGGGCAATGGTTTAGTCTACAGAAAATAAGAGAACAGGCAAACAAAACATACTCTTATTTTCTGTTTATAATAATGCTGGACAATTAATACAGCACCTTCTAGCCCTAAAGTATGCAGAGCTTGTGTTACCAGATTATTGATATAATATTTAAATACATTTTTTTTTCAAACATACATCCTCATCAAGTTATTATCATACATAGAGAAATGCCCAAACTTGAGACAAATATCTGCAGAAAAGCAAAAAACTGAGCCCCAGCCAGAGAGCAATCTCTTGCGTCTCACTCGGCTATTAAAAAGACGCATCTGCAATATTGCCGCAAGGGTTTTAAATTTTTTTCAGCGGGTGCCAGGTACGCACCTGGCCTAATTTATTTTAAACGAGAATTACTGTTTTGGCGCTTACGACTTTTCATTTCAAGTTAGCATTTCGCGTCAGTTTGTATGCAGGCGGCTCTCCTCAGTCTAAGTTCACCATTGTAATTTAAACAATACAAACAAATAATTGTTTGTCAATGCATCGCCTAAACCAATTATGCAACTTCAACGTCAAGTTTTTAACTTATTACTAGATGGCGCTGTGTGATATATTCAGCGTTATTTATTACTCATTCGTAAGGTATATTTCAGTTCACTCAGAACAATTATTTAGAATTCCATGAAAATTATTCATGTTGTTCTAAATAATTGTTTTATACCTATGCAGACAAAACCATTGCCTAGTATGCTTATGCGCTGTGGTCGTTGAGGACGCATGATGAATAGCGCAAAATATCATACAACTTCAACTGCAATTCCTAACATTTTTTTATCTTTGTCAGTTAAAAATATGCAAACTATTTGCATAAAAACAATTCGCTTGCAGCAAGCTCCAATGATTTACAACAAGCCAGTGTTTTTCCGCACTTTGTACTTCCATTTTTCATATACACCACCAGAGTTTATGTAATTCATTACCTTCCACCATTGTAAGTCCCAACAGATGTTCAGTTTACCACACCCTTCCCATGCACTTTAAACGAGCGAACCTAATGATAAGCAGTGATACTTGATCTAGCATCACTGGACTTCACCCGTTATTGTTTGGGTCACTTCCAATCACTTTGAAATGATAGCGTTCACTTTCACTACAACTCTAATGACAGCTAAATGAGGACGTGCCAGATGCTTATGATAAAACTATTACTACTAGCGTTCTACGCGTAAAAATATTGTTCAACGCGCAACACATTCAGTTCAGTGATAACTACATGAGCGCAACGCAAACGACCCGTTCTACTGGTTTAGGCATTCATTGTCGATGAGTTAAATCCAGCCGATGTGAACCAAGACTCGTTGATGATGAGTTAAAACGATTTTCTTGGAATCCAGTCACAACCTGATCTTTGGTAAGGTAACTCGACCGGACCCGGTACTCAATGACGATGATTTCAAACAAGCTGTTAACTACTGCACGTGCGGATCGGTAACTCAGGTCTCTTGAGTTATTTCCGGAACAGAGACTCGTCGATGAGTTAATAACTCGTTGTCGATAAGTTTAAACTCTTTGTCGATGAGTTAGAACGAGCTGTTCGGGCGGTTCCGGAATCGGGTCTCGTTGACGATGAGATACGTCTGTTGCGGGCTCCCCTGCGAGTCACGGCGGCTGCCGGCTGGTGACAGGAGGAACACTGCGCTCGGCTCTGGCGGTCACCTATACAATATATGAATATAGCAACTACAAAGTTCATACATGAATATAGCAACTACAAAAGTTATCTCAGCCGGAGAAAGCCCACTGCTTAAAGACTGCTGGGCACAGGCCTCCTCATGAATCTTTAAGTATTCATGTGGGGGTTGTTGCCATACTCGCCACGCTTGGCGGGCGGGTTGTCGAGCGCAGTACGGGATATGGATACACGGAAAGACGCTGCTGCCCATCTTCTAGACGTATCCCTTGGCAGATTCTTACTGCAAGAATGGAGGGGCAACATTCTACTGCCAGCACCCCACGGCTACTACTACTACTGTGCTACTACTACAAAGTTACTTTACTAATAATATAAACCTACATTGTCTCGCTCCTGGGAAAAGGTATCTCTTTCCTCTATCCACTTCAGGTGGTCCATTGCCGATTTCAGCCAGGTAAATTCAAATATACATATTCAGGTCCCCTCGTCATCACTTCATAAGCATATTAAAACCCATATTAATTTAGCACAATAATGGTGAAAATTATGTATGAATATGTTCAATGAATTGGATTTGCGATTCCTTAGAAGCGAGCAAATGTACATTCATTTTCATAAACGTGTTGTTATGTTTTAGATATTTCACTGATCCCTGTATTATTTTTATGTATGAGATAAAAGGATTCCTTATTTTGACATTGTAATGTTTTGGAGTAGATTATACTATTCCATCTATAGCCCTTAACATAGGCAACCACCAACATGTCGCTTTAGCCATGTTTACCACTTAGGGCTTAATAAATAGACCATATTTTGGTAGTTCTGTCTCTAAAGGATATAACAGTAATTTTAATTATAACAAATTAACAGTAACTTCATTATAAACACGCACACGGATTGGTTTTAGGAATTATACGAGTTGATATCGAGTTCCAAGCTAGATTTTCTTGATAACACTGACGTGCAACACGCGATTCCCATTTTATATTTTAAATTAATTCCATTACATTTTTACTTTAGGTATTGTTTATATACATGTTTTGTGCGCATGCCTACTTCTACACGCATTTTAATTTCTAGCTGTTGTTTATTCATTGTTATTGCTCTGCATGCCTTCACTTGGGCGATTCTCAGAGAGATAATTCTAAGCGTCATTGTTGTAACACTATATTCTTGGATTGTACACCACGAGTATGTGTGTGTACCAGTAGGTAGCATTAAAAAAGAAAATGCTACGATCAGTTACTACTGATTTTCTTTTTTAATTATTATTTGTGAATTTTCAGCTTGACGATAAAGCAATGTTGCCAGTTTGACGATAAAGCGATGTTGCCAGCTTCTAGATGAAGCAAAGTTGTGAGTTTAACAATTATAAGGCAACGTTGCCAGATATACAATGATGTAACAGGTCTATATTATTATTTCTAAAATACAGTATTTTAATAACTAATCGCGCAAGTTAAACAAGTTTGTCTGTAGTTTGGCGCGCCACGTGACACATGTTGTATTCCAGAATTAATTCCCGCCTTTACCTGACGTCGTGATACGTTTCATTTGTATACCGTATTTCCTATTTCTTTCCTAATTTTACCTGACACGCCCGGACGGTGAGCGTAGATGGGAGCGGATATACCCTGTGCGGTAGTCCATTGCGTCACGATCGCGTCCTGAACCGTTGTTACCGCGCTGGCGGCTGCGGCTCCATCTACAAATAAAAACAAGAAACAAATGTATTGTCCAGCGGTAGGAATATAAATACCTCTTGGTTCGACTTTTAGAAGTTTAATGTCGGGATTATATGCAAGTAAAATGATTATACATCGCCGTCTATGCGTCACACGACGACGCGTAGACGGCGTCAGCATTGAATTTATTAATTACATGGTCATTTCATTTATAAAACCTTAACAACGCATACACAATTACGCGGGAAATACCCGGTTAATTCCCCAGCTGTTATACGTTAAAATTTACTTAATAAATTTAAAAAACTATGTAATTAGGTAACTAAATACTGACGCTGTCTATGCGTCACATAAACTAATTAAAAAAAGGCAAACCTATACATTTTCAGGGCAATTATCAAGGCCTCGCCTCCCGTGCTAGATAATGCTACGGCACGCGCACACGTAATTCTTCTAGTCCTTTCAATTTCTAAAACTAGTACTACTTCTTCAATTGCACACAAATGGTAACTTTATACATAAATATATTAGTAGATTCGAATCATAACATTATGTTTATAATATAATATGACCTTGCACAGTGAGTTGTAAATAGTTAGAGTAGCTATACCAAACAAAAAACGTGTCGCAACTTGATGACAGCGGGGGTGCCTGCGCGGGGCGCGCACGCCCCCGCACACAAGTATTCGCTGCAGCGCTACACGATTAGAATGTCGTCTATCCATACCATCAATACATGCAGCGCTAGATCGCTAACAGAGAATAGTTTTCTCGCGACCAAAACGTCGTAAGCGCCCCGTGAATTTCGTGGCGCTTACACGTTTCGTACAACATAGTGTAACAACATGTCGCTCTAATAGATTTTTTTCACCGCAGAAGGGACACTTCAGACAGCTATTAATGCAGTAATGTTAATGCAGTAGGTACCTATGAATATTATATTTCAAAACGTTAAAATATTTAAGTACATTAAATTAAAACGAATCGTTAAGCGTTTAGTCATTTTTTTTAAATAAATTGGTATTTTATCCAACAAGTACGTACATAGGTAGGTAGGTACTTAGACTAACTAGACCCCACACTTTATTTCACTCTGCCCCTCCTCTCATGCCCGTGGATGCAGTAAGAGCCTGCTAAGGGATACCTCCGAAAGATGGGCAGCAGCGTCTTTTCATATACCAACATCCCGTACTGCGCTCGCCAACACGCCTGCCAAGCGTGGTGTGTATGGCAACTACCCCTCATGGAGACCCCATGAGGGAGGCCTTTGTTCATTAGTGGACGTTTTTTGGCTGAAATGATGATGATTATCTAGCCCAAAACTAAGCAGAGCTCTTGTTATGGCTACTAGATAACTGATATAATAAATACAATACATAAATACCTATTTATTTATTATTATACGTAGAAAATGACCTGAACACCCAGAACAAATATCTGCAGCGATCACTAAACATTTGTCCCAAGGCGGGAAACGAACCCACCTCCTGCATCGCAGGCGAACCTTCGCCCACCACGCCACAGAGGTCGTCAATCTATTACATTAAGAATTTGTTCAGACAACAATATAGGTATAATACAGCTTCAGTTTATAAGTAATGACGATTGCAAAAGATACCTACAGTAGGTACCTAGAGTACCTACTGTTACTGATCAGACAGACGGCATAGGGCGAGTAATATGAGTTAAAAATAATCAGTTAAACCTTTGTCTCCAACCCTTAGTAGGTACCTACACATCCCATCTGCACGAATCACTTTTCATAATCTATGATTTTCAAACAAAATGTCAGTACAATAGAAAATAATGTACAAAAATTAATTTTAGTTGGTTTTAGTTGATATTCTGTTTACTTTCCGATGATAAGTCACGCC
The DNA here is from genome assembly GCA_963082625.1 of Pasiphila rectangulata. Lineage (NCBI taxonomy): Eukaryota > Metazoa > Arthropoda > Insecta > Lepidoptera > Geometridae > Pasiphila > Pasiphila rectangulata. The sequence goes on along the minus strand of OY720244.1, from coordinate 4,120,783 downwards.
ACTATCTTTTTTCTTCGCAGTTGATTGATTAATTACACGTTTCTAACACGCAAGACGGCATTTTTAATTTGGGTTTATTCGCATGCGGCCGCGATGGGCGTCGACGAACGACTAAATGAGTTGTTGCCGGCCGGCAACAACTCATGGCGCAAACTTGTTGTTCGCGGGTGTCAATTCTATACGCTAGTAATAATACTTCAATGGACCTTGCATTACTGTGTAAAATAAGCATACCTCAACAGCCTCATGATGTAGTCAGGCCAGTTGTCAGGAAACATTACAAGGAAGAATCCTACAACTATCAGTATGATGCCTGCCAGTTTCATGCCCTCAAACTCAACGCCGTAAAACACAACATCAAGTGCTGAAAAAAAAACAAAAATATTAACACCAAACAATTTAAATAATTTACATTAGTTATTAGTACAACAATATAATATTTATATATATGTACCTGCTGAAACCGGTACAGCGGTTATAAGAGAGAGTGAGACGAAAATATTGTACGTTATTATGTTTCCAAACTGAAACACCAGATGGAATACTGAAAGAAATAGAACAAGATTAGCTCATTGTGGCTTTTCTGAATACTTGAACAATAATTAATTAACTTAGATTTATCTGGCGCAGCCGGTAGTGACATCCTGACGATTGCGCCAGATGAAAGTTGATAAACTTAGTTGCATAATAGAATTTGTTCTTACTCAACAACGCCACGCTAGTAGCCAGTAAGTATATCCAAGGCATTCGGTGTTGAGGCAGAGTTTCTGAGCCCGTGAGGTAGAGTCCTAGACAGACAGGCCAGAGCAGGGAGGCATTTACAATGCCGAGTATCGAAAAGAACAACGCTCTTTGCCCAGGATTCACTTCTCCCATCACTTTTCTAAATAGCACCTGTAAAAATACCAGGCTTAATACCTTTATTTTTTCTAAAGACTATAAGGAAGTTTTTACACTACTTTTTAAGCAACTTTGATACGACTATTGCGTGAGACCTGGCATACAGACATACCACAAGAAAGTTATGAAATGCGGAAACAGGATTCAGGCTCATAAAACGAAACAGTTATAGTGTAAACGGTATGTAAATGTGAAAATCGATTCCTCTACTTAAATCTCATTTAAAGGTTGAAAGTTACCTTAAACACAGCAAAGCCAGCTGCTGCAAATGCAGCTAAAACCACGCCACCCAGTGTTGAACTGCCCGTGATTCCGTCCATATAAGCTAGCAGTGCAATCCCAGTATCACAAAGAATTCCTGCTACAATCTATCAAATAAAATAATATTAAACAAACATAAAGAATTCACTACTTTCCGAACTTCTTGTAAGTACTGTTTTTTTAGGAAAAGTGATACATTCAGATTATACTCCGATTCAGAAACCAAGATATTATATGTCAGCAGACATTCATCAATGAAAACTTAGCAAAATCTCGTAACTATATCAGAAAACAGGTACCTAATACCAAGGTTATCACTAAAACTAAAACACAACTTCAACAACGCATGATCTCACAACATGTGCAGCGAAAAATGATTAAAATTGGATTCGAAAACGAAAGAAAAGTCAATTAAATGATGGATGAAAACATTAAAATCCAAAAATATATTGTGTAAACGACAATATATTTACAGTATAATAATATTATGGATGGATAAAGTTAATTTAAAAATAGTATGTTAACTTACCCTAACTCCTACAAACTGCTCATGCAGTACAACCCACGATAGGAGGTAGACACAACTGACGTTTGTGGCAAATAGTGCCAGCACATCAGTTGAGAGAAGAATCTTCAGTGAAGTTATGTACATGAATATTGTCACCACCCAAAGGAGGCAGAACAATCCGCAACGGCTTATGAATCTCACTGTGGAAGAAATAATACTTAATTAAATATTATTTCCCTGATGGGGGAACGCGGTGTCGGGGTCGACCGAGGAAGCGTTGGCGGGATAGATAAGATAAGATAGATAATTTATTGTTTCATCTACAAACATCAATGAGCATAATTTACAGACACAAAGTTGCTTAGTTCTAGAGAGATGCATTTCCTGAGTGGATGACATAGGTGTCCAAACTAGGATAACCTGTGTGATGGCACACCTATACCCTCCGCCCGATATGATATTTGCAAGTTAAAGTTACAAAAAATATATTTTATTAGAAAAAGTTTAAACAAAATAAATAATGCGAAACATTTTAAGATTAAGCCATTACCATAAGAACATTTTCAGTTTCAATGTAATTTAAATCAAGAAGCCATAATTTAACAACATTTTTACATTTGTGTAGGGTCATAGGATAAAAGTTAAGTATTTTATTTAATTTATTATAGAGATATGGTCCCAGAAAATACGAGTGATGGGTGACAAATTTTGTGTAGCATTTAGGAATGGAAGAGATTCTAGTAGCGATTCTTTTATTTTGAATATGATTATTTAAAAAGGGTGTTTTACAATGAGTAGACTGGATAACTTGATATATAAACAGTTGGCGAACAGTTAGTAATTGCGATTCTCGGTACAACAAATGGGTAGGGTAGCGATAGGGTTTAAAGTGCATAACTTTTAGCACTGAGCGTTGTGCTCTTTCAAGTTTTAATAGGTGTGTTTTACACGCTCCACCCCATGCAGAAATACAATAACTTACGACCGATTGGCATAGTGAGTAGTAAATTGTTTTTAGCAGCTGATGTGTTGCAACATAGCGGAGATTTTTAAAGATATAGATCATTTTTCTTAGTCTTGTAGTTGTATTTTCTATGTGAGGTATCCAGTTAAGTTGGCTGTCTATAACAACACCAAGATATTTGACTTGATTAACCTTTTCTAATTCAATACATCTATCATTTTGGTTACAATTTAAGATGTCGGTACAAGTATGGGCTGTTATTCTGAGATGCTGAGGTTCGGTATTAATGTTATTTTTTTGTATATTATGGGATGAATTATGGGATGAACTTGTTACCTTTGACAGAGGATGGTGGGAGTCTGCAAAGGATCGGGATGGTTGGAAGACTTTAGGGGAGACCTTTGCCCAGCAGTGGGACAACATAGGTTCTGTGACTGTTAATGTAAAAATATTTTACATTAATTTATTTATAGGGTTTTGAAATAAATAATGTGAATAAATATAATGCATTAGGCTATTTTATAAGTTTTCAATGTCAGAACAAAGCCTAATTGATTAACATTATAAGACCTATTAAGTTAGCTTTGCCGTGGGGTGCCGGCAGTAGAATGTTACCCCTCCTCTCATACCCGTGGATGTAGTAAGACTAAGGGATACCTTCGGAAGATGGGCAGCAGCGTCTTTCCATGTATTAACATCCCGTACTGCGCTCGCCAACCCGCCTGCCGAGCGTGGTATGTCAACTATAACCCCTCATGGAGATCCATGAGGGAGGCCTGTGTTCAGTAGTGGACGTTTTACGGCTGGAATGATAATGATGAAGCTAGCTTAAAAGGTTTTCTATAACTAAGTTTGGGCTATTTATGTCTTTCCATACTTTCAAAAGGAAACAAAATATGAGAAGGGTTAGGGAGTGTGGATAAATTGTTGCCAATTAAGCACCCAACTTACCAAACGTAAAGCCTTTTTCTCGGAAATCACTGAATGCATCAAACACGATTTCATTGGCGGACTTGCACTTATTATGTATTAACATAACAATCAAGTACAGAGGGTAGAAGAATATGAGCCAGTTTGTGCAGAACCATGCAGTGAAGAACGGAGCATTGTATAGATGCTGAAATAAAATGATAATTACTCAATTATCTCAGCCCTTTTTAGGGAGCGAAGCACCCTAATATGTATAGCGCTGTCTCTGCATGAGACGATTACAACCGAACGCGTTGACCGATTACCATGAAACCTTTTTTGTTAGCACCGTCTTAATGAGAGAAGGGTACTAAATGTTCTACCTAAGTGTGGTTAAACACTATAAAAAATAACAAACCACAGAAGGGTACTGATTGATTTTGGTGACCCAAGATTACAGTGACCGGAGTTATTGAGACCTCAAGGTTCCGGGCCATCGTAATATATAATTTGTGTTAGTCAAGGTTCCTCCAACAAATATAAACCTCCATATTTCTTTAAGAACCCTGACGGCACCATCTTTTATCTAATAGCGGAATATACGTGGGTGTACCCAAAACAACACAAATAACACTTAACACGTAAAATAATAAATAAAATATTAAAATACTTAACCACGTGCTTTAACGGTGAAGGAAACATCGTGAGGAAACCCGCGGCTTAGTTAGCTTCAGATGTAATGACCTGTTCTTTCCTATGAATAATAGCTGACTAAGCTGAGAGAATGGTATAGGTGCTGGACAAGCCTAATCCATCTAACAATGTCCCAGGCACTGCAGCGTCCCGTACAGCATGATAACCTGTTGCTGACGCTGTATAAATCATCTATAATAGAGGCAAAGGCCTTACCCAAAACAAGCCAAACTTTTTTGTTTTTGTAGATATTTAATTTTTAAACAGAATCCTTAAAAGCCCTTTGAAGTACTCTCCACTGACACTAATACACTTGTCCAAAGCTTTATTCTATTCCTAAAAACATTTTTTAATTCGTCTTCTGTAATAACGTCTTTTATCGTCTTTCTGTAACGTCGGTAACTGTAACTTTCGTTTCTCTCTTTTAATTCAGGGATATGTATATGTAATAAAAGTCGCAGGGGGAAGGTCGCGTGAGTAAGGGGGTTGGATGGGGCACAGAGGTCATGCCATTTTTGGTTAAAAAATTGCACACAGTCAGAGCTGTGTGAGCTTTATCGTGGTGAAAAACCAACCGCCCACTGCCACAAATCAGTCCTCTTCCTCCGTAAACTGTTTTCTTTTCAAAACTACCAAGTAGAAAGAAGTAGAAAGCTTGGTTAACTGTTTGACCCTTAGAACAAACTCTGGATGGACAACTCCTCTCGTATTAAGAACCAAATAAATAAGACCAAATTGAGGTTTGTCGTCAATTGACATTTCACTATTATTGAAATGGGAAATTCCTATGCTGTTTTTAACATGGCGTGGGGTGACGGCAGTACAACGTTACCCCTCCTCTCATGCCCATGGATGCAGTCAGAGCCTGCTAAGGGATACCTCTGGAAGATGGGCAGCAGTGTATGTCCATGTATCAACATTCTATACTTTGCTCATCAACCTGCCTGCCAAGTGTGATGAGTATGGCAACTACCCCTCATGGAGATCCATGAGGGAGGCGTGTGTTGGCAGTGGATGATTTACGGATGAAATAATAATTCTGAACCTAAGTTATGAGGGTTTAAAAATAAAGATGAAGCACTATGAGCAAAGGTAGGTAGGAAATATTATTTTATACTTACATGTGAATGCTTCATAGTGTGATTGTATGAGGCAGGTGAGGGTTCTGTACTTAAGGATATAACATGTACATTCGGTGGGTACTGCTGCAAGTACATATGTTTGATGCAGTGAGTCGTGGTCACCCATGAGGCAGTGAGAATTATTGTCACACAAATTCCATAATAGATCTGTAACAAAACATACAAGGGAATAATTTATTTATAAGCAATTTACTTTATTGCATTTAAAACAATATATTTCAAAGCTTGAATTTTGCAATGTATAAGCCAACTTATTCTTACATAATATATAAATAATAAAAGAAACTCATGAGATTGATATGTTCATATTAGTGAAATTGTCATGAGTTTAAGCTATTGGGCTAATTAATTGATCAATTATTACTAAATGTAAACAATTATACTTTCTGTAAACAAACTGAAAAACAAGGTACCTTTTTGGCAAACTTTGAGCAGCAAGATCTAGGACACTTCTTATCACGCAACTGGCGTTCCTCATCTTGGCTGCTGGCTGCGGACTCGCTGTAAGCGTGCTGTAAGGACGGTTGGGTGCTCAGCGGAGGCGCGGAACACACAGAAACCTGAGGAGTCAGCGGAACTCGGGGGCTCAACGGAGTCTGCGGTCCATTCGCTCGCTCCCTCTCAGGTTGTGGTTCCACCCGCTCGGTCTCCACTTCACTGGTGATGATTACGGACGGTGTCCGGACTCGCTTAGGGTTGAAGATAGTGGGTAGGTCGCCGTCTCTCGCCATAGTGCTCGTTCTAAATTCCTCTCATTTTATAACGAGTACCATTCTTTATCGATGTGATAAACGGTTCCTATGGTCTCTTGGCAGGTTTTAGGACCGCGATCTTGTTTTTTAAATTCAGGAAACTATGGCCCATACATTACATTTATTTTCAAGTACTTATTTCCTGAATAATAGGAAAGGAGGACACAACAACACCATTTTTTAGATGGAATTAGTGTTTTCGGGTTATCAGAACTTTACTATCTATCTTCGTGTGAATTTTTAAAATCAAGAAAGATTGATGAAGATTATTTGTTGACCGATTATTTTCTGTACAGAAAGAATACTTTATTGATTGACTGATGGCTTGATTTAAAAATGGTTGTCAGTTAACAATTGGTCTACAAGGCATAGACAAATTATTAACGCTTGGCAATAATTCACACTTGTCAAACGACAACGTCGTATTGGCCCGAACGGTAAGTCACATCAAAATGGCCCGATTTAATTGGTAGAAATACCACCACCACACACACAAAAAGAATTAACCATAGGCGATAGATAATCATTTGAATTGCCGTGATTCATAATTGAGCAGGAATCTATCAAGCACAGTTTGGGGACGATCATTTGTGCAAGCATAGTATGCTTGACATTATCAATATATTATCAATGTCGGAAACATTGATAATAAAAAAATCCCTAAACTTTCAAACGTGCGTACTTCTTACTAACCCTGTAATTTTTTGACTAACTTTTGTTGTATTAGGAAAAAATGAGAAATCATGGATTTTTCGGATTTTTACTAAATAAATGTGGTTTAATTACAAAGAACATCCAAGAAATAAAGTAAAACTAAGTTGTCGGAAAAAAACGAGAGACTGCATTTTTATACGCTTTCTTTGTTAGAGTCGTCATAAATAAATTATATTTGACAATCCATCAATCTTTTTTTATTCATTCATCCCTCGCATAACAAGTCCAACTGTCTGTACAGGTCTGTACCACGTCAACCCGATGCTTTGATTTTTTTGCCAATAGCGCGGGCGAAACCAGGCGCAGGCGGCAAATCATTGTAATAATGGTAATTATAATGGTAATAAAATAATAATAATAATGGTAATTGCAATTATGGTTTTTGATCGTTTACAACCATCAAAAACCATAATTGCAATTTTACAGAATACAGAATAACTTTATTGTTCAACTGTTGTACATTAAGGTGTTTAAATAATTGGTACAAGTTTACACAGTCTGTCCAAAACTGGACATACAATAGACGACATAAAATAGCAGTACCTTAAAACCATATTTATAAAGCTTTACCTACAAACATAAACTTATACGTTTAACAACAAAGTAAAATAGAATACTACCAATGATGGATTTTTTCAAAATAATCTTATTTTGTGTAGGTACTCACTGTCCCTTTCGTAATATTCTTTTAAATTATAAAGTACTTTCGTTATTAGCCATTTCCGTAGACAAATTTTAAAACTTTTGATTAGTTTTTTCTAATGGCAGATTGTTAATATTTTTAAACCTTTATTATAAGTGATCTTACATATTATACATACTGTTATTTATTTGTGGAATACATATGTTGTGTTTTTGCTTTGTACGAAGAGATTTATGCCTATTGGATTTATGTTCGAAAAAGTAAAATCGATTATTTTTAACAAAAATGTATATTTTCAGTACATACATATCTACTAGTCATCATCATCATCATCATTTCAGCCGTAGGACGTCCACTGCTGGACAAAGGCCTCCCTCATTGATCTCCAAGTACTGCGGTTGGAAGCCGTCTGCATCCACCGCCGACCAGCAGTTCTCACCAAGTCGTCTGCCCATCTTGTAGGTGGACGTCCTACGCTGCGCTTGCCGATCCGTGGCCTCCATTCGAGAACTTTGCTGCCCCATCGGCCGTCAGTTCTGCGCGCTATATGGCCTGCCCATTGCCACTTCAACGTGCTAATCCGTTTGGCTATGTCGGTGACCCGAGTTCTCCTACGTATCTCCTCATTTCTGATTCGATCCCGTAGTGAAACCCCGAGCATAGCCCTCTCCATAGCTCGTTGAGCGACTCTGAGCTTGTTCATAAGGCCAATAGTGAAGGACCACGTCTCGGTTCCATATGTCATCACTGGTAACACACACTGGTTGTAGACTTTCGTCTTAAGGCACTGAGGTATGTTGGACGAAAAGACGTTGCGAAGTTTCCCAAACGCTGCCCATCCGAGTTGGATTCGACGATTGACCTCTTTCTCGAAGTTGGACCTACCTAATTGGACTGTTTGTCCTAGGTATACGTACGCGTCGACAACTTCAAGAGCCTACTAGATCTACTAGTAAGGGCGAGGAACTTTTCGTCGTTAAATATATCACGAAGAGATTCGGATACAAGATCTTAACATTTTTTCTAGCACAAGCAATTTTTGCTTAAAAGAATACTCCAAACCCTATGTATATCTAATTTATAAGTTCCAGAAATAATATTTTTGATTTGTTTTTTTTTTCTGTTTTATAAAATCAGACTCAACATCTACGGAGTTCCCCCAAAATGTAATGCCGTAACATAATTGGGGATAAACTAGACCGTAGTATGAATTTTCTGCTACACTTTTAGAAGAAACAGAGCTTAGTACAGACAAAGCGTAGCAGTATCTTGCTACTTTTTATTAATATTGCAGTGGGTTTTCCAGTTTAGATTTAAATCAATCGCTACTCCTAGAAATTTTGTTACAAATACTTCTTTCACTTTGCCCTTACTAACTATTTTCAAAATTACAGTTTAGTTTTATAGTTTTTAAACCTTATTATGTTAGTTTTATCAATGTTAATTTTAAGAGATATGGTAGTTAACCAATTCACAACGTTTTCTAATGTAGAGTTTATTTCAGTTTCTAATTCTAAAGGCGTTTTTTTCTGTTGAGGTACAAAGATTGTAGCATCATCTGCAAACATTACACACAAATGCTTGGTGATGTCTGGCAGGTCATTTATGTATAAAAGGAATATTAATGGGCCAAGGATGCTTCCTTGTGGCACACCTAGTTTTATGTCAGTAATTCATTACAAATTTTCAGAAACGTTTTCTTCGTTTCTTGTACAGGAACTCTTATGGATATTACCCGTATTTGTACCCTACTAAATACCTACAAGGGACACTTGGTTTTCATTCTCTCCAGACACGCAGACTGTGCGATCAACTTTTCACAGTTATTCGTATACTAAGGGGAATAGTAGACAGTCCTGACTTAGTTAGGGAAGCGAGTCGGCTCTGGGTACCTGAGCAGCGCGCCAGGTTCCGTCCCAGACTAGTCCCACTATTCGCCCCCATACCCCCACGCACGGTTGCACGCCAACAATCCCCCATCTGCCGCGCTCAGAACCATTTCAATGTAATTATGAAAATCGAGCCAGATTTAGATTTATTTCATGATAATATAAATATAATTTCTAGAGTATGTCAAAGCTACTGTGAAAGTATAGAATTGTAAATAATTTTTCCTAGCCACTTGTTTTAATTAGATTTTTCTGTTTTTCTTTTGTTTTTTATGTTTTGTATTTCTTTTGTGTGTGTTGTTTTAATAATATTTATTTAATATGTGTGTTTAATATGAGTGTAAGATTTAACGTGTAACGCTTTGGTTAATCTGTAATGTTACATTGATTATTTGAATAAACTTTTGAAACTTTTAAACTTTTGAAATTTGGTGTTAGTGAAAATTACAGTTCTGGTTACAAATTTGGTGTTAGTAAAAATTGCAGTTCTGGTGATACTCTGAGGAAAGGAACAAAGAAAAAGATCAAAGAGATCTCAGTCTTTGCAATATTCGATATCAAATTTGCCCAAAGCAACATGTAACAGAAACCAAATATCCGAAAACCTTAGTCTATAAACCAGCTGAGAAACAGATGATTGCGGGTTCACCCCGAGAAGGCTCGTTTTTTTTTGCAAATTTTGACCAACAGTAATGCTCCACATGAATACTTGTCCAACTGAGAAGATGACTGAACATAATTTAAAACGTTTAAAACGTGCCAGGCGTTCCACGACACGATGTTTTTAAGGTTTCCGTAGTAAAACAAGTAACCCTTACAGTTTCGCGCTTTGTCTGTCAGTCTGACGTCGGCTTTACAAAGAGACTTGTCCTAGAAAGCTGTAATTTTTCAGGACTAAATGAAATAATCACGCCGAGATAACACTACAAAAAAAAATTACAAATATTAATTTGGGCTACTCCCATACACGTAAGATGGGGATGAACTTTTTTGATCGTTGAATACGTACATATTTTGAAATCATTTAGGGGTTTCCAAGACAATTTTTCTATTTAACGCTTCTGTTTGTGAAATGTTATAGTTTAAACATTTTTTTTTCAGCCCTAAAATCCAAACTGCTAGCTTTATCAATCTGAAAAAAATCATGGAAATAATTTAATCCATGAATTTTGAGTACCTAGGGTGATGGAACCAGTAAGTGACACTTTAAGGCATATGTGTAATTTGATTTCAAATAACTTTTTCTAAAACAAAGATATTAAAATAGTTTTTAGTTTATACTGCAGGTATTATTATTGAGAAAGGTATGGCTGTCGTAAGTTATTAAGAAAAGCTACATGATGGACATTACAAGGTAAAAACCAAAATTACTCAAAATCTCCAATGATGAACACCAAAAATCCATTAATGAACCCCCATTAAATGACATTCCCCAATTATGAACATCCAGTATTTGATACTTACCCAGTAAAGAACACCTAGTAATTGACACAAATCTTGATTTAGGTTTGCCAATTACAGAAATTTAAGCGCTTACCTATATCGTATCATGGTAGTTAAGGATAATATAGAAATAAATATAAATATACGAAAAAAGAAAAGACATAATATAATTAATGAAAACACTGTTTTATACTACTTGATCGCTGGTACACATTTACGTGTACCAGCGATCAAAACTCAGTGCATATTTTATTATTTGTAAATAATGGGTAAATATTTATCAATTTCTTGTACTTTGAAGAAGCCTCTTTTAATACAAATAGGCTTGTTTATCTTTTTAATCTCATTTTCAGTCCTATACCATATTTTATAAGTAGTATCAGGCCATTTAAAAGATCTTCCTGCAGAAAACACCATCGTGCTCACTTCATATTGGTGTCCTTCTAAATTTTCTACTTTTCCTGGAAAATGCTCACCTTCATACTTCACTATAACGTAACTTCCTGTAATAATACTTCTATATTCATTTGGTGATTAGGTGCCATCTAGAACAAAATCAGTGAAAACCAGTTGATGACACTTTTTTTACCCATTGATCGACACATTGTTCTTTACTGGTATTCGTGTTTCAATCGGTGTATTTCAACTATATACTTAACTAGCAAAATATTTAGAGCTAAGTTTGCTTAGCAACCAAAAAAGTCAGCAAATGCATAAGTATGAACAGCTGTCGGTTATTGGAGTAACTCACTTTCGCAGTACCAGTAATGAACATTCTGTCTAAAATAAACAAAATGGTGCCCCGATGCAAGACTGATTATAAAATTATATCTAAATTCATTAAACTTTAGAAAAAATCAAACAAAATACATTAATATTTATTAATAAAGAAACTGTAAGCAAAAACGTGTACTCACTTTCTTATCGATTCGGATAAAAAAATATGCAATATTTTTGACGGCCCGGGGCAGCACTTTCACTCCTCCATGATATTGCAACGAAATGTCAGATTATCCCGACGTATTAAAAAAATGACAGTCGGGAGTGAGTTGTCTGTGATTTAGTGTATTCATGTGGTAAAATTAACTGCTAAGGCTTACTCTAGACAAACAAAAAAAAAAGTGTCGGTCACTGGCGCTTGTCGAATACTGGTTCCATCACCCTACACTACAACTTTTAAGCTAGCTATTTTACTTGTAAGGATATTGTCGCTCAAATAAGTGACACGGTCAGTAAACGTAAAAAAGCATACACCAACTTCTAACTACACAGGTTAACTACGGAACCCTACAAAGAGCGTGGCCCGACACGCACCTGGCCTTATTTATTTTTGTATGTTGTACAATACAATATGTAACTTTGGTTAGCTTGTCATTTATCAAGACGCATGCTTGATTCTGGCTTCGTTTGTATTGTCTATTCCCCAATCTCGAATAATTGAGCATAGATGGCGCTATAAAAAGCGTCCAAATAGTTCCTATTTGCTACACCAGAGGGAGATAATTGGCTAGCCTACTTGAAGCATCCGGGAACCTCGCCATAGTAGTAGACATGGCGGGTATCAACCTGGCTAAATGACGAAATAAATTTTGTTTGCTATTATAAAAACGTGCTAATTTCGTATAAAAAGTGTTGATACTAAAAGACTAATTAAGATATATTCGATTAGGATAAAGATGCAGAATGTTGGACAGTCTGAAAACCGAAATATCGATAAGGTGAATGTGCAACTTGATGTGGTAAAATCGTCCACTCCTCAGAGTTCGGCTTCAAGTCCGGCCAAATCTGAAACCGAAACGTATTCTGGAGCGCCTGCCAAATACATGACGGACTCTTCAGAAAGCGAGGATGACTCTGTTTCCGAGGTAAAACGTGTTTTGTTTTCGACAGAGGCGGTGGCACTGAGAGAATGTGATTATCTGTACCGCTCTAAATACTGCAAGGGACATCTTGTACATGTCTTGCCTAAACACATGATTCCTTCATCATCGAACCCTTTCCTTTGTCATCAACATTATGATTGAAAAGCGCGGAGCACGCTGCATCGATATAATCTATTATACACGTCTGATACAGTACGTCGCTTGCCAAATATTCCGTAAAACGTCAGAAAGTCACAAGTACATTCACGAACTCCCGAGTAATGCATGAAATGACCAGTCTGCCCCTCGTCTAGGGTGTCTAATTGAAACATTGCAATACCATCATGATAGTTTGCCTTAGTTTCATTGTCTTCATTGTGTTTTGGTTAAAAGAAGATTTTCGGTGGCCATGTTTCTGAAATCACATGCAATCCTTCACTGCACGACTTCAATTTATAACTGTTTTTTGATGATATTTCGATAGTAAAGTGTGAATTATATAATTTGTCAACAATCGTCATGAACCATGTATTTTGACGAGGCATGGCCAGCGCCGAGACACGGCAAGGCACGACTATTGCCATTACGCCTACTGAATTTCGCGCAAAAATCATAAGAAATGGTGAATTACAAGGACCATTGTGTAAATAGTATGTTATCTAGTCCTGAAGCACCACATTGTCAGTACACTCACATATTTCTTGTTGGTGTTATAGATCTTGCTGGCTTGTTTGTGCCTTAGCAGGCCAGACCTGTTGGTAAGTTGAAGACATGCATACTGAGTGCGGAGAGCTTTACCAACAACACTTGCTGTTGCCCTCTGAGTAACCATTTAACCTGCATAATGTGTGTGCTATGGACAGTTACGTATCACATGATATGTTTTTGTTTTCTTAATGTGAATGGTCCTTGTGATTCTAACCGAGCAATTGCTCTGTTTCCTTGTGTTTTCATTAACCTCACTAACTGTGCAACACCAGAATGTGTCTAATACAGAGTTCAGTCAGTGTTTCACTTCACAGCAAACATGTTTATTATTGTGATTGGATTAAATTTGACATTGCTTTGTTACTTTCTGCTATTTAATTCTCTAAATTACTTAGATTGTAAGGAGAAATGGATATGAGTAAGCATCTGAACAACATGTTTATAATTGTTTATTTGATAACAGACCTTTACACAGAAATTTGTTTATCAGGGCTTGCTCTAAAATAGGTGTTTATGAAATTTTCATGTTACATTTTCCAACCCTGGAATATTTTAACAGTTAAATGTTATATTTTTTAATAGGATCCTATTTATTTTCATCTAACCGAAATGTAGCATCTGGCCTGATAGCTATCAGAGAGTTGTTCTTGTTCTCATGCATGATATTCACCAGTGAGAACATGCCAACCACTCTAATAGCAAACAGGTAATTTAAAAACATATTTTATTAGCTAGTGATCACCAAGTGAACTCCATGTTAATTATGAAGCACTGTTTAGTTTTTCAAGCCAAGATCTGTTTTATCATTGTATTTTTAGGCTAGATCTAAAACTGCATGGCTAAATAAAATAAGTTAATCTTAAAAGGAATGCTGATATATATACTTTTTGTCTTAAATTGAAGACTGATCCCCAATCTTATTGTTGTCTACTTCAAAATATTCAATATTGAAATATCTGTTTATGAAAATACTGACTTAAAATGATGTAAATAAATATATTTTATATTTGTCAGGCGGAAATGGAAGAAGAAGGCAGTGGTACTGAGCCATCCAAGTTCTTGCTGTCACATGATGATCCCGAGCGTGCAGTTGACCCTGAGATGCAAGCAAGGCTTGAAGCTTTGTTAGAAGCAGCAGGTAAAGTCACACTATACTACTAATCTTATGATAATGTTAAGGTGCAACTCAACCAAACTTATAATTGTCTTTTTTAAACTTTCGCGATCACAACACATTATTAACATACATATAACCGGGTATTTATCACGTAAATTACCTTTATTATTTCCCGACGTTTCGCTTGGATTACACAACCCAAAAATCCTAGCCAGCGAGAGGCACTGCTATAAGAGAATGGTTCGGGAAGCGATTGAGATTAAGAAGCATCCTAATTTCAATCGTGAAGATGGTTTCAGACTCTCTGCCTCATGGAATCCAGTGATAGCAAAGTGTACTCGGCGTGAAAAATCAACTCAGTATGTGGATACAGTCAGTGTAGTGTGCTGTCCCAGTGGGAACCGGCCCTAATAATTTTTATGAAGGTCAAGTGAGGGTAGTTCAACAAATGCCTTCGCTTTGCTGCGGTACCTCCATCACATCAGTCTTCCCGGGACCATGCTTGGTGCAATCCAAGCGAAACGTCGACAAACTTATAATGGTTGTCAATTCCATAAAAATCAAGTTCTGCACATATATTTACAAACTTTAAGTTTAATGCTACTTGGTTGTTTGTTTGTGCATATAACTTTATACCTAATTGTCTCCAGTGTTTTCTTTGAGAGATTTAGATGTAAAATGTAAATTTACAAAAGAAAATCAAAATATTTACATTGAATAAACATAGCAATGTACTGCCTGAGCCTTATAAAAGATGACAAAAATGTAAAAAGATGGCACATACTTGTGCTGGATGGAAGATGACAGGCAGTTGTAACAACAACATAGGATGGTGAATTATGCACTAGAAATGCAACCAAATACTGCACCCAAGAAAACATCTAATTATAGCTGAAAAGAAAAGCTGATTGCAGAGAGAGAAAAATATTTAATAAAGCACAACAGTTGCACTGCACATAACAAAGAAGATCTATGAAAAACAATTGAGCTGGTTATTAATATTGGTATTATCATTATCAAAAGTTCAAAGGATCTGAGGGAACAAACAATCACCTTAATCTCCCTATTGCAAGCTTCAAAATAACCTAATAGTTGAGATTTGGTGAATTCTAGTTTTTTAACTTCACACAATCCATTATGAAGTACAATACTTTAGAAAGAAAAAAAAAAGGTAATGACGCGATAAGTACCCAATAATCCAATATAGTAATCATCATTCCAGCCGTAAAAAGTCCACTACTGAACAGGCCACCCTCATGGATCTCCGTGAGGGGTAGTTGCCATACTCACCACGCTTAGCAGGCGGGTTGGTGAGCGCAGTATGGGATGTTGATACAAGGAAAGACGCTGCTGCCCATCTTCCGGAGGTATCCCTAAGCAGGCTCTTACTGCATCCACGGGCATGAGAGGAGGGGTAACATTCTACTGCCGGCACCCCACGGCACACAATATAGTAATAAATAATATCAAAAAATTATTTTTGTTATACCGGTTTACAAATTAAGATTAATAAACAATTTCCAACGGCAGAGACATGTGTAAAAAAAGTCGTTATAAAAGTACATGAAAGTTCAAGTGAGTTGCAATAATTTGTCTTTTTTCATCAAAACTGGCCTAGTTCAAGGGTTTAAGAATATTGATTTTCTTTGTGAAAGACTTGAGTGTGTTTCATTAATTCATTATGAGCAATTTTCCAGCGATTGTCATTCTTAAATGGAATAAATTATTAGACTTGTAATGGTACTTACTTTAGTGCAGTATTTTATAACAATACTGTGCTATCTGTTGAAGTACAATACTCATTTTGTTTATAAATGATGCGGGCGCGAGATGTAACTTATGGAAAAATGTTGTTTTGTTATTTTCTAAAGCTGATTGTGGGTTGTGAGTCACATCTAGTCAAAAACCGGATTAAACGCAGTGGGCAATTACATTATTTATTTGATTTGGCTTGAAGCGTAACTATGTACATTATAATATGAGTAGATGCATTAATATGTTGCTACTGGGCAAGGACTGTTTCCGCGATCCGGATCCGGGCGTAGTTTGCGAGGGGTCTGAATCCAAACCATAGGAGTCTCAAATTATATATATTTTTTTAACTTGTATACTTTTATTATTTGACAATAGGCAAGCGTTTTGGCCACCATCTAATTCGGAGACAATTAAGATCTGCCCAAGATGGAGCATGCTTTTCTAAAAAGTACATACCGGAAGATTACCGGAAGCATAATTGAGATAGTTTACCGTAGTTCACAATGTTGCCAGGCAATTACGGTCTTTATATTAAACAATTCATATAATTTTTTTTAGTCCTTATATTTTATTATTATGAGTTATCTATCACAAACCTACCGCTGAGCAATGGGCTTCTCCCATTACCTCCAGACATCTACCTTTTTTTAATAAACAACCTGTACTGTGGCCTTTGGTCTCCCCAATGTCTACTATTATAAAAAAAATATAAATAAACCTCATCAGTGGTCATCAAACATAAAGACAATGGTGGCGATTCTGTTGTTGCGCTAACTAGCTAAAGGTAATAAAATTTACGTAAAACGGATTAAAATGACATATAGCTATTCGGCTAGTGCCGTTCTAAAATTAAACCGGAACAAATAGACCCAATTTTACGCTGACAGCTGTAAATTTAGAAACGTCATATCTCTAATTATTAGTTTTAAGAAGTATAAATCAGAATCGACACCATTGTCGTCTTAAAACCTCTGATAATCTATTTGTTATCCCATAGTAAACAAACAATCTCGCCATGTGTAATGTGTTTGCCGAATCTTGAAGGTCGCCGACATAATGTCACACCATCCCCTACAAATGACCTTTGGCTAAGCGGATTATTAAATCTTAAGCGCGTCGATTTGGCATTTACAACTGTAGCATCTCCAAGCTGTATTCCATTCAGTGCCCTGTGAATAGACTCGTAAAGCCTTTACTTATTATCACTGTTCGTGTCGTTATTCTTTCCCGCGAACATAAAACATGGCACATCAACTTGCTCAAGGCTAGTTATGTAAAAAATAAGTAAAAACTAGGTATTGCACTGGTTTTAATTTTGAAGTGTGAATCAGCCACACAAACCTTCGGAGCCCTATAACAAGTAACAACAGCAATTAGGTAGGCTCCTTTGAACGGTATGAATTAACTATTTTCTTTACAACTATATCTACCGAGCGGCCCTTTAAATCAACATTCAACAGAAAGCAGTCGGACTGGCTTTACTGAGGATAGAATTAAGGAAACATTACGGGTTCGGCCTTGCTAGTTCTTTCTTATTTGCTTCTCTAATTAAAGAGCGAGATGTACACAAATTAATCCAACGCGTCTAATGCTGCAGCTTTGAGGTTCGTTTATATCTACAGACATCGAGCGTGCCCGACACGTGTTGTGGCAGACAAAATAATTATTCTATACATTGTATGTCAGTGCTACGATACGTTAATACATACTGTATGGATTAATATTATTTTGTCTGTCACGGCACGTGTCTGGCACGCTCGATGTCTGTTAAACCGGCACAAAATGCGATGGTTCACATTCTCCTATACAGCACTGAAGATCAGTTAAAATGGTTTTATAGTCAATATACTCACTTTAAAACTGATCCTCCCCATAATACATTATTCGACGGTGAAGTTCAAAAATATAAATATCAAAAGCTATAAAAATAATAACAACCACTTAGTCACGACGATGACCATGGTGATAATGATTTAGGTACAGAACGCGTCATCGGTAGCTTGCCACCTAACATTAGAAACAAAACAGTCCATGTTAAAGGTTAAACTTAAATACAGTATATTACTAATACACGGTTAGTAGCTAACCCACCGCCTTCCGTGAAAATCAGCGTGTGAATGAATATTTGAGCTTAACGAAGTTTATAGTCAAAGCTAAGTGAAGTAATAATTTCGCAGACATTCTGTGTAACTGTTATCTGCGCACCTGTATATTGTTGACATACCCACTGCGTCTGACGTGGTTGCTCGGCAAACAAATTTAACATAGATGAAATGTTTTCGGCCACCTTTCGTTGTCGATGCAAGGCTTTTTCGATGTGTTTGCCTGTTTAGGACAGACAGAGGTTCACTTCAAATTTATGAGAAAAAAAACAACCTTTAGGCAAGTTATCGTACTTAAGACATATACGCACTTTAAAAGTAATATGAATACTTCATTTCATTTTCTCAGGAACAAAACCAGTAAAATAAAAGTATCCCCTATTCCGGGTAATGGTGTCTGTGTGCAAATGTCATATGGATCCACGTAGGTAATAGTTATCAACGAACGAGCAAATTAACAAACTTCAAACTTCTTTTTCACTTTTAAGTTCAAGTTTCTTTATCATTTATAGTTCCAATGTAGCTATGTCTAATTGATGATTGGAATTCAAACCTTGCACAGTCGCATTACCCTTCCGTGTTCACAAGAACATGTTTAACATTTTTACAAAAAAAAAACTACTGTTTTCTTATTTATATAAGCCATCAACAGCTTAGGCATCACCATTCTATGATAATTGCCCACAGTTTAATTCATTATGGAAACTTCGAAACCTCCACATGTACATATAGATTCACCACTCTCACATCACTTCTAATGCAATTCTACAGTGGTATTTGCATGGCTAAGTTTTGCGCAACTATAAACCTTATCTCCAAGCGGGATCGCGTTCGAAACTTCACATCTGAAATGTGCAACGTCACTGAGCCGACGGCGACGGTCTGCGGCCACCGACTTTAGCATGGCGTAAGATACCATCAAAAGCGGTTAGACGGCCTCAAATTCATTTTCACCGAAACTCTCATGTTTATTAACAGGACCGCGAAACTAGTTCGTAATATAAACTTTACCTCTATCAGATGTTTGACGTTCGAGCATATGATTATTACGTATCAATCTTGCTACACAAACAGTCTACGGATACGGTCATTGACCGACAAACGTGTAGTGCGTACAATCTCCTTGGCGGGTCGCGATCGCTCTGTGGTTCCTTCCTACCGGCCGAATGCCATGCCGCGAGCGTTCCCATAGATTGATACACCCATTAGGCGGCCACATCACTCAGTCATGCTATAACAACCACATACTCGAACGCTTCACAGAACTGCGGCTTCTAATGCAACAATTATTTATAAAAAAAATATTGATATATAATGTTTGATAGAGAGTTATATATGTCTCTATCAAACATTTTTAAGCAAATTAATAAATAAACAAAAAAAATACGTTGAACATAAAAATAATAAAATACGAGTGGGCACTTTTCAAATGTTTCATTTTGTAACTTGCCGAAGTCTTGCGTTTTTAATTTAAATCGGGATAATCAAGCTATTTAAGTAAAAGTATACAACTATTTAAGTCCATCGAATCAAGCACTAACCCGCCTTGACCTTTTCTCGCAGCAAACTGCATGACACCCTATTTGTAGGCGTTTAACAAAATCGATTGCATTTGTCAGAGCCGAGCGCGTGTTCATAGTCATATTAGTCATTCACAATGCCCTCGAAACTATCCAAATCAAAACCAATGTTGTGCGAATATCAGATTTTTCATACCTAAAAGGTCCGGTAACAATTTCTAATCGCCCAAATTTCGTATATTGTTATTATATGAGATATCATTTAATGCAACTCTATCCTATTACATAATGTTACAAAATGATTCCCGACCTTAGTTGTAATGACGATTTAAAATAATAGACCAAAACAATAGAATATATTATATTATTTTGTAGATGATTAGATAAACCATATAATCATCTACAAAAAGAATGAAAAACTATTCCAACGCGATTATTTCCTTTCAACAAGGGTTTGTTATACATTAACTATCAAGCACATTCTTGATCAGTTGCGATTTTTATCGGGGTAAATTACTATAACTACGATATTGTGGCGCAGCGGGCGAAGGTCCGCCTGCGACGCAAGAGGTTGCGGGTTCGATTCCCGCCTCGGAACAAATGTCTGTATGATCTGCAGATATTTGTTCAGGGTGTTCTGGGTGTTTTTCTATATATTTAATAAAAAATATCTATCTATGTAGTATAATGTATTAAGTATGTCAGTCATCTAGTACTCATAACACAAGCTCTGCTTAACTTGGGGCTAGATGATGCTGTGTGAATTGTCCAGCATTATTTATTTATTGTCTGGATTATGAGGACGTTAGCATTTGTAGAGCAGAAATAAAGCAACGAAGAAAATATGACGGCAGCAGCGCAGCAAAAATCGATCTTACTTTGTGCTATCTAGGATAGCTGGACACTCTACTGTTTCATTATTCAGCGACGAACGTAACTATGAAGTTTTGTTTGTTTCAAAAGTGTTAAAGGAAAATACAGATCGATTCATTTCGGCCGCAGTGAGAAATACATTTTATATGACTTGGGGCTAGCTTTTCCTACATGTTATTTTGGTTACAAACTGCACGTGTCTATAAATTATCTGAGTAAAGACGAAATAATTGAATGTAATTGTATGTCGCAAAATCAATGTTATGCGCGTACTTAATGCACAATAAGAAATTGTAAATGGACATCCCGATCCAGTTCCAACACCGGCTTCTTGTTTCGTAGCTCGCTTTACGGCACATGGGTAGTTACGACTCTTAAAAGGCCATTCATGAGAATGTCGTGTTCGATATGACGTAAACGTCGAAAGAATTGTAGTACGAGTACCTACAGCTACCTCTTTCTAGATAAGGCGTCTCGAAGGAACATTATTAGAGAATAAGCGCCCATATAAGCCACCCATGAAGATGTTATGACTTTACTCGGCGGCCTGCAGGGATCGATATGGAACATTCGTGACTCCTGCAAGTCTAGCGCGAGACTTTGTACCCTTAGAAAAAGAATTAAGTAGTGTTTTATTTTACGAGAAAACTATATGTATATTGGTAATGGCGGCGAGAGACTGCTAATTATATAATATTGTATTGTTAAAGTTTGAACACGTTTTTGTAACTACTGGTAGAAAAGCGTATGTGTAACTAAAACTTAGTTCATGGCATTCCTCACCCTGAGACGCTAATTGGTAAGCCTCGTGCGACTGCTCTTCAAACCGGGACAGAATAATGCATGCTAGTGACAGAACAAATCCTATTTTCGTAAACGTTCCTTATTTAACGTGACCTAGCTGCTACAGTCAGCAATAGTGCTGGATCGAAGGTGAAAGGTCAACCCTGGTTTATAAGGCCATCCGAAGGCCTCCGTCTAGCTTATATACTGCTAAAGCAAGCTTAAGTCTTGTTACATACATTACGAGAATAGTTAGAAGCCTTGAAATAGGTCTCAAAAATAAAACGTCCCCCGCGACCATCAGGTTATATTCATCAAAGATTTAAATCGTTAGGTACGCCCCTACCGTAATGAGACTGCACCGTTTTGTTTCCACACGAAATGAGTGAGCTCGCTCATTTAGAATCAGTTTATCTCTAAACAGAGTGTTAACGGACGTGTTGTGTGTTATTTTTGTCACGACAGTTCGTGCAACATGATTGAACAACAAGCATTGGTACGGGGGTACCAGAAAAGGGCGCGAAGGCCTCAAAAGGTCATCAAAGATCAAAATAGTCATTTTTGGGTTTTTGGGCGTTTTCGGCCATTTGAAGACTTCATTTTTTTTGGTGACCTTTTGAGGTCACTATAACTCCGGTCCCTGTGACCCTAGGGTCACCAAAATCAATCAGTCCCCTTCTCCCAATAAGACTGTGCTAACAAAAAAGGTTTCATGTAAATCGGTCAACGCGTTTGATTGTAATTACTTGTAATCGTCAAATACACAGACGGACAGACAGAGACAGCGCTATGCATATTAGGGGGCTTCATTGTGCGTACGTCGGCATTATTGTTAACACTCATATAAAGACAATGCCACAGTTTTTGGAGTAAGGGCACATCTGACGATTTAAATCTTCGATATTATTTTTTTTTTCGTCTATTAAATCTCACTAATATTACCTCGTGTGTTCATAAGTCTTGAGACACAGTAAAACTAAAATATTTTTGGAGCTAAGTTGAGTATTCATTTATTGGATATTAAAATTAAAACTACTGACATCTAGATCTGTAAGTATTTAAAAATAAATCATTCAAAATGGCCGCCTATGCATTCAATGCAGGCCTTCAAACGCGTGCGCCATTCATCTATGGCGGCACGAATCTTTTCAATGGGAATCCGTTTCGATTCTTTAATAAGGGCTCGCTTGAGAGAATCCAGGTTTGGGTGAGACTTTCTGCATGCCCTCAGCTCCAATTCCGTCCATAAAGAATAATCCAAAGGATTCAAGTCAGGGCTTGACGAGGGCCAATCTTCGCTCCGAATGAAGCCTGGCAAATTGGCCTCCAGCCAACGTTGGGTAGTCTTAGCTTTATGGGAGGGAGCAGAGTCCTGTTGGAAAACCCAGTATTTTCCAGCGAATAGCGTATCATTTAATGGTTTAACCACCGCTTCCAATATGTCGGTTTGGTAATTTTGTGACCTCACCTTGACGCCTTGCTGGCAAAAATGAAGCGAAGTGACCCCCTCGTAGGAAACACCCCACCAAACCATCACACTTGCTGGATGATGAGTGCGCTGGACATTGCGTACAGATGGCTGGACGTCCTTTGAACTTCTGGCGTAAACCTTATTGTTCTGCCGGTTAAACTTTTCTTCCACCGTGAAGATCTTTTCATCGGTAAACAGGATATTTTTTGGATCGTGTCTCTTCAATAGGTTCCGACATCGTTCCAGTCGCAATTTACGAAGACGCTCGTTTAAATAATGCACTTTCCTTCGACTGTAGGCCTTTAGTTTAAGATCATATTTAAGTATCCTGTTCACCGATATTCGCGAAATGTTGGTCTGCAGAGCTAATTTCTTTTGAGTCCGGCAAGGGTTGCGACGAATTCGCTCTCTGATTACTTTGATGTTGGCGGGCGTCCTTACAGACCGCGGGCGGCCACATCTTCCACGGTCTTCTAAAGAGCCGGTCTCCTTGTACCTCTTTATAGTATAATACACAAAGTTCCGACTACATCCCAAACTTTGGATTTCACTAAAAACTTGCATTGGTTTTTTTCCTGCTTGAAACAGTGAAATTACAGTCGCACGCAAATCTTTTGTTGGCGCCATTTTCACGGAGAATGAAACAAATATTCAAATGTATATTTTTTCTGATTCAAAACATTCGAAATTTAAATTTTAAAAGTTTAAAAATGGTTGCATGAATTACTTTCTTTTTAAATTAATTAAATAAGTTCGTCTCAAAACTTATGAACACACGAGGTATAAAGCCGAAAGTTTGTTTGGTTGTTTGTTACCTCTTCACGCAAAAACTACCCTACGGATTGAGCTGAAACTTGCACGTGTATAGATGTTGACCAGGTCCATGTGTTAGGACTACTTTTTATCCGGGTACAACGCATGCGAAGCGGCGGGCAGAAGCTAGTGCTGTTATAATTCAATGATACGTTCCTAAGTTAACTTCGGACAAGTTGGTTGCCCCTCCTCTCTTACCCGTAGATGCAGTTAGAATCTGCCAAGTCCAAGAATCTCCGGATGAGCAGCAGTGTCTTTTCCGTATATCATCATCCCGCACTGCGCTCGCCAACCCGCCTGCCAAGCGTGGTGAGTATGGCAAATAGCCCAGTCTGTCCAGTAGCAGTTGACGTCCTACGGATGAGATGATTATAGAGTGCCGAATAGACCCCCTTACCACTGAAATCTCACCATTCCAACTCGTGCATTCGGTAGGTATTCGATAAAAACACAAAAAAATACTGATTACTAAAAATAGCTATGGCAAGACAGTTGAATCCATGTATTTATACAAAAATACAAAATATGTTTATTTCCAAAAAAACAGGTTAACAAACTTCTAATTACTAGGCACATATGATTAAGCTTAAGTATTTAGCAAAAATGTACTCACATTATCCTAGGATAAAGAGATTATTATAAATACTCAGTCATACATAACTATTAGGCTACGTTACCCATTGCTAAAATAAAGTGATAGTCATAGTATTTGTTGAACAAGTGTCAAAAACCACTCGATACATTCATTAATCAAATACTTTTATTTGCCCAGGTCTGCATATTGCCTTTATATTTTTTTGAGGATAACAGAAGATCGAATAAATTTATTTACCTACTTACCCGTCCCTTTGAAACAAGTAAATCAAGTATATAAATCGGCTTTAGAATACGGATACATGGATACATTCATGATTTTTAGATTTGAGATTCCATACGGATGGTTTTCATATACATTTTTTCATTCAATTTTTTGCGAAATTGACTTATATATGTATGTATGGATATCTGGGTGTCATGGCTCTACGATAGATTTTTTGTCGCTTACGCAGAAGAAAGAACATACGCGACAAAGTTTTCAAAATATTTTATTACTTTGGTTGGTGGTTAGATGTAAGAAGTTTTTAGAAATTGAGACTTACGTAACACAACTGGACGGTAAGATATTTGAACTAAAATTGTTTTTGTAGAAATACACACTTATCCTATGTTGCCGTTTTCAATAACAAAAAATAGTCGTTTAAAACAATTTACATAACATTCCCAAGGCAATTTTTGGCGCTTGACCTTATTTTCCATACCACCGTTAATAATGTTAAATTTGATGTCAAAAATTAAAAATAAAACCTGAAAACTTGTGCCATTTTCAGGGGGCGAAGCCCCGTAATATGCATAGCGCTGTCTGTCTACCTCAAAAGGTCACCAAAAATAAGTCTTCAAATGGCCGAAAACGTCCAAAAACCCAATAATTCCATTTTTGACCTTTGGTGACCTTTTGAGGCCTTCGCTTCCTTTTCAGGTACCCCCATACCAATGCTTGTTAATTAAAGTAAAGATGAACTAATGTGTCACGTTTTATTTCTTAGGC
Source organism: Pasiphila rectangulata (assembly GCA_963082625.1). Lineage (NCBI taxonomy): Eukaryota > Metazoa > Arthropoda > Insecta > Lepidoptera > Geometridae > Pasiphila > Pasiphila rectangulata. The sequence continues at coordinate 4,095,376 of OY720244.1, read as the reverse complement.
CCTATATGTTTATCATAGTATTCATAAGTTATATTTATACTGTTTACACATTTTCAAAATAGCTAAATCTTTATTTTGATAGTAGCTAACTTAGGTATTACAATTTCCTTGTCTGTATTTTGAAATACAAAACGACTTATAACATATTTCCCCTACTTCATGAAATAGTATTGAACTGTTACACTATTTTTCCTTTTATTTATCATATCTATGACGGTTATAAAATTAAGGCGTACAGTGATTCTGAGAAGGCTGTCACTTACGTCATTCTTCCTGTTCGTAAAAAGAGGACCTTTGGGGTTAAGCGACTGTAAATCGTGTTAAATATGTGATTTCTGTTAAATCGTTAATACTATTTTGAAGAATATATTTGAAAGTGACATGGCTGAATTTTCAAGCCTGAGTAACTGATTTTTTCAACTTTTAAACTCCTGTAAACTTTGGAAAATGGCGGTAATCCCTTTTTGGCTGTTAACCATCGACATGACTATGCGCCCAAACTTAACTTCCTTGTTATTACTATATGAACTAATGAATAAATATTGCTGGAAATTTCACACAGCGCCATCTAGCCTCAAAGTAAGCAAATACTTTTTATTTTTCATACATACTTATCATTCATTGATACCTGGGACAAATATCTGCAGAAAACTCACAAACATTTGTCCCCCGGCTAGAATCGAACCCGCAACCTCTTGCGTCTCATCTCAACCTGCTATTAAACAAACTGCGCCACGGAGGTTTCCATAATAATGTTTATAAGAATAAATCGTGTTCAAAGGACATCTAATATTTGTCTCACGCGCCACAACGCAACGGTCTTCAGATCTCACCGCTTAAATACAAGCGTTAGCATCTTATTTATATCCATTACAATAATGTTTCCAGTAGAGTGCATGTTGTACGAATGTTTCTTATTAGAAGTTTCGCGTATTGATTAAAACTTTCTATCTGTGTTGTTATTTGGTTATCTATAAATGGATGTAATTTATTCAATATTCAATGGACGTAGATTGTATGCCCATGATCTGTAACATTTATAGTATTGTACTGTTATGTTACTGGACCATGGTTAGTACGCTAAGCTATAAAATCATTAAGTTTGTCGGAGCGGAGGAAATGATAACATACATTTTAATTTATACAAGTTAATTGACGTGTTTTTGACTCTAGCTTTGCATATTTTTGTAATGGTTATATATAATGTACACCTACATTTCGCATTTTTACCAAGATTATGTAAGAATGCAAGGTTTTCGGCACGGATCTTGATCCTCGAAGGGATTTCCTAATACCCTGAACCGCGAAGCGAATATTTACTACGGTCTTAAATTCTTATCAGAACTTACTAGTTACAGCAGCGCAAATTCATGTTTTTAAAGTTATTTGTGGTATTCCTGTTAAGTAATGAAAGTGATCTGGTAACCTTTTAAAACTAAACTTTAATAATTAATATTGTTTGCATTTTTTGTCTTCTTGTTTTTAATTAAGCTTCACTTAACATAAATTATATTATAAGTTTGTCGTGTACACATGAGTTGTGATTCAAGCCAGATCATTTTCAGTGTTTTTATTATTATTTTTGTATTTCTTGTTTTGTGTACCTAAATAAATAAATAAAAATAAAAAAAAAACTATAGGAGTACGTTGGAGTAGTTACCCGTTTAATACTAAACTCTATAGTTAGGACGTTTAATGGTTATCTATGCTTAAACATAGTACATATAATACTTTTCTTTTAAACCTATGATCACTAAATGGGCAATAATTGAAAGGAAACCACAAAATGCATCTTTACGCTTTTATGGGGCGGGGCTACTTTGACGCAATCTCATAGCCTTGATGACGGGTGTCGACAAGTCAGTTAGTTGAACACTTCTGGCTAAATAGTTCTACGAAGAGAACAAAGTTGGTGTGTAGATTAAAAGAAAATAAAGAAGGAGATACATTAACTCAGAAACCTATTTGCCCTACTCCTAGCCTTCCACTTTTCCTGATTTGGATAATTATTTCAAACATTGTATCCAGGTAGGTAGGTTTCGGTTATTGGCGAACATAACTACAGAATCACGTCTAAGTTCATCGTCAAAAGTTTGTCATGTTTTTGGCTGTTAGTGACAATTATGTGTTCTGTCGGTATTTATTTATTTCATATTTAAATTGCCATGACAGTATAACAAAACACCAAAGCGACAAATAAATGCATAAATTTTAAACTTAACCATAAATAACTTGTTAAGCTTTCGCGATTTGTTAACATATTTTTTAGTTTTAAATTACAGGATTTTATCGCGTACCTTTTTTATTATTTTCCCGACGTTTCGAACACATTTCAGCGTTCTTGGTCGCGGGAGGACTGAAAATAATAAAAAAGGTACGCGATAAAATCCTGTAATTTAAAACTAAAAAATATGTTAACCATAAATATTAATCATTTTTTTCACTAAATATATAATTATATTTTTTATTATAAATAATTTAATCTAATCAGCCTGTTGGAGCTTACTGTTACACACTGTTGGCCTTCCTTGCTAAATAGCGTTTGACCACCATGCAGCACAGTCCATTCGCCCCGCCCCATCTGCGTCATCTGCGTCGGGGCCGGCTGCTCTAACGAATTTGTGGGTCCTAAATACGTTAGCGCAGAGGGCGTAGTATCCTCAATAAATATTTCATATAATATAATCACCTATTATGTGGAAGACTGGCCCGAGCAAGACAGAGAAGTGTAAAAGGAAGTAAGGAACGCATTTGCCTTGCAATGGGACAGACAGGCTCTTAATAACAAACTTTTTTTATACTAACCGTATTATAATATGTTTATACTTTCTCATCTTCGCAGGTATCGGCAAGCTCTCCGGCGAGGGCAAGCAGCTCGCTGACCCCGAAGTGCTGAGGCGACTGACGTCGTCGGTGTCTTGTGCCCTGGACGAGGCGGCGGCCGCGCTCACCAGGATGAGGAGCGACCAGCCCGCCCCCATCCATCGACACCACCTCCAGGACAAGAAGTATGTACTGCCAGTTGCTTTACGAAACTCAACCTTAACGTGTAACAGACTAAACTTAAATACGTCTATTCTGGTTAGAGAAGTACTCAAAGTAGACGCCTAGGACATTATATAACCGATATTTTAATTAATAAAATATATAAACTGACAACGCTAGGTTTTAACTCACTAGGATGCGGAGCTACTAAGGGGCAATTCTCGAGAAGATGATAAAATATCACAAGATGGTTATCTATAACTGTCAAAATAACTTTAGGATTCAATGCATATTTTACAGTTTTTTTGATATTTATCTATTGTCATATTATATCATTTTCTCGAGAATTGGGCCCTAGTCTGCACCCCAATAAAATTCATTTTAGTTTTAAGTGCTTTCTATCTAACTAGCTATCTATAACACAGGTTTCACTGCTGAGTATAGGTCTCCTTTCGCTTCGACGAACGGATTTTTTCTAATGTAAGCCCTGTTTCGGCTCGCCCGCTGTATTTGGTTGACTTGGTCGATTATGGCCTCAAAAACTGTTATTTTTTTTCAAACAGTACAAAAGTCAGTACAGTCCGACTAAATTCCACTGAATTTCTTTTGAAAAACACTACTAAACAATTTCTATTACCTATGATGAAAATCTGAGAATTGAGTCCAACCGAGTCGAGTCTCTCGCTTCACGATAGAGTCTCCGATTCTCGTGCTGCGATTGAGGCTCGACTGCGACCGTGATCATTGAAGCTTTGATCTTATCTGATTCTTCCATACTCTCTCACCAGCTAATAGTTGTGTAACGGTATCTAATGTGTAAATGTTTAGTTTCAGCCAGCAGTGCGGTTCGACCGCGACTGGCACAACCCCCACCGTCGCGTCGACAGTCGGCGCGGACGGCGCCCCCTCATTGGCCGAGGCGTGCTCGGACGGTGACGTAGGCACGGTCAAGAAGCTGCTGACCGAAGGCCGCTCCGTCCACGAGACGACGGAGGAAGGGGAGTCGTTGCTCTCGCTGGCTTGTTCCGCGGGGTACTACGAGTTAGCGCAAGTGTTGCTAGCCATGCACGCGAGCGTCGAGGATCGTGGTATCAAGGTAATTGATTCAACACTGCATTGAGTAGCTTTAGAACGGTATTTGGCCGAGGCGTGCTCGGACGGTGACGTAGGCACGGTCAAGAAGCTGCTGACCGAAGGCCGCTCCGTCCACGAGACGACGGAGGAAGGGGAGTCGTTGCTCTCGCTGGCTTGTTCCGCGGGGTACTACGAGTTAGCGCAAGTGTTGCTAGCCATGCACGCGAGCGTCGAGGATCGTGGTATCAAGGTAAGTGATTGTACACTGCATTGAGTAGCTTTAGAACGGTATTTGGGCGAGGCGTGCTCGGACGGTGATATAGGCACGGTCAAGAAGCTGCTGACCAAAGGCCGCTCCGTTCTTGAGACCACGGAGCAAGGGGAGTCGTTGCTTTCGCTGGCGGAGTACTACTACTTGCTGTTACGAATGTACAATATTTTGTAGGTAGATTTCCGTTCGGATTGACGTTTTCACCAAAAAACTTAAACCTTCGAGAATGGATGGTTTCGGCTCTTTTCGTTGGTGCATCCGCTGGTTAAAAATGTAGAGTTTGAATAAGAATACGAAATCCTTAAAGGTTTGCTAAAGACGAAGCAACGATCGGTAGCAATAAGGCAAGAATACCTATAAACAAGTAATCCGGAGACGCAATCAGATATCAGATAATACAATGGATTGCACGCAGTCACTGGTCTTAAAGTGTAATGGTGCATGCTCACTTAAGCACTTATTTCGGTATTGTTTGCGACAGACGCTTGTAAAATCAGTAAAGTTGTTCTGTACCGTTTTACTGCTTTCTCCTACAGCTTTGAAGCCTTTAAATAATGATGAACAATATTTACGGGATAATTATCCTACTCGCAGTTTGTCAGTTTCCTCTAAGGCTGGATTTAGTGCATGACCGATGGTGAGCGCGTATGGTGCACGCTGACTGTACGCGCTCACCGTCGTTCGTTACTTTAGATTTAGTGCTCGACCGACGACGGAAGTACGATTAAAAAGAAAAAATAATCCATTTGATAACTCCATAATTGTGCGTACTATTTATGTAAAAGAAAGAGAAGATACCATGTTCACACAATAATCATAGATTGGCTAATTGAAGGAGAATTTATTACACTATATCCGAAGTTGCGATTATACGAGATATATTTTTTATTTATCATATTTGCTCAGTATCGATATTCATTTTGTTTACGATGTTACACACGCGCGTGCGCTCGGTCCCTGCGTCAGCGTGGCACTGAAAGCACGCATAAGGCGCCATAGCGCGTCAGCGGACCGACGTACGCCGGACCGACGGCGACAAGCTCGACCGATGATTCCCGTCAGCGCGACGTAGCTGTACGCGCGTAGGTTACAATCAGTATTGCACTGTAGCCGTTCATATGTTTAATGAATATAGCTACGTTCGACCGATGTCAGCGCTACCGAGCACTAAATCCAGCCTAAATATTGGGAAACTCAAGAAGGTCTTCAATATATTTTCAAGTGATAAAACAGTTTCGTCTTAGGTGTATGTCCAACTGTGGTATTTTACAGATAGTGGAAATTAGTAATTAACGTGATTATGATGATGTCTTTTACTTCGACCTAACGTTTGTTTACGGGTTTTCGTTTGTGTGTTCTTATGTGACTTTAAGTATTTAAATCGTTAGATACCGTAACAGATAGCGCCGTTTTTGGACAAAATTAAGTCTTTGGACAAAATTAATGACTTAATTTTCTCCAAAGAAAAAAAATTAAGTGTGTACCTCTAAACAGAGTTAGTCGGACGTGATGTCTTATTTTTTTCACGAAAGTTTGTGCAATATGATTGCACAATAAATGGTAACAATGACAGTTTGGTTTATTAGCAAAACCGGACTGTTATTGTTACCATTTATTATGCCGTAGCGTCGGCATTGTTGTTAACATACATTTACACACAGTTTTTGGTGTCAGAGCACTATTTTGGCTTTAAAAGCTTTAACGTGGTATATCTCGTCCAGGGCGACTGCACCCCCCTAATGGAAGCGGCGTCGGCCGGGCACGTGGACATCGTCCGCTTGCTGGTCGCGCACGGCGCGGACTGCAACGCCGTCTCCGGCTCCGGGAACACGCCGCTCATGTACGCCTGCGCGGGCGGGCACGAGGAGTGCGTGCGCGCGCTGCTGGACAACGGAGCCAACGTGGAGGACCACAACGAGAACGGACACACGCCGCTTATGGAGGTACGTCGACTTTATTTGTGGCGGTATGTGTATTCCTCTTTACTCGTACTTATCTATCTGCGTCTGCGCGAGCGGACACGAGGATTAATGAGGATGAATACTTGTCGCTTGTGGAGGTACGTGCTTATGTCTAATAGGGGGCAGTAGTTAGTGGTAGTGACAGTGTGAGGCCACTCTCTAGTCTAAAAATGTCATGTGCGGGCGCGGGCGCTCATAATGAGTGCGTGCGCTCTCTGTTGGAAAATGGAGTTAATGTGGAGGACGAAAACGGACACACGGTACGTGCGTGATAGGGCGAAGTTGTGGTGGTGACAGTGCGAGGCGACTCTCTGGTCTCTACGTGTCTTGTGCAGGCGGAAGTAACTTTATAGTATTCGGTACTCAAATGGTGCTTCCGCGGCTGCATGTCTGTTGTGACCCAGGGTCCGTGGTTTGCGTCAAATTATATCCCTCTAGCTTGATAGCTTGCAATGCTGGTACACTTAAGCCAGCGATGTCTTGTTGAAAGGTCTCCTCTGGCTGGATCAAGCCAAACTCGTGCCTTGCTTCAAGACTGAAGAATATCCATTAGTAACGCTTGAGTTTTTGTGACAATGCGACTTCAAGATTGTTTTAAACTGCAGAATACAACAATACATCTATAACAAGATATTCCTCCCCAGGCGGCGTCAGCCGGTCACGTGGGCGTCGCCAAGATCCTCCTCGAACACGGCGCCGGAATCAACACGCATTCCAACGAGTTCAAGGAGTCAGCCCTAACGCTCGCCTGCTACAAGGGACACCTCGACATGGTCCGGTTCCTGCTAGCGGCGGGCGCGGACCGCGAGCACAAGACGGATGAAATGCACACGGCGCTCATGGAAGCCAGCATGGACGGCCACGTGGAGGTGGCCAGGCTTCTGTTGGATTCCGGAGCGCAGGTATGAACATGTCAATGGACTATTTTAAAGTGTCGCCTATCAACGCTCGCCTGCTACAAGGGATACTTCTACTCCAGTTCCTACTAGCGGCGGGTGCAAACTGCGAGCACAGGACGAATGAAATGCACATAACTCTAATGTAAGATAGCATGGAAGGTCATGTGGAGGTAGCCAGGCTTCTGTTGGATTCCGGAGCGCAGGTATGCACATGTCAATGGACTATTTTAAAGTGTCGCCTATCAACGCTCGCCTGCTACAAGGGATACTTCTACTCCAGTTCCTACTAGCGGCGGGTGCAAACTGCGAGCACAGGACGAATGAAATGCACATAACTCTAATGTAAGATAGCATGGAAGGTCATGTGGAGGTAGCCAGGCTTCTGTTGAATTCCGAAGCGCAGGTATGAACATATCAATCGAGCATTCAAATAGACACCTTTTACAACGGTATTATGGTCTGTTATCTGCTGGCAGCATGGAAGGTCATGTGGAGGTAGCCAGGCTTCTGTTGAATTCCGAAGCGCAGGTATGAACATATCAATCGAGCATTCAAATAGACACCTTTTACAACGGTATTATGGTCTGTTATCTGCTGGCGCTGGGACTGGATTGGATTTGGCCAGAAGGTCCATTTGGGTAATGAACATATTCCAGAATACCGCCTATGAAGGGGTTCGAGTTGTTGATTCATATCTGTCAGTTTATAAAGCTCGTTTACTCCTCCAAATGTGAAACATAAGCTTAATCATAAAAGTATTCCCAGGTCAACATGCCGACTGACAGCTTCGAGTCCCCCCTTACGCTGGCGGCGTGCGGCGGTCACGTGGAGCTCGCGATGTTGCTGCTGGAGCGCGGCGCCAACATCGAGGAGGTCAACGACGAGGGGTACACGCCGCTCATGGAGGCCGCGAGGGAAGGTAAATGGAACAGCGAGTTAGGTACACATATGGGTTATCTTAGAGGGCATCTCTCACCTCGGTCACATACCCAGCATAGAAATACAAAGTCGAAAGTGCCCTGGCACTTAGCTTGACGAGGTGGAAGATGGGCTATAGCGATAACGGAATGGTGGCCTAGAGATGTTCAACTACGAAGAGGCAGACCACCTGCCCAGGTCAGACAACATTGTTCACTTGCCGAATGTTGATTAGACAGTTATCTCCAAGCTATTTACAATATTAACTGTCTTGTGATTTCCCCATCCAGAACTTCATTTTGACCTTATTCCCAGGTCACGAGGAGATGGTAGCGTTGCTTTTGGGTCAAGGTGCTCAGATCAACGCGCAGACCGACGAAACGCAAGAGACGGCGTTAACACTTGCTTGTTGCGGCGGCTTCCTAGAGGTCGCCGACTTTCTCATCAAAGCGGGCGCGGACGCTGAACTCGGCGCCTCCACCCCTCTCATGGAAGCCTCGCAGGAGGGACACCTCGAGCTAGTTCGGTGAGTTTCTCAAATGATGGCGCTGATTATGATGGCATTAGACGTAGGGGACGGCGTTGGGGCTCGCCTGTTGCAGCGGCTTCCTAGAGGTTGCAAACTTCCTCATCAAATCGGGCGCAGGACGCGGATGACGCCGACAGTAACAATTCACGGCTCTGGGAATAATTTGTCTGAGAAAGATGCTAGTCTTATCTCGAGCTAAAGTCGAGTATTGATAAATAAACGTGATTTAGATTTGTAATTTTAATCTGCTTATCGGGACTTTATAGCGTTACTTCCCTTGTTTATTATTTCCCGACGCTTTTAGATTGTCACGATGCCGGAATCCTTGGCAATTGTTACCATTCCGAACCGCAAAAAACTGCGGCTTTATCTGCCTTTATCCGGGCGCAACCGCAAACCAAATATCCAAAACGTATTCAATTACTCACAAAATACTAAGTTCGATCTCATTGGCAGGTACCTGATCTCGGCCGGCGCGGACGTGCACGCCCAGACGCAGACGGGCGACACGGCGCTCACGTACGCGTGCGAGAACGGACACACGGACGTGGCGGAGACGCTGCTGCGCGCCGGCGCACAGCTCGAGCACGAGAGCGAGGGCGGCCGCACGCCGCTCATGAAGGCCTGTCGCGCGGGGCACGTGTGCACCGTGCAGTTCCTTATCGGCAAGGTATGTGTGGAGAAAAGTTTACAGGGAAATGACGGAAGGCGCTGCTCGTCGCCCTATCGCCTCCTGCCTGCCCCCCTCGGGGTAAGGAGCGACAGATAGCCTTTAGGAGTTCTTCAGGTATGCGAGGGCGAGACCCCTGGACGTATCAAGAAGTGACTAGCCCTCGCATACCTTAGGTGGCTAGACTGGAAAGAGCGGCAGGTCACAGGCCTTCAGGAGGTCACTTCTTAAGGTATGCGAGAACGATACCCCTCAAGTGAGTGACTAACCCGTCGTATACCTGAAGTTCTAACTAGCCCTCAATTGCTCTCAAGAGATGATTTCTGGAAAAAGCTAGAGCTGGGGCTGTAGCACGCCACTGATGAAGGCTTGCCGTATGTGAGTAGTTAGCACGATTGAATCTCTTCGTCATCATTAGTGTTTTCTTACTCTTACTAATAAGTTACTTTGTTTAATAAAATAAAAAATATGTGTGCTCTTAATACAAGGACATGGTTACCTTACTTGCCTTTTTACACCAGGCAAGGTTTTAAAGTATTGGTAAAACTCCTACATATTCGACTTAAATGGCAAAGCTTAGAAAATACCAATCAAATTATCTTCCCCTCAGGGTGCGGACGTGAACCGTATGACGGCGAACTGCGACCACACCCCCCTCTCGCTCGCATGCGCCGGCGGCCACGTGGACGTCGTCAAGTACCTGCTCGCCTGCGATGCCGACCCCTTCCGCAAGCTGCGGGACAACTCCACCACGCTCATTGAGGCGGCCAAGGGCGGACACACCGCGGTCGTGCAACTGCTGCTCGACTACCCGCATTCCGTCATGATGACGCGAGGAGGTGAGTGCTGGACCATATGATGCCGACCCCTTCCGCAAGCTGCGGGACAACTCCACCACGCTCATTGAGGCGGCCAAGGGCGGACACACCGCGGTCGTGCAACTGCTGCTCGACTACCCGCATTCCGTCATGATGACGCGAGGAGGTGAGTGCTGGACCATATGATGCCGACCCCTTCCGCAAGCTGCGGGACAACTCCACCACGCTCATCGAGGCGGCCAAGGGCGGACACACCGCGGTCGTGCAACTGCTGCTCGACTACCCGCATTCCGTCATGATGACGCGAGGAGGTGAGTGCTGGACCATATGATGCCGACCCCTTCCGCAAGCTGCGGGACAACTCCACCACGCTCATCGAGGCGGCCAAGGGCGGACACACCGCGGTCGTGCAACTGCTGCTCGACTACCCGCATTCCGTCATGATGACGCGAGGAGGTGAGTGCTGGACCATATGATGCCGACCCCTTCCGCAAGCTGCGGGACAACTCCACCACGCTCATCGAGGCGGCCAAGGGCGGACACACCGCGGTCGTGCAACTGCTGCTCGACTACCCGCATTCCGTCATGATGACGCGAGGAGGTGAGTGCTGGACCATATGATGCCGACCCCTTCCGCAAGCTGCGGGACAACTCCACCACGCTCATCGAGGCGGCCAAGGGCGGACACACCGCGGTCGTGCAACTGCTGCTCGACTACCCGCATTCCGTCATGATGACGCGAGGAGGTGAGTGCTGGACCATATGATGCCGACCCCTTCCGCAAGCTGCGGGACAACTCCACCACGCTCATCGAGGCGGCCAAGGGCGGACACACCGCGGTCGTGCAACTGCTGCTCGACTACCCGCATTCCGTCATGATGACGCGAGGAGGTGAGTGCTGGACCATATGATGCCGACCCCTTCCGCAAGCTGCGGGACAACTCCACCACGCTCATCGAGGCGGCCAAGGGCGGACACACCGCGGTCGTGCAACTGCTGCTCGACTACCCGCATTCCGTCATGATTACGCGAGGAGGTGAGTGCTGGACTATATGATGCCGACCCCTTCCGCAAGCAAGACATCCAAGCAAATAGAAATTGCTTTAGGATTAATTTATAATGATGTTGTTGGTCAAAAAAATAAACAGCTCGTCATTCCATCATGTTGACGCGAGGAGATAAACAACAGAGCCCTACCGTGGTTGTTTAAATAAGGCTTTCGTCCCGTGGCACTTCCACGCTCGCATGGCACGATTAATTACTGCATGTTACATTCGTAAGCAGTGTTTCCTAACCTACAGATGCTAGGTTTCATAATCTGTTTAAGCTTTCCGACGGGCAAGAAGCTTCATCATAACATTCGCATGATACAGGCTTTTTGTCCGTTGCATGCGAACGCAATGTATTGTTAAGTCAACGCAGATTGTTTGCCTACTCTATTTATGAAAGCATTTGAATGCGTTCATTATTTAAAAGTAATCTCGTACAGCAGGTACCACCAGTTGCGAGGATAGCGCGGGCGGCGGCTGCCTGAGCGCGGCGCAGGCGGCGGCGCTCGGGCTCGCGCATGCGCCCGCGCCCACCGCGCCGGCCGCGCGTGCCTTGCTGCCCCACCACCCGCACCCCGCGCCGGCCCAGCCGCACCCGGACACCTTCGCCAAGGTCTACCTCGACGGTGAGTACTGTACTGTGTCGGCGCCGCCTGAGCGCGGCGCAGGCGTCGGCGCTCGGGCTCGCGCATGCGCCCGCGCCCACCGCGCCGGCCGCGCGTGCTTTGCTGCCCCACCACCCGCACCCCGCGCCGGCCCAGCCGCACCCGGACACCTTCGCCAAGGTCTACCTCGACGGTGAGTACTGTACTGTGTCGGCGCCGCCTGAGCGCGGCGCAGGCGTCGGCGCTCGGGCTCGCGCATGCGCCTGCGCCCACCGCGCCGGCCGCGCGTGCTTTGCTGCCCCACCACCCGCACCCCGCGCCGGCCCAGCCGCACCCGGACACCTTCGCCAAGGTCTACCTCGACGGTGAGTACTGTACTGTGTCGGCGCCGCCTGAGCGCGGCGCAGGCGTCGGCGCTCGGGCTCGCGCATGCGCCCGCGCCCACCGCGCCGGCCGCGCGTGCTTTGCTGCCCCACCACCCGCACCCCGCGCCGGCCCAGCCGCACCCGGACACCTTCGCCAAGGTCTACCTCGACGGTGAGTACTGTACTGTGTCGGCGCTGCCAGAGCGCAGCGCAGCGCAGGCGGCGACGAGTCATTCCAACACTACTATTGAGTAGTGATTGCTACAGGGTGAATTTTTGAGACGGGACAGTAAGGGCAGGTACCTTAACCGTTATAGTTACAGGAAAACGTTGTTAGAAGACCATCCATAAATTTTTAAGATATTCTGAACTGCATTTACAGATTTTGGAAAAAATGTACAGTCAGCAAGAAAATGGTCATTTTACACAAAAACATTTTTTGATGCCAATCGATCCTCTTGCTTATAAGGATCAATAGTCTCTACTGGACCGACTGAGGTTTGAGTACTAGAAATGTCAGAAATTGAGAAAAACTTTTCCCATACATTTCGGTAAAAGAGTCAAACTTCTAAATTAGCCAAATTTTTTGTTATGGGTAGATCCGCTATAATCCGCTATTAAGAAGACGGGCTGAAGAAAGTAGGTACTTAAGTATAAAAAAGTTTTCAAATTTCAAACTTGGAATTCGATTCGAATTCTTGGGTTATTTCTGATCATTCTTATGTTTGTGCTTAGAAAATTCTAGATTAGACTTCTTATTAAAAAATGTCAATGATTATAGCGGATCTACCCATAACAAAAAATTTGGCTAATTTAGAAGTTTGACTCTTTTACCGAAATGTATGGAAAAAGTTTTTCTCAATTTCTGACATTTCTAGTACTCAAACCTCAGTCGGTCCAGTAGAGACTTTTGATCCTAATAAGCAAGAGGATCGATTGGCATCAAAAAAAGTTTTTGTGTAAAATGACTATTTTCTTGCTGACTGTACATTTTTTCCAAAATCTGTAAATGCAGTTCAGAATATCTTAAAAATTTATGGATGGTCTTCTAACAACGTTTTCCTGTAACTATAACGGTTAAGGTACCTGCCCTTACTGTCCCGTCTCAAAAATTCACCCTGTATAGTGTCCATGTAATGACGCCCACCTCCACTTCACTCTTTACTATTGCTGTACAAGCAAACCCGCCCCGGCTTCGCAACATCTTCCAGCCATTTCGCAGATGTGCGGTGAAGTTGGATTCCAGGATTTTCGAAATCTGATGACCAACTTTATCCAGCTTATAGGGGGCCTTATTTAATTTATTTATGAGGCAGATTCAGTTCTTTAGACCACTTTTCAGAACTGTATTTCTCCATCGTTAAAGTTGGAATTGCAGACTGCGCATTTCATAATTATAGTCTATATCGGTTGCGTTGTAAACAATACAAAACAGTGCGCAAAGGTAGCGAGGCAAACGTTAACGATTGATTGATGCCGACGGTGCTTCAAAAGTTTTTCAAATGCTTTTCTTTAATCTGTCTTTTTTCTTAATTTGATTCATGTTTTTTGTTTTATTTTTTTGCTGTTTTAGTTTTTACCAATTAATACTCTTTTATGTTCCTACCTACTGTTATAAACTAAGATAAATGTGTTATGTAATGTCTTATGTCTGTGCTGTTTTTGTGAACTAAATAAATGTCTATTCTATTCTATTCTAAAAGGACACGCGCAAGAGGACCGAGTGTTCACACGGTGTAATATACTGATCAAAATCAAAAGCCGCATCGGACACGGTCGATAACGAGGAGCGAACCTTCATCATTTCAGCCCGTTTGCCCCCACGCTGGGTATAATAAGCCTCGTCTTAATGCGCCATTGTTTACGGGTCCCTTGCGATTCTTGTCCACTGCCTCCCAACAGCATTAATAATGTTATTGGATCAACGGGCGGGTGGTCTGCCTCTAGGTCGCACCGTGTAATAAGGGCTAATATTACGATCCACGGAAGTGTTCATTTATCAGATGCAAGTCATAGAGTATGATGAAATGACCCGTTGTTTGTGTCCCCAGCGTCGGAGCGGCCGCCGTGCCAGTGCCCGCCCAAGCCGGCGGCGCACGCGCCCGCGCCCGCGGCGCCGCTGCCCGCGCCCGCGCCCGCGCAGCTGCAGGCACTGCCCGACAACTTCGCCAAGGTCTACCTCGACGGTGAGTCATACACCATCATCATCTCAGCCGTAGCACGTCCACTGCTGGACAAAGAATCTTGGATCACTACTGATCATGAGGGGTTGTTGCCATACTCGCCACGCTTGGCAGGCGGTTTGCGGAGCGCAGTGCGGGTTGTTAATACACGAATAATAAAAAAATACAATTCTTATCTCTAAATAATAGTGCTGTAATGTTTATTACAGAGCGCGGCGTGGTCCCGGGCCGCAAGAAGGCGGGCGCGGCGCCGCCCACACCCGCCCCCGCGCCCGCGCCGGCGCCCGCCCCCGCCCTCGCGCCCGCCCCTGCCCCCGCCCCCGCGCCCGGAACCAAACACAAGTGTGCGCGGAAGCAACGCCCCGCGCCTCCTCACTCCGACCACCACCTCCCGCCGCCGCCCGACATACTAGACGAGCCTGTAAGTATTCTCTTAGAAACCTTCAAGGCGTCGTCAGATAGAAAGTGTGCATAGCGCGTCAGAGCGGTAGACTATCGCCGCCCAATAGCGCCGAATAGGCTAGTTCATCATCATCATCTCATTGACATTGGCCAGATTTTTACTTCAGGGACGCGCAAGAGAGGAGAGACAAAATTCTACGATGTGCACCCCCCGGTATGGCTAGTTGACTAAATTATTTTTTAGTCCATTTTGTAGTTAGAAAAAAATATCAAATACGACTTTTTTCTCTGATCTAGTAATCAAAACAAAAATGCATTACACATTGAGTCCAAATATCGCGTGACGTCATGGATTGTTACAGTAATATGGTATTAATAATATATAGCAATAATATGTGTCTACATTATATTATCTAACTCAAGGGCTGATTAGTATTTTGACTTTCATACCCTGTTGTGTTGTAATATGCCGTTATATTACGTTGGGACCCTATCAGCGCCGGCGCTATTAGTACGCAACGCTCTGACGCGGCGTTCAAACCCTATGACGCACATTTAGCACACGTTCTATTTGAAGACGCCTGTACATTGACGAGTCATTTACCTGTCAATCATCTTGGTGGCCATTCTTTATGCATGACAAAGTTTCTCGGGAACAAGGGCTAAGATGAAAGATGGTTGTTTAAACTTTTGCGTTTTAATAACATTGCAATATTTCAGACAGGATTTTATATTGTACCTTGAATTTTATTTTCGACGTTACGTTCCTTCCGTGATCACTGTACATTGTAACGTGTCGGAAACGTCAAGAATGTTAATCTCAAAGTACGCTATAAAATCCAGCCTTAAATATTGTTATGGATTGACTTTCATCGATGAAAACGTTGAAGTTTGCACGCTTTCTCTTAATTCATCATACCTAAAGTTAATAATATGCATAATTGTAGTGTGATAACTACCGATAAACAGACATCTTCCTTAATGACATTTAACCGCCCCTAAAAGCATGGATATATTGATACCACAATATAGCTATAGCTTTCGTCCTACCCAGTATGTGTATTTACAGACAACATAAACCGTTTCATTCTGTCTCTATCGTTCACGACTACGCCTGTGTCAAAGTGGGTAACGTAATTATTTTTAGTCAAATCTTACGTTACCCACTTTGATATATATACCAAAACCTTAAACAAAATATTACACATAAAGTAAGGCAAAAAATAAGGACAAATTTACGTTTAGATAATAAATATACAGCGTAACTGGTATTCATGCTGTATGGAACGCTTCCGTGCCCGGGACATTGTTAGATGGACGCTTGCCCAGCGTCTATACCACTTTGTCCTGTCAGCTTTGTTAGCTATTAGTCAGAGGAAAGAACAAGTCAATACGTCTGAAGTTAACTAAGCCGCGGGTTTCCTTGAACACCACGACCTCCAGGTTGAGAGTCGGGGGGCGTACCTCCCGTTCTAGTGAAAAAAACTGCGTTACGGAAAGGTAAGGGTTCTCTCAAACCACGCACGCATATAAAAATACATATTTTGTGGTTTTGTGTTAGCCAAGTGGAACCTTAGTTGTAGCTATTTTGTGCTATATAACGAGCCTAGACATTTTGACAAAACAGACTGTCTAAATGTCTAGGACCGCCTCATTCTATCGTGAACCCCCAATAACAATGCTTCCTTTGTTTACGATAACTTACCTGTATTTTGTAATAATTGCTTACACAATACTGTCATGTTTCATTTGTTTGTGCTTGCTTCCACGGTGTAGATATGCCAGCACAACATGTCTAAGGTATCCCTACCCCCGGGCTTTACTTGGAAGGATGTAAACGTCAAGAAAAATATAAAATTTGAGCCTCCTAAAAATAAATTAAAAGTGAGTGCCGTTGAGTTGTATTTTTAGATTGTTTTGCAGTAGTTGTTGTTTTGTTTAGTATTAATCGTCGGTTGTTTCATTTGGTATGATTGCAATGGAGATGGGACGATTTAGATTAAACATTCGATAATTAACGTTTATTTATTGCACAGTAGATTAAAACAAAACGGCATGTAGCCTTAGACATTGTAATCTATTCACATGCCGAACCATCTTGCCTGTTTATTTCGTAATGTGCAAATTAATCAGAATAATTGTATTTTCCTCTCGCCTCCATGCATTAACTCTGATTTGGTTTTTCAAACTAGATTCACTCTGCATAACTACTGTAGATTGTTTTCCCCACTTCTGTCTCTATCAAAGCACTGCATATCTGTCTATCATTACGGCCAGGGGCCTGATTCTCGCGTTGTAGATAGAAAATATAACAATAGCTATCGTAATAATTGTCAAAATAACATTGGATGAAACAAAATCATATACCTTTAAAACAAATTGACCTATGAATAACCTTATCAAAAAAAATATTACGATTCCGGTGGGGTTCTAACTCACGTCCGTCATATCGATCCTTGACGCTTCCTAAAGCCGGAAATGCTTCAACCTCTAAGCTACCAGAACCCATGTCGGGTACTGCTGAAATTCTTAATAAGGTAGTATCGGTTTGTGCACCGTTTATAGCGCCATCTACAGGTAACTACTGATGTTCTCCTGTTCATTTTCTGAAGTTGCATTAGTAGCAATGACTAGAGTTTCTACCGTGGTTAAACACTATTAAAATTACTAACTATAAAAGTGACGTGTTTTGACATTTTTTTGATATTTATCTATATTTAATTGCGATATTTTATCAGCTTCGCGAGGCCCTTGGCACGTCAGATCCTCTTCTTCCACTCTCCTTCGTCTGACCTCAGGACACCGGAGGGCCCCCATAAATATCTTTCTCACATTCCATCCAACTGTTGCCATTGTATCTGCAGAAATCATTTGAATATTATAATTTAAGGGCGATAACTCCTAGCGCTTAACTCCATTCAAAATAAAAATCCAGAAGTTAGAAAGTAAACCTTATTGTTTTACTTTACTCTATGATATTCATTTGAAATTAGCGACAATAATGAATACTTACTTACTTTATTATCTGCTTATTTTGTTTTGTATGGAGTTTAACCATTGAGTCGCCTCATTGACGTGTATCAAATTCAAAGGCTTTAATTTTATTTGCTTTAGACGCGGACAGACCCCATTTAGTCCTTTTATAGAATTAATCCAGTATTAGATGATTGTGAATATTGCACGAGTCTTACCCTTATGCATACTGTTTGTAAATGTATTTGAATATTACAGAGAGGTGAATCCTGCCCCCGTGAAACACAAACAGAACCCGATAGAACCTTACTCGAATTGGCTGACCCATTAGGAGGTATGTAAAATTTATTATATTGCGTCAAAAGACCTTTCCTACAGAACAATTAGCAGATGTGATGCAATGTTCTATAAACTGATTTCAAATCTACGTTATTGATTCACTTTTTTCTGGCTCTGCTAGTATTGTACAAAGTTATAGAAAGCCATTTACTACTTATTTATTAACTTATATGAATTTACAAATAATGTCTTTGCTATAGCAATTTGTACTCTAAAGTATGTATTGTTGTGTGAAGGTCCCCCGACGCTCGCTACGTCGGCCCTGCACGCCTTGGACCTTCAGTTCTGCGCTCAAGGCAAGTTATGGCACCCTGTGACGTCACAGCCATCATGTTTTGTTTGCGCTCACATTATTTAACCCATTCATGCCATGGTTTTGTGTAGCCTTGCTCCACTTTCCAAAATCCTAATATTGGTTTGTGTCTATTAGGACTAGAATAATCCTGTTAAAAATACCTACTTGAATTATTCACACATAAAAGTTATGCGAATGTTTCATGTTCATGACTTCCCTTCAGCCCTAAACACTTTTTGTTTTGAGACAAAAATTCATTTTCATTTTAACCAGGCATTGATTGTGTATTGTAAATCTCTACTTGCTTAACTGTAATAACCTGAACTTAAAGGGGGTAATTGTTTCATTGTTTTCAAAAAAGCTTTGCTCATTTTGATTATTAGACAAGTTGTAAAATTAAGAATTTGAAGTAACCCTCGGCACTTTACTTACTCTCTGAGGTTGCCCATGAGGTTGGGTATATATATATTTGGAAACATTTGATGATTCATTCCCTCTTTCACCTCCATATCTTGTAAACTTCTTAACCGATTTTGATAAAACATGTTTAAGAACCACCGCCGGAAACCGGCTTTTAAATAAAAAAAACTGCATGCCAATCACTCCACTCGTAGAGATTTGCCACAGACAGACAGACAGACAGACATACACACACACACACACACACACACATATAGCGGTTAAACTTTAACACCCCTCTTTTTAGGGGGTTCATAGAAAAAATAGAAAATAACTTGTCTACTCATGTAAAAACTAATTAAAAAATCAGCCCATAGCCACCAGCAACCCTCATAATCACAGCTCCGTTGTACCCGGTACAGACAGTGCTAAGCTAATAAAATGAATGATACTCATTTATTGATCATATACCTACACAGCTTAGCACATCTTTAGTGGAAAAGCAGCCTTAATGAAATTGCTTGTTTTAATTGTACTAATCGTATCAAAACGTCTCGGATCCATGTTAATATTGTTGTACGTGATACAGGTGTGACGACATTACACTCCCCCGCGACGCCTCCATACCCTCCGCCGCAGCAGATGTTTGCAGTGCAGCAGATCGCTACGAACCTCAGCCAGGCTAACCTCACTCAGGTAAAGATTACAAACATACTATAGAACTTAACGCTACATCCACACTGACAGACGGTAAGCCGCCTGTCAGTGCGTTCGGAGTCGAATAAAGCGTTTTCACTAAGAAGAAAAAAAAACGTCAAAGATACTGCCTAATAGATGGCGCTAGTGTTCTATTTTTGTAAGAAAACACATTTGACAATGACAGGACTATTGTTAGCTCGCTCACTTCGCGTGCTAGCTCCATCTATAAGGTTCAGTTGAACATCATTTTTATTTTTTACTGAACTGGCTGAAACGGCTCATAGCCTAACTTTTAGCTATGTCCGCGCCAACTGACTTGCTTGGCGCCTAAGCTTTGTTGTACCTAACTGATTACCTCACTAGCGAAGCGCTAAGGAAATTCTAGAACGTTTAGTTTCGCTTTGCAAGATTACTCGCTAGTGCCAAACAGCTCTAGGCGCTAAACAAGCCGGTCCTTGACGTTACGGATTGAGTTTTTATTTAAGTCACGAAATATTATTGAAGAAGGATTCAAATGTAGGTTTCATCCACGTTTTAGAAATATAAATTATTATTATATTATTTTGTTTGTGTTTTTTCTTCTCTTGTGTTAAATTGACATAGTCTAGATTAGAAACATGCTATAGAAAAACAAAGTACATTTGGTTTCCGCCAGCCATCTTATGGCGCACCAACGTACTGATAATGTAAATATGAAGAAATGATGTCGCTGTAGCAGAAATCGACATAAAGGATCATCATCATCAGCAAAAAAGTACATTGAATTCCAAACTGGTTGTTTCTGACTGAAGCATGTAGCCCGGCGATCAAAATTCAGCTCTCAAAATCAATATGTAAAAACTCTTATTCCCTTTAATTATTTATCCCTTAGTTACCTAAGCAAGCTCGTAACAGAACAAACTTTTCTAGAGCATTCTGATAGAAGAGCGCCCGAAAACGAAAGCAGTCCGTAAATGCGCTATATTCAATTGCAAGTTCCTACTCCTGCATGCTTTGCAGCAGATAGGCCATCATTTCGGCGACGTTGGAGCTACGGTTGTGGTAAACTTTACACCGTAGTATAGAAAGAAACATAAATTAGCTTCAGAAAATACAGAATATTTTTACCCCATACAAAAGTAGCGTACCTTCACCAGTTAGTATGAGAAACCCAAATCGTTCCATACAAAGTGTTGAGATTGCTGTAGAGTAGTGTTCTTAATTTGAATGGTATGGGGTAGTCATGGATTGTTTCTGTAGTGATATTTGATCGTATGAAATTCAGAGGAAATGTAGCTGAATTTGATGATTAACCACTAATCCACTAGAAAAAAAAATCTTTAAACCTAGATGTTAATTTAAAAAGAGAAATTTTGAATAGCATACATCATTTTATATAAAATGATGTCTGCTATTCAAAATTTCTCTATTCTCGCGGCTTTGTGTCATTCCAGATTAGATTACTTTCTTATAATGTTCAGTTTCTTTATCGCTATCCGTGTATTTGTAACAAACATCTCTACAATCTTTCTTTTAAAATAATAGTTTTCTACGCTTAATCACTCATTAATCATCCTCATTCGGAGGCCATGATTCACTTCAGCCCTGCCCGAAGGAGGTAAGTTATGGTCTCATTAAGTTAGTATATACGATAAAGTCTAATGGATGCGACTGACTGGACCTTGGTGGTTGCCACAAACTAAACCTAACAGTAGGTAAAATCGGGCTTTGACAATGACGTCAGACACGTCGCGGGGCGTCAACGGATAGCGCAGGATCGTGATGACCACAAACCTAGGGAGCTTTAGCAGTGGCAAAGTCGGTTAATGTCGTTGCCGGGGGCGCAGTAAGAATATGTCAAGTGATACCTTCAGAATATGGGGAGCAGCGTCTTACCATGTATCGCGATCCCGCCTGCCAAGCGTGGCGAGTATGGCAACAATCCCCCCATGATCTTGGAGATGCAGCAGTGGATGTGGACAGCAGTCCTACGACTGAGATTATGAAAGTCGGCCTGTGGATGGATATAAAGTTAGTCTCGGGCTGAGAATGACGAAAGTCGAAAGTCGAGTGTGAAGAACATGCAGTCACCTGCTATCTTCCCCTTGCAGCAGCAACTCCAGGAACTGCAGCAGCAGCAGTTGGCGCAGCTGGCGGCGCAGCAGCAGCTGCACCAACAGAAGCACAAGCCCACGCAGCAGCAGTTACAGCAGGAGTATGCGAGGGGCATTGAACTGCAAGCGGTTAGTATTATACAAACAGTTTGCGTTCTGTAGTCGAATCCTTCTTCAGACTAGTCCTAATAGGTCTACCACACGAACAGGTCCATACAGTCCAGCCAAATCCAATGTGAACAAAAGGTAAACAAAGTCTTGGTACTTAACCAATCACTTTCTTCTTGATTATTGTACAGAACTTTTATTAATTGTGGTTTGTTGACCACTGTCAAAGGAAATATACTAAGTAATCAAGCAAATTTTAAGTGTTAAAGTTTGCTTACATTTTGCTCACGTCGAATTTGGCTGGAGTAAAGCAACCAATACGCATATTATTAGCGGGTTTGCGCCTTGTTGACTTTTGGTCCACAAAGGTTGGAACGTCGAAAAGACAATTGCGCCGTGTTTCACGCCGCGACGTCGCGCGCGTTTGAGTGGAAGGTCATAGTAATAATTAGAATAAGAAAGTTTGTGAAGATGTTTGTTAGCAGTAACGTTTATATTATACTAGGATTGGATTCAAATTTGCAGATACTTTGATAGTTATCGTATTAACACGACGAATATTCATAATCCCAATAATACACGCGTTAAAGCGTGAGGCACAGGCTGAAGTAAGTAAATATAGTTATACTATAACCGTTATGTTTCTCACTGTTGAGCAATGGCCTCCCCACCATCCCTTCATGCATCTCGATCCGTCGTAAGTTGGACCCAAGCATTGTATATTATAGTAAAAAAACCGTAGCTAAGCTACCATTAGAAGGTATTTCATTATTTTTGACTATGTGTGAGTTGAAGCCATTACCATTATTTTTAGGGTTCCGGACCAAAATGATAAAAAGGAACCCATATGGTATCACTTTGTCTGTAACAAATTAATATCTCGAGAACTACTGATGCTATCGACTATTCCCCCCCCCTTATCTCCGAAGTTTGAAGAGATAAACCCCTGAAACTTTTATTGCTAATAGGAGTGTAACGCGCTCAGCAGCTCGTTACCGTTATGTGAACGCACACATAGGCAATAAAACCGGGCAAGAGCGAGTCGGACTCGCGCACCGAGGGTTCCGTGCCATCATTCAATATAATATAATATGCTAAAGGCGGTTTATATTTGTTGGAGAACCTTGACAGCGCCATCTCTTGTCTGATAGCGAAACTTATGTATATTTTTTACACTTTCGATGATTTCTAAAAAAATATGCAAATTAAAGGGTTTGTTATAATTTTCCTGTAATCTTTACATACACTCCTATTAGCAATAAAAGTTTCAGGGGTTTATCTCTTCAAACTTCGGAGATAGGGGGGGGGGGGGGGGGAATAGTCGATAGCATCAGTAGTTCTCGAGATATTAATTTGTTCATCAAGATATTAATCACGTGGGCTCACGTGCGCCCATATCCGAGTTATCCTTTTACATTATAAGAAACTGAAGTTTCTTGCTTAAGCTCAACATATTCATTGAACGCCAAGAGCCACTAAAGTGGTCGTGTGCTGTCGTAACTACCACGCCAACGACTGCTAAAGGGGTAATGGCGGACGCTGTCAAAGCAATTTTTCTGCTGACAGGTAAGGTTTATGTTCACTCTTCATTTTTCATCTATTGGCGTTTTGACACGGGAGGAAAAACGTTCAAAAGTTAAAGGTTGTTACTTAAGCAACACTTCGCTTTAAGCAGCTTTTATGACTAACAAGGCAAATTATTTGTATAAAATAGGTGAAGTTTTGTCAACAGGCGGACGATGGGTCGGGCTGCTCCGGCGGCGCGATGGAGGCGAGGGAGCTGGGTGCCGTGCTCGCTTATCTGCAACGAGAGGTGCCTTCGCTCGTCGCCTTGCCGCCCAACGAACTGCGCTCGCTGGTGCTGCAGGTAGATACCACCACATGATATCTACATCAATTATATACTCAAGCGATATACTATATAAGATTTAAAGGTCTTACAGCTTTATTGTTTCCATATGTAGGTCTTCAGATTTTACGGACCCTGGTTGGGCACCGGGTTCATATATCCGGGACCCAATTACTATGACTTCGTTTTCCGTGTGTTCCGACTCGCACTTAGCCGATTTTAAATTTGTTTATTTATATCAATTTCTATAAGAAGAATATCTTTGCAGGTGATGCAGCAGAAAACCCACGAGATCCTCTCAGCGAAGTGCGAGGGCGCGGAGGCGGAGAGCGGGCACGGCGAGCGCGAGACGAGGCAGCTGCTGGAGGCGGCGGAGCAGGCGCTCAGCTCCGAGTGGCCGCGCGACCACCACCACGGGCACTATCACCACATCGACATGGCCACGGTAATGCTACTGTCTAACTAGCACAACATAGACCAAACCCGCGAGATCCTCTCAGCGAAGTGCGAGGGCGCGGAGGCGGAGAGCGGGCACGGCGAGCGCGAGACGAGGCAGCTGCTGGAGGCGGCGGAGCAGGCGCTCAGCTCCGAGTGGCCGCGCGACCACCACCACGGGCACTATCACCACATCGACATGGCCACGGTAATGCTACTGTCTAACTAGCACAACATAGACCAAACCCGCGAGATCCTCTCAGCGAAGTGCGAGGGCGCGGAGGCGGAGAGCGGGCACGGCGAGCGCGAGACGAGGCAGCTGCTGGAGGCGGCGGAGCAGGCGCTCAGCTCCGAGTGGCCGCGCGACCACCACCACGGGCACTATCACCACATCGACATGGCCACGGTAATGCTACTGTCTAACTAGCACAACATAGACCAAACCCGCGAGATCCTCTCAGCGAAGTGCGAGGGCGCGGAGGCGGAGAGCGGGCACGGCGAGCGCGAGACGAGGCAGCTGCTGGAGGCGGCGGAGCAGGCGCTCAGCTCCGAGTGGCCGCGCGACCACCACCACGGGCACTATCACCACATCGACATGGCCACGGTAATGCTACTGTCTAACTAGCACAACATAGACCAAACCCGCGAGATCCTCTCAGCGAAGTGCGAGGGCGCGGAGGCGGAGAGCGGGCACGGCGAGCGCGAGACGAGGCAGCTGCTGGAGGCGGCGGAGCAGGCGCTCAGCTCCGAGTGGCCGCGCGACCACCACCACGGGCACTATCACCACATCGACATGGCCACGGTAATGCTACTGTCTAACTAGCACAACATAGACCAAACCCGCGAGATCCTCTCAGCGAAGTGCGAGGGCGCGGAGGCGGAGAGCGGGCACGGCGAGCGCGAGACGAGGCAGCTGCTGGAGGCGGCGGAGCAGGCGCTCAGCTCCGAGTGGCCGCGCGACCACCACCACGGGCACTATCACCACATCGACATGGCCACGGTAATGCTACTGTCTAACTAGCACAACATAGACCAAACCCGCGAGATCCTCTCAGCGAAGTGCGAGGGCGCGGAGGCGGAGAGCGGGCACGGCGAGCGCGAGACGAGGCAGCTGCTGGAGGCGGCGGAGCAGGCGCTCAGCTCCGAGTGGCCGCGCGACCACCACCACGGGCACTATCACCACATCGACATGGCCACGGTAATGCTACTGTCTAACTAGCACAACATAGACCAAACCCGCGAGATCCTCTCAGCGAAGTGCGAGGGCGCGGAGGCGGAGAGCGGGCACGGCGAGCGCGAGACGAGGCAGCTGCTGGAGGCGGCGGAGCAGGCGCTCAGCTCCGAGTGGCCGCGCGACCACCACCACGGGCACTATCACCACATCGACATGGCCACGGTAATGCTACTGTCTAACTAGCACAACATAGACCAAACCCGCGAGATCCTCTCAGCGAAGTGCGAGGGCGCGGAGGCGGAGAGCGGGCACGGCGAGCGCGAGACGAGGCAGCTGCTGGAGGCGGCGGAGCAGGCGCTCAGCTCCGAGTGGCCGCGCGACCACCACCACGGACACTATCACCACATCGACATGGCCACGGTAATGCTACTGTCTAACTAGCACAACATAGACCAAACCCGCGAGATCCTCTCAGCGAAGTGCGAGGGCGCGGAGGCGGAGAGCGGGCACGGCGAGCGCGAGACGAGGCAGCTGCTGGAGGCGGCGGAGCAGGCGCTCAGCTCCGAGTGGCCGCGCGACCACCACCACGGACACTATCACCACATCGACATGGCCACGGTAATGCTACTGTCTAACTAGCACAACATAGACCAAACCCGCGAGATCCTCTCAGCGAAGTGCGAGGGCGCGGAGGCGGAGAGCGGGCACGGCGAGCGCGAGACGAGGCAGCTGCTGGAGGCGGCGGAGCAGGCGCTCAGCTCCGAGTGGCCGCGCGACCACCACCACGGGCACTATCACCACATCGACATGGCCACGGTAATGCTACTGTCTAACTAGCACAACATAGACCAAACCCGCGAGATCCTCTCAGCGAAGTGCGAGGGCGCGGAGGCGGAGAGCGGGCACGGCGAGCGCGAGACGAGGCAGCTGCTGGAGGCGGCGGAGCAGGCGCTCAGCTCCGAGTGGCCGCGCGACCACCACCACGGGCACTATCACCACATCGACATGGCCACGGTAATGCTACTGTCTAACTAGCACAACATAGACCAAACCCGCGAGATCCTCTCAGCGAAGTGCGAGGGCGCGGAGGCGGAGAGCGGGCACGGCGAGCGCGAGACGAGGCAGCTGCTGGAGGCGGCGGAGCAGGCGCTCAGCTCCGAGTGGCCGCGCGACCACCACCACGGGCACTATCACCACATCGACATGGCCACGGTAATGCTACTGTCTAACTAGCACAACATAGACCAAACCCGCGAGATCCTCTCAGCGAAGTGCGAGGGCGCGGAGGCGGAGAGCGGGCACGGCGAGCGCGAGACGAGGCAGCTGCTGGAGGCGGCGGAGCAGGCGCTCAGCTCCGAGTGGCCGCGCGACCACCACCACGGGCACTATCACCACATCGACATGGCCACGGTAATGCTACTGTCTAACTAGCACAACATAGACCAAACCCGCGAGATCCTCTCAGCGAAGTGCGAGGGCGCGGAGGCGGAGAGCGGGCACGGCGAGCGCGAGACGAGGCAGCTGCTGGAGGCGGCGGAGCAGGCGCTCAGCTCCGAGTGGCCGCGCGACCACCACCACGGGCACTATCACCACATCGACATGGCCACGGTAATGCTACTGTCTAACTAGCACAACATAGACCAAACCCGCGAGATCCTCTCAGCGAAGTGCGAGGGCGCGGAGGCGGAGAGCGGGCACGGCGAGCGCGAGACGAGGCAGCTGCTGGAGGCGGCGGAGCAGGCGCCTAGCGCCGACCACCTATTACTAACTAATGCAATAAAACCTGCGAGATTCTATTGGTGGGGGCGGAGAGTGGTTGCTGTTAGAGACGACAGACCACCACCCGGCCAATCGGCCACCCGGTATTACCTAATCGACGGCTCCATAGTCGGGATTTCTTCAACATAGAGTAGCTGCCGTTGTTGAGGTCGCGTGGCCAGTCGGCGCTTAGAATGAAACTGAAGAAATGAAACAACAGCCACTTTCGCCTATCTGATATACATTTTTAATGATGGTACAGGTACAAAATTAAAAGCCATAAAACTCATACTCAAAAAAATATTTAATAAGTGTGACCGCAAGGGCCTCTGAAATTTACGCAATAAAACAACACAATTTAATTAAAGCAGATAATTGAATTTTTATTTGATTTAGATATAAAGAAACACTACAATGTTCTCCATGATCTCCGCCTAATAAAGATAATGTTCCATCAACAGCAAGTCGGCAGTAGCGGCTGCCAGTACCGCGTGCGGCCCGCGTCGCCCGGCGCGGCGGCGGAGCCCTCGCGGCCCGAGGCGCCGGAGCCCGACCCCGCGCAGCCCCACTTCGCCCTGCCCCCGCCCACCATGTCCTATGACGAGTACAGGTGAATATAATGACGTATAACCCCCTATTTATTCGTCTCAGCCGTCCGTAGGTCTGCTGTCCACGTCCGCTGCTGGGCATAGACCTTCCTCATAAATCTCCCAAGATCATGAGAGGGTTACTCGCCACTACACGCTTGGCAGGCGAGTTGGCGAGCGCAGGACGAGTTGTTGATACACGGCAAGACGCTGCTGACCATCTTCCGAGTGTATTATACCTTAGCAGATTCTTATTGCATCCACGGACAAGAAATGAGAGGCAACATTCCACTGCCCACGTCACGGCATCATATCCAAATACTTCAGGCCAAATTCGATGTGTACAAAATGTAAACATAAAATGTGAGTGATATTTTGAGTTACAGCTAAACATCATAAATAATATAATTTAGTCAGTCCATTTAGTCAGTATACATACTGTGTAGTCGGTGCTGTTTTGTTGCCAAATAAATGTCTATCTATCCATTTTATTGCCGTTTGAGTGGGGTGCCACCATTAGATTGCTGCCCCTCCTCTCACCTGTGTATGTAGTAAGAATCATGCCAACCCGGAAGATGGGCAGCAGCGTTTTTCTGTCTATTAACATCTCGTAAAGCGCTCGCCAACCCGCCTGCCGAGCCTGGGGAGAATGGCAACAACCCCCTGATGGTCATTTCTTGGTGATCCATGAGGGAGGACTATGTCAAGCAGTTTACGTCCTACGGCTGAGATGATGATGACGAGTCAGTACATTGGATCCCACAGCAATGCAAAGACACCTTCCAGTGATCGACCAGTCTAAACGGCAGGCTGATTACGTATCTCGCGACAGGTTTGCAACAGGCGTATAACTCGCGATCATCGCTGTCAAACGTCAATTGTTTGCTTTTGGTCAAACGATGACCGCGAGATTAATGCCCGTTACAGAGTTGATCGCGAGATGCGTAATCACCCTGAGGATGACTGTGGCCTCACTGGCCTTATCTATAATCCGTCTGGTCGTAACCGTGGAAAACAAAATCTATACTATCTATACTATAATATTATAAAGCTGAAGAGTTTGTTTGCTTGAACGCGCTAATTTCAGGAACTACTGGTCCGATTTGAAAAATTCTTTCAGTATTTAGCCCATTTATTGGGGAAGGCTATAGGCCAGAGGTCTCCAAACTACGGCCCGCGGGCCAAATCCGACCCGCCACTGCCATCAATCTGGCCCGTTACGTGTCACAATACACAATCAATAGTAATTGAAATGCAATAAAAGTCTATGTTTGCTCAGGTGGGCAGAAAAATTAAAATTGTTATGGCCCTTGCAACATACCAAAAAAGATATTATGGCCCCAAGGCTGAAGTTTGGAGATCTCTGCTATAGGCTATATACATCATAGCTATTCCACGCGGACGAAGTCGCAGAAGCTAGTAAGATAATAATTGGCGATGTATGCCCGTACGTGCGCAGGTCGTCCGCGTCCTACACGCCGCCGCAGCCGCCCGCGGCGCCGCAGCCGCAGCCGCCGCCGCCCGCCAAGCGCGAGCAGCACCACGCGAACGCTACCAAGAAGAAGGTTAGTAAGAAGGAGGTATGTCGACGTGGTAACACCCGTTTTTATTACGCTTCTGCTAATTTATATCACTTTGATTGAGACTGAATACTTTAGCTATGTTCTATTTTCATACTAATTTATTTATTTGCGAAACATGCGTTACGAAAGTGTCAACCGTGTTGTAATTAAGTACAGACATGATAAGCTCACAAGCATGCTTTTTTATCAGTCACTTTATGTTAGAACCTCCAGGTTTTGTATGGTTTTTGTACGGCGGTCGTAGAAGCACCTAACCTTGTTACCTTGCAGGGAAAGTGGAACGTCGTAGCAGGCGAACTGCAGAGGTGGTTTTGTCAGAATGGACTTATCCTGAACGTCACAAAAACCAACTTCATGCTTTTCAACCTTGCAGGTCACTCCAGCATACCGGTTTTTGTGAGCCCTGGAGGAGAGGTGGTAAAGCATGTTGATGTTACTTCCTTTCTAGGGTTTACTTTGGACGAAAGTCTAACCTGGGAAGCACACATAGATAAGCTATGCCTAAAATCGGTCGCTCTTGCTATGCTCTGTGGCGGCTCTCAGCTACGCTGGAGAGGGCTATGGTTCGGACCCTATATTTTGCTAGCGTCCATTCGCTTCTCCAATATGGTGTCGAGCTTTGGGGACGTGCATCCGATTGGGAACGAGCCTTCAGGCTGCAAAAGAGAGCGATTAGGGCAATAGTACGAATTCCTCAGGATCAATCCGCACGGCCGTATTTGGAGTCCTTAGGTATACTGACCTTACCCGCCCTTGTTATACTACAGTCTGCTATGTATGTACGAAATCACTTAGATGAGTATACAAGGTGTGGAGATGGTCACAAATACGGCACGGACAACGGCCAAAAGCGCTGCCACGGCGGCTTGCAAAGACGTCGAAGCTACTGCACGTGATGGGGACGGCTGTGTACAACCGAACTCCGGAGTCTATCACGAGTGCACCGTCCACGCAATCTTTTAAGGATAAATTAAAGAAGTGGCTAATTTCCCAAACAATTTATAATGTTAATGAATTTTTGTTGTGAATCATCATCTCTTATTGCACATAATTTAACCTAACCTGAATATCTGAGGGATTTAACTAAATAGTAGTTATTTTATACTCCCCCAAGGTATGTACCCGCATTCTATTTTCCCATGTGCACTATAACAGGATTTCTAACATCCGAAATCTTTGAAACTGTCTTGTTTAATATTTTAATTACTTTTAATGGATATTTACTATGATATGAGTGTTTTAAGTCTCTCTCAAAGAAAAACTGAGTTTAGGGAAACAGTTCTTTTCTTTGAGATACTATTGCGACGCAGCTACACGCGCAGTAGCTATAAAACACGCTTATCTATAATCATGGCGCTTGTAACTGCATCGAAATATCTGTGACGATTGATTCACCTGTTACAACTTTACTTCGCTCAGAAAGAAACTCACACAGAGCTCACACAGAAACTCTATTTCTGTTTGCACGAAATAAGTAACAAAATACATTCAATCGGTTATTGGTTCTACAATTAAGTGCTATGAATAAAACACTGGCAGAGTTAAGTTGAAAAACGTATTTTTAAAAGTGGTTAAATTAACATAACAATTCTCAATCTACACCGCTTACAGCTGCATAATCAAAGCTATATCCACCAAGCAGATATCACACCACTTATACTCCCCAGGGTCGGCTTGCGGGGAGGTCGCGGGGCGCGGGCGCCCTCAGCGGCGCGAGCGCAGACAGCGGCGTGGCCTGCGCCGCGCCGCCCGCCGCCTACTCCGCTATGGACGTGGACGGGGAGACGGACTC
Source organism: Pasiphila rectangulata (assembly GCA_963082625.1). Classification (NCBI taxonomy): domain Eukaryota; kingdom Metazoa; phylum Arthropoda; class Insecta; order Lepidoptera; family Geometridae; genus Pasiphila; species Pasiphila rectangulata. Next base: position 4,064,563 of record OY720244.1, on the reverse strand, counting down.
CAACCACGACACGGCGCTGACGCTGGCCTGCGCGGGCGGACACGAGGAGCTGGTGGAGCTGCTGCTGTCTAGGGGCGCGGATATCGAGCATCGCGATAAGAAGGTAAAATAGATGCGCGCCATACGCGGTAAAAGACCGACATAAGACGGAACGGCTCGCTCCTAATTGGAACGTTCCAATGTATTTGGCCGCATGCCGTGGGGTGCCGGCTGTAGAATGTTGCCCCTCCTCTCTTGCCCGTGGATGCAGTAAGAATCTGCTAAGGGATGCCTTGGGAAGACGGGCAGCAGCGTCTTCCGCGTCTTCAACACCCTATACTGCGCTCGCCAACCCGCCTGCCAAGCGTGGCGAGTATGGCAACAACCCCTTATGATTGTAAAAACAAGGACCAGGCCCCGAGTCCCCGGCAGCCCCGCTAGTCGTGGCTACGGTAGCGGCCACGGTAACGGCGGGGCTAGGGGTGCTAAGAATCCCCGGGAGACGGACGGCTACCAACCCCAACGACGACCACTGGCCCTGGTAACACACAACATCCGCACTTTGAGGACAGACGAAAAGATTGTTGAGCTGGAAGAAGAAATGAGTAGGCTACACTGGGACATTTTAGGATTATCAGAAGTCCGTAGAGAGGGCGAGGACACGATATCCCTTAAGTCCGGTAATCTACTCTACTACCGGGAGGGCGACCAACAGTCCCAAGGTGGTGTCGGGTTTCTCGTTCACAAGTCACTCGTTAACAACATTGTCACCATCGACAGTGTGTCGAGCAGGGTCGCATACCTAACACTCAGAATATCTAAAAGATATTCGCTTAAGGTCGTTCAGGTATATGCGCCGACCTCGTCACACCCAGATGAAGAAGTAGAGTCTATGTATGAGGACATTAGTAGGGCCATACATACAAATAAAACTCACTTCACTGTTGTTATGGGGGACTTCAATGCAAAGTTAGGCAAGAGAAGCGATGATGAGTTGAGAGTGGGGCAATTTGGGTATGGGCAACGGAACCCCAGGGGACAGAGGCTGGCCGATTTTCTGGAGAAAGAAGGACTCTTTATGATGAATTCTTTCTTCCAGAAGCCGCCTCACAGGAAATGGACCTGGATGAGCCCCGATGGTTCCACGAGAAATGAGATTGATTTCATCTTGACCAACAAGAAACGGGTATTCAATGATGTCACTGTGATTCACAGGGTGAAAACCGGAAGTGATCACCGAATCGTTAGAGGCACATTGAATATGAACGTAAGACTTGAAAGGTCCCGTCTGATGAAATCTACGCTCCGACCCACTCGCGCACATATCCAAAACCTCGAGAGCTTTCAACTCGAACTTTCAAATCGCTTTGATTGTCTGGGTCTCGAAGAACATGCATCAGTGGACGAGATCAATAACAGGTTCGTAGAAACTGTCCATACGGTGGGGTCTCAGTTCTTTAAGACGCCCCGTACAAATAGACCTCAGAAACTCTCTGATGACACTCTTAACCTCATGGCTGAACGACGCTCATTACGACTGCAGTCTCCCGATGATGCTAAGTCACATAGGCAGCTCAATAGACAAGTTTGGAAATCCTTGCGGCACGATATTCGTACCTTTAATACAGCTCGTATTAAAGATACGATAGAGCGGAACAAAGGCTCCAAAGTGTTCGCGAGAGATATGTCTATTGGGCAAAGCCAGATGACGAAGCTGAAGAGGGAAGATGGCAGCATAGCGTCAAGTAAAGCCGATGTGTTAAGGGAAGTCGAAAGGTTCTATGGACAGCTCTACGATTCGGTCACTAAACCTGTTTGCAGTGTGGCAGAAGACCCTAGAGCCAAGCTGACCCGACATTATACCGAAGATATCCCGGACATCAGCCTGTACGAGATCAGGATGGCCCTAAAACAGCTTAAGAACGACAAGGCGCCGGGGGAGGACGGAATCACGTCAGAGCTTCTGAAAGCGGGTGGATCACCGATACTTAAAGTCCTTCAGAAGCTCTTCAACTCCGTCTTGCTCGAAGGTATTACGCCAAAAACATGGAACAAAAGCGTCGTGGTACTGTTCTTTAAGAAAGGTGACAACACCTTGCTTAAGAACTACAGACCGATCTCGCTTTTGAGCCATGTTTATAAGCTGTTCTCAAGGATCATCGCAAATCGTCTCGATCGCAGGTTTGATGACTTCCAGCGTCCCGAACAAGCCGGGTTTCGAAAAGGCTACAGTACCATAGACCACATTCATACGCTGCGGCAAGTGATACAGAAGACCGAAGAGTATAACTTGCCGCTATGTCTCGCGTTTGTGGACTATGAGAAAGCCTTCGATTCGATCGAAACATGGGCGGTGCTCGATTCTCTCCAACGATGCCGAATTGACTATCGGTATATCGAAGTGTTGAAGTCTTTGTATAGAAACGCCACTATGTCAGTCCGAGTACAGGAACAGAGTTCGAAGGATATTCCCTTAAAAAGAGGCGTAAGGCAGGGAGACGTTATTTCTCCGAAACTGTTTACGACCGCTTTGGAAGATGCCTTCAAGCTCTTGGAATGGAAAGGACTAGGCATCAACATTAACGGCGAATACATGACTCACCTTCGGTTTGCCGACGATATTGTGGTCATGGCAAAGTCGATGGAGGAACTCGGCACGATGCTCGAAGGCCTCAATCGAGTCTCCCAACGGGTAGGCCTTAAAATGAACATGGACAAGACGAAGGTTATGTCGAATGTCCATGTGGTGCCTGCCCCAGTTATGGTTGAGAACTCGGCTCTCGAAGTTGTCGACGCGTATGTATACCTAGGACAAACTGTCCAGTTAGGTAGGTCCAACTTTGAGAAAGAGGTCAATCGACGAATCCAACTCGGATGGGCAGCGTTTGGGAAACTACGCAACGTTTTTTCGTCCAAAATTCCTCAGTGCCTTAAGACGAAAGTCTACGATCAATGTGTGTTACCAGTGATGACATATGGAACCGAAACGTGGTCATTCACGATTGGCCTCATGAATAAGCTCAGAGTCGCTCAACGAGCTATGGAGAGGGCTATGCTCGGGGTTTCTTTACGCGATCGAATCAGAAATGAGGAGATACGTAGAAGAACTCGGGTCACCGACATAGCCAAACGGATTAGCACGTTGAAGTGGCAATGGGCAGGCCATGTAGCTCGCAGAACAGATGGCCGATGGGGCCGAAAAGTTCTCGAGTGGAGGCCACGGACCGGCAAGCGCAGCGTAGGACGTCCACCAACAAGATGGGATGATGACCTGGTGAAGACCGCAGGTCGACGGTGGATGCAGATCGCTTCCAACCGCAACAACTGGAAATCCATGAGGGAGGCCTATGTCCAGCAGTGGACGTCCTACGGCTGAAATGATGATGATGATGAATGTATTTGGCGCGCGCTCCAAAGCGGTATCTATTTCGCCAATATTCGACCTCCTGGAGAGCGTAGTGAATAAGCGGCATAAGGCTGTTTTTGCACTAACTACAGAATTTAGTGTAAAGTCATTCATATATAGTATATTGATACAGAAGTTTATGTATTGATTATTCCACATTACAAAAATACATGATGGAATTCAATTAGTACAGTTGTACTGTCTGCGTCCTATGGACTTCGCAATAAACTTTCTGTTTACTATAACATAAACTAAATCAACTTTTTGTCACACAGGGCTTCACACCTCTAATCCTCGCGGCGACGGCCGGCCACGAGAAAATAGTAGAGATCCTATTAAACCACGGAGCGGACATCGAGGCGCAGTCAGAGCGGACGAAGGACACGCCGCTGTCACTCGCCTGCAGCGGCGGCCGCTACGAAGTCGTGGAGCTTATCCTTTCGCGCGGCGCTAACAAGGAGCACCGTAACGTGTCCGACTACACGCCGCTGTCGCTAGCCGCTTCGGGGGGATATGTTAATATCATCCGGCTGCTGCTTACACACCAGGTATGTTTTAATAGGTCGCTCACGAGATATCGCGAAATCCTATGTCATAATCCGGTTCAATAAATTAAAATCGTCGCATTGAAATTGTTAGCTATTTGGTTCAAGTCGTTTTCTCGCTTCGTGAAATTTTGAAGGGCTTATGCATGTTGCTAATCTTCCTTCAAATAAATGTAAATACATAGGACGATGTTTAACTATCGAATAATGTCATGTGGATAAAACAACAGCTTGCTACTATGAATGATGCAGCTACCTAATTAATCACGCTATGGACAAATACTTCAAGACTAATGTTGTAAATTAATTCCATAGATATACTATTGCTAGTATATTTTTACAGCACTTAATTCTAATATATATTTCAGGCGGAAATCAACTCCCGCACCGGCTCAAAGCTAGGCATCTCCCCTCTAATGCTGGCTGCCATGAACGGCCACACGGCGGCCGTGCGGCTGCTGCTCGACTGCGGCTCCGATATCAACGCGCAGATCGAGACCAACAGAAACACTGCCCTTACGCTAGCTTGCTTCCAAGGTAAGAACACATCAAGCTTTTGTAGGAAGAGAAAGGCAAAATCGTACAGTCTTTTGCGCAAACATTTGGTAAACTCGAGCTACCATCATATTCAAAGATATCAAATAACCTCACTTACTGTTTACAGGTCGTCACGAAGTCGTGAGCCTTCTCCTAGACCGCAAAGCGAACGTAGAACACCGAGCTAAGACCGGTCTCACCCCCCTAATGGAGGCTGCGAGTGGGGGTTACGTGGAGGTCGGCCGAGTGTTGTTAGACAAGGGGGCCGACGTCAACGCGCCCCCCGTACCTTCGTCGAGAGACACTGCCCTAACTATAGCCGCGGATAAAGGACATACGAAGTTCGTCGAGCTATTACTGCAAAGGTAAGATTATGGTACCTCGGAACAACCAACACTTGGCTATATAAGGGGGTAGATGGGGCGACCCATTTGTTTCTTTTTATCCAGCCTCGGCTTAAAGCTGTATTACACTACACGGTATTCTGCGCCCGGTAGTTAGGGCGATTAGGGAGCAAGGCCTGCCGCGGTCGCGCTAGTTAGGGTCCCTTACGATCTAACTCTTATTACACCACTCTTAGTTAGGGTTCCCTGGGGTCCCTGAATACCGTGTAATGTAATACAGGCTTTGTGGTGCCTTAATGTCACAGAGCAATTATGATATGATGAATGTTAACTATTAACATCTTAACTTTATAATCGTCTCCCTATTCTCAGACGAGCGGCGGTAGAAGTGAAGAACAAGAAGGGAAACTCGCCGCTATGGCTCGCCGCGAACGGGGGCCACCTAGCTGTAGTAGAAATGTTGTACGGAGCCGGAGCCGATATCGACTCACAGGACAATAGAAAGGTAACGAGTATCTAATCTAACTATTAACACTTAGCAAGTTTTTTGCTGTTTCTTGTCATCAAATTATAAAAACTTCCTTTTAAAAGCTTTTAGGAATTTAATTATGTATAGCGAATACATTTGCATCGATATTTTTTGTATAAAGTTACCTGTATGTAAATCGGGTATATTATTTTCAGACAAAATGACGCGGTGCATACATTTCAAGCTTTTTTTTTGCTTTGAGTTTATTTATTACTTGGTTGTAGACACTGACAGTGAAATAGTAGTATTGGTCTGATTTATTTTTATTTTTGTAACGTAGGTTTCTTGCCTGATGGCGGCTTTCCGAAAAGGCCACACCAAAGTGGTCAAATGGATGGTCGGCGTCGTCACGCAATTCCCATCCGACCAGGAAATGACAAGGTATGCACTCTATCTAACCCTAATACGTAGTTTTGCATATACCAAAGCAGATTAAATAAATGCAAATCCAGTTTGATACGTAATCTTGTCTTTTCCAGGTACATTTGTACCATATCCGACAAAGAGTTACTAGAGAAATGTCAGGAGTGTGTGCGGGTAATCCGCGCGGCTAAGGAGACGCAGGCGGCGCGGGCCAATCAGAACGCGACGATCCTTCTGGAAGAGCTGGACGCGGAGAGGTGTCGGGAGGAAAGTCGCCGGCAGGCGGCCGCGAGGCGCCGGGAGAGGAAGAAGAAGAAGAAGCTAGAGAAGAAAGTGAGTGCACTATCGCGGTTGGGGGTTGAGTTGTGGGTAGTAGCTTCGAGTTTTGTAATGGGGTTTATTTTGTGCTGTGTCATGAACACGCTTTGGCTTGAGTTAGAAAAAGCAAGAAATGAAAGTGAGGAGTGTTTAAACGATCGTAGTTGACTTTGCAGTTAAAGCTAGTAGCTTTAAATTTTGGAATGGGGCTAAGTAATGGGTTTTTGTATTGTGATGTCTCTTAGAATCGCTTCAGCTTGAGTTTTCGAAAACTTTGACACCAGGAAATTTTAAATGACTGTTAGGTATAGAAAGGTCATATTTTACCTATAATATTAGGCCATAAACAAGAGGCTTGTGAAATAAATGTTTATAATTTTTCTCTACATTAATTTAAAAATATTGATTAGATAATATTATTAGAATTAAGTACTAATCATTCTGTTTGGAAATGTTTCTGGGAGGTTTGCTCAGCAGTAGTATAGAATAAAACTTGGAAAATATAGTTGGGATAGGTGGCTAAAATAGCCAGACTCCTACTTTCCATAACTTTTATTTTACTGTAAATATCAATCTACAGATGATTACAAAAAGTATTGTATTTGACTGAATACAATATGACGTTTTGCAAGGGATTTGTAATTTTTAATGAGAATATTAATAAAGATCTTAAAACTATGTAACTGACTAGTTAAACCTTAACTTCAAGCTCAGCCGTATTCATTAGAACCGGTAAACGAATAGAGCGATAAATATAGTGATATACAGTCGACTGAACAGGAGGAGAAACGCAAGGCGGTGGATCCCGAGAAGAGTTCGCTCTACGACAAGCAGGACGAGGTGTCGGAGAGCGGCGAGGGCGACGACGAGCCGCCCGCCAAGGAGGAGGGCGACTCCGGCATCGACGCCAACTCGCAGGTACCAGCACACGACCACTCTGCGCTCTAGGCTAGGTCGGCGTGCGTGTCTCCCTCTGCCCACCATTCTCCTTGTTGAATAAGTAGGGTCGACGTCAACGGACTTCTTTCTCACTCATATCATCTGACTAAAGAAACCAAAGAGGGAGGTGACTCCGGCATCGACGCCAACTCGTAGGTACCAGCAGCACGAGCACTCTGCGCTCTAGGTTATGCCGCCATAACGTGTCCTCCTCTGCCCACCATTCTCCTTGTTGAAATAAGTAGGGTTGACGTCAACGGACTAGAACCTCACTCATATCATCTGACTAAAGAAACCAAAGAGGGAGGTGACTCCGGCATCGACGCCGACTCGCAGGTACGAACAAAACTATTTCTATACTTACCAATTTCGATGTAAACGGAAAATAAACAAACCATAAGTAATAAAAATAACCGAGAAGATTTCGCTCTACGACTAGCAAGATGGGGACTCCAACTCGCAGGTACCAACAAACACAAGCATTCTGCACTACTTACCAATTTCGATGAGAGGATTATCAAACCCTAGGTACTTAACCTAATAAAAATCACCGAGATGAGTTTACGCTCTACGACAAGCAGCTCATCCTGCTGTCGGAGAGCGGAGACTCCGGCGTCGACGCCAACTCACAGGTACGAACAAACAATAGGATTCTACACTCTATACTTCAGCAAAATACTACGACAATCACTAGCAGACACGTGTGCAAAAAATCTAGGTGATGTCGGCATACGTCGTGTTTTTCTCCATGTAGAAATCGAGTTGACGTCAAACGCCAACTTCACACGTACTTCTCGCTCACTTATATCATCTAACTAAAGAAACCAGAGGGAGGTGACTCCGGCATCGACGTCGAACATGGGTGTTGTTTTATTCGAGGTCAATCTAGCGATCGATGGGACTTTTGACATGGTATTGTAATTGACGTATTAATGACCTGTTTTGCTTGTTAAAGCGATCTCAGCACTTTTTCACGTCTACTTTGGCTGGACTATACAGGGTGGATCTTTGAGATAGGATAGACAGTCAGGTCTCTACTGGGCCGTGGTTCGACTACTAGAATTGTCAGAGTTCGCGATAAACTTATTTAATCCACCTGTATAGAATAATATTTATTTCTATAAATAATAAATAAAGGCTCGAATTTTAATCCAACCGGGAGGTAAAGTACTCTTTACAATGGCGATAGCAAATTTCACATAAAAGGAAATAATTCCTTTAAGAAATTTGCTATCTCTTAATTTTTAAGATTTTGCCCTAAATTACATTTAAAAATTCCATCGTGTATAATGTAACATATAACTTCTGCAGGGCTCCTGCTCGTCGTCGGACGTGAAGGCGGCGCCCGCGCAGAGCGCAAAGGTGAAGAAGAAGAAGCAACGGGACGAGAAAAACGCGCCGCCCTCCGCCGCGCCCACCAATAAACAAACGGAAAAGGTGACAACATAGCCAGCCCCCTTACTTACCTATACCTCAGGCGAAAGCCTTCAGTGTGTGTTAAACTAGTGATGACTTATGGAACCCAGACATGATCCTCCACTACTGGTGTTATGAAAAGGCTCAGAGGCGCTCAACGAGCTATGGAGAGGGCTATGCTCGTTGTTTCTCTACGGGATCGAATCAGAAATTAGGAGATACGTAGAAGAACCTGGGTCACTGACATAGCCAAACAGATTAGCTCGTTAAAGTGACAACGGGTTGGCTGGCCATGTAGCTCGATAAACACTTCACTTACACTACTTCCTAAAAAGTTAGTGAAACAACAGTATCAATATTACTGTGAAACTGATTCTTAACAGACTCCCACCATCCTGCTAAAAATTGCTAATGACTGGTCTATAAACTTGCTCACAACCTAAATTATGTTTTATTCGTGAGCCTTTGTTTAGTATAATGTTTGTAACAGTTTTATTTCTAAAAAAATGTAGGCGGTTATAAAATATAAACGTAATAGTAATAATTATCTTATTTTTCCACAGACTAAACCCAAATTAGAGACTAAAACGGAGAAAGAGAGCACCCCGAAACCTGACCTTCAAAAGAAACAGGAGAAAGAGAACGTGGCTCCCCCCTCCCGCCCCACCACGCCCAAGCCCGCGCCCCTCGAGCGGCGCGCGGAGAAAAAGGACAAGTGAGTGAACTTAGAGCATAGTCGTGTTATAGAAAGGAACATTACAAACAAAGTTTTGTCTCCGACGGGATCGATACCGCAACGTCCAGACGAACAGAATATCTCCAAAGATATCTGCTAGATGGCGCTAAACGGTGCTACAAAACCGGTAAAAAGCATTTAAAATTTTTGACCTGACGGTTAGTGTCAGTGTAGACGAAACACAGGGCAGCATGGTGTTTGCCTGAACATTGCGGGAGCGAGCCCCGTCGGAGACAAAATTTTGATTGCATTTTCATTTCTATAAATGATACCATAGTGTGAGTTTACGTTTAAAAACAGAAAATGATGTATTGGTTGGTGTTGGTTATGGAGTGGAACTTAGCTAACATCGGCTTGAAGGTATGCGATGTCGCTCTCTCCCGGAAAAATAATGATCATGACCATCCACGACCGAGGACTGCCTCTGTTTGCGCGACAGTTCGAAAATATGCAAAAAGTTTTATTATTAGATGTGGCAGATATTTGCCTCATGCACAGAGGCCCTGCCGCATGTAACTGAATAATGAACTTTTCTTTAAACATTTTAGCCTGCTGGGCAAAGGCCTTCCTCAAATAATTATACCTGTCAACCCTAGTTTTTGCAGTTTCTAACCAGTCTGGTTAATTACGTATATTTTCACTAAATTGTTTGATTCAACGACGTACCATCTATTGGTGGAAAATATACGTAAACACATCACATTTCTAACTAGCCTTCTTAAATATGAATGCTTACAAGTTCTTAAATTCTTATTTTATTTGGAAAGCAAACTCTTTTTCGGTTTACGGCGTAGTTTCATGGATTAATTATTTCTCTCATTTACTATTCCGGACATTTTATCCTAAAAATTTGATAAGTATTGCTTGCATTGTTGTACAGAAAATTTTTGCATGCATGTACTTACGAGATTGCTTGTTGCTTTTATATTTGTGCTATTTTCTATAGGGATAGGCTATACTGCTGTGACCAAATAAATGAATAGGCTGTATAACAACGATAAAGTATCAAACCACCAGTAATATATAATATACGTTTACATGCCTACACATTTTTTGGTTAAAGCTCAAAAATAAAAATATTTTTTACAGAAAAACCGAAGAGGATAGCACTAAGAGCAATACCGTACCGAATGTTAAATACGGCAATAATTCTAGAAAGAGTCAAGTGTTCGAATCCACTAGGCACAATATGGATAAAGATGATGTCGATACAACAGAGAAAAATAAAAAATCACACGTGAACCAGTAAGTGTCGACGCCATATTGTAAATCATGATTCACATTGACATTTCGAATAGTCACAGGAAACACAACGTACGATATTCATAAATCTTACTCGAAGTATCTTCGGTTAGTCATACGTCATAGCATGAACTCTATTCTGAATTCATCAAAATTTGATTTAAGTCCTAAATCGAGAAATATTTGGTTCATAAGAAATATATGATATATATAGAAATCAAAAACATAAAAGTAATTAATTATTGTAATAAATGTAGGATTGAAGATCTGGAACTGATGATATTAAAATTTCGGGTTTAATCCGGCAGGAGAAAAGCATGCTTGGTTCAATTAATTTTTACGCATGACATTTGAGTTTGGTTTCGCTGTGGTAGTCTTGGTTGGATTGCTATACACACGTAGTGAATATATTTTGATGTGACGGTTAATTGTATATTCATTTGCAGTAAAAACCTGTATATTGCTTAAAATAATGAGTAAACCAAATATTTAATAAAATTACTTAAAATTAACGCAACATGAACAAATGGTCTGCTATGGTTAAAATTACAGAATGTAGAAGATAACAAGTTTGACAATAGCATACAGCCAATTGCTATTTCTTTTCTCACATTGCCGTTTTTAGTCGAATGATTATACTGGACATTTCACATGTATAGCACCATCAAACCCCTACAACCAGCCTTATAAACACTTAGCACCCAGCGCCAAGTGAAGGGCCGGATTTAGAGCTATAGAGCATATAGCTCGTATTACCATCAGCTTCCGGCCCCTATGAAGTGTGTGGACGTACTATTACGACGACCTCTATGGGTCAGTTGGTCTGATAGCCGGTTTAGACGCAAGAGATTGCGGGTTCGATTCTCGTCGGGAGACAGATGTTTGCTTTTCTGCAGATATTTGTCTCGGGTATGGGTACTTTTCTATGTATTTACAATTAAAAAGAAAGAAGTATTCTAGCAACGTTCAATCTTTTACCCATAACACAAGCGCCGCTTTTCTGGGGTTAGATTAGTGCTGTGTGAATTGTCCAGGATTTGCAGGATTAAAATATTTTCTAACCTATATATTCATTGCGGCCTCATATTCAACACTCAGTTATAGACTAATTACTTATTAAATGAATCAACAGTTATTCAGCTGTTTTACACTAAACTGCGAATTAAGTACTGATAAATTTAATTAGCGTTGTATAAGTAAGATATTTTTGTTGTCAAATTGTTTGCATACAATATGGCTACAGTAATATTGCCCACCTTCGTAGTGCGCAGACTAGATAGTTCAATGTAACCGTTTGCAGATGGGAGGTTGATACCAAAACGACGTCTCCGAAAGGCGCCACCGCGAGCGCGCGCCGCGAGGAGGGATGGAAGGAGGTCGTACGCAAGTCGAGCGTGCAGACGCTCTCTACGCTTGAACCTGGGTACGTATTCTACTAAACACTGAGTTAAAGTTTATTATAAAGTACATTTTAAGACTAGCTGCTGCGCGCGGCTTAGCTCGTGTTTTTATTATGTAGCCTTCCTCGATGAAAGTCAGCAACACTTGATATCTTTGCACTAAGCTTGCCTGGATACAAGGCAGAAGTCCTGAGTTCTTTTCTTACGTAGATGTTCAAGTTCTTCAATTGTGGTAGATTTTAGGTATGGGTCTAACCAAAGCTCGTTTCCAACAATTTGGGAACTCATTAGTAAGGATAGACCTTTCATTTCTTTGAAAAGGATAGGACCTGTTAATTATATTTGTAATTTGCGTTAAGGTTTCCGGTAAAGTAAGCTTAATCATTTCCGCAGTCAACCCGTCATAACCAGCTGCATTAGTGTCTATGTACATAATGAATTTTCCTATAATTTCTTCTGATACAGTTTGCAGAGAAAATATATTACAGGCTTTTTACGATTTGATTTAAAAAAGGAATAAAGGTCATTGTCAATTTTTCCAGAGCCTGGTATTTTAAGAAAATGATTATTTATAAGGTTAGGATCAAGCAGATGGTTAGGAATACTACTAATATTTTTATTAAAAGTGTTTATTCTTTTACTATTTTAAATTCCGCATATTTTTTGGTTGACGTAAGTTACGGTTGATATATGGTCGAAAAATGCCGTTTTTTCCCTTTCCAGAGCTCCAGTGACGCGATTTTTAGGCTCTTGTAGTAATTGAGAGACAAGTTCGTTTTCGTAGAATTGGCTTTGACATTGTGCTCTATCTCGTAACCGCATCATAAGTCTTGCTGTATCTGTTAGCCACGGTTTGGGAGACTACAACCTTCTTTCGCTTAAGAGGAGCGTTTAAATGTAATAAACGATTTAATCTATTATTAAATTCCCTAGCCTTAAAAACAAGTTAATCCACGGCTCGACTTTACTTACTTCTGGACGATAGAGCCATCTTTCTGAGACGACCACCATAACCCCCTCCTGCCACCGTTGCCTCGCCATGTTACTCTAAAACGATTGATATTGTTTCAGGTGCAAGAAGGTATCAGTAGCGTCCCACGCAATATCGCGGGTGATCGGGCGCGCGGGGACCAACATCAACGCCATCCGCGCGGCCACCGGCGCGCACATCGAGGTCGACAAGCAGAGCAAGGGACAGGGCGAGCGTATCATCACCATCAAGTAAGTAACTGCTACTTTTTTTTGAGTTTTTCTTGCTACCCTACTGCAGGACAAAGGCCTCCCTTCCTTATGTCATCAATATCTTTCTTGCACCTGCTTCTTACATTGCTCTTGACAGAATTGCTCTGAAGTCGCGGATTGGGGAGAGTTGTCCCCTGACCCTAGCTGCTGGCCAGCTCCTTGAAATACCGGACGAGGAAGCGCCTTCTAGTCCAATGTTGCTGTGCCCTATCAGGATTTATTTATATTTGAAACATAATCTACCTGTATTAACAACATAAGTGCAATAAACGATTTTGATTTGGACCTGGACCGTTCGTTGGCAGCATTTCCTTACCATATCTACATGTGATGCAGATTCATACATCATTGCTCCCCTGCTCTTAACTATCTCCTTGAATTGTGAGGAAACCGGCGGTTATTACCGAGTCGTCTGCCTATCTTGTAGAAGGACGTCATACGCTGCGTTTGCCGGTCCGTGGAATCCATTCAGTCGTGAACTTTGCAACCCTATCGGTCATCTCTTCTGCGCGCTATATGGCCAGCCCATTGCCACTTCAACCTGCTAATTCGTTTGGCTAAGTCGGTGACCCGAGTTTTTCTACGTATCTCCTCATGTCTGATTCGATCCCATAGAGAAACCCCGCATAGCCTAATATCTCCCTGCATCAACGCGGCATCAGACTGTTAGAGCTTCCCAAAATATTGCGGGTAATCAGGCGCGCGCTGTCGAAGGCGAAAAGATCATCCCGCGTTTGTATTTTTAACTTCTATGTTCAATTTATCTCTAGGTTTCCTGTTTAAGAGTATCAGGGTGACGGACGCAATGCCATGCAGTGTTAGCCACGTGTTTAGTGAACGTGATCACCGTGATATTCCAATGGTAATGTGTAGATGTCCACTTTACAATCAGGTGGGCTTTTGTCTCGTCATTTAGTCTAAAAAATCACATACTATAAATAAAAAAAAACATGTTATTGCAGATTCCTTAAGAATTGTTTCGTGTCAACAAGATACAATATGGTTGTATTTCCAGGGGTTCAGCGGAAGCGACGAAGCAGGCCGCGTCTCTGATAGCGGCGATGATCCGCGACCCGGAGGCCGACATCGCGCAGCTGCTGCCGCGCGCCAAGCCCACCCCGCCGCAGCCCCCGCAGCCGCAGCCTAAGCCGCCCAAGCAACCCGCGCCCAAGGTACATACTTAAATCATCTATCGTCATCTCAGTAAGACTGCTGTCCACGTCTGCTGGACATGGGCCAAAAGCTTGTCGAATATCCTCTTCAATAAGAAGAGTTCAATCTTACCATAATAAGACCGCACCGTTTTGTTTCCACACGAAATAAGTGAGCTCAGTCATTTGAAATCAATGTACTTCTAAACACAGTGTTAGCCGGACGTGGTGTGTGTTATTTCACGAAATTTCCTGCAACACGATTGCACAATAAATGGTAACAAAAACAGTAGTTTGGTTTATTGCCAAAATTGGTGTGAGCGCGTCGGCATTATTGTTAACACATATACATTATATAGAGATTGGTGGCGATTCTGTTGTTGCATTAACTAGCTAAATTAATGTACCTAAGTGTAAAATAGTTTTTGGTCATGGCACGTCTATAAATCTTTGCATATTAGAACGGAATAGTTAAACGTAAAGTAATATAAATGTTCGTATCTCCAGACGGTGACGACGGCGACCCCCCTGGCGGCCGGCGCGCGCACCGCCGCGGCCGCGCGCGCGCCGGCCAAGCCCGCGCCGCACGCCGCGCCGCGCGCCGCCGCCCCGCGACTGCACGCCCCGCAACGTGAGTCTAGTATATATTTATACAGCGTCAGCAATTGGTATTCATGCTGTATGAGGCGCTGCAAGGCCTGGGACTAGATGAAGGCTTGCACCTATACCATTATTCCAGATTAGTTGGCTTTCTTTCCTTTGACTAATTTAAAGGAAAGGACAGTAAAGAACAGAACTGAACCTCAGTCGCGGACTGGTACACAGTCTGCTGATCTGTTATCACGACCAGAATTAGAAGTCAAGTCAAAGACAGTCACTCAGGGTCTTGTTCAAAAATAATTTCTTTAACAAAAACTCAAGGCATTCCTAAAAACGTCCAAGCATTGCCAAGACTTTACTTAGTACATGTATCCCTTTCCCCACAGCCACAACGCCAGCAGAGAAGCGGCCAGTGTCCTCTGCGGCCGCCACAGCACCGTCCACCACAGCGGCGGCTAAGGGCGGCGTGTCGTACACGGGCGCTATAGTGGGCGCGCGCTCGCACACCTTCGCGGCCAAACTCACCGCGTCCACCGCGCCGCTACCTCAGACGCCGCAGGACAAACCGAGACCGCAACAGGTAACACTCCTATTTTCTATAGCTATAGTAGTCCTACAAGAGAATTATTGCATGCATTCTTGCGCCGCGCAACTACCTCCGCCGCAGGTCAGACCGAGACAAAGCAAAGGTCGTGACTAAATTTAAGCACCGCGAAGTTTTAAGATTACCAGGCAGACCGTTAGCCAGGTGGTCGAACGACATTGTAAGAGTAGCGAGAAACCAATTAGTGCAGTTGGCGCAGGGTCGGAAGGAATGGCGTGATGAAGAGGAGGCCTATCTCCACGGGTTAATGTGGGCTGATAAGATAAAGTTTATTGCTTCATAATAGGAACTTATATAGGATGTTATAAACACATCTTTATACTATTACTAGCTGTCCCGGGGAACTTCGTATCGCACCTACTACAACCGCTGCTTACAACTTACCCACCAACTACCCTACAACTACGAATTTACGCAACGAAAAGTAGCCTATGTCCGTAACCATGGTCTAATCTACTCCTATACTAAAATTCATCCCAATTGATTTAGCGGTTTTGACGTGAAAAGGGTACATACATACATACGTACATTCTTACTTTCACTTTATATTTTAGTAGGATGACACTAGATAGAAATAATGATCAAACAAATAAATAAGTTTCTATAAATAAGTAAGTATAAGTAAATTTCATTTTATTACTTTGCTTCTAGATTAATGTAGAGGCTATAAATTCTTTGTAAGTTTGATAGGTAGATAGATAGGTAGACGTATAATTTTTATCTTCAGCTGCCGACTAGTACGGTATCATTCAAAAATCTAAGACGTACAAATCCTGCTGAATAAATTTGATCCTTAGCCCATTGACTTACGTGTCACCTCTCCTCAGCCCCCCACCAGCACGGTGTCGGCGGTGTCGCCGGTGGCTCGAGAGCCTTCCCCCGTGCCCGCCTCCACGCCTCAGCCGGAAAAGACGGAGCCGGAAGCCCGTGTGCCCGAGAGAAATTTGCAGGTAAACTTTGACTGGCTGTCCTAATATTTTTCATAGTTATAAGGGTACTTCATCGCGTACCTTATTGATTAATAATATCCCGAACGTCTACGTGGTACGTCTAAGAACTAGTGTAATTCCATTATGTCAATATTGGACTACAGTGCACGGACCACTGCGCAGTGAACTAAGTCTAATATTTGTATCCTAACTAGGTATACACTATTATTCTGTGTGTATTTTTTTATTGTTTATATTAAAACATGTGTGGCTAACTGGAACTGTGTGACATTAATTTCTCTAATCTATGGATCATGTTATCTGAATCAATAAATTAATTTAATTTATACATTAATGTTGTTGTTAGTTAATCCCTCAAAATTAATTAGAAAATAAATAACTTATATTCCGTTTATATGTTTTCGTATTGACCCAACACACTTTTCAGTATGAGTAATCAGTCAGCCAGTAAGTCATGTAAATACCGCGATATTAAATACGATATTCGTTTTCCAGCTAAGTCCAGATAATACCAGTTCATGGAACCCAAGTGAAGAAAACACTGCCAACCCCACCACCGCCCTCCACATCAATACAACGCCACAGGTAAACAAAATATTTTTATATATATCACATTAATTACTGTGTTTTTTGTGGTACCGAAGTTACAAGTTGCCGCAAGTATTGAAGAAAATAGATTTTAAATTATTTGGTCTGGGCCCTGCTCGCGTCATAATGAACTGACTATTGGTTTCATTTTGACAGTTTTGCCATATATCGTCCATGCACGATATTTAAATATTCATCACAATTCCGACACGACCGTGATAGATGACTAGATCCTCTGTAATAATATTTCTTACCATAATATTTTTGTGTTTGACGATCTCCATGCCTTTTGGTCTCATAGCCGCCTGAGACGCAGCGGCTTGCGCGTTCGATTCCTGCTGGTGTGCAATTTGGGAACATAAAATTTCATTTATCAAAAAGGAAATGTCGACATTGCAAAAGTTTGAGGAAAACTGCGTAGCAGTGTCAGCGCCCTCCTAATTAATCGAAACACTTTCTTTTATAAAGTTAATTAATTATGTTATTAACCGTAGAACCGGTTTAGAAGGCAAGGCAGTATGTTGATCTCTTCCAGAAGATGGGCAGCAGATTCTTTCAGTGTATCAATATCACGTACTGCGCTCGCCAACACCTCGCCATGCGTGGTAAGTATATCAACAACCCCCTCATGATACATACTTGAAGATCCATGGGGGAGGCCTTTGTCCAGCAGTGGACATCCTATGGCTCATATGATGATAATGAGTTACGAAAAGTATTCCGTCAATCATCTGGATTCCATAGTAACCAGCGCTCGGTTTGGGGCTAGATGATGCTGTATGTAGCGTCCTGCATTATTATAATTGTATACTGAGTACTGTTCTATTGTTCCAGTCAAGCAGCAGTAGTGGCAGCGGTGGTGCGGAATACTCCCTATTCAAAGACCTGTCGGCCGGCGCCGCCTCCATGTGGGGCGCCGGCGACGCGCACCACAACGTCGACATGCCGCCGCCGCAGGTAAAGCACCTCTACAATTCTGCGAGCCTGGTACTAGGGGCAACACTAGCCTGCGTGTATCGGTAGGAGGCACGGACCTACCTTTGCTAGCATTCTGCGAGCCTGGTGCTTGGAGCGACACTGTAGTTCGTAAAAGTTAACTTGATTGCTGCGACAGCTATCATCAAAATCCCGCCCTTCAAGTTCTGAATTCTGTAACGGTATATATGATCTGTGGCAACGTCATTTGCCGTTAAACATTTATTTATTAAGAAAGATAAGTAGCCTACAGTAATACAACCAAAACGCTTACTATCTCACACATTACACAGAACTTAAAAACATTATCAAATTTATATAAATAGAATTAAAACTATCAACGAATACATCGACATGCTGGTACTCAGACAGAAAGAAAGAAAGAAACGTAGTGTTGGTGCGTGGTTGGCATGATGTGTACGCCCTGAAAAATAACTAAACAACCTATGGTGTCTAACGACCACTTCTTATATAGTAGTTAGTAGTCCAACTTTATGAATGGGACTGCACGAAGTAATGTGCGATGCCGATGAGTCATCGTTATCGGCATTACCGTCATATTTTAACATCGCCCCAGCCCTTTTCGTGTCAAGTTTTACAATCAATCAAGTATCAGTAGTAGGCAGGGACCTAGCTTTATTAACCTTCTGCAAGCCTATTACTAAAGTCAACACTAACCTGTAATTCGCCGTCAGTGGATCCACATTTTCTACTTCAAATGCCTTCTGCAATCCTGGTACTAGGGGAAACCTCAGCCTACTAAGCAGGGTTCGTTAAAAATCCGATTTTTATAATAAATATAAAAAATCCGATTTTTTATATATATCCGATATATTTATTATATCGGATATAGATCTATTTCCTTGATTTCGTCGGACCATCTTTTAAATTGCCTACCACGTTTTCTTTTCCTGTCTCTTGGGTACCAGAATAGAACAGCTGTCATAAGCTATTAGCCAGGTGCAACCCACGGTCTTCCGAACATCGTCAAACCCATCGGGATGGTGGACGACCCCTTTTTCTGTGCCCTTCTCTCGGCCACCATTCAGTCAGCGTTTTCGTCCACTTGTCGTCATTTCGTCTGGCCAAGTGTCCTGCCCAACTCCATTTGAGCCCCATTATTCGCTCGCCGACATCCTGAACCTTAGTCCGCTTGCGAATTTCGACGTTGGGGACCCGGTCTATGGGTGTGATGCCGAGCATGGCGCGCCCCATGGCTCTCTGCGCAACGCTGATTTTGTGCACAGCCTCCTTAGTAAGTCGCCATGTCTCAGCACCGTAGGTCATTGTTGGTAGGACGCATTCATTGAAGAGACGAGTCCTATGACACTGTGGGATGTGGGTAGATTTAAAAATATTGTCGAGTTTTCCGAAAGCTACCCATCCTAGTTGTACTCTCCTGGTAACCTCCTTCATCTGATACTCTGTGCCAAAAGGCAAAACATGACCAAGATGCACAAATGAATGAACCATCTCTAACATCTCGCCCCCAACTTTAACTACCAAAGAGGCATCATGAAGGTCTCCCAACATGGTCTCCAGGTCATTCATAGTTTCGGCAAACAATATAAGATCGTCAGCAAAACGCAGATGCGACAGGTAGACACCATTCGAATTTATACCGCATTGGTCCCATGGAAGCATTTTTATAACGTCTTCCAAAACAGCCGTAAAAAGCTTGGGTGAAATTGTGTCCCCCTGTCGCACCCCCACTCTTGATCGAAATAGGTTCTGACAAACTGTGTAACCGTACCTGCATTGTTGCCGAGCTGTATACCTCCCGAAGCAGATCCACGTACCGAGCGTCAATGTGGCAGCAATGGAGTGAGTCGAATACGGCCCAATGTTCGACGCTGTCAAAAGCCTTCTCAAAGTCGACGAAGGCCATGCAAAGGGGCCGATTGAACTCGTGACTCTTCTCCATCAGCTGCTTGACTGAATGGATGTAGTCAATGGTGGAAAATCCACTCCTGAAGCCAGCCTGTTCTAAAGATTGATATCCATCCAGTTTTCGGGTAAGATGATTGCAGAGAATTTTGGCAAATAGCTTATAAATTTTCAGAAAAAAACCAATTGATATATATATATTCATATACATCATGATATATATCGGCGAACCCTGCTATTATGTGATTTCAGTTTGGACCCAACATATTCACTTTCGATTGACTTCTGCGAGGCTTATACAAGTGGAAACACTGGCTAGACCCAGTGTCATTTTATTTCGGAACCACATATTCCTCCACATGCCTTCTGCGAACCTGGTACGAACGAAGAATAACACTACTTTAGGTGTAATGGTTTCTAAGCAATGGTCTCTAAATAAAAAACTAGACGCCAATTACAACGCCCCCCTTGGATTTGGTACACGGGAGACCGGCCTTGTATAACAAGACTTGTTATACAAGGCCAACGAGTCTTCGTTTCTGGAGAGGTGCTCAAGTCATGTAATGATCGAGTTATTTACGTATGTGTATATTGCAGGTTGACGCCAGCAAAGCGCCGGGGTATCGCGGCGGCGGCGGCGGCGCGGGCGGCGGCTGCTCGCCGTGCTCGCGGACCTCCTCACACGGCTCCACGCCGCCGCCGGCCTACCATCCCACGGCCAACTACCACCAGACGATGCCGATAGGTAACACTCCCTATTATACACTGTACAAAGCGCCGGGGTACCGCGGCGGCGGCGCGGGCGGCGGCTGCTCGCCGTGCTCGCGGACCTCCTCGCACGGCTCCACGCCGCCGCCGGCCTACCATCCCACGGCCAACTACCACCAGACGATGCCGATAGGTAACACTCCCTATTATACACTGTACAAAGCGCCGGGGTACCGCGGCGGCGGCGCGGGCGGCGGCTGCTCGCCGTGCTCGCGGACCTCCTCGCACGGCTCCACGCCGCCGCCGGCCTACCATCCCACGGCCAACTACCACCAGACGATGCCGATAGGTAACACTCCCTATTATACACTGTACAAAGCGCCGGGGTACCGCGGCGGCGGCGGCGGCGCGGGCGGCGGCTGCTCGCCGTGCTCGCGGACCTCCTCGCACAGCTCCACGCCGCCGCCGGCCTACCATCCCACGGCCAACTACCACCAGACGATGCCGATAGGTAACACTCCCTATTATACACTGTACAAAGCGCCGGGGTACCGCGGCGGCGGCGGCGGCGCGGGCGGCGGCTGCTCGCCGTGCTCGCGGACCTCCTCGCACGGCTCCACGCCGCCGCCGGCCTACCATCCCACGGCCAACTACCACCAGACGATGCCGATAGGTAACACTCCCTATTATACACTGTACAAAGCGCCGGGGTACCGCGGCGGCGGCGGCGGCGCGGGCGGCGGCTGCTCGCCGTGCTCGCGGACCTCCTTGCACGGCTCCACGCCGCCGCCGGCCTACCATCCCACGGCCAACTACCACCAGACGATGCCGATAGGTAACACTCCCTATTATACACTGTACAAAGCGCCGGGGTACCGCGGCGGCGGCAGCGGCGCGGGCGGCGGCTGCTCGCCGTGCTCGCGGACCTCCTCGCACGGCTCCACGCCGCCGCCGGCCTACCATCCCACGGCCAACTACCACCAGACGATGCCGATAGGTAACACTCCCTATTATACACTGTACAAAGCGCCGGGGTACCGCGGCGGCGGCGGCGGCGCGGGCGGCGGCTGCTCGCCGTGCCCGCGGACCTCCTCGCACGGCTCCACGCCGCCGCCGGCCTACCATCCCACGGCCAACTACCACCAGACGATGCCGATAGGTAACACTCCCTATTATACACTGTACAAAGCGCCGGGGTACCGCGGCGGCGGCGCGGGCGGCGGCTGCTCGCCGTGCTCGCGGACCTCCTCGCACGGCTCCACGCCACCGCCGGCCTACCATCCCACGGCCAACTACCACCAGACGATACCGATAGGTAACACTCCCTATTATACACTGTACAAAGCGCCGGGGTACCGCGGCGGCGGCGGCGGCGCGGGCGGCGGCTGCTCGCCGTGCTCGCGGACCTCCTCGCACGGCTCCACGCCGCCGCCGGCCTACCATCCCACGGCCAACTACCACCAGACGATGCCGATAGGTAACACTCCCTATTATACACTGTACAAAGCGCCGGGGTACCGCGGCGGCGGCGGCGGCGCGGGCGGCGGCTGCTCGCCGTGCTCGCGGACCTCCTCGCACGGCTCCACGCCGCCGCCGGCCTACCATCCCACGGCCAACTACCACCAGACGATGCCGATAGGTAACACTCCCTATTATACACTGTACAAAGCGCCGGGGTACCGCGGCGGCGGCGGCGGCGCGGGCGGCGGCTGCTCGCCGTGCTCGCGGACCTCCTCGCACGGCTCCACGCCGCCGCCGGCCTACCATCCCACGGCCAACTACCACCAGACGATGCCGATAGGTAACACTCCCTATTATACACTGTACAAAGCGCCGGGGTACCGCGGCGGCGGCGGCGGCGCGGGCGGCGGCTGCTCGCCGTGCTCGCGGACCTCCTCGCACGGCTCCACGCCGCCGCCGGCCTACCATCCCACGGCCAACTACCACCAGACGATGCCGATAGGTAACACTCCCTATTATACACTGTACAAAGCGCCGGGGTACCGCGGCGGCGGCGGCGGCGCGGGCGGCGGCTGCTCGCCGTGCTCGCGGACCTCCTCGCACGGCTCCACGCCGCCGCCGGCCTACCATCCCACGGCCAACTACCACCAGACGATGCCGATAGGTAACACTCCCGTTACAAAATACAAAGCGCCGGGTTTACTCCAATGGTTATCGGTTCGCAGATATGGCCTGGCCAGGCCAGTAGAATAATGTTTAAAAATTATGTGTACACTAATATAAGGGGGCAAAGCCCCCTAATATGCATAGCGCTATCTGTCTCTGTCCGTCTGTGTATTTGACGATTACAACCGAATGTGTTGACCAATTTACATGAAACCTTTTTTTCTTAGCACCGTCTTAATGAGAGAAGGTGACTGATTGGTTTTGGTGACCCTATGGTTATACAAGGACCGGAGTTATTGTGTCTTTAAAAGATCACCAAAAAAATAAGTCTTCAAATGGCCGAAAACGTCCAAAAACCCAAAAATGACATTTTTGACCTTTGGTGACTTTTTGAGGCCTTCGCCCCCTTTTCTGGTATCCCGGTACCAATGCTTGTTAATATATTGTTATCACTTATAAATCGACCTGTAAATTGAATTTTACCAATAAAACTAATTTCTGTATTCTTTCTTCCAGGTAACAATGTGAATTCCATGGACATGAACAGTCTATCAAGGAATGGCCCTATGTATCAAGACAACTCCCGGAATGGACACAATATGATGGTAAGCTCTTTTATACATGATTTTTTCTCTCACTTTTCTTGAATGGTACACATTAAGTAATACTAGATAAAATTGATAAAACTACAGTTTCCACCTTCGTTTTTAGGGTCCCGTACCCAAAGGGTAAAAACGGGACCTAGTAATAGACTCCGCTGTCCGTCCGTTTGTCTGTCACCAGGCTGCATCGGAACCCTTCTTGCGCGAGTTTTAAGTCATGTCTAGCTGTCAAGTTAAAACATCAAACACCCTATAATCTTACCAAAGCGACGTTAACAGAAGAATCTACCCAGATCTACGAACGTGTTACTACGACAATTTTATTGTATAGCCCGGAACTTTTGTGATATTTGTAAGCTCACAATAAGCCCCCAGTACTATACCTCTGTCTGGACATTTGCAGATGTCAGGCGGAGTGAACATGTCCAGTTCGTCGCTCGGACTAGGCGTGTACGGAGTCGGCGTGGAGCCCGTCTCGCGGCTCAACCCGCGCGCGCCCGACTTCGCGCAACGACACCCGCTCATGCAGCATAAACACAACCAGCAGGTAACTATATCTCGCCATGTGAAGCAGCGCAGCGCCCAGAGTGGAGACGAGTTGGAAATGAGCGTCGTGAGGAGCTCGATGAGTAGAAGGCCCGTGCACCAGCTGACATCCGGTACAATTTTGTCAACGGGGTATTAACGTGCCCAAAGTGCTCTCGTAAGTTATCTCATAAGATTGGGTACACAAGTCACCTCAGAGCACATGAAAGGATAGAAAACCGAAACCCTCCTATGAGACTTCTTATCTGAATGCAGTCGCCTTGGCCAAAATCAACTAGGAAACATCATCGTCATCATCATACCTCGCATGTCAGGCGGAGTGACGTGCCCAGTTCGGGCGTGAACGTGCATGTACATACGTCTAAGTCAATGTAGCGAGGGGCAATGGTGCGAGAGGCATGTACAGTTCACAGAATGTAAATGCAGATCTGGTCTTCTCTTCCACAAGTAGTAAAAGAAATGAGAAGTAAAGTGAGGCATTTGCATCTATTGTAGATGATCTATTATTGCGTCAGCAACTGGTATTTATACTGTATGGGACGCTGCAGTGCCTGGGGCATTGTAAGATGGATAAGGCTTAGTTGTGAAGTAAAAGAGAATAACCACACTGGTAATCGGTTCTTCGACAAACACATCACTACATGGCCAGCCAACTGTCACTTTAGCTTTCTAACCCAATGTGCTATGTCGATGACTTTAGTCTTGTGGGATAACCTTGTTTTATACGACCCATTGACGTGACAAGCCGAAGGACCACCTGATGTTAAGCGGTAACCTCTACCTTATAACTGCAATACCGCGGTAATCACGTTCACTTAGCACCTTGACCAACGCTGCACTACACTAGCCCCGTCACCCTGAGACAACCCTTATGTGCCTGAAATTCCACCGGCCATTTCAAGTCGGAACACAGCAATGAAGACGCCATACTGCTTGACGCCAGAAATAGGAGTGGTGGTAGTACTTCCCCGGATTAACTCTACAAAATGTTAGATTCCGAGCAAAACACGCTCCATCGCCCGCTGACCCATTCTCATACCACACATTATGCCACATAATAACCAACCACCTGTTATCCACAGCAAATGTTCTCCGGAACCAACAACTCTGGCAACCTGAGCAACCTGCTGATGTCTTCGTACCAGCAGCACGCGCAGCAGCCAATGAGTCAATCCCCTAAGCCGATGCCACACGCGCCGCAACCTCACCATCCCTACCAGGTACCTCTTCACAGTGTCCTCATCATCACCATCGGCCTATTAGTCCACTGCCGGACATGGGCCTCCCCAAAACAGTTTTACCCTGTCTTTATATTGCCGCATCTAGCGTATGCCAGCATTCCGTAATCATCACTCCATCAAGCTTATAGGAGCGCTACAACTCAAGAACTCGTATACTCCGTCAGATTATCGGTTCTACGACACACTAGATAACGCCTCAGCAACGGTTTATATAACTCGACATTTTACACTGCATTCGGCTTTGTCAAATGCAGTATGTCGTTCAGTCGTCACTCTACCTAACTGCGGGCATTTTGTTTCTTCTCTAAGGTTAGGCCAGGTGCGTGTCGGGCTACGCGCTGTGTAGGTTTTCGTAGTTACCCGTAGACTTGTTGTTAGAAGTTGGTGTTTGTTTTCAGTTTAATTTTTAGATTTTTTTTCGGATTTACTTTTAATGTTGTTGACTGCAGATGGCCATGGCAACGTTACTGAACTATGGCAAGCACAGAGGGCGCCCAGCCGCAAAAGTTAGGTTGAGGCAACAAGCTCAAGGGCACCACTTAGGTTTAAACCACGGCTTGGACCAGATTTTTATATGTAGTGATGGTTAACGTCCAGGTGCAAAACTGCACCTTAAGACGGAAGAGTGTATTCTTCGGCCCCGCCGGCGGGACCGGTTATTGAACGTGTGCCTAGCTGCTAGTGTGGGACGGGTTGTCGCCACCTTCGGCTCCGGGTTAGCGGCGTTGAGCTCGTCAGTGAGCAAGCCGAGAACGTGTCTCGGTCGACGGAGGAAAGATTTTAGATTTAGATTAGGAGACGCTCGAAAAAAGTTTAAAACTTATTGGGACCCCAAAAAGTTCGCTGGCAACCCTAGTTTCACAGACGGATCCCCTCATGTTTGCCTGCCTTGGACGTCTTAAAAATTGTGTACTGCGCATAAAGTTTCGCGCGAACTCTACCAATCGTTTTTATTTTAAACGGGAATTACTGTTTTGGCGCTTACGACTTTTCATTTCAAGCTAGCTTTTCGCGTCAGTTTGTATGCAGGCGGCCTTCTCCTTAGTCCGCGTTTTACCATTGTAATTTAAACTATTACATTAAAATACTTTTCTGTCGTCGTCTGTCGTGAGGTGTCGGGTGATGAGAGGCAATATTTTACACCGACTTCGCAGACTCTTACTACATCCGCGGGCAAGAAAGGTCTACTTTCTTGCCCGCGAATGCAGTAAGAGTGCGAAGGGATACCTCCGGAAGATGCGCAGCAGCTTCTTTCCGTGTATAAATATATCGTACTGCGCCCGCAAACCACGCTTGCCAAGCGTGGCAAGTATGGCAATAACACCTATGGAGAGAGGCCATGTCAGAGAGCTGTGGACGTCCAACGGCTGAGATTTGATGATTGCTTATTATGACTACCTGGCTTATATTATGTATCGACCAGTAAATTTGTAAAATCATACCAAAAAAGTGGTGTCGATTCTATTTAGACTTCCTAAAACTGATTATAATTAGAGATCTAAATTTAGTGTTGTCAGCTTAAAGGACATGGCCAATTTCTGTATGGGCGTTGGCATAGTTATCGAATTCAATGTACACCAATGATTTTTGGTGTTTTATATTCGTGATTATTGGTACATTAAAATGCAATAAATAAAACACATAAAGAACTTGTCATTACAACAGACTAGACGTAAACAGTTTCCTAAACCTTTAGTCAGATTGCTGGCAATAAGTGCATAGATTTGCTATTAAAAACAATAAGGCGCTTTAATGCATCTTGCATTACTTAATATTTTGAAATAATAACTGATAAGTTCAGAGAAGCTAAAAACTACGTAATAATTCATTTTTCTACTTTTATTTTACAATGTATTTACTATGTATGTGTACATGGAATGTCATTTTTGTCCATGTCCTTTGCTATTAAAAACAATAAGGAGCTTTAATGCAAATTAATAAAAATAAAAAAATCGCATACCATGAAAAAATATAAAAAAAACAGATTTTTGACAGTATTTTTCTAAAAGCGGGGATATGAGATGCCTCTGCAGCCTTTGTATGGCTATTCCGCAGTTGATGCACCTAATAGTAATCCACAAAACAAATCCAAAACGCAAAGCAAATCAGAGTCCAGTATTATTAGCAAGGTAATCGTGTGGTTAATTAATGATTACTAATTAATTAATATATTAATTAATGTTAATGATTACCAGTTGCTGACGCTGTATAAATCATCGAATAATAATAATAGATGCGAAAGCCTTACTTTTTTTTTTTTTTAATCGTGTGGTAGAAGGTATCAGTCCGTAAAGATAAGCGGGGGTCAAAAATATCAGAAAATAATCACAAAAAACAAACACAATAGGACGTTGAATCTGCAATCACAGAGCATCATAGACGTAAACAGTTTCCTAAACCTTTAGTCAGATTGCTGGCAATAAGTGCATAGATTTGCTATTAAAAACAATAAGGCGCTTTAATGCATCTTGCATTACTTAATATTTTGAAATAATAATTGATAAGTTCAGAGAAGCTAAAAACTACGTAATAATTCATTTTTCTATTTTTATTTTACAATGTAATTTACTATGTATGTGTACATGGAATGTCATTTTTGTCCATGTCCTTTGCTATTAAAAACAATAAGGAGCTTTAATGCAAATTAATAAAAATAAAAAAATCGCATACCATGAAAAAATATAAAAAAAACAGATTTTTGACAGTATTTTTCTAAAAGCGGGGATATGAGATGCCTCTGCAGCCTTTGTATGGCTATTCCGCAGTTGATGCACCTAATAGTAATCCACAAAACAAATCCAAAACGCAAAGCAAATCAGAGTCCAGTATTATTAGCAAGGTAATCGTGTGGTTAATTAATGATTACTAATTAATTAATATATTAATTAATGTTAATGATTACCAGTTGCTGACGCTGTATAAATCATCGAATAATAATAATAGATGCGAAAGCCTTACTTTTTTTTTTTTTTAATCGTGTGGTAGAAGGTATCAGTCCGTAAAGATAAGCGGGGGTCAAAAATATCAGAAAATAATCACAAAAAACAAACACAATAGGACGTTGAATCTGCAATCACAGAGCATCATAGACGTAAACAGTTTCCTAAACCTTTAGTCAGATTGCTGGCAATAAGTGCATAGATTTGCTATTAAAAACAATAAGGCGCTTTAATGCATCTTGCATTACTTAATATTTTGAAATAATAATTGATAAGTTCAGAGAAGCTAAAAACTACGTAATAATTCATTTTTCTATTTTTATTTTACAATGTAATTTACTATGTATGTGTACATGGAATGTCATTTTTGTCCATGTCCTTTGGGTCTATTTGTTCCGTTTTAATTTTAGAACGGCACTAACCGAATAGCTTTATGTCATTTTAGTCTGTTTTACATCAATTAACTTGCTAGCTAGTTAGTGGAACAACAGAATCGCCACCGATGTATTTCCGGTGAAAGATTTAATGATAACTGCTCCCGGTTAACGTTATATAATTTTATATGCAATATTTACCATGATTAGTCTTTAGAGTTCCCGATATTTCGACGCAGTTTCACACGTCATGAGCACGGATATAACGTCGCGTTATGTTTTCAGTCGCTGCTAGAGCGCGGCGCGGGGGGCGGAGTGGGCGGCGTGGGCGCGGTGGGCGGCGCCTGGGGCGAGGAGGAGGAGCGCAAGCCGCGCCCCATCGGCACGGAGCGCGCCTGGACGCGCGCCGCCGCCGACCACCTGCACCATCTGCCGCATCTCGACCACGACCGGTTCCAGGTACCGCCACCGAGCAGTCTGTACCACCGTGAGACTGTCTTTGTGCCACCATGATAGTCACTGTATCACCATGATAGTCTCTGTACCGCTATGATAGGCTTCGTAGCACCATGAAACAGTCAGTCAGCTAACAAATTCAATTATGTGCTTTATTCAATTTAAATGTGTCTTGTTTTTCTTTTGTAAATTGACTATCCTATGTAGCGTTTTGCTCTATTAACACTATTATTGATTTTGAGTCTCGGTACCTCCATGATACCGTAAATATAGTATTCCTATACCTTATGACGCAATCTAGTAGTCTTTATGAAGTGCATGTTCTTCTCCAGGGCATGAGCGGCATGAGCGCGGGCCTCGAAGGCGGCTACGGCGGCGCCACGGCGGCCGCCATCTCGCTGATGCACGCGCTGCCGCTGCAGTTCCTGCCGCCGCCCGCCGCGCCGCCGCAGGACCACGCGCACTGGGACCCCGCGCACCACGCACAGGAGAAACAGGTACGCAGTACTACAACTACGGCGGCCGCCATCTCGCTGATGCACGCGCTGCCGCTGCAGTTCCTGCCGCCGCCCGCCGCGCCGCCGCAGGACCACGCGCACTGGGACCCCGCGCACCACGCACAGGAGAAACAGGTACGCAGTACTACAACTACGGCGGCCGCCATCTCGCTGATGCACGCGCTGCCGCTGCAGTTCCTGCCGCCGCCCGCCGCGCCGCCGCAGGACCACGCGCACTGGGACCCCGCGCACCACGCACAGGAGAAACAGGTACGCAGTACTACAACTACGGCGGCCGCCATCTCGCTGATGCACGCGCTGCCGCTGCAGTTCCTGCCGCCGCCCGCCGCGCCGCCGCAGGACCACGCGCACTGGGACCCCGCGCACCACGCACAGGAGAAACAGGTACGCAGTACTACAACTACGGCGGCCGCCATCTCGCTGATGCACGCGCTGCCGCTGCAGTTCCTGCCGCCGCCCGCCGCGCCGCCGCAGGACCACGCGCACTGGGACCCCGCGCACCACGCACAGGAGAAACAGGTACGCAGTACTACAACTACGGCGGCCGCCATCTCGCTGATGCACGCGCTGCCGCTGCAGTTCCTGCCGCCGCCCGCCGCGCCGCCGCAGGACCACGCGCACTGGGACCCCGCGCACCACGCACAGGAGAAACAGGTACGCAGTACTACAACTACGGCGGCCGCCATCTCGCTGATGCACGCGCTGCCGCTGCAGTTCCTGCCGCCGCCCGCCGCGCCGCCGCAGGACCACGCGCACTGGGACCCCGCGCACCACGCACAGGAGAAACAGGTACGCAGTACTACAACTACGGCGGCCGCCATCTCGCTGATGCACGCGCTGCCGCTGCAGTTCCTGCCGCCGCCCGCCGCGCCGCCGCAGGACCACGCGCACTGGGACCCCGCGCACCACGCACAGGAGAAACAGGTACGCAGTACTACAACTACGGCGGCCGCCATCTCGCTGATGCACGCGCTGCCGCTGCAGTTCCTGCCGCCGCCCGCCGCGCCGCCGCAGGACCACGCGCACTGGGACCCCGCGCACCACGCACAGGAGAAACAGGTACGCAGTACTACTGAGCGTAATTCTTGACTTTACTTCTTGGCAATAGTGCGGGACAGTATCACCATCATGTAAAAAAGAAAAGCAGGCACAGAGTACAGCACGTAAGCGTCAAGAGTCTTGACTTCTGACTGAAAGGAGAAAAGGAACCCCCCGGAGATTCAAGAGTCGCCTGTCTCGTGACCGCAGGCGCAGGAGATGCGTGTACTTCTTAGAATAGAGCTTCTACCTCTTATGGTGAAATCTCATGACCTCGTAAATGTGGGTTCCTACAGAACACGTCTTGTTGAACATCATGATCTCCATTAATATCCACGAAGAATTGCAGTTCCTCTGTTTAAGATCCATGTTCAAAGTATTTCATCACATAACTAAAAATATTGTATGCTGGTATTAGGGCTTGAATATTGGACCAATTTTCAATTCCGGAATTGGGTTTCGATATTGAGCATTTTAATTCCGGAATTAAAACCTACAAGTATATAGTGCATAATGTATAGTATAATTATTACCTATCTGAACGTCACTTTGTCTTATTGCGGGTGACTATTAGTCATTGTTGCTTTTGACCGACAAGAATGACTGAATGACAAGACTTTTCTTGCCTGTCATTGTTATTAAAAGATGAAAAGAAAGACTTATTTCAATTTATACTCAGTTTATTAGTAAAAAAAATTAAGTTATACCTAAAATTATGCGCCTTATCGCCATGCCCATTTAGGATGCGCCGCGCTTTAAGCCGATTGCAAAATTACATACTTTATTTGCAATATAGAAATATCGGATTTTGCTAAACCAATTCCGGAATTGGAGACAATATTGAAATGGACCGGAATTCCGGAATTATGTCAATACCGGAATTCCGGAGCTCAAGCCCTAGCTGGTATGTTATAAGACAAAATTTTGATTGCATTTTTCATTTTCCTTAAATGATACCTTGGTGTGGGTTTACACTTTAAATACAAAAATAGCTTATAAAATTAACTGAAGCGACATCTCTTCACTGCTACTGACTACTTGTTGTCGGACAGTGGGCAAGAATATCTCTAAAGATTTCTGCTAGATGTCGCTACTCGCTTCGAAACCGATAAAGGCAGTCAAGATTTTCGACCCGACGGTTAATTGCTCCATGGCCGAAAGGTAAAGGCAGCCTGCGTTAAAGGTGTTCGTCTGAACGTTACGGGTTGAGTCCCGTGGGAGATAAAATTTTAATTGCATTTTTCATTTTCACTAAAATGTGTTGTTTATTTCAGACTTGGAACAAATGGACTCACTAAGAGCGTCACAGAGTCGGCGGCGGCTCGTCACTGCCTTACGCCGCCCGCCTCCGGCCGACGAGGACTATGTTACTGTCATACCCCTTGGAATCGGTGTAGATATTACTGACAAAGATTATATTATACAGATTTATCTATATACATAATAGAGATGTCCTATCGAGAAGAGAACTACTTATACTGAACGATCGACTGAAGTGAGCGATTGCGATTGATTATAAGGTCGTGGGGAGCCGGCTGTAGTTGTATGTAACTCGGGCCGCTCGCGTTAGACGAATTCTAGTTGTTTCAGTGGGCGCGGATTCATTGTAGATACGCGCACGAGTAACGATTGTAATAGTAGGTCGCTTGGAATGTGATTCCGAAGTGCCGCTGAGTGTGTTGCGTTGCCTTGAGCGGCCGCCTCGCGTCCGCTGCCATCTTATATACATATTTTACACTCTATAATATGGCATAATACGATGTTAGTTTCGATTTATTGATACGCTCGCTGACCGAGACAGAATATAAACGTGTATTCATAAATTTGCTTGTACATGAAGATTAAATATCATATTATATTGATGCACTGTATCCACTGGTGTTTTTAATAATACCACCTGTTTTTCATTTTTTTTGTATTAGGTTTATTTGGGTAATGTGTATATTTATAAGTAAATTATTATGAGAACTTACTCGAATATAATTAAAGGCAGGATATGCGGTAAGTTCTAGGCAAATAAACCGTTGTCAAAAGTAATCTGCGTCTGTTCTTGATTAGGGCCTTTTAGGGTTATTCACAGTGGAGCAGAGATTCCAAATTCTTAAAATTTAAGCATACCTTACGAACTTTAATACAAGGCGCGAATTTGTATAGACATTACGTAATATACTATATATTTCTCATAATTTTTTAAAAAAAAATCGTAATACGAATTTTAACGTGTTCATATAACACTTTTTAGTTCTAGGTGATCAATATTATACATTTTCCTTAATTCTGCTTCAATGTGAACCTACCATAAGAAAAGACTCGAGATCCTTCCGAATACATACGAACACAACAAATTCTTAAAAATATTTATTGGTATAAAATGAGGAGATTCAATTATACATTATTTACAAAATCATCACAAGGAATCTTATATATAAACTTTACTTACAAAGAAGTAACATTGTTAGTAACTTTCCAGAATATTGATATGAAGAGAGAAAATAGGTACATACTAAAATACAAAACAATAAAACACAAGTTTCCTATGAGATAATTATAAATGCATAGCTTCCATATAAGATATCAGCAGCCATTAAGGGCGCTCCACATTCTCAAGAGAATCTCGCGTTCTCGCGAGATTCTCTTGAGAATGTGGAGCGCCCTTTACTACTACTACAAATTACTTTAACAAGAACTGGAATAGACTGGTATTGTTCTAAATACCCCTACAAATAATCATAAGAGAATAACAGTATCAGAGTTCTGTATGGCGTGCAAGGATCCTGCCTTCTAGATCATCGTGCAACTGTTCTACCTTCATGGAGTGTTTCTTGATCATCTGCTCCTGTTCTTCGAAAAGATTGATTTTGACGCCCGCTCCGGCAATCTGCGCAGATAAGTATTGGTTTGTATTTTATACTGAGCAAAAGTAGTGAGTGTTGTAAGTATTATGAGGAGTAAAATAGAAATCCTAATTAATCCTAATACCTGTCTGTTTATATTTCCGGATCTTGGTATAGTTAGATCACTCTCACTAGATCCATAGTCTATAAAATTTGATTAATTTTTTAAAACATCTTTAAATTTAGCAGCGTTAAATCGCGAGGAGTGGAAGAATGGAAGGGAGGCCTTTGCCCTGCAGTGGGATAATAACGGCTGAAAGATAAATAAAAGATATTCTATAAATTTAAATATAAGCATATTATATAAAGTGCCAAGAGGACTTAAGATCAAACTGATTTGAAATAACAAAGCACATAAGTGAAATGTTCTACGAGGTAACAAAAGGTCTGCCTATAAAACTTCTTATATATTTTTTTTTTAAGATAAAGAACATTCTATAATTTAAGATAAACAAAAACATCGGACTGACGCAGGGTCGTGGCGGATGGCACAAACGAAGGGAGGCATATTAGTCGTATACCTCCTATCGGCTATTAGTTCCTAATTATTAATTTTCACGTATGAAATTTTGCTAATTATTATCGGGACGAATTAGCCCCATTGCTTTAGACGGGTTGATGATGATGAAACAAAAAATACCTTTGTGTGATGTTTATCCTGATTGGCGAGATGGTCCGCGTGCAAGCTACGCAGCTTCAGTAATCGTGACTCGTAGTGGTGTAATTCAACCTGAAATAATACAACATTGACAAATTGAGCAAAAAAGGGAACGGACGACATTTCCGCTACTTCCGAGTTGTCATACTATTTTGTCATATCAATATAACTACCAGGACAAACATGGGCTGCCAGTCATACTACACTTCTTTGCTCCTCCTGGCGAAAAACAAACGCTAGAATGAAAGAAAACATAACATAGCACCAGAAATAACTAGACGGAATTTGGGACAATCTGTACAATCGAATTGGTGGTGAATAGGTCCATAACTTAATTTTATTATTCAATATATAATTGAGGCCTTTGCCCTGCAGTGGGACAATAAAGGCTTATAATAATAATATATAATTGAATTCACCTATTCTTTCTGTTTCCATTGTTGTATTTCATTATTTGTAAGAAGAATAAGATATGACATAAGTATAAAGACAGTCTCGTTTTAAAAATGACAGAAAATGCCAAAATTCGTCTGTAGTTAAATTTAAACCCTGTATAAACCAATAAAAAAAGACAAACTTTTGAGCATACCTGGGTTTTTATAACAAAGCGTGGGTTTCAAGTAATATTAGAGCTAAACATGCAATCTTAGTACGATTCTGTTGTCGAGTTTGTTTTCAAACGTTTTGTTTCAAAACGTCAAAAATAGTTCATAGTTCCGCAGAACTTAATAGATGGCGTTGTAGTTTATTATTGGTAAACAAGAATTACTAACTTTTGTTTTCTTGCTAGCTCCACATCTACAAGTTTAGCAGTAGGACATGCTTTTTTTCTTTTTTACTGAAAACTAGCTCATGATCAGTCAATCCTAAACCAAGTCACTGCAGCCGTTACAAAACTTGTCAAATGACGACAACAATACATGTTCCCACCCCACGCGTAACGAACTAAAATAAATAGGCGTTTCTAAACCATCTATTGTAATTACAAAAGGCTTGGCAACATATCACATAAACATAAACACGAATTATCCTTTCTGGGCATGGAGGTAGATCTTAAAGCCGCATTGCCGAATCGGCTAATTCTCCATCTTATCTGATGGATAAGGGATAAAGGATAAGGGTTATTACAAAAATGTTACCTTTAAAGAAGCTAGCTCATCAACAGTGAAGTTACCAGCAGTCGCCATTCGCCACAACCCCTGCACCTTTGGCTCGATAAACTCCTTGTTGTTTGGACCTAGAGAGTAACATGAAAAGATTCCTATTTATTTATTCAGTAAAATAACAGTTAAACTAAATGTTTACCTAAGTTAATAAAAGCACAAAAGGAAAACACAGACTAATACAGTCCTAAAATCAGATATAACTAAGTAGGTACAAAATAGAAAGTTAAAAGGAGCTGTTCATGATGCGACGACGACGGTCGTTGGGACCATCTTACTATTGGTCGTATTCGGGACTATATCACAGATTTATTAAATGGAGAGAAACAGAGTCGTCGTAGAGCACGTTTCTATGGTAGATATTCGGATTGCGTTGCGTGCTGTTGTGCCCGACGACCGACCATCGACAGTTTTTGTGACCTTTAACTTTCGCGATCTGTAGACAGTTTAAACAGGACTAATGAAATATGGTAATCACGCAATAAAGTCCCGATATACAGTTTAAAATGATGTCTACAGATGTAGTCTTTAAGACCCTGGTCCCGTTTGTCTCGTCAAATTTCGGAGAAAACTTAGACCAGTGCAACTGAGACAATCTCTTTTAATACATGGTGACGGCACCAATAAGCGTAAAATTCAATTATTAGTTGTCGACATTCATTAATTGAAGCAGTCTCGGCTTATGACATCACATGTTGTCATCAAAATCATAATAGGTATCATAAATTATCTAGGTATACATGCGTTACTTCAGACTGGATTCTCCTGGTGTGTTAAAACAGCGTCCTGTACTGCCCTCCTTATCATAAACGCAATAACTCGATTTTTGGGGCCTACACAGTTATATACATATTCATGATCAGCAAATAAGGAGGGCAGTGTAGCGCAGGATATGTGTTACATGCCAGACATATAAGTGGTTACTCATGTTGGTGACAACCAAGTATGTTCTAATAATAGATAATGATGCACCAAGGAAGAGCCATGGTTCATCATTTAGCCTGTCCACTTTTTACAATTTTGAATATTTCATATCTATTGTGGGTCACGCATAATGGACCAACCTGGAGTCTAAATGCGGAAAAGACAGTCACACACACATATCTGTTGTGGGACTGGAGTTGATTTGTAAATGTTTTACATCATTACAACATTTTCGTATTATTATAAAATGCATGTAGGCTAGGTGTTAGAAAAGGCCTATAACCCCACAAGATAGGCTAGGTTCAGTTGTAATCTAATAATAATTCAAATCGATTCTAGATTAATTTTAACTTACCTCTGGCAGACATCCTCTGAAGCCTGTCGTAACTGTCCCTCAGACCTCTATGCTTCTCCCTCACCAAGTTAGCCTTATCTATGAAGTCCTTTGAAAATTCATTTGACTCTGCATTTAGTTCATTGAACTTTTCCAATTCATCTTCATTCAGTGCATCTGGATAACAGACAGAATATAATTAATGTAGTACAATTTGCACAGATGTTTTTAATATGATGTAAAATTTATAAATTGGATAAGACGCACAGTTTTTCTCTTAATTTTAATAATTTTCATCATTATTATCTCAACCGTAGGACTGCTATGCACATTGACAGCTGGACAAAGGCCTCCATCATGGATTTCCAAGATCATAAGGAGGTTGCCGTGGGGTGCCGGCAGTAGAATGATACCCCTCCTCATGCCCATGGATGCAGTAAGAGCCTTCTAAGGGATACCTCCGGAAGATGGGCAGCAGCGTCTATCCGTGTATCAACATCCCATACTGCGCTCACCAACCCGCCTGCCAAACGTGGTGAGAATGGCAACTACCCCTCATGGAGATCCATGAGAGAGGCCTGTATTCATCAGTTGACGTTTTATGGCTGAAATGATGAAGGAGATTGTTGCCATACTCGCCACGCTTGGCAGGCGAAAAAACGCTACTGCCTTCTGATCTTCCGGGGAATATCCCTTTGCAGATTCTTACTGCATCTATGAGCAATAGTGGAGTGCCAACATTCTACTGCTGGCACCCCACTTTAGAACAGATGTACTTTAGAACTTTGATATTCAATTGGCTGTGTTATTTCATCATTTTCTTGCCTTTGTCATATGTATGTCATATGTGTCAGTCATAGTAAGCCACAATGTGAAGTTGGCACATCACATTTTCTCTACCATTATGCTCTATGGGCTAAGTTATTATATGATACTTATATTGACTCTACAGACCAAAAGTTACTATAATGTCACATACTTTTAAACCCATCATCAGCTTTGTCCATATCAGAGAGTATGTCATAATACTGATCAATTTTCTCTTGGTGATGAGTGAACTCTTCTTTAAGGGCTGCTAGTTCTTCACTGGTGAACCCTGACATCTCCGCTTTACCCCACAGCATGTTCAGTTTCTTGTCTTTGAAGATGCTTTTGTTGATGTGGTCATTTAATGCAGAGTTGTAAGCCTGAAATAGAATATTAGAAATATTACCTAATACAGGGGTTGGACCTTCAAAGGTGGGGTAAAGGGTCTAGGGTATAGAAAAACTCAAGCTGGCTGTATAGAAAAAACCATTAGTTATAAAATCCTATGAAATCGAGGCTGGGTGTCTGAAAAGAATTGGAAAAGGTAGAAAACTTCGAAAGACTACCAAGTATAAAACAACACCACTAACCAACCAGCTATTGACTTCTGTGGCTCAGTTAGACTGATAGCCAGCTGAGATGCAGATTGTGGGTTCAATTCCCCATTGGGATATTATATGTGTAATACTTATTATAGTATCTATTTTAATTTATTCTTTCATGTAAAAGCACAAATTTGTGGACTTGATGCAATAAGCATTTTCTAATTTTTATTTTCTCAACTAGCGATCAACAGAGAGAAATGGAAAGAGGGAAGGCCTTTGCCCTGCAGTGGGACTATAAGGGCTTATAATAAATCCAAAAAGACATAATAACCAAATATTGGCATGCTAATGTAAACATGTTCTTTCCTCTAAATAATAGCTGACTAAGTTGAGAGGATGGTATAGGTGCTGGGCAAGCCTAATCCATCTAACAATGTCCCTGGCACTGCAGCATCCCGTACAGCATGATTACCAGTTGCTGACGCTGTATAAATCATCTATAATAGATGCAAAGGCCTTAATGTAAACAGGAAGTAAGTAATAATAACAACCAATATGAAGCTATTGACATAAAAAATGTAAATAAATACATACCTAAAGATGGATATAAACCCAATATATACCTACTCTATATAATATATATTTGTTTTGGGTCTGCATGTTTTCTGAGGCCGTGGGGTGCCGGCAGTAGAATGTTACCCCTCCTCTCATGCCCATGGATGCAGTAAAGGTCTGCTAAGGGATACCTCCGGAAGATGGGCAGCAGCGTCTTTCCGTGTATCAACATCCCATACTGCGCTTACCAACCCGCCTGCCAAGCGTGGTAAGTATGGCAACTACCCCTCACGGAGATCCATGAGGGAGGCCTGTGTTCATCAGTGGACGTTTTATGGCTGATATGATGATGTTTTATATGTAACACTGGTTTTGTTTACAAAAGAATGTATTGAAGTATTCTCTCAATCATCTGGTTTCCATAGTACAAGCCTTGAATAGTTTGGGTGTGTAGTGTTCAGCAATATTTATTGTTATAATTATAACATTACTTGATTAGGAGACATTAAATGGCAGGAAAATAAAACTGAAATCCGAAATGGATTTAGGGATATGTGTACCAGTGCCAGTGGGCAGCAGCATCTTTCCATGTATCAACAGTCCATACAGTGCTCGCCAACCCGCTTGCCGAGCATGGCAACTACACCTCATGCAGATTCACGAGGGAGGCCTATGTTCAATAGTAGACATTTTACAGCTAAAATGAAATGATGTATCAGTGAAATATTTTTTTATGATTTCCTTGGTCACATTTTAAACACTTATGTAGTTTATCATTGATCATGTAGAATATTTTACACAACAATGTGCCTGTGCAATAATAAAAAAACTAATGACTTCTGTTTATCTGTTTTGGTGTTAGTGTACTCTTCTCTTTATCTTATTACCATTATTACTAAGGCAGCCAAGAATAGTTGAATTCTTATCGGAGTGTAATATCTTTTTGTATTTCATGTTCTTGTGTCAGAGAGTTATAAATAAAATAGGCTTTCTGACAATCAACAAGATATATAACACATTAACCTACAAAACAACTGCAGTGCAGACCATGAAATAACTAGTTTACAAACATACATTTAAAAAAAAAAAAAAAAATTACAGGATGAATTTAATGAACAACATTTTTTGATATGTCAGATTTATTTATGTAAGGATGTTCAATCATATTGCGGTAATGATTTGAGTTTACATACATCATAATCCTTATGCCTGGAACGGGCATCATCATCATCATAGTGATGTCGCATGCCATAATTTGCCATGATGTTGGTGAGTTTACGTCGGATCTCTGCCTCTTTCAGTCCCTCTTTATCAAAGCCATCACTCTTCAGTCTCTTCAAAGTAAGCTCTTCTTTGTCTTGAATCATCAAATCACTGTAGAGAGACTTTAGTTTTGGTTCCGTCAGACGCTGGAATATGAGATCTGTATTATGCATATTATAATAGACAGAGATATACAGTGGATTCGGCTGACACAAGGTCGCCAGAAGGGGCGTGAAAGAGAAGAAGGCCCCCGGCTCTACCTGCATTGGGTAGGTCCAACTGATTAGTTACATATTGTTATTGTTTAAATAGATAAACATACAACAAAGTAAACACACAGATAGATAAGACACAATTTGAATTCAATTAAGTACTTACATGTTGGGCCTTTGCCCATAATATATTCAATTTGTTGATTCTAAATGGTTTTTCCAGCTTTCTAAAATCAACATCTTGTAACTTTATATCATTGGAACCTTCGTTGGCACTACGAGAGTATTTGCTTTGACATGTTATGCAGTTTATGAATAAAAAGCACACGAGTAATTGTAGTAGGAGATTCATTTTGTTCTAGTTTTTCTTCTTTACAACTTTAAGTTGAAAAGTAATTGAGAATTTTTGAAAATCATCACACGACACTACACGGTCGGAAAATTAATGAGAATGAGAAGTGCAGTGCTGCCAGCTGCCAGCTACACTGTGTAAAAAAAGATATATTATCAATCATCTTTAAAAACTCAGTAAAGAATAACAATAATTTTAGTTATACTCACACTTCTTTAGGTCAAAACAAAAGCTTAAATTTGAATTATAGGCTGGATTTATTGAGTAGGTAATTGTTTAATTGATTAGTTAATTAGGAAGACCGAAAAACGCTTGATTATGCTCAATTAATGTAAAGCTGGTAGAATAAAATATTTGTGACTTTGACAGTAAAAAACAACAAATTTTCGTGAACGCTGATAGGTAGGTAGCTTATATATAACATATATATATAACACCATACCTACCATTTGTTCAACATAATCAAATTAATACAGATTGGTTGATTCACCTAACATCAAATTGACATTGACTTACACGGGAAAATTGTATTCGCAATAATCGTCTGTTTAGAGATGGGTTCAATAATACATGCTTCCGAAGCACGCAGAGTTCCTATTGTATTGATATAAGATGCCGTCTGTGAGATCTACTTCTAGTGAAGTTTTTAGTAAGGAAACGTTAAATAAACTTCTAGTAAGAAAAAACTAGTTCTATTTCCAATCGTGCCACAACTAAACATTAAGAGCCTACAACTAACTACCTCATAATTTAACCATTTTTTCCGGAGGGGGAGGAGCCTGCTACACAATAGGCCAAACTAACTAATTGGTTCACTGGATTCTACGCGCGAATTATAGGTATTTTCTGCTTACAACTAATTGAAAAGCTTTAATAATGTACTTGTAACATTTAAATAAAATCTATCTTTTACTTCAATCAATAAACATGCTTATTCTCAAGATCTTATGTAGGTACTGTATACATATATTGAGTTATGAAGGTTTTAGTAAAAGATCGATAGATCTTATTGTAACCATATTTCTTGCAATAAATGATTTATGAAAATTTAGCGACAACTGCGATTTTTTTTATATAGAAAATTTTATGAAGTTATGTTTTTAAAACATATAAAGTGAAGAATGGGGGTTGTATTTGACTCGTGAGTTAGGTAATTATTCACGATCATATTAGAACACTTACTACTGACTTTTCCAAAGACTAGGGCTTTAACAAGAAATTAGGAAACTGAAAAAACTTCAATAATATAAATGCTATCCTAAGCTATGCTTGCTAAAAAAATAGCTCAAGTGTGTGGAAACCTCATGAGTCATGAGTGTTTATAATGCTCTAATACTTGAAAAAGCTCAGGAGAGATTCTCCAGATTTTTATATAAATTAACTTTTTACTTCTTTAATGTCTGTAATGTACCTAATGTACGTCGTACTTAAAAGTAGTATAAAGTTTTAAACTCTTTGGAAACACGCAGACTATGTTACCAACTTATTTGTGGGTGCCGTCTCTTACGAGGTCTAATTGCCAGCTCCGACTTAGTATGTTTAACATACTATGTGAGGCTAGTCGACTCCACGTAGCCGAACAACGCGGCAGGTTTTGCCCCTGGCGAGTCCCGCTAATGGCCCGGATACTGTTGTGTGACAACAGTCCGTCTGTCGTGCCCAAAATCACTTAACTAAGCTTCTAAAACGTTACCCCGAACACGATTTGTTTGCGTACTCTTTCATTTTGCTAAAGAATATTTTTTGTGTTACTCGGAAAGTATTTGCAATATTTTTACCCGTTACACATAATTTTATGTGTGTTTTTCATGTTAATTGATATTTTATAGGTATATTATTTTCTTGTCTTCTTTTAAAAAGATTTTAACGTCTCAGGATATAATTATGATATCCACTAATAATTAATATTATTATGCTATAAAATCAGTTTTTCTTTTTATGACAAACACGTGCATCGCATGGATCCTAAAATATGTACGAACCTTGTAAACGGTATTAATCATAGCAGTAAATATACTGTGTCGCGTAAATCAACACCTATTCTTTTCATAAATAGGCGTATCTATGCCCACAGCTGTTTAAATTTTAATAATAAATATTATTTTTTTTATTTAATAAATAATTATAAAGGCTTAAATGCTTTAGGACATTTTAATTAACTAGTCAGATGGACTTGTTAATTTAAATACGAACTAAGAATAAAATTCATCATGAATTTGAAGAACCACTCGACTCAGCTAGTTATTTTTTAGCGCACGCAGCGTAGTGCTTCGCATCGACCCCTTCCCTAGTTAGTCGGTCTCAGTTGTTTTGTTGGGTGGGTACTGGGTGGGCTCGCTCAGTCTCCGAGTGTCCGAGTTGGTTGGTTGTGTTCGGCTTCGACTCGGTCGAGGCGAGCAAAGAGAATATAAAACCTACCGAGTGGAGGCGAGGATTCGTTTTTTTGCACTTTGCTTTGTGTTATTCGATTTGTTTGATTGCCCTATCCTACAAGGCAAAGCACTGGTTGCTCGATTGTATTCGTAATCAAGATTTCATATGGACTGTTTTATTTACATAAATCGTCTTGGCAATGTTTGTGACCTTAACGAGTATAGTTTTCTATAGACAACTTGAGATAGCGCAATGAGATCTATGGGATTGGAATAGCTCCTCAGTGACCTGAAGCAGTGCATCTGTACTAGTTATTGCGGGCACGTACGATCTGGCACTTTCTCTCGCTGATGCGTTGTTACTCAATCGAAGACTGGTCCGATGTCAGCTGTGTGAGAGGTAGTGGCAGTCGTCGGTCGCGTGAAGTTGCGAGCGGTTGTTGTGTTATGAGTGCTTAGTGATGGTGGACCGGGATCGCGAGAGTATGAGGCGCGGCAGCGGTGGCGGGTGCGGCTGGGGCGGCGGCGTGCTGGGCCGCTGGTCGCTGCGTCGCCTGCTGCTCGACAGCCCACTCGTCGGCCGCCGACTGGCACACACAGGTATCTACACTCCTTAGTCTTGAATAGTATAGTTAACAGTTACTCAGACTGCTTACTAACAAAGCACAGATGTGTAGTATAGTTACCTAAGTTCAAAGACTCCTTGCCCACATAGCACAGCTGTGAAGTTTAGTGACCTGGTGTTTAGAAAGTGTCAGTCAACAGCTTTGTATTGTAGTTCACCTCAGTACCACTAGATTCCTAACCAAAATCCAATTCTTAACTTTGTACATGCTGTGACATCCTGTAATTACAGGAGCACCAGGCTATTAACATTTTGTAGACCTTAGTATTATGTGTAACCCTTTGTTAGATGTCCTAGCATAAATAAATAAATCACAACACATTAATAATATGCATTTAACCGGGTGTTAATCACATAAATTACCTTTATTAGAATCTCCCATGACCAAGCCTGGTGCAATCCAGTTGAAACATTGAGAAGTAATAAAGGTAATTTATGTGATAAATACCTGGTTATATAAATGAATAAGATCTAATCAAGCTGTTAAGTAGCTATAGATTAGTTGCACAGCACACAGGTGCTCAATACTCCTTACGCACTCTAGTCTTGTAGTGTAGATAGCAGTTACCTGATATTAGGAATACCCAATCAACAGCTGTTTTGCAGAACAAAGAATTTTTTGGCAAGCTTTTTTGTGTTATAGTTATAAAACACTGAAAAGGTTTTTCTTAAGTTCAAATATTTGAAGTAATGGTAGTATAATAGCTTGTATTTGTTTGTTTTAACCTGGCACATATAAAAACCCCATACCTGATATCTGTCTGCCTGATGAAATAGATTACACTGAAACTTCATGATTCATCAGAGAACTGATAATAATAATCAATGAATATGCAACATTTTGGGACATTGCCTTTAATGGCTTTTCAATCAGAATATTAAATAAATACATACATACATGTAATAAAGTATTAATTATATTACATGTTCAAAAGTCCGGTAATAATTACCTGGCATTTCAACTGGATTTAATTTAGATGATAAATAATAAATAAATAATGCTGGACTAATCACACAGCATCATCTAGCCCCAAGCTAAGCAGAGCT
This sequence comes from Pasiphila rectangulata, assembly GCA_963082625.1. NCBI lineage: Eukaryota > Metazoa > Arthropoda > Insecta > Lepidoptera > Geometridae > Pasiphila > Pasiphila rectangulata. The sequence goes on along the minus strand of OY720244.1, from coordinate 4,020,512 downwards.
TGTGTTATGGGTACTAGATGACTGATATACTTAATACATTATACTACATAGATAGATATTTTTTATTATATATAGAAAAACACCCAGAACACCCTGAACAAATGTCTGCAGATCGTACAGACATTTGTCCCGAGGCGGGAATCGAACCCGCAACCCCTTGCGTCGCAGGCGGACCTTCGCCCGCTGCGCCACAGAGCTCGTCAAAACCAGTAAAGTACTTATATTTATAATTTCATAATAGTATTATTAATTTCCACCTTATTTACTTAATTTCTATGATTAAGTTATCTATCACCATTGAATTCATTTTACTGACCACTTAAGCCTTAGTAAAATTTTAATACAATTTAAATATTTTACCTACTGCTGCTTATGTTGGTAAATTCTTCAAAATTTGTGCTTCTAACTGATCAATCAGTACCACAATGAAACTACAGGTCACAAGAAAATTAACATCGGTTTTATAGAAGTGACACTGATTTATAATTTACCACATTTTAACTAGTTAGGTATTTGTTAAAGTTTGTCAAGAACCACAAAACTACATCATAGATTATTATTAAAATTTAGGAATTAGCATACCCAGTTTTATCTACTTATTACTTTTTAAACCTTAACATTATGTTTGAAGTGACAGTCTCATTTATTTATTTATTTTATTTTATAATTCAATAATCACAAGAATAAGATTAATTTATTTGCTTAACAAAAAGGATAACAATGCTTATTGTTAAAACATACATTATTTATTAAAATGTAATAGCATCATTTGTTTGAGGCCTCAGATGTCTAAACTAGACTTAAAGCCTGTAACAAAAGTAATCATAAACATTTTATTTACATTCTGTAAAGCCGGGTCCGCAGCGCCGTGTTTTCGTGTTTTCTAACATCATAACATGTTTACAAAACAGAACAGGGGCGTGGCTTAACAGTTTTGTTAGCAAAAACACAAAAACATGTTTGCCGAGACAAATCGATAACATCACCCGCGTTCGCCTGCGGGGAGGGGAAGCGTTGCATTTTATGTTCGCGCTCATTGAAGCAAGACGTCATTCGTTCGTTCACTCGTTGAGGTTATGTTTTGAATAATTAATAATAATTCTCTATATCTGGTGAAATTAATGATACCAGCTCTTCAAAATCACTCTCCGAAAATCTAAAAAAAATGTTTTTTTTTCCGAATCTATCATCGATTTTCAGTTCTTGATAAATATTGAAGGAACGAGGTAGCAGGTAGGGTCGGACCCGGAATCTATTTCGGTTACGTCTTTGTAAAACTAAATCCACTATAGCTATTACAGCTTCTACGTCCTCTTCGTCGGAACTAATTTTTGAAATGAATTGGAATGAAACAATAAACAAAACAGAACACACCGGACGGGCTGTTTTAAAAACATGTTTTGCTTAACATGTTATGTTAACATGTTTTGTTAGAAAATTGGCGCTGCGGACCCGGCTTAACACAAACATAGCAATACTAAAATAGTAAGACAGGTCTCTTTCAGGTGTTTTCCTTGAAATCAACAATCACCTTAACAATCCTATAAGTCTTCTTATTATTTATTTTTAAATATTATTATATAGGTGGTTCTCTGAAATTTGGTTAACTTTTGACCTAATTTTGAAAGTAGTGCTTTAAGATAATAATCAGTAAAGTTTTTATTCTATGCTGTGGGTATAACATCTACTTTGGTGCATATAAAAGGGACGATCACTTTACTCAATATTTTAAATATTTAATATTTTATATAAATTGTAGTATTGGATATTTATTACCTGATGTACTTATGGCTATGTTTTTAAGTTTGTTTACATAAACCTAAACAAATTGCCTTATGGTAATATTATTGTAAATTTCTAAATTCAACTTGTCCTATTTGCAACCCAGTGTCACATCTATTATCACTTATTATTCATTCCTGAGATATGGGTCAATGCTGTGACTTTGACTATCTTCAAACATTTAAGCAACCGTGAATGTTTTAATGAATGTTAGCAATCTATTGACTATATTCTTCAGGTACTAAATCAATCTTTAAATACATTAACTAAATATATATTTCTGGACAGCACCACGCCTCAAAGTAAGCAGAGCCTGTGTTATGAATACTCGATAATTGATAAAATACATAAATAATGTTTTTGTAAATACATACTAAAATACTGAATACTACTATTAATCATATTAAAATACTGAATAAAATAATATAATTCAGTAAATATGTGTATTTTGCTAGGAAGCAATTTATATTATACTAGCGATCCGCCCCGGCTTCGCACGGGTGTAATGCTGATACTCATTCTAGGGGGGGGTCACCAGATGTGCACTAACATCCCGCATTGGGGTGTATTGTGCATTGTCCCCCGAAGTACTGCCCCAACCCGAATGCTGATACTAAAATATACTACAGAATATACTATCGCGGACTTTTTTGTAGACCTTTTTAAGGTGTACAATACTGTATTACATTATTTTGATCTATCTCATAGGGTTCAGTCAGCGTTTGCAATGTGAGCCCAAAAAAATGTGTTTATCACATTAAAAACCTCCAAAATTATTAGTGTTTCTCTATATATTATGCATGTATTATACATATGCATATATAGTTTTAAAGATCTATGCAAATATAGGGACAGACAGACAGCAGGAAGCGACTTTGTTTTATACTATGTATTGATGATTATTCATGTATATCATAAAAATTATCAACTACCCTCACTTATTCCACCTTATTATAATAGCAAAGTGTTGGCTGTCATGTTGAATATAAAATTTAAAATATATGATAATTAAATATATAATAATTTTAATTTAATATTGTTTTTTAAATATAATTTTTAGTTTAATTTCATGTACGTATGTATACTAAGCCTCGGGTTTCCTCACGATGTTTTCCTTCACCGTTAAAGCACGTCTTAAATGTACTCATAAATTATTTGAGAAAGAAATATTATTTTATAAATAAAACGGTATGGAACACGCGACCTTCGGAGTCAGGAGGGTACATACCACTTGGCCAACACGGCTATTAAGAGCAGATAACAAGATCTTAGACTAAACTCTAACTCTGTTCCATATTACGAGTACCTATTGAAATTTATAAACAATACAGCTGGTTACTTATTATATTTTCTTTTCCTTATAATTAATTTATCTATAACGATTTCATGCTCTTTGAGTAATAAGTAAATATTACCAAGGTGTGATTCCTTAAAGGTCAGGTCAGTTTATCATTCACATATTATCTGACCTAACTACCTGAATGTTAATATATGTACATCTTACTAATTATAATAAATAATATTATACCTACCTATTATGAAATGAGAAAGTGAGATTGTTTATGTTTATTGTTATCTCAGTTGCTCATTGCTCTTACTATCAGACCAGCGTTTTGAAATATGGGATCAATTTGAAAGTGTACCTCATTGAGCCCAAAAATATTTTTTCCAATCGTTTCGTAAACGACAGAGATCCGTTGTGACAAAGATTTTAAAATAATACAGACGACTTGAGAAAAGAACAGATCAAATAAACTTCCACCCCGTGCAACGGGAATCAAAGCCGTAAGATTCTGACCAGCTATTCGCGTACGGAGTTAAATTTAAGTAAAACTAACATACTTCTAATCTAACCTTCTACCAACGGAAAAAACATACTTCTATATAGATGGACGTGAACAATATAACATATCATCTATTGTTTAACTTGTTAATGAACAAGTAAAACAATAGCTAATGAGTTAGGCTTTGATTATATATAATCAAAGGAGTTAGGTAAGGGTAATTGTCAATTAAGGTATAATTGTATTTAATTTATGTAAGACAGTATATATTTACATAATGTCCTTGACTAATACATATTATAAAAAATGCAGTATTCTTAAACAAAAGTTAATGGAAATAATTGAATTGATGATTATTATGGCATCATAGAAAGAGAAGTCCGAGGAGTAGAATTAGCCCCTGTGTCTGGCTTTTGTAGACTATGAGAAGGCCTTTGATTCTGTCTAAACGTGGTCCGTCCTGGAATTCATACAGCGACGTATCGTTGTCGACTGTCGCTGTTTATTTATTTATTTATAAGCCTGATGTTTCCCACTGCAGGGCAAAGGCCTCCCTTCCCTCCTTCCACTTAACCCATCATGATTATTATATCGTCACTTCATTATGCAGATAATATTATTAACAAAGGTAGTATCAATTTATCCTACTTGGCAACGGCACTTTAAAGTAAGGAATCGATTTTAATGGAATCCATTTTTTTTGTCGGTACTTATGTGTTCTCCATCGTCCCAACCGCGTTTTATCATTTCTTTTTCCGTGCGTGGCAGTGGCGGGCGTCATTCGCTTGCTCACCAATTAATCGATAACATTATTTCGTTTTAAAACGAGTCGCAAGTCTGTGTCGATCTCTCGTGGACCTTCCTCAAGAAGATACCTACGAAAATCTGGTACCTGAAAAGAAAAGCGGCAAGTAGTCTCGGATCTGCATCCGGATGTACTTGCTAAATATAATATATCTGATAAGTGCTCCTATGCATGCTTCTAAACTCAACTGTACAAAAAAGATCTTAGGAGATAGTTTTTCGTTATAACTTTTCTATGAGCGCGTCAGACTCAATATCGTGAATAACGCTATGAGGCAGTTACTTTCATACAAAAAAGTGATGTAACTCTCTTTTCTCACCGTCCTCAAGGAACAACGACTGTCGTCTTCTGTAGACGATCGTAGTACTGAGCCAAGCTGTTGCTAAGAATTCCTTTTCCTCTCCCTTGTTTTAATCAAGAGTGGTATCCGAAATCATTTTTAGGGTTCCGGACCAAAATGGTAAAAAGGAACCCTTATAGAATCACTCTGTCTGTCTGTCTGTCACAAATGGATATCTCGAGAACTGCTGATGCTATCGACTTGAAATTTAAAATGGTAAAAGACAACACTTTTTTACTAATATAGCATAATATGAAAATGTTAAAAAGTATTCTTATTTTGATTGCAGGGGGGCGGATAGGGGATCTCAAAAATTTTAAGTGAAGTTACTAGGCCGTGTGGGGTATCATATGAAAGGTATTTATTTGCACATTAATAAAGAGTTTTTAGTTTTCCTTTAAACTGTATCGATTTTGAGTTATTTACAAAAATGTTGAAAAAACGACCGTTCCCCCCCCCCTCTTATCTCCGAAGTCTGCAGAGATAAACCCGTGATACTTTTATAGCTAATAGAAGTGTATGTAAACTTTATAGGAAAATTATAGCGAACTTTCTAATTTGCGTAGTTTTTTAGACAAGAAGGGCGGAAAAAGCCCGAAGAAGAGGGGTTTTCAAAAATTTTGTGAAGTTAATAGGTGATATGGGGTATCATATGAAAGGTATTCATTTGCACATTAATAAACAGTTTTTAGTTTTCCTTTAAAACGTATTGTTTTTGAGTTATTTACAAAAATGTTGAAAAAACGACCGTTCCCCCCCTTATCTCCGAAGTTTGCAGAGATAAACCCGTGATACTTTTATAACTAATAGAAGTGTATGTAAACTTTATAGGAAAATTGTAGCGAACTCTCTAATTTGCATAGTTTTTTAGACAAGGGTGGTGGAAGGGGGGTTTTCAAAAATTTTGTAAAGTAAATAGGTAATGTGGGGTATCATATGAAAGGCATTCATTTGCACATTAATAAACAGTTTTTAGTTTTTCTTTAAACCGTATTGTTTTTGAGTTATTTACAAAAATGTTGAAAAACGACCGTTCCCCCCCTTATCTCCGAAGTTTGCAGAGATAAACCCGTGATACCTGTATAGCTAATAAAAGTGTATGTAAACTTTATAGGAAAATTATAGCGAACTCTCTAATTTGCATAGTATTTTAGACAATGGGGGTGAAAGGGGCGTTTTCAAATTTTTTGGAAAGTTACTAGGTGATGTGGGGTATCATATGAAAGGTATTCTTTTGCACATTAATAAACAGTTTTTAGTTTTCCTTTAAGTCGTACCTATAGTTTTTGAGTTATTTACAAAAATGTTGAAAAAAATAGCGTCCCCCCCCCTTATCTCCGAAGTTTGCGGAGATAAACCTCCGAAACTTTTATTGCTATTAGAAATGTATGTAAAGATTAGAGGAAATTTATTACAATCTCTCTACATAGCATACTTTTTTAGAAATCATCGAAAGTGTAAAAAAATCTACATAAGTTCCGCTATCAGACAAGACATGGCGCTGTCAAGGTTCTCCTACAAATATAAAACCGCCTTTGTCATACATTGTATGATGGCACGGAACCCTCGGTGCGCGAGTCCGACTCGCTCTTGCTCGGTTTTATTTATTTAATTAACACGGTATAACATACCTGTGTTAAGAGGTTTTGCTCTTGTCTAATGGAAAATCACTAAGAAGATTCAATAACAAAATTGTATCTATATTTTACAAAAAACTTAAATCTAATCTATGTTGTCTAAGTGTGTGTCGTGTGTGTAGGTGGGGTTATTTATGCGCACTATTACGAAACTATGTCCAGTAGGTTTTCCGTGTCCTGATATGTAAGGGTCAGAAGCCAATCTGTTAGTAGCTTCTTTGAAGCATGTTTTGTTAGTGGGTAAATATTAAATATCTTATTAATTATATTATACAAATGTTTCGATTGTTTGACGTATTGTCGCGTTGCAAATTTTGAGCGAGCCACTTCTTTATCCATTAACCTATCCTTTCTTCTTTTAGTATGGTTTGTGGGGTCATATGTTGATGTTTTATGTAGTTTTAGTACAGCATGTAAAATGTAGAGCTTTCAAACAGTCAAAATATTAGAATTAAAAATAGCTTCTCCGTTGGATGTAGATAAGGTCTAAAGAACATTCGTTTTAAAAGGGACCTTTGAGCTCTTTCTAATTGCAGGAACTTAGTTTTTGTAGCTCCGCCCCAGACTGTTATGCAATATATTAAAATGGATTATGTCAGACTGTATATTTGATAAAGTAAATCTATGTTAGCTACATAAATAAATAAATAATGCTGGACAAATCACACAGCATCATCTAGCCCCAAGCTAAGCAGAGCTTGTGTTGTGGGTACTAGATGACTGATATACTTAATACATTATACTACATAGATAGATATTTTTATTATATATAGAAAAACGTAACGTATGGATGCCAGTTGTGGCCTTTAACAAAGGAAAGCATTAGAAGATTAGAAACGTGCCAACACAATATAGAAAGAAGTATGCTAAATATTAAGAGGAAAGACAAGATAAATCAGAATATTATAAGGAAAATAACTAAATTGCCTGATATAACATATACCATTAAGAAACTCAAATGGAAATGGGCTGGTCATTTACTAAGGAGTAAAAGAGATAAATGGACTAAAGACGTAACAGAATGGTACCCTAGAGAAGGTAAAAGAACAAGAGGAAGACCCTACCGATGATAGGAGGACTCAAAGAGTCAGCGGGCGCCATATGGAGACGCTAACTTCATGACCGTGAACTTTGGAGAAGTCTGGGTGAGGCCTATGCTAGAAAGCACAACAATCAGAGCACTACCGCTGTCTGAACATTAACAATTAACTGTAAATTTATTGTAAAACTAGTTATAAGATTGTTTAATAAAGGCTATTGAAATTGAAATTGGCTGGGCTCGCTACTGCGTGTCTAGATTACCACTTGTATTTTATTGTACACAATGGAACATAATAATAAAACTCAAATGGGTAAACACGATGAAATTACTGGCCTTATTGCTAAATTTTCCAGGTTTCCATTGATAAATGTAAAACAATTGCTCACCAGCACGGTTTAGATTAAAGATATACAGACAGTTTTTCGTAAACTTTCGTTATCACTAATCATTATAAATAACAAAAACACGGGAATTTATCGCGTAATACCTTTGATGCGGTCTATCCGGGACCACAGTCAAAACGTCGGGAATAATCAAAGGTACGCGATAAATCCCGAGCTTTATTATTTATAAAGATATACAGAGTCCCCGAGGTTTATATTCTCCTTGACGAGACGTCCTTAAAGCGTTGCGATAGTGATTTCTCCATAATGTGACATGCAGATCAAATGTTGCATGCGATCCTAACCTCTACTCGTGTAATTAGTACTGCATGCTAGCATGCACAGAGTAATGCTACAGATAAATTCTCTCATAATATCCACCTCGGTCAAGGTGGGTGGTAAAGGTCCTATTATCATGGTACTATTTATCAAGGGCCTGTACTGTCCCAGTGAAGGGCAAAGGCCTCCTTTCTTTCCGTCCACACTTTTCTGTCTTGAGCTACTGTGGTCCAGTCGTCTAAGTGTGCGTCGAGTTGGTCCCTCCATCGACGTTTTGGTCTGCCGCGAGGTCGTTTTATGTCTTGTAGGATCCATTCGGTAGTCGATTTAGCTGCCTTATGTCTCCTCCGACCTGCGGCAGGCGTGACCCGCCCAATCCCACTTCAACATTCCCGATTTTTGGCCGACGACAGCGATCTGTGTTTTGGAGCGTAGTTTAGTATTTTTATCCAGTCTGACAATATGACTCCTAAGATACTGCACTCCATAGCTCGCTGGCAAACCTCAAGTCTGCTCTTTTGCAGAGCGGTCAATGACCAGGTTTGTCCATATTGTCCATGAGTTTTCTTTTAAGCGTTATAAAGACCAATAGCAATACCCCTTCCAGGCGTTTTCAGTTCGACTAAGGTACTATAAATAGTATAAATTGACATTAGTAATGTCTAAATAAAATGTGTGTGTCTGTTTGTGGCCTATATGAGGTCTTTGCCCAGCTGTGGGATCCGATGGGCTATTTAGATTAGATAGATTAGTCGGTTTGTAATGTCACATTACAAAAGACACATACATTTTGTTTATAGTTTACGCGTGCAAAGTTTAACCTTATGTTTGGCATTTTTTGCTTGAAGAGGTAACAAATAAACTTTTTGGATTTGTAATATTAGTGGAATTACATTACGGTCGAAGCCTGGACCGGTTCACTTGAGATTATGTATCACGGATCATTCGTACAACGCTATGCCCTTGCCCTGCTGATTATTTAGATACTATTAGAAACATCCATTGTTTTATAAAGCATTGTGAAACTTGTTGGAAGTAAGTAGTAGTAATAGAATTTACATCTGTGGAAATAAGTATTCCACAGATGTAAATGCTATCTCTTCAGGTCATAATCATTCCTTGGTCATTACGTGGGGTCAGCACGTGATTTCCACAATATAATTTCTTTGACCGCCTAAGACTAGTGTATAATAAAAAAATTAAATACACTTCAAGTACTTAAATGCGGTGTATAACCCACAAACAAACATGAGACAAACCCTTTTGCATAATAAAACCGCAATTTAAAACGCTTTTGAATTAACTTAATTTCAATCGACATGGCAAGTTTTTTTTCGGCCTTTGCTGCAACATTCCACGGCATGGCGACCTTTGCTTGCCTTCAAGGATGCATTCTGGCGTGACCCACCTGATTTGGTCCGTTCGGCCATACCGGTTTTGTGGTCCCGGATCCAATCAGCTTCTTTTACACTCTTTGAGCCAAAATACTTTATAAAACTTACTTTTTTTTAGGAAATTCTGCACCCAAATTATAGTCTCATCAATTTAAAATTTATATAATCTGATTGATTCACAAACCACATCCGGAGATACACGAATTAACAGCCTTTATCACCCTATGAATACTACTGAGTAATGTTTTGTCTTCTATTTTAATTCCGTCGTTTTAAGAAATAGTTCCACTAAATAGCCGAGTGGCATCCGCAACATAGCATTGTGACTTCTAATCCAAACATTCGTTGAATATTACGCATTCGGCCAATGCCATCGGATGTGCGCTAAGTTGAATAGTTAAAACAGTGAAATCCGACCGGAGAGTCTTACCATGAATGGCAAACCTCGTGACGTATGCTGCAGGTTAAGTTATACATGCAATGGAGTTGGCCTCAAGGTGACTCAACGAAAATACCGCTTAATTAAAGCTGCTCTTTAACAAAATTCTGCCCCTTTCGCATGTGCTTTGTCCGGATAAAAGGTATCCTCTGAAGTATACCAGGTTGAGTCATGTACTTGACTAGTTTTACGTTAATCCTTGCAGATGTTTTGGCGTTTAGAGCTAGCAAACTTCCATCTTTATATCTTTCACATATTTTTCATTTACAGTATTACTAAAACACCCAGGTAAATCGCCATACCAAAGTAATCAAAAAGATTTTGCAATAAGTTAAGAAAATAAATAAGATTATGTTGCATACCGATATATAAATTAAATTATTAAAACTATCCTTATGTCTAGATGGGATATTTATTTGACCAGTGGAAATTATGAGAATGTGGTCAATTTCACGTGCCACACGTAAAACAATTGCAACACGTATTAATTTGTTAATTTCGTGCAATATTGGTATTCGTATTAGGTAACAATGGAACCATGTTTAGTCACACGAATTGGCCTATGTTATGTAATGCTTTATTCAAAGATAGGATCTTTCCCGCTATTTGTATTCAGAATTGATAAAGAAAGAGAGGAAGTAACCAGATTCACGTAATCAATGTTAATAAAACAATTACTTTTAGATTATGCAAAAATATTTAAGCGCCGTCGACGACGGCGACGTTTAAATTGGATTACACCATCCGTGTTCGTATTAACACTCGATCAAAGACATTGTCATAAGTATTAACTTCCACATTCTGACGAGTGGAATAAAGCCCATGACTTTATTAATATTGTCTCTAAACTCCGTCTACGATCCTGAATTCCCGGTGAATCTAAAACAGGCGTGGGAGTAAGGGACGTCCATGCATAGCACAGGACCGGTTGGTGAGGCAACCGTGTGGGCCGATATAACGGGCTAGATAGCCACCTTCCTACCATAACTTTAAAAAGTACGAAAGCAAAACTCAACGAATATTTTGTAACGAATTTGTGGGTTCGTAAATAATGAAACCCATCCAAACAGGTCTTCGTTTTTTCATTACTTCGTTTTCCATATGTTTGCGGAGAAATCGATTATTCTCACAAAAGTATGATGTTGACCCTCAGAAGTCGGTGTTGCGCAATAAAGTCGAATTCATTTTTATAAAGGTTTGTTTTTGTAAGTTTTTATTCTTTTGTTTCACGTTATTTTTGATTGGTGCCACATCTTGGAAATTCGCCGGAGTTATTGGAAGGTATCCGCCAACACATTTCTGTTACCGTTACATGAATGTCTTTTCAAATTACTTAATTCCTAGTTACGAGGTGAGAAGAGGTAAGAATTCCAAGCAATGCTATTTTAATAAATATGGGTTATATCTCACCATTATTATTATAAAACTTTCTTTAAAGCCACTGAGTTTGTTGAAATTAGTCATGTTCTTCCTATTTTAAAAAAATGGAAATATTTAAGGTCGATCTTATTACTGATTAGTGATTACCGACGACAAGGCAACCGAGCGAATAACACGCTACATTTTGAAACTGAATTTCCCAGTCGTCAAACAACCTCGTTCGCCGAAGGTACCATACCAGCTAAGGGGTTGTTAGATTCATTCGAGCTATCTGCGATTCGATACATGCCACTTTGCACAACGACATTAGCATTCCTCGTGACATGGTACTAGGCCATCGCCGTACTTATTAGAATGTAACTTCAAACAACTGAGCTACGAAGATGTTATACACAAAAGAGAGAAGGATTTTCACCACCTCCTTCAATGACTGTTAGTAAAATACTTTCAGAAAACCGTCGTGCTATTTTGAATACTTGTTGTCCTTTTAAAACTATCATACATATATTTGAACATTTAATTGTTTCATATTATTATACTGGCTGATTACCATCATTAGAAATATCGGTAAACTGAACAAGTTTGTATTGTTAAGTTTACGGACAAGTTAGTCTTGTTAAGTTTACGCAGTTACACTGGTTACACGCGCTACGATCACGGATAAACTGAAACCATTATCGAGTGAGTAGTCACTGGCAAAGGAAACGGTGTACCTTTTTTCTCAGTCTCTGGTAGAGATCGCTCTTTGCCGGCAATTATAACTTTGTGTCCAGTGTTTCTCTTTCTGTTGCTCTTTATATATTTAAGGTGTGCAATAATTTTCTATCTAACTGCAAAACACAACAAGATTTATCATAGTAGGTAATTATTCCGTAGATATTATGCACTTTTTGCCCCGCCTGACGGTAAAACCAGTGTGAAACTCTCGCTTGTTTTTTTAACAAACCTATCAGTCAAATTGAGTATACATAGGCATTTTACATCTACTTAAGATGATTTATAATGTGCTGCTGGCCATTGTAAATACGGCTAGCCCAGCACTTATTCTCTCAGCTTAGTCGGCTTTATTAAGGTTCACGTCTGAATCCGATTAAGCCGCGGTATTCCTAACGATCCGTTCATACCCTTGGCTAATATGAACATAACTTTTTCAAGGAGGATAAATCCATTAGTTTCACAGCCGGTATCGAACCCACGACCTTCGGATCGAAACCGTTTTGTCGAAGTGATAGTATCTACCTATAACCGTACTAAGGATAAACCCGAGAGGCGTAAACGTTGGAATAAAGGTTGCTGTGGGGTGCCGGCAGTAGAATGTTACCCCTCCTCTCATGCCCATGGATGCAGTAAGAGCCTGGTAAGGGATACCTCCGCAAGATGGGCAGCAGCGTCTTTCCGTGTATCAACATCCTACACTGCGCTCACCAACCCGCCTACCAAGCGTGGTGAGTTTGGCAACTACCCCTCATGGGAGATCCATGAGGGAGGCTGTGTTCAGTAGTGGACGTTTTACGGCTGAACTGATGACTGATGATAAAAGTTGGAAGCTGACGAAAGTGCCGCACATCATTTAGCCTCTCAACGCCAGCATTTCATTCAAGCTCATTGTTCGTAGTGATGAACTGGTAAGTTCAAAGCTTCAAACTGGCGGCGCATGGCGTAGCTGAGGCGTTCACTGCCAATTATCTAGGTTAAGCAAGGCTCAGTACTTGTAATACTTTGAATGGTGACGTGATGACTAATATGCAATTTACAGTTATCGGTATATAACTTAAGAGACCAGAGGACTAGTAAGACTATCGTTGCGGATCGTTTATCTAACTTTGAAGAGAAGGTTCGGTAGACTTCCTTGTAGGACACAGACATTACGTTAGATAACAATAAGCCTTGCTAATGATGATATAACTCATTTAAAACGTTTTTACGCTCATTTTGTTCTCGAGGAAAATAAGCTTCCTGTATAACGGAGTCTAAAGTTTTTATGCATTATACCTCGTTTTAGCACGTCACTTGTAATTGCTTTGCTAACAATAACAGTTTCTTTTATATTGATACTTCATTTGTTATGCTGTCACTCTCTATATCTGTATCTCGATATCTCGAGAACTACTAATGCTATCGACTTGAAATTTGAAATGGTTAAAGATAACACTTTTTTTACTGATAAGTATAGCATATAGGAAAATGTAAAAAATATTCCTATTATGATTGCAGGGGGGCGGATCCCTATCCGCCCCCCTGCAATCATAATAGGAATATTTTTTACATTTTCCTAAAAATCCTAAAAATTTTGAGATCCCCTGATCTCAAAATTTTTAAGTGAAGTCTCAAAATTTTTAGTTTGTGTGGGGTTTTATTTGAAAGGTATTCATTTACACATTAATAAACAGTTTTTAGTTTTCCTTTAAGCCGTTTCCGAGTTATTTACAAAAATGTTGAAAAAACTACCGTCCTTATCTCAGAAGTTTGCAGAGATACATCCCTGAAACTTTTATTGATAACTAGCTTCTGCCCGCGACTTCGTCCGCGTGGGATAGTTACTTTGGGCTAACGCTAACTTTAACCCGCGTCTTCGTTAACGTAGAACGTGAAAATATTTTTAAATATTACCTACGATAAGCGTTTTTTTATCATGTCATACACGATTTTTGCGAAACTTTAACCGTTTACGCAGCGGAAGCTCTCAAAAGTAAAAAAATAACCCCGATGTTGAAACATTCTTCATTGGTACTCTGCTCCTATTAGTCTTAGCGTAATGATATATATAGCCTAATGCCTTCCTCGATAAATGGGCTATCTAACACTGAAATAATTTTTCAAATCGGACCAGTAGTTCCTGAGATTAGCGCGTTCAAGCAAACAAACAAACATACTCTTCAGCTTTATAAAATTAGTATAGATAAAAGTGCATGTAATGATTACAGGAAAATTATAGCGAACTCTCTGATTTGCATAGTTTTTTTAGAAATCATCGAAAGTGTAAAAAATCTACATAAGTTCCGCTATCAGACAAGAGATGGCGCTGTCAAGGTTCTCCAACAAATATAAACCGCCTTTATCATATATTATATTGTATGATGGCACGGAACCCTCGGTGCGTGAGTCGCTTTTGCCCGGTTTTATTATTCCTAGCCGTCTCACTGCTGGGCAAAGGCCTCCCCCGTCTCTCTCCATTTGTGTCTGTCCAGTGCGATGTCCCGCCAACGTCCATGGAACACGTCTAGGTCATCGCGCCAGCGTTCCTTTGGCCTGCCTCGGCGTCGTGTTTCGTCACGGGTCCAATCTGTGACATCTAAAATAGAAATCGTAGCCTTCATTATTTTTACAACACCAAAAATATTAACTTTATGTTTATTTAACACTTCAGTGTAAATGTTTTTTATAAAATCCCCCTCTCTAAAGAAACGGTTACCGTATGCCCTGAACCGCTCCTCCCTTTATACCCTTCTCACAATTCCGTTCCTGGACTAGACTTCAAACCAGAGACTTACACAACACACGTTGGACAGTCTTGCCAGACTGCCGTCAAGCAAGACCAGCGCTTCCAAGTTCCAACGCTATCACCAAGGCTCTCCCGACGCCTATTACAACTACAAAGAACGCACCTAAGGCTAGTGGTGGGGACACCAACGGGCCGCTGCACCTTAACTTGAAAAAACACCTCTTCAACATCGGAGCCACAGACAGCCCCCTCTGCAGAGGATGTCTGAAGGAGGTCGAATCAGCTGCCAACGTGGTCCTGGAATCCGAGGGAAAAACAGCACAACGACAACAAATCCTCAAACAACCGAGGTCACTCCGTGAAGCTTGTGAAGACCCTAGGAAAATTCTGCGCTTCAGGTCGGAGTTGGGCTTGCTATGCTAGGCAAACACCTTACACATAATGGACCAACTTGGAGTCTAAATGCGGAAAAGGGAGTCACACACATGGGGTGTATAAAATTTGAATTGCTATCTTTACAAATCTGATAATCTGATGAAAATAGTCGCTCAAATAAGTGATGCTGTTTCCTAAACATACCGGAAGACTTTAAACCAAAAACTCAATTCCTGTTATTCGCTGTCTGTCCGTCTGTCTGTGTATTTGACGATTACAAACCTTTTTGTTAGCACCGTCTTACTGAGACAAGGGGACTGATTGATTTTGGTGACCCTATGGTCACAGGGACCGGGGTTTTTGTGACCTCAAAAGGTCACCAAAAAATAAGTCTTCAAACGGCCGAAAACGTCCAAAAACACAAAAATGCCATTTTTGACCTTTGGTGGCCTTTTGAGGCCTTCGCCATCTTTTCTGGTAACCCCGTACCACTGCTTGTTACAATTAATTAATATATTTTCTACTTCACATCTAACAACAGGTCTACGGTTAACTACGGAACCCTACATAGCGCGTGGCCCGACACGACGAGGACACACATATTATACAAATATACGAGTACATAAATATTTTCTATTTAGATATTTAAAAAAAAAGTTACCTTCTCCTACAGCGTGTATACAAAATTATATGTCAGTGAAACTAGACCAACTATTTGCAATTGCAAGCATACACACAACAACTGTTGAGCAAAAGAAAATAGCAAATAATGACTGATTCGGCAACCGTAATTCATAAATGTTTTGATGCTCATCCAACTGAATTCAGCTTTGAAAATGCATATAGCAGTGTCATCGGGCACAACCTATTGTGTAAGGGCATTGTTTTGCTTTTCCATCCCACTGATGTCATGCTGTGAGACTGCGAGCTGTATTGACAAATATTTCATCTTTGATGCAAACTGTCTATCTAGCTAGACTAGACGGTAAACCATGACGTAACACGCGAACCTACCTCAATTAATGTATGTGTGAAAGTAACTAACGTTTGATAATCGCTAAAGAAGTGAAAGAATAATTATCAGTCAAATCAGCTTCGCTAAAATTTGTAAATTAAGATAGAATAAAATAAAATTAAACACATGCTTGAAACGGATAATGATCGTCGTATCCTGCAATTAAAAATAAAAAGACCATTCATTTCTAAGGGTGATGATTCTGATGATAGATAACTGATGATCGGCTCTCTCGACATAAAAGTCAAGTTTTAATATTAATTTGCAAAAGAAAGCCAAGATTAATTTAACTAGTTTTCCGTACAGTATTGCGCAACAGTTACATGCAATATCCGTATGGCCAGACAGACACAAAACGACTCGTTCAGTTGCCGCAGCAGAGCAAGATAGAGATGCTGGTGAAAGTGACGAAACGCTCGAAGATTTCAATGCTGCCTAACTGGGTAACCTCAATACTAAGTTATGCCCAATTTGTCACTGCAACGTAGACATTATTTCTGTTTTAAATAACTGGCATGTCACTCTTTCTGGGTCGTTAAACGGACAAGACAACAGAAAATATTACTACAATGTTGTAGAGAGAGCTTGTGCATAAATTGAAGCAGCGAAAATCAAACATAATTTTTCAATTCACTAGAAATTCTGTGTGCGACGGTATAATCGAGTCAAGAAAAGTACCTACGTGACATATTCCGCTCACGTGGCATAATGCCAGACGATTTTCAGACCAAAAATTTGTGTGCGAAGAATGAACCAGACCTCACGTCTCCACAGCACATATATAACTAATCATGCAAGTTCAATAATTGCGGGCATCCCGAAGTTTCTGAAGTGCTAAAGTTTTCATACTGTTAGCTGTTCGCGACAGACAGCCCTTGAAACTTGTATGCGAATTTTCCAGATCTGATTAAGTATTGTTGGGAGCTTGCCTTTGAAGAGTTTCAAGTTCAAAGCTTTTCTGTTTTGCCTTTTGCTTTTCTAATTAACTTTCAAGACCGCTTATGTTATATGTTTTTGATATTTCTACAGCATTCCTTTTGTATGACGAATCTCTCTCTGGTTTCTCGTAAAATGTTATGTTGCAAGCGTTCTGCACATAATGCTAAATCAAGCACGTAATTATTGAAATAGAAATCATTTATTTGCACCTTATTACTACAGTATAAGCAATTTAAATGAATATAACGATATAACATGAAATAACGCACAAATCGGCATTTGGCGAGACAACACGAATGCTGTCACAGCGCTTGTTTTCAGTGGCGCCGGCGCCGTAGCGCTACGCAAAACAAGCTTGACTATGACACACGGTGTAACGAATTAGTAAATTAAGCATATGTATGTATAGTAAAGCATTGTGTTAAATGAAATCCTTACAAAAAAATATTAACCTACAAATAATACTATAGATATATAATGATACTATAGATATATAAAGATATATAATGCTTTATGTTATGTATATAAGTTTAATTAGGTAGTTTTTAAGAGCTGTGTGATTTTGTTTCATAATAAATAAATAGATAACAATCATAGTTAAAAAGTTTATAGTATAATAAACAGAGATTTTAATTGAATTCAGTCATTAAATTGAATGTTAGTTTAATAATATAAAAGGCTCAAATCGATTCAAATATTTCCTAAAATATGCATATATTCGTTTTCGTCATCGCGGTCAATCGACTTCTACACTAAACGTGCTGTTTTAGATGGCACTTGGAATCATTGCAAAACACACATTGTCCTCGTATTCTATTGTATTTGCAAAGCAATATTCAGTTATTCATGCCAGTTTGGATAGTGGCCTGATTAATTTGTACGTTCCAATAGTGTTGGCACAGTGTGGGGGTGCATGCACTGTTCGGCCCTGTTCGCGCTCCGCTGCACCCTCTATTTGTTCAGCTCCTGTTTCAATCAGAAGCACGTAGGCTTCCTAGCTCTGACCAATTTTTGAATTCCAGACAACGCAGCGTTTGCGTTGTCTTTAGTTTTACTTTTCACGAGATCCTTGTTCAAACACTTGCTAATGCTTCTTTTCTAATCCAAAGGCACGCTTTATTTTAAGAACCATACCTACTTGTCATTTATTACAGTCATGTCTCGTTCATAGGCTTCTTATCATTATTCGTCTTTCGCTTTGATTGCACTTTGAAATCATACCACGTACGCGAAGCAAATGTCAATTAATTCCGTTAATCGACATCGGAAAGACAGGTAATAAGGGGCCTGGCCTTCCAACTAAATCCCACCGTCGGTCCTGCAGATGTTGTGGCAGGATGTACTGTCGATCGGCATCTTCCGTTTCCACCAAAAGTAAAAAATAAACACCAGATTGCCAAGGTGGGTTTTTATCTCCCAATGTTTTATTCGTTGCCGTTCTCAAATATAATTTTTACAGCTTAGTAGGACTTGTAGCTGTTAATGAACTCGCTCAGATGTGACTCATTTCGTAGTTATGTTTGTTAAACTTGTTTATTTTTTTATAGCGTTAACGACATCACACCTTAACATCGTCATTAACTTCGCACACCCTAGGATGGGTAATGTTTGCACCTTCGCTAACTTGTTCTAACCTACATGTAATTTATCCAAAACGACAGTTATGATTATTACATGGCACATTTTGTTTAATACGTACATGATTATGTGCAAACGTGTCTGCTTGTGTGCTATTGTCACGCGTAATCGACATCAGCTGAATTACGGCATCTGAAACTATCTGCCAATTTTATATTATGTAACTTTTAATGTTCGCACATTATAATATCAGTAAGTAGGTTAGTGGCAAAAGCGTCGCCTCGCAATAGGTATAATTACGGTAAAGTTCGGAGCACAATACTCATAAATACAGAGTGAGCAAAGAGTTACGACTTTTGAAACAAGTCGTCGACCGGGAAGGTTGAAAATGAATACCTTTAGTTATAGGTACTAGAACGGTACGCAGTTAAGGCATCGGTTAACTCAAAAATAAATTTAAAGGAAATAATGAGGCAGTACAGAGTTGACGCCAAATGCATGTAAGCCGCGCGGACGACCCAGAAGGAGATGGCGGGACGAGTTGGACACTCATCTGAGCACGTGGCCTGTCAACAGCGTTAAGTCGCGAATAGTGGAAGAAGGGAAGAGAGGCCTTTGCCCTGCAGTGGGACAGTGGAGGCTAAATAATAATAAGGCAGTAAAATCAACACTATAACGCTTACTTTTCATCTTCTAGTCCTTTTAATTTTGCATGAAGTTTGTGCGCTACGTTTACATTTTAAGCGCCCGTAACAAAAGGTTGCGGCTTGAATTTTATTAAATGTTTAAGATTATTTTGACACAGAGCGGTGTGACCCTGATGCGACACAGTTCTCCGGTGTGGATATCATAGATATGCATGTCTGCATTCAAACCTATTTGAAGGCAGCATTGAACTTTAACACGCTATTATTTAACCGAGGCTTTATTACTGACTAGCAGCGTCCCGCAGTTTCACCCGCGTAGTTCCCGTTCCGTGGGGATACGGGTATAAAATATATCCTACTAGCTGTCCGGGCGAACTTCGTATCGCACCTACCACTGCAATTACTTACTACAACTACCCTACAACCACCCTAAAACTACCCTACAACTATCCTACAACTATCCTACAACTATCCTACGACTACCCTACAACTACGCTACAACTAACGCTGAAACATGTGTTTAATAGTTTTGGTATAGAACTTTCATCCCTTATGTTAACCCCTTCTGATTTAATTTACGCAACGAAAAGTCTCCTATGTCCGTCTCCATGGTCTAATCTACTCCTATACTACAATTCATCCAAATCGGTTTAGCGGTTTTGACGTGAAAAGGGAACATACATTCTTACTTTCACTTTTATATGTATATTAAAGTAAGTACTAGTAGATACTGGCTTAAAAATAAATACCAGTATCTAGTAGTAGATAATGGTATTTATGTTTTGGATGTTCATCATCTCAACCGTAGACTGCTGTCCACAACCACTGCTGAAGAAAGGTCTCCCTCATGGATCTCCAAGAGTCATGAGAGGGTTGTTGCCATACTCACCACGTTTGGCAGGCGTGCGCAGTACGGGATGCTGATACAAGGAAAGACGCTGCTTTCCATCTTCCGGAGGTATCACTTAACAAATTCTGACTGCATCCACGGCAAGAGATGAGGAGCAACATTCTACCCGTGGTCCCGGGTAGACTGGAGATATTACGCGATAAATTCCCGTGATTTCGATGTTTAAAATCAAATAAATACAAATACAAATCTTTATTGTAACAACAAGGTGGTAACAAATTCGTTGCAAGCCCTGAATCCCAAACTAGCGTAAGCTGTATGTTGGGAGTCAGTTCCTTCCCAATTCTATGTAAAACAACTGTTACAAAAAAAAAAACAAACACAAACTAAGATATAACAAATGTTTAAAATATTTAGTGTGTCAAAATGTTAATACATTTTAAATATCGAAATCACGGGAATGATGCGAAACATGTTAGTATTTAGTCCCTACTTATGTACCTATAGACAGTTGGTCCATAATAATATATTGTTTTATTTCAATCGCTTTCTTTACTGAATAAATTGAGTCTGTTTATTTAGAAGCCCCTTTGTCAGTAAAATCTACGAAATCATCAAAATTATTTGTTTGAATGCGAAGATTCAAGAAACCCTTTTCGAAATTTCTAATTATATCTGTAGTTGATTTGTTTAGAAATGATTGTTTAGAATGGCTATTACGAATCGGACGAATCCTAAGAAACAATTTTACTGGCTTAACATCATTTTATTTAAAAAGAAAACTGCTCTGTTAATGTATGACGGTTGCTCAAAGGTTTATCAGCCATCAAAACAACCACATGATACATGAGACACAAATGTAAACAAATAATCTATTACATGAACTTGATAGAAACCCAACTACGCTATTATGTGGATCTTCATTGAGGGTCAATAGTAAATACTAAAGTAGGTAGGTACTCATTAGAAAACAAACATTAAGTCAATGTTTATTTCACAAGGCTATTGTAAATTGTAAAACAGTTCGGCGACCATATAAAGGTCAAGTGTTAATGAATATCAATAATCGGGTACTTGCTTACTCAGTTACGTAAACTTTAACTTGTGCCGATCAACAGACTTTGTCAATATTGTTAATAAAAATTGGATACCATCTGACCAATTTTTGCTCAGGTCCTTGTTTATCTCAATGACGAATAACTATTTATACATGTTTGCAATGTCCTCACCCAATTTCGCAGATTTTTCGAGTACTTCCCATTTTCCATTGTTTCTTTCGTTCTATGTAATGTAACGTCGTCATTTTTTATATCCTTGTTATCAGATGATCTAAAGTCCACTCTTGCAAGAAGATCTTAACGCTATCCTAGATTGGTGTGCTATAAATCGTATGACCCTCAACGTTAAAAAATGCTTCCATATTACATTCAACCCAAGAAATTAAAACCACTTGTGTCCTCGTACGTACTTAGCGGCACTTGTCTGAAAGAAGTTAAAGAGATTCGAGATCTGGGTATTATTTAGATAATAAATTAACATTTATTCCTGAAATTAATAATGTCGTTATAGTAAAGCAGTTAAGATAATTGGATTTATCAAAAGGAATAGCAAAGAGTTTAAGCCCAAAATGAAAATACTCACTAGTGCGCAATTCAACTCAGTGGTGCGCAGTCAATTGGAGTATGCATCCACCGTTTGGAGTCCCTTCTACAGCATTCATTCACAGCATGTTGAAAGCATCCAGCGGGCTTTCACAAGACATCTGGCATTTTTTACCCCCAACTTCTCGTATAGAACCCCGTATGAGCAGCGCTTGGCTAAATTTAACATGACTTCTCTTCGCAATCGTCGTAAGCTACTAGATCTATGCTTACTCCATAAAGTCAACAAACGGAAGTATACAGTGCAGCCAACTGATTAAACGTTTCCCTCTCTATGTACCATTTAAATACCCCAGACAACCTACACAGTATTTATATCACACCTTACTCTCGAACTAATATTGGACTACAAATACCAACTACACGAATATATAATGAATACAATTTAGTAAATAAAGAAATATCGGAGATAGACGTATTTAACAACAGATTACGCACCTTTAAATACCTTTTACAGAGCCATTTAGGCTCTCCCATGAATGACATTGTATAAAGTTACAACCGAATAACATGCCGCCTATGTTTCATTTAAAGTACTACGCCTGTGTTATTTAAAATCTACGTACCTATTTGTATTACCTTATATTTTCATTGTCATATTTTTAATTTCTCCGAAACTCTTCACCAGCACCCTTGAATAAGTGTTGCGAAAGCTGGCGGCTGGCTGGAGTGAGAAGGGAGTTGACGTCGGCGGAAGGAGGTTAACGAATCTGCGTTTTGCCGACGACATCGTCCTTTTTTCTTCATCGCCTTCAGAGCTACAAACGATGCTTCAAGAACTTTGTATCGCAAGCTTGGAGATTGGACTTAGAATGAACAGAGATAAAACCAAGCTCATGACCAATCGCGCTAGGACCAATGTAACGGTGGATGGAGAACATCTAGCATATGTCCAAGATTATGTTTACCTGGGCCAAATAGTCTCCTTCGAAGACAGGCAGAGCAGAGAAATCGCACGGCGAGCTGATAATGCCTGGAGGAGTTTTTGGTCCATGGGAGACATAATGAAAGGGGAACTTCCTCTATCTCTAAAACGAAAATTAATGGACGTATGCATCCTCCCCGTTCTAACATATGGTGCGCAGACTTGGTCTCTGACCAACATTCAAAAGTCCAAACTCCAAGTTTGTCAGCGAGCGATGGAGCGTAGCATCCTGGGTGTCAAGCGCACGGACAGGATCCGAAACACCGAACTGCGCTCCAGGACTGGGATCGCGGAAGTAGCTCTGAAAGCTGCTAAGCTGAAGTGGGACTGGGCTGGCCACATCTGTCGCATGCCGAGTGAGCTGTGGGCAAAGATAGTCACGGAGTGGCGGCCTGACCCGGCGAGAAGGCGACGCGGCAGACCGAAGCGCAGATGGCGGGACGAACTCGATCAGTTCATCGTTGACTAGAGGGAAGCAGCTCAGGATCGGGATGTATGGAGGGAATTGGGGGAGGCATTTGCCCAGCAGTGGGACCCAAATGGCTCATACATAATAGTAATAATAGTGATAATTTTTAATTGTTTTTGGTTTAAATGTTTGTCATATTTTCAGTTGATCTTTATGTTGACGTGTACTTATATTAATTCTTCTTCTTTTTTCTCTTCTTTTTCTCTTAACGCACATAATAGAGTATGCTATGTTGTACACTTCAATTGTCGTCTGTATCAGATCAATACCTTTATACTTGTGTTTTTTTATAATTTGTAAATACTTTAGATGTCAGTGTACTTTTAATAAATAAATAGTTACCGAAACCGTTTCCTAAATGGTTGTGGCAAATATCAGTAATGGGGTAGCAAATAACATGTTAACAACGAGTTTTGACTGTGTACCACCCAGCCCACACCTCGTTTTACCGTATAATCACTGTGTGTCAATATACCTGCGGCTCTTGACGTAGCCATTTGAATATTAAAGATATCCTTATAGCAAATGACTGCGATATTTCCTCTGTAGTAAGAAAAAAATAATAATCTTACTACAGAGGAAACTAAAAAAAGGAAACTAAATTAACATTTTTCAATAATCAATCAAACCGGTTATAGCAGTGCCAAAAAAACCCTTATTTTAAAATCTTTCTTGTTATCGACGCTACGTTAATCTAAATACCGTATGTTGTACCTACGCTCTGTACAAGGAAACCTCACTAACAGAATATTAATGACATTTAGTTCGTATAAATAAGCTTTGATCAATAGTCATCAGTGGCAAGGTTAAACGGACTTGGCCAGAGCTATCATGGAAATTCATTCAATTATTACTATGCTGCTGGCCGAGTGTTATTGCACCCCCGACTTTCAGTCCGCAGATCGTCCGTCGAATACGGAACGTGCATCAATGGATTTTCCTTTCTTGTAGTACACATTTAACACGTGCTTTATCGGTGAAGGTAAACATCGTAAGCAAACCCGCGTCTTAGTCAGCTTTAGACGTTTCCTTTCCCTTTCCTCTGACTAAGCTGATGAAGCGAGAGGATGTTATAGGTGCTGGGCAAGCTTTATTACAATCTTAAAATATCTCAGGCACTGCAGCGTCCCGTACTGCATGAATATCAGTTCCTGACGCTGTATAAATAATATCTTTTAGATTTAAAGGCCTCTTCTTCTTCTTCTTTCTTCTTTCAACTAAAACGTCTCATTGTTTTCGATCATCATTAAGTGCCGGTAAAGGTTTATGTCTGATGGATGACGTTTTTGCTTTAGGTTCTTTTATGTTGGTTGTCATCATGGAGTTTCCAGCATGTGTTAATCCATTTTGTTTTGTCACGTAGTACGTAACTTCAGTCCGTTGCTTTGAATAAGTTTGTTCCCGCAATTTTATCCCCATTGTGAGTTATGTTTGTGTTGTACCCATATGTTTGTGTTGTAACTCGCGGACCTATTGTTACGCTGCAATAAGCTCCCTACAAAACAACTTTGTAGTATACGCCGCTACCGCGATGCATTGGCTAGGGTTGCAGTACTGAGCACTAGGAAATTGAAAACATGAATAATCTGTTGTCGTGTCACCTCCACAAGGTCCTTATCCTTATCATGCTTATTGCTGGAAAGCCAAAAGCATATCGGAATAAGTGAACTTTCCATTCTACAAAATATCGTAGAGTCATTAAGGCGAGAGTCAAGATTGATTTTGATTTCATACGCTGCTCTTTATGACACTACCTTACAAGAATTGCTTACTCTTTCGTCTTTTAGTGTAATTAACCCCAGAATATAGAACGCGAGAGAGGTCAAACTGTTGATTTCTTGCGTTATTTATCATATCATAGTAACATTGTACACACACGTTCTATCACCATACTAGTGCAACATACTATTTTAGATATATTCTGTTTCCTGTAGCTGATTTCAAAATAGAAGCAAACCAAACGCGACAGCCTGTAAGTACCTACTTCCTATACGTTCTGCGCATATAGCGAATAGAGTGGACGCTCTAGTATCTAGTCCGAGTACTATAAATCTCGTCTAAGTGCTGGGCCATTGTCTGGAGCTGACGCGAGTCTAGCTCAAGTGCGAGACCTTATCACAAAGTCTATTCATCACCTTTTGAATACGACATTGTCTAACAGAAACTAGGCAATCTACTCGCAAAGATTTAAAACGTATGCTTATCACGCTTTACATATGATTTTCTTTTCAAATACTGTAAATACGAGTACCTGCTTAAATCAAATCTAGCACAAGTCATTAGAACCATAGAGAAATACGTAAAAGCAAACTAATACCGTAACGAGGCCTTTTTTGCGTCCAAACCACACCCGGTTAGGTAACTTTCTTTCATTTTGCATTTACATTTAATGGGCATGTAGGTTGCTTGCCATAGATTAAGATAACTGGCCTGCAAAAAAAATAAGTAAGTACATTAATTTGGCACAAGTAACGGCAACGAACTCTGGAGATCGTCTTTGGTCCATGACATCATACAATGTCTAAGTAAGATCTGTCTGCAAGTGTGGAATTGTTATTGCCTTCGTACGGGTGCTATGTTGTTAATTTTCTATAGAGTATATATAATTGAGAGAATTGGATCCGATAATAAAACTTAAACCTCGTTTCCAATTAACTGTCTATAAATAGATAGAAACGAAGAGAATCAAGCAAATAACGGATTTATTGTGCGAAGAACTGAATCAATCTTTGCTGTGAATATTTTGTCGTGACTAATTCTGTCACGTGGAGTAGAATTAGCGTTATGATGATAGCAAGTTAGCGATGGTAACTGTCAAGAACAGACAACGTGGTGGGTGTGTTATAAAAGGTATTTTTCTTAGAGGTTTTGCTTTTAAATTAGCAATACTTTTTCTAGGCGACTGTGAATATGACAGTTAACAGTTGATTAGTGATGCAAATGTATTTTAAAAAACGTGGTTGTATTTGCCAAACACTTCGTCCCTTTTACGATCGACATAATCGTCGATCTGAGACAGTTAGCGGAATCCATGGATCGTTTTCGCGCCACGCACACTCACTACTTGATAATACGCATCCACAAGACGCAATACAGAGCGCACCGAAGAAGTTATTGCTGCTGTGGAGCGAAGTGTTTGAAGGGGACCCGAACGAGTCGATTCGCCACCGTGCACAGCAATTGCAGCTGTGTCACTTTGTGAAAGATTTACTTTAAAGATCTTGGCTTGTGAGCTTAGGTATAAAATCTAACTTGCATAAAATTGAAACCTTGTGACCATTATGCGCGCCGTACGATCAACGAATGGGCCGAAAACAATATTCTGCTTGATTCTTTTTTTCGCTTGATCGTGTGATTTGATTTCACATCTATGGATTATTTTCTTTGGGGTTATGTGAAGTCACTCGACTACGCAGATACACCAGAGACTCTGGATCACTTAAAAGTTAACATTTGCCGAATATAAATGATTGATTGATATAAGACCCCAAGTGCTCGATAAACTGGTCGTAAATTGGACTTTCCGATTACGCTTCATTTGAGTCAGCCGTGGCGCGCATATGCCGGAAATGCCCATGTAATGGCATAAAGATATCGATAAAAAAAATCAATATCATTAAATATTTATACCTATTTTCTGAAAATATGACAAAGTAAGTTTTTCGTGGGTGCTTATTATATTTTCTGTAGTCGCCATAAGGGTACAATAAAACCATTACCGGAAAACCTTGAATTTAATTATTACCTCATATCGACCACTGCGAACATAATGGTAGGGGTGTGGTGTGCCCTTTGCTACTTTGTGGACAGGGAAGACAAACCAGACTTGTTCTGGTTTTCCAGAATAGATCAGTATGCTGAAATTTTAGGTAGGTCCTAGATTTACGTAAGCAGTCAAAAGCTAGGTTTCAGCGGTAACCAACATCTTCATACTACTTAAACTAAAATATTTTTACTTAACTGAAAAAAAGATTACATAAACATTTATCATGTGGCTAAGTGGCTACTACTGACATTTCGGTGTATTTCTTAAAAGGTTCACATAATTATACGAAAATGAGCAATAAGGTTTCTTACAGTAGTTACAAATGAGTAAATGTTGCACATCGAGGCACATTCGTTTAATCATTTAAATAAAAGTGAAAATTGCTAGGACAGTTAGAAAAGTAAACGAACATTGCAGTTATCGCAGACTAATAACGGCAATACAGGATGCCCTAAATGTGCTGATATAGCATCCCTTCAACACGTCCGAGTTGGAATCACATTTTTGATAGGTTCTAACTTTAATGAGGCATCAGAAGTTGAATTACTCCTGCTTTTATGTTGCTTGCTACGGTAGAATTTACTGCTTATAGCGCACAATTATGCTGATTTGATAAGATAACTCAAGTGACTATTGCGTCAGCAGATTAAAGATTACAAAAAGCATGACGGATTATTTGAGATCTTACACGAGAGATAGATAAGTTTCACTTTCATCAAAAGATTTTCAAAGGACTGTATAACGTGTTTGGGCTTGTTATCATTTCAGCCGTTAAACGTCCACTACTGAACACAGGCCTACCTCATGGATCTCCATGAGGGTTAGTTGCCATACTCACCACGCTTGGCAGGCGGATTGGCGAGCGCAGTACGGGATGTTGATACACGGAAAGACGCTGCTGCTCATCTTCCGGAGGTATCTCTTAGCAGGCTTGTACTGTATCCACGGGCATGAAAGGAGGGGTAACATTCTACTGTCGGCACCCCACGGCTTATTTGACATTGACTACTTAACTAATAAATACCGACAATGCGAATCGGTGACTAATAAAATAAGAGAGTCATACGAATGACTGTCATTGAAACGCTCAGATAAGTTCAAAACATATACATCCATATCAATATGGACTTAATCCATATGTTTGAACAGGTTCTATTAAAACTTCTCCAAAGCTAAGCTCAAAGTGACGTCATAGTGATACCTATGCCTGTTGTGTAACCCCGGGTCGCACAAACAGAATAAGATTCGCATAAGTTGTATAATACTTTCCAAAGTGTTTAACTGGAAAGGAAATTATTTATTTATAAATACTTTCTGCTATGTACATACCGCCGAAAAGGTTTAGGTATATAATCAGTAACACTAAATCCAGCTGTGATTGCCAGTGTAGGAATATTAACAATATTTAGGTACGTAAGTATTTTTGATTAGAAGAAAATGGTGGAAAAAGGTATATAAGTAAGGTACCTACCCCGTTTGCAATTTATAATAAACGTACATATCCTTGACGAATGCGTTTTTACCTATTAAGATGCATTATTATAATGATCTTATCGTTTCCTGGAGGTTAACAGCGGTGAACCTATTGACATTTCTGCGAAGAGCGCAAAATAGTGATTTCTATAATTATAAAAAAATCTGTTAGGTAGTACACGTTTTCACCTTTTTCACTTTGAAGTGAGATATTATAATTATAAAATTAATAGCATTGTTTATTTAAAAAAATTACATAGTCTAGGAAATTTAACTTTTGGTGGTAACCTCCAACAACTTAGATAGATGGTGTCACTGTCTTCTTCTTAAACAGTAGTATTAGTGGTAGTAGTGGTAGTTATAAGGTGTGGTAGCAGGTAGTTGATTCTGGCGGTACAAAGTTCGCCGGGACAGTTAGTTTTCACTACGCATAGATAGTATAGATATAAAACAAACCTAAATATTCAGCTGTGGCTGGAACACGACCGCCTCAATTTAATATGTGCTCAAACAAACTCATGCATGATATTTCAAAACATCCTTTGCTATGTTGAAATGATTGAACGTACAACATGTTGTT
The DNA here is from genome assembly GCA_963082625.1 of Pasiphila rectangulata. NCBI lineage: Eukaryota > Metazoa > Arthropoda > Insecta > Lepidoptera > Geometridae > Pasiphila > Pasiphila rectangulata. The sequence continues at coordinate 3,991,527 of OY720244.1, read as the reverse complement.
CGGGTGTCATATTCCAGTCACGTTTTTTTTTCTTCTATTTAAATCTCGATCGATATTTATGTTTATGACATGTAGTCTAGTGAGTAATGTTTTGTTTCATTCCAATGACTACGCAATAATCATGCTCGAACAAACGTGTCTTCACCTTCGACCTTGTCAACTTCTCGGAACATAGGTACCTACGAGTTTTTTATTGTATTATTATGTAAAGTATGACATAATAATATGATGGATGTGATGGCAGGATATTTCATATGGGTCAATATAGCCCTAAACTAAGAGCTAAGGGTGAGCTAAGAGACGGGAAAGAGTAACTGAGAGACAAATGTTGTTTGTTTGTTTGTTTAGCAAGTCACTATATGAAAGTTTAAGGATAGGATTTAAACTATCTGAAGCATCAGGAACCTACGCGTAAAAGTAAACAAACGCAGGCTTGTACATCGAGTCAGAGATACATAAACTTTTTAGTAAATTATCTCTTGTTATACATTTGTAAAATTAAATATAAGTACTTCCAAATCTCAAACAACAGCAACGCAACAATTTAAAGTAAGATAATATTTTTTTTTTAACCTGTACTATTTTTTTTCGCGGACATCTACCGGTCTCAGCACATACCGTGTGTCACACCACATGTCACAGACATACGCGTTAGTGAATAAGTCCATTACAAGCTTTCATTTTGTATGTATGTTAGATTGTAGGGTATACATTTTATATGGACAGTAGTTTTATGTATTTGACATCTTGTACTTAACTAATGTTGCCGGAAATAAAAGTTTTTATTTACACTATGAATACAGAGGCATCTTGGGAGTGTTGTTTTGTTTAGTAATTTATATAAAACAAGCCTTGGAATTATAATTATATAAAAAATCTCTTTGTTTTTAATGTTGGACTTGCGTCGATTCTAATCTACGATCGCGAATTTTGGTTCACTTACACGCGTTTAATGACTCACGCGCAAACTATCTTACTGGTAACCTAACTGGCTACTGGCTTCTATTTAAGCACTGAAGTCTATGACGTTGTTTTTCACTGTTGACTAATGCCATTGTTCATAGTGCATCTTATTATTTTAAAAGCTACCGGGAATTTTCTCTTGCTAGAATCACTTGTGAAAGAACAAGACTACTGCCAACTGTTATTGATCGAATAAACATCATTACAAATGTCATTAGCATACTACCACGTTTAACTTGTTAGCGCACCGACATGCGACACCATGAATACCAACACCATGCTTAAGTTAGAGGCCCCACTAATGATTGGGTATCGTGACCACCTCACACTACCTCGATATTATACAAAAATGGAGCGTACTTTCGCTTTAGAAGTGAATTAATTAGAATAATTTGGTGGAGCAGGCTTATGTAAATATGTTCACGGTTATCTGATAGTTTTCTTTATTTTTGTTCTAGTTCTCGAACAGGCTGATGGCAGATCAGCGAAGCACGCCGCCGCCGCCGCCGAGTCGCACACCAAACAACAGGCTTCAGTGGAATTCATTCACGAAGAAGACGAGGTAAACATCTACGTATCACCACTTATACTGTGGGTGGTAGTGCAGTGGACTGTATGTTTTCTTCGATAGCTCGGTGTGTGTGACTGGATCCTATCCGGGGTAGGTAGGTGGAGAGTGAAGTAAAATGCCAGGGTTTTCTTGAGAATGCTTCTTGAACTGTGGCTGGATGGTGGCGGTCTTGAGAGTAGAGCTTGCAGGCAAAGGAACTCGAATCAACTGACGACAGTATAGCTGTCGTCGGAGGACTGCTCCGACTTGGAAGGGTCGTCGGAGGTCAGATTCGAACTCCACTGACTGTTTGGTTTTTTTTTCGAAAGGACTATATATGTTGTTGACCGCAGATGGCCATGACAACGTTACCGGACTATGGCGAGCGCAGAGGGCGCCCAGCCGCAAAAGTTAGGTTGGGGCAACAAGCTCAAGGGCACCACTTAGGTTCGATCCACAGCTTGGACTATTGCCAGATTTTTATATGTTATGATGGTTAATGTCCAGGTACAAAACTGCACCTTAAGTCGGAAGAGTGTATTCTTCGGCCTCGCCGGCGAGACCGGTTATTAAATGTGTGCATAGTAGCTAGTGTGGGACGGGTTGACGGCGGTGAGCTCGTCAACGGGCAAGCCGAGAACGTGTTTCGGTCGACGGAGGAATGAAACTGACTGTTTGCCGAAGAGGCCTTCTACTAATATTCTCTCAAGCCGCCCCACCATCGAGCCACAGCCGCGGGGCGGGCACAGAGCGTGAAACATCGCGTGGTATTTTTACAATTTAATCCTGTTTTCATGTTATTCCTACTGGATTCGGCCACCTAGGGCCACATTCCTCATACGGCCTTTTCCCTTTGATGGCCTATTCTCCTGACGGCCACTTCGCTAAGAGTTTTTTAAAGTGTTTTCGCTCGTTTTCGAAAGCTCCCATGTTCAACCAAATTTCTTAGCATGGTTTTTATAACTTTCTTGTCTGGTATTGGTATTCCTTCATTTTCTCTATGAAATGCTTCTAACGCTGGTTAAACACGACAGTTATTTTGAAAATAAGCTTTTATTAAGCTTAGCCGCTGTTGATTCGTAAGAGACATTTTTGATTTAAAATTTAAAAATAAAATCCCACCAATTTTTTCTAGCGGTATTGTCATTCAGAGAGGTGGTATATCATTCTACCAATAAGGTTTAATAACAAATATCTATAAACAATTTGAATTTAGAACAAATTGCTTTCCGTGTTCGAATGGTATGCATGACTTTGTTGCGGCGAATGGCGCTTCTTATAAAATGGAATTGTTTTTTTTAATTATTGCCAAAACTTACGATTTGATTTGGTAAGTTACTTTGGGAAAAGTGTTCCTGGTTGGAAATAGTCGATTACGATAAACTTGTTTTTTTTTTTTGACAAATGTAATTTTTTGGACAAACCGTACCTACTTATTTTCATAAATCTAAAAATAACAATAATATTTCTTCAAAATAAAATAGAAATATCCTACTAACTACAAAAGAAAAGGTAGCTACCCTTAAAGGGCCAAAAATTTGCCCCATCCTGTATATACAGTGTGTTAGTGTGACTAACACCCGGTATAATACATAAATATATACTCTACACTACACTATATAGATATTGGTTATCAAAAAATTTATCATGCAATTTTTGATATATTAGAGACCATACAACCGGATCAACCATTCAAGGAAATGGCCAAACTAGGAATACACAGTGTGGTCACTCGAAGAAACGGCCGAACTAGGAATACACATTGTGGTCATTCGAAGAAACGGCCGAACTAGGAATACACAGTGTGGTCATTTGGGGAAGTAGCCCAATTAGGAGTTCACATAGAGGTCATTCGAGGAATGGCCTAACCAGGAAAAGCACTTAATAGGAAATGGCCGAACAAGGAATTCAGTCGGTGGTCGTTGGAGTAAGTGGCCCTGGTGGTGATCGAATTCTTCCTACTTATTATTTATGAAACTTACTTTAAAACAACGATATTTATCCTAATTCTACTTATAAAAACGTTATTCTAAGCCTAATAATTATACTTATTCCTAAGCCCTTATCATGTTTATTCCTTATCCTAATATAAACATAATTTAACATAAATCTATGTATTTTGCGGCTTCTACTCGTGATCTAGACCGTCGTGCACATATACAGTCCACTAGACAATTTGTAAACCAAACATGGCATGTATGTGTATTTTGCGTTTCAAATGCAGTTTCAAGAGCATGTTTTTATACAATAGATGCCGTGTTATCGCGGACGCGTGCATTTTTATCACCCGCGCTGCACCGCTTGTTATAGCAGTGATTCACAACTTACTACCAATCGATACGTCTAGCCAGAAGTTTTATTCATTCTTCGTACGTTCCGATTGGCTAGTAAAGCCGTGCCCCGAAATGATCCCGGAGTTTTAAAATTTTCATAGAACAAGATCAATGGCCAGTCGCTTACGTACTCGTGAAACAAAAACGCTTCCGCTTATCCGTCTCGTTTTATGTGACCCTGGTTGATTTGGAATTGTGCAAGCGCAGGCCCCAGGCTGTCACGTCTGATGCCTTAATCCAAGTTATAAACACACACTTTCTACGACTGAAGAAGCCGGTGGACACGTTGCCTGCTTCGATGGCGGCTGTTACGACATAACTTGATTCAACTTTGCATAATATAATGTTCTCTCGTCTGGTCTGGAAGCGTGTACTGGTTCTACGTTGAATGCCTCGAGAATAAAGATGTAATTGCGTTAGATTATTGCATAGTCTCGTTGATACCATAGATGTTCTGACTATTCGAGTCACGTTGTACCTATTCGTATATTCTTTCCTTACAATGATATTTTACGATACGACCAGGCAATTTATTCAAACATTACAAGCATGTTTTCCTCTGCTTACAGCTTTACGCATAATAAATATTAGAATACAAGGGAGAATACCCATAAACCCCAAGTACTTGCAGGAATTTATTCCTTCACAAGACAGACTTAAAGCTTTTAATGAGTTGTCAAGGCTCGCTGTGTATAATGAAACCTTTAGCATTAATTTCTCCCAGCCCAGCTTCTCGTTATTTCTTGTTGCTCGTCATAAGCTCTCGCATAATAAAACAGCATGATGCACTATGGAAAATCACATAGGCTCATGCTACCTAGGCAATTCTGAGTTATTATTATGCCTTTGAAGAAATCTCCTCGCTCCCGTTAATTCTGCGCTTGGAAAAACCTGATAACAACATTGTTTGTATCGCACTAATCTTAAGTAGTTTTTAAACATATTGATAGTTGTAGTGAAGTGGTTTATTGAGATGTCGGGCAAAGGGCCAGCGTTCGCTGTTGCTCCCCACAACTGCACTTAGATAACGCTGCCAGTAGCGATGTGCGAAGCGCGAGCTATGAAAATCAAACGATCTATTTGGTGGATGGGTGCTTGTAATCACAATTTGTTGTTCATATAATTTCACGTATCTATCTCGGTCGATAGGCGACCTTAAAAGCTGAGATGACATGTCATTGTAACTCGTCTATCGAAGTGATCATACAAAATGAAATGTGAAATGTTTGTTTGCGCTTTCATGCAAATCTGTACCAATCTCCTTGATTTTGTATTGGGTAAAAAGGGATGCCTTTTATCACTTAAAACCCTAAATCAGTCGCGAACAGGAAGGAGCTCCCTACAAGATCGTTTTTCGCCAACGTTCTCTGAAGCTGAACTTTGCTCTAACTAAAACAATTATTCTCTGAATAACTTCTTTTAACAATCCTAAACAGCTAGGTCGGTATTCATGGAAATCTTTGGAAGCCCAGAGCTTTGATGGTAATCAGCGGACAGCATCGCTTCAAAGCTGTATTATCAGATAACAATTCTCCGTCAGAGTTATTGTATTAATTTGGCAAGGGCGACTGCGAATATCTCAACTTGTTCTTGGCAGTACTGAGTGGAATGTACCTCGGTGTAATGGACTACATTAGCCGGTGCATTTTCTACGCTTGTGAATGCAATCTGGTGCATTAGGTATGGATGGTTAATTTTGAATATATTTAATTTTACAACAAAAGAGAACCGAATTCAATGATAAAATTAAGTGTTGCTGGAACCGCTAAGTATGCTTATAACATTTCAGTATTTCCATCAATTTATCATGGATCGTCTATATTTAATTTTACAACAAAAGAGAACCGAATTCAATGATAAAATTAAGTGTTGCTGGAACCGCTAAGTATGCTTATAACATTTCAGTATTTCCATCAATTTATCATGGATCGTCAGAACTGGGTTTAAAAACAAGCAATCATTATGAAGTGAAACAAAAATCCAACCGCAAATTTAAATTTAGGGCATATAACTATGCCTTGTGAGACTTCAGTAGACACTATCAATGATTTCATTCCTTTTATTTGATTTCTATGACCTTGATGTTGATGATGTGCAGGTAAGTATGATAGATAAGTGGAAAGGGATCTTAGCCATCTTTCACTGTCGTCATCCGTAAATTTTGTAATGGAGTAAGGAGTTTTGATAACCATCTGTGGGTGGTCTTCTTCATCAGTTCCACTTCACCAAATTATACTTTCAAAGTCAAAGTCTATAAGTGTTTATTCAATAGAATAGAGCAAAACGCTACATAGAAAACAAAGCAAAAAGCTTTCTGAATACAACTGCTTAACATTAGCTTAATATACGAAAATCGTTGTTGAGCTAAAATATTTGAGGAGTTCCAGAGTTGTGGGAGACGACATCCCGGACATTTACGAGATATACGGATCTAATGAAAGAATGAACATTTGTTTAAACATGTATTTAAAATTTTACTGCATCCAATGGATGCAGTTGGCGCAGGGTCGGAAAGAATGGCGTGACAAAGAGGAGGCCTATAGGAGCAGTGGTGTGAACGTGGGCTGATAGATAGACAGATCCGTATATCTCGTAAATGTCCGGTATGTCGTCTCCGGATACCGTGGTAGCTTTTATTATGCTTAGTAAATATCCGGAAATCAATTGTCTTAGTTATATGTGTCCCATTAGTAAATGTGGATTGGCTGTCGTCCAAGCGAATAAAAACACTTTTATTAGATACAAAGAATATCTTCTAAGAATTAACAATATCAAAAATATCCTAGGAATCTTTTTATCGTAACTTTTTAGCAATTTGTAACTGGAAGTGATTTATTTATTTCAGAAGCAACAAAAAAATGCACTATGAAATAGTAGTATTATAATTATATACAACGTGTATTATAAGTACTAACTAAGTCGATAGGGGGTTTTTATGGCCATCCCAAGTAACAACTTTTGTTGTACGACTTTTCAGGATTCAGTGATTTTCATTCAAGAAAAGACCACGAAAGTTCAACAGTAACTTCAACAGCTTATACTATACCAGATTATACTATAATGACAACCTAAAAGCTGATTCTTGACAGGTCATGGACCTTCGCGAATAGTTGCCGTACAGGTAAAAATAAAAATACCTATAACCTCAATTAGGTTTTTTTGTTTAATAAAAAGTAAAAAAAATACGAATTCTTGATTTTTTTTCCGTCTAAAACTACTTAAACTAGGCTACGGATTGAGCTGAAACTTTGCACACGTATTGATGTTGACCAGGATTAACACATAGGCTACTTTTTATTCGGGTATAACGCATGCGAAGCGGCGGGTAGAAGCTAGGCAGTTAATTATAAGTACAAGTAGCTTTAGAATCTAATCACTATTGGGCAGTAGTTGGCGCACCAGTTTTTTTTATGTCAAAGCAGAACTAGAATATACATTTGTTGATAAAGATATTGCTAAAATTAAGGCGCTTCCGGAGGTAATTAATAATTTAGTTTCCTGATAAACAGATACTGTAAAATTAGATACTATAGTTAATTAGATTTTTTACCCATTATTGCTGGATCTAAGGTTTAATTTACGTACTGAAATTACTAGTACAACTTGCTGTGTTTACTTAATTTGCTGTCCTCACTACTGAGCTTGTCGCTAAACAAAACAACCATTCTCTTAGATTTAGATTACGCGTCGAACTATGTCGTGACTCTTGACCTCGTTGCCATAAGACCTTAACATTTAGAACCATCGGTGGATTCTACTATATTGTAAACGCTAAATAATGTGTTACTATTTAACGTCAAAACCAAGAATCAAAACCTAACTTAGTAAATAATTTAGCCATATATAATTTGAGGACTCTGACCATTACTCAACTTGAGAAAGAAAATAAGACTCCCGGCTATATTCAGAATGTCAAATTCTGCAATGGTATATTTTACAAAATTACCTGTTTTTCCATTTTAGGACACACATAACTAATACATGTGTTTAAATATGTGTTCAAAATATAGGAAATAGCACGACTTCTGACAACTTCTGTGGCGCAGCGGGCGCGGGCGGGTGATGTTGGGTTCGCTTCCTGCCTCGGGACAAATGTCTGTACGGTCAGATATTTGTTCAAGGTATTCTGTATGTTTTTCTATGTATAAAAACATATATCTATGTAGTATAATGTATTAAGTATATAAGTCATCTAGTACCCACAAGCTCTGCTTTGCTTGGGGCTAGATGATGCTGTGTGAATTGTTCAGCATTATTTATTATTAGCCGTGGATTGCCGGCAGTAGAATGTTGCCCCCCCCCCCCTCTCACGCCCGTGGATGTAGTAAGAATCTGCTAAGGGATACCTCCGGAAGATGGGCAGCAGCGTCCTTTCCATGTATCAATAACCCGTACTGCCCTCGCCAACCCACCTGCCAAGCGTAGCGTGTATGGCAACAACCCCTCATGATCAGTACGTAGTGATCCACGAGGGAGTCCTTTGTCCAGCAGTGGACGACCTACGGCTGAGATGATGATGATATAGTTACGAGTACCTAAACAGTACACTATAACGCCAAAAAACCCTTCCTATAAATAAACACAAGTCAGTATATTTTACTTTACTCAGCTATTATTATAACAAAGAGTCGAGCTGGTTAGAGTATTACACAGGATAATGCGGAAAACGCTTCCTCCGGCCCTCCGCATTAATATTAAAGGGGTCGTAACCTACTCTCATATTTCTAGAAACCTGACGAAAAGTCACAACTGAATAAATAATTCCCTTAATTTTCGAGAAACCACTCATAAAAGCCAAAACTACTAAATCGAGACCTTACAATATGGGAAGCTCTAGAAGAGACTTAATACTCTGCATATGGTGGAAAATGTTTGAAGAACATCAATGGAACTATCTTAGCCTTCAGATTCTATGATAAACAATAATGATGATAAATAATACTCTACTTGATATAAGATTGTTAGTTTCTTTATAGACCATATCTTTCCCTATTACGATAAAAAGCCTCTTCTGTGGGGCTTACCACAATCCGGCTGTATTTTATTGCTCGAATATAAACCAAATTGAACATAACATATTACATACCTAATACAACAAAACAGATAAGCGCTGCCGTGAATGTTATTCTCCTAGTTCGGTATTTCTGAAGCGTGTTCAGTAATATAAGACGTCAGGTGTCAATAACAGGGTCTTCTACCACCCTTTGTTCTTCGTCCTTGGCAATGTGGCCTGACACGTCTGCTGTACCATTTTTTACTGAGTCAGTGTTGACCTGTATTTAGATGATTTCAGCTTTTTGTCCGGTTTTTTCAGACTCTATTACAAATGTCGAAGTATTCAGTGCCCGAAGGTCTTTGACATTAACGACTTTAGTAACCCAACAATGTATCTATTTAAAAGCTGTATTCCACTACACGGTATTCAGGGCCCGGTAGTTAGGGCGATTAGGGAGCAAGGCTTGCCGCGGTCGCGCTAGTTAGGGTCCCTTACGCTCTAACTCTTATTACACCACTCTTAGTTAGGGTAAGGGTCCCTGAATACCGTGTAATGTAATACAGGCTTAAGTTTTATAAGTAAATCATCATTATCCACAGTCCGATTTCAGCCACTGCTGGGCATGCCTCCATAAGTATGTGCTATCCACCACGGTCATGCGCCACCGCCACCGATTTCGACAAAACTTTGCCTGAGAACCACCGCTAGACATGCCTTCAAATAAAATAAAAAACTAAATTGGTTCACCCGTTTAAGAGATACGTTGCCACAGACTGACCGGCAGACAATAGTCATCCAACTTATATTATAACATCTTTGCATCGCGTCGGGGTTATAAAAGTAAATTTACCAATATATTGCGCACCGCAAAACGAGAATTGAGGTGCGCTATTTTCAGTCTACGTAAGGTTCAGAATTCCAAAAATGCAATGTTTAGCGGACTGTAATTATTCGATTCGCAAATGATAAAGCTACCCGCATTATGTTTACTGAACTTTGTTAATTAACACGTCAAGTAATTAAAATTAGAAGCCTTCACTCTCAAATTACTTTTGACCTAGGCCATTTTAACGCCTGCATGTATTGTCTCTAGTTGTAACACGTTGTACTTAGGTTGGTTTAACAGAACATTACTTAGACTAAGCACTTCAGTTTTTTTGGACATTATATTGTCATTGAAAAATGTTCTCATGTATTTTTGCCTTAAATATACTGTCTTTTAATAGTATTTATTGTTACAGCAGGAACAGTAAATACATCATCTGTGAAACAGAAATAAATCACCTAGACAGTTGCAATCTGTCTAGCTATCACGGTTTATGAGATACAGCCTGGTAACAAACAGGCAGACGTACAGCGGAGTCTTTGTAATAGGATCCCTTTTTTACCCTTTAGATACGGAACCCTAAAAAGTGTTACATAAGGCAAATCTACCCATTCCATTTTAGATACCTTCGGTAGTTCGGTAGCCGATTGAGTTTTTATTACTGTTCTATTAACTACATTACTACTTTATATCAATAAGGTCTCCCCTGTTTTAGTTATTTTATGGGTAAGTAAAAATTCCATCACACTATCAAAAAGTTTAAATGTCAAATGTGTTTAAAGTCCCCGTTTAAAATTTAGCTTAAACGTCGTATTTACTTCAGTATAAATTCTCAAAGAAACCATTAAAAAAAACACTAAACCTCTATCTTCTTCTAAAGATGTGCTATTTTTAGGGTTCCGGACCAAAATGGTAAAAAGGAACCCTTATAGAATCACTCTGTCTGTCTGTCTGTCTGTCTGTCACAGATGGATATCTCGAGAACTACTAATGCTATCGACTTGCAATTTAAAATGGTAAAAGAAAACAGTTTTTTACTTATATAGCATATATAAAAATTTAAAAAAATATTCTTATTTTGATTGCAGGGGGGCGGATAGGGGATCTCAAAAATTTTAAGTGAAGTTACTAGGCCGTGTGGGGTATCATATGAAAGGTATTCGTTTGCACATTAATAAACAGTTTTTAGTTTTCCTTTAAACCGTATCGTTTTTGAGTTATTTACAAAAATGTTGAAAAAACGACCGTTCCCCCCCCCTTATCTCCGAAGTTTGCAGAGATAAGCCCGTGATACTTTTATAGCTAATAGAAGTGTATGTAAACTTTATAGGAAAATTATAGCGAACTCTCTAATTAGCATAGTTTTTTAGACAAGGGGGGTGGAAGGGGGGTTTTCAAAAATTTTGTGAAGTTAATAGGTGATGTGGGGTATCATTAGAAAGGTATTCATTTGCACATTAATAAACAGTTTTTAGTTTTCCTTTAAGCCGTATTGTTTTTGAATTATTTACAAAAATGTCGAAAAACCGACCGTTCCCCCCCCCTTATCTCCGAAGTTTGCAGAGATAAACCCGTGATACTTTTATAGCTTATAGAAGTATATGTAAACTTAATAGGAAAATTGTAGCATACTCTCTAATTTGCATAGTTTTTTAGATAAGGGGGGTTGAAGGGGGGTTTTCAAAAATTTTGTAAAGTAAATAGGTTATGTGGGGTATCATATGAAAGGTATTCATTTGCACATTAATAAACAGTTTTTAGTTTTCCTTTAAGCTGTATTGTTTTTGAGTTATTTACAAAAATGTTGAAAAAACGACCGTTCCCCCCCCCTTATCTCCGAAGTTTGCAGAGATAAACCCGTCATACTTTTATAGCTAATAGAAGTGTATGTAAACTTTATAGGAAAATTATAGCGAACTCTCTAATTTGCATAGTTTTTTTAGACAATGGGGGTGGAAGGGGTGTTTTCAAAATTTTTGGAAAGTTACTAGGTGATGTGGGGTATCATATGAAAGGTATACTTTTGCACATTAATAAACAGTTTTTAGTTTTCCTTTAAGTCGTTTAATTTTTGAGTTATTTACAAAAATGTTGAAAAAAATAGCGTTCCCCCCCCCTTATCTCCGAAGTTTGCGGAGATAAACCTTTGAAACTTTTATTACTAATAGAAGTGTATGTAAAGATTAGAGGAAATTTATTACAATCTCTCTACATAGCATACTTTTTTAGAAATCATCGAAAGTGTAAAAAATCTACATAAGTTCCGCTATCAGACAAGAGATGGCGCTGTCAAGGTTCTCCAACAAATATAAAACCGCCTTTGTCATAAATTATATTTGTATGATGGCACGGAACCCTCGGTGCGCGAGTCCGACTCGCTCTTGCCCGGTTTTATTTTTATTTTTGCACCAACAATATAATTTATTTATATCCAAAGTGCCCGTAAATTTTGTGAAAAAATTATAACTGAATTTATCATGAATTATTATTGCAATTACGACCGTGCGCAAGGATAAAACTTTAAACTCTGAACGGGCACGAGGAACGAAACTCACAAAGTCATTGGCTCACTACAGCGCCTTAAGGCACTGTAGTGTCTAATTAATTTGAATCATAATTTACCATATTATTTTTCATTTTCATTTTTATCTCAAGGGGGCTTACTTGACCTGCAAACTCCTTGTGTATTCATTAAAAACACCTCGGAGTAAACATTGTTTTCAAGTATCATAAAGAGTTCAATCAACTCTCCCAATTGTTTATTTGTGCAAATAATATCGTTCACTAACGCAATAAACATCTAGTTCGGTCAACCGGACTAACAACCGGACTACTGCTACTAGAGGAACATAACGCTCTTCATTGTCAAAAAGAACATTTAATTCTGGCAACTATATTTTCTGTCACCTATGTTTAGATTTGTCGCTAATCTGCAGTACTCTGTTTATTAGATTGTTTTTAAATAAAAATAGGAATAGTAATTAGATAAAAAATTAGGTCACAATAACTCCGGTCCCTGTGATCCTAGGGTCACCAAAATCAATCAGTACCCTTCTCTTATTAAGACAGTGCTAACAATAAAGGTTTCATGTAAATCGGTCAACGCGTTCGGTTTGTAATCGTGTCTTGCACAGACAGACAGCGCTATGCATAATAGGGGGCTTCGCCCCCTAAATTCAAACGCTTAATAGAATATAGGCTATAAAAACATTGTAAAAGTTCATAGAAAGAATAATTAAAACGTAAAATTTTCTCATAACGATGACATTTTTTGTTGTCAAATATATTTTGGTGCGTTCAGAAATGTATTTTGTGTATAAACTTATATTGTTTATATTTTTGGCTTGATTAGGAGTAGTTGTAATAGAGTAGTACAGTAGCAGTTGTAGAGTAGTGGTAGCAGTAGTAGTAGTAGTTGAATAGTTGTAGTATTAGTAGTTGTAAGAGTAGTTGTAGGGTGGTAGTAGTAATAGAGTAGTTGTAGTAGTAGGTCTGTCCTGCGCCGGCAGGTCGTATATCGTACCCGTTATCTCCAGTGTCTCAGTACGCTAAGACCAACTGAGCCAGGGAGGCAGTCTTAATCAATAACACATTTTTTCTTGTACAAGTCTCTCAACTCTCTGTCGTGCCCGATTATGACCACACAGCGTCTGATTTAGACTGGGCAGGCATATTTAACTTCTTGTACAAGTATAACAAACTCAACACCATAGAATGAATGAAACCGCACTTTGTTTCATTCAGTGCATCGCAGGTCATAGCGGAAGCAATTCCTTAGACGCCAATGCTATTCCGATTGAGTTAGATACAAAGATCCTTCCTGTTAGCAACTATGGCGAAATGCCAGAGTACGTTTGAAGTGCTCGCTGACGACAAACAGTAATTATTACACTTTACCACTTCCCGATGGAGAGGGCTGAGCATTTAAATACTACCTTTACCAGTATCATCATCTATGTTAGATAAATAAATAAATAATGCTGGACAAATCACACAGCATCATCTAGCCCCAAGCTAAGCAGAGCTTGTGTTATGGGTACTAGATGACTGATATACTTAATACATTATACTACATAGATAGATATTTTTATTATATATAGAAAAACACCCAGAACACCCTGAACAAATATCTGCAGATCGTACAGACATTTGTCCCGAGGCGGGAATCGAACCCGCAACCCCTTGCGTCGCAGGCGGACCTTCGCCCGCTGCGCCACAGAGCTCGTCAACGTCAGATATGGCACTGGAAGGATGGCAACAATCATCATCATTATCCACAGCCCGACTTCACTTACTGCTGGGCCTTTTATTTTTGTCTTTTTTATGTCGTCGGTGTTTTGTGTTACCTACTTTTGACTTTCTAGGATTAGTCGCATGCTTTTTTACTTAAATTAAAGCTTTAGTAAGGCACGTCGTTCAGTCCTTTCGAACTAAGTCTCTATGAACCTTCCTTACTACGGCACTACCTCGTACTTAAGACTTCATGGTCCATTAAGGTCGTATTTTCACTAGTGATGGAGAATCGTTCCCGATATAGACTGTTCCAGGAGTCCTGCGAAGCTTTTCTTCAACATTTTATATAATTGGCTAAGATGCCTTTGATTGCATTACAGGTCTTTGATCAAAGTCAAGATAGATGCTGTCTTGATATCACCAATTAAGTAGGTGTTTTTAAATCAAGATGTTTGTTTGACCGGCAAACCTTAACAAAATAACAACGAATTTGAATTTAAATGCTAGTAAGGCGGTTTTTCTGCAAGGCTCTCTACTTTCACATCAACGTTAAAATCTTATAAAGCTGACATTTGCTTCTCTCCAGAAGCTGTTACCGCCCGACAAGGTTTTAGTGATCTTGACTTTCGTCCATTACTTTCAATTAGTCTCTGATGGAACTGTAGCGTGTCTTTTAACACTTCAGGCGGAGGCCCATTATTCTACAAGATACTGTGACTCCCCGATGTTGGTCATTAAGGCCGAGACGTTTGATGTCCGCAAGGCATCATTGAGATGTTTATTACAGTAAGCTACGCTGCAAATTGTTTTTTATTCAAGTGTTCGCACAGTGTGCGCCGATTCAGTTAAATGAATAAAAAATAATTAGTAGGTTGTTTTGTTATGGATGTAGTCTAGTGCATTTGTATTGTAAGTGCCAAGGTGTGTTACGGACATAATTATGAAGTTAGGAAACAGGATTGTCGGCTTCTTTCTATCTTTTTTAAACTGTCGCGATCACAACACATTATTAAAATATGGGATTATCGGGTATTTATCGCGTAATTACCTTTATTTTATTCCCGACGTTTCGACCGGATTGCACCTGGTCGAAACGTCAGGAATAAAATAAAGGTAATTACGCGATAAATACCCGATAATCCCATATTTTAATAATTCTTTCTATCTCATAAGGCCTTTTAACAATTTGACCATAGATTGAACAACGAAATAATACAGGATTCAGTAAAATACTTACAAATAACTTACTTTTACTACTTTATGAATATTTTTTCTAGGTCGTTAGGTTGTTTGTAAGGTCGAGTGCTCTCGGACGGATCGTGTCGAATTCAATCAAGGTGCAACGCGCGATTAACCGGCTAGAGAACTTGCGCAAAACAGCGAGTGATTTCATTTTGTTGTTACGAAAAAGCGCAAATATTGGCTCGATCTAATTTCACGTGCCATCATGCGTTGCCGGTTTTGTTGCCAACACCAGTCTCCAAATTTGCATTGCAACTGTGAATATACTACGAGTGCGTTGGATTGGTTTTGTCTGCCTATGTGCTTTGATCTGCCTTAATCTGCTTCTCTCTGCAACAATTCAGCGGTGTTTGAGGACGGCCTATAACTTTTTATGCAGCGTGTAAAAAGCCCAACCCTTAAGAACAAGTAGTTTTGGAAGGAAAAAAAATTGAATGAAGACATGAAATTTACTGTCATATTTGACATGTGCCAAAAACATAATGATTGGCCATAGTCGGTTTTAGGCCTTTAAATATACAGCGTCAGCATACTGTACAGGATGGTTTGTTAGGTGGGTACTAACTAACCTAATTGATGATAAATGTAGAAACACCCTGAATAAGTCCTGCGGGGAGACAACAGTACTAAAAACAGTTTTTTAAGAGTAAGATCTGATATCTTCCCTGCCCAGAAGAGACAACAGGAATTTTTATTCCTGTTATCTCCCCTAGGAGATCCAGCAGGGGAGACATTAGACCTACACCGAAATATCTGTTGACGGGTACACTATAATCATTTCCAATCAAGTCTCAAACGGCATGCCTACGTCACATAGTTAATAGCTGTTTTGTTTATATTACAAACTGGTTTACATTATTTTCTCGTAAAGAATAATCATATGTCAACACATGTTAATTAGAGCCTGTAAATTGCAACGAGCTCGACCCCCGGGCAGGATTTGCGTGACCTATTTCCAGTAGATCAATCTCTATGCAGCTTACCTACGCGCCAGGTCACACACAGATAACTAAAGGGTCCCGCTGAAAAATTCCTACGTTCCTTGTGTTTTAAATTCAATAGCATCAACATGTAAGATTTTATTATTGTTATTACCTATTCGCCAAAAGCATACGAGATCCCGAGGTTTTAGCCTTAAAAAGCCTTGCTAGATAATAGCCTATTTTCAAAGAAAGAAACTTGGCGTTGGCATAACGATTTCATGGTTTGCGCGTAACTATTGTTAACTTTTATTACAAACTTTTTTCACAGTACCAGTCCTCATAGCGCGTTATTGTGATTGCCAATAAACTACTAGTTTACGAGTACTTCGCACAATCAACTTGTTCTGATGCATTCGCAGTCGTTTTGATTTCTTTGCTTTACAAAAGTATGTCCTATCTAGTGCTACCAGTGCTACTACCTACTCTCAATATTATAAAGAGGAACGATTTGTATTTTGAATGTTTGTAACGATTAAACTTTAAAACTACTGGGCCGATTTTAAAAATTATTCCACCAATAGAATGCTAGATTATCCCCGAGTAACATAGGCTATATTTTATCCCCGTATTTCCACGGGAACGGGAACTACGCGGATGAAACTGCGGAGTGCGGCTAGACGTGTATAAAATGCTTTCTGTAAGTAGAATGTTATGCAAGACTTTAGTCGGCTAAATTTTGAGGGTGATTCTGTGGTGATTCTTCATAACCAGCTTTGGTCTTCCCGAGTCCACCGGACTTGTCACCCTTTGCCACCCCGGCGTTGTCAACCAACTTCAAGTGCCCCAGCAAACAGGTCTAATTGCCGGCGACCCTTCTACGTTATTTCTTTAAAGAGTTGTGCTGCATTACCAATGCACGAGCACAATACATCCCAACGTGGGACGTTAGTGGAGATTTGTTCTCCCCCATTAGATTTAGAAGCTGTGGTCAATTAAGCGTTTGCGTAGTTTAGTTCTAGAATGTTATCTTTCCTATTGAGGTTTACATTTATCCCCTCTGTTCCAGGGCGAGATTATGGAGTGTCCGCTCTGTCTGACTATGATGACGTGCGGCTCAATGGTGCGGATGGCGTGGTGTTCGCATCGCTGCTGTGAGCCTTGTCTGCGGCAGTACCTCGCCATTGAGATCTTCGAAGCGCGTGTGCCTGTCAACTGTCCGGTCTGCCATGAGAACATGCATCCGTCTGGTAAGTTTTTTTTATTATTAACGACCAATTAGTGGTTGTGTTTTGTAATGTCGTTTCGGATACAAGCTCATTTTGTCATTCTTACTTCTAGCAATAGGTTGTCTAGAATAATGATTTGGCTTTTTTCAACCGGTTTGGTGTTTTCAATAAGTGTTATCTCTAGCGGAATGGCATTTAAGGCGGTTGCAGTATCGATCCATAGTGTACTTTCTGTGGTTACCTCCAGGTAACCACCTGGCATTTGCGTAGTCAAATATGGTGCCAATACCTCAACACCATTATGAGGAGACACCTCTCGCTTATTTTTAATTCGATTGTTCCGTCCCATCGTTCGTAGTCACATACATAATGCCCCCTTTTCAGATGTCAGCCGTTAATATTAATGTTCCTAGGACTCTTCAGAGCTGAATTAACTAGACGCTGTCCCGTGGCTGATAAACTGGTTCCTGTATCTGTTTTGCAATGTTATTTTTTAAACCGCGACCGCTACAACGAGGGTGTACAAGTTTAACAGTCATTTGTATCTGTGCGTATGTCTACGGCATGGCAGCTCCTAAACGGCTAAACTAATTTTGATTTAGTTATCAAATTTTATTAGCTAAGAGGGTGTTCTTATCAAAAAAAAAGTCTGTTCAGCCGTTTGAAAATTATTAAATGTTTGATGTCGGGGTGTTTTAATTTATTGTTTTATAACTTTCGGGATTTGTTAACATGATTTGAAAGATAAAACGGGGCCAGGCTAGAGCAACACGCTCGGAAAAACCAAACAATAATGGAAGCTTCGAAGGAAATCATATTTCGCAAAAGGAAATAGAAAGAAAGAAACCGTTTATTTGCAACAAAGTCATAATAACAATTTTATACACATAAAATTATAATTATCTTAAGTTTACATTGGCACAAATCGGTCACCACTCAGCATAAGCAGGAATAGCATTGCTCATAATACGTGATACGTTGAGTATACAAGGGAATTGATTCTGAGAACATAAACCGACCGCAAGTAATTTATATCTAAACACATACGAGTGACGAGTAACAGTGAGTGGTATTAAGATTCACAATCCATTGTATATGACACGGCATCCTTTATCAGTAGTAATCTCTGGGTTAGTGCTTACTGTACTGAGTCATCTTTTATGTTATGTATGAGCAGCTGATTGGTAATGTTACTTTGCACCATATTCTTTACGCATAAAACAAATCGGGTTCGTTTACCCACCTATATCCGCCTTCATCTCGAAAACGTATACAGGTATCGAGTTGAAATGAAAACTATGTACTTAAATCTACATCCTCTTTGACCTGTAAAAAAATCAATATTCTAAGTTAACCGAAAAAAAAGATACGGCCGTTTACGCCGCAAAAAATGCATATTTCGACATTCTCAGAGGAATCAAAATTCATAGGGTACTTCCCGTAGACTTATGTTTGGCAAGGTATATCGTCTTATACCGTAGATACCGAGAAAAATCCAAAAACTACCTACTAAGCGGAATTTCATACACTTTTCACTAATTATTAGATAAAGTAATTCAAGAGAAGAACTTTCAAGCAAAATTGTTTTAAGATTTGGTTTATGTTCGCTGAACGGTTGAACATGTCGGAAAATGTATTGTAGACTGGGAGTTATTTTTGCGTGCGCCGCCTAAACCATTTAAGTTGAGTGCAAGTGATGTCTATAAGATTTTTTTCTTTTTGAAAGGTCTACAAAAAATATGCATTTATTGCGAAGTCTTTCAAACAAAGATGGTGTAAATATGTATCCAAATAAGTTTCTTTAACATCTTGAGTAGTTTATATAGTATAGACCATATAATTTATGTAAAATACATTACGAATAATCAAATGACGACCTCTGTGACGCAGCGGGCGAAGGTCCGCCTGCTACGCAAGAGGTTGCGGGTTCGAATCCCGCCTCGCAACAAATGTCTGTACGATCTGCAGATATTTGTTCAGGGTGTTCTGGATGTTTTTCTATATACATATAATAAAATATCTATCTATGTAGTATAAATGTATTAAGTATATCAGTCATCCATACATAACACAAGCACTGCTTAGCTTGGGGCTAGGTGATGCTGTGTGAATTTTCCAGCATTATTTATTTATTTAATTAAATAGAATGTTATTATAGTTTTTGTGTCAAACAAGTTTCACTCACCAATCTGACACCTTACAGGTTTAGTTTTAATCCAGAGTGGCCAGTAGAGTAGGTTAAAACGGCAATTTCATAAAATATTAAAATTTCTAATAAAAAATTGTTTCCCATCGTCGGCGCCGGAACGATTCAAATTTTTACCGATTACAAAAGATTCGAAAAAGAAATCCATATTCCTATTCATACGTTATTATTGATTGGTAATACAGTTCCCTGCTCGAAGTTAACTTCTCAGTCTAATTCGTTTCAATAGCAGTTGAATTACATATGTTATGTACTCATATGACGCACCTAAAATACACTTGTTGTGAATATGGAAATTAGTTACAACTGAATACTAAAACTTGAACTTGAATGAAAACTTGTAAAATATGTAGTAAATTTCCTGGAAACTCATTTTATTCCAGTACAACTAGATTTATTGTAGTATTTTTAGGCGTAAGCATCGCAGGGCGTACCTGGATGAATTAATCACAGGGCCCCGAAGTATTCGTTACTTTAGGAACAGGGAGGCCAAGTAGCGGGTGAAATCGGGCTGCGAAGGAGATGAGATGAATAATAATGCTGGACAATACTTAATTATATTATTACTTAATTATATTATTTATTAATTTATTTTTATTTAAAATATTTTTGTTTGTAATTCAAAATTTATTATCATCTATCTACATTTTCTACAAACGGCACCATCTAACTCTATAGTAAGCAGAAATAGTGTTATGGTTACCATATGATTGAATATAGTGGTTAGATCAAGTGCATCTAACTCTAATGCCCCATGATGAGGTAAACGTCTCATCCTACCCGCCTCTGGTTTTTGGCTGAAATCGGGCTGCGGGATGATGAGATGATGAGTATAGAAACTTAGTATAGTATAAATGTGATCAGATCAAGTGCAGCGAACCCTAATGCCCCATGATGGGGGTAAACAGCCCATTCGTCCCGCCTCGGACGCGGCCGTGAGCGCACGTGAGCTGGCACGACGAATGCACGCTTTGCCCTTCTGTTTCCTTTCGAGGAGTGTTACGCAATATGTTATACGGTAACGTAACATACTAAAACATAGTTGATAGCAACCGATAGCTATAAAACTAGCGTAACGCGCTTTATGAGGCGGTTAAAGTCGCCCTTCAACGTTGAGAGATTCATAAAGTTTAACAATAACAACCTTAGAGTCATTGCCGCCAGCTTACTTGCCACATACTAGCTGAAAGGATGATCTACGCTGGGTAAGCTTAATCCGTCATGTTCAATGCGCTACAGCTCCCGTACGGCATAAATTAACATTTTTCTGATACTTTTGTTAATTCGAATGTCATATCTTTAGGATTAAGATCATATTGAAACCTTCTTGTTGCATGACAAAAAAACTAGGTACTTAGAAACTACTTGCTTGGGTTGACTCCAAACTCGATGACTACTTCCAGGACGAGGTTTCGAACATACTTAGCACACCCCTCGTTTTTATCGGGGGTTAAAAATAAACATTGCTGTACATTTAGGCGACAGCATGACGTATGATATTGGCCAACTGGTAATTTGTAATGCTACTATGATGCCAGAAGTTAATTTATTGCGTGAGTGGGCTTAAATGATATCGACCGCGTGAGTATACGCGGACGTCTCAAATGATAGGCTGAGATCTGATTGAATCTTAATAAAACGTACTTACAGTCGTAGGTCATCCAATGCTGTACACAGGCCGCCCCCATTTATCTTCAAACACTGATCACGAGGGGCTGCTGCCACACTCGCCACGCTTGACGCGCGGGTTGGCGAGCGCAGTACGGGATTTTGGTGCACGGAAAGAAGCTGCTGTCAATCTTTCGGAGGTATCCCTTGGCAGATTATTACTGCATACACGGCCAAGAGAGCAGGGGCAACTTAGTAATCTAGCTCAACAAAGTAATCTAGCTTCTGTTGTCAAAGATCGGCTTAGTTAGGAAATAGTAGTGGGAACGTGACAAAAACTCTAGCATATAAATAAAAATTATATGCTAAAGAATGAGTTTCATCTCAGCGCCGTAGGACTGCTGTCCACGACCACTGTCGGACATAGACCATATCCATGAGGGACATGGATCTCCAAGGTGATGAGAGGGTAGTTGCCATACTCGCTTAGCAGGCGGGTTGGCGAGCGCAGTGCGGGATGTTGATGTGTATCAATAAGCTGCCCATCTTCTGGAGGTATCCGTTGGCAGGTTCTTACTGCATCCACGGGCAAGAGAGAGGCAACATTCTACTGCGGCACCCCGCGGCAATAATGAGTTTATTTTATTATAAATATACTTTTCCTACAAGGAACGAAAATAAAGCATATTATACAAAGAGGAAAATCCTGGTGGGAAATACTCGTACCCCAACTTGTTTTATTCAGGTCAAACAATTAATTTCCGGTGTAAATTAAATATTGTACTTACCTGTCCATGTAACAGGTTTTTGTTCATATGATAACGGAAATCCGCAGCTTAGTATGTTGTTGTAACCAGGCTTATTATGTTGTTGTTGTGTCCTGTTCTTTCTTCTGGATCCAACTACAGGTTAGTTGGTACACAGTACGAATGTCTAATGTCCGTATAAATGCAGCTATAAAGGGTTAAAGAATGCGCTGAAAAAAAAAGCTAAGCAGAGCTTGTGTTATGGGTACTAGATGACTGATATACTTAATACATTATACTACATAGATAGATATTTTTATTATTTATATAGAAAAACAAGGAAGAGAGGCCTTTGCTGCCCTGCAGTGGGACAGTACAGGCTCTTAATAATAATAATAATAATAGAAAAACACCCAGAATACCCTAAACAAATATCTGCAGATCGTACAGACATTTGTCCCGAGGCGGGAATCGAACCCGCAACCCCTTGCGTCGCAGGCGGACCTTCGCCCGCTGCGCATCCACAGAGCTCGTCTGGTATTACATAGTGGTGTATTTGTTGATAGATAACAGTAGCGAGTCTTGCTTTCGTTGTACGTGCGTTTTGGCTACATAATGTAGTCGACAGGTAAATAATCAAAAAAGTGTAGCCTTCGAATTAATTGTTTAATATTTATATTATAGAAGTAAGGTAGCTACCAATTATGTTTTAATTCAGACGCTTATTCAAACTTATTAAACATAATTCAAAAACGGTGTCAATGCGGTTGGCACTTCCTAACTAAATCTAATTAAAATTGCTTAAAATGGACTAGAATAACTTTTAGCTATTGGGTTGGGTTAATGTCTTCTAAATGAAAACAGAACAATTATACGTTGACGGCTTTTAATTTAGAAATGTCTTATTTCTAACTATAATGAGCTTTAGAAAGTGCAACAACAGAGTTAACATCAATGACAGCTATTTTCGTACTGTTTTATCCAAAATGGTCTATAACACTTTTTAGCCCATTATTTTGCGTTTGATTAGATCATCCTTCAAGCCATTTATATTAAACTAGCTTGCGCTCGCCGCTTCGCGTGCGTTGTACCCGGATAAAAAGTAGCCTATGTGTTAATCCTGATCAACATCTATACGTTTGCAACATTTCAGCTCTATACTACCTCTATATACGTACGCTAGTTTTTGCGTGAAAAGGTAACAAACCTCCATACAAACATACTTTCGGCTTTATAATATTAGTGAGATGCCTGAGCTCGACCACCGGCTTATTATTATGCAGGCTAAATCAAATCGACAGACTATTTTCACAATTCCAATCCAATGTAGGTCAAAACCGCAGCCTAGTCTGCAACATAAATGGACAATATCGCCTGAATCCGGTTTTCAATCAAACAAAGTAATCGAACATTGATTGCAAACTTGATGATAAAATAAATATTATTTGTTTCTGTACAATATTGCCTAAATCCTCAATCAACCAAATTATTGGAAGGATCAGCCAAGCAAAAGTTGATCGAAATGTTGGCAATAAAACGAATCTACACAGCAGAAGAATTTGTTTGGTTGGACGCGCTAATCACAGCGAATAGGTTCAAAAAGAAAAAAAAAAATTTAGTGTTGGGTAGCCCATTTATCGAATAAGGCTTAGGCTATTATAATAATAGTAAAAACACGATCAACGCCGCAAGCAGCAGTTTGTGTAATATAGACTTTGTTTCAACTAAAATACGTTTGCGTGAATGAACTATGGTTTTCGACTTAGTGCTACAAGCTGGTAAGATAGCACACAACTCAGAAATGGAGCCTCCGTAATAAATAATAGTATATCCGATACAATTTCCGTGGGGTGCCGGCGGTAGAATGTTGCCCTCCTCTCTTTACCGTGGATGCAGATATGGTGGATCCGGATGATTGGCAGCAGCGTCGTTCCGTGTATCAAATTCCTGTACTGCGCTCGCCAACACGCCTGCCAAGCGTGGCGAGTATGGCAACAGCCCTCTCACTTGGAGATCCATGAGGGAGGCCTATGTCCAGCAGTGGACGTCCTACGACTGAGGTGATAATGATCATATGATTTTATAGGTTTGTGTTCATTCAAGCTTCGTAAAATGATGACCCGGCTGATATTATACAGAAATGAAAATAATTAGTAATGTTTAATAGTTAGTCACGCCGTGGGGTGTGCCGGCAGTAGAATGTTGCCTCTCCTCTCTTGCCCGTGCATGCAGTAAGAGCCTGCTAAGGGATACCTCGGAATATGGGCAGCAGCGTCTTTACATCCCGTACCCGCCTGCCAAGCGTGGTGAGTATGGCAATTACCCCTAATGGAGATCCATGAGGAAGGCCTTTGTTCAGTAGTGGACATTTTACGGCTGAAGTGATGATGATGTTGATGATGAATAGTTAGTTTTCGTAGGTACATTTTCTTAGGATTAGACAAGCAGAAATGCGACGATTCAAAACAATAGCATCACATACAATGTGGCGGCGATAGTGATGCAATAATTCCACTGTTTGATTTTATACTCGGAAATGTGGGCCAGATTATTTCTTGCTGATTAAAAATGTACATTCTGCGATGGCGGCGGTTTTAGTTCACAATGCGGCGGTGAATGAGGAAAACCGAGTGCAGAAAATATTGGAATTGTTAAGTAGGCTATCATCCCATTCTACCTGGTTACGCGAGGCTCAATGTATTGTATGAGCCCACCATAAAACTGTGGAATAACCGTTACTTCAACACTCAGAAGTCCGGAAAGGACTAATTAGAATTATAATTTAACGAACAGGTTAGAATGCATGATTAGCCTGTATTGTCCACCCAACGTAGTGTACTGCCCAGGTGAGCGATGCGCCTCCGTTTTCCTTGGGAATCCGCGAAATTACAGATAACATGCCAGATACCAAAGTGTCTCTTATCCTCAAGTATTATTTTAAAGAATTTTCCTCAAACATATTAAGTCACTAATCAACAAGCTTAGACGATCATGCCCGTGCCATCACAGAATTTTATAAGGTCATATAAGCACAGAAGCACGAGTCTCCACATTGATATTGTGTTCAAAAGCGAAGCCGTGTTGTTCAATTAAGATGGTGATGATAAATGAACCCAACCCAAAATCCGTATAATAAATCACCATCCAGCTGTACAGCCATAATCTTGAAGAGATAAGATTAGGCATATTGCTTTCAATGTAAATAGACCTATTATAAGCAGATCATCTTTGTCCCAGTCTATCCGCAGTCCCACCCACCCATAATGAGATATTTGTAGATGAAGGCCCTAGGGTGCCGGCAGTAGAGTATTGCCCCTCCTCTCTTTTTTTTGTTTTTTGTTTTGGTTCACAAATTGAAAATATACCTACACATGGCTTACAAACTAACAATATAAAAAAAAATACTCGGTGCAATTTCTAAGAGCAGTGAACACAGCATGCTTCGTGTGGACATCATAAAATAAAAAAATTAAGTATTTTTCGTTAAAAAAAATAAAACTTAATTAAACTAGGTACCAATAAGAATGAGAAAAAAAAACAAGTATTAAATCTTTCCTGTGCATGCAGTAAAAATCTGCCAAGGGATAGTTACGGAAGATGGGCAGCTGCTAAGCGAGGCGAGTATGGCAACAACCCGGCAAAACTCATGAGCAGAACTTGGGGATCCATGAGGGAGGCCATTATCCAGCAGTGGACGTACTACGACTGAAGTGATAATAATGATATGACTTTGTAGGTTTACTAGCTTCTACCCGCGACTTCGTCCGCGTGGAATAGTTACTTTGGGCTAACGCTAACTTTAACCCGCGACTTCGTTTACGTAGAAGTTGAAAATATTTTTAAATAGTTTTGTTTTCTTCCGGCAGAAGTAGATATTGATTTTCACCAGAACCAGATCTCGGTATGGCAACATAATAGTTGCCCGTGCGAAAAACACTCTTGTCGTAAACTTATTCCTACGTGCTTAAATGTTTGCCCCTGGGCCTTATTAATTGTTACCGCAAACGATACCTTCACCGGAAATTGAATTATTATTAAGTTAAAAGGCAAACCTGTTGGTATCATAGAGATGCGAGGTATCAGTACTATTTACCCAACTGCTGGACCAGTCAAAACTGTAGCACGAATCACGTTGTTGCGAAGAAATTTTACTTAAGTCTGGTTCCGTTGAATAAATTGGGTGGTTTAAAGTTTCTTAGCAACACAATTGGAGTGCCAGTTATTTATTTGAGTGAATGTGGGGGAAGGCCACTCGGATTTTGAGTTCATTATTTTGCTGCGATGTTATTTTAAAACTGCGATATCTCCTAAGATATACATTAAAATCAAATGATGTAAAAGGCAATTTTGTTTTAAATTAAATACTTGTAATGAATAATGATAACGTATTTATTTGTGTAAGGATTCATATCCTGTTTATCGCAGTTTTAAAATAACATCGCAGCAAAACTAATTATCTCTAAATCCGAGGGGCCATAAGATTATTTTTCGCACGGGCAACTATATTTTGCCGAGATCTGGTTCTGATGAAAATCAATATCTATGTACTTCTGCCGGAAGAAAACAAAACTAAAAATATAGTGTACGCAGAAGTACTAAAAAAAACATAGTTTTGAGTTTAGAATAACCTACAATCTACAAGATATAAGATTATAAGACCCAGTACTTTTACCTAACGTTTTAAAGTTTCACTCTTACTGATAAAAGCGTGATATGGGCGATTCTCTGTAAGCTCGCCATCGGCTGTCCCGACCGATTTTTTCATAAGTTAATTTAGTTTATTTTTTAAAAGTCACTTCTAATGACACTTTAAGCCCGAAACTTTACGGGCCTATTGTTTTTAGAAACAAAACTATTCAACGTTTTTTTCTAGACGTGATAGAAGCCCTAAAAACACAGTCCCCTGGCTGTCCCCATCACTGTTTTCCGACCTAGAAATTAGATTTACGAAGAAGTTATTGAAACTAAATACATTTGACAGTTAATATCATAAACTAAAATAATTAAATTATATTATTTTTGTAAAACAGGGTCTCATTACCTATTATATATATTTAGTAAAGTCCTATAAACTTTGTCCCCAGAATTTATATACAGTCCCCTGCCAAAAATTTAAAGCCATATTTAAAAAAATCTGTAATGTTTAAAAACGTTTTTTTGAGTGAATCAAAACGCAATTGTTGTGAAGATGGCAACTATGCCGAATACGGCGGCGAGACGCCATTTTGTTAAGTGTCAGAGCGTCATTTGTGAGGTGAACACGTGTTTGGACCGCTACCCCATACAGTCCTCTGGTAAGTAATAACATTTATGTTAATTACTTTAAATATTTCTATATATAATTTATTGGTTTATTGTTTATGTCTAAATTTATCGGTAGGTTCTTTTAAAACTATTTTACATCAATTTTGTAAACATTGTGAAATTTAACCGAAATTCACAGTCCCCAGGCAACAGTCCTCAGCCTGAAAATGCAACAGGAGACTGTTTTACATTACAGGGGACTGTGTATTTTGCGTATTAGTTATTATTTTGATGTATTGTTTGTAAATTAATTCGCTGGTTTGTTTTGTTAATTTAATGCAATCATCAAAGTATCAAATTACCCTCAAAAGAGAGAAGAAATCCCAACCAACAGAACAAAGAAAAATCTTTGCGGAAGTTAGAAAAGAATATGTCAGCTCGTGAGCACAGCTGCATTAAAGAAGTGTAAAGATCATTGTATATACCAGATATTGTTCGTTGTTTGGCGACGTCATCACGTCGTAACGCTTTTTTTTCTCTTAACGTAAGATATTTTTATGGAACTACACCGAAAGTGGCCATAGAAAAGGTGCACCGGATGGTATTGGAGCAACATGCAAAAGAACAGCTGATTTCGTTGTTAATTCTGAAGGCGACATCAACAATATTGATAAGTTTGTTAAAGTCATCCAAGAGCGATGCCTTGGCATCAACATGTATTGCAATCAACGGTAACATCCAGGCAATGGTCATTAAGGTTTAATATAGAGGAAGTGTCCGATCAGAAGGGTTTTAAAGGCACTTTAAATGTGCATTATGTCGCAGGTATTTACTCCTTCCTCGGTCTTCCAACTAAATGTATAACGCTTACAATGAAAAGTCACTTGTGAGTTCTATAATATTATCAGTATCAACCTTGTTCCATAACCTAGATGGACAGTAGAAGAAGTATTTACAGAGTCCGAACCGGAAGATCTTGAATCTGCTGAACGTTAAGTGACACCACACAAATCCATTCAAACATTGGATGATGATTATAGAAGAAACAAGTGGCATTTGGAATTTATGCTACAACAATTTAACAATATAAAATATAATAAAAGATTACGTTCTTGTGAAATTTACAGCTAAAAATGTAGAGTATCGTTATGCTGCCGTAATTAATGAGATTGATAATGATAAAAACGATTTACGTGTTACTTTGCTCAAGATTTGTGACCCCAGTGCAGACATTTAAAATTTAAGATTATAAGGACCTTCCAGACATGTCATTTATCGTTGTATAATTCTGATGTGATTGTATTCTGATTGATTGAAGAGAAAGAGATTATTTTATAAGTTTTCTACTCAATTAGACATTTTCGAGCGCATATTTTTTAAATGTTAAGTTAAACTTTATTATGTGCCTTACTTGATTCAAAAATATCTTTAGCATTTGATTGGAGATCTCAGTTGAATTATATATTTAAGACTTTTCTAATAATTAATTTAATAATAGTAAGTATTTTAATGAATACTGCATAAAACATTTACAGTTTGATATTATAATAATAAGACAAATGTTGATCTTAGCGAGTACAAAATGCTTCTAGCACATAAGGTTAATTTTTGATATGAATGTTTAAAAAGTAATGTTTTCTGTTGATGTTTTTTAAAGAAACTTTTGTTAATTATTGATGCGCAAATATGCCAATAAAATAATATATGATTGATTAATTTAAAATTACTTTTTTCTAAGTACAACAGTCCCCTGAAGCCTCAAACATTCCCCTGTCATGATTTTTTGGAAAATTGCTAATATCTCGAAAAATACGTATAATTTCAGTGGGCCTCCTTATCTAACAGAAATAATAGTTAATTTTCTTCGAAATAAAACTAAGCTTTTTGGCAATTGTTAAAAAAAATTGCCAGGACAGCTTTTGTATGGGACCTGTACAAGCTTACAGAGAAACGCCCATATAGGTACCTTAAATAACGCTTTTAACGTAGGTATTATTTAAAAATATTTTCACCTTCTACGTAAACGAAGTCGCGGGTTAAAGTTAGCTTTAACACAA
Source organism: Pasiphila rectangulata (assembly GCA_963082625.1). Taxonomy (NCBI): domain Eukaryota; kingdom Metazoa; phylum Arthropoda; class Insecta; order Lepidoptera; family Geometridae; genus Pasiphila; species Pasiphila rectangulata. The sequence goes on along the minus strand of OY720244.1, from coordinate 3,962,374 downwards.
AGTAACTATTCCACGCGGACGAAGTCGCGGGCAGAAGCTAGTAATATTATAAAGCCGAAAGTTTGGTTGTATACTCGTAGATGTATGTATGTTTGTTACCTCTTCACGCAAATGTTAGCCTGCGGATTGAGCTGAAATTTTGCACTCGTATAGATGTTGACCAGACATAGGCTACTTTTTATCCGGGTACAACGCATGCGAAGCGGCGGGCAGAGTACAGTCTTAGGCCTTCCTCAAAATTGTTTATCAGTCTGAGTCATCTTCTGCTGGTTTCTCGCAGTCTTGTTTATGACGACAAAGCAAATCATGGGGCCGCCCCCGGTTCGCAAGCAACTCTTGAAGAGTCATATCCCCAACGGTTGTCGATTATTCTACAGTCCTATCGATTATTTGATACCTGTATTTCAAAATAAATGGAGCTGTCGCGGGGCTCCTGGCAGAAGTGAAACATATTTAATTTTGCTAACTTACTATAAGCTATAAAGATAGCTCCTAAAACATTAATTATTATAATTGGGTAGTGCATTGGCCAATTATATCGTGTATGAGGTGGATGTTTTTGAGTTTAGCCGTACAAGCTAAAGTACCAACTTTTGCTTAAGCGTTAAGCTCGCTCGTCGTAGAATAGGCTAGATGACTTAATTTTAATTGTTAGTCCGTCATATGTAGATTAACAATATTTATTGGACATGTATTTTTTTAACGTAATCCAAAAATAACATCAATACAGTATATCGAAACTAGCCGCCGCTTCGCATGCGTTGTACCCGGATAAAAAGTAGCCTATGTGTTTAATCCTAGTCAACATCTATACGTTTGCAAAATTTCATTTCGATACGTACGCTAGTTTTTGCGTGAAGAAGTAACAAACCTCCATATACAAACAAACTTTTGGCTTTATAATATTAGAGATGTTACGTCAAGTCACTCGCTGCTACGCACCTCGGTACAATATTATGACGTAACGAGTACCCTAAGTTTAACTCGCTTTATCTAACTGACAGGCTAAATAGAAATTTGATTTTCATACCCTGACAACATTTCTATTACACATTTCGCAAAAACTTTATTTTAGGCATTACCCTAGATAATTTTTAACCCTTAAGCTCGACTGTCACCTATACCTAATGCCTTACACCCGTTCGCTCGCGCGTGTCATGGCGGCGCCACCTGATATTTGCAGACTTTTACAAGAATGACGATAATACTGAAACTAACAGGAATTTTTACTAGAAATAAAAAGTAAACTATTCTATGATAATACAGTTCTAAATTTCAACATAAATTTGATATGATTTATTATTATTTCATGACATGTTCATGGAAACTTAATATTTTTAGGAATATAAGACAATTTAGGAAAAATGAGGTATGCCCATTGTAATCTTGAATATAATGTCTAAAAACCTATGTATCTAGTTTCACTCACTTTTCTCACGAAAACTTACACGGAAAACACAAAAACACGCATTTGTTTGGTCGTACCGAACGTCTGATTTCAAAATGGCAGTGCTCGATGCCAAAGACAACAAACCACACATAATATACATCAAATTAAAGAGCATATTAACCTCTCCTTCTTTCATAGACAAACCCTCAATAAACATAGTAAGAGAGCAACACTAGAATGCACTTTTTGGTATGATGGGTGTATAAGCAAATATGTGTGCGTTGTCGAGTCAACCAACGGTTTGATACTTCAAATCAAGAGCACAAATATGTGCGTTGTCGAGCTTAGGGGAGGGCCCCATCAGCTTTTAGCAGTACGAATTAGAAGTTGCTGACGGTTGTCACTTCGATGGATTCGACCAGTGAATGAAGTTGACTCAGCCTGAACGGGACTAGGCTACCAATTTCACTTTCAAAATTAACGTGAGATATACTATTCATTTTGTAAAAACGGGAATTACTCACGACACACACACACGACACAGTGTCGTGTCGGCCCCACGCGCGGACGGGCATTCAATCCCATGATGATGATTTTCTTGAAAAATCGAAACGTGTCGGAATAATCTTCGACGTTACAATACTACGTGAGTAATTCCCGTTTTTACAAAATGAATAGGCTACCAATATATCTACTAAATCGTTATATCAGCCTGGTGAGGAAATAGTCTCCTTTCTTACGTGCCTGAGATATTGTTAGCTCGATAAGGCCCAGCAACTGCTCCCTGCTTCGAAAACCTAAATAAGCATTCGTTTGTTATAACATCTAGTTACTGCCCTCAAACCCTCTCGGGGTGAACGAGCCATTATTTGCTAATAAAGTCGGAATGTGGCCGCCGCTACGATATTTATGACAGCTGGCGTTATTTCTCCGCTTTCGTTTAATAATATTGGCTGTAATATAAGCGGGTTTTCCCCCTTGGCTTTACCTCTTTTGTTGTTTACACGCTGTTTTCGTCGAGCTTTACTAGTCAGCGTTTTCTGCGATATCAGATCAGAGCTTTGTATTAGATTAAATTGCCTTTTGTTCAAATTTATGAATCCTCGATATTGTCACGGTGGTTTTGATGTATAGGTCGTTGTAATCTGAATATCTTGGAATTTGTACTTCACAGGTTTTCCATCTAAAGAAATGGCTGATAGATCTTTTATCGATTTTGCTGTATCCGAGGTACATTAATTGCTTTGCAATCCTGTTTCACTTTGCTTTGATAAATGTTTGCCTACGATACATTGTATTGTTATAGGCCATACAAGTTTACGACAAGCGGTAAACGTTAAATAATGTTTACTTAGTAAACATCTTTATTTACGTAAGCAAACTAATAATCTATTGTTAGTTTTTTTAGGGGGTTGCATAGTACAACAAGGAACCCTTTTAGTTTTTGCTTTGTCTGTAGTTGTTGCTCTGTCCGTATGTCTGCGGTTTATTTCTTAGTCGCTCGAATAATGATACTGTCTACCAAACATACTGGAATACTTTAAACCGAAAACTCAATGAATACCTGTTGATATGTTTTGGCAAACGAAAAAAAAACCTTCACTAGGTAACATCTGACAACAGGGTAACTACGGAATCACATCGCGTGGCCTAATTTATTTTTTATATTGTCACCAGTATTATAATAATATGAACGCCTCGAACGAATGTTAACCCTTGCTTGATCTTATTTAGCCAATGTGTTGCCGGCCAGACCAGCCCTTTGACTTTTTTTTTATTTGTCCTCTTAGGCCATAGTAACACTTATCCTGTGGATGGAACGGACGGACGGACGGAAAGATTAGCGGCTTAGAAACAGGGTCCCGTATGCGCCCTTTTGCACCCTAAAAATACAATGGCATTTGTACTTATTTCCAGATGTGAGGAGAATAGTGGACAACCCCATGATGTATGAGAAGTATGAGGAGTTCTCGGTGCGGCGCGCGCTCGCGGCGGACCCCGACACGAGGTGGTGTCCCGCGCCTGACTGCAGGTTATTACATTTTGGACACTAATTTTATAAAGCCTACTAATATTATACCTCTAGAACTAAACGCTTTCAATCGTCTTCTATAATGCGCACTGCTCTCGACTGGAACAAACTGCCATCGTGTGTGTTTCCAACCTCTTATGACCCGAATACGTTTAAGAAGAGAGTTAATAGGCATTTTCTAGGGAAGCTCGCTCCATCGTCAGAGCTAACCTATCTAATAGAAAAACAAAAAGGTTGTACAGATGCTTGTTACCTTCCTCTACACGCAAAAACTACTATAGAGGTACAAATTGAGCTGAAATTTTGCACACGTGTAGATGTTGACCAGGATTAATACATAGGCTACTTTTTATCTGGACAACAGCGCATGCGAAGCGGCGGGCAGAAGCTAGTAGTGACTATATGGTAGACCCAGAAAGGTGAGATGACCTGGTCACATTTTACTCGGACAAAGTTGCCGTGGGGTGGGGGCAGTAGAATGTTACCCCCTCCTTTCATGCCCGTGGAGCCATGGAGCCGTAAGAGCCTACTAAGGGACCTCCCATATCAAGATCCCGTACTGCGCTCGCCAACCCGCCTGCCAAGCGTGGTGATTACGATTTCGTGAATCTCTGAATCCTCGAACTAAAGTTCTTCCTTGGGGTGGTCAGAATCACCCCCTTTGGGCTTAGTACATATATTGCGCCGCGGGCAGACCGAACAAGCGATGGCGTGACGAGTTAGACTAATATAAAAAAAGTTAAATGAATTTACAGTTTCGCCGTTGTAGCGACCGGCTGCGCGTCGTGTCCCAAGCTCACGTGCCTCGCGCCCGGCTGCGGCGCCTCCTTCTGCTACCACTGCAAGGCGGCCTGGCACCCCACGCAGACGTGCGACGCGGCGCGGCGCTCGCGCCAGCCGCCGGCGCGCGCGCCCTCCGCCTCGCAGCACGACCAGGACCACGGTGAGAACATCACAGCGAGGCTGCCTCAGATAGAGTAGCGACCGGCTGCGCGTCGTGTCCCAAGCTCACGTGCCTCGCGCCCGGCTGCGGCGCCTCCTTCTGCTACCACTGCAAGGCGGCCTGGCACCCCACGCAGACGTGCGACGCGGCGCGGCGCTCGCGCCAGCCGCCGGCGCGCGCGCCCTCCGCCTCGCAGCACGACCAGGACCAAGGTGAGAACATCACAGCGAGGCTGCCTCAGATAGAGTAGCGACCGGCTGCGCGTCGTGTCCCAAGCTCACGTGCCTCGCGCCCGGCTGCGGCGCCTCCTTCTGCTACCACTGCAAGGCGGCCTGGCACCCCACGCAGACGTGCGACGCGGCGCGGCGCTCGCGCCAGCCGCCGGCGCGCGCGCCCTCCGCCTCGCAGCACGACCAGGACCACGGTGAGAACATCACAGCGAGGCTGCCTCAGATAGAGTAGCGATCGGCGCGGTGCGAAACATTTATGGATGTATTAAGTCTACGCGTTTACGACATAGCATAGAAGAATTCCGGTCATCGACATAGCAAAACGGATTAGCACGTTAAAGTGGCATTGGGCAGGCCATATAGCGCGCAGAACAGATGGGCCGCAAAGTTCTCGAATGGAGGCCAAGGACCGGCAAGCGCAGCATAGAACGTCCACCTACAAGATAGGCAGACGACATGGTAAGAACCACAGGTTGGCGGTGGATGCAGGCCGCTTCCAACCGCAGTACTTGGAGATCAATGAGGGAGGCATATGTCTAGCAGTGGACATCCTACGGCTGATATGATGATGAAGTATAACATCTACTCGAAGTATCAGTGATTTTGGTGATTAACGCGATAATGTACCTACAGATTATAATAATCCTGAAGATCCATTTTTAACATAAAGTTGAATAATTCATTTATCCAACAAGATCGTGCCTTGAAAACCATAATACTTTACTTCTTTTAAACATCGATATCACTCCCAAAAGAAGCGATACCGAAGCGAAACTTAACACTGAATTGTATGCCACAGGTGAAGTGAAGCCATGCCCGCGATGCTCGGTGCTGATAGTGAAGGTGGAGGACGGCTCGTGCAACCACATGGTGTGCTGCGTCTGCGGCGCGGAGTTCTGCTGGCTCTGCATGAAGGAGGTGTCGGATCTGCATTACTTGAGGTAACTTACTTCTTGTAACGCACAGTCATAGTTATTAAGGCGGTTCTGACTCTAATTCTGGTAGCGGATACCAGATCTGCACTGACGTCCTGCGTATTGTGTATTGTCCTCCGTATTTCTTACCAGCCCAGCTCCTAAAAATAACAGAGAAAGACTCTGGGCCGTTCTCAGCATTCAATGGGGCATGTGGTTAATTGTAAATGTTGTCTCCAGTCCGAGCGGCTGCACGTTCTGGGGCAAAAAGCCGTGGTCCCGCAAGAAGAAGCTCCTCTGGCAGCTCGGCACGCTCGCCGGCGCGCCGCTCGGCATCGCCGTGGTGGCCGGCGTCGCGCTGCCGGCGCTGCTGGTGGGCCTGCCGCTGTGGGCCGGCCGGCGCGCGCACCGCCGCCTGCGCCGCGCGCCGCCGCCCCGCCGCCGCGCCGCCGTCGCCGCCGCCGTGGCCGCTGCGGTAAGTCGCCTTCAAGACTCCTATGTCCCTCTGGCAGCTCGGCACGCTCGCCGGCGCGCCGCTCGGCATCGCCGTGGTGGCCGGCGTCGCGCTGCCGGCGCTGCTGGTGGGCCTGCCGCTGTGGGCCGGCCGGCGCGCGCACCGCCGCCTGCGCCGCGCGCCGCCGCCCCGCCGCCGCGCCGCCGTCGCCGCCGCCGTGGCCGCTGCGGTAAGTCGCCTTCAAGACTCCTATGTCCCTATGCGAAGAGTCGTATCTGCCCTTTCCAATGGCAAATACAACTGCTCGCCATCTTGTTCGGTCTGAGGCTGCATACTTCATTTTACTCCAGATGAGCTCGTGTGCTTTTGCTTCGGCGTCGCCGCTGCTATGTCTGATGCGGTCAGTACTCTACATTGTTGACGATGTTTCTCAAAAGTACCTGACTGTAAGCTGTAAGGTGCAGGCGATATAATGTTCTTGCCCGTGGATGCAGTTAGGATCTGCCAGGGAAAATCTCCGAAAGATGATCTTTTTTTCCGTGTATCAGTATCCCGTACTGCGCTCGCCAACCCAAGCCAAACGTAACGAGTATAGCAACAACCCCCTCATGATCTTGGAGAGATCCATCAATCCCCAGGAGTGGACGTGGACAGCAGTCTTGGATGATTATGATGACCTAAAGACCACCTCGCTGTGGTCGGATGATATACTGTTAAGGCAGTAGGGGAACAGTGGATCCGGCTGGCCTTTGACATCTGATTAGATATACTTTCCGTGTTCTTCGCCTCTTATATGTATTGGTCTCCCATTCCAGCTCGTGGTGTCCCCCCTAGTGGCCGGGCTAGCGGTCGGCATCGGCGTGCCCATCCTGCTGTTCTACGTGTACGGCGTGGTGCCGGTGTCGCTGTGCCGCGCGGGGGGGTGCGCGGGCGGCGGGGGCGGCGCCGCGCCGCGCGCGCCGCGGTTCGACGACCCCGACCACGCGCCCGACGACGCCGCCTCTAGGAGACTTGAGCCTAGCATTGGTAAGTTACAGAATAATCAGTCTTATTAGAGTTGGTAGAGTTTAAAAGGCAGTAGATACCCCCCGTATGCGGGCGGAGGGAAGTAGTCGCGCCCCGCCGACCGAGGTTAGACAACCACGACCACGCGCCCGATGACGCCGCTTCCCGGAGACTCGAGCCTAGCATTGGTAAGTCTTATGATAGCTTATTATTAATAATATATATACAAATAATAATATATGTATTTGTAATGTGTGAAACAAAATAAACGTTTTTTATCTTTTATCTTTATATAATAATAATGTTAATAATAATAAAATAATCTATACTAATCTATACTAATATTATAAAGCTGAAGAGTTTGTTTGTTTGTTCGCTTGAACGCGCTAATCTCAGAACTACACTGGTCCGATATGAAAAATTATTTAAGTGTTAGATAGTCCATTTATCGAGGAAGGCTATATATAGACTATACATAAAGATAAAGATCATTTATTTGCATAAACATGTGTAAGCTAGGATGACAAAATAAGTAACATGTTTGACCTTCGCAGGCGTACAAAATTGAAGTGTACTACAAAACAAGTCCATAAAAAAAATATTAATTAACTACAATATGATGTCACTGTAAATAATCACATGAATTAACATAATATTACAATTTGTTATTTAAAAATTCGTCAATGGTATAATAGCATTTTGAGGTCAACAGTTTTTTAAATTTAATTTTAAATAAGTTATCCTTAAGTTTCCTTGAGTTTATATATTAGGAATTTTGTCGTAAATAATTGGAGCCATGCATATAACACTTTTGCCTAACATTGCAGTTTTAGATGGGAATCTACATAACATAGTGTTATTGCGTCTGTTGCGGACTATTTTATCACACATACGTGGAAATAAGTGTGGATTACTTCTTACAAATAATGCTACTTCTAAAACATAAAGAGACGGAAGTGTAAGAACTTTATTTTCTACAAACAATCGTTTGCAACTTTCAATAGTTTGAATTCTGAACATATCTCGTAAACAGCGTTCTTGCATTTTAAAAATACATAGTTTCTCTACTGGTTGAATTACCCCAAAAAATAAAACCATATCTGAGAACAGATTCTACTAAGCCATAATAAGCCATTAGTAAAGCACCTTTATTAACAATTTTTGACAGTTTTTGAAGGGCGAAGGTGGAACTGCTTATTCTTTTACTTATTTTTTCTGTGTGTTTTTTCCAATTAAGCTTTTTGTCATTCTGCGAGAATGCGAAATCAACCTGTTTCATCAAATTATTATTAAATGTCAAATTAATACTAGATGGTGTCTCAGCTCTTTGGTTGAAATGCATTATTACGGTTTTAATGAAATTTATTCTTAAATTATTGTTATTTAGCGATATTAACAAAGATTCTAAAGAATTATAAAGGTCAAATTCATAAGAGTTTACATTATTACATTTAATTGAAATTGTGCTGTCGTCAGCAAATAATGTCATATTATGTGGAGTCAGTGCATTCGGCAGGTCATTAATATGGATAATAAATAATAACGGTCCCAGTACGCTTCCCTGTGGTACGCCTTTATTTTAAATTTCTGTATGAAGATTGATATGTTTTTTCAAATTTAGTTAACATGTTTAATCTAGATATTTCGGTGATCTTTACCTTTATCAAAAATGTCACTAATTCAATGGTTCTTAATTTAAATTCGTATGTAACTACTTTTTTAAGTTTGTAGGCTAATTTTCAAGGCTTATGTCCCTACCCATGTCTAACGACGATGGTTTATACGTAAAAATGTCTCCAGACCAAAATAAGAAACATATCTACCTACATAGTTACTTCTTAGTAGTAAAACACACCCATTTTATTGAGTTTCATTAAAAAATATACTTTTAGGTAAGTAAATAATTTTTAAAAAAAGCAAATTGTTTACTTACCAAACCTACCTTCAAAATTAGCCTACCAACTTAAAAAAGTAGTTACATACGAATTTAAATTAGGAACCATTGAATGAGTGACATTGTTGTTTTCACTTACTCGTTTTTTCATAGAAAATGGATGGGAATGATTTTTTTTAATTATTGCCAAAACTTACGATTTGATTTGGTATATTACTTTGGGAAAAGTGTTCCTGGTTGGAAATAGAGTCGATTAAGACACCAACTTGTTTATTTTTGACAATTGTATTTTTTTGGGTGAACCGTACTTGTTTTTAAAAATCTAAAAATGGCAATATTTTTTTGTTCAAAATAAAACAAAAAGTTCCTAAGAACAAAACCTAACTACTAAAGAAAAGGTAGCTACCCTTAAGGGGCCAAAAATTTGCCCCACCCTGTATATAATCACGCTAAGACTAATAGGAGCAGAGTCCAATGAAGAATGTTTAAAAATCGGGCTTTTTTTTTCCTTTTGAGAGCTTCCGCTTCATGCGTTGCGTAAACGGTTAAATTTTCGCAAAAACCATGTTTGACAGAATTCTTCCCCCTTAAAAGATCTAAAAGAGTACCTGTAACTTGATCTAATTGATTTAATTTTTTTTTCAAACAATGTAAATACGAGTACCTGCTTAAATCTCGCGACAAGCTTTTTTATTTCATTGTGTAAAGACGTTTTAAGTTGACATTAAACTTTAATGGAAAATATTTAATTTTTTATTTTTAGTGGGTACATTTAAATAAAAGCTTGTTTGTTAAAAAGTTTTTTTTTACTTTAAATTTATTTTTTACTTTTTGTTATCACTGGACAGTTGGTTTCTTGTCTGTTCATCTCATGACCGCCATGTTGGATTGAGAGTGATGTCGTATAATTTTTCAAGTAACTCTCAGCAAGGCCTTTCATTTGATACCCATATTGTAAGAGTGCATTAAGAATAACTAGTCCGCCATCTTGAGTAGGTATACCGTTATGTTGGATTTCGAGTAATGTCATTTAATTTTTCGAGTAACTCTCACCAAGGCCTTTCATTTGATAACCATATTTTAGGAGTGCATTAAGAATAACTAGTCCGCCATCTTAGATGTTCCGCCATATTGGATTCAGAGTATCGTCACTTCATTTTCGAACTATTTTCAGCAAGCCCTTTCATTTGATACCCATATTGTAGGAGTCCATTAAAAATAACTTGTCCGCCATCTTGGTTGTTCCGCCACGTTAGATTCAGAGTGAAGCCATATAATTTTTTGCATTATTCTTAGAAAGCCCTTTCATTTGATACCCATATTATAGAAGTACATTAAAAAAATAAGTAGTTCGCCAGGACACTACAGAATAGTACATAACAGTACAGTCCAGTGCAGTCCAGTCGAGTCGAGCCCAGTCCTGTCCAGTCCAGTCCAGTCCAGATGCTTCACGTCATTTAATTTTTCGAGTAACTCTCAGCAAGGCCTTTCATTTGATACCCAAATTGTTGTTAGAGTCCATTAAAAATAACTAGTCCGCCATCTTGGGTGTTCAGCCATGTTGGATTCAGAGTGACGTCATTTTTTTTTTTTAAGTTATTCTCAGCAAGACCTTTCATTTGATACCTATATTATAGGGGTACATTAAAAATAAGTAGTCCGCCATCTTGGATGTTCCGCCATGTTGGATTCAGAGTGACGTCACATAGCTAACCATGCATTGTCATCCAAAGTAAACATGTATACAAAATTTCAGCTCAATCGGTTGAAGATATCTGCTTCAAAATTGAGTTGCAAGATTCCGCGAACAAACATAGTTACGTACATACATACAGGGCAAGCTAAATAAAAGCTTGTAATAACATAGTTTTGAGTTCGTAGAATAACCTACAATCTGAATGATTTAATATTATAATTTATAAGACCCAGTACTTTTACCTAACGTTTTGAAGTTCCATTCTTACTGATAAAAGCGTGATGTACCTAGGTACCTTAAATAACGCTTAATGTAAAGTATTATTTAAAAACAAGCATTGGTACGGGGGTACCAGAAAAGGGGGAGAAGGTTGCCATTTTTTAACCTTTGGTGACGGTCACCAAAATCAATCAGTTTCCCTTCTCTCATTAAGACAGTGCTAACAGAAAAAGTTTCATGTAAATCGGTCAACGCGTTCGGTTGTAATCCTGTCATGCACAGAAAGACAGACAGACAGACAGCGCTATGCATAATAGGGGGCATCGCTCCCCAATTTTTTCACCTTCTACGTAAACGAAGTCGCGGGTTTAAGTTAGCGTTTGCCCAAAGTAACTATTCCACGCGGACGAAGTCGCGGGCAGAAGCTAGTAATATAATAAAATGTTCGTTACTGTTATTCCCCAGGCGACGCCTCTCTCTCAGCGGGGTCGGGCGCGGCGGAGGCCCAGGCGTCGTCGCTGGCGGCGCTCGCCGGCTCGCTGGGCGGGCAGTCCGCGCCGTCGCCCGGCGCCGCGCGCGCGGGGGCGTGCGACGCAACCGACAGCGCGTCCGCCGGCGCCTCGCGCGCGGACGCGTGCGACGCAACCGACAGCGCGTCCGCCGCCTCCGCGCCCTTCGACCTGCGAACTACCATCAGCCGGGCGGAGAGGCTGCGGGAACTGTTTCTGTACGGCTCGACGCTGTCCCCGCCGGATTTGAACGACGCCGAGGCGGGCGCTGTTCCTGGTAATTTGACGATTTTCTATAATGGATAGGTTGTTTGACACCAATTTAAAAGATGCGTCGACGTGGTCGACTAATATCCAAAGAGCCACTAATATCACCACTGCGAGAATTGAGGTGGGCATTGTACCTAGCACGTAATAAAGATGCATCTGTGAAAGATGGTTTGTCGCATAATCGAGTTGATGTCCGAAATAAACGCTGGCTGGTCAGCGCTGGCTCGTATTCCAGGTAATTTGACGTCAACATTATGGTGGTGTGTGGAAGGGGCTGCGAGAACTGTTTCTGTATTGTTCCACGCTGTTGCCGCCGGAGATTGTCAGAAAGATACTATCTTTAGATAAAGATATAGATATAAAGAATATATAGATAAAGACGTCTGATAGATGAGAATAGAAGTTTCAGCCTAAGCCATGATGGCTCTCTTCTACAGCCATGATGCCCCGTGAAATGTCCATCATAATGTTTTCTTGTTTTCTTATGAATTAACATTGTGAGTCTGCTGTTTTTTCCATTTTATATCTGTCACGTGGTGTGCGTCAAATAAACGTTTTTAATTTCTTCATTTCAGTATCAACAGACATAAAATTAGCGCCGAGTGCGCCGAGCTGCACGCTAGAGGTCACCGACGACGCAGTCGGCGAATCGTAACGAATGGACGTCCTTCCTCAGCAGCTACTGGACTAGAGGACCCGTAACTGGTCCTAAGTATTTCCATTGCTGCGTGGCAACCAATAAGATCGCGAGTTTATGACGTGATGGACTTAATGCCATTGGTTGATTCGAACTAACGCGTTATCTTGAGTGAAATATTAACATTACAAACGAGCAGTGCCGCGGTCAGCTCGGTGTTGTATGAATCGCGGTGTGGAATGCTGACGCAACGAATTAGAGCTTTATTTTGTATGAATCGGTACATTAATTATGGACGATTCTTGTACAATATTCTTGGCAAACTGAACGATAAATTGCTGACAATATTTAGTATAAGAACAGGTTATCTGAATATGCTAGCCGGTTGACGTGAAATGCCAAATTGAAATCATATTGTATGAGCGTCGTTCGAATGGCGTTTTGTGGTAGTCATTTAGAACCACTGGTCGTATTTGTATGCACTGCCAAGTGATTGAGTGAACGATAGGTAGGTACGCTGATTTTAGCGAGTACAGCCGTGGAGCGACGAGCTTTTCAAATAGTGCCGTTGATACCTCACGAAACCCGACTTTCCAGTACACGCAGGGAACGGGGGGCGTTTTAACGCAAATAGCCATGGAAATCAGAAGACTTTGTGAAGTCTGTCACACTGACCCGCACGATCGCTATCTGAAGCCCAAGCCTTGGTGACTTTTATAATGAATATTTTCATTATATTCGAACGCACTTTGAAACGTTCAAATAATCCGAGTAACTCAAGCCATCGAATGCAAGAGTGAAATGGATTTCGCCATTTCTTTGGGTCAAAGTAGTTGCTATCTTGTGAGTGCTGCGACTTTTGTATTAGACTGTTTGTAAAGTGTAAAGACAATGTTGAAGTGTGACTGTTCAACATTAGTTTTGTTTTCATTTTAAATATGTTTTATATCCGATTATAATCAAATGTAGTACGTGTGAAAATGGGTGCTTTTCCTAAAAAATTTAGTAGTTTGTTATGCAAAACACTATGCTTTTTTTATCAAGAATTAAAAGACTTACTCTATTAATTCATGTGGACACAAACCAACTAGTAGGGGAATAGAAATATACGTATTTTATTTTGTAAGTATTGCTTTGACTACACTGTGTTTGTATCGCTTAAATTCTATTGGGTGTCCTTGTAAGTTGTCGCACGAAACACACGAAACTTCGCTATATACCTAAATACAATACAACTGCATTTTAAGTGCTCATTTTCCAGTAACCTCGAACCAAACATCTAGTTTTGAACAGGCAGGCTTCAGAAGGGCGGTGGGTTGGCGGCGGATTACGCCCTATTTCTTTATAAATAACACGGAGTTTCTCTACGAAATTTTAGCACGTTTTCTATGAAAGTCAAACCTTTAATAGTAGTCAAAACTATGGCGAATGCTACACGCTCGATATGTATCGCGATATTTATCTAGTAATATTTTGGTATGAAACACATATGATACGAATCGCGTCAGTACGACGGTAAATTTCATTGTGTACACTCGTACGTTTCATATTACAATAAATAAAGCTATGAGTGACAATATAAATAAAGCTTGCGTTGCTATTATATTAGCGATAGCATTGAAAAGACGTACATATAAAGCGAAAAAAATGGGCGAAATATTGGTTTCAAGATAGAGAAAAATATACACATCTGAATTAATTTACTCAGATTCGGAAATACCAAGAAATGGATGACTATGAAAATTATTTTCGCATGCCCGATGCTCGCTTTGAACATCTGCTGGAGTTGATTACACCATACTTGAATAAAAAAGATACATTAATGAGAAAGGCTATTACTGTGAGAGAAAAGAATGAATACTGACGCGATAAATATCGATTAGAGACTAGACGCTCGATATTTATCGACGATACAGATCGTGGGTTTATGCATTTCTAGTAATCCAGCGATCCGTATCACGATACGTGATACACTATACTACACACTCGATAAATATCGTGATCCTGGATTACGATCCAAATATCGCGATACATATCGAGCGTGTAGCATTCGCCTATCCGTTGTTTCATATTGAAATCCGGTGTAACAGCTCAAATGACGCAAGGTTAGCTTGCAGCGGACTCCGCGGGCGAACTCTCTCTATAGTATTAGGATTTTGTAAATATTTATATGTTAGTCGCCGAGTGCCGCGGTGTCCGCTAATCGACGCCGATCCGCGACTATGCTGCTATTCTAGTAACATCCACTTTAGTGCCATCTGGCCCCGGTATCTGTGTTATATAGAGAAACTATGGAAACATTAGGGTAATGAGAACAAACCAGCTGTCCAATTGATTGGCTAATATTAAAAATTTTCCCAGTTCCATCCCAGCAATAACATTCAGAAATGATGCATAATGTTAAATATCTCTTTCCGTGTCGTATTTTTGTTACATGACATGACTTTTTCTCATATTTTCGTAAGAAGTCACCAAATGAGTGATGCAAAGCAAGTGATGTTCTAGAATATTGTTAGTCTGCCGATGAACTGTGCCAATATTTGTGTAACTCGAAGAAGCTCTGTGATGTAACTTAGTTGGTTAAAACGAATGCAACTGTTGATTCCAGAGTTTGGCAGCCCTAGTTGTATTCGATAGATGCTTTCGCTTTCGGAGCATTGTTACTCTATCAAATATTTGTGATACTTTGAATAATAATTACTTATAATGTCTAAATTATTTAATTTTTTCACGAGGTAGGCTGAATGTAATTGTAAGTGATACTATGTATGTTACATACGTGCATCATGTAAAATATAAACTATGTGATTATACTTATGTCATTGTTTTATTACTAATACTTACTGGTATTTGCATAATCTGCGGGTTCAGCATGACATGCACTGTAGCGTCTCGTACAGCATGATTACTGATTAGGTATCAGTTGCTGACGCTGCTTTTTTTCCTGCATCACTTTCGGGGATGGTCATAGAATGATTTCCGCGGCCTAGAGACAGGATCTCCGGTGTTTCAAGGAGTTCGGCCTATGTTCGCGGCAGTGTTACGGTGGACAAAGCACAACAACAATAATAATATCGTCGGTCGGAAACAGTAATGGAACATTTCAAAATTATACTGTTTCTGAGTAATTGAAGGTTGAAGTAACAAAGAGATTTATTTATTTATTTTAGTGCTTTGGAAAGAATATTCAATTCCCTACCAAACTGCATACTTATCTCAAAACACGTGATTTCGGAAATGTTCCGGTAATGAATCTGACCGACGATATGATCTTCATTTCAGGCGACCAAGAAAGCATACAAGAGTAACTTATCTATTCCAGCCACTTTCGATGTAGAATGTTCGTCAACAAACTGTCAATACTTTACCTAAAAATAACGTTCTGTTGGTTTTTATATATATATTTCTCATTTATATGGGATTTGTGACCGGTGACCACTCCCTTCAATTTAAATTTGACAGTTTATTTACAAACATTCTACATCGAAAATGGCTGGAGTATAGAGCCCTTGTAGGTACCTTGATAGACTAACTACATACATAAAATATTTTCATCGACACTGGGGCGATGACGTAGACGCGATGTCGCCTTTCTATGAACTTTCTGAACGCGACACCCTTCGGCCATAGCCCGTTGTTCATAATTGTTTAGTCACGCCGTCGCGCATCGCGTTGGGACTCTCGCCATAAATAAACATAAATTCACATTAAAGCGAGACTCCCTCGACCCTCAAGATATATTAAAATGTACAGAAGGAGGCATATGTCCTACAGCTGAGATAGTGATACTATAAAAATTTAAAACACGCGCGTCTATATTAAAATGGCACAAAATGTTCTCTACGCTTCGGCCATTTTATGTCATTCATTTATCATTATGTCCTGAAGACTCGGACTTTACACCTTATAAATTATGCTACATGAGTATGAGTAACAAACATTGGTACGGGGGTACCAGAAAAGGGGGCGAAGGCCTCAAAAGGTCACAAAAGGTCAAAAATGTTATTTTTGTGTTTTTGGACGTTTTCGGCCATTTGAAGACTTATTTTTTTGGTGACCTTTTGAGGTCACAATAACTCCGGTCCCTGTGTACTTAGGGTCACCAAAATCAATCAGTCACCTTATCTCATTAAGACGGTGCTAACAAAAAAGGTTTCATGTAAATCGGTCAACGCGTTCGGTTGTAATCGTCAAATACACAGACAGACAGCACTATGCATATTAGGGGGCTATATATATAAATATTTATTATGCGATGCGTTGGCAAAGGAAGGAGCCAGTCTCACTCCAAACTCCGACGATATCGGCCTCTGCAATCCCCCGACCGCAGAGATAAAAACCAGGCTTAAAATAAACTCTGATAAAGAGCACCAAAAAATTTGGGACCGCAGATCAGACTGCAAGCATACTAAACAAATGCTCCCAGAGAAAAACAGAAAGATAACCAATACCTTGCTTAAGATGACAAGACCTACGGATGATGGTGGGCGTCATCACGGGATACTGTGATCTCAATCACCATCTTCTCAAGACGGGTGCCACAGACAGTGGACTATGTCGCGGGTGTCTTGAAGAGGAAGAAACCGTGGAGCACGTGCTACTACTGCACTGTGGTGCCACAAGACAGACCAGAATAGAGACAGGACTGCAGGAGCTCACGGAGTCATGCCCTTCTTCTTCCACAACATTTGCATACCCTTCGGGGATACTCATGGAATGCTGCCGGCGACCCCGAGTCCTTCTCCGGTATTTCAAGGAGTTGGGCTGGTTAGGTTAGGGTCGAGGCAGCACCTCGGGGGTCAATGCACAATACACCCCAATGCGGGACGTCAGTGCAGATCTGGTAACCCCCCCCCCTAGAATAAGAATTATGCGACGCAAGAGGTTGCGGGTTCGGTTCCCACCGCGACAATGTCTGTACGATCTGCATATACGAGGGCTGCCTTTTAAGTTGTGTCGTTTGAAATAAGTATAGACAATCTAATAGATTATTACCATTTATTGTTTTTCAAAGAATTCTCCGCGATATTTAATCCACTTTTGCATGCGTTCGAACCAGTTTTTAAAATATTTGTTCCACTCCGAAGTGGGGGTAGTCAAAATGGCCGAATTGTATGCGTCAACAGCTTTGGGTGAGCTGAAACGTTGACCACGAAGAGTACTTAATTTTGGGGAACGTAAAAAAATCGTTAATACTCAAGTCAGGGCTGTAATGCGGGGTGATCTAAAGTTTCGACATTTTGGGTGCTCAAAAACATCTTTGTATCGCGGGCGGTGTGCGAACTTGCATTGTCATGGTGCAGTATCATACGACGTCTTGAGTTGTTTTTTCGAAACTCTGTGATGACTTGTGGCATACAAACAGTGGTATACAAGTCAGCGTTAACAGTCAGTACTAGTACAATAGTGGCGACGTGACCACCCTTTGCCACAAACGAGGCCACCATTTTTTTTAAGTGCTCCGTGAGCGTATGACTTTGGTCCGTTTTTGGCTCATCTTGGAAGACCCAGACGGTTGAAACATTTACCAAGACTCGTCACCACTTTCCATATCATAAACGTGTTTTGACTCTCCTCGGTTAAATCGCTGCAGAGTTTTGCGACACCATCTAACACGGGCTGCTTTTTAGTTGTCGCTAAGCAAATGTAGTATCCAAGGAGAGATCAACTTTCTTACGCCGAATTCTTCGTGCAGGATTTTTTGGATAGTAGTCCCTGAAATGCCTACGGCTGCCTCTATTTCACGGTATGTCACATGATTTATTTTATTTCTGATTGCCCTTTAGGTAAGAGTTTTCTATACTTAATTGATTGTAAACAGTAAACTATTATGACCTCCGTACTTCGTTTTCATTATTTGATAATCTGCTGGAAATAACAAAATAAAAACATAAATTGATTAAGGGGAAAGACAAGATTAAACAAGCAAATTCATGTTAATTATTTATTCATCGCTACAATACTCAACTTTCCCTGCTACATGCGCAGCCACATATATATATATCCCTTATTCTTAGCATTTTATATGTTTCTATACAAGACTTGAATGGCCAAGTTCAAGATGTTCCTAAGTCCTTATTCTTAGGTTACAGAAAAGGCGCCGATAAAGTTTTTATTTTATTTTTGAAACTACAGCCAAATACTTAATAACATGAACCATGGTAAAAAAATATGACTTGGGTGTCTCTTAGATTTAAGTGTTATATATAATATACAACATTTATTGAGTAGTAATAGAGTAAATTGATATAAATGGTTTGGCCTAAGTACCTTACGTTTTGGACTTGGGAATTTTTAAGCTGGACTTAGGGATTTTCATACATAAAATTAAGGACTTAGGGTGCCTTATTAAAACGAAATATGTATACCAAAATTTATCGTAACAAACTTTAATTTTCTTAGTAATTCTACCTATTCCAACTGTTGGAATTGGGAGAATAGGTAGAATTAAGTAACTATGTCTTATAACTGTTATAGTTTAATTATTTTGTAAAACAACTTAGGTAAGTTTGAGTTTTTAATTCATATAACTTAGTGAAGAAACTGTTGACTAAGTAAAATATTAAGACTTTGGAATAATAATTTTTATTTTGAATTAAAGTTTATTTACAATAAATTTTGGTATATTTCGTTTTAATAAGGCACCCTAGTTTCTGACTACTTAGTGACATTACAGTAAAAAGTCATGGACTAAGGGACTTTTTGTTATTTAGGGATTTTTTGAACTGCAGGTACTGGACATAGTATAAAGTATGTATCGAAAAAAATACACTTAGGAACCACTAACAAACGTCTTAAATATACAAAACCATAGACAATGATCTGGTTTAAGCAGCAGTTTTGCTAGTGCGTAAAGTCCCTAAGTGGACTTAGGAACATCTTGAACTTGGCCATTCACTTATTCTCTCAGTCCCTTTAGTAATGTCATTAGTAACGCAATACACTTACATCCATATTTATGTATAGAGGACTGAGCAGTTAAGCCTAAGGTAATAATAGAAGCCTCGCGCAAAAAGACGCAGTCACGGGTCGCGGGCAGTGTTCCAGCGAATTATGCTTCGCATCTCGAGCCATTTAGTCGCGCGTCAATCAATCCCGTACTATCCACAGTTGAGTTTCTTATCACAGTGCAGTTGCCGCAGTAAAACACTATTAAATTAAATAGTGTTGTACTATGATATGGCTGTATGGATACCTCCGGAAGATGGGCAGCAGCGTCTTTACTTGTATCAACATTCCGTACTGCGCTCGCAAACCCGCCTGCCAAGCGTGGTGAGTATGGCAACTACCCCTCATGGATATCTGAGAGGGAGGCCTGAGTTCAGGACGTTTTGCGGCTGAAATGATGAAGATATGGCTGTAAGAAATTTCCCGACAGCCATACCATCTGATCGTTATTCCGTTCCTTTGTGATGACAACAGTCAAAGGACAGGGAACTATTCATTCTGGATTCTAGGTGTTTCTTTTCCGGGGAAGAAGATACACAAAATTGTAAAAGTGGACTCGCAATCGAAGAAAGTGTATACCTACAGCTGAATAAATGTATTTTTTGTCTAGCCATCCTAGAAAAAAGCTTTCTCGTACGAGTTACTTCCACTTCGTCAATTTCTATCTAGGAAGAAAGAGAAGAACATCATGCTATACCTAGTCTTTTTCACATGCTTCTGTGACAGCAAATGGAGCAGGACGTCATTAGAAGAACTAAGAAGTGCAAAAGAGACTAAGCTGTTGTCTCTCTTTCGCTCATTGACACTCTTCCTGCTTGAAAAAGACCCTACGTGAATAACCGCACTTTTGCCTACGACCCCCGACCGTCTTATTATGCGTGGCTTCATTGCTATAATGCCGTATGATCACAAGAATTTCTCAAAGCACGGATCACCGAATCTCTTATCGAATTGAGTTGTGCGTAGCTTACTTGCGTTTCAGCATGGCATCCAACAATTAGGCGAAACTACTTTTCAGTAAATTAAAATATAATTCAAGCAAGCAAACAGCAGCTGCTATGGCATGATAGGAATAATCATAATTTTAATCTCAATTTGGAATGTTTAACAATGAAGTCTGGTTGTTTTTGGCTATACAACAGTTTAGGCACTATATTTTTTTTTATTATGTATAACATTTTCTATTTTACCCCCTTTCATAATTTACACATGCATTAAAATCATATTGTCAATTCACTTCAAAACAGAAGTCAATATAATAGGTAAATAATTGTTCATGTATTGATTCTACTCTAAAAACTCTCGCTGTGTAAAATAACAATAAAAATATTTATAATTACAACAATGGCTATCACAATATTCTTAATACTAGTAACATTTAGGTTTATCTTATTTACAAAATATATTTATCCTTATTTTTAGACGCAAACCATTATCAATTAAATATTTGGCTAAAAAGCTGAAAAGTGTATTTAATAAATTAGATGACTGGTGACTTATAAAATGATGTCATCTTACTTAAATGCAGCACTCGTGATCCGCGATCACAATGTTTAGTCACCGATTCTATAACATAACATTCACAGAGTTTTTGTCATGAACTGTTTCAACGGCAGGATGTTAGAAGCAAAGCAAATTAAATAAATTCGGTATATTTTACTTTAAATATCACGCAAGAATGTAGAATAGCGTTTTTCAAAGTTTTAAATCGTGTGCCCTGACACCAAAAGCTGTGGCATTTTTTCTATTTCTGTGTTAACAATAATGCCGACGCACGCACACTGGTTTTGCCAATTTACTTAATTTATTTAATTTTAGCAAACTGTTATTTTTACCATTTATTGTGCAATCATGTTGCAAGAACTTTCGTGAAAAAAAATAACACACAGCACGCTAACAATGTGTTTAGAGAGACACTGATTCCGAATGAGTGAGCTCACTCATTTTGTGTTGAAACAAAACTGTGCGGTCTCATTACGGTGAGGGCGTATCTAAAGATCTTTGCGTTTTTACCATAGCCGACTAGAATGGCCATGAATTGTAACCAAAGGTTACGTAACTTATTTGTTTATTTTATAGTCCATTTCATGAAGGATGAGTACGCTGACAGCAGAGATAGAGCAGGATAGTTATTAGAAGAATTAAGAAGTGCAAAAGAGACCAAGCAATTGTCCCTTTTCGCTCATTGATATTTAAATTATTCTATCCTATATAAATTATAATCGAATTCATCCTACGCGGAATAGACTATAGTTACTCGATGAGTCTAAAGGAGACTGCAAAGGTGGTGAAAAAAGCCTTTTTAAATTGAAATAGGCCCTAACAAATATATCCATAATATTTTTTAGCTACATTTCGACGTGTATATTTCTTATAATATGCTAACTAAGGAAACATATTAGATTTTTTTATGGTACACCGATTTTTTTAAATTTATGTAAGGGTCGTTGTTTCAAATCCCATTAGGTATATTTTACGGAAAATATACATTATATAACTATAGCTAGTATACATAAGACGGAATGAGTCTACATGACATTATTAACAAGGATTAAATTATCTCAAAAAAATTATGAGCTTAATAAATAACAAATAAAAACTATGATCTTTTGGAAATCCCACGCATATTTCGAAAAAAACCTATATGATCACTTATTCGGAAGTTTACAACGCACAAAAGAAATGCTCTACCAATATTCAAAACATGATTATATCACACAAGGGTGGTATGTAATCTCGCAAGGATTTGACATGGAATCTCAGAGGAAACTACGGATCATTTATAATAATTAGAATATATACACCATATTTATGATCTTAGAAGATTATATATACATAAAAAAAACATCTTACTACTTTGTATAGTTCAAAAGAAACATGGGAACAAACAGAGTCATACAGGTCACTTGAGTGTATAATTGTGCTCGATTTAGAGCCAGGGGAAGATGTAAATTTTGCGAATTAAATGACAGTACTATGAGTGTATTTCCAGGCATGCTAACACTACTGGCACGCAGTCACGAATCGTCTACTGCGTGGATCTATTAAAGCTGAATATTGTAGGTAGATCAGTCACTCCTCTTCTAGCCAAACAGACATTTGTGAAATAACAGTATTTAAATATCTATTTAGGATTGCTAGTGGATACATTCTACAAACAGGACAATTTGTCTCACTTTTTACCGCCGGAGAAGTACTTATTCTTAGTGTCTTATAGAACTGTCTAAGTAGTTCATCCGTCCCACCAAATTGGTTCATCGGTCACTTTCGCCCGGCACAGTGAGCATGTTCTCGCATCTAGCCAGACGGGAATGTAAAGTTTGCGAATAAAATGACAGTTTATATCTACAGACGTCGAGCGTGCCAGACACGCGCTGTGGCAGACAAAATAATATTAATCTATACATTCTGTCTGTCGGCGGTTATGAGTGCACCAGGAAAACCACTCCAAGAGAAAGATGGCGAGAAATCGTGAGGCCAATCACATCAGCCCCAAATGAACAATAATATAATGTACCATAATGACCACGACCACTAAAAGTATAAAAATTGTCTGTCGGCGTCCGTGCGGCCATAGTTAATGTTAACGAATTAATTATCTATCGTAACATGGCCGCACGGACGCCGACACACAATTTTTATGCTTCTATCTATCGTTAGTATCTATGGCAAGCTGTGGACATAAGTCTGTGGATATAAACAGACTTCCCAGGCGAGCTAGGTCGAGCGATCAATCTTTCAGTTACGACCATCTAATAAAGCTGAAAGTCGTAGGTGGTGGAGCCGTCCCTCCAGGTGGGCTCGGCGGCCACCGTGGCGCGGCAGAGCGGGCAGGTGTGCTCGCGGTCCAGCCAGGCGGAGATGCAGAGCTCGCAGAAGACGTGCCCGCAGGCGAGGCGCACGGGCGCGCTGTACTCGTCGTGGCAGATGGGGCACGAGTCGCCGGCCGCCAGCAGCTGTTCCACAGTCGGTTTCGAGCCGAGGTTCTGTGGGAAAAAGGCATGAATGAATGAATGAATGAATCACTTTATTGTACACCAAAGAGTTACAGGAAAACGAAGAGTTATTAAAAATAAACAGGTGCAATGGGCGGCCTTATCCCTAACATGATAGGCATGATGACAGAGTATTCAAATTCTAATCTAATATAAATAGCCGTGTGGTACCGGCAGTAAATGTTACCCCTCCTTTCATGCCCGTGAATGCAATAAGAGCCTGCTAAGGGATACCTCCGGAAGATGGGCAGCAGCGTATTCCCGTGTATCAACATCCGTACTGCGCTCACCAACCCGCCTGCCAAGCGTGGTGAGTATGGCAACTACCCCTCATGGAGATCCAAGAGGGAGGCCTGTGTTCAGTAGTGGACGTATTACGGCCGAAATGATAAATAGCCCATCGGATCCCACTGCTGGACAAATGCCTCCCTTCCCTTTCTCCGCTCGTCTCGGTCCAGAGCGATAGTCAGCCATTCTGGGCAATAGGTATCAAGTTATACCGCCACCTGCGCTTGGGCAAATTCAAATTATTTATTATTATTCACAAAAATGATCATTGATCATAGCATTAATCGTAGCCTACTTTTACCTGTAGTAGTAATTAATACCTGTATTAGGAGGCCCGATATCCCTAATCCCCCATAGCCTTTTCATTTGATACCCTTATTATAGGGGTACATTAAAATTATGTAGTCCGCCAATTTTGGGTGTTCCGCCATGTTGGATTCAGAGTGACGTCACATAGCTGACCATGCATTGTCATCCAAAGTAAATATGTATACGAAATTTCAGCTCAATTGGTTGAAGATATCTGCTTCAAAATTGAGTTGCATACATACAGGGCAAGCTAAATAAAAGCTTGTAAAAACTAAGGAGATATATGGGTTAGATCAGCTCAGACAATACATATTGTTTTATTTGAACATGTAATTTAAAAAATCACCCGCCTAGGTTGGCGAGCGTAGTACGGGATGTTGATATACGGAAAACGCTGCTGCCCATCTTCCGGAGGTTTCTTAGCAAATTCTTACTGCATCCACGGGTAAGAGAGACAACATTCTACTGCCGGCACCCCACGGCAAATGATGATGAAAGTTTGTTTTATTTACATTGAATTGTATCGGCAATCAGTAGGTAGGGTAGACTTATATGCGGACGAATAACTTCTACTATATAAACACTTACCAAACTCTGTAGCAGAGCCCACGTAGCATTATTAAAGCACTTTATATAACACTTACCACACTCTGTAGCAGAGTCCACATGGCATTCTTAAATAACTTTCTATAACACTTACCACACTCTGTAGCAGAGTCCACATGGCATTCTTAAAGAGCTTTGTATAACACTTACCACACTCTGTAGCAGAGTCCACGTGGCGTTCTTAAAGAATTTGAGCTTCACGAGCACCTCCAGCGCCTTCCCGATCACATAGATGGTGGTCAGGAACATGCCCACCATCTTCTCGGAGCCCTCGTAGGACTGCATGAGGAAGAACACCCACGGCTGGATGGTGAGCAGGCAGCGGTACAGCTGCGAAACCGCTTCGGTGAACAGGTACACTTTACCCTGGAAATTTTATTCAACTTTTAATTTACATGGAGAACATACAGCTGCTTACAAGTTAACAGAAACAGCTACTCATACTCATTTATTTTTCCATAGGGACACTTAAGAACACTTGGATACGTCAAAGTTGCACACAATAAATTAAAAACTAAAATACAAAATTCATTTGAAAGCCAGTCCAAAAACAGACAAGCCAAGCATAGTATCATATCAGTATAAAGTAAGACTTACATTCTAAATAAAATAAAATAAAATAAAAAAATCTGTTGTAACCCTTTACAGCAGAATTTTTTGACAATGCCCCTGCATTGTCAAATAAAACTTACATTAAAAATAATATGCTAAAATAAAATGCTTAGTTATAATAAGGAAAAAATAATAATGGTGTTATGTCTAAAATAAAGAAAATTAATAATCAAATACTGAGAACAAACATGCCATGTGAAATTTTCACTTATGGTTAAATTAGGTGAATAAGAACAGTACCGTGTCGTGCCTACGTTAACAAAGGTTAAATTCATAATTTTCACTTAAAAGTATTGCGTTAGTTATAATCGTCAAATAAACTTAAGCGCATCGAAGTAAATAGGTACTATTATTTCACCTGGACACAGGCCTCCCTCATGCATCTCCAGTATCATGAGGGGGTTGCTGCCATACTCGACAAGCTTGGCAGGCTACGTTGGCGAGCACAGCACGGGATGTTGATACACGAAAAGACGCTGCTGCCCATCTTTGGGATGTATCTTATGGCAGTTTCTTACTGCATCCACGGGCTAGAGAGGAGGGGAAACATTCTACTGACGGTACCCCACGACTATATTATACTGAGTAATAAACAAACGACATCCGTGGCTCAGTTGGTCTATTAGCCGACTGGAAAGCAGGAGGTATCGGGTTCGATTCCCGCCGAGGGACACGTATTTGTAGTTTTTCTACAGATATTTGTCCTAGGTGTCTTTCTATGTTTGATAAGCGATAAGATCAATCGTCTGTAAAGTACCAACAACAAGCTCTGCATAATTAGGAGCGTGTCCAGCATTTTTATTACATTACTAGCTTTTGCCCGCGACTTCGTCCGCGTGGAAGTCATAAAACGTAAAATCCCCTTTTTCACGCAGAGAAAATATAGATCCCATTTATTCCCTATCCCGTGGGAATTTCGAAAAATCCCTTCTTAGTGCACCTTTAGGATACTCAAGGTATAATGTGTGCCGAATTTCAAGTCTTTAGGTCCAGTGGTTTAGGCTGTGCGTTGATATATCAGTCAGTCAATCAGTCAGTCAGTGAGTCAGTCAGGACTTAGAATTTTATATATATAGATTATTAACTTACCCTCTTCTGAAACGGCAGCAGGCAAGCCGGCATCATAGTAATCACCAGCTTAATCTCAACCGTTATGATCTTCACGATGATGTCCGTCAGCGACACGAGCCACAGCAGCTCCCAGGCGCTGAGCTGCGTGTACGCGGGGAACATCACCACGTTAGGTAGCAGCTTGTCGTGCCCGAACAGGAAATGGATCGAGAATATGCAGGCCGACGTTAGCAGCAGCTCACTGAACAACGCCAGGAGACTTCGGTTCGCTTGCTTGCCGTGTTCCCTGGAAGTTGACAACAGTTACATCTTTATATTTATATGGTGCCACTGAAAATCAGTGCCGTGTTCTCACGGCGCGTGCTGAGTTGGTGACCGGTTTATTGAAATTGAAAATATATTTATTCAGACTTTATAATCCATTTGTTAGTAACATAATAAAATCAAATTAAATGTGTTAGTATAAGGTCTATAATTATAATAATTCAATTTAAAAATGTCAAGTCTAGGTACATACACAAGATATCAATTACAAAATATTATTATGTCACGAGCTGAGCTAATGGTTGGTGGTGCTTAACAGCCCAGAGAGTCAAGATTCCACAATTGTACGCAGAGCGGTCGGCCGCAACAGCCAGCATGCTGTTAGGACTGTCACGAATGCGGCGCATCAGAGAAAGGATAGAAGAGTTTATGTCTCATAAGATTTTTATTCTGTTTAAATTATGTAATTTTAATTTACCTGTGTACTTATGAGTCGTAACGGAAGACCAGCGCTGTGGTACGACTCGTTCTGCCACAGCACATGCTGAGTAGTGACCATTTTTGTCACTAGTTTTAAAACCGAATTGATGATTTTTCTTATTTGATTGTAAAAATGTGACAAAATAAACGTTTCTTTATCTTTCTTTATCTTCTTTATCTTTAAATATTTTCTTATTCTTTTGTATTTTGCGTATATCACAAAAGTTTAGTTTTAAAACGACATTCGTACAAGGTATTTCCTTGATTGTGTTATACTGTTGTGGCACGATTTGAACCTGTCTTTGAATTTAAAGCTGAGAGATTGTGCTTTATGCATAAGCTCTGTTTCCACCATCAGTGCTAACTGACTTTATATGGAATTGGTAGGAAGTTGGATATATGGATATAGAGTTAGATATCCGAGCTTCGTGAATTATAGTGCTCGGCCATTTGTCATTCTTTGATAAGGATCGGACAAGGATTCCTGTCGTCCTTATCGTACAAAGCAATGTAAATAAAACAAAGTGATACGAAAACCCTTTTCTTTTAATTTTGTCTGCTTTTTCCGGATAATCTTCGAAACGGCAGAACCGATATTGACGGGATTTACACTGGTTGAAAGCTGATGTTAGAAGGAGTTACTTATTGCACGTCCGGTCTAGAAGTCCACGGGCAGGTCGCGTCGGTCGCGCGGCGCTAGAGCGGCGCAGTGTTTATGAGAAATTAGTGTCTTTGTTAGTGAATGAAATGTCTAAAACCGAGGAAGTGTCTAAATATTTTAAATAAAACCGGACAAGTGCGAGCTGGAGCCGCCCACCGTGGGTTCCGTAGGTATGAGGAACGTAATAAGTACATATTAGTAAAAGTTTATAAATGCACAAAAAGATTCGGTCACACATGCAAGTTATCACCGCGCGTAGGGTTGCTTAACCTCGATGATTGATGTCGTACTTTTTTAAGGACGATTTTTTTTATTATTCGCAAATGTATAGTTTTTGGATTTTTCTCGGTATCTACGGTATAAGACGATATACCTTGCCAAATTTCATAGTTCTAGGTCTACGAGAAGTATCTACCCTATGCATTTTAACTCCTCTGAGAATGTCGAAACATGCGTTTCTTGCGGCATAAACGGCCGTATCTTTTTTTCAGGTTAATCTAGAATACCATTTATTTTACAGCTTAAAGAGGCTTAGATGATATGGTTTTAATTACAACTCGATACCTCTACACGTTCTAGAGATATAGGGATATAGATATAGGGTCTTGACAGGCCGACAAGCAGACGGACATCAAAGTGATCCTATAAGGGTTCCGATTTTTCCTTTTGAGGTACGGAACCCTAAAAATAGAACAATGCTACACGACGTCAATGCAGACGTGCGGGCACCTCTGCCTTCGAGACCAGTTCTATAAAAATGTATGCATTAAAACGCCCCGCGACTCCGTAGCCACAGCCTTAGAGTTCCGCACAAAAACAAAACGCAGGCAGCAGCTAGTTACAACGAACAAACTCACCTTCTAACAAGTCCATTGCAGTGCACGAACATTGAGACCAGGACTAAGAAAACGAAAATGCCCTCTCGGCTGTCATATAGAAACTTAATAAACAGTACGAGGTAGAAAGGCGCGTAGCGGACCAGTATGTTCAGCGTTTGTCTTATGTCCACAACCTGAAAAACAAAGGTCTTGTTAGGCTCAGCGCAGACAGAAAGGAGCGCAGCCGCGGAGAGGATTTTATTAACGCACTTGAAAATAAACTTTAAAATTATTGCAATAAAGTGCATAAATGCTTGAACCTGACAAAAAATGCTCGCGCGTCCTCGAAAATACGCGGGAATCCCCGCGCGGCGTTTTGCACTTTATTTTAATACTATTAAAGTTTATTTTCAAGTGCGTCAATAAAATCCTCTCCGTTGCGCTCCGTTCTGTCTGCGCTGACCCTTATTGTTTGTTATTTTTATAGTCTACAATTAGGGGCCACCCCTAAATTACGATACACGTACAGTTGCGTTCATAATAAAGGATACCACTAAGCCTTAAAACATCAGTCGGCGCCAGTCACAAGTAGTGGCATCCTTTATGAACGCGACTGTACAGGGGGAGGCCGTGTTTGCCGATTTTCGATCCGAAGGTCGTGGGTTCGATACCGGCCTTGAACCAATGGATTTTTCTTTCTAGAAAATGTATGTTCACATTTCACACGGTGATGGAAAGCTAATAACTGACTAGCTGGGAGGATGTTATACGTGCTGGACAAGCCTAATCCATCGTACAATGTACCAGGCACTGCTGCAGCCTCCCATACAGCATGAATACCAGTTACTGTATAAATCATCTATAGTAGATGTTAAGGCATTTGTGTATTACAGGGGTAGGGAGGTGGTCGACGAAGTGTGACATTGTGTGTCAAGAGGTGGGAGGGATCCTAAAAATCCGGCACGTCACATTTTAAAATATATCTTGTATAGAAATAAAACTATTTTTAACCAACGAAAAAAAGGAGGATGTTTCTCAATTCGACCGCATATAATATTTTCTATGTGTTCGCGGATAACTTCGTCGTTCGTTATTATTTCGTTATGTAGACTTTGAAATTTGATATTACATATTGCGTTGAAGGGCACCGTGCCGATTGCATTGCATTAGAATTTTTGTTTTGAGAGCTTTATTCTAAGTTTGAGAGTTTGAAAAATTGATCGGTATCTCTTTAGATAGTAGATTATTGATTGTCTACATAATTAATTAATTCGTTATTTCACTAATGTATATTTGTAAGCTTACACACAATACATAGTGTTCCACGCACGGCATCGGCAGTCGCAGGTCGCGAGCCCATACAGTCGAATCATAAAAAGTAGTTATGTCCATCTTAAGATGGATGGGCAACTGTAAACGAGTAAACACGTCAAAGTCTATAGTCGAGGCAGCGTTCATCGTTTACTAGTAAACACGTCAAAGTCTATAGTCGAGGCAGCGTTCATCGTTTACAGTTGCCCCAATCAACCAATGAACGGAAGCGGACGGTTAACTATATCCATGATTTGAACTGGTTATTCGACTAGTCCATGAACGAACGGCTCCGTTAACGTTCACGCTAAACACGTGAACGACCCATCGCTAAGTCTGTGGCATTGTCTCTTTATGTGTGTTAACAATAATGCAGAAGCACCCACACTGAATTTGCCAATAAACCAGACTGTTACCATTTATTGTGCAATCATGTTGCACGAACATTCGTGAAAACAATAACACACACCGCGTCCGGCTGACACTGTGTTTAGATCAGGGTTGTTGCTGATGCGGTTTTTTGACACATCAGCGGATGCTGATGCTGATTATTGATCTTGACATCAGCAGATGCTGATGCTGATTTTGGCCAAGTGCGTGTCGGGCTCGCAAACTTAGTGTTAACACTTACTTAATGTAGGTGGTTCTTCAAATAGAAACAGAGTCTCGAAAAATCTTGCATTTTTTGAGGGTTTAGTACACAAAGGGTAGCACAGGGAACACCCTTTGTGTGTTGTTTGTACTTGTTTACCTAATTTGTACAAAAATGCGCTTTAAGCCCCGCCTCTTCGGGTCACGTCGCGACTCGAACATCAGCATTGAAAATCAGCATCGATCAATGCGGATGCTGATGCTGATGTTTAAATCAATGCTGATCATCAGCGGATACTGATGCTGATATTCGCAACAACCCTAGTTTAGATGTATACTGATTCCAAATGAGTGAGCTCACTCACTACGTGTGGAAACAAAACGGTGCCTCCTTACGGTAAGGGCGTGTCTAACGATTTAAATCTTTGGGTGGAATGATGAAATGAAGTTATTCTAAAAAAAAAAGACCTAACCAAATGTTAACATATTGCAAAATATCAATAGTATTATTTATATTCCCGATTGAGTTAAGGGATGTATTAAGGATAAAATTTAATATGTAGTTCAGCTAAGTCTTAATTTGTAAGACATTTAAATGAATGATTGAACTGTACCTGAGCTGTCCCAATGTTAACATGTTCAGTTATGTTTATTTTATACTCTAGCTAAGGTATATGGGCTCTAGCTACTTTTTATATTAGTACTTTCTATTATTATTGTTATATTATTCCACTTCATTTAATTGTCATCATTTCAGCCGTAAAACGTCCACTACTGAACACAGGCCTCCTTCATGGACCTCCATAAGGGGCAGTTGCAAACTCATAGAAATATCTTTTTTCTATTATTTTTTTTATAAAAACACGATCGTCATCATCATCATCTGAACCATAAGACGTCCACAGCTGGACATTGGCCTCCCACAAAAACAGTATAAAGAAATAAAAAGTTCTTTATTGTAAAATGCTATTAAATTATCATTATTCAATTGCTGTTATTAAATATTTGTTATTAAATTAATTTCATAAAATTATTGATGTTAATATAATAGAATCAAATTATTGTTTTTATATTATTGTTAATTAATTAGTCTAAGTTGCATGACATTCTTATAATACTTATAATTAAAATTTGCTCTATAATTTAATTAAATTTTAAAAATTTGCATACCATATTAGCTGGTAAGACATTGGATGGAACCCAAAATTATTTACCAACCTTTGTAACCCATTGTTTGCAAATAAATATTTTGTATTTGTATTGTACAATAAAGGTGATCTTATCGTTTACTACGATTTCTTACAGATCGAAACTAAGCAAATGTAAGCTGATGAGCACTTCACGGTTTTGTGTGCCGCCAAGGGCATGTTTCCCTCTATACTAGTCGAAGGACCATGTCTCGAAAATATTTTTATTTGTTGGTATACCTACCTACAGGAAAAGACTACTTAGTGTATTATGTACACATGGACTGAATTAGGTCAATAATGTGACTAATGCTTTCAACAATGCAAAATATATATTTGTAAACAGGCTGAATATACTTAAGTTTTCATCATCATCATCTCAGCCATAAGAAATCCACAGCTGGACACAGGCATCCCTCATGGATTTCCAAGTACATGTGGGGTTGTTGCCATACTCACCATGCTTGGCAGGTGGGTTGGCGAGCGCAGAACGAGAATTTAGTTTGTTACAAAGATGCTCCTGCCCATCATCTGGAGGTAACCCTTGGCAGATTCTTACTGCATCCACAGGCAAGAGAGGAGGGGCAACTATAATAAAATTTATTGTTATTTCTTTCTACTATTTCCTCTCCATCTCTTCAGGAATAATGTACAACAGCATAACAAATATTCAACTCCGCCTAGGTTGCAGTGTGAAGCCATAGTGCAGGGTAAGTTATTATTTTATTTGTTTAAACTGTTTTATGATGTTGTGTTATTGACACATTATCCCCTAATTACCATGCCATGGAGTGCCAGTAGTAGAATGTTGCCCCTCCTCCCTCTCCTCTATTTTCTATATGAAGTAAGAATGTGCCAATGGATACCCCCGGAAGATGAGCAGCATCTTTCCTGATACATGGAAAGATGCTGCTGCCCATCCATACTGCACTCAGCGCCTCATGATCTGTACCTGGAGATTATTAACTTCTTATGTGCCTATGGAACAACAGCGTCCCATAAAGTGTGAAGGCCCCGCACGCTTAGTGTACCGACAAGTGTCCATAAGCTTTCCAGTAATTTTTTTTTCAAGATAATAGTCATCACACAATTGAGCAGGATGTGACTTAAATAGCAAAAAAGTATGAGACTTACTTGTGGTCCTCCATCATCACTCAGGCTCTCATTATCACCATTGTCATGGATGTTGTTATTGTTTGACGGATTCACAGACACATTTATATCCTGACCTTCACCATCTGGAGTGGTGGCTTCTGGTGATGCAGTTCCATCAAAGCTAGTCTGTGTTCCTCTTTCAGTGATTATATAGGTCTGGGAGTGAGGCCCCAGGTTTACATGGGCTATGGAACTTTGAGGCCTTTGTATTCGATCTGTGTCTGTGGTCTGGTGGGTGCCTGGGCCATTCCTCGGCAGCCACATGGGGAGTGACAGTCTGGCATTGTGACCCTGTATCAAATAATTGACCTTCAATCTTACATCAAATCCTGTGCTATTTTAGTAAAAGTACTTAAATAATTTGTAAAGGCTATGTATAAAATTTCTAGAACTATGAATAGAACAGCCAGTAAAAAGTGAAAATAATTAACTAATTATTAAATCAACAAAGATAATACAGTCAAGAAAAAGATGACTAATAAAATAAATGCATCACTATAAAATATAACAGGGCTTACCATTCGAGCATTTTCGACAAGGGGTCTAATTTCTCTAATGTAATTATTAAGTCGGTCTCCGAGACCCAAGTTATTCCGGTTGGGAGCCACTGGTGGCTGCAAGCGAGCCTCTCGAGTCGGTGGCTCCAGTCTGTGGTATGTTCGTGAAGTTGACTCTGCAGGCTCATCGTCGTTTATATTCAGAGTCACTTGGTGCGATTGGGCCATTGCAAATAATAAACAGAACACTTCTGAATTACCTACTACAAAACTAGCATTTCCAAAATATTTTGAGCTGAAAGCGAAGGTGAATCAATCAATTTTCAGATGTTGACATGACAGTGACAATTTACTGAATGACGGATGACTGACGGTATCAGTACTATTGGCTGAGTACTCAGACTACAGAACGCTACAGTCCTCCAAATCGATTTCGATGATGGTGACCTTTTTTTTACTCTCGGTTAAAAAAAGTAAGGCCTTTGCATCTATTATAGATGATTTATACAGCGTCAGCAACTGGTAATCATGCTGTACGGGACGCTGTAGTGCCTGGGACATTGTTAGATGGATTAGGCTTGCCCAGCACCTATACCATCCTCTCAGCTTAGTCAGCTATTATTCAGAGGAAAGAACAGGTCAATACGTCTGAAGCTAACTAAGCCGCGGGTTTCCTCACGATGTTTCCTTCACCGTTAAAACACGTGTTAAGAGTGCACATAATTTTTTCAAGAAAGAAAAATCCATTGGTGCACTGCCCCGGTATCGAACCCACGACCTTCGGATTGAAAGTCTCGGTTATGAGACCTACAGAAAGCTATACAGACTTATTTGTACAGACTTATTAAGGACGCATTTACGAAACGCGTCAAAATAATTAGGAAAATAGGACTTTTTGGTTTATCCGTCGAAGTTTGACATATTTTAAGCATACCAAATGAACCAGAAAATCAGTGTCTATGGAATATGGTTTTTCTTCAAAATAATATACTTTTAATAAAAAAATATAGTTTTCCGTAGCCGCTTCTCGCAAAAACTATGAAAATTTTGCTAATTCACGTAAAGCGTATTGTCTAAGAAATAAGGTTGACTAATTGACTAATTTTTGTCTTTGTTGATGTTTGGTGTATAAAGTAACGATCATTTTGAATGAATGGTCGATATGCAATTCAAGCGCGTCAAATTGTAAATGCGTCCCTATAGACTCACTTGAGAGTTACTCAAAGAGGAAAATGGTCATTCATTAGATGACAGAATTTTCCTTACAATATACCTACTTTAGTCTTTTTTATCTAGGCTAATATAATAGCTATAGGTAGGTATATGTAGGTACTGTTTTTTAGGGTTTCATTAAAACTACTGAAATACTAAGTTACTACGTTATACATTAATACTATACTAAGTTGTACTTGCTCTTTCGTAGATTTTTTGTTTCGCACGGCTTGTTTAATAAATAATAATGATAAATAAATACTTACTTACTGTTTTATCTCATGTCTCACTGTCTTAAACTGGGTTCCTATAATGTGAAATTGCTGTTTTATTTTTTTAAGGAATAGTAATTTATCGCTGCAGCTGGTCAAACGAACGTAGTGATCTGGCCGGTTTCACCAAATGTTTGCGAAAAAAATTCATAAGTTTTCAAAATTTATAGCAAAATTCAAGGTTAATATTTAGGTGATTCTGCTAATCCCAAACAATTGTTCAAAACTAGGTGCGACCAAAGATCTGGTGCGACATTATTTATGATGATACAAAGTCGTACCTAGTTTTTCATATTATGAAGCAAAAATAAATTTCTGAATAAACTATTTATCTCATTCAAATGACAAGGTCAAAGGTTGATTTGTAAAAGATAATATTATTAAATAAATAGGTATATATATATATACCTACCTCTGAACACGACATATGCATTTGACACCGCTTCTATGTCGCCAACAAAAATGAATAGTGCCTTTTAAACTTATTATTCACATTAAATGTCCAAGTGTTCAACTATTGGTAAAGGGTCAACTGGCATATTCATACCAATTTTATGATTCGGGGTAAAATAAAACTATTTATGATTACCTAGGTAGGTATTACTGACGATATTTAATTCCCAACTAAAGTTTACAAAGTCAATAGACCGTTTATGCGTATCTAGCTTTGTTAAGATGAGCAAATAACATTCCTACTGTTATCTATTGGTAGGTTCACTCCATAAAATATGCACTATGTAGACATACGTAAATTCAGTCTTTCTTAATAGGCAGTGCTTGATGCACTAGGTATCTTCACTGAATCCATACATTGTTGACATCCATACCTACACATGCATAAAACGCATATCTCAAACACATAACTAAAAATTTGTGCTAAAAGGGTTAAAAAACTGTTAACTATATTATATTAATGCATAAAACTAAAACTGCACATGCGTAAAACTCATCCATGTCATTATATACCTAAGTAACGATAACTTGGCACA
This sequence comes from Pasiphila rectangulata, assembly GCA_963082625.1. Taxonomy (NCBI): domain Eukaryota; kingdom Metazoa; phylum Arthropoda; class Insecta; order Lepidoptera; family Geometridae; genus Pasiphila; species Pasiphila rectangulata. The sequence continues at coordinate 3,926,915 of OY720244.1, read as the reverse complement.
CTCTTGGATGCATCATTCGTCTTCGATGGGTTTGAGATCTAGGACTCCTTCCGCGTGCAGGTCGCGCACGGCCTCTAGGAGCCGGGCCTCGGCGCGCGGGTCTCCGAGGGCCACGTCCACGCTGCCTGCGCACAGCAGCAGGGCTCTCAGCGCCGCGCGCGGCCAGTCCGCCATCAATCCACTCCTAACCTCATTACCAGTCTCCGTAGCACCGAGCTTCTCACACTCCTCCATCAAAAAGTTCCCGTAATCTTCAATAAGTTCAGCGCTTAGAACCCTCCTCATCTCAGGGGACAAAGACGACAAAAGCAGCAAGGCGATATCGTCCATCGGCCGGCCGAGAGATATCATTTGCCAGTCTAATACTTTGCACTCGCTTATGCCGTCTCGTTCTCTGAATAGAAGGTTACCGCACCAGAAATCAGCGTGGACTATCGGTGCTGGTTTGACAGGTCTTAGCAAGGTGTCTAGTAAGGACGGCGCTCGAGCGCATAGAGCGGAAACGGCGGCTGCTTCGTCTTTGCAGTCTTCTCGACCGTGAAGGAACTCCTCGAGCTGTGGTAAACCTCTTCTGATCAGTCGGAGGTATCCCGCAGCGGCTCTTTCGCAAGGGAATAAAAAGTCAAATAGCTCGTCTAATGCACCCTGTTTCTCATGGAGTGCTAAGGAAAGGGCGTGGAGCCGGGCGGCGCTGTGCACTGCGGCTCGCGCGCGCTTTTCCGTAAGACCTAGGGCGAAGTCAGCGGGCTGATATCCATCGAAAGTAACATCTTCCAGTACTAACTCGCTGTCTTCTCCGATGCGACCTGAAATAACCAAAATTGTCGTAGTTAACTTTCGATACCCAAGGCTAGAACTTATACAAATGGCGCAAATGACCTGCTTCGAAAATATATAGGTCACGGCAGTCGGGTGGGGAGAATGCAGGTTCTGGCAATTCGTACGATATTTTATTTTCTTCGATACTTAAGGGTTATTTGGAACCTGCGCTAGTTACAGCAAATAATCTTTATAATAGGTAAAGATTATTTGCAGAAATAGCTTTTCTTAAACCATGGATTAGTTAAGCTACCTATTTTATTATTATGTTCAGTTATGGTAGACCTAATATTTATAGCTAAGATAAAGTTAAACACACAGAATTATACGCATTGGTATTATTAAGAAACAAGCATTAGCGGGGGTACCAGAAAATGGGGCGAAGGTTTCCGAAAAATGCCATTTTTGACCTTTGGTGACCTTTTTGAGGTCATAATAACTCCGGTCCCTGTGACCCCAAGGGTCACCAAAATCAATCAGTGCCCTTCTCTCATTAAGACAGTGCTAACAAAAAAGGTTTCATGTAAATCAGTCAAAGCTAAATAAAAGCAAAGGTAGCATAAATAATATAGAGATATTACTGAAATAAATTACAAAAGATCATTTTAAGGACGATCTTTTGAAATTTATTTCATTAATATCTCTATATTATTTATTAGATTATAAGTTAGTGTGTCTAAGATTGATATCATGCGTGTTTTGACTATTTTAAATTATTTCTCATTACTTCTCTATTTTAAATGTTAAATTTCTTATTCCTTGTAAATTTTTAATTTTCCGTGTTGTTTGTTAGATTTGCGTTCTAAATGTTCAAATGTCTTCGTCCTTTAGATTGTTTTATTGCTTCTTTAGATTAAATTCTTTATTTAAATTAATTTAATTCTTTATATTAATTTAATTCTTTAGATTAATTTAATTCTTTACATTAATTTAAATCTCTTATATTTTGTTCAAAAATTTTACACATTCAAATTGTTTCTCTTGTTATTTTTGGTTCAACTATTCTGCTTTTTAATTTTATTTAGATTTAAGTTTGTAAGCGGTAGTAAACTGTTTAGTCGCTAAATTGTGCACGCTGTGGCAACCTGTAATTGAGGAAACACACAGTCAACAATATTTTTAGAACCTATTATTAACTCATGTTATGTGATTTTCTTGTTGGATGCCTTTAATAAATAAATAAAAAAGCGTTCCGTTCGGTTGCATTCGTTTCATGCACAGACAGACAGACAGCGCAATGCATAATAGGGGGCTTCGCCCATTAATATAAGACAAGTAATTGCCTTAACCTTTATTTTTATCCACGACGTTTCGACAGGATTGCATCGCACCCATCGTGGTCGCGGATCAGTCTGCCCGATAATCTAATACCTATACTAATTATATGTTGTGAACGCGAAAGTTTAAAAAAGACTAAATTAAAAGTTGTATCATCAACATATGTTTATAGTTCACTCAGCGTAGCTATATTGTTGTGCCCTAGCCGGGTCCATGTCTGAAACTTTCCTAAAATAAGATCTTGTACAATATGGTAACAAACTAACAATAAACAATTTGATTTGCTTCGTTTATACCAGCAACTTACGTGGTAATGTTGCCTTGATGCACCTCGGGATATGAAGGCCATTGCCGGGTCCTAAAGCCTCCTCAGCTAGTTTGTTCAGCACGGGTGCCAGTTCTGTATAGAACAGCACCTCCCTAGTGTCGAATTGGGCTTCGGCCACGAAAAGGCGACCAAAAGGATCCCTAGGTGGAAGTTTCAGGATGAGCTGTAGAGTTTTCCTTTCGTTATTTTCGTCGTCGTAACGTATGGTGACCGCTAGGACTTTGCTAAGAGATCCTGTCACGCCATCCTTGGTGGTCACATTAACCTGTGCAAAATATATCTAAATTTATTATTTTTATTATATTTATACATTATAGGTATTCACGGCCATACTTTATTTCTTCAATCAATTTTTTTTTAAACGTTGAGCATAAATCAAAGCATAATATATGATATATGCTGTGTGATTTGTCCAGCATTATTATTATTATTATCTAATAAGAAATACTACATACACATTACTCATTAATTTATATAGAATGTTCGTGTAAATTAATTTTTATTTTTTAAGAACAAAAGGGAGGTAGTTGTGTTTATGAAGTTGAAGTAGTTGTGTACCTACTGTACTATAATTTATTCTGCCTTATTGTTACTCGTTAGTACCACGTAAAACGTGGATACTGTATGATATTCTGTGGTAAATATGGGTACGTAAATAGTTATAAAATATATGTAAGTTCGGACCCTATTAGCGTCCGCCACGCCCGCCCGCACGATGATATCCTTCGCCCATTCGGTGTTCGCGATGAAGTCGTTCTCGGGCTCCGCTTCCGGCTCGCAGTCCTCGGACTCATCACTACTGCTCGGCGCCTCCGATACGACTGCACTCTCCGGACTTGTTTGTGTATCACTCATTTTTATTAATATTTCTCACAATACGTAATATAATAACAACGTTAGATACAGGATTAGACAAGATTCATGATTATTTTTCAATGAATATCATAACAATTTAATTATAAGCAGTATGCGGCTGGATCGGGGATACTTGTGACTCCCTACTGAGTCAGACGGCATCCCGCGCATGCGCGGACCGCCTCAATTATTCATCGGGACTCCCATGTCTTGTCGCTCGGCCGCCGGCAAGAGCTCAATCAAATAGGTGCGCTAGGTATATACTTAGGTAGTATGAAACCGCTAGGACGTTCATTAAACTTTGTCTACCTTATAATGGGTGGCTATGTCTTCAGTGAGTTTACGCTAGTAATAATACTTCAATGTATGTATGTCTTAACTTAAAGGTGTAGCTTTTAGAACATCGATCCCGTCCGGTCTAAGTTTCTAATCTAAACAGCCTGCTGGATCCCACTACTGGGCAAAGGCTTCCCTTCTCCTCTCCCACTTATCTAATTCATTTCTAATTAATAATTATTATGAAATGTATGAATCTAATCGACGTATTTCACCTGTTGTTCAACATTATTTGTTTATTTAATAGAGGTCATCCAACAAAAAAAATCACATAAAAAACTCAAATTAAGTTCGTCTTATAGGCTGTATGTTTCTGTAATTACAGGACGCCACAGCTTTCACAAATTTAATTCAACTAAAACTTACAGTCTAAACAGAAGTGAACAAAAGGTATACTTATAGGTATTCGTTTTATCTCTCAATTTTGGCTTATCTATATTCAATGTTTAACAGATACCTACTATAGTTTTCATTTCATTAATATGTTAGAAGGAACACCAGCTTGATTCAGCGATTTATCTCACTAAGGCTGGCCGCATACTCGGCGCATACACACGTATTCCGTATTCGATTTCCGAATTCGTTTTCCGTATCCGTTATATACATCCGAATGCATAGAATCAATATAAAATACATTAACTGACGTACATGTTCGCTTTTTCTCCGAACGGAACAAATTCCGTAAGTACGTTTCGAAAGCAAGCCTGTGCGTTCGGGGAAACCATCTGGAAAAAAACCTAGTGACGTCATGCAGAACGCAGCGTTCATTTTGTTTGTGCCGGCGCACACGTTCGGAAATTTTTATTCAGTATCGCGCGCGCCCGCGCGGCGCGTGTCGGACGTATTCTTTGTATTTGTTACGCATATCTATAATCGCAACACGATAATTATGTGTGAGGCAAAAACATTAATATTGGCTGATTTAACGGAGATGTCAAAGATTCGTTTGGGAGAATGTATTTAAAAAGGTTCTAAAGGATTGGGACACGTGCACAAAGAAAACAGAGGTAAGATATTTTCTATATGTAATAAAAGTTTACATATAATTTTATTACATATAGAAATAATATTACAACAGTGCCCAAATTTTTTATTCTTTTAAATTAATAATTCTCTCGTTATATTGGTACGAAAATTCCCCAGCCGGCGTCATAAAGTACTCAGCAAAATTGTCTCATAAGCTTCGATTTCGGTTTATCGATCTGTGTTGTGAGCTACGGAAAGGTATATCTTCGAAGTGTAATGTGTCAGTGAATCTTCAAATCGATAGCCGTCTCGTCTGCGTACAAAATTATGTAATACACACGCTGCCTTTGTTACTAATACGAAGGAAACTTTAAAACCGATTATTTAGAAAATAATGATTCACAAGAATCTGAAACGCAAGAAAAACACAGCATGGAAGAAGTAGATGACGATACCAATTTATTACAACCTCCATCACCTGTATCAACACTACCTGCAAGTAGTTTGAAACGAAACAATTAAGATAACCCCACCCAAATACTCAGTATCCTACATCAAAATCAACAGAATGTCAATCAGAAACGACATTAAGTAGAAAACGATAACACGAAATTTTTATTGAGCTTTAGAACACATATTTTTAGTTTAAAAATTACAGGATTTTATCGCGTACCTTTTTTATTATTTTCCCTTTCAGCGTTCTTGGTCGCGGGAGGACTGAGTCCTCGAGTGTTCGAAACGTCGGGAAAATAATAAAAAAGGTACGCGATAAAATCCTGTAATTTTAAAACTAAAAATATGTTAACAAATCGCGAAAGTTTAACAAGTTATTTTAGAACACATATAAAACATATGAATAAAAATAAAAAAAAATGATTTTAAATTGGGAATGCTGCAGTTGGTAAAAAAATCAATACATACAATTCATCTTTATCTTCTTCACTGAATTATGATAACTCCAGTCACCGTTCAGTAACGCCAGCATCAAGCCGTGGTTATTCCCCCTCTTTTTCATACATTCCTGTACCAGAATCTTAACCTAATAATGTTATATAAAACTCAATCTTCATTGCCATCCTTTAGTTCATATTCTTCGCAAAATAAAACCACTAAATATCAATTTGCCCCAAACAAGTCTAGAGTGGTTATAAACTCTATTACACATCTGCTACCACTTCAACCACCCGTTGTTCAGCATGATGGACCTCGGCGCGCTGAACGTGAAGAAATTACTATACGTCATCACTACACATCACTTTCATCTCTACCACATCTCTACATGGTGATAATCTTCACCATGCTGAGGATACCGAAGCTGCAACTTTTTTAGTTCTACAATCTCAAGGAAAGAATAGGAAGATAATATTGGCAAATACCTAAACTTTAACTTTAGTAAATAAGAAGATAGTTAATATGTTTTTTTTAATAAATATAGATGTAAAAATAACGAGAACTAATATCAAGGTTAGTTTTTCTTCCGTATCCAAAGGTAATCTCATGCAGGTATTTTGCTTTATTAATTTATCACGTATGCCATTATGAATTTCATCAAAATAATTTATTGACATCCTGTAGAAATCAAATAATTTATCTGGATGTGCTCGTAACTTTGCTCTTTTCAGATAAAATGGACTCTCGTAGATTCTACGAGTATTCAATGGATGTACCCAATACTGACGTTTCTTTTTCTTCTTTATTATTAACAGAAATGCAATTGCTAAAATCGTCGTCCTCCAACGTCGAGCGTTCACCATGCTATCACTATCCTATAAAATGTACTCTGTGTCAATATCCGTACTGACGTGTATACATTCCGAATCTTGAAAAATGAACGTTTGCGCTAGTCTTACGGAATTCCAAATGGAAATTCCGCATTCGGAATTCGAATACGGAAAACGTGTGCATGCGGCATAACAAAAAACCCCATCCCCATACAAGATTGAAAAGTGACATTGACATACGATATCGTTCTAATGACAGTTCAATAAAAAAAATGTAATGACAATGATCAGCTGTTTCCCGTGTTTTTCAAAATGTTTGTTTGATTTACGATTCACTTGGTTTAATCTATATATTTAATTGTGGATACACTATAATGGGTAAGAAATCTAAAAAATGCAAACTATCTTTGTTAACTGATAGCAGCTCAAGTTCCAGTAGTTCGGACTCAACAAAAGAGAAGAAAAAGATACGTAAACTCAAGAAAAAACTGAAAAGAGAGAAGAAACGTATAGATAAGGCTTTGAAAAAGAAACTAAAAGAGGAAAAGAAGAAGTCCAAGAAGGTGAAAACTGACAACGAGAGTCGCATTGCTGTAGATAGTAATAGTAAAGAAAAAACGGATGCACCCTCAACAGATATACCTCTCGGTACGTATTTTCTTTAGAAACTTATTAACAAATTGATTGAAAAATAACTAAAGCAGTTTACTAGCTTTTGCCCGCAGCTCTTCTGCTTTTAATTAGTTGGATTTTTACTTTCACATCTAAGCAAGATCGAGCTCACTGGCGCGATGGGAGAGGCCTATATCCAGCAGGGGACTGACACGGGCTAATGATGATGATGATTACCTAAGCAAAAATATTTTGTGTATGTTGATAATTTCAATGATTTAGATCATAGTAGTTGTGCCTCAGCTAATTAATTATTCCATTTTACAGCACTCATGGAAAAGTCCAAAGCCATGGCTCCCATGACTAAGGAAGAGTGGGAAAAGAGACAAAATGTTGTAAGAAGAGTGCTTGATGAGGACACGGGAAGATACAGGTTATCCTATCATTCTTATAATATCCTTTTTTCTATCATTCAGCAGATATTTTTTTATATCTTCAGACATATTGACCTGTTCCCTCCTCTGACTAATAGTTGACTAATCTGAGAGGATGGTATAGGTGCTGGGCAAGCCTAATCCATCTAACAATGTCCCGGACACTGCAGCATCCCATACAGCATGATTACCAGTTGCTGACATTGTATAAATCATCTATAATAGATGCATAGGTATCAGCTTGAGTGATCCTCATATTTTACAAAATGAATAATTTTGCACTATTTTATTCTATAACATCCACCATGGAGACACCCATGAAAACTCCTCATATACCTACTTTAAAATTCTTACCTTCTCTCAGTTGCCTCTCTGTTTCAGGTTAATTAAAGGTGATGGGGAGGTGCTTGAAGAGATTGTATCTCGAGACAGGCATAGAGAAATAAACCGGCAAGCCACTCAGGCCGATGGTGCATTCTTCCAGTCGCAAACTATAGATAAGAAATACTTTTAATTTACACAAACTTTGTGTGTTGTGCATTTAAAAATTTCCATTTCTTCTCTTGTTATTCTGCCATGACATAAATGTCTTGTCCACTATATCATATCACTATTAGCACTAAAAATTCAAGCCTTTTGACCACAATAGATCAGAAAGGCCACAGCTAGATAAATATTTTAATCTTGTTTAAAACCATATTGGTTAATTCTTGTTGTTTCACATTAGATACTATGTTTTGGATATTGAATTAGATTATTAATAAGACATTAGTTTTAAGTTAATGCATTAAAGATGTTATTTGTTCCTTGATGCACGACTATTTTTTTTTTCTTAAGTAGCCACTAAGCATTGAAGTACGATTACTAGCGTACAACTCACTGCCACTAACATCTATTTCTCACGATGTTTTATTAGATATTAGGATACCAGCAACTCTTAACCCTTTACCTGTGGAGCCCGTTTCGCGCGTTTTTTTTTTGCTTGTTTTTCAATAACATCCATGTTATGTAGGTAGCTGTGTAGTTCATTCCTAGGAATAATTTGATCCTAACGTTAAGAAGTAGGTGAATATAGCAGCTCTTGTTCACCTTTTTTTCAACATAGTATGTATATTAATTATTGGAAATTCAAACACAGGAATGTTTTACATTAAGTAGCCTAGGTACATTAAAAGAAATATAAGTATTGCTGAATACTAACATCTTTCAGGATCTAAAAACTCCAAAAAATGTGGAACGCTTCACGATTTTGCGTGTCATCCTTGCGCAGGGGCCATGCTAATCTTCTCTGTATCGTTCCAATTTTAGTATATGTACTGCCGAAGCAAGTACATCTATACTGCAAAAATTCCCGTACATATACTTAATCTGAAAAAAATGTTGCATGCGCGATCTAGGAATACACTTGAATTTTCTGAATAACGACGAAATTGCAAACATTATCATACATTTTGTAGGTTTATATTGAGCGGTAGCACTAAATTTATAATATTATGCGAAAAAAATATTTTTTGCATGGAGTTAGCACTATTTAGCCAAATAATTAAAAATGTGATAAGTTTTTCACTTGTGGCGCCATCTATCAGAGTAACAATGAACTTGGCTCTATCCACCCAGTATACTAAGCGCAAGGTGTTAAAATATTGGCTTCTTGCGATAAGTAAAGGTGAATTTGTTGTAGCATTTAAGTTTTAATTAATCCTTCATTGAATATAATAATTTATTTTTAAACATAATTTTCTTTTAATAATTGAAAAATAAATAAATGCATAGTAAAATATGTGCTAGTCAGAACGAAAATACGCAAAAAATCGCGCTGGCAGGGTTTAGGTATTTTCACAGACTGAGCCCCTCTCGCACCCCTTTTATATTTCCTTCCCCTCAACGCCCTAAAAACTGTGTACTGTGCAGTCGTTGAAGCTAACTTCACAGAGCTCAAGCAGTTTTGCGCGCTCTATGTAATTAAATCATTCATTATCCATAGCCCGACTTCACCCGCTGCTCCCTTTAGTTTGTGCCATCCGCGATCCGCCACGATATTAGCTAGTGCGTTACTAATAACCTAGTTAATCTAAACAGCCTTCACTTCTCTTCCATGTCTGTCAGTTTGTGCAATGCGCATCTAGTTTGCCCCGCCATCTCCGTCTGGGCCGACCACAAGATCTCGTTGCGCCTTGTTGAAACTACCGTTTGTTTGGTTGATATAATGTTCAATGTGTATCACACATAACTGAAAGGGATAGGATGAAACATGTCGAAAATAATGTAGAGTATCTACATAGGTATCAGAAAAGCTTCTTTTTATCCGTATACAACCAGAAGTCAACAGCAGAAAGTTGTTAACAGAATAATATACTATACCTACCCGTATCCAAATTGTTTGCATTGAAAGAAGTAGATACCTACATTTTGCCTTGAAGCCTCAACAGCATAAATCAATTATTGTGAAATTTAAGCAAAACCTAAATAAAACCACAATATAATTTGGATAATGTATATTAAGTAAATACTTAAATACTAATATTTGAATAATTTACTAAGATTTCTACTTAAAATTACAATTCATCTTTGGTGGCCGCTTGCTCGGTGGCGTCAGACTTCACGTCGGCTCCCAGGTGCTCGGAGATCAGGTTGATGAGGCTGTCGAGAGGCTTGCTGCCATTGTCTATGTTCACGACCTTCTTCTGTTTGTATAGGATTAAAGTCGGTAGGCCGTTTATCTAAAAACGTAAAGAAAACTTTATTAGAGGCCCATTGTATGTTCATTTTATTTTTGTCTTTGTGTTAATGATACAGTCGCGCTAATAGTAAAGATATTAATAAGGTAAGGATGCACTAAAAGGCTTAGTGGTATCCTTTACTATGAGCGCGACTGTACATACAATGAAGAGTTAATCTATCTATCTGGGTATACATGAAATCCTATACTAATTATTGTTAGTTGTATAAACAATGTATCCTGTTCCGACATACGATAGTATTTTTGTTAGGTACAAGCAATGGCAAAAACATAGTGTCATTCTAGGTACCTATATTAAACCTAACAACTCTCCGGACTCGCGCATCGAGGGTTTCGTGTCGTCCATCATACAATATAATTTGTGCCAAAGGCGGTTTTTATTTGTTGGAGACCTTGACAGTAACCGTTTGAGTAAACATCAGCGAAGGATGGCGAGAGTCAGCGAAGGATAAGGATACCGTGCTTATCCTTAGAATATTTTAACAGACAAGTTTTGCCAAACATTGCGTGGTAAGGGCGCATTTCCACAGAGCGGAGCGGGGATTGTCTAATCACAACGCAAGGCTCGAGGAAACGAGCGCTATGATTGGTCAATGAAGCCACGCCAAGCCGCAGTACGCACCCAAAGGTGCTAAGGTACCTTTTCAGATTGGCAAACTGCCTGCGACTGCATGCAGTCGACGTCGGCGATTAGCACGCGGCTCTCGTTCAGAAATCTCTCGCCTAGCTGCGTCCACAGGGGGTTGAGTTGCATGCAATGCGCGCACCTGGGAAAAAAATCTCTTATATATATATAAATTTTTTATATCTTATTATATATTTCTAAATTAAGAATAATTTATTTGCTCAATAAAAAGGATATAACAATCCTTAAAGTTAAAACATGAATTATTAATTAAATTGTACCTAATAGCATCATTTGTTTGAGGCCTCAGATGTCTAAACTAGACTGAAAGCCTGTACGATAGACACCTGTGTTCCCCTGAATCTAAATCACAAAAATTAAATACACTGTTAATATCAATATCAAAGTCACAATTATACAGTTATTGAATTGGGTAATAATTGTTTATGTTCTTGTAATGTGGTGTACATTCAAGAGTTATCTATCTGTGAAATAACGATAAATACTTTGCAAGGATCCTTATGAGCAACCACGGTGGTTGTCAACACAGGTGATCCCAGAGTTATGGTTAATGTCCTCGATAATTTGTAGTACAATCATGTAGGGCAATATAGTCAGGAGTCGAGGGTAGTTTGTTAGTTATTTATCAAATGTTTTTACTCAAATAGAATAACTGTAGGTAGGTATATAACTTTAGCAGTTATTAAAACATTAGTCACGTCAGGGTCGACCTTAAAACGTCTGGATGACTTCTGGTTGTTATTTTTAAACTGATTAATGTTCATCATCTCATACTCATTTTGTTTGTTTGTTGTGTGCTGTTGTCTGTTTTGCTTTGTCTCTCGTAATCTTTATTGAGCGATGTACTCGCTTGGCGACTAAATCGTTGCTAATTTTAAACTGATTAATTAGTTCATCATCGTATTATCAGCCTCATTTTGTTGTTGTCTGTTTTGCTTTCCCTTTGTAATCTTTATTTGGCAATGCACCACTTGGCGACTAAGTCCTTAAATAAATTAAAAAAAAAACAATCTCAGCCGTAGGACTGCTGTCCACGTCCACCGCTGGACATAGGCCTCCGCACGGATCACCAAGATCATGAGGGAGTTGTTGCCATACTCACCACGGTTGGCAGGCGGGTTGGCGAGCGCAGTTCGGGAACAACACAAATTAGTTAAAGTTTATATTTTATTGTGATTCTTTTGTTGGGTGTCCATAAATAAATAAATAAATTTTCTGCTGGTCATAATGGTGACTATAGAATTAGATTCTTATGGGGTGTCTGCATTAGAATGTTGCCTCTCTCTTCTTTTGTCCGTGGATGCAGTAATAGTCTGCCAATGGATACCTTAGGCCGTGTGGTGCCGGCAGTAGAATGTTACCCCTCCTATTATGCCCGCTAAGCCGCTGAGTCTGCTAAGGGATATCTCCAGAAGATGTGCAGCGTCATTCCGTGTATCAACATCCCATACTGCGCTCACCAACCCGCTTGCCAAGCGTGGTGAGTATGGCAACGGTTGAAATGATGAATGATGTAATTATGGCGCCCAGCGGCCGCGCCTACACCTCGAGCGCTCGATCTTATAAATCAGTTTGTCTCCGCAACCAACGCCGACGTATTCTCCGATAATATTGCTGAGTTATACCGTTTGCTAAACTCTTTTCTTGACTGTACCTGATGCTAGACTAATTGTTATGACTTGACATTGTTTTTTTAATTCTATTTTATTATCTAATTTGACATTTGTTATCTGCTGCAATTACATCAATGTAATATTTATTGTTAATTCGTTTTCATAAAGGTTTGTTATGTATTTTTTCTATTGTATATTTATGTTAGTATAGTGTCTGGGCGCCTTGGATTAATCTGTAAGCCCATACAGCAATTTGAATAAATAAATAAATAAATTTGGATAAGGATTTATACTATAAATAAAACCACCTTCGGAAATAATGGATTATTTTAAAACTATTTTTATTACCATAAATAAAACCGGGCAAGAGCTATTTGGAATCGCGCACCGAGGGTTCCGTGCCATCATACAATATATGATAAAGGCGGTTTATATTTTTGGAGAACCATGACAGCGCCATCTCTTGTCTGATAGCGGAACTTATGTAGATTTTTTACACTTTCGATGATTTTTAAAAAAGTATGCTAATAGAGAGTTCGTTATAATTATCCCGTAATCTTTACATATATAGAATAGAATATACTTTATTGTACACCATAACAAACAGGAAAAATAAAATACAGAAATAAATATGTACCTCTAATAGCAATAAAAGTTTCAGAGGTTTATCTCTGCAAACGTCGGAGATAAGGGGGAACGCTATTTTTTATTGTACACCATAACAAACAGGAAAAATAAAATACAGAAATAAATATGTACCTCTAATAGCAATAAAAGTTTCAGAGGTTTATCTCTGCAAACGTCGGAGATAAGGGGGAACGCTATTTTTTTCAACGTTTTTGTGAATAAGTCAAAAACTATACGGCTTATAGCAAAACTGAAAATTGTTTATGTGCAAATGACCTTTCATATGATACCCCACATGACCTAGTAACTCCACAATTTTTTTTAAAACCCCCTTCCACTTGTCTAAAAAAACTATGAAAATTAGAGAGTTCGCTATAATTTTCCCAAAAACTTTACATACACTTCTATTAGCTATAAAAGTTTCACGAGTTTATCTCCGCAAACTTCGGAGATATTGGGAACGGTCGTTTTTTCAACATTTTTGTAAATAACTCGGAAACGATACGGCTTAACCGCTTGATTGAACGCAAATTGCGTTGAACGTCCGGGCCGCGCGGCCGTATCTCTCGGCGCGGCGCGGCGCGCACGCCTCATTTTATGCATAAATGGTTTTATCTTGATAACTACTACAGCTACTGTTAAAAAAATCAAATAAAAGGGCTTGCTGAGAATAACTCAAAAAATTAAATGACGTCACTCTGAATCCAACATGGCGGAACACCCAGGACTGGACTGGCCTGGACTGGACTGTAGTCATGTACTGTCCTAGGGATCTACTATTTTTTTTAATGTACTCCTATAATATGGGTATCAAATGAAAGGGCTTGCTGAGAATAACTCAAAAAACTAAATGACGTCACTCTGAATCCAACATGGCGGAACACCCAGGACTGGACTGGACTGGCCTGGACTGGACTGTAGTCATGTACTGTCCTAGGGATCTACTATTTTTTTTAATGTACGCCTATAATATGGGTATCAAATGAAAGGGCTTGCTGAGAATAACTCAAAAAATTTAATGGTTTCACTCTGAATCCAACATGGCGGAACACCTAAGATGGCGGACAAGTTATTTTTAATGGACTCTTACAATATGGGTATCAAATGAAAGGGCTTGCTGAGAATAATTAGAAAATGAAATGACGATACTCTGAATCCAACATGGCGGAACATCCAAGATGGCGGACTAGTTATTCCTTATGCACTCCTTTAATATGGGTATCAAATGAAAGGCCTTGCTGAGAGATACTCGAAAAATTAAATGACATCACTCTAAACCGAACATGGCGTTAGACTCAAGATGGCGGACTAGTTATTCTTAATGCACTCTTACAATATGATTAATAGTAAAAACAAACTTTTTAACAAACAAGATTTTCTTTAAACACCCACTAAAAAAAATAAAGTTTAATGTCTTCACACAATATATGTAATAAAAAAGCTTGTCGCGAGATTTAAGCAGGTACTCGTATTTACATTGTTTGAAAAAAAAACCAATTAGATCAAGTTACAGGTACACAGGTTAATCTCGCGACAAGCTTTTTTATTATAACATATATGTGTCAAGACGGTTTAGGTTGACATTGAACTTTAATGGAAAATGTTTATTTTACTATTTTTAGTTATTAATATTATGTTAACGTTTAAATAAAAGCTTGCTTGTTAAAAAGTTTTTTTTACTTCTAAATTATTAGAACTTTACCTAATGTTACCCCATGGTGCGTACCTTAGAGATAATAAAATTCTTGAACACTTACCACGGCGCAAAGAAGTTGATGAACACCAGCTCCTTCTCCAGAAAGGTCTCGAAGGTCTCCTCGGAGATCCTGGCGACGGGCAGCGCCTTCTTCTTCTTCATGAACTTGTCAGGGTCGTGGTTCTCAGCCAGCAGCATCCGGTCCACGTAGTCGTTGAGATCGTTGAGGCTCGACTCTGAGCTCGCCTGTCCCATCTGGAAGGTCATCAGCAAATAGGCTAGATATCAACATTTTAATTGTTAGTCCGCCATGAAGATTAACCAAATCTATAGAAGAATCGCGGCGATGTTATCGTCGTGCCACGTATTTCTACATATACACTCTGAGGCCGTCTTCACGAGCGAGAGAATCGCAACGAGTCCGCGCTACAGAAATACGTGGCACGACGATAACATCGCCGCGATTCCCTCGCTCGTGGAGACGGCCCCTAAGTATTTTTCAAGGATACTTTAATGCTTCTTATTTTTATATTATTTACTAGCCGCACCCCGCAGTTTTACCCGCGTAGTTCCCGTTCCCGTGGGAATTTAGAAAAATCCCTCTTTAGTGCACCTCTAGGATACTCAAGGTATATGTGTGCCAAATTTCAAGTCTCTAGGTCCAGTGGTTTAGGCTGTGCGTTGTCTGTCAGTCACTCAGTCAGTAACGGAAGAGTTTTATATAATATTGATAATTTGGTTCTCTATTTTGTCTCCGAAATTTTATTTCCTCAATAATCCATATAATTTATTTTCATAATCATCGATTGCCCGAATAATCACAATCAATATCACGATCCCTAATATAGTTTCCACTAATATCGTTATCCATAACGATTACAATCCCTAAAGTGATTCGCAATAAGTAAAGAAATCCATAACATTATTAACTCATAACACTATTCTCATAATTATTTATATTAATAATTTTCATATTCCATAATATTTTGTTGGCGGCGCTGCAGCTATCGTGTAGTTTTTTTAGTGGGGGGAAGGGGGGTTAGCAGAAATGAGGGGGTTTAGCGGGGAAGTGGGGGGGGGGGGGGCAGCTGTAGCTTCTGTGGCAGCTCCGGCGCTGCGGGATGACCAGTCCCTCCGCCCTAGCGTAGCAAAACGCGGCACCTGCGCTTTGCTACAGCGGGCAGGAACTGGTCTCCCTCCGCGCCTCCGAGCTCTTATATTATATTTATACGACTCGCCTGTCATGCGCGCCCTCATTCGGGCTTCAATCAAATGATGATATCATATCAAGAGTCTATCTGGTGGGAGGGAGAGCCCGAGTGAGGGAATTCTAATTTTAATTTTATTTATTTTTTACTTTTTAACTTTTACTTTGTCCATTTTACTAACATTATTTATAAGTACTATACCTTGTGTGTGTTACTAACCAAATGGACCATATTTGTTGTCTGAATAAACAAATTTATTATTATTATTATTCTATACACTCTAGGGGTACGTCTCTGGTGACGAGGTGACTATCTCAGGGTGACGAGCACAATGCAGCGTTTGTCACGTGCTTTGTGAACGTGATCACGACGGTATTGCAGTTATTATAGGAAGTACCGCTAAAAACAGGTGCGCCTTCGCCTTGTCTCGTCGTTATTGTACACTAAACAAACTATAAGCACTAGGGTTTGTATTGTAATGCTTCTTTCTAAGAGCTTTACGGAAAAAAACCATGCAAATATTATACTGCACGTTTGTTAGGAGTCATTTGGAGTATGCCTCCCAAATATGGAACCCATGCTACGTTATATATATAGATCGTATAGAAGCCATTCAAAGGCGATTCCAGTGAGTTGTAAATAGTTAGAGTAGCTATACCAAACAAAAAACGTGTCGCAACTTGATGACAGCGGGGGTGGCTGCGCGGGGCGCGCTCGCCCCCGCACAAGTATTCGCTGCAGCGCTACACGATTAGAATGTCGTCTATCCATACCATCAATACATGCAGCGCTCGATCGCTAATAGAGAATAGTTTTCTCGCGACCAAAACGTCGTAAGCGCCGTGAATTTCGTGGCGCTTACACGTTTCGTTCAACATAGTGTAACAACATGTCGCTCTAATAGATTTTTTTCACCGCAGAAGGGACACTTCAGACAGCTATTAATGCAGTAATGTTAATGCAGTAGGTACCTATGAATATTATATTTCAAAACGTAAAAATATTTAAGTACATTAAATTAAAACGAATCGCTAAGCGTTTAAAGTCATTTTTTTTTAAATAAATTGGTATTTTATCCAACAAGTACGTACATAGGTAGGTAGGTACTTACACTAACTAGACCCCACACTTTATTTCACTCTGCCCCTCCTCTCATGCCCGTGGATGCAGTAAGAGCCTGCTAAGGGATACCTCCGAAAGATGGGCAGCAGCGTCTTTCCATATACCAACATCCCAAATATTATATATAATATATAACAGAACAAATATCTGCAGCGATCACTAAACATTTGTCCCAAGGCGGGAATCGAACCCACCTCCTGCATCGCAGGCGAACCTTCGCCCACCACGCCACAGAGGTCGTCAATCTATTACATTAAGAATTTGTTCAGACAACAATATAGGTATAAAACAGCTTCAGTTTATAAGTAATGACGATTGCAAAAGATATGTACCTACAGTAGGTACCTAGAGTACCTACTGTTACTGATCAGACAGGCGGCATAGGGCGAGTAATATGAGTTAAAAATAATCAGTTAAACCTTTGTCGCCAACCCTTAGTAGGTACCTACACATCCCATCTGTACGAATCACTTTTCATAATCTATGATTTTCAAACAAAATGTCAGTACAATAGAAAATAATGTACAAAAATTAATTTAAGTTGATATTCTGTTTACTTTCCGATGATAAGTCACGCCACTATCTTTTTTCTTCGCAGTTGATTGATTAATTACACGTTTTTAACACGCAAGACGGCATTTTTAATTTGGGTTTATTCGCATGCGGTCGCGATGGGCGTCGACGAACGACTAAATGAGTTGTTGCCGGCCGGCAACAACTCATGGCGCAAACTTGTTGTTCGCGGGTGTCAATTCTATACGCTAGTAATAATACTTCAATGGGCGATTCTTAAGATATCTGTGCTTTAGAGCCAAGATTCCATATCATTCACGTAACTATATTGACCTCAGCAAGAAATTTCATTTTTTAACACTTAAGAATAAGCGTGACATTGCTGATTATTTACATATACAAGGTATATCATTATATGCGTTCTACGCCAGAGGGTGGGGGGTTCAGACCCCATTGGTGATTAGTTTTGGGGGGGATATAATTAAAAAATCCTATTTTCAGTTTCCCATACAAAAAGTTTAAATTTCATAGTGCCTAAAAAACGTGACAGCCCTGTCCGGGCAATCTAGTAGGTATAGGTAGGTATTTATCTTCGCAGGTAAATTTCCGCTATGGCGGGAGATTACTCGACGATTTATTTAGTAAATGCGTAAGTAATAATAAGATGTGTGTATAACCTAAACCTAGGTAGTATTAGGAAAGTTTTAAGTACCTCATATTTTCTCGCTTGTCAGATGTCTAGACGGCTTCTTTATTTCGATTTCGTAGGTATTCTTAGAAGGTACACAATCACAGACAAGTAATTCACTCACTTCTAGCACTTAGGTAGGTACATTTACACAAGGTAAAGATTTTATTGAATAAAATGACGTAGGTTCCTACAGGTAAAGCTATAAGGCTAAAGTAGTTATTTTAGGCGTAGGTATTTAAAAAGTTCATAAACCAACAAGTCTTATTTACATACGTAGGCTTTGTGTAGCCGCTAGGACAGTTTCCCGGCTTGGCACACGATGTCCTGGAAACCGCTCTGTGTACATCCTACCATCCTAGCTATGGCATAAAGCCGCACCATTTCAGTCCACTGTTCACTTGTGTACGACATTGTCACAGCACAGATAAGTTACACAGTTAGTTTACATTTTACCGCAAATCGGCACACATATTCGCGATGTTATGTCGAAATCACGACATTGCACACGACCTGCAAGCACTGCTGCCGCCACGGGACTTGCGATGACACGCGCGAGGCAAGCCGCTAGACGGGGCGCCCGCGCCCCGCGCCCCGCTTGTCCTCGTTTGTGTCTATTTTATTGGTTTAAAGAGTACCTTAAAAATGGCATAAAATCATAAAACTATTTTTATTGATATTAACCTTATTCCGATCGCTACATGGTTCAAAGCTCAATAAAATAAACAGTGATAAGAAATGAATATTTAGTATGTCCACTCAGCCAGAGATGGCGTTATTGCCAAATATTTTTTTATAGTCTCTATTCCCAGGAAATAAGATTACTAATACAATGGCGGTTTTTCTTGATTGCTTGACTATCCACAACACAAAGCCACTCGACAATAGATGGCGTTTTTGCCAAATATTTTTTTATAGTCTCTATTCCCAGAAAATAAGATTACTAATACAATGGCTGATTTTCTTGATTGCTTGACTATCCACAACACAAAGCCACTCGACAAAAGATGGCGCTATTGCTATCGATTTTTGTTATAGCCTCTATCAACGAGACATAAGATCGATAATACAATGGCTGTTTTATCGATTGCCCAGAAAACATACTTCCTTAGTGATGTACAAATACGAGACGAATGTATCGATATCGATCATTACCTACTGATGAATAACGAAATAGGTACGTCAGGTTATTTGTGGTGGTCGAAATAAAAAGCTTGCCTTTTCTTTTATTCTTTAATGACAATGAATGAAAATTTATTGTCCCTGAAATAGGACATACTTGTTTATTATCTGTCTTTTGTAAGTTTTACGTTTAATTTTAATAAATGATGGATACGCACATTTATGTATGTATTTATTATTTAATGACAATGAATGAAAATTTATTGTCCTTGAAATAGGACATACTTGTTAATTATCTGTCTTTTCGTAAGTTTTACGTTTAATTTTAATAAATGATGGATACGCACATTTATGTATCGTTCTGTTATGGCTTTTATCAAATCACTGACATGGTTTGATGCGGGAAACTGTCCGACTTGATATTACGTAATATTTTCAGCCGCCGTGGGGTGCCGGCAGTAGAATGATATCCCTCCTCTCATGCCCATGGATGCAGTAAGAGCCTGCTAAGGGATACCTCCGGAAGATGGGCAGCAGCGTCTATCCGTGTATCAACATCCCATACTGCGCTCACCAACCCGCCTGCCAAGCGTGGTGAGAATGGCAACTACCCCTCATGGAGATCCATGAGGGAGGCCTGTGTTCATCAGTGGACGTTTAATGACTAAAATGAATATTTTCATTATTATAAATTATTTTTTTATTACCCTTCCATACATCGAATAACAGCTTCTGCTACTTTGCATATTCTGATTATGTCATCAGATGGATAAACCAGTCCGCCCTTATCTTTGGCTACTATGAATTTGTGTAGCGAATTTATTTGTTTCGTAATAAGCGCGCCAGCACAGACGTCACAATTTAATTTCTTGATCAAAATGGCAATGTAACCTGCAATGTGTGCTATAGCTTGGGAACTGAATTCTGAAATGTTACTTAACAGCTCACCAATTTCTTGTTCTTCGGTATGGTCTTCTAACCAGTCTTCATTTCTCAAATCTAAACCAGTTGTCTTATTTATACGTTCAACAGCTGATGAACAATTAATAGGGCGAGTAATAATGGAGTGTAAGAGCAAAGCTACGGAGTTCTTGTAAATATTGTTCTTTTGTAACAACACCTGATTTTAAATTTTGTACTTGTCTAGTAACCAAATCATTCACCTGGAAAAAAATTAAGAGGTAAGTACGTAGTTTGATAATAAAATTAACGTACCGTTGTCTATGCATATGGTCACATTAGTGACGCCATATTCAGTCAAATAAATAAATTACGCTCACCTTAACATTAGTGTTTTTAAGATTAGTTATTTTCATTACTAATATTGAACTTTTCTTCTAAATTTTTTAAAATGTTTTCAATTTTCTTTACTTTCTTTTTCACTTACTTTCGATTTTGTGTTTGTAGTCTCCTTATTTGCAATTTCTGTCTTTTAATTCTATTTTCATTCCATCGTAACTTCCTGTTTAGTTTTATTTTCCGAGGAGTAGAAGCAGCTGAGCTGAAGTCTGCATTGCTATAAATTTTTGTTTTTTTCTGTGTGACATAGTTCGTTAAGTCTTCTGAATCAAGTTTCCGCTTATCTCTTTGGCGTTGAAGAATTTTCTGAACTCGGTGTTGCTGAGAGATTTTGTGCCTGTAGTTTTTAATACGTTTCATTAGATTTAGATTTTACATACCTATTCGTTACATACATAGATAAAGGTAATGAAATAAAATAAGATGTCTTGAATACAAGTACCATAATTACATGAAAACACAAAATTTTTAGAGTCGGTATAGCTGTGTTAACAATGTATTTGTTTCCACTTTTTTTTATTAGAAAATCTTGGTTCTTAAGGTGATCTGAGCAAATTGTGCTGATTTTTGAAGGAAACCAATTTTGTCTCCCAGTTGCATCGATCCATTTTTTTCTAATGTCTGGTGCCTTGGGAAAACTGAAACCAGAGAATACTTTCTTATACTTCTTGATAGTTTGTCTATAATTTTTACCTTGTACCCAGTGGTTGGGTATGAACCCAGGTCTAAAATACATCCAGATTAAATCATCACAAAAACAAAACAAAAATTAACGCCCTAAAACATACTTAAATGGTAATGTTTACAAAATCATAACCATTAAAGCCATCGATAGCACATTCGTGTTTATTACGGCACATCCCTAATTGAGTAGCGAAAATTGCGGTTTAAGAAAAACCGACCTTAAGTGTTATGTTTCATAGTCTATTTTTCTATTTCTATTTTCTACGATACTGAGGTCATCGTCCCGACAATTAGGGTAGTCACTGCGTAAAAATCAGCTGTTAATGTTGAAAGTTTCTTCAGAGTTTTTTCAGAGATACCAATCGAAATTCGAAAAGTCGTTGAACAAACGTTGTTCCCTGGGGGGGTCTAAATCCCTCCCCTTTCGCATAGTACACATATTGTGATACAGTCTGTATATTCTTAAAATTGTTTGTAATGACGTTGATTGTCCAGACCTCCTGAGCAAATTACAACTTAGCATCCCTCGCAGAGTACTGAGACACAATCCTCCGCTGGCGGTCCCTGTAGCTTCTACTAACTACAGGCAAAATGCGTATATGTTGAGAGCGAGTAATTTTGTGAATGAGTTTAGTAAATTATTGGACATTGACCCATTTGGTAGTAGCATTGGCGAGGCAAGGCGGTGCCTAACACGTCATTTCTTTGATAATTAGGTAGGTTTTATATTGTTTAGTCATATAGGTTAGTAGGTATTTAAGTGCATTTTTGTAGGTTTATAGAATTTTTTATACAGGTAGATTTAAGAAGTTATGTTTTTACAAGTGTCCACTTTTATATTGTAGACTATTTCTATCAGTGAAGACCTGTAATTGGCTTTCTGATGCTATCGAAAATATTTACTACCGTTTACTTTAGCTGTTGGTTTTCCTTATATTCATTAAATAAATAAATTAAATCGTTTATATTAAAATAAAAAAGTCTTGAGTTAAAGAACAACTCACAATCCGTCCGTTTGCGACCCACATGAGATGCGGGAACTGCTTTATGTCAAATGTCTTGCAGGTCAGCTCACTCTCCATGCAGTTAACCTTGCTCACTTGTATGTAGAGGTTATGTGTGTACTGAAGGGCTAGCTCCGCCCATGTCGGGGACAGTTTCTGTAAAGGTAGAAAGAAGCTGGTTTCAAATCTCAACGAAAATTAAACAGGTAAAGAGCGAGTCGGACCCAGGCACCGAGGGTTTCGTGCCATCATACAATATAATTTGTCTTAATTTTTTTGTTAATAAGGCATCGCGATTCCTCCCGCGTCCCCCGCGCTTAAGCTCCCTGCCGTCTCCGGCTTGAGTCGAACGATTGAAGTCTCGTTCGCGTTGTGTTTTTGTGTTGCGTCGTGAAAGTGTTTGTGCCGTAAAATCCCACCAATCGCACTTGGCCGCTCGAACCATACTACGGTACATCGCACAAGGTGCGCGTGTCACACCGTGTGCGATTCGCGTGCTTTGTGGGACTTTTTGCCTTGTACCCTCGTCCCTACTTTGTGTTGCGGTCACTTTCTGGGGGTTATTATAAAACCTGCAGTGCAGTGACACCCTTTTGCTCTACTTTTTGCTTCTGGTTGGCGAGTTAGGTTAGTAAGCGTCGCTGAATTGTCTAAGTTGAGCCTCTCAACTTAGACAATTCAGCTCTTGGATCTCACCCGGCTTGGCTTTTCGTTTTGGCGTGGCGCGAGGCTGTTTTGGATAGGACGACCACCGCGCCACCTGTGAGTGCGCTGCGGTTTCGCCTTATAAGAATACCGGTGCTGGTAAACGATCCCCTGCCCCCAAAAGCTCGGCCGGGACGAGCGCTGGCGGATCTGAGCTTCCGCCTCGCTCCTCCACCGAAGTGTCGGGACTGATGGCCCAACCTCTGGGTTCTCGACGTCTGCGTCGAGAAGTCGACGCCTCACAGGACGAAGACGCACAAGAGGACAAGGAGGCAGCGTCTACGGACCCCGCGTCGCGGCCTCACCTCCAGTCGTCGCCGCTATGGAGGAGGAAGACTTGTCAGAGGACGAGTCCTCCTCATACGCCGCCCTACCACCGCAGCCAGCACAGTCCTCCTACGCAAGGGCAGTGGGCTCACCGCCGCCTCAAGCCCCGCTGCTCACTCTCGTCCCCCGCCAACTGTCCGCCTAGCGGTACCCGCAGGCCGACCCGTCCCAGCAGTGCGCCTCCTAACGCAGGCCCCGCCGCTCTACCGCCACTACCCATGCAACCGGCGGCTTTGGGCCTCATCAAACATGGGTTAAGCTCTGGCTAAGTTTGGGGCTAGATCATCATCTAGCCCCAAACTTAGCCAGAGCTTATGTTGGACAATTCATACAGCATCCTGTGTGAATTAATAATAAATAAAATAAATAAATAATGCTGGACAAATCACACAGCATCATCTAGCCCCAAGCTAAGCAGAGCTTGTATTATGGGTACCTACTAGATGACTGATATACTTAATACATTATACTACATAGATAGATATTTTTATTATATATAGAAAAACACCCTGAACAAACATCAGCAGATCGTACAGACATTTGTCCATAGGTGGGAATCGAACCCGCAACCCCTTGCGTCGCAGGCGGACCTTCGCCCTCTGCGCCACAGAGCTCGTCAAACATGACAGGGCAAACTAGGGACTTCTCTACCCAGCAGTGTGTAAATATGGTTGTGGATCCTGAATCTTACCTGAGAAGCCCGGCACCATGGCGCATAGAACATAATGAAGTGCTGTCCTTTAGAAAGAAACTTCTCAATGTTATTGTCATTCAGGTAAGCCATGCCGGTGTATATCCTCACTTTGTCGGACTCCTTGCTCGACTTCTGAAATAAAAGTTGCATTTCTAATATTTTATGCGTTAAGTGGCCGTGGGGTGCCGGCAGCAGAATGTTGCCTCACCCCTCTTGCCTCTAAATACATCTAAACAATATGTATGAAATAAGTTTTGCTCGATTAATCCAGCTAGATGTTGCATGGTGAGTTTTGGATATTTTAAAGGATTAAGAGTTTGCTGCAGTGAAAGTAGGTACCAACCTCAGGTTTAACTGTGAATATTTCACTCAGGAACATGGTGAGGGACGGCAGGTCCCTGGTGCCTTTGTACTCCACCGATGAATAGGAATTCTTGTGGAAGTACAGCAGTGTCGGGTAGCCTGATTATTAACATAAGTTAACCTGCAGTTCACATTAATTACAAAGAAGACAAATAACAGGATGTATAGCAAAAGCATGTTATATTAAAGATTACATTTTTTTTCTTTTATCTTTTAATTATAGTATTGGGGTGTATTATGCATTGTCCCCGTGATACTACCCCAACCCTAGCCAGCCCAACTCCTTGAAGAACCAGAGGACTCTGGGCTGCTGGCAGCATTCCAACAGCATCCCCAAAGAATATACAGATGTTTTAAAAGGACTCTATGAGCTCCTATACTTTGTGGCAGTACAGTTAAATAGCACATGTTCCACTGTCTCCTCCTCTCCAAGATATAACATTCTTCCATCGGTTATAAAATTGACTCACAAGATCATAATAAAATAAAGTATTTGACGACCTCAAAGAACATTAGGAGAGGGATAGCGAGTGCACAAAATAGCAACAAACTATTTTAATAAAATAAGGTTTATTGTTTTCAGTTGGTAATTTTGTTTATGTAATGCTTTTTATTTTTAGTTATATTTTATGTTATTCTATTGTATGTCCAGTTTTGGATTGACTATATGAACCTGTAAAACATGCCTATTTAACAGTTGACCAATAAAGATATTCTATATTCTGATGCTATAAAGCCTTAATTAGTATAATGATCTGATGGGTATCTTCAGTATACTAGGATTACTTGCTAAACCAACTTAGGAGAGAGTACACTAGTGCCTTTTGTTATCATTATAAAAAAGGAGATTCGGACACTGTCACAGTCTCCAGATCATGCCTATGTAATGTGCATGCATCTCCGTATCTACAGACCAAGTAAAGGTGACGAAAGACTCATGGTAACAAGAATCACTAGTGTATTCTCTCTTTTTCTTCATAGAAATATGATAGGGTGATTGTTGATTCACAATGAGCAGTTTTCAGTTAAAAAATAAAAAGGTGCTAATGAACCTAACAGATGGAGCTGGCATGCTCAGTTAGCAAGTTTGTGATTAATCACAATTGCTGTCATTGTCAAATTGTGTTTCCTACCAGTACAAGAAAACTAATGCCATCTATATCCAATAAGGTTTGAGGAAACTATTTATGAAGTTTTAACATTTTAATGAAAATGCCTCATTACATTTACTTGCATTGAGAGGGCAATATTTGAAACAACCTATTATTGCATGGCCGATGGGGGCGAAAAGTTCTCGAGTGGAGGCCATGGACCGGAAAGAGCAGCATAGGATGTCCATCAACAAAATGGGCTGACGACCTGGTGAAGACTGCAGGTTGATGGTGGATGTAGATCTCTACCAACCGCAATAACTGGAAATCCATGAGGGAAGGCCTATGTCCACGAGTGGACAACATAAGGCTGAAATAATTGATGAAAATGATTCTTGCATGGCTATTGAATCACACCTCACCCATATCACTTCTTCTCGACTGTACTATAAAACCATGAAACAAGAATGTTAGTTTGTTGCAAAAATGCACACCCAGTAACATCTTTATGGTTAAAGCATCCCTGTAGGTGATGTAGATAATGATAAAGAATGGCATGACTGAATAAGCTCTTGCAGTCAGTGTTTTCATGTGCCCATAATCCCAGCAGTATGGTTTAGAATGTTTAACATACCTGTGATATCAACCTCCTGGCAAAGCATTGCATGCTTGGTGCAGTCAACCTGAGCAATGGCAAATTTAGAGTCTCTTGTGTTTACAAGCTCTGCAAGCTCAGACCAAATTGGCTCAAACTCTGTGCAGTGCCGGCACCTAGATATAGATATATTTCTAAGTTCTATTTAGTACATCAACACAAAATTATAGTAAAACAATTGTGGTGCTATGACTGTATTTACTAGCCCAAAATTATCAAATATTAATTTCAATTTACACTTACCAAGGTGCATAGAACATAATAAAATTTCCATCCAATGCTTCTATCTGGTGTTTGAAATTACCAGAGTTATAATTGTAAATAGATCCATCTTCAGGAGCCACGAAATTGAGTATCATAAGCAGAAAAAACCCGGCTAGTTTTTTGCTCATTTTGACAAGGTTTTTAAAAAGGTTTATTCATTTATTTATTCTCCAAGAACTCTCTCCTCTCTTAAAGTACCATACTAATATGGTGAAAATAAAACACTTTCACATAAAATCTAGTTCAAAATCGGAAAACCAAGAAAATAAAAAAATCTTGAAAGTAGCTGCAGTGACCACCTCAGTCAGAATGTGACCACAATGCAGGGTTGCCATTAAAAAACAAATTACTGCCGTGTTTTGGATATTGAATTGCCGTGTTTTGAGGCAAAATAAGAGAAATTGCCGTGTCTCATACATTTTCATAAAACATATACTTTGTAGCTTTGCTGTCCTTAGTTTTAAAGTTTACAGAAACAAAAATAAATAGATATCCAATACCTTTTTAGCTTTTTTATTCATTAAAACCATCATAATATAAATGTCTAATGTCACGATTTAATTCTTCTTCCTCCTCTTTCTTTAGTTGGTATTTTGAACTGTCTCATGTAATTTAGCATTTCTTTAGTAGGCTTAAAATATGTGCAATTTCCTTTAAACTAAATGTATTGTTTGGCGAGCAATGTATTGTTTATAGTGAATGTGATCATTTTGTTACGAGATTTCGTTTTTATAATATTTACGCTACTAAAAATTATCTTGCAATCGGCATTGGCATGGGGCAGAGATAAAATATTTAGTACAAATTTGGCTAGGTTTTCACAACTGTCATTCAGCTGGGTCAATATTTCAGACCAAAAAACATCGAACATTGGTTGGCCACTTGGTCCACATGAATGAATGGAATGTTTTTGAGACGTTACATACAAAATAGCGAAACTTCAATGTCAGAATGACTAAGAATGAGGTGTTTCCAACTATAAGTTGATTTTGTACCGTAGAGATGTGTGACCATTAATTAATCGACTACACTTGAAATGTCTCTTGTCAAGTGTAGTCGATAACGCGTTCTTTACTTTGTTCGATTTTAAAGTGGATTGCCCTGATTGCCGTGTTTTATGATACGGCAATGAATGTTCTGCCGTGTACCGTGTTTTTTTTGCCAAGCAGCCCCAATTGCCGTATAACACGGCAATTGCCGTAGCAATGGCATCACTGCCACAATGGATGACAGACAGCCCATGCATCTTCTTCTTCTTTTCTTCCTAATGGCTGATGCATGCCACTTGCTGCAACTCTGCCAGTGTCAGGTAGGTAAAAGTGTCATTAAACGTGTTGAGAGCGGGTTAGGCAATTTTAAGCCACAATATTAACAGAAAACAAAATGATTAAGCCAAGCAAAAGCAAATAAAAACAAAATTGTGGTAATGTGTTGGCCACAAAATAAAAAAAAATCCTACGTAAATGTAAATTAATGTAAATTAATGATGCTTCGATCAGATTATTTAAGATATCAACTATACTATAACATATTATTACAATCTAAGATTATTCATATTTACAAATTTACAAAGGATAAAATTAATTAAAGGAGAGAAAGTAAGGGAAAGCAAAATTTTGAGCAGGTAGGACGCGGGATTTCCTGAGGGAGAACATCATAAAGGGATAAGCGAAGTTTAGGGCAATTGAAGAAAATGTGGTCTACATTTCCTTCCTCCAATCCGCACTCACACATTGAGTGATCCTTGATCCTAAGTTTCGCAAGAAATACAGGTGTACAAGCATGACCCAGTCTTAGGCGGCAGATAGTTGAAGTGACGATCTTATTGGACTTGCGGAACTTAAAGAACCAAGGAATAGGTGGGATATCTGGTTGGATATCGGAGTAGTACTGTGCAGTGTAGTGCCTTTACACAGCTTCGAGGTATTCCACAAATCCGTCCAGGATTTTTGAAGAAAGATTTTTGGAAGAAGGCTTAAATCGTGGCAATATAATTGAAAATGCTCAGGAGAACCTATCTGGATAGCGGCTTTTGCGCATGAGTCAGCTAATTCATTGCCTAGAATCCCAGAGTGTCCTGGAATCCAAGCTAGAACTACATTAATGCCTAGATTGTGACACTCAAACAGAGAAAGTTTAATTTTAAGAATAATGGGGAAACGGGAAATTGATTTAAACGGGTTAGACAAAATTGATTGGAGGCAACTTTTGGAATCAGAAAAGATGATAGAATTATTTAAGTGATGTAATTTTACAAAGAGAATGGCTTCTAGAATAGCAACTGCCTCACCAGAAAATACCGATGAGGACGAGGGACACTTAAAACTCAGGGTTATGTTGGTAAAAGGTATCCATACCGCAGCTCCAACCTCACTATCAACTGACAACTTGGACGCATCGGTGAATATTAAGTGCCAACCATCAAACTTGGAATTGAGTACGTAGTTAAATGTACATCTCGCGTCAACTGAATCCTTGTCTACCCCAAATTGTAAAATAACACGAGGCTGGAAAATTAAGGCATCATAGGGAATAAGATATAGCGGGTACATTGAATACTGCTTGACAGGACTCGGAAGATCGGAAAATCTTTTAAAACTACGGAGGATACAAGGAATTTTATTACAATGACGAAATAAATTATTTAGGTAAGATAATTTAGCAAGAAGAGGATGTTTAGAATTTTGGATCAATTTAAACAAAAATCTATCCGATAGATATTGTCTACGCAATTTCATGGGAGGCTCGCCACATTCAACCTGCATAGCGTTGATAGGCGAAGATTTCATAGCTCCAAGTATTATGCGCAGGCATCTAGATTGTATTTTATCAATTTTGTCTAGGCCTGATTTATTGCAAAGATTAAGTAGGAATCCACCATAATCTAAGTTGCTCCGAACTATAGCATTGTATAAGAGCTTTTGTGTGTATGGGTGAGAGCCCCACCACACCCCTGATAGAGAGCGTAAGATATTAACATTTCTCTCACATTTTTGTGTAAGGTACATAAAGTGAGGAATACCTGACATTTTAGTATCCAACGTTATACCCAGAAGTTTTCTCAGCCACCTTGCGTTCCTTAACTGCTGCTGTACACTCCGCGTCCCACCATGGGGTGGAGATCTTAAAGTCCCGAGAGGATTTTTTAATAGGGATGTGCAGGTCAGCACAAGAAATGATTTTGTCAATAAAGTTATTATACGATAAAGTGGGAGAAGCTAAAGGGTATTCATGGGGATCCATGTTATTGTCCAGTGAGGTTGAATAGGATGACCAGTCAGCACCAGAAAGTATGTATTTTAAATTGGGAGTTGGGTTACAAAAAGGGGAGACGCTATGATGGAGATTAATATGAAGAGACAATAATATGGGAAAGTGATCGCTACCGTATGTCTGAGGTAAAGTTTTCCATAAAATGTCAGGCAAAAGCGTTGAGGAACACAAAGAGAGATCAACGGCACTTTTCGGATTTTGGGAAGGATATACTCTACGAGTGGGAGAACCGTCATTGAGGAGGCAAAGATTAGCTTCATCAATGGTTTCTAGAAGAGAGTGACCAAAGAGATCTGAGTAGCTGTGACCCCACACTGTGTTGTAGCCATTAAAATCGCCCATAACAATCATAGGAGAAGGAATAGATGTAAATAGGAGAAGGATATCAGGGATTAATAAGGCGTTAGGATGAGGTATATATAATGAAATAAATGTAATGCCGAAGGACCTGATACCAACAGCGTTGATATCAGGGGGGAGAGAAGGGAGAGTGATTTTTGTAAACGTAAGGGAGCGCCTAATTAATAAGGCGCTCCCGGCACCAGACCGCCCATCAGCCCTGTCGTCCCGAAGGCATGTGAAGCCAGAGATCCGAAAATGGGATCCAGGCCTCAGCCAAGTCTCCGAGACGGCAATAACTGCCGGGCGGAACTCGTTGATTAAATGAATTAATTCATGCGCTTTTGCACGCATGCTCTGGGTGTTCCACTGGAGGAGGACCACTGGATCCATTATGACTAGATAGGGAGACTAATTGTGAAAGTTTAGAGGCGACGTTGGACGGTAGGGAATGAGGGTTTGTTAAAATTATGTCTATTAAAATTGTGAGGAGTGTTTGGATGAGGTTGTCATTCAATGGAGAAGATGATTGATGCATGCTAAGAGCACATCCATTTGTAAGACTTGAGGTGGGGTTTGCGACAATTTCCCTGTGGGCATTCTTATCGAAAGTCTTACCCAAAGGTGTTTTTGGTCGAGGGTTGGCATACACAGTCTTTACGTATGAGCGAGTAGGTTGACGAGCTAATTCAGCCATTTGCGATGGTTGGACAGAACTCGGAAAGGGGAAAATATCTCGAGCAACTTCAGAGAACGGACGATTAACCTTTGGAAATTGACGAGAAGCTTCTTCGTATGAGATGTGATTTTGTGCCATAACAATTTTAATTGATTTTTGCCGTTCTTGTTCCGAGCATGTCTTGCTAGTGGCAAAGTGCCGACCTGAGCAATGGAAGCAAGTAGATTCAGCCTCGGGGGCATCGCATGTATCACCCGAATGTTCCTTAGAACAACGGAAACAATTTGGCTTCGATCTACATTGCGCTTTTGTGTGTCCATAACGACAGCAAGTAAAACATTGGATAGTCGGGTATTGGTATAATTCGACAGGAAGTGAATTGTAATAAAGGAATATCCGGGATGGAAGGGTTTATTTTTAGTTTTAAAATTACAGGATTTTATCGGTAGATACTGTCATAAATTTATCAACTACGGATTTAAACGAACCCACTCTAAATGTACTGGCGAAAGGCTTGAATTTTGCACCCACACCGAAACGAATTCCATATGAGGACATTGTCAGTAGCGTGGAAGAGACAATTATTCGCAACAAAATTCCAACGTTTGACGCTGACACGTTGAGACAAGATGTTGCAATAATTCTTCGGAAATCCAGGTTACCAAAGTCCAACATCACCGTAGAAGAGCAGTTAGCACTTAGGAACCTGCGGGCGAATGCCGATATCCTTGTGCTCAAAGCCGATAAGGGAAATGCCACTGTGGTGATGAACGCCTGTGACTATGACGCTAAAATGCGGGCCTTGTTGAGTGATGAGAAGGTGTACAAGCCAGTAAACTACAACCCGACAGCCAGGGTAACAAAGCGTATAAGAGGTGTTATTACGGACCTGAAGGACCTTTTCACAGAGGATATGTATGAACGTCTCCATAAACCTGCAATAGTTCAGCCGCCGAAGCTTTATGGTCTACCTAAGGTACACAAAACCCTTGTGCCTTTGCGTCCGATTGTAAGTCAGATAGACTCGCCGACGTATGACCTGACTAAACATATTGCTTCGGTGTTACAGCCCATTGTAGGCAAGACATCTTCCTACGTGAAGGACTCTCGTCATTTTGTCCAGATCATCAAGACTTATAAAGTTGAGCCAGACGAAGTTATGGTGAGTTTTGACGTGGAGTCACTTTTTACCAAGGTCCCACTCCACGACTGTCTTGATGTGGTGAAAGAAAGGTTGAAGGACAACGAACTTCCTATTCAGTACGTGGATTTACTGGAACACTGTTTGAACGGAAATTTCTTTCTATACCGCGGGCAACACTACCTCCAGATCGACGGAGTGGCCATGGGTAGCCCAGTAGCTCCGGTCTTGGCCAACATCTGGATGGAACATTTTGAGAGTAAGATTGATTTTACAGCCAACGGTATAAAGTTGTGGAAACGTTATGTGGATGACGTTTTCTGCATAATGAAGGGAGGCGAACAGGAAGTCCACCAGTTAACAGACACATTGAACGCCATACACCCGAATATCCGGTTCACGCATGAAATGGAGATTAATAGGACTTTAGCTTTTCTGGATGTCAAAGTGATGGTGAGATTCGATGGTTCCTTAGCGCATTGTGTCTACCGAAAACCGACTCATACTGACCGGTACCTAAACGCTGCATCGCATCATCATCCGTGCCACTTGCAGTCTGTTGTGGCTTCATTAATTAACAGGGCTCATGATCTGTGCGACCCTGAACATGTGGAGAGTGAAATCAGCCATGTTCAGGAGGTTCTTAGACACAACGGATATGTAAGTAGAAAAACTATAAAACGGAAAAGCCGAAAAACGCCGGAGGTCAGCAGACAACCTATCTTTCTGCCGTACGTGAAGGGGGTGACGGATAAGATTGGAAATATTCTCAAGAGATTTTCAATTAAGTCAGTTTTCACTCCCTACTCAAAAGTCTCTCAGCAGCTCCGAACACCAAAAGATAGCATACCGCTGCAAATGCCAGGCGTATACAAGATTGACTGTAGCTGTGGCCGTTCATACATAGGGCAAACTAAGCGCACAATAGCCGAACGTGTCAAGGAGCATATAGCCGCGGTCAAAAATCGGCAAGTGTATAAGTCAGCGATTGCCGAACATCTGCTGGAGTCAGGACCTAACCACTGGATAGAACTACACGACCCAAAAGTTCTATCCAAAGAACGACACTATTATAAGAGGATAGTTCGAGAGGCGATTGAGATCAAGAAACACCTAAATTTCAATCGTGAAGATGGTTTTCGTCTCTCTTCTGCATGGAATCCTGTGTTGAATAAGTGTGTGCGTTGTGTTCCGACGGTACAGCAGTCTGATACCGTCAGTGTAGTGTGTCGTAATGTGAACTTGGACATTTCTGAATCTGAAGACGAATTGAGGGTAGTCGTGGATTCTGCCATCAATTCGCGGCGGTAGCTCCCAGCACATCAGTCCTCCCGCGACCAAGAACGCTGAAAGGTGTTCGAAACGTCGGGAAAATAATAAAAAAGGTACGCGATAAAATCCTGTAATTTTAAAACTAAAAATATGTTAACAAATCGCGAAAGTTTAACAAGTTATATGGAAGGGTTTGACCTTGGAAAGTGATAACTACAGTTTGAGTTGGTACCCAAGAAACTTTACCATCATCTGTTACTTTTCTATTGAGACGACGAGCCTTCAATATAATGCCACAACCAGCAGGAAGTGTCACATCCTCAACGAATTCGTCCATCGAGAGATCAGTTGGAACATCACGGACAAGGCCCATCCTGGTGACGTTGTAAGTAGGAATGCAGGGTACATACTATTACACATGGGCAAATTTTGGGAGGTTATAAATTTATTCGCATCATCGGCTGCATTGAATTCAACTGAAATTTTATTCCGACCGATTTTTTTGACGCCCTCTGGGCAAATATTAGCAAACTTATGTTTTGCTAGGAATTGTCCGAATTTAATTGGTTTTAGGACGGAACCTGCGGAAACATCGGATTCTGCACGCGATACATGGACAATATATGGTCCTTTATCTAAACTAGTGTAGGCCTGTATAGCACCTACCACTATGGATGGATGGGTAAAAATAGTTTGAATGGACGGAACATTCAACTCAGGTGAAGTAATTACTTTTTTGGATGGGTTTATATCGTCAGACTCGAGTCGACGTTTTGTTCCAGAACTTTACGCTTTTGCCTCCATGATGTTGGCCATCAGGGGGGTCAGGGGGGACCGGGTCTAATTCCATGATTGAAATTCGAAGCAAATAAAGCCTCAAACTTGAGTCAAGTACATGAAATAATAACGAAAAAAAAACTTACTAATTACCGGAAAACAATAAACACTTCTAATTGGCTAAATCAAGATGAAAATTATAAAAATCCACAAAATGAAAACCGAACACGTTGAATCACTTTCGCGCCCAACGCAGAGTCCCAGGTGTAAGTTTTACTGGTAGGCACAATTCGTCAATGACAGGATTAATCACAAACTTGCTTACTCCGCTTGCCAGCTCCATCTGTTAGGTTTAGTAGAAAACTCTTTTTCTTTTTTTACTGAAAACGGCTCATTAATAATAACAGAAGGTTAGCACTAATGTCTCATGTATGTCAAAAGTATGTAACAAAGAGGTAAACTTTAACCAGGTCTAATATACCTAGGTACTGCTCTCCTTATCATAAACGCAATAACTCGATTTTTGGGGCCTACAGAGTTATACATATACATATTCGTGATCAGCAAATATTGCTGATCACGATGATAAGGAGGGCAGTATAGGTATTATTATTTGATTGCTCACATGCAATAGAAATTCACCTCTTGAGTTTAGATTGAGGAGCTAAAAGTATTGTATTTTCTTTCATTTTAGCGCTACAGAAGCTAAATTTTTAAGGCCGCTCTACATTCTGACATGATACAACGTGAATGTGGAAGCGATTCGCGTATTCTTCTCATCGCTTCCACATTCACGTTTCTCGCGTTCTCGCGAGATTCTCGTGAGAATGTAGAGCGGCCTTTAGACGGTGCATACACAATTGCTGCTAAATGATACAAAATTTTCAAAAATATTAATTTATTACTTAACGAGTTCCTGGTGGCTCCTCAATTCAGACGTTTAGATTGAGGAGCCACTTTGCATTAAATATAACTAGTGATATATTATAGGACAAACATGGGCTGGTGCCCATGTTTGTCCTCAGAGAACAGAGAAAAATGAGTAGAATTAACATGATGCCTTTTTACTAAGAGAACCAGTGTCGCTAAACTCACACAATGTAAAAACTAACACACATAGAAATAAAAATTCTTATTGGTTGAAAGAGTACCTACCTTAAAAAGGGCATAAAATCATAAAACTAATTTTATTGATATTAACTTTATTCCAATCGCTACATGGTTCAAAGTTCAATAAAATCAACAGTGATAAAAAATGAATATTTAGTATGTCCACTCAGCCAGAGATGGCGCATTTGCCAAATATTTTTTATAGTCTCTATTCCCAGGAAATAAGATTACTAATACAATGGCTACTTTTTCTACTTAACCAGAGATGGCGTTTTTGCCAAATATTTTTTTATAGTCTCTATTCCCAGGAAATAAGATTACTAATACAATGGCTGCTTTTCTTGATTGCTTGATAATCCACAACACAAAGCCACTCAATAATAGATGGCGCTATTGCTATATTTATTTGACGGTTTTGCATTTTGAACAAAACTAACAAAAAAACAATAAAATAATGCTTACCGGTGATATGATATGCTATGCGATTCGCAGTGAGTTGTAAATAGTTAGAGTAGCTATACCAAACAAAAAACGTGTCGCAACTTGATGACAGCGGGGGTGCCTGCGCGGGGCGCGCTCGCCCCCGCACACAAGTATTCGCTGCAGCGCTACACGATTAGAATGTCGTCTATCCATACCATCAATACATGCAGCGCTAGATCGCTAATAGAGAATAGTTTTCTCGCGACCAAAACGTCGTAAGCGCCGTGAATTTCGTGGCGCTTACACGTTTCGTTCAACATAGTGTAACAACATGTCGCTCTAATAGATTTTTTTCACCGCAGAAGGGACACTTCAGACAGCTATTAATGCAGTAGGTACCTATGAATATTATATTTCAAAACGTAAAAATATTTAAGTACATTAAATTAAAACGAATCGTTAAGCGTTTAAAGTCATTTTTTTTAAATAAATTGGTATTTTATCCAACAAGTACGTACATAGGTAGGTAGGTACTTACACTAACTAGACCCCACATTTTATTTCACTCTGCCCCTCCTCTCATGCCCGTCCGTGGATGCAGTAAGAGCCTGCTAAGGGATACCTCCGAAAGATGGGCAGCAGCGTCTTTCCATATACCAACATCCCGTACTGCGCTCGCCAACCCGCCTGCCAAGCGTGGTGAGTATGGCAACTACCCCTCATGGAGACCCATGAGGGAGGCCTTTGTTCATTAGTGGACGTTTTTTGGCTGAAATGATGATGATTATCTAGCCCAAAACTAAGCAGAGCTCTTGTTATGGCTACTAGATAACTGATATAATAAATACAATACATAAATACCTATTTATTTATTATTATACGTAGAAAATGACCTGAACACCCAGAACAAATATCTGCAGCGATCACTAAACATTTGTCCCAAGGCGGGAATCGAACCCACCTCCTGCATCGCAGGCGAACCTTCGTCCACCACGCCACAGAGGTCGTCAATCTATTACATTAAGAATTTGTTCAGACAACAATATAGGTATAATACAGCTTCAGTTTATAAGTAATGACGATTGCAAAAGATACCTACAGTAGGTACCTAGAGTACCTACTGTTACTGATCAGACAGACGGCATAGGGCGAGTAATATGAGTTAAAAATAATCAGTTAAACCTTTGTCGCCAACCCTTAGTAGGTACCTACACATCCCATCTGTACGAATCACTTTTCATAATCTATGATTTTCAAACAAAATGTCAGTACAATAGAAAATAATGTACAAAAATTAATTTTAGTTGGTTTTAGTTGATATTCTGTTTACTTTCCGATGATAAGTCACGCCACTATCTTTTTTCTTCGCAGTTGATTGATTAATTACACGTTTTTAACACGCAAGACGGCATTTTTAATTTGGGTTTATTCGCGTGCGGTCGCGATGGGCGTCGACGAACGACTAAATGAGTTGTTGCCGGCCGGCAACAACTCATGGCGCAAACTTGTTGTTCGCGGGTGTCAATTCTATACGCTAGTAATAATACTTCAATGGCGATTCGTTAAATTTTTGGTTCGGCTTTCGTTTTTACACTCTTTTTATATTTTTTTTTTTGAAGTACGTTTACTCTGCTAAATTAAAACACGACTGAAGTAAGTAAGCGGTGCTTGAAGTGCGCAGTACTGCGCCTACTAGGTGTTACGCGAGCCCCGCCTACTTACGATTTCTATGTTTTCTCTGTTCTGTGGTTTTCTCTGTTCTGTGTTTGTCCTGGTAGTCATATTGTTATGACAAAATAGTATAACCCGGAAGTAACGGGAAAAAGTAGTTTCTATAACAGTATGACTACCAGCCCATGTTTTCCTGGTAGTCATCCGATATCTCCCATGCCTAGGGGAGACAACAAGATTTTTTTCCTGATATCTCCTCTAGGGGATCCATCAAAGGACAAAATAGTAAAATCTTCTAACAGCTAGGTGACGAATTTTAAATCTGGGATCATCATTTCAGCCATAAAACGTCCACTGATGAACACAGGCCTCCCTCATGGATCTCGACGAGGGGTAGTAGTTGCCATTATTTGGCGGGCGGGTTGGTGAGCGCAGTATGAGATGTTGATACACGGATAGACGCTGCTGCCCATCTTCCGGAGGTATCCCTTAGCAGGCTCTTACTGCATCCATGGGCATGAGAGGAGGGGTATCATTCTACTGCCGGCACCCCACGGCGGCTGTTATCTGTGCACCAAACAATAATTTTAGAGGAATCTACCTCGACAAAAACAAAGAAGTGTTGCCAGTTTCGTCTATCCTACTTACTAGTATCAGGCGTCCGTCACTCGCTCAAGGCCACGCGTTAAATGCCTACCGCTCTGTACATCGCAGGAGTTGCAAGTAGGGATGTTCCGATACCATCAAAGTATCGATACCTACTCATATCAGTAATACTCATATCGTTTTACGATACTACTCCTATAAGTAACCATAAAGTATCGATACCTAGTTATAACGATAGGTTTTAGTATTTTTTTTAGGAATAATGAAAAAATAGTTTTACTTTTTTATTATTATTAACGTACATATGACAACCGTCTTTTTATTTGTTTGAGAACTCTATCGTTTATGAACTGATTATTACTATATTGGATTAACGGGTATTTATCGCGTAATTACCTTTATTATTATCCTGACGTTTCGAACATCGAAAGGTATCTATCATTTTAAAAAACTAAATCATATTTGAGCAACCAATAAAAATAGCTGTTTTATTTCACCACATTCGTTTTATTATAAAAATCTTAATCTAATCTAATCGTACATATGACAACCGTCTTTTTATTTGTTTGAGAACTCTATCGTTTATGAACTGATTATTACTATATTGGATTAACGGGTATTTATCGCGTAATTACCTTTATTATTATCCTGACGTTTCGAACATCGAAAGGTATTCATCATTTTAAAAAACTAAATCATATTTGAGCAACTAGGTAATAAAAATAGCTGTTTTATTTCACCACATTCGTTTTATTATAAAAATCTCATCGTAGAAGCGCAACCCTAGCCCTAGCGATGCCGCGTCACAGATTACTTGCAAGTAGGTGAGGCGGGTGAGCAAAGCAATCTCAACGATTTTGTAGGCTATTATAGCGTAGGTATTTTCGCTTTTGTATTGGAGTGATGTATCTGTTAGTTTCTGTAATCTGTGCTAGTATAGTAATCTTACTTAGCTGGGTAGATAGCAGACGACCTATCTGCCATTTTCGTATGTTCAATGTTCTGCCGAACACCCTGTATAACCCTTGAGTGACCTATTTTAATTTAATGACTTATTTATTTTACAGGTCATTATAAAGAAAAACCGTTTTGCGTTAGTTTGAGATGTTTATTTTGCATTCAATTATTATTTTTTAAACCATTACATTCCTCCTCTTAATCTAAGCACAAGATGCAGTGTCGACTCCTTCTGGATGTTATAGTCGGAAAGTGTGCGTCCATCTTCGAGCTGCTTGCCGGCGAAGATAAGACGTTGTTGGTCTGGGGGAATACCTTCCTTGTCTTGGATTTTGGCTTTAACGTTCTCAATGGTATCGGAAGCCTCTACTTCAAGGGTGATGGTTTTCCCAGTGAGGGTTTTGACAAAGATCTGCATACCACCTCGCAGACGCAGCACCAAGTGGAGGGTAGATTCCTTCTGGATGTTGTAGTCTGACAGAGTGCGTCCATCTTCAAGTTGCTTACCAGCGAAGATAAGACGCTGTTGGTCTGGGGGAATGCCTTCCTTGTCCTGAATTTTGGCCTTGACGTTCTCAATGGTATCGGAAGCTTCGACCTCAAGTGTGATGGTCTTGCCAGTCAATGTTTTTACGAAGATCTGCATACCACCTCGCAGACGTAATACTAAGTGGAGGGTCGACTCTTTCTGGATGTTGTAGTCTGACAGAGTGCGTCCGTCTTCAAGTTGCTTACCAGCGAAGATAAGGCGCTGCTGGTCTGGAGGAATGCCTTCCTTATCTTGAATTTTGGCCTTGACGTTATCAATGGTATCAGAAGCTTCGACCTCGAGCGTGATGGTCTTGCCGGTCAGTGTTTTGACGAAGATCTGCATACCACCTCGCAGACGGAGCACTAAGTGAAGGGTCGATTCTTTTTGGATATTGTAGTCGGACAGAGTGCGTCCGTCTTCAAGTTGCTTACCAGCGAAGATAAGACGCTGCTGGTCTGGGGGAATGCCTTCCTTGTCCTGAATTTTAGCCTTAACATTCTCAATGGTATCGGATGCCTCAACTTCTAGT
Source organism: Pasiphila rectangulata (assembly GCA_963082625.1). Lineage (NCBI taxonomy): Eukaryota > Metazoa > Arthropoda > Insecta > Lepidoptera > Geometridae > Pasiphila > Pasiphila rectangulata. The sequence continues at coordinate 3,887,196 of OY720244.1, read as the reverse complement.
GTGATGGTCTTGCCGGTCAGTGTTTTGACAAAGATCTGCATACCACCTCGCAGACGGAGTACCAAGTGAAGGGTCGACTCTTTTTGGATATTGTAGTCAGAAAGTGTACGTCCATCTTCGAGCTGCTTACCGGCGAAGATAAGACGCTGCTGGTCTGGAGGAATGCCTTCCTTATCCTGAATTTTAGCCTTGACGTTCTCAATAGTATCGGAAGCTTCGACTTCTAGTGTTATGGTCTTGCCAGTCAGAGTTTTGACGAAGATTTGCATACCACCTCGCAGACGCAGCACCAAGTGGAGGGTAGATTCCTTTTGGATGTTGTAGTCTGACAGAGTGCGTCCATCCTCAAGTTGCTTACCAGCGAAGATAAGACGCTGCTGGTCCGGGGGAATGCCTTCTTTATCTTGGATTTTAGCCTTGACGTTATCAATGGTATCAGAAGCTTCGACCTCGAGCGTGATGGTCTTGCCGGTCAGTGTTTTGACGAAGATCTGCATACCACCTCGCAGACGGAGCACCAAGTGGAGAGTGGACTCCTTTTGAATGTTGTAGTCGGATAATGTGCGGCCATCTTCAAGCTGCTTGCCGGCGAAGATAAGACGCTGCTGGTCTGGAGGAATGCCTTCCTTATCCTGAATTTTAGCCTTGACGTTCTCAATAGTATCGGAAGCTTCGACTTCTAGTGTTATGGTCTTGCCAGTCAGAGTTTTGACAAAGATCTGCATACCACCTCGCAGACGGAGCACTAAGTGAAGGGTCGATTCTTTCTGGATATTGTAGTCGGACAGAGTGCGTCCGTCTTCAAGTTGCTTACCAGCGAAGATAAGACGCTGCTGGTCTGGGGGAATGCCTTCCTTGTCCTGAATTTTAGCCTTAACATTCTCAATGGTATCGGAGGCCTCAACTTCTAGTGTGATAGTCTTGCCGGTCAGTGTTTTGACAAAGATCTGCATACCACCTCGCAGACGGAGTACCAAGTGAAGGGTTGACTCTTTTTGGATATTGTAGTCCGAAAGTGTACGTCCATCTTCGAGCTGCTTACCGGCGAAGATAAGACGCTGCTGGTCTGGAGGAATGCCTTCCTTATCCTGAATTTTAGCCTTGACGTTCTCAATAGTATCGGAAGCTTCGACTTCTAGTGTTATGGTCTTGCCAGTCAGAGTTTTGACAAAGATCTGCATACCACCTCGCAGACGGAGCACTAAGTGAAGGGTCGATTCTTTCTGGATATTGTAGTCGGACAGAGTGCGTCCGTCTTCAAGTTGCTTACCAGCGAAGATAAGACGCTGCTGGTCTGGGGGAATGCCTTCCTTGTCCTGAATTTTAGCCTTAACATTCTCAATGGTATCGGAGGCCTCAACTTCCAGTGTGATGGTCTTGCCGGTCAGTGTTTTGACGAAGATTTGCATACCACCTCGCAGACGAAGCACCAAGTGAAGGGTCGACTCTTTTTGGATATTATAGTCAGAAAGTGTACGTCCATCTTCAAGCTGCTTACCGGCGAAGATAAGTCTCTGCTGGTCTGGAGGAATGCCTTCTTTATCTTGGATCTTAGCTTTGACGTTTTCAATTGTGTCAGAGGCCTCAACTTCCAAAGTTATTGTTTTACCAGTAAGGGTTTTTACGAAAATTTGCATACCACCTCGCAGACGTAGCACCAAGTGAAGTGTCGACTCCTTCTGAATGTTGTAGTCAGAAAGTGTACGTCCATCTTCGAGCTGCTTGCCAGCGAAGATAAGTCTCTGCTGGTCTGGGGGAATGCCTTCTTTATCTTGAATTTTGGCCTTGACGTTTTCAATGGTATCGGAAGCTTCGACTTCAAGTGTGATGGTCTTGCCAGTCAGTGTTTTAACAAAGATCTGCATACCACCTCGCAGACGGAGCACCAAGTGCAGGGTCGACTCTTTCTGGATGTTGTAGTCAGAAAGTGTGCGTCCATCTTCGAGCTGCTTACCAGCGAAGATAAGACGCTGCTGGTCTGGGGGAATACCTTCTTTGTCTTGAATTTTGGCCTTAACATTCTCGATGGTATCAGCAGGCTCGACCTCCAAAGTGATAGTCTTGCCAGTCAATGTCTTCACAAAGATCTGCATATTGATCTGAAACAAATGAAAACCAAATAAGAATAATGTTAATTAGTTGGAAGGAATTCAACCCAAACAAAGGTTGGAGCGCATGCGCGTCAACGCCCTTTACCGCGACAATGCCAACGATCAATACTAATGCATTTAGTACGAATGTGTCGTGACTGAAGAAGAAATTCTAATGCAATTGTGCCCATATCAATGTTCTACTTTAAATCGTTAACTTTCATCTGTGGTTCATTAAGCATATAACATAGGATACTAGGAAAGATACCTACAAAGTACCGTACCTACCTAAAAACATCGAATAGTTACCCTACCTCACCATATCTCTGGTTCTTATTCTCTGTGTGTAACAAACACACACAACATAAATAAGTAGGAAGTAGGTAATTCTAATGGCAGATTTATACAGGGTCAGTAACTGTCGTCAGTGCTGGCGCCGAAAACTGACTCGTGTTATTTAGACGCAGTCAGTTTTCGGGGGAGCGGACTGACGCCAAAAATATGAATCGGGAATATTGAAGTCAGTGCTGACGCGTCAGTACTAAACTGACTTGAAATCAATTTATACGATGGCAGTGCCAGGTCAGCACTGACTCGGCAGTCGACTGACGTCAGTTACTGACCCTGTGTAAAACTGCCATAACAATGCAATTTCCAAAGTTATGAGGCGAACTAGAAATATAATCAGGGTTCGCCGATATATTCAGCGGATATATATCCGCTGAATATAAGATATATATCAATCAGCATGATATATATCAATTGCAAAAAAAGCATGATATATATCAATTGATTTTTTCCTGTCTTCTGAACTAATTTTTTTGGAGATTAATGTTTACCCTGGCAACACATAGCGAAATACTACATACAATTCAGAATAATTTAGATTGTTTCCCTAAATGGCAACCTCATTTAAAGTTGGGGAAATCCCCTTTAATTTACCAGTATGGTATATACTTTTTATTGAAATGCAAACCTTAACTTCACATCATACCGCTTTATTTTAAGGGGTATTTAAAAAAATGGGGATTTCCTTATGCTCCTAGCGTTAATAATTTTCACTTTCTAGGGAATCACCGCAAGTGTGACAAACGAACTTAATACCCAACTAATAGAAAATTTCATGTTAACTAATAATATTTGTCGCATGTCTGGTGTCTGGCTGGGTAATTATTCCATGAAGGTTATATATGTATTTACAAAGAAAATTGGTATTTTCAAGATCAATCTTCTGGTTTTCATAGTTTAGACAAGCTTGTTTAAGTTTGGAACTAGATGGTGTGTGTAGTGGTCCAGCAGTAACTATATCGTAACACCAATAAACATTTAAATAGTTTCTTCTAGTACCTATATAGGCATTTTGTTTAGCAAGAATATAAAAGCCAACAGACTACTACAATAATACGTAGGTAATTGTGGTGCAATACTACCATCATGACTAAGGATTGCTTAAATATAATACCTACTGATTGGTCGACCTTCCGCTAGGTAAGTACTTCGTCAAGTGAAATTATTGGATGACTAAGGCCATCCAATTAACCTATAAAAAGCTCTAAATAGTAAAAATAACCCGTTGAAACCGATAGAAAACAATTTTATGAAATCCCCACAGCGAGCCAACACAAAATGGCGAATTTCCTGAATGCGTAGTATCGTACCAATAAGGAAGGTCGGAGAAAATATTCATGTTACGTGGTGTATAGCCTAGTTATTTAATCTAAAACAGATTACAAGTGTTCTTACCTATGTCTCACTATAATTTTTCTTGGTAAAATCACAACTATAAAACAATGGAATGAATACTCAAACGAACCAATCTAAAAAGTCACACACTTGTTCCTTTTTCAATAACTCGTTTTGAAATGCGGTTTCAAAATGGCGACCATCTCTTTTTATAGAATCCGTGTCGTGTCAGCTCAATGACTCCGAACACAGCCGATGGAACAATACTGTCTCTTTCTGTTGTATCAAAAATCAAAAGGACGGCAATATGTTTTTTCTAGAACGCAAGCGCGGTTGTATTCGTTTCGCTCGTTCGTTTCTCCTTTGTGACGCAGCAGCGGCAGCAGCTGTCTGCTGTTTTGTTGGTAGATGCGCAATAATAACAATAACAAGTTTCGCAGAATCATGCAAATCGATAAGCGAAAGAAGAAAATGGGTCGCTAAACGTTATTTTTGGATGCTATACATACTCTATTTTCAAAAAGTAGATTGGTATAGGTGTACTAGAAATAGGTAGGATATCCGCGTGCGTAGGCACACGTTTTAAATCTTTGCTAGGTAGACGTATTTTGTTAATACAGAACTATGTAGGTACTTAAATAGGTACCTGTAGGTAGGCAGATTCTAAAATATTGCGGCATAATTAATTTAATTCTCAATTTATTTATTTATTTAAATAAGAACGCCCAACGAATGGGAATATAAGATCTAAATATTATTTTGACAAATAGGTCAATTATTTGACTAAAGACTTTCTATACAATGTTTAAGAAATCGATTTTAGTTGATACCTATACCTACTTACATATCCCCAAAGATTGAAATCTTTGCCTATCCCTAAATAAAATACCTCATATCTAGAGTTTAGAGGTTCAAGTTGTACCTGCAACCACTACCTATATGTAGTTGTAGCACAGATTACTTTGTAGGTAGTACCTACAACTACAAACAAAGCTTAGAACATTGAAGTATTATATTTACAACTCACTGGCTTAGAATAAAAATCAGATTTAAATCTTTGCCTACAATTAGCCTACAATATTCTAAGCCTACAATGGCCTTTTAGATGTTTTTACCAGAGTTTAGAAACGAAAGACGCGGGAGGGCACAACAATTTATAAATAATCAACTACACAGCCCTACCTGTAGGTAATACTGGCTGAAATTACTGGTATTACTCTAGGAGGATTGACCTACTAACCTACTACCAGAGATAGCACAGAATAATAGTCTCTGCTTTAAACTATCTTAGCTAGTAGGTAAAATAGCTATAAAGTATACTAGGTAGTAGCAAGGCCTTTCACATCTATTAAAGATGATTAATACACAGCGTCAGCAGCTACTGACTGGTATTTTATGTCAAACCACATAAATTAACTAGGTTAGGTACTCCTAGCTAATTAATGTCAAATTGCTCAACATTTGTTTACTAGTAACGACATCTAGCGTACATGATGTGAGAGAGCGATTTATATCGAAAAATCTGTCAATAGATGTCACTAAAATACTTGTTTGTTCGGATATTTTATTGAATTTGTATGTGGAAGCCGAATGATCGCATGAAAAATCAAAAGCCTACTCTGCTAAAAATTACTTTTCGGTTTAGCCACTACAACGTTACATTGTTTTAACATTTATAAGAATTAAAATAAAAAAAATACAAGGAAATTTGATTTTTGATGTATTCAAGAATGTGATATTATTTTTTTTAATCTGTGGTGGTTGGTAATTCTTCAAAATGGTCGCTTTGTATGGTTTGCCAACTTGCATGTCTGTGTTTCAGAGTTCTTTGTTTTCGTAATTCCTATACCCACATAATCTCTACAAAGCCTGAAACCCGTTACAGTTATCGTCTGCATTTTAGAAAATAGCTCGTTTTTTGGTGTGATCATATTTTGTGGTGTGCAAAAAAGATGTCATCGGTAATGTGAGAGCTCTCCGATAGTTATTTTATTTTACGAGATTGTGAACATTTCGGCATATTTCTAAATGCTGAGGAAGTGAAAAAACGTTCGGTAAACATTGTTATTGTATTTTATATATGCTTTGATTTATTCGGCAAGAAACAAACATGAATTAAAGCTGACTCTAATTTTGGCATTCCACAGCACGTCATGATTGATTTGCGTTGAACATTCCTGTAGCTCTACCTTATAATTGAACTTCCAGTGGTTCTTTTGGATTTTTGTAATATTCAGAGCTTATATTCAAAGGAATGTTTAACTATGACTAGTTTTTCTCAGTAACTCTGGGTAAATTTCAATCAGTTCTATTTACAAGACATATTTTGATAGTCTCTGCTGATTTCGTTAGTTTCTAATAGGATTTGGTAAATCGTATTCCATTTTAGTAATTTTCTATAGTATAAATATATACTATAGAAAATTACTAATATGGCAAATTAAACACAAATATTTTCAAGTATGCCAATGAGAATAATTTTTTTTGTTTCAGAAGCAAATACATCTGAATTCAATCTATTCCAAGAACAGTGATGGCAACGGCTAGTCAGTGAAATACTACAAAAGCCTGCGCAACCAAGTTTAACCTGGACTTTGTGAACCATTGAAATATTTGGATGAGGATTGTCCGTGGACAGTGAGGATTGTGATGTGCGTGAGGCACAGTGGAGTCTTGTGATGGGAGGCGTGGGGTGAGCGGTGCGGCGTTGGGGCGCGGGCGCGGGCGCCATGAACCCGCCGGCGCCCGGCAAGACGGCCACGCGCTCCGGCTACCACCAGAAGGCGCTTGCTGAGATCAGAAACTCCCTACTCCCATTTGCTAATATTGGAAATTCTGAGCCACCGGGATCGTCAGCTGCTAGCACTGTCAGTTCGGGAGTTAGCTCTGGATTCAGCACATCTTCAGTTAATGGTCTCGATAAAGATCTCAATGTGCTGCCCCAGTCTTTGAACCAGCTTATTGTTTTAGGATTTGATGAGGTAGGTTTGGTTTATTATTAGCCTTTTTGCCCTTACTTAAATAAATTAATAATGCTAGATATTTCATACAGCACCGTCTAGCCACAAGGTAAGCAGAGCTTACTGTTTATGATACCTAAATACATCATCATCATCATTCCAACCATAAAAAGTCCACTACTGAACAGGCCTCCCTCATGGATCTCCATGAGGGGTAGTTGCCATACTCACCATGCTTGGCAGGCGGGTTGGTGAGCGCAGTACGGGATGTTGATACACGGAAAGACGCTTGCTGCCCATCTTCCGGAGGTCCTAAATACATAAACAATAGTAATTAAGTAATACACAATTATTTAAATAAGATTTGCCTTAATAGATTTCAAGTTGGGTCCTAACAATTATCATCCCCATGTGTGCCAGACATATATTTATTTTTGATTAGCTGTTGTTTGTTTTGACATGGTTTTGAAAGCCTGCTCTAAAACTATCCCACTAATCTCCAAAGATGAATATGGCAACACACCTACCAATGTCTCGGGAATCTAAGATACCTTAAATGGGCTCTTCAATAAGTTTTCAATTGACATTACATAATTTGTATTTACTGGAATTGTATGATATAATTGTGTCCTGTGGTCAGAGCTCTTAGTAGAGGGATTGACTATTTACCCTCCGCCATAATATTTACCTTCCCATGATAATGCAATGGCAGCTGTTTTGTTTCAAGTCATTGAATAAAATTTGCCATAGCCAAAAATTTGTCATAGAAAAACAATAGAGGGTTCATTTGATATACATAACAACAAACAAACATATTAATGAAAAAAATCTAATTATTTTAGATTATTATCCATTTCATAAAATCAAACTGTTTTATAAAACTTTTAGTTGGAATGTTTGCTAAAATAATCTGCATATCTTAGTAAGATACTTTATAATGATAGTTTTAAGTTGAGCAGACCACAATAACGGATCATGTTAAAACTTTTAACATGATCCCTTATAGTGTGTGTCTGCTTGATATTTCAGGGCAGTAAGGAGAGAAATACAATAATAATGACTTTTAATATGATACTAGAAAGATTAATTAATAAGACTTACAACCTTGTACAAGATATAGATGAAAAATATCTTCTTGCCATGATCATGCTTTTATTTATCTGCAGCATTTAAGGGTAAGGATTCAAATCTAATGATGGATTAGGCTTGCCCAGAACCTATACCATCCAGTCAACTTAGTTGGCTATTAGATAGAGGAAATAACATATTATTATCAGCAAGTCTAAAGCTGTCTAAGCCGCAAGTTTCTTCAAAATATGACACAATAGCAACAATACAAGGACGGATAGCAAGCAGTTTAAAAGGATTAGGTCAGAAGGAAAAAAGTTTATTATTTTGTAAATTGACTATTCTATGTAGCATTTTGCTTTTTTGAAAAACAAGACTTATTGACTGGCTTTGGAATATCTGCTCCCTCCAAACCAATCGCAAGCATAGCATGGAAGCTTGTGTAAAACTATATTATGATAAATTTCAGGATACCGCAGTTAGAGCGCTCAAATATGCGGGCGGCAGGTTCGACGTGGCGCTGGACTGCCTGTCGAAGCAGGAGCCGCTCAACGGGCTCGGCAAGGGCGCTAACCTCGGCAAGCTCATCCGCAAGCCGAGCCTCGAGCGCGAGCTGGCGCTGCACCGCGCCTCGCCCGCGCTCGACTCCGGCGCCGGCTCCTCGCGCTCCGACTCGCCGCGCGCCGACCCGCGTCAGTACTCGCCGCCGCCGCCGCCGCCGCCGCGCTGCCCCTCCACGCCGCCCGTGCCGCCCGCCGTGCAGCAGCTCATGAAGCGCATGTCGCCCGCGCCGCCGCTGCCGCCCGCGCGCCAGGCCTCGCCCGTGCACCCGCCGCACCCCGCGCCGCGCCCCGCGCCACTCGTGCCGCAGAACTCGCCCCAGGCGCAGCACCAGCTCTCGCAGCAGATGCAGGCGCTCGCCGCGCCCGCCGCGCCCGCGCCGCAGGAGCTGCCGCCGCCCTACCCGTCCGCCGGCGTGCCGCCGCCGCCCTCCTACTCCGTGTCCATGCAGAACCGTGCCAGCCCCACCGCCTCGCAGGACTACCGCAAGAGCCCCTCGTCCGGCGTGTACTCGGGCGGCGCGTCCGGCGGCTCGCCCAGCCCCACGGGCGCGCCGCCGCGGACCGCGCCGCTCACCGCCTGGACGGCGCGCCAGGCGGTGCAGGCGCCCATCATCATGCAGTCTGTGAAGAGCACGCAGGTGCAGAAGCCGGTGCTGCAGACAGCGATCGCGCCCGTGGCGCCGCCGCCGCCCTCGTACGCCTCGTCGATCCAGCAGAAGGCCGCGGCGCCGCCGCCGCAGTACCCGTCGGCGCCGAAGCCGGCGTCGCCGGGCGCGCAGCAGGTGCCGCCCACCACGGAGCCGCCGAGCTACGACTTCACGATCCAGGCGCTGGCCGTGCAGCGCGGCCTGCAGGCGCCGCCGCCCTACCAGCCGGACGCGGAGGCGGCCGACAAGTGCCCCAACCAGAACTGCTCCAACAACCTGGGGCGCGGGGCGGTGGCAGCGCCGGCGCGCCCTAAGCCGCCCGACAAGATCCGCCACCAGTCGCCGATCCCGGAGCGCCGCAACATCAGCAAGGAGAAGGAGGACGAGCGGCGCGACTGCAAGGTGCGCAACTACTCGCCGCAGGCCTTCAAGTTCTTCATGGAGCAGCACGTGGAGAACATCCTTAAGTCGTACAAGCAGCGCACGTTCCGCCGCATGCAGCTGGAGAAGGAGATGACGAAGATCGGCCTCAGCGCGGAGGCGCAGTGCCAGATGCGCAAGATGCTGTCGCAGAAGGAGTCCAACTACATCCGCCTGAAGCGCGCCAAGATGGACAAGTCCATGTTCACGAAGATCAAGCCGATCGGCGTGGGCGCGTTCGGCGAGGTGACGCTGGTGCGCAAGATCGACACCAGCCACCTGTACGCCATGAAGACGCTGCGCAAGGCGGACGTGCTGAAGCGCAACCAGGTGGCGCACGTCAAGGCGGAGCGCGACATCCTGGCCGAGGCCGACAACGAGTGGGTCGTCAAGCTCTACTACAGCTTCCAGGACAAGGACAACCTGTACTTCGTCATGGACTACATCCCGGGCGGGGACCTCATGTCGCTGCTCATCAAGATGGGCATCTTCGAGGAGAACCTGGCGCGGTTCTACATCGCCGAGCTCACGTGCGCCGTGGAGTCCGTGCATAAGATGGGCTTCATCCACAGGGACATCAAGCCCGACAACATCCTCATCGACCGCGACGGCCACATCAAGCTGACGGACTTCGGGCTGTGCACGGGCTTCAGGTGGACGCACAACTCGAAATACTATCAGAGAAATGGTAAGTGTTCCTTGTTTTCACTGGTCGGATTTGAATTCCAGTTTCTTCAAAATTTATGGTGACTGTTTGCTGTGCCTGTGGTGGCAAATATGTTATCTTTGTTTGAATACAAAACAGGTTGAGGCTGCTTTTTGTGTTTGATCTATAAAGTAGAAGTACTAAAGGCTATTAATAATTTTCTATTCTAAATTATAAAAAATCATGAATTACTTGAAAGATAAACTCATCTATAAATGCCTTCAAAGGGGTATACAATTTCACAGTTGGTATGCTATTTTTTTATTTGAATAGTGTACAAAAAATACATTATTGTACCCTAATAATATTACAATCTAGCCAAGTAGGCCAATGAGCAATTTAAGTTTGTCTTACTTTTATAAAATAAATTATATCTAAGAATGTGTCTCAACGTGTACATGATGATGAAGTCGTTTTTCGTGAGCTTCTGCGTATTTTTGTAGCAACGAAGTCTATATTAAGGTCCCGGTGGAGATCTTCGTTTCTTACGTACCATGGTGCTTTCACAATATCCCTGAGTACCTTAATTAATGGAATCAGGCGTTACTTTGCGGAAATCCATGACAATAAAATGCACTGAAAATATTTAGTTTTAATTCCGCTTATGCTGAGAGATATATTGGAGCAATTAGAAATTCTCAAACGCAACAATAATGACAGATTTGCACTGTTGAATGACCAAAAATCTATTGTCGTCTCCATTATTACGTATGTATGTTTTTCGGGTAGTAGTAACGTCAAGCGGTGGGGGGTATTTAAAGAGCGGCCGCTGCGTTTTGGCTTCATCTTTCCTCCGTCGACCGAGACACGTTCTCGGCTTGCCCGTTGACGAGCTCACCGCCGCTAACCCGAAGGTGACGTCAACCCGTCCCACATTAGCTGCTAGGCACACATTCAATAACCGGTCCCGCCGGCGGGGCCGAAGAATACACTCTTCCTTCTTAAGGTGCAGTTTTGCACCTGGACGTTAACCATCACTACATACAAAAATCTGGCAACAGTCCAAGCCGTGGTTCGAACCTATGTGGTGCCCTTGAGCTTGTTGCCCCAACCTAACTTTTGCGACTGGGTGCCTTCTGCGCTCGCCATAGTCCGGTAACGTTGTCATGGCCATCTGCGGTCAACAACATATAATGTCATTTCGAAAAAAAAAATGTGGCTTCATTTTCGTTCCAGCCGTCGACCAGTCAACACCTCAGCGTCTCACCTGATGATGCCTCGCGGAGGCGAAACACGTGTTGTCGTATAGTTTTGGGTATGCATGCTGCACTGAAAACCTAGTTCTCCCTGAATGTGCATAATTAGCGGGCGGGAGGGCGGTGCTCATGAATCTCAGCATAAGCGGAATCAAAACTAAATATTTTCATTGCATTTTATTCCTGAGTACTTTGTTTTGGAATCGTTGTATAATGAGGATGTTATTTTTTTTTGGTACAGCCCCATATATCTGTATAACATAGGTCCATACGGGCATCAGGACTTGTTTATAAAGGGTTATCTTGTTATGTACCGACATAGCTGATTGTCTTCCAAGCAGCCAGTACATCTGTTTGTAGCGAAGCTCCAACTCATCTTTTTTCTTCTTGATGTGAGCTTTCCAGCGAAGCTTTGCATCAAGCGTCATGCCTAAGTACTTGGCTGTATTTTCATAAGGCACTTGCTTATGATTTATAAATACTGGATATATTATAAATACTCTTCTTTTTTGTTGGTGAAGTTTATGTGCATCGACTTTGTTTCGTTTAAGTTAATCCTCCATTTTTTTGTCCAGTCGTGTACCTTGTTGACGGCGTCTTGAACTTTTTCTGTCGCTTCTGCATGAGTACTTCCAAAGGCCATTATGGCAAACGTGTCGTCGGCAAATGTTGAAATAATAGTATTTTTGAATTCTGGAATGTCACTAGTATATAAAAGGCACAGGACCGGACCTAAGACACTTCCTTGTGGCACCCCAGCCTTTATTTCTTTTATCTCAGAGTAGGCATCTTCGTGCCGTATTCTAAATACTCTAGTCGGTTATGTAAGATTCTAGGATATCTACATATGCTTTGGGTAGTGTTTTTCTTAACTTGACTATAAGGCCTTTGTGCCAAACTTTGTCAAAAGCCTGGGCTACATCTAAAATATAGAGCAAACTTTTTTGTTTTCTAGGGTTTTTTCTATTATATTTGTGATTCTATCTATATCCTGGTCTATAGTTGAATGTTTTTCCCTAAATCAAAATTGGTGATCTGGGATAAGGTTCTTGGCCTGTATAATGTGTTTCAATCTCTTGAGTAATAATTCTTCGAATAGCTTAGACATGACAGGGAGTAAGGAAATAGGTCGGTACGATTTTACGTCACGAGGTGGTTTTCCCGGTTTTGCTATCATTATGACTTCTGTTACTTTCCATAGGGCAGGCACCTTAACCTAAAGCGGCATTGATGATGTTCGTTATCTAAAGCCTTTTTAGGTAGTGTATGTAATATTTCACCCGAGATTAGGTCAAATCCAGGCTTTTTTTTGGGTTTATGTTCTTAAATATTTCATCTCGGACTTCTCTCGGGGAAACCAATGGTATGCCGAACGAAGTCTTCTTCTGAGTCATCATATGTGATTTATGGTATAGTTCCACTTTCATTCGGTTTGAATATGTGTTCCAGGTGCTCAGCGAACATTTTAGCTTTTTGTTCATTACTGACGGCCCATCTCCCATTTTCTTCTTTAAGTGGCGGAATTTGAGTTATTGCCCGTTTCATGTTACTGTACCTAAAGCTCGGTGGCGCTAAAAGCCTTTTAAAATAATTTCGTACTATTTCAGAACACGGGCGGCAAGACTCGATGGATCCGGTCGAAGGCGAGTGGGGAGCGATGGGCGAGTGCCGATGCCACCAGCTGAAACCCCTCGAGAGGCGAAGAAAGCGGGAGCACCAGCGGTGTCTGGCCCATTCCCTCGTCGGCACGCCTAACTATATCGCGCCTGAAGTCCTACAGCGGACGGGATACACGCAGCTCTGCGATTGGTGGTCGGTTGGAGTCATACTGTACGAGATGCTGGTGGGTTCGCCGCCTTTTTTGGCGTCGACGCCCGCCGAAACGCAACATAAGGTTAGTTCGAGCATTGTCTCAAGTCCTACAGCCGATGGCATACACCCGTTTTGCTATTGATGATCGGTCATAGTGTCTCGAGAGGCGAAGGAAGCTGGCACCAACGGTGTCTGTCCCAGTCCCTCATTGGCACACTTAAATACAACGTGCCCAAGGTCCTGCAGCGGACATATAAATAAAAATACTGGACAATTGATCTAGCCCCAAGCTAAGCAGAGCTTGTTTTATGGGTACTAGATGACTGATATACAATACAGAAAAGCATCCAGAACACCCTGAACAAACATCGTCGTCCTGCGTCGCAGGCGGACCTGGGCCCGCTGCGCCACAGAGGTCGTCATCTGCCTACGACTAACAGTCCTCTGTAGTCGTTTTATTATTGTCTTGATTTTCATGAATCTATCACATAACTTGCAAATATAGTAATTAAAATAGTATGTATTTCATCGTCATCATTCACATCCCATATAATAGTAATTAAAATAGTATTTCATCGTCATCATCCACATCCCTTAAAGGTACTTACTGTAACCTTCCCTTTGTATACGCCTCAAAATCCGGTCTAAGCCACCAACCATTTGCCCTCGACTTCTTTTGTCGTCGAACCATAGCGCTATCGGACGACCGCGACTTCTTTGGCTTAACTTTCTGAAGTTTTTATATTTGTATTTAACACAACAACAATTTTAAAAACATACCTGATAGCCGGATGCGAAATAATAACCTGATAATAATACGAAACAATCAAGTGTAATCGCCCGCCGTGGGGTGCCGGCAGTGGAATGATACCCCTCCTCTCATGCCCATGGATGCAGTAAGAGCCTGCTAAGGGATATCTCCGGAAGATGGGCAGCAGCGTCTATCCATGTATCAACATCCCATACTGCGCTCACCAACCCGCCTGCCAAGCGTGGTGAGAATGGCAACTACCCCTCATGGAGATCCATGAGGGAGGCCTGTGTTCATCAGTGGACGTTTTATGGCTGAAATGAATGAATGAAGTGTAATCGCAAACAAGTGACATAGACACATGAGCGCGAGCTGCTCGTCATAAATAAACAATAATAGTAATAAACAATTCCCTGAACAAAAACATTGATCGCCTATTTGAACGTGATTATATTTCGTTCCAGGTGATAAACTGGCAGAGCACGCTTCACATCCCGGAGGCGGCGAAGCTGTCGCCCGAGAGCAAGGAGCTGATCCTGCAGCTGTGCTCCGGGCAGGAGACGCGGCTCGGCAAGGACGCCGGCGAGGTGAAGCACCACCCCTTCCTCGACGCCATCGACTTCGACAAGGGCCTGCGCCGCCAGGGCGCGCCCTACATCCCGCGCATCGAGTACGACACCGACACCTCCAACTTCGACCCCATCGACCCCGACAAGCTCAGGAACTCCGCCAGCTCGGACTCCAACAAATCCGACTCGGAGAACGACAACGGTAAGACCTTCCACGGGTTCTTCGAGTTCACCTTCCGGCGGTTCTTCGATGACGGGTACACGAATCGGATCAACCTCGACGACAACGAGAACCAGGGCCCCGTGTACGTGTGAGAGACGCTGAGACTAACTTGTAGGATTCTTTTACAAAGTGTGTGCCGTTGACTCTCTATTCAAACATTAGTTTTTTGTAAACGTAACGACGTAACATATTAATTTAAATCTGTATTGTTAATAATCCCAGTGATAATATGTAATATTGTATCGTTATGTATTTGTAAGAGTAATGTTATTTGGTGTAATATATGTAATGGATGGATCACAGTGTGTTTGTAGCCTCATGGTGCTGGTAGCGGCGGGCGCGCGGCGTCCGCTCTATCTAGTGTTGTTCCATTCACTGTATACTATAATTTGTAGAGAAATTATTTATAATAAGAACGAGGTTGGATTAGAGGAAGCTTGATATTGTCAGTTTATTTTCTTACGTATTTATCGAAATAGGTCTCGTAAATGTGTGTTTGTTAATGTAAATCGTAATTTTTGGAGTCATAATAATATTCATCAGTCATGGTAATTGGGCGCGGTCAATGTGCTTCCATTGTGTCGAGACACTAGCTCATGTTGTGTGCCTTACAATGTAGTTTTATACACCTATATTGTAGTTCTTCAGGATTTATATACATGTACAAAATAATTGTAGATCAAGTTTTATACTCGCCAATTGTGAATGTGCAATAATATTTATTCACACGAAACAAACTCACATTGTTGATATTATTTGTGTTGTCTGATAGTTTTGTTAGATCTATCACTTTTCTGTCTGTAGTGAATCTTAGTAACTTTTTTTTACTAACAATATCCAATTTATGATTATGTAGTCGCAAAATAACATATTAAAGTAATATCAGAACAAAACTATGTGTGATTCTGATTAGCCATACATTTCTGATGCTTGTTGGGGCCTGGTCGGCCGCTGTTTCATGTGTACAGTAAGTTAATGAGTCACTTCAATTTTAAATTATGTGTTATTGTAAATTGTTTTATTCTGAAATGAAACATGCTTATAAGAAGTAAAATGAAAATAAAATATGGGAATTTTTGTTTAAACTTTCAGTTTTATACCCTTTTCATAGTAATTTACGTTAACCTAAGTGGGTTTATAAAATCGGTTATCGGGTAAAAAAACAAGTTCGTAACATACAATAATTTTAGTATTTCATTAAACTTGAACAAATTCAAAATAAAAAATCCCAGCTATAAAAACATACTTATTAAGCTAAGGTTTCAATAAAAATTCTTGCACCTTTTGATTAAAGTCTTCTGCATAGTTGATGTGGATATTGTGCTTCCCTTTTGGATAGAGGTACAACCTAAAAAAGTAATAAATCAAAAATTGGCTCTAAATAACGGCACTGAAAAGGTACGGTGATAGTGACGTAAGGTGATAGTAGCGGTGGGGTGTAGTAGTGTGGGGTGGCAGTAGAATATTGCCTCTTCTGTCTTGCCAGTGGATGCAGTAAGAATCTGCCAAGAGATATCTCTGGAAAAAAGGGTCAGCAGCGTGTATTCTTTCGTGGACCATTTCAACATCCCGTACTGCGCTCGCCAACCTGCCTGCCAAGCGTGGTGAGTATGGCAAATACTTCTCATGATCAGTACTTAAAGATCCATGAGGGCCTGTGTCCAGCAGTGGACGTACTACGCCTGTGGAAAATAATCTTATGGTGAGCCATGAAAAAACGGAAGGGCGAACGATGACTATAGACTATAGATATGCCTACTTTTAATATAAAACCGAAAGCCTTCCGGACCTAAGGCACAATTACTATGCTCACTCAACTGATTGTGCCGTGGGTACTTTTGATTCCCTTCTACACAACTAATTGGTCCGTTCCGCAAAAAACTGTACCCAGGGCCCAACTGACGAAAACTCGAATCCCTAGTTGTGCCGTGGGTCCTTTAGAGACAACTGATTGATCCGTTGGGGCAAAACATGTAGGTACCTATGGCCCCACGGCACAACTAGGGATTCGAGTTTTCGTCAGTTGGGCCCTGGGTAGGTACATTTTTTTCCCGGAACAGACCAATTAGTTGTGTAGAAGGAAGTGTACTTACGGCACAATCAGTTGAACATAGTAGTTGTGCCTTGGGTCCGGAAGGAACCGAAAGTAAGCATATTACGTTTTCATGTCAAACGGCTGAACCAATTTTGATGAATTTTTGCATAGAATAGAAACTTGGAGACAGACTAGGCTACTTTACGTTGCGAAAATTAATTTTAAATGCGTTGAAATTATCATCATGCATAACAATAGCCCTCCTCTCACTGATATCGAGTTTAGTTTTTGTAAATGTCACAGGAACCGTTAGGAACTTATCTATTTTAACACACCTTGAGTCAGAAATATTGGTAATTAAATGCGAAGCGTGTACAGGGTCTACGATAGGATCCATCTCGCCATACAAAATAAAAGTGGGACATTTGATGTCCTTCAGCATGTGTGCGCATATGTCTCCTTTGTTCGAATTGTAGACACCAATCACACCGTCTAACCATTTGCTCCAGAACGTAGCGAGGCGTTCCTTTCCATAGACATCTTCGAACGGCTGCCTCATTCTGTCAGACCAGGCGCTCACATCTCTTATCTCTGAAACATTAAGTATATAAATTAGAATTTAAAAAATACTTAATTCTTTCAGTTGGAACGCAGGGGCTACAGAGATCTTTGTTTATATACAGGGGCCTTTTTGATGTTAGGTGCCAAATCTGGCGTAAATAATGTGCCACATATTAATTTACGAGTTGGCCCCACCGCTGATTGTATACGGCAAAACCAAGAACTAAACTTACAGATGTCCGTAAGGATTGAGGAGTTCAGTCAGTTTAGTGGCGCAGACTACAAAAAAATGCCGCCTATTCGGTCATTACAGGGGGACTAATTTTTTAAGTCGATGGGTCGCGGCGGTCTGAGTCAGTTGATGCAGGGGTTGTTTCCAACCATAGAATATAGAATAAATAGTTTATTCTATAATCTATGTTCCCAACCTTACGGAGCATATTTTTGGTCAGTTAAAAATACCTCTCAGCCGTCGCTGTCGCTACAATTATTCATTGACAAATCTTGCGAGAAAAATGGAGCTCTAAGGGGCCGTCTCCATGAGTGAGGGAATCGCGGTGATGTTATCGTCGTACCACGTATTTCTATAGCGCGGACTCGTCGCGATTCTCTCGCTCGTGGAGACGGCCTCTAAGAGTGTATAGAAATAAGTGGCACGACGATAACATCGCCGTGATTCCCTCGCACGTGGAGACGGCCCCTAAGTATTTTGAATCGCTCGCCTGTGAGTCGCATGACTTATTGTATTGGCCTTTGGTATTGGCGAGTGATGAGTCAAACAAAAATTAGTAGAATTCGAGCGATGATTCTTATCTGCGATCAGTCTTCTAACTATAATAAGAAGGCTTGTTCAGAGCGTCAAGCTTTTCTGGGGAATGGTCCAGCGATTATATGCCCCTTTGAATGAATGAATGATTATAACTTTATTGTACACCAGAAAATAAAATAAATAACAGTAGAAGATAAGATACTTAACGAAATGCACAATGCCCCTTTGTATGCTATCATGTGTCTAGATCCATGATGTGTCTTTTGGGGTAGCTTGTACCTACTGAGCTTTTTCCTCGCTGACAGTCTGTTGGTTTCGAGTTCATTGTGCAGCTCATCGATCCATATGAACCATGGTGCATTCGATACATTTCTGAGGATGCTGTTTTGCGCCCTTTGAAATCATTCAAAGACCAGCGTAGCCTGATGGCTACGCTGGTCTTGCATGCAGATCCCCAAAGCTGGATGCCGTATGTCCATACGGGCTTCAGCACCATCTGTTACACTAGGAGCTTATTGTCCAGACTTAGTACAGAGTTTCTGCCCAGTAGCCATTCCAGGTTTCGGTATCGGAAATTCAATTCATCTGTTTTTTCTGCAAGTGGGTTCTCCACGTTAGTCTGCGGTCAAGGTGCATCCCGCATCCCAAGATACTTTACTACATTGTGTGGTAGTGTGTGCTCCCATTCTGACTGGTGGACAATCTCCTCTGCGGAGTGCAATTGCTACGTGTGCAGACTTAGAGGCACTGGCTCTGATTCTCTACTTCGTGAGCCACTGTTCGATTCTGTCTATACCGGTTTGGGGGGATATTGAGGCTTTTCAGTTGGGTCCTTGTTACTCGCGATAATGGCAGTAATCGTCCGTTTGGCCTGTGGTTTGGCTGTTATTACCCCTGGTGTATGAGGTCGGTCTAACGTGAATCTATAGGTACTAATATTATAAAGCTAAAGAGTTAGTTTGTTTACTTGAACGCGCTAATCTCAGGAACTACTGGTCTGATTTGAAAAAATATTTCAGTGTTAGATAGCCCATTTACCGAGGAAGGCTATAGGCTATAATATAATCACGCTAAGACTAATAGGAGCAGAGTACCAATGAAGAATATTTCAAAATCGGGGTATTTTTTTCCTTTTGAGAGCTTCCGCTGTGTAAATGGTTCAAGTTTCGCAAAAATCTTGCTGGATGCTGAGCGTGGTCGCATAAAACAGCCCTGGGTGAAAAAGCTGTAGGGTCCAAACCTTTGGTTTAGTTGTTTCAATCGTTTCCTTATGTCGATAGTGCAGGACTCTTCTGAATCGAGTCCTGCACACTACTATCGACCTCGTGACCGCAGTAGCTGAATATGAAGAACGACAGGCGAGTCTTCGATGTTACACTGCTCTGCGTTTTCGTTAGCGCGATGTACAAAATGAACAGCGACATCTAGTTAGGTTTTGTGGTAATCTCACAACATTCAGACACCGTCCTACGGCTAAACTCAAAAACTACTAAAGGGTTCAAGATGGTTTTTTTGTAATGTTTTTATTAATGTTTTATGTTAAATTAGGCTGATGCATTAATCTTTATAAAAATATATAAGTTAAGCTATTCATGCACGATAGGTATAATTGGTTTTATGTTCTAGTATAAATACAGACTAGATTTTAATTTTGAAAAAATCTATTTTATAACAGAACATTCTCTCTGCATCAAAAAATATTGGAGGAAAGCTTACTTTCATACAATTCTAGCTCATGGGGTAGTATGAATGAGTTTGTGGCAAAGGCCACAAGCTTCACCATGGAGTCTTGGTATTTAGCAGCATGAATAAACCCAATGGTTCCTCCATCACTCCAGCCCATCACAGAGTATTTTGGGATGTTTAATGCCTAGAATGTTAAAAATCAAATAGATAAGAGCACATCAGTGTGAAGATTGCATACAATTGTAAATTATTAGAAAGATTGATTTGAAATTGGTTAAAATTAGAATCAATTTAATGTGCTTTCCACATACATTTTATATAATAATTATGTTATTAAATCTAATGTGGTGAAATTTTTACCTTCATGAATTCAAAAGCATAATCAGCATCTCTTTCATAGAAGTCTGGAGTGAAAACTTTCTCTGGTGGCTGGCTTTTACCATAGCCAGGAGGGTCCCACACAACCAAAGTAAACTTTTCCCGATCAAACCCTTCAATCTGTGACTTAAAGTCAGTCCATATGGTGCCGAGGGCCCCAGGAAGGCACAGTACATGGTGGGATCCATGGCCAACTTTTACATAGTTCACATCCCATTTACCTACTTTAATTTTGGCTTCCTGGAAAGTGTTGAAAAAAAATATTTATTTACAGCAAAAACAAAGTAGGCATCACAATATTATATAATTGTGAATATCCGTTAGAATACCAGTACTGCTCTGCTCATGTGGAGTAGCTCAAAGCTGTGATGGGAAGTCTTGACTCACACTGCTACAGCAATGTCCGATATCTACATAGAAAAGCTTAAGTTTTGTTTTATTTTATTGTAATTTAAGTAACTGCATTGTAAATTGTGTGTGTTAATAAATTATTTTCTTTTTCTATTCTATTTATAGTATTAATAATTACACAAGTTATATGGTATAGAATAGGTACAGTTATAAATACGAAAAAATATGTGCTGGGTACTTTTATCTATGTGAGGTTATTGTCAGCTTCCTCAATAGGCTCAGCCTGTATCAAGGAAACCAGATTACATTTAGATATATTTATTATTATATTTATTACACAAGATATTTCAAAACACTGGCAAGGAGATACTATTTACAGAAATACAAAACTTGTACCAAATAAACAAAAAATTGGTCATTCAAATTATCTACCTATCTATTATTATTTATTATTGAGTGGAGATTTTTAAAATTTTTATTCCAGGAAGAGCCTGCCATACATACTTTTACCATTATGGCCTGTTGCCGCTTGTGCATACATTAGCATTATTTTAAGGATAGACCAATCCTGCTGTTAAATGTTTTCTTTTTTATTTATGTTTATAAATCTATTAAAACCAGTAAATAATTTGATTAAGTTAAACGATAGTTATATCTACAGGAGCTGCTTAAGACCGATTTAATAAATTATGTACATTTATGTATTTACGGTACTTACCTTTGGTAAATTTGAACTTGAAGCACGAACAAAAATATTTTGGGTTTGAGGTTTCAATACCTTTGAAACAAAGTTTCTAAAGTTGAACATTGTATTCTTGTGCATTTATGTTGTCGCAAATACTCTACTTTCATGCGTGTATCGCATAATTATTGTACACTACAAATAAAAAACAACCAACTGAGCTAAAATTACAGAACAGAACACTAATAAATATCCTAAAATAGGTACTATACATACACCTTACGAGTTTTTATTTGTAGTGCCAACTGACTGATAAGGCTTATTATCATTTTGACATTGACAAATACAAAACCTTTATCTGTCATAGCTTTGTTTTTGTCTGAGTACCCTTGGGCAGCCATTACATACTCTAAGTGTCTTCCGCGGAACTCTAGGGTTCCGCAGGAATTTAGAAAAAAAATCAAAACACCTCGGTCGACCGTTCTGACGCGGCGGCGTAGGTATCACGATTCACGAGGCGCAGCCGAACTTAGTCGCCTCGAACAATTTTAGGTACTATGCCGCCACCGCCAATACCTACCTACTTGTGAGCGCGCAGACCCTTTGACAAAAGCCGCCTCTGAGATTAGACGCTATAATCACTATAATTGTGAACAAGCGAACAATTTTCAGTGGACATTTTTCCAGATCTGTTTTATCTATCTCAGGAGTTCCTCAAGGGTCCCATTACTATTTAATACTATTTAATATACTATTTAATATATTTATTATGACATTCCAGACTGCTTTAACTATTCCAAAGTATATTTATACGCAGATGATTTAAAAATAATAAGACCCGTAGCATTTCCGTCTGATGTAAAACTTCTACGAGAAGATTTGAATAGGTTAGTTATCATCCTGGTGCGAAAAAAATAATATGTCCCTGAATATCAAAAAAAGTCCAAAGGTCACTCTATTGTTTTCAACACAAAACGCGTGAAGTTTCTTGACAAACCGGTTTTAAAACAATGTGAGGGTTATAAAAAAATATTATGTAAAAAGTTGTTTACCTATCTATTGTTGTCCTGTTTTTTGTCTGTGAATTTAGATAATTCGGCGGCTAGAATCTTCTTTATGTGCGATATAAATACGTAGATATACGTAGAGGGACAGTTTCTTTCCTCCGTCGACCGAGACACGTTCTCGGCTTGCCCGTTGACGAGTTCATCGCCGCTAACACGGAGGTTACGTCAACCGGTCCCACATGAGCTGCTAGGCACACCTTTAATAAACGGTCCCGCCGGCGGAGACGAAGAATACACTCTTCCGTCTTAAGGTGCAGTTTTGCACCTGGACGTTAACCATCATTACTTATAAAAATCTGGCAACAGTCCAAGCCGTGGTTCGAACCGAAGTGGTGCCCTTGAGCTTGTTACCCCAAACTAACTTTTGCGGCTGGACGCCCTCTGCGCTCGCTGCCAATGCTCGCTGCCGAGATATTCATATTGGTGTGACCAGTGATTAAAGTGTTAATTTTGGTTTAATTGGATTACATTATTTAATCCCGAACCCCCAGCTCGTAACAATACACAGAACAGATAATTATCTGTTCTGTGTAACAATAATTATATGCAAAGGCCTTACCGAAGGACGTGATATAAAAAAAATATTAATAAGTAAGTTCTTGTAAAAATATTTTACTTAATAACAATAAAATATAGGGGTTATTTTGTTCGGGGTTTTGTCCGGGTCGATGGTTGCTTAAGAAAATCTTGGACTCTACAGTTAAAATCATATGCATAATTTATATGCAAATTATGCCTGCCATCCGGGTAAACATGTAATCTGAAACGAATAAACATAAGCTGACTTACCTTCCAACCTGCAAGCTATTTTACAATAAATAAAGTAATTTCAAAGTAGGTATTTAAACGATTTCGAGATAAACGAGATTTGTCTACCAGCTAAATCCAGATATGTCTGGATGGATTTGGGGGAGGCCTTTGCCCAGCAGTAGGACGAAATAGGCTTTTGAAAAACCGGTAGTACCTACCTAGCTATCACAAAGAAAGACCTGATGAAGGTCAAACTTCCAATATCCCTTAAAAGGAAACTCAAGGACGTACCTAATCTCCCCAATTCTGACATTGACAAATCATCAGAAGTCTGTGCTTGGGGTACCTCTGGGTACCTAATGTACCCATGCGATCATTTTATCTATTTTTTTAGTGCCATCGAGCCATGGATAGTGTTACATACTCTTTGCCATGAAGCTCGGCCTGTCACAGCGTTAAATTGTGAAGAGTGGTAGCTAACTAAATATAATACCTAATTTAATAGCTACCAGTAGCTGATAGGGGGGCTTAAATATCTTGTATTCTTACATCACAAAAGCTTGTTTTGAACTATGATAGTAGGTAAATTAAAGTTTACAAATACCTACCTTGAATCAGCAATATTCCTCTCCAAGTGATAGGCATGAACAGGATCAGCTATAGCGTCCTTTTCACCGACCAACACAAAAGTCGGACATACTATATGCTTGAGTAGGTGAGAGCAGAAATTCCCTTGTTTATTATTGCATAGGTCGATCGCTGTATCCACCCATTGGGACCAGTAGCTGCTAAGCAATTCTTGACCATAAACCTCTATCAATGGCTGCTTCATTTGATCTGACCACATGTCTATGTCCCGTAAATCTGAAAATAAATTGCAGATGGAATAATAAGTTCCATACCTACGATAAAAATTAGCATACGAGATTCAACTTAGAATATTATATTTAGTCTACTTCGGAGAGATCCTTGCAGATCGCCTTTAGCGGTAAGGCCATTGTACCACTTTTTGTTATTTGTGTTTCTATGTTTTTTTTTCCTGTTTGTTATGGTGTACAGGTAGGTATGCTTTATTGTACACTTAGCCTATGTTCAGATGAAGGCGCGGCGAACGCGCGGTGCCGCGCGGTTCAGCTGTTCAGATGGCGGCGGCTTGCGCGCGGTGAACATTCAGTGAGAATGGACGTGGAGGAGGTTATTTGCTTGTGGGTTTTATACCGCAAACTGCGACGTCGTCGTCGAAAGCAAATACGATACTAGGTGCACCCTATTTTGAGGCAAATACTTTATTTAAGCCTGTTTGTGACTTTATATCCCATATAAATAAATAAATAAATCCCACACTAAGACAACACGAAGAACGGTTTTTCAACTACTTTAGGATGTCCATTCGAATTAAGATTCCAAATCGCATCTCTTTTTCAATTTCGTCAATTATTAAATCAATTGATATCTCGTCCTCCATTTTTTAGTGGCTCCGTGCGTCCGTCTGCCTCGAACCGCGTGGGTCAACTGAACAGTTCGATACAGTATTGTAGATCTCAAGCCGCGCGGTTCAAGATCTTCCGCGCGGTGCATGGCGGTCGACGACGACGTCGCAGTTTGCGGTATAAAACCCACAAGCAAATAGCCTCCTCCACGTCCATTCTCACTGAATGTTCACCGCGCGCAAGCCGCCGCCATCTGAACAGCTGAACCGCGCGGCACCGCGCGTCGCCGCGCGTTCATCTGAACATAGGCTTATAGTCTGCCGTGAGGTGCCGGCATTAGAATGTTGCCTCTCCTCTCTTGCCCGTGGATGCAGTAAGAATCTGCAGGGTCTGCTCTGCTCCGGAAGATGGGCAGCAGTGTCTTTCCGTGCATCAACATCCCATACTGCGCTCGCCAACTGCCAAGCGTGGCGAGTATGGCAACAATCCCCTAATGATCTTGAAGATATATGAGGGAGGCCTATGTCCAGCAGTGGACGTGGACGGCAGTCCTACGGCTGTAATGGTGATAGTAAAGTATATCTAGGACTAGACTGAATTGAATTGGACCAACCCACCAAATTCTGGAAATTGCATTGCCTCGCAATGATTTAACAAGTAGGTAACTCCACTGGGCGCGGCAGCAAGTTTCTCAAATACCTTCTAAAATGAAGAGGTGGTAGGTATCGTATCATACGGATGCGTTTGTCCCCAATTTTATTCATCGTTTAATTTACGACTCTGTCACACTTTAAAGAACCTACCACTACTACTGCCACTTTCAGGTTTGAGTATCTAAGCCGATAGGCAAATAAGGGAAATACATCTAAATATTCCGTCGATAGGAATGATACGTCCACTAAAATAAAAGAAAACAGTTTGACTAATCGATTGCACACAGTTGTAAAAGACCTATATGATAATGCGTAGGTAGATGCGAAAGTTAAATATCAAAAAGGTAATTTACACGTTAAATACCCGGTTACACGGATATAAGATGTAGTTACTGACTTATAAAAAAATTCAGTTCGTGCGGAAGCAAGTAGGAAGGACTGCCCCACACGACTAACTTCCGCATTGTTTCTGGATGCTTCGCCGCGTGAATGAGGGCGCTGATGCCGCCGCCGCTCCAACCGAGGATCGAGTATTTAGGTATTTGTAGAGCCTGTGAAAAAAGTATGCTAAAAACACAAGGGATTTTATTTCTGTATGAAGCAAAATCCACAGCTCTTTATTAAATACAGTTAAAAAGTTATGCACTAACTTACATTACAGCCGATAAAGGGCTTTGGCCTGCTAAGGGATACCTCTGGAAGATGGGCTGCAGCGTCTTTCCGGGTATCAACATCCCGTACTGCGGTCGCCAACCCGCCTGTCGAGCGTGGTGAGTATGGTAACTAGGAACCTCATGGAGATCCATGTGGGAGGCCTGTGTTCTGTAGTGGACGTTTTACGGCTGAAATGATCTGTGAAAATAACAATTTAATTGTCTAGCTATCACGGTTCATGAGATATAGCTTGGAGACAGGCAGACGGTCAGCGAAGTCTTTAGGTAATATCTGTGGTAATATGGTCCCGTTTTTACCGATTGGATACGGAACCCTAAAAACCGACCAAATTATAATAAAAAATTAGGCCAAACACGTGTAAAAATATTTATATTTAAGGGAAGACTAACAATGGTAAAAGAATACTGAAAATCGGTTCACTACTTTTTGTGTTTATTCGTTTGTATACAAAACACAAATCATTTCTCTTTATAATATTACCACAATTATATTACTTAGTATAGATTTATCGCGTAAATTAATTATAAAGACCATTGTTAGTCTTCGTTAAATATAATGGTATAATAAAATATATTCCCTTAAAATATATACCCGTATTCCCACTGGAACGAGAACTACGCGGGTGAAACTGCGGAGTGCGTCTAGTATATTATGTATGATAAAGATAATAACTAACGTGTCGATGATCTTTTAAGCGGGCTGTCCAGTGCAAGATAAGTATTATTGTCGAGACTCAGTTATAACTGTATATACCCGTATTCCCACTGGAACGAGAACTACGCGGGTGAAACTGCGGAGTGCGTCTAGTAATATTATGTATGATAAAGATAATAACTAACGTGTCGATGATCTTTTAAGCGGGCTGTCCAGTGCAAGATAAGTATTATTGTCGAGACTCAGTTATACCAAAGGCAATGACGTCCTCAGCGGGCAAGGTCCGCCTTTGACGCAAGAGCTTGCGGGTTCGATTCCCGCCTCGGGACAAATTAGTACGATCTCTATTTGTTCAGGGTGTTCTGGATATTATATGTACTTATAATAAAAATATATATTCATGTAGTATAATGTATTACGTACATATATCAGTCATCTAGTACCCTAGCCATAACACAAGCTCTGCTTAGCTTGGAGCGAGATGCTGTGAGAATTGTCCAGCATTATTTTTTATAATGTACCTATAAATATAATAAAGCAGACTTTCCTTTTTGTGACTCGTCGTCTAAAGCACTCACCTGCATCAGCTCATAGCCGTGATCAGCATCAGTGTCATACATATCCGTGTTAAAGACTCTCAAGGGTGGCCTGCTCTTGCCGTAACCGGGTGGGTCCCACACGACTAAAGTGAACTGATTCCGGTCAAACCCTTCGATTTGCAGCCTAAAGTCAGTCCAGATCGTGCCCAGCGTACCAGGAATGCATAAGACGTGGTGGGGCCCGCTTCCTACTTTCAAGTAGTTTATATTCCATTGATTGATCTTGACGGTTTTCTCCTGAACATTTAATAAAAATAAGTTTAATTTAGGAGTGTGTGAATAGTGTTTTTGAAGTAGGTAGGTACTCTACACACCAATATATAGAGGTAGTATGTGTAACTACTGTAAATGTATAACATTTTGCTTAGAAAGACTCATTTGTCGCGGATTATCAGGGGCTTAGTTGTGTAGGCTATTAAAAAACTCCTCAAATCGTGTTCAAAACCACGGCAGATTTTGTTTGTGAAATAGGTATTAAGTTCATGTAGGTATAGAACTACATTCATGATTTTTTTTCAGATTTGTTAAGCGAGCAGTTTAGATTTGAAAGGGGGAAGCTCGAAAAAAAGTTTACAACTTTAATATTTTGCAAACGGGACCCTAAATCAAAAATTGTCTTCGCAACCCCTAATAAATGGTTTTAAAATACCTATTCAACGATACCCTAAACGATGGGGAAATCAAGAAAAAAAGTTTATGGGAGTGTGTGGGACGTACGAAAAACTAATTATTTTTTAGCATTAACTCGGCGTCATTATTTTATTTAAGTCCATGCAAAATTACAGCTTTCTAGGACTAAATGTCTCTTCACGAAGCCGCAGACAGACAGACAGACAAAGCGATAATAAAAGGGTTACTTGTTGTATCTACTACGGAATTCTAAAAATCATGGCCTGAGCCTGATCAATCGGACAAGCCGGTTGATTCGCGCGTGGACTTCGGGCAGTCCAACAGGACACGAATCAAACAAAGCGAATGCACACTAAGTGTAATTGTGTAAAAAATAAACCAATTATATACATCTTCGGGCTTGTAAATAAAGATCTTACCTTATAGGTATGTAACAATCTCCTTTGAAATACTTTGCTCCGTGATAAAACAATTCTCGACACCAGCATGTTGATTCCAGATCTTCAACTGAAGATCTGGTTTCAAGAAAATCTCGCTGTAATTATGCTAATCCCACTATAAAAATTATGCAAATGTAAGTTTGTTCGTTACTGCTAAACGGCTGAATGGATCAAAATGAAATTTGGCAAGGGTAGGTATGGTGTAATTTTATTATTCTGCTTAGATAGCGATAGCATACAGGTACCTTCGTCAAACTATTTTAAAATGTTCTAACCCATTGAATAATATTATTAAGTACTTGTTTACAAAAGAACAATTATCTACTTTAAAGATTGACTAAACGGGTGGAACTTTACGTAAGTACTTAAAACCCTCAAACGTGAAAAAAATAAATATAAGCTTTTTTATTACATAGGTAGTATTGTTTAACTCGTTTTAAGTTGACATTTAACTTTCATAGAAAATGTTTATTTTATTATTTTTAGTACATTTAATAAAAGCTTGTTTGTTAAAAAGTTTTTTTTAAGTACCTACTTTTAATTTTTTTGATGTCGGTTGAAAATAGGAAATAACGATCAAAGGTAAATAGCATTAAGTACTAAAGAAAATATCCAGGCAGTTAAAAAAAAGATAGTAAATAATTATGTATACCTAGCAGACCTTGACGGATTTGGGTAGGTACGGATACTTTTTAGGGTTCCTACATAATCGGTAAAGAATTACAGAATAAACAAGTTTATATAATCATCATCAGTTCAGCCGTAAAACGTCCACTACTGAACACAGGCCTCCCCATGGATCTCCATGAGGGGTAGTTGCCATACTCACCACAGGCGGGTTGGTGAGCGCAGTATAGGATGTTGATACACGGAAAGACGCTGCTGCCCATCTTCCGGAGGTATCCCTTAGCAGGCTCTTACTGCATCCATGGGCATGAGAGGGGGTGACATTATACTGCCGGCACCCCACAGTATTTTTTTATATAATAAAAAAAAATAACTCCTGACACTTTACCTAGTCTCTGAGGTAACCTAATTTTTACCCTCAGTTTTGCAATCTACACATCATGCCCTTTCATTTAATTTTGTTACCACACTTTGGTATTTGGTATTGTTTGGTATGGTTTGGTATTTAAAAATAAAACCGGGCAAGAGCGAGTCGGACTCGCGCACCGAGGGTTCCGTGCCATCATACAATATAATTTATGACAAAGGCGGTTTTATATTTGTTGGAGTACCTTGACAGCGCCATCTCTTGTCTGATAGCGAAACTTATATAGATTTTTTACACTTTCGATGATTTCTAAAAAAGTATGCTATGTAGAGAGATTGTAATAAATTTCCTCTAATCTTTACATACACTTCTAATAGTAATAAAAGTTTCAAAGGTTTATCTCCGCAAACTTCAGAGATAAGGGGGGGGAACGCTATTTTTTTCAACATTTTTGTAAATAACTCAAAAACTATACGACTTAAAGGAAAACTAAATATTGTTTATTAATGTGCAAATAAATACCTTTCATATGATACCCCATATAACCTAGTAACTTTCCAAAAATTTTGAAAACACCCCTTCCACCCCCATTGTCTAAAAAACTATGCAAATTAGAGAGTTCGCTATAATTTTCCTATGAAGTTTACATACACTTCTATTAGATTTAAAAGTATCACGGGTTTATCTCTGCAAACTTCGGAGATAAGGGGGGGGAACGGTCGTTTTTTCAACATTTTTGTAAATAACTCAAAAACAATACGGCTTAAAGGAAAACTAAAAACTGTTTATTGATGTGCAAATTAATACCTTTCATATGATACCCCACACGGTCTAGTAACTTCACTTAAAATTTTTGAGATCCCCTATCCGCCCCCCTGCAATCAAAATAAGAATATATTTTAACATTTTCATGTATGCTATATTAGTAAAAAAGTGTTGTCTTTTACCATTTTAAATTTCAAGTCGATAGCATCAGTAGTTCTCGAGATATCCATCTGTGACAGACAGACAGAGTGATTCTATAAGGGTTCCTTTTTACCATTTTGGTCCGGAACCCTAAAAAAGAGCTGATGATTTTCAAACGGCTAAACAGATTTTCATGAAACATGGCTAAGAACGCTCGGGATACAATTATCTATGACACAAAAAACTAAACGAAAATCGGTTCATCCGTTTGGGTTTGGGAGCTACAATACCACAGACAGATACGTTAAACTTATAACACCCCTCTCTTTTTGCGTCGGGGGTTCAGAATAAATGGATCACTCTTTATCATAGTTTTTGTCAGATATGTATTGTATACAATAAACTAAGTATATAAGTTGAAACTATCTGCTTTAATTTCGATGGCGCTGTTGGGGTGCGCGAGCTGTTTAGATAATATTATATCATGAAGGTAGAGTTCGCGCTAAACTTCTTGAGCTCTGTGAAGTTAGCTTCAACGACTGCGCAGTACATAGTTTTTAAGGCGTTGAGGGGAAGGAAAGATAAATGGGGTGCGAGAAGGGCTCAGTCTGTGAAACTAGGGTTGCCAGCGTGATTTTTGGTGTATTTTCTTTTTATCTAGCACACATTATACAGCATATTATACTAGGCATTTATTTATTTTCAATTATTAAAATAAATTATTAGATTCAATAAGGGATTAATTTAAAGTTAAATGCTAGAACAAATGATGTCAACATACGCAACTTTGCCTTTAATTTTGCCGCAACGTTCACAGAGCTCATAAAGTTTTGCGCGAACTCTACCAAAATTAATTTTTCAAAGCTCAAAGTCATTATTATATTCGTTTATTATTCAACTAGCTAAGTCAGCGAAATATATTAGAAAATTATTTAAATGATGACCACGACCACCACTCTGGTAATGACATTGAAGAAGTCAGCGAAAGCTTATTCCCGCTCCATGAATATCAATCAACACATAGTATAAAACAAAGCCCCTCCCCTTCTGTCTGTCTGTCCCTATATTTGCTTAGATCTTTAAAACTTCGCAATGGATTTTGATGCGGTTTCTTTCAATAGATAGTGATTCAAGAGGAATGTTTATAGTGTCTTCAATAAACACATTTTTTTGCGCTCACATTGCAAATGCATCGCGTGGGGTGCCGGCAGTATAATTTTGCCCCTCCTCTTTTGTCCGTGGATGCAGTAAGAATCTGCCAAGGAACACTTGGAAGATGGGCAGCATTGTCTTTCCGTGTATCAACATCTAGTACTGTACTGCGCTTGCCAACCCATTGTAGATTCATAAGGCAGGCATAGTCCAGCAGAGGACATCATGAGATGGTGATGATGAGAGGCATGGATGCCTCTTCCCCAGCCGTGGGACACTTACGACTAATTGTAATCACAAAAAAGACAAAAATTTAAATTGTATTAAAATTTATTTAGTGCGACTCCTTACGCCTTAGCAAATAAACTAGCAATAAATGTTAAAAGCAATGAAACCATTTGTTAAAATTATAAAAGAAATATTTTGATTGTGAGAACATTTGAACCCTACTTTTAAAAACTAGTTTGTTTAAAACTGAAAATGTTACATGGCGGGTTAAAACGTGACCACATTAACTTCAATTTTGCTCTGGACATGTGTTTCTGAAGGGGTAAGACTGCCAAGCACATGCTATGTAACATTCTTAAAACAAAACAATAAAAGAGGCATATCACGTAGTGAATATACGGCCCTATTTCAAAATAATACATAGGTCAAAACACGAGCTTAGCTTGGTTACAGTATGATGCAAAGAAAGACCTTTTGTTCCGGATATTAACAGAGTTTGTGATTTCATAGAAATCAAGTTAGAAATTAAACCATAACATGTGCTTGGCAGACAACATAACTTGTTACACAAAACTAAATGAGTAATCTTAGCGGTAGACAGTTCATAGCGATGCATTGAAATATAATACTTAACATACCGAAAGGCAGCTGTGGTAGAGGAAACTCATGTGGGTAGAGGAAACTAGCGACTCTGAATCATCTGCCTAACTAACACACCAGGTTACCACTAACCACTGTCAACTGTTTAAGCGGACAGCGGCTCGCGGTAGCCCCTTGCGACACATACAAAACGGCACCTCAGTTATACATAGCTCAACCTCGGTAATTGATTACGCAGACTTGGCTTAAATACTACAAATTTCTTGAATTACTAGAACTTGAGGCATTATACAATCGGAAGTTACAATCAGCAGGACAGAATATATTTTTATTAATTCAAAGTTATCACAGAAATCCCAGATTAATAACCTTAGATTTTCTCAGAGCATTGTAATTAAACAAAAGCCTTATTGCTGTTATTTTAAACGATCATAAGGTATAGAGTTCACACTGGAAAAAAGACATGTCAACAACATCCAAGAAAAAAAATCTTGGATTGACAATCACCCACTTTACTGCTAAAAAAATATCTTGATTCAAACAATCAGTTAAAATAACAGTATTATACTCCCAGTTGTTAAAAGTAACCGATTCTGGGAACTTAGAAGTAAATGCCTAATTAAATTATGTCATTTAATTTTACAGTAATCATTTATGAGATATTCAGAAAACCATAAATTTGCGCGTATAAAAAAATATCTCAATACATACTTTCTCTGAAAATAACATAATTCTCAAATAAAAAACTATCTGCATTACTACAATAAAAAAAACTGTTGATTTGGCTACTGTCACAAGGTGTATGAAATATGACACAGGACACTTGTTCAACAATTGTTTTTTTAATGGTACAAATATTTATGACAGTTTTATTCAAATAAGAATTGATCCAGAACTGAGTGGTAACTTCAGATGGTCCCGCCTCGTTTACAAGCCAGTCTACACATCAATACCAAGATCCCTACTCTCTAATCAAGTTCTCCCGCATTGCAAGCGTCCTGGTAGCTTCGCCCTCCCTTCTGTTCGGGGTCCAGTTTGATCATGTCGTCGATACGTAGAATGGTGATGGCGGCCTCGGTGGCGAACTTGAGAGACTTGATCTTAGACACGCTTGGTTCCAGCACGCCGGCGGCTAGGTTGTCGCGGAGAACACCTGCTGTTAAATCTAGTCCAACCCATTTGAGGTTCGCGTGCTCGACCTGTAGAGTAGAAGAATAGAACTTTGAGTTAATAGCTTCGACGACTCAATTACTGAAAGTGTCAGGTTTCCTTTTTTGAAACATGAGAAAAAAGTTTTCTGGAGCAAACAAATTCAATTACTTGCTTTATTCCATTTATTTTGTATTTTGTTTTTCATTTGTAAATTGACTATTCTATGTGGCTTATTGTCCTATTGAATACACGCGTATTGACGTTGACTTTGATTATAAGCTACCTGCTTAGAAAAACGTAGAACCCATTTTGAAACAATAAAATAAATTGCTGCCCCCAACTCCTTTACAAATTCAACTTAAGTCCATCAAAGAACTCCTTGCCTCCGTCCAACATTAAACAGCTGCAAGCTAAACATTTTTTAAAAGAAAATACATAAGTTCCGCCATCAGTTGGCTGTGGACATTTTGTAATTATTAGTAAAAAAAACCGGGAAAGAGCGAGTCGGACTCGCGCACCGAGGGTTCCGTGCCATCATACAATATAATATATTATAAAGGCGGTTTATATTTGTTGAAGAGCCTTGACAGCGCTATCTATTTATTGTCTGATAGCGGAAATTATGTAGATTTTTTATACTTTCGAACATTTCTAAAAAACTATGCAAATTAGAGGGTTCGTTATAATTTTCCTGTAATCTTTACATACACTCTTATTAGCATTTCACAAACAAGCTTTTATTTAAACGGACCTACTAAAAATAATAAAATAAACATTTTCCATTAAAGTTTAATGTCAACATAAAACGTCTTTACACAATTCATGTGATAAAAAAGCTTGTCGCGAGATTTAAGCAAGTACTCTCGTATTTACATTCTTTGAAAAAAAAAATTAAATCAATTAGATCAAGTTACAGGTACACAGGTTAATCCCGCGACAAGCTTTTTTATTACATAAATTGTGTAAAGACGTTTTAAGTTGACATTAAACTTTAGTTGCAAATGTTTATTTTATTATTTTTAGTAGGTACGTTTAAATAAAAGCTTATTTGTTATTAAGTTTTACTTTTAATTTATTTCATTGTAAAAATAGCAAAGTATCCTGCATGACCTTAGGTACTCACTTGTATGCATGAGGTGTTTTACCTGCAAGTGGTTGTGCATTCAATTGTAAAAATGTACTTTGTGCATTATCTGTTTCAAATTCTATGTACAAATGAATCAATGTAACTAAATATGTTGGTTAACCTGAACACATACAAGGTGTCTGCTACCTGAAGGTGGCTGACTGGTATTATGAGAGGTAGCATGTTACAACAGTTGGTACTGACGTAACACCAGTCAGTACTCACCTTCATTTCAATAACAATACCTCTGAAGTTAAAATTTCGCGCGTTTATCTTTCGGAGCAATGTGCTCCGACATCATGATGCGAAGTTTTGCGACCGAGTTGCGTAGAGTTGCCTCTCCAGATTGGTTGTTATGTATGTTAAGTCAGACCAGTTAAGTCCTCTACAAAGTCACGACTAACTTACGTAACAGAAGTCGTCATCTGCGAGATCATTATCCTAATCAGAATCAAACATGCTTTTTAGGGTTCCGGACCAAAATGGTAAAAAGGAATCTCTATGGTGTGACTTTGTCTAATTGTCTGTCACTTCTTAATATCTCAGGAACAATGTATGCCATGACTTGACAAATTTCAAGTATATAAATATCATTAGTTAACGCTTATTCACTAAAATTACATATATAAAAACCCTCTTAAGCCCCTCAAAAGGGGTCTTAAAATTTCGAAGTGAAGTTACTAAGTCGTGTAAGGTACATATGTTGTCAGCTGTGGTATGTGCCTGAGGGCAACAAATTCATTAGCAACTAAATTAGAATTCTATTAGTATTGGTCGACTGGGAAGTACCCTCCGTCTTTCATTGTCGATGTTCTGTGGACGACATGTAGCATAGTTTTCAGAGTAGATATACTCCCTAACATACTACTTATGTTAACATTGGGTAAGGCTGAGGTGAGTGGCGGTACCGCGTGGGTGACTTTTGTTACGTGAGACAGACTGTCTCAGGCAGTGATTTTATGAGAAATTGAGCGCAGGATTTGCCTCCATAGCCCTTTTTCAACCTTAATTTTGATCGCTCAAACCGTGCTCCTGTTCCTACCGCGTACATGTTCTAGATCTCAGCCAGTAGTACCCTTAGTTAGTGTATATAATAGTATTGGTTCTATAATGTAATTAATAAGTTTTCTATAATCTGTCTTTTTCATAATTTGTTTCATGTTTTTTGTTGTTTTTTTTTTACCAATTAATTCTCTTTTATGTTACCTACTGTTACTTACCTACTGTTATAAACTAAGATAAATGTGTTATGTAATGTATTGTGCTGTTTTTGTGAACTGAATAAATGTATATTCTATTCCAGATCTGTGATACCTCCATTGTAAATCGTTAATTTACCTTGGTCTGCGAAGAGTTGTGGTAGGCGCGCAGCTTGGCGACCAGGTCGGTGGCGTCGCGCGCCGCGTTGACGGCCAGCGTCTTGGGGATCACCAGCAGCGACTGCGCGAACGCCGCGATCGCCAGCTGCTCGCGGGAACTCTGTCGGCGGACACACGGCACCGGGGTTAATGCAATTTCACTTTCAAAATTAACGTGAGATTCATTTTGTAACTACGGGGATTCATCATCATCATTTCAGCCATAAAACGTCCACTGATGAACAAAGGCCTCCCTCATGGATCTCCATGAGGGGTAGTTGCCATTCTCACCACGCTTGGCAGGCGGGTTGGTGAGCGCAGTATGGGATGTTGATACACGGATAGACGCTGCTGCCCATCTTCCGGAGGTATCCCTTACTTCATCCATGGGCATGAGAGGAGGGGTATCATTCTACTGCCGGCACCCCACGGCGGAACTACGGGGATTACTCACGTAGTATTAAAACGTCGAAAATAATTCCGACAGGTTTTGATTTTTCACGAAAATCATCATCATGGGATTCAATCCAATTGTCAACCGAAAAATCGAATTGTCATGGGATTAAATCCCAATGATGATTTTAATGAAAAATCGAAACGTGTCGGAATAATACAATACAATACAAAATACTTTATTGCACACCTTAAGAAATTACAGAAAAAAATAAACTTACAATAAACATTATTTTTTTTTTTATTAATAGGTCCACCAAACTGGTTGTTGCACAATTGAACTTAAATATAAACACAACAAAAAAAAAAAAAAACAGGTGCAAAACCTTCTAGAGGTAGACACAGCATGCAATAAAAATATTATCTAAGTAGACTTGTTCGGGGAAAGCGTGGAAGACTTTTTAAAAAACGTAATTATAATTAAAGGAGAATTATTTAATTAACGTCTTTACAAGTGGTGGTTACAAGCAAGAATGATCTCCAGTCTTATAATCTAACTTATCCTAAGAGGGCTACATTGCTACATCAGCGGAATGTCACCTACCGCAAGCCGGATGGCTTGTCGACACCGTGGGCGAGTTTCTATGAATTTAGTCTGTGTTTATATAATATAATATCTGTTATTCTGATTACATTGTAATGACTGCTTACTTTGTGGCTATGTGAATGTAGGTAATATAACTCCTCCCTCCGTAAGTTCGAGATTATCTGAGGGATGAGGATTATCTCGAATTTTACCCCTAATACAAAATGTCTTAACCTTATGCTTACATGCTAACAACAAAAGACAGATTAATACAATAATACAAAACATGATGCTTCCTATACCAATACTTCTATTTTCTAGGGCACTGAAGTTATCATTTTCACTAAAAAATTCACTTCCACTTCTCTGCAATAAGTAATTCAGGAACTGGACATTTGTAAGATCAATCTCGTTCAGATTAATAGGTCTCCTTGGTATCTCTGAAGTATTCGTCTGTAATTTGGGTAAGTTGATCACTGGAAACTTCTTGTAAAATACTTCATTTCCTTGATTCTGTCGTTTCTTTAGCTTGAAATCTTTTATCTTAACTTCGCAATCATTGTCTATAGTTAACAGGTATGTTCCATACACAGTTTCTTGTTTTATTTCATCTTCACAATACTTTGTAAGAAGCGTTTCAGTTTCCGCATAAATGATCCAATGGTTAGGCTGTATAGGGTTGACTTTTACTCCATCGATGGTAACAGGTACTGGATGACAACTCGAGATATTTGTGGAAAATTTCATCAAACTGGTGATACAATCGTCTTCGATTAGCAGTGACATCTCGTGCTCGTAGCACAGGTAACGGTTCTCATCAATTTCCCGGCATGACTGGGAGAGCGGCCTAGTTTTCAACCCTTTCACAAGGACATAAGGGTATTTGGGAAGGATGAAAGAGGTAAGACCACTGGATTTATCAAGGACAGGTAAGGGGATCAATCTATAGTAGTTAAAAACATCTTTCATAATTAAAGGTATGTGTAAAATAAATTTTATCTGATTTTGTTTCATGTACGCTTTTGTCTCTATACATTGCTCTATTTTAACTAAATTTTCGGTATTCACTGGGAAAGGTAATTTTTCTGACATCTCAATTTCCTTTAACAATACTAATAATTCTTCTGTATCCACTATTGAATGATGTAACAATTGAACTCTAGCAAGAGCTACGGCCGTTTCAATTTCATTTAATCTAACATAGAGCATTTGAAAGTTCTGTGAAAATATATTATAGAAATGAATTATTTTATTACTTACATGAAATAATTTAGATTCATTTAGAGTTCGGTGGATATCTTGCATATTTGCCTCAATTTGAGCGAAAGTACTTTTAGTTGAATTAGCTATTTGCGTAAATGCACCCACCATTTCGGCAACAATCGTTAATTTATGTGACAGCGCATTTTGCTTAGTTTTTACTTGTTGAATTATTTTTTCATACATAACAGCATCGTCGTTATCGAGATTACCGGTAATAGTCTTAATCAATGTACCAAGGGGGTTCAGTAAACCGCGTTTCACTCTTACTGATGGGATCAATTGTCGATATTTTTCTATAGTTATGTTCATGACATAATCTGCCTGTTTACCTACTTCAATAAAATCTGAATCAAAACCTTTAGTATCATAACAACCTGCTACTTGCCTTTTTAACCTTAAATAGCTATCTATATTTAATTCCAATTCATCCTGGAGTAAACCTAAATCTAAGATCTTGATGATAGTCCACACGTCATGACTAATGACAGCTTGACCTTCCTTTACAGGTAGCAGACCCGGGTTCTTGTCAATCTGCTGCAGATGAAGGGCCTGGCTTCGGATCACTAGGACCGTTAGCAGAATCAACCTGCGGAGGACGTCTGATATCTTTAATGGGAACTTTAGTATTCCGATTGTTAGTAGCAACGGGTACTATGTTTCTCTCTATGGCTCCGATAACTTGAGCTTTTTGATATCGTGGCTTATCCTTACTACGCCTAGTGTTCACGCCTTTAATAAACACTGTATCGCCTACATCTATGTCAAATTCCTTTTCACCGCCGCGTTTCTCGATTAAAGATCTCTTTTTGTCAATAATTTTATCCGTTAAATATTCATACAAAAATTTGGTTCTTCTAACATGTTCCTTGACCAACTGTTGAGTAAACTGTTTGTTAAAATCTACATAGAATGTGCTATTGGATTCAGTATGACCGAAAACTACTTCAAATGGGGTTAATCCTGTGGTAGAATGAATTGAATGATTGTATGACATTATAGCATAACACATGACAGAAGCCGCATCCGTTATTTTTTGTTCATATTTAGCAATGCGGTATATTTCAATCAAAGTTGAATGAAATCGTTCAACGATCCCCATAGAGTTGGGATTATGAGGAGTTCCTATATGGAGTTCGATTTTATAAAATGTTAACATTTCTTTCATGAGGGTGTTGTTAAATTCCGTGCCAGGATCAGAGCTGATTCTAGAAGGTGTCCCGTATAAGGAAAAGTATTTAATTAATGCTCTAACTGCTTCTGGAGTGGATTTCGTGGCGATCTCAAATGCTTGTCCTAATTTGCTAAAGGCATCGACTATGGTAAGGTAATATTTTCCATCAATTGAGAATGTATCGATGAATAGTTCTTGAAACGGTCTAATTTGTGTTTGGGATAACTGTAACTCTGGTTTAAATGGTTTTCTGTCGTATTTCATTTTCTTACAGATCTCGCATGAATTAATAATGCTAGCTACTGTTTGATCCATGTTTTTCCAATAAAAATGACGTTTTAGATGTACTAATGTTTCTTTAATTCCTCTATGACTATTTTTTCCTACATGATATTTAAGTACAGTATCTCGCTGTTCCTGTTCGTTGTTTAGATAAACTACTCTCTTTGTGCATTGGTAGAACTTCACAGTTCCTTTTTGAAATAGCAATAAGGAAACTTCTGAAAACTGTTTTCGGTGTAATTCGTTTTCGAAATAAAAGAAATACTTTATTTTAGGCCTAATATACGACTTCAGAAATCTTTTGATTAGTTCCGTGTTATTTAAAGGTAAAAATACCTCCAAAACCTTTTGTTTGTCCCTAGACAGATCTTTAACAGATAGTTCATCCCTGTTCCAGGTAAAAATCAATATTTGATTTGGCTTGGTGTCTATAGCCTCTTGTAATATAGACATACCGTCGGTATCAAGATCACGGGCAGAATGTACTGTGCCAATACTGTTATTATCGCGTCCCTCCGATGCGGTTGCTGTACTACTACCTAATGATGGATATGAATAGGGTGATCGCGGTCTATCAATGACACCATTCTCCGAGCCAGAAGATATAGTTATTGGAGAAGGTGTTCTCTCTCGTGGTGTTGAGGCGCGGGATGTTTTTCTTTGGGTTTTCCCACCGACATTTACCTCCATTGAGTCATTGTCATTACCGCCTAATGCATTTACCCTAATTCTTGACAAGGCATCTGCGTTTAAATTTTGTTTTCCTTGTTTATGGATTATGTCGTAATCGAATTCGGCTAATCTTAATTTCCAACGCGTCAATTTGCTGTTGGGTTCTGTAATTGATTTGATCCAAGTAAGTGGTCTATGGTCAGTGTAAATAGTGAACTTCCTTCCATACAAATAAGGTCGGAAATGTTTTGTTGCCCAGACTATGGCAAGTAACTCTTTTTCTATTGTACTATAGCGGGTTTCGGCGTCATTTAATGTTCGACTGGCGTATGCCACCGGTTTATCACTACCAATAGGTCCCTGTGATAAGACAGCTCCTATAGCGTAGTTGGAAGCATCCGTCGTCAAAACGAATGGTTTGCTATAATCCGGAAATTGTAAAAGCGGTGCATTTGTCAAAAGCTCTTTGCACTTTTCAAACGCATCGATAAACTCTTTCTTTGTTGGATCTATTTTGTTTTTCTTTTTCAAGCTCGATGTTAATGGCTGTGTTAATTTAGCGAAATCTTTAATAAACTTCCTATAATATCCTACCAAACCTAGAAAACTTTTGATTTCGGTGGATGTTCGTGGTAAAGGAAAATCTAAGACTGCCTTTATTTTGTCATTATTAGGCATAAGGCCATTTTTTGAGATTGTGTGTCCAAGATATAGTACTTCCTTACGAAGGAATTCGCACTTATCTAAAGTGACCTTTAAATTCGTTTGCCTGAGTCGCTCGAATATCTTACGCAGTTTCTCTACATGTTCATCCAGACTTGATGAAAACACTATGATGTCATCAAGATAAACCAAGCAATGGATACCTTGAAGACCCCTCAGGATGTTATCCATGGCCCTCTGGAATGTTGCAGGTGCTGTTTTAAGGCCAAAAGGCATTCTTTTGTACTCCCAATGACCTGTCTGCGTTGAAAATCCTGTTTTAGCTCTATCGGCCTCATTTACTTCAATTTGGTGATAGCCGCTAGCCAGATCTATCGTGCTGAAATATTGGGATTTTCCTATTTTATCAAAGAGATCGGTTATATTCGGCAACGGGTATTTATCGTCAATGGTAATCTCGTTCAGGCGTCGATAGTCGATAACCATTCTATATTTCTTTTCTCCTGATGCATCTGTCTTTTTAGGTACCAGATGGACCGGAGCGCTCCAAGGTGAGTGTGATTCTGTGATAACATTATCCGCTAATAGTTTGTCTACTTGTTTTTCTATTTCTTGGTTAATGATTGGTGGTTGTCTATAAGGTCGGATAAAAATCGGATCTTCGTTTGTGGTTCTAATGCTGTGTTTAACTTGATTTGTGAATGACAAGGGTATTTTATCGCAATAGAATATGTCTCGAAACTCGTGACATAGTTTAAAGATCTTATCATGTTCTTCCTTGTTTGTATGTTCTAACCTTAATTTCTTTAAATTATCTTTTAGCAAATAATCGCTTTTCATAAAATCATCTTTCATACAATTTACGAATGAATGTGAGGTAAATTCCGAGTCGAATTTAGTTACGTCGAATGGTTCCTGAAATGTCGCAATAAAATTTTCATTCGATGTGTTTTGAATGATTGTTTCAGCGAAATAATTTTCACATGAAACAAGGGCGGTAGGCATACGAACGCCATCGCCAAACTCTAAGAATTCTAATATTGCATCACCATGCTGTAAATTGGTTGGAATTTTTACTCTTGTTTCAGATCGTGGTGGTACGTCAATCTCATATGGTGGATTATATAAGATTGGAATCTGCGTGTTCCATGTCAACAACCGTTGGTTTCCCATGTCGATATTAGCTCCTAATTTCGCGAGGAGGTCTGATCCTATAAGACCATCATAACGACCATCTACATCATAAATGTAAAACTTATGAGGTAGTGTGCTTTTAAAGGTTTTGAGTAACGGTATAAATATCACTTCGTTATGAACGCTTTGAGCATGCGTACTCACTACAGTGAAAGGTTCGATGTACTTGAACTCACCGAAAAACTCATTAGCTTTCTCGGGGCTAATAAAAGATCTACTGCTTCCCGTGTCTATGAGGAATTTAGAATTAATTTCGGGAATACATATGTGTGGTAGTTTTAAAAGGCTATTGCAGTAATTTAAGTTAATTACCTCGTTGTCATCTTGGAGGCTGTTTCCTGAAAATCCTGCTGATAGGCAGCAGTTTCCTCATCAATGTTTTCAATGTTTTGGGAGTATTCTGTAG
The DNA here is from genome assembly GCA_963082625.1 of Pasiphila rectangulata. Lineage (NCBI taxonomy): Eukaryota > Metazoa > Arthropoda > Insecta > Lepidoptera > Geometridae > Pasiphila > Pasiphila rectangulata. The sequence continues at coordinate 3,845,002 of OY720244.1, read as the reverse complement.
GGATTTCTGTGAATTGTTCTGACTCTACATCATTGAACATGAATCCTTGATCATAGTCAGTGTAATAATCCTGTTGTGCCTGTTCGTCAGTGTAGTAGAGATCGTTTGTCGTCATATTCTGACGTATAGGGGCTGTTCGCATAGTTACATCCGATTCCTGTAACCTAGGTTCTTGTATTTGTCGTTGATTAAATTTATAATTGTTATTTGCTTGGGGGTGGTTTGGAATACCAAACTTAAAGTTTTGTTGCTGGGGGATGCCAAATTTAAAGCCACCGTGTTGGAATGGGGCGCGTTGCGCGGGTGCTTGTCCGAAGTTACGATAGGGTACATTTTGGGGTATACCAAAACGATAGCCCTGCGTGGGTGGTGCAAATCTCATTTGTTGCACAAAGTTTGGTCGGAATCCAGTGTTATTTTGTTGTGGAATCCCGAATTTAAAATTATTTTGGGGTCTGAAATTAGTGTTTAAAGAATTAAACATCGGCTTAAAACCTTGTGGTTGTGGCACTGAATTAAGTTTGACTTGATCCTGCGAATAAGGGGGTTGTGCATTTGACGATGTTTGTCTTAAAATTTTGCTTTTCATATCGTATTGGAACTTGAAGTTAACTTCCTCCGTAACAATACTCAAGGCATTTTCTAAAGATGAGCAACCCTTAAGTCGCACTATTCTAATCATGTCTTCAGGTAAGTTATACAAAAACACATTGAGCGCAGTGTTGTTGTACACTATCATTTTTGCTGCTTTTACACCTTCGTCTGTAAGTCTGTTTACCTTAGCGAACAACGAACTTCTTACTCTTTGAACTCGTTGACAAAACTGTATGTATGATTCGTGTGTTTTTAATTTTAAATTCTCTAATTCAATAGCTATGCATTCTTCAGAACGCGGGTCACCGAAATGTTGGGTAAGCAGGTCTTTTAATTCCTCGTATGTGGAAATATTAGGGTGGTCGCTTAGTAGAGCAGCGGCTCTACCTGAGAGTCTACTCGATATGGCATGAAATAGGTAAACATTTTGGTTTACATTTCCTGCGATTTTACTGCCATTGTACACATATTCACATTTATTAATAAATAAATTTAAAAGGTTTTCTTCCCCTTCGTATTTAGGGATTAATGACAAGGTTTCCTTTGGGATACATTTGAATTCCGTCATTTTAATAATCTATCACTTAATTTAATTCTTAGCTAATTGAATTACCGATTTTTGTGTAAAACAATACTATTAAATCTAACACTTAATTAATTGAATTACCGATTTATGTGTAAAACAATACCATTAAATCTAACGCTTAATTAATTGAATTACCGATTTATGTGTAAAACAATACTATTATATCTAATACAAATAAATCTACGCTTTAAGAAAATGCAAAAATATGTAGAGGTTGTACACATCAAACAAAATCAGATAAACGCAAATCTATAGGCTCGACGATTTATGTTCGAAGGGGTAGGAAAGACACAGGAATATGAAAGACAGGAAGTGAAAGGTTTACTCACCAGCTGCTCGATCCCATGTCCTCCAGGTGAAACTGCTTGTAATCACTCTGAATTCACGTGCTTTTCCCGGGGGAGTCGAATTTGTTTGGTTCGTATTCTCCGCGATCGCTGATTTTCGAGGAAAACGCGGAAAATATCCGATAGGCTGCGCCAGACTTGTTCGGGGAAAGCGTGGAAGACTTTTTAAAAAACGTAATTATAATTAAAGGAGAATTATTTAATTAACGTCTTTACAAGTGGTGGTTACAAGCAAGAATGATCTCCAGTCTTATAATCTAACTTATCCTAAGAGGGCTACATTGCTACATCAGCGGAATGTCACCTACCGCAAGCCGGATGGCTTGTCGACACCGTGGGCGAGTTTCTATGAATTTAGTCTGTGTTTATATAATATAATATCTGTTATTCTGATTACATTGTAATGACTGCTTACTTTGTGGCTATGTGAATGTAGGTAATATAACTAAGTACTTAAAACAAAAAGAAAACAATACAAACTATCAACTATAATTACAAAAGTGTACCTTTTGCAAGCAATGATTTTTTGACAGAACTGACTGATGCACCAAAAATGTCAAATATACTACGATTGTTATTGTAATTCATAGACATACGGCGAATTGGTGAATAATGGCCGTAGTTAGTGCGACAAGCCTTAGTGAAAAAGGACTTTCTAATATCGACGCGACTGTTTTGACGTGGTATTGAGAAGTTCAGCATATGTAGCAAGTCAGGGCAGTCAATGATACCTCGAACAATCTTAAGGAGAAAAATTGCGTCCGCCACTTCTCTTCTCAGGTAAAGAAGACTAATGTTGTAATACTCTAGCCTTGAGTGATAGGAAGTTAGTATACGACACCGATTATCTGCGTAGGTGAGATGGTAGAGAAATCGTTTTTGAATCCTTTCTATTCGGTTACTATGAACATCATAAAAAGGACTCCAATATAAGGAATTATAATAATAAAATAATAATAATAATAGAAAGTAGATGGAGAGCGCGGCCTCGACGGCGCCGCCGCCGGGCACGAGGCGGCCCGACTCGAGCACGTCGTGACACTCACCAGTGTAGTGGCGAAGTTCTCCAAGTAGATGGAGAGCGCGGCCTCGACGGCGCCGCCGCCGGGCACGAGGCGGCCCGACTCGAGCACGTCGTGACACTCACCAGTGTAGTGGCGAAGTTCTCCAAGTAGATGGAGAGCGCGGCCTCGACGGCGCCGCCGCCGGGCACGAGGCGGCCCGACTCGAGCACGTCGTGACACTCACCAGTGTAGTGGCGAAGTTCTCCAAGTAGATGGAGAGCGCGGCCTCGACGGCGCCGCCGCCGGGCACGAGGCGGCCCGACTCGAGCACGTCGTGACACTCACCAGTGTAGTGGCGAAGTTCTCCAAGTAGATGGAGAGCGCGGCCTCGACGGCGCCGCCGCCGGGCACGAGGCGGCCCGACTCGAGCACGTCGTGACACTCACCAGTGTAGTGGCGAAGTTCTCCAAGTAGATGGAGAGCGCGGCCTCGACGGCGCCGCCGCCGGGCACGAGGCAGCCCGACTCGAGCACGTCGTGACACTCACCAGTGTAGTGGCGAAGTTCTCCAAGTAGATGGAGAGCGCGGCCTCGACGGCGCCGCCGCCGGGCACGAGGCGCCCCGACTCGATTACGTCGTGACACTCACCAGTGTAGTGGCGAAGTTCTCCAAGTAGATGGAGAGCGCGGCCTCGACGGCGCCGCCGCCGGGCACGAGGCGGCCCGACTCGAGCACGTCGTGACACTCACCAGTGTAGTGGCGAAGTTCTCCAAGTAGATGGAGAGCGCGGCCTCGACGGCGCCGCCGCCGGGCACGAGGCAGCCCGACTCGAGCACGTCGTGACACTCACCAGTGTAGTGGCGAAGTTCTCCAAGTAGATGGAGAGCGCAGCCTCGACGGCGCCGCCGCCGGGCACGAGGCAGCCCGACTCGAGCACGTCGTGACACTCACCAGTGTAGTGGCGAAGTTCTCCAAGTAGATGGAGAGCGCGGCCTCGACGGCGCCGCCGCCGGGCACGAGGCAGCCCGACTCGAGCACGTCGTGACACTCACCAGTGTAGTGGCGAAGTTCTCCAAGTAGATGGAGAGCGCAGCCTCGACGGCGCCGCCGCCGGGCACGAGGCAGCCCGACTCGAGCACGTCGTGACACTCACCAGTGTAGTGGCGAAGTTCTCCAAGTAGATGGAGAGCGCGGCCTCGACGGCGCCGCCGCCGGGCACGAGGCGGCCCGACTCGAGCACGCGGCGCACGGCGCACAGCGCGTCGTGCGCGGAGCGCTCCATCTCGTCGCAGTACGCGTCCGTGGGCCCGCGCAGGATGATGGACGCGGCGGTGCGCGCGACGGGACTGTTGGGTGTACACACATATCATGTTACTATATTCAATTATCGCTTGGAAAACGCAAGTGGGGCAGAGTTTCGGATGACACATTTCGCTGCGTAAACCCATACTATTGCGTACTTCAAGGATTCATAATAACTTTTAGGATTCCTATAATGAAATTACCCCTTGATAAGAATGAGCTGGTCGTCGCAGATCTGTTCTTGCACCACCTCGGCGGCCTCACCGATCATGCTGGCCTCAAACACTTCCTCGCCTGCAAAGGAAACAAGTGTGTTAGCTGGTGTTCTTTAAAATGTACCCGTCTTTTGATTTTTTTTTGCATTTTTGACGCAATTACTCAAGAGGTAAAACCTTTTGACGACCTCTGTAGCACAGTTGGTTTAATAGCCAACTAAGATGTGGGTTGCAGGTTCGATTCTCGCAGCGGGACAAATGTTTGTAAGTTTTCTGCAGATATCAGAGTCTCAGCTCTGGTTATTTTTACAAGCTTTTATTTAGCTTGCCCTGTATGTATGTAACTATGTTTGTTCGCGGAATCTTGCAACTCAATTTTGAAGCAGATATCTTCAACCAATTGAGCTGAAATTTTGTATACATGTTTACTTTGGATGACAATGCATGGACAGCTATGTGACGTCACTCTGAATCCAACATGGCGGAACACCCAAGATGGCGGACAAGTTATTTTTAATGGACTCCTATACTATGGGTATCAAATGAAAATGCTTGCTGAGAATAATTCGAAAATGAAATGACGATACTCTGAATCCAACATGGCGGACTAGTTATTCTTAATGCACTCCTATAATATGGGTATTAAACGAAAGGCCTTGCTGAGTGTTACTCGAAAAATTAAATGACATACCTCGAAATCCAACATGGCGGTATACTCAAGATGGCGGACTAGTTATTCTTAATGAACTCCTACAATATGGGTACCAAATGAAAGGCCTTGCTGAGAGTTACTTGAAAAATTATATGACATCACTCTAAATCCAACATGGCGGTCATGAGATGAACAGACAAGAAACCAACTGTGCAGTGATAACTAAATAGTAAAAAAAAACTTTTTAACAAACAAGCTTTTATATAAACGTACCCACTAAATATAATAAAATAAACATTTTCCATTAAAGTTTAATGTCAACTTAAAATGTCTTTCCACAATATATTGTAAGCCATCATTTAAAATAAATTCAGTAATCCATGTATTCACTATGTCTGAAAGCAAGCTTTGCACCTTTTTGTAACCTAGTATTCACTATTCTTGTTATTTACTGTCATTAATAGTAACTTTTACAATATTTTAACAGCAATCTCATGCATTTTATTTGATATTTTCAAATGTAAACAGTTCAAGTACTAATTTGCGAGAATCTTGTGAACATGTATTGACAGTAAAGTGACTTTTGACAACTGGTCTTGACGTTGACATTTCGTTTTAAATCATTCCATGGTATTTGTCACAGTATGGCCACAATTAAAATAATTTATAATAAACGTTACGAATCGGATACGTTAAGACTAGTGCTGCCATCTGTCGCTGGAGGGCCGGCATGACGAATGTCGGTAGGCCCGACCAAGTGAAGGTGGCAATAGAACAAGGCTATAAATTAAGAAGAAACAGCTCTCTTTTCCTTTTCGTCCGCTGATGAATAAACTGGTATTGCTGCTGCTTCTGTCTTTCATTCAACAATATGTAATAAAAAAGCTTCTTGCGAGATTTAAGCTGGTACTCGTATTTACATTGTTTGAAAAAAAAAGTTAAATCAATTAGATCAAGTTACAGGTACACAGGTTAATCTCGCGACAAGCCTTATTAATACATATTATATTGTGGAAAGACGTTTTAAGTTGACATTAAACTTTAATGGAAAATATTTAATTTATTATTTTTAGTGGGTACGTTTATATGTATAAAAGCTTGTTTGTTAAAAAGTTTTTATTTTACTTTTAATTTATTCCATGTGTGGATGTATTTACGAATTTTATGAACCGTGCACAGTTGACTAATGCGTATTGGTTACGTAATTCCCGAAATTATTAGTCGATCAGATAAACGACTGAAAACCATAATAATAAAAGTCCTCCTAACAGCTACGGCGACATTATTTCTGCTTATGGGTGTCAAAGAGATGACTTATGTAGCCAATTCTGACGTTAAACGTGCGTGCGAACAGCACACGTTAATCCTCACCAAGTGAGGGAAAGAAGCGAACAAAAAAACCTTACTCTTCCCTTCTATTCATTGATACAATATTTGTCTTAATATTATGCTTAATTTAATGTCCGCAAGGATATGGCGGTTCACACACTGCCACGCATCACGCTGCATGTTGCGTGAATGCGTCTTCTAACGTTGGATGTAAGTATCTCCGTGATGCATCTACGCGCGTTTATGCAGATCACGCGCTCAAGCGCGGAGAAACATGCATCCCCGCGCTTAGGTGCGGGGCGAGACGCAAAGTATGGCATACCGAGTCCCGCAGTCTAGCGAACAGCTTTGAATTAAATGAGTCAGAGCCGCCGTGAATCCACAAAACGCAACTGCGCGCGTGAGTGCGTGAAAAACCCGCACGATGATGCAGATCTGCACTCCCGCATGTACGCGCGTAGGTGCGTCGACACGCAACATGCAGCGTGGTGCGTGGCAGTGTGATAACCGCCTATTTGATAGTTTTGATATTGCAAGATGACTTAATTTCTTATCGTGGCTGAACGGAGCAACACTCGGCCAAGGGTCACGATCATTCAAATAATCATCTATGGAGTAATAAGCTTTTTCACTGAGATTTTGTTTTATATAAAGCTTAAACCTATGAATCGATAGTTCGGTTACCTTAGACGGAAGCTTATTATAGAAACGCACACTGTTTCCCATAAATTATTTATTTACTTTTTGGAGCCTAAATTTAGGGTTGTGCAATTTATATTTGTTTCTTGTATTAATGCTATGCACATCACATCTCTTCATAAAATTATTTTTTATGTTTGTGTGCATACAGTGTTCGCTTCTTTACCTAACTCGCGTGACATCTATCTCAAGTGAACTGATTCAATTATGTGCTTTCTTCTATTAACCTGTGTTGTTTTATTTTGTAACATGACGCTTGAGTTGAATCAATGCGATAATACAGACGCCTGAATGTACCAAGTGTTCCTTACCCTCCATATTAGTCAACGACGTCAGGAATGTAGCGCCGGTGGCCTTGGCGATCCTCTTCAGGTCGTTCTTCTTGCAGCGCCTGACGCCCATGGCGTTGTTCTCCGAGAAGTACTTGAGGCAGAGGTCGTCGATGCCGCCCGAGCAGAGGATGACGTTGACGCCGGTCGCGAAGATCTTCTGCAGGCGCTCCTTGGTGATGTCCAGCTCGCGCGCGCGGATGGCTTCCAGCTTCTCCGGGTCGTTGACGAGGATCTGGCCAGGGGAGTTTACTTTTATAATCCGTTATTTAGATAGCTTCTATGACACGGCTCTGGCGAGTATTATAGTCAGGAACTATAATACCAGTCATGAGTGTAAGTACCTACATGCTACAGTATTACTGATAGCCCCCTTTGTAGGGAATGCATGACAGCAGAGGAGACAGCCGCGCACGTACTCCTGGAGTGCAACAGCGTGGCGTCTCAAAGAAATCAATACCTCGGGGAGCCGGGGACGCCCAGGGAGGCCTGCGCCGACACTGCAAAGCTGCTGGCTTTCCTGGAGGACATCGGGTGGCTGGACTAAGCAAACGCCGTTCGACACGCAAAAAGGGCCCATCAGCGGCCTAGTTGGGGAAACTAGTCCGCTCACCAAGTACCTACATGCTACATACCTTCATAATTTTATGCCAGAAAGGTTTAAGTAAGAATTGTCTTAGTTTATTAGACGTTTAAGAATATTTGGATTTTAGATACTTAAATTTAGATTGTAACAAACTTAGAAATACATTTACATTCTATATATTTATTTTGTTTATTTACATTGGAATCGGCTAAAACTGTATTTAGTTAAGATTACATTTTATGATAACAATCTTAAGATAGTCATTGAGTAACTATAGATAACGCCTGTGAACTATGGAAGAGCAAGACGTCCTGCTGTAATACAGTCTACACTAGTACAGAGCATAGTGGCTTGACTACGGTACGGCTAACTATAAGCACTAAAGCTCTTATTGTTAACTTTGTGATCATATCTTTGTACTTAGCAGTTTAAGTTGTACCAATTGTTTAGTTTTAATGTTTCTTTCTGAATAAACTATTCTATTCTATAATCTCAAACTGATTGCGCAACGCAATTGTGAAAACAAAACACTGATGGTGATGAAGATCGTCACGTCAGAGTAATTTAAAGAGGAAAGATTTGTATTTTGTATTGTTATAGCGAACAAAATAAAAAACTACTGAACCAATTTCAAAATGCTTTTACCATTCGAATGCTACACTATCCCTAAGCAACATAGGCTATATTTTATCCCCATATTCCCACTGGAGCGGGAACTACGCGGATGAAACCGCGGAGTGCGGCTAATTCTAATTCTAGGGGGGGTTACCAGATCTGCACTGACGTCCCGCATTGGGGTGTATTGTGCATTGTCCCCCGAGGTGCTGCCTCGACCCTAACCTAACCAGCCCAACTCCTTGAAATACCGGAGAAGGACTCGGGGTTGCCGGCAGCATTCCATGAGCATCCCCGAAGGGTATGCAAATGTTGTGGAAGAAGAAGGGCATGACTCCATGAGCTGGAGTGCGGCTAGTAAACAATAATAAGACAGTAAATAACCTGAACTCCCATCTTCATCTTAGTCTTCTGCAGCGAGAAGTCGAGGCAGGCGATCTTGGCGTTGAGGATCTTCTTGGGCATGGCTTGCGACGCCACGGTGCAGTTGAGCGCGTAGCCCTTGATGAGCACGCTCTCGCGGGCGCTGCGCCCGTGCGCTTTCAGGATGTTGACGGCCTGCAATATTATTCACATTTTATTTATGGTTTCAGTGCACAATTCACACATTGAGAAGGCATTGAAGCCTATTTTTAAGCAAACATTTTAAGAAACGAGTTTTATCACTTCAACTGTATGTTTGTTACGCGATTGCTCCGCCAAATTATGAATGGATTTTGATAATTATTTTTTATAAGCTAGGTAATTTTTAATCTCTGTCTGTGTTTGTTACAGGTAGTATCAGGAACGAAAGAAAAAAAGACTTTCAATGGCATATAGCTATGTTATAAGAAGTAGCTTATGCTACTAATATAATAAGAAATTTGTTAGGGTTTCGCGTAAGAAAATTAAACGCAGACAATGGCGCGGGCAGCAGATTATTCTTATAAATGTAACACATTATAATTTAGGACAATATACCTTGATGGGGTAAGCAACATTTCCTCTTGTGTCTTGGATCTTGATGGCTTGGACGGCGTCAACAATAATTTCAGAGAAGAAGTCTGCATCACTGATGTTATGGTTCAGGAAAGAAAAGTGTTATGTTGATTATTTTTATTATTGTTAACTTAGAACAGGCATGATGGCAGGCTATGAATATCTAAATTCTATTCACACTTCACTTAAATAATACAAAAATAGACACTTGTGCTTTTTCAAAATCATCATCATCATGATTTCAGCCCGTTTGCACCCACTGCTGAGTATCGTCATTCATCATTTCAGCCATAGGACGTCCACTGCTGGACATAGGCCTCCCTCATGGATATCCAGTTATTCCGGTTGGAAGCGATCTGCATCCACCGTCGACCTGCGGTCTTCACCAGGTCATCATCCCATCTTGTTGGTGGACGTCTTACGCTGCGCTTGCCGGTCCGTGGCCTCCACTCGAGAACTTTTCGGCCCCATCGGCCATCTGTTCTGCGAGCTACATGGCCTGCCCATTGCCACTTCAACGTGCTAATCCGTTTGGCTATGTCGGTGACCCGAGTTCTTCTACGTATCTCCTCATTTCTGATTCGATCACGTAAAGAAACCCCAAGCATAGCCCTCTCTCTACTGCTGAGTATAAGCCTCCTCTTTAATGCGCCATTGTTTACGGTCCCTTGCGATTCTCGTCCACTGACTCCCAACAGCACTAATAATGTCATTGGACCAACGGGCGGGTCGTCTGCCTCTAGGTCGTACCATGTCTCTTCAAAATATTAAAGCATAATATAGGTATAACACAGAGGGCTCGTGACGTCATAACCAAACCATAAACTATACCTAAGCACTTGATTTTTCGACAATATGTATCGCCGCTATTTTTTCTGATCTTGATCTTGATGAAAAAATATACATGTCCAAAAGTTTAATGCTAATCTACATGATGGACCAAGAATTTTAATTTAGTCCTCTCACTAGTCTATTCTTCTAACAATGCACTGTAATTATTAAAAAAATCTAATTCAGAGGGGTTGAGACCCACATTGGTAAAATTGTTTCTTGAACAGAACCCTTGCCTGGGTTCAAACCCCATCTAAATGATACCAAATTTTAATTTCCTTGAAATGCTTAAGTTGTTTTAAAAAGGATACGCTCCCATAAGCTTGGATGACATAGAGGTCTTGGCGGCATTGATGATTGAGGGTCTGCCGAGAGACTCCACGGAAACTGTGAGGTTGTCTTGGATGTACTTGACGGCTTCCTTGCAGGCCAGGCGATAACCGGAGATAATGCTTGTCGGGTGGATCTTGTTCTTTACCAGATCATCAGCATTCTGAAAGTAAGAAATTAAATACATACATTAGATACAAACAAACCATATGGACGTAGAAAATGGTAGGGTTACTAAATTGAATAAAATCAAAATCATTCACTTTGTTTTCTTTGTTTGTTACAAAACTTGGACACATCCAATAAAAACATAAGTCTAAAAAAAGTAAGCCTATATTCCGCAGATGCTGCAGTGCCTAGGACATTCTTAGATGATTAGGCTTGCCCAGCACCTATACCAACCTCCTAGATTAGTCGGCTGTTAGTCAGAGGGAAGAACAGGTCTGAAGCTGGCTAAGCCGTGGGTTTCCTCACTATGTTTTCCTTCACCATTAAGCATGTGTTAAATGTGAACATATATTTTTCAACAAAAAAAAATCCATTCTTTCATGGCCAGTATCAGACCTACAACCATTGGATTGTCATGGTTCACAACACTCGGGGAAACATGGCCATCTTAAGGTAAATAGAATTAACATATTTATTTTTAGAAATTACCTTGAGTAGTTCGGCAGCTATAATGACAACAGATGTGGTGCCATCACCAACCTCCTCGTCTTGTAGTTGAGCGAGCTCTACCAGTACTTTGGCAGCGGGATGCTCAACTTCCAACATTCTGTTAAACAATTCCAAGTTTAGTTGATAGAGCTCTCATCTCATGCCAGTCTACAAAGTATTCACTCTTAGCCACAGGACTCCTGTCACATCCAGACCAGAGAAGGGAGGCAACATTCTACCGCCACCCCATGACATCCAAGTATTTACTTTATGACAATGTCATAATCAAAATTAAAATCTGGTAACACTTATCATAATATTTTTGGATAAGGTGGTGTTATTCAAACATGAAAATTGTTTATTTAGTGTGAAGGCCTAGGCCCTTTTAAAATTCATCAATTTACAAAATAAAACAGACAAATTATTGAATAAAGCACATAACTGAATTAGTTCACTTCAGATGACACACAAGTTAGGAAAAGAAACAAGATTCATCATCATTTTAGCCATAAAACGTCCATTAATGAACAAAGGCCTCCCTCATGGGTCTCCATGAGGGGTAGTTGCCATACTCACCATGCTTGGCAGGCGGGTTGGCGAATGCAGTATGGGATGTTGATATATGGAAAGATGCTGCTGCCCATCTTTCTGAGGTATCCCTTAGCAGGCTTTTACTGCATCTACAGGCATGAGAGGAGGGGCAACATTCTACTGCCGGCGCCCCACGGCAAACAGGTTAGTTCAACACATTATTCATCTTTTGTTTTAAGTTTGGAGTGGATGCTGCAGATGCTGTCCAAAGTGGTTTGCCTGTTAGGAAATTTGATATTTTAAAATATGCTTTATTGGAAAGATTGGGTTTGACAACATTTATAAATTGATTCAATGATAACTTTGGCAACTCACTTCAGAGTTTGTTGTAGAAGCATCTACATAGCTTTTATAAGATATTTTAACCATATGGAGCCTCATAGTAGGGCACTGCAAAGTTTATTTTTATTTTATGTTGTGATTGTGTATTGACAAAAAGAGATCCTTTCCAAGACTTTTTTTTCATTTTGTATTCTGGATTTTGGCAATCTGTTTTGTCAACAATAGTCCAATGTGCTGTTTGAGGAATTCTCTAGACATGACATTCAATAGAGACTTGTCCAGTCAGTTATCTCTCAGTCCATATGAACTAAATCTTTCTGCTAGGCTTTGTATGCTGCGTCATTTCAGACTTTTTGGGAAAAATAATATACATTGGTAATACTTACTTGAGAATAGTAGCACCATCATTTGTAACTGTGACATCTCCAATATCATCAACCAACATTTTGTCAAGTCCAACTGGGCCCAGGGAGCTTTTAACTATGTTAGCAATAGCTGCTGCAGCCATCACTGAAACAAGCATTATTTTTTTAAGATATTTTCTAAAAAAGGTTAACACTTAATTCAAACATTGTTTCTGAACTGATCAATGACTAACAAAGCTTAGGTTATTTTCAAAAAAGTTTAGTACTTAGACCAGTGTTTTTATGATTTTTCGTAATATTTTAGGGATAAGGGAGTGGATAAAAGTAGTTTTGTAACAGTTTACAAGGAATTGTGAGAATTATTAACGAAAATATAACCATCAGTCGCGGTGCATGTGATCTGCCGGGGTGGAATCACCTCATGTGTTTTGGTCTCTAAAACTCACCATTTTGAGTTCTGACGGGTTGTCCTGAGGACCTGGTCCCTGCGACGGATAACGCTGTGGCTAAAGTAGACATATTTTGCTAGTAATTCACAAGAAAATTCATAAAATCAACCACCCGTCACACTTTTGTTTCTCGAAGAAATTTACAATGTTGCCAGATTGGAAATATTGGTTTTGATATTGGTTTGACATGACAGCTAAAGTTATTATTGCTATATCATAATAAAAAATTAAGTAATAGAATTATGTATGTACCATAATCTACCAAAATATACCAAAAACGTGTTAAAACCGGAATAGCCGTTGATTTTTTAAAATATGGGTTTAATTTATTGGGGCAATAATAGACCTACAATGATTGAGGTATGACTGAATGTTCGTTTTACATGGTAGAATTGGCTAACTGTACGAGGCCATAATCCTTGAGTTCCCTTCCTACCTAGTTCGAGTTGATGATTTTGACCTTGTGGGTCTCGGTTGGTGTGCCTAAGGATAGTAGCTAGGAAAACTGGTAAAACTGCAAAAAGTAGCAGGTAAGTGAATTATTTTTCTTTGGCTACCTACCTGCAGGCAGCAGAGATACTTAGAAGGACTTTAGCTCTGTAGTGCGATTAATAAATAAATAAGTTGAGTAATTTATCTTGCAGTTGCCATTATGATCTATCTAAAGCGGAAAGGATGATAATACTCGTAGGTATTAGGTGATGGACAAGCCTAATTTCATCAACAATGTCCAAATCACATCTAAATGTAATATAAGATCTTTATATCACATCTATGACATACAAGAATACTACATAACTATTTAATAATACTTTACCCACCCCATACAGCATGATATATCTACCAGTTGCTGACGCTCTTTATAATCATCATCGTGAACAATAGATGTAAAAAGGCTAAAGGTATATCCTATGAAAGAGCTTTGGCAGACAACAGGTTTTGAAAGTTAAGTCAAAGGCATTAGCTACATACTCATTACATCAAGTTGTCTTCGCATACCAACCAGATAGATTGTGGGACCTGGGAGGTTCCTGCCTACCTTTCATATTTATTTTAAAACTTCAACCTTTGTCGTTACGGGAAGGTTATCACTTATTTTTGCACAAGTCAGGGTCAGTGCTTTATCCTTTCCGATAAATGTAAATTAATTAATCATCGACGTCATTTTTTAAAACTCGCTCCGTGGTGGGCGAACTAGTTGGTTACAGGTTCAATTCCGGACAATCGTTTTGTGACTTGATCTCCATTTTTGGATGCGTACCGTATACCTACTTAGAATAGCTTAGTCGGGATTAAAAAAAAAGTGCCAATTAATGCCTACTCCTGCAAACTCTATCAATTAGGTATCTACTTACTTATGAAGCTACTACAGCAAGGTGACCTTTTATTTACGGTGGGAAAATGCATGTTATATCTCTTCTGTCCGAGGAGAATCAAAGGGGTATGTTGGTCTCACCACTGCTACTAACAAAGTGTTAGTGGACAGAGGCATACCAACTAAAAACCCATCGTTGTTCCGCCTTTCACCTTAGCGCCAGAGCGTCGTCGAACCATTCGTCACCGGACAATTCGTTCGACGGCGCACAAGCACTTGACAGGGTTGCGGGTTCCCGGTTATATTCGACCTCTACCCTGTCGGTGATCATCCGTCTTAGAAGGATCCTTCCTGAGCGCCTCTGAGGCGAGAGATGTTCTATATTGGTGTCGACATTTTGAGACCTGTGCAATGCCGGGGTGATTCTCCACGCATCACCACTCGGCTGGTCTCCAAAAATATATAAGATAACATTCTACTGCCTTCGATGCAAGGCAGATTTCATTTAACATCATAATAATAAAATAATTCTGTGTTAAAATGTTGGCATCTAAATTGAGTTTGTATCGGAGTACAAGATTCGATTATTTAATTATTATAAGGAAAGTTTAGGTACTCGTATGGTAGGTACATACATTCAAAAAACTTATTGGAGTTAGTGGGTGGGGTAATAATAATATCTTAATTTTCCCATTGCCTCCACCAAATATGCCAGTCCCGGTACCGGGAAGAAATCTGACGCGTTATAAGTACTAATCTTTCTAGGGTCGGCTGATGCAATCCGTTCCAAATTTTGTGTAATAATAAAGGCAATGTAACATGAAGAATACTCAGTTACTAATATGTATTTACACCATTTTGTTAATTGGATAGCATTAAGACACTTTCTCAAAATCTGACACAGACTTACCTACATCTGAATTAAAAGATTGCCATAAAAACTTGTTATAAATTCATCAGTCAACATTAAAAAATGCTTGGCTTTTGATGCTAAAAATGTTGCAATTCTTACGTAATTCTGTTAGCAATTTTAATACGCTTTGATTTTTTTTCCTATCGCAATATTCAATTTATAATGCCACCCTTCTGCAAAGTTTCAATGGCAAAAGCACCAAAATTCATTAGAATGAATGTAAATTAATTATTACGCAATTACGCGGCATAACAGCACGCACGAAGGTTACATGGTGACAATGTTTCAAAGGGTTTTAAATATTTTTTTTATAAAAAGTGAAAAAGGACATGAATTAACTAAGTACGACAAATAAAATCCAATAGCTATTTTGGCTTACACATTATGAATGTGGGTGAACTCAGATATACAATACAAGTAATGATTAGGCATAACAATTATAAGGCTTTACGGAACCTTTTTTTTATTTCCTTACTGGAATGTAGTATGGGACGATCGCTTCATAAGGCAGTTGTTTTGTTTACCCCCGACAAAAATAGGTGAGTTATAAGCTTGACCGCTACGTGTGTGTCTGTCTCTGGCACCATAGCTCATAATCGAGTGGACCGATTTGCATGCAGTTTTTTTATTTATAATCAGGTTTTCGGGCGGTGGTTCTCAAACATATTTTATCAAAAATCTGTTAAGAAGTTGACAAGATATGGGGGGTGATAGAGGGGATGAACAATCGAATGTTTCCATATATACCTGAGTTGGTTTGAGTATCAAATGAAAGGAAATGATGTGTGGAATGAAAAATTGCAAAAATTATATAGAAAATCTGTCGAGCAATCGAATGTTTTTAAATATATCCAAGAGTGGTATCAAATGAAAGGGATTATAGATTGAAAAATTGGAGGGTACACATTACAAAAACAATTTAGGTAACCTCCGAGAAAAAGGAAAAGGTAAAGTGTTACTTAAAAATTTAGATAAATTTTATGAACTTGTTTTAAATCAGCTCAAATTTCAATTTAGATCGTCTACGTTTGACAGTGAGATCCGTGGAACGTGATCCCAAGTGGTTTAGTCCGTCCCTTAGTAAACTTATAACTATGAAAATAAATATGAATATGACGGCTAAGCTTCTACGTTAAATAATTGAAGGGATCCTGTACCAGTAAAATCTTGTACAACTGGTACAAGAAAACAAATGTTTCAATGAGTCCATGTTGCTTTATTTAATGATTATAAGTAAAGTTTAGGTACTCGAATGGTAGTACATACATTCAAAAAACTTATTGGAGTTAGTGGGTGGGATAATAATATCTTAATTTTCCCATTGCCAAATCCAAAATCCTAAATCTTGTACCACTGGTACAAGAAAACAAATGTTTCAATGAGTCCATGTTGCTTATTTAAAATAAATTGAGTGACTGATTGTTCTTTCTACACGTTAAAACGTTATACTAGCCTTTTTAAGGTTTCGCAGTAAAACAAGAAACCCTTATAGTTTTGCTTTGTCTTTCTGTCTGTCTGTCCGTCCGTCCGTCACCGGCTTTGCGAAGAGACCTTAAGGATGAACGAGTCGCTCATCTTTCCATACAAACGTGGAAGGGTGCGCTCCACTGTTTGACGTTAACCATCCAACACTAAGGATTATATCAATTTATCTCGTCATAATCTATGTTTTTATACACCCCAAACCGTAAAAAAAGTATTTATTTTAAAAATACAAGCTTCTAAACTTTCGTATTTCATCACTGATTTTAGCCCAACTTTGGACGAAACTAAATAATATAAGGAGAAAGAAAACTCAAAAATAAATACCGTTCCGACATAGTATAATAAAATTATTCAAAAGTTGAAATAAATGTTATTTTGAAAAGATTACACTCAAGTTTTTCTATAATAACCCTTGTGCTAAAAGTCTATTCACATATTTTTGCGCGGTCGGTTTAGGAATAAATCATTGTGCATTTCATTCTAGCGCACGGGTAAACATGTGAATATGTCGTAGGAGTGTCTTAATAAATAAATAAATAAATAAACACACTATGTCAGATGAGATAGCATACATTTAGGCCGCGCTCACTGACGACTTTGCCTCTTTGACCTTAAGGTCCGACTAGTCGCGGAGGTCCTAGAAAGCTATCATTTTGCATATAGACATATAAAATAACAACGCCGAGATAACGCTACAAAAAATGCTAAAAAAACATATTTTGGGACCTTACGTGTACCTTATGTGGTCCCATACACGTAAGGTGGAATAAACATTTTTCTTAATTTTCCCATGGTGTGGGGTATCGTTGAATAGGTATTTGAAAATCATTAAGGGGTTGAGAAGACAATTTAGGGATACGGACCGAGTGGTATGTGCACCCGACTTTCAATCCGAATATTGAACCCACGAGGGTTCAATACCGGCCGTGCACTTTCCGGCTTTTTCGCGGTGAAGGAATCCAATGGAGGCACACTGTCTTGTGAATATTTTAACAAAAAGGCTATATCGTAAAAATTCACAGAATAAATAACTATAACGTAAATTCATTTTTCCATACATTTTATACGGATGATGTGACATTTTTTGCTTGTCTAATATTTAATGGTTCGTTCAGCAAGTTTGTATTGGGATTAAACTTAAACTCAAGGTGTTTATATATTAGTAGGTAGTAGTAGTTGTAGAGAGGTAGGTAGCAATAGAGTAGCTGTTGCGTGGTGGTAGAAGTATTATGTAGTATTAATTATAGAGTAACAACTCTATAACTAATACTAGGTAGGTACTTAATACTCATGAGTGTTTTACTGTAGGTAGTAGTAGGTGCAATACGAAATTCGCCGGAACAGCTAGTAGGTATATTATATATATATATATATACCTACTAGTACCTATTTTGCTAGCATAAAAGGCAGAGTAAATGACTCTCGCAGATTGTTGGAGAAGTTACTGGCTCCTGAAACACAGTATTAACTAGCTCGGGAGACAAACAAACTAACCAAAATAACAAATTGTATCACATTATATTTATGTCAATAAAAGGTTTTGACTGTTTTACTTTTGCTCTTTCAGAGTAAGTACTAACAAACATAATTAAAGAAATGGTAAAGGGTAACCGATCGCGGGATTTGCTCTTATGATCAGATAGGATCGATTTTTATTATCGGATGTGACGTGATCGAAATATTTTAATCATCATCATCATTTCAGCCGTAAAATGTCCACTACTGAACACAGGCCTCCCTCGTGGATATCCATGAGGGGTAGTTGCCATACTCACCACGCTTAGCAGGCGGGTTGGCGAGCGCAGTATGGGATGTTGATACACGGAAAGACGCTGCTGCCCATCTTCCGGAGGTATCCCTTAGCAGGCTCTTACTGCATCCACGGGCATGAGAGGAGGGGTAACATTCTACTGCCGGCACCCCACGGTAAAAATTATCAAATATTTTAATATGTACGCAAAATAAACCACCACCACTTAGCGAGGAAACATTGTTTGTGTGCAATGTGATCTATGTCATCGCTTTGCGGGATGTAAGATGGGACATAAACGTAAATCCCTCGTCCATTGCAATTCATGTCGAGCTCCGCGATAGCTCACGTTCATTGGGATGCTACGTAGCGTCTCCTAATCTCGTTGGCTGGCGACCGATATCTAGAGGAAAACAAATGGGTACTCTGCACATGCGTCGTGGGGTCGCACGCACGCGCCTAACGCACCTAGCCTTGGTCACTTGTACATGTGTAGCTAATTTTAACCTAAAAACACAGGGTTTGTTTATTTAATACTTTAAAACTAATTAGCCCGAATACCCTCTTGCACAAAAGTTGCCAAACCTGTGGTTATGAGGTTTTGAGAGTTATTATATTTGTAAGTCTAATAAGCCCATTGCATCCCACGAATCCTAAGACTCTTGTTTAAATTGCTTGGGCTTAAAACGAAAAGGTTGGGGTGCTATCAAGTACCTTCATCAACTTCACGGCCTATTTTAGACCACTGCTGGACATCTGTGCCATTTTACCCTGTCTTCGACTTGCTGCATCCAGCGTCTGTCAGCGACCGTTCGCAAAGCATCACTCCATCTAACTGGTGGTCGACACTAAGCTGATCGGCAGCAGTATGTATCGGACTCGGCATGTACGAATCTTTGCCCCATCGAACGCGCAGTGTAAGTCAAGGAACAATATTAGGACCACTGCTGTATTTAGTAATGGTCATTGTGGTAGATCATTGACTATTACTAAATACCAAGTCCTAATATTGTTCCCTTCTAAGGCACTCAAAATGCATTTTGTAATGGTAAAGACCGTAAGGGGCCGTCTCCACGAGCGAGAGTATCGCGGCGATGTTATCGTCGTGCCACGTATTTCTATACACTCTCTTATAGGCCGTCTCCACGAGCGAGAGAATCGCGACGAGTCCGCGCTATAGAAATACGTGGCACGACGATAACATCGCCGCGATTCCCTCGCTCGTGGAGACGGCCCCTAAGCTCTAAGCCATTAATACTCTGTCCGACTGCTTTGCAACAGGATATTGATGATCTTTCGTTGGAGCATCAAGATCAAAATGGAGTTCAAACCATGAAGATGTCATGACTTTTGGTCGCATGTGGCAGCCAGTGGACTATGATAACAATATCGACGGCACTTTGATCACCAGAAGAACGATGATCAAGGATTTGGGAGTCTCATTCGACCGAAAGTTCACGTTCAGTGGTCACGTCTAAAAAGTCCTATAAATGGTTAGGCTTCTGCTTAGAAATGCACTAGACTTTCGGAGCGAGTACGTGATAAGGCTCTTTTTCGATGATTTAGTGTGTAGCAAGCTGGAGACCAGTTCTTGTGTACGTAGTCCGCATGAGAAAAAAAATATGATCTGGTTTTAGAAAAGGTTAAGTAGGTATTTCTCAGATATCTAGCACAAAGCACACGGCCCTATTATGTAGGCCATTAAATTTCTGCATTGCTACCAGGGTTACTCACTCAAAACCAGACGAGCACGTGAACAGATTGTCAATTATCATTATAATACTTAGGAATATTATTGACAGTCCTGATCCAAATAACGTTAACTTTGTCTACACGGCCAAACAATTATATTCGCGTTAGACGGCACAGGCTCCTGGCTCTACCACCTTGCCGCACGGTGGGGCACGATCAGTCGCTTCTGCCTCACGTTCCCGACGCTTTCAACGGTTTAATTAGGGCTTTTCCTGACTATAGGATATTTGCGGACGAATCGAGGGCCGCATGTCGATTTGCCTGTGTTCTCACATTATGAATGACATTGTTTTATTATAGGTATTAGTTTACCTCTTGACATTTTTTTTAATTATTTTGATGAAATATTAAATATTATCTATGATTTTTGTTCATAATGTAGTTTTCAGTTATGTAAATTTTTATAAATGTATTTGTGTTAGTGAATTATATGTAGTTGGTAGATTGTGCCGTTCTTATTCACAGCGAGTGCAAATTATCGTTGACCAAACAAGCTCACAACTTAAACTTGTACTTTGTGCCGTACAGAAAAGCTGAAAGCGCTGCGGAATAACTTGCACATATGTTATACGCGTGCTCGTGAGTACTATGCCAATGCATTGTGACTACAAGTAACGGGCGTCACCACTGCTATAACGCGCCCTTCTGTACAAGGTCTAAGTCCATGGGAGTGAATCTTCCGCGCGTAGTGCTACGTATTCTGTGGGTGGGTTCCCGTCAGTCGCGCGCCGTCCGTACCCGCGGCCGCATTCGCCGTCGCCGTTCCGCGCCCCACGACGCGACTATAAATGGCGCCCAAAACGATTCCTCACTTTACCGGGTAAGCCCATTACATAATCCACAATTTCTTTAAACCCTAGCTTGCTTCTCTCCCAAGGTATTCCCACTTTACGCAGTATCTACGTAGGGCGTGGTACCGACTGGGCGGCACGGCTGATAGCGCCTGATAACATTGCAGCCTCTGTCAACAAACTTAACATTTTCTCACGAATATTATATTTAGAGCTTATTGATTTTGAGCTGGTGAGGCTATTGTCGCAGCCTCTCGCATCTGCGGTGTGGAATTATCTAAATGTACGAGTGTTATCGATTGAGCACGCGTTTGATACGATGCCATTTTCCACGTTCACACTGCTTCTCGGTTCTCTTGATACGGGTTTATCTATCCTCTTCTCTAGATACGTTACTGTAAGAACTTGTACATTACTGTATATTTTTATGGTCCTTATATTTAGATGTCTGTTCAAGACATTTAATATAAGTATTTTAGATAAGAGGGATGTCTAGAGCGATATAACAACCCATCAAAATTTTTACGTTACACCCTGATTTGGGTCTTATCTAAAATTTGCATTAGCAGATTAATTGCAGATGATATTATGTCGAAAAACCTTTTATGAAAGCATTGGCATTTTTTTAGTTTTTTAGCATATACATAAGTAATACTTAGTTTTTTAATGATTTTTATCAGTATATCAAATTACTTAAGAAACGTATAAGTAGAAATGAAAAATACAATCAAAATTTTGTCTAGGACGGGACTCGAACCCGTAATGTTCAGACGAAAACATTACATGGTTTTTCATTTCTATAAATGATAACTTAGTGTGGTTTTACAATTAAAAAAAATAAAAATAGCTTATAAACGCATAAGTATTTAATTTTGGTAGTAAGTAATTAAAATGTTGTTACTAAACAAATGAATAGCGCCTAAATGTTAGTTTTATTTATACACGTGGTAGGTATATAATATTAGCTACTGCAGTTAACTCGAGAAATAAATATTTCTTATTTTTATCAGATTTGCTTCAAACATTAACGAATCTGACAATAGCTGTCACAATCCCACTTAAAGCGGATGTAAGCTCTACGGAGGGTCTACGGCGTAGAACTGGCTACGATTGTACACTAACAAATGAACCACGTGCTAAATATAGAATGGTTTTAAATAATTGTTAGGAGAGATATACATGTATATATGTATAACATGTAAATTATATGCATAAATTAGTACGTTTAGTAGATGACCACATGACCACCATCATAAAACTTAGAAGATCCTGTCTTCAGATCTAGCCAGGATCTAGTGAAAGTTTTATAATCCATCATCTTATGCCTGTTTGACGTAGGCTTTCCCAAATTTCCGTCAATTAACTCTGTCTTCGGCTTGCCGTATCCAGCATCTGGCTGCGGTGTTCTCAAATCGTCATAGTCACATCCTACGCTTGCCGAGTCGCAGTCTTCACTCGAGAGCTCGTTTACCCCATCGGTTATCGGTTTTTCGGCACAAGGCCATCCTCTGCCACTAGCTTGCTAATCATATGTGCTTAGGCTTTGGTCTGTCGTTTAATCTCGTTTCCACTTTTTATTTTATTTTCCGAGGACAGATAGCTCCATAGCCCACAAGCGTTTTAAACTGGTTAAACACGAGATTCATCTGATCCGTAACCTCACCAGACATTACAGCGTCCGCACGGATTAACAGTCCCTGATGATGCAAAAGTATCTATATTCACTTGTAAACTTTACATAGAAGATTTTTTGCCTAAATTATATCTAGTTATTCACCAAACACACATGTATTGTAACCATTTCTAGGGGTTTAATTATACGTTTCAAACTCTATGTCAGTTCAGTGTAGAGCGTTTCTACAATCATTCTAAGATACAGCAGCGTAGAGCCTTTTGCTCAGTATGGAAAGAGTTCACAAAATACTTGATAAAGTGAGATAATTTGTACCTGTTACTTACCAGATATAGTTGACCCACTGACATTTAGTTTAGTTTAAAAAGCCGTGTTGGCCGAGTGGTATGTACCCCCGACTTTCAATCCGAAGGTCGTGGGTTCAATACCGGCCGTGCACCAATGGATTTTTCTTTCTTGAAAAATTTATGTGCACACTTAACACGAGCTTTAACGGTGAAGGAAACGTCGTGAGGAAACCCGCGGCTTAGTTAGCTTCAGACGTATTGACCTGTTCTTTCCTCTGAATAATAGCTGACTAAGCTGAGAGGATGGTATAGGTGCTGGGCAAGCCTAATCCATCTAACAATGTCCCAGGCACTGCAGCGTCCCGTACAGCATGATTACCAGTTGCTGACGCTGTATAAATCATCTGTAATAGATGCAAAGGCCTTACTTTGACATTTAGTTTAATTCTAATAGTTTATTTTAAATCAATCAATGGTCTCACTTTAACAACCCCACAGTCTGGTGGTTAGGACACAATACATTAGAGAATCTTTTTGATCAACCTATCGACTTATCTATTTACGATACGGTGCACCGCAGGGCAACGTTTGGACTTATTTCGTTCTTTCTGTTTATAAATGACTTGCTAGAAGTGTCTCCTAATCGATGTACACTATTCGCGTATGACAGTTATATTTCATTTACAGTGAACTCTGACATCAATAATGAATGCATGGAAAAAACTGTTACCCGACTGTATTTACCGTTAATGTTTGTAACTTTCCAACAACATATATTTTTTTATTGACAATAGGCAAGCGTTTGGCCATCATCTAGCTAGAAGACAAGTAAAGATGTGGCTTGGGGCGGCGGAGCACGCTTGTTTTAATATATATAAGTAAAAAATCCTTCCGTTTAAGGGGTCGCGAGTTAAAAACAAGCCCCTTCTACCCGGAAGTCGTTAAAATGCCTGCGTTATCCGAAATATAACAACAAGTCGATTGATGCCTCATTCGTTAAAGTTGTTAAGGTGCGACGGTTAACACACTTTAATACAAATACATGCCAAAATGCATACAAAGACTACGTAACAAACTACGTAACCATTCCTAGTAGCTTTGCCTTCAAGGCATGGTTTTATGTCCCTTTATTCTGCAACATGTCGGTCCAATCGTATTTACAATGATTTATAACTAAATGATATAATAATAAAAAAAATACTGATTAGGTAGAGGAATACTTTGATTTAAATAATTTGACGAGCTCTGTGGCGCAGCGGGCGAAGGTCCGCCTGCGACGCAAGGGGTTGCGGGTTCGATTCCCGCCTCGGGACAAATGTCTGTACGATCTGCAGATATTTGTCCAGGGTGTTCTGGGTGTTTTTCTATATATAATAAAAATATCTATCTATGTAGTATAATGTATTAAGTATATCAGTCATCTAGTACCCATAACACAAGCTCTGCTTAGCTTGGGGCTAGATGATGCTGTGTGATTTGTCCAGCATTATTTATTTATTTATTTATTTATACAAGGCATAGTTGCATTCCCTAAATTCAAGCATACCGTTGGGCTTTAGTTTAATTTTATAATGTTTGCTGGTTTTTACACCCAGTTCTGATGATGGGATCTATGACAAATCGAGGGATATACTCAAATATATAATAGGCATAATATATAAACATATATCTATATGGGTATTTTTAGCAACAAGTTTTGTTTTATAATTGAAAAATAAAAAAATAAAAAACATTATTTAGTTTTTTTTATTTATTTAATTGAATTAAATATAATATAATAAATAATTAAGTATATTGAATATCTTTTTGTATATTTAATTTGTGTGCAATAAAGCATTTTCTATCTGTCGTAAGGCTTGCGAATTAAAATAAGTCATTAATGACGCTCGCAGTGGACGGATCACTCCCTTCCGGGTCATGGCTGTTCATATGACTGAATGTCCAAATAGTTCAATTACCTATGCAGTGCTATTCCATCGGTCTAAAACTATTCACATTCACGGCACATTAGGTATGCTTCAGAGCGGGACTAGCACAACACAACTAGCATTAAACTTCCTTCTCCATAGTTGAAGTTCTCTTGTGCCCGGTCGCCTACTGAAGTTTCACAAACGAGGTTTAGAGACAATACAATACAGTGGCCCGTGACATACGGACATACAGATGAGAATAACACGTGGACTCTGGTTCTTAGGGTTCCGTACTAAAACAATGAACCCATATAGTTTCACTTTGTCTGTCTGTTTTCGGCTTTAAGAGGCTATTAGCACAGATTACAGAACCTAATCTATAAAGCTGTAATTTAGCATGGACATTATAAAATAATGCGGCCGAGATAACGGTATAAAAAATACTAAAAAGTTAATTAATTTGCGGTACCTCACATACCCTATATGCCTAAAACAAAGATGCTGTGGGGCGCCGGCAGTAGAATGTTGCCTCTACTCTTGCCAGTGGATGCAGTAAGAATCTGCTAAAGGGATACCTCCGGAAGATGGGCAGCAGCGTCTTCCTGTGTATCAACATCCTGTAATCGCCACGCTTTGCAGCCAACCCGCCTGCCAAGCGTGGCGAGTATGGCAACAACCCCTCATGATCTTGGGTATCCGTGAGGGAGGCCTGTGTCATGCAGTGGACGTGGACAGGTGTCCTACGGCTGATATGATGATGATGACCTCACATACAAGTAAGAGAGGGGATGAACTTTTGTTTATAACATTATGTGTCGTTGAATACGTATGCCCATCTCTTAAATGTAAACTGCTACGCTACTGCCCATCTTCCCTTAGCAAACTCTTACTGCATCCACGGGCAAGAGAGGAGGGGCAACATTCTACTGGCGGCACCCCACGGCAAACTGGAGTTATAGAAATGAAATTAATAATGATTTATGTGCAACACTTACAAACTTAAACAGTGAATGTGAGTGTATATAACTTTTGAGAAGCTGATAAATGGGGCAATGATTATGCAATCTTCCGATAAGGCCCGCTGCTGTTCGATGGACCATTTTTCATCTCTGATTTGATTATTTCTGATTGATGCCTGTTTTTTCGTGAAGGATTCGTGCTTTTGTGCCGTTCTTTTCATGAACGATGATTCGATTTTCTGATTATGGTCATAATAGTAATTTATTGATAATAAACATCACACAATTGGTTTTTTACGTGGTTATCAATAACACAAATGACAAAATTATCAATCAGCAAATCAATCAATCGATGGTAAACAGTTTTTACGATGAAACATTCTAATTATTCTGATCATCAGAAATTATTATTAATTTCAATTAATAATTTGAGCACAAAACACAATATACAGCGGAGGACCTAATGCTAATAGCTGTTTCTACCAGTCAACCTCATTAGGTTGTCAATACCTTTTCAATGAAATTACCCATTAACGTTTTGTTTTAGCTTAATTCAAATAACCTACTTTTTTCTATTTTGAATTTTAGTTTTACGTACATATATATGTATAATTAAATATAATATGTTGGCGTACACTCGCTTTAGCAAACCCGAGTGGTTTTTTGTAGATATTTTTTAATATAAAATAAATTAATTTAATATAAACTTAAAATATTGAGTAAAGCACTTCTCTCATTCGTGTTTAATGGCTTAGCGCACAAGCAAATCATGATCGCAGCAAATCCCCCATTATTTCTCAGCTAACAGCTAGAAGGTAAATTCTCAAAGAGTGATAAACTCAAATATCTTTTTATGTACTTTTGCTACTTAAAAGTCACAAAGTGAACTCAGTAAGTAAACGCAAGGCGTCACGGTTCGTTGGGTGACCCAATTCAAGCTTGGAAGTGCGGAATTCCCTTATTTTATCGGTCGTATTCGATTAACGTGCCAAACTGAGGTTTTTGTCTGGTCTTGCTTGGTCATCATGAACCTCTGTAAATCGGTAAAGTTTTTGCGCAGCTCTTGCTGAGTGAAAGGTTTACTCCGGGTCGCTCATCCAAGACACTGGAAAAAGAGGAAATACTTTTTAGATTCGTTATTGAGGGATTCACTTTTGTTTTGGGTGACAGTGCTATATGAAGCCTAGTTATTAACAAAGTAAACCTATAAAATATATGAATGGAGAAAAAATTACTCGTTGAAACGACATTTATATAAATAAATTGCAATGAATATATGATTGTATTTGAACTTTAGACAAGTTTAGGTTTTACACATAAGCTTTACTAAAAAGAAATTTTATTTTTATTTTGATATGAACTTTCATCAAAATTAAAAAAATGTCTTTTTGTCCCATTCGTGTCCATTTAAAGTTTGCCTGGCAGAGATCGCCTTTAGCGATAGGGCTGCTTATTCTGCAAAATGATGTGTTATTTTTTTGTTTTTTTTTTTGGAAATTTATCTTATAAATAGAGATGACATCGAAAACTACAAATATGTTTCTAATACAGCACGTAAAAACCAATTCAAAATCCTATCATTCCAATAAATCCACAGGCAGCTAATAAAAGCAAGCACGTCCAAATGAATTCCTGAAACCCCAACGTAGCGATTCAGTCCACTCAATATACTAGCCCCGCCTGCGGTTTTCCCTGTAGATGATTATCATATAAATACGATCGGCCTCTCGGGACGAGATGGTATCCCGCTTAAAAACCAGATAAAGGCGAGAAGACAAATCTTTTGTGGATTTTATGACTTTTCAGGTGAAGAGAGTAGGGTTTTGAATTTAACGCTGTTGTCATTCATACTAAGGTTCTACATAATTTCTACTTTCTTTACCCGGAGCAGATCTACTTTGACTACGTACGAGTACGGTATGTATGGTAGATAAATACATACGGCACAGCTTTGTTTATTTTTGAAGATAAAGCTGTCTGATAAGTTGATTGATGTCATATAAAATAAATTAATAAATGATACTGCCCCACAGTAAGCAGAGCTTGTGTCATAGGTACCACCAGATCGTAAATAGAATATTTAAATACTTTTACCAATTTCTGTATCTCAGCCACGAACATTTATTTTATTCTTCAGCCATTTGTGTCCCACTGCAGGGCAAAGGCTTCCCTTTCCTTCTTCAATCTGCTTCTGCCACCAAAATGAAAAAAAAACGACGAATTGTTCGTTTTCAAAATGAGGCAACATTTCCTATAGACAATCGTCGGATGCTGGGAGTGGATCCCGTAATCCCAAGGAGAATAGCTGCCTGCGCGAGATATGAACGCAATCCCAATCCGAGGAAGAGCTTCTGAGTAATTTGTCTCTGTGTGTTTTGCGTGAGAATACCATTTTACCATTATTTCATTTTCAAAACTAATGTTATTGCCCCAGCCAACGTGGGCGTTCGCGAAGGTTCCCAACTGTCTATTCGCCCTGAAGACGGTTATCTTGAAAGTCCAGTTTTAAAATGAATAATTTTAAAAGTTCTTATTTATCATTAGTTTAATATACATTAAAATACCATAAAAGTGCGACAAAATAACAAAGTAGATTTAGCTTGCGTTTCCCTAATAAATGCTACTACATACAGCTTGAAAACTATTTCATAAAGGATCACCCTTTAAAGAGATTTTGGAGACCAAAATATTTAGTGGTTTGACACCATCATCATAAGACATTATCGTTGTTCTGGTGTCCACGTCCACTGCTAGACATAGGCATCCCTCATGAAGGTTCAAGATCTTGAGGGTTTGTTGAAATACTCACCACGCTTGGCAGGCGAGTTGGCGAGCGGATTATAGAGGAGAGGTAACATCCTCCTGTCGGCACCCCACGGCCTGTCTGACATAATTTTATTTTCATGTAAGGTTATATCCTAAGATAACAACATGAAACAACACCCACCCACTTTGTGTATTATGCATAGAGCACAGCAATTTAAGTTTAAAACAAACAGCCAAGCAGCCGTATCCCTGAATATCTGGGTCAATTTCTTCGGCATTGTTTTGTCTGCGCAAATTGGAAATTAGATCGACTGTAAATAACTCTGGACCAGCTGCCTTGTTTTATAACTTTTCGATCATCATCATCATCATCATCATTTCAGCCGTAAACTTTTCGATGCCGACAATTAATTATTTAAATTAGGTAGGAAGAAACCGACCAAATAAACTCATAAACGGGTGCCCATTTTGTCTCCGAAAAACGATTGTCCGAAAATCACAATCAATAACAAGCGTCTCCGAAACATCACCATCCATAATATTTTGGTCTCATAAATATCATTTGCAATAAGATATTGTTCATCATAATGCTCCTTACGTATAACATTATTTTACCTAGGTATTATATAATTTCCATAATCTTCATCGTTTTAAACATAATGTGTTATAATAATAACGAATCATAAAACTTATTATCCCGAATATTTTCGAAAGATTATAAAATAAAACCTTCCATTGGCAGAATCGAGACAGAAGGACAGTAGGTTATTAGGTTTTTTTACAACTATCTGAAAACACTGCCTGGGACATTACCGAGATGAAGAGACAGTAGGTTATTAGGTTCTTTTTTATAACCATCCTGAAACCCTGCCTGTGACAGAACCGAGATGGAGAGACAGTAGGTTATTAGGTTTTTTTTATAATCATCAGAAAACCCTGCCTGTTACAGAACTGAGATGGAGAGACAGTAGGTTATTAGGTTTTTTTATAATCATCCGAAAACCCTGCCTGTGACAGAACCGAGATGGAGAGACAGTAGGTTATTAGGTTTTTTTTTATAATCATCCGAAAACCCTGCCTGTGGCAGAACCGAGATGAAAAGACAGTAGGTTATTAGGTTTGCGGCCACCAACAAAATATTATGGGACATGAAATTTATTCATATAAATAATTATGAGAATAATGTTTATGAGTTAATAATGTTATTGATTTATTTACTTATTGCGAATCACTTTATGGATTGTAATCGTTATGGAAACCGATATTAGTGGAAACTGTATTAGGGATCTTTATATTATAGATTGTGATTATTCGGGCAATCGATTATGAAAATAAATTTTATGGATTATTATATTATGGAAATAAAATTTCGGAGACAAAATAGAGAACCACTCATAAACTCATTCATTTATTTGGGTGCCCATTTTGTCTCCGAAAAACGATTGTCCGAAAATCACAATCAATAATAAATGTCTCCGAAACATCACCATCCATAATATTATGGTCCCATAAATATCATTTGCAATAAGATATTGTACATCCTAATGCTCCTTACGCATAACATTATTTTACCTAATATATAATTTCCATAATTTACATCGTTATAAACATTTGTGTCATAATAATAACGAATCATAAAACTTATTATCCCGAATATTTTCGGAAGATTATAAAACCTTCCAGTAGCAGAATCGAGACGGAAGGACAATAGGTTAAAGTTTTCAGAGAAAAAACCTAATAAGGTTTTTTCTCTGAAAACTTTTTATTATCTGAAAACACTACCTGGGACAGAACCGAGATGGAGAGACAGTAGGTTATTAGGTTCTTTTTTTATAACCATCCGAAAACCCTGCCTGTGACAGAACCGAGATGAAAAGACAGTAGTTTATTAGGTTTTTTTATAACGATCCGAAAACCCTGCCTGTGACAGAAACGAGATGGAAAGACAGTAGGTTATTAGGTTTGTGGCCGCCAACAAAATATTATGGAACATGAAAATAATTCAAATAAATAATTATGAGAATAATGTTCAAGAGTTAATATTATGGTTTTCTTTACTTATTGCGAATCACTTTATGGATTGTAATCGTTATGGATACCGGTATTAGTGGAAACTATATTAGGGATCCTTATACTATAAATTGTGATTATTCGGGCAATCGATGATTATGAAAATAAATTCTATGGATTATTATATTATGGAAATAAAATTTCCGAGACAAAATAGAGAACCCATTTATTTCCATAGTTTGCAATTACAAAACATAGACACGTCAACTTAGCTACAATAGGAAAAAACATATTTAATATACTAGAATAATACACTAAAATTATGATATATTTGCTGTTTTATGAGATGTTTTATCAACCTGCAATGATTGTGCGGTTTGTGGTAAGACTATTACAATCATGCATACCTACAATTGATAGAAATACATCTAAACGGAAACCTGTCTTCAGAATCCCACTAATATTATAAAGCCGAAAGTTTGTTTGTATGTTTGTTTGTTTGTCTTTTCACGCAAAAACTAGCCGGGTTGAGCTGAAATTTTGCATACGTATAGATGTTGAGGATTAACACATAGGCTACTTTTTATCTGGGTACAACGCATGCGAAGCGGCGGGCAGAAGCTCGTAAATAAATATCTTACTTAAAGTCAAACACACAAACAAACAGCTAGTTTGACGTTTCATTAGTTAAAACGTAATGGTACATTAAAAATAGATAAATTTTTCTTTTGTGCAACAGTTTAAGGAAAGATTTGCGTTTAAAGTCGTCATTAAAATTTAAAGTTCGTTTCTGCAACTAAGTGAAAGTCAAATATAGTTTTTCATTCGCACTCAAAGGCCACGTAGAAACGTCAATTTAAAAAGAAACACAAATATAAAACCTGCCTAAATTTTACACATTCGATGATTTCTATAAAACTATGCAAATTAGAGAGTTCCTTATAATTTTCCTGTTATCTTTACATACACTTCTATTAGCTATAAAAGTTTCAGATATAGCGGAGATAAGAGAGGGAAACGGTATTTTTTTATTTTTTTTTGTAAATAAGTCGAAAGCCTGCTTAAAAACAAATAAAAACTCTTTATTAATGTGTAAATGAAGCCTTTTATATGAAATCCCACATGACCTAGTGACTTCACTTAAATTTTTTGAGACCTCCTTTCCCTTGCAATCATAACGAGAATATTTTTTTCATTTTTTTGTATGCTATATTAGTGAAATAGCGTTGCCTTATATCATTTTAAATTTCAAGTCGATAGCATCAGTACCTACTTAGTTCTCAAGATTATATTTAACAGACAGACAGACAAAGTCACACCATAAGGGTTCCTTTTCACTATTTTGGTGCGGAACCCTAAAAACAACAGCTTAAATAAATAACGCACATAATGAGGCGTTTTCATTAAAAAGTAAAAACTTCAAAAATAGTTATCTCGAACCTTATAGATGGCGTTAATTTTCTTTTACTGGTAGGCACAATTTGACAATGACAGGATTAATCACAAACTTGCTTACTCCGCTTGCCAGCTCCATCTGTTAGGTTTAGTAGAAAACTCTTTTTGTTTTGTCTTTTTTCCGAGTGAAAGAAGGCCACCGCACTCGCGGGGGCAAATAAGCAAATATTCATTTTACGTGTTAAATAGATTTCGATCAATTTTGGAAAGTTACTTAGGAAGGCCCCAGGTTAAGATATGTACGGAATGCGGCCAGTCAGACGGTATTAACATTTACAATTTACCATACCTAATATTTTGTTTGCTGCTCGTACAAAGAAAATTATTATAGAAAGAATTTAATAAAGGCAAGTTGCGGTGCCTCGTAGTCAATACTCATCATGAACTTTTGAATACTTATACCATATCTGTAATCTGTGCTTATACTTATTAAGTGCGGGATCTTTATTTTATGTAAAAAGATAAGTCAACATTATAAATGGGTTTGTTTAACTTTAGCGATTTATTAATACAGGATCTTATGGCGTACCTTTTTTAGCGGGAAAACAGTCCTCCCGAGACCAAGAACGCTGAAACGTCAAGAAAATAATAAAAAGGTAAACGATAAAATCCTGTATTTTGAAAAAAAAAATAGTATTATAAATGGGTATAACGATGGAAATATTTTTTTTCTCTATCAACATTAATCTGTTATTAAATAACAGATTGATGTTGAACTCGCTCATCAATACAAATTTTGTATTGATGAGCGAGTTAAATAGAAGCCATCGCATATATGTGTATATAATAAAATAAATTATAAGCTATTGTTTCTACTGCCTTCCAGTTTAACATTTATTACCTATTCTTATAAGATTTAAGTATTACTAACTAATTTAATTTGCACTGTCTAATTCTTCTGCAATAGTCGCCTCCATAAGGGAAAGGAAGAAATGAAAGGATTTACCTACATTATGCGTAGTTGTATTTTAATGATATATGCGTAAACCAGTGATATTACAAGCTACTCTTCTCTTGTTACAGTCGTTCCCTCGATAGTTGAGGATTATGATTACGTCTACTGCATTTTCACTCATTTTTGCCAGTCATTGCGGTTCTGGATACGCCTTGAGCTACTGATTCAAGGAATTTAGAAGACATACCTATACGTATCCACGTTAACGAAGACACATAGTTACGTGGGTATGTACGTTCATCTGGCAACACAGCAGACATGCCTCACGCTACCACCTCGTTATTCGAGGAAGCACCGCTCGGAATGTAGATTTGAACCTTTGTTAAGGGTACAACAGCGCTACACTCCAAACCAGAAGTTAAATAGTGAGCGTTGGCGTCTTTGTTTAACTGTAGTAGTTTTACCTATAATATAAATTGAGGTCGCTTATTTATAATAATTTCTGACGCATATATTGGCTTTAACCAAATATGTTAAAATAAAATTTTGACAAAATAGGTATGCCTCAAAAATGATTTCATGCTGGAGTTATGTCTTAACCTTAAAGTTACGTCGTCTTTATGTTACTTTCACGTTTTGTAATGTCTTCTAGCCGCAATGACTGGCGAAAAATGATCTTCACACCGCCACGATCCTCACCGATTGAGTGATATCCTTCAATCGTTGAGAATCGTGACCACATCTACTTCATTTTTCACTTATTTTCGGCAGTCATTGCCTCTAATCCTGGATACGCTTATACGCCTTGAGCTACAAAATTAAGACTTCTTACAGTCGAATGTAAGAAGTCAAAGTCAATAAGTGTTTATTCAATAGAGCAAAAAGCCACATAAAATAGTCAATTTACAAAAGAAGAACAACACACATTTATATCGAATAAAGCACATAATTGAATTTGTTCGCTTCAAATAACTGTTTTTTCCAAGTGAGGGAAACAAGCGAACAAGAAACCTCACTCTTTCACTTATATTCATTGTTACAATATTTGTCTTCGTTATGCATAATTTAATGTCCGCAAGGATATTTGATAGTTTGGATATTGCAAGACGACTTCATTTCTTATCGTGGCTGAGCCGAGCAACACTTGGCCAAGGGTCAATATCATTCAAATAATCATCTATGGAGTAATAAGCTTTTTCTATCAGAATTTTGTTTTATAAAAAGCTTAAACCTTTGAATCGATAGTTCCTCAGATGGAAACTTATATATTATAATAGAAACGCACACAGTTTCCCATAAATTATTTATTTACATTTTGGAGCCTAAATTTAGGGATGTGCAATTTATTTTTGTTTCTTGTATATGTTTATGTGCATACAGTAAGTTAAAGAACAGAAGAAGAATAGCTCGAAATACTATTTTTGTACAATTCTCTAAATAATAATAACAGTCGCCCTAGTCGCCACAGTCACCTAAATTGCCATAGTGACCTCAGTTGCCATTGTTATCACAGTCACCCTAGTCACCAGAGTCGCCATAGTCACCACAGGCACCACAGTCGCCACATAACTCTTTACAAAAAGGTCTACTATTCTATTTTAAACTCATACCATTAACATAATTTATTTTACTTATTTGGTCTTATTGGAAACTTTATTTATTCACCAGTTTATATTTTATGATGTTATTATTTTAATCATAAATTAATTTAATATTTGGACGCGTTGCCACATGCTGTAAGCCCATTTATGTGTGTTTATAATAAATAAATACTACTACTTATATGGAGGGAATGGGATGGCATTTGCCCAGCAGTGGAACCCAAAATAGTGATAATAACAATATCACATAATTGTTGAAATTCGAACGGTATCGTATTCCTTTGTGGAGTAGGTAGGAGAGTGTCCTATGTGCAGTTGACATAACATTAATTAGGGGAACAATGGCCGACGCCGCGCTAACCACTTTGTTGTATAATTAAAACCTTACAAAGCCACAGGAGAGGGTAATAATGCCTAGGCACGTTTTTACTGGAATTTAACGCCCGGCTTTGTTTGTATCTTATATTTATTATTAGGCCTAGAAAGCGACCTACTGTCTACTACCGTCGGTCAGTCAGCATATAGGGGTTTTATTATAAAAAGATCATTTAAAAGTTCTAGCCTCTTTGAATTAAAATTAAACCGACGTGGCATGGTGGCAGATTTCAGAGTAAAAAATTAAAAAACTGACAACAAAACTGACATTTGGTTGGCCGTCTTTTAATAGTTTTGAAACTTAGTCTTAAAAAAAGACGGAGGTTCTCAAGTCGTCTGTATTTTTTTAAATCTTTGTAAAATAAGAAAATAATTTTCCATACACGACTGAGTTCTGAGGTAGAACTCAGTCGTTTAAGGACAATTTATATTTGAGTTAAAATTTTATTTTTATCCAGTTTAATTATAATAATTTAATTATATTTTATTCATCTAATTTGAAATTAATTGGTTTAGGTGTGACTTTGCGGAAATCCGTAATATCATATTTAAATTAAGACACATGTTTCTCCTCTCTAAAAGGCAACTTCAGGAGAAATCCGCTTCCCGTTTTTCACGGAATACACTAGAAACAACCAAGACGCAGAGGTAGTTGCCCAATAACGGCCCCTAAACGGAATGTCTAGGGCGAGTAGTTTTCGAGTAATCAGAGTTATGGCCATTCGAAGTTTGGCAGCTGTCATCTGTAGTTTTTTTTTAATTCTGTGTTTTGACATCTGTCATGTATGAAAAATTCTGTAATTTTTGACATCTGTAATTTTTGACATCTATAATTTTTGACATCTGTTATTTTTGAATAACCAGAAGATTCAAGTTATAATAGCATTAACATAGCTACCGTTAATTTTTTTGTTAATTTCGTAACTGGATCTACTGAAAGTACAAACAAATAAAAAACTCACTAGATATATTTATTGTTGTTCTAAAAACTGGATCTGGTGAGAGTTTTCTAAAAGGAACTCACTAGATCTAGACTGGATCTGTTGACTGGATCTACTGAGAGTGATCCCCAATAACGAAAAACACCACCGCTTGTTGCCTCCTCGACCGCCGAATATCTGCAATACGGGTGTGATTATGTTCACTAAGCACGTGACCAACGCTGCATTGCATTGCGCCCGTCACCCTAAGACATAAGCTTGTAATAAGATCTCAGGTGTCTATAATTTCACCGGCCCCAATGACCCTTCACAATGGAACACAGCAATGCAGACTGCTTGGCGGCAGAAGTATGTATAGTGGTAGTAATTCACCTGAGGAACTTTTTACAAAGAGTTCTACTGAAAGAGCCAGGGCCATCCCCACTTAGAATTTTTTTAATAAAAACCTT
Organism: Pasiphila rectangulata; assembly: GCA_963082625.1. Lineage (NCBI taxonomy): Eukaryota > Metazoa > Arthropoda > Insecta > Lepidoptera > Geometridae > Pasiphila > Pasiphila rectangulata. Next base: position 3,808,974 of record OY720244.1, on the reverse strand, counting down.
TCTACCATATTTTTCTATGTAGAGCAATGTAGGACCAATCTTTCAAACGTCATGCGATTAAAAGTTACTTGTACAATGTTATTAATAGATATGTAATGACTTTGGGTAACATTTTGATATCGAAGTTTCTATATTAGATTAATAAAATTTATGAACCGTGGAAAGTCCCAGTCACAATCAAGCTACAATGTACAGGTATGTCCACTTTTACATAGAAAGAGAGTTGACGACAAAACAAATTTTAATATTACCAGTATAAACGGCCTAGTTATTAACTAATCACATAATATAAAACTAACACGTCTGTATAAGGTTTGGTAGTGTAACTAATTACACTATATATATGTATACTACTAATAGTATATATCTGATAATTAATGTGAAGCGTGAAGACATTAAAATTTCATATATGACCTTTATCCGAATGTTTCTACTCAATGATAAGCTATAATTCTGATTACACTTTTTAATAAAAAAAAAATACTTATGTTAGAGGTATACTGAGAATGTTTTCTGATATAAACTCAAATAAAAAAATTAAAAGCATCGTGACTTTTCCGAATTTCACTTGCGCCGCCGGATAGATATAACAGGAATTAAGCCAACACACACGCAATTTATTGGCCACTCCTGTCACCGATGACATTATGCCGTAATTTACGCCTACTAGCAACTTTCGTGTTTTACCTTGGCTTTATCAGCTAGCTATGTAAATGCGGCGGTGTTTGCAATCTGCTACGAAGGCGCAACGGTGCTACGGCTTAGCTGTGGGCTACGGTGCCTAACGAACCAGCCGGAGCTTGATTGACTGTACGAAGGTAAAGGTAGTTGCATTAGTGCTATCTCACCGACTTGAAATAAAACTTGGGTTTGTTTATGTATGTTGGGAATATTTTGCGGTGTTTGTGGAGATTACACGTTAAGGCGAAGAAGTTAAAATCCCATAGATTCAAAAGGGTTCTATTTTGTCTCCAAAATTTTATTTCCCTAATATAATAAGTCCATAAAATGTATTTTCATAATCATCGATTGCCCGAATAATCACAATCTATAATATAAGGATCCCTAATATAGTTTCCACTAATATCGGTATCCATAACGATTACAATCCATAAAGTGATTCGTAATAAGTAAAGAAATCCATAACATTATTAATTCATAAACATTATTCTCATAATTATTTATTTGAATAATTTTCATGTTCCATAATATTTTGTTGACGGCCGCAAACCTAATAACCTACTGTCTCTCCATCTCGGTTCTGCCACAGGCAGTGATTTTGGATAGTTATAAAAAAACCTAATAACCTACTGTCTCTCCATCTCGATTCTGTCCCAGGCAGTGTTTTCAGATAGTCGTAAAAAAACCTAATAACCTATTGTCCTTCCGTCTCGATTCTCCCACTGGAAGGTTTTATGATCTTTCGAAAATATTCGGAATAATAAGTTTTATGATTCGTTATTATTATGACACATATGTATGTTTATAATGATTAAAATTATGGAAATTATATATTAGGTAAAATAATTTTATGCGTGAGGAGCATTAGGATGAACAATATTTTGTTGCAAATGATATTTATGGGACCATAATATTATGGATGGTGATGTTTCGGAGACACTTGTTATTGATTGTGATTTTCGGACAATCGTTTTTCGGAGACAAAATGGGCACCCATTCAAAAGTTATATAGGTCCTTAGTCCATTAGTTCATGTTACCTACATTGACATTTTAACTTTGATCAAATTTTAGAAAATAAAATTAGAATTTTAAGGTTAATATTATCATAATTTAAAATCGCAGTTTCAAGACAACCAAAAACGCAAAAGTTTCATGCCCTATATTTAACTTGGGTTTTTGTTTCACCTTATAATATTAGGTCTTTACCTATGAAATTGCCGTTTTGTATGGAATAAGTGAAAGTACTTATTTTTCCAAACTTTTTTATTTTTGTTACTCAAAGTAATCACAAATGCAATCAACGCATATTTGCCAACGCATTGGCAGTTTATTGATGCCCTTCTTGTAAAAATCAGCTGCACGGGAGGCAACAAACTCTTCAAAGGCATTTTGTACTGCCTCTCGGGAATTTAATTTTTTACCGACTAAAAAGTTGTCGAAATTTTGAAAAAAGTAATAGTCGGTAGGTGCAAGGTCTGGTAAGTATGGCGGATGAGGGAGAGCTTCCAACCCCAGCTCTTGCAGCTTCGAAACTGTCTGTTGTGCAGTATGGGGTCGCGCGTTGTCGTGAAGGAGCAGTGGGGACGACCGATTGACCAAAGCTGGTTCCAGATGTGCAAGCTTCTCCATCATTGTCTCCAGTTCTTCACAGTACACATTTGCAGTAATGCTCATGCCGTTTTGTAAAAAACTGTGGTGAATCACACCCGCACTAGACCACCAAACAGTGACCATCACCTTTTTAGGGGTCATTTTTGGTTTAGGGCATTGCTTTGGTGCTGAACCAGGATCTAACCAACTTGTTGAGCGCTTTCGATTGTCGAACAGAATCCATTTTTCATCGCACGTAACAATTCGGTTCAAAATTTCTTCATTTCTTTGTCTGTTGATCGTTAAGTTCGTGGGGTACCCATCTATCAAGCTTTTTTACCTTGCCAATTTGTCGCAAATGGATCAATATTGTTTTGATGCTAACATCAAAAGCTGCTGCTAGCTCAGCTGTAGATTGAGTTTCGTCAGCTTCCACAATCGCCTTTAATTCATCATTGTTGACAATAGTCTTCGGACGGCCACGAGCGTCATTTTTCAAGTCAAAATTTCCAGAACGGAACCGGGAAAACCAATAACAGGTTGTGCGTTCGTTTGTACAGTTCTCTCCGTAAACATTTTTGATGTTACGTGCCATTTGTGTCGCGTTGGTGCCACGACAAAACTCATATTCCATAATTATACGAATTTTTAAGGTATATATTATGACAAAAAATGTTCAAATGTAATGAAATACAACGCTAATCAATAAACAAAAGACTGAGTTTGTAAAAAAAATGTCATGTTTTTAAAACAAAATTAATTTGAATTTAGAATACAAAGCCATGCCATACTTTTTTTATTTGAAATTACCAGTACTGAAGAACGGCAATTTCATAGGTAAAGACTATTATTTGCTTTTTAGACCCAGTTCTGATGACGGGATCCATGATCAATCGAGGCCATACTCAACAAATTTATTATTCCATTATTTTTGAGTGTACATTATATCGGTTTGGGTATTTTCAGCAACAAGCCAAATATTTTATTTTATTAATGTCGGTTTTTATATAAATATTAAAGAATTATTATACTTCCTAGACTAGCGATGATAATTTAAATTTTGACAGAAAATAATTCAAGTTAAATTGCTTTCCTCATCCACTTAACGGTTTCCAATTTTTTTGGAATCGAATCCTGGAAATATTGTCAAACAACATTTTTTTTAAATAATCATGTCAAAATATTTATCTTCAAGTTCTTAGTTCAGAATTTTTGTTTCAGGTGATTTTAGTTGGGTAGCGGACGGCCGCGGCAACCACACATGCTGACGATATGGTAATTATCACAACAAATAAAACTTAGGAATTATATATTTGTTCTATAATATCCTTACAGCCAGAAATAACTTTTTAATAATGAACCGTCGAAGTCAATAAAACTCTTTTATTTATAACCTCTGCATAATTTTTGCTAAGATTCCCTTGCGGTTTTTGTCGCTACTAGCGCCATCTAGCGCGTGGTCGTCGAACTACATGGTAAGCGCTGCCACCAAACGGCTCACTCTCAAGCTTACAATGTAGTTCAAGCGCCACTCAATAGATGGCGCAGCTATGACTTTGGAGAAGGACACCATTCCAATGAAAGTTGTGACAGCTAGTTGCTTTAATGAGGCGTTTTCATTAAAAAGTAAAATCTTCAAAAATAGTCCCCTCGAACCTTAAAGATAGCAGGAAACATAATTTGACAATGACAGCAATTGTGATTAATCACAAACTTGCTTTCTCTGCTTACCAGCTCCATCTGTTAGGTTTAGTAGAAAACACATTTTTTCTATCTGTTTCTTTCATTTTTGAATAAGGATTTTATAAAATCTTCCTGTAAGAAATAGACGGTGCAGATTTTGTATAAAAAATTACACACCCTATTTTATAACAATATCTAATTGTGTTACTTAATAATAAAATTAAGTTTTATGCCTCATATATTTTACTTCCTTATTGTATCTACTGAGCTATTTTACCACCCTTTACCTGATAGACTTTCTAGAGCAATCGGGGCGTTATGCCAATCATAACGACACTATGGTATAAATACCCAGGTAATAAATAACCCAACCAAAAACATGTTTCGTCTGAAAACTAAAAAAAAATAGCTCTATTCTATAATGAAATAAAATACCTTATTTGCCTCAAGTATGGTTTAAAATAGATGTTTGTATGCTTATGGTTAGGTACCACACACTTGACTGGGCTATTCGGCATGTAAACGTTAACATGAAAGTGTATTACCCGATAATTACCTATATTTCATTATAATAGTTCACCCGCGCGTTTTAAATTCTTATTTATATGCAAAAGTTTTTTAAGCGAAGAATAACAATTTTTCCATACAAACTTTCATCCCCTATTTTAACCCCTTCTGGTTTAATTTACGAAACAAAAAGTAGCGTTGTCCGTCTCCATGGTCTATCTACTCCTATAGTTACTAAAATTCATCCAAATCGGTTCAGCAGTTTTAACGTGAATTAATACATACATACAGACTTTCACTTTTATATATTAGTAGGGATCTATAACTACATCCATTAAAATATAGAATGAAAAAGTAATAATAACAATTTATGAATCAATAATGTATGAGGTGTTTTCAATAAAAAGTAAAAACTTCAAAAATAGTTCCCTCGAACCATATAGATGGCGTTAGTTTTATTTTACTGGTAGGAAACACAATTTGACAATGACATCAATTGTGATTAATCACAAACTTGCTTTCTCCGCTTGCCAGCTCCATCTGTTAAGTTTAGTAGGAAACACTTTTTTGTTTTTTACTGAAAACGGCTCATCAGATGACATGCAAGTATAATAAGTGGCTATGTGAAATTTTTATGAATCTTATAATTCTGAAATTGTGTGAAAACTGTTTGTAAGTTCATATTACAAAACCTCATCCGTCTGTCTGAAACTACCAGGGCGTCATGAATATATGACGGTTGTGTTGCAGGGCGCAGCATGGCCGCGGATCTCAGGCTCAACTCGCTCGGATGCCTGTCTCTGTCGCTGTTATGTCTCTTAGCTACTACTCTTCAAGTCACAAGCGGTAAGTGAAATGTATATTACTTTAAACAAACATAGGGGATACGTTTTTTTATAATCATGGCGCTTGGAACTGCGAATGGTCTAAATTTTAACCGTATTGTCTTTTAGGAAACAAGCTTTTGTTAATGACACACATTATCAGTCTCTTTAAAAAAACACAACATTAGCTCAAACATGATGGAAACAGTGGAGGTACGTAAAGAGGTAAGTTGTCCACAGGTTTTAATAATTCCACTTATAAAATTCTGATGTCATCTGTTCAGTTTAATAAAAAACAAATTATTGTATTGTCATCCAAATTACAAACGCCACGAGCGTTTGTAATTTTCAAACTTGTTGAGTTTCAAATCGATACGATGTTTAGACGTAGGTGAAATTGACTTCCTATAAGGTTTAATTTAATAGTTTTACATAGTTAGTGACAGATGTAAGAGAACCCACTTAATGTTGGAAAAGACAGGAGAACCATGATGAATTTGAGGTTATTACAATCTTCGTATGTTACGAATTAAGTGCGACTTAGAACACAAGCTGGTAGTGATTTTCATTTTTCGAATTAAGGTCGTAGCACACGTATCAACTCGGAAAGTGATCGTAACCGTGTCGCCTTTCGTGTCGCCGTCAAACAGTCGTCAACCTAACGTAAGCACGAAACCAAAGCGGATCAGAAGCTCCGATACGTCGACTCGGCTACGGCTAGGCGACGACGGCGATGCCGCGCTCGCCAACCGCTGGTCGACGGCTAGTTCAATCATTTTGAATCCAAACGTTAAGTGTGGACGAAGAGACGTAAGCTAGGGTACGGAGAGCCGTAAGTTAGGGTACGGAGAACCGTCAGCGCTGGAACGGCAAGTCGACCACGCACCGCACCGCCGTTCGTGAGCTTGTCCCGAGGCGAGGCAATTACGTTACGATTCCAATTAGTGTGCGTTGCAGTAGGGAGTTTCATATAACTAATACTGAACGGCTCGAGTTGATACGGTGAAGATCCCTTTCCGAGTTGATACGTGTGCTACCTTTATTTTGAATCATTTCAAGTCATTAATTTGTATAATATGTATTAGGTAATAAACCGGCAGGGTGATTACGTATCTCGCGATAGGTTTTGCAACAGGCAATTGACAGCAATATTGCTATCAAATGTCAATTTTTGTATTAGAGTACAGCAAGGAATTGACATTTGACAGCAGTATTGCTGTCAATTGCCTGTTGCAAAACCTGTCGCGAGATACGTAATCACCCTGCCGTTTCGCTCGCAGTGGACACCCCGCATTACAGTGAATTATAATGATGGTTTACATCAAAAGAAAAAAAAATCCTTTCTTGAAAAAGTTATGTGCACATTTAACACGTGCTTTAACGGTGAAGGAAACATCGTGAGGACACCCGCCACTTAGTTAGCTTCAGACGTATTGACCTGTTCTTTCCTCTGACCAATAGCTGACAAAGCTGCGAGGATGGTATAGGTGCTGGGCAAACCTAATCCATCTAACAATGTCCCAGGCACTGCAGAGTCCCGTACAGTATGATTACCAGTTGCTGACGCTGTATAAATCATTTATAATAGATGCAAAGGCCTTAATTTTTTACATCAAAATTAACGAACATAAAATAAGGTGACGCTCCACTCGGTAAGGCTCCATTTCTGTGTAATATGCTTTTACAGTGTATATGAAGGTCTATGCTTTTAAGAAAATGTAATGTAAAGTGGTGCATATTAATTTTGCGCCGAGACTAAAGTGCCAACCATATTGCTATATCTAGGTATACATACAGTTAAGCAAAATAACGTTCGTATACTTCGGTTTCATGTGCCGATTATACGAAGACACTTTTTTTTTGTCAAAAGTTATAGTAACCGAACCGGCTTTTATGCGTATCGTCAAACCTGCTTTTCGTCATTACCCAATTTTTGCCAAAGGTGCGTTTCGTCATAGGTTCGTTTTGCCAAAGACATGTATGGTCAAGACATTTTCGTCAAAGTAGCTTTTGGTCAAAGAAAGTGATTTGCCATGCTTGCGTTTCGTCCTAATGTAAACAGACTCAAGCATAAAATCTCTTTACACAGACATATGTACATAAGTGAGACTTTTTGTCAGGTCGAGTATAAAACCTCTTTACTGACATAAGTGCTTGGCCACTTACTAAACACACTTACTTAGGTACAAATCTCATCGCTCATTTCCTCACGCACGAAAACTTGTAAAGAGTTGTATCATGAAGCCACGTGAACGTCAGCTGTGGTTCCATGGGTAGGCTGAGCAGAAGTAGCCCCCCAAACACGTGAATCAAAAATGCCTTTAATTTTTAAATAATTATTGAATTAGTCAAAGCCTTTTAGAATTTTTCCTTTACTTTAGCCACTAGCTCCCCGCGTTCCAAATTTCAGAGTCGTGAGACTTTTCAAAGTGCCGTAGAAGTTATCCATTTCTGCGATTTTCATACAAAAAATGTACACTTGTTACTCAATACTTTATTGTGTTCTATAATGTAGGTAAGTATACTGGTGTTGACAATGGTGTTAGGTAGCATTACAGACCCTGTTGTGCACAACAATAAATATAGAAGAGAGGAAGACGTCATCGCTAATGTACATACTTACTAGATAATAGGGTAATATTGTTTTCTTTATAGCAAGCAAGAGAAAAATGTTTTTATAATCGTGAGAGTTAAACTTGTGTCATTTAAAAGTTCAATATCTAAAGGTCAGGTTTGTGTATGTAAAAATTAAACTCAAAAAACATATTATTATAATATTAATTAGAATGTTATTGAAGATAAAACACTAAGTAAGTATAAGAACTGTATAGCTTAACAATCAAAAACAAAATTGTAGAACGCATCAGGCCCTAATCAAGAAACGTAATAATACATACAACGTAAACAGGGACCGGAATCGGGTTATGAGACTCTATCACGAATATTTTAGATATTTGGCATTCATTATTTTCTTGCTGACAGTTTTTCTATAAAAGCAGTTCGATAATGAATAAATAAATAAAGCTAAACATTTTACACAGAACCAAATAGTCCTAAAATAAACAGTGCTTATGGCTAACAGATGATTGTTAGAATACTTAATTTTTTTAGTAAATGCTTAGTTTTAATAGAAAAACTCCTATATTTTTTTACCTCCTGCGTATCAGTCGGCTATTAGACTAATTAAGCCAGGAGGCAGTCAAAGATCGCTTAGTCACTTAAGAAACTATCAAAAGATAAAAAATAAAAATAAAAATTCATTTATTGCGTAAAATCAAATTAACAGAGTGTGTTTGGCTCTGACTCCTAAACTAGGGTTACCTGTATGTCAGGAGTCAGGTCCTTCCAATAGTAATTACTGTCTAAAAAAAATAGTTTATCTTAACTAAAGCCATACATATAATTAAACGGCATTAATTTATTTATATTACTAAAGATGTGTCTCTAGTAAGGAGGGCTACATTTTATAGATTTCATAAAAAAAAACTATTGCGAGTCGGACTTGCCCACCAAGCGTCTCGTACAAATTTGTAAAAGGAGATGTTTCAAAATGGGCTAGGTCTATGTACCCAGACTGAAAAATTGCGCAAAAATCGGTGATTTCGGAAAAAATACTCTTTATTTAATTTAAACTAAAATGATTGTTGTATTAATGTTTTAAATACGAGGCATAATTATCACTGGTAACATTTTTACTAGGCAGCCAAGACAGTTTCTAATAAATTCTTGTAACTGTCACTGCCTAATGATTTTGACAGATGATTTTACGTGTTTGAGTTGAAGATTTTGAAGTTTTTTAACAGTAGCTAGGCTCTTAATGTAGTTTACGTAGGTAGCCTGAGGTACTTAGGTTACTCGAAAATTGAAATACCTCAGGTTGACTTGATTTAGCTTCTATCATAAATCATTAATTTCACTATTATGTCAATAGCTGTCAAAATGACGTCACCAACTGTATTGGTCCGCCATATTGTTCTACAGTTTTGTGTTGCTCGACTTAGGCTAGTTATTTTTAGGAAAATGCATCAAACGAAGCAACATATTAAAAAACTGATAGTGGGAAAATGTTTAATAAATATTTAGCCATGTTTGTGCACGTGTACACCTAGTTAGCCTGGATTCCATACATTCGTGAAACATCTCCTTTGTCTCATTTATACATGAAAACTCTACAAAATGATTTGGTCACCCATACCATCATGCCGCGCATACCTACCGTTGCTTAACCTTGACGATCGATTACGTACTTTAAATAAAGACTAAGTATATTTTTTCACTGCTTCAAGGGACTGTAGGTCGAGTTTATAGTTTTTGGTTTCCGAGACAAAGAGTGTTGAGAAACAGACAGACGGACAACAAATTAGGTTCCTTTTTTACGGAATTGAGTTACGGAACCTTAATAATTATAAAACGCTAAAAATTTCCAGGATGCCAATCTATTCTGTATATCATAGAAGCCAAATGCCTCTTATGGACAAATGAAAGTTCTAAGCGTACTAGAAATGCCAGAAAAAGTAAATACCGTAAGGTTTTCTGCAAGGAGGTTGACACCATGTTAAGTGTCTGGCTTTATATAGATGACGTGATCCCGAAGATAAATGAAAAATAATGCTTTAAACGTTAACGAAACATGTATCAATTGTATACACTTTTGCTGTGGGATGTCTAAGTAAATTAAATTATGCTGTACACCATGGAACATCTTCCCAAACTAAGTAATCAGCTAATATTAAAAAATGTTGGTAATAGCTTATTTTCTTTCTTAACATTATTTTTGTAAAGGAAACGTTACGATAACGCTAGTCGATTCGTGATCACGCCCTACTCTCCAATATCATCTACTACATTTATCTCTGGCATACATCCTGAGAACTAGCACCGTCTTGCTCTTACCTGCGGTGAAAATGCGTGGGAGATCATGCCGTCCTGCTCGCGAGGCAAAGTCGATCAATAAGGGTGTGAATAAGATCCCGTTGGGCCTAGGTCTAATGGTGGTTCATGGGTGTAAATTGATATTTTTGAGGGAATTTTACGTTCCTTAGTTGCTGTAAAATAATAAGAAGGTTCTGGAAGATAAAGGTACTTAGGTACTAGTTTAATGTTAGTATCTAGAAGAGATGGTTGGACGACTTACGTCCAACGTAGTGAGTAAGTTTCTACTTACTCATTTCGTAAGTCGTCCGTCGGCGAGTGTGTATAAGTAAATAATAATAAGTAAATGTCCAATTCACACTTATAATGATATATGGCCTACTTTAAATCATCCTTATCTCAGCCGTAGGACGTCCACTGCTGGACAAAGGCCTCCCTCATGGCCGAGTATTGATCATGGGAGGTTATTGCCATACTCACCACGCTTGATTGGCGAGCGCAGTACGGGATGTTAATACACAGAAAGACGCTGCATCCGGAGGTATCACTTGATACACAGACGCTGCTGCCCATCTTCCGCAGGTATTCCTTAGCAGGCTCTTACTGCATCCACGAGCATGAGAGGACATTCTATTGCACCCCACGGTACTATAAATAATGCTGGATATTTCAAACAGCGCCATCTAGTCTCAAAATTAATCATCTCTGCCGCAGTTCATCTACTGCTAGATAACATATAGACCTCCCCTCATGGTTCTCCAAGATCTACTAATAATAAGGGGGTTGTTTTTCAAATTCAATAGGTACTGAATGGAAATAAGATGACCAGATTTGTAATATGTAGGAACACACTCGGACCTGGAATACATTTCTGTTTCAAATAATTGTACACATCATAGCGGGATTCGAATATTCACCTTTTGCGTCAACTTTTCGACCACTAGGAAGTCGTGTATGGTTGGAATATAAGGTGTGTACGGTTAGAACATAAGGTGGGTATTCCAAAGGGTGATCCATTTCACTTGGAGTAAAACCTGTTTAGATGTAAAAAGCCTAAGTATGAGTACAGATTAATATAAAACACTAGTAGTATGAGGCACCCTAAGCCGGAGGCATGTCAGTATCGTAGAAAATGGAAAGCAGTAGCTTCTGCCTACTCCTTTGGGAAACAGCTGCAATCTGATGCATATACACGAGTTAAATGAACACAGAGTGATACGATCTATTCTCATAGGGATTCAATATTTAATAAACGCAGGCAGGGCAGCTTACCAATAGTCTTTTCCATCTCTTTTAATTGTAATTATATCGTACCAGTAAGAAAAACACATTAGTGTAGTGCCCAGGGCATTTTTATTTATTTTATTATTTTTACAAAGGGATTATTTTCTCGTCGTGGGGTGCCGGCAGTAGAATGTTACCCCTCCTCTCATGCCCGTGGATGCAGTAAGAGCCTGCTAAGGGATACCTCTGGAAGATGGGCAGCAGCGTCTTTCCGTGTACCAATATCTCTACTGCGCTCGCCAACCCGCTTGCCAAGCGTGGTGAGTATGGCAAATACCCCTCAGGGAGATCCATGAGGGAGACTCGTGTTCAGTAGTGGACGTTTACGGCTGAAACGAAGCTTACGGCTTATTTTTTACTAGAAGTCGCCCGCGGTTTCACCCGCATCTTTGGTTACTGCTCCGCTCCCGTAGGTCGTAGGGTGATGTTATATAGCCTATAGCCTTCCTCGATAATTGGGCTATCACTAAAATAATTTTTCATATCGGGCCAGTAGTTCCTGAGATTAGCGCGTTCAAGCAAACAAACAAACAAACTCTTCAGCTTTATATATTAGTATAGATTGTACTGTCCCAATGCAGGGCAAAGGGCATGTTATGGCCATACCAAATGTGGCCGAGGGGTATGGTCAATATCTCAATATCCCGTACAGAGTTTACAGTTGCTGACACTGTTTAATACGTTTTATTCATGCGCACCAGGAGTTGCTTACACTCATCAGAAATTGTGTCAACAGAAGAGGTGTCATGTTTTGGCCATGACCCGGTTGCATAAGAATTTCCTAAAAGGCCCTTTAGTATCACGTTTTCTCACGTTATTGTTAGTCTACTGTAGATGCCGTTGCCTTGCCGTCGAGTTTTATTTGCCGTCACCATTAGCGTAATTAAAGCTCAGCCAAATGCCTTTCAAATCTTCTGATGTTTTGAAATTATGTCACTGCTGGCTCTTTGAGAACCCTGCATGTTTTTGGGTCATATTTTCGAGTAATTAAGTTTGTGACCTAGTATCTAATGTATCTGTTACTCGTAGGTATTCTGTCGTTGTAATGGAAAAGATCCAATTAGTATGAATATACCATTCTTATTAGAATTTTTGACCAACGAATATAATTAAATAATATATTTAATATAGTTGTGGATCTAGTTATTCGAGCTTAAATACATGTCGCTCAGCTTTGTCATTGGTTTTTGGTAGAAATTATAGTGAGAATGATATGATTACTCGGTTTTTGAGAGGTGTTTTTAGATCTAGGCCTAGCTTCCCAAGATATCTAACCACTTTTACATAGTAAGGGACTGGGTGGGTTATACATATATAAATCTCTTCGGATGCAAGGTTTGTATAATTATGGTCAAACGTCATAAGGTAAGTTTATTTAACTTTTAAATATTCTTTATATCTGGTTCCGACTAAACCACAATATCCAGATTATACATTTATTTATTCAAAGCCTACAATACGCTGTACCTAAATGTCAACACTTAAACATGCTCTTCATTTTGAATCGACAACCTATCCCAAAGTTCTGAAATTTCGACTCTGTTTCTTATACCTGAGAGTGTAAATTGAACCAGCAATTTTTAACTGTATTTGTGTTACAGTATGAATATCTGAGTAGATCGGAAATAGATTCAGTGCTTCGCCTTGAGGTCGTCGCGACTCAACGGCCGCAACATTTATTTACATTGCCGCGTTGATAAATATTTTGAAAGGTTATGTATACATACCCATGTCATGATGTTAGTTTTGTAAGAAAACTTATCCTAACAAGGTAAATGACGACCTCTGTGGCGTAGTGGGCCAAAATCCGCCTGCGACGTAAAAGGTTGCGAGTTCGATTCCCGCCTCAGGACCGAGTTCGATATTTGTTCAGGGTGTTCTGGATGTTTTTCTATATATAATAAACAAATATCTATGTAGTACAATGTATTAAGTATATTAGTCGTCTAGTGCCATAACACAAGTTGTGCTTAGCTTGGGGCTGGATGATGCTGTGTGAATTGTCCAGCATTAAATAACTGAGACGAACCAATAATCAATCATTCCTTCTGTTATAGATAGATTGTACTTAAATGACTACGACAAAGATTACGCTTTTACATTCTAGTTAGTTTTTGTCGAGCAAAAGGTTGCCTGTAAGAGATCGCTAACGATAAGGTCACCCATTGTACTTCTGTTTTTAGTTTTAAATTTTCTTTCATTTATTTATGAACCACAGCCCTTGTAAACAAAATTATAGCATTTATTGTCATAAGCATAACGTACAGCTAATTATGGATGAACTTTTTGCAAATAGTACATAATTAACGCTTACGACGACGGTCTCTATACACTTTTTTACATAATACATAAAACCATATAACTCACAACTAAAAGAAAAAAATAATTAAATGGAACTTAACGTAATATATTTTATTGCCTTTGTTATATTTTCTTGTGTTAGAATGATGTTGGGTACACTAAATATCTTTCTATATGATTGTTGTTATAAATGTTATGCTTTTAATATAGCTGCAGTATAAGTCGATGCATAATTTAAAGCCCAAGCAACTTAGTTTGCGTTAGTAACAGCGTAATTTGACTATTAATTGCGCCTTGTGCCTAAAACGAAAATTGTTATCGTTTTGCGTAATTGGAGAAAATAAATTCGTTTTTATATTTCTACTCTGTAATGTTTTGCTTTTGAAAATATTTAAACCGCTATATGTATTTGAGTATTTCCCTCGATTTATCATGGATCACATCATCAGAACTAGGTGTAAAAGCAATGTTTGCTTGCTGTTATAAAGTGAAGCAAAGATTATTGTTTGTCAGTTTATAGCAATTGAAGCTATATAATTCAATAGAATCAGGCGTTACTTTGCGGAAATCCATATTATTATGACAAACAATGAAAATATCTAGTTTTAATTCCGCTTATGCTGAGATGCATATGCACCGCCCTCCCGCCCGCTAATTATGCACATGCAGGGGGAACCAGGCTGTTAGTGCAACATGCATACCCAAACCCACTCGACGACACGTGTTTCGCCTCTCCGCGAGGCATCTTCAGGTTAACCGCCGAGATGTTGACTGGTCGGCGGCTGGAATGAAAGATACGTGTCGTCGTGTGGGTTTGGGTATGCATGTTGCACTAACAGCCTGGTTCCCCCTGCATGTGCATAATTAGCGGGCGGGAGGGCGGTGCATATGCATCTCAGCATAAGCGGAATTAAAACTAGATATTTTCATTGTTTGTCATAATTGAAGCTATGCCTGGACGGTCTCCGGTAGATACTATTCATCATCATCATCATCATTTCAGCCGTAGGACGTCCACTGCTGGATTAAGGCCTCCCTCATTGATCTCCAAGTACTGCGGTTGGAAGCCGTCTGCATCCACCGCCGACCAGCAGTTCTCACCAAGTCGTCTGCCCATCTTGTAGGTGGACGTCCTACGCTGCGCTTGCCGATCCGTGGCCTCCATTCGAGAACTTTGCTGCCCGCAGATACTATTACAATTATTGAATTCCTCATAGATCCCATTATCAGAATCGGGTATATATTTTATTTATTTATTATTTATTACAGGAATATTACATGTTATTATTAATAGTGTTTTAAATCCTATGTTAGGTTTATCTAAACACTAAGTTCTCGATGTAATTTACACAACTACTTAATTAACTTATAAACTACCTAATTAACTTATAAACTACCTAATTAACTTATAACTATCTAAACTACCTACAAATGCAACAAAAAACCTACAACAAAAAACATATATTCGAACCCACGAGAATTTTCCAAATGGGTTCATAAGCGACGGAGTTCTGTGGGAACAAAGATTTAAAAAAAGTTACAGACGACTTGAGAACCTCCTTCTTTTTAAGAGTCAGTTAAAAATTTCAAAAAAATCTCGCGCTTTCTTTGTAACATCCACATTAGTTACCATTTAAGCCGTATGACCACTGTCCACGTCCACTGCTGGACATAGGCCTCCCACATGAATTTCCATGATCATGCGGGGGTTGTTGCCATACTTACCACGCTTGGCAGGCGGGTTGGCAAGCGCGGTACGGGATGTTGGTACATGAGAGACGCTATTTAAAATCTTCCGGCGGTATCCCTTGGCAGATTTTTTTTGCATCCACGGGCAAGAGGGGAGCGGCAATACTCCCTATATATATACTGCAGGCAACCAACGGCATATTAGTATCCAACCCCAACACATAATCGCTTGCAAGGCACGTGCTACAGATATCATTGTCGCGAACTATCCTCTTCAAAATATTCAAAGGAATCGGACGCGCTTGGCAATATCATAAAATTCTACGACTCAGATAAAAATAGTTTCAGAAAAGTAAGAGATTACCTTGGGCCGCACAACGAAGATGAATTTTAAAATTTCTATAAAAAAAGAGTTTGCTACACATATAATAATAGTGACTTGTTTTCTGACCGTACTAAAAGTCAACGTCATGTCAGTCGTAGGACGTCCATTATGATTGCTGGACATAGGCCTCCCTCACGCATCTCCAAGTACTGATCATGTAGGAGTTGTTGGCATACTCACCACGCTTGGCAGGTGGGTTGGCGAGCGAAGTACGTTGGATGTTGATAAGAAGACGCCTTTCTCCCGAAGGCATCTCTTTGTATACTCTTACTGTCTTTGTTCCACGGGCATGAGCGGGGGGCAATATTCTATCACCGGTACCCCATGGCATATCAAATTAATGAAACCGATATACTTCTGACGTGACACCACGAACTACAAAATAGTGTGTTTCTGTCTAAAGATTACCTCCGTGGCTCAGTGAGTCTATAGCCGACTGCGATGGCAAATGCTGGGCAGATTTCCGTCAGAAAAGAAAAAAATATCAAGACATAATAATAAACAACAATCTGTAAATTGAGTTAATATCACCTTAAGACTAATAAGCATTTAGAGTTATAATAATTTAAAACCTTAGCTCATATCTTAGTTTAAATTCCTTTTATTATATAATAATTTATACGGGTTCAACTCGTCTAATTTTATTGGATAATTTATTGGAGCATTCATAACGAGTAGTCCCTGCAAACAATATTACGCTTCGATATGCCGCCTTATCGTCGTAGCGCCGCAGATGATTACAATCGCCTACGCGCTACGAAACTGCTACGCCGTAACTGATATCTAAGTTGTGTTCTTAGCTTTGGAATTATTCGAATCAAATGTATTTTCGTTTATACTAATATTAAGATAAAATAGTATTTAGGATGACCTTACAATAGCATGATTGGGTACACGAGTCACCTTAGAGCACATGAAAGGGTAGAAAACCAACCTCCTATGAGACTTCTTATCTGAATATTCAGTCGCCATGGCCGAAATCGGATAGGAAACATCATATTTTTATGATATTTCTAATGTAATGTTTATAAAATAAATGTTATGCTTTAACAAGAAGTAAAAAACATCACTTGACACTAGCAAGCTAACAAAATGTATAAATCAATATACAAATTGTATTGTTGCAGTTTCCTGCTAAAAGTTTTGACCTCAATATGTCAGTTATGTATTTATTTGGTCCATGGTTATATCCAACTCTACCGAGCTCAGTATTTCTGGAAATTTTAAGTTTCTAAAGCGAATTCATATAAAATGTATGTTTGGAATGGTGGGGCGAGAGGTCCCTCGCTGTTCGACGATAACTGGGTGTGGAATTAGTCTAATTTATTACTTTCGGGATTGCCAAGCGCTGTGGTAATTTTGTAAATACATAATAAACAGATTTAAAGTTTTTAAGCTTTTGATCGGTTTAGAAGTTCATTTTAATATATAAATGGTATAATATAAATTTGCCGTTCCGTGGGGTGCCGGTAGTAGAATGTTGCCCCTCCTGTCTTGTCCGTGGATGCAGTAAGGCCAAGTTATAGCCCCCCGATGGGCAGCAGCATTTGTATTTGTATCAACATCTTGTACTGCGCTCGCGCACCCGCCTGGCAGGCGTGGTGAGTATAGCAACTACGCCTGATGATCAGTACTTAGTTACAAATTAAAAGACGACCTCTCTGGCGCAGCGGGTGAAGGTCCGTCTGCCACGCAAGAGTTTGTGGGTTCGATTTCTGCCTCGGGACAAATATCTGTACGATCTGCAGATATTTGTTCAGGGTGTTCTGGATGTTTTTTATGTATAATAAAAATATCTATGTATAATGTATTATGTATATCAGTCATCAAGTACCCATAACACAAGCACTACTTAGCTTGGGGCTACATAATCTATGAGAATTGTCCAGCATTATTCATAAAAAAAAACTAATTAGGAAGGCCTTTGTCCAGCAGTGAACGTCCTACTGCTGGAAGAGAAAAGAAAAATATAAAAAAATAGCTTATAAATTGGTATTATTTTTACGTACTGTCCCACTGCTGTGCAAAGGTTACCGCCGAGTCCTTCTAGAAATTTCGCTCACTTGCCAAGTCCCGCCATTCAATCCTAAATGGATCCAGATCGTCACGCCAGCATCTAGGTCTGCCTCGGCGTCTTCACCCAGGTTGTTAATTGGTGTTAATGGACAAATAATAAAAACAAACCAGCCAGTTTTATAAAAATGTTAAATTAAAACATATAGATAATAAAAGGCCTTAACAGTTTAAGGCCTTTTAGCCATACCTACTAATATTATAAAGAGGTAAAGTTTGTGACGTTACCGAAACTTGTTCTTCTTGGTGTTCCGTCTCCTCACGAAGCTGGGCAATCATCAGGGCAATTTCGACTTTATGCCATCTATCTTAATAGTGATTTGGCGCTCCTCTCAAACCCCTGTCGTAAGTTTTTGATTCATGGTATTCTTCAGCAGCCAGGAGAAATTGAAAAAAATTAAATACAGTATACAACAGTATACATTATTAGGATTGCACCCATCGTGGTCCCGGGAAGTCTTACCGTCTGGGAATCGGTGCAATCCTGTCGAAACGTCGGGCAATAATAAAGGTAAATAGCGCGATAAATACCCGGTTAAATATGTGTTAATAATGTGTCGTGATCGCGAAAGTTTAAAAAAGAACAGTATATATACATTGATTTTTTTAAGAGTTCGTACTTCGTGGTATTATATGTCCAAAGTATTCTAGTTTCCTCTGCTTTATAGATTTATGTTCTTCTAGACTAAAGAATTAATCATTATTTGTAGCACAGTGCTATTTCGCACTGCTACTGCTATTAAAATAAAATTTACGTTCTTATATGTACCTATTGGTGATAAAAGAGGCTCATAATTTATTTTCCTTTTACTTAAATGTTCTAGAGATTTTTATCCCTTTTCAATTTTTATACCGAACCTACATCCTCTTAATTCCCGCTCAGCAGTGTAGCGTTGTCCCCTGCATTTTTTATACTCTTTAAGGAAGTCGGCGGTAAATATGTCAAAAAGTCCTTAGGTTTACATTTTTAATGATAAATGTTACGAGTAAATACGCGAGTGAGACTTTCAGGCAATCAATCATTTTTGATATTTTTAACGAAACTCCATTGTAACCAGTGGCGTAGCTAGGTGATCAAAGGCCCTGGGGCAAAAAAAACTGGTGCCCCTAAATTGTTTAGGTTTTATCAATATACATCAATACCTCTATACATAATTTTAAAAGGCCAAGCTTTTTTTTCATAAATAAGCAGAATTAGGTATCAAAACGCTACGTAGATTAGTCAATTTACAAAAGAAGAACTAGACACATTGAAATTGAATAAAGCACATAATTAAATTCGTTCGAGTTCAGTTCTCGTCTCGCGGCCCTCGCAGTCGGCCACGAACGGTGCTCATGAAGAAGGGCCTCTAAATGGTCTACGAAACGTCAGCAAGATGATAATAAGTTAGGTACGTGGTGTAAGCCGTATTATATTTATTAAATAAATTCGTTTGCTTCACATCTTTTTTCCAAGTGAGGGAAAGAAGCGAACAAGTAACCTCACTCACACTTCTATTCATTGTTACAATTGCTGTCTTAATATTATGCTTAATTTAATGTTCGCAAGGATATTGGATAGGTAATTTGGATATTGCAAGATGACCTTATTTCTTATCGTGGTTGAACCGAGCACTCGGCCAAGGGTCAATGTCATTCAAATAATTAGCTATGGAGTAATAAGCTTTTTATTACTCCAAGTCAACGTTCGGCGAAGCGGTCAGTTAAACGCGTCACCATTAAGAGCGGATTTCACCGTTTGCATATCAAAACGAGTTTAATTAAACTAAGTTTAGCCTAAACGAGTTCAAGTGTCAGTTTTGATCTCGTTTAACGTCGAACCGATTTCACCAACAGTATTTTGATCGCGTTCACGTAAACCAAGTTCCGATGCCCTAGAACGTAAATGTCGTTACTTAAACATGGGCTTTGCATAGATTATATCATATATATCATTTTGCATAGATAGATTATGTAGATTATATGCATTGCTTGGTTTGTTTGCGGTGTGTAGTTTTTCAGTTTTGTGTTATTAATTGTTTAGAACCGACCCTGCTGGACATTGTGATTCCCTCAACTACCACAACTTTTCTTGATGATTCTTTCCTACACGATACTTCGGCTTTGCTCAACGGACTTGATATTTTCACGTGTGATTTTATTTTGCTATCTATGTCCAAAAGAAAAAGAGACCCAACCTTTGCTGCCAGTGAATAAATGGCATTGATTGATTTGTTGGAAAAGGATTTCCATATTTTGGAGTCGAAAAAAACAGATGCTGTCAGGATAAGAATCAAATCCGAGGAGTGGCGTTGATTAGCGGACGAATTTAACGCCATGTCTGTAGGAAACTCTATTTTATCTGCAATAGTGCAAATAAATACCATTCATATGTTACCCCACATCACATAGTAATTCCACAATTTTTTTTAAAACCCCCTTCCACCCCCCTTGTCTAAAAAACTATGCAAATTAGAGATTTTCATTTCATTTAATTTTCATATATGCTATATTAGTAAAAAAGTTTTATCTTTAATCATTTCAAATTTCAAGTCGTTAGCATCATTAGTTCTCGAGATATCCACTTGTGACAAACAGACAGACAGAGTGATTCTATAAGGGTTCCTTTTTACCATTTTGGTCCGGAACCCTAACAATTTTCCACCCACGAGTTGAATGATTGTTGAATGATTGTTGAATGACGTGAAAGTGACAGCCCTTGAACGCGTTTATTGTGCTAAACGTCCAAAATCGGGCGTTCAGAAATTAAACTCGGTTCAGCTTAAACTAGGTTCAATTTATGCTCGTGAAATGCAAACTGGAGCGCTGAACGCAGTCAAACGCTTAAACTGAGTTTAGCTTGAATTGATCGCGTTCAGTTGCAACGGTGAAATCGGCCCTAAGTTTTATGTCGACGTCGGGATCGCCGGCGAAATCACCGCGAGTCGGCGCGTGCACACCCGCCCCCACGCCTGCGCCCGCGCCCCTCGTCGCCGCCGCCGCCGCCCACAATCCATCCCGGACCGTGTTACCTTTACCCCGACACGTGACTATGCAACTGTCGCCGCCACTCAAGAGAAGCCTGGGCGACAACCTACAAAGGTCTTCAAGCAGAAGCGCCGCGAGCCTAACCGCAGCGCTTTGCCTCTGAATCCTGAGAAGGGCCGATGCGACAAGGATGGCTTTGTTCACGTAGAAATTAAAAAGAGAAGAACCACTTGTCGTAATCAGTGCGGCACTACCTCCGCTCCGACTCTACAGGATATGTCCTGCCTACGTGCTGAGATACCGACCACACAACTCTACGTTTGGCGCGTCCACTACGCCGTGACAGCCGAGGGTGTGGCCGAGTATTTGAAGAAAAAGGCTGGCTTTACCTTGAGAGTAGTAAGGTTGGAATCTCACAATTAAATAATAAATTAAATAATTTCAACATATTTTAGGTCATCAACATTGTAGAACGAGTTCTTGACCAGCCATGATTTTAATTTATTATTAAACGAGAATAGGCTAGGGGCGGCAAGTCTTGTATGTGAACCGGCAGGTGATTGTATAAGCACGGGCCCCAGCATCCCACACAACAAACATTATTTTTTTACCGTTAATGCTCGATATTAATAACAGTAACAGATAGACGCTTGAAATATTCACAGAATATTTAGTTGTATATTCATTTTAAAAATAAATAATTATATTAAAATAAAATATTTTTCTAAGGGGGCCCATACAACAAACGTGATCTTAACAAAAAAAAGTGTGTGGTGCTACCTCAAAACAAGTTGTTTTATTTATTTATTTATTTGAGCCACCAACAGAAGATACACAAAGAAAAATTACAAAAATAAAAAAAATAAGAATCATGAGCTAGTGTTCTCCCAATTGTTTTGACAAATAATGGTACGGAACCCTTAGTGCGCTAGTCTGACTCGCACTTTTTTATATAGTTAAACCTTGGCAGGAGCCGTGAATTGTTGCGCAAGCCGACTTTAGTACAATTTCGTGTCACCTCATAAACGGCGCGACATTAATTTCCGTTTGGGCTCATTCATGTTCACGCCATTGCACTGCCCGTATATTCCAAGTGCCCAACTTCCGAACAAAGTGGCTTATCAACGCGAATGAAATTAAGAGATAGTTCTTAGCTTTACGTTCCTATGATTCAATGAATTCAAATTTTATCTACATTTTTATGAAAACTTTAATTATTTCGAACAGCACAATTTACACAGCGCCATCTCGTGTTAAACTAAGCAAAGTTTGTTAATAGGATCTTGGTAATATACTTCCTTCGTATACTGATACTGTGTGCTTGTATCGTCCCATAGTTGGGCAAAGGCCTACTCCCATTCCCCCGACTCTTCAAGATTTTGCGGCACCATTTGCCACTTTTGGCAGTGTCCAGCTCGTCCCGCCATCGTCGGCGTATAAAACAAATAAGCTCTTCATCATCATCATTTCAGCCGTAAACGTCCACTACTGAACTAAGGCCTCCCTCATGGCCTCCATGAGGGGTAGTTGCCATACTCACCACGCTTGGCAGGCGGGTTGGTGAGCGCAGTACTGGATGTTGATATACGGAAAGACGCTGCTGCCCATCTTCCGGAGGTTTCCCTTAGCAGGCTCTTACTGCATCCACGGGTAGGAGAGGAGGGGTAACATTCTACTGCCGGCGCCCCACGGCAATCAAGACCCAAGCCCCACGACAAATAAGCTCTTGGCTAAACGTAATTCACCTGCTGTCCACAGAGAGACTCATAGATCTCCAAGATCATGAGGTTGTTGTTGCCATACTCGCCACACTTAACAGGCGGATTGGCGAACACAATACGGGATGTTGATACACGGAAGGACGCTGCTGCCCATCATCCACGGGCAAGAGATGAGAGGTGAAATTCTAATGCCCGCAAACTGTGGCTTAACTATATATTTTAAGGTTTAACTACTTACTGAAATAACAAATTACGGGCTTTCGCGGTTTTCTTTCGGGTGGGTTTCAAAATCCGACGAGCACGGCCCTTGTAGTTAGGACCCCTCTGAATATTTGCGCGTTGTCTACGAAAACAAGCCAGCGCTCCTCGGAATTTTGCGTTCGCCCGGAATTTTCACCCTTACACGAGGTAAGAGATGTTCTCCGGACACCCCAATTGAAAGACGAAATGGGAATGGAAAGGGAATATTAACCATCTTTCATTGTAAGTACTATTCTAACTATTCGAACAAGGAATTTTCGAAGTTAAACAAAACAATCTCGAAACTATATTATTATTATTACTATATTGGATTATCGGGTATTTATCGCGTAATTACCTTTATTTTAATCTCGACGTTTTCGATAATCCAATAATAAAATGGGGAGGAACTTTTTTTTCTTGATTTTCTCATCGTGTGGGATATTGTTGATTAGGTATAATTAAAACAATTAAATTAATTATGTTACCCCTCCTCTCCTACCCGTGGATGCAGTAAGAGCCTGCTAAGGGACACCTCCGGAAGATAAGCAGCAGCGTCTATCCGTGTATCAACATCCCATACTGCGCTCACCAACCCGCCTGCCAAGCGTGGTGATTATGGCAAACTACCCCTCATGGAGATCCATGAGGGAGGCCTGTTGTCATCAGTGGACGTTTTATGGCTGAAATGATGAAAACAATTAAGTGTTAATAATCAATTAAATTATTTATTAATTAATTCAATTTAATTAGTGTCTCACACGGGACCAGTATTATGCAAATTTGGTTTTGTGAGTGTAATGTGAAGGTGTCGTAGGAGTGTCTTAATAAATAAATAAAACACTTTGGAGGTTGCCAAGACATTTTTTGAATTTGGGGTTGCGTTTGCAAAATACATGCGTATATATATATATATTATTTGAGTGATATGGTTTACCAAACACACAGGAATACTTTATAACGAATTTTTAATAATTTATTTAGTTAAAATGTTTTGGTAAACGATAAAAAACATACACCAACTTCTAACAACAGGTCTACGGTTAGCTACGGAATCCTACATAGCGCGTGGCCCGACACGCACCTGGCCTAATTATACCATACCATAACTTAAAGCCATCTCCAACCATACGAATCCTCCTATTTAATATCAAAATCTTCTTTATTTGTTTAGTAGCCTCACGTTATGTTATCATCATCATCAATTCAGCCGTAAAAGGTCCACTACTGAATATAGGCCTCTCTCATGGTTCTCCACGAGGGGTAGTTGCCATACTCACCACGCTTGGCAGGCGAGTTGGCAAGCGCAGTACGGGATGTTGATACACGGAAAGACGCTGCTGCCCATCTTCCGGAGGTATACCTTAGCAGACTCTTACTGCATCCACGGGCATGAGAGAAGGGTTAACATTCTACTGCCGGACACCCCACAGCGCGTTATGTTATATCGACAAAGAACACAAGATGCAAGAAATAAATTATCAATGATGAATTTACAAATAATGCGGTAAATTTTAAACAGCGGCATCTAA
Source organism: Pasiphila rectangulata (assembly GCA_963082625.1). Classification (NCBI taxonomy): domain Eukaryota; kingdom Metazoa; phylum Arthropoda; class Insecta; order Lepidoptera; family Geometridae; genus Pasiphila; species Pasiphila rectangulata. The sequence continues at coordinate 3,784,624 of OY720244.1, read as the reverse complement.
CCCTAATCAATCCATGCCCATTTCTCTCGTCCCATTCATTATCACAATCGGCTCTGTTTGCGCAGTAGCCGGTAAGCCGGGCATGTTTGGTCCGTGTTTCGAACTGGCCCCCAAATTAATGAAACTGCGACTGACGCACAGAGATTAGCTGTGTGCTGAACGTGCCGGAAACACGGCTGCTTTTGTTTCTCAGTTTTGGTCAACTCTTTCTTTATTTTCAGCTGCATCTGTCTGCTGCAGTTATTGATTACAGCAGCGAGCTTATTTCAAAGTAAGAGAAAAATATTTACGAATCAGATGAGATGAGATGAGAAGAGAGATATAAAGCAATATCACTGTGCATTTTTATCTATTTTATACTATAGAAACTAATCTGATTTCATGGTAGAAGCTTTGCTTTTTGGGACTAGGTGACACGGTGTGTGGCTCCAGCTTTATTTATTTAATAACTTTACTAAAAATCACAATTGTATTAATTTCCCATATAGCCTTTGCGGCGCTCCCCTTCACAGAGTTACAGTATTAAGGGACCTTGGAATAATTATTTTAGACAGCAAACTCCACTTGGACTTGCATATTGAAAGCATTATCAATAGAGCCTTTAAGATGTACGGCTTTATCATGAGATCCTCAGCAGATTTTAGGCGACCATCGACATTCCTATATCTTTATAAAACACTGGTACGCTCACAGGTTGAATATGCGGTCCCGATTTGGAATCCCTTTTACAACAAATACATTGTGGCGTTAGAGAGGGTCCAGCGAAAGTACTTGCGTTCAATGACTTACAAATGTTTTCATCAACACTACTCATACTCTCTCTTACTCTCCAAGTATAAGCTCCTCACCCTCGAATCTAGACGCAAATACCTCGATGTTGTTACCTTATACAGTATTGTACATAATAAATTTGACTGTACTGACCTCGTTGCAAAATTGTGCTACGTCGTTCCAAGAACCTGTACTCCAAGAGCTACTCGCGTTTGTACGCTGTTTGCGCTAACTTCCTGCCGCACTAACTCGGGACGTCGTATCCCTATTCGTCGTATGACTGAGTCCTATAATATCTTATTCGTAGATATAGACATTTTTATCTCTTCTTTATATGTATAAATTTAGAAATCTAGTGAATTATATTCTTTTCAAGGCAGACATTGATCTCCTAAAAACATAATGGTTCATCACAGAAACAATATCTTTTTTTTTACAATTTATAAGACTTTTAAAAAAAACATTCATTTATACCTAATTATTTCTAATTGTACTGCTTTTAGACTCTCTGTTTGAAAATAATGTTTTAATCTGTGAATAACGCTGTGGGCTACATTATTAACCACTTTAACATTCTATGAATGTACCTACAAAGAATGTACCTAAAATATATAATGTAGCTGTTTGTTGTTCCTTAATAAATAAAATAAAAATAAAATAAGGCCCTGCCTCAGCATTGGAGTGCCGGCTGTAGAATGTTACCCCTCCTCTTCCTTAGCAGGCTCTTACTGGATCCAAGGGCATGGGATCCAGTAAGAGCCTGCTAAGGAATACCTCCGGAAGATGGGCAGCAGCATCTTTCCGTGTATCAATGTACTGCCTGTCGCCAACCTGCCTGCCAAGCGTGGTGAGTATGGCAACTACCCAAAAAAGAAAGTGTTCAGTAGTGGATGTTTTACGGCCAAATGATGATGATAACTGTTTATCTTATGGTGGACGTTCAAACGGTTAAAATAAATATCTCTTTATTAATTTTGTTAAAGTTATTTAAGTTGTCTGCTTATCATTTCTCGAGGTTTCATAATGGTAACGGCACGAATAAATCAGTTGATCGACCCTAATTTTCTACCTATGAAAGTGTATGTATATTATTAGTAATAAATTATAGTGCTATTACTGGGAACTTGTAAATATAGTGGGTAAACAGTATATAAATTAGTTTTTTGTTTTCCTTATTACAAGATCTGCTAAGTTTGCGGATTTCCTTTGTTTACTGTTGTGTTTATAAAGGAAAAAAGGTTATACAATTCCTTTATTAAGATGACGCATTAGCGATGTTGGCGTCAGGGATTCCTGTTTTTTCAGCAAAGAACAAACAATCGTAATTTATATTTTTACTTAGAATTGTTCATGTTTTTCACTTTAAATTGGTAGTTGCTTTTACTATTAGTTAGGTTCTTACAACAATAAAAAAATCGAAAAACTGCTCTACAAATATATGGATTTTCACTTTATAGGTGAACGAAACCGATCTAGCCTCTAAACTTTCTGTCCATATAAATCTATACAACTTGTTCAAAATGGTGGTTGGATTTACGCCAAAACAGTAATTACCTTTTAAAATAAAAACTATTGGTATCACCAATTTTACCGTTTGTAACCTTTCATGTCACGGTGCTATACCATCTTTTGCAGCTCCAAGTTTTTATATTTACTTTGGTCGACCTGAATCATCATTATCCTGCCCTTTTAACATTCCGAACTAGATATCGTTCAATGTGTATAAATAACTTCCAATGCGTTAGTTAACCGATCTATGACCTGACGTATATTTAGAAATTTATATTATTAACCTTTATTGACAAGTAATTTTTCAAAATGTATGCTCGTAGTTGGAGCTGGAAACCAACTTCATCCAACAGTGTTATCTTTCCATTCTGGGACACCTGTGTCGAGCGATGGTCGTCCTACGACTGAGAACGTGATGATGAGCTTCTATGCCATCCTCTCAGCTTAGTCGGCCCCACGTACTGGGCTACACATCCGAATCGATTCTCATCTAGAACAGGGCACACGTTGTTCATGAGAACTCCAATAATTGGCCGATCAATTGAACAAACAATGTTGGATAGGTACTGGCAAACTATGCACGATTCATCGACGGGTATCAATCACGTTTGGATATCACGTTGAATAGGAATTATTTTCTGGATGGTACTCGTACCATACAAGGTGGATAAACACATAAAAAGTGCGAGCTGGACTCGCCCACCGAGGGTTCCGTTAGTGTGTAAGAACATAATAATTATATATTATGAATAAGCTGAACTGATTAAGTTAAAAGTTTTAAAAATGCACAAAAAACAGCTACCAAAATTACGCTTTCTCAATCCCTACTCCTTCCTTTACTTGATTACGCTGACGCCTGTTACCTTGACCTCACTGAGGAGCAGCTGAACAAACTCGAGCGCCTTCAGAACGTTTGCATCAGATTTATCTTTGGTCTTAGAAAGTTTGATCATGTTTCTGAATTCCGCTCTAAACTTAAGTGGCTTCCTATCCGTCTTCGCCGGAATACTCACATCCTATCCCTTCTGCATAATATTCTGTTCAATCCTTTCACCCCATCCTACCTGAAGGAACGTTTTGAGTTACTTCATTCTTCCCATCCTTCCCGCATCCTTCGTTCTTCCGAAAACCTGGTGCTAAAAACTCCTGCACACTACACCACTTTCTTCGACAAGTCCTTCTCTGTCCAGGCTGTAAGACTGTGGAACGCACTACCCGAATCTATAAGGAAAACATTGTCCTTGCCAGTATTCAAAACTCGCGTAAAGAATTTCTATTTCTCAGAGAATTTATTATAGGTATATGTATATATATATATATATTATATTTATATCATAGAAATATTTATTTTATTGGTTTATATTTTTTCGTAGGTTTATGTATTTATTGTATGTACAGTACACCCCTGCCTGTCTTGCTTCCATATTTCTCTCCATCCAAAGGTTGTCTGGAAGAAATCGCTTCTAAGCGATAAGACCGCCCATTGTACCAAATGTTTAATGTAAGTTTTTATTTCTGTAATTTCTTAAGGTGTCCAATAAAGTATTTTGTATTGTATTGTATTGTAAAAGATTCGGTCACCCATCCAAGTTATGACCACGCGTGGGGTTGCATAACCTCGGTGATTGATTTCATACTTTTTACATAAGATTTTTTTCATGATTCCATTGCAAATTTATACTTATTGGATGTTTATATTCATCTACAGTGTAAGACGATATATCCTATGAATTTTGATTCCTTTGAGAATCTTGAAACATGCGTTTTTTGCGGCATAAACGGTCATATCTTTTTTTCAGGTTAACTTAGAATATTGATTTCCACAGCTTAAAGAGGCTGTAGATTAGAGTATATGGTTTTAATTTAAACTCGATATGTACCTCTACACGTTCTCGAGATAAAGGGTCTTGACAGACCGACAGACAGACAGACGGACAACAAAGTGATTCTATAGGGGTTCCGTTTTTTTCGGTACGAAACCCTAAGAAGAACAAAGTAAACAAATTTTGCATTTATTTTTCACCTTAGTGCTAAAATTATCAGGTTGATTATGAATGATTTTTGGATGGTAACAATACAACGTAGATCGTGTGTTGAAGAAGGAACAAGTAAACAACTTGAGCGTTTATTTTTCACAAATATACGCTAAAATTACGAACATGCTGTTTGGGAAAATTCATAGTTGAAGTGATTAAAACTTAATGTTTTAATTCTGCCTTATCAACTGACTATACATATGGTAGATACTCTAGCTAGTGTATGCGAGCTAAAAATATCACGTCGAATAGGAATTACTTTTGGGTGGTAAGTACCAATACAAGGCAGATAAACGTGTGCTGAAAACAAGTAAATAACTTAAGCATTACATTTTCATAATAATATGTGTTAAAATACATAACTAACATACTTTACATATTGTTTGGGGAATTAGAACTTGAAGTGATTTAAACTTAATGTTTTAATTCTGCCACATCAACTATACAAATAGGTACTAGTTAATAAAAAAATAAACATACCGTTCTTCAATGTTTAACAAAAAAACCGACTTTAATGATAAATCGTTGACTTTTAGCTGAAAATACCCAATGTTTAACAAAAAAACCGACTTTAATGATAAATCGTTGACTTTTAGCTGAAATTACCCAAACCACGATTTATGGCATATTTATTATATTTGACTTTTTCCCTCGATTTATTATGGATCTCTTTTTTTGAAATCGGTGTAAAAACATACAAAACTTGTTAAGTGAAACCAAAAACCCAAACGCTATTAAAATTTAGGGTATGACAATATGCCTTGAGGGACTCCAGACACTATTACAATTATTTAATTCCTCATGGATCAATAGAACCAAGTTTTGTAGAAAATATCAAATTGAAATTTTGAGTTTTTCAAATCGGATTATTTGACATTATTATTATTTATCATTATTTTTTTTTTATTCAGATTCATTTAATGCCATTCCTTGCGGTCCTGTGCGCTTTCACTCCAGCTGTTCTTTCGACATCATCATACCATCGCATTTGCGGTCTGCCCTTTGGGCGTGTCTCGTCATATGGCCTCTACGCGGCCAGCGCGTTTTGCATTTCGAGCTTTGTTTTTTTATGGATTTAGGCATAGTAAATCATTCACTTGCTTAGGTGGCTCGATGATTCAGTAGTTTGAGGTGACTTAAGTCGTCACGGATGAGTTAGCAGGCTCGATTACCACGGAGATATCAAGCTTGTTCTTAATTCTTAATATTTATTCTATCACTTAAACGTTGAACAACTTCACCTTTATTTGAGAAATTTCACGCATCAACTTCATCAAGAGTGAACTTAGGGTTTCACGAAGAGTAGGCAAAGTTGACTCATAAAACAATCAAGTGAAATTCCCTCTGTCCAACTTTTACCCTAAATTCTTCTACATCATCATTTTATGAGCATAAACTCTCGCTAAGAGCGTGTCCTACTCAGTACAGGGTGTAAAATAGTTATATATTACTTTCACTCTTGTGAGAAAATAAGTTTTGAATAATATAGGTAGATAATTCTATTTTAATATTCATATTTTGACTAAGATTCTCTACATATATTCTAGTCTTCAGATAGGTCGACTTTGAAATCATTTCAGCCGTAAAACATCCACTACTGAACATAGGCCTCCATCATGAAGGGTAGTTGCTAGTATCCCATACTGGCAACTACCCTAACCAAAAATGTATGAAGTAGGCAGCACACAAAATTACATGTGATGTTCAGAATCGATTGAATGAGACAATCATTTCAGCCGTAAAACGTCCACTACTGAACACAGGCCTCCCTCATAGATCTCTATGAGGGGTAGTTGCCATACTCGCCACGCTTGGCAGACGGGTTGGCGAGCGCTGTACGGGATGTTGATACACGGAGAGACGCGGCTGCCATCTTCCAGAGGTATCCCTTGGTCCGCCAAGGAATCTGGAAGATGGCAGCTCCACGGGTGCATGGAGCCTTACTGTATCCACGGAAAAGAGAGAAGGGGCAACATGTTACTGTCGGCACCCCACGGCATTTCGTTGGGACACTTACTCTACAACTACGAAAGTAGCAAGTTTTAAGTAAGGCTGTTCTGAGATGAGCCAAGATGCTATCTGTATCGACCGTTTGCATTCTTTATTCAAACTGAAGAACGTTTTATTAACATACTTCCCGGGACCATGCTTGGTGCAATCCAAGCGAAACGTCGGGATATAATAAAGGTAATTTACGCGATAAATACCCGGTTATATGTATGTATGTTGATAATGTGTTGTGATCCCGAAAGTTTAAAAAAGACTAATGAACGTCCTAAAGTTAAAATATTTAATTAGATGATTAGGTAATTTAGTAATGGAAAGGCTCAACGATAAGGTGATAACTACCAAAATACTACTTGAAGTGATGTGAAAAACCATAATTCATCAACACATTAAATGCGACTTTAAATACCCTTTTTTTCTTTATTTTTAACATGGGAGTTTTGGCAAACAAAGGCCATGTCACTCCCGTAAATCTAACAACACATCATAACAATTTCACAATTAACTGTCCTCATCTAATTGTTTTAAAGACCCTTATGATGTTGATGAGTAGGAAGACATGACGATAGGAAGTATTACATCTTATGTACCTTTTGATATCGCCACCCGCTTCACACGAAAACGTGCAAGCTAATCCGTCAACATAGTGCTCGTTAAAACCGTTCGCAAATAGGTGTTTTTCCCAATCCATCTCCGGGCATATGTCCGAGTTGATTGAGAACCTCACAAGCCTTCAGCGGTTTCAGGCTGTACCAGTCGGCCGTCCACAGTCGTCGGTACCGCACGTTTCGAATCGCGTTAACGGTTTTTTGAAACGAGATAACTCGTCGTCGTCTAATAACGGCTATTTTTCGCTGGAATTGTGGTTATTGTGATGTTTTAGTGCTATTGTGGTAGTTGGTGATTGGTGAATAGGTGATAATAGTAACATAATTAGGGGATGTATAGCTCTAATCTAAGCGATGTAAACACGGTTGATAAGTGGATTAAATCGTATACTTACAAGTGATAGGGCAATTCCTAATTTTATCTAAATAAATATGAAAGGATATCTTCTTAAAAAACAGTTTGATGGACATTTATTCACTGATAACTAGGTATGGTTTATAAAAGGTAACAAATTGGGCACATCATTATAAAGTCTCCAAAATAGATCCAAACATTTCCACTTTAGGTATTTTCAATAAGATTTTACCCCAATCGCTTCGGTCGAGTCAGCATCCCGTAGTTGGGATGAAAAAATCAAAGGACACAAGCCATCGATGGCATTAGCGTTGACTCAGAAAGAGATCAAACAACGGGCCGAAACGGAAAACAGGTCCTTCGAAACATGTGATTATTTTCATATTGAGATCTCTTGGGCAAATAACATCTAATGAGGTCAACATATTAGATTGTATTTTGTTTCTGCGTACACATTTGTGAAGGGGGCATACATATCGTTCGATACGTACTTAAGGAATTCATAAAAAAACGTCGTGCTACTTAATGCCTTTTTGAGACTTGAAAAACGGTAGATGTAAGTAAGGTCTTTGCATCTAATGTAGAAGATCTATACAACGTCAGCAACTGGTATTCATGCTGTATAAATATTTCTATATATTTATAGATTTCCCTAGAGTGCCTGGGATATTGTTAGATGGATAAGGCTTGCCCAGCACCTATACCATCCTCTCAGCTAAGCTGATGGAAACCTATATTCCGTCATCATCATCATTTCAGCCATAAAACGTCCACTGATGAACACAGGCCTCCCTCATGGATCTCCATGAGGGGTAGTTGCCATTCTCACCACGCTTGGCAGGCGGGTTGGTGAGCGCAGTATGGGATGTTGATACACGGATAGACGCTGCTGCCCATCTTCCGGAGGTGTCCCTTAGCAGGCTCTTACTGCATCCACGGGTAGGAGAGGAGGGGTAACATTCTACTGCCGGCACCCCACGGCATATTCAGCATTTACGGCTATATTCAGTATTTACAGGATATTAAACATGATTTGAGTCTTTTTGAGTTTTCCGATATTTTGTAAATCTGGATTTTCAATGTTCAACATAAAAGTTTCAAAAGTTACCTAAAAGTTTGAGGACTGGAACCTAGAACAAAGCTATAATTTCAATTATTGATTTCTTTATTATAAACTATTAATGACATAATAATATCTTTTCACAGGAATGTTACTGACTTTTGTTTCTTATGATTTAATAAAAATACAATTCTACTTGTTAAGAAGCGGCTCAGAAGAGCTACAAGACCTACCACACAATAAATAATGGATAGGCTCCTTGTTGATTACATAAAAATGGATATTGGCATACAGTATGTGCTAGTTTTTGAAATCGCCAGTTTTCGGATGAATAAAACTTAAATCAGCAGAAATCCATCACGTAAAAGCTACTTATTTTAATTTGGTGTCTCAGCGAGATTAGACGGTCAAGGGTCTATGAATGTACGTCAACCCTCCTCAAAATATTGTCGTTACCATCTATGTGGATATATAAGAAGCAGGTCATAATTTAGCGGCGGTGTGTTTCGAGTTGTGCAAGCGTAGATTCATGTGACGGGCTAGTTTAAACGTTTACAGTGAAATGACTTTGTATTTGTAACCGTAGGTTTTGTTGTTAAAATATTTTAAACAAAATATAAAAAAAAATACGGTCTCCACTAAAAACCAGCCCTTCAGCAGACTTGTACTGCTGAAGCGAATGCTGAGGGTTAGCCTTTATTTTGTCATTTATCGTGTATATAATACTAGCTTCTGCCCGCAGCTTCGCATGCGTTGTACCCGAATAAAAAGTAGCCTATGTGTTAAACCTGGTCAACATCAATACGTGTGCAAAGTTTCAGCTCAATCCGTAGCCTAGTTTTTGCGTGAAGAGGTAACAAACTAGTAGGCTTTATAATATTAGTGGGATTTATGCTGTGATTTATATGTTTGTGACAAATTTATTTTTTAAATTGATTTGATATTGCTACAGCAACTAGGCCTGAAGTAAGCAGAGCTTGCTTTATGGTAACCACATGGCTGTAGAATACTTACCTAAATGCATTTGTTTTGTTGTAAATACATATATCCGAGTACTTAGCATACACAATCTAGCCCGGGACAATTATGTACCGTATAACACAAATATTTGTTCCGCGGCGGTAACTAAACCCGCGTACACCTGCTTTTCAACTGACCATTAGACCTACTGCGACACGGGGATCGGGGGCCGCTTTAGTAAATGAAAGTTATAATATATATAGTTATATGCCAGTTTTGGTTGCCAGTTAGCCGTCCGTTTGAAGTTAATTTATTTTTTTAGTTTATTGTTGAGCTGATCCCGTGTTGAATGGGCTTTCCATTATATTTTATAGTTTAGTTATTAAGTAGTTAGTTAAAAACCTAAACCAAGCCATTTTATTTTACTTTGTCTTCTTTTTTTTTGTATGTGCGACACTCACCAAAGGTCCTACCTGAAAACCAGCGTTAATCCTTATATTTAAGGATTAACATTATGCTGAGGTAGGACCTTTTGGTCCACAAATTTTTTACATTTTTTAGTTGTGTTAGAATTAATTTATCATATTAGTATTAATTTTACGTACCTACTTAAGCCTATTGTGTACTGTGGATCAATAAATGATTTTCTTCTTCTTCTTCTTCTTCTTCTTCTTATAACAATCAAATGGTCTAGCAATGGAATGAGAGAAAAGGAAGACCTTTTTAGGAATCCTATATGGCGTCTTTATCGTCTGCTCGAGAATTTCGTTAGGTACATTAATGTTCTTGTTTTTGGCAACATTTAAAAAACAAATAGAGTTTGTCCTATTGTATGTTGGACACCGATTTGTATGACTACTTCTCCGCGAGAAGCTCTCTCTGTTATGAGAGCATTTCACGAATTAACTCTTGTAGGAAAGCTTTACTTTTTACCAACTTTTTAGATGTTTTGATAGTTATTTTATCGAAATTAAACTAACTACTATCGACCTAGTTAAATTGTTTATATAGCAACCGATGTTGTACGGGACTCTGATTGTCTTGATGTATGGTTGAAACCACCCTATTAGCTTAGTCGGACGTAACAGAATAGACTCATATAATCTAGTAATAGTCACAACTATATCTAGTTGTGTCTAGCAGTTTGGGCTAAATTTATAATAAATAATGCGGACACCACCTAGTCTCAAACTAGGCAAAGGTATGGGAACCAAATGATGATAGAATATTAAACCTTTTTTGTGAATACTAAATATAGCTACATTGAATTAGTTTAAATAATATTAAAAAAAACGAGCTTTTAAGTAAAAATTTAGTTGTACCTGCTAAAATTGATTGCTAAGAATTTAACTTGTTTACTGTGTACTATACTTGGCTGTGAGGTGCCGGCAGTAGAATGTTATTCCTCCTCTCATGCCCGTGAATGAAGTAAGAGCCTGCTAAGAGATACTCTTGTAAGATGGGCAGCGGCGTCTTTCCGTGTGTATCCGACGTATTCCGATGTGTATGATGTGCTGAAGTGATTACTATATTGGATTATCGGGTATTTATCGCGTAAATTTCTTTATAAAATAAAAATGTGTCGTGATAGCGAAAGTTTAAAAAAGTCTATTAACTTGTTTAGTTAATAAGTTCTTATGGCCACTTCCCAATTCCATCATCAGACCAGCTCTATGGTACCACATTATTGTATTGTTTTTGAAGACGCAAGCATACTAAAGAGCTCAATCGAACCTCGGGAAGTGGTTCTAATTTAGCTCCCAAGACCCACACCAACTAACGGGCAAGTTAAATAAAAACTTGTAAAACATCCAGAACTCAGAAAAATACCTGCAGCAAAGCAAAAATTTGTTCCGGACGGGTGTCGAACCTGCAACCGCGTACAACCAAGCTGACCAACTGAGCCACGGACGTCTTCGTATTGTTATAGACATTGTTATAGCTGTCTGGACTGCATTGTCTGTCCGTCGCACACAACAGTTTCCTCTTATATTTATGAGTTTAGTCTGTAACTGCAAGCTTAATCTATCGGGCATATCTCAGACACTGTAGTGACCCGTACAGCCTGCTTCGCTGTATAAATCATTTAGCTAGATCGATCAAGACCAGGGTGTAAGTAAGGCTTGAGAAAATTGAATTAATTATTAACCGGCTTCGAAAAGAAGTTCGACGGTGTATTTTTTTGTGTATGTTCTTACGCGATTACTCTGCTTACTCCAATTATTCATGGATTTTGATGATACTTTTTGTAAGGTAAGTCATGTTTCAGAGGTGGTCCCATTTTTTAAAACTCGATTCTGATCATGTAATTAAGAATTCAATAATATGAATAGTAGACACTGGGGTCCCTCTAGGTAATTTTATGCCCTAAATTTAACGTTTCGGTTGGGTTTTTTTATCACTTTATGTGTGCTTGCGAAAGCACCCAGTTCTGATAACGGGATCAGGATAAAATCTTTGAGCAACAAGTTATTTTGATTTATTTTTTATAAGTAAACGTAACTACCAATAAAATTTAGAGGTATACTGTAAACCGTTGAGGAGTTCACTTAACTGTCCTTCGTCTTCAGCATCAGATCTAATGACAGTCACAACCCATCTGGGTGTCAAGTTCTCATCAATACAAATTAATCAAGCCCAAACACAAGGTAACTGCTGTAAATCGACTGTCTTTCGGCTCCATCATCAGATCGACTCCAGACCTTCATTTAATTGTAGTGCTTCAAAAACTTAATAAAAGATAAAAAAACGCACTAGTCGTCCATACGATTTTCGAAAGTTCCCCTCGATTTCTCTAGGATGTCATTACAGATACTGGTTTTCTTATCATGGGACCATCCTTGGGATATCACCATTCCAACAAAAAAAGAATCATCAAAATCGGTCCATAAATAACGATGTTATCCGCGAACACACATAAAAAAAAGTAATTTGAGAAACCTCCTTTTTTTGAAGTGGGTTAAAGATAAATAAACCCGAGAAGTATGTACAAAAGCTCTTGAACTTCTTTTGTATTCCTTTCTTTCATAACGAGGTAGCGCCTCAACGAATACTTCTTATTTTTAACCGACTTATTGTAACCCCTCAGTATATTTTTATTATTTTGAATTAATTGCGTTCTAAAGAGGTAAGAGGCCTCCTACCTCGTTGGTTTGAGTTAGCTGAACTGTCATATTCAGCTTTAATTAAAGCTGAATATGACAGTTCAAGGTAACTGTAACATAGTTTACATTGAAGAAGACCTTATATTCTTACGTGCTATGTGTTTTTTGTTGTTTTAGTTATGTACTGTCGGTATTACTAATTTGTTTTTGGATTACACAATTTCTGAAACTTGGTAAAGTATCTTGAATGACGCCTGTGCCGTAAAATTATAGATCGAGATATAAACGTTTTTTTTTATTTCACACAAATTTACAAAATATATGTAGGTAAATCCTAACTTTTGTAAATTTCGAAACTGGATCTACAGAGAGTACAAACAAATAAAAAAACACACTAGATCCATTATTTATTGCTGTTCTAAAGACTGGATCTACTGAGAGTGATCCAAAAGCTATATATTATGAGCAAGTAACATAGGCTATATTTTATCACCATAATCCCACGGGAACGGGAACTTCGCAGGTGAAACTCCGAGGCGCTACTAGTGAGCACATAAGAAAAAATACAGCCAATAGAGAAATAAATATATTTTTTCCTTTGTTGTTGTGTTTGTTTTGATGTTGATGAGTTGGTTGATTAGTAATGTAAACAATTTGTAAATAGGGTAAAATTTTAACAGTGAATACTTCCGATGGCCATCTAAATCGTCACCTTAGTAGCTTTGCGTAGTTTAGCACTATTATGCTGTGTTGTGTGTAAGTAGTCTTCAGCATTTTGACTATTATTATTAATTTTAATTACAATTAATATGCCGTGGGGTGCAGTAGAATGTTGCCTCTCCTCTTACCCGTGGATGCAGTAAGAATCTGCCGAGAGATATCCCCGAAAGATGGGCTGCAGCGTTTTTCCATGTATCATTATCCTGTACTGCGCTTGTCTACCCGCCTGCCAAGCGTGGCGAGTATGGTAACAACCCCCTAATGATTTTGGAGAAGGAGGCCTACTCGTATGTTCAGCTGTAGATATGGACTGTGGACATCATCTCAGACCTAGGGCTGCCCCATAATTATAAAAAGCAATAATTGCTCGACGCAAGCTCACTCAGGTAAACTCAGGTAAACGAACTAGGAGCGCCCACTTCAAGGATCAGCTTTGACCGCAACAGAAATTCTAACAAGCCAAGTGCCTCAGGCATACAAGCACAAGCTTTTACATGAAACGCCACCCACAAGAAATGCTTTGTAAAACTTCCCAATTTACATTCTACGGGTAAAATGGAAATACCGCGTGGGATTTGTTTATAGGCGCTCCCTCACCGGGAGCATTCGCGTGTAATGTCACGTTACAGATTCGAGCATTACATCAGTGAGGAAAAAAAACTGACCATTACAGCGCGAACCTTTTAATGATACAATAAACAAGTTTACATCAGTGAAGGAGGAGAACCGAGCATAACAATATTGCCGCACTCAGCACAATGACCGCTTCGTCTGACATTGTGGAAACAACTAAATCAAATGCTCGCAAATTCAAATCTATACTAAATATTACATTATACGCGAATGCTCGTCAGTCATAAGTAGTATTGTAATGTAATGCTTATAGTCGAATCTATAATGTTACATTATACGCGAATGCTCGTCAGCCAGGGAGGTAGTATTGTAATGTAATACTCAAAGTCGAATCTATAATGTTACATTACACGCGAACGCTCGTCTGTCAGGGAGGTAGTATTGTAATGTAATACTCAAAATCGAATCTATAATGTTACATTACACGTGAATGCTCCCGGTGAGGGAGCGCCTTATGACAAAAACATGAGGTAAAACAAATTAAAACCTTAACAAATTCTGAGGGAAAATACCCTCAGTATTTTCCCTCAGAATTTGTTAAGGTTAGTTGTGTTCAGCGCTGGTAATCACAACCTAATTGGATTTTATTAACACAGATTTAGGGATTAAAACTATATTCAAATCTGTAGAAAGAAAGAAAGAAAACACATTTTTTGGCACACAAGACATACTGGTAAACAACAAAATTAAAAAATGAACAAACAACATAAAACAACAAAAAGAAGAAGCAAGTCATTATTACGTAGGAAATAATGATGGTAGGTACGTATGTATGTCATAGATAATACGATGGTGGATGGTTGTCTGGAAGACTGAAAAAGAGCGGCAAAACATGTAGTGGACGTTTCATATCGGGAAGAAATCAGTTTCGTTATGATAATTCTCTTTTCTAATTTCGACAAAAAAGTCAAAATAAATATTCTTTCCTTTCAGCCCTAAAACGTCCACTACTAAACACGGCCTGTGTTCCTCATGGATCTCCATGAAGGGTATTTGCCATACTCCCAAGCTTGGCAGGCGTGTTGGCGAGCGCAGTATGGGATGTTGATACACGGAAAGACGCTGCTGCCCATCTTTCGGAGGTATCCCTTAGCAGGCTCTTACTGCATCCGCGGGCATAAGAGGAGGGGTAACATTCTACTGCAGGCATTCCACGGTACAAAAATAAAATTGATCTAAGAATAATAACATTTACCCCGAAGCCATTTCTACTATTTTATGCTAAGTAGTTTACCTGACAGGACTTTTAGAGGACCTCTGGTAGATTATTAAATATTTTATCTGTGTATTATTGTGTCAATTTTGAATCGTATTTTGGATTCCGAGTTGACGTATCCCTTATTCTTCTATTGGCATGTTGCTGATTCGATTCTCGTCGCGGGGTTCTGCAGGTAATTGTTTCGAGTGTTTTTTCAGTAAGAGCCTGCTAAGCGATACCTCCGGAAGATGGGCAGCAGTGTATCAAAATCCCGTATTGCGCTCGCCAACCCGCCTGCCAAGCGCGGTGTGTATGGCAACTACCCCTCATGGAGATCCATGAGGGAGGTCTGTGTTCAGTAGTGGACGATTTACGGCTAAAACGATGATGATACCTGGCAGTGAAGCGTGTAAAATTAATTTGAATGTATTTAAACAGGAGATTTCTGTACTGGTACTTCAGCGTTGTCTGTGGACTAAGCTGTGACGTCATCTTCACGCTCTATTTCACACCTGAATTCCTGAATGCTTATCAATCTATCAATTATCTTATCTCGCTGTCATGAACTCCATATCCCTCTTGTCATCATATATAGGGAGTATCACATAGTAGACAGGATTTTATGTATAACATATACATACACTATATAAAGTTACGTATGTATATGTATATTATATAACATTCGTGTTTATATGTTTATTAAGCACTTATGTATGTATATTATATATATTCTGTATGGTATAATATATATTAAATTAATATTACCGATTGTTCATCTTTTATCGATAGAACCCCATGTTGCATATACCTCTAATTATCCAATCCATCCCAAGGTTGTCTGGAAGAGATCGCTCTGTAGCGACCGCCGATTGTCACTTTATGTTTAATGTTTATTTAGTTGCTAATTTTGTATTTTAAGGTGTGCAATAAAGCATTTTCTATCTATCTATCTACACCTCCGTGGCTCAGTTAGGCGACTGAGACGCAGGAGGTCGCCGGTGCGATTCCCGCCGGGGGACAAATGTTTGCTTTATCTGCGATATTTGTCTCGGCGAGTGTCATAGCAGAAGCTTTGCTTCGTTTGGGACTAGATGGTGATGTGTTTGGGACTAGATGGTGATGTGTTTGGTCATCATCTTAGACATAAGCCTCCCTTATGGATCTACAAGATCATGAGAGGGTGGTTGCCACACTCGCCACGCTTGGCAGGCGGGTTGGCGATCGCAATACGGGATGTTGATACACGAAAAGCCGCTGTTGCGCATTTTTTGGAGGTATCCCTTGACAGATCCTTACTGCATCCACGCAAGAGTGGAGAGGAAACATACTACTGCCGGCATTCTACTTCCCTTATTGATCTACAAGATCATGAGAGGGTTGTTGCCACACTCGCCACGCTTGGCAGGCGGGTTGGCGATCGCAATACGGGATGTTGATACACGAAAAGCCGCTGCTGCGCATCTTTTGGAGGTATCCCTTGACAGATCCTTACTGCATCCACGCAAGAGAAGACAGAAAACTGTTGGCACCCCATGGATGTGTGTAGTGTCCAGCATTATTTAATACTTCATTAAAGTCTACCAAAATAGCGAATTATATTCCATGAAAATTATGCGAAACGAATTCCCACAATAGGTCAGGGTAATGGGCGAAATTAGTACAGTTACCGCGTGATCTGTTCAGCTCGCGTGGAGGTCGGCCTAAATACGAGGCTCGGGGCTCCGTGTGCATTGGATAATGTTGTCGATCCAGAGAGGAAAAAAATTAAGGCCTTTGCATCTATTATAGATGATTTATACAGCGTCAGCAACTAGTAATCATGCTGTACGGGACGCTGTAATTACCATTTCTTCTTCTTCTTCTTCTCAGCCCGGAATCACCCACTGCTGGGTATAGGCCTCCCTAAGTTTTTGCCAGCCTCCTCTGTCCTGTGCATTTCGCATCCAGGTGTGCCCAGCGACTGCGATAATGTCGTCGACCCATCGCGCTTTTGGACGACCTCGACCTCTCTGGCCGGATCTTGGCCTCCACTCCGTTATAGCCTTAGTCCAGCGGCCATCACCACGTCTGGCCAGGTGTCCTGCCCAACTCCATTTAAGGTTTAAAACTCTGTCTCCGACATCGTACACTTTTGTGTTCACTTTTGTGTGTAATTACCATTATTATAATAATTATAATAATAATGGTGGACATTATATAAGCAGTACCATCTTGCCCAAAGTGAGGAGAGCCTTTATAGGAACCAAATGTTTGATAGAATACCTACTCATATTCATTTAAAGATTAAATCTTTAAAATTCGTTGTACGTAATATGTTTGTGTATGTAATACTTTGTTAAGATCTTTATAACTAAACTAGCTTGTAGCCCGCCGCTTCGCATGCACTGTACCCGGATAAAAAGTAGCCTATGTGTTAATCCTAGTCAACATCTTTACGTTTGCAAAATTTGAGCTCGATACGTACGCTAGTTTTTGCGTGAATAGGTAACGAACCTCCATACAAACAAACTTTCGGCTTTATTATATTAGTGAGATGATTGATTGATTGGATATTAGGAAAATTAACGCATACATTGTGATGTTGATTGACGGCATATTTTAAGGAGACCGTATAGCGGGCCGTACCAGTTTTTTTATACAATTGTGTGACGAGACAAGCCGAAGGCCCAACTGATGTGAAGCGGTAACCTTTACCTATTACAACTGCAATACCACGATGGTCACGTTCCCTAAGCACTTAAGCACGTGACCAACGCATTGCATTGCGCCCGTCACCTTGAGAAATAGAGCTTTCAGGTCTCATGTGCCCGTAATTTCACCGGTTAAGCACGTGACCAACGCATTGCATTGCGCCCGTCACCTTGAGAAATAGAGCTTTAAGGTCTCATGTGCCCGTAATTTCACCGGTTAAGCACGTGACCAACGCATTGCATTGCGCCCGTCACCTTGAGAAATAGAGCTTTAAGGTCTCATGTGCCCGTAATTTCACCGGTTAAGCACGTGACCAACGCATTGCATTGCGCCCGTCACCTTGAGAAATAGAGCTTTAAGGTCTCATGTGCCCGTAATTTCACCGGCACCCTTTCCCTTACCGGAACACAGCAATGGAGACATTACTGCTTAGCGACAGAAATAAGTGTGGTAGCAGTACTTCCCCGGACAAACTCTTTACAAAAAGTTCTACAACATCTAAAAAATGATGGTAGATCGTATTCTATCATATATCTTCAGTATATATACAGTTTTTTATTATTTTAGTGTATTTTGTAAATAAATACCTATTTACCTATCTCAGGCGCCAGTTTCTCTCTCCCAAAACCATGGTAAAATGTTAAACAACAAATAAACATTACAAGTTTTATTTACTCGGAGATATTTACCTGTTTTTCACCTGGTTATTTGGCTTCGCGTTCATGAATATATGGAGATCATTTTTCTCGCCATACTTTTCCGTCACACGAAACTTTTGATTCTTTTGTGCTACAAAAATACTTATTGATGGGACTTTCCTTTCAATAATATTTATTCCAGATCTAAGATGTTGGTAGCAAAAAAAAATCACATACTCTACTTGGTACCTTCATCATCATCATCATCTCAGCCGTACTGTTGGCCTCCCACATAGATCTACAAGTACTGATTAAGAGGGGATGTTACCCTACTCACCACGCTTGGCAGGTACCTTACATATACAAAAAAACTAAAGAAAATAACCCTTATTATGTCTCACAAAAGATGACGCATCAAGATCAATCCTGTTTTTAGAATTTAGATTAAAATAAGACAGAGCTTTTGCTAATTATCTTATCATATAAGAAAACATGTACCTATTATAGGGACATTCGTCATAGTATTACAGGAATATTTTAACTATTAAATCTTTACCAATGTAATACGAAAAGTTACTGCTTGGGACGCAATCAAAAGAAGCTATTTGTAAGAGTAAAATGAATGAAAGGCGTCTATTGTTGGCCATGGTTTACTTTAGAGATATACATATAACAAAAGAGACATATTAATCATTGACATAAAGAGCAAGATCAGGAATATAAATAATGCTGGATACTACCCACATCACCGTCTATTCCGAAAATAAGCAAAGTTTATACTATGGTACGTGTTTTTTCATAGTACTTATGTCCCAAACGATCAATAAAATAGGTTAGATAATTTTTTGTAAGTTCGTACTAATCACGTTGAAAACACCCCACACAAGGCAAATATCTGCAAGTAAGCAAACATTTGTCCCCGACGGGGGCCAAATCCGTGAAAGTACCTACGTTGCTAATTAAAGTTACTTTATAACTAATGTAACTTTATAGGTTGATACATAGGCTGATAAAACGTTTAATCGCGGCAATAGAATCCCATTATTTGCACACACGACACATAGTTAGTTACATAAAAACATCCTCTCACTACTTTGGAGAATAATACTTAAGGTACAATTATTAAAGCAAACATGTTGTTGGCATTGGGCAGCAATGGCAAAAATCCCACAGCTGGACAAAATCCTTTACAAAATTCTTCAAGGAAAACTAATTTAACTAGTTGCTAAACTATCAGGTACTTTTTGTGATTTAGCACAGAAAGTACCTTATCAGATACTTTCTGTAATTTAGCATAATCATCAGCCAAAATACTTCCAACCAAATACCGTATAAATCGTCAGTTTTTTCCACAAAACAAGGTGGAGAATTGAAATGCAGACTTTGAAATATCACTCACCGCTGACGCTGATCAAAATACGAATCTCTTCCATTTCCCGAAGAAATTTCCTGAATTTCCGATTCTTTGTGTGGTAATCGAGCTGTGAACCCTAATTTGCAATCTATTTTTCGTATTGGTGCTACGAAAACTGCTACAAACTCGTAGCTCATGCTACGAATGATTGGTTGTTTACCCTAACTGTGTTTTGTTAATGTTTTAGTAGGTTTGGTGTATGATGTGATTTGAAGTTTTAATTTTGAGTTAACAGGCAACTTTTCTAGTTGTATAAAACAACGAGTCCACCGATTTATATGCAGTTTTTATTTTTATTTTAGTTTTTAATTTAGCAGGTTAGAAAACCTGAAGCTGTTTTAATAAAATCGGTTAGGACGTTACGATATTATGTAACTTTTGAAACCATCACGGTTGTTAACATACAACATTTACGAGATATTTACCATGATTTGAGTCTTTTTGAGTTTTCCCATATTTTGAAAACTCGAAAAGACTCAAAGCATAGTAAATATCCTGTAAATATTGCATATAACGTGTTTGAAAAAACGTGTTTTTTTACTTGTCATGTTAATTTTATTTAAAAACAGTAATGTTTATTTTATTTATAATCCATATTATGAATTGTGAGAGAAAAAGAATTATTTAAAAATGAAAATATGCTGCTTAAAGGCATTTCTTTGTTTATACTATATTCATGTATTCAATGGAAATGGTGAAAGCGTATTTGAATTGAACCGTCAGCAAACGTAAAGAGCGTCGCATTTTTACTCGTAATAATAGTAATCCAGCAGGCTTGTCGATGTCGGCGTCGACGAGTTGACATCCTAGGGTTGTAGTCGGGGGGTGAGATATGTCGGAATTTACGCGCACATTCATCTTCCAACGTTGAGTTGCGATTACTCGAACAAATATGTAAAACCTCATGGAAACTGAGTCGGTCTGAGGTCATGATGAAACAAACGCGTGTTTTTTTAAAAAGTTAAGTTTATTTGGGAAGACGCATTGAACAATATGACAATTTTTATCTAAACCTTTAGATCACATTTACGATTTACGCCTTGTCCGTAACTTTCAAAACATTATTTGCGATGCTGCAATAATATTACGAAGTTATTTGTTTCACCTAACGGACGGTACTCGGCCACTTATTACACGCTAGTGCTATTCTTAGCATTAACTTCACACTTAATAAACATTGATTCGACGCACAAAGAGGTAAAACAGAAAACCACACACAAGAAAGAGAAAATTGAAGAAGGAAGGAGGTCTTCCGTACATCAGAATGATCACAGAGGCAACAGTGAACGGAATACGGGCCCTTGTCAGATTCTGAGTTGAATGTAGGTAGAGTTAGAGATGATATGCAGTGAAATTTTTGATTAAATGCCTGAATACGGGCCCTTGTCAGATTCTGAGCTGATTGTAGGTAGAGTTAAAGATGATATGCAGTGAAAATTACGATTAAAAGCCTGAATACGGGCGCTTCTCAGATTCTGAGTTGAATTTAGGTAGAGTTAGAGATGATATGCAGTGAAAGTTTCGATTAAAAGCCTGAATACGGGCGCTTGTCAGAGTTGAATGTAGGTAGAGTTCATTGTTATGCGTGCCAACGTGTCTGAAAAGGTTTCTACTCTTTTAATGTGTTTTAGGGCTTATTTTCGAATGTTCATAAATATTTTGAGGTTAAACGGAGTTTCTCGGAAGTGCATGTGAATTATTTAGCAAAATCTGGTTTAATTCGGTGGGCTGCGAAGCTTTTTGCTTTTTACATATTTGTTTATCTGATTTTGGTTACATCAGAATGCTTGTCCTGCGTATAAAACTAAACTTGACTACTACAAAAAACGATATTTATGTATATCTACATACATCTTTATTAAAACATAACATTTTATAACTGCCTTTAATAAAGATAGAGTTGTAGATCCCTCGTAGCACACATGATCAAAATTGTTATACAAATTACGCGGTATTAACCACACTTATTAGAGTTATAACAAACCACTTAATAGTCTACGTAATTCAACGTGTCCGTCACATGATCCGGCTCGAAGGACTATTTTTTGATCATAGCCTTAGGTTCAACAAAACCAGTGCATTCCGTGCAAAAGAAAATATTTAAGAGATGTTTTGAGGTAATTTACTGCGATGAGTTTTCGTTAGCGCTATGTGCAGAATGATCAAATTTAATCGCAACATCTTTTAGGTATTGAGGAAAGTTACAACATTTAGACAAAATGAAAGCTAAAGCAATAACTTCGTTATTTCACGTAACAACAATGTATTCAACAAACGTTTATTCAATGTAACGCGTCACGTGACAGTCTCATCCGCAGACTTGTCTCCGACATTCGTTGGATGTGGTGAAAATGGCGATCCATCCACTAATTAAAACGTTAAATGGACGCGAAAAACTTGCATAGAGCACACTTAAAACATGAAGTTTGATTAATTTTGTAAACACAGATATTACTCACGTATAACCTATAAGAAGAATATAGAACTCAAAACCTATTCCGATAAGTATTGATTTATTAAAAAAAAATCTTGTAAAGTAGAACTACGTCGTTATAATTCTACGTAAGTAATCGCCGTATTTTACAAAATTAATAGTTCATCATACGTTACTTTTTAAAGTTAAAAAATTAAGTTTAATATCTGCTTGCCATGAGAGGTAGATCGTATAGCAAAGTGGGTTGTATTTGTGGCGATATTTATTAAGACCTACTTGATTCAGTCGGTTTCGTAGCCGACTGATACGTTCTGCAGATATTTGATGCCTCGGGTCTGGTTATTTTTTATGTATAATAACCATGTGTTTTACAAAAACAATAACTTAAAAGTATTCTATCAAATTTCAATATTTCATTGATGCGTTTATTAGTATGGTATTTGGTTATTTTTGACGGTCAAACAAAAGAAAGCTTCGATTTAGGTATTCAAGTAGTATAAAAAATGGCCAGTTCGTTGGGAGTCTCACATCTATATTGCTGTTGTGATGTAATAATGTCGAAGACAGCGTGAATGTGCAATGATGAGACAATCATAACCCTTCCTTCTATGTGCTCTCTGACCTGGAAATACGATAAGGCATTAACTGAGTCACATACATAAATGCTGATGTCTTTCACACACTATATATATACTCGTAATATTCTAAAAGCTATGTTTTATGTTTGTCGTGAAGATTGATTACTCGTTTTATTTTGTCGATTTGTTTGTTTAAACGTCTTAATCCCATTATGTGGATCTATGAGATTACATCTTAGTTTTAGCAGTGTTAGCAGTTCGACGTGCCTGCCCTAAATTAAAAAAGATATTAACATTTCATTTTATATCTATTCTAAACACGAAACAATCTAGATATGATTTAAAAATTATACCAAGTGTCGTCGTATTAAGTTAAGTAGTCCGTATTTATATCTGTTCGGTCACCACGACTCTTCTCCAGAAGTTGCAGGGCAAAGAAGTAAAAAAGCCTTTCTTTGCCTTTGTCTAAAACTTGCAAAATTCTTAAATTCTACAACTGAACAGAAAATTATGCTTTTTTTCGATTCAAGTCATTATTATAAAAGCAATTGTTCACCCCAGACAATCCTAACTAGCCATTTCCAAAACAAAAGGCCCATTTTTAACTGCTAAAGCGTCTGGTTCAAAGCTTCGACTTAAAAGATACCCGGGATTCCTTAATCTTCGGCTATTGTCTTCCCCATTTGTCACACGCAGCTGCCTTATTGATTCCCATCGTGTCTTCAAGGAAAAAACAGTGAAACTGTTCGTATTAACATAAAATGGCGGCCGGCAGACGCCAGATTGGACCCTCCCTACCGTGAATGGGAAAACAGAGGCCTGTGATTTGCCGTACTGTTTTTCATTTCACAGCCGTAACTAGGACGACTCGACGTAGTTGCCGTTCCAGTTCAATACAGAAGAAGAAGACCTAGTTGTACTTGCAGTCTCATGTGATATATTTTTTCAAATATCTGTATATCAAAAAAATATCACATGAAACTGCATGTGTTAAGACAAAATAACCTACAAAATTGACGATTGACCTGATTAACAAAAAGTGATCTAGTCATTTGGCGTTAGACATCTGCGGACCTAATTTTCTGATAAAATACGAATATAGCTGAAACTCAAAACCTCATTTTTTCAGTTTTCAGTTAGCAATCGCTGTTTCTCTCTCTATTTCTCAATATTCTGGCAAATCCGTCGAATGTTGGTGAGATTTTAATCTATATTTTTGTTAGGTATATCAGTTAATTGGAGTCGTGGAGGAAACAGTCGACTCTGACTAATGGCCGCCAAAATTGGAAGCGGCCTCTGCATTCTAATTTGGTGACCTTATTGTATAACGTTCTCTTTTTTTAACAAGACAGATTTGAGTATGAACTTTTATTTCATTTGGAAGTTTTGATGATGTGCCTAAATTGTCATTGATATCTTTGGTTACCTATTTATTCCAAAGGTTTTTTAGAATATAACTTATTAGTCAAAAGATGGTAAAAGGACCGTGATAAATCCCAAGATTACCACCACAAATATTTCTTGTCAGTGAATAATACGTCTTAGAACTCAGTGTATTTATCGTAAACGTCATAGCGTCCAAAATAAGTCACGGCATGTGCATTTAGTGCTGTACGACTCAGTATAACTTATCAAAGTGTGAGTGAACCACAATTATTAACCACATTAAGTACGCACCTACTCTCGACTTATAAACTCGGTCAACTCAGTGCATTAATCGCAAGCTCAGTACAACGTCCTACAATAAGTAAACATTTAGTCACTACGACTTACCAAATCGATAGTGAACAAAACGTGGAAAGATTCATTCCAGAAGCACCGCTCGTCCACAATAAGTAAGCACCTGTGTCGGCAACTTACCAACTCGATAGTGAATAAAGCGTCGAAAAATTTGGTCCAGAAGCGCCGATCCCCAACAATAAGTACGTGCTTAGTTACGACAACTTACCTACACAATAGTGAATAATACGTCGCGAGTTTCGGTGCAGAGGCCCAGAGCCCCCAGAATAAGTACGCATCTAGTAGCGGCGACTCTGACAGCGGCGCAGTACCGCGCTGCGCGGAGCGCCGCCACGCTGGGCGAACACGCGGCGATGCTGGCTGTAGCCATCTGCTGCATCCTGGTGCTGCTGCTGGTGTTCATAGTGCTCATCATCGTGGTGGGGCAGAACATCGAGGGGAAAGGAGGCTCATAGCGGTGGCGAGGTAAGTCTCTCTCTTCTCTTCTCATCATCATATTCGTGTCTTTATCATGGATTCGGTCCGATCACATTTATCACGTGTAAAATTGACTTTCCTCTCCCGTGGCTATCTGCTGCATCCTAGTGTTGCTGCTGGTGTTGTGATTAAATAAAGCAGAGAATATTAATAAGACACAAACAAAACATAGAACAACTATAATATGGCGAGACCACTCATTTTTCAAAAACTTAAAGTGAGTAAATAATACTAAAGACATCTGCCACGTTCTCATTCTCTTTTATAAGGTTTAAAATTGACTTTTCTCTCTTCTAATCCACATGAAGTAAGTCTTCTACAAATAGCAAATAAATACTAATACATACTATCATATGTACATTGGGGGCTGGAATAAGGGGTTGATTTGACGAGTGACCAGTGAACCTTTTGAGATGAAAACTAAACTGTGAAAGTTTAGTTTTCATCTTGTGTTATGTCATTATCTACTTACACACTAAGTAAGACCTATAGATACTTACATATAGATATATAAAACTAAAAAAAAAATTTACGCAATATCACAAATCTTTCTATTTCAGTAGCTAGTAGCTAAAGTCAGTCACACTTTGTTAAAACTGTAGGCGCATTTTACCCCGACTTGGTCGACGACCCTTAGAAATAAAGCGCACCCTTCACCCCGCATTCCAGCAGCCGCCGAGCTATGGAGTGCGACGATTACATTTACAGTCTAGTGAAACGTTTACTTTAATTATACGAAGTGCAAGTTCGAAACATAGTGAGATTTTGTATTTTCACCTTAAATTTACCACTAGCTTTTTAAGGTTCCGGACCAAAATGGTAAAAAGGAACCCTTATGGTGTGGCTTTGTCTATCTGTCTGTCTGTCACAGATAGATATCTTGAGAACCTACTGATAATACCGACTTGTATAGATAACATTTTTTCACAAATAAATATCAGCATTATATAAAAATGTTGAAAAATATTCTTATTATGATTGTAAGGGCGGAAAGGGGGTCGCAAAAATTTTAAGTGAAGTTACTAAGTCACGTGGGGTATCATATGAAAGGGCTTCATTTGCACATTAATTTACCCTTCTTAGTTTTTCTTTAAGCCTTATAGTTTTTGACTTATTTACAAAAATGTTGAAAAAATATCGTTCCCTCTTATCTCCGTAGTTTGCAGAGATAAACACCTGAAACTTTTATAGCAAACAGAACTGTAATGTTAATGTTACAAGAAAATTAGACGTGTAAATGTTGCAAGAAAATTATTACGAATTCTCTAATTTACATAGTTTTTCAGACAAAGGGGGCGGAAAGGGTTCTCAAAAATTTTAGTGAAGTTACTAGGTAATGTGGGGTATGAAAGGGCTTCATTAGCACATTATTAAACAGTTTTTAGTTTTCCTTATAAGCCGTATAGTTTTCGACTTATTTACAGAAACGTTGAAGAAAATACCGACCGACTCGCTCTTGGCCGGTTTTATTTGAAATTAAAGTAAGAATACGTTCGTTTTTACGGTAATTTTTGGTGGCTCTCCTAGTGCAGTTGTTGACTATCATGGTATCAAGGCACGCGGCGTGTCCAGTCAAGTTCAAGCAAAGCAAATGGTTCGTAGTATACTAGTTTAAATTTTGAGTGCCTAATGCACTGATATGTAATCACTGACTTTAGACAACGCAACCCAACTTCAATGGAGATTATTTTCGATATTGAAATTAAAAATTAATTTACTCAGACATAAAACACCATTTTCTTAGTAACACATAATTAACATTGAGAATGGTTAGTAAATTTACATAACAGAATTTAAAAAAACAATTAATCAAAAATATAATAATAACTATTAATTATTTCAACTGATGTCATGATGATAAATTAAAATTTTAAAATGTCAGTAGTTATTGGGTTACGAGTGGAGCGAGCGGCCGATGTCGATTTACAACCCAAAACAGTGACTCATAGTGCCAGAATTGAATCCAAAACTATCAGTTTTAATTGCATCTAGTACCCATACACAAATCGTTGATGTTGGTCATAAAGCCGCTAGCTTGAAGTGGAACTGGGCCGGACACGTCTGCCGCATGTCAAACGAATTATGGGCAAAGCTCACCACGGAGTGGATTCCACCTAACGCAAGCCGAAGACGTGGAAGACCTAGAAGAAGATGGCGCGATGAACTAGACGCCCATTTAAGATCTTGGCCTGTAGCAGCGTTAAATCGGAGGAGTGGAAGAAGGGAAGGGAGGCCTTTGCCCTGCAGTGGGATAATAACGGCTGAAAAATAAAATAAAATAAAATAGTACCCATAACACAAGCTCTGCTTAGCTTGGGGCTTGATGATGCTGTGTGATTTGTCCAGCATTATTTATTTATTATTATTATTATTGCAAGTAAGCTGTAGGTGCTGGCGCAGGTGCGGCGCATCAGGGACGCGATCCTTTTGCGAACAATTGAGTTCATGTCATCAACGTGTGAAACCATTCCTGATGCGCTACAGAACCGCGGGAGACCGAACTGATATGACGCGAAGCGCCGGTGAGACGCATACGTCGCGCTGGGTTTGATTCCTGGCGGGGTAAAATGTTTGCACAAGCTGCATACACGGTTATTAGAGCTGGTAAATAATAAAACTTAGCTCTGTCAAGTAAAAGCGTTCACTTCACGAGTTAAAGGCGTGCATATACTTTACTTATCCTGTATTTTTTCAGAATGTTTAATATTTTATCATTGTAATTATTGTAAAAGCAGTGATCGCATGACAGTTTTCCACTTATGTTGTAATCTTCTTGTTATGATTCATCTCCTGCCCTTATTCTAAGCTGAGGGCTTATTATCTTCTTACACTCTGATTACCCACTAAGACCCGAGTTCACCAACAGATGTTTAACTTGGGTCTTACTGATTCTGTGTCACAGTATCATTAACATCTTCGAATATATCAGAAAGTGTTTATATAGATTAGGGTGACTGATCTATGTATATAACCACTTTCTGATATATTAGCGACCACAATCTATTTCAATAATTATCTCCAAGCTGTTATCGCTTTATAAAGTTTTTTCCATAAGTGTTGATAATATATTCCCGACACATATGTACATATGCTCTATATTATCTCTACTATCGTTATGAATGTGGATAAACAGAAAAAAGTCTATTATCTGGTGGATATGGATCAATGTCCCTTAACATTCTACGCAGTCAGGATCGGTATTTTTCATATGATAAAAGATGACTCCGCAATATCGTTGATGTGAAGGTTCGGATCGGTATTTTGTGGTATTCACTGTTTTTAATGGGAAAATTGGGTGATGTGGTCGCTCAGCGTCAAGTCCTTGTTTTGTTTTGTGTAAATAAAACAAATGTAAATTTAGGTACGAAGGAAATAACTGAGTATCAGTCTTCTAATTTAATGGAAAGATACCTATTTTATTCATATGCTTTCGGTGGGCTCGTGTTGGTTGTTATTGATAAATAAAACCGACAAGTGCGATTGAGACTCGCGCCCTAAGGGTTCCGAAATGAGAGGTTTAAATCGCATACCCAGTACGAAAGTCTCACATGCCATCATGCTTCTGAAAAAGTTTCTGCCTCAACATTTAGAACCTAGTTAGTTAAATATTAAGTTAGAAAATCAGATTTGTTTTTAGTTATGACTTTCAATAAGGTGATTAAAAAACTAAATTCCTTAATTTCAGAATATTTCCTTTACTTTTGCCACAAGAGATCCCAAGATCAGCATTCCAAAGTTCAGAGTCGTACAAATGGATTCGTGGGTTAGGCCCCCGGTGTGTGACGCCCCCGTCGTGGAGGCCTCCAATTTTCAATTAAGTTATAACAGCCGATTTAATTTTAATTGCCATAACATCTTAATGCCTATGGTAAAACCTTGACAAATCAAGGGCGTCGTCTGCCTGCAGTTGCGTAAAAATGGGTTTTGACAGACAATCTAGGGTTCCGGTTTTTCTTCTTGAGGTTTGGAACCCTAAAAATAATAAATTAATAGATTTGATATTGTTATTATATATATAATTAACTAGAACGGATTAACCAATTACATTAATTAATATTAATTCACAAAACACTAACCCATAATACACATGATATCACATGTCCATGTATAGGCACCACGTAAAGCAATAAACGTGTAGGTGCGTTTAATTACCTACATCAATAAATGATCTAGTTAACAAGTTGCTATTGTCTCCTAGGGCTTCGCACACGAATTAAGCCTCGCCCGAACAGAGCGGACCAAGGACAGGGACTGATGGGCGATGCAAACTTTTCAATATATAGCACCGAAATTATGAACTGAATTATGAGTTCATCATTTCAGCCATAAAACGTCCATTGATGAACACAAGCCATGGATCTCCATGAGGGGTAGTTGCCATTCTCACCACGCTTGGCAGGCGGGTTGGTGAGCGCAGTATGGGATGTTGATACACGGATAGACGCTGCTGCCCATCTTCCGGAGGTGTCCCTTAGCAGGCTATTACTGCATCCACGGGTAGGAGAGGAGGGGTAACATTCTACTGCCGGCACCCCACGGCAATGAATTATGAGTTACCTAATCTTTATTTTTCAAGGAAATAAAACCCTTTAACGTTTCGGCGGCATACGAACCCGCGTTGATAACACCGATACAATGCAATTTTCGCTTTTATAGTGCAAAAAGTGCATTGTACATCGAATTAACGAAATATCAGACCTGTTCGATGTAATGAAAATCGCACATCAACTTTCATACTCACACAGGAAACTCGCTGTGACATCCTTTAATTACAGAGGCACCAGGTAGTATGCCTGATTTAATAAGTTTGTGTAGGTTCTCTATTTTGTCTCAGTAATCCTACCAATGTTATAAAGTCGAATGTTTATTTGTATACATGTATGGATATTTGTTACCCAAAAACTTCACGCAAAAACTACCCTACAAAATGAATGAAATGAAAAAAAAATGAAACTTTGCACACGTACTGATTTTGACCAGGATTAACACTTAGGCCATTAATCCGGGTACAATGCGCGTAAAGCGGCGGGCAAAAGCTAGTAATCCATAAAATTTATTTTCATAATCAATCCGATGCCCGAATAATCACAATCTATAATATAATAAAAAATAAAATAAAAAATACTGATTTTGACCAGGATTAACACTTAGGCCATTAATCCGGGTACAATGCACGTGAAGCGGCGGGCAAAAGCTAGTAATCCATAAAATTTATTTTCATAATCAATCCGATGCCCGAATAATCACAATCTATAATATAATAAAAAATAAAATAAAAAATATAAGGATCCCTAATATATGTAGTTTCCACTAATATCGGTATCCATAATGATTACAATCCATAAAGTGATTCGCAATAAGTAAAGAAATCCATAACATTATTAACTAACAAACATTATTCAGATTTTTGAGTGAAACTTTTTTCACACGGTACCTATGAAGTTCTTCTTTTAAAAAATGTGCAACATCCGATTATCGACTTTCAGTTGTTTTTTTTATACAGCTTAGACAAGAAAGATGGATACTTCGAAAATTCGAGGGATTTTTGAATACGAGTTCCGACGCGGAACTAACGCGGCAGAAACACCTCGCAATAACAATGATGCGTTAGGAGAGGGAACTGCTAATGAACGCACCGTGCGATTTTGGTTTAAACGCTATGATGAAAACTTTGATTTGAAAAACGAACCACGTGGGAGACCGCCCACACAGATGAATAACAATGAATTGAAAATGATGGTGGAAACCGATCCGACCCAAACTACCCAGGAATTAGCGGCATGGTTTAACGTTACCTTACCGACAATATTGACTCACTAACGTCAAATCAATAAAATAAAAAAATATGAAAAATGGGTGCCTCATGATTTCACTGATCTGCAGAAAGAAACACGTGTTGACACTTGTGTTGCCTTGTTGAATTCATACAGAAATGAAGGAATATTGGATTTAATTGTGACATGTGATGAAAAGTGGATTCTTTACGATAACCGTAAGTGAAAAATGCAATGGCTGACTCCAAGTCAAACGCCGCAACAGTGTCCTAAAGCAAAGCTAACCAATAAAAAGGTAATGGTAACTATTTGATGGTCTCAGCATTCACTATAGCTTTCTCGATCTGGTCAAGCAATAACGGCAGATGTCTTCTGTGCCGAACTCCGAACAATGATAGCAAAACTAGCAGTGAAACAGCCCTGACTCATGAATCACCATTATTGCTCCATGATAAAGCGAATTATGAAGTTTGTGAAAAATAAGTTTATGATTCGTTGTTATTATGACACATATGTTTATAACGATGAAAGTTATGGAAATAATATATCAGGTAAAATAACTTTATGCGTAAAGAACATGCACACGCAATAAACGATATCATATTGTAATTTATATTTATGGGACCATTATATTATAGGATAGTGATGTTTCGGAGATACTTGTTATTGATTGTCATTTTCGGAATATCGATTTTTGGAAACAAAATGGGCACCCGTTTGTGTATTAACAGTAGGTAGGTAACCCTCCATTTTTAAGCAGGAACCGCCTATCTTAAAAAAATATACTAATACTTTAAATAATTAAAATATCCTAATCATTATTATTATCATATAATAATGATAATAATTAGCCCCGCATCAATCGTCATAGTCAACATCAACACGTGTGCAAAGTTTCAGCTCAATCTATAGGCTAGTGTTTGCGTGAAGAGGTATAAAACATCCATACATCTATACAAACAAACATTCGGCTTTATAATATTAGAGAGATTATGAAGCTACTAATATTAAGGCTCAATCTTTTTGTTTTTATATATTACTAGCCGCACTCCGCGGTTTCACCCGCGTACTTCCCGTTCCCGCGGGAATACGGAGATAAATACAGTCTATGTTACTCAGGGATAATGTAGCATTCTAATGGTGAAAGAATTTTGAAAATCAGTCAAGCAGTTTTTGAGTTGATTCGTTAAAAACATACAATATAAAAATCTTTCCTCTTTATAATATTAAGTGATTATTAGCCTACGATAAAAAAATATGATAATATATTTTATTAAACTAACTACTGTAATAAATAATATATAAAATACAAGGCTATAAAACCTTCCTCGATAAATTGGCTACCCAACACATATAATATTTTTTAATTCCAACCAGTGATTCCTGAGATTAGAGCTTTGAACCAAATAAAAAAACACAAGTAAGGCCGCAGGCAGCTAGTAAACAAATAAAACCTTCTCATCCTACATCACAAAATATTCAAAGATTGTAATTCACACGTGAAACGCCTTGGACCCTCCTCGATAGTTAAAAACTTTACGTGTTATCCCTTTAGTGTCACGAGCACTTTGTTTGACGTAAAGTTGAACTATTAAACAGGTCAGTCCCCGGAACAGCGCGTAAAGGGAAAATTATTGCTAAAATCAATGGTTCCTAGGGGGGCGCCACTGTCGCGAATCAAGGAAGCTGTTATTGGAACAAATGAGAGAGATGAGATTTAGACAGTGTTGATTACCCCCATAGCATCATTATATTCAGTCTCAAAACAGAACTAGGCAGATAGAGCTCTCGAATAACGGAAGTGCAGCCAAAGCCACAAACCGTTGCCAGTACGCGGCAAATCGTCGAATATTTTTGCTCAGATTAAGTATCTGTTTTTATAATCTGATTTTTAAGTGTGAATTTAGTCTTTGACATCATCATTAAAGTGTCAGCAACTGGTATTCATAGCAATTGGCCGTGGGGTACCGGCAGTAGAATGTTACCCCTCCTCTCATGCTCGTGGATGCAGTAAGAGCCTGCTAAGAGATACCTCCGGAAGATGGGCAGCAGCGTCTTTCCGTGTATCAACATCTCATACTGCGCTCGCCAACCCGCCTGCCAAGCGTGGTGAGTATGGCAACAACCCCTCATGGAGATCTATGAGGGAGGCTTGAGTTCAGTAGTCCTTACGGCTGAAATGATGATGATGATGTGAAAGTGTGATGTTCGTTTTATTTTCTAATAAAGCGTGTTGGACGTGTTATCCCTGAGTTTCGATCGGAAGAACCACCATTCGATTTTATATGATATATGAAGATTTTTCTTGACTTATGTACACATTTAACACATGCAAAAAACGGTTCATGTCTTGCACCGGTTCTTAGGCGTTATACATATATAAAGGTTAAAGGAACCTTAGTGGAAAACCACTACTGGATGGCACCCTTACATTTATTTTCGGGGGTTCTTCACCCATATGCCTTATTAGCGTATACTTTTTTAATTTAAACAGCATAATTTTTCAAGGAGTTTTCCTTGAAAAATTATGCTGGATTTGGTTTTATTAACCCCGGTGATTTGCCCCGTTACCGGTGGAGATTTGGAAATTTGG
Source organism: Pasiphila rectangulata (assembly GCA_963082625.1). Classification (NCBI taxonomy): domain Eukaryota; kingdom Metazoa; phylum Arthropoda; class Insecta; order Lepidoptera; family Geometridae; genus Pasiphila; species Pasiphila rectangulata. The sequence goes on along the minus strand of OY720244.1, from coordinate 3,751,324 downwards.
CCGAATTACACCGCTGGTCCTGGCCCCGTGCTCACCGGGGTGGATGGGACAAAAATTATGAAATCTGCCTCTGGTAAATGTCAGGAATCGGCTGGCGTTTAGTTTGCCATCAGCGTATAATCAGCTTTTTAAGTTAAAGCTTTCATGGTCTTTTCTTAGATGAATATCACCGAATCCTGAAATGTCAAAAATGTGAAAAAAAGATTTAAAATAAATATTAATGTTATAATAATCGTAGTACGAGTAGGTTTGTGTAGTAAAAACAAACGGCATTTATAGTTTGTAGCTGTTGGACCAAAGGGCGTCTTTCGTCCTGTTCATACATTTTAAGAAACGAGAGAAGAATATTTGAGTTATGACCAAAGTTTGGCCAGCTAGATTTGTGTAGAAACTTCTTCTGATTTGTTGACGGAAGAGGAATGATAAGCAGTCCCTTTAAAATGGTGATTCTAGATGCGTTTTTTATATTAGATAGGTTAGCTCTTGATTTCATCCTTGCTATCGCAAGAATGAGATTGACGATGGAACAAGCGTCCCTAGAAAATGCCTATTAACTCTTTTTCTTAAACGTATTCGGGTCATAAGAGGATTAAAACACAGACGATGGCAGTTTGTTCCAGTCGAGAGCAGTGCGGATCAAAGACGATTGGAAGTGTTTAGTTCTCAGCTTTGGGATTTCAACCAAATAAGGATGGATGGTAGTGTGCAGTGTGTCTGTAGTTTCTATGGAAAAAGGGTGATGTTGGAATTAAGTCATGTAGTTCTTGCGAGCACTCTCCGTAGTACAATCTGTATAAAACTGATATCATGCTACCTTACGACGGTGACTTAGGCTGTCAAGCTTAGACGTCACAAGATATTCCTCACCAATGAGCCTCTTAGCTTGGTATTTAGCTGAACCATCCTAGAGGTGGCTGCAATACTCCACGCAAGATCGGACTTGACCTTTGTAGAGTGCGAGAAGCTGTCCCGGTCTGAAGTATCGCTTTACCTTATTTAAGATGCCCAAATTTTTAGCCGCTATGTGAGCCTTTGATTCGATGGAAGTGCCAAAGTTGAGGTTAGCTGTCAACTCTATGTCAAGAATTTCAAGGCGGTTTGCAATATATATGGTACTGGACTGTATGGTACTTATTTATTGTGAAAATACCAAATTTGAGTAGTTTTTTCTCACATTAATTTGTTAAAAATGTACCGAACTTAGCCTGCATGTGATACAAAAAGAACATATTATAATGACATCTACATTTCACATGCTGCCTCAATGCTAAGTGCGATTTTCAAAACGTCGGGACTTAGGATGATATCCCATTGCATTAGCGAGAAGTTATTCTACGTATTATGTTAGCCAAATAGTGTTACTATGGTACAGTTATCTTCAAAGAGAGATTAGAACAGTATCAGGGCCCAACCTATACCTACATTCGTATCTCTATTGCCTTACGTGCACATGTGATCCAACGATGAAGAAATATTAATGTACTCGTACATCGTAATTAAGGAACTCGCAGAGATTATTTCACATCCATTACTGACCAGTTCATTCTTCCTGATAGAACTTATAAACGAACAAAAATAAACTCGAAACAGTCAGTTGCCAATACAGGAGTTAAGTACTCTGCAAGAACTCAATTTAAAACTAGGTCTGAACAATATCGACTTACTTGAACTGAAACAGAAAGCAATTCTAAGACTTATATTAAAGAAACGGTAGAGTTTTAGTAGAGTTTGCATTAAAATGTCTAGAGTCCTCTTTTACATTTATCCTATCACACCTCTGATAAAGGAGAAAAAGATATTCTTGGTTTGTTAATCTGGGTATCCATAATGTACTCATAAAGTCTGTGTTGATAACGTCGCAACAAACCATTGGATAAATAAATGCTAACTATTCTACACAGCTTCATCACTCACTAACTCAGCCTGTGGTAACCAGATGACTGAAATTGATGTATGTAATATGTAAAGTTGTAAAATACATACTTATAATACATAAAAAACGAGAAATATATAAAAACACTCCATAAATTGAACATGAATAAAAATATGCTTGATAAGTAAGGTTTTTTTTGGGTATAATTTATCTTATATAAACTAATAATATATCGAAACAGCTAATCAAAACTGTTCGCTTATCGAACCACGGATAAATCATCTGTCGCCCGTCGTCTGGACTACGCAAAATGATGTCCTTAACTTCGCGGTCGCCGAAAATCCCCAATAATCCTATTTTGGACGGTTCAGTAGCCACGTCGCTTAAATCTACTAAATACTTGGGCCTCTCCATCCAATTTAGTTGATCTAATAAATCCGTCCGCATCTTCGTAAGGACTTTAGTTATGTTAGTTATGCATTAACCTACCCACAACACACAGGGAACGTTTAATGGGAGAAAATGCTCAATGTAAGTATAAGTAATGTAGGTCTAGAGCGAGGCCCTTACGCTGTGTCTAGGTTTTAAAAAACCCGCAGTAGTTTTCAATTTGTATTTATTGCACAGATAACTTGAGACTTTATTGTAGATATGTATGTTCTTCACTAAATAGGTAGTTTACTGCATACCTAATAAAATCCTTACTGTGCTTTAAGGCGACAACATAAACCATGTACATCACCTTATACAAAGACCTTACATCGCATAATAAAGTTACACAATGCAAGCTTATCATTCCACATCTATCAATTAATAAAATCAAGTCCTGGTCCATGCACAATGTATTTATCCGCAAGCTCGTAACGAAGGCTTCTGGCTTCATTTGGAGCACACGCTGGCTTCATCTCGGCCCGGAAATGCAGAGCATCCGCGCTGTTCGCCGGGAGTCTGAATAAAGCCATGGACTATATAATAATACTATATTCAAACGAATAATTGTTATGTAGATAGCTAGAGCATTTATGCATTCCTGTACTTAAATACCACTTACCTAGGAGCTAACTAGTTTTCTTGTTATGAGCCTTAATTATCTTAGTTGCGTAAAAGTAAATTGATACCACAAAGTCTTATCACGGAGCTTCTATCGCCTTATCCAGCTATTACCGTTCAGTTTTATGGTTTACCCGTGGTTTAGAAGATTATAATTATGTACTTAACGCATGTGTGTTCGTAAGAATAAAGGATCATACATCGCAAAAAAAAACATCCTTACGTTTAAATGCTAACCTGTTCTCTATCTTTCTCTCTCTCTCTCTCTCTATAGTGGTAATCTGTTTTGGTGGTGGTTGAGCATCCCATTCTCTTTCTTTTTATTTTTTTTATATTACAAGCTGGAAGACGAGCAAACGGGCATCCTGATGGAAAGTGGTCACCGTCGCCCATGGACATCTGCATCACCAGAGGTGAGGCTGATGCGCTGCCGGCTTTTGAGGAAGGAAAATACCCGCCTTTTAAAGGACCCCGTTTCGAAGCTCCGAGGGAATACCGCTGATGGGAGTTCGTTCCATAACTTAATCATCCGCGGCAAAAAAGAGCGCGCGAAACGAGCAGTAGTGGAGAACCAGCTATCCAAGTGGTGCGGATGAAATTTTGTTTTGTGGCGAGTGGTTCGGTGATGGAACTGTGCTGCTGGTATCAAGTTAAATAGTTCTTCAGAACATTCCCCATTGTATAGACGATATTGTACAATCAGAGAACCTACGTCTTTTCGGAGACTTAAGGGCTCTAGATTGTCTGTGAGCTTGGAATTGCCGACAATACGGGTTGCCCTGCGTTGTAACCGGTCAAATGGAAGGAGTTGGTATTGTGGCGCGATTGCTCAGAGATGGGAGTTGTACCCCACGTGCGGTCGTATATACTTGCGCCTTGTATAGCATGAGTTTTTGGACCGACGTGAAGTACCGACTCGCCCTGTTGACGACGCCAAGTTTTTTAGAGGCTAGTTTAGCCTTACCTTCCAAATGATCACGGAATTGGACGCTACTGTTTATGTCGACACCAAGGATGCCAATACTCTTGGATATATTAAGGGGAACGTTCTGGAATCTCGGAGCTTTGTTAAATAGGATTTTCTTAGTGGAGAACGCGCAATCTTGTGTCTTAGCGGGGTTATAGCGAACCAGATTTTGTTCCCCCCAGGCTGAGACTAGCTCCATAGAAGATTCAATTTCAGACACAAGTTTGTTACGGCACTCATCCACTTGTGCCCGAGAAAAAATTGCTCGGCCTGCGTATTGTGTGTCACCTGTACTGTCATCTGCATAGCAATGTTTCTTTAAATTCTCTCCACATTATTAGCATATCAATGGTAAAGCTTGCTGTGTCTTTATAATTTTGTCAACTTATTTATTTACTACATGCTTTCTGCAAATAAATAAATCTTTGTCTTTATTGCTTTGACGACCTCCGCAATTCAGTTGATCTAATTTGCTGAGACGCAGAAGATAAATGCGTTGATTCCTGCCACGGAACAATGAACGTCAAATGATTAGTGAACGTTTTTCGAATCACTTGATTGGCCAACGCAGTTTTAGAATTAGACAAAGTATAGATAGAAAATGCTTTATTCCACACCTTAAAAATAAAAATAAAAACAGAAAGATAAACACTAAATACAAAGTGACATTTGGTAAGTATAAGTACCTATATGATCAAATCGCGGTAGCCACCATCCGCACACTTCGGTCACTACGGAAGACCAGCGCTGTGGTACGGACCCGTTCTGACACAGCATATGCTGAGTAATGACCATTTTTGTCACATTTTTATTTTATTTTTTAAACCTTAATATTGTACATGGATTAATTGTAAATTGTGTGACAAAATAAACGTATCTTTATCTTTATCTAAATATGTTCCGTAGGGTGCCGGCAGTAGAATGTAGCTTCTCCCATCTTGTCCGTGGATGCAGTAAGAATATGCCAAGGGATAGCTTCGAAGATGGGCAGCAGCGTCTTCTGTGTATCAACATCCCGTACTGCGCTTGCCAACACGCCTGCCAAGCGTGGTGAGTATGGCAATAAACCCTTATGATCAGTATTTGGAGAATGATAAGGGAGTCCAGCATTGGACGTCCCACGGCTGAGAAGATGAAGATGATGAAGATTTTCGTTTTTTTAAGACTAATTTTTTTTTTCGGAAGGTCAATGTAGTTGACCGCAGATGGCCATGACAACGTTACCGGACTATGGCGAGCGCAGAGGGCGCCCAGCCGCAAACTAAAGAAAATTTTCATTGCCCATCCACCTCATTCAGTGCTGTGTTTTCGTTAGCGCGATCTACGTTTTGTCGCTTTTTAGCAGCGATACCTAGATAGAATACCGGTAAACTTAGCTGACATGCAACGATTTTTAAGCTTTCGATGATTTTTAAAAAGTATGCTAATTAGAGAGTTTGTAATAATTTTCCTGTAATCTTTACATACACTTCTAATAGCCATAAAGTTTCAGAGGTTTATCTCCGCAAACTTCGGAGTTAAGGGGGAACGCTATTTTTTCATCGTTTTGTGAATAAGTCGAAAACTTTATGTACGGCTTAATATAAGGTTTACACACACGAGAAAAAGAGGGGGAACGGTCGTTTTTTCAACATTTTTGTACATAGCTAAAAAGGTCATAACTTCTAGCTGTATGCGTCTCGATTCAAGTGATGGAAATGGTTTCGTAAATTATTTATGAACTTATCGTTTTAAATAGAGTGTTGTGTTCGCCTATAAATGGCATATATATAAGAACTGACCCTTGTCATTTTATTGTTGAATGTGTTTATATATATACTGTCGGCATTGCTTTTTATAAATAAATAAATACAAAAAAAACTTCGATTATTCCCGACGTTTCCCCGTTTTACCGTCTTTTTGATACCATATAAAATGATAATGTTAAAATTTATCGTTTATCGATATTTATCGAGTTTTTTTTCGATAATTATCGCTGGCAAAAATTTGCCGAGTACTGATAATTTACCGATTATCGGTTTGCATGCGCTAGTTGGAATAGACATGGAATTTAAACCTTTCTTTAAGATGGAGAAAAAGGATTGAATATTATAATATTGAATTTGTAAGTTCCAGTCATTCTCCCTCAATCATCTCCTTCTGTCCTATATATTTGTGCACTTATCATTCTGACGCATTAACCGTACTTCCTAAGTACTTTTTACAAACATCAATCGGGGTCGGGCTCTTAAGTATTTTCAATCGGTTATTATAACGACATCTCGAGTTGGGAACATAATATCACATATTCATAAGGCACATAAGAGGCTCAGAAAAGCTCAAGACTGAGTTGAACACAATTCGCGTATTGCGAGGTCTCAATAAGAGAGATTTCGTGGGTTCAAAACAAGATGAGGTTGTCGAAACTTCGAATGCTATGTGCCTTCTCATAATTGAGCAGCTCAGAGTTTACGGCCTGTATGTATACACACTTATACTTATTAAGTACATAATTTTAACTTTTTTTTCTCTATTGTCAAAGAGTTGATACCTATATTATCACACCTGAATATGTACGCTAAGTGCTCAATAACCGTGCGATTAACTATAGCTAAAATAACGTTAAACCTAACGGTAGTTTACACAAAAAACTTAAAAATTTGTGTGTCAATAAATAAGTCCGAATTCGTCCCACATTTTTCAAAATTTCCTGATTAGAGACGGCGCTACCACTGAAGGTTTTTATATAACTAAATGACGGGACCAGCTGAAAGCCCACCTGATGTAAAGTGGTTCAGAACCACGTTCACTAAGCACGTGACCAACGCTGCATCGCATTGCGCCCGTCACCCTGAGGCACAGTTGTAAGGTCTCATGTGCCCGTAATTTCACCGGCCCTCTTACCCATCAAACAGGAACACAGCAATGCAGACATTACTGCTTGGCGGCAGATATATGTAGATATGGTGGTAGTACTTCCCCTGAATTCTTCACAAAAAGTTCTACTACTCTAATCTTACGGCAAAAGCGGGAACTAAACTCTACAGTATAGTCTGTTTCGGACTTCAGTGCTGGCGCGGACTCTAAGTATAGATACTTATATGAGTTTCAATTCCGGTACTTAGTGCTCTATGGTCCACACGAAATTATTAACCACATCAAATGCAATCGCCTGACCGTAAAAGCAATTGATAAGCAATAACTTCCGTACGCGACTAATTGTAGTTGCACTAACTGAATATTCATATCCAAACACATTGATTGCTGGCTACAAATCTCAATTACCACCCATAACTAATTAAACATAGTGTTCATTGCTCGCTGCTAAAGCTTCTAACTATAATTAAAATAGCGCCGGTCGACATCATTGCTTTTCTTGAACAATTTGTTGGCTACTTTGCTGGATTAGGACTTGAACAATCAGGCAACCACTTGTTTCAGTTTTATTATGAATGGTTCAATAACTTTATTAGGAATGGAATTTTAAATAAATATAGTTGGCTATTATAATTTATTGTGATGCAATCATGCGTAAGCGTTTCCTAGCATTTTGATCTTTGATAAATAGTTTGTACCAGCAGCGTAATAAAATCTCAGCGAATTACCCATTAGTGCTATCTTCATTATACTCAGTTAATTAATCTTTTATCTGAGTGCTTCTTACAACAACAAGTACAAATACCTCATTTAGAAGAATACTTCAAATGTCTACCAATATCTTCAGTATGAAATCGAGTTAGGTTCATATCAAGCGATGCATTCATGGAATATTTTAACTGCTGATATTTTCCATGCGATTGGTACGGCCTGAACGAGAGGACAAATATGGCTCCAAATATTGCTCATTAATCATAGTTATTAATCATAATTGATTTAAATACGAATATGTATGTACCTACGAGTACATCAGTGCTATGATTTGCATAGCAATTTCATTTCAACAATGCGAATGGCAAAGCGCTCGCAAATCTATACGAGTATTGTCTGATTCCGTGCCGTGGGGTGCCGGCAGTAGAATATTTCCCCTCCTCTCATGCCCGTGGATGCAGTAAGAACCTGCTAAGGGATAACTCCGGAAGATGGGCAGCAGCGTCTTTTCGTGTATCAACATCCCGTACTGCGCTCGCCAACCCACCTGCCAAGTGTGGTGAGTATGGCAACTACCCCTCATGGAAATCTATGATGGGGGGCTTGTGTTCAGTAGTGGACGTTTTACGGCTGAAATGATTGTCTGACTCTATCAATGATGTACATCACATGTGATTTTGTGTGGTGCCTACTTCATATTTTTTTTATGATTACTTTATATAGTTTCATTGTTTTGAGTATCTTTTAGGGAGATTAAACTGAGCATAGGTCGTTTTCTTCTGATATAGTGTAACGGACATAATTGGTTTAAGTCACTAAAGTGATAAAAGCCTGCGATATTAAAAATAAATCAGTGGCTGTAGCAAAAGTAATTATCAATAGATGGCTTGACTTCCTAAATTATGATAAGACAGAAGAGTTGCTTGTAACCGTAAGATAGCAAATCACGTGCTTATTACGAAAATAATGTTAAGAATTATAAATGTTATTAAGAAAACCTCGCGAGCTGCGCGCAGCTCTCGCACAACCTATACCTTCTAGTCACGTATATATATCTACTATCTCGTCTAAGATAGATACCTATCATCAACTATGTATTTTTAATAATTTATTAAATTTTAATGACTAATATCTCTCAATTATAATAAAAACATTTAGATATATGTATATATAAGATTATCCCGTTTTTAGGGTTCCGGACCAAAATGGTAAAAAGGAACCCTTATAGAATCACTCTGTCTGTCTGTCTGTCTGTCTGTCACAGATGGATATCTCGAGAACTACTGATGCTATCGACTTGCAATTTGAAATAGTAAAAGACAACAGTTTTTTACTTATAAAGCATATATAAAAATTTTAGAAAATATTCTTATTTTGATTGCAGGGGGGCGGATAGGGGATCTCAAAAATTTTAAGTGAAGTTACCAGGCCGTGTGGGGTATCATATGAAAGGTATTAATTTGTACATTAATAAACAGTTTTTAGTTTTCCTTTAAGCCGTATTGTTTTTGAGTTATTTACAAAAATGTTGAAAAAACGACCGTTCACCCCCCCTTATCTCCGAAGTTTGCAGAGATAAACCCGTGATACTTTTATAGCTAATAGAAGTTTATGTAAACTTTATAGGAAAATTATAGCGAACTCTCTAATTTGCATAGTTTTTTAGACAAGGGGGGTGGAAGGGGGGTTTTCAAAAATTTTGTGAAGTTAATAGGTGATGTGGGGTATCATATGAAAGGTATTTATTTGCACATTAATAAACAGTTTTTAGTTTTCCTTTAAGCCGTATTGTTTTTGAATTATTTACAAAAATGTCGAAAATCCGACCATTCCCCCCCCTTATCTCCGAAGTTTGCTGAGATAAACCCGTGATACTTTTATAGCTCATAGAAGTGTATGTAAACTTAATAGGAAAATTGTAGCATACTCTCTAATTTGCATAGTTTTTTAGACAAGGGGGGTTGAAGGGGGGTTTTCAAAATTTTTGTAAAGTAAATAGGTTATGTGGGGTATCATATGAAAGGTATTCATTTGCACATTAATAAACAGTTTTTAGTTTTCCTTTAAGCCGTATTGTTTTTGAGTTATTTACAAAAATGTTGAAAAAACGACCGTTCCCCCCCCTTATCTCCGAAGTTTGCAGAGATAAACCCGTGATACTTTTATAGCTAATAGAAGTGTATGTAAACTTCATAGGAAAATTATAGCGAACTCTCTAATTTGCATAGTTTTTTAGACAATGGGGGTGGAAGGGGTGTTTTCAAAATTTTTGGAAAGTTACTAGGTTATGTGGGGTGGGTATCAAATGAAAGGTATTCTTTAGCACATTAATAAACAGTTTTTAGTTTTCCTTTAAGTCGTATAGTTTTTGAGTTATTTACAAAAATGTTGAAAAAAATAGCGTTCCCCCCCCTTATCTCCGAAGTTTGCGGAGATAAACCTTTGAAACTTTTATTACTATTAGAAGTGTACGTAAAGATTAGAGGAAATTTATTACAATCTCTCTACATAGCATACTTTTTTAGAAATCATCGAAAGTGTAAAAAATCTACATAAGTTCCGCTATCAGACAAGAGATGGCGCTGTCAAGGTTCTCCAACAAATATAAAACCGCCTTTGTCATAAATTATATTGTATGATGGCACGGAACCCTCGGTGCGCGAGTCCGACTCGCTCTTGCCCGGTTTTATTTATATTAAACAAGCCTCTGCACGCCGCTTCGCATGCGTTGTACCCGAATAAAAAGTAGCCTATGTGTTAATCCTAGTCACCATCAATAGGTGTGAAAAGTTTCAGCTCAATCCGTAGCCTAGTTTTTGCGTGAAGAGGTAACAAACCTCTATCCAAACAAACTTTCGGCTTCATAATATTAGTGGGATTTTCAATGCCATTTCTGTCAGCTGAGCATTTAATTATTCGTTGTTTAGCTAATTCGTAACCCGGCTCCCTCGATACAGACTCAGCCTAGTGAGGATGTCACCAATAATACAGAATAATTTTCCTCAGCAAAAAAAAAGAAATAATGTTTAAACAGTTAAGATTAAGTTTTAGCATAAGTTTCGCTCCATTTTTTTTTGTAATAAATGCTTTTTCATTTCAACTTAACGATTGTAATAATATTACGACCTTGTTTATTCAGAAATGTTTAATGATGTAAAAGCAAATCTGATTAAGTACACTGTAGCAACAAACATCAAGATAAAGTCAAAACCATTGAAACTGTATACAACCTGACTACTAATAGGATTATAGCTTTTAGAATTTCAAAGCTTTGTCAGAAATATCTTGGGGAGAATTTTAGTGGAGAATTCACTGCGAGATTCTTGTGAATAAGAAGCCATCTTAGTAAGTGGGTACAGGCGAGGCTTCGGTGGTGGCCTAAAATACCGCAGTTTTCAACTCGCACGCTATTTGTGCTTGTTATCTGAACAGCACACAAAGGCGAGTCTAGCTTATGAAAGATTTTTAAGAGATAGAAAAAGAAGAAAGATTTTCAACAATTTAAAAGGCCGTTTTCTCGTTGTTGACAATAGTATCACTAATGATTAAACAATTGCTAATGATATTTTTAGGGTTCCGGACCAAAATGGTAAAAAGGAACCCTTATAGAATCACTCTGTCTGTCTGTCTGTCTGTCTGTCACAGATGGATATCTCGAGAACTACTGATGCTATCGACTTGCAATTTAAAATGGTAAAAGACAACAGTTTTTTACTAATATAGCATATATAAAAATGTTAAAAAATATTCTTATTTTGATCGCAGGGGGGCGGATAGGGGATCTCAAAAATTTTAAGTGAAGTTACTAGGCCGTGTGGGGTATCATATGAAAGGTATTCATTTGTACATTAATAAACAGTTTTTAGTTTTCTTTTAAACCGTATCGTTTTTGAGTTATTTACAAAAATGTTGAAAAAACGACCGTTCCCCCCCCCTTATCTCCGAAGTTTGCAGAGATAAACCCGTGATACTTTTATACCTAATAGAAGTGTATGTAAACTTAATAGGAAAATTATAGCGAACTCTCTAATTTGCATAGTTTTTTAGACAATGGAGGTGGAAGGGGTGTTTTCAAAATTATTGGAAAGTTACTAGGTTATGTGGGCTATTATATGAAACGTATTCTTATGCACATTAATAAACATTTCTTAGTTTTCTTTTAAGTCGTATAGTTTTTGAGTTATTTACAAAAATGTTGAAAAAAATAGCGTTCCCCCCCCCTTATCTCCGAAGTTTGCGGAGATAAACCTTTGAAACTTTTATTACTATTAGAAGTGTATGTAAAGATTAGAGGAAATTTATTATAATCTCTCTACATAGCATACTTTTTTAGAAATCATCGAAAGTGTAAAAAATCTACATAAGTTCCGCTATCAGACAAGAGATGGCGCTGTCAAGTTTCTCCAACAAATATAAAACCGCCTATGTCATAAATTATATTGTATGATGGCACGGAACCCTCGGTGAGCGATTCCGACTCGCTCTTGCCCGGTTTTATTTATGTTTATTTTCCATTTGCGGGGAAAATTGATATTTTTTGAAAAACCTTAGGCAAACGGAATTGCTATCCCTAACCAAATTATTAAACGAACGAATTCAAACCCCAAAAATAAATGTAACCTTTTCAGCCGGTCACTCGCAACATTGAAAGCATAACCGTGTTCTGCCCTTCATACTGAGCTAATCTTCAATTCCACCGCAGTTCCTTTGACAGTTGCCGAGGGCCATCCCAGTGAAGTGCTAAACAAAACCAGGGATATCCGTGTACCATCCTCGATATCAAGCTTCTCTCAAGTTGCTGTGACCGCGATATTTTACACTGACCTACTTTTCTGGAGATTTTACAGAATGAATGGTGGCGCTCAATTTTTTGTTATTACTGTCAAGTTTTTATGCGGACGGAAATGTTTTATGTGTATGGAAGTTGGATTACTTCTTGCTAAACTAGTTATGGCGACTTGAGGAGAATTGATTTAATAGGTTACTTGGTTTGTAAAATTAGGAACTTCCTATTTAAAGGTTGTGACAGTTTTATTACTTAGATCTTGATAGAGAGGCACGGCACTTAACCTGTAACCTGCCTGTGTTGTCATGTAGTTTAGAAACCAATTTGAGGTTTTCTTTTGATCTTCACAGCAGCTCAAATTTTTGTAAACTCTATGAATAAAGCTTCATTCATCTCTATAAAGCGGCTTCACATACAAGCCTGCCTTCCGGACCGGCTCGGGTTGGCCCAAGGTCGCCTATTGTTGCTCGTCTTTTGTCTCCTGCGATATACCTACAAACCTACGGACAAGTGGTTAGCTGTTCAGAGTTAATAGGTCAACCGGTGTCTTTTTTAAAACGTTTGTCAGTTCTGATCTAGAAATGTGACCGAGATATGAACGAACAGGGTTAACAATGCGTTGAATGAAATAAACATTCTCGTACTTACGTCAACATTTCTCGCTAGTCTCCAGTAGACATGTAATAATCTGAAGCTAAATACATAAACTATATACCTACTTAGACTTAATAGACACATGCATTTGTTCTTGGGGACCAAGGTAGTTCCAAGTTACACTTTTAGGTATCTACCTACCAAGAATGAGTTATCAAAATAAATAAAGTTTAAGTTACCAAAATGGCTTAGCAAAATATATTCAAAGTACAAATTCACTTTTGCACAGAGCCTACCCAGACTAGCTCAGCTAAGTCTTTGAACAACAGTAGACATGTGCCAATAATTACAGTTCACTCGATGCACGCTACTCGATTCTAGTTTGCGCTCGATTATTCTCGAATCGAGATGCATCCCGGCAGTATCTCAATTCAAGTTAGCAGTCGGGTAACCATTTAGGCCTACATCCTATTGGTGTTGGATTATACTACATAAACTAAGATTTTTCAGCTGTGAAAAGTAATTTATTTATGTACATATGAGGTTAAGATGGGAACATACAACGCTTTAATATTGCTCTTTTATTTAAATTAACTCTTATTGCAAGGAGGATTCGTTCTTGGTGACAACTTTTCTATTTTTTTATAAATATTTAATATTGTTTTTTTTGTTACAGGTAAGGTTCTCACGACTGCAAATCTATCACCAAGTTTCACATAACAGGTAGAGAGAAAATAATTTCATCAACTCCACACAGCACATATGAGATTCTAAAGAAATGAGGACAAGGTATGAAAATATTTTTACCTGTACGGAACGTTCCAAGCAGGTTCCCCTGAGTGGGGTCGCAATTAGTGCTACGGCATAGCGCTAATGAGAATCCAGTCGCCACCATCTTAATTTGTACCGCGCTCAACAAAATGGCGGATCTGCCTACACCTTCGTTCGAGCTATTATGCATTCACTGATGATAGGCTAGCCGTGCGTCCTCAGACGTATGAATATTCAGCTTATGAGAAAATGGATGAAGTTACCACTTCTTTTAAACGGAATAAATCAGACCTAGGTAGATTATTGAATTTAACTTTATACCATAAAAATTGGACTAACTTGCTAACGAATAAAACCTTATTTTAAACAAATATTAACACATAAACCATAGCTATGAATACCCTTCGAGCTGCGTTGAAGCACCCATTAAACACAGACAGGCTTTTTCATTGAGTCACTTGAAATAATTTACAAAACACATGAGGGATGTTCGCAACGTTCACAAACCAAATGTATGGGCGTCATTTAATTTGGAAAATGGGACAAACATGATGATAATTTATTGCGACGAGTTCGGGTGGAATAGCGTATGTTATACCTTGTTATAAATATCAGGAAATTGTATTCTAACATTAAACATTTGCCGTGGGGTGCCGGCTGTAGAATGTTGCCCCTCCTTTCTTGCCCGTGGATGCAGTAAGAATCTGCTAAGGGATGCCTTCGGAAGATGGGCAGCAGCGTCTTCTGCGTCTTTAACACCCTATACTGCGCTCGCCAACCCGCCTGCCAAGCGTGGCGAGTATGGCAACAACCCTTCATGATAAGACAACCAAAGACCAGGCCCCGAGTCCCCGGCAGCCCCGCTAGTCGTGGCTACGGTAGCGGCCACGGTAACGGCGGGGCTAGGGGTGCTAAGAATCCCCGGGAGACGGACGGCTACCAACCCCAACGACGACCACTGGCCCTGGTAACACACAACATCCGCACTTTGAGGACAGACGAAAAGATTATTGAGCTGGAAGAGGAAATGAGTAGGTTACACTGGGACATTTTAGGATTATCAGAAGTCCGTAGAGAGGGCGAGGACACGATATCCCTTAAGTCCGGTAATCTACTCTACTACCGGGAGGGCGACCAACAGTCCCAAGGTGGTGTCGGGTTTCTCGTTCACAAGTCACTCATTAACAACATTGTCACCATCGACAGTGTGTCGAGCAGGGTCGCATACCTAACACTCAGAATATCCAAAAGATATTCGCTGAAGGTCGTTCAGGTATATGCGCCGACCTCGTCACACCCAGATGAAGAAGTAGAGTCTATGTATGAAGACATTAGTAGGGCCATACATACAAACAAAACTCACTTCACTGTTGTTATGGGGGACTTCAATGCAAAGTTAGGCACGAGAAGCGATGATGAGTTGAGAGTGGGGCAATTTGGGTATGGGCAACGGAACCCCAGGGGACAGAGGCTGGCCGATTTTCTGGAGAAAGAAGGACTCTTTATGATGAATTCTTTCTTCCAGAAGCCGCCTCACAGGAAATGGACCTGGATGAGTCCCGATGGTTTTACGAGAAATGAGATTGATTTCATCTTGACCAACAAGAAACGGGTATTCAATGATGTCACTGTGATTCACAGGGTGAAAACCGGAAGTGATCACCGAATCGTTAGAGGCACATTGAATATGAACGTTAGACTTGAAAGGTCCCGTCTGATGAAATCTACGCTCCGACCCACTCGTGCACATATCCAAAACCTCGAGAGCTTTCAACTCGAACTTTCAAATCGCTTTGATTGTCTGGGTCTCGAAGAACATGCATCAGTGGACGAGATCAACAACAGGTTCGTAGAAACTGTCCATACGGTGGGGTCTCAGTTCTTTAAGACGCCCCGTACTAATAGACCTCAGAAACTCTCTGATGACACTCTTAACCTCATGGCTGAACGACGCTCATTACGACTGCAGTCTCCCGATGATGCTAAGTCACATAGGCAGCTCAATAGACAAGTTTGGAAATCCTTGCTGCACGATATTCGTACCTTTAATACAGCTCGTATTAAAGATACGATAGAGCGGAACAAAGGCTCCAAAGTGTTTGCGAGAGATATGTCTATTGGGCAAAGCCAGATGACGAAGCTGAAGAGGGAAGATGGCAGTATAGCGTCAAGTAAAGCAGAAGTGTTAAGAGAAGTCGAAAGGTTCTATGGACAGCTCTACGATTCGGTCACTAAACCTGTTTGCAGTGTGGCAGAAGACCCCAGAGCCAAGCTGACCCGACATTATACCGAAGATATCCCGGACATCAGCCTGTACGAGATCAGGATGGCCCTGAAACAGCTTAAGAACGACAAGGCGCCGGGGGAGGACGGAATCACTTTAGAGCTTCTGAAAGCGGGTGGATCACCGATACTTAAAGTCCTTCAGAAGCTCTTCAACTCCGTCTTGCTCGAAGGTATTACGCCAAAAACATGGAACAAAAGCGTCGTGGTACTGTTCTTTAAGAAAGGTGACAACACCTTGCTTAAGAACTACAGACCGATCTCGCTTTTGAGCCATGTTTATAAGCTGTTTTCAAGGGTCATCACAAATCGTCTCGATCGCAGGTTTGATGACTTCCAGCGTCCCGAACAAGCCGGGTTTCGAAAAGGCTACAGTACCATAGACCACATTCATACGCTGCGGCAAGTGATACAGAAGACCGAAGAGTATAACTTGCCGCTATGTCTCGCGTTTGTGGACTATGAGAAAGCCTTCGATTCGATCGAAACATGGGCGGTGCTCGAGTCTCTCCAACGATGCCGAATTGACTATCGGTATATCGAAGTGTTGAAGTCTTTGTATAGAAACGCCACTATGTCAGTCCGAGTACAGGAACAGAGTTCGAAGGATATTCCCTTAAAAAGAGGCGTAAGACAGGGAGACGTTATTTCTCCGAAACTGTTTACGACCGCTTTGGAAGATGCCTTCAAGCTCTTGGAATGGAAAGGACTAGGCATCAACATTAACGGCGAATACATGACTCACCTTCGGTTTGCCGACGATATTGTGGTCATGGCAAAGTCGATGGAGGAACTCGGCACGATGCTCGAAGGCCTCAACCGAGTCTCCCAACGGGTAGGTCTTAAAATGAACATGGACAAGACGAAGATTATGTCGAATGTTCATGTTGCGCCTGCCCCAGTTATGGTTGAGAACTCGGCTCTCGAAGTTGTCGACGCGTATGTATACCTAGGACAAACAGTTTAATTAGGTAGGTCCAACTTCGAGAAAGAGGTCAATCGACGAATCCAACTCGGATGGGCAGCGTTTGGGAAACTACGCAACGTCTTTTCGTCCAAAATTCCTCAGTGCCTTAAGACGAAAGTCTACAATCAGTGTGTGTTACCAGTGATGATATATGGAACCGAGACGTGGTCATTCACGATTGGCCTCATGAATAAGCTCAGAGTCGCTCAACGAGCTATGGAGAGGGCTATGCTCGGGGTTTCTTTACGCGATCGAATCAGAAATGAGGAGATACGTAGAAGAACTCGGGTCACCGACATAGCCAAACGGATTAGCACGTTGAAGTGGCAATGGGCAGGCCATGTAGCTCGCAGAACAGATGACCGATGGGGCCGAAAAGTTCTCGAGTGGAGGCCACGGACCGGCAAGCGCAGCGTAGGACGTCCACCAATAAGATGGGATGATGACCTGGTGAAGACCGCAGGTCGACGGTGGATGCAGATCGCTTCCAACCGCAATAACTGGATATCCATGAGGGAGGCCTATGTCCAGCAGTGGACGTCCTACGGCTGAAATGATGATGATGATGATGATTAAACATAATGCCCCAGAGCAGCATCTGATAAACAATAACGTCGACTAAAGAAAACATAGTATATTTTCATGATCTGTCCTTATATTTTCAAGCAGAAACATCGAGAAAAGAAAATGTACATTCGAGTTTCAAATTTTAAAATGCGAATGATTAAACACTACTAGGAAACTTCTTACCATATTGGTGTCGATCATGTTTTAACGTTTTATGTATACGACTAGTATATTACTTACATAGACTATTGAAACGACCAAGCTACTACAAAAATCTGCGCTATGAACAAAGGAACTTCCAAATTAAACTTAGGTAAAGCGCGTCAAGCCGTCCCTTTGTCCTTATAATTGAGGACGATACCACCGGCGACCCTAAATTATCTCACTTCAATGCTTTCGGATGAAGATTAGACTATTAAGAAAGATTCCTTACAGTTCCCCTCCGCAGCTCTTTATCTTATGCTTTTATCTAAATGGTTAAATGTGGAAAAGAAATCCGTTAGTTACTTTTCTGAGAAGTTGGGATAATAATCGCGCACATATTTCTCGCACATTACCATGATACTTAACATAAATCCTTGCTTCGGACCGTAAACATTTCTGTGATATTGATAATTAATCTTATGACCTTTGACCGACAATAGGTACAATGATACAGGATAGTAAGGAATATTTTTAGTTGAACAAAGAGAAAACAGTGAAATTGAGGTATTTTGTTATAATGTCAAAGATGATTCTTCATGGAATTCGTCACCAAATCAAGATTTGGAATGTCATGTGTAAAAGATCTATAGCTTCGTTAGTAATGCAACGCCAGCTGCGGCCCATGATTCAGTTAGTGAAGATCCACGAATTGAGTTAGCGTAACTCGATACATATAACTGATGAGCGTTGGTGCTTGAAATTTGCTTCGCATTACGCCATAATCAAGGTTTGGGCGGTTTCCGAGATAGGAAAGCTTATTCCATTCAAAATTATCAAGCAATCGTGATCTAGGGACAGGTGTAAGCAAATCTTGAAAAAGAATGTTTGTTAAAATAATTATTGATCATTACATCATGAGTATTCGGATTTTTGCATGTTTTTTAGCTTATAACATAATTTTCTGCATGTTATAAATAAAAATAAAAAGTGGAAAATATAGTGAGAATTTATAAAAGTAGTAGGGATCCATTTCATAATCATCATCATTTCAAACGTGGGGATCCATTTATAATCGAATTAAACAACTAGTTACGCGAATAAATATTTAGAACAACTGACTTCAAAGATAAAATCTAAAATAGTGCTGAAAATATGACTTTGGCATCCATCCACTGCACAATAATTACGCGGTTTCGGCATCTAAAGGAACGCATTTAACGTGCGTGCGCTCAAGCGGGCGTGTGGCAGCCTACTGCGGCGTAACACCGACGTTACACCAAGCGGTAGGCATTTAAGGCGTGGCCTTGAGCGAGTGACGGACGCCTGATCCAAGGCAACATATATACGTTTTTGCGTGAAGTTTTTGCGTGAAGAGGTAACTCAGAAAAAAAAACAAAAAAAATCTATCTGCAACAGTTTATGATTTTTTAATTTTCTTTTTAAAGTCCGATGTTTGATACATTTGTTCAAATTGTTGAACACTACGGCTACAAATCTAATAATAACAAATTGATTTTCTCTGGAAATAACTGAGGATAATATGGCACATCACAAAATATTCCTAGCCACAACTGTTTGTTTTTAAAATTAATAAATAAACTGTTGCAGATAGATTTTTTTTTATTTTTTTTTCTGAGTTGCCCCCCTGCCCCCCACAAGTACCTGCGGGTTTATCCATTAATTACCGGGCACCCTGTATATAGCTTTATCATACACGTCAGCCCAAAAAAAGGGTCAATAAATACATTGCAGCAACTTGAAGAGATGCTTCCCCATTGATTCTGCACGTCCGTCTCCGTATTGGTTTTCGCTTGCGGTTAATTTGCGCGCGTACCGCTGATTCTCTGCTTTATGTATTTCTGTTTGAGGTTTCATTTCTGTTGGGAATGCATTGTTTGTTGGGTTTATTGGTTTTCAAGGGTTGCTTTGTTTGACCGATTTATATTTTTAGAACGTTGACTCATTAAAAACTTTTTCTATAAATAAATGTCAATTTATCTAGGGGGTTCTTTTATTTAAGTAAATAATAATTTATTTATTTTTTTACTATTAAGCACATAAATTCAAGTAGAACTATTTCACAAATATTCTATTACATGCACAATCGTTAAAACTACGAGCAGTTGATACAATAATAAAATAATAGAACAAATAAAACAGGAACAATGCATATTAAATGGCTTGGAAGAAAAAATGTGGTTTAAAGTACAAAGATAAGTCTGATGATATCTTTGTACTTTAAATCAGACTTTAAAGCAAAAAAGTTATTTTACGGTTTCAATAAAGACATATTTTATTCACACGCTGAACTTTTAAAGATAGGCATATTAAACATTTCGTTTATGTTTTTTGTACAGATGTAAGTACAAATTATAAAAAATAAAACCGGTTAAAAAGTACAACATAATGCGAGCTAAGGGTTCAGTTGGTATGTAGGAACGTAATCATTATTATAAATTAAGCTGATCTGATTTAGTAATAGTTTGAATTAAAAATGCACAAATAGATTCGGTTACCCGTCTAATTTATGACCTATAGGGGGGTATATATATACCTGTAGGGTTGCTTAACCTCGATGATTGATTTCGTACTATTTTTAAGCACGATTTTTTTTATGATTCCATTGCAAATGTACAGTTTTTAGATTTTTCTCTGTATCTGCAGTATAAGCTGATATACCTTGACAAATTTCATAGTTCTAGGTCTACGGGAAATACCCTATGAATTATGATGCCTTTGACAATGTCGAAACATGCGTTTTTTGCGGCATAAACGGTCGTATCTTTTTTTCAGCCTTACTTAGAATATCGTTTTTTTCACAGCTTTATGAAGCTGTAGATGAGTATATGGTTTTAATTTCAACTCGATTCCTTTACCCGTTCTCAAGATAAAGATTCTTCAAAGACCGACCAATGGACAGACAGATGGACAACAAAGTGATCCTATAAGGGTTCTGTTTTTTTTTCCTTTTGAGGTATGGAACCCAATGATTGCAATGTAAATGCTCTTAACGTCGTCTTTCTACTAAACTTAGTTTCAAAGGCACTAAACATATTTAACAAAACACGATATTTGATACTGATGCAACATGGTGTTATAAAAGAGTTATTAATTAGTACTACACAGGCTGCCCGATCGACGCGATCTCTAATATCCGCCGCTAATCAAGATGGCCGCTCTTCCGGCCGCCATGTTGTATCGCTTCCAAAATGTGACAATTATGCTCAGCGTGCTTTTCCTTGATTACATTTTTATTTCAGCCAATTTAAGGTAGTTACAAGCAATTGAGTAGCGTTTTAACCAATTAAAGAGTCGTTCTTGTCCGTCGGTATTTCATCGATTTAATATTAGGCTGGTTAACTTACGACTTAGTTATTTTTGAAGTAAGAGCTCGTCAGCTGTGTATGAATGTAATATTTTTTTATACGTATGCGTATTAACGTAAAAAAGTCAGCACAATCGAGTGTTCAGCTAAAAATACTTTATATTTTTACGGGCTAACTTATGATGCTCAGTCCGGTTATCAAAATAATTTTAATCTTATCTTCAGGCGGCCGTCCCTCCGTTTTAAAAGACTAAGCTCACACCGTTAAAACCGTTCAAGTTTCATTATCAACTTCAGTTTCACTTTCTATGGTTATTTGATATTACTCAAACAGGAAAGTTTAAGTAAGGCTTCAAGTTAAAAGTTTGTTTGACTTGCCTTCGTTTCATTTACAAAGTAGGAGATATTTGCTACGTGTATTTGCTCTCTTTAAGAGTTGTTTTTTGCGTTGAATGCTAAATTTGTTGACGGAAATGTTTCAAGTGTTTAACACAGAGGCCAAGTCCACTTATTTTTGGTAAAAAGATAGCTAGAAACTGAATCTTCTGTTCCTAAAAGTAGAGAATTGTGTCGTGTCATATGTTCCAGCGTTAAATCGCGAAGAGTGGAAGAAGGGAAGGGAGGCCTTTGCCCTGCAGTGGGACAGTGGAGGCTAAATAATAAAAAAATAAATAAATAATATGTTCCACGTGACAATATATAGGAGTTTCCGCTTCCATTCAGGGTCTTTAGCTCAATGTGAATGTACGTGCGAATCTAATGTTAAATAATTAGCAATAGGTATTTATTTACACACTTGTTCTTAATTCTAAGCTGAGAGAATGATATAAGTGCTGGGCAAGCCTAATCCATCTAACAATGTCATAAACACTACCGCGTCCTGTAAAGCATGATTACCAGTCGCTAACGCTGTATCATCTATAATAGATCTAAAGGCCTTGTTCTTAAATTATCAACAGGTATCATAATTTCATACTAGTTCCAAGTTATTAATTGAACTTTTTTGTCTAAAACGGTTGGACTTTCAACGGAAATACATAAGAAAATAAAAAATAGAACTCATATTGCGATCTATTGTCCCATTGTAGTCGCCAGCTAATCTCCGTCAATTGTTCCCACTATTTCTAATAAAAGTACATATCTGCGATTGCGATGTGCCCTACATTATTGGAGCTGATTGGATAAAAGCATTTTAAAAAGGGATGACTCTTGAACGGGCTTTTCCTTTTGTATCTTTTTAGTCCCTAGTTTGGGTTACAGATGGTAAAGACTGAAGTTCATAGATTAAGTCGTAGTTCTTTACGAACTATTCCCGAGGTAATTTACTAACTAAATTAGGATCACTCTCAGTAGATCCAATCTGTATAGCAACGGGAACTTTAAGTGTATTTAAGTGAAAATATTAGCTATAAAAGCATGGAAATTAATTTATTATGTTATACATCCTCATTTTTAGGCTTCCGGACCAAAATGAGAAAAAGGTACCTACCCTTATGTTGTGAATCTGCGTCTGTCACAGATGGATATCTTGAGAACTACTGATGGTATCGACTTAAAATTTGAAATAGTACAAATAGACGCTTTTTCACTAATATTACAATATAATATGCGATATAAAAATTTTGAAAAATATTCTTATCATGATTGCAAAGCGGGCGGAAAGGGGGTCTCAAAAATTCAGTAATGTGGGGTACCTATCATATTAATAAACAGTTTTCATCGAAAGTGTAAAAAATCTACATAAGTTTTCACTTGTTGGTACAGACAAGAGATGGCGCTGTCAAGGTTCTCCAACAAATATAAACCGCCTTTATCATATATTATATTGTATGATGTCATAGAACCCTCGGTGCGCGATTCTCACTCGCTCTTGGCGGGTTTTAATTTACTTCTTTTGCTTTTTTTTTAACACATTGCCCTTTCCGAGCGTGAAGTGCGCGAAACTAAAAAAGTTTCCCTTCTAAGCCTTTTTTTAGCGAAAAATCCATTCTTGAGCAAAGGAAGATAGATGGCCGTCCTCAAAATGATGATGAATTAACGTAAAGAAAGAAATCTTATTGGAAGCTGTAAAGGTGACCAAGATTCTTAAGTCTTGCAAAAGTTTTGTAATTAACTAGTTGGCCGCTTTGTGAGTGAAATAGTTGAGAACTTTATTTACAGTTTCACGGGAGTAAAAAAATAAGTGCAATTCAACATAAAAGTTAATTAGCACCTTTTGAAAATTATTATAATTTCAGTAAATAGCTGTTTAAGTGAGCAAATGCTTACATATATGGGAGATATAGAGAGATCAACTGGCTCTTACTTAGTAGGTACCGATCATTTATTTACTCATAAGGTCTTTATTTATTTATTAAGGGCATTCAACAAGAAAATCATAAAATATTGTTATTGGGGTGTTATAAGATGCAAAAAATATGCTGTCTGTGTGTTTTCTCAATTACAGGGTGCACAATTCGCGAATAAACAGTTGCGACAACTTTTAAGCAGTGGAACTTAAATCCAAAAAAAAAAATTAAGACTTTATGGTCTTACGATTCCGAACTTTATGATGTTAATTTTGCTGTAACTTTAAGGTACTTTAGTTACGATCTACTGAAAATACTTCCTAACCTAAAAATATTGCGCTGAAATAAAATGTTACTGGCTGCGTCCTCTTCTTCCGGACCCCCTTCGGGGTCACCGGGTGGGGCCTCGAGACGTTGTCTCTTTGCCCCGGCTTCATCTCTGGGGGCTACAACCCCCAGATCGCGCTTCTTGTAGCCCTTTGTGTGGGCGGGTGTCCATGGTTCTCCCGGGCGGAGGTGCGGTGCGGGGGGGCCTATGCATAGAAGTTTCTACGCATGGCCTCCGGTAGTCCCCGGACCGCCATCTCACGCGTGTCCTCGCCCGCGGCGATGGCCATCAGGACCTCGGTGAGGATCCCCATGAGTATCACGGGGGCCGCATCCGGTCCGACGGGCCGCTGTTCAGCCGCGGGCGTGGTGGATGCGCCTTCAGTGTTGCAGTTACTGAAGCCAGGGATGGCCTCAGGGATGGTCAGCGCTGTTGCGCCTTGATTTTCCGCGCCGCGCCAATGTTCCACGCACACGCCCGGCATGTAGAAGAGCTCTATGATGCTATTCAGCCTCACGAGCTCCTCTGAGGACATGTGGTCCAGCTGTGCGTGATAAAGGCAGCCAGCGCGGCATTGTTTGGGGCGTATTGCTTGCTTTTATGAATCTGACCGGGAACCCCCGGTCAGAAAAGGCGGCGGCGATGTCTGCGTGGATGTATCCCACGGGAGGCCTCTGATCGCCACCTTTGTTGAGAGCTCAGCTGAGACCGAGTAGCTGTACCAGCTGATGGCAGGGTCCTCCGCTGAAGCTTCGATCAGGTGGCGCTGAATCGTTGGTATTCCCACTGCCGCCACCACAGACCCTCCGGTGGACGATCTTGCCGCCACCCACTCTACCCTCAAGAGCTATCCTCACATCGTGGTGGAGTGCCTGCCACTTCGCCACCCTCTGGGAGGAGCTAGGGCACGCGCCTAACACCCGACCCCTTGGCAAGGGGGTCCGGTTCACCCGGTCCGGGCCCGCGTCAGATTGGCGGGCCGAGGGACCAGATGATTGCTGGCTGAGAGCGGTACCTGTGTAGATCGGCAGTGGCGGTCGAGCGGCGGGGCCTGCGTTAGGCAAGCACGCTGCTGGGACGGCGGTGGGTGCTGTTACGATGTTATTTCCCACCAAATGCAAAATAATGAAAGTGCATCGCAAGCATTCCAGATACTTGCGATGCACGAGTTGCACACCTGTGGGAAGTAACGCGATCTGTTAGTCAGTTCGGGATTGGTCTTTGTCGAAGTCACACTGTTTCACTGTTTTTGCCATTTTCCAATAAATTCTATTTCTAGCCGTAAATAAATCTTTTTTTAAAAACTATCTCCTGACCCACCCCGTAACAGTGGTGTCAGAAGTGGGATTTTTGGCTATAAACGTCAAGCTGAATATCCCATACGGGTCAAACAAGTCTGTGAAAGGTCAAATAGCGACGTTATCCTGAGTTTTTGTGTTCCTGGACGGAACTACTGTGTCTCCGATCCGGCCCGCCTAGCTGCTGGCTTTGCTGAGAGAAGTATCGCCCGATACTTATCACCGATTCCGAGCTCCGCCGCCATTCCTGAGAGCCTGATAAGGCCACCGCCGACCCTGGATTTCCTGATAAGGACGCCTCCGCTGCACTCCCGTGCGCCTCTCCCGTCGCACATACCGTGCGTCACCCGGTGTATACTACGATTTGCAACATCCTTCGTTGAAGAAAGTGAAAAGTGTATGTGCACTGTTTCTGGATTCACCATGATCCTCGTTCGAGTTGCAGTTTTACTGTGAGTAGAACATTATATTACCTGTTATTGTCACTGTTTCCTCTGTTTCGTAATTCAATTTCGTGTTTCCTTACTATATTTTAAGCTAGTTATTTTAACTTTATGTATTATTAGAGACTGTAACTGTAGATATTATAAGTATTCAATATGTCTATAAAGCCAGATAAGTCCACCGACCCCGGTCCATCAGAACAATTTCCAATTAAAGTATTGTGTGATTTTATAAAAACATATAAGGGAGAAAGGGACACTTTGACCGCTTTTCTAACAAACTGTCAAAACGCGTTAGGCCTTGCGTCCCGAAATCAAAAAGACCTCTTATTGAAATTTATAATTTCTAAACTAGAAGGCAAGGCGCAAACTGCATGTTCAAACAGAGTTTATGACACTTTTGAGGAGCTTAAAGAATTTTTAAAACAGAATTTTGGTGAAAGGAAACATTACAACCACCTTTTATTAGATCTGCAGTCATGTAGGCAGCAAGCAAACGAGACCGTCTCACAGTTTGCACTCAAAATAGAGAGCTGTGTCGCAGCTCTTTTATCTGAAATCCACTCATCAGATACCCTAAAAAGGGATTTACCAGGTAGAGTTGCGATGACAGAGGATCTAGCTCTACACACATTTGTCATAGGGCTCCACCCGCGACTGGGCTCATTGGTCCGGTCAAGAGAAATTAAAACCCTAAATGCCGCAATCAATATCGCCTTAAGCGAAGAGAAAATTAATAACTTTATTGCGAAGCCGGAAACCAAAATAAACCGTCCGCCTTGCAGACGTTGTGGAAAACAAGGGCATTCAGAAGGTCAGTGTTACTCGTATGCTAGGGCAACCAGCCGAACACCAACGCAGTCCACATCACAACATCAAACGGCAGAGGATCGGCCACAACAATCTGGCCAACCTGTCGTCTGCAGGTACTGCAAAAATATAGGACATGACATAAGCCAGTGTATAAAAAGACGCATAAACAATTCCCGTAAAGGAGTACATTTTACTGAACCGCAGGTCGAGTCACCGCCTCGTTCCCCTGTACCCCGGCCATTAACTAACGGCGAGGATCAGGAAGATTTAAACTAAAAAATCGGATCACGACTTCGTGCCAACGTGTATCCGATAGGGACGTCATAGGCACAAAAAAAAAATCTTTTTCCAATCCTAATAGTCATAAGTCCTCTGAGTCGTGTTCTAAGTCTAGTTGTAAGCCCTCTGAGTCGTATTCCAAGTCGATTTCCAAGTCCTCTGAGTCGTGTTCTAAGTCTAGTTGTAAGCCCTCTGAGTCGTATTCCAAGTCGAGTTCCAAGTCCTCTGAGTCGTGTCCTAAGTCTAGTTGTAAGCCCTCTGAGTCGTATTCCAAGTCGAGTTCCAAGTCCTCTGAGTCATGTTCTAAACCTCGTATACGCAGCTCCGCAGTTTCCCGGGTTGCCGGTAAAACCAGCGCGTCTTATAACTCTGCTGTCCATCCTCATATCACTGCATCTGAAAATATAAAAAACACTGTGAAAAACAATAAAAATACAAGTCCTTATGAAGAAACAATAATATATGATATTTGCGATGAAAAAGTATCTTTACCTTATATAAAGGTTTCTACGTCACATTCAAAAACTCCGCTTCGTCTTTTGATAGATTCTGGTAGTTCTATCTGCTTGATAAAGGAATCGAGCCTCTCGCCTAAGCCAGAACTAGAAAACCATATTATTAAATTCAAGGGAATTAACGACGTCGATTCCTATGCCAAAACAAAAGGAAAATTTATATTATCAATTAATATCAGAGAAAATGATACCTTACCATTCTATTTCCACGTCGTAGGAAAAGATATTAATCTTCCCTATGATGGTATAATCGGCACTAGCTTTATGAAAGCGTACAAAGTCAATGTACTTTATTCTAAATCAAAATTAGAAATATCAGACGATCCAAATAGATTTTTTGACATGATTATGACCAGGCCTTCATACACTGTCCCTGCTCGGAGTGAAATGTTTATTGAATGTTTTGTTACAAATCCTGAAATAAAAGAAGGGTTAGTTCTTAGCAATACCCTGCCACAGTATCCTGATATTTATTTTGCGAAATGCCTCGTACGCGTCAATTCCAATAACAGAGTTTTAACCTCTGTTCTCAATACCTCTGAGAAGGAGGTCCAAATAAATAACCTAGCATTAACCATTGAGCCAGCTTTACAAATCCTCGAAACCAAACCCGATCCGGGGTTGGATAATGAAAATCTTTCTTCCGATCCTTCTGAAATCCCATGTGTTATGAGCACAATAGAGTCAGATCGTGATTCCACACTCAAAAAAGCAATAAGATGCTCCCATATGAATCAGGAAGAAAAAACACTGTTACAAAACTTGTGTTCTAGATATTCTGACATATTTTTCCTCGATGGTGATCGGTTGACGTGTACTAACTCGATCCGTCATGAAATCCGTACTAAAACGGACACTCCCATTAACGTAAAAAGTTACCGTTTCCCTGAATGCCATAAAGACGAAGTAAACCGACAAATTCAAGATATGCTAAATCAAAAAATTATACGTCCTTCAATTTCTCCTTGGTCCGCACCAATATGGGTCGTTCCCAAAAAACCAGACGCTTCAGGTAAAGTTAAGTGGAGAATCGTAATAGATTATCGAAAGTTAAATGAGATAACGATTGGTGACGCTTATCCTATTCCAAATATAAACGAAATTCTAGATCAATTAGGTCATAGTAAATATTTTACTACGTTAGACCTCGCTTCCAGTTTCCATCAGGTGTGTGTTAAAGATAGTGAGAAGACTGCTTTTTCAGTACCTTCTGGGCACTGGGAATTCTGCAGAATGCCATTTGGTCTACGCAATGCGCCTTCCACATTCCAGAGGTTGATGAACATAGTCCTTACAGGTTTGCAAGGCCTTCACTGTTATACTTACATGGATGACATCATAATACACAGCTCTCAATTAAATCAACATCTAGAGAGCCTTGAACTTGTCTTTAAAAGGCTGCGCGAGCATAATCTCAAATTACAGCCCGATAAGAGTGAGTTCCTAAGAAAAGAAGTACAATATCTAGGCCACATAATCTCAGGCGCAGGGGTCAAACCCGATCCATCTAAGATATCGTGTGTATCAAAATTCCCAACTCCAAGAACCCCTAAAGACATCAAATCCTTCCTTGGGTTAGTCGGCTATTATCGTCGATTTATTGAGAATTTTTCACATATTTCTAAACCCTTAACTAGCCTTCTTAAAAAGGATGTAACGTTTGTATGGACCCCGGAACAACAAAAATCGTTCGATCTCTTAAAAGAAAAGATAACCACAGCTCCTATACTACAATTCCCTGATTTCAGTAAGCCATTTTTGCTTACCACTGACGCTTCGAATTATGCTATATCAGCCATTCTATCTCAAGGGGAAGTTGGGAAAGACTTACCTATCTCGTTCGCTTCTCGAACTCTAAATAAAGCCGAAGGTAACTATTCTACCACCGAAAAAGAGTGTTTAGCTATTATATTTGGTACTAAAGTATTTCGTCCCTATCTTTTTGGACATAAATTCCTTATTCTTTCGGATCATAAGCCTCTTCAATGGTTATTTAACTGTAAGGATCCGGGTTCTAAGTTAGTTCGTTGGCGCCTTAAGCTGGAAGAATTCGATTATGAAATTAAACATAAAGTAGGTAAAATGAACAGTAACGCTGATTCTCTCTCTCGAAATCCAATTTTAGCAATCGACGATGATCTTCAAAATCCTTTGCAATCTCACGATGCAACACAGAATCCGTCTTCACCGCCAGATTTTCCATTTTCACCAATGAATATACCATCTCCGCCGATAAACCCTCCGTTTACTCCACTGGGTCTTCCGTCTTCGCCGCTCAGCTTTCCATCACTGCCGCCATCACCACCGCTTCCTCAAAGATCTCCACAGAACTCTTCACCACAGATGATAAACCCCCAATCACCCTCTTGCTCTGAAACATACGAAAGGTATCTACAGCTTAGCCGTAGTTCCCCTCGTTCCTATAACGCTGTTATTGAAGAACACAATGACTCGTTATTAAAGGCAAAGTGTAAGTTAATAGCTTATCCCTCATCAATCGATCTAGATGACGCCACTCCGTATTGCTCAGAAATTGTAGAATCGTCAACGGATAAACCATGCATTCGAGATAAAGAGCGTGAACTTGGCACTGTGTTAAATACATCTAACGATAAGCATATATTTTCACACTTGTTTATCACAGTGCATCATTACGATGAAATATCTTATAAAGACATTTTTTCTATGCTTCGCGATTATAGAGACATGGTAAAATTCTGGTACCCTGAGGAGAAAGAGGTTGCAATTTCCGACTTTTCTAATCCGTTTAACAAGTTAAACTTCACTAAGATCTATAACATAATTACTTTTCTATTTCATGACTCAAACATAAAAGTGCATATATATCATAATAACATCTATTTTCCAACACCAGACGAAGTGAAACAGATACTGAAAGACAATCATGACTCACCTTCAGCTGGTCATCCTGGTATCGCTAGAATGTTAGAAAGAATAAAAACACAGTACTGGTGGAAAAATATGCGCTCTGATATAGAAAGTTACGTAAAAAGTTGCAAGTCCTGCCAAATCAATAAGCCTCTAAGGGGGACGAATAAAGCCCCGATGATCATCACTTCTACTGCTACTCGACCTATGGAAAAGGTTTATCTTGATATAGTGGGGCCTCTTCCCGAAACGAGAGTCAATCAAGACAAATTTATTCTAACTCTACAAGATGATCTCACGAAGTATTCTCAAGCCTATCCCATGCAGTCTTGTTCAGCTCAAGAAACTGCACAACGACTCGTTCATTTCATTTCTCATGTAGGCATTCCTCGTATGATAGTCACCGACCAAGGTACAAACTTCTGTTCAGATATGTTCAAACAATTAGCAAAACTTTTTGGCATCAAACACATATTCGCATCTCCCTACCATCCCCAAACGTGCGGTGCCTTAGAAAGAAGCCATTCGACACTTAAAGAATACCTTAGGTCATTTATATCAGAGAACCAAAATACATGGGATCTATATATAAACACAGCCATGCTGTCATACAACACTAATGTCCATTCAACCACAGGTTTTACTCCTTTCGAACTCTTATTCGGTTTTAAACCTTACATTCCTAAATCGATCGATGTCCTAGAAAGTGGTACTTATACCGACTACATAAGAGCACTTAATCATCGTCTCTATTATAGTAGGCAAAAAGCTTCACAGAACATCCAGGCCTCTAAAGAACGGTCTAAAAACTACTATGATCGCCATACTAAACCTATAACTTATAATGTTGGAGATATGGTGTATGTTCGGTACCACCACAAACAAAACAAAGCCCTGTCCCCAGTATGGAAAGGTCCTTATAAGATAATTAAGATGCAAGGTAATCACACAGTAACGGTGTTAATCAACCGACGTCACGTACGTCATCATTACGACGAAATCAAGCCGGCCGCCAATCGCTCCTCATCGTAATTCTCTATCGTTTCAGGAAAATCATAATCCCGGTCGCTTCGAGCCAATCCTTCACGACGACCATAGTTCAAAGTCCTGGACTTTATTTTGACCAGCTTCTTGATGTTAAGTTCACTAATGACTATTGGGATGTAATAACTTATGTCGATGTTCATAAGGTCCAACCTCACCTTACTTATGTAGAAGATCTCATAATAAAACTTATGTCGCTGTGTCAAAGTTCAATTTCGTCTAAAATACAATCTGATTGTTCAAACTCCATATTGTCTTTACAAAATCAACACGCTAATAATATTAAAAAGTTCTCTGCTATATCCTATTTATTAGAAGAAAATCAACATAAAAGGACAAAACGTGGACTTATCGACGCTGGTGGATCTTTACTTAAAACAATTTTTGGTACTTTAGATAATGATGATGCTATTAAATATTCTGAAGCAATCGAACAAGTACAGTCGGACGAAAAAAGGTTAGCCCATCTTATGAGAGATAATATTCATGTCATAAAGTCTACTATATCTACTTTTAATACTTCTATTTCAAAATTGAATGAAAATGAAAGACGTCTAAACCAGAATTTAGAAATAATAAATAAAGCATTTGACCAACTGGCAAATAGTAATGATAAGTTAGAAATTAAGTCTCAGTTAAGTTTAATACTAAGTTCATTAAATACTATTATCGTCTCATTGTCATTCGATATAGAAGACATTAATAATGCAATTCTATTTAGCAAGTTAAGTGTTTTGCATCCGAGTGTACTAAGTCCTCAACAGTTATATGCTGAGCTTGATCAACATAAAAATAACATGCCTAAGCATAGTGAGTTTCCTATAGCTTTATCACCTCACAGTGTTCATAAGTTGATCGATATTTCGAAGTTGTTTTGTTATTATTATAAAGATAAGATTATTATTGTAGTAAGAATCCCGCTTGTGTTATCGCAGACGTATCACCTGTTCCACGTCTTGCCGCTCCCTGTTCCTTATGATATTACGAAACCTGATACATATGCATTAATCGTACCTAATAAATCGTATGTGACAATAACAGCTGATCGCATGTTCTATTCGCTACTAGACTCTATCCATAACTGCAAACTTATAGAAGATAAGTGTTACGTATGTGAACTCAGTGGCGTAAGCATTCTCTCGGTCGTAGCAAACTCTGTTTGTGAAACTACTCTGCTAACCGAGGTAGTTACGAAACTACCAAAATCGTGCGACGTAAAAGTGTTCAAAGGTGATGTGGACGTTATTCATAAGATCAGTGGAAATCGTTGGGTGTATGTGCAATCGGAACCCGGACAATGCCATATTACATGTGACAATGATCCAGTGAGCTATAACGAAGTACTGTTTGGCACGGGTTTCCTATCTTTACCAAGACAATGTAAGGCGTTTTACAAAACTTTACAATTTACTCCTACGCAGATTGTGATGACGAACATTTCTACAAATATTTCTAATTTTAACCTTGTTCAAGATGATTGTTGTGAAAAGGTTGTTAAAAATAAGACTCTATCTAGTTTACGTTTATCTCAACTAAGTAATGTTAATAATTTAGATTCTCTGATTCATGCTAGTGTTTATTTGGACTCATTTGAAAAAGAACTCAATGAGATTGAAAGCCCTTCGCACTTTCATAAATACGGAGTACAGTATTTATCTGGTGGCTATGTTTTTATGTTATTTGTTTTAATGTTCTTATTGTTTAAGAATCGTAAACGGTTGTGTAAAAGCAACCCTTCAGGTTGTTGTATTAATATATACAACCAATGTAATACTAAGAATGTCGACTCTCGTCAAAAGACATCTGTATACGTTCGCGATTCAGATAGCGACATTGAACTTCCCAGGTCGAAGAAAAATCTTGTAATTTCTAGGTCTTTTATAGATAAAATCAATTCCGTTTAAGATAGTTAAGAATAATTAGTTTAGTAAAAGAAAATGTGTTAAATCATAAGTCTTGTAAATCCTTGTTCTAATTCATTGTACTAAGTCGTTGTTATACTATATCTGTTTTAGACCAAAAACAAAGACTCAATCCAGCTGTACCTATTATACCATTGCTGTCTTCTATTTCTCATCACCTCCTCTGTGATGATAAATCTTAAGGGGGGGGTGTTACGATGTTATTTCCCACCAAATGCAAAATAATGAAAGTGCATCGCAAGCATTCCAGATACTTGCGATGCACGAGTTGCACACCTGTGGGAAGTAACGCGATCTGTTAGTCAGTTCGGGATTGGTCTTTGTCGAAGTCACACTGTTTCACTGTTTTTGCCATTTTCCAATAAATTCTATTTCTAGCCGTAAATAAATCTTTTTTTAAAAACTATCTCCTGACCCACCCCGTAACACTGGCTGTGGTGTCCGCGCTGACGGGTTGGACTGCGGGTACCGCTAGGCGCACAGTCGGCGAGACACGGGGTTTGGCTGCAAGTGGGGCTTGAGGCGGCGGTGAGGCCGCTGACCTCGCGTAGGACAGCTGTACTGGCTGCGGCGGAAGGACGGCGTAGGAGGACAATTCAAATAAATAAAAATGATATATACCTCTATAAAAATAAATATAAACCCTACTTAAGTGGTAAGTCAAGTCACCGTATCTATTAATTTTGCACTTAAGCGAAACCTTTGGCCTCAGAAAGCAAGGCTCTAAAAGCATGTCAAAAAATATCACCATGGGGAAAGAAAACACACATAAATTACTCGTAACACATTTTTATGACCTGTCCCGTCCAATTCATTGTCTGTGGTAACGTCGCCGCTACGTGACATAGAATATTGTTATTTATTTCAAGTAAGGAATAAGAATGAATGTATGAAATTACTGTATGTACTTATATTAATTTATGTATTTACCGACTCCACGGACCTAATATTTATTTATGCTAGTTATTGCGAAACTTGCGAGAACTTTTCTTTTTGTAATCAACCAGTTTTTTCAGTATTAAATTAATGGTTCTCTGCTTACTTACCCTTAGTCCTCGTTGGAATGACACTAGGTATATATCATAAACTAGCCTAGACAATGATATATTTTGGGGCCTTCTTTGTTTTTGAGTTATATAAAGGTCTGTTAGTAGGAGTAAAGGTAAATTCAACGACGTACGTTTAAGAACCTGAGCTAAGTATCATTGAATGACTGACAAAGGTAATTAACGGTGCTGATAATCGTGACAATACAAACTTCGCCATCAACAAAGTGATGATCAATCCAAATTTTTGACTAAAATAAAGCGTAATCATGAACAAAATGACACGTTAAAGCTACGAGTACATCAGGGAGAGCATAGATAACGACATCCAGTTTTATAAAAATAACAAGCAAGTCCTAACGAAATGTTGTTTCTGTGCAGTACTCGCGGGAGAGACCACGGAACTCTCGAGCCGGGACACGCTCGTTGAACCCTCGCCTACTAAACTTCCAAGTACGTTTACGTATATCTATCCCAAACGCTACAACAAGATCTCACAACGCAATCACTCGCCGTTCAATCAATGTAACAAAAATAACCGCGACCAACTTTGTTCTTGTTCACTGTTTTATATTATTCACTCTTAGTTCTGCTGCGGGTTCCGTTTCGAGTTTAAAATTGTGTGATTGGCGAGAGATACATCCAACTTAGGGCTCTGGGTAGCTGCTATCTGCGGACAAAGGTTCCTGGCACCTCATCAACAAGGATTAACCCGAGCTTGCAACATGCTTGGCGATACCTCGTCATAACTAATAACTTCATACCGGAACATGTGGTGTTCGGGAGATCTTATTCTAGCGTTTATAAAGCGCCCCTATCCGATTGTAGCAAGCACTGCACGTTGTATACTTATAAGGTCAGCACTCGGTGTTTTATAATCACAATACACAAAATAAATGATAACAAACTTCAATTGAAATAAAATTTAATACATCCGCAGAATCGGAATAGCGTCGATTTTGCGGACGCTTGAAAATGGGAAACATTACATGTCGTTTTTCCCAATACATGCAAGCACACAATGTAGATCCCTATCGGCAGCTCGTTCCACTGTGTACCCACGTTTACATACCCCTGTGTAGCGGCTCTGGCAATCGAACGGTGCCGCTAAATTAAAAAATGGTGATCCTGTAGCTATTGGTTTTTGTCCCTATCCCCGCTAGGCTTTGAACCGCTTTTTAGACATATGAACTGAATATTTTTGATGTGCATGCTAAGTGTTGTC
This sequence comes from Pasiphila rectangulata, assembly GCA_963082625.1. NCBI lineage: Eukaryota > Metazoa > Arthropoda > Insecta > Lepidoptera > Geometridae > Pasiphila > Pasiphila rectangulata. The sequence goes on along the minus strand of OY720244.1, from coordinate 3,716,340 downwards.
GTTCTGTGTTAGTTTTAAGGTGTATACTGGTGTTATCTAGAGTATATCACATAAATCCGTCGCGCGAAGTTGTTAATAGAGTCTGCAGGCGGAGGCAAACTTTTAATGGGTCCGGTAACAGCCGAGCTCACACCTGAAGCGCGGCGACTAAGCCGCAATCCACACCTTATACCAAACTTATATACTAAAAACTCTAGTGCATCGTTAATTCTACTTACAGTTCAGAAACTAAGTGCTAATTAGCGATTTCAATTTAACATTTCAATGATCTGTTCATCGCATAAAAAAATTTGCTGTTGGACATGCGACTTAATTTCAAAGATTTCTCCGATATCTCCTAGTTTTGTATAATTTCCTGGTCCCCAGCTCAGGCTGAGGATTATACTGGATCAAAAATAACACGGCACATTTTTTTTTAGTCTACATAATTTTTATTTAAACATAATAAGCTTAAAACATATGGTAGAGGCATTACTGTGCACATCCAAGTTCTTTGATGAACAAAACAAAATAAAATTTCTAACGTTTTGTGTCATCATCACCATCATAATTAGATGGATTCTGGGTAATATATAAAGCCTGATGATTATAGTGTTCAACATTAAAAAATAATGCACAAGTGGCTGGCAGTAAAACCGTGGGTGTCGTACGTAATTAATTACAAGACTGGTTCTTTAATGTTATTGGCATCTCCGCGTAACGGAGCCGTGTTGTTTCATCGGAACGAACCGCCTCGAGGGCCTTTGAAGTATCTTTCGCGTCTTGACATAAACATCCTATATTTAGGCCTGAAAAGTTCAGTGCTTACGTTACCAACTAAGTAACAATGATGCGGACCGTTAATATAAATAAGTTCGAGTTTTCCCTTCAGGGTGACGCTTAAGTAATTACTTATTAATTTTCCGTCAATTGCCTAGGGGCTTGTAAACAAAAGCCTGCTACATTTTTTTAAATAAATTTCTGCTACTCCTATTAAAAGATCCAATAGAGTACGCTCAAGCCTTTTACAATTGGATTTGGGTGTGCTTTCATCGAACAATATCAGAATCGAGTTAAAATTCCTTTCATGTCTGAATTGCTATGAAACTCTATTAGGCGGGTTCTCCGTTGCATTTAAAGCAAAGCCTTTGGTATTTTTTTATTATTGCAATAAATATTTCCACTTTTTGTTAGAAGAACAAAATGCTTTTTATTATTATGGCTTTTAGTGTGCCCGATGTTGTTAAGAAGCTACAAACTAGCATGGTCATAATATATAATTATTTACAACTCAATATGCAACTGAAATTAATGGCGGCATAAGGCTGTCCCGAGGATAAATGTGAGATAAATTTACAGAGGTCTATTCAAATAGCATGTAAGAAGAATCCCCCAATTTGTATAACCCATATAGTTCAGTGACACCTCGTTTCAAAAAAACGTGGCGAAATAAAAGAGAACTCTAAGGGCTGAAAGGTCAGCCGTGAACACAAACTTAGTGTTACAACATAACAGGGCTAACAGTAAGCTATACAATCATTACCACTTTATGAATAACACTGACTCGGCAAATTTCGTACCGCACCGCACCCCTATTGCAGCGCCACTAACTGGGTCCAAAAATAAAGCCTATGTACTCCTTGGTAATGTCACAGAATATAATACACAATGTAATATAGCATTTTAAAAGTGAAATAATTTATTATAACTGTCCGTTAGTTTTTGAGTTTTTTTATTACAAACATCCAATAATACAAATCTTGTGTTGTTACATGTATGTGTATTGTGTTGTATATTACAAAAACTCATATGAGAAGAGGATGGTTTTTATTTATAGGATATAGGTTGAGTTTTTATTTCGGGAAGTAGACTTTAACGCATATAAATGAAAACTAATGAGGGGATTAAAGGGTTTAACAGCAGTTTTAGAGTTTCCACACAACAGGCAGTTTATAACTGTTTCAGTCTAATAATATAGTCTTCTTTTCTCCCTACTAAAAGAACCATTCACTCCCGACTACCTCAAGTCTCGTTTAAATTTTTTGGCAAATTCACATGACAGACCTCTTAGATCTTCCACTAATCTTCACCTTAAGATTCCATCTCAAAGCACATCTTTTCGCCAAAAGTCTTGTCAGCTATTAGACTGTGGAACGCCCTCCCTGATGACTTAAGAAAAATTTACTCAAAAGAGATTTTTAAGAAACGGATTCGTGAACTGTACCTTAAAACTCTTTCTCACTTTCTTCTTGTTGAATTTAAACTTTCTTAATGTATTATTTTTTATTAGTTTTCTTTCTATTTATATTCGGTTTTTCATATCCTCTATTACTCTGGCAGTTATTATTATGCTTTTCCTTATATACTAGCTCCATTTATACATATATTTGTATATGTAAATAGTTATCTGTTTCTTTAAGCACGCCAAGTTGTTTTTCCTACGGCATTATGTTCGCCATTTGTACATCTTTGCCATAATTGTGTGCAATAAAGAATTTATAAATAAATAAATAAAATATAGAGCAAACCACAGTCAGTACGTGTATCTATCTGTGTTCTGTGGAGCAATCTTAGGATTATTTTATTTTGATAGAGCAATTAAAGTTGGAAAGCTGCGGCTGTATCGACAAAACTCAAGATATAGGAAGATGCCGTGTTACGGCTCTGCCATATTATCCCGAGGAATATCTGACCCGAGGTCAATGGATTCTGTTAGTGGTGATGTGGGTGGGAAGTGCCTTGTTGACTTAGGTATGATAGAACAGAATAGTAAAGACCTAGTAGAGGGGTGATTCTCTCAAGAATGACATGTTGCATCGGTAATTATCACAGCAAGTGTCAAAAAAACTAAAGTTGATCAGTATCATAGAATGCCGTTTTTGAAAATACTCGATTTCGTTCGGACAATAATCTGAAGCAAGGGCAGGATCAGGAGAATAATAATTAATTTAAAAGAACCGAAGATACCGGCGCGGGCATATCAGAATACTGGCCGCCACCGCAGACCCCCTCTGTTAGCGCGACTCATAATGAAATCTAGCATTTTAGCAGCGTTTGAAGGAACACCATCCTCAATCGTTACGTTCCCTCGCAGCAAGAAGTCTATCATCCGTGTTGTTTCAGAGTGCGACCGCACGTTCGTGAGCCGCGGCGGCGCGAGCAACGGCACCTTCCACGCGCCCGAGCTGGTGAACCCCGGCAACCACAGCCGGCAGTGCCTGTTCACGTTCCTCGCGGCGCCGGGCCAGCGCGTGCTCGTCGCCTTCAGGACATTCGACCTCAGAGGGAAACCCCCAGAGTACGTACCATCTTTCTCTTTCTAATGCATTTTTGCGGTCTTGTGCCAAGTGAAAAACGTGTTTGACGCTGGCGACACTAGTCTTCTTCTCTTCGGCAAACGCGTTGTTTATACATTATCTAGCCTATTATAAATTGAAACAGGATTGGAGCAGTTGATATGTTTCCTGCCTGTTTACGTTCTCGTCGCCTCGTTCCGTCAGAAAAAACCCCCAGAGTACGTACCAAAGCTATCTACTCTATCTCTTAGCCATACCTCCGTGGGCCTATATAGCGGGCTAAAACACAGGAGATTCTTGATCATCCAAGGGGGGTGTAACATTTTTCTTTTAAATCTGTAAGACACCTGGCTTCCGCATAATTATTTATAAGTAAAGGGCAAGGTAGGTACTTTGTGAAAACTAGCATTTCCTATCATTCTTACCCTATTTCTAGCAGATGCCAATACTTATCAAATCATCACCCCAGAGGCGTTTTTTGACCTGTACCTACTGTATTCCGAGAAAAAGCAAACAAAAGGAAACTGTTGCTAAACTGTGTTGCTCAATAAATTACCGACATGCCATCAATTTGTTAAACGGCAGTAAAGCCTCTCCAGAAACCAATAAACAATATCATAACCGAGGGAGTATCCACTCACGTTTGATTTTATTGTTTGTTCCAGTGGAGCCGCAGTCGGGGAGCTACCAGCGTAAGTATGAGCTTACCGTCCGTCGTCTCTTTCATACCCATCTTAAACGTAATAATTATAGCGAGACAAACATGTTTTTATCCGCAAATAATTAGTTTTGTTTTAGAGAATTAGGTCAAACTTTTTCGCGGACCTTGACTCGGACAAAAGTTTTATAGTAATAGATATCGAATTAGCGGATGGATGACTTAATTATTCAGGGCTTCGAAGTCCGCAAGTTATTCTATTTGGGAATAGAATTAGTGTTATGGGTAAATTTGTGTGCATACATTTTACAAAAGGCCTTTTGTAATAACTTTTGAGAATAAAGAGAGTGTTTGAATTATTTGGCATATTATTTAGAATTTGTTAGTTAGCTAGTTCTAAAAGTATTTGCAGCCAAAGCTCTTTTAGCTACTTTAGTCTACTACGTAAGCGGCTTATAAGTTTATTACGACTTTTCCAAACTTTTTCGTTAACCATATGTGTGTTGCAAAAGTAGGCTCAATCTGTAAAAATAAAATAATATGGAAAATATAGTATACTAACTAACTAATCAAATCATCAACATCATCATCATAATTTCATCCGTAGGACGTCCACTGCTGGACATAGGCTTCTCTCATGGATTTCCAGTTAATGCGGTTGGAAGCGTTCTGCATCCACCGTCGACCTGCGGTCTTCACCAGGTCGTGAGCCCATCTTGTTGGTGGACGTCCTAAACTGCGCTTGCCGGTCCGTGGCCTCCACTCGAGAACTTTTCGGCCCCATCGGCTATCTGTTCTGCAAGCTACATGGCCTGCCCATTGCCACTTCAACGTGCTGATTCTGCTAATAGTGACCCGAGTTCTTCTACGTATCTCCTCATTTCTGATTCGATCCCCTAAAGAAACCCCGAGCATAGCTCCTTGAGCGACTCTGAGCTTATTCACTAATCAAATGCATTTAGAGAACTTCTCCAGTTTCTCCTGTTTCACGGACTCGCAAAAAAAATCACACGAAGCCCATGTGGTGTGCGAGTAAATATCAAGACAGGCGCGCCTGCAGCTAATCCGCGTGCGTTCGGAGCGTGGTCATCAACTAATAATTATTACTAAAAATCCCCCTAGAGCCGAAAAGTAAAATAAGCAGAAATTATTCAAAAACCTCTTAATTATTATTCATTTTTGCGTTTTTAACAGACGAAAAAAAAGGCGGTTTCTCAGTTCGACCGTATATATTTTTTTTATTTGTGTTCGCGGATAAATTCGTCGTTTTTTAACCGATTTTGATGATTCTTTTCTTGAATCTTGTTACGATACATGTTTTATAACGCTAACACCTTTTTAGTGACCATCATCATCATCATCAGCATTTGAAACGATCACTAAAAATATGAATAAAGTGCATTTTACAAAAAAAAAGTAAACCGACAAATATTCACTACCTATAACCCTGTAAAATAATTGTACTTTTGAGTCGGATATGAGATTTTTACTTGATATGATTATGTTTTATACTAAATCCGGCTGACTTTTTTCGTGAAAAGCACTTATTACATTACTACATGGCTTGAGTTTATTGGTGTGTTTATGGGACATATCTCTGGGGGAGAAAAGTCACTGAAAATGTTATATACAGAATAAAAGCTCCAACTTGACAATGCAGATGCATGCACGAGTACATGGACATCTACTCGGAAATGGCGTCGTTGGAAACGGGCGAGCTGGTGAACTCCGCGTTCGGGGGCCGCTACTGCGGGCCGATTCCCCCGCGCCGGCGGGTCTCGCTGCACCGCGCCGTCGCGCTGTCCTTCTACACAGACAAGACCTACACGCCGCCGACGCTGTTCACCGGGACATACGAGTTCATCAACGCATGTGAGTGAACTATCTCTCATTCACATAGAGTCTACATCCTCCACGCCCGGCGGGTCTCGCTGCACCGCGCCGTCGCGCTGTCCTTCTACACAGACAAGACGTACACGCCGCCGACGCTGTTCACCGGGACATACGAGTTCATCAACGCATGTGAGTGAACTATCTCTCATTCACATAGAGTCTACATCCTCCACGCCCGGCGGGTCTCGCTGCACCGCGCCGTCGCGCTGTCCTTCTACACAGACAAGACGTACACGCCGCCGACGCTGTTCACCGAGACATACGAGTTCATCAACGCATGTGAGTAAACTCTATCTCTCATTCACATAGAGTCTACATCCTCCACGCCCGGCGGGTCTCGCTGCACCGCGCCGTCGCGCTGTCCTTCTACACAGACAAGACGTACACGCCGCCGACGCTGTTCACCGGGACATACGAGTTCATCAACGCATGTGAGTAAACTCTATCTCTCATTCACATAGAGTCTACATCCTCCACGCCCGGCGGGTCTCGCTGCACCGCGCCGTCGCGCTGTCCTTCTACACAGACAAGACCTACACGCCGCCGACGCTGTTCACCGGGACATACGAGTTCATCAACGCATGTGAGTGAACTATCTCTCATTCACATAGAGTCTACATCCTCCACGCCCGGCGGGTCTCGCTGCACCGCGCCGTCGCGCTGTCCTTCTACACAGACAAGACGTACACGCCGCCGACGCTGTTCACCGGGACATACGAGTTCATCAACGCATGTGGGTGAACTATCTCTCATTCACATAGAGTCTACATCCTCCACGCCCGGCGGGTCTCGCTGCACCGCGCCGTCGCGCTGTCCTTCTACACAGACAAGACGTACACGCCGCCGACGCTGTTCACCGAGACATACGAGTTCATCAACGCATGTGAGTAAACTCTATCTCTCATTCACATAGAGTCTACATCCTCCACGCCCGGCGGGTCTCGCTGCACCGCGCCGTCGCGCTGTCCTTCTACACAGACAAGACGTACCCGCCGCCGACGCTGTTACCGGGACATACGAGTTCATCAACGCATGTGAGTAAACTCTATCTCTCATTCACATAGAGTCTACATCCTCCACGCCCGGCGGGTCTCGCTGCACCGCGCCGTCGCGCTGTCCTTCTACACAGACAAGACCTACACGCCGCCGACGCTGTTCACCGGGACATACGAGTTCATCAACGCATGTGAGTAAACTCTATCTCTCATTCACATAGAGTCTACATCCTCCACGCCCGGCGGGTCTCGCTGCACCGCGCCGTCGCGCTGTCCTTCTACACAGACAAGACCTACACGCCGCCGACGCTGTTCACCGGGACATACGAGTTCATCAACGCATGTGAGTGAACTCTATCTCTCATTCACATAGAGTCTACATCCTCCACGCCCGGCGGGTCTCGCTGCACCGCGCCGTCGCGCTGTCCTTCTACACAGACAAGACCTACACGCCGCCGACGCTGTTCACCGGGACATACGAGTTCATCAACGCATGTGAGTGAACTATCTTTCATTCACATAGAGTCTACATCCTCCACGCCCGGCGGGTCTCGCTGCACCGCGCCGTCGCGCTGTCCTTCTACACAGACAAGACGTACACGCCACCGACGCTGTTCACCGGGACATACGAGTTCATCAACGCATGTGAGTGAACTATCTCTCATTCACATAGAGTCTACATCCTCCACGCCCGGCGGGTCTCGCTGCACCGCGCCGTCGCGCTGTCCTTCTACACAGACAAGACGTACACGCCACCGACGCTGTTCACCGGGACATACGAGTTCATCAACGCATGTGAGTGAACTATCTCTCATTCACATAGAGTCTTCATCCTCTACGCCCGGCGGGTCTCGCTGCACCGCGCCGTCGCGCTGTCCTTCTACACAGACAAGACCTACACGCCGCTGATGCTGTTCACCGGGACATACGAGTTCATCAACGCATGTGAGTGAACTATCTTTCATTCACATAGAGTCTACATCCTCCACGCCCGGCGGGTCTCGCTGCACTGCGCCGTTGTGTGAGTAAACTCTATATCTCATACATAAAGAGTACACTTTAGAGTATAAGTTATGTGACGTCTTATGTGAGTCTGCATACCCCCTTATCGGCCTCTCCTACTCATATGCATGTCGTGGACTTTTTACACATATAACATGTATCGGTTTGTTCGACATTTCAAATTTGAGGTCTGCAGAATTTTAATAGCTGCGGCTAGTTCTACTGGGAAAACTTGAACAATTGCACGATATAAAAACTCCGGTTTATTTACAAAATCATTTCATAGACAACGAAGGAGACGTCACATAGCTGAACAAGTTTGAAGACTCTTTTATTTGTCCAAGTTTGCGACGAAAATATCCTTGTTATTTATGAGTGGTCGGGACATAGACACAATAACAAGGGGAATCCAGCGAATATTGTTTGCTTTGCTTACGTCTAAGTTGTTTCAAAGCATTGTGAATGTTGGACAGTTGGCAGTTATTTGGACCTAGTTTCCTACTGTTGCATGTCAGCTGAAGGTTCTAACGATTTCCGATAGAACATAAAATTCGACTTTATTGAAACATTGAGTCCTACTTTGACTTAATAATGACATAACCCAGCACTACGTTTTGCAAGCAGACTTAATAGAGTTACTGTTGAAAAACATTCAAGATTATTAAACTCAGAACATGAAAAAAAATTCAATCATGCAACTATGTAGTATAAAATTTTAAATCGTGAAATTTCTTCTTCGCTTCTAACCCTCATTTGCGTTTCCTTTGAAGCAAACAAATTCATAAATGTCTTTATTCTCCATAGATTAATAGTTTGTTGTGACGTGTGGGATTTATATTCGTAGGCCGTAAAATAAAGAATATATAGGTTCGCAAGATGTGTATAATTAATTTCCTGTTTGATATCCTACAGCCGAATTCGACGTCGGAACGCCTATACCCAATACATTGTGCTCATACGTAATCGAGGCCAGCAAGCGCAAAACCGGCCTGCTCATGTCGCCCACCTACCCCGGCGTCTACCCCAAGGACATGACCTGCAACTACATGTTCCAAGGGCACCCAGGCCAGAGGATCCGCCTGGAGTTCCGAGACTTCGATCTGTTTTTCGGCGGGCCTCAGTAAGTTTTAACCATTTTACCAGTTGAAGTCTTTTAGCATGGCTTAGGTAATAAGTCAGAAGGTACGTCATGCATGACTTAACATTTGAAGGCGCTAGTTATATACCTACCGTTTAACTTTTGGAGGGGTAGAGATACTAAGGATTTGTCTTGTTTACTTAAAATGTGGCCCAGAAAAATAGGCGGATAGTTCACGCATATCTCAAAAATGTTAACCAGCTGAATTTCTAATTCTACACACTTACGTCTTACGTTGGGCAGTGTGCCTCTGTGCCTTGCTAGTGTTACCCTGAAGATACCCAGCCTGACTCTTTAAACAGCTGACGTATCTGGCTTTGCGAACGGTCGCTAGCAGCAGACGCTGGTTGCGACAAATCTAAGACAGCAGTGGACTTATATAGGCTGATGACAGATAGATAGATAAACAACTCTAAGTAAAAAAAATATAATAATAATAATATAATATGATAAACAACTCTCAACATTGAGTACCGCAATAAGCTTAAATGGTTGCCAATCCGCCTTCGCCGGGATGCACACTTTCTTTCCCTTCTTTACAGTATCCTTTTTAATCCTAATACTCCCAGGTATCTCAAAGTTAGGTTTGAATACCTCTCCGAATCCCACTCCCGGTCATTGCGCTCATCTGACACTCTGCAGCTTAAAACTCCTATCCACAGTTCCCATTCCTATAGTCTATCCTTTACTGTGCGTGCAACTAAGCTTTGGAATGCGTTACCTACTGCAATAAGACAAGCTAAGTCACTCCCTATATTTAAAAATATGGTATATCAACATTTTCTTTCCTCAGTATCTTCTCATTCATAGTATTTCCTTTTCCACATAGTTTATATTATATATATGTACATAATAATGTGCATTGTAAAATATATATAATCTATGTACATATGTATATATATATATATATATATATATATATATTTAGTAGATATATATTTTAATGTATGTATTATATTATATTTGTCGAATATGTATGTTTATTTTAATTATATATGTACATATATTATAAATTTTTGCCTATGAACTTCTCAGTACGCCACCGTCTACTCTTCTTCACCTATTCGTGTCCATCCAAAGGTTGCCTGGAAGAGATCGCTTTTAGCGATAAGGCCGCCCATTGTGCCTCATTATGTCTTTTTGTTAATTTTCTACTGTTTGTATTTTTTGTGTATATGGTGTACAATAAAGCATACTCTATCTATCTAACTCTATTCATCACCACAAAAGTACTAATAATAAAAACATAACATAAAAACAGTTGGTAATTGAACAGGCGGCCTTATCGCTGATGATGATGATGATGGTGGTGGTGGTGGTGATGATGATGATGATGGTGGTGGTGATGATGATGGTGGTGGTGATGATTATGATGTTTGGCCTAAATTTGAACAGCTGCCCATTCGACTGGGTGCGCATATACGACGGGCCCGACAACTCGTCGGCGGTGATCGGCACATACTGCGGCCAGCAGCGGAACCTCGTGCTGTACTCCAGCGACGAGCGGCTATTGGTCACATTCTACTCGCTGCCGCGCGCCGCGAACACGCAGAATCGCGGCTTCAAGGGTATCTTCGAGTTTTCTGAAAGTTTTGTTAAGCTAGGTAAGTGGTATTTTATTTACCAGCTTAGTTTCACCCATTGTCTGGTGCTTCTTTTCACAAAACATACGTGCTTATGTCTCCCGCCCGGAGTGTGATCCAAGGCCTGCAGTTGTAGAGTTGTGTATCAGAAGATGTAGTTACATCTTCTGATACTAGTAGACACGCCTGGAGTTTCTAAGCTTCCTTCTGATTTTCCGGCCCTCAGTAAGTTTGAAGTTACAGCGACATACATATTTGTGATGGACTAGTTCTAAAATATTGCGTTTCCATTTTATATGCTACTAGCTTGTGCCCGCTGCTTCTCATGCGTTTTACCCGGATAAAAAGTAGCCTATGTGTTATTCCTGGCTTACATCTATCTATACGTGTGCAAAATTTCAGCTCAATCCGTTGGGTAGTTTTTGCGTGAAGAGGTAACAAACCTCCAAACAAACTTTCGGCTTTATAATTTTAAAGTGGGATTTTGAGCTTTGCGTTAAGAATGTATTGCTTACAATTCGCGTTACTTGGTTTTTGGGGTTACCACTTCAGACTTATCCTAAGACAATATCCGTGGTAATGGTAGAAAAAAAATGAAAAACTGCGAGAGTAATGTTTTTATTATAATTATTATTATAATTAATGTTTTTTTTTGTTTTCAGATTTTATAAGTAAACACGATGCCGAGCATATTAGGGGCTCTGAGTGCGACCAAAAGATCCTTAGCAAAAAGGAGTCGACGGGATTCGTGTACCATCCAAATTATCCATTCCTGTATTTACAAAAAGTTGTTTGTAGGTAAGAACTAAATCAACATAATTGAAATTTTGTTTTGTTTTGTATAAAATAGGTGCTCAAGATACCTACAGGTTTTCCTAGTTTAGGGACCATTGTAAATAGATTTTGTTTTTTGAACAATAAATGTTAAAATAGAAGGACAAATCTGTTATAATAATATGTCTACGTGAAAATTACTTCATTTACCCAACTAGGGAAAGTAATCGAGATCTTAAATATGTTTATACAAGTATTACGTCTTTTTCTTGCAGATATTTTATATACGGTATGCAAGACTCACAGAATTTAGAACGAGTACGATTGGAGTTCCAGAACTTTTCGATACCAAAGGGGGATAAACCGAAACCTGAGTAAGTTCCCCAAGCATTTCATTACCGCCTATCGCTATCAAACTTTACACATTATTCATCAAATTACCTGCTATCAAACTTTAACAGCAGATGTTTTCCGAAGATTTTTTTTTGTTATAACCTTCATAAAAACTTTGTTTGACGTGTAGTAATTATGTATTTTGAATATATGACTATTTTTTTAAATTATATTGTTTGTATTCAGATAAGTTAGGTATATAAAAATATTTTAAATGAGAGTTTAGTAAACGCAGCAACTTGAATATAAAAGTCTTCAACTACGGCTCAGAAACTCGCTTCTTGGTCAAAATTTTGGACGCCATTTTCTCCTGTACTGTCGTAAGCTCACACAGTTCCTTTTTATCCCTAAAACGCACTGATGTTAAGGTCAAATCTAAAAAACCTAATAATTCCAGCACATGCGTAGACGGCTACCTAAAGGTGTACTTGCGCGGACAAGAGGCGACAGATTCCTACGACAAGCACGACGCAGAACTGTGTGGGGAGACCAGCCCGGCTATAGGCGAGGAGCCGGCCTTCCCGCCGCCACTACTGTCCGACGGACCAAGGCTCGTGATGGTCTTCAGCTCGGGTGAACTGCAGGGTCGGGGGTTCAAGGCCAAATATACTTTTGAGACTGGTGAGTTGTATGAAAGAGAGCGGAACAGCACAAATTATGACCCACGCGAGATTTTGTACAAAGCCAGTACTACGATTGAATCCATATATTGCAGAGTAGCAGCAGGTTAGTGCTGTATAGGATCCTCGTGATGGTCTCCAGCTCGGGCGAACTGCAGGGCAGGGGTTTCTACGCCAGAGTGCGAATTAATTATATTCCGTAAATTATGTTCCGTGCAGGATATTGTACAAAGTCATTGAAGTGGTTTATAGAAAAATAGCACCAGGTCAGATCTGTATAACCGCTCGCTCGTGTGTGGTAACTAAAAGTTCCAGTAAGAATAGTCCCTTTATCATCATAATCGTCAAATTAGCCTGTGCATCCCCGGCCAAGGCACCTTCAACTTATATAAAAATAATATTCTAGAATACCGTGTACCGGGCACCGCGGCGCCGGGCGGCGAGTGCGCCTTCACCTACAACTCGGATTCCAAGAAGCGCGGAGAGTTCAACTCCCCCCGCTACCCCTCCAACTACCCCTCGCACACCAACTGCACCTACATGCTACAGGCCACGCCCAACGAGCAGGTGCTCGTGGTCTTCGATCACTTCAAGGTGAAAGCGGACGCCTGGAACGCCACTGCTGGATTGTATTCGTAAGTAATAGTAAAGTAATAAATGAAATGTAAGATTCCGATCACGAAATTTCTTGCTTTCGACGCGGTACAAGTCTCCAAATCTTCACCTTCATAGCAAAACTATGAAGTAATGTGTGCTATTGTGTTCAAAAGATTCTACCAAATATTTCAGAACTTCAAAATACAAAATGGTCTAGTGTAACGGCCTATGCTAAGAAACATAAAAGTCAGAAGACTAATGTCTGATCGTTGCGAGTATAGTTTTATTGTAAAACTAGTTACAAAGGCGCGGTATAAGATTGTTAATACAGGCTATTGAAATTGAAATGAAGGGAACAGATATCCAGCCAACCAAACTAACCTGTTCCAGTGGACTAACGTGCAGCGAGGACTGGGTGGAGGCGTACTGGGTGGGCAAGGACAACTCGCGCGTGCCCCTCGGGCGCTGGTGCGGGCTCGCCACGCCGGGCCCGCTGCGCTCGCCGCGCGGCGCGCAGGGCCTGCTGCTGGCGCTGCACACCGACCAGGAGGCCGTGGCCTCGGGCTTCAAGGCGCGGTATATCTTCGAGGTGAGACTAACGTGCAGCGAGGACTGGGTGGAGGCGTACTGGGTGGGCAAGGACAACTCGCGCGTGCCCCTCGGGCGCTGGTGCGGGCTCGCCACGCCGGGCCCGCTGCGCTCGCCGCGCGGCGCGCAGGGCCTGCTGCTGGCGCTGCACACCGACCAGGAGGCCGTGGCCTCGGGCTTCAAGGCGCGGTATATCTTCGAGGTGAGACTAACGTGCAGCGAGGACTGGGTGGAGGCGTACTGGGTGGGCAAGGACAACTCGCGCGTGCCCCTCGGGCGCTGGTGCGGGCTCGCCACGCCGGGCCCGCTGCGCTCGCCGCGCGGCGCGCAGGGCCTGCTGCTGGCGCTGCACACCGACCAGGAGGCCGTGGCCTCGGGCTTCAAGGCGCGGTATATCTTTGAGGTGAGACTAACGTGCAGCGAGGACTGGGTGGAGGCGTACTGGGTGGGCAAGGACAACTCGCGCGTGCCCCTCGGGCGCTGGTGCGGGCTCGCCACGTCGGGCCCGCTGCGCTCGCCGCGCAGGGCCTGCTGCTGGCGCTGCACACCGACCAGGAGGCCGTGGCCTCGGGCTTCAAGGCGCGGTATATCTTCGAGGTGAGACTGTTATTGTGCCGCTGGCGTTGACGGACATTGCGTACTACGAGGAGATGTCATTGAACTTCAAATCTAAATATATGAGACTCTATACACATATTATCAGGAATCTATCAGCGCACGCCGATCGGGACGGCGGGACATAGGCGTTGCCAACTTTCAGCGAGGCAGATTTTTTTTTAATTTCACTTTAGGTCGATTCTTTGTCCAGCAATGCACCAAAATTATATATTCTTTTTAAAAGTAGGGTTTGACGAACTTTGCGAAATAGGCCTCCGGCAGCGATGACTTCTTCAAGGAGCGGTGAGGAATGGGTCTCCTTCTTTAACTCGCTAGAGTGCATAGTGACGCTGGTGTAAGGTGTAGGTACTGTGTGGAGAAGCAGTGGATGTCCTGCGGCTGCGATGATGATTATGATGATGATACACACATAAGAAACTGTTGCTGTCATACCGATCACAACGGCTGTGGCTTCTCGCTTTAAGGAGCGGTATAGAGGTGAGATATTTTCTCTCCCTTGCTGAATTTGTCGTACTGACGCTGGTGTGAGGTGTACTATGTACACAAGGACAACTCGCGCGTGCCTCTCGGTCGCTAGTGCGTCTTTACCATGCGAGGGCCACACCAGCATATACCCATATCAATCAAAAGAAAGTAGCTTCTGCGTTCAAGACGTGAAAAAACTTCGAGGTTGTTCAACTCTTTCCCAGTGCCTATACGCGTACCTTAGGTAGATGTTTTCCATACTATCGTCAACAACGTGTATTACTCTTTAATTTTCAGCCTGCGAAGTCAATCTTCGGTGACTGTGGCCGCAACCTCTCCGGCACCGAGTTTGGCGTGGTGACGTCACCGGGTTTTCCCATGTCGTACACGGCTCCGACGCGCGGCGCCGCGTCGCTCGTCTGCAACTGGTACATTACCGCGCGTCCGGGGAAACGGCTGTTGCTCAATTTCGATTTTTTTGCCGTTGAAGGACATCTCACAGGTGAGTGTTAAACCATACTTGAGGCAAATAAATTATTTCAGAGAGCTCCTAATCTATAGATAACTGTAGATTCTCCGGCATCGATTGCGCCGTGGTGAAACATTGAAAACGAAAATCCATGTCAAGGTCTAGATTTTTTTAGTATTTTTGGAATCTATCGAAAAGGTGATAATCGTTTTCAAAATTAAGGTACTATTCATTTTGTAAAAATGGGAACTACTCACGTAGTTATTGTAATCTCTAAGATTATTCCGACACGTTTACACGTGTACACGCGCGGACGGGCATTCAACAATGATGATTATCTTGAAAAATCGAAACGTGTATTTGACGTTACAATACTACGTGAGTAATTCCCGTTTTTACAAAATGAATAGGTGGTAATCGTTTGAAATTTCTATGAAAATATAAATTAATAATTATACTCAAAAAATAACTGCCGATATATTTTTAACTTTGATGTATAATGTAGTACTGTTGAATTTATTATTTACACTACTTAACTAATATCTTACTTATTTTTTTTTTGCTGGACAATTCACACAGCCCATCTAGCCCCAAGCTAAGCAGAGCTTCTGTTATGGGTACTAGATAACTGATGTACTTAATACATTATACTTGATAGATAGTTATTTTTTATTATACATAGAAAAAACATCCAGAACACCCTGAACAAATATCTGCAGATCGTACAAACTTTTGTCCCGAGGCGTGAATCGAACCCGCAACCTCTTGCGTCGCAGGCGGCTTCGCCCGTTCCGCCACAGGGGCCGTCATTATATAACGCGTCTATAATTTTCAACACTACGAGATCTACTTAGCTAATATTTAACTTAATTACCTGGTACGTTCTAGAACGCGGCTGCCCGGCGGCCGTGCTGCGGCTGTGGTACGAGTCGCCCGGCCCGCCGCTCGAGCTGTGCGGGGAGAAGGCGCCCGCCGACAGGTGGCAGTACCTCTCCTCATCCAACTCCATAAGACTATCGTAAGTGTAGCCATGGGGCATTCATCATCATTCCAGCCGTAAAAAGTCCACTACTGAACCGGCCTCCCTCATGGATCTCCATGAGGGGTAGTTGCCATACTCACCACGCTTGGCAGGCGGGTTGGCGAGCGCAGTACGGGATGTTGATACACGGAAAGACGCTGCTGCCCATCTTACGGAGATATCCCTTAGCAGGCTCTTACTGCATCCACGGGCATGAGAGGAGGGGTAACATTCTACTGCCGGCACCCCACGGCTTGGGGCATTAGATTGTGCCAATGCCCTTCTCTCTTCCCCGTGGATGCAGTTATAATCTGCCAAGATGGACCTCTGGAAGATGGGCAACAGCGTCTTTCCGTGTATCAACATCCGTACTTGGAGATCCATCAGGACGGCATTTGTCTATGGACAGCAGTAAACGCTAGCAGTGGCCATCCTACGGCTGAGATGTGATGTGAAGAGTAGCTCTAGAGATAATAACTATTCGTACTAACATTACAATAAATGTAAGTGAAAGCGTAAGTGCAAAGTAAGATTGTTACTACGCCGTAGCACTACTACGATGCTACGTCGTAGCCATACGCGAAGATTCTGCAACGGATTCTACGTAGCAATAAGTTTCGTAAATGTGATTCTTTTAAATTCTCTATTCACGCTTCGCTTAAAGCTGTAGCACTACGAGTATTACCAGAAAATAGTGCTGCAGCGATTAAGCGAAGCGTGGTATGTTTTCACTTGTGCGAAACCTGATGACATTTTGCTATTTAGGCCTCATATTAGATCTCGTCTTAATTTATGTGTGTCTTGTTTAAGACTCGGTATTTTCTGCGACCGTTCTATCTCTATTTTCGTTATTAAAAATCCTAATAATTTAATAAATAGTATCATTATAATTTAATATGAGATATTAAAACCCTTCTAATTATCCTTAGTTTTTGCAAGACCCCACTAATTCCGTTTGAAAACATAAAATAATAAACAAATGAACTAAATTCCAGGTTTATAATATCCGACAAGTCAGTAGGCGCGATGGGCTGGCGCGCGGTGTGGACCGAGGTGGCGGTGGGCGAGTGCGCGGACGCCGGCGTGCAGTGCGCCGGCGCCTGCCTGCCCGCCGCCGCCGCCTGCTCGGGGCTGGCGCACTGCGCCGTCATGCCGCCGCGCCCGCCCTACTGTTAGTATACACATGCACTTACATCACTAACACACAGCTTTTGAATCCATAGTTTAAACGGGTGTGTAGGTTAAATATTAAAGGAATCTAGACATTATCAGTTTTACGAACGAACCAGATGCTTTGGATTAGTTAGTTTAAGCGGACTTGTAGGATCTAATTGAAACGAATATAAATGACATGCCCTGCTGTTAGTTTACCATGAACTTGCATAACTAACACACAGCACTAGTTATAACACACAGGCTACATGCTTTTGATCCAATTATTTAATCAGTGTGGATGAATTTAAAAGAATATTAATCTACCTATATAAAAAATAATATTGGTAAATTCTTTCTAAAGTATAAAGTTGAGCCAAATATTTGCTACGCATCAAAAGTTTGCAGTCTTTGGGGCTCAATATGGTGCCATTCACTCACTGAGTATGTATAAAGCGGAGAGTGAATGTTCTCGTCGTAACATCCTTGTTAGTTTACACTCGTTTTGATATCTAGATACACTAATTCGCATCACTCGCTTCTCTAACACTCTAAGTGCAAATTCTGTGAGCAAACTAAAACGACCGCACTGTTACGACTACTTAATAGTAGATTACTATTAGTAAAATTAATTATCACAAGTACATAAATTCTTGATCTAGAAGCACTTCTTCTTCGTTAATTATTTAAAAAGGTAGGTATTGCGAATATTTCTGAGTGAACCATATTTAGATATACACAGGTAGTCGTAATCTTGTTATTAGTAATTATAATCTTATCTAATAGCGCGCTACGTGTTAATATAATAAAATAAGTTACACTTACATAACTTAGACAATACACAATACTAGTAAATCAAAAATACGAGTAGGTTCTAGTATGAACTAGTAATAATATGATTAGTATCTTCTTTAAATTTACTAAATAACTAATATAAAATAACTTTAGATATAATGATTAAATGTGGAATGGAATTTTAATATACTTACTATATCAAATTCTATAGCTACAAAAAACATAATCGATTTCAAGTAGATAATAAACACTTTTTCCAAATTGTTAAAGATCACTGTATTATACCAATTGGCACTGCACTTGCATTCACACTCGGTAACTGTATCTACACTTTGCATTTTGTCGTTGCATTATTATAGGAAAGAAGTTTAAATTATAAGTTAAGATGTAGTTCGTTCAAATTGTATGGAGTAAGCAGTACTTCGATTATCCATAAGTAGTAGAACTTTTTGTACAAGGTACAGACGATATACCTACTTCCATCTTCTCTACCAAAGTGCCAAGTAACATCAACAAGTGTTTCGATTTGACGGTGACGGTTGCCAGTGAAAAAAAGAAGCATACGGGCTACATAGTATATGCCTCCAGTTGATGGAAACAAAACAAGTTCATCGGAGATCACGTTCCTGGAGTGCGTAATTTGCGATGACTTGCTTTGTGAGAGGCGGTGGTCACCATTAATAACAGGTGGATCATGGCTTGTTCCGTATCGAAGTTGTAGCTTACCGTGTACATGCAAAAACTCTTTAAAAGTCTCGCAGCTCCACTGAGAGTCGATGTTCTGTGCTTTGTAATCTGCTGCTTACTCCGCTTGTATCTTCTATTGTTGTATAAACACTAACTAAACACGTAGATCTAACTAACAACTAAACTAATCGATAAATATGTTCACTTACTTCTTGGTGGTTCAATGCAATCTTTGTCTCAAAGGATGTTGTAAGTAGGGCCTAGATGTTCAATCCATTGTTGTTGAATTAGCAGAATATATTGTATATGTTGCAAAATAAACTAAGTTTTATTTATAAAGCGATCCCTTTAGTCTTTTAAATTTAAATGTTGTCATTGTTAAACTCATATTTTCTCATTCATTAATACTCTACATAATATTAACAAATATTGTGATGACTCAGGAGAGTTCATTTCGTCCTAAGTCAAAGTTTTCAATGAGTATTATTAGAGCCAACTGCATTGTATCTGATGGGACAAAGCTTGCATTGAGTCATCGCACTATGGGTCTGGGGCCCGACTAAACTTTCTAAACACACTAATGAGATTTTTCATCACATAAACATGAGCTATTTCTTAATTGAAAATCTCATCAGTATGTTTTCACAGCACGCCAACAATGACGTCACTGGCATCACACTACACAAAGTAGAATAGTGCAAAACTCACCAAACACGGGACTGTAATCGTGAGCGTAGCACTGCCGTAGACTCATAGTACTTCGTAGACCACAAGTCGACTACGGTACGTTCAGTGACGTTATTTTTAGGTGACTGTGTGTACAAGCACTATAAACCTTTCACAGTTGGGAAGCTTTAAAAACGCTAACTTTTCGCTTTTTATCTTTAAAAAAAACATTAAAGCAAACTTTCAATATCCATAAAAACAATTATTAAATATTAACTGCCTTCATAAAACCGATGTTAAACAAATAACCGTGATCCGTTAAATACAATAACAAAAAAAATATCATAATGAAGTTTATCCTTTCTGGGATAACAATAATAATGTTGATCCTTTTTGTTTATGTTTTTTTAAACATGTCATTAATATAATGTCATAATCAAAAACTTTCCCTTAATAATAAAAAGTAACTCTAAGACAAAGCTCCCCAGCTGGTTGTGCTAAGATTGCGCTACATTGAGCAATTGGAAATCACGGCATGGAAATTCCGTCGTCGTACGATTGGGCACACTACTCACTCACTTCTTTCTTTATGATTACGTAGAGTTCACGTTTTCTTTGCAAGACGCACTATAGCAGAGTGCCTAATTGAGCCAACTAGTAATAAAAATTGACGCAAGCGTAAGGATTCGTGATCACTCGTCATAGTTGAATAGACATTTGCATATCTTAGACTCGTATCTCGATAGTGATCGCGGGAATTAACCCCTATCTAGTGGTGCGTTATCACAGCACGGTTTTCATCAATGCGGACAATAATAAAGTAGCCGCATTGACAGAAATCAACAATTATTTAAATCATTTGATATAACAGTCAGCACAGTCTGATTGGCCGATTCCAGCACAACGCGTCAAAGGGACTTCCTTTTGATTCGTAGTCAGACGAACAACCACAAGAACTGACCGCTGATGCATATTTTTATTACCAGCGTGGTGTCTAATACTTACATCTCGATCATGACGAAGTAAACAACAACTTGTATGGAATTAACATTGTTTCTGCTTTTCGATACGCGGGTCATGTTTCAATTCCATACTAATTCACAAACTTACCACACAGTTGTGCGATCCCCTGTAAAACACTCCTTTTGACCATGTTATCCGCGTTCCGCGTAGAGTTACATGGGCTTATTGTCATACAGAAAGAAGTAAGTAATGTGCTAATGAACGGAATATCAGTGAGGTTATTTCCGGCCTCTTGCGGTCGTGCTGAGCGTGTGTGGTACGCAGGCGGCGCGGCGGGGCGCGGCGAGCGCGCGCGCGCACTGCTCGCGCTCGTGCTCGCGCTCGTGCTCGCCGTCTGAGCCGACTCAGCACGTGAGTCTAAGAGTTACACGCTGACCACATCACCTACCTTCTTGTAGCGAGCTCAGAAATATGTCTCTGCTCTTTGATAGATAGTCACAACATTTAGACGCTGGGTGAATTACTGAATGTCATTCTAAAATGTATTATGGTAATATTATTACTTCTATTTATTTTTCTTGTTTACTTTAAAAAAAAAGATGGTTCATTTGCATTTAAGATTATAATAGACGAAAGAGCTAAATGTATTTATTAGTTTATCAATCTTCAGGTCATATGAAATTGTGAATCATCAAGATATTTTTTGTTGAAAACCCAAATGTTGCAATAGTTCAATTTTATATTTGAAATACCTACTATCAATCGGCTGCTTACTTTGCTGCCGATGCCTAGTAGAATACCTATTTGGGCAAACAAACCAAATTTTGAAGGCTCATCTCCGCGATTGAGCTGTGGAAAACAAATCGATCCTCTGATGGTTATAAAGACTTATTACCTGAGCGAGCTACCTTCCCTGTCCTCGCCTCGACGCACGCCTTGCTGTCATCTCCCGTGCTTGTGTGACCGTTCGCGCAAAACCATTGTGTCCCAAACCTAATTTCAGAGACTAACAAATTATGCCGAATTACAATTTCCTTTTCCCATTAAACTCCTCTATATAAAAAGAAAACTAAAAATAACGCTTAAGCCTTCCCCGCCTCGCTTGCACGTTACTTCTAGAAAAAAGCTATAACTTACCCCATGGAGAGGAAAGCCTTAAAGTAATGAAAGTTTTTGATGATTTTATTAAAGCTCATCGGGGCAGTAAGTTGTTCCTGTTCTTTATAACGCTGCCTCATAAACACCGCTTCCTCTGTTAAACCAAATCTTAAATGTTGCATGCTCTAAACACCACTAAAAATCAATCACAAAAAAATAAAAACGCAATATACAATGAATAGTTAAAATAATACCTACCTACCTTAATTAGCAAACTATTCACTGAATATTGTAAGCTAAGAATAGGTAGGCTCATTCATACAACCTATCGAGGATTCACTCTGGATTTGTGAAAATCTTAGCTCAATCTCCAATACCTACCATCACCCTTATATCAGGCTCAAGTTATATCAGAATTGGGCTTTCTCGCGTTATCTGCCTTTGTTTTTTACGCGGTACGGCTTGCACCGGCTTTAATCGCGGATAAACTGATTAAAGGTAAGTAAGTAACGCGAGAAAGCCTACGCATTATAAAATTATCAATATGACGTGTTCTAATCCAGACCGGACCTGTTTCACTTTGCCAAATTTCAATGAGATTAAGATCACGTATTGGAGCCGAGTCATATAAGCACGATTCCAGAGCGGATCCCATTTGTATGGCATAGGCAACTAGGCGGTGTGTCCCCGTAGGCGAGCCGGGCGCGGTGGGCGACAGCGCGCTGTGGGCGGGCCGGTGGTGGGCGCTGGGCGCGGTGGGCAGCGCGGCGGTGCTGCTGCTGGCGCTGTGGCGGCGCGCCCGGCGCCGGCCGCGCGTGCGCCGCCCGCCGCCGCCGCCGCGCCCGCCGCCGCGCGCCTCCGCCGCCAGGCTGGCTCACGCGCACGACACCGTATGACGTACTACTACTTGAATACATACACGACTTTCAATTATAACAACTGTGTTTTATTTTTTAACCAACCTAAAATTGCCTCTATAATGTCCAGCTATAACATCCTATAATGAGCCATGTTGGCCGAGTGGTAAGTACCCCCGACTTTCAATCCGAAGGTTGTGGGTTCGATTCCGGCCGTACACCAATGGATTTTGCTTTCTTGGTAAATGTATATGCCCACTTTTAAAGCTTGCTTTAACAGTGAAGGAAAAAACGTGAGGAAACCCATGGCTTAGTTTGCTTCAGACGTATTGACCTGTTCTTTCCTCTGACTATGGTAGGTATAGGTAGGTACTGGGCAAGCCTTATCTATCTCACAATATGCCAGGTACTGCAGCGTCCCGTACAGCATGATTACCAATTGCGGAAGCTGCATAAATCATCTATAATAGATGCAAAGTATGCACTGTAAAGGATTTGGGTGTCATGCATGACTCGAAACATATTTTTGATAAACATGTTGACGCCATCGTAACCAAGGCCTCAAGAACGTTAGGTTTTATTATGAGGAGTTCGGGTAGTTTCAGTATTTAATTGGTCCATGGTTTCAGTAAAGCATTTAAAGTATTGTCTTGTACTTTTGTTCGAAGCAATCTTGAATACCTACTCATCTCATCTCTGGAATCCCCGAAACGGTTTTTATATTGATAGGATTTAATGAATCCCAATTTTCATGTTTTTTTATTTTATTAATTTGACGCAAATGAGTCAATATTATTGTTGGTAAGGTAACGTTAAACCGTGCCGCTAATTCTTGGGTAGTTTGGCTCGGACCGGCTTCCACCATCTCTTTAGTTCATTGTTATTCACCTGTGTGGGTCTTCCACGTGCTTCGTTTTTCAAATCAAAGTTTCCATCACGAAAGCGTTTAAACCAAAATCGCACGTTGCGTTCATTAGCAGTCCCCTCTCCAAACGCAACATTGATATTGCGAGCTGTTTCTGCCGCGTTAGTTCCGCGTCGGAACTCGTATTCAAAAATCACTCGAATTTTCGAAGTATCCATCTTTTTTGTCTAAGCTGAATAAAAATAACAATTAAATTTAAAGTCGATAGTCGAATGTTGCACATTTTTTAAAAGAAGAATTTCATAGGTACATGTAAAAAAAGTTTCACTCAAAAATCTGAAACCATGAAGGTTCTATGTCAATTCGAAGTACCTATTACAATAAAACGGCAATTTCATACTTTAACCCCTATTATTATGACCACGCCGAAGTAGCGTATATTTATATTTGACTATGTTTGCCATTAGACTGGGTAGAAGTGGAAGGGGTTTCCTGCATTCAGAGTCCATGTTAACAGACTGCAGGGACGTAGTTATTGCAATAGGACAGACAGGAATTTTAATCCTTATCTGCCTCATTGATTATAATAAATGTCAAAAATGACATAATATGTCAAGAATAATAGTATATGTTTCAAAATCTATACTTAAATTACATAAAGCTTAATCGATGCATTGGTTTTCACTTTTTCGATGACAGCTGTCAAATTTCAAACGGCCATATCTCGGAAACTACTCGTTCTACACTTTCCGTTGTGGGCTCAAATTAAAGGACCTTAATGAGATCTAATTTTTCGGTGTAGGTCTAATGTCTCCCCTGATGGATACCCTAGGGGAGATATCAGGAAAAAAATCCTGTTGTCTTCCCTGGGCAGACATATCAGATCTTACTTTTAATCAACTGTTTTTAGTACCGTTGTCTCCCCTCAGGACTTATTCAGGATAAGCTATTTTTTTTATTTAAAGTGTAAACCCACACTAAGGTATCATTTATAGAAATGAAAATTGCAATCAAAATTTTGTCTCCGACGGGACTCGAACCCGTAACGTTCAGACGAACACCTTTAACGCAGGCTGCCTTAACCGTGCAATTAACCGTCGCGTCGGGTCGAAAATCTTGACTGCCTTTATCGGTTTCGAACCGAGTGGCGACATCTAGCAGAAATCCTTAGAGATATTCTTTAAATTAACCCGACGGTTAATTGTTCCGTGGCCGAACGGTTAAGGCAGACTGCGTTAAAGATGTTCGTCTGAACGGTGCGGGTTCGAGTCCCGTCGGAGACAAAATTTTGATTGCATTTTTTTTGCGAGTTTTCCTTCATTTGAAGGTTATAAAAAAAAAGTTATATTCAGACTAGAACTTGTTTTCCTAGCTAACTAAGTTTTGTGTTAACCATTTAATAATAAAACAAAATGTTAATAAGGCAAACACAGTTTTGCAAATTTATTCCACAATTAACTGATAATAGATTGATACAAGTCAGGTTTCTAACAGTACGGAACATGCTAAGTGATTGAATACAAACAAAGTTTAGTACAGCAATAATAATAATAATAACATTACAGAACTCCTGGACTTTACAATAACTACTTGCTCACACTAATGTATTTTAAAGGGACAATATGTAGTATTAATTATAAAGCAAAAAAAATAAAGCAGGAACACAATCGGAAATGTTGTCGAGTACGAGGGTTG
Organism: Pasiphila rectangulata; assembly: GCA_963082625.1. Classification (NCBI taxonomy): domain Eukaryota; kingdom Metazoa; phylum Arthropoda; class Insecta; order Lepidoptera; family Geometridae; genus Pasiphila; species Pasiphila rectangulata. Next base: position 3,691,473 of record OY720244.1, on the reverse strand, counting down.
GTGGTTCTATTTTAGCCGTAATCTAGAATCGTCGAGTTCAGTTCATTCCATTTAAATTCATCCTCAAGTATCCTAAGTTGTAAGTATGTCAAAAAACAACAGTCAAACTCCTTATAATAATAATAATTACTGCTAAAATACACATCACATCGCAAAATGCGTTCGCAGGAATAAAATATATCGAATAACATGTATTAAAAAAAACAGACAGTCGACGGGCCCGAAGGCCCGAGCGCGCGGCCGCAAACAGGCAACCGCGGCCGCGCGCCTCGCTCGAAATAAAAAGTATATATTAAATATATACGGCTAATACAGAAAAACATAAGCATAACGGGAAACTTACAATCGAAACATCTCATAACGTCCTACTTTAAGATTTTTACCGAATCGATATGCGTTACAAAATCGAAAACTCGAAAATCAAAATAAAAACACATATAAAGAAAAAAAGGTGATCGATCCTCCGGGCGTACACGTGGCGAGGACCGGGCGTTAACGTAACGAGCCGCTCGTCCTTGGCGCGGCCTCCGAGGGCTCCCCTGCGCAGCTTGTAGTTCTCAAGCAGGGGCTCGGCGCGGGCGCGCGGGCGGCGGCGGCGGCGGGTGCGGCGGCGGCGGCGCCGCGCGGCTAGCTGCCCAGGGGCTCCTCCCAGCCGCTCAGCGCCGCCGCCGCGGAGCCTAGCCGCCGCTTGCTGTCCCCCCCACAGTTCTGGTGACCCCCGTCGTGTTTACGTTTACCTGCGCACACCGATACACAAACATTTACATCCAAACAAACTAAACTTACTGCACCAAAAGAGACGGGTGAGACCACCAGGATCCCTAAACCCGATCCCCCAAGGGATCCCAGTGAACTCATCGGTTCACCAGAATCCCCTTGACATAAAATTAAGTTTAAAGGTGTTACCACACTGTTTTATAAAAATTTTATTAAACATTTTCTAAGAAATGTCTTACGCTTATGTCATTGTATAATAATTCTGATTGCGTTTCTTGTATAAACTTATCAATTGCTATTTGATCTGCAAACCTCATCAAGGTATTACATTTGAGCCCGCAACGGAAAGTCTAGGACGAGTATTTTCCGAGATATGAAGTTTGACAGATGTCATCAAAAAAGTAGATCTCATCAAGTTATTTCATTTGAACCTACACAGAAAGTCGAGATATGGTCGTTTGAATTTTGACAGCTGTCATCGGAAAAGTAAAGTCAATGCGTTCAATTAGCTCTATGAAATTTTAGTCTAGAATTGTTAAACATTTACTGTAATTTTTGACATTTACCGTCATTTTTGACAAGTGTCAAAAACATAATGATTGGCCATAGTATGGAAATAGCATATTTTTATGGCAGCATCAGGGATTTTTTTCTTGAAAGCATTAACAGCCGCTTGTTCCATATGCATTGCTATTTTTTAAATGTATTTTATAAGATTATCAAAATATTGTAAGTACTTGTTTTAATGAAAATCGATTCAGTGTGAACATCTTTTGTGATTACACCTTTATAAATTTTATGTCAAGGGGATTCTGGTGAACCGATGAGTTCACTGGGATCCCCTGGGGGATCGGGTTAGGGGATCCTGGTGGCCTCACCCAAAGAGACGGATCAACAAAGTAATATTCATGGTAATGACAGCGCTGACAGCAAGCAGTGAGCCTGATAGTAATCAACTAATCAGAGTTCCGGCCTCCGTATTACGTATCTAGTGACAGGTTTGCAACAGACGCAAATCCCGTGATCATCACTATCAATTTTGATTTAGTTTACAGATGTTGTATACTCGACACTAAGTTAATTCACGAATTGACGTTTGACAGCGATGATCGCGAGATAAACGCCTGTTGCAAACCTGTCGCAAGATACGTAATCCGCCTGCGAGTCTGCAAATCGTAGTGATCAACCACTCACGACATTTGCAATAGCAGTCCGGGAGGGGCCCATTTTATAAAAGAAACGTTATATTAGGTGCTCTAGGTACTAAGAGTTATCTGGCCAAAAAGTGAAGTAGGGATACAGGTCACACAAACTTCAAAAAGAAAATTTGGACTCTGTTCCTACTACATTCAAAGGGATTTGTGGTGGTTCAGGGATGGGAATAAGGATGTGGAAAGGACAGGTATTTACCGATTCACAAAACATTGGCATTCCAGATTACACGCAAACCATCAGACACGCTGAAATAAAAGGAAAAGGGTAAGCGAAACTCTACAATTCCATGTACGATAACCGAAAGAGAGTCCAAATTTTTGTTCAATAATTTAGAATTTGAAGCGTTAATTTGTGCTAACGCGATCATATCAGAATTACAAAACATTGTTATTTTACGGGAAGTGACAGAGGTTTGTTAGATAAATGATCGAAACAAAGCTTCTTGTGAAGACTTGACTTCTTGTAGGTAACGAAAAAACTTGGTCACCTCGCTCGTGTGAAAAAATAAAGTTAGAAGGGCTCTTACACCGTATCTAAAGATATTTTCTTTCAATGACGACGTAAACACAATTGTTGGTCCAAACACATGTATTAGAGAATAAATTCGATGTGTAAATAATGTAAACAAACTGTAGTTTGATTGATTATCTGACAGAATAACTAACTAATTAAATTACATTGTTTGAGAAGTGGTCGACAAAAATCATATATTTTTAGGTTAAATTCTAACCGATAGTTTACAATATGTAGGTACACATCAAATTTGGCTAAAGCACTAGTGCCTTGTTGTGCCGGCAGTAGAATTTTGCCCCTTCTCTCTTGCCCATGGATGCAGTAAAAATCGGATACCCCCGGAAGATGGGTAGCGTCTTCCCGTGTACCAACATCCCATAGTGCGCTTGCCAACCCGCCTGCCAAGCGTGGTGAGTACGGTAACAACCTCGTCATAATGATGGTCGTTTTCATTATTCTCTATATATACATAATATATTCGTATCTTTCAATGTGGTGTACAAGGAAGAGTCAAAAAGTACAATGATCCATGCAGCTAAAAAGGAAATCCATGAGCTAAATAGAAAGAAAACACAATGTACGTAAACCAAATTGCACGATACAAATATAATGCATAGAGAATAATAAAAGCTAGCACCATCGTCTCGGGGCGGCTCGGGAGGACAGCACTAGCACTGACCTGGTAAACTTGGCTTGGCGCGCTGGCTGCCACGCATGGCGCTGGGCGTGCGGCGGCCACGCGCGCCGCGCCGCGCACCACCACGGGCCCCAGCCGCGCCCATGCCGGCCCGCCCGTCCCACATGACCCAGCCTACAATACACTAGCACTGACCTGGTAAACTTGGCTTGGCGCGCTGGCTGCCACGCATGGCGCTGGGCGTGCGGCGGCCACGCGCGCCGCGCCGCGCACCACCACGGGCCCCAGCCGCGCCCATGCCGGCCCGCCCGTCCCACATGACCCAGCCTACAATACACTAGCACTGACCTGGTAAACTTGGCTTGGCGCGCTGGCTGCCACGCATGGCGCTGGGCGTGCGGCGGCCACGCGCGCCGCGCCGCGCACCACCACGGGCCCCAGCCGCGCCCGCCGCCGCGCGCCGCGCCCATGCCGGCCCGCCCGTCCCACATGACCCAGCCTACAATACACTAGCACTGACCTGGTAAACTTGGCTTGGCGCGCTGGCTGCCACGCATGGCGCTGGGCGTGCGGCGGCCACGCGCGCCGCGCCGCGCACCACCACGGGCTCCAGCCGCGCCCATGCCGGCCCGCCCGTCCCACATGACCCAGCCTACAATACACTAGCACTGACCTGGTAAACTTGGCTTGGCGCGCTGGCTGCCACGCATGGCGCTGGGCGTGCGGCGGCCACGCGCGCCGCGCCGCGCACCACCACGGGCCCCAGCCGCGCCCGCCGCCGCGCGCCGCGCCCATGCCGGCCCGCCCGTCCCACATGACCCAGCCTACAATACACTAGCACTGACCTGGTAAACTTGGCTTGGCGCGCTGGCTGCCACGCATGGCGCTGGGCGTGCGGCGGCCACGCGCGCCGCGCCGCGCACCACCACGGGCTCCAGCCGCGCCCATGCCGGCCCGCCCGTCCCACATGACCCAGCCTACAATACACTAGCACTGACCTGGTAAACTTGGCTTGGCGCGCTGGCTGCCACGCATGGCGCTGGGCGTGCGGCGGCCACGCGCGCCGCGCCGCGCACCACCACGGGCCCCAGCCGCGCCCATGCCGGCCCGCCCGTCCCACATGACCCAGCCTACAATACACTAGCACTGACCTGGTAAACTTGGCTTGGCGCGCTGGCTGCCACGCATGGCGCTGGGCGTGCGGCGGCCACGCGCGCCGCGCCGCGCACCACCACGGGCCCCAGCCGCGCCCGCCGCCGCGCGCCGCGCCCATGCCGGCCCGCCCGTCCCACATGACCCAGCCTACAATACACTAGCACTGACCTGGTAAACTTGGCTTGGCGCGCTGGCTGCCACGCATGGCGCTGGGCGTGCGGCGGCCACGCGCGCCGCGCCGCGCACCACCACGGGCCCCAGCCGCGCCCGCCGCCGCGCGCCGCGCCCATGCCGGCCCGCCCGTCCCACATGACCCAGCCTACAATACACTAGCACTGACCTGGTAAACTTGGCTTGGCGCGCTGGCTGCCACGCATGGCGCTGGGCGTGCGGCGGCCACGCGCGCCGCGCCGCGCACCACCACGGGCCCCAGCCGCGCCCGCCGCCGCGCGCCGCGCCCATGCCGGCCCGCCCGTCCCACATGACCCAGCCTACAATCACCCGCGACACAACTTTATCATCGACCCCACCTTCTAACGTGCCCTGTCTCCACTTCTAGCAGCTCTAATACTAACATCGTAACTCTTGACATAAAAAAATGTGGCACTGTCCCTAGATTTTAACCGTTAGATACGCCCTTACCGTAATGAGACCGCGCCGTTTTGTTTCCACACGAAACGAGGTACGAGTAACTCGTTCATTTGGAATCAGTGTAGGTACCTCTAATCAGTGTTAGCTGGACGTGGTGTGTGTTATTTTTAATACGAAAGTTCATGCAATATGATTGCACAATAAATAGTAACAATAATAGTTAATTGGTAATACTAATGTGCGTGCGTCGGCATTATTGTTAACACCTGTCTTTATAAGCGAGCTATCTCATTTCGGAGGCAACAAAACGGCGCGGTCTCATTACGGTAAAGGCGTATTATCGTTTTGAATATTTGCCTTAATACAGCATCCACAACCAACTCACTTTTTTGAGACTATCATTAGGAAACTTCTGTCTTTAGCCAATTCGATGTAGAATGTTTGTAAACAATACTTAACTTTATTTCTGTTCGGTTTTATTTAAGTATCAATTATGAGGGATTTGTGATCACTCTCTTAAATAAATTACTATTTACTCTGATAAAAAACCAACCCTTAGGAAGGAATTAAATTTTAACTGTAACAGTTTGTTTACAAACATTATACATCGAATTTGGCTCAGTATAGATTCTACTTTCAAAATAAACGTACAGTATGGGGATTACTTGCGTAACTATTAATTTATTCATTTATCAAGAAAATCCTCATCAGGGAATTAAATTGTAGAAATTAAATATATGTATTAATGATATACATTTTGAGAAAAACACGGTATGAAAATTGATTTGATTTGATGAATGCGAAACACCCCGCAAATCATTACTGTGTCGTGTGGGTAAATAAATAAGTATGTTCATACTAACGCTCTTAATATAATATATATCTTCATACTAAATCTCTTTTACCATAAATTTGTTACCACTGAAGGCTTCGTAAGTGACAGTGTAGTGACAAGAGTTGGACAGAGATAGCAGATGAATATGAAAATATTAATAATTTAACAGGGTTCATGCCCTGGATAAACTTGATGTTGTTACCATTAAAACATCTGGGATTTTTCCCATCTCTTACCAACGGACTAAAAGTCTCAAGTCGGACTACTGAGACGAGAAAGTCTCATTAATCCGGTCAACGGACTAAATCAACGGACTACTGATACTAGGCGGATTTATGATATAAGTAACAGAATTCGATTTCGATACCATTTCGAAAGACTAGTTAGTTGGCCATACGGACCTGATAGAGAGAGGGCGATCTTTCCGACGTTACAGTAGAGCTACTTACGAGCGAATATAAGAGCTGATAAAATAACAATCCAATACAATTTTGCTGCTAAAAGAGGACACAGCACACCAGAATAAATTGAAACACCTTAGCTTGTTGGACCCACCATACAAAGTATTTATTATGCTTGCAAGAAAGCAGTTATCTACAGTTGACCATATCTAAAAAGTCTACGAGTTTACATTTATGTTTTCGTAATATAAATCTCGATTAGTAATAAAATAAATCACAAAAACCAAACACAAACTAAAAGTAAGCAAGTGAATAGCTTATCTGGTGAGTCCTAAGCTTTGAAAAAACCAAAAATAAAATTCATGTTTTTCTTTCTTCGTTTTCAACGAACAACTGTATGATTGTGAAATAACATTGAACTTTGAATCACTGAAAACGAAGAACAAATATTTATAGTAATACGTGTACAAAGTAACTAAAACATGCTGCTACAATACACGGTCGCTATGCTCACCTACTAGTAGGTTTACTCTGTTCTGTTTTATTTACTTAAATAACAGTTACTTGAATGATAAAATACAACATTAAAATGTTCTGTAGTTCTGCTAGTTTTGTATGTGAAAGATCCACTTGTTTGATAGCGTATTTGTTAGCAAAGCATAGTTATCAACAACACATAAATGGAATCTTCCACCATCAAATAGAGAAAAAGCATCTAGTTACATGTAACGAAACAGTCAGGTACTGCGGATATTGTAGTAATATCCGATTTTTCTAATCTGTACGGCCAAAATGCATTCTATGATAATTACATCAATATAAAATATACAGTATCTTCAAGGTAATATAATTCTTTCTACTATATTTTCTAATAATAATTTCTAACAAAGAAACATTCTCTATATAAATTTGGAATATATGTGGTACCTGAATGCCTCCGGTTAGATCGTAGTAAAGCGAGTTGGGCCCGATAGCGAGCTCGTCGTCCTGAGTGAGGCATTTACCAAGCGGGTCAGTTAGTCTTCAACATATTCACTAGGTCGTTGCAATGCAACAACGAGAGAACATTACGTTTGGCGCGGGCGGTGATCAGGCGGGCGTTAGTATGGAACCAAGCGAAGCGCTACATGATGGGGTGACAAGCGCGCGGAATGACGCTAAGCGGTGCAAACGTGAAATGGTAACTGAAAACAACAGCGCAGGTCAGACGCGGGCGGGTTAGTCAGCCTGACCTGACGTGAGACCCTGCTGTCAGCACGATCAGGCCCTAACGCTACCGTCTTTACAGAGTCACTAACTCCAATTGAGGAACGGGGAACGACTAAAATAATTATACTAAAAATAATATGAATAATTTGGCAAAACAAAAAAACGATAGAACGATGATGAGTACGGCGACTAGTGACTAGTAAATAAGTGATTAATAGTGAGTGTGTGTGGGGACCCACCGGTTGCGGTCTGGTGGACGGCTGGCGAACGGCGGACGGTTGCGGTGGCCCCGCGTAATCAAAATAGAACTCATCGTACCGGTAAAATGGCTCATTGTAGCCACCTCGGTAATCACCGTACCCGTAATAGTCGTAATCATAATCTATAAACACACAACACAGGCCTTTTAGAGGCTAAGCTAGACTAAGCTAACTTACAAGCTACCGAATGGGCTGGCGGTGGGTGGCCCTCGCGACACTCGTACCGGGGTCTATGTAAGGAGGCATGCGCACCACTCCACGACGCATCCGCATGCACCCGGGACCAAGCGGCCACGTCACGTCACGTCACAACACGACAATCAGTACAATTTAGGTCTTCAACTTGCTTATCCTGCGACTTGCCCACCACCCATTAAGCGATGTATCAATGGCGCGCCTAGGCCACCGGGGGCGTCCGCGCTCCACACGCTGCGGTCAAAATGACATTTTACATTCAAAGCATGCACTTGTTAATTTGTTAACACTGGATGACGATGTGTGGCCCTGTCTGTTACAAGTGGTCAGTTTCCTTGGACACATGCAACGCTCCTAACCTAAACCTGAAATTGACAACTAGCCTTAGTTTAGCGTTAATGGATCAAGTGGGGCCTCAACGATACACTACGAAAATCCACACACAATATCGACTATTATTTTTACATTAGCAAAACGATCACATAGGACGTGACATGGGAAATCCCGCGTGGAGTGTATAGTAGCGGCCGTTTGTTAGTAGGGAGTAGCGGAATGTGCGAGTGTGCGCGTGGAGACCACACCGTGTCAGTCACTGCACGTGTCACAGAGGTCAGAGGCACTCTAGATGGCGGGAGTCATATTTATACTGACAAAACAATCCTCGTTTGTGAAAATCCCTCCACCTAACGTGCTGGTAACATTTACAATATTGTGTCAATACGATGCTGGTGGATAGATCCGGAACAACCAATTTTAATTCACTGTCAAACCAAAAACGTTACTTTTAATTTATATAGTCCACCCCTATTAACTCATTTTCTTGAAAACGTTACTAATATATTTAAATCTTAACTCATTTGTGCTCGCTTACTTTAAGGATTCCTATGAAGGAACACACTCTTTCGACGTTTCATTAGAAAAATAAGCATGTGGAATATTTTACTCTCCCATCTGCTATCGCGTATCGCGTAGCGTCACGGTGCCTTATTGGCATTCATTATAAACATACCTTATAATATCTTACAAAATGTACTACGTAACTGTAAACATAGGTCTTGTAACTGTAAAAAAGTTTTTTCTAATACAAATCAAAGTAAAATTCAGTGGTGTGTTCCCATTTAGCCACCGCACCCGTGTGTGTCGTGTGGTGTTCAGCGGTTGTGTGGGGGCGTGCGGTACGTACCGTAGTCGGGGCGCGGCTGCGGGTGGCGCGGCGGCGGCTGCGGCGTGCGGCCGCGCATGGTGTGCACGGGCGAACAGCTGCGCCAATCAAATCTGACAGTTAACAGCCACACGTTACTGCGATCTCTAGCTGCCCTACTTTATAGCCGGGTACTCCAAACGAGCTGTTACCGTAACTTGCGCGACACAGAAATGAGATTCTAATGCATTAGTTTTAAAATACAGGATTATATTATTTTAATCGTTAAATGTGCCCTGACAACAAAAACTGTGGCGTTGTCTTTATGCGTGTAACTATAATGCTGACGGACGTACACAGGTTATGCCAATAAACCAAACTGTTATTATGCATAGCGCTGTCTGTCTGTCTGAGCATGACACGATTACAACCGAACGCGTTGATCGATTTACATGAAACCTTTTTTCTTAGCACTGCCTTAATGAGAGAAGGGTACTGATTGATTTTGGTGACCCGTAGGGCCACATAGACCGGAGTTATTGTGACCTCAATGTATTTGAAATTTTGAGATTTATATTTAATTTTTTTTATTGCACAAACTTACTTGAAAATAATAACACACCACGTCCGGCTAACACTGTGTTTAAAGATGCAATGATTCCAAATGAGAGAGCTATCTCATTTCGTGTGGCGTGGACACATTACGGTAAGGGCGTATCTAACGATTTCAATCTTTGATTTTCCCGACGTTTTGAACACGTTTTAGCGTTCTTAACAGAATCTATATAATAACATCCTGTACTTTAAAACTAATATGCTAACAAATCGCGAAAGTTCTGATATTCTAATGTGCAGCAGGTTCGCACGTGGTTATGTGCACGCTATGTTTTTTGGTAAAAGTACAATAAGCAACGGTTACGGCTCGCTAGTAAGCACACGGCTTTACATGACGATCACAGTTAACGGTTAACGTTACTGCGATCTCTAGCTACCTTAATCTGACGACCTTTCAGCCGCCAGCGACTTGGCTTTGATACATTATCTGACATTCGTTTGTTTAATGAGTGTACCAAACAAAAGAGTCAGGGAAAGAGTGAACTTCGTAATTTTCTCTAATTCGACAAGGGACACGTAACTGCAACTTTAGCAACCCTACTCATGACGACTTGCTTTCAGCCAGTGACTTGGCTTTAATACATTATATCCCGACATTCGTTTGTTCAATGACTGTACCAAAATGTGTATAAAATGTGTCTAATTCAAAAAAGTTTCAGGGAAAGAGTGAAAAATAGCGTCGAATTAGAAAAACTTACGAGTAAACTAAAATAGTGATTGAAATGTCTCCAGCTGCCCAAATGTATCTAACAATATCTGCATTATACTATACAATACAGGTTGGGATTTTTAATGCCATATGCAATGAGAAAGTTCTTTAAACAGTGGAAGATAGCAAAGTTCTCATTCTTGTATTTTTAAAAAGAAATAAAACTGCATTCAAAGATTTTTAGAAATACAATCCCCCCATCTTGCTAAACTCGAAAAGAAAACCACTTTTATTACGAGTACGTTAAAAAAGGCACACCACACTGCATAAGTATTTTTTCAGTTTGAGTTTGAGTATGGCATCAATCGATAGGACTGATCTAATCGCATCACTTCAATTCGTTATTTAGACGAAACCTAGCTAATAAAAAAATACCAATTACCTCTCCGTGCGAATTGCTATTGCAAAAAGAGAGGGGTTTTGCAAAAATGACACATGGTATGATGGTCACGTACGATTTTAGAAGTCACATTAGTTGTTTATTTTTTTCCTTAGCAACGTTTCATCAAGTGTAAAAAGTATTTTTTTGCCACTGCCAAAACTGTCGTTTGACTATTACATAGATAGATAAATGCATAATGAGACATGCGTCGTCAAATCATGTCCTGCTCAAATTGAATCAGTAAAGTCACGGTAAAGGCGAAGTAAGTTTTAGTTCGTTATTGATCTGTGCCCAGCAATAGAATATTGCCTCTCCTATCGTGCTACGTACCCGCCGCGGCCGTGCATCATCTGCATCATGCGGCGCTCGCGCGCGCGCAGGATCTCCTCCTTCTTCTTCTTGTCGGACGGCGGCTTGGCCAGCGACACCTCGAGCCGCGCGCCGCCCACCTCCTTGCCGTCCAGCTCCTGCATCGCCTGGCGCACAACACACACAATTATCGTGGCTATTATAGTGTACTCGGCGTGAAAAATCAACTCAGTATGTGGATACAGTCAGTGTAGTGTGCTGTCCCAGTGGGAACCGGCCCTAATAATTTTTATGAAGATCAAGTGAGGGTAGTTCAACAAACGCCTTCGCTTTGCTGCGGTACCTCCATCACATCAGTCTTCCCGGGACTATGCTTGGTGCAATCCAAGCGAAACGTCGGGAAATAATAAAGGTAATTTACGCGATAAATACCCGGTTATATGTATCTAAATAATGTATCGTGGCTTGACATCATTTCATATATATAATCCGACTTTCACCGCAAGATGATAATAAGTTAGGTGAGACGTGGTGAAAGCCGTATTATATTCATAAAAAAAACATGAGTTTTCAGGTAACAGGATTTTATCGCGTGCTTACCGGGAATATAATGTAGAGGGTAGCGTTTTATTATTTTCCCGGCGGTTGAGTCCTCCCTCCATTGATATTGACCCTAGGCCGAGTGTTGCTCGGTTCAACCGCGATAAGAAATGTTACCTTGCAATATCCAAACTATCCAAATATCCTTGCGGACATTAAATTAAGCATAATATGTGAGAGTACGGTTTCTTGTGCGCTTCTTTCCCTCATTTGGAAAAAGTTAACTGAAGCGAACGAATTCAATTATGTGCTTTATTCAATTTAAATGTGTCTTGTTCTTCTTTTAAATATATAAACACTTATTGACTTTGACCGCGACCAAGAACGCTGTATCGTATTCGAAACGTACGGGAAAATAATAAAAAAGGTAAAATAAATAAGCTGGACACTACAAACAACACTATCTAGTCCCAAACTAAGCAAATCCTGTACTATGAAAAACCAGATCATTGATAGAATGCCTAAATAATTTTTGTAAATACATACATACTTATTATACATAGAAAAATACCCAGACCCGGAGATAAGTATTCGCAGGACAATTACAAACATTTGCTCCGTGGCGGGAATCGAACCCGCTACCTCCTGAGTATCACTCGGCCAACTGAGCCACGGAGGCAGTTTATTTTCCATGAATAGATATAAATAAAATAGACAGTAGTGTCACGTGAGAACAAGACTTACCTTCACAGCAGAGTCTCGATCGTCGAAGTGGACGAAAGCGTAGTCCTTAATCTTCTTGACGCGCTCGACGGCTCCAAAACGTTCGAACTCATCCTTCAGCGCTTCTTCCGTGATGTCTTGAGTCAGGTTCCTTACGTACAACACTTTCACCTGGAAATCACAAACATTATACGCTTTATTAAAGGAATCGTAAAGCTGAGAACTAAACGCTTCCAATCGTCTTTTATAATGCGCACTGCTCTCGACTGGAACAAACTACCATCGTCTGTGATTCCAACCTCTTATGACCCGATTACGTTTAAGAGTTAATAGGCATTTTCTAGGGAAGCTCGCTCCATCGTCGATCTCATTCTTGCGATAGCAAGGATGAAGAAAGTAAAAGCGTGGTGAGTATGTCAACTACCCCTCATGGAGATCCATGAGGGAGGCCTGTATTCAGTAGTGGCTGAATGATGCTAATGATGATGGTAATGATGTCTGCAGCGGCCCCTTCAGCTTGAATTTCAGTTACTGACGCTGTATAATCATTTATAACAGATGTAAAAGGCCAAGGTTTACTTGGGGAGACACAAAAATGACTAGCAATAAAACATGAGTATCGAAGTCTTTAGAACTTTAGTATTGTAGTTTAGATCCTTTTGTAATGCAAGATTGTTTTGCGTTGCCGTATTTGATTAGGGTTTTTGTTGTTTCTACATCTGGGTGGGTTCAATGAGTATTTTATTCTACGAGATAATCTATAGGGCACTTACTTTGCTCATTGTTACTTCGTCCGGTTCTTCTTGAGGATCAGCCCAATCTACTATTATATCACAGCCCCAAACCTGCTAACCACAAATAACATATTAAAATTATTAAGATCGTCTTTGTCAACAAATGTTACAACTAGTTTTGAGTAAACTATGCAGACGACGACCTACCTTTATTCTACCGGTGCCAAGTCTGCGTTTAGCCAAAGACGCCGCTTTGTGGGACTCGTATTCCAAAAAACAAAATCCTCTATTTTTCTTTTTGTCATCGGGCGAACTATATATAATGACTTCGACGAGTCCGGCTGCAATCACACAAAGGGATCAAGACACGGCAGGCGGCGCGCACGCGAACTTCACACCAAGCTTCCGCGAGCCCGACTCATTCATTCATTCCTTTAACACTACTAAAATATGAAGCAAATCAAACGATATTCCAGGAGAACATATAAGGTACCGAAGAAGTACTAGTCTAGAGAACAACAGCAAGATTCTCCAGTCATTACCGGTAGCATTCTCGAGGCGAGGCCAATCGTAGGGACGCGCGCGGCGGTCTCCGGCGTGACGTCACGCGCCGGTCTCCGGCGTGACGTCACGCGCCCGCCGCGCGCGCCCGCAAGTACCACTAATTATGAATTCGACAAGGACTTACGTGCGTGGCTAGTAAACTCCTCAAACAAATCGTCCCGATCTCGATTCTTAGGGATATTCCCCACGAATAACCGGTGATTGTTAAAGGAAACGGTAACGCCAATCTTTTTCCCTTTTCGAATTTCATAATCATTCAGCTGCAAGAACAATTCGAGGGAGAATAGCCTGAGGCCTGGGCCGGGTCGCACAGGGCGGCCGTGCCGGGCCAATGACTGGAGAGAGGCGGGAGCAGGCGAGTGCGGTGCGGGAGCGGGACGGAAGCGGGACGCAAGCGGGGCACCCGAGGCGGTCCACACCAAGCCCCACGCATAAAACCCCACAATTACAACCAATTCATTCAATCGAGTGACACTTTACCTGTTAATTTACCAAATTCCTCCAGTATCTCCTCTTTGCCTTTAGACTTGGGAATGTTGCCGACGAAAAGTCGAAGATTCGGTACGCTAATCTTAATTCTCAGAGTCTTCCCTGGTTTTATTTCGTGATTATCGAGCTGTGGGAAAAATAATAGGGAATAATTTTGAAAAGGTTTCTTTCGAAACCGGGCTAGTCGAGTCTCGGCGACTCGGTGCCTCGCGGCGGGCCGGGCGGCCTGCAGGGCGCGGGATGACGGTTAGAGCCAATCGGATGAGTTAACTGGACTGACATGAGAAGCCAAAGTGGAGCGCTGCCCGCGCCGGGCGGGCGGCGCCGAGCAAAGAGGAGAGCCTGAGATATATTACATTCTCAGTCAGAGAATTTTTGAAGCCAATTGAAAGTTAACCCTGTGTGAGTGAGGACCGTATGATGAAGTGAAAATAAAAAGAAGCGAGAGAAAAAAGTGTGATGTAAACAAAAAATAAAAAAGCAACTTAAAAATTTTACGAAGTGCAACGGTAAGAACGGGATGATAATCTCAGGACAAGCGAGGCTAGATCAGTTTATAGGTGTTACAATATTGCACATTTACACAACATCGGTGATTACAGCCGGCGCCGGCCGCTTGCATGGCGCCGCCGCCCCTCAGTCCTCTCGCGAGTCGGAATCCTCCAGTGGTCATCCTCCTCGGATCGGACGCGTTGTTGCGGGGAGGCTCGGGTGCAAACGACCGGCGGCGGCAGGATATTAATGTCATGCTTTCAAATGATATAAAAAGCCTAAGTCTAAATTTCCCAGTGAAACTGTGAATAATATTCGACAGGCAAATGAACGGGACTTGCAAAAATACTGGCTGATGATCACTAGTAGTCTTGCAAGGAGGCCGCGTCTGGAGGCTTCCGCCCGCACATTGAGAAAACCACCACGATCTTGACATCTCTACCACTCAACTTTATATTCAAACTTAAATTCAAATTGGTTTGATAGTATAAGGTTGTGGTAGTTTTCCCAGGAGATTAAATAGGGGATTACAGTGCGGTCCGAAGCCCCCACACTTGAGGCAACTAGGTGCAGTGATTCAGTTAATTGCTCTATGGGGTAATACTTAAACATTCGGCGAGACACCTGGAAATAGATTTAAATTAGAATAAATTTTGTTTCAATTCACACCAATCAGAAATATCAGAATAGAGATGAATCGTAAAGCTTTAGAGTTTTGACACAATTTAGATGCCAATCGTTTGGCTGGTGAGAGCCGCGCGGTGTTCGTTCGGTCGTACTCCAGTGCCGGCAACACCCATGTAGCACTAGAGAGGTGCCGCGGCGCCGCCCAACTATACGGCGCATCTTTACGGAACAGTGCACGGGGCACCAATCTTGTGACAAATGTTTGTTCAACAACTCTACTGCTTGTATGGTACATTGCTTCGACCGAGAGAGTGGTAACGGGAATCCAGGTCGTACGGGTGACTCAACCGGAACCGCACGGATCTAGTGTAATCTGGATAGCAATACGATATCTAACACAGATAACGAGTCCTACATTGCCGCATTCTGCGCGTGCAAAAATAGCGTGTCCTATTTTTTTGCTGATCACGAAATTCAAGGTCAGTTACTTTAGAATAAACTGTTTTATAGCGCTCCTGTGTACGTTCGGTTACCACTTTCTCTGTGCAATATCCAATAATCGAGTCTCATATGCTAATTTATAACTATGTCGAGCATTTGAGATACGATTTAGCCAACATCGAGAGGTAAACAAAAATGGGGGATCACATAAATTCAGCAGACAATGTTTGAAGAGGTGACCGAACAACGAATGTATTCAACGCGATATATTTGGATATTTAGATTATAATGATAATGACTGTAATTGTGTATCGATGTAGGTCATACAAGTACCTACTGTATGACAGTGAAAAAACAGACTGAAATGGATTCATGGATTATTAAAGTGTCTTTTTTTTTATTATGTTTTCGATAGTCAGTCTTCCGGTTCTGTGAAGCGAGGTCAAGCGTTGTCGCGAATTATTGGAACAATCAGGCACTCGCCATTATGAGCTCCGTAGAGTTAGCACTCAGCCGGACACTGAGCATCCGCAAATTTAAATCTTGATGGGATAAATTACGACCTACTTCATAAATATCCAAAAATCTACTTAGTTCCCAATAGGATTCTTTTAAATTATCCATATTTTTTATCAGATTCCAGTATGAAATTATGGACTAAATATTGGTAATGAAACTGAAGTTAAAAATAGAATTAATGTCAATTTTGAATAAAGACGGCAGCACATTGGCGGTTCCCACGATAGCGAATCCCACAGGACTAAATACAGCTACGTCACATAAAGGCGCGATAGTTACTATGGAGACGAGATAGCTCCGCAGTTAACACAACAGTTGCTATGAACACGTTTAGCATTGGACAAAAAAAGTTAGTTTTTGCGCCGTTCCTAAAATTAGCCGGAACTAGGTCATCCAGAGCCTCGCGAATCGCAGATAAGCGATTCCGTGTTCATGTTTTGTTCACAAACATAAATATTTTTTCTTTTATCTTTGTTATATTGTTTGTGTTAGAATTAAGTTGAATACAATAAAGAGCATCTAATGTGCAAATAATTGTTTGAATTCTAATTAAAAAATAATTATATGTTATTATATTTTACGTAGCTTTGGATCGAGATGTTTGTAATGAATTTTGGGACCTTTTTCCAGCAGTGGGAATGCCTAATAATAATAAATTATATTGTTATTCGTAGTATAATAACTACGAAGTCAGGTGGTTGAGTATTGTCTTACAAAATTGAAATCTGAAAATCGTAGTCTGGTCGGTCACCTCATCAAACCATAGACAGATAGTATCTAGAAGAAGTCTACAATGTACACAGTACATTGAGTACAGGATATATATGTTGGTGACGACAATCTATGAGAGATTGCTTAAACTTTTAATAAAAGGATCTGTTTCAGGCAGTGGAACAGTGGCGAAGGGTACAAAGAATCAAGTCCATTTTACGTTTAGAAATACTGGAGAAGCCGTAAATAAAATTAAAATCTTCTTTACTTGATAATTAATGCGCTCAAAAATATGTTACATATGCGGAATTGTTCCCCTTAAAAGTTCTAAAATGAAGAATTAATTTCCTAGTCAAAGTCAATAAGTGTTTTTTATTAGAGTTGAGAACTTGTTAGAATAGTCAATTTACAAGAGAAACAAAACTCATTTAAATTGAATAAAACGCTTCAAGTGTCCCTAAATGCAGGCGACCGGTGGCAAGGTGGGTCAACGACCTAGTACACTTCGCAGGGCGTCAATGGATGCGATTGGCACAGGATCATGGGCCTATAACCAGCAGTGGGTGAAATCGGGCTGTGGATGTTGATGATGGCCCTACATATCTGTTGCCAAGGTAAAACAACACGCCTTGCACCGTTCGCCGCTGCCCCACAGAGCGGGGGGGAGGGGGGGGGGGGGTGGCACGCACAGCGGCGCGCTACCAACCTCGAGCACGGCCAGCTGCGTGGCGTCCCGCGAGGTGAAGGTGACGAAGGCGTAGCCGCGGTTGGCGCCCGTCATCGGGTCCATCATGAGCCTCAGGTCCCAGATAGTGCCGCAGCGCTCAAACAGGGGAATCAGTTCGTCCTGCAATACCGGTTTAAACAATGTATTCTCATAAGAACAAAAATACAGACAAAATACTTAAAAATGAGAATAACATAACTTAGTGAAATTCGATCGATATTGTATGAGTCGTTTCATGCTCGATATAAATTTATCAAAACGTAGTACTTTCAAACTTAGAAGGTAAGGTAGACTGCACGATTTTTTTAAAGTTAAATCGATTTACTATCGATTTTAAAACTCAAATCGTAGCAACACTACGGGGTACGGCTACACAATGGCCGCCGTTTCATTCCTTTCTCGTGCAAGGTAACTTAGCACGAGAACTAACTCAGAAAAATATCTATCATAAGGAGTGGAATAATATATAATTATGTACTTAAGGAAGCCTATACCCCGCAGCGGGCGAAGGCGGGCTGTGTATGATGATGATATTATATTATTTACGCTGGTGTCGAAACATGCATAACTTAAAGATTAATAAATATATAAAGTTTATGACTACTCAGCGACTCCATTTACAAAAGAATAAAATAACTTCATCATGCGCCAAACAGTAAAAGTAACATCAAAATATTAATTTATTATTAAAGGACGCACAACACGCATGACAATTTCACATAAGTAACAAATTATTTGCCATGAGGTGCCGGCAGTAGAATATTGCGTCTCCTCTCGTGCCCAAGGATGCAGTAAGAATCTGCCAACGGATACCTCGGATGATAGGCAGCAGCGTCTTTCGTGTATCAACATTCCGTACTGCGCTCGCCAACCCGCCTGCCAAGCGAAGTGAGCATGGCAACAACCCCCTCATGGTCAGTACTTGAAGATCCAGCCTATGTCCAGCAGTGGACGATGATGATGATGATGATGATTAGAGGCACTTACCTCATACATATCCTTCGGTATCTTTCCACAGAACACCTCGCAGCCGGAACCGGGCGTGCTGCCCTGCCAGCCCGGCGGCGGTCCGCCGTACTTGCGCTGCCCTGGAACATTAACAATAAACTAAGTCCACGTCCCTATGTTTATCAATCAAGCCTAAAGTAATATAATAATCATGGAAAATAATCTAAAAAATCTTAAGTTGCAATTAGCAGACTCGGTATATCCCCAATCGTCCCACGAAACACACCTAGCATTTTAGCTAAGAAATCAGATATCGAGTTGGTTTATTAATCTACATTTATTATCTATGGCTTGTGTTCACAAACTGGGCTACAGCACCTACACTAAGTGGCAAGACTTGTGTCGCAGGTGCCGCCTTCCTTCTATGATTACAATACAAAAGCCAGATCAGGATTTTTACACTAGTTAATATAATAACACTTGTACATAAATTATACTTGCTTACTTATTATTAAAAGAGTTAGTTTTATTTTATTTTATATAACATTCATTACATTACATTATAATCACAAAATTAAATAACAATTACTTAGCGAAATTTACAATCGCAGTAGGCTAGTTGACTAAATTTTAAATGTTTGTCCGTCATGTAGATTAACATAATCTATTGGACACATTTTTTTAACGTAATTCTAAAATAACCGCAAACATTATATCGAAATGTCGCGTGCCTCGGTTCGGTACTGTATTATGACGTCACTCCTAACCTTTTAAAATATCAAAAAAATCGTGTCTATTATACTGAAGGACTAATAAATAGAATTTTGTTTTACATACCCTGTGAACTGAACATGCCTTTTAGCCATAAGTGTCCCACTGCTGGGCAAATGAATCCCCCCCCTCCTTCTCACCATGCATCTAGATCCGGCGTCAACTCGACCCATAACGTCTCTGTGTTTAATTAATAAGAAAAGCTGGATACTACATACATCACCATCAAGTCCCAAACTAAGGAGAGCTTGTGTAGCGAACTATAAAAACCGATGATCGATAGAATACATAAATACATTTTTTTGTACCTACTTATTCATCAACAGAAAACACCCGAGAGAAAAATGTGCAGAAAAGCAAACATGGAAACCAGATGATTGATAGAATAACTTGAATACATTTTTTTTGCAAATATATTTCGGCTATTAGACCAATGGAGAATGTTAACTGAGGCTGTTAACAAGCATTGGTACGGGGGTACCAGAAAAGGGGACGAAGGTTTCCGAAAAATGACATTTTTGACCTTTGGTGAACTTTTGAGGTCACAAAAACTCCGGTCCCTGTGACCCTAGAGTAGTCCACCAAACACATTGGGTATGCAAACTGTTCAATCATTCGAAACTATTCAAGAGGAACATACATAATGCAAGTCGTGGAATTAGTGAGGCGAAAATACTTGGACATTACTCATTAGGGCGTAAATGTCATACATAATGCAAGTCGTGGAATTAGTGAGGCGAAAATACTTGGACATTACTCATTAGGGCGTAAATGTAGAACGCCGCGCTCAAAGGACTAACTTATTGTGGTTCGGACAACGTAAATGTTCCACTTTTTCATCGTGTCAATAGATGTGACTTTACCATTTTTGTGAACTGCAAAATTCAAACTGCAATAAGTGAAATGTATCTTCTAACTTTAACTTATCACTGCAGTTAAGATTTTAAATTTTCGTTATAACTATCGACCTTTGTAAAGCAGCGAACTGCTAGAACATTTTTATAGTCAGAATAGTCAGAAAGCCGAACAAAACAAACTTCGAATACAAACATGTTTGTCGAAGCTGCGAACTGAAATGAAAAATAATTTTACGAGTCTCGGGAATGTGAACGTCAAAGAAAAACGCAAGCTTTGACTTTTGAGTCAAAGCGCCCAAAAAATTCGTTTGAATTCGCAATTTCAACTGCAGAAAAGTTGAAATTGCAAAGTTCACTCACAAACTTGAATCTAACCCACTATGGCGCAAGCAAAAGCAAGTTATAGTACCTGCCCCGTCTGTTTCCATACCGGTTATCTCAATACATTTTATAATCATGCGAGACTCAAGAATCGGAACTTCGCATTGAAAAGGGTGAAAAGACCGGCTTGCAATAAAAACTTTTGAAACAGCTGTGTTCTGGTTTAGATGAATAAAAGTGCACATGAGACTATTATTGAGGGGTCTACGATGCTTAGAATGGTTTCATACGTGAAATATTTCGAGATGTAAAGCAAAGCGCACGATAGTTTATTGCCATGAGGATGAGTAAATACATAATAATTTGAAGTCAAAGAACTTGCATGAACCCTTTGTATTTTCTGCTGATGAAATTGTAAATTTCAGAGAACTTTAATGTTTCTTACCCTTAAACGCTATGTAAATACAAAACTTTTTTATTACAGTTGGTAACAAATTTATAGGTCATCAAAAAAATTACTCACATGCTTGTCTTTCGAAATAAGAGATTTCTTTATTTCAAAAGTAATCAATATAAGATTGGCTTGCACACTAATAAAAAAAATCTGAATTTCACCGTACGATTTTTCAACTTCGTGATTGTGTTAAGCTGCTAAATACATTTAATCCGTGTGCAGTTCTAAGGGTAGTATTAAAACCATAAGAATTGACGATTTTTTGATGACCCGTGGATTCTACAGTTAAATCTATGTACCTGTAGTGACGTCGAGCGTGTACCCGGTGCGGGCCAGGATCAGTTTAATCTTGTCCTCGTCCGGGCCCTTGGCCTGGACAGGCGGAGACAGCGCGGGAGCGCCCTGCACCCCCGCCCTGCTCTTCTGTCTGAAACATTGCACACACCTCCGTTGTAATACTGCTCTACAAAACATTAATTTTCGCAAACTCATTATATATTTACTTCACTGATGGATATAAGCTTTGCCATTATAGGAGCCATTTCACATTGCTTGTAGTCCATTCGCAAATTAAAAGTTCATCTAGCTGGTAGGCGTCCTACAGGATGCTTGCCAAGTCGCGCTCTCTACACAAGAACTATTTATCCGGGTTCTTCCTCATGGCCTAACAATTTCGCCTAACTGATTTGGCTACGAGGACTAACATAATTATCCTCATGGCCGAACTCGTGTCAAAATAGGCAAAGCAAGGACAGTTAACTACAAACAAAAAAGTCAAATTCATTATTTCGTTTCTCGTTACTTTACTAATTGTTAAAACCATAGATTGAGCACTCAATAACAAAAACTCCTATGACTATTTTACGTTTAATATTTGGCACACTATCTTTATGTTGGTTCGCGTGTATTTTTTTTTATTAAGCCCAATCCGATTAATTAATATCATAACTTTAGTTTTGAATTACGCTATAGGTATCCATGCATCCAGCACTTAGTCTATCTATCATACGTGTAATATAAAACATCAAAATGTAGGCATAATTAACTCTAAAGCATTTTCCACCAGCCAGTCCGGCGTTGTATATTTTAATGTTTCGTATTTCAAGTTATTTGCGTGACAAACATAGGACCAAAAAAACAGCATGCAAACCGCAAACATACTACAAACTTCCTAACAATACAAATAATAGTTTAGTTTTATTGATTGTATTTTACTTGTTACAACACTTAAACGCCGCAGTCTGCCGCAGTACGCAGGCGCTAAAGTTGGCGCGCTTTGCGTAGCCAAATTTTTATACTTCTTTCTTTTCAATACTCAAGTCTCGTGAGTTGATGCGTAAATGATGGGTGAAAACTTTACATCGTGGTAATATTAGTGTTTTCACTCATCATGGCGCATTTTTAAACAGCCCATAAAGGCACAGCTAGGAAACTTCTATTTTAATCATGCAAGTGTACCTACATAACATAGGGGGTCCCTATGATATGTAGGTAACGAGTGAAATGTTCAGTCGATTTAAGGGCAGAGTTTCCAGTGAAAAAACAGACACAAAGACAAGAATACGTCATGGGGCGACGAACGCAATGCAACAACGAATGTATAAGTACGCCCTAAGGCAGCATTGCAGTAATGGAAGAACTAACGATGCGGCATTGGTTTGGCTTTCAGCCAATTTGCCTTGTTATTTCCAAAAGATACAGCAAAATTTTCAAGGGAACAGTATTTTTATCAGATAACAGATTTGTCTAAAACCGGCATTCATCTTTGACAAAGTTTTCCATTACGATTGAGTTGCTACAAACACAGTCCATACAATAGTCAACCTTTATACATGAAAATTATTTTGTTAGACAGTTTCCCCCCTCTGGCTTGATTTTACTTGGTGGCCCCACTTGGAGAACCTGCCTTATCAGTAGGTATTCATTTTCATTTATATATTTTCGCTGGTATACTTTGAACAACACAAGTCTTCGCTGGTATACTTTTTTTTCGCTATAAAATTTCATGAAATATCAAACCTTGTTTGAATAGCGCAACCTCAATTTTTTATTCAGTAAATTATGTATCCTAAGCAATAAAAACATTCTTCGAGCACAACGACAAACAGCCAGCCCCTGTTGCTCGGCATTTCGGTCCACAGAAGCGTAATTAGCCGACTCTGGAGGCGATATGACACAGATGATCCGTCTGAACAGCTCCCAGGCCGAGGGCGTAGTACCACTCGTCGTTAAGACAGATCATCATCAACTCAGCCGTACGACGTCTACTGATGGACAGTCTCCCTCATGACACTTCAAGTACTGATCATGAGGGGTTGTTGCCATACTCACCACGCTTGGCAGACTCTGTTTGGGTTAGTCAAGACCGATACATCCAGGTAACATGTAGACGTGAACCAAAGCTGACTGCCTAAGAGATCCCAAGAGAACAAGGCTAGAGTATGCTAATGGTCCCGCCGTATGTTCCCAAACTGCGAAACAGACTACGAGAGTATGGTCTCTACATGCACGTCACCAATCAGATGCCCACTATATTAATATTACATTTAATCTAAATGCCCAAAAGAAAGCTATAATTTTAACATGAAAGTCATATTTTTGTTAATTTTTCCATTATTTTGGCATATAAATTTTCACCGAAATGCACAGCTTATTAAATTACTTATTTTTGTAGGTGCTGCTTAGACTATTTACCGACAGATAAACACAATGAATGTATGTACATACATTGTTTTAGGGAAGTGTTTAGCGAAACTGCCCATTACTCCTAATATTATTTTGGTATAAATTATATTTACTTATGTTCATAATTAGGTCGACTTTTGAACAAATTGGACAATGACAACGAGCATGGTAAATTAGGCAGTAATTTACCAATCAGCTTAAAGTTTTACAGTCCAATCAAGACCCATAGCTGGACAAAAATAGCATAAAATTGCATGGCGACAATTTTTTTGCGATTACGATACGACCATTGCCGGCAACTTTTATTTAGGTCGGCCTCGAATGACTTAAAAGACATATCATAGACCTTGTAATTGTGGCGGAAAGTCACCGATGGGGGTGCCTGGTGGCTACGTCACCTGGCACAATAAGGCCGTAGTGTTGTTAAAATACCCTTTTAGAGGCTGCAGAAAAACAGGTCCTGCCTGCATCCAACTACTGGCCGGGGCTAATGACCAGTCGTAATCTAATCTCGCTGAGACGCGCAAACATGCTCGCAATACAACGCAAAACCACTCGATGTATTTATTGCACTTAAAGGTCCAGAAACTTCTAATAATGTTGCTGGTCTACAGTATCATAAGTGTCTTCTTCTAGGCTTATAATATTGTTCTAGGCTTATTAGAAATATTATATTATTTCTAATAAGCCTAGAACAATATTATAAGCGTAGAAGAAGACACTTATGATATTTGAATATCGTACAGCTTTTAATGTTCTAAAAGCTACTAATAATGTTGCTGGTCTACAATATGCGTCTAGTTATATTTCTAATAAGCCTAGAACAATATTATAAGCCTTAGAAGAAGGCACTTATGACATTTGAATATCTCTATTTGTTCAAAGTGCTACGATATTTCAAACGCGGCAATCATTTTTATTGCATTTTAATACCGGCACCGAGTTCTTTAATATACATACCTACCCCGAATGCCCTCTCCTGGCAGAGGTCAAAAAGATATTTCGACTGATCGAATAGCCATTTCAATTTTCAATCTTGGTAGGTCGTTTCTAAAATCGATGTTTAACAAATCGTACAATGTTTACGACGAAAGACAGAAGACTAGACAAGGACTTTTTTATAAAACCGAGGGAATATAAATATTCCATATAGACGTGTCTGTTCCGTGCAACAACGCCTAGCTGTCCCCTCCCAGCGCCTAGCTACCACGTCGTGTAGCGCCAAACCGCAACCGCGAAACGCAAGCCCAACGGTCAAGTATCTTTCAGCAGATTATGTCAAATCAATTTTTCAAGATAGCGACCCAGTTCCTGGCACTTTGGCAGTCTTCCAACATCTTCAACGGGTTGCCTAGCTAGGGAAAATTGCAGATGCTAACGTAAGCTAGAAAAAACGATACTCACCTATAGGTCTTCATGACGCCACATAAATAGGCACTCTTATTAGAAACATGTTCAAGATTTGAATCTAAAAATTGTCCAAGAACACTTAAAGCACCGTCGGATGGAAATTCTTTTAAGGCATCTAGCGCACGCTCATCCAGTTCTGCATGCGCTAGCTTTCCAGTCTTATAAATGTCGTCTAGCTTGGAGGCTACCTGAAACCAAAAATATATCAATTATGTACCTACTATTATTCTGCAACAATTTTAGATTATATGCATCTCCAAGGGTTCTCTATTTTGTCTCCAAAATTTTATTTCCCTAATATTATAACTAATCCATAAAATTTACTTTTATAATCATCGATTGCCCAAATAATCACAATCTATACCTAATATAAGGATCCCTAATATAGTTTCCACTAATATCCGTATCCATAACGATTACAATCCATAAAGTGATTCGCAATTAGTAAATAAATCCATAACAATTAACTCATAAACGTTATTCTCATAATTATTTATTTTAGAAATTTTCATGTTCATTTTCATGTCCTAAGCCTGGCTAAGGGTTAATATTTTGTTGGCGGCCGCTGCAGCTGTCGCGTAGTTTTTTTACTAGCCTTACTTATTTATCAGCACTTCTTGACATTTGAAAAACCTATAACCTACTGTCTCTCCATCTTGGTTCTGCCACAGGCAGTGTTTTTGATGGTTATAAAAAAACCTAATAACCTACATACGTCTCTCCATTTCGGTTCTGTCACAGGCAGGGTTTTCGGATGGTTATAAAAAAGAACCTAATAACCTACTGTATCTCCATCTCGGTTCTGTCCCAGGCAGTGTTTTCAGATAGTTGTAAAAAAACCTAATAACCTACTGTCCTTCGGTCTCGATTCTGCCACTGGAAGGTTTTATAATCCTTCGAAAATATTCGGGATAATAAGTTTTATGATTCGTTATTATTATGACAATGTTTAAAATGATGAAAATTATATATTAGGTAAAATAATTTTATGCGTAGGGAGCATTAGGATGAACAATATCTTATTGCAAATGGTATTTATGGGACCACAATATTATGGATGGTGATGTTTCGGAGACACTTGTTATTGATTGCGATTTTCGGACAATCGTTTTTCGGAGACAAAATGAGCACCCATCTCAAAGATTACAATTATTAATGAAATTAATGAAACGATTATTATCTACGAAGAGTTAATTCCTTTTGCGTTTACGTTGAAAGTTTTTGCTTTAATGTACATAGCAACAACAAGCTTAATAACACGCTAGTCCACGCTATCACACGTCTTCATTACTCGTACTCATACTTGCACACCCATTATGGGTAAATTACATTGAAACAATTATAAATGTGAGATCTTTAAACATGTAATTACGCAATAAATATACTTTGACTTTGACTTTGACTTCGTATGTAACATAGCTAGAGGCGTAACATTAAATTTAGCCCTAGTGACAAATCTACGGTACAGTTGTTTCTATGGTCGATAACTGCAGCGCTATGCGGCAGACGATGCGGATACCCACCCATTCACCTAACAAGTTATTGTGAATGCGAAATGCGCTGCTTTATAATTGAGACTGGAACCGTATTGCGGCTGCTGAAGTGGGGTTTAGCATTGTCGAGTGGTGATTGTATGCATTTGCATGAATTTACTTTGTTTTATTTAAAATTTTAAGGGATCTTAGATTGTGTACGGTCGTTAGTCAACAAAGGACGCTAGGATGTGCAACTAACAATGGATTTAAGAATACGCAGAGGCATTGGCTGACGGCACGATAATGCAGTATGTTCTGTAATTATCAGCATATAGCGAATACGAAAATGCATGAGCTAGTAACAAATCCAACACGAATTCTGACATTAGATCCAGTAGTGGTAGATATAGCTCTACGTAAGTACTTAGGCTCTCGAATAAATAGGGGAGCAAGTAAACTAAGGATTGAGGTTTTTAATACTTATAGGTAAGTGAGGCCTTCGCAGATATGTCAGACAAGGGATCCGGGAAGATACAAAATTTTAAATGCATGACGTAGGTAATACTGACCCATTTCCAGAAATATTCTGATATCTTTTCACGGTAAATCGTCACAATGCTACGCGGACGTGTCGTCATGTGTTTACAAATATTTGAGTAAGTACATGCACAGACATATTGTGCAGATCAGTGGCCAAACGAATCAACCGCTGAGGTCATTGTCCTGCCGTCCTGACCAGTCGTTCACACAATGTTATCAAAGGACGATGAGGAGGAAAACGAAGTTACATCTACCCTCGGTACCCTGTTGGTGCCTCTTAGCTAAGTGACCTCACTTTAATGACTTGGGCCTCTGGCTTTATTTTTGATCTACACAGCGTTTGCAACTGTTTTTCCTACGGGAGGTGGGTATTACATGCGACAAATCAGCCGTAGATATTGGCTGAACTGTTCGTAATTTCGATGAAACTGATCAGAGTTTGTATCAGTGTAAAAACGTCGAACTTTAGGCAAATAGGTCAATCTCTAGAGATTTCTCACTTATTGAGGTAGGTTAGGTGGTATTTTAATTAAAAGTATTTCCCCATTTTTCGCAAATTTACTGGCGATTACTTAGTCTTATTGTTATTATAATTCAAGTTGGAGTAATTTCGTAAAAGATAAATTATACATCTGTTATTTTACTTGTGAATCATAGTGATGTTAAAACGTGAATATTATTTAGTATGGCCAATACAGATCTATTAGAAACAGTCAGATTATATAAAGTGTTTTTGCGATAAAAAAGTGCAGCATTGACATGACTGGCCAAATAAATAAAATGCGCAAATATATTTATATGCTTAAGTATTAAGATTTAATAATGAAAAAGATGTTTTACGGAAAGTGGCGCGAAATTCAAATTCCTTAGAATTAGGCACTTAAACCAAGTGAAAGTAAGTAAGTACCTATTATTGTTTTTGTGATAAGAAGAAATTGAAATAAAATGTCATTACCTATGTTGATTTGCTTGCAATGCAAGCTTGCTATCTTAGGTCAGTGGAAACCATTCTGAGTGCATACCAACACTGATAAATGATTTGAATGAGTGCTTACCAGGTGCCAGGTCTAGATAGCTCTTAGTATACCTACACCTAAGCAGATAAGATAGTGTTCCATATCTTTCCATTTAGCACTTGTACTTAGTTAAGAAAACTTAGGTATTTTATGTGAGTAAATGCAATTACAGGCACTTGAGAGGAAGGTATTTTTTTCTAATTACATAGGTTGTTTTAAAGAATTTAGGTAGATGTACACAGTCTAGTACACTTCATAACATAAATTCCTTTGATAAACTCCCTTATTTATAATGATCCTAAAAGATCAAAAACAAATTCAAATAAATTCATACAAGACAATATTTTAAGAAATCCTAGGCAATATTTTCTAGTTAGATTCAGGTACCTAACCTAAAATTAAGATAATTAGCAGGTGCCTTTATATATCTGGAGGTTATGAAAGTATTCCAATAAGAAAATAAAACAGTTTTCTTTAAATGATAATGTAAAGGTTAACTGCTACTGGCCTTTGTATGCACTGATATGGCACAGTACTTGCTTTGTTTGCAAACCAAACCAACAAGTACAAGTTAAATTATTTTTGGTAATTATATGACCTTCTTTGACCCATAACCAATACTAACTAGGCTTTTTGTATGTGACTTAGCTATCAGACACCGGTTACCTACACATCAACCTAAAAATGGAAATCTTCTAAGAATGGAGCCGTTTTGAGAGTAATATTCCTATTTTTGTTAATTTTTCAACATTTAAATCTGATATTAGTATGCCATGAATAAATTATGATATAACTAACAAGCACTTCAAATAAAAGTTACCTTTGGATCCAAGCCATAGTCGATGAGTTTGCGATAATCTGGTGTACGGCCAATATCGGAGTCCTTCCCTGGTACCTCTTCAATGGGTATTTCTCCATTGCCTTCCGCCATTCTGCACATTTGTGACATATTTACACACACTACACTGCTTTAAGAAACTGTCTGTATTGTTTGAGAACAGAAAGATGCAAGTGCCAGCCAAAAACTTTTAAGAAATAACTTCTGCTTGGAATATTCACGTCTCGCGTTCAGGTGATGTCATACAAAAATTCAAGGAAGCCACGTGTAAGTTTTTATAGCAGAATTCAAAGCAGAACTAAAAATCTACACAAAGATAAAAAATACATACAAATATTTTAATGAGATTAATATTTACCTTTATTTTGTAATTTTTGTAATTTTGGAAGAAAATGATAACAGTTCAATCGTCCGAAAAACAAAAAAACAAATGATGTTCAAACATAAGAAATTATGAAACAATATGATTGTGCTCTCCTCATTCCATCCGGGTTTGGGTTATTTTCAAAAACAGAATGCTCGGGGTCATTGCAATAGGGATTGCCACAATTTTGATTTATCCTAAAAAAAAAAGTACGGATTATGTACGGATCATTCCATAACTAACAACATATAGGGATGCGAAATCCTGCGGTCAATGACCGAAATAACACACTATAGTTTGCGGAATGACAGCTCCTAACTAACTTTAACACAGTCACTTTTAATGTATTATCACTTTTAACACGTTTACAGTCATTTTAAATCTCAAATACGCACTCAAAACTTTGTTTAAGTGAAACTTTTGACAATGCAAAACTGCAATAAGTTGAAAGTGCAACTGCATTGCCCCGATAAGAACCGGCCGGCGCGCGCCTTATTTTCCAACAAGATTCCAGCTGGAATAAGCACAGACGTTTCCGAAACTTTTAAACACTTCAACACACAATCACAATCCTAGTAAACCAAATCAAAACACTGGTTCGCGAAAATAATTACCTATTAATTTTGCTAGTTGGTGGCCGAGACAGATATGGCGGCACGGCGCGACGTCAACGTGACCACCACCATCAGTACGGGGTCGGGGTTCTCATAACGACGCGCGCGGGATAATGCAACGAAGAGTGCATACAAACTTTTCAGAAAAACACTAATTTTCTAAATATATATCGAATAAAATCTCTGTTAACTACACTAATAGCGACCGCATTGACAGAAAAAAATATTTTTATTGCACAGAGAGTTTTTGCAATGGTTGCGAATAATTTTGAATGTGAAATAGCGCGGCGCGTCGCGCAAGGCTGCCGGCCGCGAGGTGAGACAGACTAGCGGCAAACAAGACGGCGACGAGTGAGAAGCGGAGACCGAAGGGGGGAGGGTGTTGCAACCGCCCCGGTGCAGGCGTGCAGCAGCAACGCCGCACTGAGTTTGGCTGCATACTTGCATACAAACTCACACTTGTAAAACTCTCGACCTTCGTTACTTGTAGTAAGTGAACTGTAATAGCAGGACCTTTAATTTTTAATTTTAACCCTATTAGAATATGTTTTTGGAATTAGGCAGGATGATAAATCCATCACTCTGCCTAATTCAATCGAAACAACACTCTCATTATAAAAAATCGACTTGTTAAAAATTGGCAAATAATTGCTTTTCTCTATTTTTAATAAAGTGTAGCAGGTAGAAAATGTAGGTTATTTTAGTGCATTTCTACCAAACTGACAAGAATTCTTATAAGATTTTAAAAAGTGCGAGTACTTATACAAAATAAAGACCTACACGTTGCAAACTCACCCTCGCATGGCCACCAATCCTCTAAGATTATTGAGACATTTTTCAACAAGAATTTGTCAGATGTAATGGTACCTTAAAATTTATTCGAAGAATGGGACTAATCGTTTAAAATATTATATTATTGTAGTAGGTAGTTACAAGCATTGATATAATCAATGGTTACAAGTAGGTACATTAAAATACCCAATACAACTTCAAATTCAACTTCGTGTGAAAGATCACAACTATTAATCAACATTTTCTAATAGAAGAACAAGTTCGATACTCTTTGATATGGAAACGACGCGATGGGATAAAAGAGTTAATCGCAATAACCCCTTGCTTTAGTAAGCTTACACCTGCTGATCATTGAAGCCGTACTTATTTGTTCACAACTCACAGCGCGACACATACATATATTTAAAACTGGCCTTCATACAGTACACACATGTATGTGTAAGTAAGAAACTCGGATCTGTATCCGCCGCATTATGTAGGTATGTACTTGGGTAGGTAGATAGATCGGCTACTGCGGGTGCCTCACCGTTTGTATGAACAATGTCCCAACGCAGCCCAGTTACTTCAATGCCAATATGAATCTTACTAGAAACAACTATCGTGTCGAAATTCGCGTACAATTCGATCGCACTCTTCCTTTCAACACAAAGGACTCGGTGTAGTGTGTCTTGTAACAGCACGACAGACAGACATGCACACTTCCTTTCTCACATTTTCTTGGTATCAATAGCGTTATAAATGCTGCAGTAAAAGGAACTCTCACCGAGTTTCCGGCGAAGGCTAGTCTTGAGAAAAAGATTTTGCACACGCGATTAATTTAATTCAACTCGAATGAATGGCAAAACTACAAAGCGTCAATCCAATAAAATTATTCCTACAGCTTCTTGTGTGCAGTAGTACATATTAATAATCCGTAATTTTTATCCGGTGTTCATTTATAGAGTCCGAACTTTAAATGTATTTTCCCAACACTATTTAAATTTATTGACATAACTATAGAATGACAATATTTTTTTAATTAATTGTCAAAATATAATCTGTTTATGTTCCAAAGGCATGAGTTTGCATATTGGAGGTGCTAGCAGCGCAGCGCAGCGATTTATGGTCTAAGAGTGAGACTGGCTATTATTTATTAATTATTATTCTACGTTTAATTATAAAATAGTTTAAAATTTTAAACTTTAATTCTTATATTTCTCTATGAATATGAGTTTCTGTTTTTGCAGGTTTTATTTCCTACTTATTAGATAACCTAAATTAAGTTAAAATAAACAAAGATTTAAGTAATTGATATAGTAGGTAATCTTTGCTATAGTAGTAGTATAATCTTTGATATTAAACGAATAAGTGTGATCCAAGAATTCTGTAGCTGCATGCCATGCTGATGTTTATGTGTTAACTATCTAGTACCATACCAACACGTTACTATGATAGGTACTCTAGGGTACCTAAGTTGTTACTTTTTATGCAGCCGCACGCATGCACGCCTGGCAGATACCTCCTAGTACCTACATACCTACAATGTGGTTATGATGGCAGAAAGCGCTTAGATGCAAGGTAATTTTAATTTTGTTGACATATTTACCGTTTTTTTTAGTCTATGTATAAAATAAAACAAAAACTTCTAGCTGACTTCATACTATCTAGCGTTCCTAACCACAAAATCAATTTTTTAGCAAGAAGACTGCCACAGAATAAATAGTAGGTACTAAAATACCTCAGTTAGCCGTATGTTAGAAGTTCATTGACCCACAAAATTTTGCACCGCCACAGATAATATAATAGGCACCGCGCTGTATTATGATGAATTTACTGTCTGTAGATTTGTGGGTAACCTACTAGCTGACGTCAGTTGGGGCCCAGACGACACGATGGCGGCGTCATAATAGATAGATACTTACCTATTACCAAACTAAACTAGCCGGCAATTCTAGTTCTATTACAATATCATAAATAATCATAATAGATGGTATTTTATTCAAAAACTCGTACTCTGCATAATAATACTCGCCCTAATTTGACCTGACTCAGTTTTTGAATAGTAATCGTCTGTCTATCATGTGTGTCGAGGTCATTGCTATTTGTTTATATTTTTTGCATATTCAAGGGCGGCCGGCGTGTCTCGCGCCTATCAACCAGCCTATTATGTAGGTAGATGTTAGATGTACCACTTCAAAAAACATCCTTCATATCAAAAGGTCATTCATCCTCGTAGGTACCTTCCGCGCGTTACGTTTTATTTATTTCCTAGGTATTAAGCCTATGACATGACTATGCCGAATAATTTACCGTCGTCACAGTCTAGCAAATCTAGGCTAAATAACACTTTATAAGTCTAGGGCTAGCATTGCCGCGCCGCGCCAGCGCAGCGCCCCGTCACGCGCTGGCCGAGTAATTAAAAATATTATTTTTTGTTGTTATTTAATTATTTACGTTTTAAAAGGTGCAAATAAAGATTCTTGGTACCTACTTAATAGCAAAGAGTTTAGAAATAGTTTTAGTGTAAAATAATATAATACCAGCAACATTTTCCAGATCTGTGGTAATATAAATAAATATGTAACTAACTTAAATAATTTCTATAGGCAAGCAAAACAATTAGAGATGTTAGGTAGGTACTTAAAAATACAGCCAAGCGTAAATCAGACGGTAATCAAAGGTTCTGTACCTATCAATAACATTATTTCGTAGTAATGAAACGGTAATAGTAGTTCCCATTACAATATTTTTTACGTTAAAAGCAATAGAACAGCTGTTGTAGACAGCAAAAGGAAATATATTTTTTTATAATATTTTTTAAAAGATGTCTTAAGTTAGTAATTTATAACAAGGGCATTTTATCTGAAAATGCCGTAGCTTATGTATGAGATTGAGCCAGATCAGCTTAACACTTAAGTACCATTTTAAGTACGGCATTCCATCAAATAAAAGTTAGCAAACTTGCGTAGGTAGGTATTTATTTAAGGAGCAAACCGTGTAAGAATCTTGTCCATTGTCGTGGAGTTTCTCGACCTTTGCGAGCCGGGAGGCCGCGCGCCCGCGCCGCCCCTGTGCAGACTGCCTGCAGTATGCCAGTCTCGTCGCTCGATTTGTTTTTTTTTTGTCATGGCACTTGCTAACATGTCATTATTTTAGCGAGGTCATCAAACGCTAACAAATAGCACAACCTTGAACTCTACCCAGGACTGCTGGGTATAGGCACTTTGGTCAGCTCTCGCATCCAAGAAAAAAATCTATCAAAATCATGTTTTCAGTTGAAACCCAACTACCTACTTAGTTAATTATTGTTACGTGTAAAAAATAATCTTCGAAAAAAAAATGCAAATAAATAATACTTACTTATATTATTTTAACTATTGTTTACACTTTGCTCTACCAGTCATTACCATCATAATCATTATCTACCAGTACTTAGGTAAATCATATATTTTTTTTATAATTTATTCCCCCAGTAACAATCGTTAACGAGCAAAGCTCACTCGTCCATTAATAAATGACTACCACCTACTTACCTCGCAAGCATGCAGCATGCGAGTAGGTGTATGTCTGTCTGCTGACCTTGAGGGACCACTACCTTGCCTTCTTTCACTTCGTCGCAGTCGGTAGAACACTAAAATCCTTTTTTTATGTCAGAAATAGCACAACTGGTAGGCAGACCTTTTGCTTACAGGTTTTACTGAACACCTTATTAAGCGCATACGTCTATCCTGACTAATATTCTGATATTTACGCAGAATAAAAATTATAATAAGTCCCTAACCGTCTAATCTACTGCAAATTTGGTGCACATTAAGGTATTTTAATAATAACTCGCACGTATTGGACAGTGATGATGTGACTGACCGACCCGACTGCCTGTGACGTAAAATTGTAATCTATATGGACCCTTTCCCCAGCAACTAGGGTTTATTTCAAAATAAAAGAACAAGATATTGTCGGTGGCTGTGAAAGATAACTCTCACCAATCACAATTTCTCCCCCATTGTTCGGACATCCATTAAATATATTTTTCTTTGTGCAACGCAACGGGTTTGTCCGCTCGTCCTGTTCGCACAAAGAATAATGGAAGAAAAGACGCACGATTAAATTATACAATTGTAAAGACGGGTCAGGCAGCGTGTCGCGAACTAGTCAAGAGAAATAAAGCAAGGCAAGGGTGAAAAGTCTGGACCTTTGTTACTTTGACTTGGTCTATCTGAACTATTTCTTTCAACCCCTATTCATTGCATAGATAAAGCAATTACAAAGAAAGCGGATACAATGATTTCCATACTTCCAGTCTCCCATTGCTTTGATAAAACTGGATTCGATCTATCCTATATAATTGGTTCACATCAGATGTCTGAAAAAATAAGTAATATGAATTGTTTGACGTGAAAACAGCCTGGGATTTGCATTGCGAACACATTGTCTGAGAATTTCGTATAGGAATAAAGCGCGTTTTTATGTAGTTGATTCTAATAAGCGCCCCGTTTCTTGTTTGAATATACAAAATGTTTCGTAAATACAAATAAAAAAACTACATTTTTCATATATTTTGATCATTTGCAAATAAATAAAATTTGCAAGATTCAGCAGCCCACACATCCATCCATTAGAAATTGAATCACTACTTGTAGTGCCAAGCAGTAGTGTCACGGGAACAGACGAATTAAAGGCTAATAAGTTCAACACACGACTGAAAGGCCTATTCAGTTGCGTAGTACCATCGAGAATCAAGTTGGGCCGCGTCGTGGCATGGGAATGTTCTGGGGGTCAACGCCATTCGTTTCGCGTACTTGTCCCGGGTAAGCACTGCGTATTATTATTTCGATAGATGTTTTTATTTTAGGGTCTGAGATCCGGTCTGAGCGCGCCCTCGCTCCTTGCCGGCTGCCGACGTCCGTCAGTCCAGACCTCCATTCGATACATTAAGAGAGGACCGACCGACGAGTCGTTCTTACTATAAGCATAGAGGTAGTATGTGATATTCATGATTTTTATCTACTTCTCAAACTCAGTGGGTTCATAATCTGACTCTGTTCACAGTCTGCAGTGCTTAGATAATCCTGTTTTTTATCAGCGATTTACATCGCTGTATTATTTTACGAAATTGATATCATGATCAGATTTGATTGCTTGATTCTGATAAATTTTTGAGTTATCAAAAATAGAAAAATTTTTAATAAACAAAACAAAAAAATATTTTAGTAAATTAAGATAAGAATCTTGTGAAGTTATGATTAAGGCATATATCTAGTCAAACCATTTTTGGGAACAAAGAGTACGAATTTCTAGGGTGTCCCCCTAGAAATTCAT
Organism: Pasiphila rectangulata; assembly: GCA_963082625.1. Lineage (NCBI taxonomy): Eukaryota > Metazoa > Arthropoda > Insecta > Lepidoptera > Geometridae > Pasiphila > Pasiphila rectangulata. Next base: position 3,655,639 of record OY720244.1, on the reverse strand, counting down.
ACTCTTTGTTCCCAAAAATGGTGGTAACGTCAGATTTGGGTGTTCCTTATCTCTAATATCGCTCCAGATTGTCTGCATCTATCGGGTCATATTACGGTCAAAACCCTCCATTCAACATTAAAACACACAATAAATGATCTCAAATGAATAGAATTCATCTCGGTTCACACCGAGCAGACCGGTTCCGATCAATCCATTGAGACACGAAACGAAAGTAGCAGCCGGTGCGAATTTCGCACCAGTCTCTAGATTCAATATGTCGCAAGTTTGCAGGCCTAGAGCGTAGAACTGTGAGAAACAAAATGTAGCAAAGCGTTGTGCTTGATTGAACATGGCATTTAATATTTATACCCTTTGCATACCATCTAGAATTATGTAACATATTTTTTTTCTAATTAACTAGTTTAAAAACTATAAAACAAGCCTAATTAATGTATTTATCGGTCCTTGATAGATATTATTGATATACCTACTTTGTTCAAAATTCTTGATAAAGTTCAAATTAAATCTGATGTCTTACAGTGGGTTACAACGCTCGAAGATTCCGTTACAGTTACATAGTTAGAGGTGAAACTCTTAAAACCGTGTTGTTTTTTTTTTAACCTGCATCTTCCCACTTGGCAAAGGTTTCCCCCAAATCTCTCCAGTCATCCCTCTCCCTAGAGATCTTCCAGCAATCTCCGTCAAATGTGCCGAGGTCGTCCCGCCATCGCTTCCTTGGTCTGCCCTTATGACGCCTACCGTCTTCTGGCTGCCATTCAGTAGTTATAAGTGCCCATTTTTCAGGTTTCATTCTACTAACGTGGCCCGCCCAATCCCAATTTAACTTTGCAGTTATGATTTCTACGTCAGCAATATCAGTAAGGGGGCGTAGTATGGTGTTAGGCACTCGGTCGATCCGCTTAAAGCAGCCCAGAATGCTACGCTCCATCGCCCTTTGACAAATCTTGAGCTTGGACTTTTGTGCCTCAGTCAAATACCATGTCTGCGCACCGTAAGTAAGGACGGGCAGGATACACGTGTCGAAAGGTTGGCGTTTAAGTGTTATTGCGAGATCGCCTTTCATGTAAGTATTCTTTCATGGACCAGTTCCTCTTCCAGGCGTTTTGGATGCGGCGATCGATTTCTCGATCATGCCTGTTGTCGAAGCTTGCTAACTGGCCCAAGTAGGTTTACTCATCGACGTACTGTATCACCTGTTCATCTACCACGACCCTACGTTTCGAGCTGTTTGACATCATCTTCGAATGGTTCATTTGAAGTCCAACCTCAAGACTTGCACTGTGCTCTGATCTTGGAGCATTTGCTACAGTTCTTGTGCTGTGGGAGCAAAAAGGAAAATATCCTCCAGAAAGCGCAAGTTAGTAAGGCGTTTGCCACTCACGTCGATGCCCTTTGTTGCCCATGAAGTAGCCAGCGTTCTGAAAACTTCTTCGAGACAAGTGCTGAAACAACCATATTGCTGAAAGAGGGTTGCCCAGTTAAAAAAAATCAAAACCGCTGTTAAAATAAAAGGTAGAGATGTTCTAAAGTTGATGGGAAAATATTATTTATAATACGACTACTCCTTCTGAAGTAAGTTAGGTAAATTATGATTTTTAGCTGTTTAACAGTAGCTTATCTACAATAGTATAAGTATTTTTGTTTCCAATTTCTGTGGTATAAAAGCATTTTAAAGATCAAAACAGGATTTATTATCGAAGTATTATTGGTTCTATAGTTATGTTGGTGTATCTAGTCTCGATTTATTTTGCAATTTAGTTTAGACTTACTAGAGATGACTGCTGATGCTCAGCGGAATGCATGACGACATAATAAAATCAATAACTTCCCATCCGCTCGAGTTACTCATAGTTAACCAGGTCCTACATATTACCAAGTTACTACAAATAGAAGCCTTATAAATTGTGAACAGCGCGCTGCGTATATAGCCCACTAGCTATATGTATACGTGCACATTGCAGTAGGTACGTAGGTGGTAGTCCGTCCGTTCAGTTATAAAACGAATGGATGAGGCATCAAACTTTGGACTGCCGTTTTAATTTAATCTGCTGACAAACAGCGCTAGTTTTTAGTAACTGCAGTTAACGATTCCCTCATTTTGTGCTGAAAGAACCGAAGTCCAGAGGCTTCTATAAAGAATCGTACAAGTGCGAGTCGCACTCGCGCACGAACGGTTCCTTGCCATTATTTTAATTTTATACAACTAAACTAGTGAGCGGGTGGTGCGCGAGCTGCTTCGCAGCACGCGAGGGTTGTTTAAAAAGAGTCGAGGGTAGGTTGTGCGCGAGCTGCTTCGCAGCACGCGAAGAAAAGTAAAAAATATAAAAATAAAAATTAAGGGGGTGGAAAAGGGGTAGTTTCATTCAGATTTTTCTCGTACTCACCCCCCGACCCTCTACACAACCCCGTTTACAGATTCCCGAAATTCTTTTATGATGTCAGTAGTCAGTCAGTGAATCAGTGAGTGGTAGTCTAGCTTTATTTTATACAACTAAATATTCTATGAATATTTAAAGCGTATACCTACCTGTTGCCGTTATTAATATCGAGCGAAAAACGGCGAAAATATCACGTGTGTTGTATGGGAACCCCCTTCAAATACTTGTTTTATTTCAATTGAATTATTTAAAGGAAATGAAAAACCTTATCTAAAATTTACGATTCCGGTGGGATTCAAACCCACGTCCGTCAAATCTATCTATCTATAACTGGGGGTAGGTACTTACCAAAATATCTACAAAAATCCCATTTATATAGGTAGACATGAATACAGAAAGAATTAATTTTAATAACTACGCATAATGCAAAAGTATTAGGTAACAACTTGACACATGTAGCTGGTAGTCCCTAAGCATCTACTTAGGTACCTACTAAATGCATGTGTGAGTTTGCCATGTGGCTGCACGTTCACATACATAACTGCATAGACGAGGGTGGAACGCGTAGCACAGACTGAAGGGAAAGCCGTACTTAGCCCTACATACCTGGTACCTACATACGTATACGTATATCACAGTGACTCTCTAATTTATTTCTACCGCCGGGTTGTGTCTGGATATGTATATGTAGGTAGTAGGTACACGCGTGCTATTATTAGTATTTTCATCATTTTAAGTACCGTACGTGCTTTAGGTTACATGATTTTAACATAGTGTACCTATATAAATAACGTAAATTGATAACAGTTGTTATGTGAGTAGATAGGTACCTAGTTAATACATTAAAACCTCTCCATCCAAAAGTTCATCATCATCATCTTCTCAACCACTCCGACTGCTGTCCACACGTCCACTGCTGGAAATAGGCCTCCCTCATGAATGTCCAAGATAAGGGTTGTTGCATGTTGATACACAGTAAGACACACCTACCTACTGGATGTTGATACACAGGAAGACGCTGCTGTCCATCTTTCGGAGGTACCTAACCCTTAACAGGTTTTACTGTATCCACGGGCAAGAGAAGTAAGGTGACATTCTGCCTGCACCCCACGGCAATTAGCTTTAAGCAATTTAGGTTTAAAGATCTTTATTCTCAAAAAAAAAGACACAGTCACTTACATTATTATACAATATAGAGAACAGTTATTTAGCTTAGTGTAAACAATGTACAATAGTATAGTAGAGATATTCGGTCTATAATTATTACAGTTTTGCATAATTTTTAAGTGGGTACAAATTTTATTGGTGAAATACAGATTTATACCTACATAAAAAATATCATCATCATCATCATCATTTCAGCCGTAGGACGTCCACTGCTGGACATAGGCCTCCCTTATGGATATCCAGTTATTGCGGTTGGAAGCGATCTGCATCCACCGTCGACCTGCGGTCTTCACCAGGTCATCATCCCATCTTGTTGGTGGACGTCCTACGCTGCGCTTGCCGGTCCGTGGCCTCCACTCGAGAACTTTTCGGCCCCATCGGCCATCTGTTCTGCGAGCTACATGGCCTGCCCATTGCCACTTCAACGTGCTAATCCGTTTGGCTATGTCGGTGACCCGAGTTCTTCTACGTATCTCCTCATTTCTGATTCGATCGCGTAAAGAAATCCCGAGCATAGCCCTCTCCATAGCTCGTTGAGCGACTCTGAGCTTATTCATGAGGCCAATCGTGAATGACCACGTCTCGGTTCCATATGTCATCACTGGTAACACACACTGATTGTAGACTTTCGTCTTAAGGCACTGAGGAATTTTGGACGAAAAGACGTTGCGTAGTTTCCCAAACGCTGCCCATCCGAGTTGGATTCGTCGATTTACCTCTTTCTCGAAGTTGGACCTACCTAATTGGACTGTTTGTCCTAGGTTACATACGCGTCGACAACTTCGAGAGCCGAGTGCTCAACCATAACTGGGGCAGGCGCAACATGGACATTCGACATAATCTTCGTCTTGTCCATGTTCATTTTAAGACCTACCCGTTGGGAGACTCGGTTGAGGCCTTCGAGCATCGTGCCAAGTTCCTCCATCGACTTTGCCATGACCACAATATCGTCAGCAAACCGAAGGTGAGTCATGTATTCGCCGTTAATGTTGATGCCTAGTCCTTTCCATTCCAAGAGCTTAAAAGCATCTTCCAAAGCGGTCGTAAACAGTTTCGGAGAAATAACGTCTCCCTGTCTTACGCCTCTTTTTAAGGGAATATCCTTCGAACTCTGTTCCTGTACTCGGACTGACATAGTGGCGTTTCTATACAAAGACTTCAACACTTCGATATACCGATAGTCAATTCGGCATTTATTGCTGGCTGTTATTGATCTCGTCCACTGATGCATGTTCTTCGAGACCCAGACAATCAAAGCGATTTGAAAGTTCGAGTTGAAAGCTCTCGAGGTTTTGAATATGTGCACGAGTGGGTTGGAGCGTAGATTTCATCAGACGGGACCTTTCAAGTCTAACGTTCATATTCAATGTGCCTCTAACGATTCGGTGATCACTTCCGGTTTTCACCCTGTGAATCACAGTGACATCATTGAATACCCGTTTCTTGTTGGTCAAGATGAAATCAATCTCATTTCTCGTGGAACCATCGGGACTCATCCAGGTCCATTTCCTGTGAGGCGGCTTCTGGAAGAAAGAATTCATCATAAAGAGTCCTTCTTTCTCCAGAAAATCGGCCAGCCTCTGTCCCCTGGGGTTCCGTTGCCCATACCCAAATTGCCCCACTCTCAACTCATCATCGCTTCTCTTGCCTAACTTTGCATTGAAGTCCCCCATAACAACAGTGAAGTGAGTTTTGTTTGTATGTATGGCCCTACTAATGTCCTCATACATAGACTCTACTTCTTCATCTGGGTGTGACGAGGTCGGCGCATATACCTGAACGACCTTCAGCGAATATCTTTTAGATATTCTGAGTGTTAGGTATGCGACCCTGCTCGACACACTGTCGATGGTGACAATGTTGTTAATGAGTGACTTGTGAACGAGAAACCCGACACCACCTTGGGACTGTTGGTCGCCCTCCCGGTAGTAGAGTAGATTACCGGACTTAAGGGATATCGTGTCCTCGCCCTCTCTACGGACTTCTGATAATCCTAAAATGTCCCAGTGTAATCTACTAATTTCTTCTTCCAGCTCAACGATCTTTTCGTCTGTCCTCAAAGTGCGGATGTTGTGTGTTACCAGGGCCAGTGGTCGTCGTTGGGGTTGGTAGCCGTCCGTCTCCCGGGGATTCTTAGCACCCCTAGCCCCGCCGTTACCGTGGCCGCTACCGTAGCCACGACTAGCGGGGCTGCCGGGGACTCGGGCCTGGTCCTTGGTTTCGCAATCATAAGGGGTTGTTGCCATACTCGCCACGCTTGGCAGGCGGGTTGGCGAGCGCAGTATAGGGTGTTAAAGACGCGGAAGACGCTGCTGCCCATCTTCCGAAGGCATCCCTTAGCAGATTCTTACTGCATCCACGGGCAAGAAAGGAGGGGCAACATTCTACAGCCGGCACCCCACGGCTAAAACGGCATAAAAAATATAATTAGTTAATATACTTATCAATTTTAAAGGAGTATTTTTAACACTTAAAAAACAATATTTATCAAAAATAGAAGTATTTTTGATAAATATTGGTTTTATAATACCTTTTTATTTAATAAAATACTTAACAGTTTACATTTGATTTTTATTGCACAACCCCCTTTTATATTGCACTGTTTATCTATGGGAAGTCCGATGTTCCGCTGTGGACGTCATGTGGCTGATATCACAGATAATATAATAGTTTAGTTTAGTCTTTTTATTTTATGGCTTTTTGTGTTTGGTTTTACACAATTCCGCCAGTGTCAAGTTAATTTATAAATTCATGCCATGTTTTTTCTCTCTTCTTCTTTTTTTCTTAATAATTAACAAAGCTATTAAGTATGTTAATTTATCTTGATGTTATAATTTGATATAATTTAGAATAAGTACATTTTTACAATACCTAACTTTATGTAAAGTTGTTTTAAATTAGTTAAGTACGAAAATTTTTATGTTACCTACAAACACCTAAATTATAGTGCCCTTACTGGGCTCATGTTTGGACTAAAAGCTAAATTATAAGACCTAATGTACACATGAACGCAATAAATGATTTGAATTTCTTCTTCTTCTTCTTTTCTTTTTAATGGCTGATGCATGCCACTTGCTGCAAATAATATAATACACTAGTACTGATATTATGATTATGATGTTGATGATTTTGTAGTGCTAACGTGATATTATATTTGGCAACCCTATCAGCGTTTTAGCAAATGTATGGAAATGACTTCAGACTGTTCCCTATATTCGACTAATAATTGCACCTTTTTTTTTTTAAAGATGGACTATTGTCCTCAAATGTAAGGTGTTTATTAGTTTGTCACGTTTTTAACAGTTTTTATCAGATGTACTTTGAAGAATTTCAAATGATTGCATAAGAATTTGATGCCTTGCCATGATGCAGGCGAAATTAGGGAAAAATACCCACATTTTGCCTACCATGTTCTAAGTCAATTTTTAGCCAATCCTTATTGAAATTAAAAGCGTATTTTATCTTTAATGATAAGCAACGTGAAATAAAATAGTTTTTTTTTATCTTGAGACGAAATACTTAGAGATCTGTGAGATATGTATGTTTAAAAAAGTGTCAAAAACCAGGCGAAATTAGGGGTCACGACGGACGGTACCTACCTACCTATCTGCATTATAAATAAATAAATAAATAAATAATGCTGGACAATTCACACAGCATCACCTAGCCCCAAGCTAAGCAGAGCTTGTGTTATGGGTACTAGATGACTGATATACTTAATACAATATACTACATAGATAGATATTTTTTATTATATATAGAAAACATCCAGAACACCCTGAACAAATATCTGCAGGTCATACAGACATTTGTTCCGAGGCGGGATTCGAACCCGCAACCTCTTGCGTAGCAGGCGGACCTTCGCCCGCTGCGCCACAGAGGTCGTCAAAATTATGAAATCAAAATGCACGTAAAATCATTGATATAAATCGGAAACGATTTTAAAGAACGCGATGGGTGGCGATGGTATTTACCTACTGCCCTTATACTTTTAGTAACTATAATATTGTACGATTTAAATATCAATGCGTAAAATATTATAGTTGCTAAAAGTAAGGGAAGTAGGTACCTAAATACCATCGCGTTCTATAAAATCGCTTCAGAAACATTTTGAAATACGGAACCCTAAATTTTTAGTTAACCTGGCGCGCGGGCGCGATTTGTGGGCTGTGTCAACTTGGGTCGGGTTTTACGTTATTATTCTGAGGGGTTAATAGTCTAGCTTTAGCGTTCCGATATAGCGATGTCATGAAGGTTTTCTTACGAGTTTTCCTAAATGTCAAAAAGAAGGAAGGAAAGATAGCGGCATTTTACGGTTCTTTTCACGATAGGAGGAAGACCATTAAGAGTAGATTAAGTTATCATGAGTGATACGAACTAAACGGAACGTAAGTTTGGAATTGCCAACGGTATATAGGGCTCCGTACAAGGAGGTAAATACTATTATAGTACCAAAAATGGCTATCACCCTAGGCTATTCTACCATGATTAAAAGAGTAATGCGAGCTGTCGTCCATTATGAGAATATCGTTGAGCATAGACAATTTATTTTCTAGGTGCTAAAATCCATGAGGGAGGCCTATGTCCAACTGTGGACGTCTGTCTTCTGGCTGAGATGATAATGATTATGAAGCATCATAGTTACACAGGAAGGAATGCTAATATGTCTATGTTCTACCTATTTTAATAATGTTATTTTTTCAAATAATTTCGTTTTACTTCGCCTACCAAAATACGAAAAAACGAATAACTTGAATGAAACATTATAATATAATAACAAAAACACGGGAATTTATCGCGTATTACCTTTGATTATTCCCGACGTTTCGACTGTGTTTCAACAATCGTGGTGCCGGGTTGACTGGAGATTTAATTGGAGTGCCATCAAGAAGCGAAGGTGGTTTTGCAACTACCCTCACTTTGTCTTCAAAACTGGGTAAGGCCGCGTTTACATTGCGGCACACAATACTAACAGTATATTTACTAGGTATGCAATGTAACATCACGACGCGCACTACACCTACTTATCACTGGATTCCAAGATATCGGGAGCCTAAATATAAATAACTAGCTGACCCGGTGCCCACTTCGTTGGGCGCTAAGCATTTTTACTTGTGATGAAATTATGAGTGTGGTTAGGTGAGTACTGAGTGCTACGATTTATTTCCTGACTGCAAGAAAGAGGGTTATATTTTTAAAGCATATTTATGCTGTATGTATTTGCATGCCGATTTGGCTAATATTACCGTGTTTGTTCAAATAAGTGAATAAAATGATTATAATTAAATAAATAATATTTATTTTCCAATTCTAACTAACCGTAAGTGTCCCACTGCTACGCAAAGGCCTCCCAATCTCAGTTTCGCAAATTTCTAAGCTACGTCGACAATAGTTTATTTAAATTGATCAAAACTTTTTTGTATACCTACAATATTAGATGTAATGAGGAGTTCCAACCCGAGATAAGTCAACATATAACTGCCCATGAAAAAAACACTGCTTTCTTTTCTTTATTTACCCACCAGAGATATTTTTTGACCCTTAATAGGGAGGTAAAAGATAAACGTTTTTAAATTTAGAGCTATCAGCTTTAAATTGTGTGTATTTGTTCCGTTTTAATTTTAGAACGGCACTAACCGAATAGCTATACGTCATTTTAGTCAGTTTTACGTCAATGAAACAAGCTTTAGCTAGTTAGTGCAACAACAGAATCACCACCAGTGTTGCCTTAGAATACTAACGTCTTGTTTAAGAGAAAAGCCGTCTAATAGAAATATCACTCAATAGATTACAACACAGTCGCGGTTCCATACCTATGTCGTATTATCTCCTTAACCATTTGTCCAAATTATATGTTATAAAAGGGAAAAGTCATTTGTTTTGAACACTTGAGACGCTAAATTTACTTATTTTGATAAGAATTTATAATTGTCTGTAATAAAACCAATAAATATTACCTTACGATTTAAATTATTTTTTAATTATAAAAAACGTCTATTTCTAACTTATATATGAAATTTAGACATAGGCTGTCGTTGAATTTTTTGTAGCTCTTAAATTTTTATCTAGAACTCAATCATATACCTCTCATCATTAACGTGGCGTTCGTAAGAAACATTTTCGTTTAACCGATTTATATCTGACTTACTTTACAAATCCAACTACCATGAAAAAGTCTTTTAATTTTTCGGGTAAATTTTTAGCTTATGACACTCACAAATACTGTGGCTATCTATTAGTAAAAAAAAATTCAAAATCGGGTCAGTAGGTCCAGAGATTACCCCCCTACAGCGTCACAAACTCACAAATCACAAACTTTACCTCTTTATAATATTTGTATAGATAAACTTTATTTAGTAACTTACAAAACATGAAGTAATAGGTAAAAATACATAACATTGATTTTACGACAAAGTTATATTTGTAAGCAAGTTCACTAGCTCCCACTCTAGGAATGCCTGTGTTGTGGGTAGCTAGTACTCTTTCCGTTCGATAAATGCGCTGCATGAGGTTACAACATGTAGGTAGATGAATAGTTTTTGGTATAGGTATATAATATCAGTCTTAACATGTTAAATTTATTGTGAATAATAGTAGAATTAGTTAAAAATTGTAAATTATTAATACATAAAGTGCGTTAAATATAAGTATATAAATAAGTATACATATATATGTTTTTTTATTAAGTTTGGCTTTCCCAATAAATTATAAATACTTAAATAAATCATGGTTAATAGAGTGTAAACAGATACCTAACAGTAATTATAAATAATTCGCAACGGGAAGGGAAAAAACGTAGTATAAGCTAGCAACATTAGAACTGTCAGTCATCTCATCTGTTGTAGAAATGGGGGTACTGTCAATCGGTTCCAAACCCAATTTTTTGGGTTTATTGAGATATTTGAACAAATTGAACTGGTTTATAGTGTTTTTAAGTTTAATTAATCTATCAGTATGTATTTACGAAGATCAAATCGGCAAATTCGATTGGTAATTTTAGTTTTTAGGTTATAATATTTGTGTCATTCTTCGGTCGGAATTATTAATTTTTAATGAAATTATCGTTTGCAGGCGTCAATCATATGTGGGGAGAATCAAATTTTCTCAATTTGATACCGTGTCGACCGCCAAGAAACTAATTGTTGCTACAGAGGAGAATGTTCTGGCTGCTCTGAATTTGAAGACAGGTAATTGATTTTATTAACTGCATCCTCTACAAATAAGTTGATGTAGATATTTGTAAAATTGTTCCGAAGGATTACCTGTCTACTGATTACTGTCCAGTACTTAAAATTTAACTTGAGAAATAACACAATCAATAGGATTTCAAATTTGTTAATCCTGTAAGCGGAGTGTTCATGGAATTTTTGTTTTATACTGTTATCTTGAATGTTGTTTGTTCTACATGATACTTTAACTTGTACTAAGGATAATTACCGTAATTGTGTTCTGGTAAAAAGAAATGATTATGCATTTATACAAACCAAAGTCAGAATTTGGCTAACATGCAATAATTGTAGAAATAGCTCTAAAATTTTACATTATTTTATTTCACTAAATGATTTATTTGTTGGCATTTGATTAATGCTTTTATTTCAGCAAATTTAAAATAATAAGCATGTACACTGTACATAGTACACTGTACATACTGACTGGGTGACTCCAAACTACATAAGAATAATAATTCTTTTTTTCAAAAAACTAAAACCGACTTCAAATGATAAAAAAAACATTGTAGGTGCTTTGAAATTTGAGAGTTTCCCTCAATTTCCCCGGATTCCACCATCAGATGCTGACTTGGTTCCAATGGGACCTCCTCTGAAATACACTCTTTTGAATAAAAAAATAATTTAATTTTCTTGTGATATTTATAACATGGGCCGTGGGGTGCAGGCAGTCAAATGGTACCCCTCCTCTCATGCCCGTGGATGCAGTAAGAGCTTGCTAAGGGATACCTCCAGCAGATGGACAGCAGCATCTTTCCATGTGAACATCACATACTGCTCTCGCCAAAATGCCTGCCAAGCGTGGTGAGTATGGCAACTACCCTTCATGGAGATCCATGAGGGAGTGTTCAGTAGTGGACATTTTACGGCTGAAACTATGATGAATGATGATTCATGACATTGCAACACAAAAGTCACTAATACTTTATTTTTTAACTCTAAGGTCAAGTGGTATGGCGTCACGTGTTCGAGAGTGCTTCCCCAGGCAACATTCAGCTGCTCCATGTGAGCGAAAAGGTGGTTACTGTGTCGGGCTCCAACCCTTACTTAGTGCGAGGATGGGAACCCGCTACAGGTGAATATTTGTGTGTGTGTTTTGTGGAAGTTGCATTAAATTAGGTGTGCCCTATTGGCTGATATTACGGCCTATTGCCGTGGGGTGGCTCCAATAGAATGTTACCCCTCCTTTCTTGCCCATCATACCCATGGATGCAGTAAGAATCTGCTTAGGGATATCTCCGGATGATGGGCACCAGCTTCTTTCCGTTTATCAACATCCCATACTGTGCTCGTCAACCCGCCTGCCAAGCTCGGCGAGTGTGACGACAATCCCCTCATGATCAGTACTTGGAGAGCAGTGGTCGTCCTATGGCTGAGATGATGATTGGCAGTATGATTTTAATCAGAAGAGTTAGATTATAAAGATTTTATTTATAGTGCTAGTAGGCATATCAGGCTTAATGAAATAGACTAAAGGAAAAGTTCCAAATAGCTATATAAACAATACCAGATTTGTTGAATATTTGCTTAGGTAGATATATCTTGGATCTCATTTTAGTGTCATCTTATTTTGTTTCTTTATTGTCCTCTTATCCTTATAGTTTGTAAATATCATGACAGCTTGATCATGACAGGTACCAAGTGTCAAGTTCTGAACTTCGTAGCGGCATAAATAACCTGTGGCAATACTTTATGGGACTGCACGAATAGTGATGTGCGATGCCGCAGGGTGATTACGTATCTCGCGACAGGCCCGCAACAGGCGATCGCTGCTGTCAAATTCAATTTTGTATTAGAGAACAGCTAGGAATTGACAATCCAACGTAAGGCGTTGGATTGAATAGAATGCCATAAACGGCAACACCCCTGGACTCGGAAGTAGTTGCTTCCGAAGTTGAAGCTAGAGTAAAGATCGTAGGATCGACTCTTACCCGCACTTCCCAAGAAGAAGAAGAAGTGTAGAAGACCCGATTGATTGAGGAATTGACATTTGACAACAATGATCGCGATCAACGATGCTGTGGGGTGCCGGCTGAAGAATGTTACCCCTCCTCTCATGCCCGTGGATGCAGTAAGAGCCTGCTAAGGGATCCTCCGGAAGATGGGCAGCAGCGTCTTTCCGTGTATAAACAACCCGTACTGCGCTTGCCGCCAACTTGCTTGCCAAGCGTGGTGAGTATGGCAACTACCCCACATGGAGATTCATGAGGGAGGCCTGTGTTCAGTAGTGGACGTTTTACGGCTGAAATGATGATGATGATGAACAACGATCGCCTGTTGCAAAACCTGTCGCGAGATACGTAATCAAATCACCCTGCGGCATCGCACATAATTATTCGTGCAGTCCCATAAGGTACAACGTTGCCACAGGCTATTTATGCCACTACGAAGTTCAGAACTTGATGGGCGGCATTATAATGACAGGTGCCGCTGCGATCAATCTTAAGTTTTACAGGACTATATTTTTAATAACTTTTTTATACCCTGTCCATCTAAAGGTTGCCTGGAAGAGATCGCTTTTATTTTCCCATTGTATGTTAATATTTTGTTTTTGTCTTGTGTTATTTCTGTTTACGGTGTACATATAATAAAGACTTAATCTGATTAGAATACTGATATTAACTCATTATTGAAAGTAAGAAAAAACGTGTATTTACCTTTTATTGTATTTATATTTATATAAATATTTTGTTCTATCCATATTTATCTCACTATTCAGGAATCCTTCTTTGGGAGTGGTCACTGACGTTACAAAACGATGACACAGCTGAATTCTCCGAGTGGTGGGTTCAGAATGGCCTGCTGGTCCACATGCTGCCCGTGTTTGGGTCGCACGTGGAGGTCACCATGTACAACCTGGTCTCCGGGAGCAACAGGGGCTCCACATCTAAGATGCCTGCACAGTGGGTTAATGACGGGTAAGGAGTAATAATACATTGTTTGTTTAATCTTTATCATCTCAGCCGTAAAACGTCCACTACTGAACACAGGCCTCCCTCATGGATCTCCGTGAGGGGTACTTGCCATACTCGCCACGTTTGGCAGGCGGGTTGGCGAGCGCAGTATGTGTGTTGATGAACGGAAAGACACTGCTGCTCATCTTCCGGAGGTATCCCATAGCAGGCTGTTACTGCATCCACGGGCATGGGAAGAGGGGTGACATTCTACTGCCGGCGCCCCACGCAGCAATTGTTTTGTAGAATTATATTGAAAATACCTATCTAACCGATTTGGAACGCAGAAAATGCTGGGACGAAACAAGTAAATTACTATACTGAAAAATGTACCAGAAACCCAAATACTATGTACCAGAACATCACCGCACGCACCGTGACACGAGATTTTTAATGTTTTATATCAAGCCTTTTCTTCAGATAATAAAATCTAAATAACATGATGTGCGTAAAGATTACCAAACACACTGATGTTTTAATGTTTGTCTTTTGACTAAGGCGACTAAATATCAATAAGACCAGTGAAATTACGGGCGCATAAGACCTTACAACTTTGTGTCTCGGGATGACAGGCGCAATGCGTTGGTCACGTCCTTCGGGAACGTGATTAACCGCGGTATTGCAATTGTAATGGGTAGAGGTTACCACTTACCATCAGGTGGGCTTTCAGGTGGCTCTCTCGTCATCTAGTCGTATAATAAAAAATTGCCTACCTCTAGTACCAAGTGGGCCATCTATACTCCAGAATCTTTCGATGTAGAATGTTTGTAAACGAACTGTCACACTTTAAATTTTTCATCCCATCTACAAGGGGAGGTCAAAAAGTCCGCGGAATGGCAGGGAAATAGGGCTGAATTAAACCAATTATTATTTTTCCTTTTCAATATATTCTCTCTTAAGCTTAATACATTTTTCAAATCTATCAAAAAGTTTGCTTATACCTTCGAAAAAAAATGTTTTATCAAGGCCTTCAAAATAGGCTAAAATTTCCGACTTAACTTCTTCATCGTCAGTATTTTTTTTTCCACGAAGTTCTTTTTTCAATTTTGAAATCAAATAATAATCAAAGGGAGCTAAATCTGGACTATAGGGAGGGCGGTGTAATGTTTAGTAACCACATTTCTGCAAGGCAGCCATTGCAACATGGCTCTAGTGAACGGGTGCGTTGTCGTGCAAAAGCAGCACTCATCGAGTCCATTTTCCCCGTCTTTTTTCTTTGATGGCATCTTTTAATTTTTCCAGTAGAGTGGCATAGTATCCCCTTGTGATATTCAATCCTTTTTCTTTGTAGTCTATTAACAAAATCCCCTCTGAATCCGAAAAAACAGTGGCCATGATCTTTCTGGCCGATTGTGACACCTTGAATTTCTTAAGGGGTGCTGCGCCTTTTTTCTGCCACTGCATAGACTCCGGTTTTGATTCAGGCTCATAAAGATGAACCCAAGTTTCGTCTCCAGTAACAATCAGGTTCAAATTTTTGTCCTTGTTCCCGCTACAGAGCTCCAAAAACACGCGTGAGCACTCGACGCGCTGCTGTTTTTGAACCGCTGAGGGCATTCTCGGCACCCATCTTGCGCTGATCTTAGACATGCTAAGATGGTCGTGGAGGATACTCAAAATGGTTGTAGACGACCACTCCAACTATTTCTGCAAGTTGCTTCTTTTTTAATCGAGCATCTTCCAGTACAAGTTTTTCTACTTTTTCGATGATGAATTCATGGTTTTTATTTTGAAAAATGAGTTCGTCAAGCGACAGTGAAAGTATAGACTTAACTCCTGAAAGTATTAGAACTGACGCAGGAAATGTGATGGATAATCTATTACCTGCAAAATCCCGGGAGAAATATATGAAAGCCTATGGTAATTTTGTTGAATGGAGAAATGCAAGAGGCGCCAAGAATTTTTCAGAATCTGTGTTTTTGGCCTACTTCCAGTACTTAGCCAAAACTAAACAACCTTCCACTCTTTGGAGTACCTACTCAAGTGATCACTCGAGTGGTCACAAATCCCCAAAATATATAAAAACCCACAGAAATAATGTTATTTTAAGGTTAAGTATTGACAGTTTGTTGACAAACATTCTACATCGAAAGTGGCTGGAGTATAGTGATAAGTAGTATCTATAGTAGAACTATACTTTAAAACGAATTGTATTACGAGCGGTTTTGCTATACAATAAACTAACACGCCAGATTTTAGCTTTCTATCTTCAGCAGCTAGAGGGCTGTGCGCTGATTATATATTAGGACACTTATATGTATAGATAATACGTGTTACAGATGCATTGTCTCCCGGCCGTACTACACGTGTGTATCAGGCAGTAGCGGCACACAGCTGCTCATATCCTTCGACGTCACCTCGGACGCCGTGCGAATACTCAGCAAGCCTGTCGCAGAGTACATCGCTCCTACGCAAGAGGTCAACTTGAGGCCTTTGGGTATGTAGACCTACTGACTCCTGACTCAGCGACTAAGGGTGGAGCTACACGTGTGTATCAGGCAGTAGCGGCACACAGCTGCTCATATCCTTCGACGTCACCTCGGACGCCGTGCGAATACTCAGCAAGCCTGTCGCAGAGTACATCGCTCCTACGCAAGAGGTCAACTTGAGGCCTTTGGGTATGTAGACCTACTGACTCCTGGCTCAGCGACTAAGGGTGGAGCTACACGTGTGTATCAGGCAGTAGCGGCACACAGCTGCTCATATCCTTCGACGTCACCTCGGACGCCGTGCGAATACTCAGCAAGCCTGTCGCAGAGTACATCGCTCCTACGCAAGAGGTCAACTTGAGGCCTTTGGGTATGTAGACCTACTGACTCCTGGCTCAGCGACTAAGGGTGGAGCTACACGTGTGTATCAGGCAGTAGCGGCACACAGCTGCTCATATCCTTCGACGTCACCTCGGACGCCGTGCGAATACTCAGCAAGCCTGTCGCAGAGTACATCGCTCCTACGCAAGAGGTCAACTTGAGGCCTTTGGGTATGTAGACCTACTGACTCCTGGCTCAGCGACTAAGGGTGGAGCTACACGTGTGTATCAGGCAGTAGCGGCACACAGCTGCTCATATCCTTCGACGTCACCTCGGACGCCGTGCGAATACTCAGCAAGCCTGTCGCAGAGTACATCGCTCCTACGCAAGAGGTCAACTTGAGGCCTTTGGGTATGTAGACCTACTGACTCCTGGCTCAGCGACTAAGGGTGGAGCTACACGTGTGTATCAGGCAGTAGCGGCACACAGCTGCTCATATCCTTCGACGTCACCTCGGACGCCGTGCGAATACTCAGCAAGCCTGTCGCAGAGTACATCGCTCCTACGCAAGAGGTCAACTTGAGGCCTTTGGGTATGTAGACCTACTGACTCCTGGCTCAGCGACTAAGGGTGGAGCTACACGTGTGTATCAGGCAGTAGCGGCACACAGCTGCTCATATCCTTCGACGTCACCTCGGACGCCGTGCGAATACTCAGCAAGCCTGTCGCAGAGTACATCGCTCCTACGCAAGAGGTCAACTTGAGGCCTTTGGGTATGTAGACCTACTGACTCCTGGCTCAGCGACTAAGGGTGGAGCTACACGTGTGTATCAGGCAGTAGCGGCACACAGCTGCTCATATCCTTCGACGTCACCTCGGACGCCGTGCGAATGAATACTCAGCAAGCCTGTCGCAGAGTACATCGCTCCTACGCAAGAGGTCAACTTGAGGCCTTTGGGTATGTAGACCTACTGACTCCTGGCTCAGCGACTAAGGGTGGAGCTACACGTGTGTATCAGGCAGTAGCGGCACACAGCTGCTCATATCCTTCGACGTCACCTCGGACGCCGTGCGAATACTCAGCAAGCCTGTCGCAGAGTACATCGCTCCTACGCAAGAGGTCAACTTGAGGCCTTTGGGTATGTAGACCTACTGACTCCTGGCTCAGCGACTAAGGGTGGAGCTACACGTGTGTATCAGGCAGTAGCGGCACACAGCTGCTCATATTCTTCGACGTCACCTCGGACGCCGTGCGAATACTCAGCAAGCCTGTCGCAGAGTACATCGCTCCTACGCAAGAGGTCAACTTGAGGCCTTTAGGTATGTAGACTTACTTACTCCTGGCTCAGCGACTAAGGGTGGATCTTTGCCTGCGAATCAAGACTCCATTCTTCTTTTGTTCTACAAGAGTTCAAAAACTTCAAGAGTTCTAGTTTTCCAATATTTTTAGGGGATATCAATCAGTCTCTTCATTCTGGAGACCTAGAATGGCTTAATGACATCAAAGCTTTTTATATTTGACAAATCTTACAAATTTATTTTTGATAGATTATGAATGATGAAAATAGTAGATACATAGTTGTATGTTTGTTGGTTGTTAAAAAAAATATATTTATATTGATTTCAATTCCGGAGAATTATCTAGATTATTGAAATAGTAAATCATAATAAAAAGCCACGCGATTATTAGCATCAAGTTCTGGCGGATCCGCTTTCATCTCGTCTCTCCAGCGGTACCGGGGATATCACTAATGCATTTTATTATGATTAAATATAACAATAATCAAGCTAGATAATTATTTTGCTGGTTTATTGGTGGTTCAGTGATTTTGAATTGAATTCAAGTTGTTTCAACAACAAACCAACCAACAAACATACAATTATGTATCTGCATATTTTCATCTATCATTATTATTATTATTATGAGCCATTTGGGTCCCACTGCTGGGCAAAGGCCTCGCCCAATTCCCTCCATATATCCCGATCCTGAGTTGCTTCCCTCCAGTCAACGATGTACTGATCATCTTTCATAAACTATCAAAATCAAATTTGTAAGATTTGCCAAAAATATAGTGTTGATGTCATTGAGCCATTCTAGCTGACCAGATTTTTATTTTTCCTTACCTTTAAACAAAACTAGAATGAAGAGATTGATTGATATCCCCCAAAATATTAGGAAAATAGAACTCTTGAAGTACTTTCTTCAAAATTCACTTTATTTTCTTTGTTTGTAATTACAAAACTTGGATTTATCTTGTCCATATCTCACTAGTATTATAAAGCCGAAAGTTTGTTTGTATAGATATTTGTTACCTCTTCACGCAAAAACTAGCGTACATATCGAGCTGAAATTTTGCAAAGGTATAGATGTTGACTAGTATTTACACATAGGCTACTTTTTATCCGGGTACAACTCATGCGAAGCGGCAGGCACAAGCTAGTATTATTTATATAATATATAAGTTTTGTATTCCAGTAATTAGTTTATGCCATATTTTTATCCCCATAGATGGCAATAGCAGCCCAGGCTTCGTCCTCGACAACCAGAAGATACTGCTAATTAAGGACAATCAGTTTGAAGAGTCGAAGGTCAGCATGGGTGACCCGGCCGCCAGCGCGGCGTTGGTGGACGTCGCCGGCGGACCCATCCTGATTCAGACCTGGAGTGACCATGTCAAGGTAAGAAAAGAAAGAAAATGTATTTATTGATCCATAAAACAAACACAAACAAAATAACACAATTAATATAAAAATAACAAAATATTAATTGTCTGATTTGTGGACCAAAAGGTCCTGCCTCAGCATAATCTTGCTCCATGTAATTATTATGGACCAACGCTGGTATTCCGGCAGGACTTTTGGTGCGTGTTGACATGTTACAAGTTTACAACATAAAACACTAAGTAGGTACAAATAGGTAATGTTCACATACTGCCCCAAATCCATCTCAGCCGTAGGACCGCTGTCCACGTCTACAAGTCTCCCTCGTGGATCTCCCAAGATCATGATGGGGTTGTTGACATACTCACCACGCTTGGCAAGCGTGACACTTGTGACACGGAAGCACGCTGTTGCCCATCTTCCGGAGGTAGCCAGATTCTAACTGCATTTACGGGCAAAAGAGGGGGGGGGGGAACATTTTACCGCCACCCCAGGGCCAGTGAACATTATGTTATCATAATAATTACCTTTCAGGGTTTCAAGCTATCAGCGCACAGCACAGCCGGCGAGGTTATCCCGGAGATACAAACAGCAGAGCGTAACTTGCACATCCCTGAGCCGGAGATCTCATCCGCGCTGTGCTCCAAGGCGCGCGACCAGTACATCTGCCGCATCCTGTTAACAGGCGCTGATGAATCCGTGCATTTGATGCAGCAAGGAGGTTTGTAATTGTCACTTTATCTACTAATATCCGCTCATACCACACAAGGTTCTCTCTGTGATATGCAGAAGGTCTTCTCTGAGATACATACATACGTGGTTTTCCCTTAGGTACCATACAAGGTTTTCACTGAGATACATACACGGTTCTCCCTAAGATACATAAAAGTTCTACCTGAGATACAGACAAAATTCTCTCTGAGGTACATAAAAGGTTCTTTCGTAATCTGATCTACGACATTTTCATAACTGTAACTAATTTAGCGTCAAAAGGTATTTCCGCTTCGCAGCGTTTACCCGTTTATAATATGATGTTTCCTGGCTTATAATTTGATGATGCTCTCATATATGCCGGTTTGACGCCCGTAAACAAAATTCTCTTAACGGCTGCACTGCATCGCATACCTCTTTGATTCCGATAACACATTACATATTTGGATCAACCGAATTATATCACGTATTCTTCTTACGTAGTTCGGACAGCCGTTACTAGAACGCGCTGTTCCGGGCTGTATAAGTGGATGTAGGCTGTTCTTGGGACTTTCCTGTATATACCAACATATTAGTTATTATGTTGGTATAACCAACATATTAGTTTATTCTAGCTAGCAGTTTTCTGTACCTGCATAAAGTGCGTTATTATAGGTCGTTTAACTATAAAAATTACATTTAATTTTTATTTTAGGTCGTATTCTTTGGTCGAGAGAAGAAGCCCTGGCTAATGTGGTGGCGGTAGAGTTTGTAGAGCTGCCCGTCTCCGATTTGGAAGCTGCTATTGAATCTGAGTTCGATCAGAAGGAAGGTTAGTGCGAATATACTCATAACAAAGTCTTAAGTAATGGCTGTTCGTTACTGGTGAATATACGAACAGTTTTTCGTAAACTTTGGCTCAAAATATCGTCTCTAAAATGATAATTTTATTTAGGGAGGGCTATAGTATATAGATGCCGAGTATAGAGTTAGTTTTACGTATTTTTGTGAATATTATGCGATTAAAATAGTTATGTGACGAAGTTATACTCATTTTTTTTTATTTTCTAGCTGCCAAGATGTACAGTAAGTAATATGTTATAATAGTGTGTGTTGTGCTAAATTACAACTGAAAACTCGGGAGACTAAAGACGTCTTTCCTTACTTGTCCAACATGCTTTAAAGATCGACCGATGATTGAGTTCAGTTCAAAACAAGCCCTCACAATGGTTGTAATCACAATCTACTAACAATCGCAATGTGTACCTCACTTCAGTAAACCTTGTTGCTTCAGCCTAATAAATAGCAGCTGTTTTATTAAAAACGACGAGGAACAGTCGCCTAGAATGCTAATCGTGTCTAATATTGTTTAAAAGTAGCCCGTTTGTAGTTGTAATCAGACGTAAATATAATTATTATTGTACACACATTTTAACGACCTCAGATGGTTTAATAGCTGTCTGAGATACAATTGGGTTCAATCCCCGGCGGGGGACAAATTTTTGCTGTTCTGCAGATATTAGTCACGGGTATGCGTGGTTTTCTAAACTGCCAACCCGCCTGCTAAGCGTGGCGAGTATGGCAATAACCCCCGCATGAAGACCCATGAGGGAGGCCTGTGTTCAGCAGTGGATGTGGACAGCAATCCTACGGCTGAGATGAATTAATTAATGACACTTAGTCAAGTATCTGAAGATCATGCGAACGTTTGTCCTACTGTAATTAATAAAATAGCATCGACCCTGATATACTACCTGGACCGCTCGGTATACCCAGACTGCTCTAGAACGAGTGCAATTCAAACTCAGGTTCGATCTGGGCCGCGTTCTTCCGCCGTCTTCGTACGCATTACCAACAGCTGATGGCGCTCGTCCAGAGCCTTCGTTCTTCTGTTAACAATAGAATAGCATTGATTCTGATGTAACCCTCAGAATACCAAAACTGCTTTAGAACACTGTCATCATCTCAGCCGTGGGACTCCCTCCACCTTCCCATGGTCCTACCAACCTTGCGGTTATACGGACCGAATCTGTGAGTTATGAGCCACTCGGGTAGCTCAAGACTCTACAAAAACCTACGCGCGCGTGTCCCGGCACTCTCCCCCTTCTGGGGCATGCTCATCACAGAATGGACTTCATCGCTGGGCTGCTCTCCTCAGCTCGGTACCTCTGTGGCCCCCCCCTTGTCCCCGTTCGAAAATGTGCTCTCCTCAGCGCGCCTAGACTTATGCCAACTCCTGGCGAACCTCTCAAGCTATCCGAAGTTCGCCTCACTACTTACGAGATCTACGTGGATCTCAGCCGTGGGACTGCCGACAACGTCTACTGCTGTATATATACCTCCCTCATAGATCTCCAAGATCATAAGGAGTATTTTGCCATACTCGCCACGCTTGGTCGGCGGGTTGGCGAGCGCAGTACAGTGATACATGGACGCTGCTGACCTTCTGCCGGTATCTCTTGGTAGATTTTTGCTTTATCCACGGGCAAGAGAGTAGGGGCAAACCCTCAGAATACTTACTAAGACCACTTTAGCTTGTTACACTATGTGCAATTCAAACTCAGGTTCGATCTGGGCCGCGTTCTCCCGCCGCCTCCACACGCAGTACCACCAGCTGATGGCGCTCGTCCAGAGCCTGCAAGTCACGGAGCCGCTGGCAGACGAGGAGCCCACACAGCTGCATAGGGACTACTTCAACTTGCACAAGATCATCGTGCTGGTCACTGAATCTGGGAAGGTGAGTCTTTCTCAAGTTCACAATAGCGGTACAGCCAGCTGATGGCGCTCGTCCAGAGCCTGCAGGTCACGGAGCCGCTGGCAGACGAGGAGCCCACACAGCTGCATAGGGACTACTTCAACTTGCACAAGATTATCGTGCTGGTCACTGAATCTGGGAAGGTGAGTCTTTCTCAAGTTTACAAAAGCGGTACAGCCAGCTGATGGCGCTCGTCCAGAGCCTGCAGGTCAAGGAGCCGATGGCAGACAAAGAGTGAACCCAGCTGCATAGGGACTATTTCCACTTGCACAAGATTATCGTGCAGGTCACTGAATCTTGGAAGGTTAGTCTTCTAGTGCAGTTAAACTAAGGGATTAGTTTAACTGTTTAGCAGTTAACTCAAGCGGTAGTTTACAGTGGAACGCTGGTCCAACCAGGTCCTTGAGAGTGTACATGTCGGTCGGCTCAGCCCTAACACGAGGCGGAAGACAAGCGGGTGGAGGCAAACCCTAAGGATGGTTAAAGAGAAGAGACACGATCCTCAGCAATAAGAGGAAGTCGCATGATCATAAAGAGTTCCGAGTCCTGCAGACAAGAAAAGTTTGATTGGATTTGCATTTATTTTCTATATATAACGCCTTGTCGGTATTACGCCGACTATCAAGCAGTACCACCAACTAATGGTACTGCTTGATAGAGTAGAAAAAGAATGCATGAGACTAATTAAAAGTATTGTAAAAGTTACTATACTGCTAATATATAAAAGTGAAAGTAAGAATGTATGTACATATGTATGTTCCCTTTTCACGTCAAAACCGCTGAACCGATTTGGATTAATTTTAGTATAGGAGTAGATTAGACCTTAGAGACGGAAATAGGCTATTTTCGTTGCGTATGTTTCAGCGTTAGTTGTAGCGTAGTTGTAGGGTAGTAGTAGTGGGATAGTTGTAGGGCAAGTTGTAAGTGGTGGTTGTAGTTGTAGGTGCGATACGAAGTTCGCCGGGTCAGCTAGTATTCTATGTGTTTTGTGTGTGTGTCAAAAATAAATGTATTCTTTGTTCCTTTTAAAATATGATTATTGTGTTCAGATATTCGGCATGGACAACCTATCGGGCGGCCTGCTCTGGCAGCGCTACGAGCCCGCGCTCGCCGCGGACGCCGCGCAGCTGTTCGCGCGGCGCTCGGCGCGCCACCCGCCGCACGACGCCGTGCTCACCGTCGTGGGGAAGCACGAGGTACACATTGCAGCATTCGGCATGGACAACCTATCGGGCGGCCTGCTCTGGCAGCGCTACGAGCCCGCGCTCGCCGCGGACGCCGCGCAGCTGTTCGCGCGGCGCTCGGCGCGCCACCCGCCGCACGACGCCGTGCTCACCGTCGTGGGGAAGCACGAGGTACACATTGCAGCATTCGGCATGGACAACCTATCGGGCGGCCTGCTCTGGCAGCGCTACGAGCCCGCGCTCGCCGCGGACGCCGCGCAGCTGTTCGCGCGGCGCTCGGCGCGCCACCCGCCGCACGACGCCGTGCTCACCGTCGTGGGGAAGCACGAGGTACACATTGCAGCATTCGGCATGGACAACCTATCGGGCGGCCTGCTCTGGCAGCGCTACGAGCCCGCGCTCGCCGCGGACGCCGCGCAGCTGTTCGCGCGGCGCTCGGCGCGCCACCCGCCGCACGACGCCGTGCTCACCGTCGTGGGGAAGCACGAGGTACACATTGCAGCATTCGGCATGGACAACCTATCGGGCGGCCTGCTCTGGCAGCGCTACGAGCCCGCGCTCGCCGCGGACGCCGCGCAGCTGTTCGCGCGGCGCTCGGCGCGCCACCCGCCGCACGACGCCGTGCTCACCGTCGTGGGGAAGCACGAGGTACACATTGCAGCATTCGGCATGGACAACCTATCGGGCGGCCTGCTCTGGCAGCGCTACGAGCCCGCGCTCGCCGCGGACGCCGCGCAGCTGTTCGCGCGGCGCTCGGCGCGCCACCCGCCGCACGACGCCGTGCTCACCGTCGTGGGGAAGCACGAGGTACACATTGCAGCATTCGGCATGGACAACCTATCGGGCGGCCTGCTCTGGCAGCGCTACGAGCCCGCGCTCGCCGCGGACGCCGCGCAGCTGTTCGCGCGGCGCTCGGCGCGCCACCCGCCGCACGACGCCGTGCTCACCGTCGTGGGGAAGCACGAGGTACACATTGCAGCATTCGGCATGGACAACCTATCGGGCGGCCTGCTCTGGCAGCGCTACGAGCCCGCGCTCGCCGCGGACGCCGCGCAGTCAATTTTCCAAAAGTCCAATTTTCCATGGGTGGGCAGCCACCCAAGTTGAATTCTTCTGGCGATCGCCGTTCTTTGATGTTCTTTGCCAAAGGAGAGAATATGTCCCAGATAAACGCTACTACGCGTCGATTTCGTATCCCATTCCTTCGGGTGTGCCACAGGGGTCAATTCTGGGTCCATTATTATTTATTTTATTTATTAATGACATTCACATATGCTTTAAAAATTCTAACTTCTTATTATTTGCTGATGACATGAAAATATACAAAACTATTAATGATGCTTTAGATCAAAAACTTCTTCAACATGACCTTAATGCTTTTCAAACGTACTGTACTATTAATAAACTTGACCTCAACGTACTTAAGTGTTCCTACATAACATTTACAAGATCGCCCAATCCCTTGCATTATGTGTATAAGATAAATGCACAAGCATTAGTGCAAACGGATAGTATCGTTGACTTGGGTGTAATTATTGACTCTAAACTACGTTTCAATGAGCATATGAATCAATTACCACAAAAGCATTGAAGATGCTAGGTTTTATTTTCCGTGTATCTAAAGACTTTACATCAGCAAAAACACTCAAAATTCTGTACTGCTCATTGGTTAGGAGTAGACTTGAGTATGCTTCCCAGGCTTGAAATCCTGATTATGCCATTTATGTCGATATGCTTGAGAAGGTACAAAAAAAGTTCTTAAAATTTTTAAACTACAAGCATAAAATCATCAGTCCCAATTATCTAGATAGCTGTAAACGTCATCACCTATTACCTTTAGCTAAGAGGCGTGAGGCTGCTGACCTTACCTTCCTGCACAACCTTATCTTGAATATAATTGACTGCCCTGGTCTCTTGTCGTCGGTCCAAATTCAGGTGCCACACCGAGCACAGTAAGTCGCCGTAACCACATTATACTTCACATTCCACCATGCTCTACTAACTACCGTAGAAATTCATTCTTCGCCCGCACTTGCTATCTTTACAACAAAGAATATTCCCAAAATGTCGACCTATTTTGTATGAGTAAAAACGGTGTTAAATACTTAACAAACAAGACCTTTTTTGAAAACTTGTTATAGATACATTATGTGAGTGTTGTGATGATCATGGCTTGTATGAATGGGTAAATTAATTTCTTACTTAATATTTTGTTCTTTTTTGTAAGTGTTAGTATTTTATATTTTTTGTATTCAGTTGTTTTTGTCATTATACAGTGTATCCCTGGATAAAGTGCAACCCCGAAAGGGGGTGAAACTAGATCAAAAATTATCGACAAAAAAATAGAAAAAAAAAATTAAAAAAATTTCGTATATACTTTATTGATGAATTAAAATTTTTATTACTCACTAATGACTCTATTTAATAAAAAAATGATTTCTTCCAAAGTAGTGGGTCTATTTTGTTAAAATAAAAACCATAATCATGTCAGATATGTGACGATGACGATAAAATAACAAGTAACTCACAAACGAGTGGCTATCGTGACTAAAAGTTAAATTTTTGTATTAAAATTACATTTTTTATGCTGTTTTTTTCAAATAATTTCCAAAAATCTTAAAATTAAGCCTATAATACTAGATATTTTTATGACTTTTTATTTTTGTCTATCATAATAGCTTTTAAATAAAAAAAAAACCTACGGTCTAACATAAAAAATGCGCTGGCTAGGAGCTTTTAAAGTTGACCACTGATTACGTCACCACTCAGGTAGAGACACTTTTTTAACTTCTATTGTTGTAGATTATGGTCGCTGGGCCTGTTCTATGAAAGATGAAGGGTGGGGATCGAAACAGGATTCACAACAAGGCACGCACGCCACTCGCCAGTCGCTCCGATATTCTCGCCGCTGCTACCGTCTACCGTACCTTACTGCGCCTTCAAGTTTTTGTTACGTTGTTTTGCTTTTGTTTTGTTATTGACTTTTTGTTACGTTTTTGACTTTTTTGTTACGTTTTTGACTGTACTTTGTTGTGTTGTGGAGATGCCGCGATTGACTGAGTTCTCTCCGCGTGAAATCGCTGACATCCATTATTATTATGGTATGTCACGTGGACACGCAACAGTCGCTCGTTCTGCATACATAAATGCGTTTCCGAGCAGACTTGTACCGTCAGCACGAAATTTCCAAGAAGTTCACCGAAAGTTATCCAACATCGGACTTGGATTAGCAAGAGATCGCCGTGAGCAACAAGCTACCATTATTGACCATTCCATAGAAGAGGCCGTTTTAAACGATTTGTTTGCTGATCCCACAACCAGCATTAGACGCTTAGCTTTGCGTCACGGTATATCAAAAACATCCGTATGGCGAATTTTGAAAAAGAAGGGATTGCATCCATACCATTATCAGCGAGTACAGCATTTGCATGAAAATGTAGACAATCGTGCAAGATGCGTAATGTCTACGTGGATTCAACAAAAAATTATAAATAATCCACAATTCCTAAAAAAAATTTTATGGATGGATGAAGCGAAATTCACCCGGAATGGAATCACAAATTGCAGAAACTTACATGTATGGTCCGAGGAAAATCCACACCTAAAGAGGGCGTCTACTTTTCAAGTGCAATTTTCAGTTAATGTATGGGCAGCTCTAATAGACGACACGCTGATTGGGCCAGTTATTTTACCCGCAACATTAAATGCCGAAAGTTTTTTAAGCTTATTAAGAGACGATCTGCCACTACTACTGGAAGATGTTCCGCTGGCTACAAGGCAACAGATGTATTTGCAGATGGACGGATGCCCTGCGCACTACGGGCGCAATGTGCGAAGTTTTTTAAACGAAAACTACGCTAAAGGTGGATCGGCCGGGATGGACCAGTCGGGTGGCCGGCACGTTCACCTGACCTGACACCCCTAGACTATTTTCTGTGGGGTGTTATGAAACAAAGAGTCTACAGAACGACCGTAAACACCGAGGCAGAGTTACAAGATCAAATCATGCGATGTGCCGATGAGATAAGAAGTGACCCAGAGATGGTGCTTAGAGCCACACAACAAATCGCTCTTCGTGTGGCAATGTGCCTACAACAACAAGGAAGCCATTTTGAGCATTTAATGCATTAAATAAAACCCTTATTTCATACTCACATGTAATAAGTTAAATAAAAATGTTGTAACTAAAATTTGATTTTTAATACTACCTGAGCAGTAAAAACAAGTGTCTCTACCTGAGTGGTGACGTAATCAGTGGTCAACTTTAAAAGCTCCTAGCCAGCGCATTTTTTAAGTTAGACCGTAGGTTTTTTTTTTATTTAAAAGCTATTATGATAGACAATAATAAAAAGTCATAAAAATATCTAGTATTATAGGCTTAATTTTAAGATTTTTGGAAATTATTTGAAAAAAACAGCATAAAAAATGTAATTTTAATACAAAAATTAAACTTTAAGTCACGATAGCCACTCGTTTGTGAGTTACTTGTTATTTTATCGTCATCGTCACATATCTGACATGATTATGGTTTTTATTTTAACAAAATAGACCCACTACTTTGGAAGAAATCATTTTTTTATTAAATAGACTCATTAGTGAGTAATACAAATTTTAATTCATCAATAAAGTATATACGAATTTTTTTTATTTTTTTTTTTCTATTTTTTTGTTGATAATTTTCGATCTAGTTTCACCCCCTTTCGGGGTTGCACTTTATCGAGGGATACACTGTATACGCTTGTTTATTTTAGTATAGGTACATATTGATTTTTATAAGTGGAAACTCCTAGGCTTATTTTGTCTATTAATTTTACTATAACCAATGTTTTATGCAGCTGTTTGTTTTCCAAAAATGTAAAATAAAATAAAAATAAAATAAACATATCGGTCAATCATCTACAACTTCTCACTTCCCAACGTAACGTTAGAATTTGAGAGAAGATGTCCAAGACGAAGATCATGGCGAACATCTCCAGTATGTTCGCCATGATCTTCGTCTTGGACATATTCATCCTTAGGCCAACTTTCAAGGAAGCATCATACAGTTGTTTCAACATGCGTTGGACATCGTCAAAGTTATCTGCGAAGAGGATTAGATCATCTGCAAACCTTAAATGCGACAGAAAGAGACCATTTATGTTGACACCCATGAGAGTGTTTTTATCTCATGAGAGTGTTTTTATGATGTCGTCTAAGACAGCCGTAAAAAGTTAGGGTGAGATTATGTCTCCCTGTCTAACTCCCCGCTTGATCGGTACGGGGTTGGTCAGTTCGTGCAGTTGAACTCTTAGCGTGGCTGATGAATACAGTTCCCGGAGTACGTCAATGTATCACGCGTCAATGTTCACTCAACTCAAGCTCAAACAAACTTAACAAAGCAACATCTACAAATTACTGCACAAAAAGATATTATATCTTAAACTAAATCTTAATATGACAAAACAAAATTTGGAATGTAATTAACAAAAATTGTACAAAGCATGAATTGATCAAATAGTAGATAGACGAATTAAAAATAATAATTATACATACTGGGTAATCGGCAGCAATGTTTTTATAATTTCTTTACGAAATGCAGGCAAAGTAATATTAAATATATCAATAGGTGTAGTTAAGGTGTTATAGAGATAACAGGTTCTTGGGAGAAACATATTTTTTCTGTAGTTCGTGTTCGTCGTAGGTGACCAAAACGTTTTTTTTTATTACGAGCAGATAGGCGAGGACAGTGAAAGATAAATCCTAAAATTAGGTAAGCTCTAGATGTAATGTTGTCAAAATGTGTATTAAAGGAAAGATCCAAGAATATACACAACCAAATCCTCGTCAAAGGAGACCCCTGTCATTAAACTTATAGCTAAATATTATAGGAGAAGGCTTAAGACTTAATGATATAATATTACATTTGTTAGTATTAAGAACTAAGGAATTACTGTGACAATAATTACTGAGTCTAGAGAGGTCACTTTGGTGTAGAAAGCAGTCAGATAAAGAGGCAATTTTCATAAATATTTTGGTTTCATCTGCATAAATCAAACATTTCGAATGAATAAAGTTCTTAGTAACATCATTGAGGAAGATTAAAACCAACAGTGGACCCAGATGTGAGCCCTGCGGGACACCGGATGTAATTGGGACAAAAGAGGAACGTAATCACCTTTAAATGTAACAGCTTGGCTACGAGATCGAAGGTAGGATTTTAGCCATCTTAATAGGTCTCCGTGAATTCCAATCTCAGAGAGCTTGCTTATAAGTAGTGAATGCGAAATTTTGTCAAAAGCATTTGAATAGTCAGTATAGACTACGTCCATTTGGAAACCCTGATCCATAGTTTCGGATACTGAGTGAATTCACAGAGGTTTGTTTCCTTTATAGCGTTATTTCGGCGTTGTTATTTGATATGTCCATGCAAAACAGCTTTCTAGGGCTAATAGTCTCTTAGCAAAGCCGGTGACGGACGGACAGTCAGACAGCCAGCCAGACAGACAAGACAAAGTGAAATTATAAGGGTTTCTTGTTTTACTACGAAACCCTAAGAAACTGTTCATGGTTACCGCGAGACTAAGTTTGGGAGTCGAAATATATTATTGATTCTTACTTAAGTTACTACTACACTTCCTATAGTGTTGATTCTGTTGGCGCACTTTCTAACTAAAGCTATCTAAAATTCCGATAAATGGACTAAAATGACATATCGGAACAATTTTACCTCATTTTACGTTAACAGCTGAAAATTTAGAAACGTCATATTTCTATTTATAGTTTTAGGAAGTGCAATAATTCTATGCAAGTCTTCTTAGATTATTGCTATTTTGAATTATCGGGTATTTATCACAGCCAAACTCAAGATATTTATTTGTAAACAACGGGTTACAATGTTGGTACATAATATTAGGTTCGATGCGATTTCTTACCGGCTAATTGTGGTATGCAAATTGAAATTATCCAAAGTGGAATTAAATTAAATTATGGATGAGCAAATTATAATTATAGCGTAATTACCATTCTCTTACGATTTCCCAGGAAACCGGCAACACCCTCATCATCAGTCTGAACCCGATAACGGGCGCGCTCATCGGCGAAGGCGTTCTGCACCTCGGGTACAAACCAATGCAGTGCGCGCTGCTGCACCGAGCGGACGAGCAGAGACTACACGCCTTGATACTCCTGGATAGCGAGGAGAATGTGCACGTGAGTACACGTAATCATCATTATCTTAGCCGTAGGACGTAGGACATAGGCCTCCCTCATAGATCTCCAACCGAGCTGACAAGCAGAAACTACACGCCTTGATACTCCTGGATAGCGAGGAGAATGTGCACGTGAGTACCACGTGAGTACACGTTATCATCATTATCTCAGCCGTAGGACATAGGCCTCCCTCATAGATCTCCTTACTGCATCACGGGGAAGAGAGGAGAGGCAACATTCTACTGGTAGGTGCCGTTGGGTGCCGGCCCCCACGGCACCTACCTAGATTAAGATAAGTTATAGCGCTCTCTGTTAGCAGTAATAAATAGACTTCGCGGGATTCGAACGGCTATCCTGTAACTTTACTTTTTAGAAAGTCCTTAACTGAAGGGGTTATGCCTACAAGTTGGAAAACTGCAGCTATTACACCCATTCACAAAAAGGGTTCAAAACGTAACATCTGCAACTACAGGCCAATCTCAAAATTATGTGTTTTAGCCAAAATTCTTGAGAAAATCGTCCACGAACAAATATCCTCCACCTTAAAACATACATTTATCAATGAGCAACACGGTTTTCTCAGAGGCAGATCTACCACAACCAACCTCGTCAGTTTCATTAATACTGTCACGGATTGCGTTGAGTCGGGGGGTCAGGTAGACACCGTTTATACCGACTATAGTAGGGCCTTCGATAGGATCGATCACTCCATTCTACTCGATTAGCTCTGCAAAGCTGGTATAAGAGGCAATCTCTTACGATGGTTCGCTTCCTATGTCCGGGGTCGTTGTCAGACGGTCGTACTTAATGGCTATACATCTAGGGTGTCGTCTATCCCCTCTGGCGTCCCCCAAGGGTCCATTCTGGGACCATTACTTTTTATTATCTTCATCAACGACATCGGCTCTTGTTTCAACCACTCCGATTTTTACTATTCGCAGATGACATGAAGATATATAGAAAAATGGATAACCCATCTGACTACTTACTTCTACAAAGCGACCTTGACCGCCTTCATTCTTACTGCACGGTCAACAAACTTGACCTCAATGTGCAGAAATGTCTCTGCATCTCATTTAGTAGATCGCCTAATGTTAAGCCGTTCAAGTACACCATTAATGGCCAGAATCTAATTAGGACAAACACTGTAGTAGATCTCGGAGTGCTTATAGATTCAAAATTATTATTTGACCAGCATGTAGACAAAATTACCTCGAAGGCGATGAAGATGCTGGGTTTTCTTTTCCGAGTGACCAAGGATTTTAAGTCTATCAAGAGTCTCAAAATGCTATATTGTTCACTGGTCCGTAGCCACCTTGAATACGCATCACACGTATGGAACTCTGGTTACAATAAGTACACAACCCAATTGGAAAAACCACAGCGAAAATTTTTAAAATTTATCAACTTTAGACATAAGATATTTATTAGAGATTATGAAGATAGCAGATTATGGACACCACCATCTATTGCCCCTTAAGTTAAGAAGAGAAGCGGCCGACCTTTCACTCTTACATAACGTCATCCTCAACCAAGTAGACTCACCTTCACACTTATCTCATATAGGACTGTCAGTCCCACCGAATCGAGTCTCGCGACGTAATGACTTAAAGTTTCATGTTCCGGCCTGTACCACCAAGTACAGAAAAAATACGTTCCTGCTGAGAGCTATGCATTTATACTACAACAGTAACTCTAGTAAGATTGACCTATTTTTCGCAAAACATAATATTTTTAAAAGAACAATTGAAACAAACTTTTTTGAGACAACAAAATTTACAACATAACAATATCACGCACACATCTTTACATACCTCTATATATTTAAATAATCATAATATTTAAATAATTTAAGTATTCATATACCTACTATTAATTATTGCATATTTAGGTTGTACAATACACATATCAGCTACACTTTTTTAATAATCACTTACAGACAAACAAACAAAACATTTTCTTCTGTTAATTTATCCAATGTACATTTTATGTAAGTTAAATTTGTTTACTTTTACATAATATTTTTAAGTTACCCATATGTGGAAAGTGTCTCTAGCTTTAGTTTAGCCACGTTATGTTTGTACTACTTTACTTAATATTAAGCTTTTTGTTTTCCAAATAAATAAAATAAAATAAAAATACATTTTAAGATATGTGATTCTAATAGTTACTATGCTCGCTTTAAGCGATAGCCCTCCAGTACTTTTGTATTTCTTTTAAATTTTCATTCTGTATTTCATTTTAGTGTTGGAATACAATAAAGATTATATTCATTCCTACCATGCGTTCGTCTTCCCAACAGGTTTTCCCCGAAACGGCTGCGTCCTTGGTCGAGGACATGTTCCTATACGTGGCAGCGAAGAGTTCGCCCAAACTACAGGGATACGCGCTCAAATATAATGGACAGGTAACTGTACTTCTATAAAATTTGGCATAATTTGCGATGAGAGTGCAAGCTGCTCTTGCTTACGCTGGTTTATGTCGTTGCAGAAGGTGGTAGCGGTGCCCACGTGGTCGGTGTCGCTGGCGCCGGCGGGCCGCGTGGTGGCGCTGGCGGCCAAGCCGGGCTGGGAGCGCGTGCACTCGCAGGGCCGCGTGCTCGGCGACCGCTCCGTGCTGTACAAGTACTCCAACCCCAACCTGCTGCTGGTGGTCGCGCAGGCGCCGGACCCTGTACACAAAGGTACCTAGCGACATCTGTCGGTGTCGCTGGCGCCGGCGGGCCGCGTGGCGGCGCTGGCGGCCAAGCCGGGCTGGGAGCGCGTGCACTCGCAGGGCCGCGTGCTCGGCGACCGCTCCGTGCTGTACAAGTACTCCAACCCCAACCTGCTGCTGGTGGTCGCGCAGGCGCCGGACCCTGTACACAAAGGTACCTAGCGACATCTGTCGGTGTCGCTGGCGCCGGCGGGCCGCGTGGCGGCGCTGGCGGCCAAGCCGGGCTGGGAGCGCGTGCACTCGCAGGGCCGCGTGCTCGGCGACCGCTCCGTGCTGTACAAGTACTCCAACCCCAACCTGCTGCTGGTGGTCGCGCAGGCGCCGGACCCTGTACACAAAGGTACCTAGCGACATCTGTCGGTGTCGCTGGCGCCGGCGGGCCGCGTGGCGGCGCTGGCGGCCAAGCCGGGCTGGGAGCGCGTGCACTCGCAGGGCCGCGTGCTCGGCGACCGCTCCGTGCTGTACAAGTACTCCAACCCCAACCTGCTGCTGGTGGTCGCGCAGGCGCCGGACCCTGTACACAAAGGTACCTAGCGACATCTGTCGGTGTCGCTGGCGCCGGCGGGCCGCGTGGCGGCGCTGGCGGCCAAGCCGGGCTGGGAGCGCGTGCACTCGCAGGGCCGCGTGCTCGGCGACCGCTCCGTGCTGTACAAGTACTCCAACCCCAACCTGCTGCTGGTGGTCGCGCAGGCGCCGGACCCTGTACACAAAGGTACCTAGCGACATCTGTCGGTGTCGCTGGCGCCGGCGGGCCGCGTGGCGGCGCTGGCGGCCAAGCCGGGCTGGGAGCGCGTGCACTCGCAGGGCCGCGTGCTCGGCGACCGCTCCGTGCTGTACAAGTACTCCAACCCCAACCTGCTGCTGGTGGTCGCGCAGGCGCCGGACCCTGTACACAAAGGTACCTA
Organism: Pasiphila rectangulata; assembly: GCA_963082625.1. Taxonomy (NCBI): domain Eukaryota; kingdom Metazoa; phylum Arthropoda; class Insecta; order Lepidoptera; family Geometridae; genus Pasiphila; species Pasiphila rectangulata. The sequence continues at coordinate 3,621,063 of OY720244.1, read as the reverse complement.
GCGACATCTGTCGGTGTCGCTGGCGCCGGCGGGCCGCGTGGCGGCGCTGGCGGCCAAGCCGGGCTGGGAGCGCGTGCACTCGCAGGGCCGCGTGCTCGGCGACCGCTCCGTGCTGTACAAGTACTCCAACCCCAACCTGCTGCTGGTGGTCGCGCAGGCGCCGGACCCTGTACACAAAGGTACCTAGCGACATCTGTCGGCGAATGAAGGCAAGATATGTAGCGATTGGCGACATCTATTGACGAGTTTGTATCATAGATGATTTATGCAGCGTCAGCAACTGGTAATCATGCTGTACGGGACGCTGTAGTGCCTGGGACATTGTGTGATGGAAACAAAGGCCTCCTTTAAACCGAAAGGGGGTGATACTGAAGTTATCACGCATGATTACGTGTACTCACGTTATAAGCGTCTCTTGACCAGTGGCACTAACAGTTGATTTCCCGTCATTGTAGAAAGTCATTTACTGTTTCTAAATAAAGTAAAGTAAAAGTATCTTTATTGTACATTGATATTTTTTTATAAAATATGTAACACCTTGTTAAAACATGTATATAGTACATGCTTTAACCAGGTGTTACAAATTTAAGTCGGTGTTATTAGGCTACTTGGGCCACATAGCGACTGGATGCTGGGAAGTACAAAGGTAGCGGCGTCCGTTAATTTCCCTTCGCTTTAGAAAGTCTTCGCTGTCCTTACGTGGTTTGTGTCCGTTGGCTTTTCGGGCCACATTGCAACCCATACCATACATAAAGGTACGTAGCGATATCTTTTGACCAGTGAAGAGGCAACGACTAATGAATTCGATTAACGAAGGAAGTTACCCAGATACATATAGATACGTAGGGACATGCGACATCCGGGCCGAACGCCGCGCTTATGCTAGTTCTCGTCTCGCGGCCTTCGGAGGCGGCCACGAACGGTGCTCATGAAGAAGGGCCTCTAAATGGTCTACGCATCTGTTTTCTAAATGAAGCAAACATCCCCAGACATGGTGATAGCGGCGTGCGTGGACGGCGCGTCGGGCGCCGTGGTCAGCGCGCAGGCGCACCGGCGCGCGCGCGCCACGCCGCTGGCCGTGCACTTCGACAACTCCATCGCGTACGTGTACCACAACGACAAGCATCGCAGGACTGAAGTCGGTGAGTTATTGGATGTGTGTTTCGATCATTTTGCTTAGGAATTCAGTTGGAATAGCACGATTCCAACTAGTTTCGTGTTGTGATCTGTTTTATTTTATGCTGTTTTATTTAAAAAGATAATGTTTTTTTGAGATCTGGCAAATCCAAACTTGAACCGGTTATGTAGCCTATCCGTTCGAAAGTAGAACTTCATAAAATTTACCAAAAATAAAAAAGATATCTCCAGATGTCCGGGCAGGGTCTTCAATCTTAAATTAAATATATTTATTTATTAACATCATTATGCCGTGGGGTACCGGCAGTAGAATGTTACCCCTCCTCTCATGCTCATGGATGCAGTAAGAGCCTGTTAAGAGATACCGCTGGAAGATGGGAAGCAGCGTCTTTCCGTGTATCAACATCCCATACTGCCAAGCGTGGTGAGTATGGCAACTACCACTCATGGAGATTGAGGGGCAGTTCCTGCGAGGCCTGCGTTCATCAGTGAACGTTTTATGGCTGAAATGATGATTAAAATCATTTATTAACATAAAGTATGCATAAGTCTTTCTTGTGTGTTGTTGCATTGCAACAATTCATTTTCTTTCGAACCTTATATAAATAATAACTGATTATCAAATTGTACAGCAACGATGGAGCTATACGAAGGCAAAACCCGGTGGTCGGACGCGGGCACGCCGTTCAGCTCGCTGGCGGCCGAGCGCGCGCCGCTCACGGAGCGCCTCGCCTACATCCTGGCGGCCGCGCCCACCGCCGCCGCGCCCACGCGCACCGAGCGCAGTCTCACGGACAAACACGTGCTGCGTGAGTATGCATTGACAAGACCCGGTGGTCGGACGCGGGCACGCCGTTCAGCTCGCTGGCGGCCGAGCGCGCGCCGCTCACGGAGCGCCTCGCCTACATCCTGGCGGCCGCGCCCACCGCCGCCGCGCCCACGCGCACCGAGCGCAGTCTCACGGACAAACACGTGCTGCGTGAGTATGCATTGACAAGACCCGGTGGTCGGACGCGGGCACGCCGTTCAGCTCGCTGGCGGCCGAGCGCGCGCCGCTCACGGAGCGCCTCGCCTACATCCTGGCGGCCGCGCCCACCGCCGCCGCGCCCACGCGCACCGAGCGCAGTCTCACGGACAAACACGTGCTGCGTGAGTATGCATTGACAAGACCCGGTGGTCGGACGCGGGCACGCCGTTCAGCTCGCTGGCGGCCGAGCGCGCGCCGCTCACGGAGCGCCTCGCCTACATCCTGGCGGCCGCGCCCACCGCCGCCGCGCCCACGCGCACCGAGCGCAGTCTCACGGACAAACACGTGCTGCGTGAGTATGCATTGACAAGACCCGGTGGTCGGACGCGGGCACGCCGTTCAGCTCGCTGGCGGCCGAGCGCGCGCCGCTCACGGAGCGCCTCGCCTACATCCTGGCGGCCGCGCCCACCGCCGCCGCGCCCACGCGCACCGAGCGCAGTCTCACGGACAAACACGTGCTGCGTGAGTATGCATTGACAAGACCCGGTGGTCGGACGCGGGCACGCCGTTCAGTTACCTGTTAGTTGAGTGCTCCGCTCAAAGAGCGCCTGTACCTGTCGGCTGCGCCAACCGTCAAACTACGACAAACGCGGTTAATCAAAATCTGCATTATTCCAGTGGCCCTGTCGACGGGCGCGATCGTGGAGGTGCCGTGGATGTTCCTGGAGCCGCGGCGGCCCACGGCGCCCTCCGCCGCCGAGCGCGAGGAGGGCCTGCTGCCCTACGCGCCCGAGCTGCCGCTGCCCGCCGAGGGCGTCGTCAGCTACAACCTCACGCTGCACCGCGTGCGCGCCATCCACACGGCGCCCTCCGGCCTCGAGTCTACGAGCTTGGTGCTGGCCACGGGACTTGGTAAGTGTTACTGCCGTACGCGCCCGAGCTGCCGCTGCCCGCCGAGGGCGTCGTCAGCTACAACCTCACGCTGCACCGCGTGCGCGCCATCCACACGGCGCCCTCCGGCCTCGAGTCTACGAGCTTGGTGCTGGCCACGGGACTTGGTAAGTGTTACTGCCGTACGCGCCCGAGCTGCCGCTGCCCGCCGAGGGCGTCGTCAGCTACAACCTCACGCTGCACCGCGTGCGCGCCATCCACACGGCGCCCTCCGGCCTCGAGTCTACGAGCTTGGTGCTGGCCACGGGACTTGGTAAGTGTTACTGCTGGACGTGGGCCTCCGCAGGCGTCGAGACGAGCCGAAGATCCCACCTGATGTTACGATACATCTACCTATGGCAACTGCAACGCGGCGGTGATCACGTTCATGAAGCACGTGACCAACGCCGCATTGCAATTGCTTTAGCTGTATAAATATTGTGTACTAGTGAAAAATAAATTAATTTGTTATAATGCATGTATTTTAGTTAATGTAATTGTTTATTACCGTGTTAATTAATTAATTAAATAAATAAATTGGGCCCCTCACCCTGAGACACAGAGTCGTAAGGTCTCATGTGCAATCCAAACTCTTACACCTATCCGTAATTTCACCGGCCTCCTTACCCTTATAACTGGAACGCAGCAATCTAGACATTACTGCTTGCCTCATTTATTAAATACATCCATACAAATACTGCACGCACGGGTATCAAACGCGCAACCTCCCGCATCTCAAGCTACACGCTAAAACTCTTTCATGGATCACCGTTTCCTCCGGTGCTGCGACCAGATCTTCTACTCTATCAACATCTCAGCCGTTAGACGTTTATTCAATAGAGCGAAAAGCTACATAGAATAGTCAGCTTACAAAATAAAAACAAAACACATTTAAATTAAATAAAGCACATAGGTAATTGACTTCGTTCGCTCCGGAAAATTTTAGAACGACTAAGTAAGGGAGAGAAGCGAAGATGGTGAAGCTTTCACATTGTTACAATGTTATGCTTAATTTGATGTCCGCGAGAATATTGGATAGTTTGGATATTGCAAGATGACATCATTTCTTATCGCGATATTATTTTAAAACAACAATACTCAAGGGCTTCTTCGCTTCATGATTTCATATATTACTATATATATTTGTCTTCACGGATTCTTATTTATATAGAACTAATATTTATATAGCTAGTACTTCTTATTTGTTATTTTCTTTGATCCATATTGGATATATTTGATTTATATGGCTTTATACCACAAAAAAATTCTACTTTGAAATGTCTGTTTTTTTTATTTATATTTATTTCTGTTACTGCCAGGCATTCATATCATCTGTTTAATTTAACTTTAATATATGTCCTAAGTTTTATAAGTGAAAACTGTTAAAGGCTTAATTTGTTCTATTCCACTTACCATTTCTTTGTTATTATAAGCTGTTTGTTTTCCAAGCATCAATAAAATAAAATAAAAATAAATATCGCATCCAGTGGCAAGACAGGGCCTTTCTATTGAAATGATTAAATTAATGAACATCTCGTTTGACAGACCTATTCTACACGCGGGTAGCGCCGTCCAAGACGTTCGACCTCCTGAAGGACGACTTCGACTACTACCTCATCGTGCTGGTGCTGGCGGCGCTCGCGCTGGCCAGCTGCGGCACGCGCCACCTCGCCGCCAGGAAGCTGCGCAGGAACGCCTGGAAGTGCTTGTCGTAAGTAACGTGGAGGCGATGTAAGCTGCAGCTACTTGACGACACCGCTCCTGCGCGGCAAAAGATACAACATTCAAATGTCTTTGAGCTGAGCGCGCTCGCAGGGGCCACCTACCAGCCAGAATGCTGCTCAGAAACGCCTAGAAGTGCATGTCGTGAGGACGTTCTTTATGGATGAAGGTTGTTGCTACTTGGCAACACCGCTCCTTGACGGCAAATGGTACTATACTATACTATTATAGAGCCAGCGCTGACTGACGTCACGGCACGGTAAATTAGGATTGAACTTCTGGTCTAGTTATTTTTATCGTCGTGTATGTCGATAAGAGTTCTTATAAATTTATTTCGATACAATTTTACCGCGGTACTTCGTGTCATATCGCATGACTGCGAAGCACACCCTGACGTGCTACGTTAGTCAGCGCCGATTCTTATCCGGCGCATATTGAGTGATTTTAATTAAGTTGACCGAGTGCAAGATTTAGGCTGAAAGATTCGTAAAATGATGGCGACACGATTGCAAATGCTACGCTCAGCCGGATCTAAGTTACGATTTCTTGACGATTATTATAAAAATCGTAACTTTGGTGATTTTTACTAGATACAATTGTATAACGACTATAGGTACACACGGCTAGATTGCGGACTTTCTGTGAGCTGTAATTGTTTGTTACCATTGTGACGTCCTATATAAATAGCATTTTTGCGTTGTCGATAAGCTACAATTTTTTGGGTGTTTATCATTAATATAAATCGTTAGATACGCCCTCACCGGACTGAGACCGCGCCGTTGTGTTTCCAAACGATATGAGTGAGCTCACTCATGCAAGAAAGAGAAAGTAGTGTTTGCAAATAATGTGGGAGAAAAAGAGATAACACTATTTTTTCGGTACGCGTGGCGTGTTGCTCATTCAGTATTGTAAACACAATGCCAGAGTTTTTGGTGTGAGGGCTCATCTAACGATTTATATCAATGGTGTTTATGTGGGGAGATATAGTATTGCAAACATACATGTACGATGACTGCTTGATAGTTATCAAGTGTCGGATATTGCGTGTTTGATCCTGCCGACAAAATATATAATCGAATTGTAAGTACTTGTATTTTGGTGTTATGAGTTTTTATTATATAAAAAAAGGGCAGGTTTACATTTAACTGTCTTCAAATTCGTTCAAAGTCAAAGCAAGCCAGTCCTAATACTGCTGTAAAAATTGCGCACACTGGCTCCTGTCGGTGACCCAATGTAGACCTGGCCCTCGATTAATGTGCTACACTACTTTACTGCGTCGGTAGCAACGGGTTATCTGCACTAATATTTGGCCTGGAATACACGTAGGCCGTCATTTAATGCCATAGTAATGCAATCCAAACTCTTACACCTATCCAGTTTATCATAGTTTCGTGATTGTGTTAGTGAATGTTCACATAAGTATAAATACACAAACACATGTAAATCTCGTTAAAGTATTCCTATAGATTTGCAAACAATGCTATGGCTTGATTGTGACCTATGAGAAACAATGTAGTCCAAATAATATTGTAAAACATATATCACATTTGACCTGAAAACATGATCCTTGAAGCCAAAAGGTTTATTTATTCGAATAGGTTAATATATAATGGATCATGTTTGTAATCATAGTAAAATATTTAAAAAAAAATAGCTAGTGCAATTTAGATGATAAAATTATTTATTAAGGGTGGTTTGTATTGCGAGTTTTGTAACAAATTGTAAAGCCATTCCATTATAACACTTATAAAAGCGACCGCAACGTTATCTTTTATATTCTGGAACGAATATTTAACTAGTAAGTAAGTACTTACTAACCACTGAGCATTTAAAATGTCTATGTTAACAGACCGAATCTGAATTATTGTTATTCATCTCAACTCTTATTGTGCCCAAATAACTTAAAAATAATTTAAGTAGTGCCTATTTCTAACCTAGGAGAACTCTTGGAATGTTATTTCTAACACTTTTTTCTCTTGATCGCCTCCTGTTTTAAGCATATTTCACTTAAATGTAACATAAGACAGTTTCTGGTTTTGTTGGCATTTTTCTGATACAAAGTTGTTATTAATTTAGCGATAAGTTTAAAGTTATATGATATTTTGTTTGATTTAATATCTTTTGTTATATCTGTCTGTGAATACTGTTTCAAGCGAGGAAAATGTTTTATTTTAATTTTACAGCAAATTCTGCACTACCTTTTTGTCTTATACTTTCATGAATGTTGCAGTATTCAACGAACAATTAAATACATACATAATTTTGTTAAAATGTTACCAGTTCATGTAAGATTTTATAAATATGGCATGTAATGTAAATATTGTTGCTTCTGGATTAGGATTTTTGTAAAATAAAAACTCGCTCACGTTTGAATAGTGTATTAAAACACATTTATGTTAATAATAAGAACAAATATCTACAGTTGGTTATACATCATCATGATTATACAGCCTTACTTTTTGATCGTTTTAATCCCGTGAAGGGGTGATCCGGTACATGAAACACTATCGATTTGTAAAGATAAAATTAAAAAATAAAATTATATTTTCTTTTAAACTCGAATCAATTCTCGCATTAGTGAAAAAGCGATGCGAACCAATAGTAGTACCATTCAAACATGTGTTCACAGGTAGATGACATTCAAAGAGACCGACACTAGTACTGTAAAGGTCTATGACCTATTTCACCAATGACGCGTAAGCGCAGTCCACGTGGACTCATGAAAATTAGCCAATGCTAACTAAGCTCCGCCCCCAACTCCCATTTGATTGGCGATTTAAAATGCGAGCGAGCCGCGGCACATCTAAAAATAAATCAAATCAGTTTCTCTAAGACGTCATCGGTGGTGCATCACTGTTTAGTGTTTACGATCCTTGTCGAGCGAAAAAAATGACGTCACGTAATTACGTGTTCTCCAACCTGGAGTTCGTTGCAATGGTGTAATTTTACGCGAACGCGGATTACGATGCGCAAGCGGCTCGTCGTCTCTACAGCGAACCAAACCACCTGCAATCTTTACGACTGAGTGGTATACTCACCCAACCCGCAAATTCCATCTGGTCAGACAATTGTGGCGGCTACGCAGCGGCTGTTAGATCACGGACAATTCACCACACCGTCACATGCTCAGGACCGCGGTCGCCAACCCGTTTAGACACCCGAACTAGACGGGGAAATCCTGGAATACTTTGAACGAGATCCCAGGCGTAGTACAAATATGGCTGCAATTAGGAATAACGTGAGTCAATACTACGTTTGGAAGCTCTTGCATCATGAAGGACCCCATCCATAACTATTAAATAAATCAAAGGTTACTAGAGGTATGTAACAGACCTTTTTTCAAATCATTTGATAATTAATAACAAGAAAGTTTTATTTTCAAATCCATTGTAAATAATTTTGATTCCAAATTTTTAAATACGCCATAAATAGGTACCTACCTACTAGCAAATCTGTAGGAAATTATTTTTACTATTTACCGCTTTAAGCATAATTGTTTAAATTTAATTAGTTCCCATAATCTAGGCTAAAAATAATTATGACGGTCCTAAGCCCGTAAAAGTATGAAGGAAAATTTGGAATCAGCTGAGTGAGTCAATAACCTAGGTACGTTCATAAAGTGGGTGGAGTTTACGCACCGCCGTACAACTAACTCGTGACGCTACTACTGGTTTCATGCATTTTGCGAATATTACGTTATCACTTGCTAGTTTTTTCATTTTAAGAGATATGACGCTGTGTAAGTTGTTGATGGAAAGTATTATGTAAGTTAAACCACCTGTCCAAGGGATTAAAACGATCAAAATGTAAGACTGTATATGTAGTACACCTAACTAGTGTTATCACTTTTATTAATTAATTTATAATGGATGCGAGTTGGCAACATTGTACGGTTGAATCATATTTCAATAAGTAATGAAGAATTTGGTTTCTAAGGAACACGTTTTATAAAAAAAATGAATAAAGTTATTACTGCCACCTGATTATTTTTATTGACTCCTCTTCAGAATCAAACTTACAGACAGGTGGGATCTGTTTCTTAGGTAAAAAGTATCGTATTTTGTTACATGTGCTTGAATCATGGAACTTTAACGATAGAATGGTAATTTATTTTTTAGCCATAAAATCGGTGTCGGGTGACACTGGGTAGTTGTACGGATATTACGTTTTCGGCAAAAATGGCTTTTGTTAGCAACTTTTTTCCATTTAACGATTATTTTATACAGCTTTACTTTTTGATCGTTTTAATCCCGTGAAGGGGTGATCCGGTACATGAAACACTATCGATTTGTAAAGATAAAATTTAAAAATAAAATTATATTTTCTTTTGAACTCGAATCAATTCTCGCATTAGTGAAAAAGCGATGCGAACCAGTAGTAGTACCATTCAAACATGTGTTCACAGGTAGATAACATTCAAAGAGACCGACACTACTACTGTAATAGGTCTATGACCTATTTCACCAATGACGCGTAAGCGCAGTCCACGTGGACTCATGAAAATTAGCCAATGCTAACTAAGCTCCGCCCCCAACCCCCATTTGATTGGCAATTTAAAATGCGAGCGAGCCGCGCACTAAGGTCAGCACATCTAAATAAATCAATTCAGTTTCTCTAAGACGTCATCGGTGGTGCATCACTGTTTAGTGTTTACGATCCTTGTCGAGCGAAAAAAATGACGTCACGTAATTACGTGTACCTACTCCAACCTGGAGTTCGTTGCAATGGTGCAATTTTACGCGATCGCGGGTTACGATGCGCAAGCGGCTCGTCGCGTCGTCTCTACAGCGAACCAAACCACCTGCAATCTTTACGACTGCGTGGTATACTTACCAAACCCGCAAATTCCATCTGGTCAGACAATTGTGGCGGCTACGCAGCGGCTGTTAGATCACGGACAATTCACCACACCTTCACGTGCTCAGGGCCGCGGTCGCCAACCCGTTTAGACACCCGAACTAGACGAGGAAATCCTGGAATACCTACTTTGAACGAGATCCCAGGCGTAGTACAAAAATATGGCTGCAAATGCGAGGTATGTAACAGATTTTTTTTCAAATCATTTGATAATAATTATAACAAGTAAGTTTTATTTTCAAATCGTTGTAAATAATTTTGATTGCACATTTTTAAATACTCCATAAATAGGTACCTTCTAGCAAACCTGTAGGAAATTATTTTTACTATTTAGATTGTACCGCTTTAAGCATAATTGTTTAAATTTAATTAGTTCCCAGAATCTAGGCTAAAAGTAATTATGACGGTCCTAAGCCCGTAAAAGTATGAAGGAAAATTTGGAATCAGCTGGGTGAGTCAATAACCTAGGTACGTTCATAAAGTGGGCGGGGTTTATGCACCGCCGTACAACAAACTCGTGACGCTACTTCTGGTTTCATGCATTTTGCGAATATTACGTTATCACTTGCTAGTTTTTTCATTTTAAGAGATATGACGCTGTGTAAGTTGTTCATGAAAAGTATTATGTAAGTTAAACCACCCGTCCAAGGGATTAAAACGATCAAAATGTAAGAGTGTATAAAGAAATGTTGTAACCGGATCTCGAAAAATACTTGTAAAAGCGTTAGAGGTCTGTACCCTCCCCTTATCTTCTAGGGGAGATAGCGTTTGAAATAAGGAACACTGCATTTGTGGTTAAATTAGTGATAAATGCAATTAAATGATCTTCCTCGTATCACATTAGCACCATCATCTATCTTATATATATATATTTATAGAAAAAAAATTACATAATTTTTATTTTTCAATAAAAAAAAACAGACTTCAAATGATAAAATATGTGAAAAATATTACACGTGGCTTTGAAATTTGAGGGTTTCCCTCTATTTCCCCGGATTCCACAATCAGATCCTGACTTGGTTCCAATGGGACCAACTCAGAAGTGCACTCTTTCGAATAAAAATAATTTTAATAATCGGTCCACAATTGACGGAGAAATCGGTGAATAAGAAAAAAATATACAGTCGAATATAGAACCTCCTCCTTTTTAAAAGAATGAGATAAAAACTATTTTATTTTTTTGTTCATTGTTCAGTATATCAAACGCTAGTTACAAGTGAGCTAAGAAAATAATGCGGAAGAAATCCTCATGATTTAAAACAATGAGCGACATCCCAATCAGCGCCAAATAACAAAACAAAGTAACTCCAATTCATTTATTCTACGACACCATATAATCGAAGACGTGTTTGATGTTAGCGTCGTAGTCCGGGTCCCTCGCCTGGTACGGCGTGCCGACGAGCGGCTGCAGCGTGGCGCCGCGCGGCGCCGGCGGCTCGACGCGCGCGTCGTTGTTGGCGAGCGCGCGCAGGTGGTACCACGCCGCGCCGTATTCGTACTCCAGCATCTTCTTGAAGAAGTTCACCGCTGATTGCTGTGGAAATAACACAAATTCCAGTGTTAATTCGATCCTAGAACGCACATGAATAAAATTTATTTATTTATTTATTTAAGTTTATTTAAGTTTATTTGGGAAAACACACAGAACAATAATACAATCTAAATCTTAAATATAAAGTATTACACAATCCAATAAAGTTTCCACTAATTTTTAAAACTTATATACGAAGAATTGGTGGAAATTATGTTATACCTACCTAAACAAAACATAAAAAGTGTCTTATAATTGTGTGACTAAAGAAGGAATAATATATAATAACAGTATTAAATTTAAAATAAAAATTAAAAATTAAATTAGAATAAGGTTACACAGAATGCGATGAGAGTAGTTGATTTATAACTGCAAGCTTAAATTTAGAAAGAGAGAGGTCAAAAATATCTATATCAGAAAACATGTTATTGTTACAGTTCATAGATCGGTTCACAAAAGTATTAGACGCATATTTAGTTCGGTTTGTGGATGGCTGAAACAGTTGTTTATTCCGAGAACTGATTCGCGGGCATCTAAATCTTACTTTATTTAAAAGATATGGCGTGTCTATATGTCCATTTATGACTTTATATAGAAATGTTTGATCACGTAGAGTTCTTCTTTCACGTAACGGAGTTAAAGAAGGTAAGGGTAACTTATTCATGGCACATCTATATACTAAATGTTTGTAAAATTTGTTTTGCAATCTCTCAATTTGTTCAATGTAAACATTGTATTGAGGACTCCAAACAACAGAGGCATATTCAAGAGTCGATCTCACAAAACTGTTGTATAAAGTAATTAAAGTAGCGGTGTGTTTGAAGTCTTTACAAACTCTTAAAACAAAACCCAGCATACGAAAAGCTTTTTTAACGATTGTATCTACATGGACGTCAAGCAAAAGCTTGGAGTCCAGGCACACACCTAGGTCCCGCACCTCATAAACTCTAGCAATTGGTTGTTCATTTAAATAATAATTGTACTCTATAGGCTTTTTCTTTCGAGAAAATGTGATGACGTTACACTTTTTTGTATTTAGATACAGCCGATTGTCCTCACAATAGGCGCATAAAGCATTTAAATCTTTTTGAAGCTCTGCGCAATCGTTTGGAGTCTCGACTATTTTATAAATCTTTTTGTCATCAGCGTAGAGTAAACATTTTGAGTGCTTAAATATGAGTATAACGTCGTTTATAAAAACATTGAAAAGAAAAGGACCAAGGTGGGAACCCTGCGGAACGCCAGAGGGAACAGGAATAAATGAAGAGCAGAAACCTTTGACAGTTACTGCCTGACTCCGATCCCTCAAATACGAATCAAGCCAGCGTAAAAGATCGCCATGTATACCGATACCGAAAAGCTTCCGCACTAAAATATCATGACATATTTTATCAAAAGCCTTCGAGTAATCGGTATACACGACATCAACTTGAGCGCCATTGTCCATTGCATCATGTACATAATCTAAAAGCTCACATAAGTTGGACTCCGTTGACTTCTTACTCAAAAAACCGTGCTGTTGTTCGACGAAATGAGGTCTAACCATCGCAACTAAATTATCGTAAACAATGCGCTCAAATAATTTAGGTATAATACTAAGCTTGGATATTGGCCGATAGTTTGTAACGTTGTGCTTATCTCCATTTTTGAATATAGGCACAACAAACGATCTCTTCCAGATTTTAGGCATATTGCCATGTCTAAGAGATAAATTGAAAATTTTATAAAGTGGGAACGATAGTTGCTCAAAACAATTACGAATAAATAAAGGTGGAAGGCCATCAGGCCCTGCTCCCTTGTTAACATCTACAAGCCGTAAGTATTTGCGCACAGTAGCAAGAGATAGTTGCATTGATGACAAATTAATAGAGCCTTGGGGATTGTGGATATCAAAAGAAGGAAACACTTTAGCAACATTAGAGTCGAAAGCAGAATTAAAGTACGCATTAAACATTTCACATATTATCATGCCATTCGAAGAAGAAGTGCCACTGTAGCATAATCTTTCAAGAAGTTCGGCAGATTTTTTCTTAGATTTAATAAAACTCCAAAATTTTTTGCTACACTTAAGAATGTTGTTTTCTGCTACTTCAATGAATGAGTCATAACATTTGGATTCAAGAAGTTTTTGTCTTTCGCGAAGCATAGAAAAGCAACTGTAATCTTGAAACTGGCCGTATGTTTTCCACTTTCTATGATACTTTTTTTTTCTCTTTTATAACCTTAACTAAAGCTGGTGAATACCATACGGGAAACTTTGGAAGGTCTTTTACTATTTTTGTGGGCACATAGGTAGAAACTATTTTCTCAAGAATGGCATGAAAGGTAGTTGCAGCAGCTTCTACACATGTATTAGATAAACAAACGTCCCATTCAATTTCACACAGAGCTTCATGTATGAGGTTGTAATCTGCTTTTTGAAAAAGACGCACCAAACGAGTAGGTGGTTTTAAAACATCATTAGCTACTGAAGTCATGTCGATTTCAATTTCAATAGCAGGGTGGTGTTCATCCTCTTTTACCAATATTAGTTCCGGATGAGTGACTACACATTCAGAACTTGCCATAACTAGGTCGAGTTCTCTATCATTTTTATTAGCAATTAAATTATATTGTTGAAAATTATTTAACGATATAAAATTAGATATCAGTATAACAAGGTTACTAGGTGTTTCAGAAGAGAGACGAGCGGAATAGCTATTTTCTATGGGCACCCATAATGCGGAACGAATGTTAAAATCTCCCAAAATAAGGTAATGATCGTCAGGGAACTGGACTACAGTTTCAGATACTTCCTCATAAAATTGAGCCTGCGAGTCATACTGTGTTGCACATTGCGGAAAATAACAACAATAAATGCGATACTGTCTGATATTATGGCCGAAGGTAGTAATGAAACGCAGTGAAATTATGTCAGCGGAAGAGTTTCCACAAGATGGTGCGACAGAAACATCGGTAACAATGATTCCTTTTCGGATCGCAATTAATACGCCCCCACCTTTCCCGTCGACTCTAGAACTATAGTCTCTATCACAGCGGTAGACAACAAAACGACTGTCAAATAGTTCTGAATCATAAATTCCTGGCAGTAGCCATGTCTCACTGATACACACAATGTCGTGGTTAGACAGTAATATGTTTTTAAAGAATGGGATGGTTTTTGTTCTAAGACCACGAACATTTTGGTAATAAAGTGTTAGTTTGTCAACCATTATAAAGAGAAACTGCAATATAACATTTATATCTAACTATATCAATAAGATAGTACCCAACACAACCAAACAACAGTTTCAAAATAATAGCCATACCAATCATGAATTTTTTAACTATGTAAATAAAGTAGCTAGGAATTGTAACCATACCACAACCGAACCGTGACAGTGCTATATTGTTTTTGTGCAGAAAACTCTTATTAAATATTATGCTAAACAATTTATAAAGATTAAGTTTTTTATAAACCTTGTCATGTGAAAAAATATTATTCTTAAGAACAATACCGATCACAAAGCAAAGAATTAAATTAATATTATTTGAAAAATATAGCAGACAACAGCACCACAATTTACGAGCGATGTAAATAACAACGAAAAAATTCACTTTAAATACATAAACACAAATAATCGAACAGCCAATAAACAAATAAAAAAATAGTATATCTATTAATGCGTATGACCTTAAACCTCTGATTTCAGATATTTCATAATATAACCTTAATTTACAAAAATAAAACCATGGAACAAAAAAATGATGACATAAACTGTTACTTATTTGATTTTTTTTAAATCTTCTTCCGATCCTATATGTAAGACTGGGCTGGTATCACTTTTGCGCACGAGAATTGAGCAGTTTCGTACCCAAACATATTTGTATAATTTTTCTTTAGATATCTTCTTTGCACGCTGAAGAAGAGATTTATTAAACTTTGTCAAGTGCTCATTAAAGTATAGCTTGGAGTTATCTCTTCCAAAACCAACGTCTGCGGCTTTGAAGTCCTTAACTGCTCGCATCCTGGCCAAAAATTCATCCTTCCTATATCTCGACGTAAATCGTACGATAATTGGCTTCGGTTTTTTTATACTTTTATCCATTGGAGCAACTCGGGTGACGAAGTCAATATCAGTATGGTTATTTATTGAAAAGTCACCAACTTTGGCAATTTTTGAGATAATTTCAATTAAGTTTTCGCCCTTTGTTTCTGGAAGGCCAACGATTTCGACGTTAGAGCGCCGCACCCATTGGTCTTTATCATTCAAATCTCTTTGGAAAGATTGTAATTTAGAATTAACATCGGCGATAAATATGTTAGTATCAGGTATTGATTTGAGTTGACCAGATATTTCACAGATTTTTTTCTCCATATCCTCATATTTATCATTTATGAATTTAACTGATTCTCTAAGGGAAGAGAATTCATTCTTTAAATCTTTTAGGGATGTTTCAAAACCAGACACAGCCTGCTTTATTTCTTCTCGTATTATATGTCTTACTTGGTCCAGCGGAACAACCTGCATCTCTGTATTACATCCCCCCTTTAGCTCTCGTTCTTTCGATTTAGAGCGTACGGTTCTAATAGTAACATTTGAGGAATCGCCAGCAGGTCTCGACTTTGTAGAGGCACGTACAGGGGTGTCATCTTTGTTATCTCGAGGAACCCGCTGCTTACAGTGTGGGCAAAGCCAGGATGATCTAAAGTCAGAGTCGGGCACCCCATCCTTTTGCGGCAAAACACATGCAATATGGTAGTGATCCTTGCACGACATACAGGTCAAGAATAGTTTTTTACTGTCTCGAGTATTAAATGGCTTATGGCAGCAAGTATACTCCATTCTGCAGAGCAAACTTTATTGTTTCCAACTCACTCTATAATTCGCCGACTGACGTCACACCTTCGTTGGCACAGTGCGTAGTACCTGCTACCTCGATGCGGCAGCCCCAGGCTCGATCCTCACCAAAGGCAACTTTGTGCAAGTTTGTGCACAAAATTTCAGCAGCAAGTGGGGTCCAAAAATCAGCATTGAGCAAGACAGAGTGTGCAAAATGTGTCTCACCGATCCTGCATCCCTCTCGCCACGCCCACTGGGAGGAGCCTGCCGTTCAAATTGTCAAGGAAGAAACGAGAGCGACCGACAATCGCCGTCAGCCAATTAGAAAATAACTTCAAATATAAATTAAGCACAGAGAATGCGTCCACCAAGTTCAACGATCTGAACTGAACTGGAAAATCATCAATTATTAAACTAAAGCGCACATAAAACTTCTAAAAGTAACGAGATTCAACATAGTTACTTAAATAATGAGTAGAATTTGTCATACTAGTTTTTGTTGTCTATAACGGTAAAAGTAAATGAAATTTCTTGTATGCACGCTTTAGAGGCGTCAAAGTCAATAAGCGTTTATTCAATAGAGAAGAAAGCGAAGAATAGTCAATTTACAAAAGAAGAACAAGACACATTTAAATTGAATAAAGCACACAATTGAATTCGTTCGCTTTAGATAACTTTTTTTTCCAAGTGAGTGAAAGAAGCGAACAAGAGACCTCACTCTTTCACTTCTATAAATTGTTACAATATTTGTCCACAAGCAAATATATTACCTACAATAAACTGACCTTATTCGAGTATTACCAACATAGTTATCATAATTCAGGATCTCCACACTAACACAGTACACTCGCAAGCGTAGTGTAGGACGCCCACCGGTTAGATGGAGTGTGGATTTGCAAAAGGCAGGGACGCTGGATGCGGCAAGCCGAAGAAAAAGTAAAATAGCTGAAATTGGGGGATGCCTGTGACGACGGAACTGACAGCAACGGCAGCGATTTACGCTGCTTTTTAGACAGAAAGGCGTCCACACAGCCCATGGCCTCTTGCAATCCCTAATCTTGCTGTCCCAAGTCTTTCGTGAATCTCGGCAACGCAGTGACTTGGGGCGAGTAGAGTCAGGCCTACTGTGATGCCGTAACGCTCCACATTATTCAAGTATTACTTACATAGTTAGCATACTTTCAGAATTGCGGGAAGCGTATGATGATAAGACTGACCTGCAGCGGTTTAGGTTGCTTCTTAGATAGATACGCGTCCACACAGCCCATGGCCTCCTGCAGTTCCTCATCCTGCAGCCCCAGGTCTCTGGCGAGTCTCGGCAGCGCGTCCAGCGCAGTGACTTGGAGCGAGTAGGCCTGACTGCTGCGGTAGTGCGAGCCGGTGTCTTTGAGAAGGCTGTCTTTGGCGGATTTGTGGAGGAACTTGTACATTTCTGGGAGGACTTCTCTGTGAAGAAATAAATGTTTTGTAAAACGACATTGCATGTACCTAACATATTTTTGATCCCAGACATGCATCTGAGGTTGAGTGTGATTTTATTCTCACGCAAAGCTACTTTTATTTTGAAGAGTATATAAGTGTATATACGGATCGCAAGCTTGAAATGGAGATAGGCAGGGCATGTTGCCAGGCAAGACGACAGCCGATGGACCAAGGCGGTAACAGAGTGGCTTCCGATGGGAGCGAGACGGCCTCGAGGCAGACCACCTGCCAGATGGGCGGACGATCTGGCCAGGGTTGCCGGACGACAGTGGATGAGACTTGCACAGGACCGTTTACGTTGGCGTGCTGAAGAGGAGGCCTATACCCAGCAGTGGGTGTCAACGGGCTGATATGATGATGATATACTACGTGCAAAACAAAAAGTAACTCAGTGAAAGTTAAACAATTTTATTTCTAATAGTTGTTTGATTTGATAGTTAATTGACCTTATAGGGTAAAAGAACCTACTAATTCACTTTAAGATCCAAAGCACAAACCATCACTATCATCGTCCGTAGCCCGACTTCACCCGCTGCTGTGTATAGGCCTGTTTGTGCTATATTTCACGGTCCTGTGGCAATCTAATCCAGGTCAGTCGTACAAACCAATCACCAATTCTAACACGATTGCAATGGCAGACCAGCCTAACCGTCAACTTTGGCTCTGTGTTTCCTATTATGCATAACTATAATACTATGAAGAATTATAAATACTGCCATCAAGCAGTAATGTTTGCATTGCTGTGCTCCATTTAAAGAGTAAGGGGCGGTTAAATTACGGGCACATAGGACCTTTAACTCTTACGTAAAGGTGACAGGCGCAATTAAATGGAGCGTTGGTGTTTGGTAAACTTTATCACGGCATTGCAAAATAAACATTGTTACGGATAGTACATACTTGACCGTCCGACTCCTGATGAAGTCCTTGGACAGCGCAGCTAGCGTCACCAGCAGCTCGAACGCGCGCCGCAGCAGCACGGGGTCGCGCGCCCGGAAGCGCGCCACGAGCGGCGCCCAGGCGGCGTGCACGAGCGGCAGCAGCGCGTGCTCGCGCCCGGCGAGCAGCGGCAGGCCGCGGCGCAGCACGCGCATGGCGAGGATGGCGCTGTCGCGGTGCGGGGAGGTTACGAAGTTCACGCTCCGTTTGAGGATGGTTAGCGTCACTTTCACGTGCTGAGGTAGCGGTGTGTTTTCTTCTGCAATGTGAAGTTTTCGTTAGAAAAAGAGGTGGTTACGATTATCAGTTACTAAGATGACTGACTTAACTAGTATACATAGAATGGCTATGCATTGGGTGCTATTATATTTCATAAATGTAAGTTAGGTAGTAGACCTCACTACAAAACTTTACATACAAAATATCACATACAAAACTGCCGACAAATCATAATTTGTCGGCAGTTTTGTATTTAAGGTAATAAAATTAATATAATATAATTGTTACAGTTTTGTATTTAGGTATTTAAAATATTTTGTGCGCACTAACGTTACACAAGAACAGGTGTGGGCACTGCGGCTAGTGCATGAGTTAATATGTAACTTTAGCTGTGTAAGCTTTAAGGTCGTGAAAACACGTGTATACAATTTTATATGTATTGAGCGTAAGTAGATTTCTCTGGAGCCATTGAAACATTAGTGTCACACCAAGTTCAGCTGATTTGCACACCTCTGACCAGTTAAGCCCAAAAATGATCGCAGTGTCGTCTGCATAACAAAGGATGTCGGCATTGGGAATATTGATTGTTGGATATATCGTTTATGTAGAGAAGAAATAAAGTGGGACCAAGAATACTCCCTTGTGTCCCCCGAAACGAATTTCCTGAGAACTACTGATGTTTTGGCAGATCTTTACACACTGTCTCCGATTCTTTAAATAACTGCTAAACCAATCCAAGGCGACTCCTCGAAAACCAGAGACCTCCAGTTTTTTGAGCAGGATAGGAACAGAGACAGTGTCGAAGGCCTTTAATATATTATTTAAATATTCGAGTTAAAATTATTACGTGAGTAAATTCCCGTAAAAATGAAGTAAATAGTTTGTCTAACGTTAGTTTTAAAAGTGAAAAAAAAGTGTTCATCTGAAATAAATAACATTTAGATAAATATTTTTATAACAAATACAAAGCTAAGCTTTTTCAGTGCGTGCTTATTTGCAGGGTTTGTATACGTAGGTAAAATCGATGAAACAATGTTTTTTTTATCTTAAGCTAGCTTAACTTCCTCCGCCTCGCACCCTCGCAGCCCTGAATAAACTTCTTGACCAGAACCCTGACTGTGATATTTTTGCTGATGAGTGGAAGAAGATTATGTTGGTATACATGAGGTTTTGGGAGATTTAAGAATGAATGTGTGATTTGAATCTGTATGTAATTAATATTTTTAGTATTGCAACTGTTTATTAATAATCTCATTAATTAGTGTAACTGATTTATATTTGTAAGTCGTGCTAATTAATTAATTGTATAAATAAATAAAATAAATAAAGTTTAAGGCGCAGGCCAACGAATTATGCCCATCGATTGTTAAAAATGCTCATATAATAGTTCTATCTACAGTTCCCAAACA
Source organism: Pasiphila rectangulata (assembly GCA_963082625.1). Lineage (NCBI taxonomy): Eukaryota > Metazoa > Arthropoda > Insecta > Lepidoptera > Geometridae > Pasiphila > Pasiphila rectangulata. The sequence continues at coordinate 3,601,050 of OY720244.1, read as the reverse complement.
AGTGATCGACACACCTGCGACCTGGTCGTCGTACTCCAGCACGTGTTCTTCCTTCCTGTGCATGTCTTCCTCGTACATCTCCTGCAGGCTCTGGCCGCCGGCGTCGCTGTCACTGAGCAGCCTCTCCGCCGCCTGCGTCTCGCGCACGTACTCGTTCAAACAAGTGACATACACACCTGCGACCTGGTCGTCGTACTCCAGCACGTGTTCTTCCTTGCTGTGCATGTCTTCCTCGTACATCTCCTGCAGGCTCTGGCCGCCGGCGTCGCTGTCACTGAGCAGCCTCTCCGCCGCCTGCGTCTCGCGCACGTACTCGTTCAAACAAGTGACATACACACCTGCGACCTGGTCGTCGTACTCCAGCACGTGTTCTTCCTTGCTGTGCATGTCTTCCTCGTACATCTCCTGCAGGCTCTGGCCGCCGGCGTCGCTGTCACTGAGCAGCCTCTCCGCCGCCTGCGTCTCGCGCACGTACTCGTTCAAACAAGTGACATACACACCTGCGACCTGGTCGTCGTACTCCAGCACGTGTTCTTCCTTGCTGTGCATGTCTTCCTCGTACATCTCCTGCAGGCTCTGGCCGCCGGCGTCGCTGTCACTGAGCAGCCTCTCCGCCGCCTGCGTCTCGCGCACGTACTCGTTCAAACAAGTGACATACACACCTGCGACCTGGTCGTCGTACTCCAGCACGTGTTCTTCCTTGCTGTGCATGTCTTCCTCGTACATCTCCTGCAGGCTCTGGCCGCCGGCGTCGCTGTCACTGAGCAGCCTCTCCGCCGCCTGCGTCTCGCGCACGTACTCGTTCAAACAAGTGACATACACACCTGCGACCTGGTCGTCGTACTCCAGCACGTGTTCTTCCTTGCTGTGCATGTCTTCCTCGTACATCTCCTGCAGGCTCTGGCCGCCGGCGTCGCTGTCACTGAGCAGCCTCTCCGCCGCCTGCGTCTCGCGCACGTACTCGTTCAAACAAGTGACATACACACCTGCGACCTGGTCGTCGTACTCCAGCACGTGTTCTTCCTTGCTGTGCATGTCTTCCTCGTACATCTCCTGCAGGCTCTGGCCGCCGGCGTCGCTGTCACTGAGCAGCCTCTCCGCCGCCTGCGTCTCGCGCACGTACTCGTTCAAACAAGTGACATACACACCTGCGACCTGGTCGTCGTACTCCAGCACGTGTTCTTCCTTGCTGTGCATGTCTTCCTCGTACATCTCCTGCAGGCTCTGGCCGCCGGCGTCGCTGTCACTGAGCAGCCTCTCCGCCGCCTGCGTCTCGCGCACGTACTCGTTCAAACAAGTGACATACACACCTGCGACCTGGTCGTCGTACTCCAGCACGTGTTCTTCCTTGCTGTGCATGTCTTCCTCGTACATCTCCTGCAGGCTCTGGCCGCCGGCGTCGCTGTCACTGAGCAGCCTCTCCGCCGCCTGCGTCTCGCGCACGTACTCGTTCAAACAAGTGACATACACACCTGCGACCTGGTCGTCGTACTCCAGCACGTGTTCTTCCTTGCTGTGCATGTCTTCCTCGTACATCTCCTGCAGGCTCTGGCCGCCGGCGTCGCTGTCACTGAGCAGCCTCTCCGCCGCCTGCGTCTCGCGCACGTACTCGTTCAGCTGACAACAAATTGGCTAGTTATGTTTTTGTTTAAAGTGTAAACCCACACTAAGGTATCATTATAGAAATGAAAAATGCAATCAAAATTTGCTTATAAAATTAACTAAAGCGACATCTCTTCACTGCTACTGACTACTGGTTGTCGGACAGTGGGCAAGAAATATCTCTAAGAATTTCTGCTAGATGTCGCCACTCGGTTTGAAACCGATAAAGGCAGTCAAGATTTTCGACCCGACGGTTAATTGCTCCGTGGCCGAACGGTTAAGGCAGCCTGCGTTGAAGGTGTTCGTCTGAACGTTACGGGTTCGAGTCCCGTCGGAGACAAAATTTTGATTGCATTTTTCATTTCTAAAATTGGCTAGTTGTTAGCCTTACTGTTTGAGTCGACTGTATTTAGAATGGTGGCTGGTTCGAAGGGAAGATTGCAGTTAAACTCCGTAGCACTTTAACTTTAGTTTATTGTCAAATAGCACATGTCTGACAAATAGACAACATGTGGAGCACGTAATTGCGTAGAAGTTAATTGTAAAACGTAATGTCATAGACCACCGGATGTGGCCTAGAGCACACTAAACAGGAAATCTGTTTTGTTCCATAAACAACTTTGTTGGGTAATATTATAAAGCTGAAAGTTTGTTTGTATAGATGTATGGATGTTTGTTACCTCTTCATGCAAACTAGCCTGCGAATTGAGCTGAAACTTTGCACACCTAATGATGTTAAACAAGACTGACACATAGGCTACTTTTTATCCAGGTTTTTTTACGCATGCGAAGCGGCGGTTAGAAGCTAGTATGCGAATGCCATTTCTTTTATATTTCTTGTAAATCGTAGTGAGGTCTGGCAGGGGAATGTCGCCTCTACTCTTTTGCCCGTGGATGCAGTAAGAATCTGCCATTAAATAGCTCCCAGAAGATGGCCGTCTTTCGTGTATTAACATCCTATACTGCGCTCGCCAAATCGCCTGCCAAGGGCGGCGAGTATGGCAATAATCCCCTCTTAATTTTAATGTCGAAGCTCACGGGCCACCGGCCACAACCACAAAACGCCGCCACCGGCATATTTCCTGTAGTTTTCATACATTTTATATGGACGACGATTTGTAGCGTGTGGCGGCCACCGGCGTGCGGCGAGTCCATAAAATGTATGAAAACTACAGGAAATATGCCGGTGGCGGCGTTTTGTGGTTGTGGCCGGTGGCCCGTGTGCTTCGACACTTAGAGATCCATGAGGGAGGCCTATGTTATGATGAAGATGATTTCTTGTTGATGGGGCATAAGCTACTTTGTTTTCACATGTTTGTGTTGGAACATCTTTTTTAGGATACAGGTGTGAAGCCGTAGTCCTAAAGTGAATAAACACATCTCAAACAGACTGAATCTACCAAACGAACCCAAGTCTATAAACTAACACTACACCCCATTCTTCCATTCAAATCATCTCCATCCAAAGGTTGTCTGGAAGAAATCGCTCTAAGCGATAAGACCGCCCATTGTGTATTTCTGTTTTTTTTTGTAGTTTAAGTTAATTTTAGTTATTTTTGTTTTTATTTTCTGTATGATTTACACAATAAAGAGTTTTATCTATCTACCTAACTAGTAGGTATTTAAAGCACATAAAAGTAACCTGATAAAAGTTACATCTGCCTAAAAACGCGCCTAGGACAACACACAGAATCGCCTTAGTGTGTTACTTAACTTATTATTTTTTAAACTAAATGTATAATTGTAATTAGAATCATGTATTTGCTACAGAATAAATGCTTTATTTTTCTTCAAAAGAAAATAAGTATTCTTCTTTTTATTTTTGAAGTAAAAATAGAAGTGGACAGGTTACATGACAAGAGACATAAAAATGGAATGAACAAACATTTTATCGTAATGGCAACCACGTGATGGCAAAAGAAAACGAGGAAGGCAAATTAGAAGATGTAGAGACGATATCCTGGCTATTTGTGGATCAATTTGGACAAGACAAGCGTGCAATCGAGATGTAATTAACTAAATCAGGGGAAAGCCTAAGTAAGTACTTAAAGAGAAATAAATAAATTTTTATTTAAAAAAAAATATGAAAAGAGCAAGAAGAGGCCTACGTGTCACAAGACACGCTAGTTACCAAAACCGGGAAACAGTGAGATGCGATCGAATAAGTTTATAATAGTTAAGTTACTTCTTGTTTAGTATTTTAGCAATAATTAATTAAATAAAAGTACTTTATAGTTCAAGTTACCTCTGCGAGCAGATCAATGTCCTCCGCCTTGTCGTCGGCGCGCTCGGCGCAGGCGCGCGGGAACCACCTGCTGATGCAGTCCACGAACGTCAGGAACACTTGCAGGTAAGCGGAGAGGTTCTTCTCGTAGTACTTATCACAGCTTTGGACGAGGACCTGGAGGGATTGCACAAAATAAAATAAATAGTGCTGGACAATTCACAAAGCTTCATCTAGCCCTAAGCTAAGCAGAGTACTTAAGAGACTGTATGTTATGGGTACTCAAATCGAATGCTTCTTTCCCTCACTTGGAAAACAAAGTTTTCCGAAGCGAACGAATTCAATTATGTGCTTTATTAAATTTTTTGTGTTTTGTTATTATTTTGTAAACTATTCTGAGTAGCGTTTTGCTCTATTGAATTAACAGTTATTGATTTTGATTTTTTGGTAATATTTATTAATTTAAACTTCTAAGAAAGTATAAAATAAGCGCAATCTTGAAGACCTTAGCTGCCTGCCGTGCTAGTCAAAAACTATCGTACGGCAAGGCAATGTCTCTCCAATCACGCGTTAAAATGTCCACTACTGAACACAGGCCTTCCTCGTGTATCTCCATGAGGGGTAGTTGCCATACTCACCACGCTTGGCAGGCGGATTGGTGAGCGCAGTATGGGATGTTGATACACGGAAAGACGCTGCTGCCCATTTTCCGGAGGTATCTCTTAGCAGGCTCTTACTGCATCCACGGGCATGAGGAGGGGTAACGTTCTACTGCCGGCACCCTACATGACATCAATCAAACTGCTTTTTCTTAAGGTAGCTTATAAATACGACACCACCGTCAAGAGGAAGGACCGAATACTCGAGTATAGCATTTGTTTATTATTTTGCCAGGTGGGAGGCACGGTCCCTTTATTTACAAGAACTTACATCTTCCACGATCCCGTACATGCAGTCGAGAACGCTGGCGCCGCTGTACTCCAGCACCACGGCCAGTATGTGCAGCGCGGCCTCCCGGCGCCATGACTGGAGAACAACGAGATCGTATCATATTCATAAGGGAGCAAAATAATATTTTTACGGCGAGGGCGCTTTTTTGAATCCCGAGCGAAGTGAGGGATTTTTTAGTAGAATCCTGAACGTAGCGAGGGATTCAAAGTATGTCGCCCGAGCCAAAAATATATTTTGCGCCCGCGTGATACACTCTACTTTTCATCAGCCTCTATGAGAAAATAAAAGGTTAGAACTGAATGTGGATTTTAGCATTGAGTAGGTACTCTAAAGAGTGGAAGGTTGTTTAGTTTTGGCTAAGTACTAGAAGTAGGCAAAAACAGAGATTCTGAAAAATTCTTGGCGCCTCTTGCATTTCTCCATTCAATAAAATTACCATAGACTTTCATATTTCTCCAGGGATTTTGCAGGTAATAGATTATCCATCAATTTCTTGCGTCAGTTCTAATACTTTCAGGATAACTCCTGAAAGTATTAGAAATTATTAGAAAGTATTAGAATTAACATTCTATACTTTCATTGTCACTTGAAGAACTCATTTTTCAAAACAAAGCCATGAATTTCTAACAATCCGTGAAAATTGACGAAAACGCGGGCTGTAGTTCGCGCGTTTTTAATTTGATTCTTTTTTTTTATTAAGCCGGCTGCGCGACTATGGGCCGTCGTACCAGCCAGTCTTTATTCAAACAATATTTGCGTTCGATTTATTTGAGCTGAACACTAAGATGTTCCAAATTCAAAAAGTGCGCGGCAAAGATAACTGCGGCGCACTTATAGATGATTTAAAAACTCATTACTGCCCGCTAAAAGATTCTTATAGAAAACACCACCTTTGGGTGCACTTAAAAGGCGAACCAAGTTGTCCTTTTCGAATAGATGGGATGAAAACATTATTATGAACTATTATGAACCATTTGATCTTAATTAATATTATGTTTAAGTTTAAAATTTATGCATTTCTTTGTCGCTTTGGTGTTTTGTTATACTGTCATGGCAATGTAAATATGAAATAAATAAATTATAATTTAGCTATTGTTTTAATTTGTAATTGTATATATTTGTATTATATAAATCAATTTAATATTTGGGTGCTTTGGCGCAAGCTGTTAGCCCATCTGTGTATGTTTTAATAAATAAATTAATGCATAAAAATGCATCTTCAGGTCTTCCGAAAATCTCTCCATACATAGAAAATAACAGAAAGGCAGGAAGCCTTTCTTTCCGGGAATAACGCTCGCAGCGTTGCGGCCGAAGTATACTGGTGAACAGTTTTTATAAATATTGCTTTGTTTAATTAAACTACAATATCTTTTAGAATTTTCTTATAATGTTGTACTATGCGTATGTTATAGAAAAAAAATAAAAGGACGTCGTTAGGTCGACATTATTTTTGGCGAATTAATTTTGCTAAATATTTTCAGTATCATGGTCTGATTGCAACCTCTCAGTTTTCGGTAGTTGGGGTGACGCCCTGCAATTAAGTTTTACAAGTAAAAACTATTATACCAGGCTGTTATATATTACCAGGCTGTTAGTGGGTATGCATGTTGCACTAACAGCCTGGTTCCCCCTGCATGTGCATAATTAGCGGGCGGGAGGGCGGTGCATATGCATCTCAGCATTAGCGGAATTAAAACTAGATATTTTCATTGTTTGTCATAATAATATGGATTTCCGCAAAGTAACGCCTGATTCTATTAATTATAAGTAAAAACTATTTAATCAATCAATTAAATTAACTTAATTTGTTGTAAGTATATTACATTCCACTTCTATGTTTTATAAGCTGTATGTTTTCCAGGCATCAATAAAATAAAATAAATCAATAAACGCACCTTCTTCAGGCTGACTGTGATCTGGTTAGTGAAGTAGTCTGCGTTGGCATTGATGAGTTCGCCCACCGAGCGGTGGCCGCACGCGCTCGCTATCGCGTTGATGGCCTTCAGCCCAGCTAGATGGAGCAGCTCGTATTCGCTGCCTGGAAGCAAATAAATTACGATTGTTTACACGTAACGCCAGAAGGGACGTTTAAAGTGCAAGTCCAAATAAGGCTGTAGTTAACACATAACGCCATAAGGGACTTTTAAAGCGCAAGTCCAAATAAGCCTTGGCCTTGTACTTTAAAAGGTAGCCCAGTGTGCGGGCCATTATCGCCACGCTAGCACGCTAGTTATTGCGATAGTAGACTAGGACCTTGGTGAGCTATTTCAATAGCGCAAAATAACCAACTGACACTGATTCTTTTTCAGTCAAAATTTTGCTGAAGTTTTCTTAATGTGATCTATCAAATGATGAGCAAAAAGTGCCAGGCTGACGATGATGTTCTAAAAATTCACCAACTCTCTTCAGCACTAGACAGTGTCCTATAGATTAAGGCTAGTACTCCAGCCGCAGTATTTTAGCTACGATCGCCACGCCCTCTGTGAGTAGGCACGATAGCACGAGGTTGTTCTGTGCCTCGAGAGATAGCTGGTGAGTTTGGTAAAATGTTTTAGTAGACTAATACATTTTACCAAACTCACCAGCTATCTCCAGCAGAATACAATGTCGTAGATTTTTAAGGCTGGTACCCCATCACTGTCTCCTATATACGATCGCCACGTTCTTTGTGATCAGACAGGATAACACGAGGTCGTACTGTGCCTTGCCCACTGTTAGGACTATGTGGGTCGCGCGGCTAGAAGTACCTTTACATTACCAAACTCACCAACTCTCTCCAGCACAAGGCACAGAGTCCTCAGCAGATAGGGCTGGTAGCCCGCGCCCAGCCTGCCGGCCACGACGGCCACGCCCTCTGTGAGCAGGCACGAGCGCACGAGGTTGCTCTGCGCCTCGCCCGCCGTGGCCGCCGTGTGCGCGCGGCTAGAAGTACCTTTACATTACCAAACTCACCAACTCTCTCCAGCACAAGGCACAGAGTCCTCAGCAGATAGGGCTGGTAGCCCGCGCCCAGCCTGCCGGCCACGACGGCCACGCCCTCTGTGAGCAGGCACGAGCGCACGAGGTTGCTCTGCGCCTCGCCCGCCGTGGCCGCCGTGTGCGCGCGGCTAGAAGTACCTTTACATTACCAAACTCACCAACTCTCTCCAGCACAAGGCACAGAGTCCTCAGCAGATAGGGCTGGTAGCCCGCGCCCAGCCTGCCGGCCACGACGGCCACGCCCTCTGTGAGCAGGCACGAGCGCACGAGGTTGCTCTGCGCCTCGCCCGCCGTGGCCGCCGTGTGCGCGCGGCTAGAAGTACCTTTACATTACCAAACTCACCAACTCTCTCCAGCACAAGGCACAGAGTCCTCAGCAGATAGGGCTGGTAGCCCGCGCCCAGCCTGCCGGCCACGACGGCCACGCCCTCTGTGAGCAGGCACGAGCGCACGAGGTTGCTCTGCGCCTCGCCCGCCGTGGCCGCCGTGTGCGCGCGGCTAGAAGTACCTTTACATTACCAAACTCACCAACTCTCTCCAGCACAAGGCACAGAGTCCTCAGCAGATAGGGCTGGTAGCCCGCGCCCAGCCTGCCGGCCACGACGGCCACGCCCTCTGTGAGCAGGCACGAGCGCACGAGGTTGCTCTGCGCCTCGCCCGCCGTGGCCGCCGTGTGCGCGCGGCGGGCGCGGGGCAGGCGCGGCTGCGCGATGCTGATGTCGGTGTAACGCGTCTCTATTGCGCCTTCGTATAGGTCTGTGAGTATGAGAATTCAATAATTATATGGCACTTTTTCACATAAGCACTATCAAGCCTTAAGCTGGCCGTTCGTGGCGTGATGAGATGCCTCATAAATTAATCGCAAGGTTGTTGCTAAAATGTCAATAAATACCAGCAGAGTCATTCCATCTCGCACTAGCTGAATAGTGACCTCTTTGTCACTTTCAGTTTTATGTTCATTGTTAATAAATGATGTCAATATAAACAAATCTTAACAAAAATCGGACCCCCTTAACTCAATGTGGCAACTTATAATCTCACTTATGGATCTCACAGATCAAGAGGGGGAATGGCGTTGGAGATACACGGAAAGACGCTGCAGCTCATCTTCCGGAGGTATCTATTAGCAAATTCTTACTGCATCCACGGGCAATAGAAGAAGAACATGCTACTGCCGCCACACAAGGGCAAAAAGGACATCTGAAATTGCCAGTAAATTCACAATTCAGATCGGACTAACCTGGCACGCTGTCCTTTGTCCAAGCTCGAGGATTGTAGACCGTCACGTCCAGTGTCTCGTCCTTAGTCAATGGGGCGTCCCCGCTGTCCACTTCAATGGGGGAGTACCAGACGTCTTCTTCTAAGTACGTGTTGAGGATGCGACGGGCTAGGCTGACGGGGGCCTTTTTGTCTGGGAACGAATTACATACGTTAAAATCTATGCTTCGTCGTTCGTTTCAGCCGTAAAACGTCCACTACTGAACACAGGCCTCGCTCATGGATCTCCATGAGGGGTAGTTGCCATACTCACCACGCTTGACAGGCGGGTTGGCGAGCGCAGTACAGGATGTTGGTACACGGAAAGACGCTGCTGCCCATCTTCAGGAGGTATCCCTTAGCAGGCTCTTACTGCATCCATGTGTATGAGAGGAGGGGTAACATTCAAGTGCCGGTACCCCACGGCATCTATGCCCAATCTATGCTAATTTGTGTTAATTTATGGTATGCGTAGTATGAAGTACTAGCAAGGCGCTAAGCGCGCAGTGCGTCCGGTTTCGTGAGTCCAGAACGTTCCAGAAGTAAATGACTTCTGCTGCTCGGGAGGTGTCTAGCTATGCTCTAAGCGTCTTTTACTGCGTACGTAACCCAAGTGGTAGTCGTTGTTACCTATCTACTTAAATGTCTGTACCTGCGTATTATCATGAATCGTAGTCCGATAAAGTATAGTCACTCACTACAGTCGAAAACTATTACCTTCCGTATTATGTGTTCCGTTCGACGTCCGAAGTCCTTTATGAGAGTACCTTGTCATCGTTCCACACAATACCGTAAGATGTCGCCTTTTCCGCTACGTGTAACTGCACCCGAACGCCCCCAGTAGCCATTTCTGGAACTAATTTACCTCTACAAGCCACCTAGAACTTTCGCCATTGTTGCGTTGTCCTTCGAACTGCGCGCAAAGTCGTGAGATCGGTCGCTTACTTTTATTTGAATACCGTCTTCTTAATTTAAATTTTACATTCTTTCGAGATTGAAGTAGAAAGTTTAAGTAAATTGTTTAGTGTTTTTAAAAATATTCCGTTACGTGTTGTGTGGTGTTTGTGTGGGGTTTTAATTCGTTATAATGAATAACGATGGTGACGTCACACCACCACCGGATCATCGATCATCGGATTCATCATCGGATGCTGAGAGCACGGATTCGTCGGGTGAGGATGGATCACCGCCAAGCAAAAAACGCAGATGCCGAGAGCGTGCATCTTCACGAGAGACGGATTTGGATACAAGGTTTGAGATGCTTTCTCAACAACTGGTGAGTCATGTTCATAACATACTCTATAGCAATTATGCCAGTATGCAAGTACAAAATGCAAATACTCCTTCGAGCATGCAAAATGCAAAGGATTCTTCTATGAATATCTCCGGTGCGCCACTCTTACCCTCGGTAGCCCCGGCTGATGGATTTTTGCGTCCACCCCCATTATCTAGACCAGACGTAGGAAATATCGCGGAGTTGAGTGTATCCATTAAAGAACCAGCTATAGCGAAGGCGAATTCAAACCGTGTGACTAGAATAAGTGAGATGCAAAGATTTGACTCGACGGACTGGAACAGCGTACGTTACACAGACATCCAGAAAAAATATTCGGCTTTTCCCGCCTTCACGGATTTAAAAGTTAATGATGAACTCAGACAGTTTGAGGATCAATCCGGCCCGATTAGGTGGTTTCAAATGGAACGTAGCTTTGCTGCGTTATCAAATGCGTTTCTAGATCAAAATGAGTCCGTAAACTTGGCTTTACAAAATCTGGTTGATTGGTCGGCCGAACCTGATGTGCAACTTTCTCCAACTACCCTCTTTGAAAAATTAAAAGACCTCTTTGGCAATAATTCGGGTTACAAAACTGTCTCTCATGATATTTTACAAATGATTTGCGGTAAACGAGCAGAGGTCATCGAACTGCGTCGGCGGTGCATTTTAAAAAGTTTAAAATGCAAATATGTAAAAGAAGACATGGAAAAAATTCCTCCTACGGCAGAGTACATGTTTAATCCGCAGTTGTTATCATCTTACATACAGAAGATCGGCGGTGTACAAAAACTAGAAAGGCAACCCACTTCTTCTAAGCCTCCTCCCTCAAAGTCGCCTGTTGCGTCGACATCACGTCACGAACACCAACCCTTTCGTCCTACCGGCGCCGCTAGTAAGCCGCGTCGCGAAAACAAAAAAGAATCGAGCAATAGAGGACATTATGGAGATTCAAAAAAGAAGGGGGGGCGAAATGATAGAGGCAGAAAGGGCCCTGGAAATAAAAGCAGATGACTATCCAGCTTTTTCGGGCGGTTGCATAAGTCGTTACTTAAATGTTTGGGCTCTCTTAGATCCTCCCAAGTCTATACTCAAAGTAATATCTGGTGTTCGAATACCATTCAATCACCAACCGCCATTAATTCTGCCAACTTTGGAAACTTTAAATCAGTTTCAAACTCCAGTCACACCTACGATGACAATGGAAATTCAAAAACTTCTTCGATGCCGAGTATTAGAGCTAGCTCCACCGACCCCGTCTTTTATTTCTCCTCTTTTTCTAAAAACCAAAAAGAACGGGAAAAATCGTCTGATTTTCAATTTGAAAGCTTTAAATCGGTTCATGAAACCCAAGCATTTTCACCTATTCCGCCTTCACAATGTTCCCCAATTCTTACAACCCGGAGATTGGATGGTGAAACTGGACCTCAGCGAAGCATATTATCATCTGGCCATTCGACAAGAGCACAGGCGCTACCTACGCATCGGTTACAACGGGAACTTGCTCCAGATGACCTGCCTGCCGTTCGGTTTAGCTGCCGCGCCTCGCATCTTTGCAACGGTAACAAACTGGACAGCAGAAGTACTTCGAATGAAAGGTTTGCGCATAGCCGTATATTTGGACGATTTTTTAATTGTTCATCAGAGGAAAGAAGTATTAAAGGAACACGTCTCGACAGCTACAACGTTCTTAAGCGGTCTCGGATGGTGCGTCAATCACGAAAAATCGGTAACAACTCCAACACAATTGATCGATTTTCTAGGTGTAAATTGGGACACACGACACAACACCAAGTCGTTGCCCCAAGACAAATTATGCAAGGTCCGTCAGAGCTTGACAACTCTTCTCGCTGCGGGCAGTTGGACCCTCAAGCAGGCTCAACGTCTCTTAGGGCTTCTCAACTTTGCAACCTTCATCACCCACCGGGGAAGGTTGCATTGCCGAACACTGCAGCGCGTCAGCAACTTACTTCGAAAAAACCCCCGAAAAGCCAGCGGGTTCCCAAAAGAGGTAAAGATCGAAATGCTTTGGTGGCTCGAAAATGCGGGTCGGACGTCTCCAATTCATCCAGAAATGCGTCCAACGAATTACATCACCACCGACGCCTCAGACATTCAATGGGGAGCTGTAGTCAACGACAGAAAAATTTACGGAGCTTGGGATCAGCACCAGGCGGGTTGGCATTGCAATTTGAAAGAAATGTTTGCAGTAATAGCGGCAATATCCAATTCATCGGACAGCCTGAGCAAATCAAAAGTCATTTTACAGACAGACAGCAAAACAGCGGTGTCGTATATCAAGAACGAAGGGGGAACGAAATCACGTCTACTTCTAGAAATGACGAAAGAACTTCTAGCTCTGGCAGATCATCACGGGTTGGTACTACTTCCTCACCACCTACCGGGAGTGTACAACACCGAAGCCGACCAACTCTCGCGCAAGCGTGCCGGCTCAGAGTGGCATCTTTTGGGCGCAGCAACGTCAAAAATATTCCACCAATGGGGAACCCCAGACATCGACCTATTCGCCTCACGAACAGCGTATGTCGTACCGAATTATGTCTCTCTAGACTTGTCAGACTCGAGCGCTTACTTTCACGACGCTTTCAGCAGATATTGGAAATTCGACCTAGCTTGGGTTTTTCCCCCGCCGAGTTTGCTTCCACGGGTACTGTGCCATCTCAACACAGCTTCGGGTCGATTTATAATAATAGCACCCAAGTGGAAGAAACCTTTTTGGCGCCCAGACTTGAAGAGCCGCGCCCTGGCTCGTCCAATCAAAATACCGAACCTGGAAGAAACCTTAGTGGACACGTTCACGAGTCGTCCTCCAGCACATATCAAGAACCTACAGCTGGAAGCTTGGCTCATTTCGGGTGGGACTCTTTAACACAGGACTGGTCCATTCAAGAAAGGGATCTCCTTTCGTCGTGTTGGCGAGCTTCTACTGTAAAAACGTATATCCCCATTTGGAATAGATGGTCTACGTGGTGTCGTCGCAATAACATCAACTCATGTTTACCTCAGCCCAAAGATGTGGCCAGATATTTAGCTTTTCTACATGTATCTGATCATTTAGCCTACCGCACTATCTTGGTACATAAATCGGTAATTTCTTCAGTGTGCGAAACGGGTTCGAACATAAAGTTGTCATCCAGTCATATAGTTAGACATATTCTTAAAGCAGTGTCCCTAGCTAAGCCTATACCACCCAAAGCTCCAATTTGGGATGCAAGAGTAGTCATTAAATATTTAAAAGAAACTAATCCAAATTTAAATAGCCTATTCGATATTTCTAGTCGTACTGCTGTAGTACTCTTGTTAACATCCGGACGTAGAGTCCATGACTTAACTTTGTTGCACTGTGACAGTAATCATTTTATTGATAATGGTAAACACATCGTTCTTCATCCTGTTTTCGGGTCGAAAACAGATTCTGTTTCACATAAACAGTCAAGCTGGTCCTTATCCGAGGCCCCAGACCGTAATATAAATCCAGTGTTCTGGCTTAAGACTTTAAAAAAATTTGCTAAAGATCGTAGAGAACCGTTTACTAGTTTGTTTATAACAACTAAGCACCCTACTAAACCAGCGTCACCGGCTATTATTGGTGGTTGGATAAAACGGGTTTTGTCAGATACAGGCTTCTCCAGGTAGCTTTAGATCAGCTGTCGCTTCTCTTAATTGGGTCGAACATTATCCAATCGATGAAATTTTATCAAAAGCTAACTGGCAACATGAAAGTACATTTAGAAAATTTTATAATAGATCAGTCAATATTTCAAATAACAATCAAACTACATCAGAAAAATCATTGTCGCAATATTTTTCTGCCATTTGATTTTATAAATTGTTACAATCTTTGTGATTCCTAACTTTAAACCTTGTCAATAATAAGTAAATTATATTATTATTTTTCTTTATCACATTGTTGCGTTTATTTCTATTACTACAATCCACCAGGAGATAACAAACACATCTCTCATAAAGGACTTCGGACGTCGAACGGAACACATAATATTAAAATTTTACCTTCCAATAAAATTTGTATTATGTTTCCTAAGACGTCCGAAGTCCACCTAATGTCTTCCTGGTGGTACCATTCCAACATCTTTATGAGCCGAACAATGGCGAAAGTTCTAGGTGGCTTGTAGAGGTAAATTAGTTCCAGAAATGGCTACTGGGGGCGTTCGGGTGCAGTTACACGTAGCGGAAAAGGCGACATCTTACGGTATTGTGTGGAACGATGACAAGGTACTCTCATAAAAAACTTCGGACGTCTTAGGAAACATAATACAAATTTTATTGGAAGGTAAAATTTTAATATTATTGTTATTATCATGTCTAGTTCGAAGATTTTCCATCTAAAGAACAAACCGCCTGCAAACATCTCCAACAACTTAGTGAATGGTACATAGATGCGCTATTTGCGCACGCACGTTCAAAGTCAAAATTGGCTACATATAGAGTCCATCCACACTCCAAAGCCGATAAATGGACGCCGTAGCCGAAATCGGTTAGTAAGACTATTATTACCACGTACCAATTTAGGAGTGAACACTGATAGAAGAAGAAAGAAGAAATACATTTATTAGACACACAAAACTTAAAACAACTATAATAAAAAATTGGACTTTGTCTTGTCTTCTTATTTTATGGCTTTTTGTGTTTGGTTTTACACAATTCCGCCAGTGCCAAGTTAATTTATAAATTCTTATGTTATTTGGCTGGCCATGTAGGCGGCCATTTTCTGAAAAAAAAATGGACTTATTTCTAATTTCAATCTAAGAATAAGTACCTACCCAGTTAAATATTCTGCGACATAGTGGCAAACATATGGTAAGTAGCTCACTCAGCGGGCCAAAGCCGAATAATACTATTTTAAATAATGAACAACCCCGGTACCAGTTTGCAAAGTTGTGTGAGTCCAAAGGAGCCTGACTCAGCATTATGCTCCCACACATAAGGAAAGCTAGGGAGCGCTGGTTTTCAGTCAGACCCTATTTTTTATCTATCTCTATATAAAAAATAATCATCATGTACCGAAATAAATAAATGATAGGCTCACTTGGCGCCTAGAGCATAGTGACTTACACATCTGGTTACGTACTAGCAAAGGTGCCAAGCGCGCAATGCGTTTGGTTGCGAGAATTCTAGAACGTTCCATTCACTTTGTTGCTCGGAAGGTGTCTGGCTAGGCTATAAGCGTCTGTCACTGCGTACGTAACCTAAGTGGTATAGCAGTTCAAGTTAATTATGAATCGTAGTTCCATAAAGGCAAGTCACTGCAGCCGAAAACAGCTAGGTGTGTATTATTAATAGCATCCTGTACAATATTTGCGAGTAATCAATAAACCTTTGGGAGTGATCAATAACCCTTTTCCATCTCACTCACCACTCGCCATCCAGTTACAGATATACACGAGCTCGGAGTTAGCGCTGGAGCGGAACTGATCAAGAAGAGAGTCCAGAATCAGTTCCGAGCACTCGCTGGCTCCTAGCAGCTGGCACGTCTCTTGCAGCCGGAGGACCGCCTCGGGAGAGTCCAGGTGTAGGAATGTACTCCAGGGGGAAGAGAGTGGGGGCGGTGCTGATATGTCTGGAACAAAGAGAGCATTTTACGTTGTATTTTTCTTAAGATTTATTTATACACTAGCGGACCCGGCGACGTCGTCCTGCCCGCTGATTTGGAGAAGGAAACATCAGCGCGACAAAATAATCCAAAACAGCTGGATTCAATTGTGTCGGTCCAGCTGTTTTTGAGGAGTTAGACGTACGCCCGCACCGCTGTAGTTATTTTGTCTCGCGAGAGTTTTAATTTCGCTATAACTGGTAAGATATTATATGGTTTTCAGGGAATATACGAGTATGTACTATAATAAAAAAAACTTTTGCATGGCTAGCGGCGCGGCGTGCCGGGCGGCGTGTTCGAGCGCAGTGACGTCACCGCTGCGTGCGACAGTTACCTCTGTGCGCGTGGCGGGTGAGCATGGCTAGCGGCGCGGCGTGTTCGAGCGCAGTGACGTCACCGCTGCGTGCGACAGTTACCTCTGTGCGCGTGGCGGGTGAGCATGGCTAGCGGCGCGGCGTGCCGGGCGGCGTGTTCGAGCGCAGTGACGTCACCGCTGCGTGCGACAGTTACCTCTGTGCGCGTGGCGGGTGAGCATGGCTAGAGGCGCGGCGTGCCGGGCGGCGTGTTCGAGCGCAGTGACGTCACCGCTGCGTGCGACAGTTACCTCTGTGCGCGTGGCGGGTGAGCATGGCTAGCGGCGCGGCGTGCCGGGCGGCGTGTTCGAGCGCAGTGACGTCACCGCTGCGTGCGACAGTTACCTCTGTGCGCGTGGCGGGTGAGCATGGCTAGCGGCGCGGCGTGCCGGGCGGCGTGTTCGAGCGCAGTGACGTCACCGCTGCGTGCGACAGTTACCTCTGTGCGCGTGGCGGGTGAGCATGGCTAGCGGCGCGGCGTGCCGGGCGGCGTGTTCGAGCGCAGTGACGTCACCGCTGCGTGCGACAGTTACCTCTGTGCGCGTGGCGGGTGAGCATGGCTAGAGGCGCGGCGTGCCGGGCGGCGTGTTCGAGCGCAGTGACGTCACCGCTGCGTGCGACAGTTACCTCTGTGCGCGTGGCGGGTGAGCATGGCTAGCGGCGCGGCGTGCCGGGCGGCGTGTTCGAGCGCAGTGACGTCACCGCTGCGTGCGACAGTTACCTCTGTGCGCGTGGCGGGTGAGCATGGCTAGCGGCGCGGCGTGCCGGGCGGCGTGTTCGAGCGCAGTGACGTCACCGCTGCGTGCGACAGTTACCTCTGTGCGCGTGGCGGGTGAGCATGGCTAGCGGCGCGGCGTGCCGGGCGGCGTGTTCGAGCGCAGTGCACAGAGTCAGCATGTTGGCCGCCGCGCTCAGCAGTGTCGTCAGGCGTTGCGGTCGCGCGCCGTCCGATAGCACCGAGATGTAGCCGTGGAGGAGGTTTAGTGCTGAGAGCTTGTGGCTGTTATCTGAAAGAAAATACTTATATTAGAAATTTCATGCAACGATTCATCTGAAGGGACTATTGGACTTTGTCTTCAGGAATCCCTATTCGGATACCCCTACCGGAATGGGAAAAAACGCAAAGGAGATTTCTGGACTAAAGTTCCAGAAATCATATTATTTTGTAATCTCATTAAATGACAGTAAATATCCAAAATCCTGCAGAACTTAAAAAAAAACTCTCAACCTGACGTCACCGCTGTGTTTGGTATGAAAATTGGCCAAAGTAGTAAAAAGGAAATAAAGTTCTCTACCAAGTTGTCGATGACCCTTTGCTTAAAAATCGTTCGGAAAAGAATAATCCATTAGTGCATGGCTGGTATCGAACCCACGTACTTCCGATCGAATGTACATACTTCTAGGCCAACACGGCTTTTTAACGGCTCTTCTAAAAGACACAAACAAAAATAGCATTACGCACCCTCAGCAGAGTACTCAAGACGGAGAGAAAGTTCTCTCCCAAGCTGTTGATGACCCGAAGGCTGATTAAGTATCTAGCGACAGGTTTGCAACAGGTGCAAATCGCGCGATCATCGTTGTCAAACGTCAATTCGTGACTTAACTTTGTGACGAATATACAACAACACCTTTTAACTAAATCAAAATTGACGTTTGATAGCGGTGATCACGAGATTTGCACCTGTTGCAACCCTGTCGCTATATACGTAATCAGCCTGCCGGTGCTTATCCTGATCCTAAACATTTTTCATGCTTTTCAGATTGCAATAAGACTCACCAATAGCATTAAGCACTCTCGGCAGAGTAGTTAAGACGGAGAGAAAGTTCTCTCCCAAGTTGTCGATGACCCGGTGCTGATCCGCGGACGCGGACGCAAAGTAAGTCCTGACCGCCGTACTGGCGTACTCGGACACTTCGGGATAGTCGTCCTTGGTGTACGAGATCAGTACGTCGAGGCAGATTCCGTGTGACGTCGGCATCGTTCTGTCAACAAGAAGCCAAGCGGTAACGCAAGTGAGGCAAGTGACGCAAATATTCGCTTGGTTGGAAATTTGAAATAGATCCAGCTTTATAAATGTTGTTGTTTTGTGTCATCATGTCAGCCGTAGGACTGCTGTTCACGTCCACTGCTAGTCAATAGGCCTCCGTCATGATTCTCCAGGTTCTCGGTTGAGGGGTTGTTGTCACACTCGGCACGCTTCGCAGCGCAGTAGAATAGATATCGTAATATTAAATAATATCAGCTTCTCACCCGCCATCTCGAATCATTCGAGGCTGCGCTTTTATTTTGA
Source organism: Pasiphila rectangulata (assembly GCA_963082625.1). Lineage (NCBI taxonomy): Eukaryota > Metazoa > Arthropoda > Insecta > Lepidoptera > Geometridae > Pasiphila > Pasiphila rectangulata. The sequence continues at coordinate 3,582,488 of OY720244.1, read as the reverse complement.
TACACGGAAAGTACTAGGCAACTAGGCGTTTCGGCTGAATGTTTTTTCATGTATGTCCGCAATTTTTGTCCCGGGATAACTCGTGAACAGATTATCGGATTTTGACGAAATTTTAAACTAAAAGAGACTACTTAAATACAAACCGATTGTTGTGGGGGAATTTTGATTTGCGGGATAGATTTTTAGATTAATCGTTTTTTTTTGTCCGAGGTAAACGCATGAACTGGACGTTTCCTGTGCTGACTGGTCGACTAACGCCTTAGACCGAAAAGTGTGGAAAGACGGAAGGGAGGCCTTTGGCCAGCAGTGGGAACCACCGGGCTGATTAGATCAGAGGATAACCCATGAACGGGTGATCGGATTTTTATAAATTTTAAAACTTAAGGAGATTAACATAAATCGATTATCGTGAAGGATTTTTTTTCATTGGTTTGTTTTTTATGCCCGGATGTTCATGAAATTTAAATAGACATATGGGAAGATTTTACTAACAATGAAGTGGTTGAAAGAAGTCAGTCGCTCGTTCGTTCTAGGTAGCTTTAAATAGACAAAATACAAGTAGACAATATAAATATAGGTACACCGATAAATAACTATAGGGTAGGCTTCTATTTTAAAATGCAACTAATTAGAACAATAGTCTCTTAAAATCTTCGGTCTTAAAAGGTCAATGGTTTTTAACCTAGAGATGGGAACATGTATGTAGGTAAACTGAAATATCATTATAACCACAATTCATATCTTGAGAGTTCATTTGTAGTCTCATCAAAGTTCGTGGCGAACAACTAGTATCACAGTCCTTGATCTTCCGTGGTGGCGGGATGCAGCGTGCTGTTCGCATAAAATTAAGATTGCATACTCACTGACAGCACTCGGCCAGGAATCTTCCGTGGTAGCGGGGTGCAGCGGGCTGTTCGCATAAGATTAAGATTGCATACTCACTGACAGCACTCGGCCAGGAATCTTCCGTGGTAGCGGGGTGCAGCGGGCTGTTCGCATAAGATTAAGATTGCATACTCACTGACAGCACTCGGCCAGGAATCTTCCGTGGTAGCGGGGTGCAGCGGGCTTTTCACATAAGATTAAGATTGCATACTCACTGACAGCACTCGGCCAGGAATCTTCCGTGGTAGCGGGGTGCAGCGGGCTGTTCGCATAAGATTAAGATTGCATACTCACTGACAGCACTCGGCCAGGAATCTTCCGTGGTAGCGGGGTGCAGCGGGCTTTTCACATAAGATTAAGATTGCATACTCACTGACAGCACTCGGCCAGGAATCTTCCGTGGTAGCGGGGTGCAGCGGGCTGTTCGCATAAGATTGAAATTGCATACTCACTGGCTGCACTCGGCCAGCAGCCGCCGGCAGAACACGGCCAGCTCGGCGCGCACGGCGGCGTGCTCGTGCATGCGCAGCGCGCACAGGCTCCTGGTGACCAGCGTCAGCTTCTCGCCCGCCATCGCGAACACATAAGATTGCATACTCACTGGCTGCACTCGGCCAGCAGCCGCCGGCAGAACACGGCCAGCTCGGCGCGCACGGCGGCGTGCTCGTGCATGCGCAGCGCGCACAGGCTCCTGGTGACCAGCGTCAGCTTCTCGCCCGCCATCGCGAACACATAAGATTGCATACTCACTGGCTGCACTCGGCCAGCAGCCGCCGGCAGAACACGGCCAGCTCGGCGCGCACGGCGGCGTGCTCGTGCATGCGCAGCGCGCACAGGCTCCTGGTGACCAGCGTCAGCTTCTCGCCCGCCATCGCGAACACATAAGATTGCATACTCACTGGCTGCACTCGGCCAGCAGCCGCCGGCAGAACACGGCCAGCTCGGCGCGCACGGCGGCGTGCTCGTGCATGCGCAGCGCGCACAGGCTCCTGGTGACCAGCGTCAGCTTCTCGCCCGCCATCGCGAACACATAAGATTGCATACTCACTGGCTGCACTCGGCCAGCAGCCGCCGGCAGAACACGGCCAGCTCGGCGCGCACGGCGGCGTGCTCGTGCATGCGCAGCGCGCACAGGCTCCTGGTGACCAGCGTCAGCTTCTCGCCCGCCATCGCGAACACATAAGATTGCATACTCACTGGCTGCACTCGGCCAGCAGCCGCCGGCAGAACACGGCCAGCTCGGCGCGCACGGCGGCGTGCTCGTGCATGCGCAGCGCGCACAGGCTCCTGGTGACCAGCGTCAGCTTCTCGCCCGCCATCGCGAACACATAAGATTGCATACTCACTGGCTGCACTCGGCCAGCAGCCGCCGGCAGAACACGGCCAGCTCGGCGCGCACGGCGGCGTGCTCGTGCATGCGCAGCGCGCACAGGCTCCTGGTGACCAGCGTCAGCTTCTCGCCCGCCATCGCGAACCATTCGAGGCTGCGCTTTTTGAGATCCTTTATGTTTTCAGCTGAAATCATTATTTCAAAATTCAAAGTCAATAAGTGCTTATTCAATAGAGCAAAGAATAGACAATTTACAAAAGAAGTACAAGACGCATTTAAAATGAAAGCACAAAATTGAACTGATTCGTAATATATGATAGTCATTTTGTAAATGCGGGTACTACTCTCGTAATATTATAACGTCGCCGTGGGGTGCCGGCAGTAGAATGTTACCCCTCCTCTCATGCCCGTGGCTGCAGTAAGAGTCTGGTAAGGGAAGTCTTCGGAAAATGGGCAGCAGCGTGTTTCCGTGTATTAACATCCCGCGAACTGCACTCGCCATCCCGCCTCGGGTGGTTCTTAAACATGTTCTATTAACATCGCTTAAGAAGTTTACAAGATACCGATGGGAGTGAAATAGGGGATTAATAATCGAATGTTTCCAAATATACCCAAGTTTGGTATCAAATGAAAGGAAATGATGCGTAGAATGCAAAACGCTATATAGAAATCGGTAGAGCCATTCATGAGATATGGGGGTTGAAAGTAGGGAGTACCACATAGCACGTTTACGACAGGTTTGTAAGGTAAGCGACAGAATTAGCGACACTTTCATTGCATTTTATGATAGCGTAGTGAAGGTAGGTGAATGACCTGTATTGCCACGGTAAATGGCATCGAGTATACATGATGATACAATTTCTACATGGCACTAGAAAAAATGTCCAAAAAATACATGCAAATATAGCACAACACCAAAAACATCTAAGAATAACAAGTGAATGACCTGTATTGCCACGCTAAATGGCATCGAGTATACATGATGATACAATTTTCTACATGGCACTAGAAAAAATGTCCAAAAAATACATGCAAATATAGCACAACACCAAAACATCTAAGAATAACAAGTAATTACCCTTCTTGCTTACTTCTGCATTGTCTTTCTTCTTCTCCTTGACCATTTGAATGAAGTCCTCCGTGCGCAGCCGCGGCGCCTGCGGCAGGTACTTGTCGTGCATCGGGAGACACATGATGCGATGGATCGCATTTATTGCAGCCTGGAAACCATGCGTTCGGTTTGTGACTTTACTGGTGGCGCCTGAATCATTACTGTTTGAGCATGTTTCGTTAACTTAGTTCTGTTTTCCTAACTAAAAGTCGCCGTACTTTTATGCATCCTATTAATATATAAAAGCGAAAGAAGAAGTATGTATGTTCCCTTTTCACGTCAAAACCGCTGAACCGATTTGGATGAATTTTAGAATAGGAGTATATTAGGCCATGGAGACGGACATAGGCTACTTTTCGTTGCGTAAATCAGTAGTTGTAGGGTAGTTGTTGGGTAGTTGTAGGGTAGTTGTAAGTAGTTGCAGTGGTAGGTGCGATACGAAGTTCGCCGGAACAGCTGGTTATTAATATTTGTAGACCGCACTCAAACTCAAAAAATACTTTATTCAGTGCGGCCGCATGGTCCATATTGACGCGTCAAGTCACAAAATAAAACAACACAAATTAATATAATAAAGCACATGATTGAATCTGTTCACTTCAGATGACACGCGAGTCAGGAAAAGAAGCGAACAGAAGAAGCTAACTCGGTCGTTATAGTCATCATTTAACAATTCTCAAAAACTTATTTTGTCTTAAGTTACGTTTGACGGAGTTGGACCAAATTCCGTCCCAAGTTGCTTTGCTATCAAAGCTCTCCGCACTATCTGCCGTGGGGTGCTGGCAGTAGAATGTTGCCCCTCCTCTCTTACTTGTGGATGAAGTAAGAGTCTGCCAAGGGATATCCCGCAAGACGGGCAGCAGCGTCATTACGTGCATCAACATCCCGTACTGCGCTAGCTAACCCGCCTGCCAAGCGTGGTGAGAATGGCAAAAAACCCCACATGATCTTGGAGGCCATGTCCAGCGTCCAGTGGAAGTGGACAGCAGTGGCTGTAATGATTATAAAAGATAATATACACGTCTCATAGTTTTTGTTAATCTACCTACAGGATGGACTATAAAGTCGACTAGCCTGTTCAACCCATAGGTACTCACAACTATAACTTGATGCCCTTGGTTTTCCCTCGCCGTGGCCACGTCCTGCAGAGCCGCCAGCACACCAGGCAGGATGCTGGACAGCATAGAATCCACCACCTGCAGCTCCAGTGCTTCGTCAACAATGTGGTAGTCCGTTGTCATCTCAGGGTGGACCATTGTGTGGGCTAACACGCTCTCTATCGCTGTCAGTCTGAAAATGTATATGAGTAAAATGGATTTAGTAGTAACTAAATGAAAAAAAATATTTAGTAAGAAATCCGCTAATATATCTAATGAGCGCTTGACAAAACCCCAAAAAGAATTCGACACGTGTTTCGCCTCTTTATAAGGCATCTTGAGGAGAAATCAACGAAATACACGAAAATGAATAACAACAAATTTTTACAACGGGTGACACCCTCGTCGTTACCATAAAGGCGATGAATATTAGTAAAATAACAAGTCAAACTAGTGTAAGTCGATCTCAACCACCATCTCCTCAAGGCAGGGGCCATAAACAGTGGACTAAGTCGCGGGTGCCTTGAGGTTGAGGAGGAGTCAGTGGAGCACTGCTACTGCAAAGCACTGCGCTGCACTGTCACAAAGGAAGCGAGATCAAAAATGGGACTACAGGAGCTCATAGAGTCGTGCCCTTCTTCTTAAACATCTGCACATCTCTGTGGCGCTTGGCACCTGCCAAACTAAAACCAACCTACCTAGGTTGATGAGTGCAATATGGGATGTTGAAATGTAACATGTAAAGATGCTGCTGTCCATCTTCTGGAGATATATCTTGGCAGATTCTTGGCATCCAAGGGAATGAGAGAAGGGGCAACCCTCTACTGCAGGCACCCCACGGGAGGTGATGATGATTTTACTTCCTATTTGCATAATTTCACATCATCTTAGCCTAAGTCCCCACTCCACAAATCAAAAATGTCAATTCAATAAAAACTGGATAAGCACGATAAAAACATATGGTCCTACCTCAAAGCTCTCATCTTCTCCAGCTTAGCGATATGCACAGACACAAACACGGCCTGCGCTAGCATCGGCACCCGCAGACGCAGTACCTTGTCCTTGAGCTCATATGGAATGTGCAGCATTGTGGCTACCAAGCATTGTAACGTTGCATGCTTCACTTCCTCGGTTGTGTCTGCAACTGTGGATATAATAATCTAGAATTTTAATAGTGTTAAACCACGTTGCCGTGGGGTCCCGGCAGTGGAATGTTACCCCTCCTCTCTTGCCTGCGGATGCAGCAAGAATGAGGGATACCTCTGGATGTATGTATGTGACCCATAACTGTGCTCGTTGAGTGCAACAAGCGATATGTCATCGGAGAGGTTATTACAAGTCTTACAACTTTTATTTAGGCGGGAGTTTCTAGAGCTGTGGTCCAACCCGCCTACCAAGAGTGGCGAGTATGACAACAACCTCTCATGATCAGTACAACAATCCATGAGAGGCCTTTATCTAGCAGTGGACATCCTTTGGCTAAGTTAATGATGATGAAACCACATTGTGGATATAATGCTTATTCATTAGTAAGATAAATAAATGCAGTAGGTGGGGTCATAATCTCAATGATTGAGGGACCGACTAAAGAAGAAGAAGAAGATTAGTAACATAGGGCTCTTAGAAGAAATTTGCACTAAGGATAATCTTGTGCTGCAACATCAAGATCCTTCCAGCTGAGGCCAGTTTATGCAGCCTCTTAGAAATCCCTTCTGAGAGCCCTGTGTCCCGAATGAGGGATAACAGGACACCATCATCATCATTAAGATAAATGCTTATATCAAAACCATTATAACAACAGTACATACTGTACAGTGTATTTGTAGAAACTGCTTTGAATAGGGTTACTGGTTAAGTCAACCCATTTCCGTTAAAGGCGTGTAGTTTACATCGTTTCACCTCCATGGATTTTTATGTATGGGGGTACATGAAGAGTCTCGTCCCAATTGTAGACCCAATTTCGTTAGTTGTAGTATTGAGAGGCAGAATAATTAATGCGGCGAATAAAATGAGAAGGACTTTTAACTACTGGTGTAGTAAAAAGTGGACTTCGTAAAAGAATGCGAAGATGTGTGCAAAACAGCGGCGGACATGTTGAACATGAAATTTAAAATTTAGATGTTTTGTTGAAACTTGGAAGTTTAGTAAATTTAGTATCTTGTACTCACCTATTGTTTTATTTCGCTTTTTTGCCTTCCCTGTAGCCTATGAAACTAAGTTTTTACTGCATTTTTTTGATAAAACCCAAGATTGTTATACCTAGTTGGATTGCTGACGAAACATAGATATTTTTAGGCACATCTGCAAAACAGGTGCCAAAATATTTTTTTAGATATCCTTTAAAGAAAACTAAACTTTCTAAGGTTTTATTAGTTTTTACAAGTTTTAATCATCTACAACGAATTATTTATTCATTTTAAGTACAATATTCGTTATTGAGGTCATAAAGCAACTTATTGAACATGTAAAAATCCAATAATAGTAATAATAAGACTTACACATTTCAAAATATCTAAGCTGATAGCCGAAAATCGAGTAATTTTATAAAAAACAATTAAATTCAAATATCTCGAAAACAGTTACATTTACGATAGGGTATTTCATAGTCAAATCAGTCAAAAACGATGTAAACTATATGCCCTTAACGGGAATAGATCGACTTAACCAGTAACCCTTCTCATTTGAGGAAGCAAGTTAGGAAGGTACTATGTCATCCTGAGAGTAGGTTAAGTAGCTGTAGGTACTTTTATATGTAAATAATTTTAGAATAAGGTTGTTTTTGTTGATTGTGAAGTGTGAGTTTTTTTTAATATTAGCCATTAGTGTCCCACTGCTGGGCAAAGGCCTCACCCCCCATTTTCTTCAGACATCTCGATCCTGAGCTACGCTGGTCCAGTCCTCCAGAAAACCATCAAGCTCGTCATCTCAACGTCCCACCATCTCTGTCTTGGTCTACCGCGTCGCCTTCTCTCCATGATAATGACATGATACATTGATAAATTATTAATAATGTGGTGGAGAGATATCCCTTCATTAAGTTGCAACAATATAGAATGGTGGTATTTTCCTTATTTGGACCAACAAATGTCAACATGCACTTCTTGGATATAGCTGAAGTCCATCAAGTAAATCTTTGTGATTGACTGAATGATTTGATGTTACATACCAATAATAGTCCTCCTTACCAGTTTCCATAGCTATAGCAACCTTATTTTTTTCTGCTTATGAATACATAATCAAAATAATAGCAAGAATGTAAAAATCGCTAAATGATACTTGCAGAGGAAGGGAATTGATTTAATAATATAATATGTATAATATTTCTTTAAGTGTTACAAAGTTTTCTCAAAGTTAAAATTTTGTGCATACTTACTCATTCCATTGTTTTTATGGTCATACAATATGCTAAGTAGGCCTGTTTCCAATTTCAAAAACATTTCAAAACTGTTGATGGTGATCCTTTCAATCACCATTTTCACAGCTGCAAGCATTTTCAAATGTATCTCTTCTCTTCCCCTGAAAATGTAAATACATTTTTTTTATGAATTCAACACCATCTTTTCATGTGATCCAAGTAGAGCGAGCACAGCGAGCGCTACTTAAGGTGATGATGTTCCTCCCATTTAGGTATCCAACAAGAGAGGTTTACCAAAAGGCCGAAGTTCTTAGTGTTCGTCAATTGTTTATTTCACAATGTCTACGACGCTACCACAGATATACTGTTCCCTCACTTCCACATTGTAATAAACGCATTCATCGATGTCCTCTGCCGCAAACCAAATGTAATATGGCTAAAAGGCACTACAACTTCATCGCACCTGTCATTTACAATAAGCTGTTAACATCCAGCAAGGATATAAAGACAATATCTAATTACCTTTTTAAAAAGAAGATTGCGACTTGGTTGAGGGATATGGACTACAGTGAGACGGAAAGTCTAATTATGAAATAGTTTTTTTTTCCCTTTTCTTATTACTTTTGAAAGACTTGTGAATTACACTATTCATTGTTATGTTAAATTATTTGTTCACTTTACATCATAAAACATAACACCATAGGTAAACTATCTGGTATTTATTTTGGTATTCTATTTTTTTTTTCTTGCTTATTAATTTAATTGTATTTTTTATGTAATTAAAATTCATAAATTTAAATTTTCTATTTTATAAGATTATTATGTCATGCAAATTGACATTCTTAAATCTACAATGTAATTAGTAATATAAATAAATTAATGCCGTTTAATTATATGTATGGATTTAGTTAAGATAAACATTTTTTTTAAGACAGTAATCACTATTGGAAGGACCTGACTCCTGACATACAGGTAACCCTAGTTTAGGAGTCAGAGCCAAACACACTCTGTTAATTTGATTTTACGCAATAAATGATTTTTTTTTTTTTTTTTTTTTTTATGTAAATTATCAACATTCCATACTGCACTTGCCAACCCGCCTGCCAAGCGTTGAGAGTTTGGCAACTATCATCTTATGATTTTGGAGATTCATGAGGGAGGCCTATATCCAGCAGCGGATATCAGCAGTCCTCTGGCTGAGGTGATGATTCATCTCAAGGAAACGAAGCCCTGGAACTGCAGTGGGACAGTGGGGGCTAAATAATAATAATTATTATTATAGAACATAGAAGCATTACCCTGAATTGGCACATTAATAGCTAAAATATATAATTGAATTCATAAATAACAATGTCTTTGTAAGTTTACTAGTTGATAAAAAAAATCCTATTATTATCCCATTATTTACCACAGAATGCACATTGTTTACTTTTGGCATGGATAATATGTACATTTTACATAAGTATGTAGCAAAAGATGTGTTAGCCAAATCAAGTGGTATGTACTCCCGACATTTAATTCGTAGTCCAGTCTCTGACTAATAGCTGACTTAGCTGAGAGGATGGCATAGGTGCTGGGCAAGCCCAATCCATCTAACTATGTTTCAGACACTGCAGCGTCCAATACAGCATGAACACCAGCTGTGAACGCCGTATAAATCCTCTACAATAATAGATGCAAAGGCCTTTTAATGTACATTTTATTTTCTATGAAAGAATGTAAGAAAGATAATGCACCTACCGCATCTCATTGCACTTGAGACGTGATATTAGCGGGAATAACAGATACTGCTGCAGTTCCTCTATCGTCTGCGACTTCATCTTGGGAACCCGGCTCGTGTATGCTTCCAGCCCTTCCAGAGAAGGGCATACCATCAGCACATCGCAAATGGGCTTGATGTTGGTAAAAGCTTCCTTTACATCGGCATTCATGTTTGTTCTTGTAAATACAAATTCTTTCTTACGCGGAAACATCCTCTAATGGAGAGCTATTACTTATTTTATTTATTTCAGAAAAAACATGTTAAAGAAAATTTAAATCGTACTTTTCACCGAAAAGCAGCGATTTTCAATCAACAACATTTTTTATTTTTTTTATGGCGTATAATCTTTTTCTTCTTCTTTTGTGGCTTTTGTGATTGGCTGTACACAATTCTGCCAGTGTCAAGTATGATCTTTAGTAAGTCAAATTAGAGGTTACAGATAACAAAATGAAGAATTTTAGAAATTAGAACTTCTGAATTGACCAATGGTTTAGTGGGGTTAATTTTATCTGTAACAACACAAGTTAATAAGAGTTAAGAGTAAAGGCGTGTAAAATGAGGCGTTTTCATTAAGAAGTAAAAACTTCAAAAACTACCTCGAACCATATAGATGGCGTTAGTTTTCTTTTACTGGTAGGCACAATTCGACAATGACAGGTCACAAACTTGCTTACTCCACTTGCCAGCTCCATCTGTTAGGCTTAGTAGAAAACTCTTTTTCTTTTTTTTTACTGAAAACAGCTCATTGTGATGACATTGATTTGGCTGTCAACCTCAATGTTACTGAGGAAGTTACTATAGTAGGTAGTCAATGTCAAATGCAAATAAATTGAAAATAAAATACAATAAAACTGCTTACAATTTTTTTGCTAAAAAACACATCACAGTCCGCGTTTCCTTGAACTACAAGATGTTTAAGCCCGAATAGTTCCTAATCTGCAGCTAGACTGTGATCGGACACATCCCTTCCAGAAAATTCAGTTTTTGATGTAAAATTCCGGCTATGACGTGGCGACGACGGCGTGTCGGTTTTTTGCGGCCGAGTCAAAGGGTCTCGTCCGCTCTCGCGAGGCTAACGAGACTAAGCATGTAGACACTCGTTCATTTAGTTGCTCGCTAACTGTGTTTGCAGTGTTTGTGTACAGACGTGTTCGCGATCGGTTAAAAATGTGGTCAAACGATCGTGAAATATAATTTTTAGAATTCCATCTATAAATATTGTAGTAACTAACAGCACAAAGACAAACGGCAGCAGCAGTTTCTAGGTCCATCGTGGCCGATATCCGCTGTTCAAATGACGCCCCGAGTATGTACACGGTGCCCTCTCGTCGAGAGCTTCTCGTCGAGACTCTCGCCGAGAGCCTCTCGGCGAGTGTGTACAGCCGACATTACACAAACACTGCAAACACAGTTAGCGAGCAACTAAATGAACGAGTGTCTACATGCTTAGTCTCGTTAGCCTCGCGAGAGCAGACGAGACCCTTTGACTCGGCCGCAAAAAACCGATACGCGGCCGAGGCGTACCGAGGCAAGACCCGAGCGGGCGAGACAAGGCGAGAGCATCATGTACACACTCGTTCTCGGTCTGTCTCGGGGTGTCTCGGCGAGTGTGTACAGATGGCATAATGCCGGCCAACAATCGTTTAACAATGTGGTCCAACGATCGTGAATTATATTTTTAGAATTACATCTATAAATAATTGTAGTAACTAACAGCACAAAGACAAACGGCAGCAGCTGTTTCTAGGTCCATCGTGGCTGATACCCGCTGTTCAAATGACGCCCCGAGTGTGTACACGGTGCCGTCTCGTCGAGAGCTTCTCGGTCGAGACTCTCGCCGAGAGGCTCTCAGCGACTGTGTACAGCCAGCATTTCACCTTTTCCAGGAGGTTAAACCGAACGGACCAAATAATGACGTGCGAGTAACTAGTTACTGACATTACGGCTTAACACATTCTGTGTCATGTAGGTATGGCAACTACCCATGATGGAGATCCATGAGGGAGGCCTGTTCAGTAGTGGACTTTTTACGGCTGGGATGATGATGATGATGAAAATGATTATTAACTACCTACGTAAATCAATATTCATAATAAATGATTCTGTTTTTCTTACCTTGATGTAGTTTTTTAAGCATTTGTAAATAGCTAGACATGTTTCGGCGATAATTTTGGATAAAATCGGCTGGGAAATTATGCAGATATATTTTAAATCTTGGTAAGTGTTTCTCGTAGCTAGAAATCTTAAAGTGACAAGCAGTCTTTGTCTAGCACTTACACTCTGTCTCAAAATGGTGTCTTCTGTTTTTTATATACGGAGCTACTACATTTAATAAGTACTAGCTTCTGCCCCCCGCTTCGAATGCATTGTACCCAGATAAAAAGTAGCTTATTATGTGTTAATCCTGGTCAACATCAATACGTGTGCAAAGTTTCAACTCAAACCGTAGCCTAGTTTTTGCGTGAAGAGGTAACAAACCTCCATACAACAAACTTTCGGCTTTATAATATTAGTGGGATCCAAATTTCTCCTCTCGCATTCTTACATAATTTTTAAAATCCGCCGGTTCCAGAGCACTGAGTATCCTCATATTGGAGTGTTTTTCTCTTAATTTCAAGTATTGCTTTACCCAGATCCTTCTCCTTCTCTTTTTTTCTTTTATTATTTATTAAAGAATAAAAAATTCAAAAAAAATCATGGATCCAGCTACCATGCCACGGCAACCGCTGCTTTTTTTAATGGTTTAGATAAAACAAGTGCCATGATACGTCTCTATCCGCGCGCGTTCGTTCAAATTCAGACTCTACCCAGAGAATGAGGGAGCCGGTGCTCAGTACAGTGTAATAATAATCGACGCCCTTACAAGGGGCCACGCCCTCCCTAACTACCGGGCCCTAAATACCGTGTAGTGTAATAGGCACTTTAAGAGTTATTGCAAAACGTTTTTAGTTTTGCAATTACTCTTCTGTTTCATTTATTATATTAAATTCACATCTGCCAGCTGTCACGTGGCGGCTTCATTTTTTTAAATGGAGAAAGTAGAATCACCAAATTGCGATCTTTGTGGTTGTATTAAAGACGATCAACATGTTTAGATGGCAATGTTTTCTAATGTAGGTATAAACCTCAATACATAGTATAAAACAATGTCACTTCCCGCTGTCTGTCTGTCCCTATAATTATGTGCTTAGATCTTTAAAAATAAGCAACGGATTTTGATGCAGTTTTCTATAGATAGAGTGATTCAAGAGAAAGGTTTATATGTATAATACATGCATAATATAGTAGAGAAACACTAATCATTTTGGAGGTTTCTAATGTGAGGTCGTAAATAAAATATTTTTTTGCGCTTACATTGCAAACACTGGCTGAACCCTACGAGATAGAACAGAATAATGTACTACAGTATTGAACAACCTTAACAAGGTATAGGTACGAAAAAAGTCCACAATGGTATATTTTAGTATCAGCATTGCACCCGTGCGAAGCCGAGGCGGGTCGCTAGTTAGGTATAAACGAATGTTTTAAAGTGTTATTGTCTACTCCACGGTCTGATAATGATTTAAATATGGTATTTAATTTTGTTACATTAATTTAGTGGGATAAGTGCTTTGCATTTTTATTTATTTATTTATTTAAAGTTTTTCATTAAAGGCGATATGAAGGCGATGTGGTACAAAGCTTGGTTGTAGCTCAGCGACAAAGCCTTGGTTGGTTTGTGTGTAAAAAAAAACTAAAAGGAAGAAGTAGAAGTTTCTCCTACAGAACTATCAAACATATCATTGTCATTGTCTATGTTAACTGTTATGTTGCGTCAAAATCAGACACTTCCGATCTGTCAGAAAATATGAACGAAAATCGGGATTAATAAATTCAATTAGATTTACTGTAAAGAAATGAAATATTACACGAATATTTAATTAAACAAAAAACGCGAAAATGTTTACTCTAGTAGGACCTCGGGTACTACATAAGTGTCTTAAAATTTTGAGGTTAACTGTTGCAGACTTCAGCAGTTTACCTGATATAAAGACCTTGAATCTAGTCAGGACAGTCGAAAAGACTATCGAGAACAATACGAGTATTTTTATTGAGAGCCCCATTCATGTCAAAGTGCAACCTATTGACGTGAACGACCTAAATGCCCACAACAGACTTACTATGACTCTGTACAGCAAGGGCAAAGAAGCAAGCGATTTCCAAGTGAAACAATCCTCAAAACGTCTGGAACTACTAAATAAAAGTATATCTACGGACCACAATGACGTCTGCTTGATACAAGTACCATATCAGTTGAAAGTCCAAGTGACAACCACAGATGATGCCTCAGTCCATCTCTCTAAATTAGAAGGCGAAGAGTTTGTTGTAAAGACACAAAAAGGTGCAGTCAACGTAAGGGATGTTAAAGCCCAAAACATCAAAGTGGAAAGTGCATCGGGTGAAGTTCTGACTGAAGGAAGACTGCAAGCATCCAACATTGAGCTGAAAACAGGCTTAAACTCAGGCATCAAATGCAACAACATAATGGCCAACTTCTTCATGGTCACCACCCATGGGGGGCCCATTACAGTCAAGTCATGTTACAGCGACAAATCTCATTTTACCACTCTGATGGGTGATATAAGGCTGGACTCCTTACATAGGTCAGTGCTCATAGATGTGATCCAAAAAGGTAACCTACACATAACTGGCTTTGATGGGAACCTGCAGGCCTCCTTAAAGAGTGGAGATGTTTTCATGCATGCAGCTCAACTAACTGAAAAAAGCAGTATTTTCATACATGAAAAGGGCAAGGTACAACTATTAATTCCTCATATACTGAAAAATTTACCTGCAACTAATTTAATAGCTGAAAATATAACTGTTGATGAAAAGATTATGAAGCTAGGGAGATTCATGGATGATTCCCATCCCAAGATGTTCCGATACGAGAAAGAACCACAGCATGAGTTACATGTAGTTTGTAAGAATGGCTCAATTGATTTGAAAGAGACAGACATACCATTTATCATATGATGTAGATATTCTTTTGGACAGAATTAGTACTCATGTAGAATTTGAAGAACACAGTTGTGTTGATGTTATTATGCTGTTTATTTTTAAATAAATGCATGTATTTTTCTTGTTATGATGTTGGTTGTTATTTGATATGGAGAATGATTACTTATATGAAGTTAAACATTACCTAACACTGTCATTTTAGCATCAATTTCACACCTATTTATGTCACAATTGTAGAAACATGGTCTATGGGTAATATTTATTTACTATATACCTGATACTTAAGTGGGTACCAACATCAGTGCTTGCCAAAAAGAGGGCAGGGACACATTTGATAAAGAAATCATCACTTATGAACACTTGTTACTTTGAAAGTATTTTATATACATTGTATTGTATATTTATTAATTAGCAATATCAATTTGTTGTGTCTTCCATGATCCATGAATGATTTAGGTAGGTACTAATTAATTAGTAAGGCATCACTTATTCTCATTATGCTTATCATGATTGTAATTTATTTGTGTATGTAGTGTTAATCTATTTGTAAATTAGCTGCCAAAGGTTCTTTCTGTACTATCTTAGCCTAAATTCCAATATCAGATAACAGTTTTGGATTGTGTATTTAAAACATTTGTACTAAACATTCTACCTATAAAGCTCTATACTGCATTTAAGATACAATTTATACAAATATTGTGACATTTTACACCTCATATTTATCTCATTTATTTTATGTAGTTCCAGAAACAACACTTAATAGTTTGTCAATTTAAGTAATCAACATGCTAGTCTATTATGATATTGTAGATAATGTAGGTACACTTATTCCATGTTGTTTATCATTATGAATGTAGTAAATTGTTGGAGTTCATTAAAGAATTTAGTTTATTTATTGTATTTTTCTTAAACTCTTTAGTAAACATATAATATGTATAAATTCCTAATACATATTCAAATGAATGGACACAATTCAACAATCCCCTCTCTAATAGGGTTGTTAGTGGATTTGTTTATTTTTTATAATAAGTAGCAGTTAATTGGGTACAAAGATGAGTGTCGCGGCGCCGGCGTGTGTGTCCGATAACGAGGCAGTTTATATGCGGCGGCAGGCTGCGCGCGCGTCACTATCCGCCGTCATGCCGGCCTGTGCGCCCGAGTTCGGCCGCCTAGCGCGCTCCAACACCGAACTAGTGTTCTCTCCGCGGGCCAAGCGCTGCTCGCACCAACCGCCGCCTTTCACCGCGCTACGGAGATCCTTCTCTTCTACGTTCTCCTTAATACCCGAGGAATGCGCCATCTCTCCGGAACGCCCGCTTCCCTTATCGAGACTTGTCCGAATAATCACCTGGCTGCCGAGACAACTGCTTCGGCCGTTCTTCGCGATACTCAACTTCATATCCCACCCCGCCTGGAAGCAGATACTGGTGGTTCTCCCCACGCTATGGATCGCCGCTACGCTATTCATATTCTGGAAGTGCATACAGTGGCCGTTGGGACTGATCCAAATGATCGGCAGCATTATTAACTCTAATAATCAAAATCAGCCACGCACGGTGCTCATCAGCGGCGGAAGCTCCGTGCAGGCATTGCATCTGGCGAGGAACTTTCACTCGGCCGGCGCCAGAGTGGTCGCCTTCGAAACGGAAGGCCAGTTTGCGCTGCTCAAATACTCCGCGGCTGTTCACCGGTTCTACACGGTTCCAAGACCGAATCCTGCAGACCCACTTGCCTACGCGCAAGCTCTAAAAGAAATTGTGGAAAGAGAATCGATCGTATTCTACGTACCTGTCAGTTCGTCGACACCCGCATACTACGATGCCCTGGCGAAACCGCAGCTTGAAGCGAAAGGGTGTCAGTGCTTCGTTCCGTGCGCTCGAGATGTCGTCACCTTGGATGATCCGTTGGAGCTGATGCGTGTATGTCGTGCCGCAGGACTCGCTACTCCCCAATTCTGGGTGGTGGCGAACGATGAAGATGTGCGAACGTGGTACGACAGTGGGGCCTCGAAGGAAGGCCGACACTTTATAGCGAGTGCCGGAGCGCGCGGCGCCCGTGATCGCTTAAGGATCGTCATGCCTGAAGACAAAAGTCAGTTCAGATTCCCACGTGAAATAAGTGCTGAGAAACCGTGGGTGATTATCAGAGAACCGAAGGGAGAGAGAATAGTGACATGCACCACTCTAAAGGATTCGCGCGCCGTGAACAACGTGACATGCCGCGTCGACTCCGTGAGAAAGGGACTCGTGCCTCAGAAGGACGAAGAATCAGACGCGTGGGTGCAAAGATTTGTATCGTTCATCGCTCCAGCAAGACCGATGACAGGCCATGTTTCGTTTAGACTCGTGAGAGAAGAAAACAGGACGAATGGACACGGGAACAGATTTGTGGCTATTGGAGCCAGAGTGGGAGTGTCCATGCCGTATCTGTGTCAGAACACAGCTCACAAGTGCGGCCATACAGCAACGGTCGGCAAGTTGCTGGACACTGTGCTGGATACGCGCGAGGCTCTGTTCGCGTTCTGGGACCCGTTGCCTTACTGTGCGTACTATCAGTCGCGGGCGCCCGAGGGCCGCCGGTTGCCGTCGCCGGAGCCCTGCAAGACGCCTCCCAACGTTCCGCTATGAAGTCCTAGTGCATGTGCATATGTGTTATTTATTAAGTCACTCAGTACCTGAATAGTGCGTGAGTGATAGCTCTCTCGGCGGTGTAGCTGATTATTTAAGTCGCGCTCTCTTTAGTTATCGCCTCGGTTCGCTACTCTGCAAGCGGATGGTCGAGGATATGACAATGTTTGTAACTACTAAGTAGATATTTTAATATGATGTACCAAAATACTATGTTAGGCGTTATTTTGTAACATAGAAAATAAAATTGCTCAATTATTTAATATGCTACTTTAATTTTGCCTTTCATTCTACTTTTAAAATTGTATAATAAAGAAGAGCTCGCCTATGGCAAAAAGTCATAGATAAACCAAGGTGTGAAGTCAATTTATTTTTTGCCGTTATGTAGGTACTCACTACTTAAATTGTAAAAAATCCGTGTATCCTATCTACCTACAAAAAGCGTGGAGAAAACTGCGCTGACCGGGGCGTCGCGGTGACCCGGACGCGTGATAACTTATCTTCAAGTGCAATACAATTTATATACTCCTCGGGCTATCGCATTAAACGGACAAACATTGAGGGATGCGTGCATTATTCATGATGTCTTAACTGACATGTGATGAACGTTGTACTTCCTACACTAGGTACTTGACCGTAAAACTTGCTCTAGCAGATAGAACTTCTACCCTGGTTTTTCGAATCTACTTTGTTTCAGTTAGTTGAGTCAGAATAGGCTGACTGGCATAAACTGAACCATACATACCTATTAGAAGGTTAGTTTTTTTATATACAAGAGGAATAGCCGGAAACCTTACAGTATCTGTCTGTCAAGACCCTTTATCTCCAAAACGGCTGAAGGCTGAAGGCAACTTGAAATTCGTACCAAACATCAAGGTCTTTATTACCATCTAGTCTAGGCCAAAGACCTTGTCTAGGCAGATGCAGTGTTGCCGTTAGGACAATCTAGTTTGTGGCTACAAAAAATAAAAAAGTGACCAGTTTTGTAAAAAAATCGCTTTCGAAATGTGGCTAGAAGTGGTTAAATATCAAAGTATTCTTTGCCTACTTTAATATTCTATTACTATTGATAATATAATATTATTATTATATAGGGTCAGGGATAAGTGGGTTTAATTAAAACAGTTCATACTATAATATTTTTAACATATATTTATAACATGTTAAAAATGTATTAATAACATACTATAAAGTTTGCATCTACTACTTATGTACTTAAATCTAGTTTACAATAATCAAATTTAACAAAAAAAGTTTCTTTAAACTATGTATACTTATCTAGTACCTATACATAATATAAAATTAAAAATCAATTTGTAGGTCTACAATGTCATCTGGTAATTCTAAAATCGTATCGTCCATGGGTGATGATGATGTAGATGATGTTTTTATTTGTTTGATTGGTTTGACCGTTTTTTTAATTTTGTTTAAAACTTCACAAACATAAATATGGCAATTTTCTTTCTTATATTTTTTTATAATCTAAAAAATTACCAAAAGTAGCTAGATTCATTTTGGTGGCTAAAATTGATTATTTTTTGGCTAAAACCGTTGAATATATATATCTAGGCACCAAATGGCTAAAACGGATAGAGAGGAAATGTGATTTATTTTGTACCTACTAGCTGTACCTACCCGCGACTTCGTCTGCGTGGACTTAGATGTAGTAGACCGTAAATAATCCGTATAATACTTGTATACCTAGTGACCGTAATAAATAAGCAGACATATCAGAAAATTCGAAGAATACTTAGAGCGAGAGTCAAGTAAGTATTTTTAGTTTGTTAATTTCTGAAACAGCATGTACCTAAGTAAGATACTCAGAAAAAATTACGAAAATAAAATAAAGTGCTCTATGGTTATATAATTTTTTTTTAAATAATTTGTATGAAAACATAGAAGAAAGTATTCTCCACCAGCCTACAATACAAATACCAACCAGAATACAAACCAGTTTTCGAAACACTTTTACCAGTCCGCCGCAGACACCTCGTTTAAAGACTGCTTTAAGGCTAACAGCTCATCTTCCGGCGACGAAAATTGTATCCCTTTGAGCTGATTTTTTATTTTCGGGAATAAAGAGAAGTCATACGGTGCTAGGTCAGGGCTGTAAGAAGGGTGACCCAGGAGTATGACCGGCATGCTGCCTAGGAAGTCCCTCGTTTTGAATGCGGTGTGCGCGGGCGCGTTGTCGTGGTGGAGCAGTAGCCCGCGGAGCCCTCTTACGAATGTTTACTACGAATTTGACATTAATAAACGTAAGTGTAGTTTTAAATAACCTACTATTTGAAACGTAGGTTACGTAAGTCATTAACTATAATGACCGAACGTCTTACTGCCTAGCATAGATATTTAATAATTTTGGAAGGAGGCTAGTCACGCTCGCACTTGTCCGTTTTATTTCCTAAGGCTTACCTATTTATCAATCTCGTATTGCGATTTAATTTTTTTTAATATATATTTCTCTTTTAAAAATACAAGAAAGCCTGGTTTAGGATTGCTTAATCAGTGAGCATGATCTGTGGTTGCGGTTAAATGTACCAATGCAGGTAGAATTGCAACAAAATCTAGCGCAAATGGATCAACCTATCGCCGAACTAAGTACCTATGCATTCAAAACAAAATCCAGTTCACAGTAATTAGTCTCCGCTCAATTAGCATTGATTATTACTAGAAGGTGATGAAAATAGCTAAGATAATTATGTTTGTGAAATGCGGAACTAAGCTGTTGTTTTGATCTCTGTCTTGACCGTTCACACGTGATAAAAGTGCATTATATCTTTTGGTAGGTAGAATAATAAATAACAGGTAGGCGAGCTATGGAGCGTGCAATGCTCGTAGTTTATCTGAAGGATACAATTCGTTACGAGGTTATCCGACAGAGGACCAAAGTCGTTAACATAGCGCAAGCTGAAGTGGCAGTGGTTTAAAGAGTTCTTGAGTGGAGACTGCGACTTGGCAAGCGTAGTGTAGGACGCCCACCAGATAGATGGAGTGGCGATTTGCGAACGGTCGCTGGCGACTGCCACTAAATGCGTCAAGCTGAAGCTACATATATATTAAAAAAATATATGTGATCAAATCGAGAAACCTCCCTTTTTTTCGTCGGTTAATATATAACTAAAAACAGCACAGTGTTAAATTAAAATATTTAGGAATTTAATGTACCTACCTTTGATGGCACTGCATCAAAATTGACCTTTGTGATTTTAGTGGCGCAATGGAGATAGTGGCTCTTATTGGCGAGACGCGCCGGTGTGCAAGACCGATTTTACTTGTTCAATATATACTATATTTTAACGACCTTAAAAAAAAAGATGTTTTCAAGTCGTCTGTATTTTTGTATGATATTTTTTTTAACTCAGAAGTGCGTCGTTTAAAATCCGATTTGGAAAATTATGTTTGGGTTCGGTAGGGTGGGTAGGTACCTACACATCCAGATTGGTCCCATTTTTTCAAAACTCAGTTCCGATGATGGGATCCATGGGGAATCGAGGGTACTTTTCAAGTATTATGGCCATACAGCGAAAGTATGATTTGGTCAACTGATGAAGAAGACCTAAAGTCTTCAATGTCAGATGACCTTCGTACCGCACTACTACTATAATTACTACTAATCTTCTACTCTCCTACTACTACTTCTACTACTACTACTCCTACATTAATACTAAGTACTACAAAATAGAGTTTAAAATAGAGTTTTATTCAAATGATAATCAAAAAGCGTTACACGTTAAATCTCAAACAAATAATATATACACACACATTAAATTAGTAATAATAATAAACGGATACAAAAGAAATACAGTTTACACAAAACAAAAAGAATAATAAAAAATACTTAGGTTATACCTAAATAAAAAAAAAAAAAAAAAACTAACACACAAAAATCTAAATAAAACAGGTAGCTAGAAACAATTATTTACAATTCGATATTATCACGGTAGCTTAGACATACTCTAGCAATTAGATTTATACTATCATCAAATAAATCTAAATCTGGCTCAATTTTCATATTGCGTTGAAATTGACTCGCCGATTTTTGTTAAATATTTATGGATACATGGACGGAACAACTTGAGTAGCCATTATTTATTGACATACTCGGTCAAGACTGCATGTTTAATTGTTTACTTTCGTCTTATAATCCTAGTCAGACCTTCCGGCGACCACTTGATTCCTCTAGGGGAGACCGAGGTAAGTTGAAACATAGGAGAGTTGAAACAACGTCAATTTCTCGGACCTAATAATCGATAGCGAGATGGCAACAACGCACGTATGTTACATTCATGACGCACTACTTGATGCAATATGCGCCGGTGGTCTGAGCAGTTTAGTGAATACGACACCAAAAAAACGACCAAAGACACGAAAAAAATGCCAAAAGTAAGTTTTTATTCAATATTTCAATGCGTATTAGGTAAGTGCTAACGTGTCACTATTTTTAAAATGCATTGGTTATTCAAGTTTCATAGCGCGGTATTGTTTTTTTTTGCGTAGGTACAGCTTTTTTTCGTACTTACTTGCAAGTTTTTTTGGACCTAGAAGAGTTGAAACAGCTTGTTTCAACTCACCTAGGGTTGATCTTTTTGTAACTGATACATTGGGGTGTAGCTTGCATGCAAAGATCACATATTTTTATTTCAGAATGCCTTATAAAAATGAGTAGGTAAAAGACTGGCGTTGAACTATGGGTTTACAATAAAGACCAGAAGATTGGCCTAGAAGTTAGCAAACTTATAACTTATATAAATAATTATAATAATTATATAAATAACTATAGGCCAAACTTTAATATGCCAGTCTTGTGGAAATAAAATTAAATGGCAGGGGAAGTTGGGCTTTAATTGTTCATGAAACACCATCCTAGAAACTGCAAACGGAAGTCTGGATAGATGCAAGAAGATAACTTCCTCGTTGCATTTTGAAAAGTTGCATTGAAAATAGCATCATTTTGCTCACATTTCCCCCCGCATTGCATATAAAGAAAGCTATTAAAACTGCCTGTGATAATTGGATGCGTTTTAATGTTAGGAAAGTCATGTCCATCTATGATACTCGTCGATTGCATACAAAGCGCATTTAAAGTGGCGATCACGCTTAAAATATCAGCGCTGGTTTTGCAGCAACAGGAACTTGGCCTGTCTATACAAACATCTTCATCATCATCATCATCATTTCAGGCGTAAAACGTCCACTACTAAACTAAGGCCTCCCTCATGGATCTCCGTGAGGGGTAGTTGCCATACATCTTATTTCCTGCTTACTCAAGTCACTGATCGTGTTTTGATCAATTCAGTACCTAGACAAGCTTTAAATGTTTCAGAAAATATGGAAAATACGGAAGCAAGATTGATATGACTTAGAACGTTGCAATTGGAGAATATCCAGAAGCAAGAGCTGGACCTCCAAATATACTTGGGAAGAAGACGTTGCAGAACTCAAAACGAAGCCTACCACCAGCACACCATTTAAAATATTAGGTACATTATGTTCCTATTTGGTAAAAATAAGTTATATTGTGTCGTTTATTAACACCAAAGTTGATTAAGTTTTATGTGTGTAAGTGTAAAAGAAATATTTATATTTACATATATCAGTGTCGTGTTGTGCATCGGCCGAGCGCCCGCATTTATTACACTAAAGAAACAGTGGTATTGTTATTGTTTAATACCGAGAAAGCGGCCGGCCACGGCCCGCTTGTTATCGGTAATTATGGATGACATTAACTGTGGTGAGGTGTTAGCAGATAAAAGTGATATGGATGTAGTAGAAGTAGTAGAAGAATTTGAGGAACGATTGCAGGAAAAAACAATGGAAAAAACTTGTGAGAGGTTGTCAGAAAAGAGGCCAAGAGAAAACAGTGAAGAGGATAGTGAAGAGGGATTTATTACTATAAACAGAAGAAAGCAGAAAAAAATTGTAAGGAGCGAGTCAGCGGATAATTTGCCTAAGAAAACTTTGAATGTAACTTTAGTTCAAAATTCAAATTCAAATTCAAATTCAAAAAAATACTTTATTCAGTGCGGCCGCATGGACCTTATTGACGCGTCACAACTTACAAAATAAAACAACACAAATAAATAGAATAAAGCACATAATTGAACCTGTTCACTTCAGATGACACGCGAGTTAGGAAAAGAAGTGAACAGAAGAACCTAACTCGGTCGTTATAGTCATCATTTAACAATTTGATTTTGTCTTATGCTACGTTTGACGGAGTTGGAGCAGATTCCGTCCCAAGTGGTTTTGTCCTCTAGGTAATCTGATATTTTATAATAAGCTTTATCGCACAGATTGCGTTTAATAATGTTTTTGAATTTATTTAATGATAACTTCTGCAACTCACTTGGGAGTTTGTTGTAGAAGCGTATACATTGCCCTTTAAAAGATTTTTTTACCTTATGGAGCCTAGTAGTGGGCACAGCGAGTTTATTCTTATTTCTTGTATTTACATTGTGATTGTCGCTGTTTTTCTTAAACGAAGCAATATTTTTATGGGTGTACAACAGGTTCTCATAAATATATTGACAAGCTACTGTCATTATATTTATTTCTTTAAATGTAGTGCGAAGTGATTCTCTGGGACCCATATTGTAGATAGAACGAATAGCCCTCTTCTGCAGCACAAATACGGTGTCTATATCTGCAGCACATCCCCACAGCAGTAAGCCATAAGACATAATGCTGTGGAAATAGCTGAAGTAAACAAGTCTAGCGGTATCTACGTCTGTAAGAAGGCGGATTTTTTTGACTGCATATGCTGCAGAACTAAGCCTACCCGATAGTTGTTCTATATGCGGGCCCCATTGAAGCTTATTGTCCAAAGTTATGCCTAAAAATACAGTTTTTTCTACAAGGTTTAAACTTTCACCTTTCAATTTAATGTTGGCATCAGCCTGTTTTACATTCGGGAGAGTAAATCTAATGCATTTTGTTTTATTTTCATTAAGTAATAGGTTATTGACATTAAACCAATTAACAACTTCTGAGATTGCATTATTCACCTCGTCATAATCGGTGGTACGTCGTTTCATTTTGAACAAAAGTGAAGTGTCATCAGCAAACAATACAATCTCATGATTGTTTTTGACAAGATGAGGTAGATCATTAATGTAAATTAAAAATAGAAAAGGCCCAAGAATTGATCCCTGCGGTACACCCATTGTAACTACAGATCCCGAAGAACGTTTTCCATTAACATCAACTCTTTGTATCCTGTTACTGAGATAAGAATTAAGTAGATCTAAAGAGATATCTCTAACACCATAGTGGCGCAATTTCCCGATCAATGTTTCATGGTGTACACAGTCAAATGCTTTTGAAAGGTCGCAAAAAACACCTATAGCGTCTTGCGACTTCTCCCAAGCATCATAGATATGCGAGATTAACTCTATACCGGCATCAGTAGTGGAACGACCGCGTGTAAAGCCAAATTGCTTGCAGTGAAGCAACTTGTTGTCGTTAAAGTGCTTAGATAGCTGATTTAAAATAAGCTTTTCAAAAATTTTACTAAATGTCGGCAGTACTGATATCGGCCTAAAGTTAGTGGGATCCGACTTAGAACCTGATTTGAATAAAGGTATTATTTTACTGTGTTTCATTAGATCAGGAAATACGCCACAGTCAATGCATTCATTAAATATAAAAGCCAGTTCAGGTGCGATTGTGTCTACTAATGGTTTTACAATGTTTACAGAAATACCCCAGAGATCTGCAGTTTTCTTGACATTTAACATTTTAAAGGCTTTAACTATATCGCCGCTGTCCACATATTGGAATTTAAAATTACTATCACATTTAGGTACATTTTCGCTAAGTAAGGACTCGGCGATCAGGTGAGAAGAGTTTAAAGACTTTGTGGTAGAAATTGGAATGTCAGTAAAAAATGTTTCAAATGCTTGGGCTACATCTTCATCACTTTTGTAGGTGGTATTATTATAATTCAATTTGAAGTGGTTGTTAAAGTTACTCACATTTCCAGTTTCTTTGTTTATTATTTTCCAAGTAGCTTTAATTTTTGAACTTATATAATTAGACTTAGCAATATGGCAGACTTTTCTAAAAATTTTTGAGTAATTTTTAACCTTTTCTTTAAATTCTTCACTAAAATTATAATGTTTTTCACTATAAAGATCATATAATTTTTGTCTACTTCTATGTATACCCACTGTTGCCCACTCATTAAAGTTATGTTTATCTGTGACCATTATCGACTTTGATGTAAATATTGAATTAAACATATTGCTAAATGCATTGAAAAAATTGCAATATGACTCATTAGGGTTGTTATTTGAGTAGTAAGGTGGAAATTTTGTATTCAATTTACATTTCAGTTGTTCAGATCGATGCATGGTCACAGGTATAAAAGTAATTTTTCTTTTTACATTTTGTTTTTGTTGCTGTTTAATTTGAATGTGCTGGCCTAAATGGTCTGACTTTATATTGCTAATCAAGCCCTTATGGAGAATTTTTGTATTAGAATTTACAAAGATATTGTCAATACATTTAGCTGATGTTTCAGTTATTCTAGTAGGCTCCATAAACAATGGTTTTAGGTTATATGAATTAAAAAGGCATGTTAATCTAGTACTAAAAGAGTAATTTTCTAAGAGATTAACATTGAAATCTCCACATGTAATTATGTTTTTATTTGACTTTGATGCTTTGAATAAGATTTCATCCATGACTTTTTCAAATGTCTCAAACGAAGCTGACGGTGGGCTGTATACACTTATGATAATAACTTGCTCCAACTCCACACATGCTATTTCGATTTGGCTCTCAACAGACAGACAGACAATGTCTTTACGTTCTTTGTACTTAAGATGTTTATTAAGTAGCACTAAAGAACCTCCACGAATAGCATGTGATCTACAAAAGGAGCTACCAACAAGATGGTTGTTGAAACTGAACATAACCTCATGACTTTTCAGCCAATGTTCAGTAATACATAAAATATCAATATTATACAAGTTTATGTATAGTTCCAACTCTAACAATTTACTGCTTATTCCTTGAATATTTTGGTGCACCAAGTTGGTAACCTTTGTTTACATTTTAAATGTTTTATTTATTGCTTTTTCATTTTGACACAAGATATTATTTGACTTGTTCTGGCTAGAGATTTCCTCTGTTGTCTTATGATCTAATTTAAATGACTTGGAATAATTTCCAGAGTCTTAATTAATTGGTTTTGAGAATGCTCAAAAGAAGCATTCTGTTTAGCCAAATTTTTGGCTGTCATGCAAAAATAATATGATAGCGACATAGCTATCTGTCGTTTGTAATAATTAGAAAGGTAATAATTACCTTTAGTCAAATAATATTTTTTACTAACAATAGAGTTAGTGTCAATCACATGAATAGGATTATTGCACGATATTGTATGCAAAAGCATATTTAGCTTAAATCTAGTATTATTTTCTGACTGTGGCAAACTATTACTATAGGGGAATGTATACATTACAATTTCTTTAAATTTCAATGAACAAAGTTTATCAATATATTTTATCAAATCAGACTTGTTAACATTACCCCTATTTCCAAGACAGATTATTAAATTAGTATTCTCATTAGATGAGTTTTTAGAAATTTTTTGCATTATATCATGCAAACTACAGTTTGGTAAGCAATTATTTAAAACTGAATGTTCCATATGCAAACTCAAAAGTTGGCCCATATTTTTTCCAATTTCATCGCAAAGTGTTGACAGCCAAGTTGATAAAAATGCTTACAAATACGAAATTTGTTTGACATCACTGAAAATAATGCCGAAACAAATGGCTTTAGCACGATTATTAAGGAATTTAAATGTCAGCAGTATCGTTAGTATAAAGTATAAAAGTCCTTACAAAGTTTTTCTTCAATTTGAGGAGAAAAATCAAGCTGAAATGCTAATTAGCTGCCCGAAACTGACCGAGCTAGAAATACGAGCCCAGTTTACGGATCAAGGCAATCTTTCATATGGACTTATCAAAGGTGTAGACTTAGATATTTCTGAAGAAGAGATAATTCGATCGCTAAGTAGCTCAGTGCTTATTATATCCGTAAAAAGATTGCGACGCGTGGATATTGATCGCAAATGGATTGATAGTGAGACGGTACGGATATGCTTTAAAAATCCTACTTGTCCAGCGTTTGTAAGTGCTTATGGATGCAGGTTTACTGTGGAGCGCTATGTTTTTCCAGTAACACAGTGCTCAGGATGCTGGAAGTTTGGCCACATGAAAAATTTTGTCCGACAAATAAATGTGTTTGTCCGAAATGTGGGAAATTGCATGAGAATTGCGATGTTGAAAGCTATTCGTGTGTAAATTGCAAGGGCCCTCACATGGCACTTGATAAATCATGCCCATTTTTTATCAAAGAAAAAAAAGTTCGCATTATTATGAGTGAAGAAAATGTCACCTATAAAAGGGCATTAGAACTTTATTACAAGAAGAAAGAAGAAAAAGAGAAGTCTTATGAACGCGATTTTCCACCCCTCTGCCCGTCATCTAATAATAATTGGACTGTTGAGCAGCCTTTTGAAGTAACAACCAAAATAACTGAAAACAATATAACGGAAAGTGACGCTGAAGATAAGGATAGTATGATCTGTCAGGAAAAACCCCAAAAAGTAATAAAAAAGAAAAGGGTGAGAAAAATAAGACAAAATGATGATATGGAAATTGATAGATATTTGGAAGAAAATAATACAGATGTAAGATGTAACACAAAAATTATCGAAGAAAAATTATGTGAAAATAATAAGGAGCACGAAGACACTAAGAGAAGAAAAATTGAATGGAGAAGAATTTTTGAAAATATAAAGGACATAGCCTTTTCGGATGATCTACTTGAAGTAAAATTGATAAGTGTAGCGAAGATTTTGTTTGAAGAATTGAGTTCGTTTGTTTTGAGTTTTTTTGCAGAAGGTGAATTGTTCAAAAGAATGTTTCGGCATTCTTTTGAATGTTCATAGCAGAGGGCATCAATAAGGTATTTGGCATCAATATATTTCAATGGAATTGTCAAAGTTTGAGACCCAAATTAGCCAGTTTTGAGGCCCTGTTACATCAAGAAAAAATTCACGTAGCTATTCTTAGTGAAACCTGGTTTGATAATGACACAGTTATACATTTAAGTGGGTATAATATCTATAGAAAGGACAGAAGTGATTCATACGGAGGAGTTGCGATCATAGTCCATAAGTCACTTTCGTCATACGCATGTCCTATTAATTTACCAAACTTAGGTATAGAAGTTGAACATATTAAAATATTAAATTGCAGTAGCTTAGAAAATATTATATCGGTATATTGTCCGTCATCTGTTATCACACGTCTAAGTGATTGGGATACTCTTTTTTCTATTGTTTCTGAGAAATGTATTTTTGCGGGTGACTTTAACGGGCACCATACTAATTGGTCATACAAAATAGATCAACGAGGTACACAGCTTTTGGACTCATCTTTAGATAATAATTTAGTATCGCTTAATAATGGAGAACCTACCAGAGTTAAGTTGGTTAGTGGAAATGTACAAAAATCATCCCCTGATATAACTTTTGTTTCAGTTGATGTGGCGGTTAAGTTTAGTTGGGGTATTTTTAATGAAAATTTGGGGAGTGACCATTTAATAATAAAAATAAAATTGGGATATCAAGATAAATTAGATTTTATTGAAAAACGTAACTTTAAAAAAGCAGATTGGGAAAAATATAGTTCAGACCTTTTAGATCTATTTAATGATGATGATAATGCTCCAATTTCGAGTAATAGTTTCTTAAATAATAATTTACAAGAAAGATACAATGGCTTTATCAATAAAATCACAGCGTCTGCAAATAAAAATATACCATTGATAAAGTTGTGTAATAAGCCATCATCAAAATTTAAGCCCAAGGAATATTGGTCTCATTTATTATCAAAAATAGTGGGCGAACGTAGATTAGCATTGAGTACCTTCAGAAGAAACCCAACTCCGGATAATTATCGAAAACTTGAAGAAAAAGTTACTGAAGCTGGATTAATGATTAAAAAAGCTAAATCTCAAAATTGGAAAAAATTCTGCGATAGTATTAATGAGCGTACAACAATATCAGATATGTGGCGTAAAATGCGTTGGTTCAAAGGTTATCGTCAATCGAAATTTTCGACATCAGATCTCAAATTAAAACAACTACTGGATTCTTTAACTCCCGATTCAGTTCAAAATCAACAACCGAGTTTTAACTCAAGAAATAACTTATTAGATTTACCATTTAACACTCAGGAATTAATACATTGTTTAAAAAGAAAAGATACGGCCCCTGGCAACGATGGAATTACGTACTCAATGGTCTATCATTTGCCTACTATTGGTAAACAAGTGTTGCTTAAAATGTATAACGATATTTTTTCATCAGGCTATATACCTACGCAGTGGCGCACAATACTTGTTATTCCGATACCCAAAGTTGCTGTTGATGCAAATTTCGAACAAAAGCTTAGACCAATATCCCTTATATCTTGTTTGTGTAAGATACTTCATAATATGATAAAAAGACGGCTTGAATGGTACACTGAGAAGAATTGCATACTTTCACATAATACATCTGGTTTTAGAAGAGGTCAATCGTGTCTTGATTGCTTAGCTAGACTTATCACCTACATACAGGTGGGTTTAACTGATAATATACCTACAGTAGCTTGCTTTCTAGACATAGAAAATGCCTATAATAACGTTCTTATTGAAAAGGTTGTAGGTACGCTCGACGAACTTAGCATAGGTTTAAATACGTGTAGATATATTTGGGAATTTTTACGTGAAAGGTATCTCATCATTAGAACTAACGATAAGAGTAATTATTCGAGATGGGCAACAAAGGGCTTAGCCCAAGGCGATCCGATGTCCCCTTTGTTATTTAATTTAACTATGTATAACATATTTAACCTGTTAGAGCGAACGATTAAGGTATCACAATATGCTGACGACTTTGTTTTTTATCTGAGCCATAATACAATAAATAACTGTGAAATTGCAATACAAACTTCCTTGAATATAATGGTTAAAAAATTAAAAGATTTAGGCCTTGAACTGTCCAGTGTTAAATCAAAGGTTTGTTTGTTTAGTAGGGGGAGAAGAAAAAATAAAATTAATTTGAGGGTCAATGGGATATTATTAGATCAAGTAGAAAATGTTAGATACCTAGGTATGTGGCTAGATAGGTCCTTATTGTGGAACAGACATATAAAAGAAACTACAGAAAAAACATCAAAATTTTTAAACATTCTAAAAGTTTTAGCTGGGTCTGGTTGGGGAATACATCCAAAGTACCTACGCACGCTATATATTTCACTGATAAGGAGTAGAATTGACTTTGGTTCTTATTTATATGACACTAGTGCAAAGATACAT
Source organism: Pasiphila rectangulata (assembly GCA_963082625.1). Classification (NCBI taxonomy): domain Eukaryota; kingdom Metazoa; phylum Arthropoda; class Insecta; order Lepidoptera; family Geometridae; genus Pasiphila; species Pasiphila rectangulata. The sequence goes on along the minus strand of OY720244.1, from coordinate 3,551,937 downwards.
TTGTATAAATTGGAAAAGGTGCAGAATCAGGCATTAAGAATAATCGGTGGTTTTATTAAGAGTACACCGATACATGTTATGGAGTGTGAAACATACCTACAACCTTTGGATATTAGAAGGTTATATTTAGCTTATAAATTTTGTGTTAAGAGTTTTTCTTTGGAAAATAACATCACTATACAGTTGCTTGAAGAACTTTACTCATTCAGAAATAATAGTTACTGGCAATCTAAAAAGGAACCATTATTAATAACAGTATATAACAAATGTAAATATTTTAATATCTATACTTCGAATCCATTAGACATGTTTTCATTAGACGTTTGGGTTACATATATACATATTGAGGCGGTCATTAATTGTCATTTAAATTGCGTTCAAGGATCGAAGAAGAATCAAGAAATAACATGTTTGAAATTTAATATTATAAAGGAGTTAAATGAGAAATACTATGGTAGACAAACATTGTACACGGACGGGTCGAAAGGCGAAACCGGGCAGGGGGCTGCCTATTATGACATGACTTATTCGACAAGTAGTATATTTAGAGTTGATTCCTTTGTTTCGATTATGACACTGGAACTCATTGCAATCTCAGAAGCTTTAAATTCTATAAATGAAATTAATAGTAATAGGGGGGTAGTTATATTTACAGATAGTATGAGTGCATTGCAGCATATAGCTCGATGCGCCTCTGGTATTAGAGGCATTTCGGTAGCTTATGGTATTTTGAATAGGATTCATAATCTTGCACTAGTAGGGATAAGTCTGAAATTGCAATGGGTTCCATCGCATATATGTAGGTTTAAGAGGTAATGAAGAGGCAGATAAATTAGCAAAATTAGGTAGTACAGAAGGGATCTCTTATAGTTTAAAACCAAATTTTACAGATAAAATCATATCATGCAAAAACTTATGTTATGATTCATTTAAGGAATATTTTGATGAGAGGAGTAAGGAAAAGGGAATATGGTATAAGACTATACAATGCCAGCCTCCTCGTCTACCATGGTTTATTAGTTGTAGGTTAAATAGGTCTTTAATAATAACTGCACACAGAATACGTTCCGGTCATTATCCCAACAGGAAATTTGGATTCTTGATGAAAAAAGTAGATTCACCTAATTGTGAGATTTGTAACGTATTAGATGATGTACATCACCTCTTAATGGAATGTATCAAATACAAAGACCAAAGAGAGACACTAATGACCGAGTTGAAGCTGAATAGGTACGACATAGGTACCTATATAAATATTTTAGCGGAGCCTACTTCTGCGGCGGCTATTTCTTTATTTAAAATCTTCGTGCATTAGTGACTCTTTTTCCTTACCTGTATATTACCGTTTGTTATTGTTAAAATTATTGTTAGCTTGTTAGTTATTAGTATTTAGGGTATGATGGGACTGACATACCAACAAAGGTAAAAGTCCTGTAAATAAATCGAGAATTAAAAAAAAAAAAAAAAAATTACATATATACTTGGTTTAATGACAAAATAAAAGTTGATTGAGATGTTAGACATTGTGTTTTGATAAAATAGTTTTCTTTATTCACCACATGCCCGTTTAAATTAAATTTATTACTATGTACTAGGAGAGATGAAACGCGGGGAGTTGTTTCAGTTCTTCCCAATTTTGGCATGGATCTTGATTACTTTTACTTATTTTTACTTTTGACCCGCATAAAGCACAGAACTGGCTATGTCGAGTTGTAAGATTTATGGAGGTGAGGCTTTTCTTGGCTGAGATATCCAAGGTTATGTAAAAATTGTTTTAACTCTCCTCGGTCTCCCCTACCTATCATCCTCAAGCTGCATGATGCGCCAAGCGATGTAAACACTCTGTTTACACGCCCAGTCTAGACTGATAACGATACCTACTTACCCACAGTGTCAACAGTAGGTAGTGACTTTACTAAGTAATTTATCCATTTATTTATTTATCCAGGAATCGTATTAGCATTAACTTTGGTCGCTCGGCCAAGGGTCAGTATCATTCAAATAATCATCTATGGAATAATAAGCTTTTTCTAGGAGATTTTGCTTTACAAAAGCTTAAACCTATGAATCGATAGTTCGGTCGCCTCAGATGGAAGCTTATTATAGAAGCGCACACAGTTTTACATAAATTATTTTAGTATTTAGGTACTTTCTGTAGTCTAAATTTAGGGATGTGCAATTTTCTTTTTTAAACTTCTGCGATCACAACTCATTATTACTATATTGGATTATCGGGTATTTATCGCGTAATTACCTTTATTTCATTCCCGACGTTTCGACCGGATGGCACCTGGTCGTGGTTGCGAGGAGACTGGCGTGCTGAAGTTAACCGCAGCAAAGCAAAAGCATCTTTTCAGACTACCCTCACTTGGTCTTCATAATTAGGAATTTCAGATTTAAGGCCAGTTCACACTGGGACAGCACACTACACTAACTGTATCAGCACACTTTGGTTTATTCACACTCCGTGTGAATAACCAGGACCAATAAAACTGAATAATGCACGACCATGTGCAATCCGGTCGAAACGTCGGGAATAAAATAAAGGTAATTACGCGATAATACCCGATAATCCAATATAGCAATGATGTGCAGTTTATTTTTATTTCTTGTATTAATGCTATGCAAATCACATCTCTTGATATAATTATTTCTATTTTTGTGTGCATACAGTAAGTTTTCATAAATATATTGCGATATAACAATTAAAATGTTAATTTTCTCAAATCGTTCCCTAGGTGAATCGCGAGGTTTCATTTTGTAAATAGCCCGTATGGCCCTTGTTTGAAGGACAAAGATTGTCCGTATATTGGCCGCCCTTCCCCAAAGCAGGATACCATATGACATCAGACTATGGAAGTAGCTAAAATAAACCAGTCTAGCTGTAGCTTCGTCAGTAATAGATCTTATTGTCCTGACTGCATAAGCTGCTGAACTAAGCCGACCTGCAAGAACAGATATGTAGTTATTACTTGTTAAGTACAGAAAGGAAGCAAGGCAAAAGACAACTAGACAAAGTTATATTAAAAATCTTTAGGTTAATAAAAATATATAGTAAAAAAAATAAACAATAACAACAGCTTATTAGTTGTAGAACTTTTTGTGAAAGGTTCATCCGGGGTCCATCAAAAATGTCTTCATTGCTGTGTTCCGGTTTGAAAGCCAAGGGGGGCGGTGAAATTACGGGCACATGAGACCTTACAACTCTGTCTCAGGGTGACGGGCGCAATGCAATGCAGCGTTGGTCACGTGCTTAGTGAACGTGATCACCACGGCATTGCAATTGTTATAGGTAGAGGTTACCGCTTAACATCAGGTGGGCCTTCGGCTTGTCTCGTCATTTAGTAGTATAAAAAAATACAGTTAACAATATAACAATATAAAACCATGCTATTGCCAGTTAGGTAACACAATACCACATTATTTAGGGACCTACTTACCCGAGGTATATGACTGCACTTGATTGTTTACCTACCCCTGTATTATAATACTATATTTATCTTATCTTGTAAAGGAAAACATTTTTAAATAAGAAATCATTATAGCCAGTGGACTTTTAAGCGTAACGTGACTTTGACGCGGGTCAAAAATGCACGTGGCTGTATCGTGATAAAGTGATGATAATAATGTACTCGCACTATCATCATCATGCAGCCGTAAAACGTCCGCTACTGAATTCAGGCCTTCCCTCGTGAATATCTATGAGGGGTAGGTAGTTGCCATACTCACCACGCTTGGCAGGCGGGTTTCGCGAGGGCAGTACGGGATGTTGATACACGAAAAGACGCTGCTGCCCATCTTACGGAGGTATCCCTTAGCAGGCTTTTACTGCATTCATAGGCATGAGAGGAGGGGTAACATTCTACTGCCGGCACCCCACGGCATAATCATAATGTTGTGGTGACCGGGAAGTTTAAAAAAGACACGTACGTACATAAATAAACTTTTTTTTTTTGGTGACGTGGTGGAAATCTGCTAGGTACCATGCTGCGTAAGGGCACAGCATGGTTATGTGAGGTTGTCTCCTGACGACTCACTAAAACCACCCCGATGACCGGCCTCGGTGCACTAGGGGCTCCGGTTCCTCGTAAAGAACACTCCGGAGCCCCTATCGCACCTTGCCTGAGCACGTCCCGGGAGCGTCCAAAACTAACGCCCCCTACGTCTCGCGGAACTTACGATGGTGCATAGCCATATCATGCACCATCGCCCTCCCTGGGTCCGTCTGGGATAGTCCAAGCCCTCACTCTGACTACCCTACGGACCCAGATGGTTGCCCCCTATAGGGGATGCCGCAGCCCCATGACGCCGTAGCCTCACGGGGCAGGCGGTGCGGGGCGGCCGTTGCCTGCACCCCGCCGCCGCCTTCTACGAGCGGGATCAGCCCTCTCGCGATCCCGCTCCGCGGCCTCTTTCCGAACCATTACGGTCTCACAGAAAGAGGCCACCGCCTTCCACGCCGTCTCATCTGCCAGCATAGCCGCAACTACGCTGGGCAGAGAGAGATCCTGCCCGATCCTGAGTGCCAGATTCCGCCTTTCCACGCACCATGCCGAGCAATCCTCGAGCGTGTGCTAGGCGGAATCCTCGAACCGACACCGCAATGCCACCATTGTGGGTGGGGCCAGGATTCCGCCCAGCACACGCTCGAGGATTGCTCGGCGTGGTGCGTGGAAAGGCGGAATCTGGTCCTCAGGATCGGGCTCCGGAGTGTTCTTTATGAGGAACCGGAGCCCCTACTGCACCGAGGCCGGCCATCGGGGTGGTTTTAGTGAGTCGTCAGGAGACAACCTCACATAACCATGCTGTGCCCTTTACGCAGCATGGTATCTGACCTAGCAGATTTCCACCCCGTCACGAAAAAAAAGGGTAGTTGTAGGGTAAGATGTAAGTGGTGGTTTTAGATAAAGGTGCGATACGAAGTTCGCTGGGTCAGCTAGTACACAATAAATTAACTCCCGCCAAGGAGTATCAGGTATCTTATTACTTAAAAGGGGATTTCAAATGCAATTATTTGTTAAGTATAGATTAAGTTAAGGAAATAAACAATTTGTATTTGAGGAGTAAAGGAATACCAAAAATTCCCAAAACTGTATTTATTTTGGGTCCAATCAATATTTGATATTTGGCCATGTCATACGATGAATCAACCATATCCAAGAAATGGTTGTTGACTTGCCTTGTGGAATCGTATTGCAGTGGAAACATTCTTGATATTGAGGACGGCGGATTTGTCCAGTTCGTCTTTACATGACAATACGGTTTACGTGTACGTCGGCACGTGGTCACAATTCGGCTCTGGAATGGAATGGAATCCTATAATAGATGATTTGCCCACAGTCCACACGTAAGACTATGTATACAATAAAATCTCCAATGTCATCAAAAATCAAACAAAAGATACAGGCTTTCGTAGTAAACTTAAAGAATTTCATTTATTTATTTATTTATTACTCATACATACATAATTATAACATTACAGAGCTTACTCTATTGCGTTATATTATAATACTTTCTTAATAGTAAGTAATATATTATAATAAACATTTCAAAAATACAAAAATAAACTCTAAAAAGGTACATAATACAAAACCTTGCACTTGCACACAAAAACAATATCACATTGAGATCATAGCATATACTCGTACTATATATTCAGGTGACTAGGTACTTATACAATAAACGCGTTGAGCATTTGGTAGGTAAAAATAATAATAGCAAAGTAAATACAAAAAAAAAAATGAAAAAATTCATGAGTGTATATCTAAATCCTACTACTCAGTTGACGAATTTTTAAATGACAAATTAACCTAATTATTGCATTATTCTCATTGACATTTGTTTTAAATGTAGTAATTTAAGTAAATCTGTTATCTGTTATTATTGAGATATTTTTGACATTGTATAATTACCTGACATTTAATTATCTTGTCTGACATGCTAAATATAGCAACATCTATTGTTTTGCATGGTAGCTCTGTGGTTATGTATAACATTAGTCACCATTGAAATTGGAATTATCGAAAATTCATTATATTGACTTGAATTTGTAAGTATGTACCAACTTGATCTAATTTGAATTCGATCTTATGTGATTTATTTACCTAGTTCTAAACATCTATTGACATGAACACAAATTAATTATGTACTATTTCCTTTTTGTAATTATTATTCTTAATTAAATTTCATGAAAACATAAATCGAACTGAAATTTGCAGCGCCCTAACAGGGTTCATGTAATTACCTATAATAATGTATTGCTTAGACTTAATACAAACCTGTACATGTTGCAATGAATAAATACAAATACAAATTGAAATAGCGTAAGCCACTGGCACTTATTTATGCTGAACGAGACGCTGCAGCGTCTGGAACATTCTTAGACGGATTAGGCATGCCCTAATCCCCAAGAACCCATACCATTCTTCTAGCTTTCAATTTATCATTTCTTTATTAAAACCTTAACGACATTATTACGTACCTATTTACCGTAATTATCCAGACCTTACCTCCCGTACTAGTTAAAAACTGTGTAGGCCAATACCTACGTCTATGAAGCTGACTAAGCCGCGAGTTTCCTCACGATGCTTGCCTTCACCGTTTATGCATGTGCACATAACTTTATCAAGAAGCAAAAACCCATTGGTGCACGACCGGATCGAACCCACAACCGATATAATACTCAGCCAATACAGCTTGAAAAAAATAGTTTTAGCAAGTATGGCAGCGCTCACGCAGACGTTAACCAGACGGCCACGGCCGCGTCGCCGTCGCCGGCGCCGCGCGCCGCCGCTGCGGCGCATATTCGGCGATAAAGGTGATCATGCGCAAGTCGTGTTTTTTATGCGTGTTCAATCAGGAAATTATAAGTACCGGTCAGTGTCACTATGCCATTGATAGGATAATGTTCGCTGCGAAACTTGCAGGTTTTACAAGACTTCAAAAACAGGAGGAGGTTCTCAAGTCTGTATTTTTTATCTTTGTTATGTTGGAACTCCGTCGTTTATGAAAAAATCTTTTGAATTAATTATTTATATAAATAGGTACCCTTTCAATTAGGTAAGTACCATTTTTTCAAATATCTGTCCTTATGATGGGATCCATGAGAAATCGACGGAACTCCTCAAATATTGTAGCGATTTTGGCATAATTAGCTAAACGTCAGGAATTTGCATTTCGAAAGTATGGTTTCTTGAAGTGGAACTGATAAAGGAGGCCTTTGCATCTATTATATGTAGATGATTTATTCAGCGTCAGCAACTGGTAATCATGCTGTACGGGACGCTGCAGTGCCTGGGACATTGTAAGATGGATGATTAGGCTTGCCCAGCACCTATACCATCCTCTCAGCTTAGTCAGCTATTATTCAGAGGAAAGAACAGGTTTGAAGCTAAGCCGCGGGTTTCCTCACGATGTTTCTTTCACCGTTAAAGCTCGTGTTAAATGTGAAAAGAAGAAGACCACAATGGTTATCGAAACTCTTCAATTCTACAAAACTCACTGGTGACGACATAGAGACTGACTAAGATCTCAGATTACAGAAACCTAAGATTAAAGAATACACCGTGTAACCAGACTACTACCGAAAACTGGGGGGCTGCAATCAGACCATGATACTGAAAACGTTTAGCGAAAAAAACCGCAAAAAATATGTCAACATATCTACGTTATTAACATACATACATATAACCGGGTATTTATCCCGGGACCATGCTTGGTGCAATCCAAGCGAAACGCCGGGAAATAATAATATCTATCTAATTAACTCATTTCAAAAAGCCAGGAAACATTAACATGAAAAATACAGCAATGTATTGCTTGCACATCCTGCATAATACAGTACCGACAGCTGATCCCGCCGCGCGGAGTCATGGAGTCATCGCACTAGCAAGCTGCACATTGCGGGCTGTAAAAAGTAACAAAAACATTCACACATTATTAACTCTGGCTACATTTTTTTTGACAACTGTGTTTTTTTGTCTTTGTTTTGGGCTGTTGCACCACCCCTTTTCGCTTTCGGTAGTCGCCTTTTTACACCCGATATAAATCTCTATACACTAATCATCATACCTACCTAGGTACATAATATCATCACCATCACCCCGATAGTGATGCACATTGAAATGAAATATAATATAATGAAATAGGCATAGTTTCAAATTCTAAATTTAAACTTCATCTCAGCTGTAGAAAGTCCACTGCTGGACAAAAGCCTCCCTCATTGATCGCTAGGTACTGATCATGAGGGGTTGTTGCCGTACTCACCACGCTTGGCAGGCGGGTTGGTGAGCGCTGTCCAGGATGTTGCTGACACGGAAAGACGCTGCCCATCTTCCTGTGGTATCCGACTTGCGGTTGGGTTTTTAGTTTCACTTAATAATGTTGCTTGCTTTAAATCCAGTTCTGATGATGGGATGACTGACAGTCTAACGTTTGAATTTTTTGTAATAAGATTTCCGTGTTTCTTGGGTTCCCATCGAAAATGTGCAATACCTTGGTACTTAGTAAAATAATTTCTTATTTATAATATAATTTCATTCATAATTTCAGCCGTAAAACGTCCACTACTGAACACAGGCCTCCCTTAGGGATCTCCATGAGGGGTAGTTGCCATAATAACCACGCTTGGCAGGCGGGTTGGCGAGCGCGGTACGGAATGTTGATATACCTACGGAAAGACGCTGCTGCCCATCTTTGGTATAAGGTATCCCTTATCAGACTCTTACTGCATCCACGGACATGAGAGAAGGGGTAACATTCTACTGCTGGCACTCCACGGCTATAAAATATAATTAGGGCCTGAGTAATATCTCATGCTGAGTTACAGCATCCGGTGCGGCGGAGACACGGCTAGGCTATCGCGTGGTGATTTTCCCACCGGGCATTGCCACCAGACGTTCAAAGTGCGCCGGACCCCAGACGACACGACCCACTTGTGGTACACTCCACGACAGAAGAATGGTAGGTTGAGTTATAAGTTAAGACGTAAATTCCACCACATTCTTAAACATTTATCGAAAATTTGTCCCGCACGACACAATATAATAGGAATAAGGTGTTGACAAAGACAACTCTATTGATGTTATCGGCTTCCTCATATCCTAATCCTATCGAGTTCTAATTCCAACCAGGAGTGAATCTTTAGCCGAAAACTTTAATATATTAAAATATGGATAGGGGAGTTTAATTTCATCCTGAGTTACAGTATCCGGCGGAGAACTAGCTAGGCTATCGTGCGGTGATTTTCCCAGCGGGCACTGCCACCAGATGGCACAATTTTTAACTTCAGACGACATCCCACTGTGGTATATATATACCCGACGAGAGGTAAGTAAATTCGCCTTCAAGATGTAGTATTCTAGAGATAATTCATACAGCGTTAGCTGGTACTTAGCTGTACGTGACGCTGCAGTGCCTGTTTGGCCAGCACCTATAAAAAGAAAATAAAAACATTGTTACTCAAAAAGACCTTTATGGTAAAACAAGTTTTATTTAAAAAAAATAAGTATTAAAAAAAATATGATCAGATTCATCACATGTTATTTGCTTGGAAGGCAAATAACATTTGATACTTACAATAATTTGAAGCCGAGTGTACTTACCTTCACTGATATTAAATCTGTACGGTAAACAAATAAACATCGTTACGAGTCTGTCGAGTTTTATTTTGTCAGTACCTATTTATTGTGCTTTGCTCTGAGGTAGATTAGATTATTAATAGTGATGTTATAAATAAATAATAAATAAATAAATAATGCTGGACAAATCACACAGCATCATCTAGCCCCAAGCTAAGCAGAGCTTGTGTTATGGGTACTTGTATAATGACTTGAGTATTTGATATAAAATCCATCTTGATACCTCCACGCGTTCGTGAGAAAAAGAGTCTTGACAGACAGACGGACGGACAACAAAGTGATCCTATAAGGGTTCCGTTTTTATTTTCGAGGTACGGAACCCTAAAAGTACCTACTAACGGTCCTAGGTTGTTTACATTTTAACCACCTGAACCACTTAAAGTGTTTTTCCTGTATAATATAACGTCATTAGCACTATATGTAAAACTGTTTAATAATTTGTTTTGAAATTAAGATACAGTCAAAACAAACATAATTTTTTCCTTTGTCCCACATGTGAGGTCACTCACCTGACAATGTTTGCATTATGTGCAAATTGGAAACGGCATATTTCGCAATAAAATCAAGATCTGTGTCATGCTATTCTTCAACACCTTTGCGTTAATGATTTTATTAACAAAACGTCAATGGTATAAAATATTCGTTGTCATTAGAATAAATAGATGGCCTTGATTATCGCTGATTTTTTTAGGGTTCTGTACACAATGGGTAAAAATGGGAGCCTATTACTAAAACTCCGCTGTCCGTCTGTGTGTCTGTCACCAGGCTGTATCTTATTAACCGTGATAGCTATACACATGAAATTTTCACAGATGATGTATTGCTGTTGGCGCTTTAACAACAAAGTACTAAACAGAATAAAATATATATTTAAGGTATATACTTAAGCATCCCATACAAAAAATCTAAAATAAAACAAATATTTGAGGGGCTCTCATACAATGAACGTGATTTTTTGCCGTTTTTGCTCGATATTAACAACGGCAACAGGTAGACGCTAAAAATTTTCAATGAATATTTAGTAAAATAGTGATGCGGAACCCTTCGTGCGCGAGTCAGACTAGCACTTGACTGAATTTTTTATTATGTACGTAATAGCAAACCTTTGTTTTCATTCAGCCTTCAGCTTACAAAGTGCCTTGGGGCCGGCCCTGGATCCCATAATCCTGGCAGGCCGGGATTATGGGATCCAGGTTTTAAATTAAATAGGTAAAGTATGAAAACTTGAAATAAACACAAATGCACAATGGGTGGTCTTATCGCTGAGAGTGATCTCTTCCAGGCATCCTTTGCATGGACATGAAAAAGTGAAAACAATATAGTGACGGTGGTGTAGTTAAAGGTCAATATAAAGCAACTACAGAAATAAATGAGAGATTTTTATACAGATACAAGTGCTTATTTATTTTAAATAATAAACTTGTACTAATATGCTGTTAGTTTTGTGCGTAGTCATTTGGAATACGCCGCTCCAGTATGGAATCCGTGCTACAGCGTCTGTACTCAGCGTTTAGAATAGAAGATTACGCACTAGCAGGGCTGCATTCATCATCATCATTTCAGCCCTAAAACGTCCACTGATGAACACAGGCCTCCCTCATGGATCTCCATGAGGGGTAGTTGCCATACTCACCACGCTTGGCAGGCGGGTTGGTGAGCGCAGTATGGGATGTTGATACACGGATAGACGCTGCTGCCCATCTTCCGGAGCTATCCCTTAGCAGGCTCTTACTGCATCCATGGGCATGAGAGGAGGGGTATCATTCTACTGCCGGCATCCCACGGCAGGGCTGCATTGAGGAACCCTAATTCATTCCACGTACCGCGCGTTACCACTAATTATAGGCAAAATGCGTTTATTATCAGAGCATGTAATTCTTTTAATACCTTAACAAAGGCACGTCGACGTGTACATTTTTACTCCGTCAATAGCTAAATTGAGGCGAACACTTCGCGACACATATTTTGTCTTGGACAGTGACATACCTATATAATTTTATAGGTTGCCTACCTTTCTAGTTATATTATTTATATTTTCTAGTATTTATCTTGTTTTGTGTATCGTTTTATATATTTTAGTTGTTTTTCCTTTTTATTTTATTAATTGGTGATTGTCATCTACTGACCCTTTCTTACTTTTAACTTAACTTTACACCTATCTGCGGAAACTTGTAATTAGCAATCATGTGCAATCATGATGGAATCATGTCGTATTGTTTAGCATGTACCTATAATTATGCATAGCTGTACATTTTCTTAAAATTGTTAAATTAAAATAAATAAATAAAATATTACGAAATCACGAAAGGTTATTCAAGGACTCTATGATTTTAAAGATAGAATGGGATTTAGCATGTCAATGGAAACAGGAAGTGCGTTCTAGATTCTTGTAGCTGGAAAGATGAAAGAATCAACACAGAACTCGAGAGTATGGAGAAGTATGGAGAGGTGTTTTCGGTTGACGGGTGTCAGAGGACCGAGGGATCGAGGACTGGAGCTATGAAGGAACATAAAGCCATTTTTAAGGTAGGATTAATATTTTGTTTCTACATTTACATTTATCTCAAGGTGAACGTAGCTATATCGTACCCACTAGAACGTACCTACTGCTGGGCAACGGCATCTCCGAATTAGAACGTCTTAAATATTTAATAGAGAGTAGGGGTAAAGTGATTAAATATGGCCGTGTAAGTCGTAGCCTAGTGCTACGCCGTAGCACACGTAGACCGTAGCATCAGGCGTCCGTCACTCGCTCAAGGCCACGCATTAAATGCCTACCACTTGGTTTAACGTCGGTGTTACGCCTACAGTAGGCTGCCACACGCCCGCTTTAGCGCACGCACGTTAAATGCATTCCTTTAGATGCCGAAACCGCGTAACTTTGTGCAGTGGATGGATGCCAAAGTCATATTTTAAGCACTATTTTAGATTTTATCATTGATGTCGGCTGTTTTAAAAAATATTTGGGTAACTAGTTGTTTAAATCGATGATAAATAGATCCCTACGGTTGAAATGATGATGATGATGATGAAATGGATACTTTTATAAATTCTCACCATATTTTCCACTTAGAACATAGGAAGCTGGGGTTCGGTATGAATTTTGGTTTCGTAAGTGGCCGAAGGGTAGGTAAATAACGTAGTCCAATTAGAATAAAATTAACTCTTTATATCGGAAATCACACTAATAAGAATCTCACAGCAGATTCACACTAGAACACTATTCTTCACGGAACACTGATACCACCATTGCATCCGCTTTGCTCCTGTTTTCTTCATGAGTATGTATTAAAATTATTTACGCGATTTACCATATTTTTAAGGTTGAAATTTAGTAACCATGATTTTAGACAAGGAAAATATGTATCCATCATTTTATAAAACTCAATCATATTTGATCAGCCAATTAAAAAGGACTGTTTTTTTCTCCACATTCGTTTTATTATCAAAATCATCGTAGAAGCAACCCTAGCCACTCATTCGATGCCGCGTCACAGATTACTTGCAAGTAGGTGGGGAGGGTGAGCAAAGCAATCTCAACTCTATGCTTGCATACTTATGGTACACTCTTTCTTGCTGTGAACTGCTGGTATTATTAATACAATTTTATAGCATAGGTATTTTCGCTTTTGTATTGGAGCATCTGCTTGTTTCTGTAATCTGTGGTAGCACTGCATTGGTTAGGCGTAGCCTAGTGCTACGCCGTAGCACACGTAGACCAAAAACCCGTTGGCAATTTTAAAAATGTCTTTCCATGTTCTTATCACCCTTACTCTACGGTTTTGGATGTGCATTAACTGTATGCCAGACAGTAGAGTTTCAGTGAGTACTTGAATTATAATTGGATATAAAGACGTTTCTAAATTTAGAGCTGTCAGCGTTAAATTGGGTGTGTTTGTTCCGTTTTAATTTTGGAACGGCACCTAAGAATCAAGAATCAAAAAATACTTTATTCAGTGCGTCCGCATGGACCTTATAGACGCGTCACAAATTACAAAATACACAAATTGATAGAATAAAGCACATGATTGAAATTCACTTCAGATGACACGCGAGTTAGGAAAAGAAGCGAACAGAAGAACCTAACTCGGTCGTTATAATCATCATTTAACAATTTTATTTTGTCTTATGTTACGTTTGACGGAGTTGGAGCAGATTCCGTCCCAAGTGGCTTAAACGTCTCGCTATATGTTATTTTAGTCCGTTTTACGTCAAATTTAATTAGCTTTATTAAGTAGTCGAAATTCTTATTTCGACAGCTTATTTGTTGTCCGTACTACAGTAAAGTGCCTACGAATCTACAAATTTATAGTTTCGATAAGCCAGTCTAGACAGAAGGTAGGTTAAAAGTTAATTGAGCCCATAACTATGCCAGTTGCAATTATATCAGTAATATGTCGTTGTCGTTAAGTAAACAGTAAATATAAAGTAGATGACTAGCCGCACTCCGCGGTTTCACCCGCGTAGTTTCCGTTCCTGTAGGAATAAGGGGATCAAATATAGCCTATGTTACTCAAGGATAATGTAGCATTCTAAAGGTGAAAGAATTTTTAAAATCGGTCTAGTAGTTTTTGAGTTTATTCGTTACAAACATACAAAATACAAATCTTTCCTATTTATAATAATGTGATATTGAGAGACTGCAGCGCCCCGCCGTTTTACCCACTTAGTTCCCGTTCCTGTGGGAATACGGGGATCGAATATAGCTTATGTAACTTGCTGCCGCCGTGGGGTGCCGGCAGTAGAATGATACCCCTCCTCTCATGCCCATGGATGCAGTAAGAGCCTGCTAAGGGATACCTCCGGAAGATAGGCAGCAGCGTCTATCCGTGTATCAACATCCCTGCGCTCACCAACCCGCCTGCCAAGCGTAGTGAGTATGGCCACTACCCCTCATGGAGATCTATGAGGGAGGCCTGTTGTCATCAGTGGACGTTTTATGGCTGAAATGATGAACTTGCTGATAATTTATCTTTCCGTTGGTAAAAGATATTTTTTTGATTTTTTTTTACACCTTGGGTTACATTATTGAAGATTTGGTATCCCTAATTTTAGTTAGTAATATTAGGTCTTTACCTATGAAATTGCCGTTTTGTATGGAATAAATGAAAGTACTTTTTTTCCAAACTTTTTTATTTCTATTACTCAAAGTAACACCCCATGCTATCGACGCATCTTTGCCAACGCATTGGCAGTTTATTGATGCCCTTCTTGTAAAAATCAGCTGCACGGGAGGCAACAAACTCTTCAAAGGCATTTTGTACTGCCCCTCGGGAATTGAATTTTTTACCCACTAAAAAGTTGTCTAAATTTTGAAAAAAAGTAATAGTCGGTAAGTGCAAGGTCTGGTGAGTATGGCGGATGAGGGAGAGCTTCCAACCCCAGCTCTTGCAGCTTGGAAACTGGTCTGTTGTGCAGTATGGGGTCGCGCGTTGTCGTGAAGGAGCAGTGGGGACGACCAATTGACCAAAGCTGGTTGCAGATGTGCAAGCTTCTCCATCATTGTCTCCAGTTCTTTACAGTACACATCTGCAGTAATGCTCATGCCGTTTTATAAAAAAAAACTGTGGTGAATCACACCCGCACTAGACCACCAAACAGTGACCAGCACCTTTTTAGGGGTCATTTTTGGTTTAGGGCATTGCTTTGGTGCTGAACCAGGATCTAACCAACTTGTTGAGCGCTTTTGATTGTCGAACAGAATCCATTTTTTATCGCACGTAACAATTCGGTTCAAAATTCCTTCATTTCTTTGTCTGTTGAGCAGCGCGAGACAGGTCTCAACGCGTACGTTGCGCTCGCCAGCGCTAAGTTCGTGGGGTACCCATCTATCAAGCTTTTTTACCTTGCCAATTTGTCGCAAATGGATCAATATTGTTTTGATGCTAACATCAAAAGCTGCTGCTAGCTCAGCTGTAGACTGAGTTTCGTCAGCTTCCACAATCGCCTTTAATTCATCATTGTTGACAATAGTCTTCGGACGGCCACGAGCTTCATTTTTCAAGTCAACATTTCCAGAACGGAACCCGGAAAACCAATAACGGGTTGTGCGTTCGTTTGTACAGTTCTCTCCGTAAACGTTTTTGATGTTACGTGCCGTTCGTGTCGCGTTGGGGCCACGACGGAACTCATATTCCATAATAACACGATTTTTTAAGGTACCCATTATGACGAAAAATGTTCAAATGTAATGAAAATACAACGCTAATCAATAAACAAAAGACTGAGTTTGTACAAAGAATGTCATGTTTTTAAAACAAAATTAATTTGAATTTGAAATACCAAGCCATGTCAAATTTTTTTTTATTTGAAATTACCAGTACTGAAGAACGGCAATTTCATAGGTAAAGACCTATTAGTTAGTATTAAGTAATAGCCTATGTTACTCAGAGATGTACCATTCGAACGGTAAAATATTTTTTTTAAATCGGTCCAGTACCATGGTACTTTATTATATACATATGTATGTGAGTTTATTCGTAAATAAGTAGAGGTTGCTTAAGATACCTACATCTTTTTTTTCGAAAGTACATAAACATACTTAGCACTAAGCACAGGCACAACTTAAACTCAAACGAGGTAAAACCATTTAGTAACCATAACACAAGCTCTCCTTAGCTGGGGGCTAGATGATGCTGTGTGATTTGTCCAGCATTATTTATTTATTTATTATTTATTTAAATATTCTCAATTATTGTCAACCTTATGAACAAACTTTGCTTTCAGTACGTCATGTCAGTGCATAATGTCAATCGAAGGTAACAAAAATACACTATTTTTTTAGGATGTTTAATATGTATACAAATCGAAAGGGGCTGATTGTGACCACCCCAAGGAACAACTTTAGTTTCACGATTTTTCAGGATTCGGGATAGGAGTACAAAGGTTTTTTCAAAAGATGGTTATACTATGATGACAACTTGGACGCCTGCTGATTCTTGACCGGGTAATTTTACCCGGTCAAGAATCAGCAGGTATGCCATAGTAGTTTTTTTTATTAAAATAAAAAAAAAATTGATTTCAGGTGTATCTTTACACCACATTTTAGTTGTTTAAACTAAAATTAATCACTGAAAATAACTATAAAAAATATTAACGAATTCCCGATTTTTTTCCCTTCAAAACTACTTGCTTGTTTTTATTGACTGAAATTTCTACGGATTTGTAAACATACATATCTGTGATTCTGGATTTTACGTAAAGCACCGTTTATAGGTTCTTTTATCTTCTGTATTTTTTCTACAGATATTTCTCTAAGTATGTTTGGTAAGGTATGCATTTACAAAAAAAAACCCATAGCCTGCTTCTGCCCATAACAAAAGCTCTACATACTTTGGGGCTGTGTAAAATGTCCAAAATTATTTATTTATTTATGAATTTAAACTAACCACGCGTCATACCTATCTTAGCTTATCTTACATGCACATAACATTTAAAGTTACTCATAAAATACCCCTACTCGAAATAATTAACTAGCAATGCCGTAGAAGAAGATTGTCCCTCTTCTCTTACCCGTGGATGCAGTAAGAGAAAGAAAAAGTAAGAATCTGCCAAAGGATACCTCTGGAAGATGGGCAGCAGCGTCTTTCCGTGTATTAACATCCCGCACTGCGCTCGCCAACCCGCCTGCCAAGCGTGTTGAGTATGACAATTACGCCTCATGATCAGTACTCGGCGGTACTGTAGCGGCCTTTGTCCAGCAGCGGACTTCTTACGGCTGAGATGATGATAAATCTGCATATCAAACTTAATGAAACTTACAGTCCCAGCGGTCATATTTGCACCAAATGCTATCAGATCAAAGTCCGTCGTAAAATATCCCGGATTTGAACCGAAATCGATATGATTATCGAGTAAGTAACCTACGACATAACACGATAACCCCCCTGGATCCACTAATTAGCTGTCTGTTGCATCATACTTCTTTATAATTAAAATTTATTGACATTAAAATGTAGCTGTGGGTGTGTTGGCAGTAACGCCTATGTTTGGCGCCGGGTCCTTAAAGATAGGTACTATGCCAAAATGCACTGACGGTCCAAAGGAACAAACGACATAATGAGCAAGTGCCATGCATGTTTGCCCCTCTTGCCCGTGGATACAGTAAGAGTCTACCATGGGATACCTCCAGAAGATGGGCAGCAGCGTCTTTCCGTGTATCAACATCTCGTACTGCGCTCGCCAACTCGCCTGCCAAGCGTGTTGAGCATGGCAATAATCCCCTCATGATGATAATTGGAGATCTATGAAGGAGGCCTTCGTCTAGCACGGACGTCTTACGGCTGAGATGCTGTTAAAATGTAGCTGTGTTTGTTGGTGCAATGTGGAATTAATAATGAACCAAATGTCATATAAAACACAGCCAATAGCTTTGCAGATTTTTTTATTTCAAGAATAGTTTCGTGTCATTAATTTCAATAATATAAACAAGAAGCAGGAAACAACTAGTTGACGAAATAACAAACAGTAAACAAAATATCTAATTCGTACTTACGTAATTAAATGATCAAAATATTTACGTCCGATAAATACACTCATGGTCTTATTTAGAGGAATGGTTCATCAATCGAAAAAAAAGACTGAAATATGTACAAAAAGTTCTTAGTACAAATTGGCTAGGAATACCTTAACATTTAATAAAAAAAAATACTTTAATAGTCTTTTGTTTCAGGTTTTCGTTTGTTTTTTTTCGTTTATTTATGGGGCGAAGCCCCCTAGCGTAGTCATAGCCCCATAGCGCTGTCTGTGCATGACACGATTACAACCGAACGCGTTGACCGATTTACATGAAACCTTTTTTGTTAGCACTGTCTTAATGAGAGAAGGGTACTGATTGATTTTGGTGATCCTAGGATGTGGGTGGTCCCTGTGGGACCGGAGTTATTGTGACCACAAAAGTCACCAAAGGTCACAAATGGCATTTTTGGAAACCTTCGCCCCCTTTTTTGGTACCTCCGTACCAATGCTTGTTTGCTATTTTCACTAGTCTATTGGAATAATTTTGCTGACGTGTATTCATTTCATAAAATTCCGTCTTTTTTCCATTTTTTTTACAACAACGTATCGCAATAGTGGTGCTCACACCCACTTCAACGATTACTTAAAGGGACAATGCCGGATCTTTGCGTAGCTCAGGTTTCCAAAGCTGTTACTTTATTTGAAAAAGGTCACAGTTATAAAGAAGTGGCACAGACATTACGAGTTTCCAAATCCGTCATCTTTCGAAATATTAGACGTTATCAGCAGACTGGTAAGTACACGAGACGTGCAGGGTAAGATCGCAAGAAAGTCACTTCAGCGAGAGACGATCGATTAATGGTGAGCAGTGTTCTGAGAAATCGCACTTTGACTTCTTCTGAGGTCAGATCTATGCTCCAGGACGTTCGACAGGTGACATTTACGACAAAAACAGTAAGAAAAAGAGTTAAAGAAGCTGGAATAAAGACGTACTTGCCAGCCAGAGGACCCTTACTTACCACAGATCATCGAGTAGCTCGGACTAACTTTGCGTGACATACCATGAGCGACATACCAAAACTAGTTTTTGGCTACAGCCAGATGTTAGAAGGGTTAAAATTTGGAGACGACCCGGAGAAAGATACGCTCAGTGTAATATTGTCGGAAGATAGTCATATGGTGGAGGTCAGTAATAGTATGGGCATGTCGAGAAGATTGCAGGCAGTCTTAACAGCTATGTAACACCAAATTTTAATACTTTATGTGTCCACTCGACAAAAAATCCCCGTAATGGAAATAAATAAATATTTATTTATTTATTTGAGCCACCAACAGACAACAATGAAAAAACACAAAGAAAAATTACAAAAATAAAAACAATAAAAAGCTTGCGCTAGTGTTCTCCCAATTACAGGCAGCTACATCTAGGTTACAAATTGTAGGTTCTTAAGTACAAAATAATACAACTGGCATAACACAATGACATTTTCAGTGTCATCATTGAAGGGTTAATTCTTCAAAACATAAGTTTTGAGATTAGTAAAAATTATTCTATTATATTGTATTAATAATTATATTATTATACCAATGCTTGTTTATCTATTATCATAGCGCTCGTTAAGTAGCGGTGGCCGCATTACACACACTGAAATAAGAAGTTCTTTGGGATTTAGGCTATTTTCTATGCTGTTGATCAGTCTTGTGTTTTTACTGACTTAAGTTTTATTTTCATTAAAAATGTTAAAATGAATTAAGTGCTTAATATAACTTTTATACTTACATACAAAAAAAGTATTTTAACTTTCGATCTGTCTCTGTTTTGTACCGTTCCTCTAATTATGTCCATGAGTGTAGTTACGTACATATGGCTATGATGTTCTAACGAGGTCTCATAGATAAATGATGACCTCTTATTTTTCCAAACAACGCAAAAATCAGTTGATTTGTTTTAATGATCTGAAAACGCTTATTAGCAATCTATGGCTTTCTGTAAACATGCGTATGTACAGGTGTATCCACTGACCCAATAACTTCAATACATTTTAGTTGAAGTTATTGGGTTGCTCTATCAATCAGAAGCATTTCAATAGGCTTGCTATTTTTACACACATGAAAAGAACCTGACTTGCAGTTTATACCAACTTCCTATTTTCAAATAGTCGTGTGAGAACCACCATAGACTGTATACGAAATGGCGATAGTGTGATTTGTAATCAAGTTTGGCCTATTTGAATCTGAGAGAAAGTAAGCGAACTAAGTAAAATTCATGACAGAAGAGATAATGAAATCAGTTCATTCAGCAAGATCAAGAGCTCCTATCGACGAAGCAGGTATCGCGTGGTGGGACAGCTTCGGCAATCAAGGCACACGAATGGTTCACGAAGATGTTCAACTAAATAATGAACCTAAATTCAAGGACAAATCCACAAATACTAGCACCCTAGCGCGCGAAACCCAAACCATGATTTTCCGCCAAAACTTGTCACCAAAAGACAGAGTAGTGAGAAAATGGAAAGCGGAGCGATCCAAATGGAGTTACGAGCAGGAAAGGAACGCAATTATCAATTCGCTGAAGGAAAAATTTCGCGATCAAGGAAAAAAAGGCCGTGAAAAGAAACCTGGTAGCGGGAAGGCTGTAACTTTTATTGAAATAATCGGAGACAATGTTGAAGAAACATCAAATTCGAATGTAAATGTAGCGGCTGCTCAGTGTAATTTGGACTTTCATGTTGACGGCAATAAGGTAGAGTTTCCAGGGTTGTGTGACCAGGATGTCAGTCACGCGAGGGCGGTTCAGATGGAGCCAGGTGGTGAGGTGGCACAGTGCAGGCTCGTGGCTCGAGGCAGTAGGGCGGCGGGAGCAGAGGCCAAAGTACACGGACTGGAGGGAAATATGCCGGTGAGTGTCGTGAACTTTTACGATTCACAGAATAATCTCTGCTTTTCAATGGAACCATTTGGACTCATGCAATATATGGTGTATTTATAATATGTGCTTGGCAGCCAAACTTATAAACATTGCATATGTTTAAAATTTTTGTTCGACACATTAATAGAAATGTGGGCAAAGCTTACGACTTTGCATCTAGGTGTTAGGGATGTATGAGTATGACCTATAAACATAGATCATTACCTAATTGCCAGTATCGTGGTACTTGATTGCAAAAGAAGGCTTTAATTGATTAGTTCACGTACACATAAACAAGATACTTTTCTTTCTTATTTTAACTACTTCATCGACGCCTTACATTATATTTGCTCAGTTATGAAACTTTAGATAAAATTACAGTTTTCACTAACTTTTTTTACTACCCTAACTTACACTAACTTTTATGATGCCTCTGCACCATTATCTTCTTATATTTTTCACATAACTTATACAAAAGCACCAGTCGGTTACGTAAAATAAAGTTCGTGACATATACGACCCATAAAACTACCGCACATGTAAAGCAAGCCGTAATATTTTCCCGATCTAATCAGGAAGGTAATGTAGACAAATTGAAAGCAGTTTACTTGCAATAAATCCTGTGCTTTGAGGAATATCCGATAGTCATGCCATCGCGACCTAATCACGCTTTAAGATCTACCCTGAGTTTTTCATTGGAATCGATACGGAGATGGTTGCCATGTCCTTGTTATATTACCAAGGAGTTTCCTTTAGAGCCTATTTATAACCCCCGACAAAAAAGAGCGATTTTTTTTGGTGATTTTGTTGTGAGTTGAGAAGTTTGACCGCTCTGTGTGAGTCTGTGTGTCTGTGCGTAGCTCTCAAACGAGTGGACCGAAACAAATGCAGTTTTTCATTTCAAAAGCAGTTTTTCGTTTTCTTCCGGTGGTTTTTAAATATATTTTATCAAAATCAGTAAAGACATACAAATATATGGGGGTTAATCTGGGGATGAACAATCGAATGTTTTCATCATTACCCAAGTGGTATCAAATGAAAGGGCCATGATGTGTGGCATAGCATAGCAAAACTGAAAGTACACATTATAAAAAAAAATAACCTCTGAGACTAGGTAAAGTATCGGGAGTTACATAATATTTAATTTTATAAACTAGTGAATATCCTTTAAGAAAACTACGTAGGTGTCATTAGTTAAGTTAAGCATCTAAAATAATTATGGACCCTTGATACTCCTTACAGGTTGTCCCTAAAAAGACATTATTTAGTTATATAATAGGATTCCTCCACTTGAATCACCTAAGCTAAGTCACACAATAAATAAAAGGAGGCTTAGATCACTTGGCATAGGTGATTAAGGTGAGTAACATTATGAAAAAATGCGTTTTTGGTATTACTTAACTCACCTACGATAAAAATACCGTTTAAATTTCCTTTTTCTTCTTCTTCTTAAGTCCGAGGATAGAGTAGATCATATTGTTGTATGTGATATACTGCTTATATGTGAATAATAATATACATTTACTTCGAACTAAGTTCTCAAATCTCCCATAGATAATAGGAAAATCCTAATAAAATCCCATTCAAATTGTGCCCAAGCTCTTACAATAAAAAAGCCCGACTCGCACTATACTGTATTTATTATTAAGGAAGGACAGCCGTGATTAATATTACTAACATATGACTGTATCTGGCTGGACAAATGCAGATGACCTCGATCTAAATCGGTGTTTATCACAGGCATAATCTAGATTGGCGCTAATCAATGATATAATTAGGTCTAGACATTGCTCTATCAAAATAGTCATGACGTAGCCAGCATTTCTGTATATTTCAGTGACCACATTATATTCTTTTTAGGGTTCCGGTCCAAAATTGTTAAAAAGAATCCTTATGGTATCACTTTGTCTGTCTGTCTGTCACAAAATGATATCTCGAGAACTACTGATGCTAACGGCTTGAAATTTGTATATCTTATAGATAACACTTTTTTACTAATATAGCATATATGAAAATGTTAAAATATATTCTTACTATGATGGCAGGGGGGCAGGAGGGGATCTCATTTTCTTAAGAAAAGTTACTAGGTCGTTTAGAGTATCTATGAAAGGTTTTCATTTGCACATTAATAAACCGTTTTTATTTTTTCTTTAAGCCGTGTCGTTTCCAAGTTCTTTACAAAAATGTTGAAAAAACGACCGTTCCCCCCTTATCTCCGAAGTTTGGAGAGAAAAACCCGTGAAACTTTTATAGCTAATAGAAGTGTACGTATAGTTTATAGAAAAATTATAGCAAACTCTCAATTTGCATAGTTTTATAGAATAGGGGGTGGATGGGGGGTTTCAAAATTTTTTGTGAAGTTACTAGGTCATGTGAGGTATCATGAAAGGTATTCATTTGCACAGTAATAAACAGTTTTTAGTTTTCCTTTAAGCCGTATCGTTTTTGAGTTATTTACAAAATTTCTTGAAAAAATTAGCGTTCCCCCCTTATATTCGAAGTTTGCAGAGATAAACCCCTGAAACTTTAATTGCTTCTAGGAGTGTATGTTAAGATTACATAAAAATTATAGCAAACTCTCTAATTTGCATAGTTTTTTAGAAATCATCGAAAGTGTAAAAAATCTACATAAGTTCCGCTATCAGACAAGACATGGCGCTGTCAATGTTCTCCAACAAATATAAACCGCCTTTATCATATTTCGCATTTTCGCTGCAGACATGCTGATGATCTACAAAACTTAGTAGCCTTGGACAGGAATCCAACCCGTTATTTCGTCAGCAGTTTCTCTTGACACTTTTATCGCCTGTTTCACCAATTTAGCAAAATTATACAGCGGAGGATTCGTAGAAAAAAAAGAAAGAAAATCACGCTGAAATGAAAGCCTTTTGCATGAAGCTCTCAGCTAAATGTTCCGCTAACACGTGAGGCCTGTGAATGCGCAAATGTTAGCTCTATCATAGGCATCCCATTATCTTTACAGGAGTGTTTACGACTGTGTAATAGGTGGTAATCTAGCTAGGGGAGCTCGTATGTAGAGTTGTAAACCTTTGAGTACATTATCATAAATGTAGAGTTTATAGACGACGCTGTGGTGCGTAATTGTTCGATAACTCCTCAAAAGTTATCTAATTTAGATAAGGATATAAAATGTGTTTGTCTCAGAGAAACGATATATTTTTACAATTTTTTTTTTTATAATAGGGGAGACCGGGGACAGAAGTAACGGCGGGTTGAAAGTAACAAACGCTCTGTAGACTTGTCCAATAGCCGGAACGACGCGCGCGACCGTTGGTTGTTAGCTTGCATCGGCCCCCGCGCATGAGTTCAGTCTCCGCGCCCACACCACGCAGTAAGGTTGCGTTAGTGGACGTATCGTGATTTTTTGCACCCAAAGTAAGTTTTTTGTTGTTTATTCATTTAGTGTTTACGTAGTATTAAGATGCTGATAACAATTATGACTATTAGTTCGTTGATTAACCTTAAGATTGTCTTTAGCATGTTATAACTTGTTTTCGTGTAACATGTTTAGTTTCTAGGTTATTTGGCATCAAATATTAAAAACGGGGTTGGGCACAAAAGTAACATCTCATGGCAGGACATAAGTAACGTGTTACTTTTGTCCCCGTAGTAGTAAATATGAGTGCGATGTTATTAAACTTTTTTTTTCTTTTTTTTGTTTAACAGAATGCCACGGCAGCGGATTAAAAAAACTGATAAGAGGCACCACTAACTAGCACAGAAGTTTATAGAAAAGCAGCACATCAACATTTAAAAGACAATACAAAGATAAGAGCACTAGCAAGAAAATATGATGTTTGTCATGTCACATTAAATAGATATACTTATTAAAAAACTTAAAGCAGGAAATACTCATGCAAAAATTGGCTACCGTTGCGTCAACCGCGTTTTCACTTTAGAAGAGGAATTAGTTTTACGGGACTACATCATTTTATGTTCCAGTGTCTATTTTGGATTGATCCCAACAGAAGTGCGCAAGCTGGCCTACGAATTACATATATGAGAAGACATATCCAGAGAAGTGGAACGACAATAATAGTGCGGGTAAGAAATGCCTAGCTGGATTTTTGAAAAGACACCCAAGCCTGTTCCTGAGAAGTCCACAAGCAACGAGTTTATCGCACGCTACAAGCTTCAACGAACATAATGGTAACAACTTTTTTGATAACCTGGCTGAAGTTATGGACAGGCATAACTTTGCGCCAAAAGACATTTGGAATATGGATGAGACCGGGGTGACAACCGGTACAAAGACCGAACAAAATAGTGGCTCAGAAAGGAGTTAAACAGGTACGGTAGGTGCGGTAACCTCAGCTGAACGTGGGAGGCTAGTGATTGTTGCAGTTGCTGTTAATGCTCAAGGAGGGCATATACCACAATTATTCGTGTTCCCATTGAAAATATACCAATACCATAATGATACGGGAAGGTCCGATCGGATCTGCTGGGGCAGAGAATGCAGGCGGACGGATGCAGGAAAATGAGTTTTTGCTGTTCTTAGAGCACTTCAAAAGACAAGTAAAGCCCACTCCTGAGCAAAAATGTCTGCTTCTGCTTGACAATCACGCATCCCATACATCTATTAAAGCACTGGATTTTTGCAAAACAACAGGGATCGTGTTGTTGTCATTTCCGCCGCACTGCATCCACAAGTTACAATTAGATAGAGCAGTTTTTGGAACGATATAACTTTGAAATAAATAATTTGATTAAACCTTGTTTTTTATTGTTATTGTAACATAGGGGAGAATTTATACGGTGTTACTTTCGACCTACGCTGTGTTACTATCGCCCTGACCATGGGGTCGAAAGTAACAATCTCCATTTTTTTTGGCGGCCTAATAATTTTCAGAAACCATGATATCTTATATAAAATTATAATGTACATTTATAGACCATAAACGAAAGTTTATTATGGCTATCATTATTTTATCACAAATATTTTTATTAACGAGAAATCTGGCATGGAATACAAACTGTTACTTTTGTCCCCGGTCTCCCCTATATAGAGACAAAAAAAGTCACTAAACAGCATGTGCAGAGTAGAGGCAGTGCAAGTCGTACCACAATTTAAAATGTTTGTCTTGTTCTCTCTAAAAAAAGATATGTCTAAAAATATTAATGTATAAAATAAGACCGACTTACACAAGACTCTTAAAATGCATTTAAACTGATAAACATAATAAAGAAGGATAAAATCGTCTTATAGAAGTTCTGTTTATAATTTTGATATTTGCCTTTAAATGCTATCTAGCTATCTAGGTCCAGACTAAGCTAAGCTATTAAGTTGTACAAGATGCCATAATATCATAATGTATCATAAATCATATATTTTTTGTTTTTAATATAAATACATATCTGCATCCACATCTTGCAGAAATATCTCGGATATCGTTCAGCCATGCGACACCACTGCGCCACTTATTTAGGCCAAATAAATTGGCCTTTCAAAACAATAAAATTATAGATGTTTTTACAGCGTCACCAAGTGGTATTCACGCTGTATGGACAGTGCAGAGCCCGATAATTGTTAGATAGATTGGGCTTGCCCAGCAGCTATAGCATCATCTCAGCTTAGTCCGCTATATTCAGGGGAAAGAATAGATCACGTATAAGCTATCATCATCATTACAGCCGTAAGATATCCACTGCTGGGCATCATCATCATCATTTCAGCCATAAAACGTCCACTGATGAACACAGGCCCCCCTCATGGATCTCCATGAGGGGTAGTTGCCATACTCACCACGCTTGGCAGGCGGGTTGGTGAGCGCAGTTCGGGATGTTCTTACACGGAAAGACGCTGCTGCCCATCTTGCGGAGATATCCCTTAGCAGATTTTACTGCATCCACGGGCAGGAGAGGAGGGGTGACATTCTACTGCCGGCACACCACGGCAAGCTATGGTTATGGTATAAGCTATGGGTTTCCTCAATATTTTTTCCATCTACGTTAAAGCACCTATTTGTCCCGCTACGTAACTGGCTTCGAGTAGGAAAAAACGGATTACGTGGTGTCGTGGACCAAATGTAGTATCTCTCCGTTAAAATGACCACGATTAATTTGTGTGTACGTGACGCGTCTAGTGAGAACACTCTGTCTATCTATGTAATCTAACCTAGAAAGGTTAGATAAAATATCATTATTCGAATTAATGTAATCATTATCTGTAATTAAATTAGTTTTATCGGTATTTATATAATAAAAGTACTCATTGAAAACAATTTTTGATATAGAACTGAGTTTTTCTCTTATTTTTCATAGCGCTGTTTAAGGAACATTTATTTTAATTACAATCTAAGTACCTAAAGTAAATCAGATCTCAGTACGTAAATACCGACTACCTATTATAATTATATTCTTTTTAGGGTTCCGGACCAAAATGGTAAAAAGGAACCCTTATGGTGTTATCATGCGAGTTACTTACCTCGATAACTTATACCTACCTATAGAATGCAAGCATAAAGTAGTCCTAGCGTTTACCAAGGGCACCAACCTTTGCCCGGCCCTGGACAACCAAAATATTGTATTTCCCTATTTAAGTAAATTATCCTGTACTCGAACGAATTTGTCCGGCCGAAATTACAGTTTGGAGTTTGCAGAGGAAAAGGTAAAAAACGTAAAAAAAAATGTCTGTGTCGTTTGTTTTGTTTGCTTGTGAGGGTACCACGCAAAAACTACTTATTTTATTCAATATATAATTACTTATAGTGTTTATTTCATCATTATTTATTTATTTTTTATTTTTTTGTTTATTTCATCAAAATCGACTCACAGAATCTAAAGTTAATTTAAGTTTAATTGGAAATCTCATATCACTATACTGCCCGAAGCCTGTACCTCGTGTCACTTCACGGGTTCAGGCGTACGGTGTGTCGGGGTGGGGAACAACAAGGTCCTTTCAACCGTAGAAGACGTGGTACCTACAGTGTACATAGTGAGCCTGGTATTTTTTACCGACTTTAAATACTGACTATAAAAGACTATCCGTCCGTCCGTCCGTTCGTCTGTCTGTCTGTCTGTCTACACGTAATTCGAACAACTTTTTTCAAAACTCAGGGTCATTGGAATTAACTTTAATGAAATTAAATATTGTAAGTTATAGTTTGTACGAGTTCTTCAATTATGCCATAAATTTAAATTTCCGGTTGGGTTTTTTGTTTTACTCAGTAATGTTTGCTTACTTATAAACACAGTTCTGATGATAGTGTGACCTAGGAAAGTCCGGGTAGGTTGGAAACCTAGGGTCCCACTGGGAATTTAATAAAACAAGGAAATAAGGTTAGGTTGTCTTTATTGACCTAGCATTACAAAGTGTTTAAGCCACGGCTTAGCTTGCTTATATAGAGACTTATGGACTATGTGGGTTTCCTTGAGATGAATTGCATTAGTGAGAATTTATAAAGTATTTAGGTAATTTAATATTGTTGAAATTATGTGTGTGTACGGAAAGTTAACTAAGTTAAAAAGTAAGCAGGGCGCCAACCGTAGTAATAAACTTCAGCTACGGTACTGAATGTGTGTTTCCGCAACATATTACCATCACTTTGAAAATAAAACAAAATAAAAATGTCGAAACTAGGAAACTGTAAGACCAAAACAATAAATTAATTTAAAGAAAAAATGAGGACCAAATCATTTGGCTTGATCGGAACAATATAACTCTGTCACCTCTATGCAAACAATTTAGAACGGTTAGGGAAACGAAGAGGTTAGTAGCTGACACCACCATCCAGAAAGGTACGTTTCATTTCACGCACTTGCGTGCAACAGAACGTTTCATATTACGTTAACGAAACAATTTATGTAAGAGAATATAAAAGTTTTTATAAGAAAAATATAATGGCAAAATTTATACGTGACAATAGGATCCATGATAAATCAAGGGAAATATTCAAATATAATAAGCATACAATAGTGGTTTGTGTATTTTCAGCAACATTTAAGATTTTTTTTATTAAGGTAGGTTTTTTTTTAATTAAAGAATTATCAAATAATATCATCAGAGGAGTATATGCAGGGCACCCAAACAATTTTGAATGCTGTTATTTACGCTTACTTCTACATACAGTTCGAGGACCTAGATCTTTTGCCGAACTGCGAAAGGATGATGAAGTGTACCCCACTTACCAGGCTGTATTCTAAGCGCGTTTTTTGCTTGTTGGAGATCAAAACACTGGTATAACGCAATGGCCGAAGCATGCATCAGCAACATATTGGCGTATTTACACGACATTTTTACAGGATTATGAGGCCTTAATTTATCAAAACGATTGAAAAACAAAGCGCCAG
This sequence comes from Pasiphila rectangulata, assembly GCA_963082625.1. Taxonomy (NCBI): domain Eukaryota; kingdom Metazoa; phylum Arthropoda; class Insecta; order Lepidoptera; family Geometridae; genus Pasiphila; species Pasiphila rectangulata. The sequence goes on along the minus strand of OY720244.1, from coordinate 3,522,621 downwards.
TTGGTGGTTTCTGTGTTTCAAACGCCCGCAGACACCGCACTCAAAACGATGGACTTCCTGGGCAGCACTGGCCATACCCTGGTTCACCCCTCTTACAGCCCTGACCTAGCACCGTGTGACTTCTTTCCAGAAAATAAATAAAACCGGGCAAGAGCGAGTCGGACTCGCGCACCGAGGGTTCCGTGCCTTCATACAATTTAATATATTATAAAGGCGGTTTATATTTGTTGGAGAACCTTGACAGCGCCATCTGATTCTTTTGTCTGATAGCAGAACTTATGTAGATTTTTTACACTTTCGATGATTTCTAAAAAACTATGCAAATTAGAGGGTTTGTTATAATTTTTCTGTAATCTTTACATACATTTCTATTATTAATAAAAGTTTCAGGGTTTATCTCTGCAAACTTCGGAGATAAGGGGAAACTCTATTTTTTTCAACGTTTTTGTAAATAAGTCGAAAACTATACGGCTTTAAGGAAAACTAAAAACTGTTTATTCTTGTGCAAGTACCTTTCATATGATACCCCACATTACCTAGTAACTTCACAAACAATTTGAAAACCCACCTTCCGTTTTTTAGTTTTTTAGACAAGGGCAAATAACCCTTGTCTAAAAAACTATGCAAATTAGAGAGTTCACTATAATTTTCCTATAACCTTTACATACACTTCTATTAGCTATAAAAGTTTCAGGGGTTTTTCTCTGCAAACTTCGCTGATAAGGGGGGGGGAACGGTCGTTTTTTCAACATTTTTGTAAATAACTAAAAAACGATATGACTTAAAGGAAAACTAAAAACTGTTTATTAATGTGCAAATGAATACCTTTCATATGATACCCCACAAGAACTAGTTACTTCACATAAACATTTTGAGATATCAAAATAAGAATATGTTTTTACATTTTCTTATATGCTATATTAGTAAAAAAAGTCTCTTTATCTCTATCTTTAACCATTTAAAATTTCAAGTCAATAGCATCAGTAGTTCTCTAGATATCCATTTGTGACAGACAGACAAAGTGATACCATAAGGGTACCTTTTTACCATTTTGATCCGGAACCCTAAAAATGAGCTCAAAGGGATACAATTTTCGTCGCCGGAAGATGCGCTGTCAGCGTTAAAGCAGGCTTTAAACAAGGTGGACTGGAAAAAGTGTTTCGAAAACTGGTTTGCATAAAGCTGATGGAGAGTACCAAAAAAGATTTAATAAAAAAATATATTTACCCATAGAGCACTTTATTTTTTTTGTAAAATTTTCTGAGTATCGAGCGTACATACTGTTTCGGAAATTAACAAACTAACTAAAAATACATACTTTACCCGCGCTGTGAACTTTTTTAGAATTTTCTAATATCTCTTCTTATTATTACGGTCACTATAAGATACGGCTCAATTTTAAGGTCTTAAGCAGGCTTACTACATTTTAGTTCACGCGGACGAAGTCGCGGGCACAGCTAGTACTTTAATAAATACTGTAATTAATAGGTACTTCAAATCACTGTAAGTTATGTGTTTACAATAAATAAGTAGGTGAGACAGTACCTTCTCGAAGTACTTAATTACTTCATCATTTCAACCGTAAAACGTCCACTACTGAACACAGGCCTCCCTCATGGATCTCCCTGAGGAGTAGTTGCCATACTCACCACGCTTGGCAGGCGGGTTGGCGAGCGCAGTTTGCGATATTGATACACGGAAAGACGCTGCTGCCCATCTTTCGGACTTCCAAATCCCTTAGCAGGCTCTTACTGCATCCACGGGCATAAGAGGAGGGGTAACATTCTACTGCCGGTGCCCCACGGCAAATTAATTACTAATTTTAGTTTAATCTGTCGCTAAATAAGGCTTTTACATCTATTACAGATGATTTATACAGGCGTCAGCAACTGGTATTCGTGCTGTACGAATACCAGTGCCGCTGCAGTGCCTGGGACATTGTTAGATGGATTAGGCTTGCCCTTGCACAGCCCCTTTACCATCTGTCGCCTAAGATGGATAATTATATAATGACCTAGTATGCGTGCTTTTTCTTTCATACCTAGCATTTTTTATAAGGTAGATCCTATAAAAAGATGTACTTTTTGAAGGAAAGGTAGACACTTATCACTACAACTACTTCTACAGTACTTCTAATTTTAAAAATAATAAGCATGTCCTGTTAAAAAATAAGTTGTGAGTGAGTAAACAAATATTTATATTCGCATGAACTGATTTTAGTCTAAAAATAAGCCAGACAACTGCAGCCTAAAATAAAATTTGCTGCTCTTTGATAAGAGTTAAATTATAAAAATTATCTCGGTGCGCAGTACGATGCAATGAACTGAATTTCCTCTGAGTATCAGAGGAAGTCGATGTGATTGGTTACCACCATGTTATTTTGCTCTGGGTCTACGGCCCCGGGTCTAAAGTGCAAGAACAAAGAGCTTTTTTATGCGAAACGACACGATATTTTAATCGTTAAGCTAAGGTGCTCCTCTTATGCACAGTTAGTGAGAAGATTTCCAGTTGAGCGGATGCAGGTTTGATATGATTACCTATAGAGTATATATATACAGTGTGAGGATAATGTAGTTATTATGCGACACAGTTTATTTATCTTCTGGGGTTTAGTACCTTTGCTTATTTAATAAGATAAGTAAACATTAATTAAAACGGTTTTTAAAGTCACTATTATTCACTATTACCTGACCTGACTTCGTTTTTAAACTTGGTATCTACATAATTTTGCTTTTGAAAATTTATGAAATAAATAAAATCCAGACTTCAATTCTATGTAGATTAGATAGACATATAAGTATAGGTATATAAATTGGACACGATGATGTTTAAACGTAAAATAAGATAAAAAGGTACTACTACAGAGTTTAAGGCGGTTAAGACCAGTTTAGTTTCCGTACTGCGATGGTAGGTAAGTTTAGTTAAGTAACCATTGGTTACTGATAATGATAAATCGCAGACAACACGCAGACAAAGTAGGCAAATAACGTGACAACAGTTCGGACTCGATAGCGAGACACGAGAGCATCTCGTGTAGGATATGATACGTGCGCTTCCCGCTGTAGTCATGGAAAAATACGATCGAATATCACTGTCCTTAAATTTGTTTCTATAGCTGTGTTGGCCATACCACTGTATGTATCCTGAATGTCAATCCGAAGGTCGTGGGTTCGGTGCTGGCCGTGTACCAATGGATTTTTGTTACTTGAAAAATGGATGTGCACATTTAACACGTGCTTTGCCGGTGAAGAAAAACATCGTGAAGAAACCCGCGGCTTAGTAAGCTTCTGACATCGCGATCACAATTCATTAAAAAAACATAAACACGGGAATTTATCGCGTAATACCTTTGATTATTCCCGACGTTTCGACTGTTTCAACAATCGTGGTCCCGGGTTGACTGGAGATTTCATTGGAGTGTCCATCAAGAAGCGATGGTGGTTTTGAAGGTACTAACACGCAATGGTTATAAAGGTTTGAAAAGACAACAGCACAAATGAGCAACAGAAAAGCTACCTGATGTCCGCCGTTAGCAGACGTATCTGCCATTGTCAAAGGAGTAACTGATAAAATTGGGAATATAAGCAAAAGTTTTGCAGGCGCTCTAACTTATCTAACTGTTCCTATGTAAGATCTAAATAGCAGGAATCGGCGTAGTCTAGCACTGGCAGGTTAGATGGTGCTGTGTCTGGCATTATTTAATTATTTTATATAAATAATAGGAAATCAAAATCAATAAGCTGATAAGCAAGCAAAATAAACAAACTGCAAAGCAAACTGATAAGCAAGCAAAAGAAATGTAATATGCTTGAGACCAAATCCAAATCTAAACAGCCCGATGTATTCCAGAGCTGGCATTTATCGCGGCGTAAGGTTTCTGTCATTGCAAATCATTTTCATTTTAGGGTACCGTAGTATAACAAGGAACTTCTATATTTCACTTTGTCTCTCCGAATATCTGCCGTTGATTTTGCATGGACATCATTAATATAAAATAATGACAACGAGATAACCGTACAAAACATTGCTAATAATTAATTTGGGGTACCTCCTATCACGTAAGATGGGGATGAACTGTTCTTTTCTTAATTTTCCTTTCTTGTGGGGTATCGTTGAATAGGTATTTTAAGACCATTAGGGGTTGCAAAGACAATTTTTCGATTGAGGTTTCCGTTAGCGAGATTTAAACTTTGATTCGAGCGTTTACCCCCTCTTAAATCTAAACTTACAAATCATTTATGTAGTTTTAAATGAACTTCCTATGAAATAATAACGGTTAAGCTATCCTTTTTAGTTTCTAAGAAATTGTCTAATAAACTCAATTAAAACCTGTTAATATGTTTTGGTATAAGTAAAAAAATACATCAACTTCTTACAACAGGTCTACGCTACGGAACCCTACTTAGCGCGTAGCCCGACACGTATTTGGCCTAATTAATTTCTTGTTTATATCAGATTTAAAATTGTTTGGTCACAATCTCACCATTGACGAAGTTAGATCGCAAAAGTCTAGAAGAAAATAATGTAAAGGTGCGGCGTTATTGTTTTCATTTCTCTTTGGCTTTATTTGCGAACTGCACTTACAATCATCATCATTATCAGCTATAAAACGTCCACTGATGAACACAGGCCTCCCTCATGGATCTCCATGAGGGGTAGTTGCCATTCTCACCACGCTTGGCAGGCGGGTTGGTGAGCGCAGTATAGGATGTTGATACACGGATAGACGCTGCTGCCCATCTTCTGGAGGTATCCCTTAGCAGGCTCTTACTGCATCCATGGGCATGAGAGGAGGGGTATCATTCTACTGCCGGCACCCCACGGCGGGTACAATACTAGCTTAGTATTGTAAGTGCAGTTACTAATTACTTAGTGCAATGAGAGAAACCTTACGCCGTGATAAATGGAAGAAGAGAAAAGTGGCTTTAGACCAGCTCTGGAATACATCGGGCTGTTTAGATTTAGATTTGGTCTCAAGCATATTAGAATAGAATAGATAGGTATTACATTTATTTTGCTTGCTTATCAGTTATTTTGCTTTGCAGTTAGTTTATTTTGCTTGCTTATCAGCTATTTTGCTTTGCAGTTAACTTATTTTGCTTGCTTATCAGCTTATTGATTTCGATTTCCTATTATTTATATTAAATAATTAAATAATGCCAGACGCAGCTCCATCTAACCTGCCAGTGCTAGACTACGCCGATTCCTGCTATTTAGACCTTACAGAGGAACAGTTAGATAAGTTCTAACTTACTCTAGCACCTGCAAAACTTTTGTTTAAGATTTATATTATGGATTACGAAAATGTGACCATGTTTCTCCATATCGGGCTACGCTCAAGTGGCTCCCTATCTGTCTTCGCCGCGATATGCACGTACTTTCTCTTCTTTATTCTATGATTTTTAGTCCTTTTTTCCCTAGCTACCTAAAAGACAGGTTTGAATTTCTTTCCCGTCCAAATAGTCGTCATCTTCGGTCATCAGAAAACCTTTTGCTTGAATTTCCTGCTCATAACCATTCTTTTTATAGAAACTCTTTTAGTGTGCTAGCTGTACGTCTCTGGAATGCTTTGGATGGAGATCAGACAAGCTTCGTCTCTTTACTCTTTTAAACTTAAAGTTTAACACAAGTAAGTAACCACATTACCTTTCATCTACTGTCGTTTCTGCTTAGCTCTTATAAATCTTTTCTGATTATGACATTGTCTTATTCCCAGAGGTCCATTACCACTTCGGTTATTATTATTATATAACTTATACCTTAAATTCCTTTTTTTTTGTTGGTTATTAGTCTTGTTTTATTTTATTATTGTATGTATAGTTGATCTATTTTAATAATATATACTAAGTTAGTTTGTGTTTTGAATATTATCCTTTATAGATAGATATATAGATAACTCTTTATTGTACACCACATTGAAAATATACAATTAAACAATACTTTATATTAGGGCACTACCGCTTTGATATCGTATTAGCTTTATTTAAATAATAATATGTATCGATGTAGGTTATTTAAACTTTTATATATTAAAATTTGTATTTAGTATATAAGTAATAATTATATATTGTCTGGAAGAAATCGCTCTAAGCGATAAAACCACCCATTGTGTATTTCTGTTGTCTTTGTAGTTTAAGTTAATTTTAGTTATTTTTGTTTTTATTTTCAGTTTGATTTACACAATAAAGAGTTTATCTATCTATCTTTTACATTTTTTACTGGCTTCTTAATCTGTAAAAGGTTGCCTGGATGAAATCGCTTTTAGCGATAAGGCCGCCTATTGTACGTCTTATATTTTATATTACAAGTTAATCTTAAAGTTTTACTGTTGTGTACAATAAAGTGTTCATTCATTCGTTCATATATCTAACCCCAAAGTAAGCATTAATTTAGGTACTCACTTTTAGAGTTCTTCAAGAGGAAAAACCGGAACCCTTAAAGGATCACTCGTTTGTCTGTCTGTCAAGATCCTTTTAATCCAAAACAGCGGAAGGTATCAACTTGATATTTATACCAAATCTCAGGGCATTTAGAAGTTATAACCACGAGTGTCGAAATTCTGTATGAAAATGACACATTCTTAACAACTTATCTAACGTGAATTAAACCTACATCCGCGGCGGTAAACAACACCGTGAGCCGTGATTATCTACCGGTTATCATAGGTTAGTACCTAGCAGTGAAGGTCACCGATACACTATCATGGAGACAGCGTGGTAGCGTGCTGGTTGCTAGCCGGATACGGGGCGTTTTTCGACGTAGAATGTTACACCTCCTCTCATGCCCGTGGATGCAGTAAGAGCCTGATAAGGAATACCTCCGGAAGATGGGCGGCAGCGTCTTTCTGTTGTCAACATCCCGTACTGCACTTGCCAACCCGCCAGCCAAGCGTGGTGAGTATGGCAACTACCCTTTAGGAGATCCTTGAGGCAGGCCTGTGTTCAGTAGTGGACGTTTTACGGTTAATAAGATGAATTGGATTAAGTACCGCCTCAGAATCAACGACTACTATGAACCACAATTATGTTAAGTACTATAATTATTGAATGATTGGGTATTTATCGCGTATTTACGATTTTTTTATCCAGACAGCATGCCGAGCACGCATGGTGCTCGGGGGCACAATAAACCACTACTACTACAACTCTACTAGGATTCCCTTTTAGCTTCGTTCTTTCACTTGAAAAAAGTTTTCTGAAGCGAACGAATTATTTCACTACTGAACATGGATCTCCATGAGGGATTGTTGCCATACCACCAATGTTATTTTTCTAATACTAGATTTAATTAATTAGTAGGAATTGATTTAGTTCATTAATATAATATTCTGTCTTGTAAATATAAATGATTCCATGGGTAAAAAAAAGGCTGATTACACTCTTGCTATAAGTTGCTCGTAGCCGTAGGTAATACGTCTCGTAGACTCGTAGCACTGCTACGACGCGACAGGTCTGCGCTACACAACGACACGTAGATTGAATCTACACGGTATTTTTGCACGGTAAATGAATCTACACTATTACGCTTTACGATTAGCATCATAAAAAAGGACCACATTCATAAATGTTACAGCGAAAACCAAACATGGTTTTTAAGCTTACCTGTAGAAACATAAAAAAGCCATTCTTTATATTTATAACAATTCGGCTCCTAAAAAGTTATCCATCGTGTAACTTTACAGAGGGAATTTCCTCACCACCGCCAAGAGGCAATAAAATTCAAATACAAGTTTGAACTTTGAAGTAACGATATACAAACGTCATCTACAATAGTACTACCGAAACACTACGATTATCTCAGAAAATCAAATTCTACTATAGTAGAATAGCGTGCTAATCTAGGCAGTAAACACAAAACGACCAAAAGGAGTCTTTAACTGAAGTTAGAGTCATTCGATACTACAATCGAGTAATTCACTCGATTGCCCACCAATCGCCGAATCGAGATTGGCGGTAAGCACCAGTTGGCACAATCGATATAAAGACGAGCCTCTGATTTTTATAAACGCGTCTGTAAATATTTGCCGATGTAAAAAAAGATACGGCACATTGTATACTCTATGTAAAGGACGGAGCGCATAAAACGAAGTGTTGGAACATCGTTGTCCGTAAAATGATGCTTGCCGAATTTCACCGGAAAAGCAAGATGGCCGCTTGCGCTTTGACACGTGACATAAAACTTTATTTATGGGCGGGAAGTTCGCGAGTTCGGGATGCGACATGCGAGACCGTCACGAACCGTGGAAATAATAGATTTAATGAACGTTTTTTATTCATGGTAGTTTTATGTAAAGGATTTTAGGTTAGCATACCAATTCCTTGAACATGTCTCTATCTTATAGTATTAGGAAGTTAGCTGATATTGCACCAAAGCATGACACTTTGTCATAAACATAAACAAAACATAAATATGGCAATTTTATGCATTTCACGGTATTTCGATTGGTCCTTATTCTCTCTTTGATACAGATTCCTGTGTTTAGTAATCTATGCATTTATTAATGCAGCTAAAGGTATAAAAGTATGTTTTCTTTAAACTTCAGATTGTTGCAAAATTAAATTACCTCAAAAGTTAATTATACTTAAAACTGAAATCCGGTTTGTAATGGTAATTCGTTGTCAGACAGAAGTTTGACAGTTTTGACACTAATGAGGAAAAGTTGCATGCCACGCGAAAATGAAACGCCCTTTAAGAGGTTGCCTGTTGGATGCCGAGCTTTTGCCAAATAGCTGCTTAGGGCAAACAAACTTATTTATTAGAGGTTTGGCCTTGCTTCACTTTTGTTAATCTATTAAACACAACATCAAATATATTTTTCAAGCTCTAGGGGGTTCGGATCACGGTCTTGTTTAGTGGCCTAGTTACCACCACGTTAAACACATTTTCCTAATAATTTAAACCCTAACTCGGATAGCACTCACACTAACCCAATATCAATTTATATTTACATAACAAAAAATAATTTGACACAAACACTTTTTAAATTTTCTATGAATAAATCATGCACAAAATCTAGGCTACAATCAGAAACTATATCTACAATTTCTTTGACGGAAACATGTTCAATCGAAAGTTACATTACGCTACAATCCATCAAGGGCCGCGTCGTGCCATCCCCGATTCATTATTTACCGGATTATCATTTTGATGGTAAACATTTATTGTGACCCAGTTTGTTTCCCGCAAAATTGACACGCACAAAATAGGCATACAAATTTGACCCCAGATTTGGACAACATTTGAGGATTTTGGTATAAAAGAATGAAAAAAACTGATATTCGGAAAGTAGATATTGGAAGTGACTATACCTACATACCTGTTTTGCCGACATATGGTTTTTCCGGCCCTACAGAGCACCCGTACAATAAATAAATGTAACAGTAAAATACGTAAATGTAACAGTAAAATACGTAAATGTAACAGTAAAATACGTAAATGTAACAGACACTATCTTAAATTGGCCTTCACATTCTTCATAGATGATTTAAACAGCATCAGCAACTAGTATTAATACCTAGGACATTGTAAGATGAATAAGGCTTGCCCAGCACCTATACTATTTTCAGTTTAGTCGGCTATATTCAGAAGAAAGAACATATCAATACGTCAGAAGCTGATTTCCTTACGATGTTTTTCTTTCGTCGTACGTATTTTGATCATAAATAGTTACAAAGTTTCCCACATCTTTAATAATTACTTGTTTTTTGTAGGGTCTTGTTAACTGCCTTCGTTTATTATAAATATTTCTATGTTATTAAATAACCGTGTTTTGGATTTGTCAACCTTTTTATTAAGCACGTGTCTCTTCAAAATTTAAGCCACATAAAGGTTTTGTCGCCGTGGGGTGCCGGCAGTAGAATGATACCCCTCCTCTCATACCCATGGATGCAGTAAGAGCCTGCTAAGGGATACCTCCGGAAGATGGGCAGCAGCGTCTATCCGTGTATCAACATCCCATACTGCGCTCACCAACCCGCCTGCCAAGCGTGGTGAGTATGGCAATGGCCCTCATGGAGATCCATGAGGGAGACCTGTGTTCATCAGTGGACGTTTTATGGCTGAAATGATGAAAGGTTTTGTCATTCACAGCAATGGTGGCGGAAATTCGTTGCAAAATACCCGACCTTATTTCTTTTCGGGGTTAAAATTCCAAATCACGACATACCTTAGTCACAAACCAAATGAACGATACCACGGGTAACTCCAGTTTCAATAACTTACGCAGGTAATGAAAGATTGACTTACGAATTGCGAAATTGCAAACACGCAGAATATTGAAGCAAATCTAAATGTTATTCAAATTTACTTTCTGTAGTCTGACGACTGTAGACCTATCAACAACATGATACAGCAGGCTATTTATAGAGTTAGGTAGAACATTTTAAGGAAATAAAAACATTTATCAAAAATTTTCCAAGCGGGTTCGAATCCCACCGAAAAGACTTTATTTCTTGGTAATAAGACTACCCACGTTCTTAGACAAAGTCTAAGCCCACGTCGTACGTAATACTCTCGATGTCGCCACCACCTTCTGACAAAATTTCACCAAAAAGGATACGAAGCTCTAGTTTTAATAAACAATTACCATAAAAGAACCTAATGTTATAACGTTGTCAAACACGAAGACTTCAAAGCATTCTCAAAAGTAAACTGTTCACATCATTTATGTTCAGGCGAATTTTCTTAAATAACGATACACGCAAAGAGCTTACCGTACCTTTCCAATCACGCGAACATCTCAAAACTTTTATAAGTTTCGTTCGATTGTTGATACGATATTGTAATAGTTTTATTTTAACTTTACGGTCGCATTTTTATGAGTGCAGTTTTTTACTACTTATTGCAGATAAAATGCATAATATACGAGGCATATTTAGTCTTGATCAGATAGTTAAAGCAAACATCAAGTATTATTTTTATTGTAGTTAATTCAACTACACCTACTCGTGGTATGTTAAGTAAGAAATCAATAACAAATTAAGTTGATAAGATTATGAGTCAACGACCGTAGTCGCGCCTACGCATGTGCGTCATAATCTTTTCTTGAGATAACTTGGCGAAAATGACAACTTACTGCGATCTAGTGATAAATAAATAAATAAATAAATAAATAATGCTGGACAAATCACACAGCATCATCTAGCCCCAAGCTAAGCAGAGCTTGTGTTATGGGTACTAGATGACTGATATACTTAATACATTATACTACATAGATAGATATTTTTATTATATATAGAAAAACACCCAGAACACCCTGAACAAATATCTGCAGATCGTACAGATATTTGTCCCGAGGCGGGAATCGAACCCGCAACCCCTTGCGTCGCAGGCGGACCTTCGCCCGCTGCGCCACAGAGCTCGTCGAGTGATGTGAATGCATTGAGAGAAATGTGCCGGCTAATGACACTTTGGACAAAGTGACCGAAAATATAGTGTCCGAAATGTCGCTTTGCCGGCCGAATCGGCCGCGATAATCGGTATGGGCTCGTTTTTGGGGTTCCATAGTAAGACAAGGAACCCTTATAGTTTCGCTTTTTCTGTCTGTCGTCGGCTTTACGAAGAGACTATTAGTCCTCGAAAGCTGTAATTTTGCAGGGCCATATAAAATAATCATGCCAAGATAATGCTACATAAAAAATGCTGAAAAAAAAAATTATCCCATACACGTAAGATGAGATGAACTTTTTTTCTTGATTTTCTTATTGTGTGGGGTAATTTGTATAGGTATTTTAAAACCATTTAGGGATTGCAAAGACAGTTTTTTGAAATATAAAAGTTTCAAAATTTTTTCGAGCGAAAACTTGTTGAAAATGAATTCCTATTAATATGTTTATGTAAACGTAAAAAAACATAATACAACTTCTAACAATAGGTCTATTTCGGCTATTCCGGAACTCAAATAAATGAGGTCAGGTGCGTGTCGGGCCAAGGGCTATGTAGAGTTCTATAGATAACCTTAGACCTGTTCGTAGAAGTTGGTGTAATTATGTTTTTTTACGTGTACCAAAACATATTAACAGGAATTAATTGAGTTTTCGATTAAAAGTATTCCGGTATGTTTGGGAAACCGCATCACTCATTTACTATTTCTCCGAAGGACAAAACGAACCTAAACCGCATAGTTTTCCTAGAAAGTTCATGATTACAGTTACATTCATGATTTTTTCAGATTTTTCAAGCTAGCAGTTTAGATTTTAGAGGGGGGGGGGGAGGCTCAAAAAGTTATGAAAAATGAAAATGAAAATAATATTTATTACAGCAAAAACAATATTAAAATGTTCGCAGGGTACAATTTTTAACACTTATTAATACAAGTAATGCTGAAAAACTTATTAACTAGAAGAGGTTATTGCCGACTCCCTCACTAGGCTCAGCCTGTATCGAGGAAGCCAGACCACAAGAAATAACAACAATATAACCTTTGTGCTCTAAAATTTTGACAAGAAAAATTAAAACTAGGTAAGTAAAATAAAATAGAGAAACATGAAATAAAAATATTAAAAATAAAACCTTACAATTTAAAAAAAATATATTGGATACATACTATATGTAAATACATTTAAATAACATGTATTACTCAAAATATTGCAAACTAAAATATATTAAATATTAGGCTCCTGTTAACACAAGTATTTCTTCAGTTTCATCGTATGTTAATGACAAAAGCCACTCATTTAACAAAGATTTTGCTTCGCTTAAAGACTTTTTTTTAATGTTGCAGGATTTTACAACTCTATTATAAATACTAATTTTAATAAAGTTACCTATACGCTGGGCAAATTTGGTATTAACGCTTGGAGTATTAAGTTTGTAGATTCTAGTATTTAATAAAGATTGATATTCGGGAGAAGAGATGGCGGATTTATGTACTGAAATAGATGTCTTCAGAATGAAGAGTTTGCGCACACTTAGGACATTAGCTTCTTTGTAAAGACTTGTGGTCGGATATCTATAAGGTTTTCGTAGCATTACCTTCAAGACCGACCTCTGAGCTCTTTCTGCTTGGATAATAAAAGTTTTTGCGGCACTGCCCCAACTTGTGATGCAGTATACTATGATGGATTGACAAAGCGCGAAGTATACTGATTTGAGGGTTTCCAAACAGGCAGCGTACCGCAAATTTCGCATGACGTTAATTATCTTCCTTATTCTAGCCGAAAGAACCCCGATGTGAGTCTTGAAGTTCAGATTTTCATCAATGTGAAGTCCCAGATATTTAAAAGTTTCTTTGCGGGTTAGCAATTCACAAGAGCAAGAGACGCTTGCACATAAATCATTATGAATACTTATTTTAAAATTATTATCTGGTGCAGACGCTGAAGTCTTATGGAAGCACATATACATAGTTTTTTTGGTGTTTAGTGTAAGCAGATTATTCTGTAGCCACTGTGACATAAGAATCATACCACGCTCGGCCGAGCAGCGCACATCAGACCATGTCTTGCCGTGAAAAATAATAGCAGTGTCGTCAGCATAGCATAGAATGTCAGCCTTAATTATCGGGATTTTATGAATATCATTGATGTATAATAAAAATAATGTGGGTCCGAGTATGCTTCCCTGTGGAACGCCGTAATTTATTTGCTGTGTACTACTTATTATTTGACCAATCCTAACACACTGTCTCCGATCCGTCAAGTAACTTTTGAACCAGTCTAATGCGATTCCCCTAATCCCCGATCCTTCAAGCTTTTTAAGAAGAATAGGAACGGAGACAGTGTCAAAAGCCTTAGCCAAATCCAGGAATACACCAACGCAGCTTTTCCCATCATCTAGATGCGATGACACCGTTGTTGTTAGCAATTTTATAGCATCTTCTGTACTTTTCCCTCTACGGAAACCAAATTGTTTTGAGGAGATGAGATTATGCGACTCTATAAAGCTCACTAGTCTATGATTTACTAAACGTTCTAATAATTTTGAAAAAGTTCCTAAAAGGGAGATAGGTCTATAATTATCTAGCAAGTCTTTTGGCCCAGTCTTGTGGATTGGTGTTACTAATGCGATTTTCCAGCTGTGCGGGAAAATTCCATGTGAAAGGCTTAGATTAAGTACGTGCGTAAGTGGTATCATAATAGAATCCTTTACGGATTTAATGAGAGAATTTCCAAGGCTGTCAATTCCTGGGGCTTTATCATTTTGTAAATTATTGATCATAATGTTGACCTCTTCGTGATCAGTTGGATTAAAAAAGATTGAATCTTTTGGAGCGTCGGAAATGCTAACAGTGTCTGATAGGTCTTTCTCAGATTTGTGTAGATTGGTAAGAATATTGTCAGCTAATCGTTGACCCGTCGTAGCAAAATGATTATTAACTTTATCTATAGAATGTTTTGAATTTAGACAGCCTATTTTATAAGTTTAATATTTCGCAAACGGAACCCTAGATAGAAAAATTGTCTTCGCGACCCCTAAATGATTTTAAAATTTCTATTCAACAATATCCCACACGATGGGAAATGCCAGAAAAATAAAGTTCATCCCCACTTTACGTGTATGGGAGGTACCCTTAATTCAATTTTTTCTGTTTTTTTTGTAGGTAGCGTTATCTTGGTGTTGTTATTTAATACGTTCATGCACGAACGTATTAAAAACATCCGTCACCGGCTTTGCGAAGAGTTCTCTTCGCAAAGCCGGTGACGGACTACCAACGGACAGACAGGCAGACCGACAGACAAAGCGAAACTATAAGGGTCTCTTGTTTTACTACGAAACCCTTAAAAACGACCAAGAGCGAGTCCGACTCACGCACCGAGGGTTCCCTGCACTCATATGATACCTATGTGTTAAGGCGGTTTACATTTGTTGGAGAACCTTGATAGCGCCATCTCTTGTCTGATTGCGGAACTTATGTATTTCAGTTTTTGAACTTTTGATGATTTCTTAAAAACTATGGTGATTAGAGATTTCATTTTAATTGTCCTGTACTTGTTCTTTAAATAAACTTCTATTAGCTTTAATACTTTAAGGCGTGTATCTGCAAACTAATGACGGGAGATGGTATTTTTTCAGTATTTTTGTAAATAAGTCGAGAACTATGCGGCTTAAAGGAAACTGAACACTGTTTAATAATGCGCTTTCATATGATGAAGCCCTTTCATGTGATACCACTTAACCTAGAAAATTAATTTACAATTTTTAGACTTCCTCTCCGTTACTTTATTTTTTTTATGTTTGCTTTGCTATTATTATTTTTACCTACCAAATGTTCAACGCGTTTATTGTATAAGTATAAGTACCTAGTCACCAGAATATATACGAGTAAATTCTATGATCTCAATGTGATGTTGTTTTTGTGTGCAAGTGCAAGGTTTTGTATTATGTACCTTTTTAGAGTTTATTTTTGTATTTTTGAAATGTTTATTATAATATATTACCTACTAGGTATTAAGAAAGTGTCATAATATAACGCAATAGAGCAAGCTCTGTAATGTTATAAGTATGTATGATAGATAAATAAATAAATAAATACTTTTGCATAATAAGAATATACATATTTCAACATATTTATAAATGTTTTATTAGTGAAAACGCGTTATCTAATACTATTTTAAATTTCAAGCATCGATATAACTTGTAGTTCTCAAGATATCCATATATAATAAAAATATCTATCTATGTAGTATAATATATTAAGTATATCAGTCATCTAGTACCCATAACACAAGCTCTGCTTAGCTTGGGGCTAGATGATGCTGTGTGATTTGTCCCGCATTATTATTATTATTATCCATTTGTGACAGACACCATAGGGGTTCCTTTTTACTATTTTTGAACCCTAAAAACGATGCGATGATAAGCCGAAATTCGTGCCTATATTCCACAACATACATCACTATCAACTTTGTTGACAACTTTAGAACAATCGACTTGTTCAAAAGTTCAAATGGACATTGAAATATTTATTGAAACGTGAATAAGATACATTGGATAAGACTATAATATTTAACATGCGAGGCCTTGCATGGGGAGAGAACCCCTTTATTTCATTCCGTGTTCACTTGCGAGACATGACGTTGTACCTACCAACTTTACAGGGTCGCTAGCCGAGAGCTTAGTATTCGATAGATAGATATGTAAGTACAGAACATTCTATAATGAAGAATCTTTTCCTTCACAATATAGTAAACTTATCTGAGAGAGGATGGTATCGGTGCTTGGCATACCTACCCAATCATGTCCCCAACACTACAGCGTTCCGTTCAGTATGAACAGGTTTAGGTTTAAAGAAATTTATTTTTAACAAAGACAAAACAATTGTCATTTATGTGATAATTTAACTTAACTTATAAATTTTAAAACTTTCCTCGACGTATAACTAACTTATTAAACTATTTACAAACAAGAAAACAATGCCAAGATTCTTACATGGATGAACAGTACATAGCTACTAGATGAATTATACTGCGTCAGCAACTGTTAATTCATATGCTTACTTAGATATCCTAGATGCATTTAATGTATCGAGGTACCTACTTGAGCCGTTGTGTTAAAACTTACTTGCATTTATTGGCTGTGATGAAATGTATTGTTTTATTATTTTACGAATGTTTTATTAGAGGTTACGTTTACCAGAACATATTAACAGGAATTAATTGAGTGACGGACGGACGGACAGACATACAGACAAACAAAGCGAAACTATAAGGAACTTAGCGGGATATTCGGAATGCTGGGATACAGGTTGCCCCTGTCTGAAATTCAAGTCCCCTACTTAAAATCCCTACGCAAATGTCCAATTCGATTAGATTTATAAACTTTAAATCCATGACCTGTCTTAATTCAGTTTTCACCAACGAAAGTTCTAGAACTGATACTAGACTGCTTAATCCAAGGACTTATACTCGTATCGGTACGAAAAATTTTAAAAGAATGCCTTAAGTTGCTGTACAAAAACAACTCCTTATCAATAATAACAAGAACGCAGTGGCCTATCACTGCATATTTTGCATGGAAACAATATGAACATAACACATTTGCGGTACATAAAAGCAGATTGTACTAGATTTCTCTTTGCGTCCTACAGTTGACACGTATCTTACTAAAAATCTTTTAACTGTAACATAATGGATTTAATGTGCTGTATTATGTCAATTACCAAGATGAGTCTTTATGTACTATATCCTAAGACGCTATATGTATGTAATCTATAAAAAATCTAAACAATCAATGACTCTGTCAGGAATCAGCTGGTGTTGTCACTATCGTATAATCAGTTGAAATAAAAATGTTCTCTTCTTGACTGTAAATCACTGAATCCTGAAAAGTCGTAAAACAAACATTGTTCCTTGGGATGGTCAGAATCAACCCTTTCGGCTTGGTACACATATTATGATACACCCTGTATTTATATATACTACTTATTGACGGAAGATGGGCAGCAGCATCTTTCCGTGTATTATCATCTTTTACTGCGCTCGCCAACCCGCCTGCTGAAATGATGACTTATTGACGAGACAAGCCAGAGGCCCATCTGATGCTAGGGGCTCTATGCTCTACCTATTACAACAGACGCGGTGATCACGTTCACTAATCACGTGACCAACGTTGCATGAAATTGCGCCCGTCAAGGTCTCATGTGGCCGTAATTTCAGCGGCCCCCTTACCTTACAAACCGAATTACAGCAATACAGACATTACTGCTTGGCGGCAGAAACAGGTATGGTAGCAGTACATCTCTGGATGAACTCTTCACAAAAATTTCTACTATTACAAAATATATCTACCATATAAACTAATTGATGCCGTGGGGTGCCGGCAGTAGAATGTTTCCCCTCCTCTCATGCCTATGGCAGTAAGAGCCTGCTAAGGGATACCTCCGGAAGATAGGCAGCAGCGTCTTTCCGTGTATCAATATCCCGTACCGCGCTGCCCAGCGTGGTGAGTATGGCAACCACTCCTCATGGAGATCCATGAGGGAGGCCTGTGTTCAGTAGTGGATGTTTTATGGCTAAAATGATTATATAATCTATGTTTTGTAATTGCAAACTAAATGAAATAAATGAATGAATATACATATGTATATACATAAAAACTGACGCGATAACTGACGGATTAATAACAATATATCTGTCAACTTATAACGTAGAAGTAGGTAACGTAGAGGCGCCGTAGCAGGATCGTAGGCTTGTCGTAGCAGCATTGTAGAAACGCGATAGCTGCAGCGTAGCTTCATCGTAAAAGTGCCATAGTTGCAAAGAGCGTCATCGTCAAATAGTACATGTCTTATGTACGCAGACGATAGTAAAGCCTATACAGTCACCTGTGTGGATTGCGTCATACTCCAACAATAATACCTTGGTAATAAAAGATTTAAATAAATCTTTGTTGGTAATATGAACTATTTATCCATTCTGTGACCAGACATACCTTAAGGATGAACGACTCGCTCATCTTTCCATACAAACGTGGAAGGGTAACTACTCCACTGTTTGACGTTAACCGCTAGCGAAGCCAAAACCAAACAACGGCTAAAAAATCTTGGTCGCGAGCGAAGCCATAACCAACAAGGGGGTAGCATCGAATGTAGACCGTAACAATATGGGACCGTCTCAATGAACGAGGGAATCGCGGCGATTCTATAGCGCGGACCCGTCGCGATTCTCTCGCTCGTGGAGACGGCCTCTGAGAGAATACCTATAGCAATACGTGGCGCGGACGATAACATCGCCGCGATTCCCTCGCTCGTGGAGACGGCTAGGGGCGTACTATAATAGGTAGTAGCAGCGTCATTAAAGTGCCGTAGTAGCTTCATAGAAGAGTTGTTACAGCGTTTTAGAAGTGTCGTACGTGCGCATTAGAGAGGAGCCGTAGGAGCATCGTAATAGAAGGTTTTACTATCATTATTAACTACCGATGTATCGATATCGATAGGATCGTGACGTGATAACAAAGGTCATATAATTGTTATCAGGATTAATAGCATAACATTACCCTGAGACACAACAGCGAAAAACGTTATCTAGGTCTTATATATTTATCTCTATGTATTATAGTTAGTACAAAGTTTGATTCTTGTTATTGTTTCTGGAACATACACACAAGATAATAAACTTTATTACTTTATTGGATTAACGGGTATTTATCGCGTAATTACCTTTTTTTACTACTCTACTAAATGACGAGACAAGCCGAAGGCCCTGATGTTAAGCGGTAACCTCTACCTATAACAATTGCCACGGTGATCACGTTCACTAAACACGTGACCAACGCTGCATTGCATTGCGCCCGTCACCCTGAGGCAGAGTTGTAAGGTCTCATGTGCCCGTAATTTCACCGGCTCCCTTACCCTTTAAACCGAAACACAGCAATGGAGACATTACTGCTTGGCGGCAGAAATAGGTATGGTCGATACGGAGGATACGGGGTAGTACTTCCCCGGATGAACCTTTTACAAAAAGTTCTACTACTACTAGACGAGACAAGTCTACCCGCGACCACGACCAGGTGCAATCCGGTCGAAACGTCGAGTTAATAAAGGTACATAATTACGCGATAAATACCCGTTAATCCAATATAGTTATAATGTGTTGTGATCGCGAAAGTTTAAAAAGATATTATACTGTTTTTCGTAATTCCTATCGCGTGTTATGAATCTTCCTGATATCGGTCACCGACCCGCTTAGCTCTAACTGACGTCATAATCTTGCTAGAATTTAAAATTCCATATTGTGTGATCTAGTTAGTTTATTCTAAACATTGATAATAAGCTGGTATCATCATCATCATCTCAGCCGTAGGAAGTCAACTGCTGGACATAGGTTGTTGTCATACTCCCATGATGTTGTTACACGGAAATACGCTGCTGTCCATCTGCCGGAGGTATCTTAAGCTGGTATAATCAGCAATCTAAAATTTCTATTCCACATTATGTCATGTGCCAATTGTTAGTTATACATTCCACATTCTAGCTGAGAACGAAGTCACTGAGATGTATCGACTTGACTGATTTAGTTAGACCCAGGTGGGTCTACTGGTGCAGGAAGCCAGGTTGTTCATTTCAAATCCAGCACCTTGGAACTCGATCAGTTTCTAGAGTCGCCGCCGGGCAGCGTAGGCTAGACGCTTGGGTGCGTAGGATTTTAGCACTATTGTCGGAGTACCAACTGATCCACTTGATTTGTTCATTACAGACATTACTTCAAGTAGTTCTTCGCGGATGCGTGTTTCAGAAATTGAATGTGCAATACATCCAGTTGCGTCAAGGTAAACTATTATCTTCCAAAAGGTATTGCGCTTTTTGGAAGAAAATAGTTCGCTATTGTAGTTCCCGTTTTTCAGGGACTATAAATAAATATCAGTGAGTAGACTGAGTGTGAGGCATGCCTATTTCCATTCCGATGGATAAGGTCTAATAGTTTCTTATAGTTTTTTTGGTAATAAAACTAAGTATTTATTTTTAATACTAATTATAATAGATGGTTTTATAAATATGTGACGGTACAGAAACCGTCCCGAATTAAATAATTGTTTTTTCAAGATCTGGGACGAATCATCTAGGTATATGAAGAATGACGGTAGGGTTTTTTATCTTAAAAAAAATATTGGTTTAACAGATTTTCATGCAAAAAATAATAAATCATAGCTTCGGTCTCCCAGTAATTAATCCCTCATTCATTCACTTTTGAGATATAAACATCATATACCTCTTCTAAATGATACCTAGTCGTGAATGCTACAAGGATGATTACGGGATCCATAGAAAATTACTTTGTTCTTTCAAGTTCCTTCAGCTGTTTTGGAGAAAAAGGCTCTTGACAGAAAGACTACGAGTGATCCTATAAATAGAATATGTAATATAAGGGGTAATAGGGGGTTTGATGTTCGGAGCCCTAAAAATTAATTAGGATAGAGTTACTTGTTTAAAAGTCCTTTTACTAGCTACTAGGAGTCAGGTTTGCAAGCACAACGCTCAAGTTTTGAACTGCGCCTTCTCTTTTAACTTAGTTTTTGTTCGTCATGACAATATATAAATCTGTTTCTTAAAATGCAACTACTTCATAATTAATTATCGGTAATGTTCACGTACCTACTTGTTATGTAGGTGTAGGCACCAAACTACTTAGAGTCTAAACTTTAGACCCTACTGTAGGTACCTACCTTGATTATAATTTCAGTCATCAACAAACGCTAGAGCTCCTTTTTAACCGACGAAAAAGAGGAGGTTTCTCAATTAGACCGTTTATAATTTTAGGGGGAGAAGCCCCCTAATATGCATAGCGCTGTCTGTCTGTGCATGAGACGATTACAACCGAACTCGTTGACCGATTTACATGAAATATTTTTTGTTAGCACCGTCTTAATGAGAGAAGGTTACTGATTGATTTTGGTGACCCTAGGGTCACAGAGACCGGAGTTATTGTGACCTCAAAAGGTCACCAAAAAATAAGTAGGCTTAGTAAAATTGGACTATGATTGCGTACCGCAACCACGTTCAAAGATACTGTCTGTCACTTTTAACGCGATCATTATCGCACTTTTATTAAAATGTTCCTTTTTATCGATTTAAATTAAAAGCGAGCACACGAATATATCGTTATCTAAACATCAGGTGCAATAAGGGGTGTCCAGTCATGCGAAACGTAGAAGGTGCCTTAGCCACCCCACTTTACTTATTCAGTGTGTCCTTAGCCCTGATGGCTACTAGTCAGTTAGTTTATAAGTTATTCGTAGTTAAGTTTACCTACCTACAGTTTTCAAAGTAATCAATGTAGAGTATAGAAACGCTAGGCAAAAGCTTAATCGTGCCGTGTCAATTCTAAGAGGTGTTTAGCAAACTTAAAATTAACCTAAGTATGACATTATTTACTTTAGATAAAGACAAACTTAATAAATCGGTAACATGAACCTAAACTTAGAAAAATGCATGTTTAATATTTCTATTAAATAACGCGTTCCGAAAATTATTGATTTAATTCAGGGATAAGGGACTGTTTAGTATGTAGAGTCCTGATTGTGTTGCTAGGATACGTGTATTATCAATTAAGGATTTTGTTGAAAGTAAAAGTGAATTGGGTACGCTCGTGAGAAGAAGAGCGAAGAAGGTAAGGAAAAAGAATAAGTTTGATGAATTAAATAAAGACTGATTTTCCTAAACCTCATTAGAAACACTTGCTGAATAGATAAGTGCTTTGGCTAGCTCCAATTGTGTCTCTACTGGGAAGAATTAAAAAAAATTGTCAGTCATATGGATAACAATGTAATAAAGGTTCTCCTAACTATACGCCGTACGCTATTTTGTAATCTAAAAGCGCTCTATAGATATAAGTTTGCGTTTGGTCTTGAGCGACGTAAGGGGGGTGGGATTCGGATTCACTATCGGGGGGTACCAGGTGGTGGACTAAATTATCTAATCACGTTTCGATTTGTTTGTTTTGTAGAAACAAACATTAAGCTAACTACCTACTAGTATTATAAACATGTTTAGTAACCTTGTTAAGTTGTCTCATCATCATCTTCTTCCGGACCCCCTTCGGGGTCACCGGGTGAGGCCTCGAGACTTAGTCTCTTTACCCCGGCTTCATTTCTGGTGGCTGCAACCCCCAGGTCACTCTTCTTGTAGCCCTTAGGGTGGGCGGGTGTCCATGGTTCTCCCGGGCGGAGGTGCGGTGCGGAGGGGGCCTATGCATAGAAATTTCTACGCATGGCCTCCAGTCCCCGGACCGCCACCTCACGCGTGTCTTCGCCCGCGGCGAGGGCCATCAGGATCTCGGTGAGGATACCCATGAGTATCACGGGGGCCTCAACCGGTCCGACGGGCCGTGGCTCAGCCGCGGGTTCGGTGGGTGTGCCTTCTGGGCGGGGGTTGCTTGTGTTGAAGCCAGGGTTGGCCTCAGTAGTGGTCGGCGCAGACGCGCCGAGGGGTGCCTGCGTCCGTGGACGCGGCAGAGGGGGTCCCGCCTGGCGGGCTGGGATCGGTGCTGGGCGTTCCTGGTTGGTTAAGTTGTCTGTACCTACGTTATTAACTTGTAATTTTGCATTTCGTCGATAAATAGGGCATCCAATCTTTACCCAATGCGAATCGGCAATAAGTACTCGCCGCCGGCGCCGTAGCAACGTGGTAATTAGCTTTTTAGCTACAACTTGATAGAACTATACAAACTATTCACGAACAGATTCATTCAGCGCGGATAGGGACCGGTTTATTCACCCCTACAGGCGTTTACAGGCGATAATTATGTAAGTAGATGGCTAGGCTTGATAACATTCCTTCCGCCTACCAAACTCACCCCGTTCTGCAGTCTAAACCGCATTTTCGCCCAATAACGAAGGCTTTCTTGTGTCTTATTCCTTTTTTGCGAGTTATTTGTGTGAAAAAACAGCAGTTAGCTAGTGTTCTACTTTTTGTGAAATGTCTTACGACTACGACTATAAATCAGCGCGCCTTTTATATTTTGAAATGAAGAATAGGAAAAAGAAAAAACGAGTTACTTTTCAGGTCACGTTTTTACCCACCTAATAAATTTTATTTACTTTACCTAGGAGGTTTCCGATATGAACATTCAGGTAAACCTTTGATAAGGTAGGTACCCTTACCTACGTTTTGTGTTTTGTTGCAGTTACCACCGAGAGATAGTTTGACCACGCCGCGGAGTGCACGTGCTCCGATCGGCAGGCGGCCTACGAGTACGCTTCCGCAGCGTCTCAAGAAGGAGGTCAGTCTAAGCATTTTATGAGGAGGATACTAGAACTAATGTGGCATATTAACAAGCCGCCATTTTGTTCTTATTCTACTTTCATCGTAGACAGAAACTTAATAAAATAAAAAACAATAGGTAGGTACTTAAAGTCCGCACCATTACTGAAATCCCATAGACGCAGCGCTGCTATCATATAATTTAAGGCCAAGATATTACAAATTAGCCAATTTTTGATTCAGTTATAATTATCAAATATCCTTTGTTTTGATCGGAAAAAATATATGTTATAGTTCAATGAACGTTATTGAATTTTTAACGGTTCAAGCACGTAAGCACGCGGTGTAAGCCAGTGAGTGTAATAATACTTCAATGGTGTAAGCACGTTATTTTTCACTTCACCTGATAACAAATAAAACCGGGCAAGAGCGAGTCGGACTCGCGCACCGAGGGTTCCGTGCCATCATACAATATATGTACCTACTCAATATGATAAAAGTGGTTTATATTTGTTGGCGAACCTTGACAGCGCCATCTCTTGTCTGATAGCGGAACTTATATAGATTTTTTACACTTTCGATGATTTATAAAAAACTATGCAAATTAGAGGGTTCGTTATAATTTTCCTGTAATATTTACATACACTCCTATTATGAATAAAAACTATGCAAATTAGAGGGTTCGTTATAATTTTCCTGTAATAGGTATTTACATACACTCCTATTATGAATAAACGTTTCAGAGGTAATCCTCTACAAACTTCGGAGATAAGGGGGGAAACGCTATTTTTTTCAACGTTTTTATTATTTCTTTATTTATTTATTTATTTATTTATTTACACAATCATTATAACATTACAGATAATAATAATCCACTGCGTTATATGAAGTACTTAAATACCTATGCATCTTAACTTAATGCAGTTTATGCAAAAAATGAACAACAATAAAATGTGTTAAAAAACTAAAGTTACTTACTTAACAATAATTAATATATATAACTTAAATATATATATATTTATATAATTTAAACTTTGACAACAGGAAACAAAAAAAAACAGCACATAAAAATCAAAAATATTTGTGTAAACACCTAAGAGACTTATAATTTTATTATTATAGTGCGACGTACATTAATATTTACAGAGAAATTAACAAAAAATTACTTTAACAACATGGCGAGAAAGTTAAAATTCAAATAAGGTTACACAATATATAAAAATAATCTTAAACATGGCAGGACATACAAAATAAAATAAAGGCACTAGACATTCTCACAGTAACTAAGAAGGGCACGCTCAATCACCATCCATCCATCCACAAACAAGTCAAGCTGAGGATTTTGGGTAAGGAGCTTGTTTAAATTTCTTTGTGCTCGACCTATTGGAGCCTGTTGACGTGCGACCGTTCTAGGAGGAGTTGGCTCAAATAATGGTACACGGCCAGAGCGGAAGCGGATACGATTTTCAGGCACACAGAGTTGACTGGCTTCACTGAGGAGAGATGGACAGTCCAGTTTACCTCTCAGAAGACGACATACAGTGAGCAGTTGGTCGAACAGTCTTCTAGTCTCCAAGGAGTTGAAACCAAGTGTGCCCATTATAAACTTTGTTGGGTACATGTAGGGATAATACCCAAAAGATTTACGGTACAGAAATCTAAGGAAACGCTTTTGCACTCTCTCTATCATAAGGCTATAGGTGGATTCGTAAGGGCTCCAGACGCATGAACTTGACTCTAATTTAGATCTTATCAACGAGGTGTATAGAAGTTTTATAGCCTTACAATTAGTGAAATGTTTGCAGTTACGTGATACAAACCCCAGTCTTTTAAAGCAAGTAAGCACAAGTGAGCGCATGTGTTCGTGAAAATTGAGTTTTGAATCAAACTCAACTCCAAGATCCTTGATAGATGTGTCCCTACTTAACGATTCGCCGTTAAGGACATAGGTTGTTGTGACACTTCGCAAAGATCGCGTGTATGTAACAACGCGACATTTTGATATATTTAGGTTTAATCTATTTTTCTCACTCCAAATGTAAAGTGCATCTATATCTCGTTGCAGTAATTCACAATCTTGATGTGACTTTATACCTGTGTAAATTTTAACGTCATCAGCATAAAGTAGGCAGTTAGCAGTATCAAGACATTTAGCTATATCATCGATCATAATCGAGAATAGTAATGGACCCAGGGACGAGCCTTGGCTCACTCCCGAGCGGGTATGGTATGCCGGTGAATCGAAACAGCCTAGCCTCACGAACTGTGTTCTGTCTGACAGATAATTGGCAAAAAACCTCAGTAATTTCGGACAAAATCCGTATGCACTTAATTTTTCCAGAAGTATATCATTATCCACATGGTCGAAAGCTTTTTGGAAATCTAAATATATTACATCGACTTGGGTATTTGAATCTAGCTTTCCTGAAATGTAGTCAACAAGCTCTAAAAGGTTGGTGTTTACTGAACGAGCTTTTCTGAATGCGTGCTGAGTATCGCTAAGGTATGGTCCCAACTGTTTGTAAAGTCTGGCATGTAAAATACTTTCAAATAACTTAGAAAAAGCTGATAAGATTGCAATTGGTCTATAGTTTTCAACTAGTTTTTTATCACCTGATTTTAATATTGGGGTGACTCGGGATGTCTTCCATCTAGATGGATAGGTGGAGGTTTGCAAGGACAGATTAAATATGTATGTTAAAAGCGGTGCAAATAATGTTTTAAAGGCTTTAATAATGTACGACGGTACATTATCTGGCCCTGTCGCACTTTTTGCTTTAAGCTTATCTATATGGCATATAACTTCATTAACTGTTATATCGGAGACACTTATCAAACTATTATTACCAATACTAGTCACGTTGTTAGCGCAAAGGCTAGGTGTTTGGGTCAGAAAGGCCGATATCAGTACTGCCGACATTTAGTAAAATTTTTGAAAAGCTTATTTTAAATCAGCTATCTAAGCACTTTAACGACAACAAGTTGCTTCACTGCAAGCAATTTGGCTTTACACGCGGTCGTTCCACTACTGATGCCGGTATAGAGTTAATCTCGCATATCTATGATGCTTGGGAGAAGTCGCAAGACGCTATAGGTGTTTTTTGCGACCTTTCAAAAGCATTTGACTGTGTACACCATGAAACATTGATCGGGAAATTGCGCCACTATGGTGTTAGAGATATCTCTTTAGATCTACTTAATTCTTATCTCAGTAACAGGATACAAAGAGTTGATGTTAATGGAAAACGTTCTTCGGGATCTGTAGTTACAATGGGTGTACCGCAGGGATCAATTCTTGGGCCTTTTCTATTTTTAATTTACATTAATGATCTACCTCATCTTGTCAAAAACAATCATGAGATTGTATTGTTTGCTGATGACACTTCACTTTTGTTCAAAATGAAACGACGTACCACCGATTATGACGAGGTGAATAATGCAATCTCAGAAGTTGTTAATTGGTTTAATGTCAATAACCTATTACTTAATGAAAATAAAACAAAATGCATTAGATTTACTCTCCCGAATGTAAAACAGGCTGATGCCAACATTAAATTGAAAGGTGAAAGTTTAAACCTTGTAGAAAAAACTGTATTTTTAGGCATAACTTTGGACAATAAGCTTCAATGGGGCCCGCATATAGAACAACTATCGGGTAGGCTTAGTTCTGCAGCATATGCAGTCAAAAAAATCCGCCTTCTTACAGACGTAGATACCGCTAGACTTGTTTACTTCAGCTATTTCCACAGCATTATGTCTTATGGCTTACTGCTGTGGGGATGTGCTGCAGATATAGACACCGTATTTGTGCTGCAGAAGAGGGCTATTCGTTCTATCTACAATATGGGTCCCAGAGAATCACTTCGCACTAAATTTAAAGAAATAAATATAATGACAGTAGCTTGTCAATATATTTATGAGAACCTGTTGTACACCCATAAAAATATTGCTTCGTTTAAGAAAAACAGCGACAATCACAATGTAAATACAAGAAATAAGAATAAACTCGCTGTGCCCACTACTAGGCTCCATAAGGTAAAAAAATCTTTTAAAGGGCAATGTATACGCTTCTACAACAAACTCCCAAGTGAGTTGCAGAAGTTATCATTAAATAAATTCAAAAACATTATTAAACGCAATCTGTGCGATAAAGCTTATTATAAAATATCAGATTACCTAGAGGACAAAACCACTTGGGACGGAATCTGCTCCAACTCCGTCAAACGTAGCATAAGACAAAATCAAATTGTTAAATGATGACTATAACGACCGAGTTAGGTTCTTCTGTTCACTTCTTTTCCTAACTCGCGTGTCATCTGAAGTGAACAGGTTCAATTATGTGCTTTATTCTATTTATTTGTGTTGTTTTATTTTGTAAGTTGTGACGCGTCAATAAGGTCCATGCGGCCGCACTGAATAAAGTATTTTTTGAATTTGAATTGAATTTTGAATTTGAGAAAAACACTGTGGAAATATTCCGAAAAGGCTTTGGCAGCTGACTGACCACTGTGAGTTGTTTCGTTAAATATGACAGTGGGCTCAAATCCACCTTTCGTTTTTAAATTCGAGATATGTTTCCAGAAAGCAGTAGGGTTTTTGCAAAGTTGTTCTTGTATATGAATTATGTGCTTATGATAGGCTATTGTAGATATATGTTTAACATGGGATCTTAAAGCAGTAAAAAAGCTGTATACATATGGATCTTTTGAGGATTTCCAAAGTTTATGTAACTTATGTTTTAAATGTATATTTTTAATAACATCTTTACTATACCAGGTGGGGTATCTTCTGGAGGGTTTTTTGTTACGAAACTTTTTAGGAACACTGTTGTTAAAACAATCATAGAGCAGGGAATATAACCTATCAACTGCTGAATCTACTTCAGAAATCATGAGTATATCATCCCAGATAGTTTCCGTTACAAGATCATATAGTAAAGTAAAGTTTGACTTACTGAAATTCCAGTCGGTATTCATATCAATGTTGCTGGCCTCCATTTGCTGATCATCCCTAGCTTTTTCGCAGCCGATCTCGATATTAAGAGGAGGGTGATATT
This sequence comes from Pasiphila rectangulata, assembly GCA_963082625.1. NCBI lineage: Eukaryota > Metazoa > Arthropoda > Insecta > Lepidoptera > Geometridae > Pasiphila > Pasiphila rectangulata. Next base: position 3,493,930 of record OY720244.1, on the reverse strand, counting down.
TATCAGCGCGATGTACCTGCCCATCCTCAGCTAAACACACTTTCACTTCTTTCATACTCTCACTTATTAATACTACATCCAGTTTACTCCCTACATCGTTCACTATATTATTATGCTCTAAAAAACCACAAAAATTTAGAAAGTACCCCATATAATTATTTACATTTTGGGTAGCGCTATTAAGATTGAGATCTCCAAAAATTATCACGGGTGAGTTATGTATGACTAAGTCAATATTCTCTTCTACTTTGGTAAACCACGACATCCACTCATCCTCTTTGGCACTAGGTTTGATATAAACAACGCATAAATAGTAAACACGACCAAAATAACACAACGTAGCCCATAGGTCTTCTCCACTTATAGTTTCAAGATCTACACGTCGGCGGATCTCCAACCCCACTCTAGCGGCCAAGAGCACTCCTCCCCCCCTAGATTTTCTATCCCTGCGCAGTAAGTTCCAGTTTTCAGGGACCACTTCAGCATCGTTTACAGAGTTACTTAGCTTAGTTTCTGTGGTAATTATTAGATCGGCTTGAGATAGCGTCAGATTTTGTCTATAGCATTCGAGTTTGGTCATTAGACCATTTACGTTTTGATAGATAGCACTAAGTGTAATTTTACTCTGCAAATATGGGACCCGCTTATGCATGGTACTGGCCGGGAGTGTGGGGTCGACTGTGTGTGACACGCCCGACGCCTCGTCGAAACCATTCACGTACTTCAGCTCCCTCAGGCCACGATTCAGGTTTTGTGAACAGTTGGTAATAGCTTTCGGGTATTGTCAAAACAAATGAGGCATACCTGTCATGTTTTAATTTTAGCTTTTCTATTTCAAACAGCTCCGTAGTTTTGCTCATTCGCTCCATGTGATCTTTGATATTGTGTGTTGTTGTGCTGGGCTTAAAGAAGCAAGCATGTAACTTTTGTGCCCGTTCTACAGTTTGTAGTTGATCTTGTTGTCCGCAACCTTTTATTACTGTTTGTCTGCTCAGCCGCTTCAATTTTCTAGATTGCTGTATTTGCCATATACCTTCATCACATTCTACATTGGCTGGATCCTCAGTTGTTTGTTTACTGTCTTTATATGATGATTTAGTGCTCGCATTTGCCTGCTTCAAATTAATCTGGTTTTTACAGTGTGGTGCCGAACGGGAATGGCTTGCAGTCAACATTTCATATTTGCTATGTCCAGGTGGTTTTTCCATACTTGGGTTGAGGTTGTGTGCTTCCTGATCTTGGGGAGTATTTATAAATGGTTTGTTACTTATAACTTTATTCTCAATAATATTGAGCTTCTGGTTCGCAGATGACATATGATGTTCAAGACGTGTGCTATTTAACAATAGCTCACTTACATGTTTACTATTGCTTTCTATAGTTTCCTTTATCAGGCTATATTCGTCTGAAATTCCTTCCAGTGAGTTAAAACGGGCATCGATATCTGATCTTATACACTCACATTTGCCGTTGAGTACAGTAATGTCAGCCTTTAATTCGGTAAAGAGTTTCGAAATATCTTCCAGCTTTGAGTCATGCATCTTTAGGTGTTCTGATATTTCTTTACGGAAGCCTCTAATTTCAAGAAGGATAGTGTTCTGCATTTCGCTTGTCTCATTTAAACCTGAAGGCAGCCCCGCATTCATATTCAACGGGCGAGGTGGTGAAGATTGATGGGCTGTCGTTGTTGCTTTCTTTCGGTATGTTACATTAAGGATAGGAGAGTTAGTATCAGGTTTTTGTGCGTTTGTACATTGCGCCATAGATCTCAACGGGGTGGATATTTTATTTATTGCGTTCTTTCTGATACAAGGACCACAATTCCATTTTTGTTTACTATCAGCTGATAGTCGGCAATAGTGACTATCCGTCACATCACAGTACAGCATGTGTCCAGGTGTAATTTTATCTTACAGGTAGCACAAGTCATAAAATGTTTTGACATAATCGGGTGAATGCATTTGCTGCAGTTGTTACGAGTAGGCGTACGAATTGGTGCCATTTTATCCATTCATAAATACGCATTGGAAATGTGGTAGCAAAAATGATAAAACTGATAACGCTCACTCAGGATAACAACAGCGCCAGGGTTATATAATTTGTTGGTTGCTATAAGTTGTCTTTAGTTCCGCTACTGAGCACTAGATGGCGTTACCTGTTATTTTCCGCAATTGCAATGCACTCGTAAAAACAATCATTATTTTCCGTAGTGACTTCTTTCTTCTATAAAAAAAACACAAAACACTAGTAGTATCGAAGTTAAGATGTGTTCCAATATAAATTCGAGATATTGACAAGTTTGTTTTCACTGCGAAAATTTGAAAAATTTACCGGTATTTTCGGAAATTTTACTTTATCCCTAAAATTCAAGCTCTCTGTCTGAGATAACAGTCACATAAACTAATTGTCACTAGTCCATCTGATAAATGATGTTTTTCACGATAAATACACACTAAAACTATTTTACTTTAATTTTTAAAAAATAATAACAATAAGTTACGTGTTCCCTCGGAAAGCGCCACCTGGCGAACATCATTTTGTAAATATGTTGAAAACTATACGGCTTAAAGCAAAAAAAAACCTGTTTAGTTATGTGCAAATAAATACCTTTCTTATGATACCCCACATGACCTAGTAACTTCAAATTTTTTTAAAACCCCCTATCCACCCCCCTTGTCTAAAAAACTATGCAAATTAGAGAGTTCGCTATAATTCTCCTATAAACTTTACATACACTTCTATTAGCAATAAAAGTTTCACGGGTTTATCTCTGCAAACTTCGGAGATAAGGGCAGGTGTTAGAAATAAATGTTCGAACCTGCTCGCCAAATATCACGAGAATCGGTTTAGGAATGCGACCTGTAGGTGTAGGTAGGTAGAGGAGAACATAGGTACAGCCGGACATATGTACATAAGCAAATTCACTCAGTCTAAAACGGAGACACTTACGCTCGCTTCGCTCGCTCGGTAAAGGACTATTGGTGGTCCTAATCACCAGAATGTTTTTGATCTTCTGCGGTTTTATCAACAGATGGGAAATAAAATTACTTAGGGCTATACTCATACAAATACAATTACTTAGGTAGGTATTTTCAAGTTTCAAGTTTAAGTTTATTCAAATAATCAATGTAACATTACAGATTAACCAAAGCGTTACACGTTAAATCTTACACTCATATTAATCACACATATTAAATAAATATTATTAAAACAACACACACAAAAGAAATACAAAACATAAAAACAAAAGAAAAACAGAAAAATCTAATTAAAACAGGTGGCTAGGAAAAATTATTTACAATTCTATACTTTCACAGTAGCTTTGACATACTCTAGAAATTATATTTATATTATCATGAAATAAATCTAAATCTGGCTCGATTTTCATAATTACATTGAAATGGTTCTGAGCGCGGCAGATGGGGGATTGTTGGCGTGCAACCGTGCGTGGGGGTATGGGGGCGAATAGTGGGACTAGTCTGGGACGGAACCTGGTGCGCTGCTCAGGTACCCAGAGCCGACTCGCTTCCCTAACTAAGTCAGGACTGTCTACTATTCCCCTTAGTATACGAATAACTGTGAAAAGCTGATCGCACAGTCTGCGTGTCTGGAGAGAATGAAAACCAAGTGTCCCTTGTAGGTATTTAGTAGGGTACAAATACGGGTAATATCCATGAGAGTTCCTGTACAAGAAACGAAGAAAACGTTTCTGGACTTTTTCCAGCATTAATGCATATGTCATCTCGTGGGGATTCCATATGCATGAGCTACTCTCTATTTTGGAGCGTACTAATGCGGTGTATAATGCCTTTATAGCGGGGACAGATGTAAATTCCTTACAGTTTCGTGTAACGAACCCAAGACGTTTGAAGCAAGTTGTTGTAACTCCACGGACGTGCTCGTGAAATGTAAGTTTGGGATCGAACACTACACCGAGGTCCTTCACAGTGTGACACCTTGTTATTGGGTTACCATTAAGCTCATAGCTCCATGTCATCATATGATGTGCACGTGAATAGCTCAGCACTTGACATTTCGTAATGTTTAGATAAAGTTCGTTCTTTTCACACCAGCTCATTATAGAGTTTAGGTCAGACTGTAGTGTAATGCAGTCCTGCAAGCATGTTATTGCCTTGACTATTTTTAAGTCATCTGCATATAACAAGCAACTGCTGTTAGAAAGACAGTTTGGGAGGTCGTTTATCATTAAGGAAAATAGAAGTGGTCCAAGAGAAGACCCTTGGCTGACGCCTGAACGCGTATGAAACGGTTTTGAGTCATAACAGCCTAAGCGCACGAATTGACTACGGTCGCGAAGATAGTCTGCGAAAAGCTTTAAGAGTTTGGTGGAGAATCCCATGGCACCCAGTTTTTCAAGAAGAATATCATTACTAACCCTGTCGAACGCTTTTTTAAAGTCTAGATAGATCACGTCGACTTGTTTGTTGTTGTCTAATTTTTGTGAGATGTTATCCACAAGGGTAAGTAGGTTCGTATTAACTGATCGCCTCTTCCTGAAAGCATGTTGGGCGTCACTAAGGTGTGGTTCGATCTGCTCGTAAATCTTAGTGTGAATAATGCTTTCAAAGAGCTTCCCAAAACAACAGAGTATTGCTATGGGCCGGTAGTTTTCTGACTTTGTTTTATCCCCAGATTTAAATATTGGTGCTACTCTAGATTGTTTCCATTGGATTGGATATGTGCCATTATTAAGAGATAGATTAAATATATGGTTTAAAGGTGCAGCGAGTTGTTTTTCAAATGCCTTTACTACATAAGGTGGTATGTTATCGGGGCCTAAAGAACTTTTTGGCTTTAACTTCCGTATATGATAAACAACATCAGCTATAGATATATTATATATATTAACTAGACTATTGTTACCAACTACCCTAGATCCTCCATCAACATTCAGGACTGGCACCTGGGGTATAAAAACATTGCTAAAATAGTCAGCGAAGGCGTTTGCGGCTGCTCGGCCACTATGTTTTTGCTCCTCATGCATTATACATGGTTCAAAGCCACCTTTAGTTTTTAGTCCCGAGATGTGCTTCCAAAATGATATGGGGTTTTTTCTTAAATCATCCTGCACATTCCGAATATGTTGATCGTATAACAGAGATATATTCCGTTTAATATGTGCTCTGATAGCAGTGAAAAAGCTATACACGTGTTTGTCTTGACTAGCTTTCCACTGTTTAAGTAAAACGTGTTTCAAACCAATGTTAGTTATTACAGCTTTAGTGTACCATTTAGGGTATCGTCTAGCCGGTTTCCGAAGACGTTGTTTTTTGGGCACACATTGGTCGAAGCATGCGTAAAGGTGGTCATACAACATGTTCGTAGCTTTGTTAACGTCGGGTTCTTCCAAAACATTGGTCCAGTCTATTTCAGTAACTAGTTCATATAGCAGTTGAAAATCTGCTTTGCAAAAGTTGTAGTCTGTTTTGCTATCTATGTTACTAGGTTCTAGCTTATCAACAACTACGGCCCCCTCTAGCTGAAATGAGATATCTAAGGGAGGATGGGGTTTATCGACGCGTGGCACAAGACTCTCATCTGCCGTACCAACACACACTTCACGAACTTTTTCATTTACAAGTACTATGTCAAGCTTACTACCTATGTCATTTATAATAAAGTTTTTCTCTTCCAAGTTACAGAAATGCAGAAAAAAACTCATGTAGTTGTTAACGTTAACACTGGCACTTTTTAGATTTATGTCCCCTAATATAATAACCGAACTTTTATCAGAAAATATTGTACAATTTTCCTCAACTTTTGAAAACCACGCCATATAGTCTTCATCTCTTGAGGTTGGTTTTAGATATACGACACATACATAGCATTTTCGCCCATTATGCACAAATGATGCCCATAGGTCTTCTCCGTGGTCAGTTTCTAACTCAGGATGTCTCTGAATTTCCAGCCCAGGTCTTGTGGCTAACAAAACTCCACCTCCAATTCCATTCCGATCACGTCTTAAAAAATTCCAGCCATATGGGCTAACTTCAGCATCATTAACTGATGGGCTAAGTTTGGTTTCGGTTGCTGCTATAATGTCTGCTGTCAGCGACGTTGTGCAATGCCTCCAGTAATTAAGTTTGGTATTTAGCCCTCTGACATTTTGGTATATTGCGTGAAGTTGATGTTTAGAGTTAAAAGTTGCTTGTGTCTCCCCTATGGTAGGAATCATAGCCGGAGATGTATGTCATAATCATAATATTATTTTACTTCCAGAAGTCTTTGGATAGTCCTCCTGAGATGGATTCTCCAGGAGACAGCGTGGGAAGCGAACTTCGTCGACAAAATGAGGAGTTGCGGGCACGTCTTGCAGGTGAGGCGGCAGACCATCGCCGCCGCTTGGACGCTTACCGCCGCGCTCAGCAGGGTCAGGCCGCGTTGGTTTCTAGGCTGCAATCTAAGGTAAACAAATATTGGATTATGGACTTATTTACTTTTTGGTTACGCAAGCTGTTCGTTTTTAGCTAAGGGTTTTACCAACTTGGCAATATTCAATTACTACTAGCTTATGCCCACAGCTTCGCAAGCGTTGTACCCGGAAATGTAGCCTAATGTCAATGTCAATGTTAAGTTTTCGGTTTGTAAATTTTATTGTCAACGTCAAAATTTGTTTGTTGATATGATAACTCAAAATAACGCCGTGTTTGTTATTAAATTTTCTTCAAAATTATGCAAAATTTTTGTTAATTCCTACTATGAAAAGCTAAGACTAAACCTTTCGTCCGTGTTCTCTTCAAATATCACATCATTCCATTCATCAAACATCATAAAACCAGAAGAAATCTTCACTCCTGAACAGAAGTTTCAGTGAGGTCAATTCAGCAGACTAGCCTCCCTAGAAGAAAACTTTGAAAACTTTCTACCAAGCTAAACCAGTACTATACCATTCGATCCTAAACCCTAAAATCCACACACTATTCCATTCATCAAACTCCATAAAACCGACGAACGACGACTTCGTTCGCAAGCAGAAGTTTATCCATGAAGTCTAACTACCAGGCTTATGCCGAAGAAGAAAATAAGAAGGTTACAGTGATGGCGATTTTGTACAGGTGCTCCAATACAAGCAGCGATGCTCGGAGCTGGAGCACCAGATGCTGGAAACTACGCCGCGGAGCGACTACCGCTCCAAGTCGTCCGTGTCGCTGCCGGCGCCTGCCGCTCTGCCGTCGTCCAGCGCCGAGTCGCGGGTGGACGAGCGGATCAACGACCTGGACACCGCTCTGCGTAGACTCGAGGAGGAGAAGAGAAAGTAAGTCTATACAAAAGTCTATATAAAAAAGTTCAAAATAAAAATTGAAACATGTTTATAAATTTATCTATTTTAAAATCCGAAATTGGTTAGAATATGTCCCCATATTTTAGACCCCACCACCCACCCCTCATCCAACGATGGCATATGTTATAATTACAAAAACATAGGAATTTATAGCATAATACCAACAAAATCTCTAGTCTACCAGGGACCACGACTGTTGAAACACTAGACACATTACTAATAATTAGAGGTAAATAGGTGATAAACTCCCGTGTTTTCAAAGTTAAAGTCAAATAGTTTATTGTATTATAATTAATAATTATTATTGTTTTTGTTATTATAATTAATTGTGATTGTGAAAGTTTAAGAAAAACAATGGCATATGTTCTTGACATCCTCCCTCCCATTTTAATGTGACATATTTTTGGATACCCTCTTACATTGCTCATATTTATATTCATCATCATCATCATTTTAGCCGTAAAACGTCCAGTACTGAACTAAGGTAGATCCCTCATGGATCTACATGAGGGGTAGTTGCCATACTCACCACGCTTGGCAGGCGGGTTGGTGAGCGCAGTACGGGATGTTGATACACAGAAAGACGCTGCTGCCCATCTTCCGGAGGTGTCCCTTAGCAGGCTCTTACTGCATCCACGGGTAGGAGAGGAGAGGTAACATTCTACTGCCGGCACCCCACGGCTAATATTTATATCAATAAACAACTATTCATCAGGTGTGAAAAGCTAGCCTCTCATAACAACTTGTTACGGGACCAACTTGAGGAGTCCCACCACCTGAACGAGGCTCTCACCAATGACCTGCAGAAGTTGACCAACGACTGGGAGGCTCTGAGGGACGAGATGGCCATCAAGGAAGATGAGTGGAAGAATGAGGAAGAGGTATTCAAAATGAATAAAATAAAATTAGTAGAGTTTGCGCAAAACTTCTTGAGCTCTGTGAAGTTAGCTACAGTGACTGTGCAGTACACAGTTTTTAGGGTGTTGAGGGGAAGGAATGTAAAAGGGGTGCGAGAGGGGCTCAGTCTGTGAAACTAGGGTTGCCAGCACGAGTTTTGGTGTATTTTCGTTTTATCTAGCACACATTTTACTATGCATTTATTTATTTTTCAATTATTAAAACAAACATATTTAAAAATCAATTATTATATTAAATTAAGGATTAATAAAAACTAAAATGCTAGAACAAATTCACCTTTACTTATCGCAAGAAGCCAATTTTTTAATATAAAATTTCTACTGTGTAGCAAGATTATTTATAACCTAGTTGGCAATATTGAATGAACATGTCAACATGCGCAACTTTGCATTTGTCGCAACGTTCACAGAGCTCAAGAAGTTTTGCGCGAACTCTATCACTATTATAATCTTAGCAGTAGGACATTCACTCCTGGACACAGGCCTTCCTCATGGATATCCAAGTTCTGATCATGAGGAGGGTGCTTTACAGGAGGGTTGGTGAGCATAATGAGGATGTTGATGCTGCTGCCCATCTACCGAAGAACTTTTCATCTAGTACATCCACGGGCAGGAGGCAGAGGCAACATATTACTGGTGGCACCCCACAGCAAAAATAAAAATGTTTTTATTTCATTAGAGAATGTTTTTTAACTGTTATTAATGATATTTTTAAACTGCCGAAGGACTATGGAGATGATGATGATGTTGATATAAAAAATCCTTTCATGTACCTACATGTTACTATTTATTAACTTGTATAATGAACTGTCCAAATCAATCTATAGCACAGTCTAAGACACCTATCAGCTGGGTGGGGTGGAGTGTTGTGAACAACAGCTGAAAGATGTTGCTGACACATGGGCATTGTAAAAGAGGATTATCGTTGGTGATACTTCAATACCGCTTATGAGCACTTTGCAAATACCGCGTATCTACATATTCAAAGTTTGACAGGAGAAAAAAAAACGTTATATTTAATCAGTTTCTGAATGTTTTTTTGACTGAACTCTTTTGTTGACGTCTCTGTACCCTGCTTTATAAGTATGATAAAGATAATTAGCCTTAACCCCTTAGATTGCAAATTAGCGTGAGGAATCCCTTGGTGCGATAATTCAATTTCGCTACTTATGCAGATACGCGGTATTTACAAAGTGCTCATAAGCGGTATTGAAGTATCACCGACGTTATGCTATTTAGTATTCTAAAATTACTTTCAGGCTTTCAATGACTACTACTCATCGGAGCACAACCGCCTGCTGAGCCTCTGGCGTGACGTGGTCTCCGTAAAGCGCTACTTCTCTGAACTGCAGTCCACCACGGAGCGCGACCTGTACCGCGTTAAGAACGACCTGGACGCCTCTGTGAGGGAGATGGTGGGAGTGCTCAGTGGGTATTCTATTAATGCCTTTGCGCAGAGTGTCTCTAAGGTTGGTATTTGTTTGATATTGTTTGTTTCTGAAGCTCATACACCTATTATAAGATATTTTTTTTTCTAGGATTCCCAATCTGGAATGGGAGGAATGGGAGCTATGGGTGGAATGGGTTCTGGCATGGGTCAAATGGGTAACAACATGGGAATGGCGCAAATGGGCAACAACATGGGTCAAATGGGTAACAACATGGGTATGGGCGGTATGGGCGGTGGGGCCAACATGGGGGCCCCTAACCCTAACGTGGAGACCATGCGGGTAGATCTGAGGGACATGACGTCACAACGTGATGCAGCTGTGTCTGAGTTGAGGGAGAGGGATGCACGTATACAGCGGCTGTTGGCTGAGCTGCAGGGACTGGTTAGTATTACTCTATATTTTATTCATGTATTGTATGTCATTCGAACATGCGAACGGTTGCTGGCAGACAGCGACCGTTCGTATGTTTTCGTTTTGCTGATTGCCGAATGTAATTCTTCGTATAGATAGAGGAAACATTATAGTTGTCACTCAGTCTAAAGGTTTCATTCAATTTCATTCTTGATTTTGAGTATTAGTACCCCTGTTGGGTTACCCAGTGGGCCTTCAAGGTTTGATTACTTTTCCCCATATAACTCCAGCCTCCAGTGGTGTTTAACTATGTTTCTGTTGTTTACTAAATTTTTCGCTAAATCGTGCTGTGTGTAATATCTAAGTTATTTATTTGATACAGGAAGAAAGATGCGACGGTGCCGAAACCGCCTGCCAGGAAGCGAATGTGATGCGCAACGCTTTGGAGGAAGTGGCGCGCGCTCTCATCCACGACTCGGAGACCTCCTCCACCCCGCATCCGCATCACGTGCATCTAACGGACAGGTATGACGCCGGCAACCCTGTCAAGTGTCTCCACCACCCCGCATCCGCATCACGTGCATCTAACGGACAGGTATGACGCCGGCAACCCTGTCAAGTGTCTCCACCACCCCGCATCCGCATCACGTGCATCTAACGGACAGGTATGACGCCGGCAACCCTGTCAAGTGTCTCCACCACCCCGCATCCGCATCACGTGCATCTAACGGACAGGTATGACGCCGGCAACCCTGTCAAGTGTCTCCACCACCCCGCATCCGCATCACGTGCATCTAACGGACAGGTATGACGCCGGCAACCCTGTCAAGTGTCTCCACCACCCCGCATCCGCATCACGTGCATCTAACGGACAGGTATGACGCCGGCAACCCTGTCAAGTGTCTCCACCACCCCGCATCCGCATCACGTGCATCTAACGGACAGGTATGACGCCGGCAACCCTGTCAAGTGTCTCCACCACCCCGCATCCGCATCACGTGCATCTAACGGACAGGTATGACGCCGGCAACCCTGTCAAGTGTCTCCACCACCCCGCATCCGCATCACGTGCATCTAACGGACAGGTATGACGCCGGCAACCCTGTCAAGTGTCTCCACCACCCCGCATCCGCATCACGTGCATCTAACGGACAGGTGTGACGCCGGCAACCCTGTCAAGTGTCTCCACCACCCCGCATCCGCATCACGTGCATCTAACGGACAGGTATGACGCCGGCAACCCTGTCAAGTGTCTCCACCACCCCGCATCCGCATCACGTGCATCTAACGGACAGGTATGACGCCGGCAACCCTGTCAAGTGTCTCCACCACCCCGCATCCGCATCACGTGCATCTATCGGACAGGTATGACGCCGGCAACCCACCCTGTCAAGTGTCTCCACCACCCCGCATCCGCATCACGTGCATCTAACGGACAGGTATGACGCCGGCAACCCTGTCAAGTGTCTCCACCACCCCGCATCCGCATCACGTGCATCTAACGGACAGGTATGACGCCGGCAACCCCGTCAAGTGTCTCCACCACCCCGCATCCGCATCACGTGCATCTAACGGACAGGTATGACGCCGGCAACCCTGTCAAGTGTCTCCACCACCCCGCATCCGCATCACGTGCATCTAACGGACAGGTATGATGCCGGCAACCCTGTCAAGTGTCTCCACCACCCCGCATCCGCATCACGTGCATCTAACGGACAGGTATGACGCCGGCAACCCTGTCAAGTGTCTCCACCACCCCGCATCCGCATCACGTGCATCTAACGGACAGGTATGACGCCGGCAACCCTGTCAAGTGTCTCCACCACCCCGCATCCGCATCACGTGCATCTAACGGACAGGTATGATGCCGGCAACCCTGTCAAGTGTCTCCACCACCCCGCATCCGCATCACGTGCATCTAACGGACAGGTATGATGCCGGCAACCCTGTCAAGTGTCTCCACCACCCCGCATCCGCATCACGTGCATCTAACGAACAGGTATGACGCCGGCAACCCTGTCAAGTGTCTCCACCACCCCGCATCCGCATCACGTGCATCTAACGGACAGGTATGATGCCGGCAACCCTGTCAAGTGTCCACCACGCCGCATCCGCATCACGTGCATCTAACGGACAGGTATGACGCTGGCAACCCTGTCAAGTGGTAGTGCGCCCTTAAACGAATGGTCCGGTGACGAATTGTTTAATGAATTCTGGCACCCAGGAAAATGACGGAATATCAATAGAATAATACCAAAACATTTATTTTGAAAAGAACAAGTTAAAAAACTTCTTATTATAGAGATAAATATAATTCTGTGGAGTCAAACAGGTTGTTACCTCGCTCTGACTAAGTTTAACACTTGTATTTAGACGCCAAGGCTCATTGCTTCAATTCAGAGATGATGTTATCGATGGGTTTTTTATATATGGCATGCTATTAGCTACTAGCACTTTGTTGATAGTCCACTGGTGGGCCTAAATGTCCTTCCCGCTTTCCTCGGGATAAAGGAAAAGTGTTAAGAGTAGCACTAGCTACTAGTACTTTCTCAATAACCCAGTGGTGCACCCAAAATACACTTTTATCGTGCTGAAGTAATTTCGATTTGCGGTGAAGCGCAACGCTTTGTAGGAAATGGCACGCGCTCTCGACTCGGAATCATCCACCATCCCGCATTCACATCGCGTGCGTGTAACTGACAGGTGTAATGACCAGACCTTCCAAGGCGGATGGTCACCGTCACCGACGGGACAGCAGTCAATCCGACCGGGAACCGTAGCCATGTAAAGTGATACTACGCCGTCGAACGAATGGTTTGACGAAGTTCCAGCGCCAAACTGTATGACGGGATGTTGATACACGAATCTATAATTTTGTTAGGCGATTATATTATAATTATTTTCTGACATAAGCATGTACCTACGTTTTATATTATATATTTTTCAATGATATTAATTCGTTTATTGTTGTATTAAAATATTGCACGCCATGACCAGGCAAAACACATTGATTCATTTGAAAATAAGAACTATGTTCACATGTATTTATGCAATAAATAAACTTTGACTTTGAAAAAAGACGCTGCTGCCCGTCTTCCGGAGTATCCCTTGGCAGCCGGCTTGGCTTGCCTACACCCCAAGGCTACGTGTCAGTATATGCACACAAAATATGCTTCAACTGACAATATGTTATTTTTATGATATTTTTTATGTTTTATTTTCATCTCAACCCCTTAAATTGTAATTAGTCGTGAGGACCAATAATTGGCTTTTAATTTTTTCTATATATAAGTGTAATATTGTGTTAGATATAAGCTGTCGGTCTTCCTTAACAATAAATAAATAAATAAACTGAGGCCATGCGCTTGTTACCTTTCAGTCTGTCCCGCTCTCCGAAGCGAAGTGTGTCGCAGTCCGCCAACGCGACGGCCTTCGCCGAGAGCACCATATCGGCCGTGCAGGCTGCCTTGCACAAGTACCAGATACAGATTCACGAGCTGCAGGTATGTCGCTATTTAACTGCATATGGTAAGCGGTGAAAATCTCACCATCATCATATATATCACTATTTTAAGGTTGTCTGGTAGAGATCGGTCTTTAGCGATAAGACCGCCGATTGTCACATGATCAGTGTTTCGTAGTTTTTTATTTTGTACTTGTACGTTTTAAGGTGTGCAATAAAGCATTTTCTATCTATTTTAACCATATCATTTAATTTGTGTTTGACATTATCATTTTCACTTTATTTTTAACTGCTATACTGCTGAATTGTTTTTTTTAGCCTTAATTAATTATAAATTAACTTTTGAATGTTTTGGATTTTTAGTCTGTAAGTTCAATTGTGCTTCCATTAATAAATAAATAAATCTCAGTCGTAGGACGTCCACTGGGCTCATACAAGTACTGATTATGAGGGGGTGGTAACGCGTGGCAAGCGGGTTGGCGACTCTTTCGGCGGTGTTCCTTGGCAGGGGAGGGGAGGTAACATTCTACTGCAGGAACCCCATGGCTAATTAAATCTAACACAATTAAAACACAACCCCTTCTTTTCGTAATGCTACATATATCACCAATCAAAGATTCCTCAACACTTCATTGGTGATTTTTAGTCAGAACTAAATAGAACAAAAAACTACTAATGCTTATATAGCCGTGTAATACTATAAGAGGGTGCCGGCGCAGTAGAATGCTACCTCTCCTCTCTTGCCCTCTTGCAGTAAAAATCTGCTAAGGGATAACTCCAAAAGGTGGGCAGCAAAAAGCAAAGCTCTTGAGCTTTATAGTCATCACCTCAGCAGTAGGACGTCCACTGCTGGACAAGGGCCTCCCTCTTGGATCACTACGTACTGATCATGAAGGTAGTTGCCATACTCACCACGCTCGGCAGGCGGGTTGGCGAGCGCAGTACGGGATGTTGATACACGGAAAGACGCTGCTGCAGGCAAGACCTTCCGGAGTTACCCCTTAGCAGGCTCTTACTGCATCCACGGGCAAGAGAGGAGGGGCAACATTCCACTTCCGGTCCATGGCCAGAACACATAATGTTTTGTACTCACTGGATCACTACGTACTGATCATGAGGGGTTGTTGCCATACTCACCACGCTCGGCAGGCGGGTTGGCGAGCGCAGTACGGGATGTTGATACACGGAAAGACGCTGCTGCAGGCAAGACCTTCCGGAGTTACCCCTTAGCAGGCTCTTACTGCATCCACGGGCGAGAGAGGAGGGGCAACATTCCACTTCCGGTCCACGGCCAGAACACATAATGTTTTGTACTCACTGGATCACTACGTACTGATCATGAGGGGTTGTTGCCATACTCGCCTCGCTCGGCAGGCGGGTTGGCGAGCGCAGTACGGGATGTTGATACACGGAAAGACGCTGCTGCAGGCAAGACCTTCCGGAGTTACCCCTTAGCAGGCTCTTACTGCATCCACGGGCGAGAGAGGAGGGGCAACATTCCACTTCCGGTCCACGGCCAGAACACATAATGTTTTGTACTCACTGGATCACTACGTACTGATCATGAGGGGTTGTTGCCATACTCGCCTCGCTCGGCAGGCGGGTTGGCGAGCGCAGTACGGGATGTTGATACACGGAAAGACGCTGCTGCAGGCAAGACCTTCCGGAGTTACCCCTTAGCAGGCTCTTACTGCATCCACGGGCGAGAGAGGAGGGGCAACATTCCACTTCCGGTCCATGGCCAGAACACATAATGTTTTGTACTCACTGGATCACTACGTACTGATCATGAGGGGTTGTTGCCATACTCACCACGCTCGGCAGGCGGGTTGGCGAGCGCAGTACGGGATGTTGATACACGGAAAGACGCTGCTGCAGGCAAGACCTTCCGGAGTTACCCCTTAGCAGGCTCTTACTGCATCCACGGGCGAGAGAGGAGGGGCAACATTCCACTTCCGGTCCACGGCCAGAACACATAATGTTTTGTACTCACTGGATCACTACGTACTGATCATGAGGGGTTGTTGCCATACTCGCCTCGCTCGGCAGGCGGGTTGGCGAGCGCAGTACGGGATGTTGATACACGGAAAGACGCTGCTGCAGGCAAGACCTTCCGGAGTTACCCCTTAGCAGGCTCTTACTGCATCCACGGGCGAGAGAGGAGGGGCAACATTCCACTTCCGGTCCACGGCCAGAACACATAATGTTTTGTACTCACTGGATCACTACGTACTGATCATGAGGGGTTGTTGCCATACTCGCCTCGCTCGGCAGGCGGGTTGGCGAGCGCAGTACGGGATGTTGATACACGGAAAGACGCTGCTGCAGGCAAGACCTTCCGGAGTTACCCCTTAGCAGGCTCTTACTGCATCCACGGGCGAGAGAGGAGGGGCAACATTCCACTTCCGGTCCACGGCCAGAACACATAATGTTTTGTACTCACTGGATCACTACGTACTGATCATGAGGGGTTGTTGCCATACTCGCCTCGCTCGGCAGGCGGGTTGGCGAGCGCAGTACGGGATGTTGATACACGGAAAGACGCTGCTGCAGGCAAGACCTTCCGGAGTTACCCCTTAGCAGGCTCTTACTGCATCCACGGGCGAGAGAGGAGGGGCAACATTCCACTTCCGGTCCACGGCCAGAACACATAATGTTTTGTACTCACTGGATCACTACGTACTGATCATGAGGGGTTGTTGCCATACTCGCCTCGCTCGGCAGGCTGGTTGGCGAGCGCAGTACGGTGACAGAATAAATAATGTAGTGTATTTGATCGAATTTGGGACAAAGGTTGCTCCTCCATGTTTGACAAATGTTCGAATGAACTACAGCTTTTGTAGCCCATATAATTACTACAAAATTAATGATATGAAATGAATAATAAAATGCGGTAGTAAACAAGTTGACAAAAACCAAATACATAATAATAAATCCAACCCATCTTGCTTAGACTAAGAATGCAAATATTTAAATCAGGTCAATTATTTAATCTCATTTAAAAGTCTCTGACATTTTCATATTATCACAGCTTAGGTCAATTATTAAATCTCACTTAAAAATGTCACATTGTCACATAAAGTGATTATTAAATGAGATTTAACCATTGACTGAATCCCAATAATAGCTTGCTTATTCTATGCAAAGTGTGTTGGACTTATTATTTTGTTTATTTATTTCATTTAATTTTTGTGGATTTAATTCAAAGCTGAAATTGAATTAAAAGAGGGTGTGATGAAATCTTCTCATATTTTTGTAATCAACTGTGGTGTAAAAGACACACCTATTAAAAGAGGGCCTGGTGAACACAGGTTTCTTTTTCCTTTACCTTTTTCAGGCACCAGTCTTTCACAGGTAAATTATAACAGTACCTTAAAAACTTGTAGATTACCTCTTAGAACTGTTATGTATGAGAGAAAAATAACGCTTTCTTTATTATTAATTAAGATAGAACATCCAACACAGGGTTACACATAATGAACATAATACTTAGGTCTAAAAAATGTTAAGAGCCTGGTGCTCCCGTAATTACAGGACGTCACAGCATGTGCAGAGATAAAGCGGCAACAGACAATAAAGTGTTATGATACCTACAATCCTGTTTACTGCCACATTTTACGCATTTCGTTATTACTGACTCTGTATTAACTTCATGGGCTTGGCTACAACAGCTTTAGCACTTATTTGTGTATATGCTTGTTTCAGGTGAAGCTCCAGAACACTAGAGAGCAGTTAATGACGAACAGGAAGAACTGTGAGGCGGCGGATTGCAACGTCACCTCGCTGGAGAGCAAAGTCCAGGATCTCACTGGTATGAACTAAGGTTGTCGCGAATATCAGCATCAGCATTGATTTAGACATCAGCATCCGCATTGATCGATGCTGATTTTCAATGCTGATGTTCGAGTCGCGACTTGACCCGAAGAGGCGGGGCTCAAAGCGCATTTTTGTACAAATTAGGTAAACAAGTGCAAACAACACACAAAGGGTTGTTCCCTGTGCTACCCTTTGTGTACTAAACCCTTAAAAAATGCAAGATTTTTCGAGACTCGGTTTCTATTTGAAGAACCACCTACATTAAGTAAGTGTGGAACACTAAGTTTGCACCCGACACGCACTTGGCCAAAATCAGCATCAGCATCCGCTGATGTCAAGATCAAAAATCAGCATCAGCATCCGCTGATGTGTCAAAAACCGCATCAGCAACAACCCTGGTATGAACGTAGCCAGACATATTTTTGGCTCTGAGACAATGTGTTGCGCACGGGATATGGGATCGTCGTCGGGCAACGACGGACGCTGGGGGTTCAGTATCGGTCAGATCTTGAAAGTTTTGTAAACATAAGTAGGGACCGATTCAGATGTACATAGGTATGCCACCAATGTTTTGTTGTCTTACTATAACAAAAACTGTTTTGTTTGAACTTTTGGTGGATATCTGTTGCACCATACACTAACAAGAGTGCCAGAATCTCAGAATCAGGCGGTGTGCCTTCCACTTACAGGGTAGTTCACGTACGAACTGATAAATAGAAACTCATTTCACAATATAATTCACGTAATGTAACGATAAAAACGTATCATTTATGTAATTTTTACGGAAAAAATCAATTTAGAATTAAATTTGGCTGTGATATCGGCAAATTTTACAAATGCTTTGATTAGAAATTGGCATTTGACATTGACATAAAATCACATAGACGAGCTCTGTGGCGCAGCGGGCGAAGGTCCGCCTGCGACGCAAGAGGTTGCGGGTTCGATTCCTGCCTCGGGACAAATGTCTGTACGATCTGCAGATATTTGTTCAGGGTGTTCTGGGTGTTTTTCTATATATAATAAAAATATCTATTTATGTAGTATAATGTATTAAGTATATCAGTCATCTAGTACCCATAACACAAGCTCTGCTTAGCTTGGGGCTAGATGATGCTGTGTGATTTGTCCAGCAAAAAAAAAAAACATAAGAGTCAATCTAGCAGTGAAAGATAGACAAGGACACAGGTATACTAAGCTACAAAACCCCGAATTAATGGCAATTTTGCATATGCATTATTCAACATAAAGGCGCGCATATACACATACACTCACATAAACACGCATACGCACATTATTGGAGTAGATGTTTAGACTTAGACTCAGAGGTTACTAACTTTATCAGCCAGGATCAGGAAAGGTCAATTCTTCTTACTTCTAAACAGCACCTGGAGTATTTTTCTCATCAGCACATTTTTTTAATTTATACTTTAACTAGACGCACTCCGCTTCATCCGCGTAGTTCCCGTTCCCGTGGAAGTACGGGGATAATATATAGCCTATGTTCATCAGAAATAATGTAGAATTCTAATGGTGAAAGAATTTTTCAAATCGGTCCAGTAGTTTCGGAGCCTTATCAACACATACAAAAAACAAACAAACAAACAAATCCTTTCCTCTTTATTATAAGTATAGATGTAGATGACCTTAGAACAACATGTGCATGCCGGCCAGGTAAATAAATAAGTACTTAATTAATTCAACATAAAAACAAAAAGACGAACTAACTTCTAAAGACAACAAATAATTTAGAACTATAATAATTTTTTTACATATATTGCTATCCTAGTATAATATTTTTTATATTATATAAAGCTTTTACAGTATAAATCAGTACATGTCATTATTTACTAAAAGTGTACAACTATACAGGTAAACTGGACCAGGCCAATGCGGACATCAACCAGCTACTCCAAGAGAAGGAATCCATGCAGAAAACAGTGGAGACTTTACGAATGGATAAGAACAATCTAGAACGGAACAGACTCGAGATCAATGCAATGGTATAGAATAGAATAGAATTATTTATTCATTAAAAAACAACATTACATTTCGGTTAGAAGTGCCTTAAAGCCTATGTTAGGTTTAACTAGACAGAGTTCTCACCTGGTTCAATAAGAGGAGGTAAGGTAGGAGGTAATTCTTGTGGATTATTTAGCTACTGCCAAAACTTCAGCATCATAATCACAGACTAACATCACCCACTGTTGTCTACCCAACTTATGACAACAACAGCGCCACAGAATAATCTGAAATTGATTTGTGCGAATGTAATGTTAATATTAATTTGATGTTCAAATGTGCTGTGGGGTGCCGGCAGTAGAACGATACCCCTCCTCTCATGCCCATGGATGCAGTGAGAGCCTGCTAAGGGATACCTCCGGAAGATGGGCAGCAGCGTCTTTACGTGTATCAACATCCTGTACCGCGCTCACCAACCCGCCTGCCAAGTGTGGTGAGTATGGCAACTACCCCATGAGGGCGGCCTGTGTTCAGTAGTGGACGCTTAACGGCTGAACTGATGAATAGATGTAGGTATTATAAGTGGTATTTTATCGAACTATACTTGTGAAAACTGAAAAGGTCGAGTTTTTGATGAAATTATTAGATTTAGGGTTAAATAAGCATTAAGTTCGTTAATTTTTGTTATTTCATTTCATTTGATTTTGTTACACGGATGATGGTCGCTAAACGACAAAGTGTTAAATAAGTTATTATTATTATTAAGAGCTATTTACTGTCCCACTGCAGGGAAAAGGCCTCCCTTCCTTCCTTCCACACTTTTCTGTCTTGAGCTACTGTGGTCCAAGTGTCGAGTTCGTATCTCCATTGACGTATTGGTCTGCCGCGAGGTCGTTTCCTGTCTTTTGGGATAAATTAATAATAAAAAAATATTAATCAAAGCTATGAATTTTCTCGAATCTTTTATGTGCGTTCAAGGTGGAATCTCTAACGTCCGACTACGAAAAGCTGCAGAAGATAAACGCTCGTTTGGAGAAGGTGATCGAGGCGCTGGAGAACGACAAGCGCAATCTGAACGGCGAAGTCGATCAGCTGCATCGCGAGTCTGCCAACAGGGAGTCTGTACTGAGGTAGGAGGTATACAAGCGCAATCTGAACGGCGAGGTCGATCAGCTGCATCGCGAGTCTGCCAACAGGGAGTCTGTACTGAGGTAGGAGGTATACAAGCGCAATCTGAACGGCGAAGTCGATCAGCTGCATCGCGAGTCTGCCAACAGGGAGTCTGTACTGAGGTAGGAGATATACAAGCGCAATCTGAACGGCGAAGTCGATCAGCTGCATCGCGAGTCTGCCAACAGGGAGTCTGTACTGAGGTAGGAGATATACAAGCGCAATCTGAACGGCGAAGTCGATCAGCTGCATCGCGAGTCTGCCAACAGGGAGTCTGTACTAAGGTAGGAGATATACAAGCGCAATCTGAACGGCGAAGTCGATCAGCTGCATCGCGAGTCTGCCAACAGGGAGTCTGTACTGAGGTAGGAGGTATACAAGCGCAATCTGAACGGCGAAGTCGATCAGCTGCATCGCGAGTCTGCCAACAGGGAGTCTGTACTGAGGTAGGAGATATACAAGCGCAATCTGAACGGCGAAGTCGATCAGCTGCATCGCGAGTCTGCCAACAGGGAGTCTGTACTGAGGTAGGAGATATACAAGCGCAATCTGAACGGCGAAGTCGATCAGCTGCATCGCGAGTCTGCCAACAGGGAGTCTGTACTGAGGTAGGAGATATACAAGCGCAATCTGAACGGCGAAGTCGATCAGCTGCATCGCGAGTCTGCCAACAGGGAGTCTGTACTGAGGTAGGAGGTATACAAGCGCAATCTGAACGGCGAGGTCGATCAGCTGCATCGCGAGTCTGCCAACAGGGAGTCTGTACTGAGGTAGGAGATATACAAGCGCAATCTGAACGGCGAAGTCGATCAGCTGCATCGCGAGTCTGCCAACAGGGAGTCTGTGCTGAGGTAGGAGATTGGAAATAATCATCATTTCGGCCGTAAAACGTCCACTACTGAATACAGGCCTCCACACCACGCTTGGCAGGCGGGTTGGCGAGCGCAGTACGGGATGTTGATACACAGAAAGACCCAAAAAGTGAGGCAACCAAAGTGAGACTTGGCCTCCGATACGAGAACTCGCGACTTTCTTCTGTGCAGCGCTGTCTCTTGCAAGTTTTCGGTTCCGAGGTCGCACAGATCAGCTTCCACTCTATCGGTCGACCCAGGTATGCACTTTTAGAGCAGTTTACAACAAATAATATTTCCTTGTCGCCGTGGGGTGCCGGCTGTAGGATGTAACCCATCCTTTCATGCCCGTGGATGCAGTAAAAGCCTGCTAAGGGATACCTCCGGAAGGTGGGCAGCAACGTCTTTCGTACTGCGCTCGCCAACCCGCCTGCCAAGCGTGGTGAGTATGGCAACTAGAGATCCATAAGAGAGGCCTGTGTACTGTAGTGGACGTTCTACGGCTGAAATGATGAAAAGGGTCCTGGATCGACCGATTACATCGGCCTAACATGAGAACACAAGACCTACGGATGATAGTGGGTATCATCATGGGATACTGTGATCTCAACTGACATCTCCTCGGGGGTTACAGACAGTGGATTGTGTGGCTGGTTTCTTGAAGAGGAGACAGTGGAGCACGTGCTACTGCACAGATTTGCCACAAAGGACGCTAGATCAAAAACGGGACTACAAGAGCTCATAGAGCTATGCCCTTCTTCCACAACATCTGCAATACCTTTGGGGATGCTCATGGAATGCTGCCGGCGGCCCAGAGTTCTTCTTCGGTGCGTCAAGGAGTTGGGTTGGCTTGGGTTGGGGTAGTGTCACGGGGGACTTGGTAACCCCCATCAGAATTAGCATTAGGGTGGAAGCTGATCTGCGTCGTTACCCCAGAACTCCGTTTAATGAACCGATTTGGAAAATTATTTATGTATTTCAATAGTTTCCAACACTTCATTAGGTCCCATTCTTATCAAAACTATTCTGATGATGCATAAGGAATTAAAAAAATGTAATAGTGTCTACTGGAGTCTCTCAAGGCATAGTTTCATGCCCTAAATTTAAACTTGGTGTTGGGTTGTTTGTTTTACTTTTATTTATTTTTATTGTTTGTTTTTTATTTTTATCCATGATAATCCGAGTGATATTAATAATGACAATAATGAAGCCTTTATTTTTCCATGCCAATTTACATAAGATAACATAATTTTTCATGACATGGCCCCACTCTGGGTATAGGCCTCCTCCAACTCTTTCCATTTGTCTCTCTCTTGCGCTGTCTGCCTTTAGTATATTAAACCGCGGGATACTCAAATGTAATAGGCGCCCATATAGCACATAAGGATTAAATTTTTAATACGTGTCCGATATTTTTTGTTGATCTACATGGACTAAAAAAGTGATAACTTGTTTCCAGAGCTGAAGAAGAACGCTCGTCGCGTCTCCGCGGCGAAGTGGTGACAACTAGGGAGGAGCTGAATAAAACGGCGTTAGCGCGGGACATGTTGGAGCAGCAGAAAATCGAGTCCGACTCTATTCTGTCGCAGATGGAGAAGATTAGAAGTAAGTAGCTTCATCATCATCATCATCATCCACTGCCCGACTTCACCCAAGCTGGGCATAGGCCTTAGGCCATCCGTCACGATCCAGTAGCTTTTTTACCAAAAAAAAATTGTCGGGGACTGTGTTGCGGACACTACAGTGTGTTTAAGGCTCGAGCAGATCGGATGCGTATGCGTAGACGTGCACGTACCACTGAGTTGTAATGTATGGAACTGTATGACGACGCGCACGTCTACGTTACGCAAGCGGTGTGTCCTGTCTCATACAGTTCCATACATTACAACTGAGTGGTACGTGCACGTCTACGCTTAAGTCTACGCATACGCATCCGGTCTGCTCGAGCCTTTAACGTAAATACGTACCTACGAAACAACTACGAAATGTCGGTCCCTTCGCCGCGCACGATGCCTCAATCTCCACGTAACAAATGCTTCATCACCTGGTTATAAGAGTTCAATTTTGAATGTGGATGTAGATGGCCGTAGGTAAAGCTGAATACCAAATTGTACCTGGTTTCCGTTTCACTGAACTGTTTTCTAACTTTGCCTACTATGAAAGCCAATCGTAAGAGGTATCACGTTAAAATTATACTTACTCGAAAGAAAACTGAAAAAAGAAGTGTTGAACACCCATAGAGGTGCCTCCTCTGGGTGTTTGTTTATTTTATTTATTTATTTAATCAATAAAATAAACAGTGAAAAAAGAAGTGTTGAACACCCAGAGAGGTGCCTCCTCTGGGTGTTTGTTGTATATGATGCGGGTAGATCGTCGCCACTGTTGGATATTTGGATAGACAAGTGAAACCACCGCTGGTTAGCTTTGCACTGCTCTATTCAAATGATGAGGAGGGGGCTGAGGTGTGGGGACGTAGCCCGCATACATACTGAACAGTGTTCAACACTTATTTTTATGACGGCGTTAGCGCGGGACAATTTGGAACAAAAAAGATCGATTCCGACTCTATTCTGTCGCAGATTGGAAAGATTGGAAGTAAAAAGCAATCAATTGTAAATGTTCTGCGTCAAAAATAGTTTGAGCCTCTTCAAATGAAACTATAAAGTAAAAGGGCTTTAAATAATTACTTATTTCCCCAGGTGACTTGGAGATGGAGCTAGAAAGGACACTGCTGGAGAGAGGCGACCTCCAAGACTTGGTCGACAAGCTGCAAATCAACCAGAGGAACCTCGAGAATGAGAAGAAGAAGCTGCTCGAAGATGTCAGATGCGTAAGTAGAATGCTTATAATACTAGGTGACTTGGAGATGGGCCTAGAAAGGACACTGCTGGAGAGGCGACTTACAAGGACTGGTGGATAAGCTGCAAGTTAATCAGAGGAACCTCGAGAGAGAGAGATGAAGTTGCTGGAAGATAAAGCCAACTAAAGGGACCTCCAGAGTGGGAAGAATTAGCTGGAAGATGTCAGATGCGTAAGTTGACTGCGCTATAAGAAAGATGTCGACGTGGGAAGCGTACAGTTTTTTCCACGGTGACTATGAGATGGGTAGAAATAACACTGCTGGAAATAGGCGACCTCCAAGACCTGGTCGACAAGCTGCAACTAAACCAGAGGACCCTCGAGAGTGAGAAGAAGTTGCTGGAAGTTTAAAAGTATTAGCACTATATCGTGGAACACATACGTATTCCGCAGTAAGTTTGTTCCCGTATGTTTGGAAGAAACGCAAAATGAGCTCTGTGAACGTTGCGGCAAATGTAAGGCAACCCTAGATTCACAGACAGAGCCCCCTTTTGTCTTTCCTTCTGCGCAGCCGTTGAAGCTAACTTCACAGGGCTCATAGTTTTGCGCGAACTCTACTATTACTAAGACGATTATTTATTTATTTATTTATTTATTTAGAACACCAACATAGCTAGCACTAAAACATTTTTAAATAAGTGTAAGGAGATACATTTGTTAAGTGCAAGTACAATTAAAGGTGTAGACAACATGCATAATGTGATAACTTAAAACTAAAAAAAAATAGGTATTACAGTTTTTTATAGAAACAAAAATGCCATACTACTATTATTATCGTGACGGATAGCCGATGGCCGTGTCTAGGGGCCGACTGGACTTCTAACGACCGGTTTGAAAGCACATATTATATGTTCCGGCACATATCACACCGTTGGGACCGCTGTATGATAATTTAAATCTTGTTTTAATTGTTTAGACATTGCACACCGTTAAACGGTAGGAATACATTAATTCCTTTCAATAACATAAAACATCTATGTTCAATGTACATATGTATTTTAAGCAATAAATGATAGTTTACCGGCACCTATATTATATGTGGTATGTGCCGGAAGATCAACAACCCGATCTGCGCTCGCCAACCCGCCTACCAAGCGTGGCGAGTATGGTAACAAACCCTTATGATCAGTACGAATCCATGAGGGAGGCCTCTGTCCAGCAGTGGACGTCCTATGGCTGAGATGATGATTATCTGTTTACCATGTTATGTAAGGCTCGGATCTGCAGCCAAACGTGTTATCAAAAGCTTGCCGGTCGACAGAAGCGTTAGTGCTGCGACGTATGGAGGACGTACCGATGACGTAAGGCTCGGCCACTGCGAGTATATCCGGCGATCTCCCAATTTGTTCGAACATGTGTAACTGTTCAGTATAATTTTCGTTCTGTTGAATCTCTTTGAATCACACACCGCAAAACATGCTGCTTATCTTAAATTTATATCTTACTACCCTGTTACTGTTACTCCTAAACAGGTTTTTCCATAGCCTAGCTAGGAGAACAATACCTCGCCCAATGGGTTGGAGATATTGTTCTCCTAGCTAAATGAATTGTTATTACCCGCATTTTCTTATTGTGAATTATGATTTTTTAATGTACTTCATTCTTTTTAAATTACTGTACGGAATGTTCATGTACTTACTTGTTTTTGTTGGTGGAGGCATTAACTGTTTCGCCCCTTAAGGCCTTCTTCAGGTTGATTAAGGGTCGAAACAGTTGGTGCCTCCACAAAAAAAAACAAGTACGTGAACATTCCCGTTATTTAATATGAACGTTTCTCTGTTTTTGATTTAAATATATATAAATATAATAACATAAATATAGATATAATAACTATGATTATTATACCCACCAGCTAGAAGAAGAGAAGTCCAACCTCTCCAGCCAATCGTCCGAGCAAGCCGGCGACCTCAACTCTTTGCGCAAAGAGCTGCTGTCGGCTGAACAAACTAGGATGGAGCACGAGGCGGACAAGGCGTCTCTGATCGAGAAGATCAAATTCCTAGAAGTGGAGAGAGAGAAGGTTGAGTTGGAGCTGCGGCAAGTTGTGAGGTAATATACCTTTATATGTATGAGAACGAATGATTTGCTTAACAAGCTAAGAAAGAGCTTGAAAATGAGAACAAGTAAGAAGTTCAACTAACTGAAAGTTGGCTTCTTAATGAATTATACCTCGTGTGTTCATAAGTCTTGAGACACAGTAAAACTAAAATATTTTTGGAGCTAAGTTGAGTATTCATTTATTGGATATTAAAATTAAAACTACTGACATCTAGATCTGTATTTAAAAATAAATCATTCAAAATGGCCGCCTTTGCATTCAATGCAGGCCTTCAAACGCGTGCGCCATTCATCTATGGCGGCACGAATCTTTTCAATGGGAATCCGTTTCGATTCTTTAATAAGGGCTCGCTTGAGAGAATCCAGGTTTGGGTGAGACTTTCTGCATGCCCTCAGCTCCAATTCCGTCCATAAAGAATAATCCAAAGGATTCAAGTCAGGGCTTGACGAGGGCCAATCTTCGCTCCGAATGAAGCCTGGCAAATTGGCCTCCAGCCAACGTTGGGTAGTCTTAGCTTTATGGGAGGGAGCAGAGTCCTGTTGGAAAACCCAGTATTTTCCAGCGAATAGCGTATCATTTAATGGTTTAACCACCGCTTCCAATATGTCGGTTTGGTAATTTTGTGCCCTCACCTTGACGCCTTGCTGGCAAAAATGAAGCGAAGTGACCCCCTCGTAGGAAACACCCCACCAAACCATCACACTTGCTGGATGATGAGTGCGCTGGACATTGCGTACAGATGGCTGGACGTCCTTTGAACTTCTGGCGTAAACCTTATTGTTCTGCCGGTTAAACTTTTCTTCCACCGTGAAGATCTTTTCATCGGTAAACAGGATATTTTTTGGATCGTGTCTCTTCAATAGGTTCCGACATCGTTCCAGTCGCAATTTACGAAGACGCTCGTTTAAATAATGCACTTTCCTTCGACTGTAGGCCTTTAGTGTAAGATCATATTTAAGTATCCTGTTCACCGATATTCGCGAAATGTTGAGCTAATTTCTTTTGAGTCCGGCAAGGGTTGCGACGAATTCGCTCTCTGATTACTTTGATGTTGGCGGGCGTCCTTACAGACCGCGGGCGGCCACATCTTCCACGGTCTTCTAAAGAGCCGGTCTCCTTGTACCTCTTTATGGTATAATACACAAAGTTCCGACTACATCCCAAACTTTGGATTTCACTAAAAACTTGCATTGGTTTTTTTCCTGCTTGAAACAGTGAAATTACAGTCGCACGCAAATCTTTTGTTGGCGCCATTTTCACGGAGAATGAAACAAATATTCAAATGTATATTTTTTCTGATTCAAAACATTCGAAATTTAAATTTTAAAAAAGGTTGCATGAATTACTTTCTTTTTAAATTAATTAAATAAGTTCGTCTCAAAACTTATGAACACACGAGGTAAGGGTACACCGCGTCGCTTGCGGAGCTGCGGGCTAATCTAGTGTTAAATAAAAAAGATTAAGGCCAAGTAAGGTTAGCGTGTCGGGCTATGCGCTGTGTAGGGTTCCGTAATTACCCGTAGACCTGGTAGTTAGAAGTTTGTGTGTGTATTTAACAGTTTGTAATTTGTATAGTGTTTAACCACACTTAGGTAGAACATTTCAACGAAATGAAAAACCTTTTCAAGAATGTATGATTCCTTTGGGACTATAATCGGTCCTCAACTGATAACACCTTATCAAGAATTTCAGCGGTACCCGACACGGGTTCCCTAGCTTAGTGGTTAAAGAACTCCCGGCTTTAGAAAGCGTCAAGGATCGATTTGACGGACGTGGGTTCAAATCCCACCGGAATCGTAAATTTTTAAAAAGGTTTTTCATTTCCGTGAAATGTGTCTTTTACGTTTACCAAAACATATTTAAACAGGTATTAAGTTTTCTGTTTAAAGTATTTATGACGAACCCACGACCTTACGATCGAAATTCGGGGTTACTTACCTCTCGGCCTTACAATACACACCTCAATCTAATTTGTTACAGAGAGCGCGGCGAGCTGAGCTCCCAACTGACCGCCATGGTTCGCAAGAAGGACTCGCTCAACGAGGAGATCATCCGCCTCACGCAGCGGCTGGAACAGGCCACGGAGACGATCGGCCGTCTGAACCGGACGCTCGAGGACCATGTCAAGGATGGGGAGGAGAAACAGGTGAGTCGATCGAACTGAGCTCCCAACTGACCGCCATGGTTCGCAAGAAGGACTCGCTCAACGAGGAGATCATCCGCCTCACGCAGCGGCTGGAACAGGCCACGGAGACGATCGGCCGTCTGAACCGGACGCTCGAGGACCATGTCAAGGATGGGGAGGAGAAACAGGTGAGTCGATCGAACTGAGCTCCCAACTGACCGCCATGGTTCGCAAGAAGGACTCGCTCAACGAGGAGATCATCCGCCTCACGCAGCGGCTGGAACAGGCCACGGAGACGATCGGCCGTCTGAACCGGACGCTCGAGGACCATGTCAAGGATGGGGAGGAGAAACAGGTGAGTCGATCGAACTGAGCTCCCAACTGACCGCCATGGTTCGCAAGAAGGACTCGCTCAACGAGGAGATCATCCGCCTCACGCAGCGGCTGGAACAGGCCACGGAGACGATCGGCCGTCTGAACCGGACGCTCGAGGACCATGTCAAGGATGGGGAGGAGAAACAGGTGAGTCGATCGAACTGAGCTCCCAACTGACCGCCATGGTTCGCAAGAAGGACTCGCTCAACGAGGAGATCATCCGCCTCACGCAGCGGCTGGAACAGGCCACGGAGACGATCGGCCGTCTGAACCGGACGCTCGAGGACCATGTCAAGGATGGGGAGGAGAAACAGGTGAGTCGATCGAACTGAGCTCCCAACTGACCGCCATGGTTCGCAAGAAGGACTCGCTCAACGAGGAGATCATCCGCCTCACGCAGCGGCTGGAACAGGCCACGGAGACGATCGGCCGTCTGAACCGGACGCTCGAGGACCATGTCAAGGATGGGGAGGAGAAACAGGTGAGTCGGTCATCAGAGGTAACTTATCTCAACAAAGGTGACAACTGTGGGTACAGTTGTTACCTCTTTTGAGATCAACCTAATCTGAGACTATCATTGATGTTACGGTCAAAAACGCCATTGACTGCCGCCAAGTTCATGTATGAACAGGATGCTCAAGATTATGTCAAAGATGGAGAAGAGATACAGGTAAGTCAGAGAACAGAGAAAATACAGAAATATGATCAGCCTTACATAGAGATAGGAAAATTATGCTTAATTCTAATTGGCACAGGCAAGGCCCATACGACTTGTGGGGTGGGATTGTTGATGGTTTGCCGTATATATTTATTAATCAGATCTGTAGACAAAGTAAACCTTTAACAAAATGATTGAAATTCTGCAAGTGATTGCGCGGCATGCTATTTTCTGATTTGCCCCGCCAAAGTCCAATGGTGTTGATTATGTAGTTCTTATTAATAAAGCTTATAATTATTATAGTTAGCGATATAACTTCTCTATTGGAGCCGTCAACGTAAAATTAGGTAAAATTGTTCTGTTTGAATGTTAAGTTGATGCCAACTGAATAGCTTAACGTTATATGAGTCAATTTTACGCAAGTTTAATTAGCTTCAGCTAGAAAGTGCGCAAAATTGACAGCAAGCTATGTTTATTTCTTTGTAGTATATTTGAGTAGTGACACAATTAGTAGGATCACATATAGTGATCCTACTAATTGTGTCATCATCATCATATCCGTAGGACGTTCACTGCTAGACATAGGTCTTCCTCATAGATCTCCATGTGCTGATCATGAGGGGTTGTTGCCATACTCACCACGCTTGGCAGACGGGTTGCCGAGCGCAGTACGGGTGTTGATACACGTATAGATGCTACTGCTCATCTTCCGGAGGTATCCCTTGACAGATGTTTACTGCCATGGGAGAAACTACACGTATAAAATGTTAAAATAAAGATAAAGATAAGATAAAGACATTTATTTGCAAAAAACATGTGTTTACATTTTCATGCGAGTTGTTTAATTTTTTATAGGGTCACAACATGCTTTACCGAAATCGGTATGCAAAGTTTTTAAGATATGTAGGTAGGCATGCCGATGTTACAGAAAATTCAAAGAAAATACTACAACTACAACTTAAATTATTATTTTGACAATAGGTATATTAAAAAAAAATATATTAAAAATAATTAAAATTAAAATTTATCCTTTAGAAATTCGTCAACATTATAATAGCATTTTTCATGTAATAACTTAGTTAATTTTTGCTTAAATAAATTAATGCTTAATTGCCTGTATTCTTCAGGTATTTTATTAAATATTATAGGTGCCATACACACGAGACTTTTGTGCATGAGTGAGGTTTTGGAGGGATGCAATCGTAGCTTACCATTATCTCGTCTGTTTCGGCTTACAGCGTCAGACAATTTTGCAAAAAGATGGGGGTTGTTCTTAACATACATAGCTATCTCCAATATATAAAGGGACGGAAGTGTCAGAAGTTTGTGCTTTATAAATAGCGGTCTACAACTATCAGTCATTTTAATCCTAAACATAGCTCGCAGGCATCGCTTCTGCATTTTGAAGACAAAGTATTTATTGGTAGAATTGCCCCAAAATATTATGCCGTATCTCATTAGCGACTCTGCCATACCGTGATATGCTATCAATAATGCGCTTGTATTTACCGTAGATGACAGTCTATGTAGAGCATATACTATGCTACTGATTCGCTTACTAAGCTCCTCAGTATGTGCTTTCCAGTTCAGCCGTTTATCAATTGTAAGTCCTAAAAATCGCGTAGCGTCAACTTGATTTATTAAATTATTATTATATATTAGATTTATGTCAGATGGAGTTTGGGATCTTTGATTAAAATGCATAATTTTTGTCTTTTTTAAATTGATTTTTAAGTTATTATTGTCAAGCCATGTAATTATAGATTTAATTGAACTATTGATGTCAGTTTCGTAGGATTTAATGTCATTGCATGTTATTGTTACTGTACTGTCATCAGCAAATAATGTCATAGGTTGAGTCGATGCCTTTGGCAGATCATTTATATAAACAATAAATAATAGTGGTCCCAGTACACTTCCTTGAGGAACACCGTACTTTATGTCCCTATTCGTAGATTTGTAGATAACCTCCTGTTTTTTTCTAGGATTAAATCTTGTTATTTCCGTGACTTGCTTACGGTTTCTTAGATATGAACCGACTAGATTTAAAACATTACCTCTAATTCCATAAGATTCAAGTTTTTTTAATAAAATATTATGGTCAACATAGTCGAATGCTTGTGTCATATCACAGAATATAGCACAATAAATGACCGTTTGTGCACACAGATACTAATCGACTCCCTGGAGAAAGACAAGCAGCATCTCCAAGAGCAACTGGCGGGCGTGCGCTCGGAGAAGGACGCGCTGGAGGCGGTGCTGTTCGACACGGCCAGCATGCTGGAGGACGCCGAGGCGCGCCGCGCCAAGCTCGACCACGAGCTGCGCGACGCCTGCCTCACCATGGAGCAGCAGAAAGGTACGTAATATAGAAAGACAAGCAGCATCTCCAAGAGCAACTGGCGGGCGTGCGCTCGGAGAAGGACGCGCTGGAGGCGGTGCTGTTCGACACGGCCAGCATGCTGGAGGACGCCGAGGCGCGCCGCACCAAGCTCGACCACGAGCTGCGCGACGCCTGCCTCACCATGGAGCAGCAGAAAGGTACGTAATATAGAAAGACAAGCAGCATCTCCAAGAGCAACTGGCGGGCGTGCGCTCGGAGAAGGACGCGCTGGAGGCGGTGCTGTTCGACACGGCCAGCATGCTGGAGGACGCCGAGGCGCGCCGCGCCAAGCTCGACCACGAGCTGCGCGACGCCTGCCTCACCATGGAGCAGCAGAAAGGTACGTAATATAGAAAGACAAGCAGCATCTCCAAGAGCAACTGGCGGGCGTGCGCTCGGAGAAGGACGCGCTGGAGGCGGTGCTGTTCGACACGGCCAGCATGCTGGAGGACGCCGAGGCGCGCCGCGCCAAGCTCGACCACGAGCTGCGCGACGCCTGCCTCACCATGGAGCAGCAGAAAGGTACGTAATATAGAAAGACAAGCAGCATCTCCAAGAGCAACTGGCGGGCGTGCGCTCGGAGAAGGACGCGCTGGAGGCGGTGCTGTTCGACACGGCCAGCATGCTGGAGGACGCCGAGGCGCGCCGCACCAAGCTCGACCACGAGCTGCGCGACGCCTGCCTCACCATGGAGCAGCAGAAAGGTACGTAATATAGAAAGACAAGCAGCATCTCCAAGAGCAACTGGCGGGCGTGCGCTCGGAGAAGGACGCGCTGGAGGCGGTGCTGTTCGACACGGCCAGCATGCTGGAGGACGCCGAGGCGCGCCGCGCCAAGCTCGACCACGAGCTGCGCGACGCCTGCCTCACCATGGAGCAGCAGAAAGGTACGTAATATAGAAAGACAAGCAGCATCTCCAAGAGCAACTGGCGGGCGTGCGCTCGGAGAAGGACGCGCTGGAGGCGGTGCTGTTCGACACGGCCAGCATGCTGGAGGACGCCGAGGCGCGCCGCGCCAAGCTCGACCACGAGCTGCGCGACGCCTGCCTCACCATGGAGCAGCAGAAAGGTACGTAATATAGAAAGACAAGCAGCATCTCCAAGAGCAACTGGCGGGCGTGCGCTCGGAGAAGGACGCGCTGGAGGCGGTGCTGTTCGACACGGCCAGCATGCTGGAGGACGCCGAGGCGCGCCGCGCCAAGCTCGACCACGAGCTGCGCGACGCCTGCCTCACCATGGAGCAGCAGAAAGGTAAGTAATACTGTAGAAGCAGGAAAGTTAGAAAGACAGTGGAACAGCACAAAGGTCCTAAAGTGCGTGAGCTCATACATGACATGTCTTCTACGGAGCAGCAGAAGGGTACTTAATACCTACTTTATATTCCGATACATAGCTACGTATATCGGGTGTAAAAAGACGACTACCGAAAACGAAAAGGGGTGGATGCAACACCCCAAAACAATGACAAAAAAATACAGTTGTCAAAAAAAAAATTGTAGCCAGAGTTATGAATAATGTTTGAACGTTTTTGTTACTTTTCACAGTCCGTAATGTATAGCTTGCTAGTTCGATAACCCCGGGCCACAGATTACAGAAACTAACAGATACATCACTTCAATACAAAAGCGAAAATACCTACGCTATAATAGCCTACAAAATTGTATTAATAATACCAGCAGTTCACAGAGCGAAAGAGTGTACCATAAGTATGCACGCATAGAGTTGAGATTGCTTTGCTCACCCGCCTCACTTACTTGCAAGTAATCTGTGACGCAGCATCGAATGAGTGGCTAGGATTGCTTCTACGATAATTTTTATAATAAAACGAATGTGGTGAAACAGTTATTTTTACAACCTCCTCTTTTTTTAAGTCGGTTAAGAAAAGCAGCGACCTTTGTATAGGGAGGTAAGGACCTACCTACTTTCCGTACGCAGTATAGTAATAGGTGTACTATGGTAGTAGTTATATTCTTTGACATAACGAACTAGGACATAACACCACACTTTATCTATAACCTAGGTATTCAAATACTTCGCCAGCAAAGATCTGAAGCTTTGTCCTCCGGTGGGTACCTACTACTTTTTGGCTTGATTTTAGGACTGTTGTTTTTAAAGCCACAGTTTTACAGGCATATTTTGTGTGTGATAAGGTAGCTATTTTTTATACAAACAATACTGTTTTAATAGCTGAACTCCTTTATTTACGAATATTTACATAGTACCTTCCTACGTTCTGACCATTTTTAGAGGAAAGAGAAAAAATGATTCTAAAAACTTAAGTTTTAATATATCTTTGATAATAAAGAAAAAAATGACAATTTTCCATTCGTTTTTAGGGTTCCGAACCAAAATGGTAAAAAAGGAACCCTTATAGAATCACTCTGTCTGTCTGTCTGTCTGTCTGTCTGTCTGTCACAGATGGATATCTCGAGAACTACTAATACTATCGACTTGAAATTTGAAATGGTAAAAGACAACACTTTTTTACTAATATAGCATATATGAAAATGTAAAAAAATATTCTTATTTTGATTGCAGGGGGGCGGATAGGGGGGGCTCAAAATTTTTAAGTAAAGTTACTAGGCCGTGTGGCGTATCATATGAAAGGTATTCATTTGCACATTAATAAACAGTTTTTATTTATTCTTTAAGCCAAATCGTTTTTGAGTTATTTACAAAAATGTTGAAAAAACGACCGTTCCCCCCCCCCTTATCTCCGAAGATTGCACAGATAAACCCGTGATATTTTTAAAGCTACTAGAAGTGTATGTAAACTTTATAGGAAAATTATAGCGAACTCTCTAATTTGCATAGATTTTTAGACAATGGGGGTGGAAGGGGCGTTTTCAAAATTTTTGGAAAGTTACTAGGTGATGTGGGGTATCATATAAAAGGTATTCTTTTGCACATTAATAAACAGTTTTTAGTTTTTCTTTAAGTCTTATAGTTTTTGAGTTATTTACAAAAATGTTGAAAAAAATAGCGTTCCCCCCCCCTTATCTCCGAAGTTTGCGGAGATAAACCTCTGAAACTTTTATTGCTATTAGAAGTGTATGTAAAGATTAGAGGAAATTTATTACAATCTCTCTACATAGCATACTTTTTTAGAAATCATCGAAAGTCTAAAAAATCTACATAAGTTCCGCTATCAGACAAGAGATGGCGCTGTCAAGGTTCTCCAACAAATATAAAACCGCCTTTATCATATATTATATTGTATGATGGCACGGAACCCTGGGTGTGCGAGTCCGACTCGCTCTTGCCCGGTTTTATTTTACTTTGGCATCCATCCACTGCACAATAGTTACGCGGTCTCGGCATCTAAAGAAACGTTTTAACATTTAACGTGCGTGCGCTCAAGCGGGCGTGTGGCAGCCTTAACTACTGGCGTATCCCGGACGGCACGCAAAGCGGTAGGCATTTAACGCGTGCCCTTGAGCGAGTGACGGACGCCTGCCCGGGCGGCGGGATCAGCTGTAGTGTATTATGCAGGATGTGCGTGCAATACATTGCTGGATTTTTTATTTTATATTTTCCTGGCTTTTTTAAATGAGTTTATTAGATAGGATTGTTCTTATAATGTTGTAGTATGCGTATGTTACAAGAAAAAAAATTAAAAGGACGTAGGATATGTTGACATGTTTTTTGCGGTTTTGTTTCGCTAAATATTTTCAGTATCATGGTCTGATTGCAACCCCCCAGTTTTCGGTAGTAGTCTGGTTACACGGTGTATACATATACAGAAAGTGGAGGTCGCTGAGACCCGTTGCGCCAAGCTTGACGACGAGCTGCACGACGCCTGCCTCTATGCTATGGAGCAGCAGAAAGGTACGTAAAATATAAAGGTACACTGTGGGAACAGGAAAGTTAGAGAGACAGTGGAACAGAAGAAAGATGATACGTCACACATATTTGCACATGCATGACACGTCTCCTACAGAGTAGCAGAAGGGTACTTCATACTTATTATTATTATTATTATTTATTTATAAGCCTGATGTTTCCCACTGCAGGGCAAAGGCCTCCCTTCTCTCCTTCCACTTATCCCTGTCTTGAGCTTGTTGAAGACTTCATACTTACATAAATATAATAATAGATAAATAGTTACGTATACAGGAATACTACTGTGTATAGGAGCTGTATAGGAACAGAAAGGTTAGAAACACAGTGGAACAGCAGAGGTGCTAAACCGCGTGTGCTCAGAAAAGATCGCGACGCACATACTTGACACGTCTACTACGGAGTAGCACAAACCCTTCTGCTTAATACTTACTATCCTGATACATACTTACGGCAGGCTGGTTACGTATCTCGCGACAGCTTTGCAACAGGCTTAATATCTCGCGATCATCGCTATCAAACGTCAGTTTTGATTTAGTTAACAGGTGTTGTTGTATATTCGTGACAAAGTTAATTCACTAATTGACGTTTGACAGCGATAATACGTCGCGAGATATAAGCCTGTTTCAAACTTTTCCCGAGATACGTAATCAGCCTGCGGATATAAGATATTAAGAACCTGAAAGGTGCATAGGATACCACTGTGTAGCATAACATAGAGGTACCAAGTCTATGGAGCAGCAAAAAGAAACGCACTACTTTCCTCTGTCAGACGTGTCAGTAGCCTTTGTCAGGTACGTATAAAGACAATGAAGCACACGGAAGAAAGCTCTTAAAAGGGTTACAGAGCAGCAGAAATGACGATTCTATCTGCCTTTCTGCACAGCAGAAACACATACATGAGAGATTTCTTACCATTGATTGTGATTTTACTTGTTAAAAAAATCATATTAACGTAGATATTAAATACTTAGTGGCAGTTATCAACGCATTACTTCTTGTGCTAGTCAAAATCTGTGTTACAACAAGGTATGGTCTGCAGTAGAATGCCCGTGGATGAAGTAAAAGCCTGCTAAGGGATACCTCTGCAAGATGGGCGGCAGCGTCTTTCCGTGTATACATCCCGTACTGCGCTCGCCAACCCGCCTGCCAAGCGTGGTATGTATGGCAAATACTTGTACAAATAATAATCTTGGACATCCATGAGGGAGGCTTGTGTTCAGTAGTGGACGTTTAACGGCTGAAGTGATGATGATGATGATGGTTAAGATATTTTAGTTTCATGTTATAAAATATCTGATTATCTAGAAGACCAAAATGCTTGGAATGAAATTTGCTCCAACTCCGAAACAACTAAAAACTAACTATTAAAAAAACTGTTTTCTAATCGCTTCTTATCACAGTGCTTAAAACAGGGAAGCGATCAGATTTATTCATGTGCCTTATTATTTATTTTGTTTTGTAAGTACTATCTTCATTTATTTTGTTTTGTAAGTAGCTGCAACATTTCGCTTTTCTAGATATATTAATTTGTAATTCCTCGGTCCCATAGGCCCCAGCAGAAAACCAGCGCAGCTTTTTAACACCTGCATAAGCTGAGTTGGGACCATTTTGTAGCTAAAACTAAGTTTATTAGTATTATATTATATCGTATTTGTCATTTTGTAGTCATTTTTAGTTATGTAAAGGTTTATTTAATTTATGTTATAGTTGCGAATAAATGTTTTTGATTTGATTTGATTTATTACCTGTTAACATAAGATTAAATATTTTTATTTTTATTATTGTAAGTTGACATGTCTATGCTTTGTAATTGCAAACTATGGATGATAAATGCATGAGTTTCTGAGTTTCTTACATTTTTCTCGTTCTCAGGTCAACTAGCGCGCCTCGCCAAGGACCTGGAAAACAGCGAAAAGAAGATGCGCGAGACTCGAAACTCCATGCAGCAGCAGTCCGGCAAAAAGGAGGCAGAGTACCAGCAGATCATCGCCAACCTCAACCGCACCAGCAGCGACAACATCACCAAGCTGAAGGAAGAGAAGGTAGGCTGAACCGATGAGCGCTCAAATTAACCCAGCGTTATATATGGGACTGCCCGCGGCTTTGTCGGCGTTTTTATGATATATTTTCGCGGAATCCTTTTTGTTTTTCTAGGGTGTTAGTAGAGCCTTCTTTACTTTATTTATTACTAGCTTACCCAGCGAACTTTGTATCGCGCCTATAACTACAACCACCACTTACAACTTACACTACAACTATCCCACTACTACCCCTACAACTACCCTACAAAAGAAGGCATTTGCATCTATTATAGATGATTTATACAGCGTCAGCAACTGGTAATCATGCTGTACGGGACGCTGCAGTGCCTGGGACATTGTTAGATGGATTAGGCTTGCCCAGCACCTATACCATCCTCTCAGCTTAGTCAGCTATTATTCAGAGGAAAGAACAGGTCAATACGTCTGAAGCTAACTAAGCCGCGGGTTTCCTCCCGATGTTTCCTTCACCGTTAAAGCACGTGTTAAGTGTGCACATACATTTTTCAAGAAAGAAAAATAACTACTAACTAATAACTACTCTACAACTACCCTACTACTACGCTACAACTAACGCTGAAACATGTGTTTAATGTTTTTTTCCAAACTTTCTTTTTTTGGCCTTAGTAACACTTAGGCCAAGATTTCTTTTTAAATATTTCGAATTTACTTGTCCGATTATAAAGTAAAAATCGATTTGCAAAATTAAAACATATTTTTATTTTAGTATCTTCCATTAGTTCAAAGGTGTTGGTATTGTAGCCTAACCATGCTCATACAAAGAATGTTTCTCATGTGATCGTATTATTCTTCAACAGGAACAACTTCGCCAAGCCTTAGAACACAAGCTAAGCCAGACCATAGCCCAGCTGTCGAGCGAAAAGGAATCTAGCGAAGCCGGCGCGAGGGAAAGAGAGAAGAAACTGCTCGCGGCCCGCGACCAGCTCATACTACAACACGATGAGGCTATGTTGCGGGCTGAGAATGACAAGCAGCAGGCTTTGATTATAGGTAAGTGAATGTCTGTTTAGATTTGTTGCTATAATGCCACCGGGTAATGAGAGCTCTCGTTTTCAACCGTTCAACTAAATTTACGACTACGAAGGCACGAGAAGAATCCGCCGAAGGTATACCTCCGGAAGACAGGCAGTAGCGTCTTTCCGTGTACCTGTTATAGGTAAGTGGTTGTCGTGGGGTGCTGACAGTCAAATGTTGCCTCTCCTTTCTTGCCCATAAATGCAGTAAGAATCTGCCGAGGGATAACTCCGGAAAATGGGCAGAGGCGACTTTTTGTGTACCAACTGCGCTCGCCGGACTTCCACACCTAGAAATAAGCATAATACATCATGGTTATCAGGTACTATCATTAGGGGATTGTTGCCACACTCTCAAAATAGAATAATCAGTACATCAAAATGTAGTTGAACGAACCATTTGGTAAGGGATTTCAAACCCTAATATATTGCATTAAAAACCTTTTTTCAACATCACTAACATCTTCACAGCTCACCAAGAACAGCAGGCATTGATCGAGCGTCTAGAAGACCTGAAGCGGACACTTGACTGCGAACAGAACAAGTTGGAACGGTGTCGCAGAGAGGCTCAAGCCAGGGCCGAGCAGGATAGAAACTATGTCAACCAATTGAAGGACGAAATGGCAGCGCTCAAGACCAGACTGGAAGAGATGAAGTGAGTTATTTTAAACCATATCGTGTAAGATATTGGGATCAATTTAGAATGGGGACATGGCAGTAATTTGACTGTGAATTATGTAATTGAAGGATGAAATTGTAGCGCTGAAGACCGGCTGGATAAGATGAAGTGAGTTATTTTATGAGATAAAGGGATCAATTTTGAATTAAGTCGGAGCGAGCACTCGACTGCGAAAATAATATTTAAAAAAAATGTAGATGAATAAACGTATGCTCAAACTCATGTTAAACATATCAAATTAAATTATGTCATTAAATTAAAAAAAAGATTTGTGTTCCCTTCTGTAGTAATTTTTTTGATAAGCTTTTTGTAATATTAATGGCTAGTTTGGGAACCTATGTTTTCACAACTAATTGTATCATATTATTTATGCCATTAAACATTTGTTAATGTAAGGGGCTCAAGTTTGTTATGCGGTCGGGGTAATACGAAAATGATATTATTTTTCAAATCCAAGATGGCGGACGCAAATGTCAAACCAAAAAAATTTACATGAGTAACGATTTTGACTAATTCGGGGGTGTTGAATACGAAAATGATATTATTTTTTAAATCCAAGATGGTGGACGTATTTGAACTATTGCTAATTTTTAAAACCTGTAATTTCCAGGGCCATAGCAGAAGACGACGGTTCCCGCTACGAGAATCGCATCAAAGAACTACACCTGGAGAAGGAAGCGTGCTCTCGCGAGTGCACGGAGGTGCGCGCGCAGCTGTCCCTGGTGGAGGACAAGTATGACAACGCGTACGCGCAGCTACAGGAAACCACGAGGAAGATGAAGGAGTGTAAGTAGTCGGCCTAGTCCCTTCCTAGTCTCTCCGAGAACGGCATCAAAGTACTACATCTAGATTTTAGGGATTAAAGTAAGACGCCTCTAGAGGCGTGTACTTGCGAATGAATAGAAGTGCGCGCGCAGCTGTTTCTGGTGGAAGACAAGTATGACAACGCGTACGCACAGCTACAGGAAACTACGAGGAAGATGA
This sequence comes from Pasiphila rectangulata, assembly GCA_963082625.1. Taxonomy (NCBI): domain Eukaryota; kingdom Metazoa; phylum Arthropoda; class Insecta; order Lepidoptera; family Geometridae; genus Pasiphila; species Pasiphila rectangulata. Next base: position 3,453,612 of record OY720244.1, on the reverse strand, counting down.
AGGAGTGTGAGTAGTCGGCCTATCTGAATCTTCTCCCTGCCCTTAACCCAGGCTAGGTGTGGTTGACACAACATGTTTTTCTCTTCCACTCTCTTCTGTCAATCGTCATCCTACTACTTATTCCTATCTCTCTCATATTCGTTTTACAAAATCCATCCATTGCTTCTTTGGTTTAACCCCTGCACTCCATCCTAACATTCTTCATGTTAATTCCTAACATTCTTCTCCATATATTCGATACATCCCTCACGACCTGAAGCGTATCTCACATATGTATGATGCTTAAAAGATCCTGTTTGTTTCCAGTGGAGAACGAATCCGATAGTCTCCGCAAAGAGCTGACGGACGTTCGTCGCCAACTGACAAACTGTGTCGCCGAACGCGACAAGTACAACAGCAGCTGTCGCGAGCTGAGAGACCAGGTCAAGCGAGTGGAGGCCGAGAGACGCGAGGCCGCAAGGGCGAGAGACGAGGCCTATCATAAGATTGCAGGTATGTATGTTGTGTAAGAGCTGACAGACGTTCGTCGGCAACTGACGAACTGTTCTCTCCTCGTTCTCGAGATAAAGGGCCTTGACAGACCGACAGACAGACGGACAACAAAGTGATCCTATAAGGGTTCCCTTTTTTTCATTTTAAGGTACGGAGCCCTGACGGGTTCAAGGTTCGAGAAACAATTTATTTAACTATAATTAATTTTAAGTAATTATAGTTAAATAATTGGTTTCTATGATTTCAACCATCTTTCGGGCTCCAATGCGTAAACTTATATTTATCTCGCAGGATTGGACGAAAACCGAACCTCCCTGGAGCTGGAACTGTCCCGCGTGCAGGCGATGCTGAAGGAGGCCGAGACGGGCGGCGACCACGCGGCCCGCGAGCTCCAGCAGACCGAAGCGCAGCTGAAGCGCGAGCGGGCGGCGCTGGAGCAGGCCAACCATGACATCAAGGAGCTGGGCTCCAGGTGACCGACTACGGCTAAACTTCAGCTAAAATCGATGTGAACACCTGTCAACCACTTCATTCATTTCAGCCGTAAAACGTCCACTACTGAGCACGTCCCATGAGGGGTAGTTGCCATACTCACTTGGCGGGAGTGTTGGCGAGCGCAGTACGGGATGTTGATACACGGAAAGACCATGCTGCCGATCTTCCGGAGGTATCCATTGGAAAGCTCTTAATGGGTATGAGAGGAGGATTAACTACTGCCCCCACGTCAACCACTTATGTGGCAGTAATTGTCTTACGTGTCTTTATGTCCGACAATTTGTAACGTTATTTAAGTTCTGTGAAATATATAATTAATAATACGTCCACGGTTCTCCGACAAAACATCGGGATTAAATATAAAGGAACGTGACAATTTAACGGGTTATGTTAAGAAATAACGTCCCGCACATTTAAGTCGAATTTTAAAACATGCTGAGTAGTGGCATTTTTTGTCAATAGTATTTAGAGCATGAAACAAACTAAACATAATATCCTTATCTTAAATGTTAATGTTGTAGTGACTTCACTAAATATGATACTATGCTTGGCTTGTCTGTTTTTGGACTGGCTTTTAAATGATGACGTATCCAAGTGTTCTTAAATGTCCCTATGGAAAAATAAATGAGTATGAGTATAGCTATCCCTCTCGTTCAACTAGGCTGCAAAACGAGAGCGAGGAGCGCGAAAGAGCGGTGGGTGACGCGGCCGCGTGTCGCCGCCACGGGGCGGAGCTGGAGGCGCTGCTGGCGGCCGCGCGCAGCGACCTGGCCGCCGGCCGCCAGCACTGCGCCGACCTGGAGGACGCCTGTCGTGCCAGGGACCAGGTATGATGACCCATCAGCATCCTATTGGAATAATCAGAATAATCTATTTTATTGGTAAATACCTATATACTGGTTAATAATAGAGGTAATATTCATAACGCAATACAAAATGATAATAGTAAAAATCACTGAATTGAATAATTGAATAAAATATATATACAAAAAGATTATAAGTAGGACGTCCACTGCTGGACATAGGCCTGCCTCATGTTTTTTAGTTTCCATACGCGCCAGGCTTGGCAGGCGAGTTATACGGTGCAGTATAGGGTGTTGAATAGACACGAATAGACGCTGCTGCCCATCATCCGGAGGTATCCCTTAGCAGATTCTTACTGCATCCACGGGCAAGAGAGGACGGGCAACATTCTGCTGCCGGCGCACACGGTTACTGCCAGCGCCCACGGCTAACTCAAACAGGCAAATTGCAGGCTCTTACGAATAAGTTTCACAAAAGTTATACATGTGTAGTTGTTCAAAGCTGTCCCATCCGACGCGTTTATTTTTAATCAAAGTCAAAGTCAATAAGTGTTTATTCAACAGAGCAAAAAGCTACATAGAATACTCAATTTACAAAAGAAGAACAAGACACATTTAAATTGAATAAAGCACGTAATTGAACTCGTTCGCTTCAGATTAAGTGAGGGAAAGAAGCGAACAAGAAACCTCACTCTTTAATAGTAGAGTCGTGCGGTGCCGGCATTGAGCCGAATGTTTGTTGCCCCTCCTGTCTGGCCCGTGAATGCAGTAAGAGTCTGCCAAGGGATTGGGCAGAAGCGTCATTCCGCGTATCCGTGATAAGTACTCGGAAAATCATGAGAGGCCTTTGTCCAGCAGTAAACGTCCTACGGTTGAGATGATGATGTTTAGTTAGCTTTGTGTTAAATAAATAAATAAATAATGCTGGACAATTCACACAGCATCACCTAGCCCCAAGCTAAGTAGAGCTTGTGTTATGGGTACTAGATGACTGATGTCCTTAATACAATATACTACATAGATAGATATTTTTTATTATATATAGAAAACATCCAGAACACCCTGAACAAATATGTGCAGGTCATACAGACATTTGTTCCGAGGCGGGATTCGAACCCGCAACCTCTTGCGTAGCAGGCGGACCTTCGCCCGCTGCGCCACAGAGGTCGTCTAACGAGAAGTCGTAAACGCGTTGAATGAGCTTCTATTTTTTTATTCGGGAGGGTAGATAATTATAATGCTGTGCGCCTTCATAGAGTACCTATCGTTTTTCAAGTATTTTGTAAGACTTTTTTGTCACGTCAATTATATACTCCAAAGACACATTCCTCATCTAAACTAATAATAAAGAGCAAAGATTTGATTGTTTGTTTATGAGTGCGGCAAGCCATACAGAAGACCGAAGAGTATAACTTGCCGCTATGTCTCGCGTTTGCGGACTATGAGAAAGCCTTCTATTCGATCGAAACATGCTTGAGTATCTCCAACGATGCCGAATTGACTATCGGTATATCGGTATATCTTGAGGTCTTGAGGCCACGGACCGGCAAGCGCAGCGTTGGACGTCCACCAACAAGATGGGCTGATGACCTGGTGATGACCGCAGGTCGACGGTGGATGCAGATCGCTTCCAACCGCCATAACTGGAAATCCATGAGGGAGGCCTATGTCCAGCAGTGGACGTGCTACGGCTGAAATGATGATGATGATTGAATGGGTTTCGAAACTACTGAACCGATTTTCAAAATTCTTTCACCATTAGAATGCTACATTATCCCTGAGTAACATTGGCTATTTTTTAATCCCCGTATTCCCACGGGAACGGGAACTACGCGCGTGAAACTGCGAAGTGTGGCTAGTGGCAATTTTATTTATTATTATTTTTTTATTTATAAGCCTGATGTTTCCCACTGCAGGGCAAAGGCCTCCCTTCCCTCCTTCCACTTATCCCTGTCTTGAGCTTGTTGAAGCCATGCATGCATGCTAGCGGCAAATAATTAAACATTTTATTGTAGGAGTTGGTTTTGCGTTTGGAAGACTGCCGCTCTAAGGAGCGCCGCCTCGAGGAACTCAAACACAACCTGGAGGTGTGCCTCGCTGATGCCACTCAGCAAATACAAGAACTCAAGGTACGTGACATCCAATGCAAGATTGAAGGCTACCTGAGTAGATTAATGGTTATGGACGAAATCCAGATTTGCCTCCATCACAGATAATTTTTTTTATACAGAAAATACATTGGAAGCGATGGTTCCCGCAATAGTTTAATATTAAACTGTGACACACATCGTCATTTATCAACATTACTAGGGAGAAAGTATGGGCGAAATCCAGATTTACCGCCATCACACCGTCAATGGACATTGCTAGGGAGAAAGTATTGTATGGACGAAATCCAGATTTACCTCCATTGAAAATCAGCGCCGCAACCTCATAGTGATTGCGATGATGCTATGTGATTGCGGTAATATTGAGGCAGAGTCCATTTTTTGACCCTATGCAACATGTTGATATGTTAAAACTTTAGCACCTAATTTGATTCGTTTTATGCGTTTCTTTATATAATTTGTATGTGTTGTAATTTTGTGTCAAAAATACAAGTATTTCTTTCTAAATGTAAAATTAAAAGTATCAAATCAAATCAAATCAAATATTTCTTTATTTTTCTTCACAAAGTAGGCTTATAAATAAATTATTACATAGACAAAATGTATGTGTACTAAAGATTATTAATGAAAAAAATATAAAATACGGATTCCAACGCGCGTGACCTTTTAAAAACTGTCCTTAAATATATACATATAAGTAATTACTTCGCGCTGGTAGTCCGCCAGTAGTATCACACCGTCATCGTCATATATCAACATTGCTAGGGAGAAAGTATTGGGACTTGCGTTCCGTGTCACGCGCAGTTAGCGCGTGCTTTTGTTCTTGACGATGCCTTGTGTTTTATGATTCGCAGGCTCGTCTCGGCGGCAGCGAGGGCCGTTGCCGCGCTCTCGAAGCCTCCCTCACCCAGTGCGAGGGACTGAAGCGAGAGACAGAAGCCAAGCTGTCCTCCATAGCGCACGCGCTGCGCCGAGTCTGCGGCGTCCAGTCCGACGGCAGCGTGCACGCCGCCGCGAGGCGGAGGGTCGCCAGCCCCGCCAGGAGATACAGCCCGCACAGAGGTACAGTGGCCCGCCAGAGGCGTCCCTCACTCAGTGCGACTGAGGGAGACGTCGACGTGGTCGTCCATCGCGCTGAGTGTGCGGCGTCCAGCCCGCGAGGCGGAGGGTCGCCAGCCCCGCCAGGAGATACAGCCCGCACAGAGGTACAGTGGCCCGCCAGAGGCGTCCCTCACTCAGTGCGACTGAGGGAGACGTCGACGTGGTCGTCCATCGCGCTGAGTGTGCGGCGTCCAGCCCGCGAGGCGGAGGGTCGCCAGCCCCGCCAGGAGGTACAGCCCGCACAGAGGTACAGTGGCCCGCCAGAGGCGTCCCTCACTCAGTGCGACTGAGGGAGACGTCGACGTGGTCGTCCATCGCGCTGAGTGTGCGGCGTCCAGCCCGCGAGGCGGAGGGTCGCCAGCCCCGCCAGGAGATACAGCCCGCACAGAGGTACAGTGGCCCGCCAGAGGCGTCCCTCACTCAGTGCGACTGAGGGAGACGTCGACGTGGTCGTCCATCGCGCTGAGTGTGCGGCGTCCAGCCCGCTAGGCGGAGGGTCGCCAGCCCCGCCAGGAGATACAGCCCGCACAGAGGTACAGTGGCCCGCCAGAGGCGTCCCTCACTCAGTGCGACTGAGGGAGACGTCGACGTGGTCGTCCATCGCGCTGAGTGTGCGGCGTCCAGCCCGCGAGGCGGAGGGTCGCCAGCCTCGCCAGGAGATACAGCCCGCACAGAGGTACAGTGGCCTGCCAGAGGCGTCCCTCACTCAGTGCGACTGAGGGAGACGTCGACGTGGTCGTCCATCGCGCTGAGTGTGCGGCGTCCAGCCCGCGAGGCGGAGGGTCGCCAGCCTCGCCAGGAGATAAAGCCCGCACAGAGGTACAGTGGCCTGCCAGAGGCGTCCCTCACTCAGTGCGACTGAGGGAGACGTCGACGTGGTCGTCCATCGCGCTGAGTGTGCGGCGTCCAGCCCGCGAGGCGGAGGGTCGCCAGCCTCGCCAGGAGATACAGCCCGCACAGAGGTACAGTGGCCTGCCAGAGGCGTCCCTCACTCAGTGCGACTGAGGAAGACGTCGACGTGGTCGTCCATCGCGCTGAGTGTGCGGCGTCCAGCCCGCGAGGCGGAGGGTCGCCAGCCCCGCCAGGAGATACAGCCCGCACAGAGGTACAGTGGCCCGCCAAAGGCGTCCCTCACTCAGTGCGACTGAGGGAGACGTCGACGTGGTCGTCCATCGCGCTGAGTGTGCGGCGTCCAGCCCGCGAGGCGGAGGGTCGCCAGCCTCGCCAGGAGATACAGCCCGCACAGAGGTACAGTGGCCTGCCAGAGGCGTCCCTCACTCAGTGCGACTGAGGAAGACGTCGACGTGGTCGTCCATCGCGCTGAGTGTGCGGCGTCCAGACCGCGAGGCGGAGGGTCGCCAGCCCCGCCAGGAGATATAGCCCGCACAGAGGTACAGTGGCCTGCCAGAGGCGTCCCTCACTTAGTGCGACTGAGGGAGACGTCGACGTGGTCGTCCATCGCGCTGAGTGTGCGACGTCCAGCCCGCGAGGCGGAGGGTCGCCAGCCCCGCCAGGAGATACAGCCCGCACAGAGGTACAGTGGCCCGCCAGAGGCGTCCCTCAGTGCGACTGAGAGAGACGTCGACGTAGTCGTCCATAGCGCTGAGTGTGCGGGCGTCCAGCCCGCGAGGAGGGTCGCCAGCCCCGCCAGGAGGTACAGCCCTCACAGAGGTACAGTGAGGCGTCCCAGAGAGACGGTCGTCTATAGCACACGGACTGCGCCGAGCCCGTACAGAAGAAAGAGCACAGGTGGAGTAGCCACGACCGAATGGTGGTAGAGGATGGAAAAAAAAATATCAGGAGACCGGTACCGAGCTGGGTCGATGAAATTTGACATGTTCACGTCACGGGATGTCAATGGATACATCTAAGACCGATCGGAATGGCACAAGTGTCTTAGAAGCATTGACGAAGCCACTTCGAAAAGGCGCCCGCACTGGCGGCGGCTGACTCTCTCTCTCTGAAGTCAACTTTTCATTTCTGAAGACCGTGATCACTGGGTGTTTTCGTGAAAGTGTGGACAGCTTGCCTCCAACGAGTTCTGTTAGGACCATATCGTAGAACCTGGCTTTGTTCTGCTGGAATTGATCCGACCATCGAGTTGGGGGTTTCCCGCGTGGTCTCCTTCCCTCGACGTTCAGTACATAATAATAATAATAATAATAAAAAAGAAAAGTCCTGGACCGGATGGATTGCATAACTTTTGGGTAAAATGGTTTCGTTGCTCACACTCCGTTCTGGCTACACAATTCCAAGAAGCTATTGAACTCGGGTCTCTTCCAATTTTCATGACAACTGGTGTAACCTTCTTGCTCCATAAGTCCGGTAGTACCGCGGAACCCAAGAATTACAGACCAATTACATGCTTACCCACCATCTATAAGCTTCTCACATCCATTCTAACAGTAAAAATTAACACACACATTGTTGCAAACAATATTTTGGCACCTGTTCAGAATGGATGTAGAGTTGGGTCTCGCGGTACTAAGGAGCTCCTCCTCATTGACATGGCCATTAGCGAAAAGGTCAAGCGTAGCAAGGAAAACCTCTCTGCTGCTTGGATTGACTATAAAAAGGCATATGATTCAGTGCCACATACATGGCTTGAGAGGGTCTTAGAGTTGTATAAAGTAGATACTACTCTAAGATCATTCTTAGGTGCGTGTATGAGGCAGTGGACCACAGTACTTCGTCATCCAGGAAGTAGATGGGATTCTCTTGCTACGCAAGACCTGATAAGGATTGAGAGGGGTATATTCCAGGGTGATAGTCTGAGTCCTTTGTGGTTTTGCCTAGCACTGAACCCGCTTAGTACTTTACTAAAGGATTCAGGGCTAGGTTATCGCCTTCGCAGAGGTGGTGAGAGCATATCTCACTTGTTGTATATGGATGATCTCAAACTTTTCGCGCCGAAAAAATCAGAGTTGATAGCTCTGCTTAATATTACACACATATTTAGCAGCGCTATTAACATGGAGTTTGGTGTTGAAAAGTGTGCAATCATACATATTCAACATGGAAAAGTTGTAAATTCAACAAATTTACAGCTTTCCCAAAATATGTCTCTCAGGTGTCTCTCCGAAGGCGAAACATACAAGTACCTTGGTATGTCTGAATCGTTGGGTATAGTGTATAAGGACATAAAACAGGCAGTGAAGGAACGTTTCTTTTGTCGCCTCACAAAAGTTCTAAATAGTCTTTTGTCAGGCGGTAACAAGGTGCGTGCTTACAATGGCTGGGTTATGCCCCTACTCATTTACACGTTCGGCATACTAAGGTGGTCTCAGACAGAATTGGATGTCCTGGATTGTAAAGTTCGTCAAATGCTAACTGCTCACCGCATGAGACACCCTCGTTCGTCGGTTATGAGAATGTACATCCCGCGGAAGTGTGGAGGCCGGGGCTTTCTTAACGCGAAAACCCTCCACAACCGCGAGGTGTGCAATCTCAGGAGTTACTTTCTCCAAGCAGAGTGCGAGGTGCATCGTGATGTGGTTGCAGTTGACAAAAACTTTACTCCTCTCTCCTTAGCTAAAGAGAACTGGCGCCAACCACTGGTGATGAGCATTCAGGATCGTAGGGCAATATGGGATAAGCCGAGAAAGATAAGCTCAGCAAATATCTTGATTTAGCCCACGAGATTGCCACCATGTGGGATGTTGATTCAGCGACTATTGTTCCGATAGTCGTTTCCGTTAACGGACTCATAGCGAAGAGTCTCGATCAACATCTCGAGAGACTTTCGCTAGGCAGTTGGATCAAGAGCCAGATCCAAAAGGCAGTACTCCTGGACTCGGCACGTATAGTAAGGAGATTCCTCTCCCTGCAGCCCTAGTCACCGACCGCTTGAGCCTTGCTTCGCGGCCGGTGATTCACCGTTTTGATATATTTTTTACTGTAGAGTATTTGTTTTTGTATTTCTTTATAGTAAAAAATGTATTTTTATGAGTTTACAAATAAATGATGTGGAATAATAATAATAATGCTGGACAAATCACACAGCATCATCTAGCCCCAAGTTAAGCGGAGCTTGTGTTATGGGTACTAGATGACTGATATACTTAATACATTATACTACATAGATAGATATTTTTATTATATATAGAAAAACACCCAGAACACCCTGAACAAATATCTGCAGATCGTACAGACATTTGTCCCGAGGCGGGAATCGAACCCGCAACCCCTGCGTCGCAGGCGGGCCTTCGCCCGCTGCGCCACAGAGGTCGTCATGGCCAGACATCCACCAGTTTTATTATTTCATTGTATAAAATATGGTTGAACAATAACTTCATATATTTTCAGGCCGCGATCATTCTGAGGACCGCAACGAGATTATCGACGTTGATCCAGAACTCATCAAGAAGGGAATGAGGAATCTGATGCACGATGTCTGTCAGATTGAACGGGAGAAGGTAAACCTAATAAACTATCGCAACTAGGTAAACCTTATATCTAAAATCATTATTATATGTGCTCACCATGCGATTATTCCGCAAAAGGAATAAAAAGCAACAAATAAGCCGTATATACTATCCTTCTATATATCGTCAGTGAACTTCTAACAGTGCGGAAGTCAGAATGCAATGGTATTAAAATGTCAAGACTGTCAAAATTGACGTCCGGACTGTTAGAAATTCACTAACGAAGTTCTAACAGTGCGGAAGTCAGAATGCAATGGTATTAAAATGTCAAGACTGTCAAAAATTACGTCCGCACTGTTAGAAATTTACTGACGATATCTATATTACAGATGAGCATATACAAGGAACAGAATGCGTTTTAACTCACGTTTCTATCGGTTATTTGCCCACTGCCTTATAGGTCGTCTATATTCTTACATTTCCTGAAACCAAATGTTTTTTTAAACTATTTCTAGTATTCTCTGAAGTTTTAACTCAACAGGCAGTTTGTTTTATCCGGCTATAAATCTCTATTACAGGACGATTTAAAATCCCAAATGAACATACTCAAGAAGCAACTGAAGGAAGCGAACGAACTGCAAGGTAAAGGCGACAACAAACTGCAGGCGGTCACCGCCAATCTTAGGAACTTGCAAGACGAGAGGGCGAAGCTGCAGGCCGCTTGCGCGCAGAAGGATGCTCAGCTCAATCTGCTGGTAAGCCTTTTTATACGAATTTAATTAACCTCTTTATCTTGTTCATCGAAAAACTAACGCCTAAGGTTCTAGTCATCATTCCAGCCGTAAAGCGTCCACTACTGAATACAGGCCTCCCTCACGGATCTCCATGAGGGGTAGTTGCCATACTCACCACGCTTCGCAGGCGTGTTGGCAAGCGCAGTACGGGATGTTAATACATGGAAAGACGCTGCTGCCCATCCTCCAAAGGTATCCCTTAGCAGGTTTTTACTGCATCCACGGGTATGAGAGGGGTAACATTCTACTGCCGGCACCCCACGGCTCCAGTAAGAGTGATCTATATCGTCAGGTTATGTTTAAAACCTAGCCAAGCCTAGCCTACCTCCACTCACACTGGGCATTCCATGCAAACCTTATATTATTATTTTTTGTTCGGATTTTTACTGTTTTAACTTGTACTGACCTCGTTATTTGCCTATGTATAAGTAAAGAATTTACCAGTGACATTTACGTCTCCAAGACCCGTAAGTGACAATAGACATAAGTATTTCATATTAATGCTGCTGAAACTGTACGCACAAATTACAAATCACTTTTCAGAATGAATCAGTACAATCGAAGATGGTGGAAATTTAAGGCTCGAGCAGACCGGATGTGTATGCGTAGACGTGCACGTACCACTGAGTTGTAATGTACGGAACTGACATATGCCACGCACGTCTACGTTACGCAAGCGGTGTGTCCTGTCTCATACAGTTCCATACATTACAACTCAGTGGTACGTGCACGTCTACGCTTACGTCTACGCATACGCATCCGGTCTGCTCGAGCCTTTAAATTACCTATTCATCTTGTTGATCGAAAAACAAACCCCTGAGGTTCTATTAAGAGTGATCTATATCGTCACGTCAGGTTATGTTGAATACCTAGCCAAGTACATCCACTAACACTGGGCATTCCATACAAACTGTATTTCCTGTTTTGTATTAACCTGTACTGTCTTTGTTACTTGCCAATGTTAATGTAAATAATTTAAAGTGTCGTTTACGTGTCAAAGTACCGTATAAGGGACTCTTAGACCTAAGTATTTTATATGAATGCCGCAGCAACTGTACGCACATGCAAATTACTTTTCAGAATGAATCAGTACAATCGAAGACGGTGGAGATCAGTAACATCCGCGACAAGATCACGAGTCTTGAAGCCGCGCTGAGCTCTGTCTCGGAGGAAAAGCTGCAGAACGAGGTGCGAAACTACCACGTAGAAAAGCTTCGGAGGTTCAAGTTTGAACGTTACAACATAATTATTTAATTTGGCAACAAAAAACCGACTTTGATGACAAAATCTAAAATGTTGCTGAAAATACTCAAACCGCTATGTTATGTTATGCTTCATCATTTCAGCTGTAACACGTCCACTACTGAACACAGGCCTCCCTCATGGATCTCCATGAGGGGTAGTTACGATACTCACCACGCTTGGCAGGCGGGTTGGCAAGCGCAGTATGTTGATACACGGAATGACGCTGCTGTCCATCTTCCGGAGGTATCCCTTAGCAGGCTCTTACTGCATCCACGGGCATGAGCGGAGGGGTAACATTCTACTGCCGGCACCCCACGGCGTTATGTGCATGTTATATGCATGTTATGCTTATTACATATAAAAAGATAAAAGTGTTTATTTCGTCTTAAGTTACACATCATTTCTTAATAATAAGTACAGGATTTATCTTAAAAATAAATGGTACCTGATGTGTGAAAAATACCATTTCAATGCCTCACTAATGAGTTCCTCGCTCCTGCTAAGTCGGCACTTGTATTAAGAAGCGAGGGCTCCTGCTCGGGTTAAATTAGGTTATTTACTCACAAATGGTGTGCATAAGAAGTGGTAATAAAAAAAATACTTATTAAGTTATCTTAATAACATACATACACAATTTAACAATAGAAAAGTAAAATTAAAGGGAAAACTAAAACTACTTATTATTCTATAAATGGGAGATTAAGGCAGATATTGTGTATATATGGGACAGGTGGTATTTTTAGATATTTTGCGAAATAAGTCCTCTGTCTGTTTATAGGTAAGGGATTTAAGGTAATTGATAATTTTTAATTTACAATCCGTATACGACAGGTATTTTATAGAGACACTTTTGTTTATTTTGTTTTTGATATATATTTATTTCAATATATCTCTTGATTTATCATGGATCCCATCATCAGACTGGGTTTAAAAGCAAGCAATAGTAGATTGCTATACAAGGAGCTAAAAATGACCCATTATATAGCTTTAGCAAGGGTGTAAATAGAAACCGGGTTTTAATGGGTTTTTAGCGCCGTGTGTTTGCAATAGTTTATTTTATTAAAATGTATGTGCACACTTAACACGTGCTTTAACGGTGAAGGAAACATCGTGAGGAAACCCGCGGCTTAGTTAGCTTCAGACGTATTGACCTGTTCTTTCCTCTGAATAATAGCTGACTAAGCTGAGAGGATGGTATAGGTGCTGGACAAGCCTAATCCATCTAACAATGTCCCAGGCACTGCAGCGTCCCGTACAGCATGATTACCAGTTGCTGACGCTGTATAAATCATTTATAATAGATGCAAAGGCCTTACAATTTTATTAAAAATTAAATGTGCAATTTGTACAATTTTTTTATGAAACAGTAATTAGTCGAGTCTTTATTCATCATTATTCTACTTATGACTAAAGACTTTTACGTTTTGTAGGCTCATTGTCATTGGACAGGCAAAAATTAAAAAAAAAAACTTTTCATTACTGTCATTGTACTGTTAGTTACTTTACTTAGGACTCATAAGTATGTATTTACAAAAAAATGTGTATAAACATTCTATCAATCATCAGGTGTCCATAGTACAAGCTTGCTGGGACTGGGGCTAGATGGTGCTGTGTGGAGTTTCCAACATTATTTATTTTGCAGAACAAAGGTGAAAACCTACGCGTGCAACTGACGGAGAGGGTGCAGGAAGTGGGACAATTACGCGAGGCGTTGGCGGCCGCAGAAGGTAAGACAAGTTATCTCCTCATTTTGCAAAAACGGGAATTACTCACGTAGTATTGTAACGTCGAAAATTATTCCGACACGTTTCGATTTTTCAAGAAAATCATCATCATGGGATTGAAAGCCCGTCCGCGCGTGGGGCCGACACGACACTGGCGCTGGCAGCGGCGCGTTTTTACAAAATTAACAGTATATCTCACGTTAATTTTGAAAGTGAAAAAGTTATCTCCTGTCTATATCGCCCCCTAATATGCATAGCGCTGTCTGCCTGTCTGTCTGTGCATGAGACGATTACAACCGAACGCGTCACCACCTCAAAAGATCACCAAAAAAATAAGTTGTCAAATGGCCGAAAACGTCCAAAAACCCAAAAATGCCATTTTTGACCTTTGGTGACCTTTTGAGGCCTTCGCCCCCTTTTCTGATACCCCCTTACCAATGATTGTTTACTTATATCTGTAATTACGCGATATAGTCCCGTTATACAGTTACAATTACAATAAAATTATGTTTATTGATCGCGAAAGTTTCCAAAGTACAAGTTGTCTCCTTTTATCCTCCTCTCATATACATTTGAAACCGACTTCAGGAAAAGGTGGAGGTTTTCAAGTCGTCTGTCTGTTACAAAAAAAAAGTTACAAAAACAAAAAAGGTCCCACTGAATAAATACTTTTTGGAGTTTGAATGTAGTATAATGTACAAAAAAGTAACAATGTGATGCTTAGGGCTAGTTGATGATACATAACAAATGATTGCATTTGAAATCTCCTTATAAGTAAGTAATAAGATATGTACCTGTATTAGGGGATCTCGCTGATTACATTTTTAATTAAGTTAGAGAAATTCCCTTAACTATTATAAATTAACTTTCTATAATAATGGTTTCATAATATATTACACGATTAAAATTTTTACAGTTTCAAGTACCAAATTATGTGAAATAGGTGTATCTGTGCCGTGGGGTGCCGGCAGTAGAATGTTACCCCTCCTTTCATGCCCGTGGATGCAGTAAGAGCCTGCTAAGGGATACCTCCGGAAGATGGGCAGCAGCTTCTTTCCATGTATCAACATCCCGTACTGCGCTCGCCAACCCGCCTGCCAAGCGTGGTGAGTATGGCAACTACCCCTCATGGAGATCCATGAGGGAGGCCTGTGTTCATCAGTGGACGTTTTATGGCTGAAATGATGATGATGAGGTGTATCTGTGTGGGCGTGCGCGTGTACGTGTTTATGTGTGCATTGTCCAGCATTATTATTATGATTATTGTACGAGTATTCTGTATGGCTGGCGTGTGGCAGCGCGCGCGGCGAGGCTGGACGTGCGGCGCGCGCAGCTGGAAGGCGACGTGCAGCGCGCCGCCGTGGGCGCCCGCGACAGGGACCAGGCTTTCAAGGCAAGAATTCAACATTTTGTAGTTAGCCACTCTTGCCCACGGATGCAAAATCTGCTGAAGGATACACGTGGAAGATGGGCAGCCGCGTCTTTCCGTGTATCGAGAACCCGTACTGCGCACGCAAACCCGCCAAGCGTGGCGAGCATGGCAACAACCCCTCATGATCAGTAAGTAGTGATCCGTGAGGGAGGCCTTTGTCCAGCAGTGGCTGAGTGATGATGATCCCCACTCACTCCTGAACGAAAACTCAAGCCAAAATCCTTACAACCTTAACAATCATCATCATCATTCCAGCCGTAAAAAGTCCACTACTGAACAGGCCTCCCTCATGGATCTCCATGAGGGGTAGTTGCCATACTCACCACGCTTGGCAGGCGGGTTGGCGAGCGCAGTACGGGATGTTGATACATGGAAAGAAGCTGCTGCCCATCTTCCGGAGGTATCCCTTAGCAGGCTCTTACTGCATCCACGGGCATGAAAGGAGGGGTAACATTCTACTGCCGGCACCCCACGGCAAACAATCGTTTTTAAATTTTTTTGGAGCTTAAAAATATATTCCTGTGAATTCTATTTAGAAAATCAGCCACCAGGCATCCATCCTTTTGTTGTAAAACAACTTTTTGATTTCCTATAGAACTTTTGCGATTCTTTAACATTAGTTTTTAGCCCTCCCGCGACCAAGAACGCTGTAGTGTATTAGAAACGTAAAAAGCTAGGTACGCGATAAAATCCTGTATTGAAAATTGTATTTGCTGTATAGAAAGTCTCGGAGCGCTGCGAAGGCTACAGCCGCACGATCGCGCAGCTGGAAGACCGGTGCACCTCGCTGAAAGGGACCGTGGAGCAGCTCAGCGCGGCGCTGCAGAAGGCGGCGGCGGCCGAGAGCGAGCTGCGCGCGGAGCTGGGCAAGGTGCAGAGGCAGCTGAACGAGGCCAAGAACAACGAACACAACGCGCTGGACAAACTGCGGCAGATGCAGAAGTGTGTCTGTGAGTATCTGCCACTTTTAGAAGTAAGATACGGAGTGACATCACAATCGAAGTTTGGCTAGACGCAGTTACGACAGAATTGCCGAGAGAATTGTATAAAAGTTGGGGACATTTATCGGCGGTGAGAGGGGAGTAGGATTTGGTGCCTAGGGGAATCGTGTCTGTTCATTATACTTTCAGAGGCTGGACGTTTGGCAAGACGAATTGATGACTAATAGCCGAGGAAATAGTAAGTAAGCATGAGGCTTCCACTGGTGCGAAGAGGCGGCATTAAAAACCCTAGAGGAATTATATCTGTAAGTATCAAGTCCCGTCAAACCAACCGTGGAACAACTCAGCACATCGTTGCAAAAGGCGGCCGGGGCGAAGAGCGAAGCTAGGCAAGGGGCAGAGACAACTGAATGAGACTAGGGTAGGTGAGAGAGGCGAAGAACAACGAACATGACGCGCTTGATAAATTGAGGGAGATGCAGAAATGTTTCAGTGAGTATCTGTAGTACTTAGTTTCAGTAAAATAATACTTAGCTACAGTGACGACAATAAAGTAAGTAGCCGAGACAGTAGCGTTACTAATGACATGAAGGGGCGATCACATTTATAGAATATTTTTTTTATTTCAGACTGTGAGTTGCGCTTAGATACCGAACGGTGATCTTAATTAGGGGGATGGAAAGATGGTCTAGAAAAAGTGTGTCTGTAAATATTAAGACCACCTCAAAATTCGCAGAATATTATGTTGGTACTCTACCAGCCAACTGGAGCTCTGTTTACTTTGGTGGTGCTTGTGTGAAATGTCCAGCATTTTTATTCAACGAGTTTTGTTATTTACAGCGAGCTGCGAGAACGAGAGGCGTGTGCTAACAGAGAAGCTGGAGAGCGCAAAGGCAGCGCTCGGCGAGCTGAAGAGGATGAACGCGTCACTTGAGGATCAGGTGCACAGACTCACTACGGCGCTAAACAACGTGGAAGTGCAGAGGTATGGACTGCTCTGTGCGAAGTATCGCCGTGTGGGGTCGGCAGTAGATTGTTGCTCCTATCTTGCCCGTGGATGCAGTAAGTATCAAAGTATACCTCGGGAAGGTGGGAAGCAGCCTCTTTTCGTGTAATATCAACATCCCATACAGCTCGCCAACCGCCCGCCAAGCGTGGTGTTTAAGGCAACAACCCCTCATAATCTTGGAGATTCACGTGGGAGACCTTTGTTCAGCAGTGAACGTTCTACGTCTGAGATGATGATGCTCTACAGTTTCTCATCATCATCATCTTTATTACATCTATATTTCGTCACTAGTGGATCAGCTGCACGAGACCTGAGGTATGGGCTGATCTATAAGAATCGTCATCTCATGAATTTGATCTGTCAGACTAAGACTATAGCAGAGTGGAGCCCATTCAACGCAGTAAAGAACCGAGACGCAGTCAACATTTTTGACTTGGCAATAAGTGGTTCTGTGGCCGACCGGTAAAGGCAGCCCTGGTTAAGGGTGTTCGTCTGGACTCGTCTGAACTCTGGTTCGAATCCCGTCAGAATCGAACATCTAAATTGCATTTTTCATATCAACGAGATCTGTTATTTTTAAGCCGCTGTTCTTTCGTGTCTGGTGAACTTGTGCTGTTATCTTTTGAAAAAATATAAAACTGTCTTATAAGCGATTTTTTATTTAAAGTGTAAACCCACACTAAGGTATCATTATAGAAATGAAAAATGCAATCAAAATACCGAAATAAAATAAAAATAGAAATATCTCTAAGAATTTCAGCTAGATGTCGCCACTCGGTTTGAAACCGATAAAGGCAGTCAAGATTTTCGACCCGACGGTTAATTGCTCCGTGGCCGAAACGGTTAAGGCAGCCTGCGTTGAAGGTGTTCGTCTGAACGTTACGGGTTCGAGTCCCGTCGGAGACAAAAATTTTGATTGCATTTTTCATTTCTATAAAACTGTCTTATTTAATCCTCAGGTCCGGTTTGGAGTCTCAGCTGCGAATGACCACTATGAACGAAAGCAGCAGTGACAGCGAGTTAGAGCGGGAACTGCATTCCCTACAGCGCGAGCGGTCAGAACTGAAGGCCAAAAACGACGCCTTGCAGGAGACGGTAAGGATTTTCGGGCTTTATTCGTAAGCGTTAGAACCCCGGTACCAATAGCGATAGCTGACGTTTCCAAAATACCAAATTTTGGTATCTTTTTGATACTGTTTGAATAATAATTGAATTGAATGAATTGAAGTCAGGTATACTTCAATTATTCGGTACCTCGATTGACAGCTACAGTGGCCAGACATTCTGATGCTAGATTGTCAGGACCAATTTCTTTTTCATTGTTCTAAAACTCAACAAGTTTCCTCTTTGTAAAATTTTTGTACCAGTTGAGGTACTAACCTCAACATATGATTTTAAAATTGTATTTTGACACACATTAACAATTGACAAGGTACTAAATTTTGGTATTTGTGAAACTTCAAATATCGTTATTGGTCCAGAGGTTCTGACGCTTACCTATAATCTGAATTCAGTGATTCTCTGATTTATAGATGATATGTTTTTTTATGTATTAGTATGGGAATTATGTTTTGATGTGTTAGGATACAGAATCAGTGTTAGTGTTAAGACAAGTTAATTGAACACGGTTTGTAAAAGAATTGTTCTGAATATTGTCGGATTAAATTTTCCCCGTTTATGCACCACTTTTCAATGATGGTCATAGCGTGACATACACATATGACATAGGTCATATGTACAAATTGGGCTTTATATCACCGAAAAAAAAATATTCGGACCACAATCTCCTCAGGTTAGCGCGTTCAACCAAACAAACAAACTCTGCTTTATAATATTAGTATAGATAGTGTAGACTGGAGAGGTAGCATATTATCAGCAGAACAATAGACCGGCCAGAACTGAAGCAATAGGATAAAAAGTCTACTGTAACACGCAGAATCAATCAGTCATTACTACTATAAGAGTAATTAAAAATTCTGGAGAGGTAGCATATTATCAGCAGAACAATAGACCGGTCAGAACTGAAGCAATAGGATAAAAAGTCTACTGTAACACGCATAATCAGTCATTACTGCTTTATGAGTAATTTAATAAAAATTCAACAGGAAAGCACTCATCACCAAAACAGAAATTTATGACTTAAATTGTGTTACTATCATAATTATTGTAAGTAATTAATAAGAAATCGTGTCGGGCCACGCGCTGTGTAGGGTTCCGTAGTTAACCGTAGACCTATTGTTAGAAGTTGGTGTATGTTTTTTACGGTATTCATTGAGTTTTTAGTTGAAACTATTACTGGTATGATTGGTAAACCGCGTCATTTATTTGAGCGACAATTTCTCCGAAACTAAAAAGCTAGTTTTCTAAGAAAGTTCATAGTTGAAACTACAATCACAATATTTTACATGTCTATGCAAAATAACAGCTTTCTAGGACTTTTTTTTAGGTCGCTTCGCAAAGCGGTAGGCAGACGGACAGACAGACTTACAAAACTATAAGGGTTCCTTGTTGTACTACAGAACCCCTAAAATGCGTACTTAATCTTGTCTTTATTACTTAATCTTGTATTTTGCTGACAGGCTTTTTTCGCATTACCAGGTTAGAAAATTGGAAGAATATCGGCGCATGCGGCCGGCGGTGCTCAGGTCGAAGAGCCACGACAGGACGGAGAAGAGCGTCTACTACTCGGATCTCGACTCAGGTAGCATGAACTGATTATTTGAATATCGGCGCATGCGGCCGGCGGTGCTCAGGTCGAAGAGCCACGACAGGACGGAGAAGAGCGTCTACTACTCGGATCTCGACTCAGGTAGCATGAACTGATTATTTGAATATCGGCGCATGCGGCCGGCGGTGCTCAGGTCGAAGAGCCACGACAGGACGGAGAAGAGCGTCTACTACTCGGATCTCGACTCAGGTAGCATGAACTGATTATTTGAATATCGGCGCATGCGGCCGGCGGTGCTCAGGTCGAAGAGCCACGACAGGACGGAGAAGAGCGTCTACTACTCGGATCTCGACTCAGGTAGCATGAACTGATTATTTGAATGGAATATTTAATAGTATGTATTTACAAAAGAAAAAAAATCATTTATATTAAAAGTATACGTATAATTTATTATATGTAAATTGTTAGTCTTCTACCGATCATCTGGTTGCCATTGTACAAGCGTTGCTCAGTTTGAAATTAGATGGTGCTGGCATTGTTTTAAATGTTGCTAAAATTCCCTTCCAGGTCCAGACTCGACCAAAGACTCGTCCCGCTACAAAGACGTACCATGCAAGGACAAGGGCTTCGTCACCGACCTCAGCTTCCTGGAGATCGAGAACCGCGAGCTCAAGATGAAGATACGGCGGCTTGAGAAGGAACTTAGTGATAAGGTATTATATTATATTGGTATTACATTTAAACTTTCGCAATAACTACACTTTATTAATATACACTTAACCGGGTATTTATCGCGTAAATTACCTTTATTTTTTGCCGACGTCTCGATTGCACTAGGGACGGTGTCTTCTCTTATCCCTACCCTCCCTTCTTCAGTCTTCCCCCGACGCGCTATGTAGGGTTGGTTTCGCCGTTTCTTTACGTTCACCAAAACATCATTTACTCAGCCAACGCGGCTTTTTACATAAATATAGCACATGCTTTGAAAAGCCTCTGTCTAAATAAATAAATGTTTCACAGGAATCCGAGCTATCCTTAGCCAGGAGCCGCTACCTATCCGACCTGAGCAACGGCGGCGGCGGCGAAGGCGAGCGCTACCGCCAGGCGGCGCTGCAGGCCGAGCGCCTGCTGGAGGCCAGGGACGCCAGCTACAGGCACCAGATCATGCGCCTCGAGAACCAGGTACTGCACGGACCTTACTGAAGTACCGCGGAGACGGAATGTTAGCATCTAAAAGACAAATGACAAACGAAATCACTGCTCCAATATACAAGTAACGCAACGTAGGTACTGAACACTAAAACCCCGCTTAACATTACAAGGTACTATAGCGGTTACTGAAACACTTCACAATCTAAAAGACAAATGACTACTATAATGGTAATCTCACTTCACAGGCTTCCCAGCTCCGCGCACAACTGTCCGCCGAGATCCGTCGTCGCCAGGCGTACGTGACGCGCAGCGGACGCGCGGCGCGCGACATGCAACGGCTGCGTTCCGCGCTGGGAGACTCCCTGAGAACCGTGTCACAGGTACATAGCATCTATGCCTATACTCTTACTAGACATCGAACTAGGAAGACAACAATCTCAGCGCAGGACTGTCCGCCGAGATCCGTCGTCGCCAGGCGTACGTGACGCGCAGCGGACGCGCGGCGCGCGACATGCAACGGCTGCGTTCCGCGCTGGGAGACTCCCTGAGAACCGTGTCACAGGTACATAGCGTCTATGCCTATACTCTTACTAGACATCGAACTAGGAAGACAACAATCTCGGCGCACGACTGTCCGCCGAGATCCGTCGTCGCCAGGCGTACGTGACGCGCAGCGGACGCGCGGCGCGCGACACGCAACGGCTGCGTTCCGCGCTGGGAGACTCCCTGAGAACCGTGTCACAGGTACATAGCGTCTATGCCTATACTCTTACTAGACATCGAACTAGGAAGACAACAATCTCGGCGCACGACTGTCCGCCGAGATCCGTCGTCGCCAGGCGTACGTGACGCGCAGCGGACGCGCGGCGCGCGACATGCAACGGTTGCGTTCCGCGCTGGGAGACTCCCTGAGAACCGTGTCACAGGTACATAGCATCTATACCGACACTCTTACTAGACATCGAACTAGGAAGACAACAATCTCGGCGCACGACTGTCCGCCGAGATCCGTCGTCGCCAGGCGTACGTGACGCGCAGCGGACGCGCGGCGCGCGACACGCAACGGCTGCGTTCCGCGCTGGGAGACTCCCTGAGAACCGTGTCACAGGTACATAGCGTCTATGCCTATACTCTTACTAGACATCGAACTAGGAAGACAACAATCTCGGCGCACGACTGTCCGCCGAGATCCGTCGTCGCCAGGCGTACGTGACGCGCAGCGGACGCGCGGCGCGCGACATGCAACGGTTGCGTTCCGCGCTGGGAGACTCCCTGAGAACCGTGTCACAGGTACATAGCATCTATACCGACACTCTTACTAGACATCGAACTAGGAAGACAACAATCTCGGCGCACGACTGTCCGCCGAGATCCATCGTCGCCAGGCGTACGTGACGCGCAGCGGACGCGCGGCGCGCGACATGCAACGGTTGCGTTCCGCGCTGGGAGACTCCCTGAGAACCGTGTCACAGGTACATAGCGTCTATGCCTATACTCTTACTAGACATCGAACTAGGAAGACAACAATCTCGGCGCACGACTGTCCGCCGAGATCCGTCGTCGCCAGGCGTACGTGACGCGCAGCGGACGCGCGGCGCGCGACATGCAACGGCTGCGTTCCGCGCTGGGAGACTCCCTGAGAACAGTGTCACAGGTACATAGCGTCTATGCCTATAGTCTTACTAGACATCGAACTAGGAAGACAACAATCTCGGCGCACGACTGTCCGCCGAGATCCGTCGTCGCCAGGCGTGCGTGACGCGCAGCGGACGCGCGGCGCGCGACATGCAACGGTTGCGTTCCGCGCTGGGAGACTCCCTGAGAACCGTGTCACAGGTACATAGCTTCTATACCGACACTCTTACTAGACATCGAACTAGGAAGACAACAATCTCGGCGCACGACTGTCCGCCGAGATCCGTCGTCGCCAGGCGTACGTGACGCGCAGCGGACGCGCGGCGCGCGACATGCAACGGCTGCGTTCCGCGCTGGGAGACTCCCTGAGAACAGTGTCACAGGTACATAGCGTCTATGCCTATACTCTTACTAGACATCGAACTAGGAAGACAACAATCTCGGCGCACGACTGTCCGCCGAGATCCGTCGTCGCCAGGCGTACGTGACGCGCAGCGGACGCGCGGCGCGCGACATGCAACGGTTGCGTTCCGCGCTGGGAGACTCCCTGAGAACCGTGTCACAGGTACATAGTATCTATACCGACACTCTTACTAGACATCGAACTAGGAAGACAACAATCTCGGCGCACGACTGTCCGC
Organism: Pasiphila rectangulata; assembly: GCA_963082625.1. Lineage (NCBI taxonomy): Eukaryota > Metazoa > Arthropoda > Insecta > Lepidoptera > Geometridae > Pasiphila > Pasiphila rectangulata. Next base: position 3,431,008 of record OY720244.1, on the reverse strand, counting down.
CGAGATCCGTCGTCGCCAGGCACGTGTCGCACAGCAAATCTATTCAGTAATTTAATGTTAATAATAGTCAGGAAAAAATTAATAGTATTTATAGGAGAAAGGTCCGTCTGGTCCCGGAGACCGAACACGTGATAATTACACCGGAACAAGTTGGCGTAATTCTGAGAAAAATAAAACGTGGTCGGTCTCTGGGACATGACGGCCTAAGCATAGAGCACCTGCTGTTTGTGGGCCAATATATCTGTGAGGTGCTGGTGCGTTTCTTCTCTCACTGCTTGAGACATTGTTGCCTTCCTCTTGAGCTTATTCGCACACTAGTGGTTCCAGCAATAAAACTGATGATATCTCGAGCGGGGCCAATTACAGACCAATTTCCTTGGCGACCATAGTTAGGCTATGCTTGATCGCATCATTCAGTCACATCTGAGCGCCTTGCCTTGCCTACAATGATGGTCAGTTTGGTTTTCGACCTTAAGTTTCGATTGACATGGCCATATTCTCTCGCTCGAGACAGGCAACGGCTGCGTTCCTGGAAGACTCCTTGAGAGCCGTGTCACAGGCAAACAGCATCTTTACCACAGATTATCTATACACTCTAACTAGACATAGAACAGGAGAGCTAACAACCTCAGCACACAACTGTCCGCCGAGATCCGTCGTCGCCAGGTGTACCTACGTGGACAATGGTCGCGCCACTTCGACGTCAAAATGACGGGACTACTTTCTATGTTGAATATTTTGAAATTCCAAGTGAATAGAATTTTAATACGAGAGTATAAATAATTACCAAATTGGTACTGAATCCTAGTCAAATGATATTTAAGAAACCTGGCGTGGTCCCGCCATCTTGACGTTCATCAATCTCAGCGCACAACTGTCCGGCAAAACCGTCGTCGTCAGGAACGTGTCGCACGGCGCGGGGCTCGAGACAGCCAACGGCTGGGTTACTCCCTGAGAACCGCGTCACAGGCAAATATAGTATCTATACCTACACTCTAACTAGGAAGATAATCAAGTATCTGTAGCACAGCGGTTGTGCGAAACGTGACAGGCAACGGCTGCGTTCCGCGCTGGGAGACTCCCTGAGAACCGTGTCGTAGGTAGATAGCATTCTATACTCTCACTAGACATCGAACTAGGAAGTTTCTAGAGAACAGACCAGCTTGTCGCGAGATTTAAGCAGGTACTAGTATTATCATTGCTTGAAAAAAAAATACAATTAGATCTAGTTACAGGTACACAGGTTAATCTCGCGACAAGCTTTTTTATTACTTAAATTGTGTAAAGACGTTTTAAGTTGACATTAAACCCTAATGGAAAATGTTTATTTTATTATTTTTAGTGGGTACATTTAAATAAAAGCTTGTTTGTTAAAAAGTTTTTTTACTTGTTAATTTATTTCATCTATTTTCTCATAAGTAATATGTATCCCAAAGTTGTAAGTGCTTATATGTACCTACGTTATTCTCTGTTAATGATAACCATATATAGGTAGGTTCCGCCCACATTCCGTGTCCGCGTTTTAAGTCTGATATGAATTGAGTAGGATCGCGGTTGGCGACTGTTTTCACCCGAGCAAACATACCACTTTCGATGTAGTCAAAATGTCGCGCTTAAAATTAAATTGCATCTTATGTGTTCGTTTTTTGACTGAGTTAATTGGTGGTTACAAAACTTACAAATCCCCAATAATTGAGAAATATATAAAATCCAACAAAAACAAAGTTATTTTAGGTTAAGTATTGACAGTGTGTTGACAAACATTCTACATTGAAAGTAGTTTGTTGACGAGCTCTGTGGCGCAGCGGGCGAAGGTCCGCCTGCGACGCAAAGGGTTGCGGGTTCGATTCCCGCCTCGGGACAAATGTCTGTACGATCTGCAGATATTTGTTCAGGGTGTTCTGGGTGTTTTTTCTATATATAATAAAAATATCTATCTATGTAGCATAATGTATTTAAGTATATCAGTCATCTAGTACCCATAACACAAGCTCTGCTTAGCTTGGGGCTAGATGATGCTGTGTGATTTGTCCAGCATTATTTATTAGTTGGTGTATAGGTATTTTTCTAGATTTGTCCAACTCTCTACTGGGTTGACAGTATTCTTGAAGCAGCATTAATAAATAACAATGCTGGAAAATTTACATACACATCATCTACTTGCTCCTTTTTCCTTCGCTTACATACTTCACCTCACGTCATGCCTTGTAGCAAATCTAGCGTTATGCCCTTCCTAAACTAGAATTGAAAAGTAATAGTGATGATGAAAGGGTATGAAAAACAGAAGTCTGTTTATAATCCATCAGTTAGATAACACAAAAAATAAAAGACACGTATTTTTGCTTTTTCATATTAATTAAACAATAATTAGATAAAGCGAGTTGAACATTAGGCCTCGTGACGTCATACTACTGCACCGAGGCACGTTGGCGCGTACAGCGTGTGATTTCACGCGACATTTCGATATAAGGTATCGCGGTTGATTTTGGATGACTATAAAAAAAGAAAAAAGTACGCGTCGCGTTGACTCTGTTAATCAACATGACTGACAAACAATTTTTTTTTTATTCAAATTTATTTTAAGGACCTTTATTTAACAACATGGACAAACAATTAAAATTTAGCCATCTTGCCAATGAAGCAGAAAAATTATCGATTAACCTAATAGTCTTTTACCGATGTGACTTTTGTAAGAAATAGAAAATGCGTCTGTGTCTAAGAAGTGTAGTACAATCAATAATAATACGCACACAGAGAAAATACTTAGTGTCACCTTTTTTTCTCCCACATTAGTTGCAAGCACTACCTAGGTATTTTATCTTTCGTGCACTCGCCAATTTAACAAAATCGCAATACCATGAACTGCCAACACTGTGTTTGGATGTACACTGATTTGATTTGAATCCAAATGAGCGAGCTCTCATTTTGTGTGGAAACAAGACGGCGCGGTCTCATTACGGTAACGGCGCATCTAACGATTTAAATCTTTGGGTTAACTATATCATTATAAGCAATATTTACCATGACTTGAGCCTCCCGATATTTCGACGAAGTTTCACATGTCTTAATCACGGATAAACTTAGGTACTTACGTAAACAGACCTAAAATAAAAAATATACCTATACGATCGAATTCAGAAATATCCTCCTCTTTTTACGTCGGTTAAAAAGAGGGTAAACCGTTTCGTCTGCCAATGACTACACATGAAACTGCGTCGAAATTTCGGAAAACTCAAAGACTCTAGAATATATCATACCATGGTAAGTGTTGCATATAATATAATATTCATAACCATAATAGTTTCAAAAGTATAACCATGTCATTTTATCCACAGGACCCGGCCCTAGATTCGTACACGCTGGAGCACGAAGCGAGAAAACTTGACAGCACGCTCACCCACAGTCTGCCGCCGCTCAATGACAGCTACGACTCTTCCAAATAGATCACGTCTTTCCAAACCTGGATACGGGCCGTTCATTACCTCATCATCATCTCAGCTTTAGGACGTCCACTGCTGGATATAGGCGTCCATCATGGGTCTCCAAGTATCTACTGAACGAGATACCGAGCGCAGGGATATTGATACACGGAAATACGCTGCTGCCAATGTTCTGATGGTATCCCTTATTAACTCGGACATGAGAGAAGATCCCTTACGTTTATAAACTACGGAAGACATTTTCTGAAATCCCGCCTCCCCCTTTTCAGTCTTACGTAAGATTAATACGTAAATTTGCCACGAAAAGGTATTTTTAACTGATGATGGAACAGTAGTCGTAATCCCTTACGACTTAAGGCTAGTTCGCATTAGGCTAGTATTTTAGTCGAGAAGCGAGTAATTTAATTACTAAAATACTCGCTGCTGCCCAAAAATCGTTCGCACTTTGCTCGAGTACAGTACCTATACAAGTAAGTGGTATTTTGCAAGATGAACAGCCTACCTACTAGTAAAGTTATTTGTTCGCTCCAGCGAAACGACACTTTTGCGGCAACTAATAATTTCAGTCGTAAAACGTCCACTACTGAACACTGGTCTCCCTCATAGATCTCCATGAAAGGTTGCCATACTCACCACGCTTGGCAGGCGGTTTGGTGAGCGCACTACGGGATGTTGATACACGGAGGGACGCTACTGCCCATCTTCCGGAGGTATCCCTTAGCACGCTCTTACTGCATCCACGGGCATGAGAGGAGGGGTAACACATTCTACTGCCGGCACACTACGGCAGGCAGTAGAGTTTGCGGCAACTAATGAACTCTACTAATTCGACAGGTTCGGACTTGTTTAGTCGGTGAACCGTGAACTAAATTTTCATTGTTCGGACACGTTTAGTTACTAAATTACTCGCTTCTCGACTAAAATACTATCCTTATGCGAACTTCTCGACTAAAATACTAGCCTTTACGAAAAGGAGTATTAATGTGAACTTTCAGAGAAAATCACTAACAAAAGTGCGCGTTTCGCATATTATTTTTGTTTACTTGATCTTACTAAGAAAAATCTAGACCTCCAAATCATCTTACGTAATAAATGAACACCCCCTTACATGGGACTTAATTTAATGCGTATATTATAATTACGTTAGCTTGGTTAACCTACGCATTTTATGTTCGTCATATTCGTAGAGCCTCACTAGAGAATTTGATATTGACGTTAATATGTAGGTATGCAGTTTTATAATGTTCAATCAAAGTTCCACATAAGGTTGTTTCTTTATTTAGCACTTTGCGGTTTCACCCGCGTAGTTCCTGTTCCCGTGGCGATACGGGAATAAAAAATAGCCTGTTACTCAGGGCATGTAGCATTCTAATGGTGAAATAAGTTTTCAAACCGGTCCAGTAGTTTCAATACATAGGTACAAACAAACAGTCAAATCTTTCGTCTTAGTAAGAGATTACTTGGTTTATTCTAGTCAGATCTAGTTAGGTGCTTGTTGGATTTACTAAACCGAAGACTAAAGAATTTCATATTTTCGGCTGTCTGTAGTGCAGTCGCTTAGTTCCTTTTAATTTAAATTAACCTACTTAAATGCTAAGAGTAAAAGGGTTCTTTATAATAATAACTTGCTATTAATTCAGCTTGTGTACTTACAAGGAAAATAGTGTCAAGGTTCGCTGAGACCCAAGTTAGCGAAGTATGTATAGATAATGTATTTAAAGCTTGTATTAATAAACACAAGTAGGCGATAGGAAAGGCTTGTGTTGCGTAGGTTTAAGAATAGAACACAAGATCGAAAATGGAATTGTTGTAAGACGGAAATAGGAAACTGCTCAAAGCACATTTTACGTGTCGAAGTAATGGTACCTTACGGCGAGTTAAACGTTTGAACAGTACCGAATGTAATGTTAAATGTCAATCGATTCTGAAAAACCTTAAACACCGCCCTTGGTCATTCGCGATGACCAAGCGTTTTATCGTTCAATCTTTCAACAGATAGTCAAGATAAAGGGCAAGAGTTATATATATCTGCCTTTATTTTTCTTTCTTCAAAAGATATACTTTCTCTAGTTCTTGTTGGCAAGGTTACTGCCAAAGTTTCCCGGGAGTTAAAGGTACAACAGATGCAGTAGAAAATGGCACGTGCTATAACGATTTGTCAGAGCGTAGATTTGTTTGATAACATTTGAGTCATGGAGTCTCGGTGATGTGGTGATTCACTTATTTATTTCATAGGCTCTCGGACGGAAGTTAAATAGTAAGCGTTTTTTGTGTATGAATAAGCGAAGTTGTTTCTGATCTAGTTTAACCTACTATTAAGATGATTAGTACCTCTAAGGACTTTGTATTCAATTGTTATAATGAAATAACGTGTTGTTTCAATCAAGGAGGAAAATTCTACTTATTAGTGGCGTAATTACCCCGTACTGTATCTATTATTAATGACGTCATAATCTGTTCTGGCGTCACTCAATATTGCGAGATTTACATATTCATAGCGTTATTTGTTAATACATTAGTTAGGATGAATAATTTTAATATGTATCACGCCGTATTGATAAACGTTCTCGTCAATATATCTAGTCATAAGGATTATTTATATGGGCGTTTCTCTGTAAGCTTGTACAGGTCCCATACAAATGCTGTCCTGGCAATTTTTTTTAACAATTTACAAAAAACTTAGTTTTATTTCGAAGAAAATTAACTATTATTTCTGTTAGATAAGGGGGCCCACTGAAATTATACGTATTTTTCGAGATATTAGCAATTTTCCAAAAAATCATGACAGGGGAATGTTTAAGTCTTCAGGGGACTGTTGTGCTTAGAAAAAAGTAGTTTTACATTAATCAATAATTTATTATTTTATTGGCATATTTGCGCATCAATAATTAACAAAAGTATCTTTAAAAAACATCAACAGAAAACATAACTTTAAAACATTCATATCAAAAATTAACCTTATGTGCTAGAAGCATTTTGTACTCACTGAGATCAACATTGTCTTATTATTATAATATCAATCTGTAAATGCTTTATGCAGTATTCATTAAAATACTTACTATTATTAATTTAATTATTAGAAAAGTCTTAAATATAGGATTCAACTGAGATCACCAATCAAAAGCTAAAGATATTTTTTGAATCAAGTAAGGCAATTAATAAAGTTTAACTTAAAATTTAAAAAAATGCGCTTGAAAACGTGTAATTGAGTAGAAAACTTATAAAATAATCTCTTACCCTTCAATCAGAATACAATCACGTCAGAATTATCCAACTTTAAATGACATGATCAAATGAAACGTCTGAAAGGTCCTTATAATCTTAAATGACACGTAAATCGTTTTTATCGTTATCAATCTCAATAATTACGGCAGCATAACGATACTCTACATTTTTAGCTGCAAATTTCACAAGAACTTTATTTTTTATTATATATTGTTAAATTGGTGTAGCATGAATTCCGAATTCCACTCGTTTCTTCTGTATCTCCATTCATCCATTCTTTGAAGGGATTTGTTTGGTGTCAATTCACGTTCAGCAGATTCAAGATCTTCCGGTTCGGACTATGTAAATACTTCTTCTACTGTCCGTCTAGGTTATGGAACAAGGTTGATACTGCTAATCTTATAGAGCTCACAAGAGACTTTTCATTGTAAGCGTTATACATTTAGTTGGAAGACCGAGGAAGGAGTAAACATCTGCGACATATTGCACATTTAATGTGCCTTTAAAACCCTTCTGAACGGACGCTTCCTCTATTTTAAACCTTAACGACCATTGCCTGGATGTCTTTACCGTTGATAATACATGTTGATGCCAAGGCATCGCTCTTGGATGACTTTAACAAACTGATCAATATTGTTGACGTCGCCTTCAGAATTAACAACGAAATCAGCTGTTCTTTTGCACGTTGCTATTATCATGTTGCTATTATCATCCGGTGAACCTTTGCCATGGCCACTTTCGGTGTAGTTCCATAAAAAAATATCGTACGTTAAGAGAAAAAAAGCGTTACGACGTAATGACGTCGCCAAACAACGAACAATATCTGGTATATACAATGTTCTTTACACTTCTTTAATGGAGCTGTGCTCACGAGCTGTCATATTCTTTCCGCAAAGGTTTTTCTTTATTCTTTTGGTTGGGTTTTCTTCTCTCTTTTGAAGGTAATTTGATACTTTGATGATTACATTAAATTAACAAAACAAACCAGCGGATTAATTTACAAACAATACATAAAAATAATAACTAATACGTAAAATACACAGTCCCCTGTAATATAAAACAGTCTCCTGTTGCATTTTCAGGCTGAGGACTGTTGCCTGGGGACTGTGAATTTCGGTTAAATTTCACAATGTTTACAAAATTGATGTAAAATAGTTTTAAAAGAACCTACCGATAAATTTAGACATAAATAATAAACCAATAAATTATATATAGAGATATTTAAAGTAATTAACATAAATATTATTACTTACCAGAGGACTGTATGAGGTGGCGGTCCAAACACGTGTTCACCTCATAAATGACGCTCTGACACTTAACAAAACGGCGTCTCGCCGCCGCGTTCGGCATGGTTGCCATCTTCACAACAATTGCTTTTCGATTCACTCAAAAAAACGTTTTTAAACATTACAGATTTTTTTTATTATGGCTTTAAATTTTTGGCAGGGGACTGTATAGAAATTCTGGGGACAAAGTTTACAGGACTACTAAATAAATATAATAGGTAATGAGACCCTGTTTTACAAATATAATATAATTTAATTATTTTAGTTTATGATATTAACTGCCAAATGTATTTAGTTTCAATAACTTCTTTGTAAATCTAATTTCTAGGACGGAAAACAGTGATGGGGACAGCCAGGGTACTGTTGTTTTAGGGCTTCTATCACGTCTAGAAAAAAACTTTGAATAGTTATGTTTCTAAAAACAATAGGTCCGTAAAGTTTCGGGCTTAAAGTATCATTAGAAGTGACTTTTAAAAAATAAACTAAATTAACTTATGAAAAAATCGGTCGGGACTGCCGATTTCGAGCTTACAGAGAATCGCCCATATGAACATGTCCGTCCGTACAACCAATAGCGAATTTCGCATATTTAAGTAGGTATTTAAAAATACATCTACCGCCTAATTATTTATTAGTGTAAGCTATTTGCATCGCAAGTCAGTAAAAAGCTTGGATACTAGTCATTCGGTAGGACACCTATCACATTAAGTTAATAATGATAAAGCTTATTGACACTTATCGAAAAATAAATTCAAAAGATAAAACACCATTCACCTTTTGATAACTGCCAAAAAATACATCTGTGCGCACACACATGGCACACAGGATGTTATAAATAGAACCATTTACACTGTTGACAGAGCTGCAGTTACAACCGGCCATAACTCTCAGTCAATCAACTGCCGTGTTGTATGCACCCTGTACATTGCCCCTATAAACAATGAAGATAAGGGGAGGACACCAGCAACAGTTGCTAGATAAAAATTGTCCACGCTCATTATCGAGTCGTTACGCGGCTCTTTTACCGACTCCAATGTATGTAGATTTAAGCACTCTCCCACAAGCTTTCAACGTCCTATTCACTAGATTATGCAGTGACCATGTTTTGTTAGTAGCGCGCCTCACAGTGAGCTCGCTCTATGCGCTAGACCTTGTTACACATCGTGGGGTGTGTCGATACGAAAGTTAATGTAACCCAACACTTGTTTTGCATCGTAGATTAGACGGCTTACTTATCTGGTTACTTAGATGCTAAAGTTGGCGTATTGTGTTCATTTCCATTGGACTGTGTCAATTCTTATGTTACTAGAATGTCGACATACGCCCGCCACGTCACACTGCCAGTGTTTTTATCATGTTTGTACCTAATACCTATTGTAATGTTCAATCTGTATTGTAATTTTACCATGGAACACGTTCTTGTAACTTTTTTACACATCAATAAAATAGTTGTAGAATGTGCGCTGTCGTTTCAATTAATTGAATTCTATTAAAATACCGAGGGCAATTGATGTTTATTTGATTGTCGGTGGGGGAGGCGGCGCGCGCGCTGACTCAGCCCAGCCGACCTCAATCCGCGCGCTCGACGCGGGGGACGGCAGAAAATATACCCCAAACTTCATATTTTAAATTGGTTTTATTGATAATTTGCAAAAAAATGAAATGAATAGTTAATTATTATTGTACATGTCGATAATTGATTGAGAAGATAAAAATATACACAAGTTCTTACTTTGCACAATATATAAAAATATAATTCAACTCAGATCAAAGTCATTACCAATATCCTTGTGCAGTAATCCTTACAAGTTAACATAAAAGATCGGTAGAAACATCTAATCCCGTAACAATATTTGAACACCTAATATAATTATTTTACTTTCAACAAGGGTCTAGTAGCGAAACGTAGGTTGTTATCATTAACTAGTTAGTCTGAGCCAGTATTGATAAAAATTTATTCATTTACAATAACTATATTTTAAGATTTACTTCACCAATTAGGGGTTTAATCCATAGGTAGTGAATGGCACCCATGGGACAACAAGAGGGCACCGGACACAGCATTGAGACTACAGTAGGGTGTGGTCACCTAAGGCTTGCTAAGAATGTTACAAGATATTCTAAACGGTGTCACATTAACCTTCCATTGATACACTTTAATTACATAACAAGATAATAATATATCTGAAAAAATTTAATGTTTCCTTAACTTTATTAACTTTACCCACTGGATCATGCCTACTGGCACATTCCTAGGTCTCCTCGGAGCCTAGCCCCTCGCTATACAACTCATTCTTGTTCACAATAACGGGCTCCTAATCATAGTACATTAATAATACTAAAAGAAGAATATAATGTCAGGTGCAGACAGTGTGACACTTTTATTGGTAAATAGGCACATGTTGGTAAATATATACTTTTCATTACTGCTTCAGTAAGGAACACAATTGAGGAATTACAAACGGCATTGATAGATAAGTTTTATGGCAAACCCAAAACCATTTTCCTGTTGATTAATTGACAGAGAGCTGTCTGTACCTAACATAGTTACAAAATGAACATGCCTTGTGTCACATTTGTGATCGAGAATCAAACTAAAGGGAGTGCAAGGGAAGAGCATGCGAGAATAAACATAGCATCAAAACTGGAATGAGTAAATGGTTAAGTATTGTCTTTAGAATTGAGAGGACACGCTCCCCATACACTCCAGATATAACTCATCTTGATGTATTAGTATACATTAATTATGTAGCTCTATCACTTCACATCAGCCACCACAAATCACAATGGAAAATGTGGCAATGTTAACAAAACTGAAATGCAGACCAGTTATAACTACTCTTAACTCAGTTATTGAAGTAAAACGAGAATGAACTTCATAATAATAATTAGGTATAAAAGAGAACATACACAGAAATTTTATCTATCACTGATATAACTTCTTACTATCAAAAAACAGACCAAAGAGTAATAGCAAAATAGAAGATTGCACAACAGGACAGTGACACTTACAGCGCTCCACACGGCAGCCAAATGCACTTCCATCAAATGCTACAGGTATCTAATCATCAAGCAACAATGCTCAACACCCGACCTAATTAACTTTGGGAACAGTCAAGAGCCAAATCCGGGAATGAGAAGTCTTTCAAATTATTAAATATTTTATACCTACACATCGGAGACTCCTCCACTTACAGAAAGTTACATTTGTTTGGCTTTTTCTGTCTTATAGTGTTTGGCTTGGGTGATTTCTTGTTGATCTGTCGCACTAGGTCATAGAACACATCGTTTACGTGTATTTTGGCTTTCGCGGAGGTCTCCATGAAGGCACAGTTGAAGTGGCGCGCGAGGTTGGCGCCCTGCTCCTTGCCGACGACGCGCTCGGCCTCCAGGTCCGTCTTGTTGCCCACCAGCACCATGGGCACGTCGTCCTTGTCCTTGACCCGCAGGATCTGCTCCCGCAGGTCCTGCAGGTCGTTGAACGTCGACTGCGCCGTGATTGAATAAACTAGTACGAATCCTTGTCCGTTCTTCATGTACAAATCCCTCATCGCTGTGAACTGCTCCGTGCCCGCCGTGTCCAGGATCTCGAGCATGCATTGCTGTCCGTCCACTTCCACCTGCTTCCGATAGCTGTCCTCTATGGTGGGGTCGTATTTCTCCACAAAGATGCCTTGTACGAATTGCACTGTCAGAGCTGACTTTCCCACGCCTCCGCTGCCTAGCACAACTATTTTATATTCACGCATTATTGCTTATCTACTACTTGGTGGTATACTTAACAAAGCGAGGGACTTTAGTGCAAAGATGCACGTAGAACTATTTAGTTTTAGCAAAAAAAACCTACAAGTCAAACCGCCATGACACCGTTAGGCAGGGCGATGGCTCACTTCTTCACTGTGTCAGTATTGCCATATAAATAAATTTGATGAATGACAGAGACAATTATTATTTTTCCTGACCGCGTAACTGACGTGTTTTGTGTGCGCCCACCTCCCTTTGTTAAGAGCAGAGTGACGAATGCAACGATGCACGTTACATGCTTGTTAAAGTCAAAGGTATTATTCAATTAAACTTTGTAAATTAGTTAGCTAGGGAATGTCCTTCCTTATTAAAACCTCCACGAGTCTGTTGTCAACGCAAAAATAAAACAATTAACTTTTTTTTTTTTTTTTATTATCAATTTATTTACAGGACTGAAACTTTTTTGTTTGTGCATTGTGCGGTTTTTGTGTCGACTTCGCCGACAACTTTTTGTCGGATTTGAGATTTTATTTTTAAACAAGTTAACTCCATTTTAAGAGTTTATCACATTTTAAGAGTTTATCACACCTACGACTGACGTTATTAAATACCTACATTAGCAATTTATTTTTTATTGCACAGATTAGATATAGGTACACATGGTAGAATAATAATTATGTACCTAATTATTTCTAAATACCTACCTCATTATCTCCACAAAATATATCCACTTAAAATTATAAAATAATTCCGTTAGGATATACCTAATGATCCGACCAACAATCCATGATCCAAGATCCAACAAGCAGTGCTTCCGAGCGGAGGTGCCAACTACGCAGATCTCGCGTCCATTACAACGTGAAGACCGCAGAAGTGGTGGAATTCCTTAGAAGAAAGACTGAGATACCTGAGGGTCGAAAAACTGCACTCTCAGCATAAAGTGAGCATAAGTAAATTTATTCTTTATTGTAAACTTAGTAAATATATAAAAAAAAACTTGACTAGATGGCATGTACAAAGACGAGCTTAACCCTAAGAAGAGAGCGTTTATTTAAAAATATAATATCCATTAGTGTCGATTATAAGATTGACGTTTCTAAATTTAGAGCTGTCAGCGTAAAATTGAATCTATTTGTTCATTTGTTCCGTTTGAATTTTTACCTAATAAATATTTGTCATTTTAGTCCGTTTTACGTCAATTTAATTATCTTTAGCTAATTAGTGCAATAACAGAATCGATATGTACCAAAAGCAATATAATATTTTCATTCTTTATAAGCAAGTTAGCACTAACTTTTGTTTTTGTATACTGGCAATTCTGAACGGATATACGAAGTAGTTCCGTAAATATCTATAGATGGCGCTACTGACTTAGTAACTGACTGCCCATAAATCCTGTATTACACTACACGGTATTCAGGGCTCGGTAGTTAGGGAACTGACTAAGCCGCGGGTTTCATCATGATGTTTTCTTTCACCGCTAAAGCGCGTGCACCACTTTTTAAGAAAAATAATCTATTGGCCGGCCCATATCGAACCTACGATCTTAGGATTGAAAGTCGGGTTTACATACCACTTGGCCAACACGGCCTAAGGTTCTTAGCATGTTAATTTTATAACTGCTTGATAGGTATCAGATAGTTGTCTAATTCTAAGTACCTAAGTTGCAAAAACAGTATTTATTCTATGCTCCGTCACCAGTTCGGACGTACCATATTATTATGAATAATTAGTTATAATCTCATTTTAAGTGAACTGTACCTACTGTTCTTATGAGAAATAAATTCTTTAAACCGATCTAATTCTTTTTCTTAAAGGGCAGCCGTGTTTGGATGGCGAAACTGCCTTTGACAAGAAAATGGTTTTCCTTTTGCTCGGATAATCAATATATATATATATATAACTCTTCCGTTACAGACTGAGTGACTGACAGACAACGGCCTAAACCACTGGACCTAGAGACTTGAAATTTGGCACACATATAATAAATAAAAAAATAAAAACGTTTATTTTTAGAAAGGTCTTACAGGTATGAAAAACCTAGTATAACAGTCTGTTATACTAACAGTCTTAGTTTCAACACCTCGCTCCTACTAAGTACTAGACTTGTGATAAAGACGCGAGGGATCTCTACCTCGGCACAGTTTACATTTAGTTTAACTACATTTCTTAAAAAGGAAAAAGTAATATAAAAACAATAAAAAGAAAAAAGAAATATAAAGAAATTCGAATACAAGTGTTTATTTGTTTTGCGTTCTTCAATAAAAAATAAAAAATCAGCCGACATGCATGTATGTATGTGTGTGGGAGTGTGATTGTATGCATGTTTGCGTGTGTATATATGCGTGTGTGTGCGTATGTATGTATGTTTAATTATGTATTATGTGTATTTGGTAGCATTTACAGAGGTACCCTAAATTAACCAACAGTTTTTAGTATAAGTTCGGTTTTTTCATAATCAAGAGTCAATAAGAAGGACTTTACTTTAGTTTTACATTCCATATAATTTAATTCTCTTAGAGGCATTTGTTTGCTGAGGTTATTATACATAAAGGGCATGTGCCCTTTATGTACAATATAAAGGTAAAGGTATATGTATACCTTGAGTATCCTAGATGTGCACTAAGGAGGGATTTTTCGAAATTCCCAAGGGAATGGGAACTACGCGGGTGAAACTGCGGGGTGCGGCTAGTTATCTATATACAGGGTGTATTATAACATGTGTACTAACCCGAAAGAGGGGATTTCAGCCCATGAAAACAAGTAGTTTTAGAAGGAAAAAAATCGGGAATTAGTTTTTTTTTATTGAATATTTTTTTTTATTTATAACTTTATTAGATTTCTTTTTCTTTGTTTTTTTTTATTTTAATGAAAAAACTGATTTGTGGTTATAGGTATTTTTATTTGTACCTTTACGGCAACTCTTCGCGGAGGTCAATGACACTGTAAAGAATCTTTTAGGTTATCATTATCGTATAATCAGCTGTTGAAGTTGAAAACTTCCGTGGTCTTTTCTTGAATGTAAATCACTGAATCCTGAAATGTCGTAGAACAAAAATTGTTCCTTGGGATGGTCAGAATCACCCCTTCTCGGCTTAGTACACATATTATGATACAGCTTGTATAAGTACGTTGTAATTTCACCAAAAATCAGCCCCAAAATCGTCGTGATTTTTGAGATCATCATTTCAGTCGTAAAACGTCCACTACTGAACTAAGGCCTCCCTCTTGGATCTCCATAAGGGGTAGTTGCCATACTCACCACGCTTGGCAGGCGGGTTGGTGAGCGCAGTATGGGATGTTGATATACGGAAAGACGCTGCTGCCCATCTTCCGGAGGTGTCCCTTAGCAGGCTCTTACTGCATCCACGGCTACCCGTCGTCTCCTACGAGAGGAGGGGTAACATTCTACTGCCGGCACCCCACGGCTAGATTTTTTTTTTGAGATAATTAAAAAAACGGAATATCGTTTTTATTTATTATCTACTAAAGTAGGGGCCCGATTTTTTGAAATTAAATAATTAAGGACTTTTAACATGAATAAATTACCGTGAAATTTTATATTTAAGTAAAAAAATGGGAATTTTATTATTAATTTTTATTTTCTTGCAAAGTGGCGACAGCTATTTATATATTGTATATATTAGATATTTTATGAACCATTTAATACTCCACATAAAATATTTATTTTTCAAAAAATATCACTTTGATCAGCAGGTTGAAAAAAGCGAATTTGCAACATCTCATGCCTGCGTAAGTAAATACATAGCTTTCTCTTTACTGCGTACGTAGGTTTCAATAACAGTAATTGAGGTGGTAGTCTATGTACTATGTACTATGTCAGTGGTGACAACAGGGAATAACTGGTTTCCTATGTTTGATAAGTATGTATTCACGAACAAAATTGTATTTTAGTATTTTATCAATAGTTAGTTTCCAAAATACAAGCTCTGCCTAGATCGGGATTACATGGTGCTGCACACAGCAACTACTGATAAATGGCTACCTTACTCACCACCAGGACACAACACTACATTACAACATATTGTTGAGCCGCCGCGCCGTGTGCAAACGCAAAATAGTAAGTTTGCGAAAGATCCAGAAAGGACCGGTGATTACGTAAACACATCCGAAAGAGTCCAAAGGTCACCTCTATTTTGTGAACAAACAGGTGAAGTTTCTAGATAAACACAATGACGGTTTTGAGAACAATGGCGCGGGTTGTAAATAAAGTTGTAAAAATTATTGCTGTCCTGTTTCTGTGAATCTGGAAGCTTCGACGACTCGAATCTTCTCTAATTGCGATCTAAATACGTGAGCGTGTTTGCCAAGGGACAATCTTGATTTGGCTATGGAAGCGAACATTATCCGAGTGAATTTAAAGTGAATACAGTGATCAGTGATAGTGTACAAGTGCTATAGTGTTCAGTGAACAAGTGTTATAGTGTGATCAGTGTTGTACAGTGAAGAAGTGTTCCTGTGTGAATCTGCTGTGAGATTCTTATTGGTGTGGTCTGTGATTAAAGTGTTAATTTCGGTTTAATTGGACTACAATATTTAATCCCGAACCCCCAGCTCGTAACAATATTATGCCGAGGGCTTAGCGATAAAACCCGATAATCGTAGCAAATATGGAGTTCTTATTTCAAAGAACAATTTAGATTTATCGGGGTGGACCACTCAGCCCTCGATATGTACATACTTTAGAATAATATTTTCCCGTGACTATCGACTAGACTAGACTTGTAATTCCTTGTTGTGTCACTACCTCCATGACATTATTATTCCTATCTATGGAATGTCAGAGTCTTAACAGCAGAGATGTGTAGGACTTTAAAATTATATTTCCAATTACTTAGTACATAATGTGTGTCGTAGTTTCTTATTGATATAAAATTACCTACGGACTTCTGAATAGGCGAACTCTTTTAAATTGAAATTATCGTGGCTTGACATCATTTAATAAATAGTACCTCTACACGTCATATACGTCAGCAAGATGATAATAAGTTAGGTACGTGGTTTTAAGCTGTATTAATATTTGTTAAACTCTCTTAAAGTGGCCAAAGCCGGGGTGTCTACCCTACCTAGTGAAGGGAAACCTGTGTGAGAGGTTACAAATTCGCTTTTTTAACCTGTTGATCCGAGTGATATTTTTTTGGAAAAAATATATGTGGTACCTAGAGTATTAAATGGTTCATAAAATATATAATATTGGTATGTGTCGCCACCTTGCATCCTCCTTTACTTAAGGATGAACGAGTCGCCCATCTTTCAAACGTGGAAGGGTAACTACTCCTCTGCTTGACGTTGACCATCCAACACTAAGGATTATATCAATTTATCTCGTCATAATCAATGTTTGTATACACCCCAAACCGTAAAAAAAGTATTTATTTCAAAAATACAAGCTTCGAAACTTTCGAAAACTAAATAACTAATAACTAAATAATATACGGAGAAAAGGAAACTCGAAAATAAACGCCGTTCCGACATTCCTAGTATAGGTAATCAAAATTTGAAATAAATGTTATTTTGAAAAGATTACACTCGAGTTTTTCTAGAATAACCCTTGTGCTAAAAGTCTATTCACATATTTTTGCGCGGTCGTTTTAGGAATGAATCATTGTGCATTCCATCCTAGCGCGCGCTTTCGCACACTATGTCAGGTGAGATAGCATACCTACATTTGGGCCGTGCCCCCTGACGACTTTGCCTCCGCGGCTTGTTGAACCTTCAAAAAATTTAAAATTTTATGGTATTTTTTTTATAAAAAGTCCTTCCAGTAGATCGGGACACTAGTAGATAATAAATAAATACGATTTTCCTTTTTTTTAATTATCTCAAATATCATGACATGACGATTTTGGGGCTGATATTTGGTGAAATTACAACGTATATCGTATAATAAGATCCGAGCAAAAGGAAAACCATTTTCTCGTCAAAGGCAGTTTCGCCATCCAAACACGGCGTACCCTTTATTTACCTACCTATATGAAATGATACGCGTCATTAAAAGAGAAACATATTAGCCAATTGGTACCTAGCTAAAGGGGCATTTGTTGAACCTTTTGGATGGAATAGGTAAACGCAATACCGAAGTTATCGCTACCATTAATTATGGCGCCTTGCCACTCGTAAATCCGCAGGGTCACGGCAAATTGGATCTCTGCTAATTAGTGGGAGTCATAACTTTTAAGTGGATTAGCTGTTTGGACTTTAAATTACACCTAGAGAGGGTTAATGGGGCCCAGAGACACAGCCTACCATCATTTTTGTTTACACTTTTCTACCTGATCTGATTCTATGGTACGAGTACCTAACCACAGATTACAAAATGACGTAACCATCTACATCATAGAGTTAGTAGTAGATAGAGGGACTGGCAGTAGGTTAGTAAAAAAATCTAGCTTTAGTGAGTAGGTAGGTACGATGTATCATACATCGTAAGTAACTCGTGCTATGAATTATATTCCATTAGGTATAAGGTAGGTGGTTGGTTTAACATACGTATACCTACTTAAAGGGGACCAAAGAAAACCTAGCTACGGTTGGTGGCTACATTTTAGATAGAAAATGCTTTATGATGTTTAGTTATTGAAGAAATCTATTCCGAGGAGGCAGGGTGGAATTAAAACACTGCGGCTTTTGTACTTAGTGATTCATATATTAAAATAGGGAGACAAAGACCGAAGACTGTGTCCTTATCCCGTAGGTGTTAAATTTGCCATGGGAGACAAATATCGGATTGGGCATCAACGGTAACCTTGTGGTGACTGCCACAAGGAGTGATTCATCTGACAGAAGCCAATTTAGACCAGCTTGGCTACACTGGTTTACCTCGGAGGACTGACCCCACTCATATATTAAAAATAAATCTTAGTATACATATATACCGCTGCTCTGAGTCTCTTTTGATAGCGCGATCTAGACATTGACCAAAAAACACGGCGACATCTAGTTGTCATTTAAGAACAAATGTCCATTTCAATTTTGCATTGAACAGTTACAGAATGTTCTATCTGCATCTCAGAAGAGATCTGCCTATCTTTCTATAGACAAATTACACATATGAATAGAATGTTTATCAAGTAAAAGACCCGCAATGGTGTAGGTATCGGAGATTTGTTTTAGTACGACCAAATGACGAGATAAACCGAAGGCACCCTGATGTTGATCGGTAACCTCAACCGCCTTGTTAGCGTTGTGAAAGAAATTAAAGAAAACCTGTACCAATATAGGATTTCCCTACGAAATACCAACGGAGTTTATGGACTTAACTGGTGTTCGCGGAAAAAGAAAGAAGAAGAAGACGGTCATTCGAAGCATTGTTGGTCATAACGTGGTGAAAAAGTGTTAGAAAATATGGGATTCTCGGGTATTTATCGCGTAATTACCTTTATTTTATTCCCGACGTTTCGAGCGGATTGCACCTGGTCGTAGTCGGGGGGAGTCTCCCCGCGACCACGTCGGGAATAAAATAAAGGTAATTACGCGATAAATGCCCGATAATCCCATATTTTAATAATGTGTTGTGATCGCGAAAGTTTAAAAAAGACTAATATTCCGTTCTGACATGTGATCTTTCTGTCTAATTCTTCCGTCAAGGCCCAAGTTTGGCAACCATTTAAAGTAGAAATGGCATAATGCACATAATATCATAAATTTTACCTTTTGTCTTTCATTGACATGTCTCTATTCTTCATTACTTCGCTCAGTGACCAAAATACTTTCTCATGCATTAGCAGTTCTTCTCTCTATTTCTTTACTCGTACGTACTATCTTTTGTAGATATTGCCTGTCCTAAATAAATGTACTCTTTGACGTATTCTATTTTCGTTATTAACTAGGATGTTAACTGTGTTCATAGAATTCGTCATTAGTTTTGTTTTCGTTGTGTTCATTGTCAGGCCTGCTTTAGCACTCTCGTCCGACAGTTGCGGTAACATTGACTCTAGAGTTATCAGAAAAAAGTATAAGGTCATCTGCAAAGCGAAAATTACTGGGTGGTTCACCATCGGGTAAGGAATCAGCTAAAACTTAACTGTGTTCATAGAATTCGTCATTAGTTTTGTTTTCGTTGTGTTCATTGTCAGGCCTGCTTTAGCACTCTCGTCCGACAGTTGCGGTAACATTGACTCTAGAGTTATCAGAAAAAAGTATAAGGTCATCTGCAAAGCGAAAATTACTGAGTGGTTCACCATCGGGTAAGGAATCAGCTAAAACTGTATTTAGTTAATATTACATTTTATGATAACAATCCTTGAGTAACTATAGATAACGCCTGTGAACTATGGAAGAGCAAGACGTCCTGCTGTAATACAGTCTAGGTACACTAGTACAGAGGATAGTCGCTTGACTACGGTACGGCTTCTGAATAAACTATTCTATTCTATTTATATTCAGGCCTTTATTTTTCCAGTCTAGATTCTTAATTATCATTTTTAGAACCGCCGTGAAAAGTTTAGGATAAATAGGGCGCGACCGACTTGCGGCGAGCGCGCGACGGACTCGTCGCGATGTAATGGCGTTTCGCGCGCACTCAACAACCACTCGTCGCATCGCCGCGATATTATCGCCGTGAGACACATGCTAAAGGGCGCTCCACATTCTCAAGAGAACTCGCGAGAACGCGAGAAACGTGGAAGCGATTCGCGTATTCTTCTCAAGTTCTCGCGTTGTTCTCCGGCTTTTCTCCACTTTTTGTCGGTTTTTTGGCGCGAGACAAAGGAGCGCGAGAACGTGAGAACAGGCGAGAACGTGTATGACTCCACACTCGCATGTTTCTCAGTAGCGCGCGAGCCGCCGATTTGAACGGTTGTATATTGTGTACCGCGTGGCGTCAATATGAGCTTTTTCGCCACTTATTTTTAATAACTTTTTTCTTTTTAGCATACGCATAATTATAATATGCGAATGCGCATAACAATAAACTTGTCGCAGCGGTTACTTCGGCGTCCATCGTCATCGAGCGCGAGAACTGTAGTGAGAACTATTTGAGAACTTTGTGAGAGTGTGTACCCAAAGAAGTTCTCGCTTCAGTTCTCGCTGAGAATCTCCGGAGATTCTCGCGTGAATGTCTCGTGAGAATGTGGAGCGCCCTTAAGAGAGTGTATAGAAATACGTGTCACGACGATAATATCGCCGCGATTCTCTCGCTCGTGGAGACGGTCCCACACAGACATATAAACTATTAACCTCTGTTTCCCATTAACCACCGTTGCTCTGCTTCCCCTACTTCCCTACCTTGTCTTCCAAGCCCTTCAAATAGTTTACCATGACGCGTGATACCCAGTAATTATCATTATAGTTATCATTGCAGGCGCGGCGAGCAGGCCTACACTAAGGATTTATAAATCATTTACAAGTGTTTAGTCCCTACATGTGCACGCTGCGGCAATCTGTAATTGAGGAAACACACAGTCAACATTATTTGTATTACCACTCATGTTTATGTGATTTTCTTGTTGGATGCCCCTTAAATAAATAAATAAACATGATTCAGCCATTACATACTAGACTGAATACAGCAATTACGTTTATATTAAAGAACTTTAAATAAAAATAAATTGGGCTAAGTGCGTGTTGGGCCACGCGCTGTGCATGGTTCCGTAGTTACCTGTAGACATAAAGCATAGCCCGTAAGGAAATCAAGCAATTTTGCTTAGGGCATCACGTCTTGGGGTACTGTCAATAAAACCAAAATAATATTGAAAGGTAAAACATGGCACTCGAAAGGTAATAACACCGAGCAAGAGCGAGTCGGATTCGCGCACCGAGGGTACCGTGCCATCATACAATCCTACTTAATATATAATATTTATTTATGCTTTAGGTATTCGTCTGATACCTAAAGCATAAATAATTATTAAATAGCATACATAATACATAAAGCATAAGTATTTATTTTATTATATATTTTTTATATTAACATATTTTATTTTTAGTTTTAGCAAAAGATGCTTTATTAATAAAACACGCCACACCATATTTCTGCACGCCCAGGATGACTGGCAGATTAGAGCATTAAGTACTCACTCTCTCAACAATTGTAACGTTAGGTAAGGAGGACTTAATGCGAGAGCATTAAGTCCTCCTTACACAATTGTTATGTGTTAAAGTGTTAATTAAATAAATAAATAAAAGTGAAAGTAAGAATGTACGTATGTTCCTTTTTCACGTCAAAACCGCTGAACCGATTTGTATGAATTTAAGTACCTATAGGAGTAGATTAGACCATGGCGACAGACATAAGCTACTTTTCGTTGCGTAAATTAAATCAGAAGGGGTTAAAATAGGGGATGAACCTTTGTATGTAAAAATCGTTATTTTTCAATTTAAAAACTTAAAATTTTGCATAGTTGTAGGGTAGTTGTAGAGTAGTATTAGGGTAGTTGTAGGATAGTGGTAGGGTAGTTGTAGGGTAGTTGATTATTAATTATTATTTAGTTATTTATTTAGTAGGTGCGATACGAAGTTCGACGGGACAGCTAGTATAGTATAATTATATGATAAGGGCGGTTTATATTTGTAGGAGAACCTTGACAGCGCCATCTCTTGTCTGATAGCGGAACTAATGTACCTAGATTTTTTACACTAGATAAAACTATGCAAATTAGACAGTTCTTTATAATTTTCCTGTAGTCTTTACATACACTCCTATTAGCAATAAAAGTTCAGTTAATTTATTTTTTAACATTTTCATAATATGCTATATTAGTAAAAAAGCGTTATCTCTAGCCATTTCAAATTTCAAGTCCATAGCATCAGTAGTTCTCTAGATATCCATCTGTGACAGACAGACAGACAAAGTGATACCATAAGGGTTCCTTTTTACCATTTTGGTCCGGAACCCTAAAAATGATGTTTGAAAACCCGCGTGCTTTAATTTGACTAGAGCGTTGATGTTCGGGGTCATAATTATACCCGCTCCCAGCATGCTCGTGTATAATTTTGATAATTTAAAAGGCCGCGCAAAAGAAACAAGGGAAGAAAATTACCAATGACTGTCCAGGGCGCACAGAGCGAAGATTGCTTAGGGCATCAAGTAGTCCTGCCGTGGGGTGCCGGCAGTAGAATGTTGCATGTCCTCTCTTAGGCAAGAGCCCGTGGATGCAGTAACAGTCTGGTTGGCGAATCTCCGGAAGATGGGCAGCGGCGTCTTTCTTTGTATCAACATCCCGTACTGCGCTCGCCAACCCGCCTGCGAAGCGGTAAGTATGATGATAAGCCTCTCATGATCTTGGAGATTCATGAGAGATCCATTGGAGAGCCTTTGTCCAGCAATTCATGCGGACAATATCCTTACGGCAGAGATGGAACAAGTGCTACCAGTGCCTGCTGTACTGAGAGCTGAAAAGGAACAGTCTCAGCTTTAAAGTTGCTCCAACGCTGGATATCAGTCGGTTCCTGTTGAATGACACCACTAATTATAATACCGTTGACCTACTTACTAAAAAACAAATGTTCATTACGGCCGTAAAACGTCCATTACTGAACACAGGCGTCCCTCATGCTACCTCCATGGGTAGTTGGCCTACTCACTACGCTTGGCAGGCGGATTGGCGAGCGCAGTACGGAAGGTTGATACACGGAAAGACGCTGCTGGCCATATTCCGGAGGTATCCCTCAGCACGCTCTTACTGCATCTACAGCCATGAGAGGAGGGGTAACATTTTACTACCGGCACCCCACAGCATGAATATGCAAAAAACAAAAGATAAATCTGATATATTACTCACCTAGATTCAAGCCTGTTTCCCCATAGGAGTGGCTCAGACACCACAGCCCTATCATATCAAACCACTGTCCTGAATACATTAAACATTAACTGAGCTTTCGTGTTTTCAGCACGAAAGAAAATTAATTAGGACTATGTTATAGTTTTATTGCATGAAAACTTTATGTTAAAACGAAATGAAATTAGGGTTGTTTGCTAATGAGAATATACTGCTGAATTTCTTTTTGTAGGTATTAATTCAAAATATCACATGTGGATACATGTAATATTGTGAATCACAGAAATGAAAAGATCGTAATATTGCCGGGGCGTTTCAGGAATAATAGCTGACTAAGTTGAAAGGGTGGTGGTATAGGTGCTGGGCAAGCCTAATACATCTAACAATGTCCCAGGCACTGCAGCGTCCCGTACAGCGTGATTACTAGTTGCTAACGCTGTATAAATCATCTATAATAGATGCAAAATGCCTTTTTTTTGTTTCAGATTTACGGATAAAATACAAATAAAAAATAATAGATTCATAACTAAAAACACGAAATTGTTGTATTGTCATCGGTCCTTGTTATGTAGGTATGCAAAGTTTGAATTATGTCTGAAGTCAGTCCTACAGTGTGTTAAAACAACGATTGAAGATTCCGTTTACGTGCTTCGGAAACGAATCTCCAGATTGCAGCTCATGTAAATGCTTTTCTGCAGATATTAATTGTTTTAGGTATGGATGCTTCCTTTGTATGAAAAGTAAGTATGTACAGACAGCGTCATAGATGAGTACAAAAGAACAAAAAAATATTCATGTAATCTATCAATCATCTACTATGGCGATGCGCTCACTGCGTCACTGAGGTCAACAAGATATTATAACTTTTCCTAAGAGATAAATTTGATGCTTTATTCCTTGAGAAAAAGACGTCTATATCCATATTCCAAATACAAAAGTACCAACTAGAATGTCGCAGTGATCTAAAATAACAAAAGTTAAAAGCGAAGTTGTCTAACTTTAAGTGCTACGTGTCGTAGCTTGCCGTATCAATTTTTTCCAACTTTGTAGAGCTCTAGTGGAAGTTAAATTGATCATTCAAAACTCGTATAATAGGTTCTAGATCTCAAGAGCCAATGAAATAGGAAATTCTTTCAGCACGTCCCGTATTGCTGCTAAGTATTCAAATAGTTTAGCTCGTGGGCGAATTCGATTGCTGCTAAGAATTCTTGGAACCTCATGTATTTTTTCTTTCAAAGCCATTGTGTTGTTTTATTTGTTGGCTTGTGTTTGTTGTTAATTTTCTTTGCGTGTATTTCAAACGTTTCTTTTTTTGGTTTGGGTTGGAAACTAGAATGTTGTCTAAAGGCTGTAATTATTTTCTTTGTGTTTGTATTTGTAGTATTTTATCTAGCATGACCTAGACTAAGGCAGCCTAGAAAAGACTGATTTTTGGGTGACATCGAAGTTGTAGTGGATAGCGCGGAGAACTGTGATGAATTGGCTAAAGATTACAAGGCTTTCTACACTTTTTCTTTAGACACGCGGTAGCGTGTCCAGCCAAGTTCATACTAGTTACTTCTTCTATGTACCTAGGTATGTACACATGAAAAGGATATTCCAATAATAACCGCCCCAATAATAATAACGCCGTGTTTTCTTCCACCTATACATCTCTCCACTCAACCCTCATATTCGAACAAAGGAATACTTTATTACCTACAACTAACTCCATTATTTAAAGCGGACGTGACGAAGTGAAGTCTCGTTCATAGGCTGTCACCCAATTTAGCATTCAGACCACGGCACTGTACGTCTGATTTGCGGCGTCACGTCAGAATGTCCTTTTCAAATATGAATAACATGAAGGCGTGTTCAGAAGTAGATGAACAATACGAACCTCAATCGATTCAGAAGGGATTTGACATTTTAGGCTAAGACTAGATACTATATCTGTGTTGATATTATCTTGGTTAGCCGTGGGTTGCCCGCAGTAGAATGTCCTTCACTCTGTGGACAATTAACACATAAGAACCTGCCAAGGGGTACCTTCGGAAGATGGATTGCTATCCATCTTCCGAAGGTATCCTCATACTGCGTACATCTTATACTGCGCTCGAAAAAGTATGGCAAAAACCCCTTCATGATCAGTACTTGGAGATCCATGACGAAGGCCTTTGTCCAGCAGTGGACGTCCTACGGCTGAAATGATGATGACTGTTTCATTGTAGAACCCATTAAGATGTTTGGTGTTAGTCCGCGTAACCAATGTCACGTAAATTTATCAGCAGGGTCTTGAAGATGTTATCCAAAAGTTTTGACAAAAGCTTACACGAGTTGCTCCGCTACTTATGACGGCAAGAGAATCCAAACATAGTGCTGTTCCTACCAACGATTTTTAATGAGCTCGTATTTTGCTAAGTAACGTTTTCGGGGTTTGTTTAGGACGGCCGGTTTTTAGCTGAGGGTAAAGTTGGTAGTTCCAAATCGAATTTCGCAGTAACTAACTAGTTTTAACATAGAGCTACTAAAATAACTGAGTCTTGGACGTCTTTATGTTTTTATTTGATTTGTTTTATATGGGCAGAATCATCATTTCAGCCGTAAAACGTCCACTAATGAACAAAGGCCTCCCTCATGGGTCTCCATGAGGGGTAGTTGCCAAACTCACCATCCCACCACCACCGCTTGGCAGGCGGGTTGGCGAGCGCAGTATGGGATGTTGATATATGAAAAGACGCTGCTGCCCATCTTTCGGAGGAATCCCTTAGCAGGCTCTTACTGCATCCACGGGCATGAGAGGAGGGGCAACATTCTACTGCCGGCGCCCCACGGCTTACGATTAAAGATCCAATGCATGACATTATTTTGTATTAGTCGAACTCCGCGGTTTCACCCGCGTAGTTCCCGTTCCCGTGGGAATACGTGGATAAAATATAGCCTACATTTAGTAGTTTTTGAGTTTGTTCGTTACAAAGATACGAAATAAAACACACAACAAACAAAATACGAATCTTTCCTCTGTATAATATTAGTATAGACTAGCTGCGCCCGCGCCTTCGTCTGCGTGGACTTAGATGTACTCGTAGTAGACCGTAAATAAGCCGTATAATACTCGTATGGTGACCGTAATAAATAAGCAGACATGTCAGAAAATTCGAAGAATAGCGAGAGTCAAGTAAGTATTTTTAGTTTGTTAATTTCCGAAACAACATGTACGTAAGATACTAAAACTACTATAAGATAAGATACTATAATAAAATAAACTGCTCTATGGTTATGTATATTTTTTTAATCTTTTCTTCTTCTGATGAAAGTACTCTCCACCAGCCTACAAAGACCGACTAGTCCGCCGCAGACACCTGCTTTAACGCTGACAGCGCATCTTCCGGCGAGGAAAATTGTATCCCTTCGAGCTCATTTTTTATTTCCGGGAATAAAGAGAAGTCACACGGTGCTAGGTCAGGGCTGTAAGAAAGGGTGACCCAGGAGTATGACCGGCGTGCTGCCTAGGAAGTCCATCGTTTTGAGTGCGGTGTGCGCGGGCGCCTTGTCGTGGTGGAGCAGTAGCCCGCGGAGCCCTGTATTTGGTCGCTAGTTGCTCATAACAAAGAAAACTTTTGCTAAGCCTTTGATAGTTTACCATTCGGCGTTGATGCTTCTTTCGTTCCGTTAATAAATTGATACCAAATAGCCAGTCAAATTGAAAAAACTCGCGATCAAAATCATTCCCCCGCTTCTAGGTCGTTTCACTTCGGTAGGCGTTGATTCATTTTGAAACTTCGAAACCGAAATTTGGCGCTTTGTTTTTGGATCGTTTTAATAAATTCAGGCCTTATCATCCTGTGAAAATTTCGTGTAAAGACGCCGATATGTTACTCATAAATACATATATGTTGATGATGCATGCTTAGGCCATTGCGTTTCGTTTAGAAATACCAGGCTCACTACCTACTCGTCTTCCTCAGTTAAAGGATCTTGTTGTTTTCCACACTGACACACCGCCCGCCTGAACCCGTGAAGTGACACGAGGTACAGGCTTCGCGGCGGTATAGTGATATGAGATTTTCAACTAAACTTAAAAGCTTTAAACTTTTGATTCTGTGAGTCGATTTTGATGAAGTAAAGACTAAACGTTATTTAGAATAATACTTGACATTTTCGCATGCAAGTATCGCACTTATCCCTGCAATTTCTTACTACAAATACACTACAACTACTCTACAACTACCCTAAAACTACCCTTTTTTTTTGTTTACGAGGATGGAAATCTGCTTGAAATTCAGATACCGTACTGCATTTAGGGTGCAGCACGGTTATGTGGGGTTGTCACTTGACGACCCACTAAAACCATCCCCGATGGCCTGCCTCAATGCATGTCGAGGGGCTCCGGTTCCTCTTACAGACCTGTCCGGTGCCCCTCTCACATCTTGCCCCTAAGGGCACATCCCAGGGGCGATTAAAATAACCGCCCCCCACATCTCGCGGTTTTCGATGGCGCAAGGCCATATGCGCCATCGCCCTCCCTGGATCCGGTAACAGGGACCGCTAAAGACCCTAAAACTACCCTACAACAACCCTACAACTACCCTAAAACTACTAATTTACATAACAAAAAGTAGCCTATGTCCGTCTCCTGATCTAATTTACTATTATTCTTAAATTCAACCAAATCGGTTAAGCGGTTTTGACGTGAAAAGGGAACATACATACATACATACATTCTTACTTTCGCTTATAAATATTATAGTAGAATAGGATAGGATAAGTGGTTTTTGCGTGATACGCTCACGAACAAACAAACAAACAGACAAATAGTCAACTAGTAGACTCAAAAAATACGTTATTCGGTGCGGCCGCAAGGGCCATTTTTGAGGCGTCAAAAGTAATGTTTCAAATATGTGGTTTATGTAATTTAAATGTGTTTTCTTCTTCTTTTGTAAATAGCTTTTGCTCTATTGAATATACACTTACTGACTTTGACTATTGTTATAAGGTCATTATGTTATTTGGGTCTACAATTCAGAGATCCAAACATTTGTCTAAAATTTCACACGAACCACGTTTGCGAGGCTAGGCGGCACTAACATAGACGGGTTGATTGAACCGGGAGGGGGCCGTATGGACTCAGTGGATTCACCGGAAATGGAACAATGTGGCCATGTGAGCAACGGTGAAGGAAAACATCGTGAGGCAACCCTCGGCTCGGTCAGCTTTAGACGTATTTATTATCTTCTTTCCGCTGCGTATAAGCCGACCTAGCTGAGAGGATGGTATTGGTTCTGGGCGAGCCTATTACCACCTATCAATGTCCCAGACATTGCAGCCTCCGTGCCAAGTGATTTAAGACTACTTTTTTATTACGACCTCACCTAGGTGAATTAGCGTAGGTGATTTAATTGGAACAATCCCTACCGCACAGCATGAACACCTGACGCTGTATAAATTATCTATATAACGTATGTGAAAGGTCAATTTTGTATATTTTATATTTTTTACCCTGTGACTCACTGTGACAACTCAAAGATCCAACCATTTTTCTAAAATTTCATACGAACGATGCCACCACAGAATTATCTTCTTCTTTTTTCGGTGGAGCCCACGTAGTGGTAATAAAATGGACGGGTTGATAGGACCGCGAGTGGACCGTATGTGTATGGATAAAGTCAATGCACCGGAAATAGAAAAATGTAGATGCATTCGTGAAATTAATTTGTGTGTAAAGATAACAGGAAATTTTAAATGAGTACGACTAAGTTGCATAGTTTTTAAGAAATGTATAAAATGGTATCATTAGTTCCGCTATTGGAAGAGACGTCGTTGTTAGGGTTCTCCGACGACTATGAGCAAACATCATACACACTCAATAAATGTATGATGACACAGCAACCGGTGCGCGGGTCCAACTTCCACGTGACCGGTTTTTGGGGTTCCGGACCGTATCACTTTGTCTGTCTGTCACAAATGAATATCTTGCGAACTACTGATGCTATCGACTTGAAGTTTTAAACGGTTAAAGATAACGCTTTTTCTACTAATATAGAATATATGAAAATGTTGAAAAATATTCTTATTATGATTGCAAGGGGAGCGAATAGACCTAAAACATCGTGAAAAAGCTAAAATGCTTGTATTTCTGGACAAGCTAAATGTTTTAAGCTGTGTGCGCAAGGTGGCGTTCATATGTGCAAGGTGGCTCGCAGTCGAGATTTAAATAAAATTAGGGTAAACTCCGTCTAGTATTAAGAGATCTAAACATTTTTGTAAAATTTAATACGACGCTAAGTTACCTAGGTGGCAATAAAATGGGCGGGTTGATTGGACCGGTATGGATTCAGTGAATTTACAGGAATCTTAACAATGTAAATTCACTCTAGCATGACTTTATTGACTGATTTATCTGCGGTTTAATTCGTGAATTCTGTGGTGGCGTTCATATCTTGCCGTAGTCGATAAAATTGAGGTAAGCTGACGCCCAAACATTTGTTAAAAATGTAATACGACACCACGTTAGCTAGCTAGGTGGCAATAAAATGGGCGGGTTGATAGGGCGAGTGGGCCGGTATGGATTCAGTGGATTAACCGGAAATAGAATAATGTAAAGCGTGCTGAAGATTACAAGAGAATTCAAATTATTTATCTGCGGTCTATCCGACATATAACGTGGCTAAAGTGCCGGTTTTATATGGATAAGCTTAATGTTTCATTGGTGAGCGCTACGTGGCGTTCATATCTTGCCGCAGTCGAGATTTCATTAAAATTAAGGTTAGCTCCATCCACACCAGGACGCCCAAACATATTCTAAAATTTAATACAACGCCACATAACAGAAGCAATTCAAACACACAGAGACAACTACAAGTTGAGGCTTGAGAAATACCCAAATCAACTGGCGGGACAACTCCCATATCAGAAACTATATGCCGGCTCAAAAAGCGAAGGGACATCTTTGACCAGGAATAATAAAGGGTCTGCTTCAGTGGGAGCAGTGCCATAAACGCTTAACAGCACATAACTAATCTGTAGGTCTACCATGAGTTTTCACAATCTATATTCGCTAGCGACTGTAGTTAACAAAATGTATGAAAACTTGTACAGCGCCTCTAGCGGATAGTTTGGTACTAAAATACGCAGCAAACTATACTACAGCGACTGTAGTTTGGGCTTCATTTGCTTAGAACTTGGTACCATGAGTTACAAATCTGACAGATGTCAAAGTAACGTACTATTACTACTGTAGTAACGTCAGGCGATCTAACAGTGACAACTCATGGTAGACACACTGCTTATAGTCTAAACGACTGATTGCAAGATATAAATAAAAAAAAATACGACGCCACGTACGCAAGCTAGGTGGCGATAAAAAGGAGGGGTTGTTTGGGCGAGTGATCCGGTATGGATTCAGTGGATTTACCGGAAATAGAACAATGTAGAGCGATGCGTGAAATTGTTTTGTGGTTGAACACATGCTACTTACCTATCATTGAACGGTCGAGCTGTAATAATCCAATGTAGCATTGTCAGTTGTTTTCAATATTTTAGATTTTGATGCCGTGGTATGCCGGCAGTTGAATGTTGCCTCCCCTCTCTTGCCTGATACAGTATACAAGGGATACCTCCGGAAGATGGGCAGCAGCGTCTTTCCGTACTGCTCTTGCCAGTCAGCCTACCAAGCGTGGCGAGTGTGGCAACAACACCCTCATAACATTGGAGATCCACAA
This sequence comes from Pasiphila rectangulata, assembly GCA_963082625.1. Lineage (NCBI taxonomy): Eukaryota > Metazoa > Arthropoda > Insecta > Lepidoptera > Geometridae > Pasiphila > Pasiphila rectangulata. The sequence continues at coordinate 3,399,875 of OY720244.1, read as the reverse complement.
GGGAGGCTTGTGTCCAGCAGTAGACGTGGATAGCAGTCCTACGGCTGAGGTGATGATGATCAAAGATTTGAAATCTTTGATGATGATGAGTGCACCAATGCGTTTTTCTTTTTTGAAAAAAATTATATGCACAATTACCACGTGCTTTAACGGTGAACTAAAACATGGTGAAAAATCCCTGTTCCTTACATATAAAAGGTATATAATACAATATAATCTTTATAATTTTTTCATAACGGATTTGGAGATAATTGTATAAATATCTTTTCATCATTTCAGCCATAAAACGTCCACTGATGAACACAGGCCTCCCTCATGGATCTCCATGAGGGGTAGTTGCCATTCTCACCACGCTTGGCAGGCGGGTTGGTGAGCGAAGTATGGGATGTTGATACACGGATAGACGCTGCTGCCCATCTACCGGAGGTATCCCTTAACAGGCTCTTACTGCATCCATGGGCATGAGAGGAGGGGTATCATTCTACTGCCGGCACCCCACGGCATAATTAGTAAATATCTTTTATTGATTATTAATTTTTATTATTTATTGCAGCCCGCAATATGCTGAGTAAGGACCCTTTTGCAGCGACAAACCTGAAAAGGGATCTTGTCTTGATGGACGGGCAACACTGAAAGCTTGACTATGGGTCTTTTCATGATCCCATTTTTCGTCTTCAGCGAAACAGTCCTGGTTAGGCCGTCATCCCCTGGGTGAGTGTCCGTCACGCGGCCGAGAGCCCATTTTCCTGGTGGTAGGTTCTCGTCGTGGATCACTACTAGCTCTCCGACTTCGATATTTTTCTGCGGCTTCGTCCACTTTGTTCGGGCGGATAACTGAACTAGGTATTCCGATTTCCACTTCTTCCACAGGTCTTGGAATAGTTTTGAAGTTAAGTGCCATCTGGTTCTGGCGTCTACTTCCGTTTCTATTATGGTTGTCCCTGGTTTGCCAGACAAGAAATGAGCTGGCGTAAGAAAGTCGAGATCGTCAGGATCCTCTGTTAATGCGCATAAAGGACGAGAGTTAAGACAGGCTTCAATTTTCGCTAACAACGTAGTATATTCTTCGTATGTAAGCTTTTGCTGACCTATAACCCTTTTCAAATGGTGTTTCAGGCTACGTACTGCTCGTTCCCATAAACCGCCTGCATTTGTCCAGCTCGGAACGTTGAAGTGCCATTGTATGCCCATCTCGGCTACTTCGGTTAAAAAAATTCCGTTAAACGATTGCATGAGTTGGTCGTGTTCTTCCTTCAACATTCTGTTCGCTCCCACAAAGTTCGTGCCATTATCACTATAAATATGACGTGGGGCTCCTCTTCGAGATGCCATTCTGGCAAGTGCAGCCAGGAACGTTACGCTGGTCAGGTCTGACACGATTTCTAAATGTACGGCTTTCGTGACCATACAAATGAACACTGCTATGTAGCCCTTGGTGGTCTTTATTCCTCTACCCTTATTCGCCTTGACCTCGACGGTTCCTGTGTAATCCAAGCCACAGTGATGAAAAGCGTTCTCCGGATTGATCCTTGATTCTGGATAGTCTCCCATTAACTGGTTATGCCTCACAGGATTATGCCTTTTACATATGACGCATCTTCTTACGTGCATTTTGGTAGCAACGTAACCGCCAATAATCCAGTACTGCCGTCTGAGGTTTGCGAGTGTAAGGCGCGCTCCTCCGTGTAATGTTAATTGGTGAGCTTGCTCTATCAACAGTGTGGTTAGCCGATGGTTATGTGGCAGGATAATAGGATGCTTCTTATCAAAGCTTACGTTTGCGTTTCTCAAACGTCCTCCTGCTCGAATTATCCCTTCTTTATCCTTGAAAGGGTTAAGGTTGAGGATTTTGCTCTTTGCATGTACCTTGCCGCGTTTGTTTATAGAACTGATGTCGTCCGCAAATTGTTCTTGTTGCACATTTTTCATAATGAGCATTTTTGCGTGACGCAATTCTTGTAGTTCGAGGTAAGGTTGGCGAACTCGATTTTTGCAATTCGCCATTCGCATTATCCATGCAATGATGCGAATTATTTTTGTTATTGAGCTAAACTTTATTAATAAATCATTTATTATTTCAGAATGTTTTATCAGTACGGCGTTGTTAACAAATGAGGGTTTTAGCTCCAAAGTGGTTTCGTGCTTGGTTTGGTTTTCTTGGTCTATGTACTGAGATTGTAGCCATGAGGGTCCGTTCCACCACAAGCTATGGTTTTTCAGTTGTGTGACAGTTAACCCGCGGCTTGCGCAATCAGCCGGGTTCTCGCTGGTTTTAACGTATCGCCAATGTTCACCAGGTACTCTGTTTGTAATCGATGTTACACGATTCGCCACAAATGGTTTCCATCGTGCTGGGTCTCCTTGAATCCAGCCCAACACCGCGGTCGAATCGGTCCAGCAAAACGTATCTATTTGGTGATCAGCCAGACAAATTTGAACTTTATGCATCAGTTGCGTAAGAAGTTGAGCGCCCATTAGCTCTAGCCTTGGTATAGAAAGATTTTTGCTTAGCGGCCCTAACCTGGCTTTTCCTGCTACTATGTTAACCGATATTTTGTCCGGTTCGGTTATTTTGCAGTATATTACGCATGCGTAAGCTTTGTTGGACGCGTCACAGAACCCATGCAATTCAATTTTTTGCTTTTCTTCTATTTCAAGCCATCTATTTATCTCAATTTGGTTTATCATTTCCAGTTCTTGTTTTACAATGGCCCACTCCGAATTGATTTCTTCCGGTAATTTTTCGTCCCAGCCTAGATTTAAAAGCCACACGTTCTGAAATAGGATTTTCATGGTTGTGCTAAGGGGTGTAAGCCACCCCATGGGGTCAAATAACTTGGAAATGTCTGATAGGAGAGATCTTTTGGTAGCTATTTTTGGTGACTCCGACGCTATTTTCGATGTGAAACTGAAGCAATCCTTTTTCGGGTTCCAACCAAGTCCCAGTGTTTTCGTAGAGTCGGTTTGCTTGAACTCGTAAGTTAAAAGGTTGCTTTGACTTTCATCTAAGTCGGCTAAAAGCTCTGGTTTGTTGGAAGCCCATTTTCTTAGATTGAAGCCCCCCCGGTGTAACAATTCTATTAGATCGGATTTCAGCTGGTTTGCTTTTTCCATAGTATTATGGCCTCCACAGTAGTCATCCATGTAAAGGCATTCCTCTAATTCTTTTGCTGCTTCCGGGAAGTTGTTTCTTTCATCTTTAGCTAGTTGTTTTAAGCACATCATTGCTAAAAAACCAGCTGGTTTAGTCCCGTAGGACAACGTGGTTAGCGTGAAGGATCTAATGTCGTGGTTAGCATCTCGCCAAATTATTTTTTGGTAGTTCTGGTCGTCTTCGTGTACCATGATCATTCGGTACATCTTCTCGACATCAGACGTGAAAGCATACTTGAATTGTCTCCATCTCAAAATAAGCTTCTGAAGGTCCTTTTGTATGTTCGGACCCTTGTACATAATGTCGTTTAGGCTGTACCCAGTAGATGATCTTGCTGAGGCATTGAAAACAACCCTCACCTTGGTGGTTGTTGATTCAGCCCGAGTGACTGCATGGTGTGGTAAGTAGCACCCGGACATTGGTTTATGGTCATTGGTTGTTAATTTCATGTGGTTTAGGTTTAAATAATCATTCATGAATTTGTGATATTCATCCTGGAGATCCTTATTTTTCTCTAATTTTCTTTCCAGGTTTCTAAACTGAGCTATGGCCTGTGGTTGCGTAGCCCCTAACTTATCTTTTAGAGCTGGTTTAAATGGTAGACGCACTTCGTATCTTCCATCTGCGCGTCTCTTCGTGGTATTTATAAAATATTGAAGACACTCGTGATCATCGTTTGACATATCGATGTCCTGGCTAATGTCCTCATTTTCCCAGAATTTTAATAAATCTTCTGTATTGTTGAGAACGACATTACAGTGGTAGTGAGGTTTAGTGGTTCCGCAAAGCAACCATCCTAATTGAGTCTGCTGGGCTAATGGTTGGTCGTCCTTGTCTCCCCGCAGAATGCCCCCCAACATTATCTTGCTGTAGACATCGGCTCCGAGGAGTAGATCGACTGGTCGGCTCACGTTATACTTAGGATCAGCCAACTGTAATCCTTTAATGTGATTCCATGATGTTGGTGTGGTAAACGAGTTGTTAGGTAACTTTTTGATCAAGTTATTCATAATAACTACACTAGTGCAGAGGGAAAAATCGCTGTGGTTTGACTGCAGGGTGATGTCCATGAAGCCCTTCGCGTTGTTTTCCTTTTCTCCGACGCCAAATATCTGACCACTGAATTGAGATCTTTTTAAACCTAGTACTTGAGCTGCCTTTTCATTTATCAATGACAACTGTGAGCCTTGGTCGACTAGAGCTCTCATCTCATGCTGTATCCCATTTGCTCCCGTGATCCTGATCACGGCGGTAGCTAGGAGTATCTCGGATGCATCATCCCACGAAGCATTAGATGACCTCGTTGAACTTTCCTTGGTTACTACGCTCGCTTTCTGGGTAACTGTGTCAGAATTATTTGACGCGCTTGTACTTTGGTCGCCTACCAATGCGTCATGAAGTAGCGTGTTGTGCGATTTTAAACATTTGCGACATCGCTTTTTTGATTGGCATTGTTTCTTGGAATGACCGAATAGGCAATTGTCGCAATAGTCTAATTGTTTAATTTTTTGCAATTTTTCTTTGGTAGTCATGTTTAAAAATTGAGGGCACTTCCACAACCCGTGTTCTTCGTTGCACAATATGCAGGTTGATGAACGCGACACATGGAGAGTATTTGCGCTAGATATGGTTGTCTCTTTAAAATTAGAGTTAGCTTTGCGATTATGAAAACCCTTTTTATTTTCATTTGCATTATTTTTCGATGTGGTTGGTTTTTGGCTAGCGAGTCCTTGTTTACGACGGGAAGCCTCCAATGCGGTAAATTTCATCTCCAAGTAGTCCAGGAACTCCTGTAAAGAGGGTAGCTCTCTGGGCTTTTTGATGGACTCTACATATTCTGTGAAGCTTTCATCGTCTAACTTTTGAGCCAGTAGGTGTACTAAGAGCGGATCCCACGTAGTAATATCGACTCCAAGGTTGGTAATGGCATGTAGCGTTTCCTTTGCCACGTCGTGCAGCTTCTTGATGCTAGGAAGTGACTGCTGTGGCATGTTTGGAATTCCAAGAAGCGTGTTGATATGGGTGGTGAAAATCAGTTTTTTGTTCCCATAACGATGATTTAGGATTTCCCAACAAACCTGGTAGTTCTCTGAGCTTATCTGTAGATGGTGAATCAGACGCTCCGCTTCTCCAGTCACTTTGCCTTTTAAAAATTGCATTTTTTGCGCGCTGGACAGTGATGGATTTTTGTCGATCGCCTCTATGAATAGATCCTTAAACGAAACCCAGCAGTTATAAGAACCGTTGAAAACAGGGATACTCATCTGAGGAGCTGAGCTTTCTCTGTGCTTTACAGACCACATCTTCGTGTTTATTTTTTCGATCAGCTCGTTGTAACTCTCCTCCTGTATACAGAACTCTACCTGGTATTCGGATTCGTCGCCTCCATTCTCAGCTTCTATTTCCCAGTGTAGCTTGTCGATGTCACTCCATCGGCTTTCCAAAGATTTTAATGCGTTTTCGAACTGCCACTTGTTCTCAAACTTATCAATCTGTGTTTTACCTACAGTTCTCTCAAGCGCTTTGAAATTAATTCTCTGTTTTTTGATGAGACTATGTAGGTTGGATGACGGAACACTCACACTTTGTGGGATTTCCTCGTACTGAGATGAGGTACCTGGTCGCATCTGCGCTGCCTCCGTGTCGATCTTGCGATGAACAATGCTAGGCTGGTTAGCACTGGTACCAGGCGATGGTTGCGGCTCCGATGCTGGTCCCTGGGGGCTAAGACCTAACTGCTGCGTCTTGCTTAACTGGTCTATGGTTCTCTCCACAATTGATTTGAGAGACTGATAAACTCCACTCGTTATAGCGAAACACCCTTTCTCAAAGTAGATATGGTCTCTAGTTGACTCGCACAATTTGTTATGGTTCGCAAGATAGTTTTGCCAATAGGCTTCGATAACCTCAAGCTTTCGCCTATATGCGGTAAGGGTTTTCCTATCCGCCCCTTCTTTCTTGGTATTAATAAGCAATCTATTCAGAGCTTCGTAGATCTCTGTCTGGTTGATGAACAGAGTATCAGCATCCATTATTGTAGATTGGTATTATGGTAGGGCAAATACGCAAAGTAATAATTGGATATCTCTGACCTTGTTTGCTGCAAACCTGCGTCAATTCCTTATCACTGCAATCCTTTAGTATTGACACTGTATTTAAGCACTGGTTATGGTTCAATAGTTCAAAGACCTTTTGTAAAGAGGTACTTTTCACTAATTTAAATCTCGAAGGACCATGAAAAGGGTTATAGGTCAGCAAAAGCTTACATACGAAGAATATACTACGTTGTTAGCGAAAATTGAAGCCTGTCTTAACTCTCGTCCTTTATGCGCATTAACAGAGGATCCTGACGATCTCGACTTTCTTACGCCAGCTCATTTCTTGTCTGGCAAACCAGGGACAACCATAATAGAAACGGAAGTAGACGCCAGAACCAGATGGCACTTAACTTCAAAACTATTCCAAGACCTGTGGAAGAAGTGGAAATCGGAATACCTAGTTCAGTTATCCGCCCGAACAAAGTGGACGAAGCCGCAGAAAAATATCGAAGTCGGAGAGCTAGTAGTGATCCACGACGAGAACCTACCACCAGGAAAATGGGCTCTCGGCCGCGTGACGGACACTCACCCAGGGGATGACGGCCTAACCAGGACTGTTTCGCTGAAGACGAAAAATGGGATCATGAAAAGACCCATAGTCAAGCTTTCAGTGTTGCCCGTCCATCAAGACAAGATCCCTTTTCATGGTCCTTCGAACCGGATTTAAGGACAATTGCCTATTCGGTCATTCCAAGAAACAATGCCAATCAAAAAAGCGATGTCGCAAATGTTTAAAATCGCACAACACGCTACTTCATGACGCATTGGTGGGCGACCAAAGTACAAGCGCGTCAAATAATTCTGACACAGTTACCCAGAAAGCGAGCGTAGTAACCAAGGAAAGTTCAACGAGGTCATCTAATGCTTCGTGGGATGATGCATCCGAGATACTCCTAGCTACCGCCGTGATCAGGATCACGGGAGCAAATGGGATACAGCATGAGATGAGAGCTCTAGTCGACCAAGGCTCACAGTTGTCATTGATAAATGAAAAGGCAGCTCAAGTACTAGGTTTAAAAAGATCTCAATTCAGTGGTCAGATATTTGGCGTCGGAGAAAAGGAAAACAACGCGAAGGGCTTCATGGACATCACCCTGCAGTCAAACCACAGCGATTTTTCCCTCTGCACTAGTGTAGTTATTATGAATAACTTGATCAAAAAGTTACCTAACAACTCGTTTACCACACCAACATCATGGAATCACATTAAAGGATTACAGTTGGCTGATCCTAAGTATAACGTGAGCCGACCAGTCGATCTACTCCTCGGAGCCGATGTCTACAGCAAGATAATGTTGGGGGGCATTCTGCGGGGAGACAAGGACGACCAACCATTAGCCCAGCAGACTCAATTAGGATGGCTGCTTTGCGGAACCACTAAACCTCACTACCACTGTAATGTCGTTCTCAACAATACAGAAGATTTATTAAAATTCTGGGAAAATGAGGACATTAGCCAGGACATCGATATGTCAAACGATGACCACGAGTGTCTTCAATATTTTATAAATACCACGAAGAGACGCGCAGATGGAAGATACGAAGTGCGTCTACCATTTAAACCAGCTCTAAAAGATAAGTTAGGGGCTACGCAACCACAGGCCATAGCTCAGTTTAGAAACCTGGAAAGAAAATTAGAGAAAAATAAGGATCTCCAGGATGAATATCACAAATTCATGAATGATTATTTAAACCTAAACCACATGAAATTAACAACCAATGACCATAAACCAATGTCCGGGTGCTACTTACCACACCATGCAGTCACTCGGGCTGAATCAACAACCACCAAGGTGAGGGTTGTTTTCAATGCCTCAGCAAGATCATCTACTGGGTACAGCCTAAACGACATTATGTACAAGGGTCCGAACATACAAAAGGACCTTCAGAAGCTTATTTTGAGATGGAGACAATTCAAGTATGCTTTCACATCTGATGTCGAGAAGATGTACCGAATGATCATGGTACACGAAGACGACCAGAACTACCAAAAAATAATTTGGCGAGATGCTAACCACGATATTAGATCCTTCACGCTAACCACGTTGTCCTACGGGACTAAACCAGCTGGTTTTTTAGCAATGATGTGCTTAAAACAACTAGCGAAAGATGAAAGAAACAACTTCCCGGAGGCAGCAAAAGAATTAGAGGAATGCCTTTACATGGATGACTACTGTGGAGGCCATAATACTATGGAAAAAGCAAACCAGCTGAAATCCGATCTAATAGAGTTGTTACACCGGGGGGGGTTCAATCTAAGAAAATGGGCTTCCAACAAACCAGAGCTTTTAGCCGACTTAGATGAAAGTCAAAGCAACCTTTTAACTTACGAGTTCAAACAACCAGATACGAAACCAAAACCAGTAACCAATGTACCACAACCAAAAGGAAGAGCGAGAACCAAAATGGCAACAATAGCTACAGTATTGCTTAGCCTTATGATGTTAGTAACACCTACCTACGGTCTTCACGAAATAAAGGAGTTACCAAACAACCAAACACTGTACTTTGACCCCATATCAAAGATTCAACTCATAAGAGACAAGTGGACTTTAGTCGTTTACTACAATATGGGACCATATTGGACAGGTATAGAAACCTACGCAAAAATATCGAGCTATCTAGATAAATTATGCGCTACCATACAACAGCAATCTCATTGTAAAACGATAGTACAACAAGCCCGACACGACTATCAAGAGTTAGAGTATTACAATGAACTTTTGTTAACACAGCACTTTGACGTCTACGCCAGACACCGACGTTTTGTCACGCAGACAGAGCGGCGCCGGCGCGGCCTTATCGATGGTATCGGATATCTCGCAAACGACTTGTTCGGTGTGTTGGACTCCCGTTTTGCTGATCAGTATGTGAAGGACATTGAGACTATACATCGAAATGAGAAACATCTGGCAAATATGTGGAAAAACCAGACTTCCATAATCGAAGCGGAGTTCAACCTCATAAAGAAAATGGAAAATACCATCGACAGGCAACACAAGCTGGTAAATAAAAAATTAATGGAATTGCAAGACAACACCAGTGTCCTACAGCGTGAAATTCAAAACATCTCATACATCCAGGACTTCACGCTGTCAGCGATGGCCGGAAATAGTTTACTGCATAGTTTAAGACGTCTCCAAAACACACTGCTTGACACAATTACTGACGTTTACCATGGGCAAATAAGCATGCACTTGCTCACACCAAATCAGCTCAAACATGAGCTACAAACCATAAACGGTCAGATGCCTGGCGAACTTATACTACCAATCAACAACATCGAGACAGAATTTCAGTATATCTATAAACTACTAAAGGTCAAAGCCAGAGCGACACAAAAATACGTCATCATCGAAATCACTTTCCCACTCATTGGAAGAGAAACCTACCAGTTGTACAAATTGATACCAATTCCGCACCAAATAAATACCAGCATGATAGACATAATACCAATATCGGAATACGTGGCAGTTAATCTTGAAAATGATGCCCACTTCTCCATAACCACAAACGAGTTGTCAGCCTGTCTTCACCATAAAACGGCGTACATGTGCCAAGTGCTCAAACCAATAAGACATATTAAAAAGGACGAAGATTTCTGCGAAATGAACACGTCAACCAATAAATGTAAATATACAAAAAACACCTGCTCGGAGAGATGGGTCGAATTACATTCACCGTCACAACACTTATACTTTTGTTGCGATATTTACACAATAAAAATCATATGTGACGATCGAGTTACGATTCGTCAGCTAAGCCGAGCCGGGGTCATTGGTATGAGCCAAGATTGCATAATCAAGGGCAAGGATTTTGCAGTCTACTCAATACGTCACCAGTCCAACCAAATAAACATTACTCCGGCCATTCACATGCCTGAGTTTGACCAAATCAACCACTTAGTAAACATACAACTGCCCGACGTAGGCTCAACAACATACCACGATGACTACCTTAACGCAAGCTTGACTCGTATAGGAGAGTCCATCCAAAATCTTAAAAACAGCAACGTGGAAATGGATGACTTTTCATATCACGACGTGCACCACTACGCGCTTGGCTACGTGATACTAGTATGCCTAGTGATTGCATCCTTAGTTTGGATGTGGAGGAGCGGACGATGCTGCCGGCGTCAGAAACCTGCTTCGGAGCACCGCAGCGGCCGCTGCTCGCGGGATGCTGAGGCGGCGACCCCGCCACCTCAAAGACCTCGGCGTCGACGCGGAAGTCACCAACACCATGAACCAGCTGAAACTTCCGCTCCGCCGAGGCCCACCAGTGCACCACCGCCACCACCGAGCGATGTGATTATTAGTGCTAGTGATCTTTATAAACAGTATAGTGCTAGTGATCAGTGTGAAAAACAACGAATCCGATTTGAGCTCAATGACTATGCCAAGCGTTGGCCTAATAGAGCTAGCGCGGACAATAACGGCGCGATTGACCAGAGGCAAACGGATCGTGGACTTGCGAATGACGGTTTTGAGATGGACGAAACAGTTTTATAAGACTTTATACGTTTTAAGGGACCATTTAATTATAATTATCTTTACTTTTAATAATGTGAATGCTTTATTTATAAGTTAGAGATAAGTAACTATTGTGCTTTTCATTTTTTTGCTTTTTTACCAATATTTACATGTTTTACTTATTTTACAGCTATGATGTTTAAAGTGTACCATAATCACTCACTAAGTCACAGCATCTTCATCTTGTTCTCGGGAATATGTTCGAGTTAATATCGAACACGCAGCAATTGTGCAATATAGCTGCGTTAGCAGCTAAGCGCACCTTTGCTCGCGTTTACCTAAATTCGACAGTTCGCGACTTGACATACCACCGAGAGCGCGGGCTCACCATTACCATTACCATTAACCATTTAGTTTTACCATTAATTCAGTCGGTTTAAGTGATTTCTTAATATATTTCATTTATTCGCGGATTGACTTTTACTTCAACCATAAACTCAAAAGGGTCTTGGATTTGGAGAACCACTCAAGACAAGATCCCTTTACAAAACCTATATCATAACTTTTTTAAACCTATATGTAATGTTTGTTTTGTAGTTGCAAATAAATGATTATCTATCTACCTTTCCTGTTCCTTTCCTGACTAATAGCCGACTAAGCTGGGAGGATGGTATAGGTGCTGGGCAAGCCTAATCCATCTAACACCGTCGCAGGTACTGCAATTTCTCGTTCAGCATGAACACCAGGTGCTGACGCTGTATAAATCGACCAATCATAATACGGCTATTAGGTTTCATGTTTTTATGTTGTTTGGTCGTAGTTTTGATTCATTTTTTATTTGCAACAGTTACTATCCAGTATACATTTTTGGTTTATTCACTTTAGTTTAGTCATTACTTACATTATTACTTTATTATTCCAAAAAACAAAATACAGTTTACTAAATTAACACTGTAAACCCTAGTGGGTTTGTTTCGAGTGCTAAGTACATTCCTCGTTAACATACAACAAATAGCTTACTGAGGTACAAAATAAATGCGTAAGTAAATGCAGGTACGTACATATCCAGTTGCTAAAAAAGGCATGTAGATACTGTACCCACTTCTTTTCTAATAGGGCAAGTTTACAATAAAGTTATTATGTAGAACACTTAAAATAAAATAATAGTAACAAAGTTATAAGTAGATAAAATATATCGATAACAGTATACTTACAGTTAGATAACAGTTTACTTATTTGAATAATTAATGTGGTGTTTTTATCCAAAGTGGATTTGTTTTGAAAACAATTGCCATGGATAGAATACGATTGAGTTATTTAATCCAGTGTTGAGATAACAATTATTTATCACATTCTGATTTAATAAATTACCTACTTTAAGAACTAAGCCATCCTGTTCTATTTAATTTTATTCATCGTGTTGCCTTCTGTGACGTCACCAAACGGCTCAGTCGGGAGACCAGCGTTGGTTAACATAGCCAACATTAAGCTGAGACTGAGACCTTTTTGTGACTCAAGCATGGCTCCATTATTTTTGTCTTTTTTTTGTATGTACCTAATCAATGGTTTCTATGCTTGTTGTCACAATTAAAGAAATTATCTATCTATCTTATCTACCTACCTTGTAAAAATCCCATGGGACAAAGCGATCATTTTACCAAAGATTGATACAATGCACTGCTGTGCTAAAAGGACAGTTTGTTTGAAAGAATGACGATTGTTCAAGGTTAATAAAATGGCTTCACTTCCTTTGCGTTTACTTACGATTCTGTGTCATATACTTCTTTCAAAAGAGCTAATACTTTTTCGCTTAGTCTCCCTTGGAGTTTTATAATTTTCGTAAGATTTTTTTTTATTTTTTGTTGATATAAGGCTGTTTGTTCAGCCAAACATTTGAAACATTAACTTCTTTGTGATGATTAAAGATGTACAGATTTTGTATTTTCAACTTATTTACGACTTTTTAACGCGAAACGGTCTAAGCCTCTGTTACCATATAGGTGTTACGAAAGGTCTCAGAGAAAAGTTCGACAAGTTGCGAAGTAACTTGGAACTCTTTCACATGGCGTAAGGACTTCGCTACTTATATCCGGATCGACGCCTTGTGAACGGAAATGTAAGGAAACGTCACTTTTGTCCTTTTAATTTTGTTTTTTTTTGGGTTGTTTTTGTTTGGGAGTAAGGGGTTGTGACTGATATCTTTACATTTATGGGTTATTTCATGAACCTTTTTCTTGTGAAAAATCAATGGCAATGATATAAAATTGATGATAGGTTTGGCATCTTTTTAAATAGTCTTATTTTATATATAATTTAAAGGGAATAATCAGGTATTAATTAGTTTCAAAATACAGGATTCTGTCACCTACTTATTATATTTTCACGACGTTTTCCTTTTTAGGGTTTCGTATCGAGGGTAAAAACGGAATCACAATTCATGAGATACTGCCTGCTGACTGACAGACGGACAGTCTTAGACTCTGCAAAAACAGCCAGAGCCGGGATAAATATCTCCCGAAAAATCACAAACATTTTTGTCCCGTGGCGAAAATCAAACCCAGATCGTATCAGTCGGCTATATGACCAACTGAGCCACGGATGCCGTCAGTATTGGTACAGGAAACAAATAAAATCGTTTTAGGTAGGAACAGCTTCCTCCTCTCTTTGACTCTTATCAAAGCGTTCTCTATAATTCATTATGATATAATAAAATGCAATAAAACTAAATATTTTTATTTTTATTGCCTTTTATTGTCATGGATTTCCGCAAAGTAACGCCTGATTCCATCAATTAAATTATGATATAGTTTTTCGGCCAAGTATCTACTTTCGTAGTGTACTCGTCGTACAAAGTTTCCTAGATAAGTGTCGTCAATAAGTTATCACGTTTACTAGGCGAAGCGCTGTTAGCTAGCGACGACACCTGCGCATTTGTAATGCATCTGGAGCGCACGCCTCAAGGAATAAGCTTATGCAGTTTTAACCTAGACTTCTAAAAAATATCATATTAGGGGGCGAAGCCTCCTATTATGCATAGTGCTGTCTGTATGTACATATGTGCACACTTAACACGTGATTTAACGGTGAAGGAAACATCGTGAGGAAACCCGCGGCTTAGTTAGCTTCAGACGTATTGACCTGTTCTTTCCTCTGAATAATAGCTGACTAAGCTGAGAGAATGGTTTAGGTGCTGGGAAAGCCTAACAATGTCCCAGGCATTAGGTACTAGTTGCTAACGCTGTATAAATCATCTATAATAGATGCAAAGGCCTTCCTTTTTTTTGTCTGTCTGTCTGTCTGTGCATGACACGATTACAACCGAACGCGTCGACCAATTTACATGATACCTTTTTTGTTAGCACTGTCTTAATGAGAGAAGGGTACTGATTGATTTTGGTGATCCTAGTCACAGGGACCGAAGTTATTGTGACCTCAAAAGGTCACCAAAGGTCAAAAATTGTATTTTTCGGAAAACTTCGCCCCCTTTTCTGGTACCCCCGTACCAATGCTTGTTGCATGGTTACCAGATCTGCACTGACATCCCGCATTGGGGTGTATTGATAATTGTCCCCCGAGGTGCTGCCTACCCTAACCTAACCACAAAAAACAAATATCTTTGGTAAGAGTAGATCCGCTGTCATCTAAGGACTTACTATGCACCCAAACTAGCTACCAATTGAGGCACGAACAAGCCCACGTTCTTACACAGGGAAGTTCAGCAGCCATCGTATCAACGTTACGGCGTGTTGCCGGCTTCTTACTGACTAGCATTTGCATCCTAGCACATACAGCGTAATTGGTAATTGCAAAAAAACGGAGTCAGAAAAATACCTACAAAAGCTGCTTTAACAGCTATAAAGAGTATCGATGAACGTTTTATTTTTTTAAGTCATACTGATAGTCAAGTTTATGAGCGGTGAAGAGATAATGATTTGGGTAAAAAGGGTCACCTGGAAATTTTCTGCAAGTTTTGAATATTTTAACTTTTTTTGAATTTGAACTTTGCCACCGAATTTGTCGCTCGCGCAGCCATATTTCAAAATGATGGCACTCGTTTTTGGGGTTCCGTACCCAAGGCGTAATAACGGGACCCTATTACTAAGACTCCGCTGTCTGTCACCAGGCTGTATCTCATGCACCATGATCGTTAGACAGTTGAAATTTTCACAGATCATGTATTTCTGTAGTCGCTATAACAACATATTCTAAAATCAGAATAAAATAAATATTTAAGCGCCCATACAACAAACGTGATTTTTTTGCTCTATATTTATAACGGCAACAGGTAGACGCTTGAAATATTAACAGAATAATTAATTGTATATTCATTTTAAAAATAAATAAGTTACTGTTACTGTCAGCCCGAATCATCCCATTGTTGGGCAAAGGCAATTAATTAAAATAAAATAAATTAAGGGGGCTCCCATACAACAGACGTGATTTTTTTGCTGCTTTTTCTCGATGATACGGTACCCCTCGTGCGCGAGTTCGACTCTCACTTTTTTATTTTCTTTTTTTTCTTTTTTTCGACTCATTTTATGATTTTATAGTATTGTTAAACTACAAAATGATGGTACTCTATTAGTACCATCATTTTGTAACACTAACAGTTTTCAGCTAAAAGCACGTAATCGTTTGCTAGCACATACCGGGGTTATACAGTTTGGGAAATGTGTTTATTATTTTACAACTTTTTTATTACGCATTTTTGTAGTTGTTTTAATCGTCTGCTTTGTATTGTATTGCTACTTTTTGTTACACAGTCACATTACTGTGCATTTACATAGATGAAAATATCCACAATCTATTATCAGATACCTAAAGTTTCTTTGCGCCCAGTGATAAATTCTTGTGCTGCTATGAACATCAGACTTATTGGTGGAAAGGCACCAGATGCGAAAATCAAATGGTCTTATTTGGAAGTCGCAAGCTGTGAAAATCAAACCATTGATGGCTTTGACGCACTAACCCACAATTCTAATTGAAAGTTCCCTTGGTTTTACTTGACCAAAAGGCCTTTCTATTTCTAAGTATTAACTGGGATGAAACTAACTGCCAATAACAACCAATGCCAGTAACAATAAAATATAACAAAAAGCAATAAATGAGGGTAGTTCAACAGACGCCTTCGCTTTGCTGCGGTACCTCCAACACGTCAGTCTTCCCGGGACCATGGCTTGTGCATCTCAGATAAAACGTTGGGAAATAACAAAGATAATTTACACGGCGATAAATACCCGGCAATGTCTTGTGATCGCGAAAGTTTAAAAAAGACAATAACAAAAAGCAGCGACCAAATTAAACAATTTAGCTCTCTATTGTCAAGAGGTTCTCCAGCCATTTCTTTGAAAATATCAAGCAATATTTCACACTTGTAAAAAGAAGATGAAATTCTGCACAAATTGTGTGCAATTAAGCATCGGAGTGGTGGACTGGGCCGAGTTAATTGCAACTGGAAATATGGTAAACTCGGTCCCTCGTAAACATTATTAGAGCTTTTTGCAGGGCTCCTTGGGGCCGATGTTAAAACGTTATTAAAACATTTTAGACCGATGTGTTTCATGTTAAATCTAAACTATTAGTTTACTTCTTGGTCTTGTTGTGTAATGTGCCTTCTTCTCTGTAAAGAGGTTTCCTGACCCCTTTTTTGATTTTTCTTTCTGTATCAATTATATCTGTACTAACTAGACTTGATCAGAAGATTTTAAATTTGTTTCCCTTTAAAAATTGGCATAATTGTTTATGTATTAGAATCATCCCTTTTTATTTATATTTTTTGCATATAGATTCAAATATCCGCTTGTTCACGTTTGATACGTAGTTTTAGGCCACTATGGATAATCATTATTGTCAAATCCGGTCTCCCGAGATACAAGCTGACGCCTCGTTCGGGAACCACTACTAATAAGTTATTGTAGCACAAGTACAACAATTATAAAAAAAAATGTTTATATGCGGGTATTTTTTAATTCTTTAACAGTAAAACAACATTACAGCATAGCGTACGATACGTTAAATCTAAAAATGCTAATAGTTTTAAATTAGCATTGGAAGGCATATTAAGCATAATATTAAGACATATGTTGTAACAATGAATAGAAGTGGAAGAGTGAGGTTTCTTGTTCGCTTCTTTCCCTCACAAAGAAAAAAAAGTTTCTAAAGCGAACGAATTCAATTATTTGCTTCATTCGACCTAAATGTGTTTTCCTGTTAGTGGACTATAACTATGATTCTTATTATTTTGTGTATTTTTTGTTAAATTTTAAGTGTCAAGTCTGTTGGAAAACCAAATAAATAAAATAAAAATTAAATAAATGTGCCTTGTTCTTCTTTTCTAAATTGACTTTTCTATGTGGCTTTTTGCTCTATTGAATAAACACTTATTGACTGACTTTGGCACAGTAGGTAAATAAATAAACACAGCAAATATTAAATAAAAGATCAATTATAATTCATAAGAACAAAACAGATATAATGGATTTTGATGATTCTTTTTTATAAGGTAGGTCATGTTGCAGGGGTGTCAAAACTCGATTCTGGTGATGGAATTCATAAGGATTTAAATTATTGTAATAGTAGACATTTGAGTCCTTCAAGGTATAGTTTGATGCCCCAAACTAAACCTTGCTGTTGGGTTTTTTGTTATATTATAATTGCACCTCATGATGGAATCCAATATAAATCGAGGGAAATAGGCGTACCTAAAGCAGTTTGAGTTTTTTTAGCAACAAGGATTTGACAGTGGAAGTAGGTTTTTTTAATTAAAGAATTATCTTGTTTTGTTTTATCGCTCCTCAGAATACGGACTGCAATTATACAAGATTAACCTGAATAGACAGAGCCGCGTAGAGATTATCCAACAGGACTCGCTAAGACCCTCTACACACTAATAAATGGTGTACGTGTCTGTGTGAACGAGCCTTAAGTTTGCTAACGTCCTATTATATCCTATTACGTCCTATATATTTGCTTCGGATTAGCAAGATTGTAGAGAATTGAAGAGTCAAGAGAGAAAGTTTGAAGTGATGTTTGTTCAAATTGTTTAGACATTGTTCCAGGGAGCTTGTTTTGTTACTGGAGCAATTTTGATGGGTGTTTGAAGATGTTTACTGCTGATTTAAATGTGAACCACTTTTAACTACGTTGAAATCTTCTATCTATCACATCTGCCAGTGAATTACTGCTGCGTAACTGCTGCGTACGAGTTACTGCTGCGTAAAGGCTCTTAAATTTAAAATTTAAGCACCCCCCAAATATAACAATAGTTTACAAACGGCTGAACCACCGCTAAAAAACTTGCTTTTAAGAGAAAAAGCTCATGCAAATCGGTTAGCGCGTCTAAGAACAGCTGTTCCACAGGCAGACAGACACACACTCACACACAGACAGTCAAACTTATAACACCTCTTTTTGCAGTGGGGTAAAAATTAAAATTAATCAAGTGGCAGACGTCGGAGTTGCACCTCAGAGTGTGTTGGCGTAACTAAGGATTTAATCTATGGATTACGCTACGGCGTCACGAAGAGCATGGATTATGATATAATCCATGCTCTTCATGACGCCGTAGCGCCTGGCATATGATTGGATGGATTAATAACTTAGGTAAAACAGGTGAGCCAGCCACGTTTACCTGTTTTACCTTAGTTTGTAATTGTTATAATGATTAACACATAGATTGAAATCATTAGATGCACCCTGACACCAATTATTGTGGCATTTATATGTGTGTTAACAATAATGCCGATGCACTCACACTGGTTTTGCCAATAAACCAAACTGTTATTGTTACCATTTATTGTGCAATTATGTTGCACGAACTTTCGTAACAAAAATAACACACATCCGACTAACACTGTGTTTAAAGGTACACTAATTCTAAATGGGTGATCTCACTCATTTCGTGTGGAAACAAAACAGTGCGGTCTCATTACGGTAAGGGCGTATCTAACGATTTCAATCTTTGGATTACCACACTGGATCAGGGAAATAAAAATCAAAAGTCTACGATTCCGGTGGAGTTTAAACCGGCGTTGGTCAAATCTTGACATTTCCTAAAGCAGTAGCAGTAGCATTAGCAGTAGCAGTAGTAGTAGCAGTAGCAGTAGTAGTAGCAGTAGCAGTTGTAGTAGTAGTAGAGTAGTAGGGTGGTACAAAGTTCTTCAGGACAGCTAAATAAGAGTAAATCTTTATACACAGCTTCGTAATTAATCCTATGAACAAATGAATCAGACCAGATAATTACGGCCATAATATCGTAAACGGATTCCGCCCAAGATGAGCTGTGGGCGGGAAGTGACCGCCCCGGGCCGGACCAATTTGTAATATGAGTGATTTGAGTTATTAGCACTGCATGCGGTGGAACGTTATACAGGGTGTATCTAGGTCAACCTCATTGATCAGACGGTTAAGTGTAGCACTAGTTTGGTATACATAACTAGTGTGCAGCATTTGGCAGCGGTTGGTAGATGTCTCTTCTCTTCCAGCCGTAGGACATCCACTGCTGGACAAAGGCCTCCCTCGTTAATCACTAAAGTACTGATCATGAGAGGCTGTTGCCAAACTCACTACGCTTGGCAGGCGGGTTGGTGAGCGCAGTAAATATTTACTGCATCCACGGGCAAGAGAGGAGGGGCAACATTTTACAGCTGGCACCCTACGGCTAAATGATGGTAAATGTGTCCATGGTAATTTAATAATGTAGTTTTTAGTATGATGTTTTGTTTTAATCAATCATCATTCACCATTTTTGTCTATGGGTTGTCATTAAGTATCAAGTCATCTTTGTAGATGGCGTGCACTTCCGGATCCGTCAAAGCTTGGAGCATTCAAGTCACAGAACAGCTACCGAACGAACTACACGCGAATATCATATCGCGAAAGCTGACCGCTAAAAGGCCTCCTCAACAACGCGCGTGTATTATCTCCTGTGATCTTCAGCATTCCACCATCTAGTGACGTTCTGGAAAGTGAAAGTGTGGCAGTTTGCAGTCTAACGTACGTGATCGTGCATATTTTGGTGCTGGATGGTATCCTATATTCAATGGTGAACCTCTCCTAATTTTCGTAGTGGAACACGTCAGACCTGACGAAAGGTCTCCCCAGAGTAGCAAAGCCACCAGCTATTTCGGCTTTGGTGGAAACCAGGGATCGAACCAGGGACTTTTAGATGTTATTGGTGCCGAGAAATCCAAGGAAATTCCATTAAATATCGTTAATCGCCATCTTGTCTTTTGGTATTTCTGGGAAAAACGTGCCTTGGAATATCTATACTTATCGATCTATTCTTTAAGCTAAAAATTATAAGTTTTCTTTCGCATTCTAAGTTATTCCATTATCCATAGAAAATACCTATCCATAAAATTATGCAAAGTTCAGACTATCATCATCGAACAGGGATATATCGAAATCGTAGTGTATTTATCTGGGTGGATCCATTCGTATCTGCTAAATGATACCTCCAGAAGATGGCCAGCATCCGTAACGTCAATCAAATTGTGCAAACACTTATTATCGGTGCATAAATTATCCATCCATTCACGGTAAAACCAAATCGTATCTCCATTGCTACTCAGATATTTACACACATCATAAGTGGTGAATTTAATAACGAATTGACCCATGAACAATAACCTTTCGATCATTTACACCTTGCTAAATCGATTATCTTCGTTAACAAAACTTTTAAATGTATTCACCTACATCTTTCGCTTCATTACCAATTGTCGAAATCCTCATCAAGCAGATCGGAAAAAGTTTCTTAATAACGTGGAACGCCATCACGCTCTCATGCAAATCATCTCATAAAACACGTATACGATAAAGTTTCCTCACAGGAAATTTTGAACATTACGTCAAAAAGGTGTTATCTAAACCATTTGAAAACTAAATCCGTTTCTAGATGATCAAGGAGTGCTCAGGGTGGGCAGACGGCAGAATTTGTCGATCGAGATTAGAGTTTAAACAAAAGCACCCTGTCTTCTTACCGTCGGATCATCCATTGAGGCTCGTGATCATCAAATTCACTCATCGTAGCTACTTGCATCCGGGCACAAACACCACACATTTTTTGCTGCTTCAACAATTCTGGATCATCACAGCAAAATCGCATCTATATCGAGTAATCGGTGATCAGGTCTTAACGATTAAAGAGCTAACGACTCTTTTTGTACAAATCGAATCCATTTTAAACTCGAGGCCCCTAAGACACATCCTAAGTCGAAAGATTGTCTTCCTTAACTCCTAAATGGTTTTTAAATACCTATTCAACGATACCCCACAATGAAAATTGGAGAAATAGAAAGTTCGTCCTTCCGTTCGTCGGTCCTTAACCTTACGTGTATCGGAGGTATCCCAAATAATTTTAATTTTATAAAAAATATTTTATCATTATTTTATATATCAACGCAAAATTACATCTTTCTAGGACTTCTAGTCTCTTCATAAGCCGTAGACAGACAAAGCAAATCTATTATATACCTTGTTGTACCCCTAAAAAGGGTAAATTTAGGTTAATCTCGTTGTAGAACTATATACATACTCATACAACTAAAGAAATCCAAAGGCCACCCACAAAATAGTAGAAAAGTACTAAAAATATAAACAACAGTAAAAACCCCACGTAACTCTGCTTCGGAGAGGAGTTTGTGAGAAATTTTATTGATCATCTCCGTTCTTCCTCTCCCTGCTCCGCTCTAGTGTACAGGCAGCCTTACGTTTTTCATTAAAAAACTTTTATAATGTAACGTAAATGTATAATGAAGGTTTGTCTGACGCTGGGTGATGAAGTTTACCTATATGACGAAATTGTTCGCTTTATTTTGTTGATCAAAAACAAAACAAAAGCGAACAATTTCGTCATATAAATTTTATAAATAATTTGGATAAACTTGATACTTCCTATATTGAAATATGTGGTGTTTCCAAATATGCTTCCGTTAATGTATTTTCATAAGTGGGTTGGTGAAATTTTACTTCCTAGCTATTGGTAGCTGAAATAATATTCTTTTAAGTAAAGGTACTAATGATTCCTAATTTTTCAACAAAAAAAACTGACTTTAAATCCTCTGATAATGATGATGTATAGGAAGGTGCGACCATAAATATACCTACAGTTATACAACATACCTATCTTTCGTTATAAATTTGTAACATTGAAGAGTACTTAAACTTTCTGAATACAAATGCTTGATTTGTTTCTGAGAATACCAAAAAAGCGAAATAAATGCCTAAAACATATTCGAATCCTCATGGATCCCATCATCAGAATAATCTTTTGAAAAATAGAGCAATCTGAGAGTGTATTTTATCGAACCCATAAATCATTTTCCAAATTGTTTCATACATGACAAAGTACTGAGGTAACAAAGATATAAAAAAATAAAGACGACTTCAGAACCTCTTTCTATTTTTGAAGTAAAAAATATTGTTTATTTGGTAAAATTACGTTTAAAATGTAACTGAATATAAAACATTTTATGGTCCGCTTACCATCTTCAAAGAAATATGTTTATTGATATGAATCAATCAGTCATCGACCTTTGCGTCTATTTCAGGCGATTCAGGTAATGGCTGTGGTTTGGGTGTTGGTGCATTTTTTGAAATGACCAAACAATCCTATCCTTAGCCATGGCATGCCATTCTCTTACAAAACGATTTACCTCCCTTAAAAAAATTAAAGATGGCGTTACGTGTTGCTATTTTGAAATTAAGTCGCTGGAAATTTAAGAAAAGACCGATTAATTACCAGAATCATACATTTTCTGTTTTTATTATTTTTTTGCAATACAGGGAAATTAAATAAAGAGTGCCTGAGTCAATTTAAAAAAAAAAAATTAAAATATGGTTCACTAGCGGCAACAGTGTATTATATTATCTGTGCCTTAGCTCACCGCGCGACCGCAGTTTTGACAGACGTGGGTGTCCATTGCAGTTGGTGGAATGGATACATCGAGCACATAATCCAATAGAGGGGAAATAACGTCATAAGAATTCCGAAACACATATCGTCGCCGATACTGCAATACCGCTTATTTACTAATTGCAATACTGCGTAACTACAAGCTGAAAAAATTTACAGGAGACAGTAAAAACTTCGTAGCTCGTGGATTTGGGATGCTATTATTATCATACCTAATTATGTTTTTCTTTATCAATATAGTAATGAGTATGTTATGAAAAACCAAACTTTTTTTAAATATTTAAGATATAAAGTCACTTTCGCGGTTTTGCAGTATCTTTTATTAAACCTAGAGTAGTCTGTAAAGAGGAGATACGCGTCATTGAAACACTTTTGCATTTGTTAAAAATGTTTATTTAGCTTTAACATTATTAAACTTAGAAATAACTAAACTTAGAAAATGAGGTAGGTATCACACTTATCAGTCTTGCCGATTATCCTTAAACATTAATAGGATACTTACCCTTTTATTTAAAAAAAAACTAAAAGCTCAATTCTTTTAAAACAAAAATTAAATGTTTGAAACAGAACATAAAATATCTTCCTGAATAAAAAATGGCACAGACCAGGCACTAGGATAAATAGGAACTATTAGTAGCTACAGGTAAATAAATCTGTTTAATTAATCATGATAAATCAGATTATTATAGAATTCGTGACAATCTTGAGGTATGACAGCTTTTAGCTCTTGAAGATGATTATATTTAGTTTTATTGATTCTTTAAGGCCCTTCATGAAGCTGAGGCGCTTCCTGCAATAGTGAATGTAGCGGTTTCGGACGCCTAGGCAGGGGCTTATAATCCTCGGAGTACGTTAATTTATACTCAATAGTACCAGTGCTGTTATATCTAAGCACTCTTATGTCTGTCACACAATCATCCCCAGTGATTCGGCCCGGTCTAATCGAGTCATAAATTTGATAGTCTTTCTGACTATAATTCTTGAAAAAAGTGTAATCTGGCATCACCACATCATAGGGAAAAGGTCTTATCCTTGCCTCTTTTGCTATCGATGCATATTGGCTTGGAAGATGAATCTCACGATTCTTCAACTTTCTTTCAATAACTGAATGGACGGAGTCCACCTCCATTTGAGTATGGCCCTTCTCAAGAAACTTCTGAGTTATGGTATAATGTTTTTCTCGACCGCCATACGCAAAAGGGCATTGGATACGACATTGTTGCGGTTTTGCGCTGTACATCCATCTGTGTATATTATAACGTCCATTAATTCTTTGTCAAGTAATTTTGTTATGTAATCTACAAAAAATGAGGTGTAGGTAGTGGCTTTTAAATCTGTTACAGTTTCGTCAAACCAATAACAGGTTACTTCATGGTTATTCAAATTGTATACGGTAAAGTTGTGTACACACAGCTTTGTTTTAAAGTACAGCGCACTGGCATTTAAATATGGGCATAACATAACAGCTTGCAAGTCAGCTGTTATTACGTGTACTGTACCTTTGATGGCCGCTTCTTTGTCGTTTCCCTTTTCTTGACGAGCTGCTTCTTTGAGAGAAAAGTGGCGCTGATATTCCTCTTCCGTAATGTTGACAACCGTATACGCACAACATGTATCACAAGCGTCTTTTTTAGGTTTAAATAGGCCAATGTTCTGTTGGGAAACCAAATCTTCGAAAAGCTTTCGGCATGCCAGTGGGGAAGCGGTGGAATTCGTATATTGTACATAAAGGCGGTATAATTGAGCCTTAGATTGAATAATAGGCTCTAAATACAGTTTGTTGCTGGATTTCCTACAGTAGTGCGAAGGTAATTTAGGCAATCCCTGCAAAAAAGTCAAAACAGATTGTGTTTTAGTTGTTTGATCAGCTCTCTCTTGATCAACAGGCTCTTGTGCTTGCGAATGTGCTCCTTCACCAATCCAATACCGACAAGTTCATTCTTTAATTCCGAGTGTACTCAAAAACATGCTCTGACATAC
The DNA here is from genome assembly GCA_963082625.1 of Pasiphila rectangulata. Lineage (NCBI taxonomy): Eukaryota > Metazoa > Arthropoda > Insecta > Lepidoptera > Geometridae > Pasiphila > Pasiphila rectangulata. Next base: position 3,375,254 of record OY720244.1, on the reverse strand, counting down.
GCGTACCTTCTTTTCAGGAGTTTTCAAATAGTACATTTTGCTCTCGTTTCTTCTGCTATCAACTCCTTTAGTTTTTCTTTGTGTCTTTTGTACGTCGATTAGGGTTAATACATAAAGTTTTTTCTCTTTCCACGTCATTGTCCAAAATTCATCAAACATTTTTAATCTCATTTCTTCTGTGAATATATTGCAAGCAAAAACTTTACTATTGACGCAGCGTTGAGAATAACATGCTACTCCTAGCTTTCTTTCTGGTTTAGTTATATCCTGTACATATTTTCCCTCGACCTTTCTGAAACCTACATACTCCTTTCCCATCATTCTCTGCTTTTTGTTACCTTCCCTTTTCCATGAATCCATATCCGCTTTTCTTTTCCTTTTCCTTTCAAATGTTTGCTCTGCCACTAAATTTCTTTCAGGAAAGTTGTCTACATCTTCTAATTGCAAAGATGATAATTGTACAGCAGAAGACTCAAAAGTTTCGCTATCCATACGCACATTATTTGGGGGAACAAAATCAGGGTCAGCCACTGAATCGTCTGATGAATAATCACAAGGCAGATTTGGAGTTATAGTCGGCCCAGGCTGAGCAATGCTTGATGTAAAAGGATCTGTTACTTCACAAGAAGGTTGATTCTCATCTTCATCGCTCAATGCAGCTGTTATTTTTTTTTCTAGCAGTTGTTTTTTCTTTTTCATTAATACATCTCGACGTTTTATTAGGTCCTGTAATGTTCCTGAAGAATTAGACATCTTCTGAATAGTTTAAACCTGAAACAAAACCAAAACCGTTATTTTTAAATAATTTCAAAACCGCGTATTTACCCGTTAAACACGTAAACAAATTGGTACTCAAAACCGCGGAACTGCACCTCAAACAAAAATCATCAATTTTAGGGACGTTAGCAATCTTGTCTAATGTACATAAACGATTTGAAAAGTAGATAAATGGTTATTTAACAGATTTCAACACTTACCGTTGTCATTCATGCAGATATATCACATAAATTTATTTTTTTCACGGAGCACAAAATAAAACCGCCTGTTTGTTTACGTTTTCATTCAGTTACGCGGTATTCGTCGCAAAAATGACCCATCAGACACTACGCGCTATTGCATTGAAGTGCCTGCAAGCTTTCTATTGGTCGATTTCGAGTGGCGTTTTCGCGGGCGGGCGCCAATGACAGCTCAGTATGCCGTGGCGCGGTAATTTGAATTTCGCTACTTATTGTATTTACGCGGTATTGCAAATGGTAGATCAGCGGTATTGCAGTATCGGCGACGATATGTAACTGCTTTGCACTTATGCAATGACAACTGTCTCTCGCCTTTGACAGTACAGCGCCAACAGCCGACCTTGTGTACTTTCCCGAATATTTGTTTTAACCTACTTTCTTTTCTGGGCAAAGGTCTCCCCATTCTCTCTCCACAAATCCCTGTCAAAATAAATGACATTTCCTCTCTACTGGGTATGTCCTCGACGACTGGATGTATCTGCCAGCCTATGCCGACTCGCTTGTTTGTCGTCTCTAAAATAAATATTTTAGAATAGGTACTATCTAAAATAAAGTTAATGCGTCTTTTTAAAAACGTTTATAACTGGTACCGCCATCTAGCATCAATTCAATACAAAGCGGTTTATATATTATTTTTTAGACTCAGGTATTGCTAATCAAGTACTATTAAATAAATTATGTAAGCAAGAGCTAATCAAGTACTAACAAGTAACTTTGACGGTGTAGTTCTGAAACGAATTGAGAGAATCTATTTTATAATAGAGCAGTTTTTGGGTTTTTTTCTGCTGTAATAGTTAATCAAGCATTAAAACCAACGACCAATTTTACCGAAAAAATTAAAATCATAAAATGTTTTGTAACTGTTGAAAAAAGTTTAAGCCCATAATGGCGGAAAGTTCTACTAGCTAACCTAGATATTTCGTCTAATAATTATATCTTCTAATTTCAGAATCTTCTTTGAATCTTCTTTGTTTTATTTTCGTAAACTTTCCGCCTAATGTTTTTCTAAAGCACCTATGAAAGCTTCGAATATCCCGAAGCTGACATAAACTGATAACACCTCTATTTTCGGACATCCTGTAGCGCAAATAATGTTGTTGGATAAGGATCCAATAATGTCGTGATAGGTAAACAGATAGGACAAGTGTATATAGCACAAACTAGGAGAATGAAAAATTATGCAGGGTGGGAAGATGAGTGCCGCATCTCAGGTTTCCACCCCATATAATATTTTATAAGCGGAGTCGATGCTGGGGGTATTTAAAAGGTTGACTCGTGCCTAATTATGGCACGAGTGAACCTTTTAAATACCCCGATCATGGTCTCCATGAGGGGTAGTTGCCATACTCAACCCGCCTAGGGTTGGCGAGCGTTAGCATGTTAATAATACAAGGAAAGACGCTGCTGGCCATCTTCTGGAGGTATCATTTAGCAGGCTCTTACTGCATACTGTATGAAAGGATGGGTAACGTTCTACTGCCGGCACCTCACGGCACATGCCTAATGGTACATCCATTCAAAAAGTATAATTTCTGGTACTTTTTTAAAAGTTGCTTTCTTTGACTGGATTCATATATACTACAACCACAGTTTCAAAAACACTGTTTAACTTGCTATTATCAAAATGACTATTTGGTAGTTATTCTCGTAAATATGTATACGGCATGCCAACCCGTATCATCATCATCATCATCATCAGCATCATCATCATCAGCATCATCATCATCTTGTAGTGATGAATAAAGAGTTGTTTATCTATCATCTCTCACCCGTAGGACTGCTGTCCACGTCCACTGCTGGACATACTATGGATCTCTCTGATCATAGGGGGGATATTGCCATACTCGCCACGCTTGGTAGGCGGTTTGGCGAGCGCAGTCTTGAATGTTAATACACGGAAAGACGCTACTACCCATATATTCTAACTGCATCCATGGGAAAGAAAGGAGAGGCAACATTCTACTGCCGGCGCCCCACAGCATCCCGTATGCCAGTCCCAAAACGCTATCGGTTAAAATGCGTGACAAAACAAATATTATTAACACAACTTGATGACGCTGTACATCTAATTCTAATTCTAGGGGGGTTACCAGATCTGCACTGACGTCCCGCATTGGGGTGTATTGTGCATTGTCCCCCGAGGTGCTGCCCCGACCCTAACCTAACCTGTACATATCAGGATCCTATATTTAAAGTGACTAACTACTTATAATGGCTTATGGCCGTGGGGTACCGGCAGTAGAATGTTACCCCTCCTCTCATGCCTGAGGAAGCAGTAAGAGCCTGCTAAGGGATACCTCCGGAAGATGGGCAGCAGCGTTAAACGGAAAGCCGTGTATCAACATCCCGTACTGCGCTCGCCAACCCGCCTGCCAAGCGTGGTGAGTATGGCAACTACCCCTCATGAAGATCCATGAGGGAGGCCTGTGTTCAGTAGTGGACGTCTTACGGCTGAAATGATGAACTACTTATAAAAGATGCAAGGGTACTAAAAGATTTGTTTTAACACGTGTAAAAGCGTTGGCAGAATCTTTTGTTGGTAAGTTTAAGAGGCATTTTCATATCGGTACATACAGTATGGGGTTTGACAAAAATACATCATCCGCAGGCATCGACCATTTTGCACTGTATTGACTACAGATATAGTGTAGTCAATACAACGCCTCCAGAGGCGTAGGCAAAATTTCAGCTCAATCGGATGGCAGGTACTGGGCAATTCTAACTTTCAAGATTTCAATCGGACCACTATTACGAAATAAAACCGGCCAAGAGCGAGTCGCACTCGCGAGTCGGCTGCGTGCCATCATACAATTATAATATAATTTGATTAAGGCGGTTTACATTTGTTGGAAATCCTTGCCATCTCTTGTCTGATAGCGGAACTTTTGGAGAATTTATAACTTTCAATGATTTCTAAAAAACTGCTAATTATAGAGTTCGTTTTAATTTTCCTGAATCATTCAATTTCCCACTAATATTAAAAAGCCGAAAGTTTGTATTACCTCTTCACGAAAAAACTACCCCACGGATTGAGCTGAAACTTTGCACACGTACAAATGTAGATCTTGATTAACACATAGACTACTTTATCCGGGTAAAACGCGTGCGAAGCGGCGGGCAGAAGCTAGTTTGCTATAAAAGTTTCAGGATTTTATTTCTGCAAATTCTTTGGACGGATTTTTTCCAGCATTTTGGTAAATAAGTCGAAAACCATGCTGGAAGAGAAGCTTAAAACTGTTTGTTTATGGGCAAATAAAGCTCTTTCATATGATACCCACATGACCACTTAAGAGATATTTGAGACCTCCTTAGCGCCCCCTTAACTAGCACGAGAGCTAAGGTCTTGAAAGTAGCAGTATCTATGTAACTTGTTGTTAAGGTTTTTATAAATAAATGATTTTATTTAATAATAAGAATATTTTCAACATTTTACTAATGCAATATAAGTGAATAAGCGTTATCTTATATCATTTCAAATTTCAGGTCAGTAGTTCCCAAGATCTGTGATCTGTGACGGATAGACAGACAAAGTCACACCATAAGGATGCCGTTTCTGTGCGGAACCCTAAAAAGCTTGTACAATAATACTTCGACACGTTATACGTCACAGCTGTATTACAAGTTTAAAGAGGTACCTCCAGGGAACCGTTCGCGAGAAGCCGACTCGCAAACCAGGCTGTGAATAATATTCTGCACCAATAGGTACCTACTTGTATAGAAACAGGGCAACAAGCAGTTTCATGTAATGCGGGATAAATATTTACAGCTTTTTATGCATAGCGCTGTCTGTCTGTCTGTGCATGACATGATTACAATCGAACGCGTTGACCGATTTACATGAAATCTTTTTTGTTAGCACTGTCTTAATGAGAGAAGGGTACTGATTGATTTTGGTAACCCTAGGGTCACAGGGACCGGAGTTATTGTGACCTCAAATGGTTACCAAAGGTCAACAATGGCATTTCTCGGAAACCTTCGCCCCCTTTTCTGGTACCCCCTTACCAATGCTTGAAAGATGTATTGCTAGGTATTCGCATAGTAGTGTTATTATATTATCTGTGGCATAGTTGAGGTTTACCTTGTTAGTTTATAATTATTATCATCATCATCATCATTTCAGCCGTAAAACGTCCACTACGGAACACAGGCCTCCCTCATGGATCTCCATGAGGGGTAGTTGTCATACTCACCACGCTTGGCAGGCGGGTTGGCGAGCGCAGGACGGGACGTTGATGCGCAACGCTGCTGCCTATCTTCTGGAGGTATCCCTTAGCAGGCTCTTACTGCATCCACAGGCATGAGAGGAGGGGGTAATATTCTACTGCCAGTACCCCATGGCGATAAAATAATCACACATAAATTCGTGCGATGCATAATCTACATAAGTTGACGACCTCTGTGGCGCAGCGGGCGAAGGTCCGCCTGCTACGCAAGAGGTTGCGGGTTCGAATCCCGCCTCGGAACAAATGTCTGTATGACCTGCAGATATTTGTTCAGGGTGTTCTGGATGTTTTCTATATATAATAAAAAAATATCTATCTATGTAGTATATTGTATTAAGTATATCAGTCATCTAGTACCCATAACACAAGCTCTGCTTAGCTTGGGGCTAGGTGATGCTGTGTGAATTGTCCAGCATTATTTATTTTATTTATTTATTTAAGTTCCGCTCTCAGATAAGAGATGGCACTGTCGAGGTTCTCCAACATAATATAAACGGTCTTTAACATTAACTTAATTATATTATAATTTTGATGGCACGGAACCCTCGGTGCGCGAGTTGAACTCACTCTTGGCCGGTTTATTGTTTAATCTGGACAAGAATGAAACAGACAATTTTTTTTTAAAAAATTGAGTTTATCATAGATCTTTTAGCTATACGGTGTTATTCTCGAAAAAAAAATCTCATGGTCACACGACCAGATATATCACGCGCAGAAAATATCCTATAAGCGGTGCTAAGGTTCGATTAAATGAAAAATGTATAAGGGTTCTTTCTATTGGTTCCTTGGTGAACAAGGTTAATACAAAGGTATAGGAGTACTTTGTTACATATCCTCTCATTTCCTCGCCACTTCAGTGTATTGTACAACATAGATTAACAGTTGCAAATGATCTATATATGTATATATATTTTGCCGTGGGGTGCCGGCATAAGAATGATACCCCTCCTCTCATGCCCGTGGATGCAGTAAGAACCTGCTAAGGGATACCTCCGGAAGATGGACAGCAGCGTATTTCCATATATCAACATCCCATACTGCGCTCGCCAACCCGCCTGCCAAGCGTGGTGAGTATGGCAACTGAGGCCTGTGTTCAGTAGCGAACGTTTTACGGCTGCAATAGAAACTATCTATATTGTTAAAATTAAATCTTAATAAATAATTGTTGGTAAGGTATGCAGGTCAGCGGAGGATACAGGCCGCTTCCAGTCGCAATACTTGGAAGTTCATGAGGGAGACACATGTCCAACAATGTACGTCCTATGACGGAAATGATGAGATAACTGTTTAATGTTTCTTACCGAAGTTTCTTACCAAACAACTCAACAAGAAATTAAACTACACTACGTACTATAGAAGGATTCGGATGATTGAGCAAGCTTACCCGTAGTCTCGCCGTGAGGTGCCGGCAGTAGAATGATACCCCTCCTCTCATGCCCATGGATGCAGTAAGAGCCTGCTAATGGATACCTCCGGAAGATGGGCAGCAGCGTCTATCCATAGCGTGTATCAACATCCCATACTGCGCTCACTACACCTCATGGAGATCCATGAGGGAGGCCTGTGTTCATCAGTAGACGTTTTATGGCTGAAATGATGACCTCTGCATCTGATGTCTCGGCAAGACTGCACGTTTGAAGAAACATGGTGGTTAGCTTTAGCCGGTAAGAGTCCGGCATAATCATCTTTCTCCCCTTAGAAAGGTAACATCCATGAAGGATTCTCCCACCAGAAAAAAAAGGTAGGTACTATAGAAGGAAAATTTGTATAGACTTTGCCATAATGTTTTCACATCTACTGAAAACGCAAAAAGCAGCGGTAATAATAAGCTGGAACTGTGTAAAAACAGAACTAGTAGCCGGAAGTGTGTAATGTACCGTAAAAACTTAATACCGTACCAGGGTAAACACGGTTGTTTATGGTGCAGTCTTAGTACGGTTGCAGACCGGTTGAAAACGACTTGGAAACAGCTCGTTCAACAGGTCAAAGAACAATATCATTTCAAAAAATTTAATTCAATTAATGGAATCAGGCGTTACTTTGCTGAAATCCATGACAATAAAATGCAATGAAAATATTCAGTCGGCGGTTCTGGAACTGGAACTTTCGTTCCAGCCGCCGATCAGTCAACACCTCAGCGTCTCACCTGATGATGCCTCGCGGAGAGGCAACACATGTGTCGTCGTATAGTTTTGGGTATGCATGCTGCACTGACAACCTAGTTCTCCCTGCATGTGCATAATTAGCGGGCGGGAGGGCGGTGCTCCTGCATCTCAGCATAAGCGGAATTAAAACTAAATATTTTCGTTGCATTTTATTTTTTTTATTTAATTTAATTCAAGTCCACTCCACATTGCTAATTATAACAATCCTGCGCAAATTGAAATAAAACCAGCCAAGAGCGAGTCGGACTCACGCGCCGAGGGTTCCGTGCCATCATACAATAGAGGTATAATTTATGACAAAGGCGGTTTATATTTGTTGGAGAACTTTGACAGCACCATCTCTTGTCTGATAGTGAACTTATGTGCATTTTTTACACTTTCGATGATTTATAAAAAACTATGCAAATTAGATAGTTCGTTATTATTTTCCTGTAATCTTTACATACACTTCTATTAGATAGTAAAAGTTTTAGAGGTTTATTTCTGTAAACTTCGGAGATAAGGGGAGGGAACGCTATTCTACAGAACGAATATATAATTCGAAAGAAAGAATTTCTCTGTGTGTTATTTAGTCACCTATAGATTCCTTTCAACGTCTGATGATTTTCTGAATTGCCTTCTAACTAAAGATAATATTATGCAAGAAAGAAATATTATTTGCAACCTTTTTTTTCTATAGTTCGTAAAACTTAGCTTGATCGCTGCAACATATGCCAAGGTAACGAAAGAAAGAAATAAAACATTTATTAATTCACTGACAGGTCCTACGTACATTAATTTAATACATTACACAAACACATTACACGTACATTATTCAAATTCAATTTCAATCAACACAAAAAAATGTTCTGTTATATCATTTACAAGAAAGCCTAAACACATAATTTTTAACTATAATTTTAAAAATATTTTAATACCCCGAGTTACAGAAGTTAAAGATTTAGGTGTATATTTGGATAGAAAATTGACCTTTAATACCCATTATCATGTGATTACCACAAAAGCGTACCGAATGCTTGGCTTTGTGTTGAGAATTGGTAGAGAATTTAGGCATCATGAAACCCTTTTATTATTGTGTAACTCTTTTGTAAGATCGGTGCTTGAATATGCCTCAACTGTGTGGAATCCTCAATACAACAAGCATAAATATGAAATTGAAAGGATACACAACAAATTTCTAAAACATCTTAAATATCGTTTCCCGGCTGTCTCTACTGACTCTATTTCTAGCCTTGAAACCCGACGTTTAGTGAGAGACCAAATGTTTTTATTTAATATATTGTCAGGTAAAATAGACTCAGTTCTTCTAGAGAAAATTTACCTTCACTGCCCTAGACTTTCAAACAGAAAAAATAAAACTTTTTGGACGCCTATTCCTAGGTGTAATTATAAAGCGAATTCGTTTTTAAATAGAACATGTGATTCTTATAACCGGAATTTTACCCAATCTGATATTTTTCATTTATCAGCTGCAGAGTTTCGAAAAAGCATTATTCTCGCCCTTGATGTAGCCAATGGAGGAGTAAGGATTGATGAAATATAATGTGTTCCACCTTGTTTGTTTTAAAATCAGTTATAGTATTGTGAAGTAGTAAGGTTGTGATTTACTCGATGTGTTATTATTCTTTCTTTTTTTTTAGTTTTATCACTCTTAAATGTAATTAATTTGTTTGTTCACTTGTTATAAACTGTGATATGTAAAAGTGGAAACTTCACTGGTTTTAGTATAAGGTGTTTGTATATTTAATCATTTAATTATAACTGTTTGTTTCCCAAATAAAATAAAATAAAATAAAAAATTATAAAATTTAGAAATATAAACGAAATATTAAATAGCGGAAATGTTCACGTAGTTGTTATTGTTGGTGGAGACACCAACTGTTTCGACCTTTATCGAGGGCCTTCGTCAGGGTGAACTCGGCTCGCGACCCGCCACCTCCGCGTTCCGCGCGTATTCGGACGGGGCAGGCAGGGGGGTGGGGGGCGTGTAGGTGCTCGCGGTGTGGACAGGGTGTCTTCGGGTGGTACTTCCTCGTCGTTGCTGCTAGCTTCCTCGCCGCCTGAGGCGACATAGAAGCCGCCAAACAGGCAGCACTCACTACGTCTTCACTAGGTTCAATGGTAGCGCTCAGGTGACTTTTTTGAAAACACGGTATCCAAGCGGGTAGCAGAGCCCACCCTCTGTCTCTGTTAAAATTAGGTAGCCGACTAATTTCGATCGCCTCACGGATCTTACGAGGAACAAAATACTTTTCCCTCGACAAGACCCGGGCTTTGTCGAACTGGATGTAATGGCTCGACCCAGCGAGTCCAAAGCGTGCTCCGCCACTGCGTAAGTATATCTATAACTAAGTTTGTGAACAAAAAGTTCCTACCTCAGCATAATGTTAATTAATCCTTCAAAAATAAGGATCAACGCTGGTTTTCAGATAGGACCTTTGGTGAGCGTTGACACAAAACAACAAAATACAGTTATTTGAAGAATAAAAAAAGTAACCTAAATAAACACAAAACGACCTATAATGCTACATTAATACTTACAAATAGGGTCAAAGAATAGGGCTGGGACGCTGTTGAAAATATACAAAAAAATGTTCGTCACGATGACTCATCGGCATCCTGTGCAGTCCCATCCATAAAGTACGACGCTGCCACATGTAATTTATAAAGCTACATAATTATGAACTTAATGGGCGGTCGCAGCGATCAAGCTAATTAGAGTTGTAATCCAGTTTTGGTGTTTTCTGTTTGTTAACAGAAAACACCAAAACATGTTTTTTATTTCTTTTAAATATGTAAAATATGTCGACATTCGCCAAAGGTCCAACCTGAAAACCAGCGTTAATCCTTATTTGGATTAACATTACGCCGAAGTAGGACCTTTTGGTCCACAAACTTCCTTTTTTTAATTTATAACTGATATACCTTTGTTGTGGAATAATAAATGTCTTTTCTTCATTTCTTTTTTTCTAAACATAACAGTCATATTGTTTGCTATCAAGCCAGCGATTCGTAGAGACTCCAAAAGTCACTCGTTCATCAAAATAATGCAGCGTCGCATAAAATAAGCGATGCATTCGCCTTCTTGTGACGTCTCGGGGCAATTCCGTGACTTCTGCGATAGGTGAAGTTGCGCTGCTCTTGAATAATATTAGATTCTTAGAGACCTAAAACTACATTGCTTTGAACCACGGATGTGTACTTTGAAGATGTTTCTTTCCTATAAGCTAGTTTTACGCTAATAGCCGTGTTGGCCGAGTTGTAGGTACCCCTGAATTTCGATCCGAAGGCCGTGGGTTCTGAATATTATTATTATTATTAATTTATTTATTTCATATAAGAATATAAAATGACATTAAAATTATTAGTTGCTCTACTACTTTTTTATGAAGTAAAAAGATGATGATGAATGTTGTACGGAATTTAATGTTCCTAAGACAGAGCTATGGGGTGCCGTGTATAGAATGTTGCCTCTCCTCTCTTGCCCGTGGATGAAGTAAGAATCTGTCTGGGTACCTCGGGAAGATGGGCAGCAGCGTCTTTCCGTGTATCACCATCCCGTACTGCGCTCTACCCCCCAAGCGAGTATGGCAACAGTCCACTCATGATTTTGAAGATCCGTGATCCATAAATGATGATGATGATGATGAATATAGAGCACGTGTAAAATATTTACTTTAGTTTGCTTCCTTCCTTACTGAGTATATCCACTTAGGTTTTTCGTTTTCTACAGAGTATATTTCCATTAATATTTTTCTTTTTTCGTAAGCGCGACTTATTGTGACCACGAGTCAAATAATATTACTCGGCAATTTTCCGCGCTCGCAACACAGACAGCCAAAGGATGTGTTGTCATTTCTCAAAGCGAGAATGTCGCTGAGTACCTATTTGAATATTTTTCTTATTGACTAATTTGTGCTCGTTGGCGCTTTTTGGTCGGGTCCGTACCATTACCCGGGTAATGGCGCTTGGCATTCTATTTTACGGGCTGGAGGACGGTGATGTAAAGATTCCGCTAAAGCTGTAGGTAAATTACGTTGCGATAAAGTATGGGACGGTTACGGTAACATCAGTCCTGGCAAAATTATTATTATTATTTATTTATTTAATACTTTATTGCACAATTACAAAAGGTGGGCTTAAGATAGATATTTATTTGTAACACTCATAACAAAACACATTAAAAATAAAAGACACAACAGGAGAGACAAAATAACAAAATAAGAAATTAAACTAAGAAAAAACAGTTACAAAAAGGCGTCTGACTCAGCCTAAGTTGAGCATAAGCACAACGCTGATCAAGCAAAAGCTTAAGCATTCTCTACCAGCCAAACCTGTAGTTTAGAGTCTGGTTGGCGTGCTATAATGATACTTACTTAAAAACGAAACAAACAGAAAATTCGGTTTTGTCAATATATCGAGGCGGGTATTCTCCCTCCTCGAAGCCGGCAGCGCATCAGCTTCGCCTCTGGTGCTGCAGATGTCCATGGACGACGGTGGCTACTACCCATCATTGGCCCGTCTGCTCGTCTCCCTGCTTATAATATAATATAGAGGCTTTGATATAATCAATGTTTGGAGGTGGTCTGACACCAAAAACTATGGCGCTGTCTTTATACGTGTGTTAACAATAATGACGCACGCACACTAGTTTTGCCATTAAACTAAACTGTTATAGTGTACCATTGCACGAAATTTCGTGAAATAACACACACCACGTCCGGCTATCACTGTGTTTAGACTCTAGAGTTACACTGATTCTAAATTAGTGCTTTCTCACTTCGTGTAGAAACAAAACGGCGCGGTGTTATTACTATTACTAGTAAGGGCGTATCTAATGATTTAACTTTAGATTTGCCCAGTAGTGGGACACAGTATATTTAAAAAATAGTGAATAAAAATATCGAATTCTTTCATTCCCTTCAAAACCGACTTGATTTCATGGCCTCAAACCTTTTTGGTTAGTACACATGTTATAATACACGCCCTGAAAAAAACAATGAACAAATTGTGCTTCATTTATATCTTGCTAGTTCAGTAAGTAAGCTTTTGTTTTGCTAATGAGGACGTCAGGCATAAGTGCTATAATTAGGGATTCCTTATCTCAACCCGCGGTTAGCTTCAGATGTATTGACCTTTTCTCTGACTAATAGTTGCTAGCTGAGAGGATGGTATAGGTGCTGGGCAAGCCTCATCCATCTAACAATGTCCCAGGCATTGCAGCGTCCCGTACAGCATGATTACCAGTTGCTGACGCTGTATAAATCATCTATAAGAGATGTAAAGGCCTATGTTATCTCAATAAATCGCGTTATTTACCTCTATTGCCCGACACGTTTCGATAGGAAAATAAAGGTGAATAACCAGACAAATACCCGGTTTTATAAAATTAAAACATACCTACTTAATAAACTTAATTAATGTATCAAGAAAATATATTATCTGGTCTCAAAACCTTATCAAAATTTTCGATTCCGGTGGGCTCGTGTCGGTTATACGTAGAACATTTCAAGGAAATAAAAACTATACTTAACAAAATTTTACCAAAACTTTGCAGCCTACTCGTCGTGCAGTTTAAAAAAAATAAAGGGAAAAAAATAACTTTTAAGGAACTGTGTAAAAACAGAACTAGTAGCCGGAAGTGTGTAATGTACCGTAAAAACTTAATACCGTACCAGGGTAAACACGGTTGTTTATGGTGCAGTCTTAGTACGGTTGCAGACCGGTTGAAAACGACTTGGAAACAGCTCGTTCAACAGGTCAAAGAACAATATCATTTCAAAAAATTTAATTCAATTAATGGAATCAGGCGTTACTTTGCTGAAATCCATGACAATAAAATGCAATGAAAATATTCAGTCGGCGGTTCTGGACCTGGAACTTTCGTTCCAGCCGCCGACCAGTCAACACCTCAGCGTATCACCTGATTATGCCTCGCGGAGAGGCGAAACACGTGTCGTCATATAGGTTTGGGTATCCATGCTGCACTGACAACCTAGTTCTACCTGCATGTGCATAATTAGCGGGCGGGAGGGCGGTGCTCCTGCATCTCAGCATAAGCGGAATTAAAACTAAATATTTTCATTGCATTTTATTATTTTTATTTAATTTAATTCAAGTCCACTCCACATTACTAATTATAACAATCCTGTGCAAATTGAAATAAAACCGGCCAAGAGGGAGTCGGAGTCACGCGCCGAGGGTTCCGTGCCATCATAAAATATAATTTATGACAAAGGCGGTTTATATTTGTTGGAGAACTTTGACAGCGCCATCTCTTGTCATATAGTGAAACTTATGTAGATTTTTTACACTTTCGATGATTTCTAAAAAACTATGCAAATTAGATAGTTCGTAATTATTTTCCTGCAATCTTTACATACACTTCTATTAGTTAAAAAAAGTTTCAGAGGTTTATCTACGTAAACTTCGGAGATAAGGGGAGGGAACCCTATTCTACAGAACCAATATATAATTCGAAAGAATTTCTCTGTGTGTTATTTAGTCACATATAGATTCCTTTCAACGTCTGATGATTTTTTGTATTGCCTTCTAACTAAAGATAAGAGAAAAAGATAAGCAAGTTTTTTATTTGCAACATTTTTTCTTTAGTTCGTAAAACTTAGCTTGATCGCTGCAGCATATGATAAGGTAACGAAAGAAAGAAAGAAAACATTTATTAATTCACTGACAGTACCTAGACCTACGTACATTTAAAAATTTAGAAATATAAACGTAATATTAAATAGTGGGAATGTTCACGTACTTGTTATTGTTGGTGGAGACACCAACTGTTTCGACCCTTATCGAGGGCCTTCGTCAGGGTGAACTCGGCTCGCGACCCGCCACCTCCGCGTCCCGCGCGTCTTCGGACGGAGGAGGCAGGGGGGTGGGGGGCGTGTAGGTGCTCGCGGTGTGGACGTGGTGTCTTCGGGTGGTACTTCCTCGTCGTTGCTGCTAGCTTCCTCCTTGAGGCGACATAGAAGCCGCCAAACAGGCAGCACTCACTACGTCTTCACTACGGTTCCAAGAGGGTGGCAGAGCCCACCGTCTGTCTCTGTTGAAATTAGGTAGCCGACTAATTTCGATCGCCTCACGGATCTTACGAGGAACAAAATACTTTTCCCTCGACAAGACCCGGGCTTTGTCGAACTGGATTTAATGGCTCGACCCAGCGAGTCCAAAGCGTGCTCCGCCACTGCGTAAATATATCCTTAACTAAGTTTGTGAACAAAAAGTTCCTACCTCAGCATAATGTTAAATAATCCTTTAAAATAAAGATCAACGCTGGTTTTCAGGTAGGACCTTTGGTGAGCGTCGACAATAATAATAATAAATGTCTTTTCTTCATTTCTTTTTTTTCTAAACATAACAGTCATTTTGTTTGCTATCAAGCCAGCGATTCGTAGAGACTCCAAAAGTCGCTCGTTCATCAAAATAATGCAGCGTCGCATAAAATAAGCGATGCATTCGCCTTCTTGTGACGTCTCGGGGCAATTCCGTGACTTCTGAGAAGGTGAAGTTGCGCTGCTCTTGAATAATATTATATTCTTAGCTGAGACCTAAAACTACATTGCTTTGTACCACGGATGTGTACTTTGAAGATGTTTCTTTCCTTTTGTAAGCTAGTTTTACGCTTGAAGCCGTGTTGGCCGAGTTGTAAGTACCCCTGAATTTCGATCCGAAGGCCGTGGGTTCTGAATATTATTAGTTGCTCTACTACTTTTTTATAACTCAAGATGATGATAAATGTTGTACGGAATTTAATGTTCCTAAAACAGAGCTATGGGGTGCCGTCTATAGAATGTTGCCTCTCCTCTCTTGCCCGTGGATGAAGTAAGAATCTGTCTGGGTACCTCAGGAAGATGGGCAGCAGCGTCTTTCCGTGTATCACCATCCCGTACTGCGCTCTCCCCCCCAAGCGAGTATGGCAACAGTCCCATCATGATTTTGAAGATCCGTGATCTGTAAATGATGATGATGATGATGAATATTTATAGAGCAAGTGTAAAATATTCACTTTAGTTTGCTTCCTTCCTTACTGAGTATATCCACTTAAGTTTTTAATTTTCTACAGAGTATATTTTCATTCATATTTTTCTTCTTTTGTAGGTAAGCGCGACTTATTGTGACCACGAGTCAAATAATATTACTCGGCAATTTTCCGCGCTCGCAACACAGACAGCCAAAGGATGTGTTGTCATTTCTCAAAGCGAGAATGTCGCTGAGTACGTATTTGAATATTTTTCTTATTGACTAATTTGTGCTCGTTGGCGCTTTTTGGTCGGGTCCGTACCATTACCCGGGTAATGGCGCCTGGCGTTCTATTTTACGGGCTGGAGGACGGTGATGTAAAGATTCCGCTAAAGCTGTAGGTAAATAACGTTGGGGTAAAGTATAGGACGGTTACGGTAACATCAGTCCTGGCAAAATTCGGGTTTGTCAATATATCGGTATTCAAAATTTGGGTTTGTCAATATATCGAGGCGGGTATTCTCCCTCCTCGAAGCCGGCAGCGCATCAGCTTCGCCTCTGGTGCTGCAGATGTCTATGGGCGACAGTGGCTACTACCCATCATTGGCCAGTCTGCTCGTCTCCCTGCTTATAATATAATATATGATACTTTTAAGGCAAAGATGTAAATCGTTGGAGGCATTGATATAATCAATGGTTGGAGGTGGTCTGACACCAAAAACTATGGCGCTGTCTTTATACGTGTGTTAACAATAATGACGCACGCACACTGGTTTTGCCATTAAACTAAACTGTTATAGTGTACCATTGCACGAAATTTCGTGAAACATAGTTACATACATACACACATACATACTTACATACATACATACAGGGCAAGCTAAATAAAAGCTTGTAAAAAAATAACACACACCACGTCTGGCTATCACTGTGTTTAGACTAACTAGAGTTACACTGATTCTAAATTAGTGCTTTCTCACTTCGTGTAGAAACAAAACGGCGCGGTGTTATTACTATTACTAGTAAGGGCGTATCTAATGATTTAACTTGTTGTCTTTAGTTGTTAGCACGTCCGTCGTCATCGTCCGATGGTGATAATGGTAATGATGAGGCAAGCAAAAAACAGGGTAAAATGAGGCAGATTCGAGGAGGCCTATGTCCAGTAGTATACCTATATAGGCCGATCGGCTGATAGGCCTTTCCAAAAAATCCTTTCGGCTGCCTTAGTAACTGTGTTTTATGACCTCTAGTCGAAATTCTCCTCTTATCTCGTAACAACAAACGAAAACTTTTCCGTCTGGTTTCGTGTAATGTCCATGGTATTTTCTTACCAGTTACAAAAGAAGAAATTGCCGTCTCTCTCGTAACTCTCGTTTTCATAACAATTTCAGGATCCAGGATGGGCAGCAGCGTCGTTCCGTGTACATGGATGGGCAGCAGTGTCTTTTCGTGTATCAACATACCGCACTGCGCTCGCCAACCCGCCTGCCAAGCGTGGTGAGTATGGCAGAAACCCCTAGATCAGTACTTGCAGATCCATGAGGGAGGCCTATTTCTAGTAGTGGACGTCTTACGGCTAAGATGATGATGATGAATTATCCAGTACCTACCAAACCGACTATGGCTGTAGTCGTTAAGTTATTGATACAATAATGGCAAAAATAATGCGTCCTTCACGCATTAATTTAGGGGAGGCCTATGTCCAGCAGTGTATTTCTCTGTATCTACAAATATTTCTCGGCAATTTTCCGCAATCGCAACACAGACAGGCAAAGGATGTTGTGTTGTCATTTCTGAAAGCGAGTATATCGTTGAGTACCAATTTGGATTTCACGCAGGATATATTAAAATGCATGAGAGTACGCGCAAACTCAAATGCACTTACCTACTTGTCTCGTACTTGTAAATCTGGATTCGTGTTATGCTTAGTTCTGATGATGGGGACCATAATAAATCGAGGGAAATACTCAAATGTAATGAGCATACCTACATATTAGGGGTTTGGGTATTCAACAATTAAATGGTTCTTACGGGCTGTCTAATTCCGAGATGTTGATGACTCATTATTGAATCGCTTGCTATTTAATTACCTTTTATCATGGATTTGATGACAATCAATGCCCGCAATTTAAGGTTTGAGAGTATATCCCACTTAATATTATAAACGCGAGAGCTTATGTATGAATGTATCAAATCAAATCATTTATTTATTAAAACCTTATCACATTAACACACATTAAATATTTACCGCAACTTTCAATTTATGATTGTTTGTTAACAAACAATCATAAATTGATTCGCATGAGTTATACCTGGATAAAATGTAGCCTATGTGTTAATCCCGGTCAACATCTAAGATATCTTTCACGCAATAGCTAGCCAACGATTGAGCTGAAATTTTGCACACGTATAGATGTTGACCAGGATTAACACATAGGCTACTTTTTATCCAGGTACAACTCATGCGAAGCGGCGGGCATAAGCTAGTTTTTTATTATCTAACGTTACACATTCAAACTGATGTTTTTAGAAGAATAAAATATTATAGACTAAACAGATATATTTAGAAGTACCTTCATTAGGTCTATATACAGGTTCTCACCACCCTAAAGAACAAATTTATTTGTACTACTTTCAATGATCCGGTGATTTTTATTCAAGAAAATACCACGCAAGTTTTAACAACTGGTTACTTATATGATAATGACAATCTAAAAGCCAGCTGACTCTTGACAGGGTCATGAACCTACATAGAGGTTTAAGAAAAAATATCAAAAATACAATCATGGGCTCAGAATCATGTTCACACCACATCAACCTTAATTTTAGTAACAATGTAATAAGAAAAAAATAAAAGGAACTAAAAGTAAATAAGTGAAGTGGGACTAGGTGGGCCACGTAAGGAAAATGCAGGGTGCACTTTCCTGGTCAGGTGGGCATGGTCTGGCGGCGCGCCGCCCGTCTTCAGGCTCCCACATAGTGATGACTGATGCCCACCTGACGCCGAGGCAGGCCAAAAAGGCGCTGGCGTGACGATATGGGTACCTACTAGGAGGACTAGTGTGAAGCGGCCGGCGATCTTAAGCAGTGGAAGGAGATGGAGGAGATATTTGCCCAGTAGTAGGACACAGTATATTTAAAAAATAGTGAATACAAAAATCGAATTCTTCCATTCCCTTCAAAACCGACTTGATTTCATGGCCTCAAACCTTTTTGGTTGGTGCACATGTTATAATACACGCCCTATAAAAAAAAACAATGAACAAATTGTACTTCATTTTCTTGCTAGTTCAGTAAGTAAGCTTTTGTTTTGCTAATGAGGAGACGTCAGGCATACGTCCTATAATTAGGGATTCCTTATCTCAACCCGCGGTTAGCTTCAGACGATTGACCTTTCCTCTGACAAATAGTTGCTAGCTGAGAGGATGGTATAGGTGCTGGGGAAGCCTCATCCATCTAACAATGTCCCAGGCATTGCAGCGTCCCGTACAGTATGATTACCAGTTGCTGACGCTGTATAAATCATCTATAAGAGATGTAAAGCCCTATGTTATCTCAATAAATCGCGTTATCTACCTCTATTGCCCGACAGGTTTCGATAGGAAAGTAAAGGTGAATAACCAGACAAATACCCGGTTTTATAAAATTAAAACATACTTAATAAACTTAATTAATGTATCAAGAAAATATATTATCTGGTCTCAAAACCTTATCAAAACTTTCGATACCGGCGGGCTCGTGTCGGTTATACGTAGAAAATTTCAAGGAAATAAAAACTAAACTTAACAAAATTTTACCAAAACTTTACTGCCTACTCTTAGGTGCAGTTTAAAAAAGGGAATTAAAAAAAAACGATCTGTTCCGTTTTTTTCCATTAAAAAAAGACATGTTTTCATGGGCGCAAATCTTTTTGGTAGTACACATGCTTAATTTATATCGTGCTAGTTAAGTAAGTAAGCTTGCGTTTCGCTAATGAGGATGTCAGTCAAACGTGCTATAATTACGGATTCCTTATCTCAACAAAGGCTGTCAGAGTGTCTTGAAATAGTCTTCCATGAAAGCGGCAATTCTGTATTTTCATTAAATGTTATAACAGGAATAAAAAAAAAATAGAACAGAGACAAATTATTTAACCGGGTATTTGTCGCGTTATTTACCTCTATTACCCGACGTTCCGGTAGGATAATATAGGTCATCATTTCAGCCATAAAACGTCCACTGATGAACACAGGCCTCCCTCATGGATCTCCATGAGGGGTGGTTGCCATACTCACCACGCTTGGCAGGCGGGTTGGTGAGCGCAGTATGGGATGTTCATGCACGGATAGACGCTGCTGCCCATCTTCCGGAGGTATCCCTTAGCAGGCTCTTACTGCATGAGAGGAGGGGTATCATTCTACTGCCGGCACTCCACGGCGGATAATATAGGTAAACGCGATAAATACCCGGTTAAATATCTGTTTATAAAATAAAACAGAAGGAGGTCGTTGGCGAACAGCATGCACCAGGGCATGCTGTTCGCCAACGACATCGTACTTGTCGGACATAATGAAACTGAGGTACAGAGCAGACTGGCAAAACGGCAAGAGAGGCTGGAGAGTGTCGGACTGAAGATCATCATCATCATCATTTCAGCCGTAGGACGTCCACTGCTGGACATAGGCCTCCCTCATGGATTTCCAGTTATTGCGGTTGGAAGCGATCTGCATCCACCGTCGACCTGCGGTCTTCACCAGGTCGTCAGCCCATCTTGTTGGTGGACGTCCTACGCTGCGCTTGCCGGTCCGTGGCCTCCACTAGAGAACCGTTAAACGTCCACTAATGAAGACAGGCCTCCCTTATGGAGATCCATAGTAGTTGTCATACTCACCACGTTTGGCAGGCGGGGTGGCGAGCGCAGTACTAGACCTTGATACATGGAAAGACGCTGCTGCCCATCTTCCGCAGGTGTCCCTTAGCAGGCTCTTACTGAATCTACGGGCATGAGAGGAGGGGGTAACATTCTATTGCCGGCACTCGACTGAAGTCTGTATGTGAATAAAAATAATTTAAGACCCTCTTTTTGTATGTTTAGATTTGAATTGAGTGCTGTGGAAAATAAAGTAAGACAATTAAGTAACATTTGGCATTTTACCTATCTATACAGGGTGTATTATAATTTTAGTTTTACGACTTTTCAACTCACCTTAACGCTTGCTCATTCTTGACAGGGTCATTAATGTCCACAGAGAGTTGCCGTACAGGTACAAGTAAAATACCCATAACCACACAAAGGGTTTTATTTATTAAATTGTAAAAAATATGAATAAAAAAAATTAATACGAATTCCGGATTTTTTTTTTAAACTACTTGTTTTACGGGCTGAAACCCCCTTTCGGGTTAGTACATATGTACATTATAATACATCCTGTATATCAACATGTCCAATGCTATTTATCTTTTGAAATACGATTGTGTACATTATATTCGAAAAGCAAACATGCGAAAACCGCTTTGTCCTTGCCTTGCTTATCTTTAAAAGTTTTACATAATCAGGCATTACTGGCATTAGCAAGCAGGCGTGCTGAAAACTGCGATATCATCTCAAATCCCGTGCTGCAATTACCAGGCTATTTCACGAGGTGTGAACACGCTGTGTGCATATGCAGTGTCATGCTAATGCGACGTGGAGCATAGAAACAATAACGAGTTGAAGGGCATGGAGAATAAGGTCCAAATTACAGAACAAAACTCAGACCTGAGTAACACCTGTAATCTGTGGTAACACTTCGGGCCGTTTACTGCAAGGCTATGTAAAACTAAGCACTTAATACTTATTATAATTTTAAATTGATCGTTGGGAGCGCGATTTCACTTTGAGACACAATAATAAGTTGTAGGGCATGTTGTTGTCTGCCCCTCATGGAGACATGAGGGAGGCCTGCGTTCAGTAGAAGTAACATGCAAACGTTTTACGGTCTGAAATGATGAGGGCAATGGGAGAATAAGATCCGTATTACCGGACAAGCAAACATATACAAGCAAAAATGCCGTGGGTTGCCGGCAGTAGAAAGTTGCCCCTCCTCTCTTTCCCGAGGAGGCAGTAAGAATATGCCAAGGGATACCTCTAATAGATGAGCAGGAGCATCAGTCCGTGTATCAAAATCCCGTACTGAGCTCGCCAACTCGTCTGCCAACCATGGTGAATATGGCAACAAACTCCTCATGATCTTGAAGATCCATGAGGGAGGCCTTTGTCCTGCAGTGGACGTGGACTGCAGTCCTACGCCTGAGCTGAGATGTTGAAGCAGACTGTCTGTGTGGACCGACTTACGAGCCTCGAACGAATGCGCTTCGAGCGTTTAGTTCGTGCTCGACTGTGCTCCGCCTAACAGGTCGAAGCGCATTCGTTCGAAGCTTGTAAGTCGGTCCACACTACACTAATTCTTGCTCCTCTCGTGCTTGGCTCCTCTAGCGAAGACCCACCTTTATATTTACTTATTTCATGACTAACATATTATTATTTTTGTGTATTCGCGCTTACAAGAAAAAATGGAACGGAACTATTCTCGTAAACTAACTTTAGACGCCATTATTCAATACACGAGTCAACAGCATTTCACAAATTCTTTTATTTAAATTCAGCAGAAAATCCAGTTCCAGTAAGCTAGGCAGCTACCAATAAACGTATGTACCTAAGCATCAGCACGGTACATTGTGTCTTATTTTTAAACTGTTATTTATATACCACTGTACGTTATTTTTTGTTAATATTGACTGATTGGTAAGCCGTTCTAATCAAATGTTCTAATCAAAGAAATAAATATGTAACTTGAAAATAATCATGTTAATGACGTTCGCTAAATATTCACTGAGACACCTATCAGGTTCTGCTCATGTTAGTATTAAAAGATGGCTAAGTATATTATTAAGTAGGCACTTATAATAAATTAATTTGTAGGCCCGTTGGCGGTTGGAACCGCCAACGTTCACTTCATTAAGTATAAATTTTAATGGCTCCAAATGTACGAGTGCCTCATTTTGTTTCAAATGGAAATTGTAATACTGTTGAGTAATGAGAACCAATAATTTAACAGATTCGAAGAATATTCACATGAACAGGGATATTAAATTATTAGTAATATTACTAGTGTATTATATTATCTGTGGTAATATCTATATTGCTGTGTTTATTAGATACGACGATAGCACACAATAGCAATTTTAAACCTACAATCCATTTTCATTTAAATCTATGTCAGGAACGAATTACAAGGACTGAATCGGGCTTACTGTACGATAGTTAGTCGTTGATTGCAGATGAACAAAGTTGACTATAGAAATATAGTCAACTTTGTTGAACACAGAACAGAGTACAGAACAAAGTTGACTGTAGAATTATAGTCAACTTTGTTGAACACAGAACAGAGTCCAGAACAAAGTTGACTATATAAATATAGTCATCTTTGTTGAACACAGAACAGAGTCTAGAACAAAGTTGACTATATAAATATAGTCATCTCTGTTGTACACAGGACCGAGTACAGAACAAAGTTGACTGTAGAAATATATGTTCATGCGCGCTAGGTGATTAGGTTAGAAAAATCCCTCAGTTTATTCGAAGCGTCATTTAAACTATCACCTCTATTCCATCCGTGCTTTGTGTTTTGAGCTAAATCGTTGCTTTACAATACAAATTGCCTATTAGGCCGTCTCGGCTTCGGCTAAGCAACAGCCGGAGACGAGTCTCGCTTGTGTACTGCTCCGGGAAATTGCTACAGGTATAGCTACCGATGGAAGCTATGTAGTTGGTGTGTAGAGATTGGGCTTGATTAGATAAAGAGTCGCCGTGGGGTGCCAGCAGAATGTTGCCCCTCCTCTCTTGCTTTCTGTGTATTAACATCCTGTACTGCGCTCGCCAACCCGCCTGCCTAGCGTGGTGAGTATGGCAACAACCTCTTCATGATCAGTACTTTAAGATCTATGAGGGAGGCCTATGTCCAGCAGTGGACGTCCTACGGCTGAGAGGATGTTGATTAAATTATCTGATTAAATCATTGAAGAGGTCCAGTCTCACCTGTACTGTGAAAATCAATGTTTTTATCGAGCCGTTTTTAGGTTTTTTTCTGTAGTAATTCGAGTAGTAAACCACCTGCCAATTTTATTTATTTATATGTAAGTAAGTTAGGGAAAAACATGAAAAATTCAAAAAGTAAAATATATATTCCGAGTGTTTTGTAATTGGTGAAAAAAATTGAAGTCCCTGACGCCAAAGCGTCGTCTTAATAACGCTTTTTTTTCTAAGCTTACTACAAAAATAATCACTAATTTCTTGAAGAAATAATGATCCTAGCAACGGGAAAATAAATTAGTCAGTAATAACATTTTCTCAGGCGACGCCGGCGTGACGGATTTCTCAAGAATTGTTTTCTTAGAAGGTGAGGCAAAAACTCCGCTGGGTAAATATTTCATCCTGTAATCGATTGTTCGCTGAAGCGTGAATAATTTGCTAGAGAATGTATGAGCGGGGCAGCGCGATACCGCAGTTTGGAAAGAGTGTATCAAAATATGCATATTTATCGCAAAACCTTTCATGGTAATGTAGGAACGTGGTAGGAACGAATGGTTACGAAATAAATCTTTTATAGAAATACACGTCATTTCAGTCTTATCATTTTATTATAATCTTTAGTCATTAGTCATATACTGCCGTACACTAACTAAAAAGCCGTTAACCCTCAAAGGGTCAAAATATTTTTTTTTTCAGCTTGGATTCAGTACAACATTCTCTATCTTTCTGTTTTACAAACGTTCTTTAATAACAAATAGCTACAGACATATAGACACCATATCTGCAGTTAAGTGACAAAATTTAAAACCATTCCTCAACTTAAAAGAAGTTAACAATACAATACAAAACACTTTATTGCACACCTTAAAAAAAAATACAGAAAAAAAACTTACAATAAGATTGGTACAATGGGCGGTCTTATCGCTTAGAAGCAATTTCTTCCAGACAACCTTTGAATGGAGATAAATATGAAAGCAAGAGAGGCAGGGGTGTGTACTGTACATAAAATAAATACATAAACTAAAAAAAAAATATATAAAAAAATTAAAACGTTAACCAACACTGCTTAACTAAAACATACGTTAAACTATCTTAACTGCCCAGTGCGACGATATACTTCTGGTCTTTTCCTTAACTTACAAGTCTTGACGTTAAAGGCGTTATGCACCTTTAACGTCTTTTAGGTAAGGATTTTCTTAGTAATATGATTTCAACGTTTTAATAAAATACTTATCTAAAAAGCCTCTTACCTCCCTTAACGCCATATTAGCCCAGTATTTTATATTACATTTTGAAAGAATGCTTAGCTGAGTCGCAGTTAGGCTACATAACTTAACTAAAATGCAGTTTTTTTGACGTTCGCGCTTTATTGACTTCGCAAATGATCGAGGCTAGGTGGGACTCCTGCCTCTGTTAATTATGTCTGATAAGACCTGATGCACTTGTGAGCGGTTGACGTTTTTGATTTTCGATTCTCGTCGCGCCAATATAGAACATTAAACATAGTGAATGTACCCTTACGACCGTAAGTTAAATTTACTCGACAAGTTTAAGTTTGGCTAAGCATGTTGCAACAGGTACTACAACTGTTGTAGAGAAGACGTCATCTTTTATATAGAATTCTCATTATTCCATTGATCAGGGGCGTAAAATTTGATGATTTTTTATGAAGAGACCCCATTCCCTAATGTTTCAGTAACAAAAGGCCTTAAAGTAGTAAAGGAAAAGCTGAGTGAAATTGAACTTCTTCATTAATATTTAAGTGCCATAATTAATAATATTTTTTTGCAGTTTTATGCTCGATATTAATAACGACAACCGGTAAACGCTTGAAATATATGAAATAAATAAAATGAAAAATGTATATAATTTACAAAAACCTTAATATGTCTATAAAGAAATTGTCTCCCTGTATACTGGAGTAGCAGACACTGTGGCCCAGGAAACAGGGCTCTTGCTTGTCCAATTGACATGTACATTTATAATAACATTTCAACTTTACTTAAAATACAAAGGTGAACATAATAATAAAAAACCTATAAAAATATATAAAATGTACAATACTATTTACATTTAAAGTATGAACTAGCCTTACCTTGCAAATAAACGCAAACCATAAAATAAAATAAATAAGTAGGTACATACATATCTTAAACTTAAAGAAATGTTGGCCGAGTGTGGAGTCCTACTGAAATAAGTCCTCAGTACCGCTGTAATTAAAATCTTCTAACCATTTGCGTACGATAGTACCTACCTAATTGGTGGTTGGTGAAATTCTGTATTTTAGATGTTTTATTAATTTGATTGTTTATACGGGGTGCATTGCAATGATAGTGTTTGCGTAACAAGGAACTATTTGATAGTGGTATAGGATAACGTGTAACTCTTTTATTTGGAATGTCTAGAACTACCTGGAACTGTGTGTCAATGATATCTACGGATGCAGTTGATTATGTAAGAATTTCGAATACTTAGAATACCTACTTTTTTGTATAGCAGAGTGGTAGGGTATATAACTTAAGTGTATGTTTGCTTTGTAAGTGCTGACAAAAAGGTCGTGATTTGCTACATTTCGGATGTTCTTAAAAATATAGATAAGGGATCTTACCCGTTTGGCTGTAACCATTAGATGGTTATAAAATCCAATAAAAATATTTAGTTTTCATTTCGCTTATGCTGAGATGCAGGAGCACAGCCCTCCCGCCCGCTAATTATGCACATGCAGGGAGAACTAGTTTGTCAGTGCAGCATGCATACCCGAACCTATACGAGACACGTGTTTCGCCTCTCCGCGAGGCATCATCAGGTGAGACGCTGAGTTGTTGACTGGTCGGCCGCTGGAACGAAAGACTTCGTTCCAGCGGCCGACCAGTCAACAAGATTAATTGATTAATTGCATAATTAGCGGGCGGGAGGGCGGTGCATATGCATCTCAGCATTAGCGGAATTA
The DNA here is from genome assembly GCA_963082625.1 of Pasiphila rectangulata. Taxonomy (NCBI): domain Eukaryota; kingdom Metazoa; phylum Arthropoda; class Insecta; order Lepidoptera; family Geometridae; genus Pasiphila; species Pasiphila rectangulata. Next base: position 3,348,876 of record OY720244.1, on the reverse strand, counting down.
AAACTAGATATTTTCATTGTATGTCATAATAATATGGATTTCCGCAAAGTAACGCCTGATTCTATTAATTATATTAAGTCAGCAGGTATAGCTGAACAGGCAAACCTGTATATAATGAGTAGCCGCTGCGTTGTGGCTTAACTTTCGTTCCAGCCGCCGACCAGTCAACATCTCGGCGTTTAACCTGAAGATGCCTCGCGGAGAGGCGAAACACGTGTCGTCGTGTGGGTTTGGGTATGCATGTTGCACTAACAGCCTGGTTCCCCCTGCATGTGCATAATTAGCGGGCGGGAGGGCGGTGCATATGCATCTCAGTATTAGCGGAATTAAAACTAGATATTTTCATTGTTTGTCATAATAATAAAACTAAATAAAATAAATATTTAAGGCGTTGTGTGGGACACAACGAACGTGATTTGAATGCCTTTTTTTCTCAGTATTAATAACGACAATAGGTACACGCTTGAAATATTCACAGAATATTTTGTTGTATATTCATTACGAAAATCGGTTGTTGAACCCTCCTTTATGATCTTACTTTACTGAATATATTTATTTTGTATTTTTCAAAATATGTAAAAAATCTAGACAGAGTTACTCCATATGGGTTTCTTTTTTACCATTTTCGTCCATAACCCTAAAATATATTGTTTCGTTTGTTTTGGTTCACCTTCTTCATAGTTTGTTTTGTGTGGTTAATCAAAAAGGAGAATGGTAGCTTTGTACTTTGGTGTTCGCTGAATAAAGCTATGGAATACTGCAATGTTACGCACAAGGTTAAATTGCCAAAGGCTTTTCCTTTTAACATGAATTCGGGAAAAGCTATTGTAATTCGTACAGAAGTTTTTTAAACTTGAACGATCTAAACATTTTTTGGTTCAGTCTGTCTAAAAGAATGTGAATTGTCCAGCATTATTTATTTATTTTTATCTATACTAATAACATAATATATTAATATTATATATTCTTCATTCTCAGTACCAACCTAACCACACTCATAATTTCATCACAAGTAAAAATGATGAACGCCCAACGAAGTCGGCATCGGGTCAGCTAGGTTTTATATAAACACGTCTACTGTTTTCCTTCATCTACGATCCTAAATCCTAAAATAGCACGAACAAAGACAAACACATTTTCACTTCATGCTTACATTGCGCCCTGGAAAAGTTCATCTATAGATACGCAAGTAAATCACAAAGTAAACACAAAACTTCATAACTACGAAAATAAAGTAACTCGTACCAAATTAGGACACTGGGGCATGAATCAGATTTCAACCTTCTCCCCTGGGGACATACGTGAATGTCCCGGAAACTTTTTTCATATATCACGCCTTTGACTAACCTTTGTAAGACTCGACGGCATGTAGAAAGAGATATATGTAGAATAGACCGTAAGGATGGGAGCTGTGTTATAAAATACTTGGAATAAAGGACCAGTGGCTGTTATTTCAAATATCCTCGTTCTAAAGGTCAGAATTTTAATTTTAATTTCATCACATCATGATCGCACGCTTTGCAGGCGGGTTGGCGAGCGCAGTACAGGATGTTGATACACGAAAAGACGCTGATGCCCATCTTCCGGAGGTATCCTTTAGCAGATTCTTACTGCATCTACGGGCTAGGAAGGAGCATTCTACTGCCGGCACCCCACGGCTCATCATCATCATCAATTGTTATCTAATATTGTTAAAAATGCCGTGGGGTGGAAAGATGGCAGCAGCGTCTTTCCGTGTCATCCTGTGTACTGCGCTCGCCAATCCACCTGCAAAGCGGCCTGTGTTCAGTAGTGGATGTTTTACGGCTGAAATTATGATGATGATGATTATTGTTAAAAATCTATTTTCGGTTAGCAAGCTAATTTTGTGGGTTAGATTTTTGACATTTGTTATCGCTTCTCATTGGCGGTACCTACCTACTTGAATTCTAACTATGACAACAACATCCGTAAGTCTATGTGTAGTAGTGGTTACTGGTAACAAATGTGTTAAAGAGTTTCAGTAGTGTATAATTAAGCATTTATATCTTACTAGCTTCTGCCCGCCGCTTCGCATGCGTTGTACCCGAATAAAAAGTCGGAAAAAACAAGAAGTCTATGTGTTAATCCTGGTCAACATCAATACGTGTGCAAAGTTTCAGCTCAATCCGTAGCCTAGTTTTTGCGTGAAGAGGTAACAAACCTCCATCCAAACAAACTTTCGTCTTTATAATATTACTGGGATTTTTCCTATTGTGTGACAGGCTTGAAATAAAAATCGTGTTTACGTCAGTCAACTTTGCTTTGATGTAGTAAATTTTATATTGTTTAATGTGCTTCGTATATTTACCCTGTTGAAGCCCAACCTAAATGAGTTACAGTTTTAGATCAAGCTTTTGCTTTTAATTCTGGCGCGTGGCGTAGGATTACATTCAAGCACATTTCGAGTAATAAATAAAAAATATGTTGAGGATTTTGTTGCAATAACCGAAGTAGGAGGTATTCATTCCGTTAAAGTTTTCTTTTAGAATATTATAGGGCATAGAATCTTAGTCATCGGTGAGGCCGTTTTATACATGACTTTACAACCTTTCAAACTAAAAAAATACTTTATTCAGTGCGGCCGCATGGACCCTATTGACGCGTCACAAATTAAAAAATAAAACAACACAAATTCACATGATAAAGCACATAATTGACTCGGTTCACCTCAGATGACACGCGAGTTAGGAAAAGAAGCAAACAGAATTACTTAACTCGGTCGTTATATTTGGCACATAAGAAAATGTTACATAAGACAAAAGGAAATAGTTAAATGTTGATTCAATTAACTATTTTAATTTGTCTTATGTTACGTTTGACGGAGTTGGAGCAGATTCCGTCCCAAGTGGTCGTCTCAAACAAAATGAGTTTTCAACACGTCAGTGCTTAACTTGTAGGGGATAGAGCTACCAGGAAAGAACATGTCAATACGTCTAAAGCTGACTGAGCCACGGGTTGTGTCATGCATAATCCTTTTCTCCGCGGTTTAAGCACGTGTTAAATGTGCGTATTCATTAACATACACGATAACGTGGCCTGATGCATGTAATCGAACTATGATCTTCGGATCGAATGTCGATTGTACATATCACTCAGCAAACAAGGCATTTTAACTGTCTAGTAAAGTAAGTCAGGAAAAAAATGGAAGGCCTTTCTAGGCCATCTGTTATTGATAATTTATACAGCGTCAGCAACTATAACCATATATAACCAAATCATGCTGCACTGGACACTGCAGTGCCTGGGACATTGTTTAATTTTTTTAATTTTTTTTTTTTTTAATAATGCTGGACAAATAACACAGCATCATCTAGCCCCAAGCTAAGCAGAGCTTGTGTTATGGGTACTAGATGACTGATATACTTAATACATTATACTACATAGATTGATATTTTTATTATATATAGAAAAACACCCAGAACACCCTGAACAAATATCTGCAGATCGTACAGACATTTGTCCCGAGGCGGGAATCGAACCCGCAACCCCTTGCGTCGCAGGCGGACCTTCGCCCGCTGCGCCACAGAGCTCGTCAAATAAAATTAAATTATTAATAATTAAATTAAAATTGTTAGATAGATTCGGCTTGCCCAGCACCTATACCATGCTCTCAGCTTAGTCAGCTGTTAGTCATACGAAAGAACAGGTATACGTCTGAAGCTAACTAAGCACGGGTTTTTTCTCACGATGTTTCCTTCACCGTTAAAGCACATGTTAAAGCAAGTGCCCACATCAATTTTCTAAGAAAGAAAAGTGCATGGCGTATCGAACTTGAGATTTAGACGACCTTGAGATTGAAAGACGGGCACATATCACTCGGCCAACATGACTCACAACTAAGCAAATCTAAGAAAGAAAAGCGTTTCTGAAGCTTTGATCTCGTGTTATATTGTCCACTTCCTTCCCCTTCCAAGGTTAATAAAAGCTCTACTGGACAAATCTCTTCAAGCACATTACCGACCGAATGGAAGTGTCCTGGATGATGTACATAAGTAGTTTCACCTTACGCTTCTCTTTGTGATGTTTATTTTCCTGGAAGGGAGGAAGTAATAAACGCAAGGCCAGTTCGTGACTTATTTCAATTTGCTGGGTTTTGTGTTGGTTGGAAATGATATATTTTCGAGGTGCTTTAGATATATGTATGAAGGGTAAAACTTAATTGTCTATTTATCTGTCCCTGACTATACTTGTAGCGCTGTGTGCTTTGTACAGGATTATCCACAATTATTTCATAGTCTTTGTAGGACATGTGCACTGCTGGACATAGACCTCTCTCATGGATTTACAAGATCACATGGGGTTGTTGCCATACGCGCCACTCGGCAGGCGGGTTACCGAGCGCAGTAGAGGATGTTGATACACGTAGGTATACATTATCATTCATCATTTCAGCCGTAAAACGTCCACTACTGAACTAAGGCCTCCCTCATGGATCTCCATGAGGGGTAGTTGGCATACTCATCATGCTTGGCAGGCGGGTTGGTGAGCGCAGTATCGGATGTTTATACGGAAAGACGCTGTTGTCCATCTTCCGGAGGTGTACCTGAGCAGGCTCTTACTGCATCCACGGGTAGGAGAGGAGGGGTAACATTCTGCTGCCGGCACCCCACGGCTAATAGCTAGGTATACATACGTACATATGTATAATGGGCAAGAGAGAACGGGCAACATTCTTCTGACAGCACCCCACGAAAAATAGGTATAAGTAGAACTTTTTGGGAGGAGCTCATCGGGGAAGTACTACCAACATACTCTATTTCTGCCGCCAAGCAGTAATGTTTAGTTGTGTTAGTTTGATTTCTTTTAAAACCAAATAAAAAAAAAACGCTTGTTAAATTCTCAAAGATCCATTTCATAAGCGGTCGTTTTTAGGTTTGTATTTGAAACTGTATTAAAATATACTTAAGTTAAGATTATGTTACTTTTTGTTTTTGTGTTAAGTAGAATAATCAACATATGTACATGCAAATTTGCCGTGGGGTGCCGGCAGTAGAATGATACCCCTCCTCTCATGCCCATGGATGCAGTAAGAGACTGCTAAGGGATACCTCCGGAAGATGGGCAGCAGTGTCTATCCGTGTATCAACATCCTATACTGCGCTCACCAACCCGCCTGCCAAGCGTGGTGAGTATGGCAACAACCCCTCATGCACTTGGATCTCTAAGTCAATGAGGGAGGCCTATGTCCAGCAGTGGATGTCTTATGGCTGTAGTGATAGTGATGATATATTTGACGAGCTCTGTGGCGCAGCGGGCGAAGGTCCGCCTGCGACGCAAGGGGTTGCGGGTTCGATTCCCGCCTCGGGACAAATGTCTGTACGATCTGCAGATATTTGTTCAGGGTTTTCTGGGTGTTTTTCTATATATAATAAAAATATCTATCTATGTACATAGTATAATGTATTAAGTATATCAGTCATCTAGTACCCATAACACAAGCTCTGCTTAGCTTGGGGCTAGATGATGCTGTGTGATTTGTCCATCATTATTAAAAAAAAAAAAAAAATATGTAAATTGTTTAATACCTATGTCTTATTACCTTCGATGTCTTTGCTGTGGTCGGTGTTGCGCCTTGTGGGGAAAATATGGTGCCACTGAAAATCAGTGCCGTGTTCTCACGGCGTATGCTGAGTTGGTGACCAGTTTATGTCTCATAAGATTTTATTCTGTTTATATTATGTAATTTTAATTTACCTGTGTATGTACTTATGAGTCGTAAATATATATTTTCTTATTCTTATTTTTAATGTCTACATTGCTGCGTTCCGGTTTGAAGGGTTAAGAGGCCGGTGAAACTACAGGCATTTGAGACCTTACAATTCGGTCTCAGGGTGACGGGGGCAAAGCAGTACGGCGTTGGTCATGAACATATTAATTTAACGAACGATTGAACGTGTTGCAGTTGTAATAGGAAGAGGTTACCGCTTGACATCAGTTAGGCCTTGGGCTTGTCTCATCACATATACAAATAAAAAAAGCATATCATCATCATCATATCAGCCCGTTGACACCCACTGCTGGGTATAGGCCTCCTCTTCAGCACGCCAACGTAAACGGTCCTGTGCAAGTCTCATCCACTGTCGTCCAGCAACCCTGGCTAGATCGTCCGCCCATCTGGCAGGTGGTCTGCCTCGAGGCCGTCTCGCTTCCATCGGAAACCACTCTGTTACCGCCTTGGTCCATCGGCTGTCACCTCGCCTGGCAACATGCCCTGCCCATCTCCATTTCAAGCTTGCGATCCGCATACCTATGTACGTCTACGACGTTCGTACGCTGGCGTATCTCCACGTTGGGTATGTGATCAAGGAGGGAGATGCCAAGCTCCTTTGCCCTTTGTGCAACTTGTATGGTGTGCATGTATTCCTTTGTGAGCGGCCATGTCTCAGCGCCGTAGGTGAGTATGGGCAGAACACATTGGTTATAAACCTTGGTTTATAGGCTTTGGGGAATTTTCGACTTTAGTATGTCGTCCAATTTACCGAAGACGGCCCATCCTAACTGGATCCGCCTCGAAATCTCCTTGACTTGGGAAGCTCGGCCAAAAGATAAACAATGTCCAAGATAAATGTAGTCGTTCACAACATCTAATTGTGTGGTTCCAACAATGATGGTGGGTTTAGGACCACGACTGTTGGACATGATCTTGGTTTTGGACATGTTCATCTTAAGGCCGATACTCTCTGAAGCCTTGTGCAGGTCTTGTAGCATAATCTGGAGATCTGCGGAGTTCTCAGCTAGTAATAAATTAACATAGTTAATTTTTACTAGCTGAGAACTCCGCAACCTTTTAAGCCGTAGGATTACTGTCCACGTCCACTGCTGGACATAGGCTCATGGATCCTTAAGATCATTGAGTGCAAATAACCTACTAATAATTTAATAACTGCGCCAAAGGCTTCGTGTCATAAAAGTATTCCCTAACAAAAGTTAGTCGCAAGAAACTCCATACAAAAGTGTGATATTTGCGCCTTCTGTCACGAAGTATGAAAACAACCTTGGGAGTAAGTTAGGAGTGATGTATCACTTCCATGCTGGCAGTCACGACTGCGGCGTGGATCGTGAACTTTCTGGATTTTTACTCCTCTTGCTTTGAAAGTTGGGGACTTTCGAATTTGTAATGTATAGCGAGGATTTATATCGCTAGATACGACGTTTTGTTTCAGCACGAAATGAAGTTATTTTTAGAGTCCCGTATCCAAAGGGTAAAAACGGGACCCTATTACTAAGACTCCGCAGTTTGTCAGTCTGTCCGTCTGTCCGTCCATCCGTTCGTCCGTCTGTCCGTCCGTCTGTCTGTCCGTCCGTCCATCCGTCCCTCCGACCGTCCGTTCGTCCGTCTGTCTGCCTGTCTGTCTGTCACCAGGCTGTATCTCATGAATCGTGAATGCTAAACAGTTCTGTTGCCACTTAACAACAACTACTAAAAACAGAATAAAATAAATATTGAAGGGGCATGCCATACAACAAACGTGAGTTTTTTTTGCCGTTTTTTGCTCGATATTAATAACGGCTACAGACGCTTGAAATATTTAGAGAATAATTAGTTGTATTCACTTAAAAAATAAATAATTAAATTTAAATAAAATTAATATTTAAGAGGGGCTCCCATACAATAAACTTGATATTAATGCCGTTTTTTGCCCTTAATATTCGCAGTTCCGTACCATTAGATACGGAACTGTGAATATTTCAAGCGTCTACCTGTTGCCGTTATTGTTTATTTATTTATTTATTTAATATGACATCCAACACAGGGTTACACATAATATACATAATACTAAGGACTAAATGTTAATAGCCTGGTGCTCCCGTAATTACAGGATGTCACAGCATGTATCGAGCACATCGTTATGGTATTTGAATCCTTCGCGCGCTAGGCCGACTCGCACTGGTCTGATTTTTTTTCACGACAGTTCGTGCAATATGATTGCATCAGTAAATGGTAACAATAACAGTTTGGTTTATTGCCAAAACCAGTGAACAACAACAGGGGTGCATGAGCGAGACAAAAAAATATTATTCTATTCATTTCTAATGTATGTCGGTTGCTCCTATCTGATAACAATAAGTAGGTACCTACTTACATTACCATGGCCTTAAAGGAGTTAGTTATATTATTGGCTTTAGGTATTTAGGAATTATTGGCACTTAATTCGTTTAAAAAAATATTTGAGCATGATGCCTTGCTATTACGGTCGTAGGCTTCGATTATTTTGGCTACACTTGGGACATGAAGCCTAAAATCAGATTTTGACCAAAATTTCATTAATATCTGAATAACTTTTGAACGACTGAAAATCGCGAAACATCCTGTATGTTTCGCGATAATAATAATAATAATAAAACTGGTGTTAAATCGATAGGCATTGAGGTCACCCATCGCCCTGCCACCAATGATCCACCTTTCCAGTTACACCGTGTATAGACTTTTTTTGACAGCGCACCTAATACGATGCGGTGGCTCAGGGACAATAAGATTCCCCTGCTAACCTGGCTGGCACAGTCGCCCGATCTAAACCCTACCGAGCATCTTTGGGGGTACTAATGCGCAAGATACGGAAGCACAGAATAAACTTGTCACAAAACTGGTCTTAACATTATAACATGAGTAAGAAATCCACTAATAATCTGGAACTACGAGAGACTGGCTCGGGGTGAATTATCGTGAAACGTGCCTGCGACGCAAAAGGTTGCGAGTTTGACTCTCGCCTCGGAACAAATATCTGTATGATCTGCAGATATTTGTTCAGGGTGTTCTGGATGTTTTTCTATATATGTATAATAAAAATATCTATCTATGTAGGTAGTATAATGTATAAAGTATATCAGTAATCTAGTAACCATAGCACAAACTCCGCTTAACTTGGGGCTAGATGATGATGCTGTGTGAATTGTCCAGCATATTATTTATTTAAGTGATAAACGCTCATAATCGATACATTTCACAAAAACTGATTAAAACTCTATTAAAACGAAATTTATTCATTATCGTAATAGACTTTTAGACTGATGGGACAAGTTTCGAATAGACTACAAAAAGTGGGATGAAACGAAGTATCACGCAAAATCACGAGAATTGGCCCCCAGACTGAAGATTTATCCCGAAGCATCTAAGTGAACTTTTTTCTATCACTTCCCTAAATAGTTTGGCTGACAACGTCTAGACACGGTAAGAAACTGGTTCGCTTCTCCCTCCTTTTATATCAGCACTTCTATTTCCATCTACTGTCCCCTTAGCACATCGGCTTGTCTCGTCATTTCGTCGTATAATAAAATCTAACCCTCTCCGTTTGCATCAATACATGGTATAAAAGAAAGTTGCTTCCCGCTGTCTGTCTGTCCCTATGTTTGCTTAAAAATAGATCTTTAAAACTACGCAACGGATTTTGATGCGGTTTTTTTAATAGATAGAGTGATTCAAGAGAAAGGTTTCTATCTAGAAGGTTTCTATGTTTTACAGGTTTCTAACGTGAGGTCGTAAATAAACACATTTCTTTGCGCTTACATTGCTGGCTGAACCCTACGAGATAGATCAAAATGATGTATTACAGTATTGTACACCTTGTGCGTGAAAAGGTAACAAACCTCCATGCAAACAAACTTTCGGCTTTATAATATTAGTGGGATTGTTAAAATTAATTTGAATAAGCATTAGATACGAGTCTATTATTTTTGTATTATTTTACTGACAGCAGTTAGATAATACAAAAATAAAATACACGTATATTTTGCCATTTCAAATTAATTAAACAATAAAATATTGATTGTCATACCCTGTCAACGTACCCATTTCCTTCCAATTTTCAGGGCAAATTGCTTAACCACAAGTTTCCGGGTGAACGTAACAGTACCTACACATAAGAAGCATGTATTTACATAAGAAGCTGGTTCACATGGAAAATAAGGCACGTTTTAATTAATTTTCACAACGTCAGCGTAATATATAGCTTCAACACTTCAGCATCGCTAAATCATTTATCGTAATCTTGCAGTGTTTGCATAAACAATGTGATTTTAAGAATTTGATAGGCCTTAAGTTCCGGGTTTGAAAGCACAAGTAAAAGTACTGAGGGATTAGGGATTGATTGATTAATTTTTATTTATTTTTTTATCAGGTTTACCAACAGTTCTTACACAAAACATGACCTTAAGCAATAACATATTGTTTTTTCCTGTGTGTAAAAACCTCTTACAGGCAAACAGCACATTAATTTGATTGAATTATATAAGAGGTTTTTTTTATTATTAGCCTATACTGACCCAGTGCTAGGCAAAGGCTTCCCTCGTTTCTTTCCATTTGTCTCTGTCCAGTGCAATCTCCCGCCATGAAATACGTCTAGGTCATCGCGCCAGCGCTTTTTTGGCCTGCCTCGGCGTCGTGCTTTGTCCGGGGTCTAATCTATGGCAATCTTGGCCCATCGGGATGAATACGGATAACGTGACCCGCTGGTTCCATTTAAGTTTGGCCGCCTTTATCCCGAGAGGTTGATAGCCGTAAAACACCACGTTGGCCGGTGCGTGTTGGTAAGTCGCCAGAGCTTCCTCCGTATATCAGGGTGCACCACGAGCCGGTGACGTTGGCTTGGGTAGCAAGATGTTAAAGCCCCCTTACACCCCAAAAGTACAAGCTGCTGCCTGTGTTTTTGCACGCGTTGTACCTATAGACAATTCTTCCCTGTTAGCCGAGTGGTATGACCGCCGACTTTCGATACAAAGGGCGTGGTTCTATACGAGCCGTGCATTAATGAATTTTGGATGCTTTAAAATCAAGAGGTGGTTGATGTCATACACGCCACACTTGGCAGGCGGGTTGGCAAGCGCATTACGGGATATTGGTACACGGATGGAAGCTGCTGCCCATTTTTGGAGGTAATCTTTGGCAGATTCTTTCTGCATCCACGGCCAAGAGAGGAGAGGCACAAAAAACAATTCTAATGCCGGTACCCCAAGGTACGGCACGCAAGGTGGATAGTATAATAGAAAAATCTTTATAATAATAAGAAAATGTGACTGTACTGCTTTCTGCAAGTATTCTACCATTCTTAGCAACGAGTCGCTACAAAGTTAGTTTACTACATTGTTAGCCAATGAAATTGCCCGACTCATGCCCGTTCAATTTCCGGTCCATTATACGCAGACGAGAGACGAACTGGAACTAAACTTCAAACTACTACTAAACTATTACTTTTTACAAGCTTTTATTTAGCTTGCCCAGTGTGTATGTATGTATGGTAACTATGTTTGTCCGCGGAATCTTGCAACTCAATTTTGAAGCAGATATCTTCAACCAATTGAGCTGAAATTTTGTATAAATGTTTTCTTTGGATGATAATGCATGGTCAGCTATGTGACGTCACTCTGAATCCAACATGGCGGAACAGCCAAGATGGCTTACTACTTATTTTTAATGTAATGTTATATTATGGGTATCAAATGAAAGGGCTTGCTGAGAACAAATCAAAAAATGAAATGACGTCACTCTAAATCCAACATGGCGGAACAGCCAAGATGGCGGACTAGTTATTTTAAATAGAATAACAATATGGGTATCAAATGACCCTTTTATTTTGGTGTTGAGAATATTAAAAAGAGGGCTTCGCCCCCTAATTAACTTTTGAATGTTTTGGGTTTTTAGTCCGTAAGTTCAATAGTGTTTCTTTAAATAAATAATACAATTTGGTTTATAGGTATCCTTTCAGGAATCTCGCTCGCCGTCAATCATCTCAGCCGGAGGACTGCTGTTCACGTGGACATCGACCTCCCTCATGGATTTACAAGATTATGAAAGGTCTATTGCCATACTCGCCACGCTTAGCACGCTTAGGATTGGCACAGTATGGGATATCCATACTTTCGTCTGCATCTATGGGCAAGAGAGGAGAGGCAACATTCTACAGCCGGCGCCCCACGTCATGCCGGCACCCGACGGCAATCCCGGTTTGAGCAACCCTAAATGAAAATTATATTAAAATATAATTTTGTGTTAAAACCGTGTTGAAACACGGTCCTACCGTGAAACTTTCTGACCGCTTGTCAAAACGTCAAGCCTTTGTATGCCTATTGTAATCCAGGCTTTATTGTGTTATTATGTGTTTGCAAATTGCGTGTGTTGCTGATTTGACAGATAAACCCATTGTACTCCGTGAAGTTTCTGTAATTAAATTGGAAACAAAAAGCACAAAATTAAACAGCTGCCAGAAGCAAAGAGAATCTTATAACCAGCAGGTTTAACACGAAAGTAATCTAGTATCATTTAATAAATAAACCGTATCGTCCAATGATGGATCGGTCCAGGATTACGGTTGCGGAATCTGTTGAAATTAAACTTGAATAGACATTATTTTTATTAATATGCTTATTATTCAGATGATTCACCGTGAGGTGCCGGCATAAGAATATTGCCTGACCTCTGTTGCCCGTAGATACATCGAGAATCATCATCATTTCAGCCGTAAAACGTCCACTACCTACTGAACACAAGCCTCATGAATCTCCATCAGGGGTAGTTGCCATACTCACCACGCTTGGCAGGCGGGTTGGCGAGCGCAGTACAGGATGTTGATACACGGAAAGACGCTGCTGCCCATCTTCCGGAGGTATCCCTTAGCAGGCTCTTACTGCATCCACGAGCATGAGAGGAGGGGTAACATTCTACAGCCGGCACCCCACGGTCACATCGAGAATATCATCAAGGATACCTCCGGAAGATGGGCAACAGCGTGTTTCTCTTTATCATCATCTCGTGCTGCGCTCGCTAACCTGCCCCTGTGCTACGGCTGAGATGATGATGATGAGATGATTCATACAACGTCGCAACTGTAAAACTCAAACTGTAAAACTCAAGCTCTAGAACGCTGTAGTACTTGGGACATAAATAAATGTCCCTGTTATTACATATGAGTTGTACACCTGAAACATAAAGCTACAGCCCCGCTAAACAACCCGGTAACTCATTCCTCCGCAGTTATAAAACAAGTGTGGCGTCGATACGATACACTTCTACAAATGTTGTTTATCGTCTGCATTTTACGGCCTTTGACTCTTAGCTCTATATATTTTACGAGCATGGCTCGAATAATAAACTTTTCTAGCCACGAATGACACACATTTGAGCGATGTACAGCCTATGCTTTGATTAAACTTTTATATAGAGGTGTAAAATCTGCCAAGGGATACCTCCAAAAGATGGACAGCACCCTCTTACGTGTATCAACATCCTCTACTGCGCTAGTTAACCCGCCTGCCAAGCGTGGCGAGTGGCGAGTATGCCAACGACCCCTTCGTGGTTTTGGAGATCCATGAGGGTAGCCTATGTCCAGCTGTGGACATGAGAGGCAGTTCTACGGCTGAGATGATAGATGATTGATGATGACTGAAAACCAGCGCTTCCTGGCATTCTTTATGCGTGGGAGCATAATGCTGAGTCAGGCCCCTTTGGACTCACACAACTTTGTGAACTGGTCTGTTCATTGCTTGAAATTGTATTCATACTGCTTTGACCCGCTGAGTGAGCTGCTTACCATCTATTTGTCACTAGGTCGCAGAACATTTAATCGGGTAGGTACTCCTAGATTATAATTAGAAATAATTTAGTTGTTTTTTAGGGTTCCGGACCAAAATGGTAAAAAGGAACCCTTATAGAATCACTCTGTCTGTCTGTCTGTCTGTCTGTCACAAGTGGATATCTCAAGAACTACTGATGCTATCGACTTGAAATTTAAAATGGTAAAAGACAACACTTTTTTACTAATATAGCATATATAAAAATGTTAAAAAATATTCTTATTTTGATTGCAGGGGGGCGGATCTCAAAAATTTTAAGTGAAGTTACTAGACCGTGTGGGATATCATATGAATGGTATTAATTTGCACATCAATAAACAGTTTTTAGTTTTCCTTTAAACCGTATCGTTTTTGAGTTATTTACAAAAATGTTGAAAAAAATAGCGTTCCCCCCCTTATCTCCGAAGTTTGCAGAGATAAACCTCTGAAACTTGTATTGCTATTAGAAGTGTATGTAAAGTCACGGAGTCAATTGAGCGGGTGCAACGCAAATTCCTAAGAGCAACGAATTATAGATGTCATAGACATTATCTCTCCTACGACCAACTTCTGGTCAAATTCAACGTACTCTCTCTTGAACATCGACGTAAATATTTGGAAGCTATGACTCTCTATGTATAAAATTGTAAACGGTAACTTTGACTGCATTGACCTTTCTTCTGGCTTGGGTTACCATGTGCCTCGCACTGTGCACAAGCGTGCAGTACGGTCGGGTCACTTGTTTCACCTCAACACATGTCGCACTAATGCTGGTCTTCGCATGCCAATTCGCAGAATGATTGAATCTTATAATGTTAATTTCATAGATATTGATATTTTTGCAACCAGTACTTATCAGTTCAAATCACAAGTCCTTAAAAAGTTGTCCTCTACTTAGTTTGTAATTTTTGTCATAAAATGTTTTAATATTGTTATTCTTTTATTAATTTTAAGTGTTGTTTCTTACTTTTATTTTTAACTTTTTCTTTAATTTTTATATTATGAAGGTTTATAGTAGTCCTTTTTAGGTTAGCTCTTTAGCGACTAGTTTAGTAAATTTGTTTGTTACACAATCTGAGTACAGCGTAGTGGGCCTCATTTTTAATATAACTAGTTTATAACTCTTATACTTAAGACTTAAAATGAAGCTGTTTGTTGTGCCTTTCTTAAATAAAATAAAATAAAATAAAGATTAGAGGAAATTTATTAAAATCTCTCTACATAGCATACTTTTTTAGAAATCATCGAAAGTGTAAAAAATCTACATAAGTTCCGCTATCAGACAAGAGATGGCGCTGTCAAGGTTCTCCTACAAATATAAAACCGCCTTTGTCATATATTATATTGTATGATGGCACGGAACCCTCGGTGCGCGAGTCCGACTCGCTCTGGCCCGGTTTTATTTTTACTATAGTTAATTTTAAGTTTAGTGTGTGTGTCTAATAATGTATTTCTTTCTTCTTCTTCATGATTCTTTCATCTTTTTAGTAGAGATTACTATTTCAAATATGGTAAGTTCTAATGGTACTACTTCGTAGCAAAGTCAACTTACGCTACGAGGTGCTACGCAAAGCTACGAAATGCTACAAAATTTTACGAAATGCTACAAAATAGCAACTTTCGTTATTTTTTAGTAATGTTTGTTGTTTCTTCCGCCTTGTTTCTGGATGAAAAGAATACATATATAGTTATTCCTAGTATACCACAAATATTCAGTAGTAACTAAGATACATTTTGCAAAATTACATTAAAAGAAGTAAGAAGAAGAAAGCTAGCTACAGCGTCATAAGTTAATAATATTCATGCTGTGCGGGACGCCGAAAAATCTATTGGCACAAGTCTACAACTTGGCGCTACTCAAAAGTATCGTGTTACATTACTTACATAAGTAAAAGTAGTCCTTAACCACACGGTGTGCCGGTTTCAAAGTTGCTGAACCGAGCGCTCTACAGTGTTTACTTAATTCGCTGATCATCAGTTATGTTAAATTGTATCTACAGTATACAACCTATGTAATGAATTTTTATATGTGCATGTAGTTGAAGAAACCTTGCCTTGCCGTAACTTAATTTTTTTAACTAGCACGGGAGGTAAGGTCTTGATAATTACGGTAAATCTATGTATATATAATTCAAAGTCCTGACTGACTCACTGACTGACTGACTGGTATATCAACGCACAGCCTAAACCACTGGACCTAAAGACTTGAAATTTGGCACACATATAACTTGAGCATCTTAGGGATCCACTAAGAAGGAATATTCTGAAATTCCTACGGGATAGGGAATAAATGGGATTTATATTTTCGAATCAAGGTAGCTCTCCGTGAAAAAGGGGATTTTACGTTTTATGTTTTCCACGTGGACGAAATCGCGGGCAAAAGCTTTAACCTTAAACCTTATATAATGTTTTACTTCAGATATAAAGAATCTTTTAACCGAGTAGACCCCATACCAACACACGCGGATGGTAACACGAAAGAGGACTTCAAACAAATTTTGCGTTCTTTTGACGACACAGCAAGAAACGTATGCAAATTTTAGTGTAATGAGAACCGCGGCCGTCATACGCTTGTGAATTTGCATATCTAGCCTACAGGTAGATTGGACTTCAAACTGATTGCTTCCATTTCATTTCATCCCACACTACGTTTGCCGGGTCGGGTTTCCACTAAAAAAACATTTAGCCCATCGGTTATCGGTTCTTCGAAACAAATGGCCAGCACACTGCCATTTCAGCTTGTTTCAGCATCTTTAGTCCTTTGTCGGATAACGTGCGGATTTTATTCTTTAAAGGAGAAATAATAAATACATAATGCTGGACAATTCACACAGCATTATCTAACCCCAAGCTAAGCAGAGCTTGTGTTATGGGTACTAGATGACTGTTATACTTAATACGTTGTATTACATACTGTTGAATAAAAGACAGAAGCAGCAGCGATACCAGTTTATTCATCAGCGGACGAAAAGGAAAAGAGCTGTACAATCTTTATTTCTTATTTTATAGGCTTGTTCTAATACCCTCTTCACTTGGTCGGGCCTACCGACATTCGTCATGCCGGCCCTCTCGCGACAGATGGCAGCACTAGTTAGTTTCTGTAATCTGTGGCACTAGTCTTAACGTATCCGATTTGTAACGTTTCTTATAAATTATTTTAATTGTGGCCATACTGTGACAAATACCATGGAATGATTTAAAACGAAATGTCAACGTCAAGACCAGCTGTCAAAAGTCACTTTACTGTCAATACATGTTTACAAGATTCTCGCAAATTAGTACTTGAACTGTTTACATTTGAAAATATCAATTATAAATTATAATGCATGAGATTGCGGTTAAAATATTGTAAAAGTCACTATTAATGACAGTAAATAACAAGAATAGTGAATACATGGATTACTAAATTTATTTTAAATGATGGCTTACAATACATAGATATTTCTTATTATATAAAAGAAAACGATTTGGGGGAGGCCTTTGCCCAGCAGTAGGACCCAAATGGCGCATAATAAAAATAAATAAAAACATTCCGAACAAATATCTGCAGATCATACAGACATTTGTTCCGAGGCAGGAATCGAACCTGCAACCTTTTGCGTCGCAGGCGGACCATCGCCCGCTGCGCCACAAAGGTCGTCACGGCAATCCACGCTCCATAGCTCTATAAAGTACTATAGTGTACTCTTTAGATACTTAATGTGCACTGTGTTTGTTGAGTGGAATGTACCATCATTTCATATCTGAAGGTTTGATTCCAGTGAGTTTTTCCGCTGGAGAAATCTACGTCCACAATCAAAAATATATATATTTATTTATATTTTTTCAAAATAGTAAAAAGTAAAAAAACGTTATTGACATTATCATCATCATCATTTTTACAGCCTAAGAAGTCCACTGTAAGACATAGGCCTGTCCCTCATCGATCTTTTTTGCCATTCTCACCGAGCTCGGCTGGCGGGTTGGCAGTACGGGATGTTGAAACACGGGAAGACGCAGCTGCCCATCTTTCGGAGTTATCCCTGCGAAGATTCTTATCGCATCCACGGGTAAGAGAGGAGGGGCGACATTCTACTACTGGCAACCCACGGCAGTTGACCTCCCTCCCGTGCCAGTTAATATCTGTTTACAGGAGCCGACTTTTTCGAAATCTGCTACTCGAATCTACACTTTATAGAACACCAAGATACACCCACATTGGCCAAATTACTGACAGCCCGTATTTTGCCACTTTCAT
Organism: Pasiphila rectangulata; assembly: GCA_963082625.1. NCBI lineage: Eukaryota > Metazoa > Arthropoda > Insecta > Lepidoptera > Geometridae > Pasiphila > Pasiphila rectangulata. The sequence continues at coordinate 3,331,076 of OY720244.1, read as the reverse complement.
ACTAAATTAGAGGTAAGGCTGTTGCACTAAAATTTAACTGCGCTATCAACAGTAAACTCTACTAGACTCGAGAAGCTGCGACACTCAAGTGAACAGCTAAGTTAATGGCAGTAGGTGAGCACTAGTACACCAAGGTTGCTATTACAGAACACCAGAGCAAGAGTAAATGGTCATGTCGTGTTCGTTGTCTTAGGAGTAGGTATTAGATTTAAGGGCGGAACTCCAGCGAACAAAACAGATCCTCCATAGAAAATTATAGGGAGCACAGCTTCAAAAGTAAATTTACACTTAATACATCTATGTCTCAGAGTGACGGAAGCAATACAGTGCAGCATTGGTCACGAGCTTATTGAACGTGATCACTGCGGTATTTTAGTTGTAGGCAGAGGTTACCGCCTAACCTGAGATGGGCCTTCGGCTTGCCTCGTCATGTAGTCGTACAAATAAATTATAAATAATAAATAATAAATAAATAATGCTGGACAAATCACACACCATCATCTAGCCCCAAGGTAAGCAGAGCTTGTGTTATGGGTACTAGATGACTGATATACTTAATACATTATACTACATAGATAGATATTTTTATTATATATATAAAAACACCCAGAACACCCTGAACAAATATATGCAGAACGTACAGACATTTGTCCCGAGGCGGGAATCGAACCCGCAACCCCTTGCGTCGCAGGCGGACCTTCGCCCGCTGCGCCACAGAGCTCGTCAAATATATGTTATGAATTTATAATTATACCTTTAAGGCAAAATAAGACAACATTGAAAATTGGCCTTACACATCTGGAATAACATGATTCATACAGCGTCCTTGCGCCGTGGGGTGCTGGCAGCAGAATGTTACCCCTCCTCTCATACCCGCGAATGCAGTAAGAGCCTGCTAAGGGATACCTCCGGAAGATGGGCAGCAGCGTCTTTCCGTGTACCAACATCCCGTACTGCGCTCACCAACCCGCCTGCCAAGCGTGGTGAGTATGGCAACTACCCCTCATGGAGATCCATGAGCGAGGCCTTTGTTCAGTAGTGGACGTTTTACGGCTGAAACGATATTGCTTCACGTGCTTTATTCAATGTAAATGTGTTTTGTTTTTATTTCATAAATTGACTGTTCTATGTGGCTTTTTGTTCTACTGCATAAACACTTATTGACTTTGACTTTGTTTTAACCGTTTACAAGGATTATTGCGAGAGAAAAAGACAAACAATTATAAAAAAAATAAAGTAAAGTTAATTGCCCGTTCACATTTATTATACTTACATGATTTATAGAACGTCAGCAATTGGTTTTCATGAAGTAGGTATGGACGCAGTTGCGCCTGGGACATTGATAGGTGGCTTACTCAGAATTAAGTTATCCCCTGAGGATGTTCTTGACATCCGTGGTGGTCTAATAACCATCTGAGACGCAGGAGGTTGCAGTTTCGATTTCCGATGCAAGACTTTATTGGGAAGACAAGGGAAACGTTTGTAAATGTGGTTGAAAAAAATCACAAAGGTCTAAGTTCGGGCCGATGCAGCTGAACTGGGTCAAGTGTGGTTTGGACCCGGATTCGACACCGGACATAGTAACCTTTTCTTTTTAAAAAACGCTTTACTAGGGTAGTCACTTATCTTTTTTATTTGTTTTCTACGTTGTTGAGAAATTCGAATCGCTGGAGAATTGTGTTTATTACTAAATTGGATTATCAGGTAAAAATAAACGTGTTTACGCTATAAACATAATAGGGATATATTATACTAGAAGTCGCCCGCGGCTTCATCCGCATCTTTGGTTACTGATCCGCTCCCGTAGGTCGTAGCGTGATGTTATATAGCCTATAGCCTTCCACGATAAATAGGCTATCTAACACTGAAATAATTTTTCATATCGGACCAGTAGTTCCTGAGATTAGCGCGTTCAAGCAAACAAACAAACTCTTCAGCTTTATATATTAAGTATAGATTAGCCATTTTTCGTAAATTTCGTAATAGTGAAGAGTTTCGATAACCATCTGGTAGTCTTCCTTATCAGTAACACTTCACCAAATCATACTTTCTGAATATAAATCCTTGATCTTGATATGCCAAAATACCTATATGTTTCTGGGTCGTTCTCTACAATATTTGAGGTTTCCGACCGGACATAGGACCGTTTGTATTTCCATTACGGATTTACGTTTTATTCTGAACTGTTTGTATGGTCACTTTCTTTGCTTGCTACGTTGAAATGGATTTCAGGTCGCATTCGCCACTTAGCCGGTTGAATTCGGTAGCCGGTATTCAGAATGATTTAAAGTTCCGAGTCTGGATTTTAAGATGAAAATGAAAATGAAAAATAATTTATTACAGTGAAACAAGATGAAAATAATACACATTACTTAAAACTAATTACACTGATAACACTGAGACATATACGAGGTACCTATCAGTTTCCTCACTAGGCGAGGCCTGTGTCGAGGAAACTTGCATACGAAATACTATTACAGAAAACAGTGTGTTGTACTCTAATTTAAGCAATATAAATATAAACAAGGTAGAATTATAAAAACACAGTCATATGAATACGAGTTTTACAATATTGTATAAAATAATATGTGAACTATTAATGAATGATTAAATATGTTATTTAATTAATATTGACTATATCTTCTGTCTGGTCATAGTTTAATGTTTTGAGCCACTTTACTATGATGGGTTTTGCTGCCGATGTTGACCTATTTTTAATATTACAATACTTAACAGTTTCGTTGTATACATGTACTTTCATAAATCTGCCAATTCTCTGAGCGAACCTGGTGTTAACTGTAGGGGTTAACACTCTGCATGCACCTACAAGCAAGATGGTAATGGCCATAAAAGATTATAGCTTTATTAAACTTAGTTGGACACATTTGAGACACATGTAAACGAGTTATTTACATTTACAAATGTCGGATAGTTATCATCATCCCAGTCGTAGGACGTCCACTACTGGACAATATACCTTCTTGATACACCTGGAGGTGTAGTACTGATCATGAAGTGGTTGTTGCCATACTCACTACGCTTAGCTGGCTTGTTAGCAAGCACAATACTGATACACGGTAGTGTTGATACACGGAAAGATGCTGCTGTCAATCTTCCAGATGTATTCCTTGGCAGATTCTTACTGCATCGACGGGCATAAGAGGAGGATTCTGTTCTGCCGGCACCCCACAGCAGTCACATAATTTCATAAAATAGACACAACGAACATTTGGAAATAGTGACCTAATTTCAAATTCATAAAAACATTTCTGAATCGTAAAATGTCATGAAAAGATTCAAATCCGTTTGTCAAGATTTTTGAGTTAGGTCACTTTTCCACGGAAGTTGCGACAAATATAATAACCCAGCACGACGCAGCAGCTTATTCAATAAAGAAATCATATCAACTTGTACAGATTTGGCGAATAAAGCCAATTGTGGCACAGAGATGTCATGTTACTGGCACGCGATCAAATCAAAACAATCTCTGGGGCGCTCGGGCGTCATGCGGCATATGGCCGTACACTTTCGAGTAATAGGAAGGCTTATTGTTTTATAGGTCTATCTACCAAACTGCCAAGGAAGGGTTTTGTTTTCCGCGTGTCTTGTATGTTTGTTTGTTTGTAAATTCCTTTATTCTATATCTTCCAAATAGATGGATGAATTTCAACAATCGGTATCGTTGGATTCGTCCAAAACAATCTCTAGGGCGCTCGGGCGTCATGGGGAATATGGGCGTACACTTTCGAGAAATGCGAAGGTTTATTGTTTTATAGGTTTTACCACAGATAATATGTTATACCCCTTTGCATGCGTTGTACCCGGATAAAATGTGTAATCCTATGTGTTAATCCTGGTCAACATCCATACGTGTGCAAAATTTCAGCATAATCCGTTCGCTTGTTTTTGCGTAAAATAATTATATAAAAGACTAGCTGTTGCCCGCGACTTCGTCCGCGTTTCCGTCGTTTTTCGTAAAAAAAAAAGTAGCCTATGTCCTTCCTCACGGTTCAGTGGTTTTGATGTAACAGACAGATTAACTTTCGTATTTTAGTAGGGAAATATAATATGTCAATCTACAATACTGTTGAAAAATATCGCAATACGGAACCGCACAATATTATTGTTAATAGCTGTGCCCGCGACTCCGTCAGCGTGTAACTCCTTGTGTGTTATTAAGTTAATGTTTTGGTAATATTGTTTAGATCATAAATTGAGAATAATGGTACAGAAAAAAGACCACCACTCAGCGTATGCCGTGACATAATAAATTATGCCACAGCGCTGGTCTTCCGTGGTTGCATTTACACTAGCGCAAAGCGGCTGCTATTTGCGGAACAACATTTTAATAGAACAATCTTTGATAACACAACAAAATATAAGAATAAAAAAAACAACATAAAAATAAAGAACACTACTTTAAAACATATTTTATAAAATAGTAACCAATATTAATTAATGTACGCAATTTCATACACTAATGACTAAATGAGACCTAGAACGGCTGCCAGTTTGATCGGTTAAATTTAATTGATATTGTAATAGATGTTTTTTAAAAGATTTTTTGAATGAAAGAACAAAAATATATCTATTATAGATGCGTCAGCAACTGGTAATCATGCTGTACGGGACGCTGTAGTGCCTGGGACATTGTTAAATATAATAAATAAATAATATAATATATATAAATAAACCATAATTAATTAACAAGCTTTCGCGTTTATATGATTTTACAATTATTACAGTTAGCCATAAGTGTCCCACTGCTGGGCAAAGGCCTCCCCTCCAACTCTCCATGCATCCCGATCCGCCGTCAATTCGACCCATAATATTTTATAGATTATTATTTATTTATTTATTTTTATTTTATTGATTTTTATTCATTTTATTTTATAGATTTTATTCCATTTATAGATTAAACCCTGCCAAGCGTAGCGAGTATGGCAACAACCCCTCATAATCTTGGAGATCCTATTGATATAAATCGTGGGAGATCCATGAGATTTGTTAGATGGATAACTTTCGCGATTAATAGAAATAATTTTTAGTTGTTTAACGGGGCTGTATTGCGTTTTTAACTCGTGTTATTATTTCCCGATGTTTCGAGTGCCTTTCAGCCCTCGTGGTCACGGGTAGACTGACTATGAAGTAATTTTAAACATGAAACTGCACCATCTAATCCTAATGTAATTGTGTGAAATCTACCATCTAATCCTAATGTAATTGTGTGAAATCTACCATCTGACCAGGTACGTTAGCGGATACAGTACCTACAGGATGTTGATACAAGTAAAAACGCTACTGTCCATCTTCTGGAGGTATCCCTTGGTAGATTCTTACTGTACCTTCGGGAAAAAGGGGTCAACATTCTGCTGCCGTGCTGATGCCGTGGGGTGCCGGCAGTAGAATGTTACCCCTCCTATCTTGCCCGTGGATGCAGTAAGAGCCTGCTAAGAGCTACCTTTGGAAGATGGGCAGCAGCGTCATTCCGTGTATCAACATCCCGTACTGCGCTCGCCAACCTGCCTACCAAGCCTGGTGAGTATGGCAACTGCCCCTTATGGAGATCCATGAGGGAGGCCTGCGTTCAGTAGTGGACGTTTTATGGCTGTAATGATGATTCTACTGCTGGCACCAAACAACGTATGGAAGAGGTAAACTTCAATCTAAATACCTCTTTGGAACACAAAGTTACACACTATATCCGATATGTTTGCTTCGCGATCGGAGCCAATCAAAGTTCACTGTTAAAGTTTGGTGCACTTAGCGGTTTGAATCAAACTTTATTAAACATGCCGTGTTGGCCGAGGAAATAGAAATAGAAAATATTTAATGAAAATTGTTGTAATTAAAGATCTTAAAATTAATTTGTACAGTTTTTAACAATTGGTCCTTAAAAAGTCGTACAATATTAGTAATTATAATAACTCATAAATATAAATGATTTTTTTTTTGTTTCAAGTACATCATCATTTCAGCCGCAAAACGTCCACTGAACTACTGAACACATGCGTCTCTCATGAACTCCATGACGGGTTGCCATGGACATGGACAGTTGCCATACTAACCACGCTTGGCAAGCGGGTTGGCGAGCGCAGTACGGGATATTGCTACAAGGAAATCCTCTGCTGCCCATCTTCCAGACGTATCCTTTAGCAGGATCTTTATCAGGGGTATGAACACAATAATTTGCTAAGGCATAAACGCTAGATTAAATGTACATAAACAAGGATTTATTACGTTCCTAACTGTTCCTAAGGTAAAAAATACATAGCTGAATACATATCTTTCTGAATCTTTATAAAAATCTTAACAACACCGTTATGGTCGAACTATTGGACTTGGATGGACTTCATCAGTCATACGTCGTATGACGTTTAAAATAGAACCCACGCCCTTCGAAGCGCTAGTTCTAGTAATCTAAAGTTAATCTTAATGCAACCTGCATTAGCCGATTGCAGCAAGCAATCACAAATTGATAATACTGCATTTTATTTGACTCCAGTTCTCGTGACTACATTCCAAAGCATATTACCACCCGGCCCATAACAATGCTGCTTCACTGGTTCCGGCGATATTTCTAGAATACTTCCACTAGCCGCTTGCTAGGTCGGCGGAATATTGAACACTAGACTTTGTTTTACGTTTACAGTATTTTTATATCTGCAAAGTTTATTTCCCGGTAAAGGCAGAATGCCACGTCACGTTTTTGTTTATTTTTGTGAAATAAAATCATACTAATATTGCCTACATATGCGAAAGTTTGTGAGTATAAATGGATGTTTGTTATTCTTTCAGCAAAAACTAGCCTACGGATTGAGCTGAAACTTTGCACACGTAGAGATGTTGTCCAGGATTAACGCATATTGTCCCGGTACAACGCATGCAAAACGGCGGGCATATGCTAGTCATCATTCCAGCCGTAAAAAGTCCACTACTGAACAGGCCTCCCTCATGGATCTCTATGAGGGGTAAGTTGCCATACTCACCACGCTTGGCAGGCGGGTTGGCGAGCGCAGTACGGTATATTGATATGCGGATAGACGCTGCTGCCCATCTTCCGGAGGTATCCCTTAGCACTTACTGCATCCACGGGCATGAAAGGAAGGGTAACATTCTACTGCCGGCACCCTACTAAGAATTGAATGTAATACATGCTAGTATTACATTCAATTCTTAGAGTATTCTGTCTAGTAGTGGATGTGGACAGCTGCAGTCGTACAGCTAAAATGATGATGTGTCAAATTCCCGATTCGTAACACTATCACGGCTAATTTATTACAAAGAGTTATTAGGTGCTGAATTAGAGCCTACGCTCGTCTGGCCATATTAGCGGGTGGCGGAATTAGCAGTTGGCTGTGAAAGTCCCAATATAACCGCAGCGTTGGTATTTGGCAGGCTGTTAGTAGAGCGAGTAGCGGTCGTAATGTATCGAATATTGACGCGATATATGTATGTATGTTCCTATAGTCGATACGGTGAAATTTCCGCTAGTGTGCAGAACTGAGTGGCAGTGCACAGAGCTAGTCATAAACGTATCTCCTGGTTGACTGGCGCTAGTTAACATTTAATCTCTAATATTATTGTTCGCCGTGGGGTGCCGGCAGTTGAATGTTACCCCTCCTCTCCTACCCGTGGATGCAGTAAGAGCCTGCTAAGGGACACCTCCGGAAGATGGGCAGCAGCGTCTTTCCGTATACCTACCCGTGGATGCAGTAAGAGCCTGAAGATGGGCAGCAGCGTCTTTCCGTATATCAGCATCCCGTACTGCGCTCACCAACCCGCCTGCCAAGCGTGGTGAGTATGGCAACTGCCCCTCATGGAGATCCATGAGGGAGGCCTTAGTTCAGTAGTGGACGTTTTACGGCTGAAATGATGATGATTATTGTTGGACTCTTGGTGAAAATTAAGGACTGTATATAGATGCTAATTTAATTCGGACTAGATTAAGCGTGCGTCCCAAGCGTGGAGTCTGGGTAGCAGGTAGACGGTTCGCCCCCGGTCTCGCTCCCCCGCGCCGGCCGCATCCTCGTAGTGATGTGTAGCCGTGCAGAGAATTCGCGCAAGGTGGCGACGCAAGGCGGCGATTCGTCTCCGACAATTAAAAAACCAAAAGTTTGTTTGTATAGTGTATGCGTGTTTGTTACCTCTTCGCGTAAAACTAGCCTACGGATTAAGCTGGCACTTTGCAAACGTATATCTATACGTATACCTATAACATATGTTGACGTTTACTGCTGGACATAGGCCTCCCTCATGGATTTCCAGGTATTGCGGTTGAAAGCGGCCTGCACCAGTAGTCTTCTTCATCAGTTCTACTTTACCAAATCAAATCAAATCTTTGACCTTGACCTAAATATGTCAAAATCGCTATATTTTCCCTACAACATTTGAGGACTTCCCTCGATTCCTTATGGGTCCCACCATTAGAACAAAGTTTAAAAACCCTAGACCTAATTGAGAGTACTTTTCGAATTCAAAAAGAATTTTCCAAATCGGTTCATAAACGACGGAGTTCATATAAACGGAGAACGACAGATACAGAAGCCTTGAGAACACCCCCCTTTTTTGAAGTTCGTTAAAAAGATAACTGAACATACGAGTACATTCTACTTACTAAAAAAAATCTGTTTTACTAACTAAAATTTGTTTATAACATCTACTAATCAAAGTTGTAAAAGGGAATCAACATTCCGGAAAACCCTTTTCGCTGCTGAATAAACACAATAAACCTACCTGAAACTGAATATTTGGAGGCATAAAGACCACTTTGTAAGACGTGATATTTTATTCTCTTAAAAATAAATTAGCTACATTTTTCAAACCTTCAGATCGTATTGGCCAACTCTAAAAGGAAAATAAGCATCTTATATTTTTTTATTCCGTCGCCTAGCAAACTTGGCTTTTAGCCATTTAAAGCGAGTTTTCTGAACAGCGGCTGTCAACTTTGAGTCGCGAAGAGTGGGAGAAGGAAAGGGATGCCTTTGTCCTGCAATGGGACAGTATTTGCATCTATAATAGATGATTTATATGGCGTCAGCAACTGGTAATCATGAAAATGTAGGGAAAAATACGAGACGCTGCAGTTAGATGGTTTAGGTTTGACCAGCACCTATATCATTCTCTCAGCTTAGCCAGCTATTAGTCAGAGAAAAGAACAGGTCAATACGTCTGAAGCTAACTAAGCCGCGGGTTTCCTCACGATGATGTTTCATTCATCGTTACAGTACTTCTTAATAGTGCACATACATTTTTCAAGAAAGAAAAATTCTTTAGTGCACGGCCGGTATCGAACCTGTGACCCGAATGGGACAGTAGGGGTTAAGTAATAATAATATTCCGGTCAATTTAGACACACACAGAGTGCTGGCTAAAATATGTTATGAATAACCTTTTCAAAATAGACTTATTAAAATATCTGTGTCGAGTCTCGACCTGAAAGTTTATAAAACGTGGAACCCAAACTCTAGGGGGGTTAGTCTCGAACCACGTAATAGCGCGGGAGAGGGAAATTTAATTACTTACCTGCGTATGTAGGTAAATTTTATAAACGAATGTATGAATATGTTTGTCCTTACTATATTGCGAAACGTAAAGGGATAGCATTCCAGCCCAGCCGGTAGAATAGTTAGTAAGCAATACTTAAAGTTATATTTTCTTCGGTGTGACACTAATTATTACTTTGAAGATATTGATTAACTTTCGTGATATAATATATTAATTTGACATTTTAGACAAGATTTTTGGCGTACAGGCAATATTATTTTTTTAAGAGGTATCCCGACGTTTCAACACGTTTAAGCCATGGCCATGACCCAGGTCACGGAGGAAATAAAAAAAATAAAAAATAATGCTGGACAAATCACACAACATCATCTAGCCCCAAGCTAAGCAGAGCTTGTGTTATGGGTACTAGATGACTGATATACTTTATACATTATACTACATAGGTAGGTATTTTTATTATATATAGAAAAACACCCAGAACACCCTGAACAAATATCTGCAGATCGTACAAACATTTGTCCCGAGGCGGGAATCAAACCCGCAACCCCTTGCGTCGCAGGCGGACCTTCGCCCGCTGCGCCACAGAGCTCGTCATAATAATAAATAGTAATAAAAAAAGTAATTTGGAAATATGTTTTTTAACCAACGTAGTTAGGTTGGGCAGTAGGTAAATAGAGAGATGTTTAGATATTGACTTATTAATGTAAAAAAGATCGTTAGTAGTGTTTTAAAGTCCTTGTTAGGTTTGTCTAAACACTATGGTTCTCTTTACCAATAATGGTGACAAAATGGTGTGAGCAATCCTTAAAATCTAAAAAGAAACGGTAAGAAAAAAATACTAGTTAGTGACAATAGGTACGATAAACTTTTATTCATCATCAACATTACGGCCGTAAGACTATTACTGTCCACATCCACTGCTGGACACAGGCCTCCCATGAGGGAGCATCTCCAACATCATGAGGGGATTGGTTGCCATACTCACCACGCTTGGCAGGCGGATTGCCAAGCGCAGTACGGGATGTTGATATTTTCCGGAGGTATCCCTTAGCAGGATCTTACTGTATCCACGAGTATGAGAGGAAGGATTACATTCTACTGCAGGCTGCCCACCTTTTATTACTAACTAGCTTGTACCCGCCGCTTCGCCAGCGGAATGTTAATTTGACCTAATTTTTCTAGACATAGACAAAAGCTTAATAAATAGTAATGCACGTTCGTTACGTTCGTCAAAAAACGTTCACCAGCTTCTGTGCAACCACGGTTTTAGTATTTGAAAGCAAAATAATAGTAATGAATGATGTCATTCCAATAAAGTGATTGATGGCGGATTGGGTACTTCCATTTATTATTATAAGAAAGTATACTTGTCAGAATAAGTACCTATAATCTAATAGCTATGAAATTATAATGAAAACTGACATATCTCGTATCGCTTTTAAGTATAAAAGTATGTTTCGCAGAAAATAAGACTACAAAAAAACATGTTAGACAAAGTTGCAGTATATTATTGACGAATGCTTCTATTTGTAATATTTCCCCGAGAGAATATACCTTATTAGATTGTGGAGACACTTCAAGGACATGAAAAACCCTATCGAAATTTTGCAAGGGTTTTTATTAAAAACCCTTCAAGGACATTAATAGTCCTTGAAGTGTTTCGCTACAAAAAAAAACAACTTATAATTAACGTGAGTAGAAAATCTATTTGACGTTACAATATTGAGATGGTTGTTGCAAAAACAACCGAAGAGATTAAGCTGAACGTTTGCAAATACATAATAGTTGTAGATCAAGATTAACAAATTGGCTACTATTATACAAAAGGTACAACGCGTGCTTTTGCCTTGCTTCGCCGCTTGATTCTGCCAGCAGCTTCGCAAAATGCGAAGCCGGTATTGAGTCATCATCATTTCAGCCATAAAACGTCCACTGATGAACACTGGCCTTCCTCGTGGATTCCATAAACCACTTCATCTAGCCGTTGTCGCTGTTGTTGCCGACTTCACAAAAGTCCAGTCATTATAGGTATACATTTAGAAATGTAAGTGAACCGAACAAGCTGGATTTTGGATAATACTTGGTGTCTAGAAAAGCTTAAGTATAAATAATTGTCGACCAAAATTTTTTGATGTGCGTTTTCCGCCATCATGAAAAAAGGGTTTAATTAGGTTTATTATAATAACTTCAGCTATTAGTCCTCCGCTGAGAAATGGACCTTTTTAATAAATATTTTTAATGCTATTTGTTTGTTTTACAATCAATTTCACCTACCGTTCTTCGTTATCGAGATAACGAACGAAAAATTGTGACATAGGGAATTCAATTAGTTTTTCGCTATTATCTATTTTTGGGAGGCAGATAACGAAAAATCGTGTATGATGAAACCTGTAGAGATTGCAAAAAGCAAAACTGGCTTAGCTTTAACACGGCTCTTGTTCCGCTCGACCCGAACGAATTTATTGTATAATAAGCCTTAAAATGCCTGCACACCTTTCGGGGAATGCTCATGGAGAGCTGCCGGCGGCTCCGAGTCCTTCTCCTGTATTTAGATGAGTTGGGCTGGTTAGGTTATGGTCGGGGCAGTATCTTGGGGGACAATGAATGAAATGAAATTTGACGACCTCTGTGGCGCAGCGGGCGAAGGTCTGCCTGTGACGCAAGAGGTTGCGGGTTCGATTCCCGCCTCGGGACAAATGTCTGTACGATCTGCAGATATTTGTTCAGGGTGTTCTGGGTGTTTTTCTATGTATAATAAAAATATCTATCTATGTAGTATAATGTATTACCTAAGTATATCAGTCATCTAGTACCCATAACACAAGCTCTGCTTAGCTTGGGGCTAGATGATGCTGTGTGATTTGTCGAGCACTATTTATTTATTTATTTATTTTATGAACAATACACCCCAATGTGGGACGTCAGTGCAGATCTGGAAAGCCCCACCAGAATTAGAATTAAAAGCATAAAAAAGTCGAGAAGTCGAGTCGAGTTTAAGTGTGAAGTTAACATTGTTACCGACATACGTTCTAACAGGTGTAGGCAATACTGCGCGATTATAAAGTACCCCAAGATCTAAATGCGAAAAGTCTTTGTCTTGGACTGTAAATAGTGGTTCCATTTAATGTCTCTTGAACTTTGAATGGTGGTCCATTTAATGTCCAAGACGAAGATACGTAGGGTTTTTAACCCGACTGCGCCAGAAGGAGGGTTCACTAAGCCTCCATTTCTAGAATTGGTCCCGACTGATACATTTTTTCTTGTATTGAAATATATTGTTAAAAATACAAGTGTTCCATAATTTACTTACCTCATAAGTCGAGTGCCCGTTTTCATTTCATAATTATACAGAAACGCAGTCAGGTTTTCCGTTTTTTAAATTACCGTATTTATCTTTTGCGATAGTCAGTAGAATATTTTTGTCAATTTGACTGATTTGTAAAACGTTAATGTTGTGCAAACGGTAAGTATCTATGTCAACGATATTAAGCTTCGCAAAAATATTTCCCCGGCCTTTCTTATCGAAATAGGGTAAGTAAGCTTCTCCAGTTTCGTGACAAATAATTTTGATAAAATTCGGCTTCCTCGCTTGATATTTTAAGTCTATCAATAACGGGGCTCAAATTACGTTACACAGTGACGGGCACAATGCACGGTTGGCAAGTTCTTACCGGTCTTTGTTGGTAAAAAAAAACCTTAACATTGTCTAACGTGCCGTGGGGTGCCGGCAGTAGAATGTTACCTTTCCTCTTATCGTGGTGGGTATGGCAACTACCTCTTGAAGATCCATGGCTTGTGTTCAGTAGTGGACGTTTTACGGCTGAAATGATGATGATGATTGATTTACAAAACTCTGCATCGTACAACATGGACGCCGTAGGACATCCACTGCTGGACATAGGCCTCCCTCATAGATCTCCAGGTACTGATAATGAGGGGCAGTTGCCACTCGCTTTGCAGTAATTTTTTCATCATTTCAGCAAATTTACAAACATTGAATTAACTCCGTAGTTTCGAGGTTAGAGAATCCACTGCCGGTCAGGCACGGTACGCGCCGTGCCTTCTCAAATGCCAAAGGTTGCTACTTCTATCTCGCCAGCGGATGCAGTAAGAATCTGCCAAACGATACCTCCGGAAGGGCAGCAGCGTCTGTCCGTGTATCAACATCCCGCACTACGCTCAACCCGCCTGCCAAGCGAGGTAAGTATGGCAACAACCCCCCATGATCAGTTCTTGAAGATCCATGAGGGAGGCCAATGTCCAGCAGTGGACGTCCTATGGCCGAGATGATCATAATGTTGATGATTTGTTTCACTCAACTGACGCATAATTAGTCGTCCCGACAACTCTCACCGTGTATTCGCTGTACAAAGAATGGGGGAACACTTTAGGATCATTAATCCAGGCTTCGTTCCCGCGGAAGTAATTTCTATTTTCAACGCGAAATGAATTGTTTTCGAAAAGCAACAATGACCCGGAGCGACTCAATTCCTGATAAAGAATGATGATTCGGCCTTTTGTTACTTGTTCGTAACGCCTACTCTATTTGAGTAGATTATATAAATTAACTCGCTTTTATGTTAAAATTATGCTTTGTTTCGAGACTTATTTAGCCTACTTGTCTTGTATTTAACTGTTAACTATAAAATAGTATTAGATAGATGGATAGATAATTCAATTTTTATTTTAAATGTCCACAGAAATTATTTAGTGTTTTAACTAAAAATATTTAGTGTTTCCAAAACTTTTGTAAACGCTTTGTATTTCGGCGTAAGTAACAGCTGATGAACACTCCGAAAGTCACCAAAAAATTAAAAATATACTAAAACAATATTAAAAAGCTTCTTATTTCTAGGTATCTACAATAAGTTGTTGCCGAGTCGTATCTCAGTGATAGGTAATTTCTGATGGTTCTATCACTAGACTGGGCCTATATTTAAGAAACCTATGTACGACAGTTCCAAGAGTATTGTTTTTGTTATTACATACATACATAGTGCCTTAAGAGCTATGTAAAAAAAATATGATTTTTTTTTACTCCTTCGTCATCATTTCAGCTATAAAACGTCCACTGACGAACACAGGTTTCCCTCATGGATCTTCATGAGGTGTAGTTGCCATACTCACCACGCTTGACAGGCGGGTTGGTGAGCGCAGTATGGGATGTTAATACAAGGAATAACGCTGCTGCCCATCTTCCGAACGTATCCTTTAGCAGGCTCTTACTGCATCCATGGGCATGAGGGGAGGGGTAACATTCTACTGCCGGCACCCCACGGCCTCCTTCCTAATTCTTATATTTTATAAGCTGATCACTTTGCAAGTAAGCCTTAATAAGTTTCGTAAGTTTCAAACTCTGTTCCAAACACTAAATAAGCAACTAAAACTCACACAACTAAACTATTCAGCATGACTAACTCGCAAGCTTTTATCCTAGCTCCATCCAAAATTCATGCACTAAACAAAATAGGCTACAATTTTCATTCCTCTGAGAGTATTTTCCATCAGATAAGCGTGAAAAATACCGCCTGATGTATGGTTATTGCTTACGTAAACAGTGGATGACTTTAAGCTGCCCGACACGTAAAAAACCTATCGTAGTTATAGATATCTCTGGCAGATTTATAAATTAGCCGCCAGTTAATTTTTCCTGCCCCAACTGACCAAATTACAAACAATGAAATTGCAACTTTATGATTTGTGCTCTATCGTCCCCATTAAATCCGCGTTTTCCCGTGATTAGATTTCCGAGATCTTTTTCTTCTGTTTTTTAATTTGGGTAATTCATCATTTCATCATACCCGTAGGACTGCTTTCCACGTCCAATGCTGGAAATAGGCCTCCCTCATGCCATACTTTCCACGCATGGCGGGCGGGATTGCGAACGCAGTATGGGATGTTGATACACGGAATGACGCTGCTGCCTATCTTCCGAGCTATCCCAAGAGAGGAAAGGCAACATTTTACTGCCGGCATCCCACGGCAAACGTTGCATATAATATTCATAACTCCATCCAGCAATAAAATAACAGTAGTTAGCGCTGTATAAATCTTCTTTGAGGCATATTTTTTCAAAAGACAATTTTTTTAGTTTAATTTTCAGTATTTTTTGTTTATGTTAAAAGCGTTTATTACTGTAATAAGACTTAAAACAGAAACAAGAATAAAGATAATCCTGATAAAACCAGTAGGTACTTACTCTATCCAGATATTTAACCAAAGAAATGAGGGTAGTTTAGATAAACGTAAACGAAAACGCTTATTCGGGCAATAACTCTTTGAGATACATACATCGCAGCTTAGTTGTACTGTTGGCTTAGATATTTTTAAAATACTCTTTTTATAAATACGCTAACTTAGGTAACTTACCTACACTACATATTCATCATCATCTTTGTCGTTGGACGTCCACTGCTGGATATTTATTACAGTAATAATAGAAAGCTCAAAGTTTACACCAAAATGCTAACTATATTAAACAAAAACCGAGATAAACTCTTAAAAAGATGAAAGTCACACTTATGCTGACATTAAATGACCCTCGCTTGACAGGCAGGTTGGCGAGGGCAGTACGGGATATAGATATGTATAATAGTACTTGTATTTGTATTTGTATGTATTTATTGCATCATGTACAGGTTTGTATTAGGTAATGATACAGGGAAAGATGCTGCTGCCTATCATCCGGAGGTATTCCTTGCCCCTCATTTTCTGCTCGTGGATGCCGTAAGAATCCGTTACGGCATCCAGGGGCAGGAGATGAGGGGCAACATTTTACCGACTGCACCCCACGGCAGTTTGGTTTGAAAAATATTAAATATCCAATGAGTTTGTTTTATTACCATCTCGTTCGACACCAACGTAAAATTACGCTTCAAAAATTGCTAATACTGTATTAACAATTTTGCTGGCAAGGCATGATCTCTCCAACTACATATAAACGAAATACTTTAGATACAATAAAACAAACATTGGTACGGGGTTACCAGAAAAAGGTTTCCGAAAAATGCCATTTTCGACCTCTGGTGACCTTTTGAAGTCTCAATAACTCCGGTCCCTGTGACCCTAGTGTCACCAAAATCAATCAGAACCCTTATCTCATTAAGATTTACCCTTATCTCATAATTGCTAACAAAAAAGGTTTTATGTAAATCGGTCAAAGCGTTCGGTTGTAATCGTGTCATGCACAGACAGACAGACAGCGCTATGCATAATAGGGGGCTTCGCCCCCTAATAGATACTAAATATAGAATACAACAACACAAATAATACACCTATAATTTGCACATCAATGTCGTGAAGTTGGAATCTCGCCGTAATGTGCATTTTAATTCGTATAATTGTGATTGTCTACGAAGCGGCCCGATACTTCATGGGCGCTGCATTCTGGCCGAACGGTACCTATCTTGTTTAGGAAGTTTATCGGCTGCCTGACAAAAGACATTGAGCTTACGTCATCACAACGGACGCGATTAAGCGTCCGATGGGATGACGTGCGCGTGACTCTTTTCGGCCAGAACGCAGCGTCCATGAAGTATGCTGCAGCGGAGTTTTGCAACGTCGTCGCAACTTCGGTTCGCAGATCGGATCGCTGTGACTGTCGGCAGCTTCCATCTTTAACTCCGTGGCATCCAAGCGATCATGGAGAAACGAAAGATTTAATTTGGGTCCGTGGCTCGGCACCCAGTTGCCACTCAACTTGCAATTATTTGTCGAAACACATGCAGCGAGCAACTCGCGACTCGCGAACTTTTAAATTCAAATCGATGCAATGAGACGTGCGATTGGTCGCGCGGTCTGCCCCGCAATATCAATTTTCATTGCAATATTCGGTTCGTCTGTTGGAACTCCAAAGTTTAAAAAAAAATTATAGTTTTAATTATTACCCAAGCCCTATTAGACAGGTGGTGTTAGGCAGCGTTTGCAAAGAAGAGCCAATAAAATATTTTTCAGTTAATGCAGCATCTACCACGTTTCACGAGTCAGATAGAGTTAGTAAGCCCATAATTTCTGGCCATGGTTCATAATTTTGTTCCCGTCAGGTAGAAATAGAGTTTGCTAGTATGAGCCAATATATTTTTTTAGGCTAACGCAGCGTTAACACTGTTCCCAAATCAGGTCAAGTCAAGTACAATTTGGAAGTATGAGCATATTATAAAGTTTCGGCATCCGCAGCGTCTACCAGAGCTCCAAAGTTACTCGTAATGATGAGCCAATCAAATTTTGAAAATTAAAAATGAATGATTTTTTTATTTGTCTCAAAGAAATACACATTAAAGAAAAATCAATAGACATAAATCGGTCACCAACTGGTGGTGATTTTTGGGCATAACTCACACCTTTACAGCACAATTTTTAACATTTTTATAGTCTACACTCTTTTGTTACGTTTACATAACAATCCACTTAAATGCTAGTTAGCTTACTCAGTAAATACAATAATATTGTATATATACACAATTCTGGGTAAGGTACGATATGAAATATCATAATAACATTCGTTTGCATTAAATTAATAATAAATAAATCTTTATTTAGCTGGAATACTCAGACCGACTAGGGAGTTTAAGTAAAGTAAGAGCAGGAAAGTAAAAGGGATTTTAGGAGAAGTTCTAAACGTGTGGATATATTACGGATTAGCGATAGATTTTCGGCTACCGCAACATCTGCCATCTGCAACATCGTCAAGGTTCGTTAGATAGATAGGGTTTGGAACTTTTATCATACTCTTATTATACAAAAATACGAAGCGGCGAGTCATAGCTAGTCCAAACATATAGTTACTAGCTTCTGTCCGTAGCTTTGCTTGCTATGAGCCTGGATAAAAAACAGCCTATGGGTTAATCCTAGTCATCATTATAAACTTTCGTGTGCAGAATTTCAGCTCAATTCGTAACAAACAAACTTTCGGATTTAAAATATTAGTGAGATTACAATTACCCGTAAGTGTCCCACTGCTGGGCAAAGCCCCCCCCCATAGTTATAAATAAATAAAAATTCAATTTATATATTATTGTTATTTATAATATTATTATTATTTTTCAGCCATTATTTCCCACTGCTATGCAAATGCTCCATTCCCTTCTTCCAGTCTTCGCGAGTTAGTGAGAGGCCAAAATCTTATCATTTTATAATAATAAAATTATAAGATTTTTGGAAGCTATAGCCTCCACTGTCCCACTGCAGTGCAACGGCCTCCCTTCCCTTCTTTCTCTCTTCTTAAGGCAGTATCATGTGCTCTGGTGAAACATGCATTATGGTTAAATAAAAAAGTGGAAACCTATTTTACGTTCGTTACATTTTACGCGTTATAAATGGAAGTCTCTAGTAGGCAAATAAAAACACTAAATCTAAACATCAAATCAGCCGTGGGGTGCCGGCAGTAGAATGTCCCCCCTCCTCTCCTGCCCGTAGATGCAGTAAGAATCTGCTAAGAGATATCTCTGGAAGATGGGCAAGAGCGTCTTTCCGTGTAAGAACATCCCGAACTGCGCTCAACAACCCGCCTCCCAAGCGTGGTGAGTATGGCAACAACCCCTCATGCACTTGGATCTCTAAGTCAATGAGGGAGGCCTATGTTCAGCAGTGGATATCTTACGGCTGTAATGATGATGATGATGATGAAAACTATAAAAACCAAGTAAATTACCATTTCAGTACGAAACTTCCCAGCCTCAGCAATACTTACCTAACTCATTCCTCCAGTATCCAAGGAACGAACAGAATTCATTAATTCTGCAGAAACACGACTGAGCCGTCTTAGGAGGGCGCAAATCTCTGAAATAGCTTTTGGGGTTAAGCTATCGATTTCGGAAAACGGTTGTTTGGAACTCGGCAGATTGCACATGATACCTCCTGATTTATTTACGATGCTCGGCTTTCGAGTGGAAAAGATACGTGGACTGAGAACTTCGTGTTTACAAAGTTTACATTTCACGTATCATGTAACAGTTATGGCGTGGATTTACCATAGCTTTATCAAGTAACTGCTAAAAAGACTTGTGAAAAAAAATATTTTTCTGCAAGACACTATGGCACCCTATGGCCTTTTTATTTTTAATTAAAATTTCATAAGATTTCTCAAGGCCGTTGAACAAAATTTGTTCATGTTGGTAAACACAACAATCCTAGGGTTTGTTGCAGGTTGCGTACATGGAAACCAGACATGACACAATTTACCAACATTGCTTCTTATAGAACGTGTTATACAATATTTAGACCTGTTTTTCATAAGGAAATAGTTAGTTATTACACCCGAGAATTTGTCGTACGTGTACACCCGCCGCCTATTTTTCATTATACATCATCATCATCTCAGTCGTATGACGTCCACTGCTGGACATAGACCTCCCTCATGGATCTGATCTTGAGGGGATTGTTGCCATACTCACTACGCTCGGCAAACACAGTACGGGATTTTGATATGCGGAAAAACGCTGTTGCCTATCTTTCGGAAGTATCCCTTGGCAGATTCTTATGCATCTACAGGAGAGGGAAAGGGTAACATTTTACTGCCGGCACCACATGGAAATACAATGTTAAGATCTCATTAAATAATGGTAAGATATTACTTGCAAAAAGTTATCGTACTTGTAAAAATCCGTCGCCGTAAATATTTTGTCGCGCGTGATTTTAATTTTGTTATAACTCTTAAGATATTGATTAAAATTACACAGTTTAAAGGAAAAATAATTATGTTTTCTTCGTGTTCGCTTCGCATGCGTTGTACCCGGATAAAAAGTAGCCTATGTGTTAATCCTGGTCAACATCTATACGTTTGCGAAATTTCAGCTCGATACGTACGCTAGTTTTTGCGTGAAGAGGTAACAAACCTCCATACAAACTTTCGGATTTATAATATTAGTGAGATTCGAGATAATCAAACAACTGATTAAGATATATATTAACACCAAGTTGATTAAAATGGCTTTGCAAATAATGCATATAATTTAATCAAAATTAATATAAGGAAAATAGTTACTATGAGGTATCCACACAAGATAGACTTATGCTGTGGCTAACTTTTTGTAGGCCTTTTAAGGATAACAATTCTTCGATACATCACTTGTACATAACCCCAATGGTTTACGCAGCGCACGCCAAAACAACTTCCAGTCGGTACTAAATTTTCCTAAATGTTTAACTTTTATCATCATAGTTAAGTGAACTTGCACCCATCATATTTCAGTGAAATCTTTATAGAGGTATAAGATAGATAGATAGATAACTCTTTATTGTACACCACATTGAAAATATACAAACAAAAACCTTATATACAAAACCCTACAGGAGTACAAAGGGCGGCCTTATCGCTATGAGCGATCTCTTCCAGGCATATAAATTATTTTGTTTACTTTTATCTGTAGCTTACCTACTCTATGATTTGCATATTATGTACATATGTTTGGTTCACGACTGGCTCCTACTCGTACTGTGTGAATTTTGCAGTACCATAAAAAGTCAGATTTATGAAAACTTGGATCTCAAGCTCCAAAGATTTAGTCTACCACCCCACGGTTGAGGTTCATTTGAAAGTCATGAAACAACAACGTCAGATTATGACAAAGACAAAAACTCTTTTTATCGTTACTGTATAAAAGTAAATCTAACAAGTGGCATGCATCAGCCATTAGAGAGAAAAGAAGAAGAAGAAGAAAAGTAAATCTTAGCGATACTAATAATAATTTTATTAGATCTCACATAAAATTTTATCAAAACACTACTTACGTTGGCCCACTGTGGCTTAGAATAAACGTATAGAAAGATAGATAGACATTTATTTGGCAACAAAACAGCACAGACAAAACGCAGTACGTATACAAGACAAACATAAATAACTTTACACTTAGTGCGTCTTGCACCAAAAGTTGTTTAAGCTTAAATAGAATTTAAATCACTATTTTGACAGTAGTTTCATACAAATCTGTCAAATTAATTTTGTTTAACGCCAAATTAAATACGTTTAACTTTGGTGCAAGACGCCCTTAGAGAATGAGAAATAATAATAGCTAATATAAAATGCGATTAGGTAGGTACCTACATAAACACATAATAATAATAAAACAAAATGCCAAGCTTTTATACAAAGAGGCTACTTGACTAAAATTTAATTATTAGTCGGTCATGTAGAATAATAAAAACTATTGGACACGTATTTTTCCTTTTCAACGTAATTCAAAAGAACGGCGATACATTAATTTCGAAATGTAGCGTGACGTCACGCGCCGTCTTTCGGCACTGTTTATAACCATGCTCTCCCATCCCTAAACTTCCATGTGCTTTTGAATTTATATCCTTGCAAGTAGCATAATGAGTTTGCAGCACGTCAGTGCATATAATTGATCATTGTTTGATAATTGATCGAGAAATGTTATATTAGATTATGTCATTATTCTAAGAATGTAATATTTTGTTAGACAGAGCGTAGTACACTAGTAACTTTTGTTACCGTCACAAAAAAGTTTTCGTCACTGTCACATACAAATTCTGCAAATTGTCAAATTGTGAAAAACAATTAAAAAAAAAGAACAAGGGTTGAACATATTTTTTAGAAGTGCCATCAATTCACATAAAATTCCACTAAATGCTTTAGGATCCTAGTGCAATTAGGCCTTTTGCAGTTTATGATCTGAAGACAGTTCTTCGACAGAGTGTGTATAACATAATGCCTCTCTGCCAACTCCAGACGAGTGACGTAATTCAATGCCCTGTCGAGCCGTGTCAGTGGCTGGGCAATTAATTCACTTTTGATGAAAGGGCCGAGGTTTCCCTTCGCTATTCCAAGTACATTTGTTGAAACCCTTTTGTGTTTTTGTTAGCTCCTTGGATTGTATGTATTATATTATCTGTGATTGTGTTAGATATTTTAGTAGTTCATTACAGCTGCTGAACAACCTAATCTTGATTAGTACGTAAGTTGGTGCATATTTTTTTACGTTTACCAAAACATATTAAGCCGTGGGGTGCCGGCTGAAGAATGTTACCTCTCCTCTCTTGCCCGTGGATGCAGTAAGAGCCTGCTAAGGGATACCTCCGGAAGATGGGCAGCAGCGGCTATCCGTGTATCAACATCCCGTGCTGCGCTCACCAACCCGCCTGCCAAGCGTGGTGAGTATGGCAACTACCCCTCCATGGCAGGGAGGCCAATGTTCAGCGGTCGACGTTTTGTGGCTGAAATGATGATGGAACTAAAATTGTAGTTTGTAGTTTTAGAAGTTTGATTAGCGCCTTAGTTTGATAATGTTTTTTTTATTTTTATTTATGTGCGTTCTAGTATCGAATTTACACTAGAATTTGTACTATTTATTATAATATTATGTGTATAATAAATACCTTTAAAAACACTGAAAAACTAACACAAAGCAGTTAAATCGTAAATATTGTTTTTTCACACGACTTGGCACTTTTGCGAAAAAACTAATACGTAAATGACTTATAGCGAAGGAAGATTAGAGGACCCAATAAATTTCCCTTGGACAGTGCGACTATCATTCTTCTCAATCTACGGGAAATATATGGACTACTAGCAAAAGCCCGTGACTTTTTGTAGTCCTTTGGGAATGACCCAAAGTACTTTTGAGGCTTACCTATCTGTAGGACTGCTGATACACGTCAATACATAGGCCTTCCCTATAGATCCCAATATAATGAGGGGGTTGCTTCTATACTCAGCACCCGGCTTGCAGCTTGGCGAGCGCAGTACGGGATGTCGATACACGAAAAGGCACTACTGCTCATCTTCCGGAGGAATCTCTTAGTAAATTCTTACTGCATCCGCGAGCAAGAGAGGACATTCTACTGCTGCGACGGCTCCATTATTCATAAACGAAATATAACACATTTAGCGCTTTTAATAAAACCGTACCTCCCGTGCAAGTAGTAATTGATAAGTTGCGTTTCATGAAGCCTTATAGTTTATGAAAGTATTTAGGTAATTATAGAACTATTTATTTAATAAAATACACAAACTGAGCAAAGAACTTTTTATTGAGACAGTAGCAGTAAAAGGCAGTGACATGGCAAATGTAAGTCACATAATTGAAACTAGATGGCGTTGGTCCATTGTTGCAATTAATTATTAGGGGTTAAAGTATGAAACTGCCGATTTGTACTGAAAAATTGAAATTAGTTTTTTTTAATTTAACAAATTTATGTATGCATAAATAATAAATGTATGTATGTTTTTTAGGATTATTTGGAGAATTCCAGCAGAATTAAGTCCAAATCGCTACGTTAAATCAGGACTTGGGACATCATTGAAAAAAGTAAATCTCGCTCGTTCTAAGCTTGGGGCGAACAGCTAGTAGTAGTTGTTAGATATTTATTTTTAATCTAAATTTATTTCATTAAGACTATTTTAATACATTTTATTAACTCCAATTTTTTTTACTCCAAATATTTCTACCAACATGTATATTATATAAACATATGTATAATAGTTTCAGCTTTTATAAGATATTTTTATATTTTTGATGACGTAGTTGAACTGTTTTTAAAGCAGTACTTTAGGCCTTATACATATTGTTCATCAAAGTTGTTCCAAGTTAGTAAACTATAAGTCAGGTATCCAGAGATTTTATATACACAAAAAGACTTTTACAATTATCGTGGCAACCATGAGTTATGGCATGTTATGGAAATGGAGAAGAATTTGACCAAACGGAGATAATTACAAAAGACGGCGCGTAATAAAATGAGATTTATTTACGGAAATATTTGGAAAGTAGCTCGATGGTACAATAATATTTCTTTATGAAGAGTGGTTACTTGTTCGAGTGTGTCTGGACAGAACACACGACATACTAAACTAGGGCAGTTTTAACTTATATGATATGTATGAACACTTTCGTGCCTAACAGACCTACAAAGTGCTAGTATGTTACCCTGTTTATGTGTTTATTTCAGAGTAGCTTCATTCAGACTAAACAAATAAATATTAGGGCCAAATTATTCTCCTGATTTTGCTCCCTCTCATCTCACTTCCCAGTGTCTACTACGAACTTGTCACATCACTCTAAATGTCTACTATCATTTCGATAGCCTCTCTTTTACTCTTTACTAGTTGGTGCATCGCAATTAGTTTGCAATAGACATTTGTCTATAGTGAGATCACGAGAATGCAGAAAATTCGTTTCAATCGAGATTTTGACAGTTTTAGTGAAATTTATCGTTTCTGAGCGTTTAACACTTCGCCTCAGAAAAATATTCAAATGGCCTGGGAGTTTGTTGTAAATACTTTGACAATGAATATGTACTATTTAGTTTACAAAAAAGCAGTGGTTACTCACGTAGTTTAAAGATTAGGAATACCCTGACGTTATAGCGTCAAAGATTATTCACTATACCATAGTTTTTGATGTCAGGGTATGCCCCAAACGATTTTAATATTAGTTTAGCACTCTTTGGATACGGAATAATAAAAAGGTAGTCGGACCTATAAAGATTCATATGAATTCAAAATAACCGCAAGTTCCAACGATGTTTATTTAATCAACAAAAATATTGAACCAATCCTGGTATTCCGCTTTAAAATAATAA
Source organism: Pasiphila rectangulata (assembly GCA_963082625.1). Taxonomy (NCBI): domain Eukaryota; kingdom Metazoa; phylum Arthropoda; class Insecta; order Lepidoptera; family Geometridae; genus Pasiphila; species Pasiphila rectangulata. Next base: position 3,306,032 of record OY720244.1, on the reverse strand, counting down.
CGCGCAGATTCGGTGTAACTGGAAGGGTGGATCATCGGTGGCAGGGCGATGGGTGACCTCAATGCCTATCGATTTAACCCCCCTGTATGTTCCGCGATTTTCAGTCGTTCAAAAGTTATTCAGATTTATATGAAATTTTGGTCAAAATCCGATTTTAGGCTTCATGTCCCAAGTGTAGCCAAAATGTTAGGTCTACGACCGTAATTTTTGTTTTAGCTTATTTTTGTCCTACAATACCGTTTGAGTCGTAATTTGATTAAATTCAAAATAAAAAACAATCTTTACATATAAAAAATCCTTAAGGAAAAAAGTAAAAAAAAAATCTTAATTTTTTTCTACAACCTACCTTAAAAACTACTTCCGTTCATGGAGAAGTAACCCTGAAAATTTAATTTGGCTGGTAGCAAGGCATCAAATATTTTTTTTAACAATGAAAGTGCCAATAATCCTTAATTACCTAAAGCCAATAAGTAACTTATTTGTGGTCATTGTAATGTAAGTAGGTACATAGAAATGAACAGTTTACATTAGAAATTAATAGCTAAATAAGTTTTTTCCCGTAGTTGGTTGATTATGTGGGTTGTTTATGGTATTATTACAATTTACATTCTATTTTTAGAAGAAGTTGTTGTTACGGTTAACGTTCCTTAGTCGTTTATCGTCTGCTCTTACCGGTGCTACGTATTGCTTCCCAGTCTTTTTACTGAACCCTCTAAACTTGGTTTATTTAATGGACTTTGATACTAGATTGATTTGGACTGTTGTTACCCCGGAACGAAGACTGCGCGTTTACTGGACTGTACGAAATGTGTGATTAGTGCATCATGCTATATTTTCCACGTGAATATGGAGAAATGTATAATTGTTACGGTGCAGCTCAAGGAAAAGCTCGAGAGGCTGCTAGAATGTACCAAGAGCAATTGATTAGAAGAGGTGATGTACAACCTGAGACCTACCCTAACTATTGTTACGTGTTCATAAAGCATACATGGAAGGTCACATATCCGGTACTTCTCGACCTGAGGGAGTGCCGAGAATCGACCTAGAACAAATAGAAGAAGTCTTGAAAGAAGCACAAAGAGATTAGTCGACAAGTATGAGAACCATTAGCCGTCGCACGGGCCTATCTCATTTGTCTGTGCACAGAATTTTGCGCGCGGAAGGCATGCACCCGTACCATGTGAAAAAAGTCCAAGATTTATTACCTGTGGATTATCCCCGAAGAGTTGCCTTTTGTCAAGATATGATAAAAAGGTGCCAAGCATATGAAGATTTTTTTGACAACATAATGTGGACTGAGTTTTGAAAAACCACATGCTGTTTGCCGGCACAGCTTTTAACATCAGTGTAGCGTCAATTTGTGGACAGGAGTTTTCAATAGACCGGACCATTCGTGTTGCCAACTAGAGTAAACGGAGAGGCATAATTGAGTTTTCTGCAAAATTACTTGCATGAAATGTTGGAAGACGTCAACTCTGCAGAACGCTTTTAAATGTATTTTTAGTGTGATGGCGCGCCATGCCACTTCGCGAGCTATGTAAAGAAGTATTTAAATGAAGTTTTTCCACGTTGATGGATTGGCTGTGGGGCCCATAGCCTGGCCTCTTAAGTTCCCTGCCTGGTCTCTTAAAGTTTCCAGATCTAAATCCCGTAGATTTTTTATCTGGGGCTATTACAAAGAGTTGGTGTACAAATCCGAATATTCATCCATAGAACAATTGAGGCAAAAACTAAACCAGGCCCAAATGAAGATCAGAGAAAAGGAAGATTCGTTCCGCAGGCTTTAAAGGAATTTTATGAAAAGGTGTAGGCTATGCGTAGCCAATAATGGAGCCCAATTTGGGCATTTACTATAAAAATAAATAAATTGCTTACATGTATTTTTTTACTTGACACAATCCCTGCCTTTGATGGACAGAAAAAATATCGATTTTAGCACTTGTACAATTTTAAAGTCAACTTTTAAACTTGATGCCATAATACTAGCCAAATGAAAATTTCAGGGTTACTTTTCCATGAATGGTAGTAGTTTTAAAGGTAGGTTGTAGAAAAAAAATAGTAGTTTTTTTTCTCTGGAAGCCTTCAAAGTTTGTTGAAAAATTAAGTTTGCGGTTTATTTTAATAAAGATTATTTTTTATTTATAATTTAATCATAGAACTACTCAAACGATATTGCGAGAAGAAAGATACAAATTAAAAAAAATATGGTCGTAGACCTAAAATTTTGGCTACACTTGGGACATGAAGTCTAAAATCTGAATTTGACTAAAATTTCATGAAAATCTAAATAAATTTTTGAATGACTGAAAATCGCGGAACATACAGGGGGTTAAATCGATAGGCATTGAGGTCACCCATCTCCCTGCCACCGATTATCCACCCTTCCAGTTACACCGAATACCCGATTATTATTTTCCCGCATGACAAAATCTTTTGAGCCGTTACCAAAAGCTAAACACGAATCCGCAGCGACATATGCGAGAACAATAATAAAAACGAACATTGAAGAAACTAGCCGTAGCCGTGGGGTGCCAGCAGTAGAATGTTTCCTCTTTTCTCTTGCCCGCGGACGCAGTAAGAATCTGCCAAGGAATAGCTCCGGAAGATGGGCATCAGCGTCTTTACGTCTTTCAGCTACCACCCGTACTTCGCTCGTCAAACCGCCTGCCATGAGTGGCGAGCATAACAAAAACCCCCTTACAATCTTGGAGATTCATGAGGGAGACCTATGTCAAGCAGTGGACGTGGACAGCATTCCTACATCTGAGATGATGATGATTGAAGGAACTTTGGACTACTACGCTGATTTCAACAGAAATAGTAGAGTCCGAATGGTTTTTTTAGTAAAGGGATCAATGAACTACCTATGAGATGGCAAACGTGCATAGATAGCAATGGTACATACTTTGATTAATTAAATATTTTATATAAAAAAAATCGACTTTATGTTCCTCTCATACAAAACACCAATTTCATATGTAACGACCTAATATTATATAAATAGTGTAAGATCACGTGATCAAATCCATTCAAACTAAATAATATTCATCACAGCGGCAAAATGTATTAAAACATTAAAAAATTACCATCACCTGAACCCAAGCGCTAATATAACGAAAATTGTTTACACGAAAGAGTCAACGCTTCAATTTCTTTTTCATTTATCTCTTTAATTATTAAGAGGATCTGTAACCTCATTAAGTTAAAGATCACGTCGAGCTTGGGGCACTTCATTATTATGTAACTAAAGCTGCCAACCCACTACCGCGCACGTACAGCTCCAATTTGTGACCACCGTTAATATGGGGAAAAATCCCTCAAGGCTATTTATGATACTCGTAGCCGCAAACTGAAAGCCATGGTCATTCATGTAGAGTGTAGTACATACATGCAATGCGGGTTCGCTTCCGCCACGGGACAAATATTTGTAGTTTCTCTACAGATTTTTGTCCCTGTCTGTGGATTTTTCTATGTTAAATATATTACGATAATAATTACAAAAACGAGATCTGATGCAACGATATTCTATCAAGAAATAAAAAATAAACGTTTTATTCCCAAATAAGCCTCCTACAATATATCAGATTATCTAGAAGACAAAAATGCTTGGAATGGAATTTGTTCCAATTTCGAAACAAGTTAAAAACTAAAAGAGCTATGTGCTTATAATAGGGTAGCGAACACATTCATTCATGTTACGTATTTCCTTTTATCTTATGATTTAATATCTCTATTTGCTATAATGTGTAAACTATGGTTGCTAATGTGTTTATTTTTGTAATTTCAAATAAGGAAATAAATTAAATTATTTTATAAAAACGTTTGAACTCGCAGAACGTCGATCGCTCTTACATAAATTTATTTAGGTATGTATATCAGTTCTGTCTTGCGTAAGACTGCGAGTGTCCATGGAACGGTACCTTAATCATTACCTGACTACTTAAGCTAAAACATTTGAAAGCAAGGAATATTTAAAAAAATATAATTATAACTTCTGAAAAGCAGCTGAAATATTTGTTAGTTCTTGACTTGTTATCATTTCAGCCATAAAACGTCCACTAATGAACAAAGGCCTCCCTCATGGGCTCATGAGGGGTAGTTGCCATACTCACCACGCTTGGCAGGCGGGTTGGCGAGTGCAGTACGGGATGTTGATACACGGAAAGACGCTGCTGCCCATCTTCCGGTGGTATCCCTTAGCAGGCTCTTACTGCATCCACGGGCATGAGAGGAGGGGCAACATTCTACTGCCGGCGCCCCACGGCGTTGACTAAATGGCTAATTAAATGACTAATGACTTGTTATATATTTTAGTAAATAATTGGTGTTTCATTATTTTAGGTAAAGTTTTCACGAACTATTTCACGAATAATGGTACCTACATTCCTTATAGTTTTCAAAACGGGAGTTGTATACATATTTCTATCAATAAATATAATACTGCGAGCTGAGGGGTGCCGGCAGTACAATGTTGCCTTTCATCTTTTGTCCGTGGATGCAGTAAGGACCTGCCAAGAGAATAATAATAACCAGAAGATGGGCAGCAGTGTCTTTCCGTGTATCAACATCCCGTACTGCGCTCGGCAATCCGCCTGCCAAACGTGGCGAGTATGGCAACAACCCCCTCATTGGAGATCCTTATGGCCTTTGTCCAGCAGTGGACGTGGACCACCCTGTCTGCTGTCATCATAAATACTATAAGTACTTCATCATTTCAGCCATAAAACGTCCACTGATGAACACAGGCCTCTCTCATGGATCTCCATGAGGGGTAGTTGCCATTCTCACCACGCTTGGCAGGCGGGTTGGTGAGCGCAGTATGGGATGTTGATACACGGATAGACGTTGCTGCCCATATTCCGGAGGTATTCCTTAGCAGGCTCTTACTGCATCCATGGGCATGAGAGGAGAGAGTATCATTCTACTGCCGGCACCCCGCGGATAAGTACTTATTTTCAAAAAACTAACAACCTAACTCCTAAAACCTAACTCTAAAAATATTGCACAACATTATACATATCCTGCATCGTTTTGAACACGCTCCAGTTTTCTCGAATATCTCTGCCAGTAAAATATAATCTTTTGAACTAAACGCTATTGCAATTAAAACGAGGGGATCGCATTCAGGAGAGAACTTTATAAATAACACCATTCACTTAGTTCACTTAGTTATATTCCGGGGTGGTGGCAGCTGACGTGCCAAGAGTTGAGTTCATGAACGCAATTAAATAGAATGTTTATTTAGTTTTTCGGAAACTTTTGCTATAACAATTCCTTATAATATAATATCTACCTGAAACACGGGAGTTTCAACCGGGACCACGATTGTTGAAACACAGTCGAAACGTCGGGAATAATCAAAGGTATTACGTGATAAATTCACGTGTTTTTAATATCTATACTATACTTACTACACTAATATTATAAAGAGGTAAAGTTTGTGACGTTGTGAGTTTGTGAGGTTGTAAGGGGTAATCTGTTGTTTACCTGTATGTCTTGTGTGCCAATAAATGTGTTTTCTTTCTTTCTTTCTAATCTCTGGATCTACTGAATCAATTTTAATAGAAAGCTACATTATTTGTGAGTCATCATCATCATTATTCCAGCCGTAAAAAGTCCACGGCTGAACAGGCCTCACTCATGGATCTCCATGAGGGGTTAGTTGCCATACTCACCATGCTTGGCAGGCGGGTTAGCGAGCGCAGTACGGGATGTTGATACACGGGAAGACGCTGCTGCCCATCTTTCGGAGGTATCCCTTAGCAGGCTCTTACTGCATCCACGGGCATGAGAGGAGGGGTAACATTCTACTGTCGGAACCCCACGGCAACATACCTAATACATTTACTAAATAGATAGTTTTTTTAATTATATAGGAAAACATTCAGAACTTGTTAAACTTTCGCGATTTGTTAACTTATTTTTTAGTTTTAAAATTACAGGATTTTATCGCGTACCTTTTTATTATTTTCCCGACGTTTCGAACACATTTCAGCGTTCGTGGTCGCGGGAGGACTGATGCGCTGGGAGCTACCGCCGCGAATTGATGGCAGGATCCACGATTACCTCAATTCGTCTTCAGATTCAGAAATGTCCAAGTTCACATTACGAAACACTTCACTGACGGTATCGGACTGCTGTACACTCGGAACACAACGCACACACTTATTAAACACAGAATTCCATGCAGAAGAGAGACGAAAACCATCTTCACAACTGAAATTTAGGTGTTTCTGGATCTCAATCGCCTCTCGAACTATCCTCTTAAAATACTTATAATAGTGGCGTTCTTTGGATAAAACTTTTGGGTCGTGTAGTTCTATCCAGTGATTAGGTCCTGACTCCAGCAGATGTTCGGCAATCGCTGACTTATACACTTGCCGATTTTTGACCGCGGTTATATATGCTCCTTGACACGTTCGGCTATTGTGCGCTTAGTTTGCCCTATGTATGAACGGCCACAGCTACAGTCAATCTTGTATACGCCTGGCATTTGCAGCGGTATGCTATCTTTTGGTGTTCGGAGCTGCTGAGAGACTTTTGAGTTGTGAGTGAAAACTGTAATTTTAAAACTAAAAAAACATTCAGAACACCCTGAAACAAATACCTGCACATCGGGAATCGGCTTCGAAACCTTTTGCGTTGCAGGCGGACCGTCGCCCGCTGCGCCACAGAGGTCGTCAATGTGACATTGTTAGTGCTCAGTAGACGAACTCACAAAATTAAGATTTTTCTGTTTGAATGACACGATTTATTAGGTCACTTTGGCCACTAGATTCAATTCGTTGCACTGAAACTGTATTGAAGTTTTTGACATTATCTAAAGAGTGCTCGCCGTGGGGTGCCGGCAGTAGAATGTTACCCCTCCTCTCATGTAGATGCAGTAAGAGCCTGTTAAAAATACCACCGGAAGATGGGCAGCAGCGTATTTTTGTATTCCATGAGGGAGGCCTGTGTTCAGTAATGGACGTTTTACGGCTGTAATGATGATAGGGTGCTTAAATAATTAATTATAAATAATGGAAAAAACGTAGAAAATAATTTGAAATCGCTTGCTACTCCGGTACACCTAAGTCTCAAACAATGTTCTGGCAGTGTTCTTTATGTCCTCTTATCTTGAATCTTAAACATTTTTTCTTATCTTTTCTTGAAACAAACTGCGGGAATACTGAAAACTTTATAACTTCACAACCTTTTAGACATTTTCGCTACCAAGCACTTCTTGGAACTCCTTAAAGTGCGCAGCGTTGTAGACATAACAACTTTTTTGAAAGAAACATAATATTTGCGAACGAAATAAGTGGAGCGCATTCACGCTTCTACTTGATTTTATGGAAATATATATATTTTTTATTAACCTATCTTGTCTGACTGCTGGGCAAAGGTCTCCCCCGAACTCCTCCAGTCATCTCTCTCGTTCGAAATATGGAACCAATGACTATTAAATGAATCGAGGTCGTCCCTCCATCGCTTCCTTGGCCTGCCCCGACCGACGTCACCTTCCATCTTCTGGCTGCCACCATGTTATAATATAGGCCCATTTGTCACTCTGCATCCTGCTTACGTAGCCCGCTGAATCCCACTTCGTCATTTCAGCCGTAAAACGTCCACTACTGAACACAGGCCTCATGGGCATGCCATTATCACCACGCTAGCTGGCAGACGGGGTGGCGAGCGCAGAACGGAATGTTACTATATCAAAGTAATATGCTACTGCTCATCTTCCGACCCCGACTTTGCATGCGTCCAACATTCCTTTAGATAGCCCATACTCAGCATTGAACAAAATCAGGCGGTGAATGACGATGAAGATTATTTAATTTTAAGCCTAGTATTGGATCATTTGGGTCACGAGGTATTGGCTTATTTGCAGTGGGTTGCCGGCAGTAGAATGTTACCCCTCCTCTCATACCCATGGATGCAGTAAGAGCCTGCTAAGGGATACCTCCGGAAGATTATATCTCATTAATTATTACTAGTTGCACTCCGCGGTTTCTTCCGCGTAGTTCCCGTTCCCGTGGGCATGCGGGGGTAAAAATATAGCCTATGTTACTTAGAGTCAAGGCATAATGTAGCATTCTAATGCTGAAATAATTTTGAATTATTTTTGAGTTTATTCGTTACAAACATATAACATACAAATCTTTCCTCTTTTTAATAACCATCATTTCAGCCGTAAAATGTCCACTACTGAACACATCACACAATCTCCATGAAGGGTAATTGTTTTTATTATCTTATATCCTGTCCATCCAAAGGTTGTCTGGAAGAAATCGCTTTTAGCGATAAGACCGCCCATTGTATATGTTATATATATGTATTGTATATTTGTCTGTGTTTCTCTTTGTGAAATGTATGTTATATGGTGAATGTACAATAAAGAGTTTATCTATCTATCTATTGCCATACTCACCACGCTTGGCAGACGGGTTGGAAAGCGCAGTACGGGATGTTGATAAACGGAATGACGCTGCTGCCTATCTCCCTGAGGTATCCCTTAGCAGGCTCTTGCTGCATGTTACCCCTGCTCTCATGGCCGTGGCATGAGAGGAGGGGTAACATTCTGCTGCCGGCACGGCTAGCAATCTCACTAAGGTAGGGAATCCTGGTAATATTATAAACGCGGAAGTTTGTGAGTATGTATGAATGTATGGATGTTTGTTACTCTTTCAGGCAAAAACTAGCCTATGGATTGAGCTGAAATTTTGCAGACGTATAGAAGTTGACCCGGATTAACACATACGCTACATTTTATCCGGGAAAAATGCATGCGAAGCGGCGGGAATATGCTAGTATAATACATTTTGGGAAATATAATTTGTAAAATTAGGAATACGGGTATTGAAACCGACATCATGTATTTTTAGGCAATGTAGAGTCTATATTATTTTAGGATCTGTTTATCTAAGCTTTCAAACAACTTTACAAAGTTAGATGAAGATTAGCTTAGATATTAATTTTAAAAAAATTCTTTAAACTTTGTTTGAAGGCTAAGTGTTTAAGTAAGAACGCTAAATGCTTTCTTAGAGAACGGCGACATCATCAGCGGTAGTTGCCATACTCATGTCGCTTGGCAGGCGGGTTGGCGAGCGCAGTTCGGGATGTTGAAACACGGAAAGATGCTGCTGCCCATCTTCCGGAGGTATCCCTTAGCAGGCTCTTACTGCATCCACGGGCATGAGAGGAGGGGCAAGATTCTACTGCCGGCACCCCACGGCTAAATGGCCTTATACTGGGCATAAAGTAGAATAATCTTCATCGTCACTCACCGCCTGATTTTATTCACTGCTGAGTAAGGGCTATCTGAGGGAATGTTAGACGCATGCAAAGTCAGGGATGGAAGACGCTGCATACCGCACTGCGGTCGCCAACTCGTCTTGCCATGCGTGGTCAGAGTGGCAGCAACCCCCTCATGATGTTGGAGATCCATGAGGGAGGCCAATGTCCAGCTATGGACGAGGACACCAGTCCTACGGCTGAAAATAATAAACACTTAAAAAAGTCGGGGGTATCAAAGAGTAGGCAATATATTTGAGGGTACTACGCCTACCCTTTCTCGTCGGTCAAGGATATTGTGCTAGGAAAAACTTCGGAGCTTGTTAAAAATTGATACGTGTATGCGCGACATGACATAGGAACGTATACACGACAAAGGAAATGATCCATTTCCACGCTAGCGATTTCTGTATTGGTTGTTATACCCTTTGACTTTCCTTGTCAACATTTTGTACGTTCGAAAGGACTTGTGTAAGTCATCACAGACGTAGGATTCTCCACGTCTACTACTGGAACAAGCCTGCTATAGCTGACCATCTACTCAGGACATAATTGAACTTCACATTACTAAAGTCATATCATTCATTATCATCATTTCAGCCGTAAAACGTCCTCTACTGTACAAAGGCCTCCCCTTATGGATCTCCATGAGGAGTAGTTGCCATACTCACCATGCTTGGCAGGCGAGTTGGTGAACGCAGTACGGGATGTTGATATACGGAAAGACGCTGCTGCCTATCTTCCAGAGTTATCCCTTAGCAAGCTCTTACTGCATCCACGGGTAGGAGAGGAGGGGTAACATTCTACTGCCGGCGTTAATTATATAGTTTGTAAAGTTATATAGTTTGTAATTTTTATAGTGTTTCACTACACTTAGGTAGAACATTTCTAATCGGTGGGTTCTGTAGCTTAGTGGTTAAAGCACTTCTGGCCTTAGGGAGCGTCAAGTATCGATTTGACGGACGTGGGTTTGAATCCCACTGGAATCGTAAATATTTTGATAAGGTTATTCACTAAAGTTATACCCAACACAGACAAAAATTTGTGTTGGCCGAGTGGTATGTACCACCGACTTTCAATCTGAAGGTCGTGGGTTCGATACCGGTAGTGCGCCAATGGATTTTTCTTTCTTGAAAAATGTATGTGCACACTTAACACGTGCTTTAACGGTGAAGGAAACTTCGTGAGGAAACCCGCGGCTTAGTTAGCTTCAGACGTATTGACCTATTCTTTCCTCTGACTAACAGTTGACTAAGTTGAGAGGATGGTATAGGTGCTGGGCAAGCCTATCCAACAATGTCCCAGGCACTGCAGCGTCCCGTACAGCATGATTACCAGTTACTGGCGCTGTATAAATCTTCTATAATAGATCCAAAGGCCTTACTTATACGCAACAAAAAGCACTACTACAAGAGAATGGTTCGTTAAGCGATTGAAATTAGGAAGTATCCTAATTTCAGTCGTGAAGACGTCTTCAGACTCTCTGTCTCATGTAATCCAGTGACAGCCAAGTGTACTCGACGACGTGAGAATCAACTAAGTGAACTGATACAGTTAGGGTTGTGTGCTGTCGCAGTGTGAAGCGGCCTTAATCTCAAGTTCCTATAACTGTGATGACTAAGTTAGGGTACGAGTGGTATGAAAAGACGCCTTTGCTCTGCTGTGCGGTTAACTCCAAATACACCAGTCCTACTGCGAGCACGATAGGTGCAATCCTATCGAAACGTCGTACAAATATCGCGATAAAGACGGGCAGGCAGATTACGTATCCCGCGACAGGTTTGCAACAAACGTAAGTATTTATTATTTGAGTGTTATTTAACAGAATTTTGTATTAGTCATCATTTTCATCATTTCAGCCGTAAAACGTCCACTACTGAACAAAGGCCTCACTCGATGGGGGGTAGTTGCCATACTCACCACGCTTGGCAGGCGGGTTGGTGAGCGCAGTTATACGGGATGTTGATACCCGGAAAGATGCTGCTGCCCATCTCTCGGAAGTATCCCTTAGCAGGCTCTTACTGCATCCACGGGCATGAGGGGAGGGGTAACATTCTACTGCCGGCACCCCACGGCTAATTGTATTAGTAAAAGCAAGGAATTGACGTTTGACAGCGATAATCGCGAGATCTACGCCTGTTGCAAACCTGTCGCGAGATACGTAATAAGCCTGCCGGTTCTTTATTTGAAACACATATGTAGTTCATACAATCTCACGGTGACAAATACATTTGTTATAGACGTTACATATCGAACTAGAGGCGTCAAGCAAGTCTAGACAACGAGACCTGACGCCTCCAGCCTTTAACAATAATTATTGTAATTACTTACAACTGTGTGTTTACCATGAGTTATCACTGCTAGATCGCCTGCCGTTACTACAGTAGTAATAGTACGTTACTATGACATCTGTCAGATTTGTAACTCATGGTACCTAATTGTAAGCAAATGAAGCCCAAACGACAGTTGCTGTAGTATTAGTTTACTGCGTATTTTAGTACCAAAATATCCGCTAGAGGAGCTGTACAAGTATTCATACATTTTTTTAACTACAGTCGCCATCGAGTATCTGATTGTGAAAACTCATAGTAGACCTATTTCAATAATAATGAATTGTCTTTCGAATCTTATCCAATGAGGGTTATTTACGCGTTACATTTCAGCCTCGAGCGTTCATTTATCTGGTAACGAGATCTTATAGGTCACATTGCAAATAATATAGTGTTCATTAAATAATTGGATTTCGTTCGTGTGTTGTTGTGTTCTTCATTTATTACCTGAGTAGGTAAGATTTTTTAAAGAATCGGGATTATAAAAATACTTTGTAATCTTAATAATCTATATCTATACTTCTATATTATGATTGTAAAGAGGAAATATTTGTAATGTTTATGTTTGTAACGAATAAACTCAAAAACTACTGGATCGATTTTCAAAATAATTGCACCTTTAGAATGCTACACTATTGTACGCACCCCACGGCTAATAACGTGTTATTTTTAGTTAATTCCTCTTTGTATGTTCGTTTCCGTTATTTCGATAAAGCGTATTCTCTTTTCTTCTCAATGGCGCTGCAGGTGGCGCTGACTCTGCAACACAGTATTTTTAGGGTTCTGGACCAAAATGGTAAAAAGGAACCTTTATAGAATCAATCTGTCTGTCCGTCTGTCTGTCTGTCTGTCACAAGTGGATATCTCGAGAACTAACGACTTAAATTTGAAATGGTTAAAGATAACACTTTTTTACTAATATAGCATTATGTAGAGGTATATAAAAAAAAATATTCTTACTATAATTGCAGGGGGGCGGATAGGAGATCTCAAAATTTTTAAGTTACTAGTTTGTGTTGGGTATCATAATGAAAGGTATTAATTTGCACATTATTAAGAAAATTATAAATCTCCGAAGTTTTCAAAGATAAACCCGTGAAACTTTTACAGCTTATAGAAGTGTATGTAAACTTTATAGGACAATTATAGCAATTTCTAAATTACATTGTTTTAAGACAAGGTGACGTTTTCAAAATTTTTGTGAAGTCACAAGGTCGTGTGTATCATATGAAAGGTATTCATTTGCACATTATTTACAGTTTTTATTTTTCCTATAAGCCGTATCGTTTCCGAGTTATTTACAAAAATGTTGAAAAAACGACCGTAGAAGGGCCCTTATCTCCGAAGTTTGAGATAAACCCGTGAAACTTTTATAGCTAATAGGAGTTTACGTAAAGTTTATAGAAAAATTATAGCGAACTCTCTAATTTGCATAGTTTTTTAGACAAGGAGGTGGAAGGGGGTTTTTAAAAAGAATTGTAGGCTGATAGATAGATGTATCCAATACACAATGCCGAATATTTTTTTTCTTTTTTATGTCGTCTAAAATACACGTAAAATGCCCTATTCACAAAGTATATCACAAATAATTTATAACACTCTCTTTACACGCTAAAGCCAAATAAAAAGTGAAGATAAATTAAAAGCTACGGAACGCACTCGGCGAGCTCTAAAGGCCACTACCGGTCAACACGTATTAAGTGAAATCCTTTTATCTCGCATAGCAGGCGTACGCGGTGATGTGTAGCATTGCCTCTAGATAATACTGTGTTGGAAATTTGAAGCTAGAATTGGGTAAAAACCAGCTAAAGTCTTTTCAGCCAGGAAAGCTTAAGGCACTAAACCTACATGGACACCAAATTGTTACTTCTTTTAACTATCCTTTAAAATAACCCGTGCTGGTCGAGTGGTATGCCCCCCGACTTTCAATCCAAAGGTCGCGGGTTCGATAAATAATTGCCACCTAGTATTGTTGCATTATTTCATATTTTTATGCCCTTGCAGGGTTCATGTGTGTATCTAAGGTTTGTTTGTGTATGTATTTTTTTCTATTGCATATATATGTTAGTATAGTGTCTGGGCGCCTTGGATTAATCTGTAAGCCCATACAGCAATTCGAATAAATAAATAAATAAATCTACTTACCTAATTTATAAGATCTCACAAGACTCGGTAAGACGCTGCTGTCATCTTCCGGAGCTATCCCTCAACAGATTCTTACCGCATCCACGGGCAAGAGAGGAGAGACAACATTCTACAGCCGGCGCCCCACGGCAGATGATTATTAATATCTATTTGAGTCACAATAGGTTAACAAATAAAAACTTGCTGGACAATTATGTATTTATTTGTAGCCTTAATTTTATATAAGTACTTATAACATATTTATGTACGAATTCGGTTGTATTATAATTATTATATTGTACTTATAATTTTATTTATGTTATTTATCCCATATTTTATTTATTATGTTTAGTTTTTTAGATAGAATATCAGCGTCTACTGATAATTTAGCTCAGTTGACATCACGCTGAAAGACCGGTTGAGTCGGGCCCATTCGTTATACAACACGCAAAGTTTCTTTTTTTATCTTTTTGTATGTGTTTTTTATGGTATTGCTCTTTTTTTGTAATTAATGTTTATTGTTATTGTGTGCTGTCAGTAAATAAATAATTTTATCAATCAATCTATCCATATATCTTCTTATGTACACGACCCCTAAGTCTGAAATCATCTTTCACTAGCCTCAAAGGTTTTCTGTAAGTGAACACTATTAAGGGTTAAACTCGCCTTTGTACATGATTTTTTCATTGTTTATTATTACATTATTTTATGACTGTATACAGTAAAATAGCCGGTTATATGTTTATTAATAATGATATTTAATAACTCCTTGTATAGCGGTGGTTTAGCCCTTTTAATCTAGGAAAAGCAATGCACCCTCAGGCAGTGTAAGAAGACAGCATCGATCCTGGCTCAACTTGCCCTCAGGCAGTATCTACGCTGTGTCATAGTGGGGCAAGTTTCCGAATACACAAATGCAAACGCGGCTCGAGAATGACAGAACAAGATAGCTCTGATAGTTCGGAGCCAGAGCTCGGATCTTGTTTACGACACAATCTTGGCTTTGAGACTTCGAGACACATGTGTGACAAACGTCCGAATAAATATTTCAATTGCAATTTGGATGTAAAACATCTTTTGCGGGGGGTAACCGATCGGATGAGAGGTGACGGTGACTGTAGTGACTGTGGCAACTAAACCTACTGTAGTGACTGTGGCGCCTATGGCAGGCGTCCCGTGATGGCTCAATAATTATTGACAACTAGCTGTAAATGATAATGGCAAACATATGAGAAATACGATAAAATTTACCCTAGTATAATATTACTTGACACTGGCATAATTGCAAAAATTGGCAAAAACCAAACACAAAAGCCATAAAAGAAAAGAAAAGTAACTAGATGACTGATAATTGACAAAATTAATATTTTGTTTATATGATAATAGACGAAATTAATAATTTAAGATGTTTTTTATTATTTGGGATCGAGAACATTGTAGGTATAAAAACCTTAGATTTTTAATGAAAATATCGAATCGCCTGTCGTTGCATTTTTTGTAATCCCAAGTCTCACAAAAAGGTCTCTGTCAGCAAGAAAATGCAAAAAGTCAAAGCGGAGAAAATGCAAAAGGCCGATAAATCCTTCGACCGCATAAAATAAGTATTTATTAGAATTCTAAGAGTGATCACCACCCCACAACGTTTGTATGGAAAAAAAAATCGACTAGCGTAACCTTTTATTGCTAACTCCATTATTAAGAGTAAATTCCATCCAAATGGAATTCAACATTCCACCTTTACTAGTATATGTTATAGGAAATACCGCGTATCTAACCAATAATTTGTACTTTTATTAGGTATGTCATGTATCACGTGAGACAAGCTCTTCGGCACTTTATGTAGGTAATAACGACAATAAACCCGGGAATGGACGTTAAAATAATAAAATGTCCCGCATAAATCACAAGGCACGTCACGCGAGTGGGACATTGTATGCCGTTGATGTAGGGTAATGTACTGCTTACTGCGATGTGTGACGTAATGCAAACCAACCCACCTAGATAGATCATCATCATCTCTGCCGTCCCCTGGTGGACATAGGTACTCGTGAATCGAGAAGTACCGATCATAAGAGGTTGTTGCCACCATTGGCAGGCGGTTTGTCGAGTGTTGTACTGGATGTCGATACACGAAAAGACGCTGCCCATCTTCCGGAGGTATCCCTTAGCAGGCTCTTACTGCATCCATGGGCATGAGAGGAGGGGTATCATTCTACTGCCGGCACCACACGGCGGTCAAGTTTGCTTAGACTTGCCCAATTAAAACTTAGTTATTTTTAATTAAAGCTACGGACTATTATTACAGGTGATGATGATTACGTTGATGGTGAGTGAAAAAAACAATTAATTTTTCGTCACGCAACACTAGCCTAACCCACTAGGGAGTGGTGTTGATCACACCTCTTTGCTTGATTTTACGTAATATAACCGCCTTATTACGTTGGCAATAAAATATTTTAACTTTATTATCAAGGATGAAGCTGAAATTAATTTGTGCATGACCCACGCGATTTAAATTTCGAAACAAATTATTGTATCTTACCTCAGTTCAATAAACTGATTTTTCCACTCTAAGAATGTAATAAATATTTTTTTTTATTTATAAGCCTGATGTTTCGCACTGCAGGGCAAAGGTCTCCCTTCTCTCCTTCCACTTATCCCTGTTTTGAGCTTGTTGGAGCGAGTCTTTTCAAAAGGAGTCAAGCTCATCTTGCCATCGCGCGCCGCCTGGTCTACCACTTTTATTAGAGAAATAATTTATTAATGTGAAAAAAAAAAAATATTACCTACGTTAACTTTAAATCATTTTATATTGTTTATTTTTTTTAGAATTAACATTAAATAATTTGGCTGTAAAAAATTAGCAAATTTTTATTATAATAAAAATAAATATTAAAATAAATAATTTTTCATTAAAAAAATTATAAGTAACTGTTAACATAGGAAAAAATCCTAAAAATAGGGGTAATCCTCATTTAAAGATAAATAAATTTTTTAAACATAATTTAAATTAAAGTATATAAATAATTAGTAAATACTTGTTTTAAATAACATAATAATAATTGGCAAGAGGCCTTTGTCCAGCAGTGGACGTGGACAGCAATCTAACGGCTGAGATGATGATGATAATGAATTATATTTATTATATCAAAAAAATCATAATTATCATAGTCATAATAAAGAAATTAAAAATGTTACTAGTGCTACTTAATACCTTTTAACAACATGAAAGTCAACCCTAATGCCAAATATACATAGGTTGACATTTTAGATTTTTGCAAAAACTTTCCTAACAATATTTTTAAAAGCTGTTTCCCTGGAAATAAACCAAAAACCCTTCCAACCCATTTATGTCAGTTACAACAAAGCGAGGCTCGGAACGAAACGTGCACTAATGACGTCAAACATTTATGATGGAATCAAAATGAATGTCGTGGCTTAGAGACGAGCGTGGTTAGTCAACATCATCTAAGTCAAAGTCCAATAGTATTATTCATTATCATCATATCAGCCATAAGACGTCCACTCTTGGACAGAGTCCACTCATGATCAGTATTTAGGGAGGCCTCGCATCTATGAGGAAGGCCTCGCATCTATGAGAGAGGCCTCGCATCTATGAGGGAGGCCTCGTAGATCTCCAAACACTGGTCATGAGGGGTTGTTACCACACTCACCACGCTTGGCAGGCGGGTTGGCGAGCGCAGTATGTTGATACACGAATTGATGCTGCCGTCTTCCGGAGGTATCCCTTAACGGATTCTTACTGCATCCACGGGCAAGCAAGGAGAGATAATATTTTCCTACCCGCACCCTATATCAAATTGTACGTAAATCACTTATTAAATACAATAGTAACTATTATAAACATATTACGTTCAGTACTAAAATAGTAGTAAAGACGTAACTATAGTCACAGATTACAGAACCAACTATAGTTTGGAAAACTTGGCTTGATGCAACATATGAAAAGTGACACTAATATCTTTTATAAATATAATACGGCTTACACCACGTACCTAACTTATTATCATCTTGCTGACGTTTCGTAGACCAGTCGAGAACTAGTCGAGTTCTCGTCTCGCGGCCCTCGGAGTCGGCCACGAACAATGCTCATGAAGAAGGGCCTCTAAATGGTCTACGAAACGTCAGCAAGATGATAATAAGTTAGGTACGTGGTGTAAGCCGTATTATATTTATAAAATGATGTCAAGCCACGATAATTTCAATTCAGTGACACTAATATGGATGAGACGGTGTTGAAAATATGACGGTATTATGTTGGTTACCAGTCTCTTAGTAATCTTAGTACCTGAATTTAACTAGTATTATGATACTAGTTAAATTCGGGTACTTATTGTTAACGGGGTCAAAAGTCTAACAATTAAACCTATTTAATTGTAAGACTTTTGACCCCGGTTTGAGGCCGACCTAGTTTATTTACTAATTCCTTAGACAGTATAAGTACTGTTCCTTAGACAGTATAAAAACTAAGTTACCTAAGGGTAACCTTATATACGGCCTAAGAAGGGACGGAACAGAATGTGACCTCACACGATGAGTATGGAGCATCTCAAATTAATCTAAGCCGATTAGTGAAGTAAACAACAGAAACAGGACATTGCTCTTTAAGGGTAGGCGAACGTACCTACCATAAAAGAGCAACATTTGAAATGGGGCATTGCTCTCTTAGGGTAGGTAAACTTACCCAAAATGAGCAATATCCAATTTCAATCTGTCTCGTCATCTCGTGGGTTTTGCTGAAAATCGGTAGGACTAGTTGTTAGCCGCGAACTTAATGAGAAGATATTTATTTTATTACAAGCTTTTATTTAGCTTGCCCTGTATGTATGTAACTATGTTTGTTCGGGTGGAATCTTGCAACTCAATTTTGAAGCAGATATTTTCAACCAATTGAGCTGAAATTTTGTATACATGTTTTCTTTGGATGACAATGCATGGTCAGCTAAGTGACGTCACTCTGAATCTAACATGACGGAACACCTAAGATGGCGGACTACTTATTTTTAATGTACTCCTAAAACATGGGTATCAAATGAAAAGTGGTTGAACACTAGCTTTTTGAAAACGGGCAATGATTTGGCTTTTCTGATTTCAACCGGCAGAGCATTCCATAGCCGTATCGCTAGCACATAAAACTTTTATGAAAAATGTTTATTTTATTATTTTTAGTACGTGTAAATAAAAGCTTGTCTGTTAATTAAAATATTTTTACTTATAATTTATATCATTGATGTACTATTGCACTTCAACTTGATTTTACGTAGCGATTTGGACTGGATTGCTTGGAATTCTCCAAACACTCCAGTTGGTAGGTACGGTTGTTCGGAAACAACCGTACTCACCATGCTTGACAGGTTGGTGAGTTTAAGTTTATGAGTTTGCCTTAAGAGGGGCCAATCCTACTTACTTTTCATACAACCGCTCGTACGTGGGTGTGGCGTCGTAATAGATCTTTCTATGAAACTTTTGATCTGATAGGTATCTTATGCACTATATCTAGGTTTCATATTTCTATATTTAGTTACATGTTGCAGTGTAACAAAATTAAATAAGGTCATATCTGTGTAATCAATATTGCTCAAATAGCCATCATATACAGACACACACTCACACATCACCATCATAAACTCAACCATAGGACACCACAGCAGGATGTAGGCCTCCCTCATGGCTCTTTAAGCGATTAAGAAGCGGCTGTTGCCAAACTCGTCACGCTTGGCAGGCGGGTTGGCGAGCGCAGTACGGGATGTTTGTTTATACTCGGAAATACACTGCTGCACTTCCGGAGGTATCCCTTGCAGGTTCTTACTGCATCGCCGGATGTTGATACACGGAAAGACAATGCTGCCTACCTTCTGGCGGTATCCCTTGCAGGTTCTTACTGCATCGCCGGATGTTAATACACGGAAAGACAATGCTGCACTTCCAGAGGTATCCCTTGCAGGTTCTTACTGCATCGCCGGATGTTGATACACGGAAAGACAATGCTGCCTACCTTCCGGCGGTATCCCTTGCAGGTTCTTACTGCATCGCCGGATGTTAATACACGGAAAGACAATGGCTGCTTACCTTCCGGAGGTATCCCTTGCAGGTTCTTACTGCATCGCCAGATGTTAATATACGGAAAGATAATGCTGCCTACCTTCCGGCGGTATCCCTTGCAGGTTCTTACTGCATCGCCGGATGTTAATACACGGAAAGACAATGCTGCCTACCTTCCGGAGGTATCCCTTGCAGGTTCTTACTGCATCGCCGGATGTTGATACACGGAAAGACAATGCTGCCTACCTTCCGGAGGTATTGCTTTTTTTTTTTTTTTTTTTTTTTTTTTTATGGTAGATAGGTTAGCTCTTGATTTCATCCTTGCTATCGCAAGAATGAGATCGACGATGGAGCGAGCTTCCCTAGAAAATGCCTATTAACTCTTTTCTTAAACGTAATCGGGTCATAAGAGGTTGGAAACACAGACGATGGTAGTTTGTTCCAGTCGAGAGCAGTGCGCATTATAAAAGACGATTGGAAGCGTTTAGTTCTCAGCTTTGGGATTTCAACCAAATGAGGATGATAGTGTGCAGTGTGTCTGTAGTGTCTATGGAAAAAGGGTGATGATGGAATTAAGTCGTGTAGTTCCTGCGAGCACTCTCCGTAGTACAATCTGTAGAAAACTGATAAACATGCTACCTTGCGACGGTGACTTAGGCTATCAAGCTTTGACGTCACAAGATATTCCTCACCAATGAGCCTCCTAGCTCTGCGTTCCACCGAATCGAGTGCAGCCAGTTGGTATTTAGCTGAACCATCCCAGAGGTGGCTGCAATACTCCATGCAAGATCGGACTTGACCTTTGTAGAGTGCGAGAAGCTGTCCCGGTGTGAAGTATCGCTTTACCTTATTTAAGATGCCCAACTTTTTAGCCGCTATTTGAGCCTTTGATTCGATGGAAGAGCCAAAGTTGAGGTTAGCTGTCAACTCTATGCCAAGAAGTTCAAGGCGGCCAGTAACATCTACAGTAGTACCACAAAACATTGGCGCTAGGTCAAATTCGTGTTTTTTTGCAGAAAACACACACGCTTGTGTTTTAGCAGCGTTAAACTGCAGCGTTGCTTGCAGGTTCTTACTGCATGGCCGGATGTTAATACACGGAAAGACAATGCTGCACTTCCAGAGGTATCCCTTGCAGGTTCTTACTGCATCGCCGGATGTTGAAACACGGAAAGACAATGCTGCCTACCTTCCGGCGGTATCCCTTGCAGGTTCTTACTGCATCGACGGATGTTGATACACGGAAAGACAATGCTGCCTACCTTCCGGCGGTATCCCTTGCAGGTTCTTACTGCATCGACGGATGTTAATACACGGAAAGACAATGCTGCCTACCTTCCGGAGGTATTGCTTGCAGGTTCTTACTGCATCGCCGGATGTTGGTACACGGAAAGACAATGCTGCTTACCTTCCGGCGGTATTGCTTGCAGGTTCTTACTGCATCGCCGGATGTTGATACACGGAAAGACAATGCTGCTTACCTTCCGGCGGTATCCCTTGCAGGTTCTTACTGCATCGCCGGATGTTGATACACGGAAAGACAATGCTGCTTACCTTCCGGCGGTATCCCTTGCAGGTTCTTACTGCATCGCCGGATGTTGATACACGGAAAGACAATGCTGCTTACCTTCCGGCGGTATCCCTTGCAGGTTCTTACTGCATCGCCGGATGTTAATACACGGAAAGACAATGCTGCCTACCTTCCGGCGGTATCCCTTGCAGGTTCTTACTGCATCGCCGGATGTTAATACACGGAAAGACAATGCTGCCTACCTTCCGGCGGTATCCCTTGCAGGTTCTTACTGCATCGCCGGGCAAGAGAGGAGGTGTACATTATACTGCCGGCGCTTCACGACACACACATTTTATTTTGAGATAATCTCATTTCGAGTAATAACAAGCACAATGAAAAGGTCTAACTTTAGAATTTATTTTGTTTTTCCGTTGTGGGCAGTTTTGTTAAAATTGTTGGGTCATTCGTGCCCAAGAGAGTCACAAAAACCCCTAAAAGTAGCAATAGTACCTTATTAAATTCTGCGTACGTATTACAAAATTAAGGATAACTCACCTGGCTAATTAGATCCCCGCTAAGTGGTTAAGGCAAACGTGGGTAGGTAAGTAACTTAATATTTGTATATTCATAGTGCACGAACTGACAAAGTGGGGTGCAGGCAGTAGAATATTGCCCCTCCTCTCTTGCCCGTAGATTCAGTTAGAATATGCAAATCTATAAAAATACGCCTTCCAGAGGTATTATCCGGAAGATGGCAGCAGCGTTTTTCCGTGTATCAATATTCCATACTTCGCTCGCGAACCCGCCGGCAAAGCGTGGTGAGTATGGCAACAACCCTTCTGGAGGTATCCCTTAGCTGGCTCTGCATCCACGGGCAGAAGAGGAGACGGGCAACATTCTACTGCCGGCACCTCACGGCAACCTTTGCAATACTGTAAAAAATACATGTGTCAAGTACACAGTGCGCTCTATTGCTGAGTGCGGTGGCACATAATTCCAACTCAGTAGTAGCTTGTGCCAATGTGAACTTTAGGTAACTTATTATGTAATTTTGTTGTTATTTCCATAAATTAAATTAATATGGCCTGAAGTTAATATTGGCACAAATCGGTCACTCATCATAAGAAGACAAACCTTAGCTCAGCAATTTATTCCTGCGCTGATATTCTTAACAAGCGTGTTGGCCGAGAGGTATGTACCCCGATATTCATTCCGAAGGTCGTTGGTTCAATACCGGCCGATCACTAATAGATTTTTCTATCTTTCTCGTAAAATGTATGTGCACACGCGCTCTATCGGTTAAGGAAACAATCATGAGGAAACCCGCGGCTTGATTAGCTTCAGATTTATTGACCTGTTCTTTCCTCCGACTAATACCATCCTCCGATGTAGGCATTGTAGTGACCCATACAGCCTGGATATCAGTTGCTGTCGCTGTACAAATCGTGTGTGTGTGTGTGAGTGTGTGTGTGTGTGTGTGTGTCAAATAAACGTTATTGAATTTTGCTTAAGTAATTTTAAATACATACTATTTAATAGCGTGTCCCATCCTAGACCATATCATTGCTTAACATCAGGCAAGATGACTGTGGTCAAAGGCAAGCCTATACGAAATAATAAAAAAAATATAAAACGAATGCAAAATTTGACCTCAAGGCTAGCAATTATTATTTTTACAATTGGCTTCAGCTTCTCGAAGTTTCAGAATGCTAAGCACGTCAGCCCGGGGGCGTTTTACAGCTACAATCATATTCTTATGCAGTATTTATATTTTTCCTTGTTGTCCAGTCCTCTGGGTAAAAAAGAGGTTATTTACCTGGAAAGTTTACCAGGAGTTTAGAAAATGGGAAAATTACCCATTTTCTCGAGATTTGATGCTCTTTCCGAATTTCAACTTTGCCATATAGTAACTAAAAATTTATTGCTTTCAAAACTCCCGAAAAACTTTCCAGGTGAAACTACCAAATTAATCTACTAAATAAAGCGGACAAATGCGAGCGTAACTGACGCCTTAAGGGTTCCGAAATTAAAAGATTAAAATATTTGATGAAATATCTATCCTAGGCCTGGGGCGTATAGCTATTTGACGGTATTCGCAGGTATACCTATTTTGTTTGTTCAGCAAAACCTAACATAACCTTATTTTAAAATTAAGTTTATCCATACGTGTTTTTAATAAAGTTTTGAACTGGTAGCAGTAACAGTGGATGCCCATTCTTAGGATCATTAAAATTTCAGTTGAACTACAAGAACATGCGGTTGAAAATTATAATACAATCTTGAAATTGACAAAAATATGTGTCATGAACGCCACCATACAGCGTGATCTCAAGATAGAGATCCTAGACACCTTCATCACCCGTCTAGCAGAGAACATGTTCCGGCTAAGCGAGGGTAAGGTCGCCAAGGTACGACCACTCACCAAACAGAAAACCATACGCCCGGGAGCTGCTGCCCACCGAAGACCACAGCGACACCACGGACACCGAACCCGAGCCCGAGACTACTCGAGCACAGACACACGGGTCAGATGGGCCTACCCGAAGACCCCTTAGTAGTGACTAAAAGCGGACATGCACCGCAGTAAGGGGTTAAAGCCCGAAACATACTCCTTACGCGGACTTCGTCTGCGTGAGAAAACATTCACGTGAGGAACGGCGCTTTTCGGTTTTCTGTCGGTTCTATCTTCCTTGAGGACTTCGAGGTAGATATTACTGAACAGCCAATAAAGTAGTAGACAGTCAGAAAACTGCCGTTTTCTTAACGGGTTTTTTTAACGAGAAATTACTATTATGAAATGTGATCGTTACTATAACTTTTTGATAGTAGGCAAGTACCCACTATCAAAAAGTATTAAAAGCACAACATTCGTTATTGCAAAATTAAATTTGGAATGTTAAAGAATCAAGCTTTTATTTAAGTCGTCACTTGGGAATTCTCTTTTAATACGAAGAAGTTGAAAGATTATTTTTAGACCTTGATTTTTATATCTTTTGATGTAAAATACCTTCATTCTTTTAATAATTACTAAAATAATCAGAGAATTTCCGAATACAAAACGCTTTTTAGGGTTCCCCAAAAGGAAAAAGACGGAACACTTATAGGATCACCGTGGATGCAGTAAAAGCCTGCTAAGGGATACCTCCGGAAGATGGGCAGCAGCGTCTTTCCGTGTATCAACATCCCGTAGTGCGTCCGCCAACCCACCTGCCAAGCGTGGTGAGTATGGCAACGACCCCTCATGGAGGTCCATGTGGGAGGCCTGTTCAGTAGTGGACTTTTTTACGACTGGAATGATGATGATGATGAAGACTACTATTTATTTTGTTCCTACATACATACCTACGGAACCCTCGGTGTGCGAGTGCAGCACGCACTTGTTCGGTTTTATTTTTTCTTTAAACTTCAATACGGTATTACGGGTCTTGAAAAGTAATAATTAATAAGTAAAAGAAATTCATAAATTTCTGAACTTTTAATTTTTACAATTATTTTTGTATGAATTAGTTTTTTTAGTGTTGTAGAGGTATAAGCTTTTTGATTCATTAGTGTAAAACCTCTCGGCCATTTACATTTATTTTATATGATTTACACAGCGTCAGCAACCGGTATTCATGCTTAACGGGACGCTGCAGTGCCTGGGACATTAAGAGATGGATTAGAAGAATAGGTCAATACGTCTGAATGAAGCTGATTTAGTCGTGGGTTTCATCACAATGTTTTCTTTCACCGTTTTAAGGCACGTGACATATTAGCAAATATATTTAAAAAAAAAGAAAATTATATTTTTTTTGAAAAAATTTACATGTTCATATTAATAGTACTTTGTTGATTTATTTGTTTGGTTACTCGCGCAACAAATCTATTTTAACATAAAAACCTTTGTAGTTACACTTTGATGAATACTTGAACACGTCAAATGATGATTTCTACACATTTAGGCCGTGCACGTACATCCTCGCGTATTCCAACAAAGGAATGATCATTGAAACAGATGTAGCAATGTTTCGTCCGTTCGCCCTGTAGGTAGCAATGTAATGGCACTGCCGTAGCAAAATTGTTGCTCTACGTAGCGCAATGAAATAAAGCAAGAGATAAAGGGGATGCCGTGATGAAACCTTTCGAAAATTGCCGTGTAGCGATGTGTTTGTGCAGATTTACAGAGCTCGTCGCGTGATAGATTGAGTGTGTTTTGCTTGTAATTAGGAGGTTTTGTGCCGTGGGGTACCGGCAGTAGAATGTTACCTTTCATGCCCGTAAATGCAGTAAGAGCCTGCTAAGGGATGCCTCCAAAAAATAGGCAGCAACGTCTTTCCGTGTATCAACATCCTGTACTGCGCTCGCCAACCCGCTTGCCAAGAATGGTAAGTATGACAACTACCCCTCATGGAGATCACGGAGATAGGACATCGGTTGGCTCCTCAAGAAGTACCATGCAAGGGAGCAGGCGAGATTAGTTTCTGCTAAACTCGAAGATAATCAACATATTCTTAAGGGAATTATTAAAAAAACAAAACAAAACTTAATGACCTAAAATCCATAATTATAATAATACTTGATAATAAAATTTTGAAACTTAATCTTTCTTTATATATACATAAAGTTAGAATAAGTTTTTTTTGTATACATTTATAATAATTATTCAATTATTATAATAAAAACAAAATCTATTCATAATTTTTTACATGTATGAACATAAATATTTATGATTTGCAATACAAGAATGGGTCGAATAGCTGGAGGTTGTTCCCTACGGCTGGTGGACCATTAAATGCCTTGCATCCTGTTCGGTGCTGCGATTTTTACATTGGTGCAAAGACTGTCTGGACATGGGTGCTTCAGGCTACTTGCACCGATTTGCAGAGAAAAAAGCCACTCCTGCTTGTCATCACTGCAGCGCCTCCTTGGTACCTTGCTTGACAGCGATGTCATGGTTTCCTTTAGTGAAGACGTCGTCATACAGAAGGAAGCAGCGGAGCGAGTCAGTGAGCAAAACCCTAAAGCAAAACCGACAGAGAAAGATGGCGACGGCTATTCCATCGCCTTCTTTCTCTCGATGGAGATGAACTGGGTGATGGTACGAAAAGGACCACCCGGCATTGCACTGATCTCTTCATGCCGTCAGTCCAATAGAACATCTACCGTCTCAGAGTCTCTCAGCAAGGATCCGTCGAAGGCAGGTGCTTATTACGGGGTAGCGGACGTATCCGTACGGGAACCCACAACCTTGTCGACGACACTCTGACACTAAGGTGAATCACGGAATAGCGATGGGTTTTAGCTATACCACTGTCTAATAGGAGTTTGGTAGTAGCCCAGTGGTTAGCCCAACATAACTCTTTGGCTCTCCTCGAGCTGGAGATTATGCGTTAAGGGTAGTTCACCGAAATGAGCGTATTCTTATGATTGCGCTGGATTTTTTCAAATAATTTTAATTTATTAATACATTTTAGTATTTAAAGGTGCCCAAATAAGCATATGTGCATGTTATCCCTCTTTTCCAGTAAGCAGCTTAAACGTATTTGGGTATTAAAATTTCAAGTCCAGAGCAATCATAAAAACCAAATCTTAAAAACCAGAGTAAATAATAATAATTAGTAAATTAAAGAAACACATTTTTTATAAAATATTTAAGTTCCTCCGGGAAATGGGCAGCAGCGACTTTCCGATGTATAAAAACGATTTTTGTTTATTTAGAATCAAGGGAACGCAGATGTATAATGTATGTCTGAAGTTTCAATCTAGTTTAGTCATCTGAGCAAAATTAATGCTGCTATTAAATTTTATCTAATAATTCATGTTTTGACTATTACCATTGTTATATACTTTCCTATCCTTTTATTGAGCAAATAAGTGAGTAATATGTGTTTAGTAGTGGATGTTTTACGGCTGAAATGATTAGCAACACATTATTCTTTATTCTACATATTCTTAAGGCTGAATTTCTGCCACTGATTCATCTTTTTATGCTGCCAAAGTTAGTATCTGTTTGTATGTTGTCAAGTACGTTTATGTGAAGTCGTAACTCTGCAACTTCGATACATCGCACTATGTACATACCTTACATGCAAAACATGCTCAGCTAGGGACGTATAAATTGTGCAGACTACTCTGATGGTTTATGGGCCGCGTTTTAAGAGCGAAATTTGAATAAATGCAACCGCTGTAAGTTTTTTATGAGCATTGGTGTGGGAGGTGTTGTTTAAACTTTATTTAGGGAATTATGTTGTTTGTTTGAGTTTAAGTGTAATATGTAGTTGGAGTTGAAGCGGCAAAAGTAACATACCATTTTTAGGGTTCTGTAGTAAAGGTTACATCTTGTGACTGTAGTTTTTCGTAAACTTTCGCGATCACAATTCATTATACCACGTCGCTGCATCCTGTAGATTTTCAAATTCAACAGGTAGTACATTTCTGAATGTACCGGGCACCGAACACTTTTTTTTATAGCTATCAAATAAAAAAAAAAAAAAGAAAACGCCTAGTAGCGCCCATCTCCCGCTCTGCGCCCGCGCACCGCTGCTTTGTCTTCCCGTCATTCGTTTCTTGTGTTCGGGCATCGAAACTCTCCTTAATAAGGAATTATCTTTTTAGAAAGTTTTGCAAAGTTATAGTGCAGTGCGATGGCGTGATTAGGTTTGATTTACAATGGGAAAACGAAAGCGAAAGGATTCGGTGAAAATGAAACGGAAAATACGTCGTTTAGAACGACGTTTGGAAAACTATTGTTCTGAAGCAAGTGATAGTCGTTCGGATTGGGAAGGTGATGATTGTAAGTACTCCTAGTACCTATTTCTTTTCCTACATAAGAACATCTATAAGTACTTATTTCTTCGCGATGATTGTAACTTCTAATTACGAGCTGTATCTACTACCTTCCTGCCCGCATACAGAGCAAAATGTTTGCAATTTCATACCGACTACAAGTTTGTACCATGAAAATATGGTTTAAAAGTTCTAACTTATCTACAAATATAGAAATTGCTTTCGTTCTTTTGGATTCTACAACATAGATAGGTGCCTGGAAAAGGTATCGCGGTCATAACAAATCTATTGACAACTTTGACTGACGGAGAAATAGACAAGATTACGACCATCAAAAAAAATTGTAAGCCGTCACGGGACGCCTGGTAGATGTGCAACATCGACATTATTTTGTAAAAGTAATATGCAGAAAAGAATACAAAAATTACTGTACAGTACAGTCCAGTCCAGTACATTCTTATAATTCTATTGCACACAAAAAAACATTTACAAAAAGGGTACAGAAACAAACATGTACAAAGGCGAGCTTAGCCCTAAAGAGTTTTCTTCCAGCAAACCTGAGGCAAAGGAGATGCAATATACCTATTGGATAAGACAGTTATGTGTACAACAATAAATAAATAAAGCAAGAAAAACACATGCGACAGATTTATTATACATATATTATATATACATACACACAATATATTATAAATTATAATATACTAATAAATATTATACATTCAAAACTAAATAAACATACATAACAATACAATATTTATATAATACCTACATAGTTCACAAGGAGAAAAAGTGCTCTTTAACACGATTTTTAAAAATATCAGGTGATGAGATGTTGCGGATAGTGTGAGGAACAGAATTCCAGAGTCGTACAGCTGATACAGAAAATGAATCGCTTATAACCACTGGACGAGTGACAAGGTGTTTTAAGAAGGAGGGACCTGACTGCTCTGCAAGGATCATTGGGAGGAACGAGGAAGTCAAAGCGCTCACGGAGGTAAGAGGGAGCTAAGGGATTTTTGAGAATGAAAAAAAGAAAGGTGAGAACGTGAAGATCATGACGCCGACGAATAGGAAGCCATTTTAATTGAAACCTAAACTCCGAAACATGATCAAACTTGCGCAAGCCAAAGATGAAACGGATGCACAAGTTTTGCAGGCGCTCAAGTTTGCTTAAAAGTTCCTCTGTGGCGTCAATAAAACAAATATCAGCATAGTCAAGAAGAGGTAGTAATAGCGATTGAGCAAGTGTGACTTTGGTTTCAAAGGGTAAGAACTTCTGAAGGCGCTTTAGAGAGTGGAAAGTGAAGTTAACCCTTTTACTGACCTCATTGATGTGACTAGCCCAAGACAACCTATCATCAAAGATAACACCTAGATTCTTCGCTTTTTTAGAGTAAGCGATAGGAGTATCAGCAAACAATACGGGAGGAAGTATGCGCAATACTGTTAAGCATATAAGAGCTTCCTAGAATCAACGCTTGAGACTTGGAAGGATTGACCAAAAGACCATAAGCTTTCGCCCAAGTGCTGATATTAAGAAGGTCGGAGTTGATTTGATCAATTCCCTCTCGTATCCCATCGGCTTTAAAATGGCAATATATTTGCAAGTCGTCTGCATAGAGATGAAAATTAGAAGAAATTACTTTAGCGATAGCGTTTATGAAAATGGAAAAGAGGAGAGGAGAAAGAACACCACCTTGAGGTACACCCGCCGTAATGTTACACCAGTCCGAGCAAGACTCTTCGAGGCGAACACACTACGAGCGCCCAGAAAGATATGATTTGAACCATGAGATAGCTAAAGGACAAACGTTAAGAGAGGACAGGATAGATAAAAGGATGTCATGATCGACTGAGTTGAATGCACTGCTAAAGTCTAGTAAAACTAAAACAGTCAGCTGTTTATTGTCTCTGGGCAAGCGTATATCATCGGATACTTTAGTAAGAGCACTGACAGTACTGTGGCCAGGACGAAAACCTGACTGGAAAGGACTAAGCAGGTTGTGTTGCGTAAGAAAAAAGGATAATTGCTTATGGACAACATTCTCAAGGATTTTTGAAAGGACAGGCAAAATGGAAATTGGACGGAATTGGGAAACTGTAGTAGGATTTGTGGTTTTAGGAAGGGGGATGACATAAGCCGTTTTCCATATAGTTGGAAATGTACCTGCTTCTAGAGAGTGATTGATGATGTGGGAGATAGCAGGAACAAGTTCAGAGGACAGAAGCTGCAGCATCAATACGTTAATACCGTCCGTGCCAACCGCTTTTGTGGAGATGGAGGAAAGGACTTTCGTAACATCACCCTCAGTCACCAAATTGAAGCCAAAAGGAGAACATACGGGCCGAGGCTGTTGAGAAAGGTCATTGATAGTGAAAAACTTCAAATTATTATCAAGAGAAATTGGGGATTTGGAAAAGTGTGAATTTATAGCGTTAAGGTCAAAGTTAATAATTGAGTCATTAGATTTTTTACCTAACCCAAGCGATCTTAGAAATTTCCACATTAGAGGGGGAGTAGAATTTTGAATAGTGTTCTGAATGTGGCGTCTCTTTGAATCTCTACACATCCGACTGCAACGATTGCGGAGCTTCTTATATAAGCTCAAGTTCTCCTCAGATGGAGACTTTTTATAAAGCCTTTTCGCCAGATCACGCTTCGACATTATCCTCTTTATATTCTGAGTTAACCAAGGAGCAGGGGGATGTCTGACTTTAACGCGTTTTAAAGGTGCGTGCAAGTCAAAAAGTGTTAAAAGAATATGGTTAAAAGAAGCAACTTATCAATTTGGCTTCCGGAAAGACCATTCAACTATAGAACAAGTGCATAGAGTTTACAATTCTATACGACAATGCTTGGAAAAAAAAGAGTACTATTCTGCAGCTTTCCTGGATGTTCAGCAGGCGTTCGACCGAGTATGGCATAAAGGCCTGTTGTGCAAAATCAAAAAGACTCTTCCACACTCGTTCTACCTTTTGCTGGCTTCTTACCTTAAAGATAGGATGTTCCAAGTTACTCAACGAAGTGTCAGATCAACTATATACACTTGTAATGCTGGAGTACCTCAGGGTTCAGTCTTGGGTCCTGTGTTGTACAACATATTTACTCACGACCTACCACAGGATCCTAATGTAACTGTTGCGACCTTTGCGGATGACGCAGCCTTTCTATCGTCCGACACTGATCCTGTCAAAGCTAGCACACTCCTACAATCCCAACTGAACCTTACTAATGACTGGTTACTGAAATGGCGCGTCAAAGCCAGTGCCCCCAAATCTCACCATATCACGTTTACCCTCAGGAAGAAGTTATGCCCAACAGTCAGCCTGGGCCCGGATCCACTGCCTCAATCCAAGTGTGTGAAGTACCTGGGATTCTACTTGGACCAACGTATGACATGGAAAGACCATATAAAGAAAAAACGTGATGAAGTTAATAACAGATTCAAAAACCTCTTGTGGTTGCTCGGAAAACAGTCAACGCTATCCTTAAGCAATAAACTCAGAGTGTACTCCGCAGTTATAAAGCCCATTTGGACTTATGGGATTCAACTATGGTCCTCAGCCAGTACATCAAACATTCAATGTCTTCAAAGAGCCCAAAACAATATATTAAGAACTATAAGTGGCGCTGCCTGGTTCACTCGCAACTCAGAGATTCACGAGTTCCTCGAGATGAATACTGTTATTGAAGAGGCAAAACAATATTCCGAGAAATACTCAGACCGCCTGAAGAATCATCCCAACGCTCTCGCGAAACAGCTTCTGCACCGAAATCCCATCAATCGCTTGAAACGAGCCAATGTGCTTGGTGACTGAAGAGAGTTGGAGCAATGGCTCCAACTCCCTAAACCCCATTCTACTTCAACCAACCTGATTATAGTCATACGAGACTGATCGCAGGTCAAATGGAGAAAAAAAAAAAAAAAAAAAAAAAAGAAGCAACTTTGTCATCGACATTTTCCGCATCAATCAGTGCAGTCCAGTCAATATTACTCGCGTCACTCTTCAAGCGTTCCAAATCAATATCTTTAAAGCTACGAAGCATAAGAAATTTGGGTTTACGTCTTGGAGAACGAATTTTGTAGGAGATATATATAAGGTCATGATAGGAGAAAGAAGATGCTAGCTGTCCATGAGTTGCCACACGGTCGATGTCAGAGACCAGAATCAGATCTAGAAGAGAAGGACAGGAGTGAGGGGCGTGATGGGTAGCAGAAAGAGGAAGTATATGCATATTGACAGACGATGTCAAGGACATGAGAGAATTTGCACGATTGTCATTTTTCAGAAGGCAGGTGTTAAAATCCCCAAGAATAATAATGTGATCATAAAGAGAAGAGTAAGATTCAAGTTTGGTTTCAAGAGAAGAAAAGTAGTTAATAGCCAAAGAAGGAGGATAATATACCCCAAGTAAAATCTTAGAGTGGTTAACAATAATTTCGACAAAAAGATAGAAATGAAAAATGCAATCAAAATTTCGTCTCCGACGGGACTCGAACCCGTAACGTTCAGACGAACACCTTCAACGCAGGCTGCCTTAACCGTTCGGCCACGGAGCAATTAACCGTCGGGTCGAAAATCTTGACTGCCTTTATCGGTTTCGAACCGAGTGGCGACATCTAGCTGAAATTCTTAGAGATATTCTAGCCCACTGTCCGACAACAAGTAGTCAGTAAAGCAGTGAAGAGATGTCGCTTTAGTTAATTTTATAAGCAATTTTATTTAAAGTGTAAAGTGACTAGAATATCTCTAAGAATTTCAGCTAGATGTCGCCACTCGGTTCGAAACCGATAAAGGCAGTCAAGATTTTCGACCCGACGGTTAATTGCTCCGTGGCCGAACGGTTAAGGCAGCCTGCGTTGAAGGTGTTCGTCTGAACGTTACGGGTTCGAGTCCCGTCGGAGACAAAATTTTGATTGCATTTTTCAGAGATTCACGAGTTCCTCGAGATGAATACTGTTATTGAAGAGGCAAAACAATATTCCGAGAAATACTCAGACCGCCTGAAGAATCATCCCAACGCTCTCGCGAAACAGCTTCTGCACCGAAATCCCATCAATCGCTTGAAACGAGCCAATGTGCTTGGTGACTGAAGAGAGTTGGAGCAATGGCTCCAACTCCCTAAACCCCATTCTACTTCAACCAACCTGATTATAGTCATACGAGACTGATCGCAGGTCAAATGGAGAAAAAAAAAAAAAAAAAAAAGAAGCAACTTTGTCATCGACATTTTCCGCATCAATCAGTGCAGTCCAGTCAATATTACTCGCGTCACTCTTCAAGCGTTCCAAATCAATATCTTTAAAGCTACGAAGCATAAGAAATTTGGGTTTACGTCTTGGAGAACGAATTTTGTAGGAGATATATATAAGGTCATGATAGGAGAAAGAAGATGCTAGCTGTCCATGAGTTGCCACACGGTCGATGTCAGAGACCAGAATCAGATCTAGAAGAGAAGGACAGGAGTGAGGGGCGTGATGGGTAGCAGAAAGAGGAAGTATATGCATATTGACAGACGATGTCAAGGACATGAGAGAATTTGCACGATTGTCATTTTTCAGAAGGCAGGTGTTAAAATCCCCAAGAATAATAATGTGATCATAAAGAGAAGAGTAAGATTCAAGTTTGGTTTCAAGAGAAGAAAAGTAGTTAATAGCCAAAGAAGGAGGATAATATACCCCAAGTAAAATCTTAGAGTGGTTAACAATAATTTCGACAAAAAGATAGAAATGAAAAATGCAATCAAAATTTCGTCTCCGACGGGACTCGAACCCGTAACGTTCAGACGAACACCTTCAACGCAGGCTGCCTTAACCGTTCGGCCACGGAGCAATTAACCGTCGGGTCGAAAATCTTGACTGCCTTTATCGGTTTCGAACCGAGTGGCGACATCTAGCTGAAATTCTTAGAGATATTCTAGCCCACTGTCCGACAACAAGTAGTCAGTAAAGCAGTGAAGAGATGTCGCTTTAGTTAATTTTATAAGCAATTTTATTTAAAGTGTAAAGTGGCTAGAATATCTCTAAGAATTTCAGCTAGATGTCGCCACTCGGTTCGAAACCGATAAAGGCAGTCAAGATTTTCGACCCGACGGTTAATTGCTCCGTGGCCGAACGGTTAAGGCAGCCTGCGTTGAAGGTGTTCGTCTGAACGTTACGGGTTCGAGTCCCGTCGGAGACAAAATTTTGATTGCATTTTTCATTTCTATAATGATACCTTAGTGTGGGTTTACACTTTAAATAAAATTGCTTATAAAATTCGACAAAAAGATGTTCGGCAAAGTTACAGTATTGACTAGAAGATGTGTCAACAATCTTATAAGGGATATCAGCGCGAAGGTAGATTGCCACACCACCACCCCCCTTTCCAACTCTATCATTCCTAATTAAGACGAAACCTGGAAGTGTATATTGAGTCGAGAGAAGGGAAGGTTTTAAAAATGTTTCTGAAACAAGGATAGCGTCATTCTTTATAGCTAAAGGATGAGAGAATGTCATCAAAGTGGGCAGGTATACTTTGCGCATTGATGTGTACAATGTTAAGGTTTTTGGAGTACCCTTGAAATGTACGCTCAAGACAAACACGTAAATTTAAGTCATCAATCGAGACATCACTATCGGCACTTACGAAATCAGTCAAAGTTTCTGAAGAGCAAGAGAAGAAACTTTCATTTAAAATATTAGCATCCATATAAATAATTAACTAAATATATAAATAAATAATTAAATATTGACTTTATAAATAATAAATATAATAATAATAAATATACTAACTTCTTAAAATATACCAAAATAAAATTACCAATTACAAATCCTCCGATACACTCGCCGGATTGCCAGAAGAGAGTAGGTACTACCTCAGCCTAGCCTATCCAAGTAGATGACAATACGATTTCTAACTAGATGAGCGAACACAGCGATCTAACACATAAGTTTACGCCAGTAGTAGGTACCTAATAATAAATTAGGTACCTACACCAACAATTAAAAGATAAAAAATAAAAATAAAATTAAAAATAGATGTTAAACAAAAAAAATAAAATTTTTTGAAACAAAATGGTAAGTTTACATATTAGGTACAGACACATTAAAACGAAGAAGTCTAAAAACACGGTAACACCCTACAATTATTTTTTCATTATTCAATCATGATAAACTATTGTTAAAGAGACACAAACTAGACTATTACAAAAATTATTAGGATATTTTTAGAATAAGTAAAATATTTCTGAACGAAAATAAAATGATTGCGCCTCAGGCTAAAGTAACATATTTCTGAACGAAAAAGAAAGCATGTAACAACTAATGTCAAAGTCAGACAAAGTACATGTGTTAGTGTCAGTCAGTGTCGTCAGTGTTTGTGTCAGTCAGTCACAGTGTCAGTCAACAACAAAATAAATGTATGTTGAAAATCTACCTCAAATTAATAAATAATGGACCATTGTAATGCTGCTAAATCTAGAAGCACGAAAATAACAAGCAAGATCAAGCCTTATGTGTCTGGGAATGAAAACAATGAAAGAAAATGAGCATTATCACTTCACGGCACGTCGGGACCTGGATACCGCCCGGCCGGCACTCGCTGCGGGCAGTGTAGCCCCCTTCCCCTTGTCACGAGACGTGCCCGGAGCTGGCTTCTCCTGAGTAGACGTTGCCGCAGGAAACTCGACCAAGAGCGGCTTAAGCTCCGCCAATGTTTCAATCTTGCGGCGTGTATTGTTTGGCAGCAGGATGATGATTTTACCTTCCGTAGTCCAACAGCGCCTTATGCCGAAGTGTTTACGTGCCGCTATAAAAACGTCATGTCTGGTCGTCGTTAAAAATTCTGAGACCGTAATAAGAGTACCTTTGAGTGATGTTTTCGCATTCCAGACAAGGCTACGCAGCTTGAAGTCGGCGAATCTCACCAAGACTGGCCTAGGTTTGCTAGTATTTGCCCTCAGACGATGATAAGATGCTATATGTCTGTTGAGAGCCAAATCGAAATAGCATGTGTGGAGTTGGAGCAAGTTATTATCATAAGTGTATACAGCCCACCGTCAGCTTCGTTTGAGACATTTGAAAAAGTCATGGATGAAATCTTATTCAAAGCATCAAAGTCAAATAAAAACATAATTACATGTGGAGATTTCAATGTTAATCTCTTAGAAAATTACTCTTTTAGTACTAGATTAACATGCCTTTTTAATTCATATAACCTAAAACCATTGTTTATGGAGCCTACTAGAATAACTGAAACATCAGCTAAATGTATTGACAATATCTTTGTAAATTCTAATACAAAAATTCTCCATAAGGGCTTGATTAGCAATATAAAGTCAGACCATTTAGGCCAGCACATTCAAATTAAACAGCAACAAAAACAAAATGTAAAAAGAAAAATTACTTTTATACCTGTGACCATGCATCGATCTGAACAACTGAAATGTAAATTGAATACAAAATTTCCACCTTACTACTCAAATAACAACCCTAATGAGTCATATTGCAATTTTTTCAATGCATTTAGCAATATGTTTAATTCAATATTTACATCAAAGTCGATAATGGTCACAGATAAACATAACTTTAATGAGTGGGCAACAGTGGGTATACATAGAAGTAGACAAAAATTATATGATCTTTATAGTGAAAAACATTATAATTTTAGTGAAGAATTTAAAGAAAAGGTTAAAAATTACTCAAAAATTTTTAGAAAAGTCTGCCATATTGCTAAGTCTAATAAAATAAAAAAAATATAAAATAATATAATAAAATTAAAGCTACTTGGAAAATAATAAACAAAGAAACTGGAAATGTGAGTAACTTTAACAACCACTTCAAATTGAATTATAATAATACCACCTACAAAAGTGATGAAGATGTAGCCCAAGCATTTGAAACATTTTTTACTGACATTCCAATTTCTACCACAAAGTCTTTAAACTCTTCTCACCTGATCGCCGAGTCCTTACTTAGCGAAAATGTACCTAAATGTGATAGTAATTTTAAATTCCAATATGTGGACAGCGGCGATATAGTTAAAGCCTTTAAAATGTTAAATGTCAAGAAAACTGCAGATCTCTGGGGTATTTCTGTAAACATTGTAAAACCATTAGTAGACACAATCGCACCTGAACTGGCTTTTATATTTAATGAATGCATTGACTGTGGCGTATTTCCTGATCTAATGAAACACAGTAAAATAATACCTTTATTCAAATCAGGTTCTAAGTCGGATCCCACTAACTTTAGGCCGATATCAGTACTGCCGACATTTAGTAAAATTTTTGAAAAGCTTATTTTAAATCAGCTATCTAAGCACTTTAACGACAACAAGTTGCTTCACTGCAAGCAATTTGGCTTTACACGCGGTCGTTCCACTACTGATGCCGGTATAGAGTTAATCTCGCATATCTATGATGCTTGGGAGAAGTCGCAAGACGCTATAGGTGTTTTTTGCGACCTTTCAAAAGCATTTGACTGTGTACACCATGAAACATTGATCGGGAAATTGCGCCACTATGGTGTTAGAGATATCTCTTTAGATCTACTTAATTCTTATCTCAGTAACAGGATACAAAGAGTTGATGTTAATGGAAAACGTTCTTCGGGATCTGTAGTTACAATGGGTGTACCGCAGGGATCAATTCTTGGGCCTTTTCTATTTTTAATTTACATTAATGATCTACCTCATCTTGTCAAAAACAATCATGAGATTGTATTGTTTGCTGATGACACTTCACTTTTGTTCAAAATGAAACGACGTACCACCGATTATGACGAGGTGAATAATGCAATCTCAGAAGTTGTTAATTGGTTTAATGTCAATAACCTATTACTTAATGAAAATAAAACAAAATGCATTAGATTTACTCTCCCGAATGTAAAACAGGCTGATGCCAACATTAAATTGAAAGGTGAAAGTTTAAACCTTGTAGAAAAAACTGTATTTTTAGGCATAACTTTGGACAATAAGCTTCAATGGGGCCCGCATATAGAACAACTATCGGGTAGGCTTAGTTCTGCAGCATATGCAGTCAAAAAAATCCGCCTTCTTACAGACGTAGATACCGCTAGACTTGTTTACTTCAGCTATTTCCACAGCATTATGTCTTATGGCTTACTGCTGTGGGGATGTGCTGCAGATATAGACACCGTATTTGTGCTGCAGAAGAGGGCTATTCGTTCTATCTACAATATGGGTCCCAGAGAATCACTTCGCACTAAATTTAAAGAAATAAATATAATGACAGTAGCTTGTCAATATATTTATGAGAACCTGTTGTACACCCATAAAAATATTGCTTCGTTTAAGAAAAACAGCGACAATCACAATGTAAATACAAGAAATAAGAATAAACTCGCTGTGCCCACTACTAGGCTCCATAAGGTAAAAAAATCTTTTAAAGGGCAATGTATACGCTTCTACAACAAACTCCCAAGTGAGTTGCAGAAATTATCATTAAATAAATTCAAAAACATTATTAAACGCAATCTGTGCGATAAAGCTTATTATAAAATATCAGATTACCTAGAGGACAAAACCACTTGGGACGGAATCTGCTCCAACTCCGTCAAACGTAGCATAAGACAAAATCAAATTGTTAAATGATGACTATAACGACCGAGTTAGGTTCTTCTGTTCACTTCTTTTCCTAACTCGCGTGTCATCTGAAGTGAACAGGTTCAATTATGTGCTTTATTCTATTTATTTGTGTTGTTTTATTTTGTAAGTTGTGACGCGTCAATAAGGTCCATGCGGCCGCACTGAATAAAGTATTTTTTGAATTTGAATTTGAATTTGTTCAGGTGAAATATCTGACAATTTGAATTGGTCAGATAATAACTTAGTGATGGTGTTTTCCACTGATTTCTCGTTAGTCTCTGCAATGCCATGAAATAGCAAGATCTTTCTGCGTGAAGAAGTTTCTTGGCGGTCCAGACCCTGGACAAGGAGTTCCAATTGTGAACGCATTATGGCCATTGACTTCCAGATGAGAGTTTTGAAGTCGGAGAATTCATGTGAAATTGCTTCAAGATTTTCTTGTGGTGATTTTTCTGTGCCAGAGAGTTTCTTTATACCACTCTCCAAGTGCTGCATCCTAGCATCAAATGTTCCAGCTAGTTCTTCCATGTTCAATGACAACTTGGCAAACATATCCATGATGGCTGAGCTTGAGGTAAGTTGATAGGAGAAATTAAATCACCAGCGAGTGAGGGAGGGACTGAAAATTTGTTATCTATCTCAATCTGCATAAAAAAAGACTTTATATAATTTAAATAATTAAATTACTAAAGATGTTTATATTTATGATGTGTACACTTTGCCTACCCTCAGGCGAAAAAAGTCATGTCAATTATATTTTTTTAAA
Source organism: Pasiphila rectangulata (assembly GCA_963082625.1). Lineage (NCBI taxonomy): Eukaryota > Metazoa > Arthropoda > Insecta > Lepidoptera > Geometridae > Pasiphila > Pasiphila rectangulata. The sequence continues at coordinate 3,266,602 of OY720244.1, read as the reverse complement.
TCATTCCACATACATTCCAGTCCAGTCCAGTACAGTCCAGTCCAGTCCAGTCCTGTCCAGTCCAGTCCAGTCCAGTCCAGATGCTTCACGTCATTTAATTCTTCGAATAACTCTCAGCAAGGCCTTTCATTTGATACCAATATTGTTTGAGTCCATTAAAAATAACTAGTCCGCCATCTTGGGTGTTCCGCCATGTTGGATTCAGAGTGACGTCATTTAATTTTTTGAGTTATTCTCAGCAAGACCTTTCATTTGATACCCATATCATAGGGGTACATTAAAAATAAGTAGTCCGCCATCTTGGGTGTTCTGCCATGTTGGATTCAGAGTGACGTCACAAAGCTGACCATGCATTGTCATCCAAAGTAAAAAAAAATCAGCTCAATCGGTTGAAGATATCTGCTTCAAAATTGAGTTGCAAGATTCCGCGAACATAGTTACACACATACATACATACAGGGCAAGCTAAATAAAAGCTTGTAAAAATGTATGTTTAACACGTGCCCAACGGTGAAGGAAGACTTGAGGAAACTTGCGGCTTAGTCAGCTTCAGACGTATTGACCTGTTCTTTCCTCTGAATAATAGCCGACTATGCTGGTAGGATGGTATAGGTGCTGGGCAAACCTAATCAATCTAACAGTGTCCCAGGCACTACAATCACTACAGTACAATCAGTCTCGCGCAGTTCGTAGCCGCACGCGAACGCGTTCTAATATCGTTAACTCGGTGACTCACTGTGTAAGACAATGTCTACAAATACCGTCAAATGTGCGAACTGTAATATCGTGATAAATGAACTTCTGGCATTTTTACAAAATGTGATGGATTTTATGGATGAGAAAAGTATTCATCAATTGTGTACTACCTCTTTCTCTGCGGAGGATATTGTAACGGCAAAAACATTGCTATTTGATTCGGTGCCGAATGCAAAGAAGATGCCATTGCGTCGAAAAGATGGGAAGAAAAAAATGTCTAAAGACCTGAATGACATTATTGGATTGATGAAGAGCTCTAACCCTGAGACCTTTCCAATTTTTGTGGCGAAGCAACTGCATAAAGTACCACCAGTCAGTTTCGATAGTGTTAATGTAACTGGGCTTCTACGGGACATCCAGAGCCTTAAAAACCAGCTGAGTGCATTGGAGGATAAGTTTGTTACCCATGAAAGTTTTGAGATCGTAAAACAAGATTTGGATTATATGAAACACGCATCTATAATAGATAACTACACTGCAAATGCGAATGTAAATAAGAGAAGAGGAGCGTGTTTACAAAACAGCTTTACTTTAGATAGTGGGCCTATAGGCCTTCATTACGTGCCTTTAGAATTGTCGCATAAATCAGCTGAGCCCGGGGTCAGTGACCGAAGTGCAATCGCACGACATTCGTCCTTGAACGCTAGCGATACTGATATCTCTGTCTCTGTCGCTTGCACGCAAGAAAGTGCAACAGATGCGGCCGGGCTCGTTGAGGCGCCGCCTGCGCATACTGCGGCTTCGAACAAGGAACAGCGGCACGTGGAGACCTCTCAGCCTAGTACTGCGGTTTCGACACACTCAGTTGCATCGGGAGCGGCGAGCTGCACACACATAATGGATGCGCCTGTGATGAGCGGTACAGGTTTGCCTGTTTTACATCGGATTTCGCGCCAGCCTACAACAATTCCACATTTCGAGACTGATGATGTGCGAGGTGGTTTACTTGCGTCGGACACAAGGGAAAAGTGTGAATTAGGGAAGTGTAACTCGGAATGGCAGTTAGTTAAAAGCAAGTCTACGAAACGGTATAAACTAATCGGCCAGAAGGGGTGCGCTGCTTCGTCTGATAGTAGGTTTAGAGCGGCCGACATAAAAGTGCCGTTATTAATCTCTAATATGTGTAAAGAAACAAGTGAAGAGGAAATTATTTCTTACATTAAGGACAAGACTAATGAAACTGTTTCTTTGAAAATTATAAATATGAAAAAGGTCAGAAATTATAATGCTTACAAACTTTATATTTCTAAGAGTAAATTAGATGTGTTTTTAAACGATCAGCTGTGGCCAAGTGGTATAACCTTTAGGCGTTTTGTCCATTTTATGTACAATACGCCTAAAGATAATTTTGTTAAAGCTGTAAAATAAAACAATTTTTATGGATTTAAGCCCGAAAAAATATTGTAACTTTATAAGTTTTAATTGTAAGTCTTTTAAGCGGTCTATTGATGACATACGTACAATTTTGTAAGAAATCTGATGTAGTGGCCCTCCAGGAGACGTGGCTGCTTCCCCATGACGTCCCGTTACTGGGAACTACCTGTAGTAATTTTGAGTATACAGGTAAGTCTGCTGTAGATACATCTGCGGGTTTGTTAAAGGGAAGGCCGTATGGGGGAGTAGCCATTCTTTGGAGAAAAGGCGTTTTCGATAAGGTTAGTATACTGGAGTGTAGTAGTGCCCGTCTGGTAGGTATAAGAGCTACGATTAGCGGGCGTTCAATTGTTGTGCTGTCTGTATATATGCCTACTGATTCATTAGAAAATTTGCCAATTTTCACTGAAGTCCTAGGTGAAATAAGTGCAATTGTTGAAAGTGTTGCCGCTGAGAGTATATTTATATTAGGCGATTTTAATGCTCATCCGCACGAATTATTTTATAAGGAATTATTAAACTTTTGTGTTGATCAGTCATGGATTTGCGCTGACCTGGAAAAGCTAGGTTTACAGTCGGACACTTACACTTTTATCAGTGAGGCTCACGGATGTAGACGTTGGCTAGATCACTGTGTTGTGTCACTGTCAGCCTGGCAAACCGTTGATGAGGTTGGTGTCATTGAGGATGTTTTCGTTTCGGATCACTTACCGCTTTTGTTAAAATGCAATCTGGATTTGGTAAGACCTAAACTGATGATGCACGACCTGCCCCGCAGCTCAGTGATATGGGGTGAGAGAAATAAGACTCAAATAAGTAGATATCTAGAGATGTGTCATAATGGACTACGAGACATAGTTTTTCCCTCAGAGTTTATAGGGTGCGGTCGTGGGTCGTGTAGTTTGGAAGAACACCATATGCTGTAAGACCGAATGTATGCTGATATTGTACAGATCTTAAGTAGTGCGGCTGTAAGCACTAATGGTAAGCTAAATCAAAAACCTAATAAGCCCAGACATCTATGTGGCTGGAACAAGCACGTTAGTAAAGCTCACAGTGAGGCCAGACTTAGCTTTAAGATGTGGGTACTTTGTAACCGACCTACTTCTGGACTAGTTTATACTAAAATGTACGAGACTCGTAAAATTTTCAAAAGTAGATTAAACTGGTGTCAGAAAAACCAAGAACAACTACAGATGGACATCCTTGCTAAACATCGATCGGCTAAAGATTTTGGTAGTTTTTGGAAAGCTACAAGCAAGCTGGAAGCTAGGTCTGGTCTCCCGGTGAGTGTTGGTGGGGTTAGTGAAGCTGCAGACATATCCAATATGTTTAAAGAACACTTTGGGGTGCGGTCTCCGCTCGGCCCTTCTTCCATAAAACTTTGCACTGAGCCCGTCGGTGAAAGAAGGGAGCCACTTGTTCATTTTACAGCAAGACAGGTTACAAGAGTTATAAGTAGAATGAGCGGTGGGAAGTCTCCTGGTCATGACGGGCTCAGTGTTGAGCATTTAAGGCATGCCGGAGTGCACCTTCCAAACGTTCTCGCTATGTTTTTCACAATGTGCATTAGTCACTCTCACTTACCATTGGATTTAATGAAAACAATAGTGGTTCCCATTGTGAAAAACAGAACGGGGGATGTGTCGGACTCTAAGAACTACCGACCTATTTCTTTGGCTACCATTATTGCAAAAGTGCTGGATGGTTTGCTTGATTCTTATCTAGATACATATTTAGACCTTCAAGACGCTCAGTTCGGGTTTCGGCCTGGGCTGTCTACAGAAAGCGCAATCATAAGCCTCAAGCATACCATCCAGTATTATACAGACCGTAGGACGCCGGTGTACGCCTGTTTCCTTGATCTCTCCAAAGCCTTTGACCTTGTGTCATATGACTTGCTGTGGAGAAAACTGGGGGACAGGGGTGTGCCGGTTGAAGTCCTTAGGATATTTAAGTTCTGGTATGATAAGCAAACGAACTTTGTTAGATGGGCTGGTTCTCTTTCGGCGGCATATAGATTGGAGAGCGGGGTGAGACAGGGGGGGCTGACTTCTCCCAAGCTCTTCAATTTGTATGTAGACGACCTCATCGGTGGGCTCAGCAGTAAACGTGTCGGCTGCCGCATCAATGGCGTAAGCATAAATAACATCAGTTACGCCGATGACATGGTGCTGCTGAGCCCGACGGTGGGTGGGCTGAGAGAGCTACTAGGCATCTATGAGGAATACGCGGCTGAGCATGGGCTTATATATAATGCCACTAAAACGGAATATATGGTTTTTAAGGCCGCCGGTAAATGTCCAGAAAACAATCTTAGTGTAACCCTCAATGGCTTGAACATAAAACGCGTGTCGAAATTTAAATATCTTGGACATTTCCTTACCGACGACCTTAAAGACGATGTAGACGTTGAACGGGAACGTAGGGCTCTATCGGTTCGAGGAAACATGTTGGCTCGCAGATTTTCTCGTTGTACTGACCAAGTAAAGATCTCGCTTTTTAAAGCATATTGTCAGAGCTTTTACACGGGCAGTCTGTGGGTCAGGCATACCAAAAAATCGATGGACACCCTACGCATCCAGTATAATAATATTTTTAGGATGATGATGCGACTGCCCCGTTTCTGCAGTGCATCAGGGATGTTTTCGCAGTACCACACTGATGGCTTTTTTGCCATCATACGCAAAAAAACGGCTTCCCTGATGCGCAGGATACGGGACAGTCAAAACAGCATCCTGAGAACTGTGGCAGAGTGCCTATCATCACCACTCTGGAAGTGCCTTATACAGAGGGTGATTAATGAAGGGACCTTTATCGTTAATTAATCACCCGTGGTGCATCACAGTCCCCTTCTTTTTAAGTTTAAGTATATAACTCGTGTAAATATGGATTTATTGTGATCTGAAATAAAAGATTTTTATTTTTATTTTATTTTTTTTTTTACTACAGCGTCCCGTACAGCATTATTACCAGTTGGCGACGCTGTATAAATCATCTATAATACATGTGAAGCCGTGGGGTGCCGGCAGTAGAATGTTACCCCTCCTCTCATGCCCGTGGATGCAGTAAGAGCCTGCTAAGGGATACCTCCGGAAGATGGGCAGCAGCGTCTTTCCGTGTATCAACATCCCGTACTGCGCTCGCCAACCCGCCTGCCAAGCGTTGTGAGTATAGCAACTACCCCTCATGGAGATCCATGAGGGAGGCCTGTTCAGTAGTGGACTTTTTACGGCTAGAATGATGAATACACGTGATGGCCTTGCAGATGACCCTTAATTGGTGCTCAACCGATATTATCTTATCAAGAACCGAAGTGCTCTAACCAACTATGCTATGGAACTGACTCAGCCCGTCAAGGGTTCCGTAGCATAGTTGGTTAAAGCACATCACACTTCGTCGCGCAGCTGGATAAAAATAATTTCCTATCATAATAAAATTATTGCATAAATTGTTTACACAATACCGTGTGGTTTTATTTCAAAACTATTACCTGGTTTTATTGGATAACATTTCGAATAACGGATAGTAATCAGGAACCGCATTGCAAATAGGCCCGTAATTTTACTGATGATATTGTGGTGTAATGTGGATAATATTATTAAATTAACGTAATACATCTATTTGATTAGGGATCAAAAGTTATTAAGGCAATTAGTGTATAAATATCCAGTGGTCATAAATGAAATTATTTATCAAATATTATTCTAAATAGCCGTGGGGTGCCGGCAGTAGAATGTTACCCCTCCTCTCATGCCCATGGATGCAGTAAGAGCTTGCTAAGGGATACCTCCGGAAGATAGGCAGCAGCGTCTATGCGTGTATCAACATCCCATACTGCGCTCACCAACCCGCCTGCCAAGCGTGGTGAGAATGGCTACTACCCCTCATGGAGATCCATGAGGGAGGCCTGTTTTCATCAGTGGACATTTTATGGCTGAAATGATGATGATGATTCTAAATAGCTACTTATATTGGATTATTACCATTGCATTAAAATCCATAGTTTTCGAAAATGAAAAATTCCATGCATTGATTCTCAACCGCATCAACAAGTTTTTAAATAGATTATTTAGTTGTCACAGTAAATGTGCTGCTATTCCGATAAAAATATACCTACCTACTTTGTCAAAATTGTGTCCGACAAAGGCTGAATTGCTAAACAATTCACCATTTCAGCCGTAAAACGTCCACTGGTGAACACATGCCTCCCTCATGGATCTCCAAGAGAGGTAGTTGACATACTCACCACGCTTGGCAGGAGGGTAGGCGAGCGAGCACGAGTTGCTGATACACGGAAAGACCCTGCTTCCCATCTTCTGGAGGTATCCCTAAGCTGGCTCTTACTGCATCCACGGGCATGAGAGGAGCGGTAACATTCTACTGCCGGCACCCCACGGCAAACAATTATGTGATTGTAATTGTTTAAATTACAATATTATTATGCGGATGGGGGGTGCCCCCGTTGTACAAAATGACGCTAGCTTAAAATAAAGAGTCGTTAGCTCCAAAACAGTGATTCTCGTAAAATAAACACTATTGGTACCAAATTGGCTCATTCCAGAAATCCCCCGCAACGATCCCCTGCGATCTTACGGTCCGAGATTTATTGTTTAAAAATCCCCTTCCGAATCTGGGAATCCAAAAGGGATTTCTGGACAGAAGTTGCACAAATCTATTCAGGCATATACGAATTATACATAACATTTTGCATTCTTATATAAAATCCAGCTACCATTTTGACCAGGGTGTATAATATATACCTGGATGTGTAGAAAACTTTTGGATGGTTTTGTTCACCTTTAAAGTGAAAAACTGTGTTTTATAGAGCAGTTTTTGAGTTTTTTTTCTGTTGTGAACCGATCGTTTTGAACTATCCGCTTACTAACCAACTACCAATATGAAAAATTCGAAACATAAAAATATCAGTTACGAATGGTTTGTAAGAGCTACAAAAAAGTTAAATGTTAACAAAAAGTTTGTTATATCGTAATCAAAAAATAACGGCGATGAATCGAGTCGAAATTTTCCAAAAGTGTTATGCTTGTTTCGGCCCTTCACTGCTTATCTTAATGATTTGAAACAGAAAAAAATATGTGTCTATAGTTTTACTTATCATTCATGACAGCCGTAGGACTTCTGTCCACGTTCACTGCTGGACATAGGCTTCCCTTATAGATCTCTAAGATCATGAGGGGATGGTTGCCAAACTCGCCACGCCTGGGGTTGGCGAGCGCAGTACAGGATGTTGATGCACGGAAAGACGCCAGTACCCATTTTTCGGAGCTATCCCTTGACACATGGACGTGCACATAGCAGGCTGTGTACTGAATAAGAGTTGCACAGAGAGCCATGGAGCGCGCTATGTTAGGCATCAAACTTATCGACCGAGTTACAAATGTCGAAATCGGAAAACGAATAAAAGTTAAAGATGTTGGTAATCGGGTTTTGGAACTCATATGGAGCTAGGCGGGACATGGCGAGGCGTGGTGATGGCAGGTGGAGTAAAGCTATAACTGAATGGTGGCCGAGACAAGGATACAGAAACGTTGGTCGTCCGGCATCAAGATGGGCAGACGACATTGATAATGTCGCGGGCAGACTATGGATAGGACTGGCGCAGGATCGTGGCGGATGGCACAGACTAAGAGAAGCCTAAACCCAGCAGTGGAAGAAGTCGGACTGTGGATGATGATGATGATCCCTTGACAGATTCATACTGTATCCAAGGGCAAGAGAGAAGAGACAATATTCTACTGCCGTTACGCCACGGCTATTTATTTATCTTAGTATTTTTGATTTTCATTATCTGCCTATTTTTAAGAAAGTTTCATTATTTCTCCCTGGTCTCCATAGTCCATTGGATTGAATTGAGTCGAAATTTTCCAAAAGTGTTCTTTACTGATTGTTGGCCCGAGCTCTTCACTTTAGTGTTTTCTCATTAATCTGTCTCCTATTATGAAAGTTTGATTATTTCTCCCAAGTCTCCTTACGCCGTGTTGACCGAGTGGTATGTAGCCCCTACTTTCAATCCGAAGGTCGTGTATTCGATACCGGCCGTACACCAATGAATTTTTCTTCCTTGAAAAATTTGTGTTCATACGTAACACGTGCTTTAACGGTGAAGAAAACATCGTGAGGAAACCCACGGCTTAGCTTCAGACTTATTGACCTTTTCTTTCCTCTGACTAATAGCTGACTAAGCTGAGGAGATAGTATAGGTGCTGGTCAAGCTTAATCCATCTTACAATAACCCAGGCACTGCAGCGTCCCGTACAGCATGATTACCAGTTGCTGACGCTGTATAATTCATCTATAATAGATGCAAAGGCCTTACTTAGTCTCCTTAGTTTATTGGAGTTTGCGATATTGCATTCCACGTGGGCTCTATCCGTTGACGACAATTAGTGCGAGAGGGCTGCGTTTATCTGTGCGGCAAAGGGGTCCTGTCAGGCTTCCGACTGACCTGATTAGCTGAGTGGATAGAGTATGTAGCCTAGAGACTAATGGTAGTCAGATATTGTGAATACAGTAACACTTTTGATATGTTAAACTATTTTAACGTATGGATCATCAGCACTATCTGCCGTAGGATGTCCACTTTACATAGGCCTCCTTTATGGACCTTTAAGTATTGCGGTTGGAAGCGGCCTGCATTCACCGTAGATCTGAGTACCAAATCGACCGCCCATCTTATTGGTAGACGTCATACGCTGCGCTTGCTCCGTGGCCTTCTTTCCAGCCATCTGGTCTGATCTTCAAGCTAAATTACTTTAGGCTTTGCCAAAGCCAAAGCCTAAAAATGTGGGCAAATTCAACTAAATTCTTTGAGCTCGATGGGGTCGAAGTAGTGTGGGATTTTAGATTCTTCTTACATATGATGTGTCGATTTAGCAAGTCGTGGCTGTAATGTGAATCCTATACTATAATTCATCCCAATCATTTCTGTGGTTTTAACGTGAAAAACATACATACATACATTCCTACTTTCACTTTTATATATTAGTAGGATAGGATAGGATGATATGACACTTGGACGGGTGTTGTTCGGTTCCACCGCCATAAGAAATGATGTCATCTTGCATGTATCCTAACCTTAGAATAATAACGTAATATTGTAAGATCCAAACTGTCAAACATGCATTGGTACAGGGGTACCAAAAAAGGGGCGAAGGCCTCAAAAGGTCACCAAAGGTCAATAATGTGTTTTGTGTTTTGGACGTTTGAGTTCAGCCATTTGAAGACTTTTATTTTTTTGGTGACCTTTTGAGGTCACAGTAACTCCGGTGCCAGTGACCCTAGGGTCACCAAAATCAAGTCACCTTTTCTCATTAAGACGGTGCTAATAAAAAAGATTTCATGTAAATCGGTTAACGCGTTCGGTTGGAATCGTCAAATACAGACAGACAGACAGTGCTATGCATATTAGGGGACTTCGTCCCCTAATATCCTTGAAAACATTAAATTAAATTAGGCATTGTAACAATGAATATAAATGAAAAAAATACGTAAAAAAATAATACATAAATAAAAATAGTTTTCTGAAGCAAACGAATTCAATTATGTGCTATCAATTTAAATGTGTTTTCTTTCTCTTTTGTTAATTGACTATTCTAAGAATTTATTTACTCTAATGAATAAACAATTAAGTATTGACTTTGATGTTGATAAAGCTAATCATCACACCATCGTATCACAGAGTATATCGGGACATGCGTTGTTTACCACACGTGAATAAAGCGCATTAGACGACAATTAGTGCGAGAGAGGCATTTATCTGTGCGGGTCAAAGGGTTTCTGTTAGGCCCAGGGCCCAGGGCTGACCTGATTAGCTGAGAGGATAGTGTTGCTTGTGATAGAGCTCCTAGCAGGCAATAGACAAACGGTTATTAATAAAACTTGCGCGTTGAACAGGTTTTAACTAGTTTGGAGCCATTCACCATCCCATTTTTAGGGATCTGGACCAAAATGGTGAAAAGGAACCCTTATAGAATCACTCTGTCTGTCTGTCTGTCACAAGTGGATATCTTATTATGCGTTTTATTTATACGACAAAGTGACGCGACAAGCGGAAACCCCCACTGAGTCAAGCGGTAATCTCTACTTATTACAACTGCAATACTGTTGCGCCCGTCACCCTGAGACATAGAGTTGTAAGGTCTCACGTGCCCGTAATTTCACCGACCATTTACCCTTAAAACTAGAACACAGCTAGGTATGTAGACATTTGTAGGCTCTGCTTGGCGGCAGCAATAGGTATGGTGGTAGAAATTCCCTGGATGAACTCTTCACTAAAAGTTCTACTACTACTGAATAGTAATAATCCTGCCCTTATCACACGCTAGGTGGGGTCGGCACAACACACTCTTTCACTCTCCTCTCACAGCTGTCATTTCATCACTTAGGTACTCCTTTCATTCTCATATCCTCATTCAAACAATCTATAAAACATCTCTTCTTGCCGTGGGGTGCCGGCAGTACAATGTTGCCTCTGCTCTTTTGCCCGTGAATGCATTAAGGATCTGCACGTGACTGCCGGAAGATAGGCAGTCTTTTCGTATATCAACATCCTGTACTGCGCTGCCGCCTGCCAAGCGTGGCGAGTATGTCAATAGTGTTGTTCTTTTATGAAATATTTTTTATATTATAAATCACCAATGTCATTGTATTTTAACACTTTAAATTTCAGTTTACCTAAAAATACAATAAACCAGTGAAAACAAATGATGACGTTTATTGGATTTTGTGACACTTTAATTATCCATTGATAAATATCGCTGTTTCAGGCGAATCAAAAAGCGCAACCATATCTATTGCACTCGAGCTGTTTTTAGCTGCACCAACATGGCCAGCCACCAGCCACATAACATAATAATTTATAAATTAACTGACACTCGCGGAATTGTGTCAAACCAAACACAAAAAGCCATAAAATAAAAAGACAAGACAATTTATTGAATTCGGTAACTTATTAATATTACACTTTTGTTTATATTTTATTGAGATTATTTTTTTCAGCTGCCATGTTTAATTGTTTTCCAGCTTGGGTCATAAATAAATAATGCTGGACAATTCACACAGCATCATATAGCCCCAACCTAAGCAGATCTTGTGTTATGGGTACTAGATGACTGGTATACTAAATACATTATACTACTTATATAAATATTTTATAGAAAAACATCGAGAACATCCTGAACAAATATCTGCAGATCTTACAGACATTCGTCCCGAGGCGGGAATCGAACCTTCACCTGCTGCGCCACAGAGGCCGTCTAAGATGGTATTCCAAACAAAGGAACTGTTATCTGAAAAAAATACAAGTAATGTTTTTAATCCATTCACTCAACACATTATATTGAGGTATTCCCATTTTGAACAATAGTCTTTAGTAATGGGGTTTATATGTAACTAGTGCCTATTATATAGATATGTAGATAGAAAACTCTTTACTGTACAACTTTATTTGCACACTAGCCGCACTTCGCGGTTTCACCCGCGTAGTTCCCGTTCCCGTGGGAATACGTGGATATAATATAGCCTTTGTTACTCAAAGGTAACGTATCATTCTAATGGTGAAAGAATTTTGAAAATCGGTGCGTTTTGAAAATTTTGAGTAAATTCGATTTTGAATTGTAGGAAATTTTTCAGTTTATTCGTTACAAACATACAAAATACAACATACTAATATTTCCTCCTTATAATATTGAGATGCGAGATAGGTATACACTTGTAAGTTTGGGTTGACTGACCTAATAAATTGACTGAATACATTGACGTGGGGTACCGGCAGTAGAATGATGCCACTCCTCTCTTGCCCGTTGATGTTGTAATAATCTGCCACGGGATACCTCCGGAGAAGGAGTAGCAGCGCGTTTTCGTGTATCAACGTACTGCGCTCACCAACCCGCCTGCTAAGCGTGGCAAGCAAAGGGAGCAACCCCCTTATTTTTTAGTGGACGTGGACGGATGACTGATCCTCCGGCTAAGCTGATGATAACCTATCTTCACATTCTTGTCAACATACATACATATATACACCCTGGATCCCAAGATCACAGAGACTCAAGAACTCAAGATTATGACAAGGGTTAAAGTGATCAATCGTCCATACCTGGATAAACATCGACAAAGTAAAATGCCTGGGACATTTTTATAGTAAACCATTTTCTTTATTAAAATAACTTTGTGTCCATGTTGTCCACTGCCAGGAGCCGATTCTCGAAATCTCGAGCGGTGACGATGACATTTCGTGTTGATCTTCGGAAAATCTTGGTAAAATACCGATCATCATTATCATTTGAGCCGTAAAATCAGTCTTCTTCTTTTAATTTATGCCGTGTGTTTGTAAAATAAACTGTCATTTTTTTTGTTCTATTATAGTTTTTATTGTAATTTTAATTTTAAAATCTTATATTTATTAAGTTTAATGTCGTATTATTATTTATTGTTTTATATTTTGTGATTTCTATTAGGAATTGTCAATGTCTGCTCCATTTTATATGTTCTATTTAATTTTATTCATTGTGTTGCCTTCTGTGACATCACCAAACGGCTCAGTCGGAAGACCAGCGTTGGTTAACATAGCCAACATTAAGCTAAGATAATTAAGATAAGATAATTTATTGTTTATCAACAAACATCAATTTTCATATTATAAACATAGATTGCTTAGAATCAAGATGTATTTCCTGTGAGGATGACATAGGTGCCCAAACTAGGATAACCTGTGTGATGGCGCACCTATACCCTCCGCCCGACATAAAATATACATGAAATAGGTTTTTAATCGAGTAAACTATACAAAAAAAAAATATATTAAAAATTAAAACACACTATTTAGGTACTGTAAGACAATTTAGATAAAATAAAATTATAAAGAAGGATAAACTTAAAATTATGCCAATACTATCAGAATATTTTCTGTTTCAATGTAATCCAAGTTAAGCAGCAATATTTTTACAGCAAGTTTACATTTATATAAGGTCATGTGATAAAAGTGAAGTGTTTTATTTAATTTGTTATAAAGATACGGTCCCAGAAAATAACATTGATGGGAAACAAATTTTGTGGAGCAGATAGGAACTGGAGAGATTCTAGTAACGGTTCTTTTATTGAGTTTATAATTATGTACAAAGGGTGTCTTAGTATGTGTAGTCTGGATAACATGGAAGATATATAATTGGCGAACTGTAAGCAATCCACATTCGCGGTACAACGATCGGGTAGGATAGCGAAAGGGTTTGGAGTGCATGACCTTTAACACTGAGCGTTGTGCTCTTTCCAGCTTCAATAAGTGGGTTTTACATGCTCCTCCCCAAGCAGAAATACAATAACTTAAGATCGATTGACAAAGTGTGTAGTATATTGTATTTAACAGCTGAGGAGTAGCAATAGAACGTAGGTTTTTAAAAATATATATAATTTTTCTTAGTCTCGATGCAGTATTTTCAATCTGAGGTAGCCAGTTCAGTTGACTGTCAATCATAATTCCAAGGTATTTAACTCTATTAACATTTTTGAGATTGATACATGAAACACTTTGGTTGCAATTAATGATGTCGGCACAAGTGTGGGCTGTTATTCTTATATTTTCTAGGTCAGGGGTAGTGTTCTTTTTGAGGATACTAAAGGTTATATATTTTGTTTTAAGCTGAGACTGAGACCTTTTTGTTACTCAAGCATAGTTTCATTATTTTTATCTTTTTTTATGTAATCAATGTTTTCTATGCTTGTTGTTACATTAATTATCTTATCTTATCTTTTTATCTTATCTAAAACGTCTACTACTGAACACGGGCCTCCCTCATGGATCTCCCATGAGGGGTAGTTGCCTTACTCATCAAGCTTGGCGGGCGGGTTGGCGAGCGCAGTACCCTTAGCTCTTACTTCATCCACGGCCATGAAAGGAGAAAATACAGACACTGCCTTAACTCTATGTCTCAGGGTGCAATGCAGCGTTGATGACATGCTTCGTGAACGTATTCATCGCAGTATTGCAGTTTTTTAGTTTTTCTTTGCTAGAGGTAATCTTATTTAAAGATCAGGTGGGCTTTCTGCTTGTCTTGTCTATAGTCATATAAAAAAAAACACAAAACTGAATCTTTTTCCTACAGTAACTTAGTATTCCACTGCCGTGGGGTGCCGACAGTAGAATGTTACCCCTCCTCTCATACCCGGGGATGCAGTAAGAGCCTGCTAAGGGATACCTTCGAAAAATGGGCAGCAGCGTCTTTCTATGTATTAACATCCTGGGCTCGCCAACCCGCCTGCCAAGCGTGGTGAGTATGGCAACTACCCCCTGCCTGTTTTCAGTAGTGGACGTTTTACGGCTGGAATGATGATGATGATGAACTTAGTATTTAAGTGTATCGAGACTTACAATACTATGCAGTGACTTGGCAAATCATCGACGTATAATCATTCAACAATTAGCAAGTCTGATTTGGTCATTTCACGATATTGCACATTTTGATGTAATGATCTCACTAGCCGATATTGTGATCTGACTAATGATGGAAGCGACCAGCTCATTCAAGAACGGTAATGTCATCTCCATACCATTATATTTTAATACACGTGCTATATGATGAAACCCGAGGCTCAGTTAGTTTCAGACGTAACCACCTGTTCTTTTCTCTAAGCTTACTAAGCTGAGAGGATGGTATAGGTGGCCTAATAAGTTCCAGTCACTGTAAGGAGCATGAACACCAGAATGCTGACGCTGCATAAATCATATAAAATAAAATGAAAACAGCAGTCACTGTATTTCCATACTCTGTATAATATACCAAAACTTAGTTACGTCAGCAGACAAAAGCAAAAAGAGGTATTTAAATCTTAGGTTAATAGGAAAAAAACTTGTACATGCATGAATCTCATCTCTGTTTTAAACAGTGTGATAAGAAGTGATTGGAAGACAACACTCTTATTAATAGTAAGTTTTTAGTTGTTTAGAAGTTGTAACCTCCCGAGACTAGTTAAAGTGTCAGGTGTTATTTATTTTGTTTTACTAAATAAACACGGCTCAACTTAATGCCATCTCGACCACGATATTAGCTTCAGTAATACGAACCGTATCAAGCTTGAGGGAGAACTGGTTTGCAATAATGGAAAACAACTTCCTGTTAACAAAAATAGGGTTATTCAAACCGTTTCGTGATGCGTGAAATGCGGTATTGTTTTGTGTTGAATAAAAACCGCTGCGATGAGTCATTTTGTCACTGAGTTTTTTGTTAATTGTGGTTTGAAATCGGTTTTAATGCCCTATAAACTGTAAGTTTGTACGCTTATAGGCGCTCATAGGCGCTCAAGAGAACAGAATTGAGTATGTAGAAAAAGATACATTCAATGCTGGAAATTTCCAACAGCACCACGTATCCCCACAGTAAGCAAAGCATGTTAAGCATGTACCTATATGGGTACAAGTGATTGAAAAGAACTTAAAAATTAGTTTTTGTGAAAAAAAAGTATGGCCTTTGTATCTATTATAGATGATTTATAAAGCGCCAGCAACTGGTAAACATGCTGTACGGGACGCTGCAGACCTGGGACATTGTTAGTTGGATTAGGCTTGCCCAGCACCATACTTATATATACCATGCTCTTAGCTTAGTCAGCCATTAGTCAAAGAAAAGAACGATCAAGAAGCTAAACAAATCCGCGGGTTTCCTCACGATGTTTCCTTCACCGTTAAAGCACGTGTTAAGTGTGCAAATACATTTTTGTAAATAATTTACTCAAAAATCATACATACAAAAATAGAACAGGAACAAGTATCTGCAGAAAAATTACAAACATTTGTCCTGCGGCGGGATCCAGCTCGCTACCTCCTGCGTAACTGTCGGTTATTAGACCAACAACGAGTAAGCCACCGTGGCAGTCTAAATGTCAGTCACGTAGAAACTACATTGTTGCAAAACCCTATTTTCAAATCGGATCCCGGACACAGAAAGTTTATATTAAAGCAAAATTAATTAAACTACAAAGCAAAGATTTATATCGTTAGATGTGCCCTGACTCGGAAAACTCAGGCATTGTTTTATATATAATGTATGTTAACAATAATGCCGACGCACACTGAATTTGCTAATAAACCAAACTATTACTGTAGCGGTGAGGCCGCACCGCACCGCTGCGGTAAATCAGGTAGCTGTCATACAAATATATAATAATAGTGTGTTTTTTTTCCTAATAAGTAGACATTTATTAGGAAAAAAAACACACAACGTCCGGTTAACACTGTGTTTAGAGGTAGGTACACCGATTCTAAATGAGCGTGCTCACTCATTACGCGTGGAAACAAAACGGCGCGGCCTCATTTCGGTAAGGGCGTATCTAGCCAATAAAATCTTTGCTTTAAAGTATACGAAACCGCACGCACGTTTGTCTATAAAACAATTAACGGAACACTGTCGCATACAGATGCTAATGTCTCATTACCGTGCTGTCCGGCCCCGTGCCGGTCCGCTAACTGTACAGACATGTCCGAAACGTCCAGGTGTCCTTGTTTGCAGCAGACGTGTGTAAACGTCTGGCGTGAAACATCGTGCTAAACAAATTACTTGCCAATTCTCTAAATAGTTGTGGCGCTTTGGGGTAAAATTAAAGTATCTACTCCCATTTGAAAATGGGAACGTGCTGAAGCACCAATTCTTAGAGCACTAAACATACACACATTGTGTTTCTTGTTCTTTTTGTTATTTTTGGCTTCTGTGACTAGCTGTCACAATTCTGCAAAAAAAATATTGTGTTTAAGCTCGTGCCAATGAAGCTCTTCATATGAAGTCAAAAGTCAAAGTCAGAAAGTGTATTCAATAGGGAAAAAAGCTACTTACTCGTAGAATATTCAATTTACAACAGATAAACATAACACATTTAATTGAATAAGCACATGATGAAATTCGTTTACTTCAGAAAACTTTTTTCTAAGCCCTCGCTTAGAACCTAAGAACCTAGGAAGAAACCTATGATGCGATACCACCACATTACACGGTTCTTTAATTTTACATTTTCATTCAATCTCTTATCCAAATCACATTAGAATAACTTACTCTTTCTTACTTTGCCGTGGGGTGCCGGCAGTAGAATGTAACCCCCCCTCTAATGCAGTAAGAGCCTACTAAGGGATACTCCGTAAGATAGTTAATAGTGCGCTCGCCAACTCGCCTGCCAAGCATGGTGAGTATTGCAACTACCTCTCTGGAAATTCATGAGGGAGGCCTGTGTTCAGTAGTGGACGTTATACACGTCCACTACTGAACACAGGCCTCCAGGCTAAAATTATGATGATGATTACTTATGAATGGATTTATAAAACTTCTTGAACGAATATTATAAACTAGCTACATTGTGATATTCTTGGATCAATAAACAATGAGCAAAAAACGTAAACAAAGAAATAACGGCAACGGTTCGTGTTTATCTCGATGTTGACAAGTTTATTGTGACTTTAATCAAACAAACTGACGATATTTCATTGGAATTAGTTTATAGTTTTGCCTTTTTGTTGATTTATTTGATTGTTTTGCAGTTTTGTTTTGATTGTTTTTTGTATTGTGAAATATTTGAGCGTTCGTCGGCCGCATTTTATAGTTCGCAATACATATAAAACAAAGATAATAAAGCACACTCGTATTTCCGAATCATAACTCTGGTTTGTGAAATGAAACTCGTTTACGTTCATTAGCTAGTAAAATATGATTTGTTTTTTAACGTTTAGTTTTATTACGAGTAGCTAGGCGTAGGTACGGTAAATTTAACTTTCCTCTGTTCAAGAAGTCCCGCAAATATTAAAACAGCTACTGACGCTGTTGATTTAATAAAATGCAATGAAAATATCAAGTTTTAATTCCGCTAATGCTGAGATGCATTATGCACCGCCCTCCCGCCCGCTAATTATGCACATGCAAGGAGAACTAGGTTGTTAGTGCAACATGCATACCCAAACCCACACGACGACACGTGTTTCGCCTCTCCGCGAGGCATCTTCAGGTGAAATGCCGAGGTGTTGACTGATCGGCTGTATAAATCATCTATAGTAGATGTTGTAGTGTTTGTGTATTTGAGCTACATTTAATATCCCTGTTGTCTCGGGTTCGCGGGTAGCGGGGGGACAGTCACGTGAATGCCACAGGCGAGTGCGGACGTGTTTACCCTGGCTACTGGTGACGTAACGAGCCAATATAGGTACCCTACACATGAGAGTACTACATGTGGCGACGAATAAAAAGGTCAGTGCAAATAAATACCTACGTAATGTGGTTATTAGCAAGTTGTTGTTTCGTTAAAGAAAAAAATGCATAAATGACAGTTAACTTAGTAGGTATTGTTAACGAACCTACAATTTGTAAACAAGTTAGGTACCTATTATTTATAAAACAATTTTATTCGACGCGGAATGATTCTTACAAAGATAAGAATATTATGCAGTTGTCGAAACAGTCGACGCGATGATTCTGGAAGGTACCTTCCTCAGTAAGACTTTGTAACCAACAAAATAAACAAAGTCTACTGATAAATATGAGATGTTATTGTATTAGATAGACAGGCATTTTATGCAATTTTGCATTTTGTCACAACGGTTATCTGTTGGGTAAATTATTTATTGCATAGAAATATGCGAATAACTTTATTTGTTGTTGTCTGACAATGATGTTACCTATACATTTATGTGTTTTTTTACTGTGAATTGGAAATCATTTTAAAGCCACCTGATGCTAAAACAAAATGTTGTTATGGAACAAAAGCTACATACCTAACTAATATTTTGTCAGACTGCTCAATGATTACTAAACTAAATTAATTAAAGGCAAAGGTATATAGTCAAGTATCCTCTTGAAATATTTTTATTGACGAACTAAGAATGGTTTTGTACCCAAGGTCAAAGGACGGTATTATTTCGTTGGGTTTTATTATTAACTAAAGACAAGTGAGCGGTTAAAGATAAAAATGTTTTAACAAATTTGCCTTGCCTTGCCTGTTCATTGAATAAGGATGTGAGTACTTACTTAAGGCATTGTTTGTAGATAAAGGTACTTATTGTAGAATCATTTGCATTTTTAACTAATGTACCGTGCCTGGAAGGAGTTAAATCTAGGTTTGCCTTAATTAAGGAACTCTCAACCTCTTCGGTACCTATAGTAACTTATAGGGTAATTAATAGTGTATGTAGGCAGCATGGGCCATCATAATATTGTAAACCATGCGTCACCATGCGTAAGCATGGCGTGAGTTGTTTGTAGGCAGCATGGGCCATCATAATATTGAAAACCATGCGTCACCATGCGTAAGCATTGGCGTGAGTTGTTCGTAGGCCGCATGGGCCCTCATAATATTGAAAACCATGCGTCACCATGCGTAAGCATTGGCGTGAGTTGTTTGTAGCCAGCATGGGCCTTCATAATATTGAAAACCATGCGTCACCATGCGTAAGCATTGGCGTGAGTTGTTTGTAGGCAGCATGGGCCTTCATAATATTGAAAACCATGCGTCACCATGCGTAAGCATTGGCGTGAGTTGTTTGTAGGCCGCATGGGCCCTCATAATATTGAAAACCATGCGTCACCATGCGTAAGCATTGGCGTGAGTTGTTCGTAGGCCGCATGGGCCCTCATAATATTGAAAACCATGCGTCACCATGCGTAAGCATTGGCGTGAGTTGTTTGTAGGCAGCATCGGCCCTCATAATATTGAAAACCATGCGTCACCATGCGTAAGCATTGGCGTGAGTTGTACGTAGGCCGCATGGGCCCTCATAATATTGAAAATCATGCGTCACCATGCGTAAGCATTGGCGTGAGTTGTTTGTAGGCAGCATCGGCCCTCATAATATTGAAAACCATGCGTCACCATGCGTAAGCATTGGCGTGAGTTATATGTAGGCAGCATGGGCCTTCATGATTGAATAAAGATCATAGCGTGTTGGTTATGTGGTCCATAACTAACCTTTTAGTTGTAAATCGCCCCAAAGCATTACTTTAAATGTCAAACCTACTTCTACCCCTCGAAAAACTTGATCTTGAAGGTGACAATGTCACACCTGCCTTGCGTTGGTAAAAATGGAGAAGGTCGTTAAATAAAGAAGGTCTTTGTATAAAGGTGATTGTACAATCTTTCCTGCCTATGCAAAGGTTGCCTGGAAGAGTTCACTATTAGCGATGAGGCCGCCCATTGTGCATTCGTGGTTATTTTAAGTTTTCTTACTGTATATAATTTAAGTTTTGGTGTACAATTAAGATATACTTATTTATTTGTTCATTTATTATTTTCTTGGATGCCACTGAAACAAGAGGTGCTAAGAAAAAAAGAGCTACCTTGTTACTTATTAGGAGGGTTGGAATTACAAGAGATTATTTATAATTTACCGGGAGCATACATTGCTGCTTCTGCAGTGTTGATGGTTTTGAAATCGCAATTGAAAAACTAAACGGATACTTTCTTCCGAAGTACAACAAAATCTACTTAAATCTGTTTCGTCAAGATAAAGGACAATTTTAAAAATTTGTAGTTAGATTCAAACAACAGGCTGGAAGTGTAAATTTACAAATACTGAAGAAAATTTGATTGACCATACTGTAGACAAATGTTTGTCATCCTATCTCAGAAAGAAGATATTGACTTAAGGAGATAATTTTACGTTAGATTAGGTGGAATATCAGCTAAAATGCTATGGACAAAATAGAAATACAGGAATTGCTTGACAGTGACATTATTGAAGAGGTTTATGGACCCTCTCTTTGGATATCGCCATATTAAAGGATAATCGTGATCTTAAATACCTAGTGGTGTTCTATCATTAAAAAATAATATGAACATCATTGAACAATTTTGTGTTTCTAAAACATTAGAAAAACTGCAAGGCTTGGTAAATTATATCAATAAGTGGCAGCCAATTAGCTTCGATGACAGAACCGTTAAAGGCGACTTAAGAGAACAAAGAAAGCTAGTATAGAACAATTGTGTACAGAAGGAAGGCGACTTAAGAGAACAAAGAAAGATAGAAAGATAGATAGATATATAGATAAAACGTTTATTTACGACTGCAGACACACATACAAGAAACAAAAGCTGAGTATAACATTACAATAAAATAAATAAACACAAAATAAAACAATTTAAGACAATATAATTAGCAATCAAAATGTTATGTGTGTGCTGCAGTATGTCAAAAGATTATGGCTCAGCGTGAGATATGCTCAAGGAGCAAACGCTGATTTTCAGCCATAGCCTGTAGAGTGCAAGCAGAACGAGACGCAATCCGTGTGTTGTGTACCTACATTATTTAAGTGTTATGCAGATGGTGAATAGATTGATATTAATTAATTAAATTAAGATTGATAGCATGTATCGTGTACTGTTGTTGTTATGTTTTGCAGAGGTTGTAGTCCGATTTTTGGCAAACGAAGTGCTTAAGTTGTTTTGTGAAAGCTAGTATAGAACAATTGTGTACAGAAGAAAGGCGACTTAAGAGAACAAAGAAAGCAACGCTGATTTTCAGCCATAGCCTGTAGAGTGCAAGCAGAACGAGACGCAATCCGTGTGTTGTGTACCTACCTACATTATTTAAGTGTTATGCAGATGAGGTTGTAGTCCGATTTTTGGATATCGCCATATTAAAGGATAATTGTGATCTTAAATACCTAGTGGTGTTCTATCATTAAAAAATAATATGAACAGCATTAAACAATTTTGTGTTTCTAAAACATTAGAAAAACTGCAAGGCTTAGTAAATTATATCAATAAGTGGCAGCCATTAGCTTCGATGACAGAACCGTTAAAGGCGACTTAAGAGAACAAAGAAAGCTAGTATAGAACAATTGTGTACAGAAGAAAAGGACCAGGCATTCCATCAGTTGAAACAAACGATATCTACAGTCAGAAAATTCGGATATAACGATGTTAATGACGAAACATAGGTCAGGGTATATAAAAGGGTTAGGTAAGGGGCCATTCAGAAAATGATAAGAGACCGAGAATTATTGCGTACCTACGAAAATGGAACATTGTTGACACTTGTACAAAAATACAGCCAAACTGAAAAAGAAGCCCTTGGTTCCGTTTAGGCAATCAAACACTTTAGTGTAAGGTATTTCATTTCATTTCGGTAAGAAATTCTACTTCATCACGGATCATAAGCCATTATAGCGTTGGGTATTATGGTTACAGTCTTACCAGTTTACTTTGGCATTATGGCTACCATTTGTATGCTGTTTTTGTAAATTGTGTGCAATAAAGTATTAAATAATAATATCAGATACAAACCTGGAAAAGTAAAAAATTGGTGACCCCCTGTCTCGACTCTCTAAATGTGCTGATGTACCACCAGGGACCATTTAAGATTACGTTCACCATATTGTAGAACAAGATTGTCCATGTGCTGTCCCGATACAAACCATAATAAAGTAACAGGATGAAAATGAGCCTTAGAGTCTCTGGTAGCCTTAAAAGTGTCTGTGTCTAACTATCAATGCTGAATCGTCTCTAATAAAACTGTAAGCAAAAGTAAAATGTATTTTTGAATCCGAACTCGGATTATATGATGACATCGTTCTACGAGGTAGTCGGATTATCACACTGAAGGAATAACGGTAAGCATGAGGCTCATGAAGGCTACCCAGGACAATGATTTACAGAAGGGGATAATGTATAAATGGAAAAATAAACAAGTTGTCAGCAAACCTTAAATCAACCCCGCACATTGTTGAGCGGAACGGAAGGTGGAGATGTACTAGTAAGGAATGAAGAAACGGGTCAAATGACCTTTCTGAAAAGAATAGAATGGAAATGGGAAGTCAGCGATAGGGTCACAAATAAAATAAAGAACTGAATGAAGATGAACTGAGAGACCATGAAAAGTAAATAAATCAAAGCAAATGTAAAACAATTAAGATGTGTTAATTATTGAATCATTTAGTTTTGATAATTAAGATTGATGTTGATTTCTTAAAAACATATATAATGAGGAAGGGATGTAGTGTTTGTGTATTTGAGCTACATTTAATATCCCTGTTGTCTCGAGTTCGCGGGTAGCGGGGGGACAGTCACGTGAATGCCACAGGCGAGTGCGGACGTGTTTACCCTGGCTACTGGTGACGTAACGAGCCAATATAGGTACCCTACACATGAGAGTACTACAGATGTAAAGGCCTTTCTTTCTAGGGTTCCGTACCCGAAGGGTAAAAACGGGAGCCTACTACTAAAACTCCGCTCTCCGTCTGTCTGTCTGTCACCAGGCTGTATCCTATGATTCGTGATAACTAGACAGTCGAAATTTTCACAGATGTAGTATTTATCTTGCCGCTATGACAATAAGTCATCATTTCAGCCGTAAAACGTCCACTACTGAACACAGGCCTACTTCATGGATCTCCATAAGGGGCAGTTGTCATACTCACTACGCTTGGCGGGCGGATTGGTAAGCGCAGTATGGGATGTTGATACACGGAATGACGCTGCTGCCCATCTTCCGGAGGTAGCACTTAGCAGGCTCTTTCTGCATCCACGGACAAGACAGGAGGGGCAACATTCTACTGCCGGCACCCCACGGCAAATAAGTACTAAAACAGAATAAAATTTATGTATATGGGGGGCTCCTATGCAACAAACGTGATTTTAATTGAATAGTGGTACGGTGGCCTTCGCGTCCAAGTCGAACTCGTACTTGGCAGATTTTTTTCTCATCATCGTCATCATCAGCCGCAGGACTGCTGTCCACATCCACTGCTGGACATAGACTTCTCTCATGCATCTCCCTTTTTGTCGGGGGTTGGAGGTAGCACGTTCCATCTCCAAACATTTAAATCCAACCGCATTCGACGCCGCTTGAGAACCGTTACACTGTACTTAGCACTGAAATAGGGAGACAGATGGACTTACCCAATTCTAGACTGCTTTACCATGAAAAAGGTTTATAATTGAGTTTGCAGGTAGGAGTCATTGCTCAATTTTACGACCTATGTAGTTGGTTTAATGGCTGGCGGAGACGCAAGAGGCTGCGGGTACAATTTCCGCCGAGGAACAAAATTAAATGTTCGCTTCTCTTCCAGCCGTAGGAAATCCACTAAGTAACCTCATGAGGGGTTGTTGCCATACTCACCACGCTTAGCAGGCGGGTTGACGAGCGCGGTACAGGATGTTGTTACACGGAATCCAAGCTGGGCAACAGTCCAAGCCGTGGTTCGAACCTAAGTGGTGCCCTTGAGGTTGTTGTCCCAACCTAACTTTTGCGGCTGGGCGCCTTCTGCGCTCGCCATAGTCCGGTTACGTTGTCATGGCCATCTGCGGTCAACAACATTTATTCTAATTCCGAACAAAAAAAAAAATCATTTTACAAATTTAAGCTTAGTTAGCCGTGGGGTGCCGGCAGTAGAATGATACCCCTCCTCTCATGCCCATGGATACAGTAAGAGCCTGCTAAGGGATACCTCCGGAAGATGGGCAGCAGCGTCTATCCGTGTATCAACATCCCATACTGCGCTCACCAACCCGCCTGCCAAGCGTGGTGAGTATGGCAACTACCCCTCATGGAGATCCTTGAGGGAGGCCTGTGTTCATCAGTGGACGTTTTATGGCTGAAATGATGAAGCTTAGTTAGAACGCAACGGTCAATGTTTTTAACAACTTTTAAACAAGTCTTAGCTAAAATATTACTAAGCTAACCCATTGTTACAGTCTATATTATTCATTTTGGCTACAAAAGTACATCATCTGTGAAAAAATTATCTGTCTAGCTATCACGGTTCGCGAGATACAGCCTGGTAACAGATTGGCAGACAGACAGACGGACAGCGCAGTCTTAGTAATGGGGTCCCGTTTTTACCCCTTGGGCACGGAACCCTAAAAAAAAGAACCTCCTCCTATTTTTTTTAAACGGTTAAAAACATAGGAAGTAAAATAAAATAAAATCTCTGAACTGCAAATTGCCTCCTTATTCACGCAAAAAAATCGTTTTCATTTTATACTGGAATGACGTCTAATCGATTTCAGCGGCTGGGTTCCAATCTATCATCGGAGTATTAGGCTACATTGGAACATAAATAACGGGAATAAATCTGCTATTAAAGCAGAATAAGTGTGCATCCTTTGAAAATAATGATAGATTACTTCTCTTCATGCCGTGGGGTGCCGGCAGTAGAATGTTACCCCTCCCCTCATGCCCATAGATGCATTAAGAGCCTGCTAAATGATACCTCTGGAAGATGCGCAGCAGCGCCTTTCCGCGGATACGCGGAAAGGCAAAAAAAGAGAAGTCATTTTATCTTTATTTCAGCCATAAAATATAAAACGTCCACTGATGAACACAGGCCTCTAGGGTAGGCAACTACCCCTCATGGAGATACATGAGGTAGTATACTAAATATATCGGAAATTTTTAATCTGACTAGGTAATTTGTAAACGAACAGCTTTTACAAACTATCGGTGAAATATGCAAAAAATTATCTTTTAGTATACGCTTTAAAGGTGACACTCATCGTATGTTTTTTAGATAGTAATCGTTGCAAAGTTGTATCTCGTATAAAACGAGTTTTGCAGCGTTAGCGTAGCGTAGCGCTTTCTAAGACTTAAATACGAGCGAATCAAGTAAACGCAGCGTCAGAAGCATTTATCACGTGTTTCAAAGTTGCTGACACATTTTTTCACCCAGTCCCCTCAGTTGTTTGAACTTTTTGTAAAGACTTCATCCGGGGAAGTACTACCACCATACCTACATATTTCTGCCGCCAAGCAGTCTGCAGTGCTGTATTCCGGTTTGAAGGAGGCTGGTGCAATTACGGGCACATGAGACCTTACCTCTATGTCTCAGGGCATTGCGGCCGTCCGCGGTATCGCAGTTGTGTCTAGTCTTGTCTTTTTATTTTATGGCTTTTTGTGTTTGGTTTAACACAATTCCGCCAGTGTCAAGTTAATTTATAAATTCGTAAGTTATTCGGCTAGCCATGTTGGCGGCCATTTTTATACGTAGATTCGGCTTGTCTTGTCATTAAGTCGTATAAAATCAATTAACTAAACAACTTGTGTACAGTGTACTAGGCCGATAGGGGATGATGCTGACCATCAATTAACAACTTTTGTTCTACGACTTTTCAGGATTCGGTGCTTTTCATTCAAGAAAAGACCACGAAAGTTTTTACTTCAACAGCTGATAATACGGTAAACAACCTAAGCGCCAGCTGATTCTTGTCAGGGTCATTTAACTCCGCAAAGAGATGCTGTACAGGTACAAATAAAACCCTATGACCACAAAGAGGTTATTTTTTATTAAAATTTAATAAAAACAATTAGAGATTGGCGAGCGCAGTACGGGATGATTGATACACGGAAAGACGCTGCTGCCCATCTTTCGGAGGTATCCTTAGTAGGCTATTACTTCATCCACGGGCATGAAAGGAGGGGTAACATTCTACTGCCGGCACCTCACGGCTAAATACCCAATGCTACAGAGTAATTTAAGTTCAGTCCGTCAGTGCCAAAAGTTAAATTGTCCCCACGGCAACACAGTCAAACGTCTAAGTTTTGGGAAGTTTTTGGGTGGAATATAGCAACATCACATCGTGCAGGTTACTGACTTTAGATTACTCTGATGAGTCTGAAACTGGTGGTGAACCAGCTCGGAAGCCCAGAAGGTATTCTAGAACGGGTACAAAAGTAGTTATGCTGGACGTCATACAAAGTACAGTCCCAGACTAAGTAAGAAGGAAAGAAAGAAAGAAAGAAAGAAAGAAAGAAAGAAAGAAAGAAAGAAAATAATATTTATTTATACACAAACGGAGCTGTTACAATAAAATATTTATAGGCATAAATCGGTCGCCAACTCAGCGTACGCTGTGTTAGACACAGCACTGGTTTTCAGTGGCGCCGTGAAAATAAAGTAAATCTTGTACAATGAAAACTAGTTGGTTGATAGAACCTCATGGTCGCCGTGGGGTGTCGGCAGTAGAATGTTGCCCCTCTCATGCCCGTGGATGCAGTTAAAATCAGCAAAAGGATACCTCCGCAAGATGGGGAAGATGGGCAGCAGCGTCTTTTCGTGTATCAACATCCTGTACTGCGCTCGCCAACCCGCCTGCCAAGCGTGGTGAGTATGGCAATAACCCCTCGTAATCAGTACTTAGTGATCAATGAGGAGGTCTTTGTCTAGCTAAGAGAGATGGTTGATAGAATACCTAACGACAATCCCACTAATATTATAAAGCTGAAAGTTTGTTTGTATGGAAGTTTGTTACCTCTTCACGCAAAAACTACCCCCAGATTGAGCTGAAACTTTGCACACGTATAGATGTAGGTCTGGATTAACACATAGGCTACTTTTTATCCGGGTACAACGCGTGCGAAGCGGCGGGCAGAAGCTAGTTTGTTGTAACTCCTTCCGTATATGAAGGACAGTAGTTTATATCTGTCAGTTGTAGTCGTGTAGGTTAAACTTAAAAAATGTAAATCCGTTATTGGCTTTCAGTAATACACATTTGTAATAATGCTTTGTTAATTTTAAAAGCTGTGGATTTTGTATTCTATTTCTAATTCTAGGGGGGGGGGTTACCAGATCTGCACTGACGTCCCGCATTGGGGTGTATTGTGCATTGTCCCCCGAGGTGCTGCCTCGACCCTAACCTAACCAGCCCAACTCCTTGAAATACCGGAGAAGGACTCGGGGTCGCCGGCAGCATTCCATGAGCATGGATTTTGTATTAAATAAAATAAAAAATAAAAAAAAACTTCTTAAACTTTCGCGATTTGTTAACATTACTAGCTTTAAAATGAACCGATAAAATGTTATTTTATCGGTTCGACAATTTACTGTCGAACGAGCGAGCGAAGCGAACGCAGCTCATGCGAGAGGTAGTGCGAAGTTCATGCGATGCATCATGAGGTCATGCCAATTTTGGTAAAAATTTGCGCACCGACAGGGCTGTGTGCGCAGTGGCGATATCGTGGTAGAAAAATTAGTCGCCCGACTAGGTCTTGATAATTACGGTAAATATATTACATGTTTATAAGGTTTTAATAAATAAATAATTGATTGATTAAATGATTAATTGACTGCCATAAATCTTCCGCCGCAAACAGTGGAACAAATTCCGAATGGACGATTGCTCTCATCATAATAATCATTAAAGCCGTAAAAAGTTCACTACTGAACAGGCCTCCCTCATGGATCTCCATGAGGGTAGTTGCCATACTCACCACGCTTGGCAGGCGGGTTGGCGAGCGCAGTACGGGATGTTGATACACGGAAAGACGTTGCTGCCCATCTTCCGGAAGTATCCCTTAGCAGGCTCTTACTGCATCCACGGGCATGAGAGGAGGGGTAACATTCTCCTGCCGGCACCCCATGGCAACGATGACGATGGACGATTGCTCTAAAATCGAAAAATCGGGCCGTGGACGTCTGTCCACGGGAAAAAACAGGCTGTACGAATGCCCATTTTTGCCCGTGGAATTACTCTGTTCGTCTGAACCGAGTGAGGTTTGTGGTTTTTTTTAAACGGGAAAACCACTCAAACACTTGTCTTTTCCCAAAAGCATCATTCTTACGCAGTGGCATTATCGTGGTAGAAAAATTAGTCGCCCAACTAGGTCTTGATAATTACGGTAAATATATTATGTGTTGTTACGGTTTTAATAAATAAATAATTGATTGATTGAATGATTAATTGATTAATGCCCGGTTCCTATAAAAATAAAACGGTTCGTTTTACCTACGGACAGTAAAATATGATACCAGGCGTAAGTGTAAACCATTTCTATAACAAACGTCTCGTAGTATAAACTACCAACAGTTTGTTACTAACGGATGGGAGGGATACCTTCAACGCTCCGTAACTGCTTTGTATGGAAATAGCACTCTGTGGTGTTTCTATAACCATTTTCAAACGTCAGTTTATCTGTCAAACTTACCATCCGTACGAAAATTGTTTACCGGCCGATTTTGGTCGGTAGGTAGGTAGGTAATCGGTTTCGGTTTCTTTAAATTAGGATAAACAACAATGTCTAGTTCAGAAAGTGATCAAGAAATGATGCAAATAATATCAGATTGGAGTGACACCGATTCGGAAGAAAATAATACACATCGTGATAGAGTTTACAAGCAAAGAGTGAACTATTTATCTAAGTTGGATGATGTTGAATTTCAAGTGAGATTTCGGCTCGATAAATGTTCTGTGCAAGAGCTGCTGCTGGAAATATATCCATTTATAAGAATAAAAGGTGCCAGGTAAGTACTTATTTACTTTAAACTACGAAGTTTAATCAACGTCAATTTATAGGTAGGTCTAAAGGTTGGTTCTACCTAAATATGGTAACTTCTTTCTTTACAGAAATCATGGAATATCCCCGTTACACCAGTTGCTGTTAACATTAAGATTCTATGCATTAGGAACAATCATTGAAGTATTATTACTAGCGTATAGAATTGACACCCGCGAACAACAAGTTTGCGCCATGAGTTGTTGCCGGCCGGCAACAACTCATTTAGTCGTTCGTCGACGCCCATCGCGGCCGCATGCGAATAAACCCAAATTAAAAATGCCGTCTTGCGTGTTAGAAACGTGTAATTAATCAATCAACTGCGAAGAAAAAAGATAGTGGCGTGACTTATCATCGGAAAGTAAACAGAATATCAACTAAAACCAACTAAAATTAATTTTTGTACATTATTTTCTATTGTACTGACATTTTGTTTGAAAATCATAGATTATGAAAAGTGATTCGTACAGATGGGATGTGTAGGTACCTACTAAGGGTTGGCGACAAAGGTTTAACTGATTATTTTTAACTCATATTACTCGCCCTACGCCGTCTGATCAGTAACAGTAGGTACTCTAGGTACCTACTGTAGGTATCTTTTGCAATCGTCATTACTTATAAACTGAAGCTGTATTATACCTATATTGTTGTCTGAACAAATTCTTAATGTAATAGATTGACGACCTCTGTGGCGTGGTGGGCGAAGGTTCGCCTGCGATGCAGGAGGTGGGTTCGATTCCCGCCTTGGGACAAATGTTTAGTGATCGCTGCAGATATTTGTTCTGGGTGTTCAGGTCATTTTCTACGTATAATAATAAATAAATAGGTATTTATGTATTGTATTGTATTTATTATATCAGTTATCTAGTAGCCATAACAAGAGCTCTGCTTAGTTTTGGGCTAGATAATCATCATCATTTCAGCCAAAAAACGTCCACTAATGAACAAAGGCCTCCCTCATGGGGTCTCCATGAGGGGTAGTTGCCATACTCACCACGCTTGGCAGGCGGGTTGGCGAGCGCAGTACGGGATGTTGGTATATGAAAAGACGCTGCTGCCCATCTTTCGGAGGTATCCCTTAGCAGGCTCTTACTGCATCCACGGGCATGAGAGGAGGGGCAGAGTGAAATAAAGTGTGGGGTCTAGTTAGTCTAAGTACCTACCTACCTATGTACGTACTTGTTGGATAAAATACCAATTTATTTAAAAAAAAATGACTAAACGCTTAACGATTCGTTTTAATTTAATGTACTTAAATATTTTTACGTTTTGAAATATAATATTCATAGGTACCTACTGCATTAACATTACTGCATTAATAGCTGTCTGAAGTGTCCTTTCTGCGGTGAAAAAAATCTATTAGAGCGACATGTTGTTACACTATGTTGAACGAAACGTGTAAGCGCCACGAAATTCACGGGGCGCTTACGACGTTTTGGTCGCGAGAAAACTATTCTCTATTAGCGATCTAGCGCTGCATGTATTGATGGTATGGATAGACGACATTCTAATCGTGTAGCGCTGCAGCGAATACTTGTGTGCGGGGGCGAGCGCGCCCCGCGCAGGCACCCCCGCTGTCATCAAGTTGCGACACGTTTTTTGTTTGGTATAGCTACTCTAACTATTTACAACTCACTGGGAACAATGCTTTTATCAGTGGCAGATTTTATAGGTGTGTCAAAAGCATCAGCTTGTCGTATTGTACGTGATGTCAGTTGTGCTATAGCACAGCTGTATGGCAAATATATATACATGCAGACCAATACAGAACAAGACTTTTATGGCATAGCTCGATTTCCTCGGGTACTTGGTGCACTGGATGGTACACATATTAGAATACAATCACCATGTTAGTACACTTTGTTGGGCTGTTATCTTCTTCAATAAAATAATATGTTTTATAATTTTCCTTTCATACAACTATTTCAGGTGCTCAGACTGGAGAAGAATTTAGAAACCGTAAAGGGTACTTCTCGTTAAATGTGCAAGCGGCGTGCACACAAGCCTGCAGCTCATGCATGTTGGCGCTCCCTGGCCAGGCTCTGCGCACGACGCCACAATATTTAACGACTCAGAACTGAGAGGTACATTACTAATCCAGAATTAAATAATCTTTTATAAAAAGTAAATTTAAATAGGGTAGTAGGTACTCACGTTTCTTTGTCTAACAAAATTATCTTTTTTTTTCAGCACAATGTGAGAGTGGTCTTTTTCAAAATAGGTGGTTGTTAGGGGATAGTGCATACCCTCTGAAGCCTTACCTCTTAACTCCATTGTTAAACCCTCAGTCAAGAGATGAGCAACTTTATAATGAAGCCCACATCCGAACTAGAAACACCATTAAAAGGTTTATTTTTCATTACATACAACATTATATTTACTAGTATTCCAGATAGACATCTTATTATTGCTTATTTTGTTGTAGGTGTTTTGGAGTTTGGAAACGGAGATTCCCAGTAGTGGCTCTAACATTGCGTCTGAGCCTTCAAAGAGCCAATGCAGTAATTATTGCAACATTGATACTCCACAATATTTGTCGACTGAAATGCTTGGATGATATTCCACCAGAAGTTGAAATCCCAGACATAGGTGCAGTGCCCACACCAAATAATACAGAAGCAAGTAATCAAACAGAAAGAGAAACCCTAATTGCTGAATATTTCAATAAGTGAGGATCGCATATGAATTATTTACCTAAAACTATCTCATTTATTGACTTTTGTCCAAGCGATTTGTTACTATTTCTTTACTATCAGTCAAAAAACTATATACCTACCTTTTCTTTTCAGTTTGGGGTGAAGAAGGCTGTCTACATTAATCAATACAAATTACTTTGTACAATATAGGCAATGAATATAAACTGACTTAAGAAAATATTTAACATGTTTTATTATCTTAAAATGTATAATTCTAATCTTCATATTCTTCCCCTTTCTAAACGACGTGAAATTGCTGACGTATCGTTCTTGCTCAAAATTACAGGTAATGTTAACTGTCCCGATCTGCTTCAGAGAATGAATTTCAATATTCCCATCTTGTTGCTTGTTAAAATAGAGTTGTTTTGGATGAGATCCACAAAGTAAGCCACTTCATCTTTGCTCATTGGCTTTTTGCTCTTCTGTAACAGAAAATAACTCTTGTAAAATTGTTTAAAAATTCACATGATAGTAATTATTGACGAAATAAAGATCTTTTATAACAAAAGCGTTAGGCATGTTATTATTACCAATAAGCTATAATAATGATAAAAACTTACCGGGGTATTATCCATGTCTATTTTTAAGATTTTACACAAAGAATCTCAGATTCTTCTTTACTTTTCTTTCACACAACACAAACACCTCAGACAAACACAAACAATGTTGACAGCTGAAATGAAGCGATATTACGCTGACGTTTCGTTTTACTATAGCAAATAATAGCAGTATCTAAAAAAAACGTAAAAATGTCTCTAAATTAATTAGTTCATAACGTAGTTACAGCAAAAATTAATTTGACTCTGTTTTATATTTATTTTACATAGTTATCATATTATTATTTTGTAAAAAACATCATATTCTATATACCACGAAACGCATGTTTGTTGTAAGAACGAAACGTAAAGAGGACCGTCGGTTAGGCGATAACGGACGGTTGTTCGTCGCTGGCAGGAGAGCTGTGAACGTTGTGGAACACAACGTAACGACTCGTTAATGGTTAGGTGGAACTATTCGTAGCTTTTATACTATGACTGTCCGTTGAATATAGAAACCGGGCATAATTGACTGCCATAAATCTTTCACCGCAAACAGTGGAACAAACTTTGAATGGACGATTGCTCTCAAATCGAAATATCGGGCCGTGGACGTCTGTCAGCAACAGGCTGTAAGAATGCCCGTTTTTGCCCGTGGAATTACTCTGTTCGTCTGAACCGAGTGAGGTTTGTGGTTTTTTTGAAACGGGAAAACCACTTAAACACTTGACTTTTCCCAATAGCATCATTCTTACAGCCCTTTTTTTAACATCAAGCTTCTGTGCCAGTTTTTCCGAGCAAGAAGCAAAACTTTACGGCTGCGCGCTGCTGTTTACAAGAACCAGCCACTGCAAAAACGACGACCATACCTATAAGCTTGTATAAGCTTGTACCACATGTATAAGCTTACAATAAGGAACTGACGTTTGACAGCTATGATCGCGAGATTAACGCCTGTTGCAAACCTGTCGCGAGATACGTAATCAATTAGCCTGCTGTACCTTCTTAGGCGACGATCCTTGGCTTACTGACTCGCTCGGCTCGCCCAGTACCCAAACCATCGCCCTAGCTTTATCGGCTAGCTTTGCCGGTAATGCATCTAACAATGTTCTTTACAAGTTGCTGACGCTGTATAAATCATCTATAATAATAGTCATCAAAACAATAATAGTAATCATCTATGGTAATAGATATAAAGGCCTTAAATTATTCTAAAAAGAAAAATCCATTGTTTGACGTCCAGTATCGAACCCTCGACCTTCGGAACAAAAGTCGGGGGTACATTACTTGGTTAACACGGCATTAACTAATGATGTGCCGTAGTATTCACATCGAAATTGCGTATTCAATCAAAAATTGTTGATGCTCACGTAAACTAAGTGACAGATATTGCTTGACGCTTTGCCCATTTACATTTTCAATTATAAATGTCGTACCTGATGTACTCAAACATAAATCATGTCCCAAACTAAGCAAAGCCAGTGAAAAGTTTATAAATTGAAAATTTAAAATAACCCCCGACTCTTTACCTAGTCGAGGAGGTTACCAATTTTTTTGTGTAATGTGTAACCTCAGTTTCGCAATCTACACATAATTCCCTTTCATTTGATATTATACTTGGGTATATTTAAAAACATTCGATTTTTCACCCTTCTGGCCTTCGACAGGGTCTGGCACGATAGCCTTATTGGCAAGCTTTCGGCATACGGACTTCCAGCACTCCTCTGCAACTGGCTCAACGACTTTCTGAGGGAAAGATCAATTCGAGTAGTTAGTAGTATTGATGGTTGCTCGTCTGATCATATGGCAGCCAATGCCGGGGTACCTCAGGGGTCCGTACTATCTGCCACACTGTTCCTGCTGCACATTAACGATCTGCTGGTTCCCGGTATCATTGGGTACGAAGACGACAGCACAGTAATAGATAGGTACCTGACCAAAACCACAAGAAGTCGAGTAGAAATACAGGCGCAAAGAGAAAAGATGGTACAGCGCTTGAACTTGACTCTGAAGGCGATCTCAGATTGGAGAGAAGCCAATAGAGTTAACTTCAATGCCTCTAAAACATAAGCCTGTCTTTTCTCTAGCAAAATCAGTCCATTTCTCCAGGTTCCTGAGATCCAAGATGTACCGGTACCTATAACCAGCTGGAGCTCGTTGGTGCCACTTTAACACCGACACTCAACTTTGGCAGCTTCACCGAGTCTAAAGCTAAAACTGCGGCCATGAAGCTAGGGATCCTGAACAAGGTTAAGCGATGCTTCACACCGGGATAGCTTCTATGCCTGTACCAAGCCCAAGTCCGGTCTGGTATGGAGTATTGCTGCCATGTTTGGGATGGCTCAGCCAAGTATCAACTGGCTGCCCTAGACTCGATTGAACGCGGAGCCTTTAGAGTCATCGGTGAGCACTATCTTGCGGAGACTTAATTCAGTCTCAACCACCGCCAAAAGATCGCTTGCCTCTCGATCTTTTACAGGATACATTTTAAGGAGTGTTCTCAGGAACTTCACGATCTGATACCACGATCTCCATTCCACTCTAGGACAAGCAGACGAACAGCGCAGTACCATCCTTACCTAGTGGACATTCCACCCACTCGTACTAAGCGGTTCTCCTCCACCTTCAGCATCCGCACCGCTAAGGTCTGGAACTCGCTGCCGGCTTCTTTTCTCCCCGAAAACTACAAATGAGTCTCTTTCAAGTCAAGAGTGAATAGGTAAGGTCTTCTAGACCTTAGTGATCCATCATCGGCCACATCGTCGCTTACCATCAAGTGAGATTGTGATCAAACGGTCTATCTGCAATAAAAGTCCGCTGTTTTCTAGTGGTCCCAGGATTTTGTCCCATTAATGGGACCACAAGGGAGAACTGTTTCTCGTAGTCCCATTCCTATGCTCAGTAAAGTATTTATCCTCCTGTATATAGGTATTATAATAACAAAATCCTTAGAATAGATAAACTTTTTGGAGTGTGTAGTGAAGTGTTAGATGATGAATAAATGACACTTGACTGACACTAAATACATCAAAATTCTGTTAATACTTAGAATTCTGTTGATAAGTAAACACGAAATAATATACTCATGGAAGAAATTTTGTTTCTTAAAAGAAAGGGCGGGACCGTATTAATATATGATGGGAGACAATATTATAGGCATATGGTTTATAAAAGTGGGAATGTCGTTTGGAAGTGTAGCCAAGCCAAGAAAATAAAATGCCGTGGATCTATAACTCTCAAGGTAAAATTTGGTTTTTTATTTATGACTAGCTTTTACCCGTGAATTCGTCCGCATGGAAATAAATAATTAGAGTCGGGTAGAATGCCTTAGATTGTATCTGATATTTTATTCCTTTTTGCGTTTCAGGGTAAAGAAATAGTTAAAAATAAAACACATTCATGTAAATTGGATTACAGTAAGAATAAAATTGACGATTCAATAGATAAAATGAAAGAACAATCGCGCTTAACAGACACACCAGTGACACAAATTTTTAAAAAAGGTTTGACGGAATTAGAAAATGAGGGTCTTAATTTTGTATCAACTTTACCTTCCTTTAAAAGTGTACAAACATCTTTGTACACTTATCGCAAACGTACTAACTTTAAAAGTATCGAAGAAGTGATTATCCCTCCGAAATTCTCAGAATTTGTACTTGCTGAATACTACGACAAAGATTGTGGTATTATTATTTTTTGTTCAGAAGAAAACAAAAATACTATCAAGAAAGTTGGTGAGTTTTTTATTGACGGGACGTTTCAAAGCTGTCCAGCTCCATTTACTCAACTTTTATCTATTCATGGTGATATATCTGAGTCACCATCAACAACACACGTTATTCCGCTTATTTACGCATTGATGACGCACAAAAATGAAGAATCATACACCGCTTTATTTCTAATTATTAAAGCACAAATAGAGTGGTCGCCAAAAAAACTTCACTTAGATTTTGAAGTAGCTCCTGCAAATGCAATAATGACCATTTTTCCGGGCATTATTTTGAAAAAGTGCTATTATCACTTCACTAAAAGCATCTGGAAGAAGGCCAAAGAAATGAAAATTAAATCAAAACAGGAACGGCGCATCGTGGGTCTACACACTGCTTTACCTTTACTACCCTTAGATCAGACATCAGATGGTGTAGAGTATATAAAAAAGGAAAGTCCCGGCACTGCCAAAATTAAAAATTTCACAAAATATATGGAAAGGACTTGGCTTAAAAATGAAGGATTTATTTCACAGTGGAACGTATATGGTGAAAGACACCGCACCAACAACGTAGTGGAATGTTGGCATTCGCTTTTAAATAAAGACATGAAGAAACGCCATCCGAAATCTTTATTAAGACTATTAAACATTCTGGTTGATAGAGAACAAGAATTCTCTAAATCATCAGAAAGGAGACGAGAATTTGTAAGGCGGGATGAGGACGTTATGAATTACCAACTACAGTTGATCCACGGTGATATTTCGGTGGGACATTTTTTAGAAAAATTGAGATAAAATATAATTTCGAGTCCCGTTTATTATTATTGTTTCTTTTGGTAACCACATAGTTTTATATACAGGATGTAATTACACAATAATGGGACTACGAGAAACAGTTCTCCCTTGTGGTCCCATTAATGGGACAAAATCCTGGGACCACTAGAAAACAGCGAAGTCGTACGTAAGTTATAAATTCGTAAGTTTGTTTGTATAGATGTATGAATTTTTATTACCTCTTCACGAAAAATGTACCAAACGGATTAAGCTGAAATTTTGCACACGTACCTATAGATGTGAGACCAGGAATAACATATAGGCTTTAAAGATACGTCATAAAAAATCTAGCTACCGCAGCCTCTGCCAAAGTACCGTATTCAGCTCCTGTTAAGTACAATTTAAGAACTGAGTTATATATAACATACAACAGCTTCTGTAAAATTATTCGGCTTCCGTTAAGA
This sequence comes from Pasiphila rectangulata, assembly GCA_963082625.1. Taxonomy (NCBI): domain Eukaryota; kingdom Metazoa; phylum Arthropoda; class Insecta; order Lepidoptera; family Geometridae; genus Pasiphila; species Pasiphila rectangulata. The sequence continues at coordinate 3,229,049 of OY720244.1, read as the reverse complement.
ACATTTCGAGAGATGTGTCATTAAAAATTTTAGTTACCGCACCGACTACCAAAGTGCCGTATTCAGATTGCGTCAGAGACAGTTTTAGTCACAAAAAAACCAGCCACTGTAGCCTCTGACAAAGTACCTTGTTCATGTTACGTCAGGTACAGTTAAAGAGCCAAGTCATAAAAAATGGTTCAGCAGTCTCTATTCAAATTCCTTTCTTAAGATAGGTCACGTCAGGTACAATTTCAAGGATAAGTTGTACAATTTCTGTAAGTTAAAAATGTTCGGCTACGGTCTGCCAAAGTCCCTTAGTCAAGGCTGGATGTCTGGAGTTGGAAAAATTATGTCAAATATACATTACGCGGGCGAAGCGGTGGATAAAATCATAGTATTTTCATAAAGTCACAAATAAATACGTGTTCCTGCTTCTGAAAGAAATAATCTCTTTTATAAGAAATATCAGCGAAAACATTTCCTAAAGTTTACCTTAAAAGCCCCAAGTTCCCAAACACCCTGCTATTAGTTTAGGTCCAGGTTTCGACAGCCGCTGCCAGCTGGAGCTAAAATTTCCCAGACACTCCGCAGAATAGCTCACGTCTTGTTATTTTTCATCTTCGGACAGGCCAGTTAGGTATCTCACAGAGCTGGCATACAAAATAATCTCACTAACATTATAAAGCCGAAAGTTTGTTTAAATTGTAAGTCCCATTTGGTATGAAATATTTTATTAATTAAATTTAATATTTTTTTGTATTTGCATAGATGTATGGATGTTTCTTACCTCTTCACGCAAAAACTACGGAATGGATTTAGCTGAAACTTTCCACATACATATATAGATGTAGACCAGGATAGGCTATCATATTCCGGTACAACGCGTGCGAAGCTGCAGGCAGAAGCTAGTTACAAATAAATTGAAGGTGGTTTTGTTTTGTGTACACGTACCCACTTTCAAATCAGTTTTCCTATCCTCAAAGGTTTGCTGAAAGAAAACTCTTGGTAGGGTTAAGCTCGCCTTTGTACATGTCCTATATATAAGCTTTTGTATATGTATTTACTTTGTGTACAATAAAGAATTAAGAATTAAGGTTAGGCCAACTTTACTAAAACTAGTGGAGGCCACCGGGGCAGTAGAATGCAACTAAATAATATGTTTTACCTGCTTTTAACAATTTAATACTGTTTTATGTTTATTCTCAATTTATTTCCAGTTTTAACATTATTTTCATGGTATGTCAATCAAATTATACCCTAAATACTTCATGATCAGTGGATCTAAGGATGTCTTAAGTCCATGAGCCTATGTTCATCAGTGGATGTCTTACGGTTGTGATAATAATGATTATGATAAAGATGCAAAGAATAATTTTAACGATAATAACAAAAACTACTAATTAGTGGTTTACGAGAATTTACAGGTAAGCAAAAAGATTCATAAACGCGTAAAGATTTTAAATTAGGAACTCCCTGCAAGTTCCGAAGTAGGTAGCAGAAGTAGGCTCCGTTATAATATTCTGGGATGCGCACAATGTAAATACAGATACCATATAGAGTGTCTTAACTTGTCAACCAAGCAATTTTCTACACTATCCTTAGAATACCGCAGACATTGGATTTGTCCTTCCTGTAGTAATGTTACAAACAGGCGCACAAGATCAAACGTGAACACCCCAGTACGTCAAACACAAATACCAACAGCCTCAGATGACACAACGGACGTGCCCATTGACAATTTAAATCATTCCAACGATGCCCCTATACCACTTGTGTTACCCCAAAGCTCCATTGAAGATATTAATACCGTAACGATGGATAAAATTAGTAATTTGCTTGATCTAAAACTTAACAGCGCTTTATCTTCATTTAAAGAAAGCTTTAAGTCTTTGCTCCTAAAAGATGTAAAAAATCTTATCAACACAGAAATAAACGCCACGGTACAACTGATTAAGGATGATTTTACCATCACAACCAACTTTATATGTGAGGAACAATCCTTACTAAAACAGCAAGTTGAGAGTCAGTCTAAACAGATGAAGGAATTGGAAAAAGAGAAGTTACTTTTGCATAAAGAGTTGGCAATATTGACTAACCGTCTATCTTCCATGGAAAAAATGACTAGAAACCAGAATCTTGAAATACAAGCTGTTCCCGAGAGCCGTAACGAAAACCCCATAGCTCTTTTTAACAATCTATGTAAAACTTTAAATCTACAAATTGATGAAGATAAGATCCACTCGTGTCGCCGTGTCGCCAAGCTGAATGCCGCATCTGATCGTCCTCGAAATATCCTCGTCTCTCTCGCTAATCCTCGGCTGAGAGATCAAGTACTCTCTGCGTGTCATCGCTACAACAAAACACATAAAGACAATGGCCTCAACACCGTCAACCTGGGACTGCCTGTCGAAAGGCGAAGAATCTACATTAACGAGCACTTATCTCCAGAATGTAAGGCTCTACATGCAGCGGCTCGCAAGGAGGCCAAAATCAAGTCTTACAAGTATGTTTGGGTAAAATACGGAAGAATTTACATGCGCAAAGATGACCGATCTGGCTGTATTCTAATTAAAAATATGGATTCTTTATCTAAATTAATTTAGTACGTTTTTTATATTCCTGTATCTTTGTATTTTGTAATATTCTTGACATAATTTATTTAGCTTTTTACTTAAATGTTTGTTATGTTATTGTATTACCAAAATGTTAATCGCATTCGTACTAAAACAAATGAATTCTTTTTAAGTGTTTTAAATAACGACTACGATATAATTTGCCTTACTGAAACTAATCTAAATAGTAGTGTGTTTGATACTGAACTGTTTGATGCACGCTATAACGTTGTGAGGCGGGACAGATGTGAGTCAACCATTCACAAGATAGAGGGTGGAGGGGTTCTAATTGCACTAAAAAAGAACTTAAGTTTTGTCCGGAGGTCATCTTGGGATAGTGAGGTTGAGGATTTGTGGTTAACCGTTTACCCTGTCTCGACACACAATAGTCGTAGGCCTATCAATATATGTCTCTGTTACCTTCCTCCTGATCTTCCACTAGACTTAATTACTATATTTTATGAAAACTGTCAAAATGTTATTCTCCAAACCAACAACTTGGAAGAATTTCTCTGCGTTGGAGATTTTAACACACCGAACATCCAATGGTCTGTATCCCCTTCGTCGCAAAATACTGGCATGATTCCTAACAACCCGATTGGCCATAAAGCGGAAAAATTAATATGCACTATCGACATGTGCAATTTAAGACAAATTAATAATATTCCTAACCTAAATGGCAGATTCTTAGATTTGATCTTATTCACGTCAGACAATATTCTAGTATATGAAGTGGATCCAATAATTCGTGCCGATAAGCATCATCCTGCCATAGCAGCAGAAATTGATACGAACATACTAAACTCAGCAATTTTAATAAAAAAAATACAAAATAGATTTAATTTTTATAAATGTAACTATGTTGACATCAACACTGACTTGAAATCTGTCGACTGGACAAGAATCCTATTAATGGCTGATATTGACAGTATGATTGACACTTTTTACGCTGAACTCTTGAAGATTATTAGCAAACACACTCCTTTGTCTATGGCTAATACATCGAACTACCCTGCCTGGTTTACACCAAGTCTGAAACGTAGCCTGAAGGAGAAGCATAAATTTCATAAACGTTTTAAGCAATTTAAAAACCCTCGTGATTATGATGCATTTTCAATGCTTCGCCGGAGGTGCAAAATGCTTATGGAAGAGGACCATAGGGCTTACATATCTTCAGTGGAGTCTTCTTTAAAAAATAATACTAAACAATTTTGGAATTACGTAAATAGTAAGAAATCAGGTAATAGTATCCCCCAATCAATGATATATGGAAGCCTTTCATCATCAGATGGTGAAGGGATTTGCGAACTTTTCTCCGAGTACTTTGGCTCTGTTTTCGATAATACTCGTAGTGACATATTTAGATCAAAACCTACGTTGAGCAAATGCCTCAGCAACGGTGTGTTGTGCAGCGTATTTATTCATCAGGAAGACATAATAAAGAAAATTACTGGACTTGACTCTAGTAAAGGCGCTGGACCAGATGGACTGCCTCCGCTTTTCATAAAAAAATGCGGTACAGAATTAAGTGTACCGCTTAGTATTATTTTTAACGCATCACTTCGTTCAGGTGTTTTTCCAACAGCGTGGAAAACAGCTCACGTAGTGCCAATTTACAAATCTGGGGATAAATCTCATTGTGAAAACTACCGGCCCGTTAGTATACTGTCTTGTTTTGGAAAGTTGCTCGAGTCACTTGTATACGATTCTATATATTACCACGTTCAACCGCACATATCTACGAAACAGCATGGATTTGTAAGGAATAAGTCAACTACTACCAACTTGCTTGAGTATAAACACTACATTTGTGGTGCTTTTGCAAAAGTAGGTCAAGTCGATAGTATATACACAGATTTTTCAAAGGCATTCGATAAGGTAAATTACTCATTCTTACACTCCAAATTGCTTGCTTACGGCATACATGGCAATCTACTAAGATGGATCAAGTCATACCTTAATAATAGGAGTCAGCTTGTTAGTATCAAAGGATTTTTGTCGTCTCCAATAAATGTAACTTCAGGTGTTCCACAGGGGTCCCACTTAGGTCCTTTGTTTTTTGTTATTTTTATCAACGACCTATTAGAACAAATATCTTGTCCCTGCTTATCATACGCTGACGACCTTAAAATATTTAAAAACATTGAAACCGACAATGATTTTCGGCTGCTTCAGGCTGATCTGATTACTCTTGAAAGTTGGTGTGCTGATAATGGCATGGCTTTAAATGTAAGGAAATGCTTTGTTATTACATTCAGTTCCAAAAAAAATAAAAAACATTTTGATTATCGCTTGCTAGGACAGGTGCTCGATAGGAAATCCCAGGCTAGGGATTTAGGAGTAATTTTTGATGAAAAATTAAATTTTCACGAACATTTCAACCACATTATTAATAAGGGCAATCAATTACTAGGCTTTATCACAAGGGTTACCAAGAAATTTAAAAATCTTCAAAGTCTAGTGTGTCTCTATCAGTCTTTTATCCGCAGCGTTTTAGAATATAATTCTGTTATATGGTCCCCCTACTACAAAGTACATATCGATCGAATAGAAAAAATCCAGCGTAAATTCATGAGCATTCTCAGTTATCGTTTAGGCGTTAAGAGACAATTACCTTCATATAAAAACAGACTTGAAAAATTTCAATTCATGTCCCTTGAAACTCGTCGAAATGCACAGCACCTTGCTTATTTGTTTAAGATTTTGCGCTCGCATCTCGATTCATCGGCTCTACTGTCATTCGTTAATCTCAACACAAAGCCCAAGCCTCGCTATCCCTTCCTAAACACCTTCGCTCTTAAGGTTTATAGGAACAACACCTCGTACTATAATCCACTTACCAGAATGTGCCGCCTCTACAACGAATTATTAATTAAGAATAGTGATCAAATAGATATTTTCAGTATGAGTTTAACTAAATTTAAAAAGACTTCTATAGGCATTCTTAATGAAGAATGGCTAGCTCACACCTAAATTATGTATGTTTTATTTGTAGGTACTTATTATTATTATTTTTTTTAAATAGGCTTTTTTCTTTAATTCAGCTTTTTCTTAATTCTACTTTAGCTATTTGTGTATACATAGTTAGGAATACCTTCTAGCATAAAACCTATTTTAATATTATCATTTGTTACTTAATCTGAATGTATTCTGTTTTGTGTGCCATACTTAATAAATAAATAAATAAATAAATAAATAAATAAATATTTATGTAGGTACGTACCTATCTCGTACCTATTCAAATTAAACTTGGTCACAGTGCCTTTCTCTAGTCTTTGTCCGTTAAAAGGTGACTTACATCATCTAGTAAACAACAAATCTCTCAATTAGGTAAAACATCTTTTTTCTTTAAATAAACAACCATTAATTTTGTGTTTGCCGCGAGGTGCCGGCAGAAGAATGTTTCCTCTCATGCCCGTGGATGCAGTGAGAGCCTGCTAAGGGATACCTCTGGAACATCTTCCAGAGGTTGGCTGCCCGTCGGCAGCAGCGTCTTTCCGTGTATCAACATCCCGTACTGCGCTCGCCCACCCGCCTGGCAAGCGTGGTGAGTATGGCAACTACCCCTAAGGAGATCTATGAGGGAGTCCTGTATTCAGTAGTGGACGTTTTACTGCAGAAATGTATATTATTATTTACTTACCAGCTTTCTGTCATTTTTTATGTTCAGTAATACAACAATCTAGAGAAGAGTTCTAATGTTAATGTTAGTGACTTACACAACACACGTTGGACAGGCTTGCCAGACTCCCGACAAGCAAGAGCAGCGCTTCCAACGCTATCACCAAGGCTCTCACGACGCCTACTACAACTACAAAGAATGGACCTAAGTCCAGTGGTGGGGATACTAACAGGCCACTGCACCCTTAACAGACACCTCTTCAAAATCCGAGCCACAGACAGCCCCCTCTGCAGAGGATGTCTGAAGGAGGTCAAATCAGCTGCCCACGTAGTCCTGGAATGCGAGGGAGTAACAGCACGACGACAACAAATCGAGGTCACTCCGTGAAGCCTGTGAAGACCCCAGGAAGATTCTGCGTTTCTGGTCGGAGTTGGGCTGGCTAGTGGCTATGCTAGGCCAACACCTCATAATGGACCAACTTGGACTCTAAATGCGGAAAACGGAGTCACACACACATACACCCTCCGCAAAAGATGTTTTACATCAAAAACATGGCATAAATGAGTTATGCTGCAGCCAAACCTACGCCAGCGACGCGGGATGCGGGACGCGAGCGGGAGCGAACGCTTACGTGACAGCTTTAAGTAGGTTTATAAAACTGTATATTATAAACCAATTTTAATAATAAACCTTAAAAACTGTCAATTATTTTTCGATTGTATTTTCAGATAATATTTCTTTTTGTATTATATTGTGCATTTTATAATATTTTGTTGTGAATTAATACATGTCTATGTCTTTGTAACTCTTTACCGTTCCGTTGTATTTATTCTAAGGCTTTGGGCGAGTATGTCTGACTGATGTCTGGCCGAGCTTGCGACCACCGCGGTCTGACTCAAATCTCGTCTATTTATACTCGTACTTGTGCTAGCTTGCAATAATTTGATGATCATCATCATCATCATTTCAGCGTTAGTACTGTTGTCCACGTCCACTGATGGACATAGGCCTCCCTCGTGGATCTATGGGCAGTAGTTGCGATACTCACCATGCTTGGCAGGCGGGTTGGTTGTATGGGATGTTGATGCACAGTTGTGTTCAACGTTGGCACTTCACGGCAATAATTTGATGGTGGAAAATAATACATAAAACGAGTTACGTTGTCTGAGACGCAGGAGGCGGGTTCGTAATTCGCCAGGGACAAGATGTATGCAGATAAACTGTATTTATTTGTCTCGGGTCAGGAGGCCTATTCTCGTGAATCGTAATTTTCTGTGATACTTCGTCTCATCTCACACCTCAGTGTCTACACCAAACCTGTCACTTCACTCCAAAAGTCTACTATCTTATTATTTATTATTATTTATTCAAAGTACACTGACATCGAAAGTATTTACAAATTATAAAAAAACACATACATATAGGTATTAATCTGATACAGACGACAATTGAAGCGTACATAGCTTACTCTATTATGTGCGTTAAGAGAAAAAGAAGAGAAAAAAGAAGAAGAATTAATAAACAAGTCAATATAAAGATCAATTTAAAATATTACAAACATTACCAAAAACAACTAAAGCTAAGACAATAAAAATATTAGGTAATGTAAATAGGTATGTAGAATTTGAATAATACAGGCTAGTACTTAAAATGAAACATAGGCGGAATGTTATTCGGTTGTAACTTTAAACAATGTCATTCATGGAAGGGCCTAAATGGCTCTGTAGAAGGTATTTAAAGGTACTATCTTCTCTTTACCAGTCGATATATCACGATCGGTTTGCAATAAATATTTACATATTGTGAGATGACCAGAATGCAGAAAGTTCTTTTCAGTAGAGATTTTGACAGTTATTTTGGAATTTATCGATTTTGAGCGCTTTCACCTAAATCACGATTCACGAGAATCGCCCACCTGGGTGTTTTTCAAAGTATGATAAGTAGCGACCGGCCGAAGATTCAACAATCAAGGCTCGTCCGGAGTTTCGGTTTCGGCCAAATATTGGCCTTAATTTTACCTTAAGTTTAGCTGTGCCGAAACTCAATGTTGTTAATGTCGGCTGGCTTCGTAGTTATCGTGTTGTGTATTCGTCAGTTGCATTGGCCGGTAATCACTTGTTGGTTTTGTCTTTCTGCATTTTGCATATCAACCTAAGTATCTGTATTAGAGCCACTCTTATTGCTAACTGCGCGGTTAATCTTTATTAATCTCTTCACGCGCTAAACTAAAACATTTGTTCAACTTTGTCCTCAGTTTCACACCGTATTTGCCCATGTTTGTTTACATACTCACCCGTGGACAACGGGGTTGATTGCGCTTATATAACTACTACCTAAGTACTATTTCTGTGTTTGGTAATACTTGAGTGTAATTATTTGTTGGGGTTTGACGACTTTTGTCCAAAATGAAAAATGACAAGGTATAATAATGTCCATTTTTCTAAAAATGTCAATGTATAAACATACCAACAAAACATTTTGTCAAAGTTGACCTAAATAAATCAAAATGTGTTAGTAATGAGTACAATAAAGATTTATCTATCTAGGTATCTATGTATTATGATCAAATGGGCATCTCATTTCGCAATGGAGCTTCAGTTAAACTCAGAAATATTGCCAATTATAAAGGACGTAGACGTGCCGTGGAGTGCCGGCAGTAGAATGTTACCCCTCCTCTCATGCCCATGGATGCAGTAAGAGCCTGCTAAGGGATACCTCCGGAAGATGGGCAGCAGCGTTTTTCTGTGTATCAACATCCTATACTGCGCTCACCAACCCGTGAGGATCCATGAGGGAGGCCTGTGTTCATCAGTGGACATTTTACGGCTGAAAAGATGAAAGGACGAAATCGTCAGTGTTGCCATTGTTCTCTGTCGGAATGATCAAAGTACGTCGCTCCTGTGCTTAACAAAGCGAGCAATGTAAGGCTTGCGCGTCATTAATATTCATTCTATTTCATGTTGCAGTGGTCAGTTATCCTCAGAAATATTGGCGTTAAATTATTGGACATTTGTAGTCAGTACCAGATGGTTAAATTGTATTCGAATCAAGCCTCACTCCGCGGTTTCATCCACGTAGTTCCCGTTCCCTTGGGAATACCGGGATAAAATATATATGTTACTCAGGGATAATGGAGCATTCTTAGTCAAAGAATTTTTAAAATCGGTCCAATAGTTTTCGAGTTTATTCGTTTTATACATACAAAATACATAATATACAGCCTGGTGACAGACAGACAGACAGATGGACAGCGGAGTCTTAGTAATAGGGTCCCGTTTTACCCCTTTGCGTACGGAACCCTAAAAAGTACAAACATTTGTCCCTCGGTCGGATTCGACTTTCTTGCCTATCGGTCGACTATTAGACCATAGCAACTAAGCCACGGAGACAGTCATTAATGAGCCATCCCATCTCGTAGTAGTGTCCGCTGAAATTTACCGTAACTCAATGACCGTTCTATTGTATGTATTCCGAGGCTTTGAAAGTGTATGTAAGACTAATGTCTGGCCGAACTTACGACCACCACACGGTCCGACTCAAATCTCTTCCTATTTATACCTAGTAAGGGCTGGTTTATACTGGGTGTATTTTTCTTATTTGTAACAAATAGCAAAAACGAGGGGTGTTAAAATTTCATTAATTTTTGACACACAACACTTACGGAATATACAAAAAGAACGCATTTAATAGAAAAATATACAGTAAAAGCAATATTTGGTCCATGGTTAAAGTGTAAAAGTTCTAACAAAACAGAGTATTTTCAGAGACTTATAACTATAAGAAAAAGTAAGGCCTTTGCATCTATTATAGATGATTTATCATATATATAGGTCAGCAACTGGTAATCATGCTGTATGGGACGCTGTAGTGCCTGGGACATTGTTAGATGGATTAGGCTTGCCCAGCATCTATACCATCCTCTCAGATTAGTCAACTATTAGTCAGAAGAAAGAACAGGTCAATACGCCTGAAGCTAACTAAAGCCGCGGGTTTCCTAACGATGTTTCCTTCACCGTTAAAGCACGTGTTCTGTGTGCACATACATTTTTCAAGAAAAAAAAAATATTACCATAAACATAGGTTTGTAAAAAAAAGTATTGAACCCATGACCTTCGGATTGAAATTCGGGCGTACGCACCACTCTCCTAACACGGGATATGATAATGGACAATGCAAATTAGTACATAAGCATGTTGCTTGGGGACCATTCGTCACCGAAAGCACTAGCACTTGACAGAGTCACTTCTTTAATTAGATTTTAAAAACCATAAGTGCATTATGCAGACGACCTCTGTGGCGCAGCGGGCGAAGGTCCGCCTGCTACGCAAGAGGTTGCGGGTTCGAATCTCGCCTCGGAACAAATGTATGTATGAGCTGCAGATATTTGTTCAGGGTGTTCTGGATGTTTTCTATATATATATGTATATATATATATATAAAATATCTATCTATGTAGTATATTGTATTAAGTATATCAGTCATCTAGTACCCATAACACAAGCTCTGCTTAGCTTGGGGCTAGGTGATGCTGTGTGAATTATCCAGCATTATTTATTTTTTTATTTTATTTATTTATTATGATATTTTTTGCACTGGAAGACAACTACCACGTCACTGAAAATAATCTAACTAGAGACTATGCGGAAAGAGAAACGTCATAAGATTTGAGCATTTGAGGGCGCACGGTATTTAATTACCGTGTTTGTTAATTTGAAAACTGTTACGTCATTTTATTGCGACGCGACTATAACATCTAGATATTTTAGTAAGTACTTACTATGTTAGGAACATCAAAATAATGGTTTCAGATTGCGTCTTTATAATTTTATTGTTTTAAGTAATTTCCATTTTGTTATTGTAAAATGTTATGTTATTTGTATTATTTTACCCGACTTTAACAAAAAGAGCTTTCATTTCGACTGTATGATTTTTTTTGGGTTCCATAGTAAAACAAGGTATCCTCATAGTTTCGCTTTCTGTTTGTCTGTCGGTCGGCTTTACGACGACTATTAGTCCTAGAGAGCTGTAATTTTGCAGAGTCATATAAAATAAAAAATAAAACCGTACAGTCATACAATATAATATATGATAAAGGCGGTTTATATTTGTTGGAGAACCGTGACAGCGCCATCTCTAGTCTGATAGCGGAACTTACGTAGATTTCTTACACTTTCGATGATTTCTAAAAAACATCATGTTTCAGAGGTGGTTCCATTTTTTTCAAAACTTGAGACAAATGATGGGAAACACGAGAACTTAAATAATTATAATAGTAGACATCGGAGTCCTTCAAGGCATAGTTTTATGCCCAAAACTCAACCTTGCAGTTGGACTTTTTTTCTTTACGATGTTTGCTTGTTTTACTTACACACCCAGTACTTATGGTAGGATCCATGATAAATTGAGTGAAGTATTCTCATATAATAGGCGTATAGTGGTTTGGGTGTTTTAAGCAGCAAGTCAAGTAAATTGTATTCGATTTTTTATTGAAAATTTAAGGAATTATTTTATGTTGTAATACTTTGTGAAGATTTTGATTATAATAGTGATTAATTGATTTTACGGCACAACGCGATGGTTATCTTTCCGCACACTCCAATAATTATATCGGTCGCTTGTTTGGTGCAGCTTATTATGTTCCGATAAGTTTGTTCTGCCGCTGTGACCATCCCTTTACAGTCCTAATCATGAAGGAACCTCCTTAGAGAAATTTACTTACTCTAACGTCCTGGTCTTGTGTTCTCAGGGAACAAATGAGCGTCCAACTTCCGTACGAGTAGCCGTTTGTAAGCTTGATAGCGTAAACTGCCATTATCTGAAGGCAAGTAAAGTAGCTGTTAATTTGTTGTATCTGTAAGCTTTAATCCAGGTTGGATGAAAGCAACGCATTGATAAACTATGATTTAAATGTGATTGTTTAATGGTAAAAAGCGGGTTGAAGGGGCCGCCTGCATACATCGCTCGTGGACCTCGAAGTATTGCGGCTGGAAACGTCTTGCGTATTAAATTAATAGTTTTGTTTCCACACGAAATAAGTGAGCTCTTTTCAATCAGTGTATCTCGTGTAAGCCAGACGTGGTGTGTGTTATTTTTTTCACGAAAGTTCGTGCAATATGATTGCACAATAAATTACATTTACAGTTTGGCTTATTGGCAAAACCAGTGTGAGTGCGTTGGCATTATTGTTAACACACATATAAAGACAATGTCTCTGTTTTTGGTGTCAGGGCACATCTCATATCTTTATAATCTTTGATTTCCTGACGATGTTTTTCTCTACTGTTATAGCACGTGTAAAATGTGTACATAGTTTTTTAAACAGACAAATCTATTGGTATAATTTATGAATGAAACATCCGTTGGTTTGGCCGTATCGAACCCACGATCTTCCGTTGGAAAGTCGGGGGTACATACACTGCATTAATTTTAATGACCATAAATTCAGTATCAGAATTTGTGTATCAATTCTAACTATGTAGGTACTGTCTACGCTATAAAACAAGAATCGTCGGTCCAGACGATGGCTATAAATTTTATCGCGATCATAACAGAAAAATACACGGTATTCTGTGGAATGACGCCCCAAGGGGTTATATATCATGCTCAGTTATTTTATTGTCTATTTTATGGTTTTTAGATTTAGGGCGTTAGGCGGGTTTCATAGTATCGCCAGGATTCATCACTAACTGACTCACTCACTCACTGACATCATTGTTCTCCCACTTCCAGTTAGAATATCGAAAATCTGTAAACGGGGTTGTGTGGGGGGGGGGGGGGGGGGGGTGAGTACGAGAAAAAACTACCCCTTTGCCACCCCCTAATTTTTTTTTTGGTCAAATCTTCGCGATCTGCGGATCAGCTCGCGCACAACCTACACTCTAGTTTTCATATAAAGACGCAAAATCTAGCAACAGTGTGAAACTTTTTTAATTTCAGTTGGAGTGTTTTTTAGCCGTAATGGCACATATTTCGGTTGTATTTTAATTTTAATTGTATTAATGACAAACGCGGGAAGACCTCACCAAACTCGGTATTTTTTTGAAAAGGTTCTTGTGTTTGTTTGTAAGTTTTAAAGCATTTCATTCAAATGTGTTGTAACCGAGTCGAAAATTACAAGGCACACCACATAACAGTTAAGTGATAATGCCCGTGAAAAATGGACAAACTGACAGACAAAACATAATGGCGCACGGCGTAGGATTTCTAAGAGACCCCATTTGGTCCAGAAACTCGGAGCAAATGGAAACGTTAATTTTTGGGCTTGAGCTCCTTTTATCGCAGTTGCTAGTGACATCTGGTTATCCAGGCTGTGAAGAGTAATTTGTCCTTCAAAGACGGATCCTTGAAGGATAAATTACTTTTTACAGTCAAAGTTTTAAATCGTTTTTATTCACAGCAACTAATGTGGAGTCCACTAAGGCTTGACCGGCGATAAAGCTGTTGGAGCCCTATATGGAAATTAAAGTTATTTACTGATTGTACGATCTGTAGTCATATCAATGAAATAAGTATTTTTGATAAACCTTGAACAATTTTTGTATTCAATAAACTCTTTTTACGTAGCTTTCCGAACTATCTATTTCAAATAAAATCAAATAAAAAATGTGGGTAGCCCAAGAATACAATTTTACCTGTAAATTGAAAAAAAAAATCATTGAGCGCGGGTCGGCGAGCGTAGTACGGGATGTTAATACACGAAAAGACGCTGTTGCCCATCTTCCGGAGGTATCCCTTAGCAAATTCTTAAATTCATAGGCATTAGAAGAAGGGCAACATTCTAACGCTGGCACCCCACGCTCACTATTTAACATGTTACTACAAAACATGTGTTTATACTATACAGTGACTCAAAATAACCGTTTTCGATTTTTATCTCGGACTAGAACAACACTATAACTTTGTAGACAGTAGATACACGTCTTTACCAAATCATAAACTAATAACTTCCCTTTAGTAAATCGATAAAACCGATTCTGTACAAATAATAACAAAAACTTATTATAAGATCCAAAAATATTTTTATTAAACAGTGGATTATGTTGTTGACGGAGGCTATTATTCAACGAGGCTTTGGAAACAATATATCGTGCTATTATCACAGGCTATAGCGAAGAGTTTAAGCTTCACAATGGATAGTGTTTTTTTATGCAGATAGACTTTTTTTTGACTACAATCTCATCTGGTAAGCGATGATGTTGCCGACGATAGATTGCAAAGGTCTAGAAGACGATTCACTCTTGGCTCGAAGATACCTATTTTGTAGTGTTCGGAGATAAGAGAAGCGGACAGTGAGTTCAAAAATAATATGCTCACGAAAATCAAGACGCAAGTCCATAACGAGCCAAATCACGAATCTCGCCAACCCTTTCCAAGGCAGTGCCGACAAGAGTGTAAGATTGTGTTAGTGGTGTGTAAGATTGTGATTGTGGTACGGGGTTCCGGCAGTAGAATGTTACCCCTCCTTTCATACCCATGGATTCAGTAAGAGCCTGCTAAGGGATACGTCCGGAAGATGGGCAGCAGCGTCTTTCCGTGTATAAACTTCCCGAACTGCGCTCGCCAACCCGCCTGCCAAGCGTAGTGAGTATGGAAACTACCCCTCACGGAGACACATGAGGAAGGCCTGATTACGACTGAATGAATGAATGAATGAATCCTCACAGGTGATGCTTTACTGAGCAAAGCACTCAAAATGTAATATACATCATATTATGTTAAAAGCTGCTGCTAAAACACGTTAGCTAGGAAACAGCTAGCAACGATTAAACTTAAATTATTAATGTTTGTACCGAGTTCACCAAACAAGTCGTTCAAGAGGTATGTTTGTGAATTCAGAGGTTTATGTAAATTGTACATTACTGTACAATTTACTATGTGTTTATTATACAAAACAGCATTTACATACATCTCTGTTCCACACTTCATTGTTTCGTAAACGAACTATAACATGGTAACTATTCCTTAAACATAGGATTTTTATCGAGATTTTTTTATAAAATATGTCATCATCATCATCATTTCAGCCATAAAACGTTAATGATTAAAAAAGGTCTCATGGATCTCCATGAGGGGTAGTTGCCATACTTACCTCGCTTGGCAGGCGGGTTGGCGAGCTCAGTACCGGATGTTGATACACAGAAAGACACTGTTGCCCATCTTCCGG
This sequence comes from Pasiphila rectangulata, assembly GCA_963082625.1. Taxonomy (NCBI): domain Eukaryota; kingdom Metazoa; phylum Arthropoda; class Insecta; order Lepidoptera; family Geometridae; genus Pasiphila; species Pasiphila rectangulata. Next base: position 3,213,670 of record OY720244.1, on the reverse strand, counting down.
AGGTATCCCTTAGCAGGCTCTTACTGCATCCACGGGCATGAGAGAAGGGGTAACATTCTTCTGCCGGCACCCCACGGCATATGTATTTAAATCTAAAGAAATAATGTAATGATGTTTTACTGGAGTCTCATAAGGTATAGTGGTATGCTTGCTAAAATTATACTCGCTTTTGTGTTTTTGTTTCTATTGATAAATAAATCCATGACGATTCGAGGGAAGTACTCAAATACTATAAGTATATATGGCTATGGGTATTTTTAGCAACATTTTAGATTTTATCATTGAAGTCGGATTTTAGGGTTTCGTACCCAAAGGGTAATAACGGGAATTACTAAGATTCTGTCCATCTGTCTCTCTGTCTGTCACCAGGCTGTATCTCATGAACCGCAACAGCTAGACAGTTAAAATTTCACAGATGATGTATTTCTGTTGCCGCTATAACAACAAATAACTAAAAACAGAATAAAATAAATGTTTAAGGGGGCTCCCATACAACAAACGTGTTTTTTTTATACTTTTTCGCTCGATATTAATAACGGCAACAGGTAGACGCTTGATATATTCACTGAATATTAATATAAATAGTTAAATTAATGTTATGGCGCGGAACCCTTCGTGCGCAAGTCCGACTGGCACTTGGCCGGTTTTTTTATTTTAATTAAAGATTATTTGATTTAAGAATTGTATTCCCAGTTACACGATTTTAGTGTGACATATTTATTTTATCTAATTTATTTAATTTAACCAGAACGGTCGCATAATGACCACATACACTTATTAATTATTGAAACTTTACCCACTTATAATAAAATAAAATTAACAAATTAGGAGAGGAGTACGAAAAGGAGAAATGGCGCGCGCAACGGTTCGACAGGTGGGATTGGCTAGTAGTTTATGGTTTCTCCTCCCAATGTAGTTGTTTGGCACATAAAGTCGAAGTAGGTTATTGTGCAAATGTATGGCGTCAATGGCGTTACGTGCGATCTTCCAGAAGATAACCGTTTGGTCGTACGCTCTCCGAGAACTCAGGGAACCCTTCATTATTTGTCAGATAGCTACTGAACCACAGCGCCAAAGAAAATGCCAGACCTCGTCAATCAACGCTTTTCAAAGCTGCAAACTTATTTCATCAGCATCTTGCGCGTAAGTATATTGAAAAAAGTTTCTTCATTGTGACGCTGCTGCTGATCTTAAACACAGCTCTTCTCGAGTGTCATCTTTACAAGTTCTCAAGTGACGCTTATTGTCTAGAGGCTAGACGTATTACGAGGTTACGTCTAGACGTGGACGTGCAATGTGATACTGGGCCGTGGAAATGAACAAGGTTTACGGCGGTAATTGTGAAGACTTCCTTAAATCTGTTTGAAAATATATTGCGAACTGGTGTTGCACCTAGTTATTGGGTACCATGTTGAATAAATAATACTTAATAACATGAAATATGAGTTACAAGCCGAAATAATGCCCTGTATCACCTCAAATACTGGGAGGGGAAATAAAGGTCATCAGAACTCCAAAACATTAGTGATTAGCACTAATGCAGTGACATCTGTCTCTCGCCTTTGACAGTACAGCGCCAACAGCCGACCTGTGTACACATTTCCGTACAATTATGAAATACTAGCTTATGCCCGCCGCCTCACATGCGATGTACCCGGATAAAAAGTAGCCTATGTGTTAATTATAGTCAACATCTATACGTTTGCAGAATTTCAGCTTGATACGTACGCTTGTTTTTGCGTGAAGAGGTAACAAACCTCCATACAAAAATACTTTCGGCTTTATAATGTTAGTGAGATTTCTTGCGGAATTGTTGTTTAGACAAAATAAATCCCATTACCTCTCTATTGGGTATGTCCTCGCTTTAATAAAAACACTATAGTTAATCAGAAAAGCAATGATAATAATAGAGTGTTAGAAATAAACAAACATCGATTCCTACACGTAAATGTTTTTTTTCCTGCGGATCTGTGTATTTTATTTTTTATTGACAAAAGATTACATTATTCAAACATTTATCCGACAGTACAATGTTGCCACTTCCCTCTTGCCCGTGCATGTAAGAATCTGCTCCGGGATACCTGAAGCCTATGTCCAGCAGTGAACGTGGCAGCAGTCCTACGGCAAAATGATGATGATAACTGAACATGGTACACTAACGGGTATCATAACCTATTTTCTAAATAAGATTTATAAACTCCTAGGAAGATAGAAAGTCAGCTTTGTCGATGGAATCTCATTTACAGTTTCCTCAAGTATCAACAGTTAGTAGCCCTTTACTGTAGTTTACAGCATAAAAATTGAGCTCCTTCTGAATCGTACTGAATCCTTGACATATCGATTAGGTTCAAATTCGCATCTCTGAAATTCAAAAAGCGTGAAAGTACCGACCTGTGCTCAGGTGTCTTGAAGTGCATAATCGACTTTTAAACTTTACAATAACTTTTTATGCTTTTAATTTTGCTGCAACCATAAATATAGGGTTTAAGAAAAATACTCGTAATTTGCTATGAGGTGCCGGCAGGTAGAATGTTGCCTCTCCTCTCTTACCCGTGGATGCAGTTAAAATCTGCTAAGTGATACCTCCGGAAGATGGGCAGCAGCGTCCTTCCGTGTATCAAAAACGTGTACCGGAAAAAAAACAGGGTAGTTATCACACAGAAAAAAAGCAAAATCAAAAATGTAAACAGTATATGGGGAATACTTACCTGGTGCATCAAAATAATTCAGTTTGGCTCTTCGGTCGTTGGCCGCACTGCAAACAGGTTTAGTGACCGAATCATATAGCCGTTTATACCTTTCGACTTCCCTTAACACTTCTGGTTTACTTGACGTTTTGCTGCCGTCTTCCCTCGTCAGCTTCGTTATCTGTCCATCTGGGCAGAGCCAGAGCTCTGCCCTATAAAATTAACTCTCGCGAACACTTTGAAGCCTTTATTCCGTTCAATTCCATAGCATCAGTAGTTCTCAAGATATCCATTTGTAACAGACAGACAGACAGAGTGATACCATAAGGGTTCCTTTTTACCAATTTGGTCCGACCCTTAAAAAAATTGCTTACCTCCGAGACTAGGTTTTTTTTTATTCTTAATTTTATGACATTTGAACTACAAGTTCATGCCGGTCAGATAATGTTAACAACATGGAAACAAAATTAAACCATAAAATAACTCCTAAAAAAGACAAAAACCAAATTAAACTATAAAATAACTCCTAAAAAAACAATAACAACAAAAGATTTGTAAATAAGTAGGTAAGTACACACTAATTGCCCATCCATTCGTTGAATGGTTAGGTATGCGAGACTAGGTAAGTTTCGGGGGTCAATTATTTTTTTTAATATCATAAACTCATGTCAATTGACATTTATGCGGCCTTTCTGTCCAAATGAATAAACACCTTTTGACTTTGACTAGTTATTAGAAGTTAGTTTAGCTAAAACTATTTTAAAACTATGAAACAGTTATACGGCTAAGCGTGAGCTTGCATTATTTTAAATAACTTGAGTAAAAGAGAAACTCGAAGTCCCCGAATCCAATAAGCAAAGCGACATTAAAATATTGAACGAGACGAAAACTTTTCTAATAAAAAAGGTCCCATTTGTTAAAATGAAAAACGATTCCGCACGGTTCACGCGAGACCAAGCCATCGCAGACTTATTTTGTGCTATTTTAGTCATCATCGACGAGCTCTGTGGCGCAGCGGGCGAAGGTCCGCCTGCGACGCAAGGGGTTGCGTGTTCGACTTCCGCCTCGGGACAAATGTCTGCACGATCTGCAGATATTTGTTCAGGGTGTTCTGTGTGTTTTTCTATATATAACAAAAATATCTATCTATGTTGTATAATTTATTAAGTATATCAGTTATCTAGTACCCATAAAGCTCTGCTTAGCTTGGGGCTAGATGATGCCGTGTGATTTGTCCAGAATTATTTAGTTCTTTATAATATGCCGTGAGACTATAGAATGTTGCCCTACCTCTTTTGCCAGTAGATGCAGTAAGAATCTGCAAAGGCTCGGTAAGATGAGCTGTAGCGTCTTTCCGTGTATTGACATCCCGTAATGCGCACGCCAACTCACCTGCCAAGCGTGGTGAGTAAGGCAACAACCCCCTCATGCTCTGAAAGATGCATGGGGGAGAGTTATGTCCAGCAGTGGACGTGAACAGCAGTCCTTGTGCTTGGATCGTTAGGCATTTAATTTGCTGAAAAGTACAATTTCCACAATGTAATGTTGGAAACATTGGAACTCTATGTGTTAAATTGAGATAAAAATATAAAAAGCTTATCTTTTACATGTCACGTATTTCGTAACTGAGCAGTAAAATTATTTCCGGCCTTAATTCCGCCGAAATAGAAAACTTCAGAAAAGTTCTTTCATTACATAAAATGTTCTAAGAATACCATAAACTTAAAAGCAAAATTTGGAAGATACTACAGAAAAAACTAGGCTGTCTACTGCAAGATGACGACTCATTATCGACTCTCTCGAATGACATTACTGGTATTTATTTTAGAAGCTTATTCGTTTATTTCCATAGTTTGTTTATCTTACATAAATAAAAACATATTTATTCTTATGTTAACAGGAAATAAGACACATAAATGAACATGTCCGCTTCCCTGTTTTAAGCACTATAAAATAAGAAGCGATTCGAAAACACAGTTCTTTTTAATAGTTAGTTTTTTTAGTTATTTCGAATTTGGAGCAAATATAATTCCAAGCATTTTTGTCTTCTAGATAATCAGATATACTATATAATAGTAAGCTTTATTATTAAGATTACATTTTATATATTTTTTAAACTTGTTGCTGCATTTATATTGGAAATTCATAGTTAAAGCGTGTACACTGCCTTCTGAAAGAAACATTGAGCTTACGGGGCCTAATATTTGGCAACGGTAGTTTAATCTTTATTTCTAGTATTTAAATTGCGTAAATCACTTTTCTCAGAAAAACTAATAATAGTTTTGTGCGTATACAGCAGCATTTCATAAATGTATTTACAGGGAACTGTCACTTTAATTTCTTTAAATTTATCACATAGCAATTCTTTAGGATTGGGATGGGGATTTATTGTAGATTGCACGAAAGGCCCTCTTCTGCAGCACAAATACAGTGTTGGTATGTTGAGCTTCAGCGCACCCCCACAACACTATGACGTAAGATATAAATACACACACAAATTTTAGTTAAAAAAGCCTAATTTCTTGTACTGCAATGCATAATTTGACTTTTAATATTTTTATTTGTTTAATTTGTAGTACAATCATCTATTGTTAACGTAGGTCACAGATAATATAATACACTAGCCTAGGTTTACAGACAAATAAATAAATTGAAATTAAGTGAATTTATTAAAGGTTTCATACCTAGAAACATAGGAACGATTATAATGTGTAATGAAATGCTTGAAAACAATGTGTTATTGTTTTATAAGCTGTTAGCTTTTATTTTCCGACCGACAAACCATCATACTGCTCTGTCACACCAGTGTGTTGATACCCCTCTTACGGGATCTGTCATAAAAATGTATAACCTGCTACTTGGTTGCTGGACACAAATGCGACTTTGAGAGTTTTAAGGTCAGAATAGTGTCAAAAGTAAGGCTAAAATAGCAACCGAAGACAATAATTCTGTACTCTCTTTACTTATGGAATTTTAAAGGAGTATGTCGATAACTAAGTTTTAAGTAGCTTATAATATAGTGTCACCAAAACGAATGGTAGTATATGTATAAATTAAGCTTTATCCAATGTCAAAAATTGGATTAAAATTCGGCTTGCATTTGACCCGGACTAACAAACAAACATTACAAACAATTAGTCAGCTTATTAGCACATATTTAACCGGGTATTTATCGCGCTATTTACCTTTATTATTGCCCGAAAGGTAAATAGCGCGATAAATACCCGGTTAAATATGTGTTAATAATGTGTCGTGATCGCGAAAGTTTAAATTAGTCAGCTATAGTGCAAAACTAAGCAAAGCTAGTACTATGAAAACCAGCTAAGATTTGCTAACAAATTAGGTCAACATTTCAAGTATCCAAATCTAATTTCTTATTAGGTTACTGATTCTTCTGAGAGTAAGGCAGTTCACACACTGCCACGCACCACGCTGCATGTTGCGTGAATGCATCTTTTAACGTTGCTTGTCAGTATCTCCGTTTGTATAGAAAACACGCACAGACCAACACAGTGAAAGTGCATCTACGCGCGTTAATGCAGTTTACGCGCTCAAGCGCGGAGAAACATGCATCCCCGAGCGTAGGTGCGGGGCGAGACGCAAGGTATGGCACACCGAATCCCGCAGTCTAGCAAACAGCTTTGAATTATTGTTTTGTGGATTCACGGCAGCTCTGACTCATTGTCAGAGCTGCCGTGAATCCACAAAACGAAAGTACGTGCGTAGGTGCGTCGACACGCAACATGTAGCGTGCTGCGTGGCAGTGTGATAACCGCCTAAACAAAGCAACAACTTCTATAACATCTCCGCACAACTCAATGAAACTCAAATCTGCTCAAAACCGTTAAACACAACTACTATTCTGCATCTGAATATTCAGAAGGATTTCACGTTGGCTTCCACCTAATTTATTATCAGTTAACGCAAAACTACACAGCAACTTTACATAAATTGAAATTGAAGCTTGCTTCGGAAATACCAGCTTGGGAATGCTAATAATGGTCGCCGCAAACGGGTTAATGGAGGCGATTGTAAATATAGGCTACTGACTAAATTTGAATTTTGTAGTCTGTCGTGTAGATTTACCAAAACTATTAGACACGCATTTTTAATTGCTTTTTTAACGTAATCCAAAAATAACGGTTAGACTATTAGTCTTCACATTATGACGAGTGGCGTGACGTCACGCACCGACGTGTTATGGTATAGTTTATGAACTATGTTCTGATGTCACGAGCCTCCACTCCTAAACGTTATTGCGCCTTATTATAGTATTGTTTCATTAATTTGTAAAATAAAAATTACTGTTTATTTTTTTTTAACTTACTGATGGATCAAATAGAATTTTTATTTTCATACCGTTGTCAATTAGCCTATAGGTACTTGTTTCTTGTGCTAGAAAATCTATATACTGTGAGATTCTATATAAAGTGTTCATATTGCAAGGTTACTGTATACCTCTATATGTATAGTTACTAACATGTACATTCTTTGATTATGTAGACGAGCTCTGTGGCGCAGCGGGCGAAGGTCCGCCTGCGACGCAAGGGGTTGCGGATTCGATTCCCGCCTCGGAACAAATGTTTGTACGATCTGCAGATATTTGTTCAGGGTTTTCTGGGTGTTTTTCTATATATAATAAAAATATCTGTCTATGTAGTATAATGGATTATTAAGTATATCAGTCTTTTAGTACCCACTACACAAGCTCTGCTTAGCTTGGGGCTAGATGATGCTGTGTGATTTGTCCAGCATTATTATTATTTAACTAAATTAAAAGATTAACTTGAACCTTGACCCCTCATATCAAACACTATATTCAGCTTAGAAAGCTAACATGTATAATTCTGAAAAGATAATACGATTCGAAAATGTTTAAATTAAACTGGAAATTGGCTAAACTGGACGTTACTTTGTGTTAAATTACGACGAATGTCACGCGCCTCAAATTAAGTCTGTAGAGGAAGATTTAGGCCATGGACCAAATTTGATCCATGATTTAGACTGCGAAAGTACATGGCGCGATTTTTATGTCATCGAACACTTTGTGTCGATAGTTCTGCAATGTTTTATTTTGTCTGTTTATCTATATCTATACTTAATATATAACGCTATAGAGTTTGTTTGTTTGCTTGAACGCGCTAATCTCAGGAACTACTGGTCCGATATGAAAAATTATTTCAGTGTTAGATAGCCCATTTATCGAGGAAGGCTATATAACATCACGCTACGACCTACGGAGCAGTAACCAAAGATCCGGGTGAAACCGCGGGCGACTTCTTGTTTATTCATAAAGGGATGATGCGTAAGGTGCCGGCATTAGAATGTTGCCTTTCCTCTCTCGCCTGTGGATGCAGTCTGCTAAGGGTTAGCTCCTAAAGATAGGCAGCAGCGTCTTTCCGTGTATTAACATCCTAAAACATGGCTAAATATATTTATTTTTTAAATATTTTCCCACTATCAGTTTTTTAATATGTTGCTTCATTTGATGCATTCTCCTAAAAATAACTAGCCTAAGTCGAGCAACACAAAACTGTAGAACAATATGGCGGACCAATACAGTTGGTGACGTCATTTTGACAGCTGTTGACATAATAGTGAAATGAATGATTTACGATAGAGGCTAAATCAAGTCAACCTGAGGTATTTCAATTTTCGAGTACCTAAGTACCTCAGGCTACCTACGTACACTACATTAAGAGCCTTCCTACTGATAAAAAACTTCAAAATCTTCAACTCAAACGCGTAAAACCATCTGTCAAAATCTTTAGGCAGTGACAGTTACAAAAATTTATTAGAAACTGTCTTAGCTGCCTAGTAACAATGTTACCAGTGATAATTATGCCTCATATTTAAAACAGTAATAAAACAATCATTTTAGTTTAAATTAAATAAAGAGTATTTTTTTTAAATCACAGATTTTTGCGCAATTTTTCAGTCTGAGTACATAGACCTAGCCCATTTTGAAACATCTCCTTTGAACGTACATTTTACAAGAAAGAAAAATCCAGGTACTGCAGCGGCCTGTACAGCGCAACTGTAAGAATTCAGTTGCTGACGCTATATAAATCATCTATAATAGACGTGAAAGCCTCACCACTTGTCACTGTCACGACCGTAAATGGACTTCAGTGGCCGGTCTGCTCCGGCCCAACGAACTAGAACTAAACTAATTAGCAAAGTTTTTGCAGCAACGTGGATCCTCACGATTATTTATTACTAAAAATTATGAAACAAAACCGGTCAAGAGCGTTCCATACCAACATACAAAGGCGGTTTATATTTGTTGGAGAACCTTGACAGCGCCATCTCTTGTCTGATAGAGGAATATAAGTAGATGTTTCTTACTACTATATATATATATATATCTCTTATACGATACTTTCGATGGTTTCTACAAAACTATGCAAATTAGAGGGTTCGTTATAATTTTTCTGTATTATTTACATACACTCCTATTAGCAATAAATGTTTCAAGGGTTTCTCTCCAAACTTCGGAGATAAGGGGAACGCTATTTTTTTTAACGTTTTGTAAATAACTCAAAAACATACAAACTCAAAAAATACCTTTCATATGATAGCCCACACGACCTAGGAAATTCACTTAAAAATTTTGAGATCCCATATCTCTGCAATCATAATAAGAATATTTTTAACATTTTCATATTTGCTATATTAGTAAAAAAGTGTTATCTTTAACCATTTCAAATTTGAAGTCGATAGCATCAGTAGTTCTCGAGATATCTATTTGTGACAGACAGACAGACAAAGTGATACCATTAGGGTTCCTTTTCACCATTTTGGTCTGGAACCCTATAAATGGTAATAAATCAGAAGCGAGGGTAGGATAAAATCCCATCTCAGCCGTAGGACGTCTGCTGCTGGTCATAGGCCTCCCTCATGAATCTCCAATGAGATCTTACGAGGTGTTGCCAACTCACCTTGGCAAGCGGTTTGGCGAGCGCAGTAGCTAGCTGTCACAAGGAAAGACACTGCTGCTCATCTTCCGGAGGTTCCCGTTGGCAGAGTGCTAGTGCATCCACGAGCAAGAGAGGACGGCAAAATTTTAATACCGGTACTCACGGCGTAATTAAATGGATTTAATAACTCGTTGAATAAAGAAAGGTACGTTTCCTCATGTAGGTAGAGCGTGAAAGTTCACTTTATTAGGCTATGTAAAGAAGTTGAGCTAACATAATTATACAATCTCGAGTGAGGAGCAGTAGGTTCTGCAAAGTAAAATAAATACTTGATAACCTCAAACAAAATTCTCGAAAATGATGAATAATTGACTTATAAGATTATAAATTACTAATAATTATTTGCACGCCTGCATGCAGGCTGAATATAGTAACTACCTATGTCCAGCAGTAGAAAGTAATTTCTTGCTGTCAAATAGTACGACACTGACCTTTGACAGCGTTGGTCGCATGATTTACGCCTGTTGCCAACCTGTTACGTAATCAGCCTTCGGGTATTTCAGGGAGATGGGTTGGCTGCCCTAGCTTTAAGATCTTTGTAGGTATCTACATACGAACCTAACGTATATAAACGTATATGTATTCTCGCAAATAAATGATTGATTGATATTTATCTATTGTGATATTGTATCATGTACTGAACAATTTGACCCCTGGGCCCTTTTTGAAAAAAAAATATAAATGCGTTTCAACGACCTCTGAGGCTTAGTAGGTCTAACAGCCAGCTGAGACGCAGAAGGCTGCGGGTTTAAGCCCCGATATTTAACTCGGGTCTTGGTGTTATCTATGCATGATTAGTATGTATTTACAAATTAAATATAAATTTATATGTTAACTTTTGCTATAGCAACTTAATAACCTATAATTTGTAACCTAGATGTAGCTGCCTGTAATTGGGAAAACAGATTCCAGGGGTATCTCTTAGCAGGCTCTTACTGTATCCACGGGTTTGAGAGGAGGGGCAACATTCTACTGCCGGCGCCCCACGGCGATTGCTTTGCACAAATATATTTAAATGAAAAGTTCAGCATTAACTGTGACTGGCTATGCTTGACCAATGATATTTTCCCTATTCGATCATCGCGAACGCACAATACAGATGTTAAAGCCCATGAGAAAGCGCAACGCAAGATACCCAACTATCACAATCAGACAAGCTGTAACTTCGGTATTACAATTCTAATTGGTTGCCCCTGTTCCATTATCGCGGCTCTGGTAACGGCCAGAGTTGAACCACTGCTGACTCGTAAACTATTGTGCTGTGTTCAGATGATGCAAGTTCTTGAAACTCATGCAATCCACTGATTGCTTTGATATAGTGTAACACCATTTTTATACGACTTGAAAAAAAGAGGTCTGTATTTTTTCCTCGTTACTGATGTACCCATATGGAAAATTCTTTGTGAGTTCGTATAGATACACTTTTAATTAGGTCCCATTATTTCCATATTGTAAAATTTACGGAACGACATCGAAAGATTGCTAAGTAAATTATATCTCTATCCACTAATCATTATAGGTACTTTTAAAAAAAGTAGTAGGAAACTTAAATAAAACTAATTAGAAAGGGATGTCACATGACATTTTTAGATTTGTTATTGTGATTTTAGTCTTCATTCTTCCTGGGACCGTGGCTGGTAAAATCCAGTCAAAATGACGTGGAACAAGTTTATAAAATTAAGTGACCCCCGAATACGAAAGATTCGGGGTTACTTAATTTACAAAGCAATCGCCGTGGGGCGCCGGCAGTAGGATGTTGCCCCTCCTCTCAAACCCGTGTATTTAGTAAGAGCCTGCTAAGGGATACCCCCGGAATCTGTTTTCCCAATTACAGGCATCTACATCTAGGTTACAGATTATAGGTTCTTAAGTTGCCATAGCAAAAGTTACGATTATACCTATTTAATTTGTAAATCCATACTTATCATGCATAGATAACACCAAGACCCGAGATAAATATCGGGGCTTAAAACCCGCAACCTTCTGCGTCTCAGCTGGCTGATAGATCAATTAAGACCTCAGAGGTCGTCGAAACGCATTTATATTTTTTTTTCGCAATGGCCCAGAGGTCAAATTGTTGATTACATGATACAATATCACAATAGATAAATGTAAGTACCTATCAATAATTTAATTTGCGAGAATACATAAACGAATATACCTCTATATGCCTTAGGTACGCATGTAGATGCATACAAAGATCTTAAAGCTAGGGTAGCCAACCCAACTCCCTGAGATACCCGAAGGCTGATTGCGCAACAGGTTGGCAACAGGCGTAATTCACGCGACCATCGCTATCAAAGGTCAGTGTCGTTTTATTTGACAACAAGAAATTACTTTCCACTGCTGGACAAAGGTAGTTACAGTATTCAGCCTGCATGCAGGCGTGCGAATATTTAAAAGTAATTTATAGTCATATTAGTCAATTATTCACCATTCACAATCTCGAGAATTTTGTTTGAGGTAATAAAGTATTTATATTACTTTGCAGAACCTACTGCTCCTCACTCGAGATTGTATAATTATGTTAGCTCAACTTCTTTACATAGCCTAATAAAGTGAACTTTCACGCTCTACCTACATGAGGAAACGTACCTTTCTTTATTCAACGAGTTATTAAATCCATTTAATTACGCCGTGAGTACCGGTATTAAAATTTTGCCGTCCTCTCTTGCTCGTGGATGCACTAGCACTCTGCCAACGGGAACCTCCGGAAGATGAGCAGCAGTGTCTTTCCTTGTGACAGCTAGCTACTGCGCTCGCCAAACCGCTTGCCAAGGTGAGTTGGCAACACCTCGTAAGATCTCATTGGAGATTCATGAGGGAGGCCTATGACCAGCAGCAGACGTCCTACGGCTGAGATGGAATTTTATCCTACCCTCGCTTCTGATTTAATACCATTTTTAGGGTTCCGGACCAAAATGGTAAAAAAGGAACCATTATGGTATCACTTTGTCTGTCTGTCAGTCACATATGGATATCACGAGAACTACTGATGCTATAGACTTCAAATTTTAAATGGTTAAAGATAAACACTTTTTTACTAATGAAGCAAATATGAAAATGTTAAAAATATTCTTATTATGATTGCAGGGGGGATATGGGATGTCAAAATTTTTAAGTGAAGTTTCTAGGTAGGTAGGGTTATCATTTGAAAGGTTTTCATTTGCAAATTAATGAACAGTTTTTATTTTTCCTTTATGCCGTATCGTTTCAGAGTTATTTACTAAAATGTTAAAAAAACTACCGTTTAGTTAGGGGGAGGCCTTTATCTCCGAAGTTTGCAGAGATAAACCCGTGTAACTTTTACAGATAATAAAAATGTACGTAAAGTTTATAGCAAAATTATAGCGATTTCTATATTTTGCATAGTTTTTTAGACAAGGGGGGTAAAAGGGAGGTTTTTTAAAATGTTTGTGAAGTTACTAAGTCATGTGGGGTATCATTATGAAAGGTATTAATATGCACATTAAAAACAGTTTTAAGTTTTCCTTTGAGCCGTATCGTTTTTAAGTTATTTTCAAACGTTGAAAAAAAAACGTTCCCCCCTTATCTCCGAAGTTTGCAGAGATAACCCTTGAAACTTTTATTGCTAATAGGAGTGTACATATGTAAAAATTACAGGAAAATTATAACGAACCCTCTGATTTGCATAGTTTTTAGAAATCAATGAAAGTGTAAAAAATCTACTTATGTTCCACTATCAGACAAGAGATGGCGCTGTCAAGGTTATCCAACATATAAACCGCCTTTGTATGATGGCACGGAACCCTCGGTGCGCGAGTCCGACTCGCTCTTGACCGGTTTTATTTTATATATCCGAGTTTTGTTTAATATTTTTTTAGTAATAAATAATCGTGAGGATCCTTTGATAACCCAAAAACTTTGCTTATTAGTTTAGTTCTAGTTCGCTGGGCCGACCAGAATGGCCACTGAGGTCCATTTATTGTCGTGACAGTGACAAGTTAGACTTTCACAAAAGCAAGTCACCTTCTTTGGCTAGGGTCAAAACACAACCATATTTTAGTTTAGTTAGAAGATATCCACTAGTTACGTCTAAACAAGCCTCTGACTATTGATTGAAAAGTTCTCAGCAGGTGGCGCCGAGATTCCCTTTACGATATCACAACTTTTTTATAGGTACGAGTTGCAATGAAGTTTGCGAGTAGCCCTGAGTCACGTGCCTTCAGTTTTCTTTATGTTATATTTACGGTTTTCGCGTATGTTTCCTTTTCGTTAAGGCCTTTGGGCCAAAGTTGGAACAGTGTTGGAATGTGGCATTGATGATGATCCTTCTGGCCGATTTCGGCTACGGTTACATTGTTTCTGCTAAGTTAAATTATGACGTTGGTGCACCCTAAGATGACTGGCAAATCCAATTTTAGGTTTAAACGTACGTGCACATAAGGTACATGTTAAACCACCATTAACGTAGATATACTGCACATTAGTAGGTGGTTTGTTTCGAGGTGTTCATGCTTAGTGTCAAGTTCACGCCTGCGCTCATCTTCAAAAGTGTATTTTCTGTACTAAAAGTCACCACTCCGGCCGATTTTCTGCCATGTGTTCCCAATGAGAGGGTTAAATCTTGCAGCTCTTCAAATGTCTCTTCTGAGCGTCTTTATATCGCAGGAGTTGGCCGCCACTCTTACGCTTGCCATCCTGTAGCTCAGAGTAGAAAGCGCGCTTTGCCACTCTCTCGTTGGGCATCCGAACCAACTGTCCGCACCAGCGCAGCTGTCGGCGCATTAAGTAAGCCTCCATACCACATAGATTTATTTACACGGCGTAAAAGATTTCTAATAATTAATGTTCTTATGAACATCTTATGAACAGTCTTGATAGGTAGGTGTCTTTGCGATATTATTATCGCGAAGACACTTACGGTGGAACCTATCAAGACTTTTCATGAGTTTGCGGTACAAGCACCCGGTTTCGGCGGAGTATAGTAAATTTGGTAAGACTATTATATAGCTGTATATATGTACCTTAATTTTAGTTGATAGCTTGATTTGATGAGAGCGGAAAACTTTCACCTTAAGTTTTCCGAAAGCAGCAGAAGTAGCACCTATGCGGTGATATTGGATGTGTGATTTTGGAGTCAAGATCGGTTTTAGATGTTATTTTACTGCCCAAATATTTAAATTTGTCTATCTGCTTTAAAACTTGATCACCAAGAAGTATATTCGGCGGAGCTTAGGTATCTGCATCCTTTATCATAATTTTAGTTTTACTTACACTTATTTTCAGACCGAACCTGCAACATGTGGTGTCAAGTTTACTCATCAAGACTTGTAGCCCTTCAGGTGATACGGCTACTGAACAAAGTTCATCTGTAAACGTTATCTCAGTTATCATAGCGTATGAGACTTTTATTGTGGGCTTATAATCTAGCTAAATTTAATATGCTACCGTCTGTATAGACACGCATACGAATACAATGTTGGTTTGTAGTAAAGTGCTTCTCTTACAACCACAGAAAAATTTAGGGCAAACAGAGTGGGTGCTAGAACACAGTCCTGCTTAACCCTACATGTGACAGGATATAATTCAGACTACTGGCCATTTATTGAAACATCATGTTATTTTAAAGCAACCTAAAAACTCTAATAAACTTTTCGGAGCATCTAAAATTAATGATAACCGTCCAAAGTGCCTCCCGAGGAACACTGTCGAACGCCTTCTCTAAGTCTACAAAGCAGAGAAACAGTGGTTGCCTTTGGATATGGCTTCGCAGGTCCCTCTGTTTGGGCGAAACCCAAATTGGGTGTTGGTGCATCCAAGTTTTTGTAGAAAGTAGTGAGTTTTGCCCTGGTAGGTCTAACAGAAGGTCGAAGTCGTAGACACAGTTTGGTTATAACAAGCCTGTGGTCTGTCCAGCAGTTTTCACCGCGCATAACACGAGTCACTTTAACTTTTGAGAGGTATTTTTGTCTCACAATGGCGTAGTCGATCTTCGTCTTCTGTCGTCACAAATTTATTTAACACAATTTTACAAACTGGTAATATACCTTCTAACTTCTGCCACTCCCATATAATTCTACTCCACAAGAAAGGTGACAAGACAGATATAGCTAACTATCGACCAATAAGCTTGATTTCACACATCTATAAAACTTTTATAAAAGTGATAGAGAACCGAGTATCAGGCCTCCTGGACCAACACCAACCGCCAGAACAGGCAGGCTTTCGCAGGGGCATGTCCACCACTGACCATCTTCAGTCACTAAATCAGCTTATTGAGAAATACACGGAGTACAACCTACCACTTTATATAGCCTTCATCGATTATTCGAAAGCCTTTGACAGTCTTGAGCACTCAGCCATTTTCGCAGCACTTAGAAAACAAGATATTCCAACCACTTACATCCAACTCTTAGAACACATTTACCTAAACAGCACTGCAGCCATTAAATTAGATTCTACCGGACAGTCTTTCCAAATACAACGAGGTGTTAAACAGGGTGATCCGCTGTCCCCAAAACTTTTCACAGCCACTTTAGAAGAGGTTTTTAAATCTCTAACACCTATGTGGTTGGAAAAGGGGATCTTCGTCGGTGATAAGAGATTGAATAATCTCCGATTTGCCGACGATATAGTTCTCTTTTCCACATCAGCAACTGAGCTCGGCACAATGTTGGACGAACTTAACACGGCAAGCCTCAAAGTTGGTCTTTGCATGAACAGGTCGAAAACCAAGATAATGACCAACGCCATAGAATACAGGTTACAGGTAGGGGATGGGGAAATTGAATATGTCCATGAGTACTTATATTTAGGCCAATTAGTATCCTTCCAGAGCAGACAAGATGTGGAAATAACAAGACGAACTGAAAACGCCTGGAAGGGCTATTGGTCTATGAAAGATCTAATGAAAGGCGATCTGCCACTGACACTCAAAAGAAAACTCATGGACATGTGCATTTTGCCAATCCTCACCTATGGCGCACAGACCTGGTCATTGACCGCTTTGCAAAAGAGCAGACTTGGGGTTTGCCAGCGAGCGATGGAGCGCAGTATCCTAGGAGTCAAATTGTCAGACCGGATAAAAAATAGTGAACTGCGCTCCAAAACACAGATCGCAGACGTCGACCAAAAATCGGGCCAATTGAAGTGGGATTGGGCGGGTCATGTCTGCCGCAGGCCGGATAAGTCGTGGGCTAAATCCACTACCGAATGGATCCCACAAGACAGGAAACGACCTCGCGGCAGACCAAGACGTCGATGGAGAGACGAACTCGACGCATACTTGGAAGACTGGACCACAGTAGCTCAAAACAGAGAAAGGTGGAAGGAAGGAAGGGAGGCCTTTGCCCTGCAGTGGGACAGTACAGGCTCTTAATAATAATAACTTAATAATAATAATGGCGTAGTCGATTAAGTGCCAGTGTTTTGAGCGTGGGTGCTTCCACGTCGTTTTGTATTTTGAGGGAAGTCTAAGCATAGTGTTGGTGATAGCCAAATTAAATTGCGAGCACAGTGTAAGAAGAAGCTGGCCATTGTTGTTCATGGCACCGATTCCATGTCTTCCCAACACATGTGGCCATGCGTCAAAGTTACGACCTACACGCGCTTGGCTTTTAAAGTGGCATGATGAAGAAGGGTAGATACTAGCCGAACTTATTGTGTGTGAAATAATTTAAACACAGATCAGAGGTACGTAATAGTCAAAATTATATGAAATTAATTAAATCATACCGATTACTAAAAAGTCCAAAATTCCTCAGTACTTTAAGACGAAAGTCTACAATCAGTGTGTGTTACCAGTGATGACATATGGAACCGAGACGTGGTCATTCACGATTGGCCTCATGAATAAGCTCAGAGTCGCTCAACGAGCTATGGAGAGGGCTATGCTCGGGGTTTCTTTACGCGATCGAATCAGAAATGAGGAGATACGTAGAAGAACTCGGGTCACCGACATAGCCAAACGGATTAGCACGTTGAAGTGGCAATGGGCAGGCCATGTAGCTCGCAGAACAGATATGGCCGATGGGGCCGAAAAATTCTCGAGTGGAGGACACGGACCGGCAAGCGCAGCGTAGGACGTCCACCAACAAGATGGGATGATAACCTGGTGAAGACCGCAGGTCGACGGTGGATGCAGATCGCTTCCAACCGCAATAACTGGATATCCATGAGGGAGGCCTATGTCCAGCAGTGGACGTCCTACGGCTGAAATGATGATGACTAAAAAATTGTGCGTAATATAAATGGGGTACATTTTAGGTATTTTTTTTGGTTTGATTATATTTTATAAGTCATCATCATCATAATATCAGCCGTAGGTCGTCCACTGCTGGACACAAGCCTTCTTCATGGACCACAAAGTATTGTGGCTGAAAGCGGTCTGCATCCGCCGCCGACCTGCAGACCTTACCAGGTCGTCCATCCAACTAACTTGTGGACGTCCTACGCTGCGCTTGCCGATCCGTGGCCTCCATTAGAGAACTATTCAGCCCCATCGGCCATCTGTTGTCCGAGTTACATTGCCACTTCAAGAAGATAATAGGTTTAGTCGGTGACTCGAGTTCTTCTACATATATCCTCATTTCTGATTCGATCCCGTAGAGAAACATCGAGCATAGCCCTATTCATAGCTTGTGGAAAAACTCTGAGCTTATTTATGAGGCCAGTATTTTTGCTGCAGAAAAGGGCTCTTCGTGCAATCTACAATATGGGCTCCAGAGAATCGCTACGTGATAAATTTACATTATATTAATATAATGACAAAGCGCAAAGAGATCTCGTGGTCGGCCCCGGCGGAGATGGCGGGACGAACTTGATGCGTATTGTATAGATTGGCGGACAAAAGCCCTAGACCGGGATAAGTGGAAGAGGAGAAGGGAGGCCTTTACCCAGCAGTAGGATCCAGTAGACTGGTTAGAAAAAGATAATAATAATGACAGTTCCCTGTCATAACATTTATGAAATTCTGCTTTGTACCCAAAAAGATATTGATAGTTTTCTTAAGAAAAGTTATTTGCACAATGTAAATACTAGAAATAAAGATAAACTCGCATTGCCAGTTCCCTGTCAATACATTTATAAAATTCTGCTTTGTACTTAAAAAAACATTGATAGTTTTCATAAGAAAAGTGATTTACACAATGTAAATACTAGAAATAAAGATAGACTCGCGTTGCGCACTATTAGACTACGTAAGGTCACTGTATCTTTCAGAAGGCGCTTCTACAATAAAATTCCTATAGAAATGCAGCAATTTTCTATCAGTTAGTTAAAAAAAACATAATATAATCTTCACAATAGAGCTTACTATAAAATATCTGTTTATAAGGAAGACAAAAATGCTTGGAATCAAATCTGCTCCAACTAAAACATGTCAGCCATCGTGTGTAAATATTCTGTGAATATTTCAAGCGTCTACATACCTGTTGCCTTTATAAATATCGAGAAAAAAACGGCATTAAAATCACGTTTGTTGTATGGGAGCCCCCTCTTAAATATTTATTTTATTATGTTTCTAGTATTTGTTATTATGGCGGTAACACAGAAATACATCATAAGTAAGTAAATTTAACTGTCTAACTATCACGGTTCATGATATCTGTGTATGGCAAAAATCCCCTCATGATCAGTACTTGGAAATCTATGACTTGTGTCCAGCAGTGGACGTCATAAGGCTGAGATGATGATGACACTTTCTGGTAAAGAGTATCACCTAGCATTGGATGCAATTTGCACTGCAACAACTGTTCTTGACACATTGTTTTCTTAGAATGAGTAACGGCACAAACAATCCTCCAATCAATTAAACTGCTTATTGAACAATCAGGGATTTGTCTGTGTCGACCGCAAACTGCAGTAGCAATAAGTTATACCGACATTATTAATTGATTAAAAGCTATTACTCCCCCATCATCATTCATCATTTCAGTCGTAAAACATCCACTACTGAACTATGGCCTCCCTCATGGATCTCCATGAGGGGTAGTCGCCATACTCACCACGCTTGGCAGGCGGGTTGGTGAGCGCAGTACGGGATGTTGATATATGGAAAGACGCTGCTGCCCATCTTCCGGAGGTGTCCCTTAGCAGGCTCTTACTGCATCCACGAGTAAGAGAGGAGGGGTAACATTCTACTGCCGCTTCAAAAACCTCCCTTCCATTCCTCGCGACTTAACACAGCAACTAGCAAAATGGTGCTTCAAGCTAGTCAGGCCATCTCATCCTGGGCGTCCCACGTCGCCTCGTAGCATGTTAAAATCAAAGTCAATAAGTTTTTATTCAATAGAGAAAAATGCTACACAGAATAGTCAATTTACAAAAGAAGAACAAGACAGATTTAAATTGAATAAAGCACAAAATAGAACTTGTTCGCTTTTGTTAACTTTTTTCCAAGTGAGGGAAAGAAGCGAACAAGAAACTTTATGGTGAAGAGGATCAGTTAAAATTGGATGCTATTTGTATTGCAACAACTGGTCTAGCCGTGGGGTGCCGGCAGTTGTATGTTACCCTTCCTCTCATGCCCATGAGTAAGAGCCAGCTAAGGGATACCTCCGGAAGCTGGGCAGCAGCAGGCATAAGTCTTTCCGTGTATCAACATCCCAAACTGCGTTCGCCAACCTACCTGGCGAGCGTTGCGAGTATGACAACTACCCCTCATGGAGATCCATGAGTGAGGCCTGTGTTCAGTAGTGTACGTTTTACGGCTAAAATGAACTGTGACATACATAAGTGAAGACACAAATAGTCTCACCGACGCAATCAATTGAATTGCTAATTGAACTAACGGGGATTTGTCTGTGTCGACTGCAAACTGCAGTGGCAATACGTTATACCGAGTTTATTTATTATTTTAAGCCATTACCGTGCCACTGCATGGCTAAAAATAAGCCAAAAGAGGGCCAAGAGCCTGTTTTACTCTTCTTTTAGCCTCTCTTTCTATCCTTGCGACTTAACGCAGCAACAAGCACAGATGGTAATTGGGCGTCGATCTCGTCACGCCATCTCGTTAACTTGGGAAAAAAGTTTTCCGACGCGAACGAATTCAATTATGTGCTTTATTCAATTTGTTTTGTTTTTATTTTGTAAAGTGACCATTTTAAGTAGCGCTTTGCTCTACTGAATAAACACTTGTGCCTTTGACTTTGGGCTTCGACGTCGCCTCCTAGCATGGTGAAGTGGATCACTTAAAATTGGATGCTATTTGCACTGCAACAACTGTTCTTGACACATTGCTCTTTACCGATGCAATCAATTGAAATGCTAATTGAATTACCGGGGATTTGTCTGTGTCGACTGCAGAATGCAGTAGCAATACGTGCTTCATATAGCGAACATTAGCTTAATAACTAATATGTGATATTCAAAGATTTAAATCGACATACGCTACAATGAGACCGCAACGTTTTGTTTCCACACGAAGTGAGTGTGCTCACTCATTTGGGATCAGTTTACCTCTAAACACAGTGTTAGCCGGACGTGGTGGGTGTTATTTTTTTCGCGAAAGTTCGTGAACAAGAAATGGTAACAATAACAGTTCGGTGTATTGGAGAAACCAGTATGCGTGCATCGGCATTATTATTAACACACAAGTAAAGACAATGCTACAGTTTTTGTATCAGGCATTATCTAACGATTTAAATCTTTGGTTGAATTGGTTTCGTCATTTCGAAACACAAAGCAAAACTCTATCCACATATTAGCTTTGTATTTGTCAATATGGATACTGATGACTCAATTGTATGAACTGATATTATAAGGCTGAGGAGTTTGTTTGGTTGAATGCGCTGTTCTTTAGAACTACTCGACTCGAACTAGAAGACTCGAATCGTAAAATTATTCATATTTTTGGATAGCTGGTTTATCTAGAAAGATAATGTATAATTTTGTGTTGCGAGCCAGCAGTCCCAAAGAACAGCGCATTCAACCAAACAATACGAGCGGAGCCTCAAGACGCGTACGAAGTAGCGGGGAACATCCAGTATTGTATAAAATGAATGAAAATATATAAAAATAATAATAAAAAAAATAAAAAAAAAATGTCACCGCTCGGACAACATGACTCTTTTCTTTAATTTTAAATTTTATTTTCCATAATTGAACATTAAAAGATGACACAAGTTGTCAAGAATGATGGAAAATGTAAACAGAAACGTAAAATTTGAAAAAAAATGATAACAAGATCAAAATCAAGAGCGGCCGAAAATGCACTCCCACCACCACCACCGCCCGCTCTGCCAAGCTCCACATCCTCGTCCGATGAAGAGGAATTTGTGACACCCCCGGAGACGAGTGAAGTGTCGAGCGAAGAGGACGGGCCCCTATCGCCCCCGCCGCCGCGACCTGTACGACGTGGGCGACCCCCGCTGTCAGCTGGCTTGGGACCTGCAGGGCATCCCGCCCCGCGCCCGGCCCCCGTCACTGATGGCATAGTGCGGCGCATGAAGTGGACAAGAGAAATAAATAAAAACGTCATGCGCGCATTTTTTGGGGCTACAGAGGGAGGAATTAACCTGACGGCGTATCGAGTTCGGATGCTTCCCTTGTTTCAGGCTCTTGAACCAAGCCTGAACGTTACCGCGCAACGACTGTCTGATCAAGTGCGTGTGATCCAGCGTTCGAAAACACTGCATGATAGTGTACTTGATCAGCTCCGACGTGAAGTGTTAAGTGCTCAAGTGATTGATCAGAGGAGAGGAGGGGTAACATTCTACTGCCGGCACTCCATGGCAAAATATATTAAAAGAATTAATTGAGTTTTCGGTATAAATTATTCTGGTATGTTTGAGAAATCCTGATTTATTTGGGCGACGAATTCTCCGAAACTAAAAAATCTAGCTCAACCCTTGTAGTTTTCTTAGAAATTATATGAATAAAACTAAAGTCATGAAATTTTTGAGATTTGTTAATATAGTAGTTTAGATTTTAGAGGAAGGAAGGGAAGTTAAAAAAAATAATATTTGCTAACGTTCCGTTCCTAAATAGAAAAATAGTCTAAAAATAATATAAAATAAACATATGGCTCCTTCAACAAATTATACCACAGAACAATTTAAAGAGCCTTCTCCTCCCACTCAATAAAACATCATTAATATCGCTGAAACACTGTTCCTTAGGACAAATTATTCCCATTTCAGAAACACATATGTCAAGACATCAAACTTAGTCTGGCGCTCGATCATCTCACGCATGTTGCAAATCGCGGCGAGTAAGATGGCATGATGGAAATAACATTAGTCTATTTTAAACTTTCGCGATCAGTACTCATTTTGAAACATATTTAGCCGGGATACAACACGATTAATACAGGGTGTAATATAATATGTGTACTAAGCCGAAACAGAGTGATTCTGACCCTCCCCAGGAACAACTTTTGTTCTACGACTTCAGGATTCGGTGTGTTAAAACTCGTAGTATTCTCTTGAATTAAATTCAAGAGAAGACTACGAGTTTTAACTTCAACAGCTGATTATATGATAATGACAATTTTAACGCCAGCTGATTCTGGTCAGGGTCAAATAAAAATACCTATGACCACAAACAGGTTTTTATTTTAATTAATGGAATCAGGCGTTACTTTGCGGAAATCTATGACAATAAAATGCAATAAAATATTTAGTTAAGTCATTTTAAGGTTTTTATTTGATTAAAATTAAAAAAAAACAATGTCGACAAGGATCGATTTCATATAACACTAACTAGTAAAACTGTAAATAACAATATAAAATAAAACCGAAATGTCGATTTTTTTTCCTTTTCAAAACTACTTGTTTTCATGGGCTGAAACCTCCCCTTACAGGTTAGTACATATGTTAAATACATCCTGTATATCGCATTTTCTATCATTATTATTGCCCGAAGTTTCGACAGGATTGCACCAATCGTCTTAACGAAGAAAATCGAACAGTAGGTTGAGATGCAGCGATTTTATTGAATAGTTTATGGTAAACTAGTTTTTACCCGCCGCTTCACTTGCGTTACATTTTTAAGGCAAAATTTTAACCGGTTAGATTAAATTTTCATACATAAGAAAACTGTCTACGTCATCTTTGATGATAAACAACAACTTTATGAACTCAATTTTTGGACAAAAAATAGCCTATGTGTTATTCCTGGTATAATCCGTTGGGTAGGTTTTGCGTGAAGATGTAACAAAAAATAGCCTATGTGTTATTCCTGGTATAATCCGTTGGGTAGGTTTTGCGTGAAGATGTAACAAAAAATAGCCTATATGTTATTCCTGGTATAATCCGTTGGGTAGGTTTTGCGTGAAGATGTAACAAAAAATAGCCTATGTGTTATTCCTGGTATAATCCGTTGGGTAGGTTTTGCGTGAAGATGTAACAAAAAATAGCCTATATGTTATTCCTGGTATAATCCGTTGGGTAGGTTTTGCGTGAAGATGTAACAAAAAATAGCCTATGTGTTATTCCTGGTATAATCCGTTGGGTAGGTTTTGCGTGAAGATGTAACAAAAAATAGCCTATGTGTTATTCCTGGTATAATCCGTTGGGTAGGTTTTGCGTGAAGATGTAACAAAAAATAGCCTATGTGTTATTCCTGGTATAATCCGTTGGGTAGGTTTTGCGTGAAGATGTAACAAACATCCATAGATAGATAGATAACTCTTTATTGTACTTAACTTAATACTAACACAAAAATAATATAACGTAGAAAGAAACTTACAAAACTAAAAGTAGAAGTACAATGGGCGGCCTTATCACTATAAGCGATACATCCATACATCTGTACCTCAGAGGTACAAACAAACTTTCGGATTTATAATATTAGTGAGATTAGTTGATCTTATCTTCTTAGCTGTAGGACGTCTACTTCTGGACATAAGTCTCCCTCATGATCCCTAATCTACAAGTAGGTACTGATCATGAGGGGTTATTGCCATACTCACCACGCTTGACAGTCGGGTTGGCGAGAGCGGTACGGTTGATACACGGCAAGACGCTACTGACTATCTTCCGGACGTATTGCTAGACAGATTCTTACTGCAACTACGGGCAAGAGAGGAGAGACAACATTCTACTGCCGATGGCAAACGGCAAAGATCGGAAGATCTTGACTTGACATGACTT
Source organism: Pasiphila rectangulata (assembly GCA_963082625.1). NCBI lineage: Eukaryota > Metazoa > Arthropoda > Insecta > Lepidoptera > Geometridae > Pasiphila > Pasiphila rectangulata. The sequence goes on along the minus strand of OY720244.1, from coordinate 3,188,947 downwards.
GATGTATTTACCCTTCAGATATTACATTTTGGATACTGCTCTACCAGTCGCTTTGTCACATTTCCCTTGGCATTTTATGGTTCTGTACACAAAGGATAAAAACGGAACCCTGCTAAGACTCCGCTGTCTGTCTGTCTCTCCGTCTGTTTGTCTGTCACCAGGCTGTATCACATGAACCGTAATAGCTAGACAGTTGAAATTTTCACAGATGATGTATTTTTGTTGCCGCTATAAGAACAATAAATAAAATAAAATAAAAATAAAAATAAAAAAGCCTGTTTATTCCATAACATAATTAACATAAATTCTTAAATTATTATCGTGCATTATTATAATTATTATTTATATAAATTTGTACTTATAATTAACATTCATTTTATGCATAAAAATGGGTGTTAGGACCCCTCTCGGGTAAAGGCCTCTTCCAGTTCTTTCCATTGGTTGCGGTCTTGTGCCTCTTCTATCCAGTCTTGGGTTTTCAGTGTTTTTTTTAATTCGTCAGTCCATCTAGCTAGTGGCCTGCCGGTTCTTCTTTTTCCCTTCGGACCTGTCCATGAGGTGACTACAGTAGCCCACCTTTCGGTACGCATTCTGGCTATGTGTCCAGCCCATTGCCATTTCATCTTCATCGCGAACTCTAGGGCATCTATGAATTTAGTTTTGAATCTGATTTCTTGATGACGTATTTTTTCTGCCAATCTTATGTTCATGATGTTTCGTTCTATTGCTCTTTGGCATTTTGCTATTTTGTTTTTTGCTTCTCTTGTGTATGTCCACGTCTGACTGCCGTATGTAAGCGTCGGAAGAAGACAGGAGTCGACTACTTTTTTCTTTAGCTTTAAGGGTAATGGGCCTTTTAGTATGTCTTTCATGCTCCAGAATTTTTTCCATGTTTTCGCTATTCTTCGTTCTATTTCTTCGATGTTATTTGTTGATTTGAAAGAAACTTGTTTTCCTAGGTAAATATATTCTTGTACATACTCGAGCTGGATATCTTTTATAAATAGGTTCCTATGTTCGCTGTTTGTCATAGCTTGTGTTTTTTGTAGGTTCATTTCAAGTCCTTTTCTTTTACTCGCAGTGTGTAGAGTCGTCAGCATATATTGAAGAGTAGGAGCCTCTTCTGCAAGTAAAACAATGTCATCTGCGAAGGCTAAGTATGTTAGGTTTTTATTATTTATCTTTATTCCTTCGCTATTCCAGGAGAGTTCTCTCATAATCGAATGTAAAACTGTGATAAATAGAGTCGTTGAAAGTGGATCTCCCTGTCGCACTCCTCTTCCTATTTTGATCAATTTGCCGGTCTTTTCCAACTTAACTCTACTTCTGCAATCAGCATAAATGTTTTTTATGATTTTTATGTAGGTTTCGTCGACTTTTGCCTGTTCTAAGGCGGTCCAGATAGCCGTGTGTTCTATTGTGTCAAAAGCTTTTTGAAAATCTATAAAGGCTAAGTAAAGAGGTTTTCGAAACTCTTGGTACTTTTCTATTATCTGTTCTAGGGTATGGATATGATCTATTGTACTGAAACTCCTACGAAACCCGGCTTGCTCGATGTACAGGAACTCTTCCACTCTTGGAGTCAGTCTCTGCTGTAAGCCTTGTGAGAAGATTTTGTAGAGGCTTGACATGAGGCTTATTGGGCGGTAATTTGCAATGTCTGTAGGATCTCCTTTCTTGTACAATATAACGATGTCTGACTCTAGCCATTGTCTTGGAATAGATTTTTCTTTTAATATTTTATTGAAAAGTATGGCTAATGGGACCAAAAGTGTTTGGCTTGATGCTTTTAGTATATCATTAGATATTCCGTCTGCTCCCGGGCTTTTTCGTGTCTTCAGTTTGCTCAGTAGTTGTTCAATTTCTTTTTCGTCAAAGTTCGTAGTCGTTGGGTCATCTGAATTGGTTAAGATCGTACTTGTTTGTTGTTCTGTTAACGTGCTTTTGGTCATGTATAGTGATTCGTAGAAACCAGTTGCTGCTTCAAGAATATCGCTTCTAGTATTTTTATAGGATTGTCCTTTTTTTAGTTTGGGAATCCAGTGTTTTTGGGTGTTCAGTTCCTTTTGTGCTCTTTTAAGACTTCCAGAAGAATTCAGATGTCTCTCTATTACTCCTGCTCTGTAGGTATTGTAGTCAGCTTTAATTTGTTTGTTCGTTGTCTTGTATAATAAACTTAGTTCGTGTTTTTCTTCTCTAGACAGTGGCTTTTTGTTTTGTAGGTCATGCCTTTTTTGAATAAGTGTTTTAGATGTTTCCGATAATATTTCCTTTCTCTTTTGGTGGTGGTTATTTTTTGGAATGCTTTTCAGGATAATTTTTTCTATCTTATCATAGTAGGTCTATGTGTTTTCTTTGTCAATTTGCAGTGTTTCTTTTAGTTTTTGTCCTAGATTTTCAATAAAAACCATTTTTTCTTGCTCTGTCTCTAGCACCCTGGGAACTGATGAGCAGTACCTTGATCTTTTTTTTTTCAGGTTTTTCATTATCAGTTTACCTCTGACTAGTCGGTGGTCGGAAGGATATTTTATATTAAGTACTTCAATATTGGTGAACGATTGGCCTGTTGTTGAAATAATATAGTCTATTTCATTTTTTACTGTCTTGTCCGGTGAGAGCCATGTCCATCTTTGTTTTGTTTTTTTGTAAAAAAATGTACTCGGTATATAGAGTCCGTTTTCCATGACAAATTCTATCAGCTTTTGACCTCTCTTGTTTCGTGGAGCTGTACCGAAAGCTCCGAATAGTCCAGTTTTTGTTTCTTCTTTACTCGGTTTTCCAATCTTTGCGTTAAAGTCGCCCATAATGATCTTTTTTTTTTCTGAGACATCTAGAGCCTTGCTGAGTTGGTTGTAAAATACTTCTATCTCTTCCTCGCTTGCATCTGAAGTCGGTGCATGTATTTCAATGAAAGAATGTATTTCTTGATCGAATTCTAGGTTTAAAATTGCAATCCTGTCGGAAATTCCTCTGAAACTAACGAAGTTTGATAAGAACAATACTAAATAAAAATAAAAAAATCGGCCGGTATTTTGCCAAATAATGGTCCCTACGGAACCCTTCCAGCGCGATTGCGACTCGCACTTGGCCGATTTTATTGTAACGGTTCTTTTATTTTTACCTGGCGCGCGGCATCCAGTTTCCCCGTGAACACGGCTGGTGCGTTCCATCCGATCGTTATTTCATCATTCGTGATTGGAGTAGTGATTGGCCGATAACAGGCTTCGTCGGCCGACTAGGGGACTTAACTAGTTTGTTAGCAGAATTCGAAATATAGCTGAAATGTCGACTGTGTATAACTTTGGGTATATTTCTGCATGGACGACTGGGGTTACAGTTGTCTTTTTTAAACTTTCGCGATCACAACACATTATTAACATATGTACATATATGTCTTCCCGGGACCATGCTTGGTGCAATCCAAGCGAAATGTCGGGAAATAATACAGGTAATTTACGCGATAAACACCCGGTTGTATGTATGTTAATAATGGGGTTACATTTTAAGCATAAATACTAACCATTGTATTGAATGCAAATTAGTTACCACTCTATATTTACTACCTAAATTAAAAAATACTTTGTAAATAGTAGTAGAGTAGTACTAGCTAAATAGTGAAGAATTAGAGTAGTAGCAGAGGAGTAATAGGAGTTAAGTAGTAGTTGTAAGTAGTCCTTTTTTAATGATTTTGAGCGGGTACGAAGTTCGCCGGGACAGCTCGTTGTTGATTTCATGTATTTATATATGTAATGCTGGACAAATCACACAGCATCATCTAGCCCCAAGCTAAGCAGAGCTTGTGTTATGGGTACTAGATGACTGATATACTTAATACATTATACTACATAGATAGATATTTTTATTATATATAGAAAAACACACAGAACACCCTGAACAAATATCTGCAGATCGTACAGACATTTGTCCCGAGGCGGGAATCGAACCCGCAACCCCTTGCGTCGCAGGCGGACCTTCGCCCGCTGCGCCACAGAGCTCGTCAAATATGTGCGGCACGTAGTTTGATAAACCTTACGTACGTAGCTTGCCATACAGTTTTTAACTAGCCCTGGAGGTAATGGCATCCATTCAGTGATTTTTTGTGAAAAGTCAATATTGTAAACCGAACACCACAAAACGGACACTGACTCAGCATTGTGTTGATTGTATAGCGAGCTAGGCAACCTACGCTGGTCCCATCAGCGCCATTTTCTGACATTACGGACATCTTGCCCATCATCATCATCATTTCAGCCGTAAAACGTCCACTACTGAACACAGGCCTCCCTCATGATCTCCATGAGGGGTAGTGGCCAGACTCTCCACGCTTGGCAGGCGGGTTGGCGAGCGCAGTACGGGATGTTGATACACGGTAAGACGCCGCTGCCCATCCTCCGGACTTATCCCTTATCAGGCTCTTGAAAAATATCTATTTATATAGTATAATGTGTTAAGTATATCAGTCATCTATGCCTGTACGATCTGCAGTACCCATAACACACGCTCTGCTTAGTTTGGGGTTAGATAGATAGATAAAAAATGATGCACACCTTAAAACATACAAATACAAAATATAAAACACTGATCATAAAGTGACAATAGGCGGTCTTATCGGTAAAGATGATGCTGTGTGAATAAATAAATAATTCTGGACAATTCACTAAGCATCACCTAGCCCACTAGCTAGTTCTGGGTATTTCAGATCGTACAGACATTTGCCCCGAGGCGGGAATCGATCCCGCAACCACTTGCGTCACAGGCGGACCTTCCCACGCTGCGCCACAGAGGTCAATTGTCCAGCATTATTTATTTATTATCTACACAGTCGAAATCAGGAACCTGTTACTTTTGTGCCACATTAACTACTACGTTCTGTCTCAATCAAAGTTCAATGTTTGAACTTTGATTGAGCTGGAACACCCTTGTACCAATCGACGGTTCTCAAGGGATTATCCGACATTTGCTAATTTTAGCGATTGTCTAGAAGATCAACGCCCTTTAAAATCGAAATAGAAATACCTAGACCATATAAAAAATATATAAATATTTGTTTATTAAGTTTCAACCGTGAACAAAATGAATTGCTTACATTAGTTTAGTTGTTCTTAAAACATTTAATCGTATGAGGTACATTCTTTAATAGAATAGCTAGAAAACGTTCTTGAAGCTTTCGATGGGAAGACTCGATGTACATTTGAAAGATAGGCCCTTGGTGGTATCGCTATGTTGCCTCTCCCAACAACTTGGATGCAATGAGCATAAAGTATTATAAGTGTATCCGTGTATCAACATCCCGTACTGGGAGACCCTGGATATCTTCATCACCCGCCTCGCGGAGAACATGTTCCGGCGAAGCGATGCCTCATCTCACAAACACCTACAAGACCTAGCGCCAAGGTACGACCGCTTACCACACACAAGACCATACGCCCGGGAGCTGCTGCCCAGTGATGTAGACACAGACAGCGACACCTCAGACACCGAACCCGAGACCGATCCAGTCGAGCACTGACACACGGCCTAGTTAGGCCAACCTAAAGACCCCTTAGTCGTAACTAAGGGCGGACCAAGAGGACTGCAGAAAGGGGCAAACGCCCGAAACTGCTTCGCCCACGTGAGAAGAAGACCCGGAGCTGATCCCGTACTGCGCTTGGCAACCCGACAAACGTGGAAAGTAAACAATCCCTTGACGATCTTGGGGCTCCATGAGGGAGGCCTAGGCATGTCAAGCATTGGACATGGACATCTTGATGATCATGATGATACTTACGGCTTTAACATCTGTTGGAAATGTGTCTGCGAAGTTTGGACAGCTATCAATACCCCAAAGTTTTACTGAAATTTTAGCAAACATTTACGGATGTTAATTAGCTGAAATTGCGACACTTAGTCTTGAAATAAACAGGCGCTTACATCGACTGAACCCTCAATTTATTATAAAGTATGTTATTATTATAATGTAGGTAGAAATATTAAATCTAATTTCGAAGTTTGTTTTGCCGAGGAAAGCCAAGGAAGAGTACCAGAAGCAATATTTGTAAAACTATAAATGTTAGAGGTCATTCATGGTTTTATAAATATTGCCCTTTTAGTCTTCAGATATATAGCTAGTGCATTAACTACAGTCAACCGATGCAAATAGGTGAAATAGGTAGTAATCTATAGATTAAGTACTTGACAAAATTTTCATTTTTATTCCGTTATGTAGATTAACGAAAATACGTGTCCAATTTATTGTTACTTTATTAAAAGTACTTTATTACTTTATTTTAAGTACTTTATTAAAAGTACTTTATGCAACAGTTTTCTAGGATTAATAGTCTCTTCGCAAATCCGGTGACGGACGGACAGATAGACAGGCAGACAGAGCGAAATTATATATAGCCCATAGTATTTACAGGCATCCCTTTGTAAACGCCACGTAGTCCGCAGGCTGACTACGTATCTCGCGACAGGTTTGCAACAGGCGTATATCTCGCGATCATCGCTGTAAAACATATTTTTTTTTGCTTTTATATACCACAAAATTGAAAATTGACAGCAATTGACGCGAGATTTTCGGCTGTTTCAGTTGATCACGAGATATGCGCCTGTTGCAAAACTATCGCGAGATACGTAATCACCCTGCCGGTCCTGCCCTGTTCCTTGCCAGAAATGTACTCCTTGCTTCCTGTCTATTCGAGTTACGGACTTCAACTTTTAAGTCGATTTTCTTTTCCTAGAAGCTTACCTTTTCTCTTTGGTTTCTATTTTTCAAGCAGAACGCGAGAACAGTCAATGACCAAAGCTATTTTTCGATGAAAGCAGAGAAACAGTTATTTGATACAGTTTACGTCGATTACGGAAGAAAAATGAAGGAACCTTTTGTTTGTTTTAAGAGTTTTTCTTGGGTGCATGGTTTCTTGACAATACGACTGAGACAAAGAAAATATAATAATAGGCTCATTGTTTTCCCAATGTACCTAGAGTGAAATTTAACCATTGCGGCGCAGGTGAAGTAAGTCACCAATATATATAAAATTCTTCCGTTAATGACTGAGTGACAACGCACAGCCTAAACCACTGGACCTAGAGACTTGAAATTTGGCACACATATACCTTGAGTATCCTAGAGGTGCACTAAGAAGGGATTTTTTAATATTCCCACGGGAAAGGGAACTACGCGGGTGAAACTGCGGGGTGCGGCTAGTATTATATAGGTACTTTATAAAATACTATTGCGGTCCAACTTGGTTTTTACGGATTCCAAAATAAGAAGGAGGCACTTAAGTCGTCTGTATGTTTTTATAATGAATGTTACCTCAGAATTCCGTTGTTTATGGAACGATTTGGGAAATACTTTTTGAGTTTGAATACACAATTTAGATTTTATTTGATAAACAATTAAGTATTATGTACTGGAGGCAAACACTTATCATCATTAAAGCCTATAAACGACCACTACTAAACACAGGCCTCCCTCATGGATCTCCAAGAGGGGTCGTTGCCATACTCACCACGCTTGGCAGGTGGATTAGAGAGCGCAGTATGGGATGTATCAACATCCCATGCGTATTTCCGTGTATCAACATGCCCAATTTCCGGAGGTATCCCTTAGCAGGCTCTTACTGCATCCACGGGCATGAGAGGAGGGGTAACATTCTGCTGCCGGCACCTCACGGCAAAAATACCTAATACTACGGTCCATTATAATACATACCTTACATCTCACATGCATAGAAAATAAACTTATCTGTTAGCAGGTAATGTCTGTGACATGTGACGAAGGTATGTGCCGACCGGCAGTCATCCGCGATAACGCCGGAACAGCACATTCTTCGATCGGAATTCTTCCTTTATCTAAAGAATATCTGTTGGAACACGCACCACAAAATATTTAAAATCTCTGTGACGCGACTCCAACAGCCCGACCTGCACCAACTAGTTGGTTTATCTCTCCTGTAACCACTCAGTTGCTTCTCATAATATGTGGTGACGTCACGTAATTTTTTTCCGTTCTTTTATGCACTAGTTTCTTTTGATACTTAATAGATCTTGACAGTTTCAGTAAATATTTTGTTGTATATTCTCATCCTTTTTTTATACAAAATTATTATTAAGAAACCTGTTGAAAATTATTCTAGGATTTATTTAAGTATATTCATATTCTCTCTTACCTAACAAATCAACGAGAAAAGATCATTTTTAAGAAGAATAGCGCTACCGCCGCCGCACTGTCCGTGGAAACGGGTATAAAAGTTTTTCAATTCTTAGTATTAATTAAAAAAATACACAATTCGATTCTTAACATTCTAAGCTACAATAAAGTATATTTAGGTTCTTTCTAAGTGATCTAATTCACGAGAAAAACATATTTTGTTTGCGACAATTCGTCAAGCAACGCGCGGCAACTCCGTGGAGCCCAAAGTCTGTCGAAAAAATGCCGAGGCATTCGGCAGACGTGCCCTGTGGCACTTCAGACAGGCAGTCTTCTAGATACTTCTAGAGTGACGCAAGAGTCAAAATTCTAATAAAGCTACAACACTTCCCACACTAAGCATAAAACTTAAAAAAGCTGCACAGCTAACGGCACGAAACTTGATCTCTGAGTCACTCCAAGTTTTAATTGATCAATTTAACTTGAGCTAGAGCTGAATAGTAGGGGTGTCAGCGGCGATAGTTCCGTTCAGTGTTTTAAGACGTTTCACGCTTTTGATTTGAGTTTGTAAGGAATATTCTGGAATGTCTTACTAACTTTAAAGTCTTTATCCATAACTGTCTGTGTAACGAGCAAACCTTCTACACCGTGAAGGAGACTTTGCGTATTAATTTAGCGATTGTAGGTTTCTACCATGAGGTGCCGACAGTGTGGCACCGCCTCTCGATGCCTTAAGATGTGTTGCGCTAGCTTTTGCCTGGAGCTCCGCTATAAGGAAGACAAAATCTGACTTAATTCATCATCATTTCAGCCGTAACGTCCACTATTGAACACAGGCCTCACTCATAAACTCCATGAGGGGGTAGTTGCCATACTCTCCACGCTTGGCAGGCGTGTTGGCGCACGCAATGCATCGTTTACCAACATGGTAAACGATATATGCTGCTGCCCATCTTCCGGAGGTGTCCCTTAGTAGGCTCTTACTGCATCCACGGGCATGAGAGGAGGGGTAACAATCTACTGCCGGCACCCCACGGCAGACTTACTTTTGTTCACGTAAAAATGATTTATCTATTTTTAGCCTTATTGTACTACCCCAGGGCAAAGGTCCTTCCGGTTTTGTTATTAGCCGTATTAATAAGGCTGGCAGAATTACATTACATTGGATTACTCCCTTATTATATTAGTGGTACCATATGTTCCGTTCATGGAATCTGAATTAGACACGAGTGTGTTTGTTTCTTTATTTTACTAAATGACGAGACAAGCCTAAGGCCCATCTGATGTTAAGCGGTAACTTCTACATATTACAACTCTACATATTTAACGTATACGATAATACACCGACCGAAATAAATAAAAATACACAGTTCTGCAGCATCGGTTGGGTTGAGCTCAATTATTCTGATTTCCTTTCCTTCGGCACAGCGAAAGAAAATTAAATAACAATTTACCGGACAAAAATGTGTTAAATTAAAAATTCATTTTTCCAGTTGCAAGGGAAGTAAATGCTCGCTTTTTTATTTCGTTAAATAAATTTATAGTTCAAGATAAAATTATGACGTAGCAGTAGGAAGCAGTAGGAAAATAATTAAGGTAAGTATTTTGATACCAACTGTATTTTAGTTAATAGGGAAATTGCATAAACTGGTCTTAGTAACTGAGACTGGTGAGAAATTTAAAGTGAGAGACTTGACTGGAGAGATTCAAACGAGAACTTCTCTCAGAGGAACGAGATAGATAAAATAAATAATAAAAATAATGTTTGAAGATTGTAGGTAAACGTTCTGATTACTTCATAACATTTATTAAGAGACTAGCAGTCCCGGCAAACCTTGTACCGCCCTGAAAATACTAACTACGACTTTGACTACTACTCTTCGTAAGGAAACCCGCAGCTTGGTCAGCTTCAGACGTATTGACCAGTTCTTTCCTCTGACTAATAGTCGAATAAGCTGGGGGATGGTATCGGTGCTGGGCAAGCCTAATCCATCTAACAATGTCCCAGGCACTGCAGAGTCCTGAACAGCATTATTACCAGTGGCTGCAGCTGTATCATCGTCATGTCAGCCGTAAAACGTCCACTACTGAACACAGGCCTCCCTCATATATCTCCATGAGAGGTAGTTGATATACCACGCTTGGCAGGCGGGTTGGCGAGCGCAGAATGAGATGTTGATACACGGAAAGACGCTGCTTCCCATCTTCCGGAGGTATCTCATAGCAGACTCTTACTGCATCCACGAGTATGAGAGGAGGGGTAATATTCTTCTGCCGGCATCCCACGGCAAGCAGCTGTATAAATCATCTATATAAGATGTAAAGGTCTTACTACTTTGAGTTTGATATAGCTTTTTGTAAAACCATTCGCAAGGCTATTAGGTTTATTGTTCCAAAAAAAGGCATAAAAAGGCGTGGTATCGTCGGATACAAATCCAACGATACCACGACCTTACGTTGTGTCACCAAAGGAGTCTAAGATGACCCTGAAATACATAGATGACAGAGACAACCCTACACCTGTTTCTACACTTTCATCTCCACATATCCCAAGACAGATATAATGATAAGAGACCTATTATACAAGGTTAATGTTCATCTACGTGACTACTGAATCGGGGTAAGTGACAATTAGCAGCCCAGCGGGGACAAGGCCCGAACCTCACGTGCTATTTAGCTTGGTCTGAGAAGTCTATGGGTGTCCGCGCGTGATCGGCGTCCATTGACAGCCTATAAATTGGTCTTGCACACATCGAGATAAGATGCCTTAATAAAAGGCAGAAATGTTTCATGGTTCTTAATAAGCTAAGGGCGGCGGTGCCAAGAAACTCACTGAAGCTGATGATCAGCCAATCTGCAAGGCAAGCGGACTTTTTTCTTAATAGGGTAAGGTCGCCGTGGGGTGCCGGCAATAGAATGTTACCCCTCCTCTCATACCCATGGATGCAGTAAGAGCCTGCTAAGGGATACCTCCGGAAGATGGGCAGCAGCGTCTTTCCGTTTATCAACATCCCGTACTGCGCTCGCCAACCCGCCTGCCAAGGGTGGTGAGTATGGCAACTACCCCTCATGGAGATCCATAAGGGAGGCTTGTGTTCAGTAGTGGACGTTTTACGGCTGAAATGATGATTGCACACGTGCGAAGCCGGGGCGTGTCGCTAGTATTTCAATAAATAAACAACCAAAATACCTAAGAAAAGTTAACATACCTGGTATAAAATGACTAATATTTTTCTCTACCTTACAAATACTAAATTGAAAACCTCTTTCAGTTTCGCTCCAGGCGGAACTTAATCACAACACGAGGCATATTGTGAAATAACTTATGCCTTTGAGGTTACTTGCATGACACCTCTATTAAAAACTGTAGGTTGTACCTTATTCTGCATATTTCACAAATCAACATCTAGTTCAAAGCAAAATTGGAACGTCATCATCTCAACTGTAGGACTGCTATCCAAGTCCACTGCTGGACATAATGCCTCTCTCATGGATCTCCAAGGTGCTAAGGGAGTTGTTGCCATACTCGCCTTGCTTGGCAGGCGGGTTGGCGAGCGCAGGGCAGGATGTTCATACACGGAAGACGCTGCTGACATTCTTCCGGAGGTATCCCTTTGCAGATTCTTACTGCATCCACAGGCAAGAGCAATATTATTATTATTATTATTTTTCAGCCGTTATTATCCCACTGCAGGGCAAAGGCCTCCCTTCCCTTCTTCCACTCAAGAGCAATACCTGAAGTAAAAAACAACTTTTCAGCAAGTTTAAACTGTGACTGCTTAGTTTATAATTCAGAATTTTTAGACTTTTGCTTTAATTTTGCTTTAACGTTTGTTGTCACTTATGACATTTAGGTATTAAAAGTCGGCTAATTGCGAGTCAGATTTGCGCAACAAGGGTTCCGTACCATTATTTAATCAAAATCACGTGTGTTGTATGGAACTCCCCTTAAATGTCATCATTTCAGCCGTAAAACGTCCACTACTGAACTAAGGCCTCCCTCATGGATCTCCATGAGGGGTAGTTGCCATACTCACCACGCTTGGCAGACGGGTTGGCGAGCGCAGTACGGGATCTTGATATACGGAAAGACGCTTCTTCCGGACGTGTCCCTTAGCAGGCTCTTACTGCATCCACGGGTAGGAGAGGATGGGTAACATTCTACTGCCGGCACCCCACGGCACCCTTAAATGTATTTTATTCTATTTTTAGTACTATTCAGAAACCTGAATCCACCTAAACTTTGCAATGGCACGCGTTTGCTGGTAAAATCACTAAAAACTTTCATAACAGAATGCACAAAAAATTAAAAATATATTTTAAAAAAAATCACACCAATATACTATGGAGAATTTTTATTTTTTTTGTTATCGCGGCAACAAAATACATCATTACTAAAAAAATCAACTGTCTCAAATATCACGGTTCATGAGATACAGCCTGGTGACCGACAGACATGGAGACATACAGACAGACAGACAGACACACAGAAAGACAGACAGATAGACAGACAGACATCGTCTTAGTATCGTCACGTTTTTAGGGTACGGAACCTGAAAAATCACACCAGTACTTCGGAGATTTTTTAGTTTCAATAACCATCTGTGGTCTTTTTCATCATTTTCACTTCGCCAAATTCATCTTCTGAATGCAAATGCTTGAAGTTTAGCTAAATATGCCACAATTGTTAAATGTTTATCTACAACTTTTAAGGAGTTCCCTTGATTCCTCAAGGATCCCATTATCAGAACTTGATTTTAAAAAAGGACCTAATTGAAACTACCAGTGCCAATGGGAAAAAACGGAGTTCGGAGGTAACAAAGACTAAAAATAATACAGACGACTTGAGAACCTACTCCTTTTTTGAAGTCGGTTAAAAGTCGGTTAAAATACAGTGGACTTAAGTTTAATTCTAAGTAACACTACTTCACCTTCTCGCAGAAATTTCATAATTAATTTTAAAACATTTCCTAGCATCTGTGGGAGGTGGTTTTCTTGTGCAGAGATAGGCGACCACACTTTCTGCATTTGTGCATTTCTGGTGATTTTATTGGAACGTATTTAGATGACTGATTAATTATTATAGATAGATAGATAGATAAACTCTTTATTGTGAAATACAGACAGTAACAACAAAAATAACTAAAATTAACTTAATCTACAAAAACAACAATATTATTAGATTATTAGACTGATCAATAGACAAAATCAATCATTTGTATTTTTATACTTAGGTTTTTACACTTAGGTAGTTTATTTGTTATAAGGTTTTTAAGAGCCTATCAATAAATCAAGTAAATATAAAAACAACTCTTAAGGTTCTAGAACACACAACATCTAGTTATGGATTTATGCGTACCTATACCAAGCGGTGGCTGGTGAAAAATAGACAAGAGTTGCGAGAAGGAGAGGAATAGTCACAGTTGGAGGAGGCCTTTGTCCAAATGGGCAAACAGACAAAAGCAACAAAATCATAAATATACTTTAATATAATATTAAATTAAAAGTCTCAATAAAGCTATACTAATAATAATAATAATTTGTTATTATTATTATAAACAAAATACTAATCTCTACGTTCCATTTCCCTAATGTTGGTGATTCACAAATATCAAATAAAACAGCTCCCAATTTATATTCGATTCCATTTTTGACATTTGAAGTGAACTTCAATAAATATTTTCTACAAATAAATAATGAAAAGTTACTTCAATAGCAGAAGAGCCATCGAGTGAATTCAATTTATTTACCTAATAACTAGTTGTGTGAGACATTGAGCAAAATTGAATCATGTTGTAGTTATCTAAAATACTGACTACCAATGAAACTTCTTTTGACAGCTGTGTTGTGATTACATTTTTAGGGTTCCGAACAAAAATGATGACAAGGAAGCATAAGGCTGCGTTTCCACCAGAGATTTACGAGATAGATGTGCCTTACGGTGTTGTGAAGATGTGAAAAAATGTTAGTGTTTCACAGTTTTAGTTGTAGTTGTCACAGAGCACAATAAAAAAAATATAAAAAATGTATCAAAAAAAATTCTATCAAGTACAGAGACAATATCAGTCACAGATAAACACATTTAACAGTAAAAATACAATATGATTTTATGGTAGGTATATAAAATTTACAATATTATTATGCGGCCAATTATTAAAATTTTATGTAATTACATTAATTTTTCATGTAACACACGATAATTTTCATTTCTATAGGGTAAAGTTTATTTCATCCGAGGCCTAGAACGACGGCCCGCTATGTAAGTAGAATTTTTTTTGTAAGTCTAATAAGTTTTTTTTATTGTTTTACTAAACGAATAAACTATTATAAAGTTTTTCAAAGGTAAGAGGTAAGTTGTTCCAGCATTTCGTGGCAGCATATCTAAAACTACCACGAAATGCAGCCGTTCTATGCCTCGGACGTATAAGTTGGATAGAAAAACACATATGGAAACAAAATAATTCCAAATAATCATCGAACATACCGCGGAATACATTAAACTGAAAACTCAAATAATATCTGTTAATTCTTTCAATATTTTAAATTTAGTTAATTACTTATTATTTACCCGTCTCGGCCCACCGCTGGGCAAAAGTCTCCCTCAAATCCAATCATATAAAAGACCAGTCTTAATCTCTACAAAAAAAAGTCCACCTGTTCTCTTTTCTTTAACACCTCTTGTTATTAAATTTGTTCGAATCGAATTGTAACTGTCAAAAGTGTCGTCATATATGTAGAAGCGCTTATAATTCATCGAAGTATTTGTTAATTAAATGCATTTAATTTTTCATCGAGTTGTGAGCTTCAATAAACCCAAAGTTATCATTTTTATTAGTGTTGCCTGCCATACGACATTTTTGCCACTAAATTACCAATTACTTATGAACAAGCTTAATGCCTATGTGACGTGACGTTGAGTAGTAACCCTTTCTTCAACCAAACCATTATTCTGTAACAAGCTTTTGATCTGTATTATTTTTTTGATTTGTTGATAGAAATTTGCTGTATTTCTTTTATTATGGAATTTCATTGTAGAAGCGTGTACTGCCCTCTGAAGGATACATTGACCCTACGCAGCCTAATTAGTGTGCAAAGCTTATAATTACTTTACACGTTTTTAATTGTAAAATACAGGGCTATTATTACGTCGAAGGTTATTCTGATAAGATTATAGTTTCAAGAAAATCATCATTCATGGGCCGTGGGGTGCCGGCAGTAGAATGTTATCCCTCCTCTCCTAACCGTAGATGCAGTAGAGCCTGCTAAGGGACACCTCCGGAAGATGGGCAGCAGCATCTTTCCGTATATCAACATCCCGTACTGCGCTCACCAATCCAAGCGTGGTGAGTATGGCAACTACCCCTCATGGAGATCCATGAAGGAGGCCTTAGTTCAGTAGTGGACGTTTTACGGCTGAAATGATGATGATGATCATTCATGGCATTAAATGCGTGGGCCCGGCACATCATTGTGTGATGATGAAAATCTCAATCAATGTTAGGCTTGCGAGTAATCCATGACCTCCTCGCAGTGAGACGGAATCAAACGTTTTTTTTTATATGACTAAATGACGAGACAAGCCCAAGACCCACCTGATGTTAAGCGGCAACCTCTACCTATTAAAACTTCAAGACCGTGGTGATCACGTTCACTTAGCACGTGACCAACGCTGTACCAGCATTGCGCCCGTCACTCTGAGATATTACGTAATTTCACCGGCCCCCGTACGCTTCAAACCGAAACACAGCAATAACATTACTGCTTGGCGGCAGAAATAGGTATGGTGGTAGTACTTCCCCCGGTGAACTTTTCACAAAAGTTCTACTAGGTACTCTGAAAAGAAGACACAAGAAAATTGTTAAATGATGACTAAGTAATGATAATAAGCAGATTTTATTTTTTTTACTTATTATCTACATAAATAAGTAGATAATAAGTAAAAAAATTAAAATCTGATCATGAACTCGGGATCATTTCCACATCACACCATCCAGTAAAATTATAAATAAAAATATAAAAAATACGAATTCCTAAATTTTTCCTCCTAAAACTACTTGTTTTCATGGGCTATATATAATACACCCTGTAGAATAAATATTATATTTAATTTAAATCTATCGTATTATTGAACCTGATTTCATGTTCAAATATATTAATATTCATTAAGGACTTGTCAATGTTATGCAATGTAACTGAATGGTTAAATAAATAAATGAAATGAAATAAAAAATAGATATAACTAATACAATAAAAAAAAATTATATATTGTATCTTCGGAAAAACAAAAGCATGGTGTCACTATCAAGCATTAAATGAACTACGACCAGTGAACAGAATAAGTCTGTTCCAGGCTCCCCGGGCCATTGTTAGTGTTAATGCAGAGCTTGCGACCGTGCACGAGACAATAGGGACGCGCGCCCACCGTATAAACACGACTTTTGCTACGTTATTACAAAGAGCCCTAGGGCGCCGGCAGTAGAATGTTGCCCCTCCTATCTTGCCCGTGGATACAGTAAGAATCTGCTAAAGGATACCTCTGGAAGATGGGCACCAGCGTCTATCCGTGTATTAACAAACCGTGCTGAGCTCGCCAAACTGCTTTTCAAGCGTGGCGAGTAAGGCAACAACCCCTCATGATCAGTATGTATCCCCATGAGGGAGGCCGTTCTCTAGCAGTGGATATCGTACGGCTGAGACGGCGATAACGAAGAGAGCGTATTCCAGATAAAAAATCTCTACATGGTGTATTCATCATTATCATATCAGCCGTAGGAAGGCCAAAGGCCAAAGGCCTCCCTCATTGATCTCCAGGTACTGCGGTTGGAAGCGGCCTGCATCCAACGCCGTCCTGCGGTTCTTACCAAGTCGTCTGCCCATCTTGTAGGTGGACATCCTACGCTGGGCTTGCCGGTCCGTGGCCTCCATTCGAGAACTTTACGGCCCCATCGGCCACCTGTTCTGCTCGCTATAATGGCCTGCCTATTGCTAATCCGTCTGGTTATATCAGTGATCCGAGTTCTTCTACGTATCTCCTCATTTCTGATTCGATCCCATAGAGAAACCCCGAGCATAGCCCTCTCCATAGATACAGGGTACCTGAGTACTAACCCAAAAGAAGGGGTTGGGTTTATCCCATGAATACAAGTAGTTTTGGAAAGTAAAAAATTCGCCAAATCGTGGGTAATGTTTTATATTAAATAAAAATAAAATAAATAAATAATGCTGGACAAATCACACAGCATCATCTGCCCCAAGCTAAGCAGAGCTTGTGTTATGGGTACTAGATGACTGATATACTTAATACATTATACCACATAGATATATATTTTTATTATATATAGAAAAACACCCAGAACACCCTGAACAAATATCTGCAGATCATACAGACATTTGTCCCGAGGCGGGAATCGAACCCGCAACCCCTTGCGTCGCAGGCGGACCTTATTACATTTTACTAGCTGATGTGATGACATGATCCTAATTTATAAATTTTGTACATTTTTATAAGATTTTTTGGAAAAAAACACTGCAGTGGTTTTTTGTATTTTAATATGGCAAGACTTCGTAAAAGACAATGACTCTGTCAAAAATCAGCTGGCGTTTAGGTTGTCGTTATAGTATTTGTATAATCAGCTGTTAAAGCAAAAACTTTCGTGGTCTTTCCTTGAATGAAAAATCACCGATTCCTGGAAGTCGTTAAACTTGTTTCTTGGGGTGGTAAATATCCCCTTTCGGGTTAGTACATACATTAGTTTGTTAACATTATGCGTCGGCTTCGAATTGTTCTTTTTTTGAATATAGCCGACTAAGCTGGGAGGATTACATATTTACTTACACACAAACATTTAAATCTTTGATTACACGCATCATCATCATCACCACCGTCATCTCAGCCCTAGGACGTCTATTGGACATAGGCTTCCCACATAAATCTCGAGCACTAATCATGAGGGGGTTGTTGCCATACTCACCACGCTTGGCAGGCGGGTCTGAAAGCGCAGTACAGGATGTTGATCGGTGCTGCCCATCTTCCGGAGGTATCCCTTGGCAGATTCTGCATACACTTGCAAAAGAGGAGAGGTAACTTTCTACTGCCGGCACCCCACGGCAGGTAATATAGCTAATGGAAAGCCTAAATTCGTCTAACAATGTTCCAGCATTCCGTACCGCATAAAAAACTAAAGTTGTTCCACCAAAAACAGTAAAAAACACAGAATGTAATTTAAATTTGGAACAAGTTACGGTGGAGTTAATACAGAATATAAACAACGCTGATCACACTGGCACTCCGGATCTCCTGTTATGTTATAGTCTCCTAGTATATTTGTTCAGCCGTGGAGATTAGAATGTTGCCCCACATCTCTTGCATGCAGTTGGAATCTGCTAAGGGATACCTCCGGCAGCTCTTTCCGTGTATCAACAACCATACTGCGCTCGCCAACACGCCTGCCAAGCGTGGTAAGTATGGCAATCTGTTCTGCCGTGGGGTGCTGGCATTAGAATGTTGCCCCTCGTCTCTTGCATTCAGTTAGAATCTGCCAAAAGACACCTCTGGGATTGGGTAATAGCGTCTTACCGTGTATCAACAACCCATACTGTGCTCGCCAATCCACCTGCCAAGCGTAGTGAGTATGGCAACAATCCCTTATGATCAGTACCTTGTTCTAAATTCATGTACTAATACAGAATATAAGCAACGCTGATCACGCGGGCACACCAGATATCCTGTTATGTTATAGTCTCCCAGTACATTTGTTGTTGTTTGTGTGCCGTGGGGTACCGGCAGAAGAATGTTGCCCTTTCTTTCTTGCAGGGACAAAAGAGGCATCCACGGGGATACAGTCAGAATCAGTCTTTCCGTGTATCAACGTCCCGTGCAGTGCTCGTCAACCAGCCCGCCAAGCGTGGTGAGTATGGCAACTAGTTCTCATGCAGATTCATGAGGGAGGCCTGTGTTCAGTATTGGACGTTTTACGGCTGAAATGGTGATGATGATGATATTTTCCCTTAAAATCATATAATTTAAATATCTAGAGTTATAGCGAAATTAACATTCTCGTGCAATAAAATAATTACAGCGGTGCGGCCGTACGTCTATTCGAGATTTAGTTTTTATTTATATTTTCACTTTAAATCGACTTCAAAAAAAAAGGAGGAGGTTTTCATTCAGAAAGTATGAAATGGTGGAGTGGAACTAATTAAGTCAAAGTCAAGGTCAATAAGTGTTTATTCAATAGAGCAAAACGCTACTTAGAATAGTTTACAAAAAAAAAAAACACATACGAAGACCTCAGATGGTTATCAAAACTCTTCAATATTACAAAATTCACGAGTGACATCGAAAAATTTTCTAAATCTAAGGACTAGATCTAAATCTAGAACTAAGCTACGGAACCCTTGTCGGGTAGGGTGGTTATTTTTAGTTACTCACAGAAGTCGGCTATTTTGCTGATAAATTACAGATATATAAATAAATAAACAAATAATGCTGGACAAATCACACAGCAACATCTAGCCCCAAGGTAAGCAGAGCTTGTGTTATGGGTACTAGATGACTGATATACTTAAAACATTATACTACATAGATAGATATTTTTATAATATTATAAAAAAACACCCAGAACATCCTGAACAAATAACTGCAGATCGTAAAGACATTTGTCCCGAGGCGGGAATCGAACCCGCAACCCCTGCGTCGCAGGCGGACCTTCGCCCGCTGCGCCACAGAGGTCGTCTAGCAACATATCAGAAGTGGATGTGTAGTAGGAACAGGATCTTGGGTTCTTAAGCAGGTTTTTTACCAATAGATATTAATGATGAAATATGGGTACAGATTTTTTAATATGTTGGGGTTTTCTCCTCGTTGAGGGATACTCCAGTTATAGTTAAGTTGTAGGTAATAATATAGTTTACACCAAACCACTTGTTATAGTTTTAGATTTATTAAACACGTTAGATTAGGTAAGTTTAATAATCTGAGCCGCACGTAATGTTAAGTATGTATTTACATACTATTACACTAGTACGCCGATGTGCTGGCTATTTAGCCAGCACATCGGCGCGTGGCGAAGGTTTCGTTACGACTGTTAAAGACAGTTTACTGATCCATAAAGTAAAACTGCTGTATGAGCGATATTGGCTCGTACATACTCCCGAGGGAAGAAGAAAGTACTTAGTTAATGCGTACTCAGATCACTAAACGTAAAAAGCAACTACAACAATAAGCAGAGTTAAAAGTTAAGTTATAATTAGGTAAGAATATTAATGTAATAAGGATATTAATGTAATAAATATCATAATCTAAATCCTGATCTAACTGTTGGTGCCGGCTGAGGGATGTTCTTTAAATGTCCGCCTCTTATTGTAGCGTACGGTGCAATTTCCTCAAGTTCTATCTCTTCTGTTCTCTCTCGAGTCTTTGTAGAGGTTTTAGTACTCGTAGTACGGGCCTTTTTCTTTGTACAGTTTGTACACGCAGTAAGGTGTTGTCCATATCGCCATACTATGATTGTGACTACAATTCCTCCCACCAGCAAAGTGCTTATCGTGTAGTTACTTATGTCGTGGACTGATAAGTCGTTAGGCAGGCTCTCTCGTCCTTTCTGTTGAATTATCTGGTTGTCTAATGATCTATGTTCATCAGATAAATCCAGTTGTGGCAGTACGATATTTGTCACTTTAGACGTTCCCTTCATATCGTTCGGTGAATCGATTTTGGGAATTTCTAATGAAATACCTTCTTTAGTTTTACTGCTAAAAACGTTGTGTGAATAAATTGTAGAGTCTTTGTGCTGTATCACACAATCCTGACCTAGGGCAAGCAATCCCGCCGTCGTAAGCATTGTTGTTGTTACTTGATTCTTGCATACTATACGGGTCGGGCACTCTGTTATGCAGTTATAGAGCCATATGTTAGGTCTCTGTAATTTTATCCATTGGTCAGAGCATTGGTGCTTAATCCAATCACAGGTGATGTTTTGACATGTTGACTCATTATTTTAGCTTCACAGGATGCCGTTGGTCCATGTAAGTTGCTTATCGGCGTGTAGGTGTGGCAGATGTAGTTGTCCGCCTCCATCGTAGTACATAGTTGAAGATCTGAATCTTCGATCTGTATGTAGGAATTCTTTACGAAGTTTACTCCTATGTACTTGGTTGATGTTGCAATAACCTGGCATTGTTTATGCGCTTGCTGTATAGGTATAGGTATATTGCGATAAAGTGAATATTCGTCGTCGCTTAATAGCGGTATGTGCAATTCGAACAGTAGGTATTTCTCGGTTAGCCGGGCTTTAACATAAATAAGTTTATATATACTTCTTATGTCTTTGCTGTTTTTGATAGGCAATGTTAATCTTGTAGATAATAAGCCGGCGATGTCGTTTAACTGCTCCGATAATTGTTGCGGTGTAAACAGTTCCATGTCGAAATTTCCTCTGTATATGTCGGTTAGTGCATTTAGAAGCATTTGTTGATTGCGTCTCAGCACTGAGAGCAGCAGGCTGGCTGTCAGTGCACCGGCATTGACATCGTTCATAGTTTTCATAATCTGAAATCGGTTTTCTAACGTAGCCATATCCTCTCTTGTTTCATTCATATATAGTTGTATCGTGTTTAGCTGTGTCTTAACGAAGTCTTCGTTTTTCTCTAAAATGTTGTTTTGTGCCTCGACAATGAGCGTCTGATTTTTTATTAATTCCAATAAATAGCGCTCGTTTGCTTGAATCTTGTGTATGTCCTGCGTGTATTTTTCAGCAAAGTCGTTATCAAGTACACCAAATAGTGTGCGTGCCATGTTTCCTATGCCATTGACGTAGCCACGGCGTCTTCTTTGTTGATGTTGAGACAATAACAGTTTATTATATTCATTTAGTTGATTCATTTCGAAGTTGAGTTGCTTTATTGTACCGTGGCATTGCTGACCAGGCATCGTAGCACAAATCTGTGTTAAATGATTGATGAATTCCTCGACCTTATTTGTACTTTGCCAAAATGTTGTCAGGTTGAAATAGACTAGCAGTTTCCATTCGTCATGTATTAGTTGAATGTTTCCAACAGGGTCAAAGTAGATCGGGATGTTATCAGTTAGCTTCGATATCTTAAAGTTTTGAACGGGAGTAGCAATTCCGCAGGATAGTGTTGAAAACAGAACAAGAAGTGTCATAAACAGACTGTAAACGATTTTCTTGGTTTTCCGTATAGTCTTCCGGTCAGGTCTTCCGTATGAAGTGTTGTTGTCGTTGTCAGTTTTGAGAGTGATTCTCTGTGAGTCAGCTTCCTCGCCAGCCTCGTTGATAGGGAGCGGAGCTATCTTAGTTATAGGCCTCTTTAGTTCGCCGTTTTTAGTCTTGAGCGTGACCACTCTAACTAAGTTGTCGCTACCCGGGTGCAACTCTATCACCCGGCCCATAGCCCACTTGCCTGGAGGTAGGTTACTTTCCTTCACGAGTACAAGTTGTCCCTTTTGTATGTTTTCTCTCCTTTGCTGCCACTTGTTTCTGTTCTGCAGTAAATGGAGATATTCTTTTGACCAGCGATCCCAATAGTGCCGGCGTAAGAGCTCAATAAGTTTCCAGTTGTTTCTGATGTCTATGGATTTCATGTCTTCGGGTTCATTTGTTGGTAAAGAAAGCGTCGGACTCCCCGTTAGAAAATGGCCAGGCGTAAGATAATCCAGGTCTTCCACATCTTCGGATACCGGACTCAATGGTCTGCTGTTCATGCACGCTTCAATCTGGGTAAGGAGCGTAGAAAATTGTTCGTAAGTTAATTTTTGTTGCCCGATTACCCGTTTTAGATGATTCTTCATAGATCGTACGGCGGCTTCCCACAAACCTCCTGCTGATGGCCAGGATGGAGCGTTAAAGTGCCACTCAATTTGAAGATCATTTATTTCGTTGAAGAACTCTGAAGAAAGCATCGTTTTATATTGTTGGAATTCTGTGTGTAATTCTTTCGCAGCTCCGACGAAATTGGTTCCGTTGTCGGAATAAATATGTTTTGGTGTACCCCTTCTAGCACACATTCGTTTCAGTGCTGCGATGAATGTCTGTGTGGACAAGTCAGAGACAAGTTCGATGTGTACTGCTTTAGTACACATACATATGAAGATGGCTATATAGCCTTTGCAGGTCTTGATTCCGCGACCTTTGTTTATTTTCACATCCACGTGACCTGTGAAGTCAACGCCAGTATGGGAAAACGGTCTTGATGGTGTGATCCTTTCCTTTGGAAGGTTGCCCATTAGCTGCTCAGTTTGAGTTGTGGTGTAACGGCGGCATCGGACGCATCGTCGAAGCGTTTTCTTGACGACTCGATTACCGCTGATAATCCAATAGTTGTTTCTAGTGTAAGCTAACGTTAGTCTAGCCCCACCATGTAGAGTTCGCTGATGCGCCTTTTCAATAATTAATTCAGTCAATCGCCCCTCCGCTGGGATAAGGATGGGGTGCTTGATCTCCTTTGGTAGATGTGAATGTGTTAGACGCCCTCCGACTCGTAGAAATCCATCCGAGTCAAGATATGGATTTAATTTCAAAATATTGCTCTTGTTGGGAAGTTTTCCGCTATCTCTTAATGATTTTATTTCCTTTTCAAAGCAATATTCTTGTACTGATGTTATAATCATGCCGGTTGCGTTATTTATTTCATTCGAGTTCAATTCATTGCACTTACTCGAGCACATTTTGTGTTGTGATGCGTTTGCAAAACGTATGACCCAGGCAAGAATTCTCGTAATGCGATCTAGGTCACTGTGCCGTTCAAGTAATGAGAAAATTAGTTCGTTTTTGTTCGGCATGGGTTCCGTCGTGAAACAGTTTTTAACTAAGCCCTCATTTGTAATGTAAGTTTCAGATGACAGGACTTGTTCGTTTTGTTTCTTGAGCCAATGAGGTCCTTCCCACCACAAAGAAAAGTTGACAAGTTTTGATGGCGAAAGTCCTCTTGTTGCACAATCGGCGGGGTTTTCGTTACTCTTTACGTAACCCCATTTTGTTGCAGGAACGATGTTCGTTATTTCTTTCACTCGGTTAGTTACGTATTTTTCATATTTGTTTGGCTTTCCTTGCAGCCATGCTAAGACCACCTTAGAGTCTGTCCAACAGGATACTTTTAGGTTGTAATCTGTCAAAACTTTAGTTATTTTTTCTAGGAGCTTGGCTAGCAAAACTGCGGCACATAGTTCCAGCTTCGGGATCGTTAGTTTGTTTTTGATCGGTGCCACCTTAGTTTTTGCAGCAAGTAGGGTGATGACGTACGCGCCTATCGGTGACGTAGTCCGGCTGTAAATGACACATCCGTACGCTTGTTCGCTCGCGTCACAGAAAGCTTGTAATTCGATGGATTCATTGTTTTCGTTACGTATCCATCTGGGCAAACTGATGTTGTTTATGTTTGATAAATCAGCTTTAATTTTTGTCCATGCGCTAGCTATATCACGAGGTACAGATTGATCCCATCCAATGTTCTGATAAGCATCTCTCCATAGTTTTTGGAAGATAAGCTTAGTTTGAATTGTCATCGGAGCTAGCCATCCCAGTGGATCGTAAATCTTGCTGATTTCCGACAGCAGTCTGCGTTTTGTATAAATTTCTTCTTCAGTGATGCTTGGCGTTTCGCTTTTGAAATAAAACGTGTCGCTTACGCCGTTCCATGCGAGTCCTAGTGTCTTACTGAACTCTTGTTGTTTGAAGTTGAAGTTTGTTTGGCTCTTTTCTTTCTCGTGTAGTTCCTTGAGAATAGATGGCTCGTTAGTGGCCCATTTTCGTAAAATGAAGCCACCCTTCTTTAGCAGCTCGTAGAGTTCCTTTTGTAGTTGTGTTGTTGTTTCGATGCTATGGTGACCCGAAATGATGTCATCCATGTAACATTCATGACGAATTGTCTTTTGTGCTAAAGGGAAAGCGTTGCCTTCGTCTTGAGCTAGTTGTTGGAGTGTACGCATCGCAATGAATGGTGCAGCTTTGGTGCCATAGGTCAGCGTACAGAGTTGCATCTCCTTGAGTGGTTCCCTTGCGGACTCCCTCCAGATGATTTTCTGGAGACATTGTTGACTTTGATGGATTATAAGCTGCCGGAACATTTTTTCAATATCAGCCGTTAGCACGTATTTGTAGACTCTCCATTTAATGATGAGAGATAAAATATCCTTCTGTAAATTAGGCCCCTTTTCCATCAAGTCGTTTAAGCTGTAGCCTGAGTCTGTTTTCATAGATGCATTAAAAACAGCTCGGAGTTTAGTTGATGTTGAGCTATCTCGTAAGACGCCGTGGTGAGGTAGGTAAACCTGTACTTTGCTTTCGGGCTTCGTCACAGGTTTCATGTGACCTAACTCGATGTACTCTCGAATAAACTTTTTATATAGTTGAGCAAAGTGTTCTTGTCTCGCCATTTTCTTTTCTAAACGAAGAAATTGAGCGATAGCTTGAGGCTTTGAATTGCCAAGGTTTGTTTCATAACCTTCTTGCATTGGCATTTTCACTACGTATCGCCCGCTGCTGAGTCTTTCTGTTGTTTGTGTATAAAATGTTTCACAATATTTGTCAGTTGTAGAAGATTCGGGTTCCGTTGGGACCTCTTCCACTTCCCAAAACCTTGACAGGTTATCTAGTTCCGTTAGAGTTACTAGACAGTTAAATTGCTTAGTAGCACCGCACAATATCCAACCCAGCTTGGTTTGTTGTGCTACCGGCGAGTTGTTATTATGTTTTAAAACTCCGTCCATAATGACATCAGAGTATATATCTGCTCCCAACAGAAGATCAATGGGCCCAGATATGTTGAAGTTCGGATCAGCTAGCTTAATGTTATTCAGATGTGTCCAGTTCTCCGTGTTAATTGTTGAGTTAGGCAGATTGCTAATTAGTTTTCGCATTACTAATGCTTCAGTTTGGAATTGATAATCCGAGTGTATAGATTTACATTCTAATTTGATCATTCCTTTGCTAGTACCCATTATAGTGCCGACCCCCGAGACAGAAGCGTTCATCTTATTGCGGGGTAGGTTCAGTCGTTGAGCTGCATTTTCTGTGATCAAGGTCACTTGGGAGCCTTGATCCAGTAATGCTCGTAGGATGACGTAGTCTCCTTCTTTGTTTCTGACATTCAGTTGAAGAGTTGTCAAAAGTATCTCTTGATCACCATTGATGTGGTTGGATGAGCGCTCAGCCGCTGTTGAGGTGGATGGCCGTGGTTTTTGGGTTTTAAAATTAACATCATGTAGAAGCGAATGATGATTATAATGACATACTTGGCATCGCTTCGTTGAAGTACACTTATTTTCGCCGTGACTGTAAAGGCAATTTTTGCATAAATGTAAATTCCTTGTCACTTCAATTCGCTTAGCGACATTCATGTCAATAAATGTAGGACACAGCCTCAGTACGTGTTCTTTTTTGCAGAGAGGACAGTTCCGCAATGTGGAATGGTAGGTTTTTGCCCATTTATTAGCGTTATTAGAGTTCGTTGATTTATGCCCGTTATAATTTTTCTGATTGTTTGAATAGTTTTGTTTTTGATCACCCTTTTTGGTACGGGCTGTTTCCAATGTCATGAACTTCAACTCCAGGAACTCCATAAATTCCTCTAAGTCTGGTAGCTCCCGCGAATGCTTCATGTTTTGAATATAGTCACCGTAGGTGGCATCATCTAGTTTTGATGATAATAGATGAACGATAAGCGGTCCCCATATAGGGATATTTATTCCCATGTTCTCCAGTGCATTTAAACACTCTTTCGTGGTGTCATGCAGCTTCATCAGGTTAGATGAATCCGGTTTATCGATAATTGATTGATTGAGAAGGGTATCTATATATGAGGTGAATAGAAGTCGCTTGTTGTCAAAGCGATGCTGAATGATATCCAGGCATGCATCATAGTTCTCGGAACTAACGGGAAGGTGTTTTATCAAACGCTCCGCTTCAGCCTTCAATTTCGATTTAAGAAACTTCATCTTCTGAGTTTTGTTCAGCGTTGGATTGTTATGGATCATCTCAAAGAATAAGTCTCTAAAAGGGACCCAGTTATTGTAGGCTCCGTTGAACTCCGGTAATTCCATCCGTGGGGTTGTTTTTTCATAGTGAGATGTTTCAAACATTTTTCTGTTTAGATTTTCCTTGAGGTCATCGTAGATGTGTTCCCAGTATTCGTACTTTTCTTCATACTCCTTATCACTTCCTTGTAATAAGTAGCTGAGTTCCCAATGGATCTTGTCAATAGATGCCCACTTTGTTTGTATGATGTTTAAGTGATCTTGTAGTTGCCACTTTTCTTTCGTTTCATATGGATTTATTTTGGATACTGCACGTTCCAAAGCGTTAAAGTTAAACATTTGATTACGATAGAGCACTGATATTTGCTTATCCGTATCTTCTACCGTAGGCTGGTTTACTTTAGACGTACCAAATTTTGGTGTACCATGAATTTCTGGCACTTTCAGCTTCGATACTTCCGAAGATCCAGGCACAGTCTTTAATAACTCGCTTTGTAATTGAGTCATAGATTCCATTGTTTCGTCGAACATGGTTCTTGTTATTTGATAAATATGTTCTTTGTAGTAGTCATGGTCGGCTTTCGCTAACTCATACTTTTTCAGGATCTCGTGATTTGAGATAAACTCGTCCCAGTGGGATCGCAAGGCTTCAATACGCTTTTTGAGGTAGTCTAGCGATTTTCTACTCAATGGATCCTTTTTATAGTTGGATTGAAGAGATTTGATTCTCTCGTAAGAATTTTGTTGCTTGTTAATAAGTTCAAGAAAGTAATTTTCTTCCGCCATTGTTAACAGCTAGTGGTTGGTTTTTGTGTACTCACAGTAGGTTCACAGTTAAGTTGATTAGTAGCAGTAGACGTTATCTCCGCACGTATTTTAATAGTTCAGTAGTAACAGCAGAAGACGTTATCTCCGCTGCGCTAGCTCGTTGTGCAATTTTCTGTCGTTCAGTGTAGCTTTCCCGCTTTACGCTATTTGCACCTTCTCAATGCTGCTGGTGAGACCCGCTGGTGGGAGGCCAACAGCACCGAATTGCTAACGTAACCGAAAAACACCACACAAAACACTTTCCAAAAATAATTGCTTCTTCTTGTCGAAGGCTCGAAGGACCAAAAGGATGTTGGGGTTTTCTCCTCGTTGAGGGATACTCCAGTTATAGTTAAGTTGTAGGTAATAATATAGTTTACACCAAACCACTTGTTATAGTTTTAGATTTATTAAACACGTTAGATTAGGTAAGTTTAATAATCTGAGCCGCACGTAATGTTAAGTATGTATTTACATACTATTACACTAGTACGCCGATGTGCTGGCTATTTAGCCAGCACATCGGCGCGTGGCGAAGGTTTCGTTACGACTGTTAAAGACAGTTTACTGATCCATAAAGTAAAACTGCTGTATGAGCGATATTGGCTCGTACATAATACGACCTGTTAAAACGTCTAAAACGTTTATCTGACACGCTCTTGGAAATTGCGCTGCCGTTATCTCTACTGTAGACACTTGACCCCGTATGTGTCTTGCCCTCAGTTTTAAAGGTCACCTCGAGCTCGAAGTAAGACCATAACACACAAAGTGTCTCTTAAATCTAAATATTTGCATTTTATCTCCTGCCCTAACAACCCACAAAATTGTTCTGGCCTATTTTAATGGCCTCCATTTTAAACTCACTTAACCCTTTCAAAATTTATACAAAGACCGCATTTGACGAAATTATCTCTTCAATAGAATAAGGAAGTTTTTTAAGGCGGTTCGCACACGCCGCATGTTGCGTGAATGCGTCTTCTAACGTTGCTTGTTGGTCTCCGTTTGTATAGAAAACACGCACAGTCTAACACATCGAAAATGCATCTACACGCGTTCATGCAGATTACGCGCTTAAGCGCGGAGAAACATGCACCCACGCGCGTAGGTGCACGACACGCAACACGCAGCGTGGTGCGTGTCAGTGTGATAACCGCCTAAGGGCCATTTTTGACGTATCTATGTATAAAGTGGGACTGGGCTGGTCACGTCTCTCGTATGCCACGTGAGCTGTGGGCCAAGGCAATGGTAAAGTAAAAAAATATTTTGCAGACGTATAAAGTGATACAATTGGTTATGTATTCATAGGCTTCTTAGTTAATAACTGCGTTTCAAGATATTCCAACAATCTGCGAAATCAATTATGTCTAACTTATCAAGAGAAAATCCGCGGCAAAAAAGAAAGAAGCTGCTGCTCATTTTCCGGAGGTATCCCTTAGCAGGCTCTTACTGTATCCACGGTTATGAGTTGCGGGGTAACATTCTACTGCCGGCACCCCACGGCATACATGGATATACATTGTACATAATTATATTATTCAAGGGTGTATCATTCGAATATTATATGAAAGCTCTAAAACGTACTAAGGTCATGCGAAGTGATTTCCACATAATTATTTAGCGGACTCAAAAGTCGATGATCAAACAATATAATCCAATTTAGAGCTTTTCTTCCAATCAGATTGGAAAATTCTTCAAATTTCAATTCTTCTTCATCACGATAAACGAAATCTTTTTCCTTGTTTACATTTTTCCGTCATTTTTGCTGATTAAAGGGTCCTTTCATTTTGCTCCTTATTTTAACGTTGAGATCATGTTTCAGTTTGTTTAGTCGAGTGTAACTATTTTTTAGATTTTATCATTCCTTAGTAAGATGGCTGGGCTTTGAATCCTGCCGGATAAAATCATAAAAAAGTAAGGTTAATACATGATTAATAAAGATTATCGAATAATAAATATATAAATCAAGTGTCAATCTTATGATGATTTTCTTGAAAAATAAAACGTAAAGGAAGAACCTTCAACGTTTACGTGAGTAATCCCCATATTTTGAATGAGTATAAGTATGTCATCATCATCATCATATCAGCCGTTGAACGTCCACTGCTGGATAAAGGCCTCCCTCATTGATCTCCAAGTACTGCGGTTGAAAGCGGCCTGCGTCCAACGTACAACTAAGTAGTCTTCCCATTTTGTAGGTGGACGTCTTACGCTGCGCTTCGCCGGTCCGTGGCCTCCAGCCCACTAATATTATAAAGCCGAAAGTTTGTTTGGATGAAGGTTTGTTACCTCTTTACGCAAAAACTAGGCTACGGATTGAGCTGAAACTTTGCACTCGTATTGACGTTGACCAGGATTAACACATAGGCTACTTTTTATTTGGGTACAACGCATGCGAAGCGGCGAGCAGAAGCTAGTTAGATATAAGTATGTACCTGTACCTAGTCCAATCATAAAACGTATAAAAAATGTATATCGAATAATAAGTCTGCTAAACATGAAACGCAATATATCCTATAAAATATTCCGTTTAAATATCTAATACACATTCTATAGTCAGAGTGGAAACGCCGCTCGTTTTCGTAAAATCGACGAACTAAACATTTTATCCTCCGCACCTTTTGCATAACAATTTACCGAATGTCAAATACAATAAAAGCCGTCGAAAGGGTCGATTTTCCATTCAGGAGTCACTTTAGCTACATTTATTCCTCCATTATGTAAAAACGTTCATACAATATTGAATTATAGTACCCATTTACCTGTCCGAAGGCATTTGCTAGGACGGCGGTCGGGATTAAAGTATCCGAGTATCCGAATTTTAAGAAATTCGGATATATCCAGGCTTTCGTGGGCTAAGCCCCTGATTGGGCGACCTTTGGCCCGGTTAGCGATGAAAACGGATAATCCGGCTTAAGACGCTTCCGTGAGCAACAGTGGCGAGCCCTCATCGTATTCCATTAATTTGGGATACAAAGCTTTCGCTATTGTTATAACACTTGAAAGTAATACGTGAATATTTTTGTAGTTTTAAATGCCAAAACGAGTTGCCGTGGGGTGCCGGCAGTAGTATGTTACCTTTTTCATGCCCGTGGATGCAGTAAGAGCCTGCTAAGGGATACTTTATTGCAACTATTACTACTTACATTGCAAGCAATAGTTGTTATTTAAAATGTGTTTTTAGTTTAATAAGTGTTCTCTTTTGTGTATACGTCTGTCTTTCGGTCTTCAACCTTTTTGGTTGGCAGGTGGATAACGCCTACGTCATTATTGCCTCTATTTTAAAGTTCTACATTAGTAAATTTATCGAATACCATAGCGAGACTGTTCCCAACTTGCCTATTGCCAACAAAAGACTATAAATGCCTCGTACCAAAATGCAATAGTGTCATCGCCTGGAGATACTATAATTACTTGGCTCCCCATTTGTATAACTCACTACTGAAGAAAACTTCAATAAAAGGGTTTACCATTCACAAAATTAAGATCGCCATTGCGGTCTGGCTTGACTAACTTAACTATGATCAAGCAGAGAGACTATTGCTAAGACTGCAATAATAAGTTTAAACTATGTACATGGTTACATTTTGTTATATACATATATATATATATATATATCGTCGCTGAATAGGCAAAACTACTAAAGCGCCATTTTGGTCAAAATTAGTTTTATAATAGGTTCGACTACATTTTTTTTTCTCTATCTATTAGTCCGGGTCTCGTGGCGATTAAAGCATTTTTTTGGGCGCTTTAGCATCAAAAAATAGGCGAACATCTCGAATAATTCCTACGAATATTTACTAATGTGTCCCTTATTTTGGCACATTTTTAATAATTGTCGGTTTAGTATTTCACTCGCAGCAACTAGCTGTATAAAGCTTTATTAGTAATTTTGGAAAACATACTTTTGATAGCCGATGGCCTTTAAACAACTTTCGCTTAAAGCAGTTTTGTTATCACACATCTTTTAGTCAATTAAGATTAAGGAAAAACCACAAGATGTGGTACTTTAGTAGTTTTTACAAATTGAAATCTTGCATAATCAAGTTTATAGGTAATTTACAAACATATAGATTCCCTATCGGATAATGAAGAATTTTACTGCAGTTTAAGTACTTCTTGGCAAGGATCTACCGATTCAATAAGTGCATTATCAGAAAATTCAAAAAATAATTCGGACAATAATAAAAATGGAAAAAAAACTACAAAAAAGGCAAATCTGAAGAATAAGAATAACGCTGAGAAAGACAATTGCCAAAAGAGAAGCTGAATTTATTTTTGCCATAAGTCTGTTTGAAATATTTTATCTCTTAGTAAATTTCGCTTACGAATATCTTTTTTTTTAATTTGTAAGTATTTTCTTTGTAAGAGGACGTTATGATAGTTAACTTTTTAGTATTTAGTGACTCCTTACCGCGAACTTAATGTGGAGATTAGCAATTTTCCTTTGCTGAGTTTTTTTTGGGACTTAGAATATTTATCCTAAAGCGACAGGTAACTCTAGTAATAGTTAAAATAAGAACAATATAATATATCCATTTAGTAGATAAAATAAAACCATGATATGTTTCCTTTTACAGCATTTACTTTCACGCAAAAGAAAAAAAAGTTATGACAGGTTAATCACAAAAAAAACTTTAAATTGATTTTTCTCAAAATAGCCCTTAGGCACGTTAGTAGTTTAGCCTATTCAGCGACGATATATAACTACACATTAACCTTACCTATATACTCACGCACACACAACTGCTGCAATTTTACTTCTCTTCTATATTTTGTTTTTTTATAGTTGTTTTTTTTTTTTTTTTTTATTTATTTATTTTAGGTCGCTTTTTAACATCTAGGGTCATTAGCGACCTCATTATACAGTGGAATATAATGGTACAGTAGGTTATAACTTAGATTAGTTTGTAAACATTAATCATTTTCAAAAAGGGTATTATTCGACTACATACATCTAGACTTAAACAATCTTTTAAATTATTAGGTATCTTGCATAAACTTTTTTCATTGTTAAATGCTGAGCATTCAGTTAAAAGATGGTAAACAGTCAAATCCTGTCCACACTTGCATTTGTTTTTATCAGATTTCGTTATTAAATGGATATGTGTCATGTTTGTGTGTCCAATACGTAATCTCGTGATAACTGCCTGATCTCTTCTGCAGGAAAACAACATGGGAGGTTTGTCGAAAATTGAATCTCTAACATTAATTAATTTTGTAGTGTTCTCTGTCTTCCAATAGTGGTCCCAATTAATTTTAATTAAATGTTTTATGTGTTTTTGTAATTCAGTTGTAGTTGATTTAACTATATCGCTTATATCATTTTCATTAGTTGCATTTTTAGCCTCGATGTCTGCTTTTTCGTTGCCTACTATTCCTTGATGACTTGGGATCCATATTATTTCAAATTTATAATTATTTTTCAGAAGATTTATCATTTTTTGTTTGATTTCTGTGATAAGTGGACTTATGTTTTTTGCATTTAACAATGCTGTCAGACATGATTTTGAATCTGTATATATTATATATTTTACTGAACTAGATTCATTGTGTATCAATTCCAAGGCATTAAGTATAGCTATTGCTTCACAACTAAAACTGGAGAAGAAGTCCCACAGTCTATATCGATAGCAATTATCACCAGACACTACTGAACATCCCGATCTTCCATTCATGACTGACCCATCTGTGTAGAATTTTATACAATTTGTATATCTGTTATTAATTTCATGAAACAAACATTTATATATGTAGACTTGTTCGGGGAAAGCGTTGAAGACTTTTTAAAAAACGCAAATATAATTAAAGGAGAATTATTTAATTAACGTCTTTACAAGTGGTGGTTACAAGCAAGAATGATCTCAAGTCTTATAATCTAACTTATCCTAAGAGGGCTACATTGCTACATCAGCGGAATGTCACCTACCGCAAGCCGGATGGCTTGTCGACACCGTGGGCGAGTTTCTATGAATTTAGTCTGTGTTTATATAATATAATATCTGTTATTCTGATTACATTGTAATGACTGCTTACTTTGTGGCTATGTGACTGTAGGTAATATAACTCCTCCCTCCGTAAGTTCGAGATTATCTGAGGGATGAGGATTATCTCGAATTTTACCCCTAATACAAAATGTCTTAACCTTATGCTTACATGCTAACAACAAAAGACAGATTAATACAATAATACAAAACATGATGCTTCCTATACTAATACTTCTATTTTCTAGGGCACTGAAGTTATCATTTTCACTAAAAATTTCACTTCCACTTTTCTGCAATAAGTAATTCAGGAACTGGACATTTGTAAGATCAATCTCGTTCAGATTAATAGGTCTCCTTGGTATCTCTGAAGTATTCGTCTGTAATTTGGGTAAGTTGATCACTGGAAACTTCTTGTAAAATACTTCATTTCCTTGATTTTGTCGTTTCTTTAGCTTGAAATCTTTAATCTTAACTTCGCAATCATTGTCTATAGTTAACAGGTATGTTCCATACACAGTTTCTTGTTTTATTTCATCTTCACAATACTTTGTAAGAAGCGTTTCAGTTTCCGCATAAATGATCCAATGGTTAGGCTGTATAGGGTTGACTTTTACTCCATCGATGGTAACAGGTACTGGATGACAACTCGAGATATTTGTGGAAAATTTCATCAAACTGGTGATACAATCGTCTTCGATTAGCAGTGACATCTCGTGCTCGTAGCACAGGTAACGGTTCTCATCAATTTCCCGGCATGACTGGGAGAGCGGCCTAGTTTTCAAACCTTTCACAAGGACATAAGGGTATTTGGGAAGGATGAAAGAGGTAAGACCACTGGATTTATCAAGGACAGGTAAGGGGATCAATCTATAGTAGTTAAAAACATCTTTCATAATTAAAGGTATGTGTAAAATAAATTTTATCTGATTTTGTTTCATGTACGCTTTTGTCTCTATACATTGCTCTATTTTAACTAAATTTTCGGTATTCACTGGGAAAGGTAATTTTTCTGACATCTCAATTTCCTTTAACAATACTAATAATTCTTCTGTATCCACTATTGAATGATGTAACAATTGAACTCTAGCAAGAGCTACGGCCGTTTCAATTTCATTTAATCTAACATAAAGCATTTGAAAGTTCTGTGAAAATATATTATAGAAATGAATTATTTTATTACTTACATGAAATAATTTAGATTCATTTAGATTGCGGTGGATATCTTGCATATTTGCCTCAATTTGAGCGAAAGTACTTTTAGTTGAATTAGCTATTTGCGTAAATGCACCCACCATTTCGGCAACAATCGTTAATTTATGTGACAGCGCATTTTGCTTAGTTTTTACTTGTTGAATTATTTTCTCATACATAACAGCATCATCGTTATCGAGATTACCGGTAATAGTCTTAATCAATGTACCAAGGGGGTTCAGTAAACCGCGTTTCACTCTTACTGATGGGATAAAGATCTCTTTTTATCAATAGTTTTATCCGTTAAATATTCATACAAAAATTTGGTTCTTCTAACATGTTCCTTGACCAACTGTTGAGTAAACTGTTTGTTAAAATCTACATAGAATGTGCTATTGGATTTAGTATGACCGAAAACTACTTCAAATGGGGTTAATCCTGTGGTAGAATGAATTGAATGATTGTATGACATTATAGCATAACACATGACAGAAGCCGCATCCGTTATTTTCTGTTCATATTTAGCAATGCGGTATATTTCAATCAAAGTTGAATGAAATCGTTCAACTATCCCCATAGAGTTGGGATTATGAGGAGTTCCTATATGGAGTTCGATTTTATAAAATGTTAACATTTCTTTCATGAGGGTGTTGTTAAATTCCGTGCCAGGATCAGAGCTGATTCTAGAAGGTGTCCCGTATAAAGAAAAGTATTTAATTAATGCTCTAACTGCTTCCGGAGTGGATTTCGTGGCGATCTCAAATGCTTGCCCTAATTTGCTGAAGGCATCTACTATGGTAAGGTAATGTTTTCCATCAATTGAGAATGTATCGATGAATAGTTCTTGAAACGGTCTTATTTGTGTTTGGGATAACTGTAACTCTGGTTTAAATGGTTTTCTGTCGTATTTCATTTTTTTACAGATCTCGCATGAATTAATAATGCTAGCTACTGTTTGATCCATGTTTTTCCAATAAAAATGACGTCTTAGATGTACTAATGTTTCTTTAATTCCTCTATGACTATTTTTTCCTACATGATATTTAAGTACAGTATCTCGCTGTTCCTGTTCGTTGTTTAGATAAACTACTCTCTTTGTGCATTGGTAGAACTTCACAGTTCCTTTTTGAAATAGCAATAAGGAAACTTCTGAAAACTGTTTTCGGTGTAATTCGTTTTCGAAATAAAAGAAATACTTTATTTTAGGCCTAATATACGACTTCAGAAATCTTTTGATTAGTTCCGTGTTATTTAAAGGTAAAAATACCTCCAAAAC
Organism: Pasiphila rectangulata; assembly: GCA_963082625.1. Taxonomy (NCBI): domain Eukaryota; kingdom Metazoa; phylum Arthropoda; class Insecta; order Lepidoptera; family Geometridae; genus Pasiphila; species Pasiphila rectangulata. The sequence continues at coordinate 3,152,564 of OY720244.1, read as the reverse complement.
CTTTTGTTTGTCCCTAGACAGATCTTTAACAGATAGTTCATCCCTGTTCCAGGTAAAAATCAATATTTGATTTGGCTTGGTGTCTATAGCCTCCTGTAATATAGGCATACCGTCGGTATCAAGATCACGGGCAGAATGTACTGTGCCAATACTGTTATTATCGCGTCCCTCCGATGCGGTTGCTGTACTACTACCTAATGATGGATATGAATAGGGTGATCGTGGTCTATCAATGATACCATTCTCCGAGCCAGAAGATATAGTTATTGGAGAAGGTGTTCTCTCTCGTGGTGTTGAGGCGCGGGATGTTTTTCTTTGGGTTTTCCCACCGACATTTACCTCCATTGAGTCATTGTCATTACCGCCTAATGCATTTACCCTAATTCTTGACAAGGCATCTGCGTTTAAATTTTGTTTTCCTTGTTTATGGATTATGTCGTAATCGAATTCGGCTAATCTTAATTTCCAACGCGTTAATTTGCTGTTGGGTTCTGTAATTGATTTGATCCAAGTAAGTGGTCTATGGTCAGTGTAAATAGTGAACTTCCTTCCATACAAATAAGGTCGGAAATGTTTTGTTGCCCAGACTATGGCAAGTAACTCTTTTTCTATTGTACTATAGCGGGTTTCGGCGTCATTTAATGTTCGACTGGCGTATGCCACCGGTTTATCACTACCAATAGGTCCCTGTGATAAAACAGCTCCTATAGCGTAGTTGGAAGCATCCGTCGTCAAAACGAATGGTTTGCTATAATCCGGAAATTGTAAAAGCGGTGCATTTGTCAAAAGCTCTTTGCACTTTTCAAACGCATCGATAAACTCTTTCTTTGTCGGATCTATTTTGTTTTTCTTTTTCAAGCTCGATGTTAATGGCTGTGTTAATTTAGCGAAATCTTTAATAAACTTCCTATAATATCCTACCAAACCTAGAAAACTTTTGATTTCGGTGGATGTTCGTGGTAAAGGAAAATCTAAGACTGCCTTTATTTTGTCATTATTAGGCATAAGGCCATTTTTTGAGATTGTGTGTCCAAGATATAGTACTTCCTTACGAAGGAATTCGCACTTATCTAAAGTGACCTTTAAATTGGTTTGCCTGAGTCGCTCGAATATCTTATGCAGTTTCTCTACATGTTCATCCAGACTAGATGAAAACACTATGATGTCATCAAGATAAACCAAGCAATGGATACCTTGAAGACCTCTCAGGATGTTATCCATGGCTCTCTGGAATGTTGCAGGTGCTGTTTTAAGGACAAAAGGCATTCTTTTGTACTCCCAATGACCTGTCTGCGTTGAAAATCCTGTTTTAGCTCTATCGACCTCATTTACTTCAATTTGGTGATAGCCGCTAGCCAGGTCTATCGTGCTAAAATATTGGGATTTTCCTATTTTATCAAAGAGATCGGTTATATTCGGCAACGGGTATTTATCGTCAATGGTAATCTCGTTCAGGCGTCGATAGTCGATAACCATTCTATATTTCTTTTCTCCTGATGCATCTGTCTTTTTAGGTACCAGATGGACCGGAGCGCTCCAAGGTGAGTGTGATTCTGTGATAACATTATCCGCTAATAGTTTGTCTACTTGTTTTTCTATTTCTTGGTTAATGATTGGTGGTTGTCTATAAGGTCGGATAAAAATCGGATCTTCGTTTGTGGTTCTAATGCTGTGTTTAACTTGATTTGTGAATGACAAGGGTATTTTATCGCAATAGAATATGTCTCGAAACTCGTGACATAGTTTAAAGATCTTATCATGTTCTTCCTTGTTTGTATGTTCTAACCTTAATTTCTTTAAATTATCTTTTAGCAAATAATCGCTTTTCACAAAATCATCTTTCATACAATTTACGAATGAATGTGAGGTAAATTCCGAGTCAAATTTAGTTACGTCGAATGGTTCCTGAAATGTCGCAATAAAATTTTCATTCGATGTGTTTTGAATGATTGTTTCAGCGAAATAATTTTCACATGAAACAAGGGCGGTAGGCATACGAACGCCATCGTCAAACTCTAAGAATTCTAATATTGCATCACCATGCTGTAAATTGGTTGGAATTTTTACTCTTGTTTCAGATCGTGGTGGTACGTCAATCTCATATGGTGGATTATATAAGATTGGAATCTGCGTGTTCCATGTCAACAACCGTTGGTTTCCCATGTCAATATTTGCTCCTAATTTCGCGAGGAGGTCTGATCCTATAAGACCATCATAACGACCATCTACATCATAAATGTAAAACTTATGAGGTAGTGTGCTTTTAAAGGTTTTGAGTAATGGTATAAATATCACTTCGTTATGAACGCTTTGAGCATGCGTACTCACTACAGTGAAAGGTTCGATGTACTTGAACTCACTGAAAAACTCATTAGCTTTCTCGGGGCTAATAAAAGATCTACTGCTTCCCGTGTCAATGAGGAATTTAGAATTAATTTCGGGAATACATATGTGTGGTAGTTTTAAAAGGCTATTGCAGTAATTTAAGTTAATTACCTCGTTGTCATCTTGGAGGCTGTTTCCTGAAAATCCTGCTGATAGGCAGCAGTTTCCTCATCAATGTTTTCAATGTTTTGGGGGTATTCTGTAGGGATTTCTGTGAATTGTTCTGACTCTACATCATTGAACATGAATCCTTGATCATAGTCAGTGTAATAATCCTGTTGTGCCTGTTCGTCAGTGTAGTAGAGATCGTTTGTCGTCATATTCTGACGTATAGGGGCTGTTCGCATAGTTACATCCGATTCCTGTAACCTAGGTTCTTGTACTTGTCGTTGATTAAATTTATAATTGTTATTTGCTTGGGGGTGGTTTGGAATACCAAACTTAAAGTTTTGTTGTTGGGGGATGCCAAATTTAAAGTTTTGTTGCTGGGGAATACCATATTTAAAGCCACCGTGTTGGAATGGGGCGCGTTGCGCGGGTGCTTGTCCGAAGTTACGATAGGGTTCATTTTGGGGCATACCAAAACGATAGCCGTGCGTGGGTGGTGCAAATCTCATTTGTTGCACAAAGTTTGGTCGGAATCCAGTGTTATTTTGCTGAGGGATCCCGAATTTTAAATTATTTTGGGGTCTGAAATTAGTGTTTAAGGAATTAAACATCGGCTTAAAACCTTGTGGTTGTGGCACTGAATTAAGTTTGACTTGATCCTGCGAATAAGGGGGTTGTGCATTTGACGATGTTTGTCTTAAAATTTTGCTTTTCATATCGTATTGGAACTTGAAGTTAACTTCTTCCGTAACAATACTCAAGGCATTTTCTAAAGATGAGCAACCCTTAAGTCGCACTATTATAATCATGTCTTCAGGTAAGTTATACAAAAACACATTAAGCGCAGTGTTGTTGTACACTATCATTTTTGCTGCTTTTACACCTTCGTCTGTAAGTCTGTTTACCTTAGCGAACAACGAACTTCTTACTCTTTGAACTCGTTGACAAAACTGTATGTATGATTCGTGTGTTTTTAATTTTAAATTCTCCAATTCAATAGCTATGCATTCTTCAGAACGCGGGTCACCGAAATGTTGGGTAAGCAGGTCTTTTAATTCCTCGTATGTGGAAATATTAGGGTGGTCGCTTAGTAGAGCAGCGGCTCTACCTGAGAGTCTACTCGATATGGCATGAAATAGGTAAACATTTTGGTTTATATTTCCTGCGATTTTACTGCCATTGTACACATATTCACATTTATCAATAAATAAATTTAAAAGGTTTTCTTCCCCTTCGTATTTAGGGATTAATGACAAGGTTTCCTTTGGGATACATTTGAATTCCGTCATTTTAATAATCTATCACTTAATTTAATTCTTAACTAATTGAATTACCAATTTTTGTGTAAAACAATACTATGAAATCTAACACTTAATTAATTGAATTACCGATTTATGTGTAAAACAATACCATTAAATCTAACGCTTAATTAATTGAATTACCGATTTATGTGTAAAACAATACTATTATATCTAATACAAATAAATCTACGCTTTAAGAAAATGCAAAAATATGTAGAGGTTGTACACATCAAACAAAATCAGATAAACGCAAATCTATAAGGCTCGACGATTTATGTTCGAGGGGGTAGGAAAGACACAGGAATATGAAAGACAGGAAGTGAAAGGTTTACTCACCAGCTGCTCGATCCCATGTCCTCCAGGTGAAACTACTTGTAATCACTCTGAATTCACGTGCTTTTCCCGGGGGAGTCGAATTTGTTTGGTTCGTATTCTCCGCGATCGCTGATTTTCGAGGAAAACGCGGAAAATATCCGATAGGCTGCGCCAGACTTGTTCGGGGAAAGCGTTGAAGACTTTTTAAAAAACGCAAATATAATTAAAGGAGAATTATTTAATTAACGTCTTTACAAGTGGTGGTTACAAGCAAGAATGATCTCAAGTCTTATAATCTAACTTATCCTAAGAGGGCTACATTGCTACATCAGCGGAATGTCACCTACCGCAAGCCGGATGGCTTGTCGACACCGTGGGCGAGTTTCTATGAATTTAGTCTGTGTTTATATAATATAATATCTGTTATTCTGATTACATTGTAATGACTGCTTACTTTGTGGCTATGTGACTGTAGGTAATATAACTATGTATTGTGGTGTATTGTCTTTTTGGTTATTAGCTAGTTCAAGGTTAATAGGGAATTCATGGTTTTCCCATGGACCACATGAAAATATTTTTTTTGAATAAATTGGTGGGATTTTAAAGTTCAACTCATTTAAATATTTGGCTGCTCTGATTCGCAAAGGTTGTGATAATTTAGGTTTAAATTCATATTCTGAATCGACAGCTGTAATTTTAGTATAGTAATTATAAGTAGGATTTTCAGGTTGAGACAATATATTTGTAGTATACCTAATCACAAGTTCCTTTCTTCTAAATTCTAATGGCATTTCTCCAGCTTCGGCTAATATACTTTTGATCGGGCTAGTTTTAAACGCACCAATACTAAGTCTCAGGGCTGTATTTTGGATGCTTTCTAAGGAGTTTGTGGTACGTATTTTTCCAGAATCATAAATAACAGAACCATAATCAATTTTTTGTCTTATTAATGCTTGATAGGCATTAATTAGGCACTCTCTGTCAGATCCCCAAGTTGTTGATGATAACACCTTTATGATGTTTAATCTTTTATAGCATTCTGATTTAAGTTTATTTATATGTATATTCCAAGACATTCTTTTATCAAATATTAATCCTAAAATTTTTAAATTATTTACCTCTTTTATATTGTGTTCATTTATTGTTAATTTTATGTTTCTGGTTTTATTTCTCTTATTAGTTAGTATTATAAATTCAGTTTTAGTTTTAGAAAATTTAAAGCCCGATTTTTTAGACCAATCTTGAAGATTATTCAGAGTGTTTTGAATTAACTTTAACGTAGGCTTCAATGATATACCATTACAAATGATTGTCAGATCATCGGCAAATAGAAACCCTTTTACTGGTTTTTTAATAAAAACATTATTAATAGCAATTAAAAAGAGGATTACACTAAGGACAGAGCCTTGAGGTAAACCATTTTCTATAGGGACAACGTCAGATAGTGTGTCGTTGATTCTCACTTTTATTGATCGGTCCGATAAGAAGTTTTTGATAAACGCTAGGGTATTTCCTTTTATCTCAATATTCTGTAATAAATTAAGGACTCTGTGTTTCCAGACCATTAACGTAAGCTTTCTCTATATCCAAGCCTACAATCACTGAATAATTATCGTTTGCAAAACTGTCAAGTACTTCACTTTCAATATTTATTAAATGATCTGTTGTAGATCGAAATTGACGAAATCCGTATTGAAAGGGTGAAAAATATTTATTTGATTCTATATACCATCTGATTCTTTTACTAATTATTTTTTCAAGTATTTTACAAAGATTACAAGTTAATGATATGGGCCTATAACTGGTTTGTAGACTTGATATTTTTCCTGGTTTTAATATTGGAATTACTAACGCTTCTCTCCAACTATCTGGAAATACCTGTTTTTGCCATATGTAATTATATAACTCAAGTAAATATTCTAGTCCACTAGTAGGTAAATGTTTTATTATAATGTTAGATATGTTATCTGGGCCAGGGCTAGAATTACCTATTTGGGAGAGAACCAGCAATAGTTCATGCATGTATATTTCTTTGTTGATTGGGTTGGAATTATCAGTTATATTAAAATTGGATTGAGTTTCCTGAAATATTTTATATTCAATAAAATGGTCATTATAATTGTTCGAGCAAGAATTAGTTGCAAAAGTGTTAGCTAATAGATTTGAAGTTTCAATAGGGTTAGATGTATATGTTCCATCAAGATTTTCGAGTATAATTTTATTGAATCTAATGTTGCGATGATTAAGTTTTTGAATCTTTTTCCATATTTCGCCAATAGGGGTTTTGTTGTTGATAGAAGACACCCATTTTTGCCAGTATGTTTTCCTACTTTCTTTAAGAAGTCTTCTATAGTATGCTCTTTTTTTCTTATATTCAATTTTATATATCGAATTCGGATCATTTCTGGCATACTTTTTAAATAGTTTTAAAGCTTTCTTTGTTTCCCTAATAGCATTTTTACACTCATCATTCCACCACGGTAAATTGTTTTTTCTTAAGGTACCAGATGTTTTAGGTATTGATTTGTTAGCCGCTTCAAGAATTACTCTTGTAAAATTAGTAACAATATCATTGATCGGCTCTTCAGAAAGACAATTTAAACGTGTTAAGCTTGAAATATATTGATTAACCTCTTCCCTAAATACTAACCAATCAGCTTTGTCAAACTTCCATTTTTTTGGTAATTTAATGTTGGTTGGTAGATCATTGGATATTTGGGATGTGATTGTAATTGGAAAATGGTCACTATCATATAAATCCTCTAAAGCATTCCATTCAAAATATGACGTTATATTTTGTGAAGCGAAAGATAAATCTATATTGCTTGTGCGACCAGTGTTGCTGTCAAAGGTTGGCCGGAGTTTAACAATAAAATACTGTCATGCTCATTAAGCCAATCAGCTATTATTTTACCTCTGGTATCACATTTTTCTGAACCCCAATAGAAATGGTGGCTATTAAAATCACCTAAAACTATAAAAGGTGTTGGAAGTTGGCTAATCAGATTATTTAAATCATTTATGTTAAGTGAATAACTGTTAGGAAGGTAAACATTGCATATGGTAATGGGTAATGGAAATTTAATTTTTATGGCTACTGCTTCTAGATTGGTATTTATTTGTATTTCTTCAGCAAATGCATGAGATTTAATAAATATAACTACTCCGCCACTAGCCCTAATACTATGTAATCGATTTTTATAGAAATGTTCGTATCCTGTCATAGAAGCGCAATAGTCAGCAGAGAAATTTGTTTCCTGTAAACAAATGCAAGTTGGGCCTAATCTATTAATCAATAATTTAATATTTTCTAATCTTTTAAAATAACCATTAACGTTCCATTGCAAGATATCCATACCTATACAATAACAAGAAACAAAATATAGTTATTTTAGTGGATGATGGATGCTGTGAAAATCTGCGAAGGGATACCGGAAAATAGGCAATATATCATATAAAAAACATACTGCGCTCGCCATCCCACTTTCCAAGCGTGGTAAGTTTGGCAACATACCCCTCATGATTGGTACTTGGAGACGCATGAGGGAGGCTTTTGTCCAGCTGTGGATGGACGATAGACGACCTACGGCTTAGATAAGGATAATGTGTTTTTTTTTCTAGGGATCTTAAATCAGCACAGTCGTGTGCTGATTCATCCTTCTAACATTTTAAAGCAGGTATAGTATGAACGGATTAAAATAAAACTGTTGTTTTATTAGGTTTTGAATAGAGGATTTTATCGCATACATTTTTTATTGTTTTTCCGATCATGACCAGGTGCAACCCGGTCGAAAAATAGTGGAAAAAAATAAAAATCGACTAAGTGAATAGAATAGAATAGAAAATATTTATTTGCAATAATGTACACATAATTATATTCAATGACAAAAAAAACAATATACAACAATACATTTGATTCTTCAATTAATTCCTTCATGCCGGTAATATGTTTTGGTAAAAAAAATTTACTCCTCTCTTCCAACTGCGTATTTTTTTGATAAAACGATTTTTTTAAATAAGTATTATAAATTGAACATTTGACCCTACATTTCTTAAAAATGGAAAAATATTCACAAAATCTTAATTGTTAATATTGTTTACATATTTGATCGCCGGTGAATTATAATATTTTATTATTATTATTTAATAGAAATAAGTTGATAAAACAAAAACAATATTTTCGCATAAAATTTTGGAGGATTTAAAAAGTTCTTTAAAGGTATCTTGTAATGTTTTTTTTTATTAGAACAATAACATAATTACTGGTTAATCCTAATGCGATGCTATTTGTACGAATATACACTTAACGAGCAATTTAGAAACATGTTGTATTATTATTACTAAAACAACAGTTTTTTAAAAACGAATAAGTTTCATTTTGACTCGAAAGTATTTAAATAAAATACAATCATCAGATAATGCGAGTAGTCAGTGTAAAATAAGGTTAGAAAAAAAAACGAGTATAATACCCATGATCCAACACTACTATTAATTAAGAACTAAAAATTTAATTATGGCTTATCTTGCTATACAAATATAAATAAAAAAAACACAAATGTTACCTTCAAACTGGTATTGAAAAAGCAATATCAAGTACGTTTTCGTTTTTTGTTAAACGTACTCACATTTAAAAGCATCCTACTTAGTTTCTCTTCAAACAAGAAAGAAATGAATTTCTAGAAACATCTTTTATTGACTTCGCAGACTCATTTTTCTCTAAAGTATTTCTTTGAGCAGGTGTAATTACGAAGTACGGAGTAATACTCTGAGTGCTTGAAACTATTACTGTAGATACTGTTCATTAAACCCCTGATTTTCCTGTAAATACGAATACAAATTTTGCCATAATCAACTTTATAGACATTTTGATAGAGATGAAAATCGGGTAAGCTTTGAATTATTCTCGGTCACGACTAGGGTGTGAAGAATGCTTTGCCTTCCACTATGAAATAAATTTTAAATGTCAACTATCTTTCGGTCGGACGATCTATTTAAGGGTCGTCTTTTTACCTAACTTTTACATTTATAGGGTTTGTAAATGCTTTTCAAAGCTTTCGTAGCACAATAAACGGAAAATCGTAAATACGTTTAATGATAACGTGTAAAAAGTTTCCTGAAGCGAACGAATTCAATTATGTGCCTTAATCGATTTAAATTTGTTTTTTTGAATTGACTTGTTCTTTATATAAACATTGACTTTGAATTTCGTGCCGTGGGGTGCCGGTGGCGGCAACCTTAATAAGTGATTCATCTGAATGAAATATCAATATGGCAACAACCCTCTCATGATTAGAGCTTGCACTAGCAGTGGACGAGGACAGTAGCAGTCCTACGACTGAGATCCCAGTATATTACAAATGATAATAAGCAGTGGGGTGCCGGCAGTAGAATGTTGCCTCTCCTCTCTAGCTGGTGGACGCAGTCAGAATCTGCGAAGGGATATGAAGGAAGATGGGCAGCAGCGTATTTTTGAGTATAAATATCCCGTACTGCGTTCGCCCATAATCCTGGAGATCTATGAGGGAGGACTATGACCAACAGTGGACGTAGGCAGCACTCCTACGGATGAGATTACGATTATGAGTCTTCATTATCATAATTTCAGCCGTAAAACTTCCACTGCTGAACACAGGCCTCCCTCATGGATCTCCATGAGGGACAGCTGCCGTGGAGTTATCCCTTAGCAGGCTCTTACTGCATCCACGGGCACGAGAGGAGGGCAACATTCTACTGTCGCCACCACACGGCAATGATGATAAGTAATACCAGAATATTACAAAATGAATGTTGTAACCTAATTGAAATAACTAACAAAACCTTCCTCCAGTCCCAAGTATCTACCATCTGTACCTAATGAGAAAGACATGGTGTCAAATTAAGCTCACTTTTGCAATTTTACCCCGAACCCAGCTGCGCCTGGGATTTTCATAATAACTTTATTTCGTTACCAATAAAAAAATAATTCAGTTTACGATTTTTATAAAGCTTTTGCGTCCCAAACTACTGCGGTCGCTGCAAAAATGTACTAACTTTTATGTTTGATGAAGTTATGCAACATTGTGACGAGATAGACAATAGTAAATAGGTACGGAGATATTCCAGCTACCAGTTTTATACGGTATTTGCTGATATATCTATTTTGTGTGTTCAGCAATTATTATTATTATTTTCCTCTTGCCTCCCGGCCTCTTTTCTAAACGGACATGTCGACGCTGCTCCCCAGTTATTGATTTATTCTGCCGCCGGTACTTCGCACCTCGTTGTATCGCTGCGCCCCTCTGTCCTGCGGAGCTCCCACTGCACCGCATAAGCTGCCAAGACTGAGTGCTCGCATCTTGCACGCGTCGCTGCTGACATTAGGATTTGAACCAGCGGCCGGCTGCATCTCAGCCGGGCTCTTACCAACTGAGCTACAATGTCGGTGAGCGATAGCGACGAAATTACCGTACGCTTCAAGCAGAGTGCTGCAGTTCCTTACCTGCTACGAGCCTGTTACGAGTTTGCTACGCGCCTCACCGCGGCAGTGTGCTACGACTGTGAAGTGATACTTACCACGCGCTACAAACTATAACCCATTTCGACACCTGCAAGGAAAATCATTGTAACTCACTTTTTAGCCGAATTGAGTTACAATCATATTCATGCTGAGCGTTTGAAGCCCAATTTTTCAATCTGATACTCGTATCTCTATCCCTTCTGGTTATTGATTTAGAATGTGGAAAAACATCGTAAGTAATGACCCATAGAAGTTAACAAAATGGTATCTGAAGTTACGCAAAATAATCTTGCCCATTAAATAATAAAATAACAGTAAAAAAACTGCAACACGTTATACATTTATTTTCTTCGTCTGTTTTAAACAATTTTTGATAGATCTATAATTGTAACAAGAGATACAATGTTTTCATATCCAAATATTTTTTTCTAATAGTAAGTTTAACGATGTTACTTGAGTTACAATTACTTTCTTCGTAATAGTCCGCATGTTTAGTTTAAAATCACACTCGATAATTTGACATACAATGTTATTACGTGGGACTCTCTCCGCACGCGCTATCCCTTGTTCGTTTGGCGACTTATTTGATTGAGTACTTTGCTGTTTGAACTGTTGTTTCCCACTGTTTTTTGCGAAAAAGTGTAATTTTATGTGATAAATGATATTAACAGATGTTGAAAATGAGTCGTTGCAGTAGGATAATTGAGTTAGCCTTAGCTAAAAGTGAAATAACTGATCCAACGGACGCCAATACAGTATTTCGTGTGTATGTACTTTTGGTACCTACCTACCGTGTTTAAGCCTGTGATACAATTTCTTTGAAACAATTATTGCTATCATACTTAGTGAAGTGTGATGTTTATTTAGATGAAAAGCCTTCTTTAAGTGATGATGCCGAAAATAGTTGCAAAAAAGTTGGACCACCACCGGCAATTTTTATGGAGACAGGTGCGTAAAATGAAATATGTATATAACCTAACTTCTAATCTCATTTTTAAATTTTACTAACTCTTATTCTTTATGTGAGCAGATTTGTTAAGTGTTCCAAAAAACATGTTTCTGCCAGCTCAATTGCTTCGAGTCGACGTAAGTGTTCTCTCGAATATAATTTTTTTCTAGGGGAAGAAATACGTACCTGTAAGACAATTTTTCTGAACACCCTTTCGATAAGTGACATGTGGGTACAGACACTATTTCAAAAAATAGATAAATCTGCTACGGGATCTTTTTCCTAAGACCAGATAGGCACTCACAGGACGCGAAAAAATGCTATTCCAGATCAAGTCAAACAGTCCATTCGCGAACATATCTCACAAATACCAGTGATAGATTCACACTATGTTTGACAACGCTCATCAAAACTTTATCTCGGTGAACAGCTAAACCTGCCAAATTACATCAACTTTATCTGGAATGGATGAAAGAGGTCCGTTCGGATCAAGCTGAAATAGCAAAAATACGACAGCATAGAGAAATATTTTGCACTGAATATAATATGGACTGCGATAAACCAAAAAAATATCTATGTCCCGTGGGGTACCGGCAGTAGAATGTTGCCCCTCCTCTCTTGCCCGTGGATGCAGTAAGAGCCTGCTAAGGGATACCTACGGAAGATGGGCAGCAGCGTCTTTCCGTGTATCAACATCCCGTACTGCGCTCACCAACCCGCCTGCCAAACGTGGTGAGTATGGCAACTACCCCTCATGGAGATCCATGATGGAGTCCTGTGTTCAGTAGTAGACGTTTAACGGCTGAAATGATGAAAATGATGATGATCTATGTCTCAATTGTGACGTATTTAAAAATGCTGGTGGTAACGAAAAACTTAAGCTTGATTATGATATTTTATTATATCTATATTGATTATTTATCTATTTTTTGAAATAGTGTCTGTACCCACATGTCACTTATCGAAAGGGTGTTCAGAAAAATTGTCTTACAGGTACGTATTTCTTCCCCTAGAAAAAAATTATATTCGAGAGAACACTTACGTCGACTCGAAGCAATTGAGCTGGCAGAAACATGTTTTTTGGAACACTTAACAAATCTGCTCACATAAAGAATAAGAGTTAGTAAAATTTAAAAATGAGATTAGAAGTTAGGTTATATACATATTTCATTTTACGCACCTGTCTCCATAAAAATTGCCGGTGGTGGTCCAACTTTTTTGCAACTATTTTCGGCATCATCACTTAAAGAAGGCTTTTCATCTAAATAAACATCACACTTCACTAAGTATGATAGCAATAATTGTTTCAAAGAAATTGTATCACAGGCTTAAACACGGTAGGTAGGTACCAAAAGTACATACACACGAAATACTGTATTGGCGTCCGTTGGATCAGTTATTTCACTTTTAGCTAAGGCTAACTCAATTATCCTACTGCAACGACTCATTTTCAACATCTGTTAATATCATTTATCACATAAAATTACACTTTTTCGCAAAAAACAGTGGGAAACAACAGTTCAAACAGCAAAGTACTCAATCAAATAAGTCGCCAAACGAACAAGGGATAGCGCGTGCGGAGAGAGTCCCACGTAATAACATTGTATGTCAAATTATCGAGTGTGATTTTAAACTAAACATGCGGACTATTACGAAGAAAGTAATTGTAACTCAAGTAACATCGTTAAACTTACTATTAGAAAAAAATATTTGGATATGAAAACATTGTATCTCTTGTTACAATTATAGATCTATCAAAAATTGTTTAAAACAGACGAAGAAAATAAATGTATAACGTGTTGCAGTTTTTTTACTGTTATTTTATTATTTAATGGGCAAGATTATTTTGCGTAACTTCAGATACCATTTTGTTAACTTCTATGGGTCATTACTTACGATGTTTTTCCACATTCTAAATCAATAACCAGAAGGGATAGAGATACGAGTATCAGATTGAAAAATTGGGCTTCAAACGCTCAGCATGAATATGATTGTAACTCAATTCGGCTAAAAAGTGAGTTACAATGATTTTCCTTGCAGGTGTCGAAATGGGTTATAGTTTGTAGCGCGTGGTAAGTATCACTTCACAGTCGTAGCACACTGCCGCGGTGAGGCGCGTAGCAAACTCGTAACAGGCTCGTAGCAGGTAAGGAACTGCAGCACTCTGCTTGAAGCGTACGGTAATTTCGTCGCTATCGCTCACCGACATTGTAGCTCAGTTGGTAAGAGCCCGGCTGAGATGCAGCCGGCCGCTGGTTCAAATCCTAATGTCAGCAGCGACGCGTGCAAGATGCGAGCACTCAGTCTTGGCAGCTTATGCGGTGCAGTGGGAGCTCCGCAGGACAGAGGGGCGCAGCGATACAACGAGGTGCGAAGTACCGGCGGCAGAATAAATCAATAACTGGGGAGCAGCGTCGACATGTCCGTTTAGAAAAGAGGCCGGGAGGCAAGAGGAAAATAATAATAATAATTGCTGAACACACAAAATAGATATATCAGCAAATACCGTATAAAACTGGTAGCTGGAATATCTCCGTACCTATTTACTATTGTCTATCTCGTCACAATGTTGCATAACTTCATCAAACATAAAAGTTAGTACATTTTTGCAGCGACCGCAGTAGTTTGGGACGCAAAAGCTTTATAAAAATCGTAAACTGAATTATTTTTTTATTGGTAACGAAATAAAGTTATTATGAAAATCCCAGGCGCAGCTGGGTTCGGGGTAAAATTGCAAAAGTGAGCTTAATTTGACACCATGTCTTTCTCATTAGGTACAGATGGTAGATACTTGGGACTGGAGGAAGGTTTTGTTAGTTATTTCAATTAGGTTACAACATTCATTTTGTAATATTCTGGTATTACTTATCATCATTGCCGTGTGGTGGCGACAGTAGAATGTTGCCCTCCTCTCGTGCCCGTGGATGCAGTAAGAGCCTGCTAAGGGATAACTCCACGGCAGCTGTCCCTCATGGAGATCCATGAGGGAGGCCTGTGTTCAGCAGTGGAAGTTTTACGGCTGAAATTATGATAATGAAGACTCATAATCGTAATCTCATCCGTAGGAGTGCTGCCTACGTCCACTGTTGGTCATAGTCCTCCCTCATAGATCTCCAGGATTATGGGCGAACGCAGTACGGGATATTTATACTCAAAAATACGCTGCTGCCCATCTTCCTTCATATCCCTTCGCAGATTCTGACTACGTCCACCAGCTAGAGAGGAGAGGCAACATTCTACTGCCGGCACCCCACTGCTTATTATCATTTGTAATATACTGGGATCTCAGTCGTAGGACTGCTACTGTCCTCGTCCACTGCTAGTGCAAGCTCTAATCATGAGAGGGTTGTTGCCATATTGATATTTCATTCAGATGAATCACTTATTAAGGTTGCCGCCACCGGCACCCCACGGCACGAAATTCAAAGTCAATGTTTATATAAAGAACAAGTCAATTCAAAAAAACAAATTTAAATCGATTAAGGCACATAATTGAATTCGTTCGCTTCAGGAAACTTTTTACACGTTATCATTAAACGTATTTACGATTTTCCGTTTATTGTGCTACGAAAGCTTTGAAAAGCATTTACAAACCCTATAAATGTAAAAGTTAGGTAAAAAGACGACCCTTAAATAGATCGTCCGACCGAAAGATAGTTGACATTTAAAATTTATTTCATAGTGGAAGGCAAAGCGTTCTTTACACCCTAGTCGTGACCGAGAATAATTCAAAGCTTACCCGATTTTCATCTCTATCAAAATGTCTATAAAGTTGATTATGACAAAATTTGTATTCGTATTTACAGGAAAATCAGGGGCTAAATGAACTTTAGTATCTACAGTAATAGTTTCAAGCTCTCAGAGTATTACTCCGTACTTCGTAATTACACCTGCTCAAAGAAATACTTAATAGAGAAAAATGAGTCTGCGAAGTCAATAAAAGATGTTTCTAGAAATTCATTTCTTTCTTGTTTGAAAAGAAACTAAGTAGGATGCTTTTAAATGTGAGTACGTTTAACAAAAAACGAAAATGTACTTGATATTGCTTTTGCAATACAAGTTTGAAGGTAATGTTAGTGTTTTTTTTTTATTTATGTTTTTATAGCAAGATAAGCCATAATTTAATTTTAAGTTCTTCATTAATAGTAGTGTTGGAACATTGGTATTATACTCATTTTGTTTTTTTTCTAACCTTATTTTACACTGACTACTTGCATTATCGGATGATTGTATTTTATTTAAATACTTTCGAGTCAAAATGAAACTTATTCGTTATTAAAAACTGTTGTTTTAGTAATAAGAATACAACATGTTTCTAAATAGCTCATCAAGTGTATGTTCGTACAAATAGCATCGCATTAGGATTAACCTGTAATAGTGTTTAATTAAAAAAATACATTACAAGATACCTTTAAAGAACTTTTTTAAATCCTCCAAAATTTTATGTAAAAATATTATTTTTGTTTTACTTATTTATTTTAAATAATAATATATTAAAATTCACCGGCGATCAAATATGTAAAAAACATTAACAATTAAGATTTTGTGAATATTTTTTCATTTTTAAGAAATGTAGGGTCAAATGTTCAATTTAAAATACTTATTTAAGAAAATAGTTTTTTCAAAAAAATACGCAGTTGGAAGAGAGGAGAATTTTTTTTTTTACCAAAACATATTACCGGCATGTAGGAATTAATTGAAAAATCAAAGGTATTGTTGTATATTGTTTTTTTGTCATTAATTATAATTATGTGTACATTATCGCAAATAAATATTTTCTATTCTATTCTATTCACTTGGCCGATTTTTATTATTTTCCACTATTTTTCGACCGGGTTGCACCTGGTCATGATCGGAAAAATAATAATAATAATAATAATTTGTTTATTTACCAATTAAGCACATATAAAAGTACAATTTTGTTTAGTTTAGTTAATAGAAAATGTATGCGATAAAATCCTCTATTAAAAACCTAATGAAACAACAGTTTTATTTTAATCCGTTCATACTATACCTGCTTTAAAATGTTAGAAGGATGAATCAGCACACGACTGTGCTGATTTAAGATCCCTAGAAAAAAAACACATTATCCTTATCTAAGCCGTAGGTCGTCCATCGTCCATCCACAGCTGGACAAAAGCCTCCCTCATGCGTCTCCAAGTACCAATCATGAGGGGTATGTTGCCAAACTTACCACGCTTGGAAAGTGGGATGGCGAGCGCAGTATGTTTTTTATATGATATATTGCCTATTTTCCGGTATCCCTTCGCAGATTTTCACAGCATCCATTATCCAAGAGAGGAGAAGCTACATTATATTGCTAGTTGTACTGTAGTATAACAATCGAATTCTTGTACACACTAAAGTTTTCAACTAAATACTGAGAATTTCGAGTCCAACACCACGCCCATACTGAAACAAAATCGCACATACCGTACCTTCAGTTCTTCTAAAGCCGCCACAGGGTGAGGTCGCGTCGACGCTATCCCGTTTGCCGCTTTTTCGAATCGAACGTTCCGAATTTGAAAATGTTTAGTTTTCTGCCGTTTTGAAACAAGTGAAGTGAAAAGTGTGTGTTCAAAATGGGGCAAGGATTCGTTTTGAGCTGTTTGTTCCTGACTATATTTGGAGGTAAAACTTTTTTATTTTACCTCTTTTAATATTTAAAATATGGTTTTGTATACCGTATATTTTCTTTGCCGTTTTCGCAGGATAAAAATAAAAAAAACTGTATAAATTATAGTAAGGTAAAGTATAATATGTATTGCTTGAAATACATGTGTACATTGAACATAGATGTTTTATGTTATTGAAAGGAATCAATGTATTCCTACCATTTAACGGTGTGCGATGTCTGAACAATTATAATAATATTTCAATTATTATACATGTCAATTAGGTAAAATTATAATATCAATTATTATTATTTTATAAACACATTTTGTCTCTCACAAATTCATCTATTGTGTAGTAAACATTTACTTTCCAATGTAGTTTTCAACTTTAGCCGAAATTGCGAAAGTGGTAGTTCCCTTGATGACTTAGGCATTATTAGCTTATTATAAATGGAAGGTAACGTCTATTATCTATTAATGTGTAAATTAATAATACCTACACGCCGTGTTGGCCTAGTGGCATATACAGTACACCCAACTCTAAATTCAGAGTACGTGGTTTCGATACCGGCCGCGCAGCAATGGTTTTTTAGGTTCTTGAATAATTATGTCGAAATTTTACCCTGCTTTAACGGTGAAAGATCGTGAGGAAACCCGCGGCTTACTTACAGTAAGATGTGACCTGTTCCGTCCTCTATAACTAATAGTTAGCTAATAATAGTATATATATATATAATAAATTCTTTATTGCGAGACACAAGATCCATTCATAATAAATAACAATAAACATATTAAAAAAACAAAAAAAAATAGATACAAAATTGTTTCGAAAAACCATATCAATGGTAGGTACACTACCAAAAAAAAATTAAAAAAAGGAATTATGTGACTATAGCAACCCACTGTCTGAACGTGTCTGACAGGATCAGACGGTCTGATAGCTAAGCTGAGAGGATGGTAGAGGTGCTGGACTGGTCTAATCCATCTAACGACATCCCAAGAACTGCAGCGTCCCGTACAGCATGTATACCAGTTGCTGACTGTGTATAAATCATCCATAAAATATCTTAAAGGGCTTGATTTACTTTTATATTAAACAGAAAGGTTTTGTATGATTATATATGGTATAGCCGTGGGGTGCCGGCAGTAGAATGTTACCCCTCCTCTTATGCCCGTGGATGCAGTAAGAGACTGCTAAGGGATACCTCCGGAAGATGGGTAGCAGCGTCTTTCCGTGTACCAAAATCCCGTACTGAGCTCGCCAACCCGCCTGCCAAGCGTGGTGAGTATGGCAAATACCCCTCATGGAGATCCATGAGGGAGGCCTGTGTTCAGTAGTGGACGTATTACGGCTGAAATGATGATGATGATATATGGTTTATTTTAAATTGTCTTTCATTGAATAAACATTTGTGGAACCCCATGTCAAAGCAAACATTCCAATCCTTTCGTGGTTGTCTGGCAGAGATCGTTTTTTATGTTGTTTTAGTATTTGTGTATACAAGCCTTGTGGTTCTGCAATAGAGCATTTTTAAACCCCTGACGCAAAAAGAGGTGTGTTATTAGTTTACGGCTATATGAGTTTGTGTCCTGTCTGTGTCACCATAGCTTTTAAAAAGTGTATCGATTTTAATGCAGTTTTTAGGGTTCCGGACCAAAATGGTAGAAAGGAACTCTTATGGTAACACTTTGTCTGTCTGCCAACATGTCAAACAAATGGATATCTTGAGAACTACTGATATACTAGCGATAAGACCGCCCATTGTACCAGTTTTAGTAATATAAGAATTTTTCTGTAATTTTTCTAAGGTGTGCAATAAAGTATTTTGTATTGTATTGTATTATACTGATGCTATCGATTTGAAATTTGAAATGGTTAAAGAAAACGCTTTTTTTACTGATAAAACATATTTATAAATGAAAAAAAATATTCTTATTATGATTGCAGGGGGGGCGGTTAGGGGATCTCAATTTTTTTAAGTGGTCGTGTGGGTGGTATCACATAAAAGTTATTCATTTGCAGATTAATAATCAGTTTTTAGTTCCCCTTCCATTATCTTTCAAATTTGCAGATATAAAACCCTGAAACTTTTATACCTAGTAGAAGTGTATGTAAAGTTTATATAAAAATATAGTGAACGCACAAATATATAAAAAAGAATCCGTTTCTATATAATAACAAACTCCCTAATTTGCATAGTTTTTTAGAAAAAATCTAAAGTGTAAAAAATCTACATAAGTTCCGCTATCAGACAAGAGATGGCGCTGTCAAGGTTCTCCAACAAATATAAACCGCCTTTATCATATATTATATTGTATGATGGCACGGAACCCTCGGTGCGCGAGTTCGATTCGCTCTATTCTTCGGTTTTATTTTATTGAAAAGCATGTTTTCTAGCGGTGGCTCAAAAACATGTTTTATCAAAATCAGTTAGGACGAATAAAAGGAATGGGGGAAATGGCCTTAACATATTTTATTGATAATTTATATAGCGTCAGAAACTGGGAATAATGCTGTACAGGACGCTACAGTGCCTGGGACATTCTTTGATGGATTGGGCTTGCCCAGCGCCTATACCATCCTCTCAGCTAAGTTAGCTATTAGTCAAAGGAAAGAACATGTCAATACGTCTGAAGCTGACTAAGCCGCGGATTTTGTAACGATATTTTGACGACCTCGTTGGCACAGCGGGGGAAGGTCCGCCTGCAACGCAAGAGGTTGCGGGTTCACTTCCCGCCTCAGGACAAATGTCTGCACGATTTGCAGATATTTGTTCAGGGTGTTCTAGATGTTTTTCTATATATACATACATAATAAAAACAAGCATTGGTACGGGGTACCAGATAGGGGAGCGAAGGCCTCAAAAGTTCACCAAAGGTCAAGAATGGCATTTTCAGGTTTTTGGACGTTTTCGGCCATTTGAAGACTTTAATTTAATTTGTTGACCTTTTGAGGTCATAATAAATCTGGTCCCTGTGACCCTAGGGTCACCAAAATCAATCAGTCCCCTCAGTTTTTATGTAAATCAGTCAACGCGTTTGGTTGTAATAGTCCCATACACAGACAAACAGACAGACAGCGCTATGCTAATATCTATCTATGTAGTATAACGTATTAAGTACAATAAATCAGTCATCTAGTACCAATAACACAAACTCTGCTTAGCTTGGGGCTAGATGATGCTGTGTGGATTGTCCAGCATTATTTATTTATTTAATTTTATTTATTTATTTATTTATTTATTTATTTATTTATTTATTTATTTATTTATTGTTAAGGAAGACCGACAGCTTATATCTAACACAATATTACACTTATATATAGATAAAATGAAAAGCCAATTTTAAGACTTTACTATATTAATCAAACGAACAAAAATAGAGCCCGATTTAATCATTTTTACTGAATGCTGGTTACAGAAAAATCAAATCCTCCCAGCGCTGGATGGCTACGACCTAGCGTTCACAAGTGAAAATAGGCTTCAAAATGATGGAGTCGTTATTTACACAAAAACTAACATTGTGTGCAACCACATAGAGCCAGAGTTCAATGAAGCAAACTGTCTTATCACCTTTTTAGGAAACGATTTAGTTATTGTATCAATTTATCGATCACCATCCTATAAGAATCTTGATATTTTTTTTGATTCTTTAAACTCTGTGCTTACTAAAATATCTAAAAATAAAAATATAATAATAATAGGTGATATGAATATAAATATTGCTGCTAACCAACAAGAAAGAAAGACATCAGAATACCTTAACCTAATGGCATTCCATGGACTATTACCATCGCATCATTTTCCAACAAGACTGACTAGCTGCCTTGATCACTGTTTCATAAAGTCAACTCTACCTGCTACCACTATCATATTACAAAATAGTATTACTGATCATGATTCTGTCTTTCTAATTCTTAAAAGCCGGAAAAATACCTACATTATTGATTGCTTAAACAATGCTTACACTAAAATAATTTACCCAGATATAACAAAAGAATTGCAAGAAGTGGACTTTAGTACCGTATTGAATAACAATAACTGTGATTCAGCTACTGAGGAATTTGTCAATATCTTAAAAAATATTATTAAAAGAAATACAAAACATATAATACGACCGTTCAGACATACACCACTTAAGCCCTGGATAACACCAGGTCTTATACGTTGTATGAAACATAGAGATAGTCTCCACAACAAAACACGTAGAGCACCAGATAACGAAACTCTTAAAATTAGTTACAGAAGATATCGTAACTTTTGTAACGCATTACTACGAAAACTAAAACAGTCCTTCGAAAAGGAACAACTTGATAAGGCAGGAAAAAATATGAAAAGGACTTGGAAAGTAATAAATGACATAACGAACTTTAAACCTAAAAAACAACTTTCATTAGACCTAATTCGAGACAAAGATCCACAAAAAACAATAAATTCTATAAATAATACTTTTGCAAATGTAGGGAAATCTCTAGCGGAAAAAATCACTCAAAATTATACTGCTAATATTGAAAATAAAAATGACTCTATGATATGTAACTCTTTTGGTTTTACTCAGGTGACGGATAAAGAAATAATCGGAATTGTAAATGCACTTAAAACTGATAGTTCTACGGGGTGGGATGATATTCCCATGCGTGTAATAAAAGAAAACATTACAGTCCTTGTTGAGCCACTCACTTACCTTACCAACTTAAGTTTTGAGACCGCAATTTTTCCGAAGGCATACAAAACATCTATAATCCTACCAATTTATAAAAACGGAGACAAAGCTATCGCAACGAATTATAGGCCTATCTCTATTCTACCAGCTCTATCTAAAATACTAGAGAGAGCGTTAAACGCCCGACTGGTTAATTACCTCGAAAAATACTGTTTACTTTCGAAAAATCAGCATGGGTTCAGAAAGGGCAAATCGACCTCAGATGCCGTGTTGGAACTGAACAACTTCATTGTTAAATCGCTTGATCAACGGAAAAAATGTCTGGCTGTTTTTCTCGATTTGGCCAAAGCATTCGACACGGTGTCCATACCACTCCTACTAAACAAACTGAAAAATATGGGAATCCGCGGAAAACAGCTTGAACTAATGACTAGCTACCTTAAAGACCGCAATCAGCGTGTAAAAATAGGTACCCATATATCCACCGATTGCTCTGTAACTTTTGGCATTCCACAGGGAAGTATTTTAGGTCCAACACTGTTTCTGGCCTATATAAACGACATCTGTCGTACGGAAATGCAGTCCGGTAAATTAATCGCCTTTGCGGACGACACGGTACTGTTATTTCAAGAAGATGACTGGGAGAAAGTTTACGAAAAAGCTCAGCAGGGATTTAACCTAATCAATACAAAACTCTACAAAAATATTCTTACCCTTAACATCGGAAAAACGAAATATGTTCCATTCTATATTAAAAAAACTTCTAAACCAGAGCCCATGAATCCCTCCTATCAGATAAAAGCTCACTCGGTAGACTGTCTCGAAGCAAACTTGTACAACTGCACGGACTGTGCTACACTGGAAAGCTGCGACACTATCAAATATCTTGGTGTCACAATTGACTCAATGTTGACTTACGTGCCGCACATCAATCTTTTAACATCTCGCATCAGGAAATTAATAGCCGTCTTTAAAAACATTAAGCATGCTGCCAACGAGTCCCATATCCTTTCAATTTACTATGGACTCTGCCAGTCACTACTAACTTATTGCGCAACTACATGGGGTGGTGCAGCTAAAACCCATTTGCTACCTCTTGAGAGAGCACAAAGGGCAGTTCTAAAGGTAGCCTACTCAAAACCTTACAGGTACCCAACATCACAACTTTATAAAGACTGTAAACAACTTACTGTGAGACAGTTGGGTATCCAGCAAATTATATTGAGGCAACACCGTACAAACCCAATAACTCATGTGGCAAAAGGCATTAGCAAGAGGCGGAAAGATAAAATATACACAACCCCTCACTGTAACACCTCTATAGCGCAAAAACATTTCTCCTTTCTAGCGCCATACATCTATAACGGTATGAGTAAACGAATTGCAATAAGAGATCTAACTTATACTGAGTGCAAATTAAAACCTACTTACTGACTCTAGATTACAATAAAACAGAAAGCATTTTGAAAATAATCGGTTAAATTTATGTACAAGCAATATATTGGTATATAATATATATATATATATACACACACACACACACACATACACACACATACACACACACTTACACATACTTACACAAGCTCTGACTCACAAATACACACAGTTTTTGTTGGCTGAATTCATAAACAAGTAAGAATAGCTACTTTATATAATAGTAGATAAATGATAATGCTACTTTACACTGCATTACATGTTCATCGCAAACTTTATTTTTTCTTCATTTTTTTTGTTACTTTTCTTTAAAATAGCTTAAGTAATAATATAAACCAAGATTAGGTATCATAAAATTAGATTAAGATTAGGATTACCATTGTTTATAACATGCAATTGTATACCTATTGAACTGTGCCGAGGTAGAGATCCCTTGCGTCTAAATCACAAGTCGAGAACTTAGTTAGAGCAAGGAGTTAAAACCAAGAATGGTCAAATAGGTTTTTCATTTCATGTAAAACCTTATTTTGGAAATAAACGTTTTTATTTATTTATTTATTTATTTTATTTAATTATTGGTCCTCACGACTAATTACAAATTAAGGGGTTGAGATGAAAATAAAACATAAAAATATCATAAACAAAAATACAAAACACAAAGAAATCTAAATACTTAAGCCAATAGTTGCTATGTTAAAAATATTACCTACTCATATAATTATTAATACGTAAAAGTTATTTGAAATTATTACCATAGCAATATGAATTAACACAATAAATACTTAACCTATCTATATACCTAGCTGGAAGTAAACTTATTTCATTCAAAGAACCGACCGCTCAGCAGCCGCCGCGCCGCGCACACGCTCGTGCAGTGCAAGTCTATTGTCTCGATGTCTTTACATATGTTGTTAAATTTAGAGCACGCCCTGCATATAAAAGAATTCTGCCTATAATTGCTATTGACAAATGGAACATTTAAAGGTGGATTGAATCTTTTCCGTCTGGGGGGAACATTAAACTTGATTTTGCTAAGTAGGTCAGGACAGTCGATATGATTGGATGTTAAATTTAAAAGAGATGTTATATCAGAAATTTCGCGTCTTAAAAATAGGGGTAGAAGGTGGAACTTTTTACAATTAAAAAGATAATCATCTGAATTATATGGGATGTGTAGTTTGAAGCATAAATATTTCATAAATTTCTTTTGGATTTGCTCAACTCGTGTTGTATAAATGTCATACCGTGGGTTCCATATTGGTGACGCATACTCTAAGATACTACGAACAAAAGTGCAGTAGAGTATCTTTAGTGTTTTAGCTTTTTTAAACCCAGTGGCACTTCTCATAATAAAGCCTAGAGCTTTATGTGCTTTTTTAACAATATAAGAAATATGCTCGTCAAATAGTAATTTTGAGTCATGAATCACACCTAAATCCCTAACAATGTTGCAGTGCTGAAGCGTTTGATTTTTCAATGTATATGATATTGTTAAAATATTGGATTTGCGGGTAAAAGTAGTAACGGAGCATTTTGATGGGTTTAAATCAAGCTTATTTTTAAAACAATAATCGTCAAGTCGGGATAGGTCTTCTTGAAGCTGTGTGGCATCCAGAACAGTAGATATTTTCTTAAATATTTTCATGTCATCTGCGAAGCATAGCAGCTCAGAGTAATGAAAACATTCTGAAATATCATTAACAAATAATGAAAATAGAAGGGGGGCCAATAAAGATCCTTGGGGTACCCCACTCGGGATAGTAACCCAACTAGAAATGTAATTATTGATGACAACAGCTTGTGATCTCATATTTATATAAGACGAAAACCATCTTAGTAAGTCTCCATGGATTCCTATGTCCCGCAATTTGCAAATTAGGGTAATGTGGTCTATTCTGTCAAAAGCTTTGCTATAGTCAGTATAGACCACATCTACCTGACTGCCAGAGTCAATTGCATCCGTAAGGTACTCGTTAAATACCATAAGGTTTGAAACCGTGGATCTCCCTTTTAAGAAGCCGTGTTGAAAAGGACTGAAACTGCTTTTAAGAGCCGCATAAACCTGATTATATACAACACGTTCAAAAACTTTAGATACAATACACAGTTTGGAGATCGGACGATAATTAGTCACATCTAGTTTTGATCCTTTTTTATGTATTGGTGTGATAAAAGCCGACTTCCATAGAGCGGGAACCGTGGATTCCGCAATAGAGCGTTTAAATAGAATAACGAGCGGCAGAGCAATCGTTTTAGCACATCTAATTAAGAATATGGAGTGCAAATGATCTGGGCCTGCAGATTTTGATGGGTCTAAGTTACTAAAAATGTTTTCGATATCTGTCTCATTAAATTGAATTGTGCCTATAGTTGCCTGATGGTTTTTTGCTATTTCTATTGGTTCATGAGTAGAGGTATGGATTTTAAGATTACTTGAAAGAAAGGTCGAGAAAAAGTAGGAGGAGAAAGCATTACAAATTGATTCGCCAGTAGTAGCTATTACATTGTTGAATTTAATGTTGTTAGGCATAGTATTTGTTTTGGATCGGGACTTCAGAAAGGACCAGAAGAATTTTGGATTTTTTTCTATTGAATCCTCAACAGATGTTAGATAGCGCTGATAACATAAGTATTCTAGGTTTCGGGCCCTGTCGCGCAAGCATTTAAAACTAAGTAGATCTGCCGTATTTTTATAGATTCGATATTTGCGCAGAAATTTATATTTCTCTTTTATAATCTTTATAAGGGCCGATGTGTACCATTTAGGATATGTTTGTGATTTTATTAATTTTGTGGGAATATATTTGTCATGTAATGTATGCAATACCTCGTAAAAACAGCTCACAGCCTCATTAAACGGTTTGTTAAAAAGTAAAACATCCCATTCATCATCATCATCATCATCATTTCAGCCGTAGGACGTCCACTGCTGGACAAAGGCCTCCCTCATTGATCTCCAAGTACTGCGGTTGGAAGCCGTCTGCATCCACCGCCGACCAGCAGTTCTCACCAAGTCGTCTGCCCATCTTGTAGGTGGACGTCCTACGCTGCGCCTGCCGATCCGTGGCCTCCATTCGAGAACTTTGCTGCCCCATCGGCCGTCAGTTCTGCGCGCTATATGGCCTGCCCATTGCCACTTCAACGTGCTAATCCGTTTGGCTATGTCGGTGACCCGAGTTCTCCTACGTATCTCCTCATTTCTGATTCGATCCCGTAGTGAAACCCCGAGCATAGCCCTCTCCATAGCTCGTTGAGCGACTCTGAGCTTGTTCATAAGGCCAATAGTGAAGGACCACGTCTCGGTTCCATATGTCATCACTGGTAACACACACTGGTTGTAGACTTTCGTCTTAAGGCACTGAGGTATGTTGGACGAAAAGACGTTGCGAAGTTTCCCAAACGCTGCCCATCCGAGTTGGATTCGACGATTGACCTCTTTCTCGAAGTTGGACCTACCTAATTGGACTGTTTGTCCTAGGTATACGTACGCGTCGACAACTTCAAGAGCCGAGTTCTCAACCATAACTGGGGCAGGCACGACATGGACATTTGACATGATTTTCGTCTTGTCCATGTTCATTTTAAGGCCTACCCGCTGGGAGACTCGATTGAGGCCTTCGAGCATCGTGCTGAGCTCTTCCATCGACTTTGCCATGACCACAATATCGTCGGCAAATCGAAGGTGAGTGATGTATTCGCCGTTAATATTGATGCCCAGCCCTTTCCATTCCAGGAGCTTGAAGGCATCTTCCAAAGCGGTCGTAAACAGTTTCGGAGAGATTACGTCTCCCTGTCTTACGCCTCTTTTTAAGGGAATGGCCTTCGAGCTCTGTTCTTGTACTCGGACTGACATAGTGGCGTTTGTATACAAACACTTCAACACTTCGATGTACCGATAGTCAATTCGGCATCGTTGGAGAGACTCAAGCACCGCCCATGTTTCGATCGAATCGAAGGCTTTCTCATAGTCCACAAACGCAAGACATAGCGGCAAGTTATACTCTTCGGTCTTCTGTATGACTTGCCGCAGCGTATGTATGTGGTCTATGGTACTGTAGCCTTTTCGGAACCCGGCTTGTTCGGGAGGCTGGAAGTCATCAAACCTGCGTTCGAGACGGTTCGCGATGACCCTTGAAAACAGCTTATAAACATGGCTCAACAGCGAGATGGGTCTGTAATTCTTAAGTAAGGTTTTGTCACCTTTCTTGAAGAACAGAACCACCACGCCCTTGGTCCATGCTTTTGGCGTCGTACCTTCAAGCAAGGCGGAATTAAATAGCTTCTGAAGGACTTTAAGTACCGGTGATCCACCCGCTTTCAGAAGCTCTGAAGTGATTCCGTCCTCACCCGGCGCCTTGTCGTTCTTAAGCTGTTTCAAGGCCATCCTGATCTCGTACAGGCTGATGTCCGGGATATCCTCGGTATAATGTCGGGTCAGTTTAGCTCTTGGGTCGTTGGCCGCACTGCAAACAGGTTTAGTGACCGAATCGTAGAGCCGTCCATAGAACCTTTCGACTTCCCTTAACACTTCTGCTTTACTTGACGTTATGCTGCCATCTTCCCTCTTCAGCTTCGTCATCTGGCTCTGCCCAATAGAACTATCTCTCGCGAACACTTTGGAGCCTTTATTCCGCTCTATCGTATCTTTAATACTGGCTGTATTAAAGGTACGAATATCGTGCCGCAAGGATTTCCAAATTTGTCTATTGAGCTGCCTGTGTGACTGAGCATCATCGGGAAACATCCCATTGCCTATTCGATATTTCATCGTTTATCGCGTCATAGTGACCCTTATTGTATAAATATTTGACATATGAATTGGCTTTCAACAACGGTATTTTGATAAAGTCGACCGAAATAAGCAAGGGTCTGTGAAACAAATCAATGGGTACTAGTGGGTCATCGTCACAGGTGGTAACAGATACCGTGTCATTAGCCAAGACAAGATCCAGAATTTTACCATCTTTATTTAGAAAACTATTAAACTGATTCAGATTATGCGTCGTTAATTCATCAGTTAATATTATTTCGTCATTAGTTCTTATATTTGTCGGGTATAAAATGTTTTCATCCAAGTTTTTTGATAACCATTGAATGCCACTCATATTAAAGTCGCCTAAGATAAGGATTTTGTCATCAGGGTAGGTAAGCACAACGTCATTTAATTTAGATAAGAAATTAGCTAATTGTGTTGCGAAACAGTTACCTTTGTTTTGCTTACACAGGTATAGGGCGCATAAATGTAAGGTAATCGGATGTGAGTTTTTATGTAGCTTGGTCGACAGCGTCAGCCATAAATCCTCGGCAGAGGAATGATACCCGGGCCGGGCAGTTGTTATTATATCCCGCCGCACTGCTATCAGTACACCTCCGCCGATTTATTGTCCTTTATTATGGTTATTGTTTGATGATGAGAAATATGTTGTAAAATATAACCGAAGTATCATTTTCCGCGAAGTAATGTTGAATATTCCTGTCTCAAAGAGGTAAAAAGTAGAGGGGGTAGTATCGACAGGCGGATTGAACATGTCGCCGCTTTAATTCTCTGTACTGCCCAAAGGATTCCATGAACATATTTTAATCTTTGTACTACTCAAAGGTTTCCCTAAAAATATTTCATTCTTTGTTACTACAAAGAATGAAATATTTTTATACTCAAAGGTTTCTAGAAAATATTACATTGAAACCTTTGATGCAAAAGCATTTTTTTTGTTTGTTCATAAATTCGACAGTTCATCATCATCATCTCGGATCGCTGTCCACGTCCAATGGATATGGGACTCTCTAATGGTCGAATAATCTCCATGATCGTGAGTGTTCCCACACTCACCACGCTTGGCAGGCGGGTTGGCTAGCGCGGTACGGGATGTTGATACACGGAAAGACGCTGCTGCCCATCTTCCGGAGTTATCCTCAAGCAGATTCTTACTGCGTCTACGAGCAAGCGAGGATGGGCAATATTCTACTGCCGGCACCCCACGGTATAGTTAGATAGAATTGGCCGTAGACAAAGGTACAATACTCGTAAAAACTCGCAGGTCCAATTGGAAATAATAATTTCAAAGCCGAGTGAACTTTTCTTTTTCCTCGCCCTTTTGGACTTTTAAAATGAGTGCTACGGAAATTGAATTTTCTCAAAATATCATTCATAATAAAGTGCGGAAGGGCTGATTCAATTAAATAAATTGAATTATGTAATGGTAATTCTAAATATGAGTTGCTAACTTGATGAAAAAGTGTAAGCAGGGTGTGAATCGTTATTCATTTTGCTTAACTTTGAATTATAAAAAGGAGACGGACAAGCTTCGTATAATTTTGGACGGATAAATTTTAGGGCCAGGTTGTACAGAGGTGATATATAATTAATGACATATTTTTTCTTTTCAATAACGTATAATGTGTCAAGTGCTGGGCAAGCGTCTCCCCCATCTCAAAGAAAATTTCAAGTTTTCGTAATTTCAATCGCCTCTCGAACCATTCGCTTATACTCGTAATAGTGGCGCTGGAGAACACTTTATGGTCGTGAAGCTGAATCCAGTGGTTCGGTCTAGAGTCCATTAGATGTTCCGCTATTGCTAACTTCGTGACTGGGCCAATGTTGCTCTGGATCGAGACGTCTGGAAGGAATAAGTGCCTAACTGAATAATGCCTTTGCCCAGCAGTGGGACACAAACAGATGATGATAACCTTACCAACAACCCATTCATGATCAATTGGAGATCCATGAGTCTATGACTACAGCTGACATGATGATGATGGCTTTTAGTAACAGAAATAATTCATAGTATACATCAAATTTTCATGTGCCGTGGGGTGCCGGCAGTAGAATGTTACCCCTCCTGTCCTACCCGTGCAGTAAGAACCTGCTAAGGGACACCTCCGGAAGATGGGCAGCAGCGTCTATCCGTGTATCAACATCCCATACTGCGCTCACCAACCCGCCTGCCAAGCGTGGTGAGAATAGCAACTACCCCTCATGGAGATCTATGAGGGAGGCCGGTGTTCATCAGTGGACGTTTTATGGCTAAAATGAATACATTAAAAAAATATTTTTAGAATTTAATATTTTTAAGCTGTTATTTTGCATGAACATATAAAAAAACAACAACGAGATAACGCTTAAAAAATATTAATTTAGGGTAGCATCACGTAAGGTAGGGATGAACGTTTTCTTCTTGATTTTTCCCATTATGGAAGGTTTTAGGGTATCGTTGAATAGCCTAGAATATTTAAAACCAGGGTTGGCAAGACCATTTTTCGATTTAGGGTTCCGTTTGCGAAATATTAAGGTTTAAATAGTTTTAACCCCCTGAAATCTTAACTGATACACAACTGTAAAAAAATATGAGAGCAGTAAGAGCCTGCTAAGGGATACCTCCGGAAGAAAGGCAGTAACGACTTTCCGTGTATCAACATCCCGCACTGCGCTCGCTAAACCGCCCACCAAACGTGGTGAGTGTGGCAACTATCCCTCATGGAGATCCATGAGGGAGGCCTTTATTCAGTAGTGGACGTTTTACAATACAATACAATACAAAATACTTTATTGCACACCTTAAGAAATTACAGAAATAAAAACTTACAATAAACATTTGGTACAATGGGCGGTCTTATCGCTTAGAAGCGATTTCTTCCAGACAACCTTTGGATGGAGAGAAATATGGAAGCAAGACAGGCAGGGGTGTACTGTACATACAATAAATACATAAACCTACGAAAAAATATAAACCAATAAAATAAATATTTTTATGAAATAAATATAATATATATATATATATACTGTTGAATGAAAGGCAGAAGTAGCAGCGATACCAGTTTATTCATCAGCGGACGAAAAGGAAAAGAGGGCTGTACAATCTTTATTTCTTATTTTATACTCTTGTTCAACTACCTCCCCGCTTGGTCGGGCCGACCGACATTCGTCAGACCGTCCCTCCCGCGACAGATGGCAGCACTAGTCTTAACGTATCCGATTCGTAACATTTCTCATAAATTATTTTAATAGTGCCACACTGACAAATATCATGAAATGCTTTGAAACGAAATGTCAACGTCAAGACCAGTCAGTCAGAAGACAAGTCACTTTACTGTCAATACATGTTTACAAAGTTTGATTTTCGTACATTAGTACAATTGAATTGTTTCCTTTGAAAATATAAATTTTTAATGCACGGAACTGTGGTTAAAATATTGTAAAAGTTACTATTAATGACAGTGAATAACAAGAATAGTGAATACTAAGTTACAAAAAGGTGCAAAACTTAACTTATGGCTTACACTCGGCCTTTCCTGACAATTGGTTACGTCCTCGGAACAGTTATAAAATAGTAAGAAAACAAACATTACAAAGGACTTTTAGAAACAAACTAAAGAAAAGTTATGGAGAAAATCGCTTACAAATTAACAGCAAAACATAAAAATAACCTTTAATTTAATTGCAATTCCTCGGCCTTTCCTGACAATATTACGGCCTCGTAATTATAACTCATGTGTACAAAATGTATTTAAAAGTACCTAAATATAAAAAAAAATTACTATGTTACAACTATACAAGTGGTTATTGTGTTATATATCTAACTTAATTTCTTATGCTATGTTTACATAGGTCTTGATTTTCATTTTGTGGTATTTATAGAGTACGGTAGGTATATACCATATAAATTATTATTCTAAAACAATAAATGACAATTACATAAAGTTGGCTAAAATAAACATTTGCTTTCATAACATTTTGTTTTATTTGCTTACAGATTCAAATCAGTTTATAACAGTGGGACAAACCCGTTTTATAACAGTGGGACACACCCGTTTAATAACAGTGGGACACACCCGTTTTATAACAGTGGGACACACCCGTTTTATAACAGTGGGACACACCCGTTTTATAACAGTGGGATATACCCATTTTATTAAAGTGGGACACACCCGTTTTATAACAGTGGGACACACCCGTTTTATAACAGTGGGACACACCCGTTTTATAACAGTGGGACACACCCGTTTTATAACAGTGGGATACACCCGTTTTATAACAGTGGGACACACCCGTTTTATAACAGTGGGACACACCCGTTTTATAACAGTGGGACACACCCGTTTTATAACAGTGGGACACACCCGTTTTATTAAAGTGGGACACACCCGTTTTATTAAAGTGGGACACACCCGTTTTATAACAGTGGGACACACCCGTTTTATAACAGTGGGACAAACCCGTTTTATAACAGTGGGACAAACCCTTTTTGTATCTGCGGGACAAACCCTTTTTGTATCTGCGGGACAAACCCTTTTTGTATCTGTGGGACAAACCCTTTTGTGCATATAATATAATTGCTTTAGATTACCTGTTAATAATAATTCAATTATAATTACGAATATACGAAAATTTAACATAGCAACCTCCTACAAAATTATCAATATCAAAATAATATATTTATAGTTTTCTAGATCAAAGTAATGAATTATTTAAAGGTTTAACTTCATTTACATACATTGCATTAATACCTGTACAATATTCATTAGTAAGACAACATAATTTGGTATTACTCTTTTACTACAAATAGTATTGTAAATATCTTTTGTTTGAAAAAAAAACAGTTGCTCTAATTTATACTCTTATTTTTATATATTTTACTCAAATATCAAATCAAATATATTTATTCACCAACAAAATAAAGTACTCATTGTTCAATAATATAAACGATGATTTATAAAAAACTGTGTCGCAGTCGCACACTTGTCTACAACCAACTAATTGTTATAACATTATCATAAACATTTATTTCTTTACAGATACCAGCATACTTTTCTAAACTTGTTTTTAATTATTATTCTATGTTCATCATTATAATATATTCTTAAATTAAAATTTATATATTTTTTTGTAGTAACATTTTGTGCAAGAGCTCGGAGTTGTGGTATGTTTATTAATAATCATTTATTTAGTATATTGATTTTAAAGTAGGATCTAACTTCGAAAGTATGGATATTTGTTAGTAGTGCTAGTGTATGGGGTGTTGATACCCTTGTGTACCCACAAATTCTCATCAATGTATATATGTATATATTTTTTTTTTAATATCGCACTAAGAGATACCAAATACCTAGAACAGTTTGACTATGCAATTTGCCTATTTATGCGAGAGCATGTCACAGAATTCAAAATATGCCTTATTTCGACACCTGCAATTTAAAACATGGTAACTCATTTTTCACTACTTTTCAGTAGAGCGAATCAAAGATTTAAAAAATTCTTACTTTGTTCCTACAAGTCCTAGGGCCCTCCAACTTTGTAAATATGTGTAAAAAGGAATAATCTACATTGCTGTATGACTAATACCTTGTTTACTTATGTATTTTATATATTTTTATGACTTACAATGATGTTTCACGAAAAACGGTTTTCTAAATTACAGTTGTAACTCAGACATACAATGCAATTTAGTATGATATTATCTAATTCACCGAGAAAAATAATTGTAAGTCTGAGTTACAATGAACAATATTTATTTTATTCTACTATTTGAGTTACCATAAAAATAAAAAAAATAATTAATTAGCAAAAATTTTATTATAATTATTCTAAAATATCAAAATTAACCTAAAGCTAATTAGCCTTTACAATCAGGTTCACAAAGTTTCTAAATTTTACAAAGTAATGTTACATAAACATATTTTTAAAATATTGTATTAAACTTTTTAAGGCCGTACAGTTCCCGTTAGGCTTTATTGTATTTGGGTGGAAGTGGGGGAATTGTCTTTTGTGACAGAGCAATGGCTTTCTTCACCCTCCAGTTCCACGCAACTACAATAAAGTTTGTCAGAAAATGTTAGATGAAATAGACAAATTAAATCTTTACTGAAAAAAAATAACCATAAACAAATCACCCTTTCAATTTATATCATTTTGCCTCTGCTTCCACGCAAGTTCATATATTTGCGTGAAAGCAGAGGGAAAATGATCAAACTCTCTGTCAGAAAGATGGCTTTCTTCCTCGTCCAGTTTTAAGCAACTACAATAAAGTTTGACAAGAATGTAACACAGACATTTTTTAAATCTTTTAATTTTTTTCTCCGCTCTATTAGTGCGTGCATTGCGTCACCCTCATTTCGAGAGTGTCCAACTTCGAAAAAGTGATGATTTATAGTAATATTGAACATCTTGCTATCATACGCGTACATCGAAAATACTATCCTATTTTTATTTTGTCCACCACAGCTATCGGAGTAGAAATTGAATTCAGTATAACCTTCCTGAACCTTCATTTTTATAAAGTCGAAAACAAAACTACTGATTTCTCGAATGAAATGTATCCCTTACTTTTGTGTCCCTTACGTCCGATAGTTTCTTCTCACACATAGCAATATCCTACACGTTTACCCATATCAAAAATAGTGAAATTATAAGTAGCAAGTTTCCTTTTATAATAAAAAAATTATACTTCTGACTGTGGAGTGTTTAGAATTTTTTGTAAACCATAAACTGCTTTACAACAGAATCAGAGTTCTTGGCTCGGTTCTTGTCAATGTCCATCAAAGTTCTAACTACTTCTTTATTTGCAACATGCAAAGCTAAATCATGTTCTGACTTACTTTTATCAGTTAAGCGTTTCTAAAAATGTCACATTTGGGGCGCTGGTCCTTCTTAGGCTTATTAAATTCAATATTAAATTCCGTGATAAATATTTGTCTATATTGCAGAGATGTAGCCACTTCCTGATCAGGATGTTTTTCTTTCATAAATTCATTATATAACTTATAAAGAATAGGTAAGCTTAGTTCTGCATCCAGGTAGGTACTGTTTAGATGATCTACTTCTTACGTAGTGTGAGTCTACCAATGGCATTTCCGATATGTGATTTCGAATAGATTGTTTAATTTGGTCAGGAATAATATTTTTGCG
This sequence comes from Pasiphila rectangulata, assembly GCA_963082625.1. Classification (NCBI taxonomy): domain Eukaryota; kingdom Metazoa; phylum Arthropoda; class Insecta; order Lepidoptera; family Geometridae; genus Pasiphila; species Pasiphila rectangulata. The sequence continues at coordinate 3,117,394 of OY720244.1, read as the reverse complement.
CGAGCGATTGCCTCTAATATAATTTAAAATGGTACCTGTAGCAGAATTATTAATTTTTTTGAAAAGAGTTTGTATCCACATATTATCGCTTATTGAAAAGGTATTTTATTAATAAGTTTTACAAGTTCGTATTTCTTGACCATCTAAATACAAATAATAATCAAAAGAACAATTACGTCGGCTAGATGAAGCTGACCTAGCCATAATTTGTTTTCTCGAAACTCTTTTGACAAGTCGACTTAAATAATCAGCTGGTTTATTATGATCACCTAATGACCAAAAATTATTAAATATTGAATTTCTTTGGTTTTCTGTAATCAATTCTCGACATTTACAACCACAGCTTGGCTTAATTTCTTTTTTTGGTATTAGCTGTCCCTTTCTATTAGTGAATTCATCGCCTAAATTTTTCTTACGTTTCAATTATAATTATGTTTTTAAGAACGACAACATCGTAACTCAATTTACGATGAAAGTTGATTAAATATTTTCATTTATGTAAACTATCTTACCAAGAAAAAAATTGTATATTATGTTACAATTATTGTTTCGTAAAATTATTAATACTTACCACGAGCAAGTGTGTGTAACTAAAGATACCTTTTTATCATCGTTAGTGGACGATTAGTTACAATGTTTTTACGCTGGCTAAAATCGTAACGGGAGTGAATTGAGCTACAAGGGTAAGCGCAAATAAAATCGCATTTTTTTATTAGTAAGGCTGTGTTTATAACTCAATTTCGCAAAAAAGTGAGTTACAATGTTTTAAATTGCAGGTGTCGATTTGTTTGCTGTTATAAATCGATTCAAAATCAGTACTGGTTAAATCTTTATCTGTGCTATATAACTGCCGGATCACATACTTGACCCCCCTAGCCTATTCTCTAAAAAATAGAAAACTAACTTAAAATCATGGCTGGTCGAGAAGGCGTTCTACAATGATGATGATTTTGTGCCTATAATTTGTTGACATGATTTAATTTATTAACTGACATTGACGAATTTATTATTTTATCAACTATTATACTGTTTTACTTGTACCTATCTATTTGATTTGACTTGTGCCCAAAATATTTTGCTTAATTTTACATATAATATTTTGTCTAATTTAATTTTTGCTGAATGGTTGACCTCATAATTTTTATAATTGCATTGTCATAAGTAATATTATTATTTGAATTAGAAATGTTTAACCTATAACGATTGTTGTTACCAATAATTTGATTATGTTGATTATTCTTTACCTTTAGAAAATAAAACTATCGAAAATAACTTTCTACCTTATAAAGTGCCACGTGGTTCATGTAAGTCTGTTGGTGTAGTACCTACACTTTTAATAATGGATCACTATCTATAGTACTTGAAATCATTTTACTAGGTGTAATCATAGACACTCACTCAAATTGGACACCACACACAAAAGATTAAATCCAAATTATCAAGCTTGACATACGCACTCAAAAAAAAAACTGATTTAAACGTTCCCTTGCAATTTATTACGCCTACTCAAATAGCTACTTATCTTAATCCTTTATCTTATTAAGGAATAGCACCCATGCATAGGTGGTCTTTACGCAACAAAAGAAATATGCAAATCTGTTAGAAATAATAAACAATTCTATAAAACTCGTGCGGGAACCTACACAGCTTACTCATTACGTTATAATAAATTAACGTTAACTTTTTTTTTAAATGAAACTGCATTCATCTAGTCCATATGCTATGTCGATAAAAATATATAACATAATACATTCTATTTAAAAAAAAATGAGATTATAGACCCATATTCATAAAAACTAAAAAAAATCCTAATAAATGAAATGTTATTATACGATCGATGAATACTTTGGTAATAATCTTCATTAACGCTCTAATTTGTATTATATTAACAATTTTTTTTTTATTTTGACCTACATAAACCTGACCTAGATATTTAACTTTTAAATGACACAAGTTTAACTCTCACGATTACAAAATCATTTTTTTTTGCTTGCTTTACAGTATACTAGCTTCTGCCCACCGCTTCGCATGTGTTGTACCCGAATAAAAATGTAGCCTGTGTGTTAATCCTGGTTAACTTATATACGTGTGCAAAAAAAAAAAAAAAAAAACTTTTTTCAGCTCAAACCGTAGCCTAGTTTTTGCGTGAAGAGGTAACAAACCTCCATCAAAATAAACTTTCGGCTTTATAATACTAGTGGGATATTATAACCTTATTATCTAGTATGAACATTAACAATGACGTCTTCCCGTCTGACTGTACTTAACGTGTAAACATGGCTACGTAGCTGCCTAGACGGCTTTTAAAACAGAGAATCGACTAAACGCGTCATCGACCAAGCGCTACGGCGGCACTATAAAAGGGATCTCGGTAAAAGAAGACTGACGTAACGAGATTCATTTTAAGGGGTTTCGAGCCAACAAGAAAACGACATGCCGGGAATTATTCCTCTCTTCTATAGTTATTGTTGTGCCCTACATGGTCTGTAATGCTACCTATCACCATTGCCAACACCACTGTAGGTACCTACATTATAGAACAATAAAATATTAAGTGTTGATTATCGGTAAGATTCTTCCTAGTTTACGTTAGTAGTTGTCGATTTAGTTTTTCAAGCTATAGCAAGCTAAGCTAAGCTTCCCCCGTACCAATGCTTGTTGAACACGATAAATTCTCGTGTTTATGTTAATTTTTTTTCTGACTACCTACTTCTATCTCATCATTTTGAATACTCGTAACAAAACAAAATTATTCTAGGAAACTTTATGCTCTTTACGCATGTGACGTAGTTTGTTGTAATGAGAACACATTTTAAGCCTACAATTCTCAGTTTTATGCCCTGCTTTTCACATGAGCCACACCGAATAGAATCTCTACAGACTGCCACAATATGACCCCAACGACCACATGAAAATATTTAGTTTGCCTGATATCTTCCTCTTTAGTAACGTTAGCTTCTTTGGGATGGGAGATGTATCTAATGAAGCATTGTTAATTAACCAAGTAAAGAACGCGTACCAATACCACGAGCTCCTACGTTCAATAAAGGGTCACTTAATTTAAAAATAATTACATCGCATATTAAGTCATCATAAAGTTTACAAGATTTACCCTTAGCTAATTTTTTTAAAAGTAGAAGTACCTTTTCTTCCTGTTGCATGTTCATGGTGACGAAGTAGTAAACCTTTGCTGCTAATCCTCGGTAGGCTGTCATGTGGTAGACCAGTGTTCATTAATCCCAGCCGTAGATTTTCGCCAAGGACTCCAGACGGTGTAACCATGTGAAAATAGAAGTAGCATTAATGTCACCATCAAATTTCAGCACGTTTTCAAGTTTTACATAAAATGTCAGGTAATGGATATTCTTATTTGGGTTTATGTCGATTGGATGTGTTGGATCTAATGTTACCTAATGACGACATGCTTGGAATTGAAAATTATTGAGGGTAGATCGCAAAATTTATGAACTGGAATGTGCTATTGTTTCTAATCAATCGCCTGCTACATTTCAAAGAATTATTTTTTTGTGTACCTTGTATTTTCTGTTGAGGCTTCGATGAGGTTACTGTTCTATCCGGTTGTACCGTTGATCCGGATCACCTGGCTGCTTGATTGCTCATGAACTGCTCCGGCATATTTTCAAGCCGATCGTTGTTGGTTGGACGAGGTGGATTTTTCTTTTCTTCTTGGAAGGTGGCTCCCGTGGCGATGGTGGTGGTGGCGTTTCTTGCGGATCCGGTTCCTCGTCATTGCTTATAACAGGAAGCCTTCGACGTTGGCTCATGGTTCAGGATAGAGCACGCAGCGTGGACTCGACGAACACTTCTGATTTGTTGAATGAAAGGCAGAAGTAGCAGCGATACCAGTTTATTCATCAGCGGACGAAAAGGAAAAGAGGGCTGTACAATCTTTATTTCTTATTTTATACTCTTGTTCAACTACCTCCCCGCTTGGTCGGGCCGACCGACATTCGTCAGACCGTCCCTCCCGCGACAGATGACAGCACTAGTCTTAACGTATCCGATTCGTAACATTTCTCATAAATTATTTTAATAGTGCCACACTGACAAATATCATGAAATGCTTTGAAACGAAATGTCAACGTCAAGACCAGTCAGTCAGAAGACAAGTCACTTTACTGTCAATACATGTTTACAAAGTTTGATTTTCGTACATTAGTACAATTGAATTGTTTCCTTTGAAAATATAAATTTTTAATGCACGGAACTGTGGTTAAAATATTGTAAAAGTTACTATTAATGACAGTGAATAACAAGAATAGTGAATACTAAGTTACAAAAAGGTGCAAAACTTAACTTATGGCTTACAATACATATACCTATAATAAATTCTCTGAGAAATAGAAATTCTTTACGCGAGTTTTACGGCAGACTGAAACGATAAATTATTACCCGCGTAATGTTGTCTTTAAAATCTACAAAACTTATTTTTCATTGTTGGTTTCAGTCTGAAATCTACCATTGGACTTCCAGTATAACTGTTGATATAAAAATGTTATCAATGTCGTCAAATGTTAATAAAATTTGACCACATTTTGTCGTTTTTATTTTCATAATTAAAAGTTAATTAACTAGGAATACCTATTTCAGGTATTGGTAACAAAAGATAAATAAGTAAATGTTACTCTAATCATCTCATTATTGGAATAGTTCGATATTAAATTTTTTTAACTGACTGAATTAAATATATGAACTGTTTATTCGGTATCAATTTTAACGGAAATTAACTTTACCTACGGTTAGGTAATAGGTGTATGTAGGCAATCAGTGTTACTAGTGATTACTTACGGAACCAAGACGTGGTCCTTCATTACTGGCCTCATGAATAAACTTAAAGATGCTCAACGAGCTATGGAGTTTCTCTATGCTCGGGGTTTCTCTACGGGATCGCATCAGAAATTCAGAGATACGTAGAAGCACATAACTAAACGCATTAGCACGATAAAGTGGCCTACATGGCCACTTAATCGTGAATCGCTTCAAGAACAAATGACCGATGGGGCCGAAAGGTTCTGGAATGGAGGACCTGGTAAGGTATACAGATCGGCGTTAGAAATCCATGAGGAAGGCATATGTTTAGCATCGGACGTCCTACGACTGATACTATTATAGTTAATTTAACAATCAGTTTTTTTAATGGATTAAACCGTATAGTTTAAAAAAAATGTAAAATATCGAAAAATCTACCCTTAAAAACCCACGGTTTAACTAAAAATCCAATCAGCATTTTCTCCTTAACAAAATCTTTAAACTTAAATCAACGTTAACTTCGGGAAAAGATTTAAAGAACTGCAATATGGTGATAAAAGTACTCAACTAATGTAATAAAAAAGTTTAGTTTTAATTAAGTAAGTTTTTATTGGATGAATGTCTCTGACGGCGATACTTCAAAAGCTTAATGTTAGGCCTGTCTTATGGAATTGAAAGGCAAGTTCCGGCCTTTGAGTTCCTAGGGACAGATTTAATAAGACCGAGTTGTAAATACAATTAAGGCGGTCAAATTGGCCTTACGCATTCTATTTATCATAATATCATATTGACCTCTTGTTAAATACTTAGGTACAAGTAGTACAAGTACACTTTTTATTAAGACCAACATAGGTATATCTGATATAGCAATTTATACAACAATCCTTGCGTGTCTTTTGTGTCTAGCGATCGGAACCTGAATGGCCGCTGTCTTTGAATATTTTTTTGTATCCCCGTTATCTCGATACCCACGATTATTTTTAACCGACTTTGTTTTAGATTCGCCAACACTCTGTGACGTGTTTGACGTTTTGATATACTTCCGGAAGATAGGCAGCAGCGTTTTTTTGTGTATCAACATCCTATACTGCGTTTACAAACCCGCCTGCCTAGCAGGTCGAGATGGACAAGACGCAGTACGAGTACGAGACTCCATGAGGGAGGCTTATGTCCAGCAGTACACGTAGACAGCAGCCCTAAAAGATGATGATGATGATGAAGCATATTTTTGTATATTATAAATTATAGCACACATTAAAATATACTTTATGCTGGACTAATGCTTAGTTTTCCCACGGGTAATACTAGTTTAACCCCCACCTACGTCAGAGCCTAGCTCTTCTAAACCTAGCCCGTTCTAGGGCCTCTGGTAAAGGGGAGCTCAATACATAAAGCCGGCTAATTAACGTGAAAGTCGGAATCTACTCAACCATACACGAAAGGGCTCGAGCAAACTTTTAACAATGAAATAAAAGAAAGACCTAATTTTGAATTTCAACCCATTTTGAGCAGTTGGTGTAATTACAAAATAAAGTTTACTGAAATGTTTCCTACCAGTAATAACCGTGTTTTTTAATGGAAAACTCGAGAAAACTTTGCTTTCATTGCGTTTGGGGAAACTACTTAATGAAACAAGTGGAAATTGATGGTGAAAGTTCCATTGTTTCACCGAATAACACTTATTTAGTTAGGGTTATATAAAGTTTGCTGTGATGCCATGGGGTGCCGACAGTGGAATTAAGCACCTCCTTCCTCACTTGCCCATGGATGCAGTGAACCGTAACATAGAGACATTCAAAATATATTAAATAAACGCTTATTTAAGAAACAAATTAGGTACATTATAAGTCTTAAAGTTTTAACGTATTGCGTGGTGTCAAAAAATGGACACTGCCTCAAAACTACCGCAAACAGATAAAAGGCGCTGATTTTCAGGCAGGTCTGTGTGACAACATCGTCATTGCGTGCACAGCGTAGGCGATAAAAATAAATATATTAACAAATATGATGTTACAATACAATAGAATAATACATTTAAAGATTATATAAATACATTCGTGCAAGGCAGACCGACCAACTGCCAAGCTAACACCAATGCAGGTACAACAGGCGCCTGCGGACAGGCCATCAGATGGTTGGTTTTTTTTTGTCAACCTTAATAATGTTTGCTTGATATTTAAACCCAGTTCTGCTGATAAGATCCATGATAAATCGAGGGAAATACTCAAAAAATCACCCCAGCCATGGGGTGCTGGCAATAGAACGTTACCCCTCCTCTCTTACTCATGGATGCAAAAAGAACTTGCTAAGGGATACCTCCGGAAGATGGGCAGCAGCGTCTTTCCGTGTACCAAGGGGCATGTAAAAATATTGATGAAATTGTAAACTGAGTGACGCAAAGAAAAAATATAAAAGAGGAAACACAAATGAATTATGGTTTTCGAAACACAAAAGCTATATACATAAATTTGAATTTGGAATTCCTAACCAAAGAGGAGTTATTTGAGATCAAAGTGGCCAGTACGACAAAACGCCAATTTCATATGTCACGACCTAATATTTATACGTACTCTTTCAAAGCTTTAAAGCATTGCGCTTTATTTCTGAAAGAGTTGATACGTTTTCAGTTGCGGGTGCAACGAGTTTACAATCAAATCAAATCATTTAACATTTTCGCGAGTTCCAAATGTTGCCTTTCAATAATGTTTCTGTGCTCACCAAAAGTTTATAATATGAGACACCATACATTCGGTGTAGGTCTATTGTCTCTCCTCATATTATTAGGCGCGTCGCTCACTGGTAAGTCGAGGCGAGGTCGCGGCGTTTTATTCCTTAAGAAAACGTAGATACGGCGCGCCAATTGTCCGTCTGTGCCTTGACGCCGCCGCCTCGACTCTAGCTCGTGTGAGCGACGCGCCTTAGATTCATGCTTTACACATTACATTACATTGCTTTAGATATTAGAATTAGTTTTTACTGCTTTAGATGTTTTAGGACTCCCCGGCACCTATACTACTGCTAGTTTAGCCGGTTATTAGCCTGAGGAAATAACGTTGAAGGACAAAATCCTAAGGAAATTTGCGCTTTAAGCTACAGGCTTATATACCTGTTCTTAGGGTTTCGAAGTAAAACAAGACACTGTTTTAGACTTTAAAAGGGGGAGGGCGGAAGGGGTCTATTAAAAGCAGGTGGCGGGGGGTTTTAATGAAAAAAATCAATACAATAAACTTTCTAGGAAATTTATAACGGTGAAGCTCGGTTAATTTCTCCGAAATTGTCGCTAAAATAAGTGAAGCGGTTTACCAAACATACTAGAGTTATACTTAAAGTATATACATGTATGTACAATTTTACTTAAAGCCGAAAACTCAATTAATTCCTGTTAATAAAATTGGTAAATTTAATAAAACATACACAAACTTTTAACAACAGGTCTGCGGTTAACAACGGAACGCTGCAAAGCGTAGGCCGACAAACAAGCGGCCTAATTTTTTCGAAGTCCCATTTTCTTATAATGAATAACCGTTTTGAACAATTATACCTAATTAAACCACAATCCTTTTAGTATTACGATTCAATTAAATAATCCAATTGGAATAATTGCACAGTCATTAAAATCTTTTAATCCGTAATGAATCATTATTATTAAGTGTTCAGTAAAGTTTCTTGGAGTTATTTAGCGGGTAGACTATGACGTGGTATGGGGGTGATAATTAATTTGCAAATGAAAAGGTAACTTTCTTAGTCAAATTTAATAAGTGTAAAGCCAGAGTATCATCATCATCATCATCCCTGACGTAGGACGTCCACTGCTGGACCTATGCCTCCCTCATGGATCTCCAAGGGGGGTTGTTGCCATACTCATCAGGTGAGTTCTGTACGGGATGTAAAGGCGCTGCTGCCCATCTTCCTGAGGTATCCCTTGGTAAATTGATTTTTTGTTGTATTTGTATTTAAACGATAGTGACATAGAACCTCCATGAAGTCAGCAGCACTATTAAAGTTTGTAAATCTCGTTAGCACGCTATAGCTAACTTCACGTCACTCCGGGGAGCACCGACGGCTTCTATTTAAACGGAGAGACGGTTCCTGAGTAATTTTTAAACGAGTTAAGTGTTTGGAATCGTTCCAGAGTTTTTTTATTAAGTTCTACAGAATACATTTTCTATTTTATGAAGCTTGCAACTTCTATGGACGGCTTGCAATCAAGATTTGTATTACCGATAGTTTGACGACCTTTGTAGCGCAGAGGGCGAAGGTTGCGGGTTCGATTCCCGCCTGAGGATAAATATCTGTACGATCTGCAGATATTTGTTAGGGATACTTTTCTAAAAATAAAAAATATCTATCTATTTAGTATAATGTATTAAGTATATCAGTCATCTAGGACTCATAACATAAGCTCTACTTAGCTTGGGGCTAGGCTGTGTGAATTGTCCAGCATTATTTAGTTATTTTTAATTTATTTAGTATGCACTTTGCTTTAGGATAAATCATGTTTTTGCCGTAAAACATTTTTTTTCCAATGACGAGACAAGCCGAAGGCCCACCTGATGTTAATCGGTAACTTCTACATTATTTTTCAACTGCAATACTGCGGTGATCACGTTTATCTAGCACGTGACCAAAGCTGCATAGCATTGCGCTTGTCTACCTGAGACATAGAGCTGTAAGGTCTCACCTATCATAAATCTCTAAGCTCATATTGCCATACTCACCAGGGTGAACACTTTGGCCAGTATGGAATGTTTATATACGGAAAAACACTGCTACCGATCTTCCGGAGTTATCCCTTGACATATTCTTACTGCGTTTAAGAGGGAGATAGGAGAGGCAATATTGTACTGCTGGTGCTAAGCTCATATTGCCATGCTCACCACGTTTAGCACGTTGGCGAGTGCGGTATGGGATGTCGATACACCTAAAGATGCTGCTGCCCATATTCGAAAGATATCGCTTGAGAGATTCTTACTGTGTAGTGTATGACTAGCAAGGGGGGAGAGGAAACATTCTACTGCCGGCGTTTCACGGCACCTCACATAACAAACAATAAACCTTAACCTAATACCTGATTTAAGAGCTCACAGTACTCATAAAAACTTACGTCTAGTCTAGACGTAATTGTTATTATTAGTATTTGTACTGGATTAAAGCTGCTCTACCAAACTACTAACACGCGTACGCCATTAAGATAAATGTTACATAAAAATAAATGGTAAAATGGTTGCCGTGAGGTGCCGACGGTAGAATGTTACCCCTCCTCTCATGCCCGTGGATGCAGTAAGAGCCTGCTAAGGGATACCTCCGGCACATGGGCAGAAGCGTCTTTCCGTGATTCAACACAGACGACCTCTGTGGCGCAGCGGGCGAAGGTCCGCCTGCGACGTAAGAGGTTGCGGGTTCGATTCCCGCCTCCGAACAAATGTCTGTATGATCTGCAGATATTTGTTCAGGGTGTTCTGGGTGTTTTTCTATATATAATAAAAAATATCTATCTATGTAGTATAATGTATTAAGTATGTCAGTCATCTAGTACCCATAACACAAGCTCTGCTTAGCTTGGGGCTAGATGATGCTGTGTGAATTGTCCAGCATTCATCATCATTTCAATAAAACGTCCACTGATGAACACATTGGTGAGCGCAGTATGGGATGTTGATACACGGATAGACGTTGCTGCCCATCTTACGGAGGTATTTCTTAGCAGGCTCTTACTGCATCCACGGGCATGAGAGGAGGGGTATCATTCTACTGCCGGCACCCCACGGCGGGGTGTTATTATTTATTATTTATTTTAACACCCTGTGCTGCGCTCGCCAACCCGCCTGGCTTGGCGAGTAAGACCCTCGATGATCGGCATGTATGAAGGAGGCCTTTGTCCAGCAGTGGACGTCCTGCGGCTGATATGGTGATGAAAGCTGCTCTGCCAAACCACTAACACACGTTACCGCCAGTAAGTCAGATGTTACATCAAATTTGTTATGGATATAAGGTATCTAAAATAAAAAAAAATATATATTTTTAAAGTTAATGGAAAATACGGCTCAAATGTAAGTCGCCGTAACCACATTAGACTTCACATTCCACCATGCTCTACTAACTACCGCAGAAACTCATTTTTCGCCCGGACTATGCTAAAGAATATTCCCAAAATGTCGACCTATTTTGTATGAGTAAAAACGTTGTTAAATACTTAACAAATAAGACCTTTTTTGAAAACTTGTTATAAGTACATTATGTGAGTGTTGTGATGATCATGGCTTGTATCAATGGGTAAATTAATTTCTTACTTATTATTTTGTTCTTTTTTGGAAGTGTTAGTATTATATATTCAGTTATTTTTTCATATATGAGCTTGTTTATTTTAGTATACATATTGATTTTTTAAGTCGAAACTCCTAGGCTTATTTTGTCTATTAATTTTACTATAATTAATGTTTTATACAGCTGTATGTTTTCCAAAAAAGTAATATAAATAAATAAAATAGTCTAACCAATATGAATTCCTTCATCATTATCATCTCAGCTGTGACACACTGCTGAAAGCAGGCCTCGCAATACCAGTTACTAACGCTGCATCTAAAATAGCTGGTAAGATCCTTACTTAGGTAAAACCAATGAATATATTGTTGCTCCTCTCATGCCCGTTGATGAAGAGCCTGCTAAGTAATACCTCCGGAAGATAAGCAGCAGCGTCTTTGAGAGGGCAGAGCATAGTCCCAATATCGAACCCATGTCCTTCGAAACACGGACTTTGAAAGTCGGGTCATATAACGCTATTCAATTAGAGTTGGGTTGCGGATTACAAACTCTTTGTACCTCCACCTTATATAAACAAAAAGAGGTTGAATGGTTATCGCACAGAATTCGTAATGCCCAGAATTCCGTTCAAAATTAAAGCAAAAAATGTACCTACCGAAATTTCGGATTGGACCGACATAGTAACACTTATTCTGTGATTACTCGTTAGTATTTGTACTCTCTACCAAATTTTGAAATCGTTAGTGTGCTCTGACACCAAAAACTAAAGCATTGTCTTTGTGTGTGTCAACAATGATGGCGACGCACGCACACTGGTTTTGCCAATATGGTTTATTGGTAAAACCAGTGTGCGTGCGAGGGCTCTGTTATTGATACCATTTATTGTACTTTCTTATTGCACGAACTTACTTAAAAAAATAACACACACCACGTCCGGCTCACACTGTGCTAAGATACTTATTCCTAATGAGGGAGCCACTCATATCGTCTGAAAACAAAATGGCGCGTTCTCATTACGGCAAGGGTATATCTAATCATTTAAATCTTTGCCTACTACCAATAACGGTTACTAAGAAAGGAATTCTCGTTACCTATTCTATCGATTATTAAGATCAAACCTTTGCCACTTTAACAGATATTGGCACTTTTCGGGCACGACATTCTAAAAACTTTTGAAATTGTACTGAGTTTCGCAGTGAATTCCATTTTTAAAACTCCAACAACAGCAGTTCATTCTATTTTTAAGACTTTTAACTTGCAGTCAATCTCACTTTGAAACTCCCATAACAACTCTTACACAACAGCGAATTCCATAAAAGAAGAAGGTTTTCAACTCATCTTTATTTTAAGGGTTCCGGACCAAATTGGCAAAAAGGAACCCCTCATAGAATCGCTCTGTCTGTCTGTCACAAGTGGATATCTCGAGAACTACTGATGTTAACGACTTGAAATTTAAAATAGTTAAAGATGAACATTTTTACTAATATAGCATATATGAAAATGCTAAAAAATGTTCTTATTATGATTAAAGGGGGGCAGATAGGGGATCTCAATTTTTTTGGGGGCAACATTTTACTGCCGGCGCCCCACGGCTTATATTTTATTACTACGCAGTTATTGTAGCCGTGGGGTGCCGGCAGTAAAATGTTACCCCTCCTCTCATGCCCGTGGATGCAGTAAGAGCCTGCTAAGGGATACCTCCGGAAGATGGGCGGCAGCGTCTTTCCGTGTATCAACATCCCGTACTGCACTCGCCAACCCGCCTGCCAAGCGTGGTGACTATGGCAACTGTAGTATAGAGATCCATGAGGGAGGCCTGTTCAGTAGTGGACTTTTTACGGCTGGAATGATGATGACTACGCAGTTGTATATTTCACGAGTGCACTTCACCGTGAAAGCCGAAGATGTAGTCTACATGACGAAGAATTCGGGATATACCCTCAGGGTCGAGAAGTTGGTTTCTCGCCATAGCGTGAACTTCGGTTCCTTTATGGTGCGGGCTGCAACACACTGTCTCTCAACCTATATGAGTCAAGATAACTGGTAGAGAAATAAACGGCATTTAAATTACGTTTGTTGTATGGGAGCCCCCCTCAAATATTTGTTTTATTTTAATATAATTATTTATTTTTAAACTGAATATAGTTACAATTAAATATTTAGTAAATATTTCAAGAGTCGACCTGTTGCCGTTATAAATTTCTAGCAAAAAATGGCAAAGAATCACGTTTTTAGTATGGGAGCCCCCCTTAAATATTTATTTTATTTTGTTTTTAATTATATAATTGTTTGTTTATATAAGAATAAGGGGGACCGCTCCGATTGTAATTCTTATCGTGGTATATCCCTGCTATCCACTCCAGGAAAAGTATTTGCTAGGATTCTTTTAAATCGCCTACTGCCATTATCAGAGTCTATTTTACCAGAAACTCAGCTTGGCTTTCGACCTGATAGAGGGACATGTGAAGCAATCTTCTCTATTCGACAGCTACTTGAAAAGAGCAGAGAACAAGGCCAACCAATGTTTCTTTGCTTTGTTGACCTAGAAAAGGCATTTGACAGTGTCCCTCGTGAAGCGCTCTGGGTTGTTCTGGCTAAACTTGGATGCCCGGACAAATTTATAAGGCTGATTCGACTTCTTCACGACGACATGAAGTGCTGCGTCGCCATCAACGGTGAACGGTCCAAGTTTTTCCCCGTAACCTGTGGAGTAAAGCAAGGCTGCGTTCTTGCACCAACTCTGTTTGCATTATACTTTGCTGTTGTAGTCCGAGAGACCTTAAAAGATTTGTCCGAGGGTCTTCGCATTCGTTTTCGCATGGATGGAGGCATATTTAACATCGCTAAATTTAAATCCCGTACAAAGGTTTCCCATGCCACAATGGCCGAAATCATGTACGCAGACGATCTATGCTTCGTTGCGGACTCTGCGGAAGGCTTGCAAAATCTGATAACGAATCTAGACAAATCTTGCACCAAATTTGGCCTCAAAATCAATGTCAAAAAGACGGAAGTTTTGACTAATATGAATGCCCCAAATATCACGGCTTCTAGTGTAAGAGTGGGTCAGGGTATGTTAAAACAAGTAGATAAGTTTAAGTACCTTGGAAGCACAATAACATCTAAGTGTGACCTGGACTCTGAGATAAACAACAGAATAGGTGCAGCAGCTTCGGCATTTGGCAAACTGCGTTCCAAAGTCTTTCGCTCACACGACCTTAAGCTTTCTACAAAAATAAGCGTTTATATGGCTGTTGTCCTGCCAAATCTTTTATATTCTTCTGAGACATGGACTCTGTACCGTAAGCAGATCCGCACACTTGACAGATTTCACCTCAAATGTCTCCGCGACATCATGAACATCCGATGGTCAGACCGCGTCAGGAATACAAACGTCCTAAGGCGAGCAAACATCGGAGGCATTGAGGTGTACCTGATGAGGCGTCATCTTCGGTGGTGTGGACACGTGTCTCGTATGTCGGATAATAGAGTGGCGAAGCGCATCTTCTTTTCCGAACTCCAGAACGGTAAGCGTAAAAGCGGTGGCCAGTATCTGAGGTACAAAGACGTACTGAAAAGACATATGAAGAGATGCAATATAGAGCCCTCTAAATGGGAGGTAAAAGCAGCGCAGCGGCCAGAATGGCGACGTCTCATTCATGAGCAGGTCAACACGTATGAAATTGAGCGTCGCGAGGAGCTCGATAAAAAACGTGATGAGCTCAAGGCCCGACCACCAGTGGCCATATCTTATAATTACATCGGCGGGGTATTAACATGTACAAAGTGCGCTCGTACCTTCACCAACAAACTTGGGTATGCAAGCCACCAGAGAGCGCACCAAAGGGTGGAACAATTACACCCCCATTCACCCTCATAACCCTCAAATAAGTCCTTATAGTTGAATAGATCCAGAAAAATACAGTCGCTGTGGTCGAAATCGGCCAAGACAGATATATATATTATTTTGTTTTTAATATTGTATTTGTTGTTATAGCGGCAACAGAAACACTCATCTGTGAAAATTTCAACTATCTAGTTATCACGGTTCATGAGACTGCTGACAGACAGACAGACGGACAGCGAAGTCTTAGTAGATAATAGGGTCCCGTATTTACCCTTTGGGTACGAAACCCTTAAAAGGAAAGATTTGTATTTTGTATGTCTGTAAGGAATACGCTCAAAAACTACTGGACCGATTTCCAAATATCTTTCACCATTGGAATCCTACGTTATCTATCATTGAGTAACATAGGCTATACTTTATCCTAGTACTCCCACGGGAATGGGAACTACGCGGGTCAAACTGTGGAGCGCTGCTAGAGTATAATATAGCTGGTCGTTAGTTTCTGGGATAAAGTCGGATATTGGATACTCTTAACCCGGTCAGGGCCCCGGTGGAGTGAACTGGCGATAACCTGACGTTATCGTCGGATGTTGTTTCTGCACAAAGTTTTATCTAGGCTTCGAATGTGATAAATACTAGTGCACTGTTGACAATTTTATTGCGATTTAGGTTTTTTTATTTTAATTAAAACGATACATGGCGCTAATTACTCTTCATTGATAATTGGGAATAATTAATTCGCTTACTTAATTTGCCTTGGGGTGCCGTCAAAAGAATGTTGCCTCTCCTCTTTTGACCGTGGATGCAGTAAGAATCTGCTAAAGGATACCTGCGGAAGATAAGCAGCAGCGTTTTTCCGTCAATGTCACGTCTATATTAGCATTACTCTCTCAGTCTAGATAAAACTATTTGCGTAAACCACATTTGTTAACAACAAGAGTCAACGTCCGGCATCTTTCCTGACCGGGATAAAGAGTATCCAATATCCGACTTTATTCCAAAAACCATCAACCAGCTATTATACTGCTGATACAGTGAGGAACGCGTCATGAAATACAGAACCAAATACAAAGTAGAAGGAATAGTTTCGGTCAAACAGTTTTGAGCTTTGTGTTTTAAAAATGGAATCAACTGATGTTAGGAGTTATATGTTTTGAAAATGGAAAGAACTGATGTGTACTCTTGTTCGAGTTTTAAAAATGGAATACACTGGGTGATTTTATTTGAACTGCACTATTCGCTTAATACAATAAATTACATCTTGTGCATAATGATGTACCTATGTCACTTGATCGTATAACTTAATTTTCTAAATCGTTTTTTATCATGTATTTGTTTCTATTTAATTAAAAATAATTTTCAATAAATAATAATTTTAACCTTATTTATGTTATCATTGAGGCTTGGACTAAAAATTTGTTTTTTTTTTAAGGTGATTTTCCCCATCTTTCATCATCATCTCAGTCATCAGGACTGCTGTTCACGTCCACTGTTGGACATAATATGCCTCCCTCTTGGATCCAAAAGTCATGAGGTGTTGTTGCCATACTCACCACGCTTGGCAGGCGGGTTGGTGAGCGCAGTACGGGATGTTGATACACGGAAAGACGCTGCTGACCATCTTCCGGAGGTATCCCTTAGCAGGCTCTTACTGCATCCACGGGCATGAGAGGAGGGGTAACATTCTACTGCCGGCACCCCACGGCACGACGACTCTCATAGCATACCCATACCACGCTAGCCTTTTACTTCTCAACTTTTCTACAATTGGTGCCACTTTCCTCTTATACCCTAGTATAATGCATATAACCCATGTCTAATAATTTACTTTATAAAATTTGTTTCTCCAAATTTAGATTTTTTGTTTGGATAGAAACCTAGATATAGTGCACAAGATACCTATTAGATCAAAAGTTTCATAGAAAGATCTATTACGACGACCCACGTACGAGCGGTGTATGAAAAGTAAGTTAAATCACGATATTACTTATTTTCTTTTTTGACAAATCACACAGCATCATCCCTAATAGCATAGCCCCAAGCTAAGCAGAGCTTGTGTTATGAGTGCTAGATGACTGATATACTTAATACATTATACTACATAGATAGATATTTTTATTACATATAGAAAAACACCCAGAACACCCTGAACAAATATCTGCAGATTGTGCAGCCATTTGTCCCGAGGCGGGAATCGAACTCGCAACCCCTTGCTTCGCAGGCGGACCTTCGCCCGCTGCGCCACAGAGCTCGTCAAATTATTAAATGCTGGAACGTTGTTGACATGCTTTGGATTATGCCAACTCGTGTATCCTGCCCGTACTAGCCTACTGTGCACCAACATGGATTTCGACCGGAGTCCACAAGTTCACGCTCAAGATTTGTCTAGGGGCGTTGGAGCGAATTCTGGGCTTTAAACGGATTGCCGAGTCTCCGACATAATGCTACGCTCACTAACCGGCATTTCTGAAGGTCTACCATGGTCATGAGTTTTCAAACTCATGAGTTTTCACAATTTATACACGCTAGCGACTGTAGTAAAAAAAAATGAAAACTTGTACAGCGCCTCCAGCGTATACTCGTAGTTTGGTACTAAAATACGCAGTAAGCTTATAATACTACAGCTACTGTAGTTTGGACTTAATTTGCTTAGAATCTGTTACCATGAGTTACAAATCTGACAGATGTCATAGTAACGTTCTGTTACTACTGTAGTAACGGCAGGCGATCTAACAGTGACAACTCATGGTATACTCAACACTGATGTCAGATGCTAACCGACTGACTTGTATGGGATTGGACGGGTCACGTTAGCAAAATGCAGACTGATGAATGCCGTGGTGTAAGTGCAGTAGAATGTTGCCCCTCCTTTCTTGTCCGTAGATGAAGTAAGAATCTGCCAAGAGATACCATCATCATCATTTCAGCTGTAAAACCTCCACTATTGAACCCAGGCCTCACTCATGGATTTCCATGAGGGTTAGTTGCCAAACTCACCACGTTTGGCGAGCGCACGGGATGTTGATATACGGAAAGACGCTGCTGCCCATCTTCCGGAGGTATCCCTTAGCAGGCTCTTACTGCATCCAATGGCATAAATGGAGTAGTGACCTTCTACTGCCGGCACCCTACACCAAGAGATACCTTCCTACGGAAAATTTACTGCAGCGTTTTTACATGTATCAACCTCGCGTATTGTGAGACTTTCTTGGATCTGGACGTCTTTCCTTGTACAATAGGTATGTATTTACGTGCTTTAACGGTGAAGGAAACATCGTGAGGAAACCTGCGGCTTAGTTAGCTTCAGACGTATTGACCTGTTCATTCCTCTGAATAATAGCTGACTAAGCTGATAGGATGGTAAAGGTGCTGGGCAAGCCTAATCCATCTATGTCCCAGGCACTGCAGCGTCCCGTACAGCATGATTACCAGTTGCTGATGCTGTATAAATCATTCTATAATAGATGCAAAGGCCTTACTTACACAAGAAGAACGTTACCGATCTGGTAGACACAACACAAGATCAGCTCAGGGCTAGCTCCCAGCTATTTATTTCAGCTATTTCAAATAGAAAGAAAGAAAGTTAAAGAAAATACAAACATATTTTTGACACACACACAAAACGTTTAAATTATTTATGAAAACCAATAAAAGAATCAAATTAGGTGTACTATGTATGGTGTGAAAGTTTTAACATATAAACAATGCTGCGTAGGGTCAACAAATGGACTCTGCCCCAGTATTACCGCTATCACATAGCAAGCTATGCGGTTACGGCGCTGATTTTCAGGCAGGTCCGTGTGACCGCCTCGTCAAATACGATAGAATGATTGACAGCGAATCAATAAATGAAACTCAGCTGAGACGCGAAGAACGAAATTAATTTGATACCATTGAACTGCCTACCCATAAGCCACGAACGGTAATTGAATTGGGTATCTATTGAAAGGTAGGCACACACTTAAGGCTACGATATTCCAAAGCCAATTTTCGATTCAATTTTAAGCGATCAAATATCCTTGACAAAAATTATATTTTATAGTTTAATAAACTTTATAAATATTTAACGGTTTAATTATTTTTACTTTACCTTTAAATAAATTATGAAGGAATGATAGTTTTTGCTCGTTTTTGTCATTGTTCTATATTAAGTGTATCAATGTCTCTCAAAAAACAGCCCAGAAAATAGACAACGA
This sequence comes from Pasiphila rectangulata, assembly GCA_963082625.1. NCBI lineage: Eukaryota > Metazoa > Arthropoda > Insecta > Lepidoptera > Geometridae > Pasiphila > Pasiphila rectangulata. The sequence continues at coordinate 3,098,320 of OY720244.1, read as the reverse complement.
CGTTTAGAAGAATCATATTCAACGGTAGGTTTTTTTTCAAAACCTCATAAAAATTTTGAAACGATTTTTTATAGAATTTAAATAGGCTTGGATCATCATCATTACAGCTGTAGGTCATCCACTGCTGGACAAACGCCTCCCTCATCATCATCATTTCAGCCATAAAACGTCTACTGATGAACACAGGCATGTATAAACAGTATGAGATTTTAAAACACGGAAAGACGCTGCAGTCCATCTTCCGGAGGCATTCCTTGGCAGATTCTAACTGCATCCACGGGCAAGAAAGGAGGGGAACATTCTACTGCCGGCACCCCACGGCCGCTGGAATAACTTGGCCTCAATACAGCTGATTCTGCAAGCTCATCGTATATATCAGGCCGCAAAATTGGTTGTGATCGATCATGCTGTTATGATCACTTTGCTCTAAGATAACGAAAAACTGTTTTTATGCCTTTGAATAAGCTGGGTTTTTACCGCAACGAAGTATTTTCGCACATACATAGCTTACTCTCCTTATAAACAAGTTAAAATGAGGGGGCGAAGCCCCCTATCATGCATAGCGCTTTCTGTCTGTCTGTCTGTGCATGACACGATTACAACCGAACGCGTAGACCGATTTACATGAATTCTTTTTTGTTAGCACTGTCTTAATGAGAGAAGGGTACTAATTGATTTTGGTGACCAAATCTCAACAATAACTCCGGTCCCTGTGACCCTAGGTCACAGGGACCGGAGTTATTGTGACCTCAAATGGTCACCAAAGGCCAAAAATGGTATTTTTCGGAAACATTCGCCTCCATTTTCTGGTACCCCAGTACCAATGCTTGTTTAAAATAACCCCGGACATAAATAACTAAAGGTTACAATGTTCTTACAGGCGCGTTTTAGGTTCACGGAATCAAGGTTAGAGTGGTAGAGGGCTAATTCAGGTAGTGATTATTGTTTATATTGTATTTTGCTCTATTGAATAAACACTTATTGACCTTGACCTTGACTTTGACTTTGATCATTCAGTAACAGGACACTAACTCTTGAATAAATCAGATCTGTGCCTGTTGATCCTATTCTGGTAATCATCAGATATACCCTGTAGTATATAAATATGAGAGCTGTGGCATCACTACGCGCACTCATATGATCCCATGAAAATGATTTTCTTGAAAAGACAAAACTTGTCGAAATAAAATTTGACGATAAAATACTACGTAAGTAAATGAATAGTAAATGAATAGTAGGTAATATCGTTAAAACCTTAGCTTTCCAGCTTAAATATTTGCTTTAGACCGAAATTATGCCCTAGACTAGATCAACTCAAATACAGCACTTGTTCTTAGCTGATTATCTTTTGTTTGGTTTAATTAGCTCCTTACATTTAACTCTGTTTTATTTTAAAAATCTTAATTAACATAGCTCCTTAGTCATAATTATTATAATAAAAATGGAGACTGTGTTAAATAAACCCTATTTTAAATATTTATTTTTTTCAAAGACTAGCAGCGCTCAGCCGTTTTACCCGAGTAGTTCCCGTTCCCGTAGGAGTACGAGAAAAAATACAATCTATGTTACTAAGGGATAATGTAGCATTCTAATAAAAAAATAATTTTCAAAATCGGTTTAGTAGTTTTTGAGTTTATGTGTTACAAACATACCAAATACAACATACAAAGCTTTCCTCTTTATAATATTAGTATAGAGATTTTATACACGTTTAGTATTTTAGGTTAAAGTTAGTTTCCCAGAAGCGCCGATCATTTTGGGGTCTTTGGAAATATAGCAAAAAATATAATATGCACAAGAAAAACCTCTAAAGGTCCCTTTCATCAAAAAAATGGTTTGAAGCCTTACAACCTTGTTGTGAACTTTCGTATGTAGAAGTTGGTGGAAGATCCCTATTAACCTAATCACAGATTAACCTACTTGAGCAGTTGAAGATGTACCTTAAGTTATACGACATTTAAAGCCTTTCCTTTAACGCATAGAGATCTTGGTAAATCCAACGTGTCATTCTTGAGAAGGTGCGGTAAATTTAACTCGCAAAATCCTAGACGATATATGAATAAGTGTTGCTGCCCTTATTCCACTTAGATGGAGTCTGCACAATATATTTTGTAGTAGTAGAACATTTTGGGAAAAGTTTATCCGGGGAAGTACTACAAACATATCTATTTCTGCCGCCAAACAAAAAAGTCTGCATTGCTGTGTTTCGGTTTGAAAGGTAAGGGGGCCGGGGAAATCATGGGCATATGACACCTTATGACACTGCCTCAGGGTGACGGGCACAATCCAGCTTTGGTCTCGTTCTTCGTAAACGTCGTGCTGCCAAATAACTTATGATTTTTCGTCTTGATGCCACAAGTCCACAAAGAGTTTCCGAAACCATACGCGATTCAAAAATAAAGCCTACTCCCCAGTAGGCTCAGTAGGCGGAAACTCTTTGTGGACTTGTGGCATCAAGACGAAAAGTCATAAGTTACTTGGCAGCACGACGTTTATGAAGCACGTGACCAATGCGCGATTCAAAAATAAAGCCTATTCCCCAGTAGGCTTTATTTTTGAATCGCGTATGGTCCATGATTTTCTAAAAATAACAATCTTCCGATTGTTTACCGGGAGTTTCAATTTGGCGTGAAGGTTTTCTGTCAGTCTCGCAACAGTTTTCTGTTTGTTAAATGCTTTTGGATTTTAAATTTCTGAGAACTGTCCAGAGTCTAATTTGACAATGAAATAGACAGGCTATTTTGCTACGTTTGCTATTAGTCTACGACCTGCGTAGGTAGGAGAACTGAGCTGTTATCGTGAAGTACTTATATGATACGAATGAAGCTGTCTAATTTAAGAGAATGGTATAGGATGTTAAATGGATTAGGCACTGCAGCGTCGATTGCAGCAACAATACCAGTTCTGGATTTTGATACACACAGAGACGTTGCTGCCCATCTTTCGGAGGTATTCTTTGGCAGATTCTTACAGCATCCACGGGTAAGAAAGAATAGGCAACATTCTACTACCGGCACCCCACGGCAACTATCTAATTATTGGCAATATAATTTAAATTACATAATTATTTGAACTGGCTAATGAGACCGATGCTCTGATATACAAAATACGAAAAGAGTTACGCTTAACCCCAATTTCAGATTTCAAGAAAATAAATTAAAAGTAAAAAAAAACTTTTTAACAAACGAGCTTTTATTTAAACGTATCCACTTAGAATAATAAAGTAATCAATTTTAATTTTTATTATTAACATTTTTTTTTAGTTATCACTATAGTTGGTTTCTTGTCTGTTCATCTCATGACCGCCATGTTGGATTAAGAGTGATGTTATATAATTTTTCAAGTAACTCTCAGCAAGTCCTTTTATTTGATACCGATATTATAGAGGTATATTAAAATTATGTAGTCAGCCATCATGGGCGTTCCGCCATGTTGGATTCATTGTGACGTCACATAGCTCACGATGCATTGTCATCCAAAGTAAACACAACAAAATTTCAGCTCAATTGGTTGAAGATATCTGCTTCAAAATTTAGTTGCAAGATTCCGTGAACAAACATAGTTACTTAAATAACATACAGGGCAAGCTAAATAAAAGCTTGTAAAAATAATTTTTCTCCGTAAAAACCTAATTCCCACACATTTTTTCTATAAATAAATATTATTTAACAAAAACCGAATGTTGAAAATATCGCAACTGGGTTTATTATAATTATGTGTACTAAGCCGAAAGAGTAAGAGTTGCCGCACAGGTAAAAATAAAAAAAAATATCTTAAACCACACACATTTTTTTTATACTAAAATGTTTAAAAAAAACCTCAAGGTTATCTTAACATCCCACCAATTATTAAAATCGTATACAAAAAAAATTAAATCCCGATTTTTTTTCCTTTCTAAAACGACTTGTGTTCGTAGATTGAAACTTTTTGGATATGGACTGGCTGAAAAGTTCTAAAGTCCAAAACAACCAATCTGGAAGAGGTTCTAGTCAAACCCAAGGAAAATATCTTAAAAAGGTTCCGTCATCGGTTCATAAACAACGGAATACTGACTTGACACAAACAACAAACTAAAAAATACGGCTTATAAACCTCTTCATTTTTAGTGTTCCGTACCAAAAGGGTAAAAACGTGACCCTATTACTAAGACTCCGCTGTCCGTCTGTATGTATCAAGGCTGTATCTCAGGAACCGTGTTAGATAGACAGTTAAAATCACAGATGATGTATTTCTGTTGCCGCTATAGCAAAAAATACTAAAAACAATTTAAATAAATATTTAAGAGAAATATTTCCCATACAACAAACGTGATTTTATTAACACATATTTAACAGGGTATTTATCGCGCTATTTACCTTTATTATTGCCCGGGAAGACTTCCCGGGACCGCGATGTGTGCAATCCTGTCGAAACGTCGGGCAATAATAAAGGTAAATAGCGCGATAAATACCCGGTTAAATATGTGTTAATAATGTGTCGTGATCGCGAAAGTTTAAAAAAGACAAACGTGATTTTAATGCCGTTTTTGCTCGTTCTTAGTTACGGCAACAGGTAGACGTTTGAAATTTTAACAGAATATAATACGGAACCTTCATGCGCGTGTCCGATTCGCACTTGGCCGAGTTTGTGAACAATTCTGTTATTATTTTTTATTTTATTATTAAATTTTGTTATTCTAAAACAACACGTCTTAGGTTGACAATGCCGCGCGTCATCTCATGATGTATTCCTTCATCGTAAAGCACGTGTTCAATGTCAAGCTTCATTTTTGTACTGTTTGTTTTTGTGGCGAATATGGCAACAATCCCCTCATGATCTTGGAGATCAAAGTCAAAGTCAATAAGTGTTTATTCCATAGAGCAAAACGCTACTTAGAATAGTCAATTTACATAAGAAGAACAAGACTCATTTAAATTGAATAAAGCACATCAAAAGTTATATATCAATAAGTTATATTCCATTGAATTCGTTCGCTTTAGATAACGTTTTTCCGAGTGAGGGAAATAAGCGAACAAGAATCCTCACTCTTTTACTTCTATTCAGTGTTATAATTTAGCCGTGGGGTGCCGGCAGTAGAATGTTACCCCTCCTCTCATGCCCATGGATGTAGTAAGAGCCTGCTAAGGGATACCTCCGGAAGATGGGCAGCAGCGTCTTTCCGCGTATCAACATTTTTCACATTTTTTCAACATTTTTCTGTTTAATCTTAATTAATTATAAATTAACTTTTGAATGTTTTGGATTTTTAGTCTGTAAGTTCAATTGTGTTTCCATAAATAAATAAATAACATCCCGTACTGTGCTCGCGAACCCGCCTGCCAAGCGTGGTGAGTATGGCAACTACCCCTCATGGAGATCCATGAGGGAGGCCTGTTTAGTAGTGGACTTATTACGGCTGGAATGATGATTGTTATAATTTCTGTCTTAGTAGATGCAAGATAGGGACCTATGTCTGGCAGTGTACGTGGACACGAGCCCTACGGCTGAGATGATGAAGATAAAATCATCATCATTTCAGCCGTAAAACGTACACTAATGAACACAGGCCTCCCTCATGGATCCATGTAGGTAGTTGCCATACTCACCATGCTTGGCAAGCGGGTTGGCGAGCGCAGTACCGGATGTTGATACACGGAAAGACGCTGCTGACCATCTTCCGGAGCTTTCCCTTACCAGGCTCTTGCTACATCCATAGGCATGAGAGGAGGGATAACATTCTACTGCCGGCTCCCCACGGCTATCGGCCATGCTTCGCATGAAGATAAAAAAACCTTTATTTTGTGTCACAAATTCACAATACAAAGAATACAATGCAAAGTGTTTATTCATACGACAAAACCCGATGACCCGCAAGAAATCAATCTTAGACGCAAAGCTTCATTGTCACTACACAGAAGGGTAACCCAATAGTCAACTTGTCTTGTTCCCTGCCTAGTTTGAGGGAGATTGATGTCGTTCCTGGTGACGGCTCAGGGCGCCAATTCTCGTCAATCGTGATCTAAGTTATAAACGCTGGTTATAAAGGTTTCCGTACCGTCTGTGAAAATTTCAAACGTCTACCTATTGCCGTTATTAATATCTAGCAAAAAACGGCAAAAAATCACGTTTGTTGTAATTGCCCCCCTTAATTATTACATTTATTCTGACTTTAGTATTTATTTATTTATTTAATACTTTGTGCACAAAAACAATGTACAGAGGAGGACTTAATGCTAATAGTATGTATTTATTGTATTTATTTATTATTATTTTTTTATATTTTATGTATGTATGTATTTGTTGTTATAGCGGCAACAGAAATATAACATCTGTGAAAATTTCAACTATCTAGCTATCACGGTTCATGATATGCCTGGTGACAGACAGACAGATAGACGGACAGCGGATTTTAGTTATAGGATCCCTTTTTTACACTTTGGGTACGGAACACTAAAAACTGTGGAAATAACTATTGAAACGAACTTTCTGCATTCTCGTGATCTCACCATAAACAAATGTCTATTGCAAACCGATCGTGATGCATCGACTGGTAAAGGACGGTAATCGAGATGATAGTAGACTTTTAGGGCGACGTGACAAGTTTGCCTTCTCCAGGAGGCCGTTTCTCGTAAATGGTGATACTTCGTCTCATCTCACTTCACAGTGTCTACTTCGAACTTGTCACATCACTCTTGAAGTCTACTATCATCTTGATAGCCGCTGCTTACCAGTCGATGCATCACGATTAATAAGCAATAGACATTTGTTTATGGTGGGATAACGAGAACGCAGAAAGTTCTTTTCAAGAGAGATTTTGACAGTCTTTTTCTTGTCTTTTTATTTTATGGCTTTTTGTGTTTGGGATAGCACAATTCCGCCAGTGTCAAGTTAATATAAAAATTCATAAGTTATTTGGCTAACCATGTAGGCAATCATTTTTTATTTTTCATGGTGTTCGACAGTCTTTGCGTTTATCGTTTTTGAAAGTATATTTGTTGCACGAGAATAAGCCCCCAGGGCGAGTCTTTTAGTTAACTTCAGAATGATAGAGATCTCTCAGGGAACTTGCTGACAATCACGTTTTAACTGATTGAGAAGATATTTTGTTATAGTGCTGTTTTACGTTTACAGAAATTAAACATGCAATCAAAATTTTGTTTTCGACGGGACTCAAACCCGTAACGTTCAGACGAACAACTTTAACGCAGGCTGCCTTTACTAATTTGGCTACAGAGCAAACTAACCGTCAGGTTTAAAATCTTAACTGCCTTTAACGGTTTTGTAGCACCGAGATGAGTACTGTTTTACGTTTGTTGAAAAAGTGGGTATACACAACATAAAAGTAAAACCGGGCAAGAGCGAGTCGGACTCGCGCACCGAGGGTTCCGTGCCATCATACAATATAATATATGATATAGGTGGTTTATATTTGTTGGAGAACCTTGACAGCGTCATCTCTTGTGTGATAGCGGAACTTATGTAGATTTTTGACGCTTTTGATGATTTTTAAAAAAGTATGCTAATTAGAGAGCTCGTCATAATTTCCCCGTAATTTTTACATACACTTCTAATAGAAATAACAGTTTCAGAGGTTTATCTCCGCAAACTTTGGAGATAAGGGGGGGGGGGGGGGGGGGGGGTAAACGCTATATTTTTCAACGTTTTTGTGAATAAGTCGAAAACTATACTTACGGCTTAAAGCAAAACTAAAAACTGTTTATTAATATGCAAATGAATATATTTCATAATATGATACCCCACATGACCTAGTAACTCCACAAAACATTTGAAATACTCCCTTCCACCCCCTTGTCTAAAAAACTATGCAAATAATTTTCCCAAAAACTTTACATGCACTTCTATTAGCTATAAAACTTTCACGAGTTGAGTTTATCTCCGCAAACTTCGGAGATACGGGGGGGGGGGGTACCGTAGTTTTTCAACATTTTTTATAATTACTCAGAAACGATACGGCTCAATAAAAACTGTTTATTAATGTGCAAATGAATGCCTTTCATATGATACCCGACACAACCTAGCAACTCAACTTCAACATTTTGAAATCCCCTATCCGCCCCCCTGCAATCCTAATTAGAATATATTTAGCATTTTCATTATAATGCTTTATTAGTGAAAAAAAAGTGTTATCTTGAACCATTACAAATTTCAAGTCGTTAGCATCAGTAGTTCTTGAGATATCCACTTATGACAGACAGACAGAGAGATTCTATAAGGGTTCCTTTTTACCATTTCGGTGCAGAACCCTAAAAAGATAAACAACTCATGAATTTTGAACACGTTTTATACAGGGCCAGCAACTGGTATTCATGACATACAGGATGCTGCAGAGACTGGGCCATTGAAAAGTGGATTAGGCTTGCCCAGCCCCTATACCTTCCACCCCGTTAAGTCGGCTATTAGTCAGAGAAAACAACATGTCGATACATCTGAACTTAAGCCGCGGACTTCCTTACAATGTTTTCCTTCACCATTGAATCACGTGTTAAATGTGATCATACAATTTTCTCTTAGAATAAGGCAAAAGTTACCTGCATATTTGAATAAAATTATTTAGTAACTAAGGCTGTGGTCCCACTTTAGAAGCTGTCCTTTCAAAAAGATTTTACAGAATTTTAATTAATTATCTTAAGTATGGTTTCTGGTTAGACCTTTAATAACCCTGAGTCGTTACTGGGCCCATTAGGTTGCCGTTGAATTATAAAATTTACCCAAACTTCATCCTTTACTAAGGCTATTAAATCATTTAAAAACTGTGATTAGTAGAGATTAGAGACCAGAGATTAGAGACGCTTGGCTACCAACAGATCAAGGATTATCCCTAATAATATATTGAAAGTTTTGATGCATAAAAAATATATAAAACAGACAGACACAGAGACAGACATAGCAGTCAAACTTGAGGGAAAAAATGGTAATTTATCATTTCAGCCATAAAACGTCCACTAATGCCTTCATGGGTCTCCTTGCGGGGTAGTTGCCATACTCACCACGCTTGGCAGGCGGGTTGGCGAGCGCAGTATGGGATGTTGATATATGGAAAGACGCTGCTGCCCATCTTTCGGAGGATGATGGGAATGATGATGATGATGATACAGCGTGTAAAAAGACTACTATCGAAAACTGGGGGATTATAATTGAAAATTGGACTAACTTACCTAAGTGACGTCCAATTATAATTCTGTGAGTGGTTAATCTGAAACACAAACTGTTAACAAAGTAGTATTTTCCGTTCACGGCTCGTTTACGTCGCGCTTTAGAGTATAAAAAAAAAAATTTTTTTAGTGCATTTTTGGTTTTGTATGTGGCATCCCTAGCCCCCTTCATCACTGAGTTTAGAGCTGAGCTGATCCCAACAACTGTGCAATACCCATTATGATAGGGGTAGCTCCTTCAGGGTTGGGTGGGTGTTTTGTGTTTCAGATTAACCACTCACAGAATTATAATTGGACGTCACTTAGGTAAGTTAGTCCAATTTTCAATTCTATTTCGTGTTTAATCTGAAACACAAACTGTTAACAAAGTAGATGTTTAGAGTAAACTCCATAATGGGTTAGAATGTGTAGAACCTGAATACCTAGGTTACTATAATTCTTCAGTTGTTGCATATCTTCCTGTATTGGCTTTTCTTTAATAATAATAAAGCATATAAAATTTATATTGCGTTTACTAAGACAATAAAAATATTTCAGTGCAAGGTAACTCTCTACACCTATAGAGATAGGTACTTAGTCTTTCTTTGTATTAAGAGTTATATTAAATCCTAATTATAAAATAATAATAGGAACTTTATGGACTAAGAAGGTTTCTTAATTTAGTTTATCTGTTAGATAACTGTTTATAACAGCATATTACAACTTATATACTTAGTATATATTTCAGTTTTAATTAGAATAAAACTTATTAGTTTTTAAACAGGCTAAGATTATCCTTCAGTCTATGCACTAGATGAGATCTTATCAGTTATCTTAGTTTCCGCATGGACCAAACTCCATGGTTTCAGTATGCATAATTCATTAACATTAACTTAAGTAAATTATAAAGCATATCAATCCTAATAAACATAGTAAGGAAACCTTAATTCCTTTCCTTGGATTGAGAGACTTTTTGTTATTATTTAGACTTAACATTATTAATAATTTTTGATAATTACATTAAGGTAATTATGAGAAAGAATATTATTTTTAACCAGCTGTCTTTCTAATTACATCAAATCTAATTAATCTAATTTCTTCTAATTCACCTCAGATTTGTTTGATGCAGAGGTGGCAGTGTCAGTTACCTACTGTGTAAAGTAAATTAATTTGTGTCTATTCCACTTCCTAGTAGTGTACATTTAATCCATCTGCTAATGGATTGTTCACTTGTATTAAGGTAAGGCTAAGGCTTTTTGAATGTAATGAAAAAATATTGTTTTAGTGCCTCTGATAGTGTCCTTGATTCGGATGTAGTCTTGAGGAGTACTGGCTGAACATGTCCCGCCAGGATCCATATTAGGATCTATCAAGAACGGCCCAAGGTGTTATTATTTCTTGTACATATTTGAACCCTCTGGGGCGGTTGCTAAAGCTAATAAGATTTTTTGGTAAGTAACTCCAGGCTTAGGGCTGAGTTTTTGGTTAAATTGGCTAATTGATGCAGTACAACATTAGCCGGTTTTAATCTGAACACTTCTTTCAAGAGTCGCTATATAGTCTGTCGTCTGCGCCAACTCTCTTGCCTATGAGAAGTGATAATGCAGATTTTTAAGGGTTCAAGGTGTTATAGCTGGCTCCATTTTAAAATAATTCAGTGAAGAATTTTACAATAAATGGGATAGAAGTCAAACGATTCTTGTTTATTTTTGATACAGAATTTCCACCAACTTTTATATTTACTGTAATGTTGTACTGTCTAATTGTACCTGGTGAGATGAAAGCTAGCATGATATTTAGTGAGCAGTTAGAGTTTATAATATCAACAAGTCAGTGCTGGGTGCAAAAGATATTGGTTTACTAAACCATTACCTGTGTTGCAAGCGGGTACCAGGGTTGAGATTCCCAAACCGGATAAACCAGAAAACCTTTGACTTTATTATTCTAACTTTTAGCAAACATTTTGTTTATAAGGAAAATGGTGGGAAAACAGAAGAAAAAATATTGTTGCCAGTTTACTGTCATTGCATTAATATAAAAAGAATAAAGCTCTTTTCCAGAAGATCTTTATGTCACATTTTTTTTTGTTGATTCTTGAAACAAAGAGGTCAATACAAGGTGACCCAAAAGTATCATTATTTAATACAAGAAGCAGATATGATAATATTTTGTTACTCACACCAGTTCCAGATATTATTTAAATGTGGGAATTGAACACTGCTCATTTTGTTAGGCTATGGTTGTAGTGTTGTCAATGCACAGTCACAATGATTGTACCATTTCCAAAGCTTTCAAGTCCAAATAAAACAGCTAATATTGGTTGATATGTAGTTTTGATCATGCTGTGACCATAAGCCCTTGATACTCACCATTACAGTGCCCCCCAGCAAGTCAAAGCATCATGGGATATTTCTTATTTGAACTGTCAATAACATTATATTTGTAGTAGCAAAGCTAAGGCAAAGCAATATGCTGCTTGTAATTTAATTTTTGCTTCATAATTATTGTGGTTAAGCAATAAAGCATTGTATTTTTGCCTTTAAATTATTTTGTGTATGCAAGACTATATGCAAACAACCCCTCATGCACTTGGATCTCTAAGTCAATAAGGGAAGCCTATGTCCAGCAGTGGATATCTTACAGCTGTAATGATGATGATGATGATGAAGACTATATGCTATGGGCAGGGCATGCTGCAACTAGAGTGCCAAGCATTTTAGCAAATCTCTTATTTTGGTATGTTTAAGCTTTATAACTTTTTGGATTGGTAATTTGGTATTGTTACATTTATCTAATTCAAGATCCATACAAGATGTGCTGGGAAGAGTGCTTTTGTCATAGTTCACACTGGCCTAGTTTTCTGAATCTGTGCAGGGTTTCGTCTGTCTTAGAGATGCATTCATGATTAGTATGGCCTATCAATAAAAAATCATCTTAATAGATGATTATTAATTATTATTATTATTAAGTACTTTATTATTTCAAAAAAGAACAAAATACAATTTACTAAAATGAACACTGTAAACCCTAATGGGTTTGAGTGCTAGGTACATTCCTCGTTTACATACAATGTGGATATTGATAGATGTTTTCTCAAGGTACTGATGACACCTCCAAAAGCTTAGTAAAGACACTAAGAGCTGAACAAAGACTATGTATGTAAGTAAATTCATACAAGACATTTCAAAATTTTAACCCGGGTTGTTTTCATATGTTCTGGTGCTACTGCTAATAAAAATAATTAAGATTCTATTAAATCAATATTTCCTTCATCTTAAAATGTTCTGCTTGAATATATGTATTTGTTAAAATGTTTGAGATTAAGAATAAAGCGAAACTTCCCGTTGGGTTTTGGTTCTGAGAATAACTTAATAGACATAAGTTAGAATTTATTTTGATTGCATGTCTGTACTGCTCCTAGTTCCAATAAGTTATTGATAGCTTGTTGGGTATTTCTGATTGAGGGAGATTATTCTAAGGAAGTGTTTTGAGTAGGCTTCTTGATCAGAGGTATGTGATAGCCTTTAGACTTACTATAGTAGTATGGGGTCGTAAGCAATTATTTCCCCATTGGGGATAAAATTGTGTTATATGACCAGCGTACCTGTGTTTCTATCGCCTGTTGTGTGATCCCCGGTTGGATGCCCTCTCGGGGCACGCATAGTTGTGGTCTACTCGACGGGGTGGACTGGCACTTGTTCCTTTGGTCTGTCTCATGGTACAGTTGCTCTGGATTGCTGTTGGAGATGGACCATAATGGTATCCAAGTGAAGCCTTGGGCATTAAGTTCTTATAGATGATTATGATGATTTTGAATATTTTGACTTATTCTAATTCTGAATCCAAGGTCTATTCCATAAAGATGTTCATCTCTTTTAACATTTCCAACCAAGCTGATTTTTGTGAAGTAGTGTGGAAATCAAAATTTTCATAGTTTTGGTTTTCTGGAAGTGGATATTGTTGATGGGGCTTGGTGACATCAGCTAGTTTTGATACCAGAGTCACGTTGTCATTTTCCTTGTTTTCAAGAAGGTCTGTCATCATTTGCCTTATGATAGAAGTGGCCAAACCTAGTTGGTGTTGTACAGCTGCCAGCGATCAGTCCCTAATTTTAGAGGGCTCATTTATAGCTTACTATGCTTCACGGTTATTTTGTATTTACCAAGGGTGCTCACCATTTCCTCTTTGGTAAGTCCATTGACCATTCCAACACTTGGCATTTCATATTGAATTATTCCCTCCTTCCAGTTCATCATTTTCCAGAACGCCTTGGGTTGTTGGCATAGGTATTTCCACGTCTACATCCATGTTTGAAGTTAACAACCATATCCTCAGATTGGGTTGATTTAGTCTACTAGAGCATCTCGTGCTCCAATTTGTAGACTAAATTATGCGTTCGTATCTCGTACGTGCATATTTTGGGCTTGACAACCTTTGAGGTAGGAATAATTTAGTCTACGAGGGCATCGCGTGCTCTGATTTGTAGGTAAATTATTATGCGTCGTATCTCGTACGTGCATTTTTGGAATCGCGTTCCAGATCAAAGCTGTGAGATCGCGTCTCAAGTTTGATTAGCCACTATGTACCAATTTATTTGGTAGCAGCCAGTGGTTGTGTTCAGATTTGAGGTTATTTTTGAAAGAAAAATTGATAAGCAAGCACATAGTGTGCGTTTAACTTTTGGATTATTACCTGGAAGGTCCAAAGAACCATCCAATAGGCTCCTGCTTCTGCAGGAGATGTGCTTCTTGACTGAGCACGTTGTCGGCTACGTTTTTCTTGTAGCCGGATAAGTCGTTTTCCATATTTTTTAATCTTCCGCTGTATTTTCTTACTGCTAGGCATGATAATACGCCTTTTGATATTGTTATTTAACACAATATATACTCTAATCTTTTTAAAATTGTTATAATTTTGTAAAAATGATTACGACGCGCGGAGCGCGAAGAAAAAAGTGATGAAGGGGGCTAGGGATGCCACATACAAAACCAAAAATGCACTAAAAAAATTTTTTTTTTTATACTCTAAAGCGCGACGTAAACGAGCCGTGAACGGAAAATACTACTTTGTTAACAGTTTGTGTTTCAGATTAAACACGAAATAGAATACCTCTATATATTATAAATGGTAATCACCTAAACTAAACTACTCATCCAAGTTCAAAAATTATATCAATACCTTATCATCATCATCATTATGTCAGCTGTAGCACTTGGCAGTAAGAATCTGCCAAGGGAATGCTCCGGAATATGGGCAGCGGCGTCTTTCCATGTTTCACTAGGCAAGTCTAATCCACTTAACAATGTCCCAGGCGCTGCAGCGTACAGCATAAATAATAGTTGCTGAAGCTGTACAAATCATCTATAATAGATGTAAAGGCTTTTATTTAGGTAAACCTAGATGTAGCTGCCTGTAATAAGGTGAACACTAGCACATGCATTTATTGTTTTTACTTTTGTAATGTTTCTTTATGTATCTTCTGTTGGTGGCTTAAATTAATAAACAAATAAACGCCGCGCTTAAATAATAATAATAATAATAATATCGTTCTGATAGATCGGTTGGAGCGGAAGGCAATACTCGTTGATGTCACCATTCCACATGATGCCAATCTCATCAAAGCCGAGAAAGATAAGCTCAGCAAATATCTTGATTTAGCCCACGAGATTGCCACCATGTGGGATGTTGACTCAGCAACTATTGTTCCGATAGTCGTTTCCGTTAACGGACTCATAGCGAAGAGTCTCGATCAACATCTCGAGAGACTTTCGCTAGGCAGTTGGATCAAGAGCCAGATCCAAAAGGCAGTACTCCTGGACTCGGCACGTATAGTAAGGAGATTCCTCTCCCTGCAGCCCTAGTCACCGACCGCTTGAGCCTTGCTTCGCGGCCGGTGATTCACCGTTTTGATATATTTTTTACTGTAGAGTATTTGTTTTTGTATTTCTTTATAGTAAAGAATGAATTTTTATGAGTTTACAAATAAATGATGTGGAATAATAATAATTTATCTTTATTTCAGACAAGGTCCATATCAGTATTACAAACTAAATATAAAATAGAAAATAAAATAAAATTAGATATTAAACTACATGTAGGTATACAGGCTAGGCTATATGTACCTACCTACCTAAATGTAGGTAGGTATAGCTTAGGATGTCAATTCCAACCAGCGTTTAAACATTGTTGTTTGGATTAGACTATCTGACTACTGATACTAACAATAATACTATTTTTACACATGTCAACCCTGGACATGAATTTAGCAATGCGGTTTCTCTGGATGGCATCAAAGGAGCTTATTCGCCTCCAAGAACATCCCGAAGGCGCTGCAGCACCATTCTAAACCAAAGAGCTTTCTAAATATGTTATTATTGTAAGCAACTTTGATGCCTCCAATCGCTTTTTTGGTGTATTGTATCCAGAGTTGGCACGTGTAAAAAGACTGACAAAACGTCTTAAAAAGCGTCATTTTCACATCATTTGAAGAGCGAGCAAATTTTCTAATAATCATATTACCGACTGTGCATAGCGCCCTACGCTGCCGTTCGATATCCTCGTCATCTTTAAGGCTCGACGTCACTATATGACCAAGGCAAGCTATAGACAGAAGCTAGTTTCAAATTCCCGTTACAAGTTTATTATTCATCGGGTTATCCGTAAACAAGTACATGAAGCGTTGTTCCAGCAGTCCAACTACAACAATAGTTATAATTAATAACCCGCAAAGGCTGTCCTCAACAGTATTGTCCCTTTGAATTGTTGCTCAACTCTCTTATGAATGCAAATTGTAAATAACGGACCATAATACGCTCTGAATAGAACCTTTAAAGCGTATGTGTAAGTTGAAAATCAAATGAACCCGAACAGATTTGGTATGTAAGCGCGTATGCTAAACAAATTTTGGCCTCTATGCCTTTAATAAGCGTATGTTAGCTGTAAAAGGTTCATAAAGACGAAAGAAGTCATTCTGCTGAATGTTTAATGAATTTGAACCTTATGCGTATAACCAAATGACAGATTTTCTTACGCAAATATTTGCGTAGGAAAAAGTAGCCTTTGTGTATCTAAAATCTAGGTCATATTCTACAAGATAGAACTTAATTTATTTGGTTCATACGTTATACTAAGTTTCATAAAACTATTTTATTCGTTTTGGCGCTTAGGAGTTACAAACATTTCGACCCCCGGAGCTCAGTTGGCACCGGACGTCCGGGTTCATTTCCCGCCAAATAATATCTTCATGCAGATCTTCGGTTTAAAAGTGTTTTATATTTGGGGTAAGAGAGGGCAACATTATGCTGCCAGCACCCCAAGGAAATATCTGGTTAATATGAATTTATTAAGCGGGAGTGTTTCAGAATGCGTCTCACATGCCGCGAAACTAACCAGATTTCAGATTGTTGGTTCAAATACAAAATTTAATACAAATAACGTTTATTGATCAAATCATTGATACAGTTTAGTGTGAAGCCTTGGCTCCCGAACTAGCGTCAGCTGTGTGTCAGGAGACAATTTCTTCTCACAGTATAAAGTTCACAATTAATGGATTAGTTAAATTTAAATTTACTAAGGTACCTATTTAGTGTTAACATTTGGTTGGTCTAAACGGATTAGCAAGTTGAAGTGGCAATGGGCAGGCCCTATAGCGCGCAGAACAGATGGCTGATGGGGCCGCAAAGTTCTCGAATGGAGGCCACGGACCGGCAAACGCAGCGTAAGACGTCCACCTACAAGATGGACAGACGACTTGGTGGATGCAGGCCGCATCCAACCGCAGTACCTGGAGATGAATGAGGGAGGCCCAAGTCTGGCAGGGGACCTCTTACAGCTGATATGATGATATGATGACTGATGAGAGACAATGGCTAGAAATAATTAATGTGTTCAGCTTTGTTTTATTCAAATAATTTTAAAGAAATTGTATTAAAAAATAATTGTATTTCGATTTAGTTAATGTTACTTGCCGTGGGGTGCCGGCAGTAGAATGTTACCCCTCCTCTCATGCCCGTGGATGCAGTAAGAGCCAGCTAAGGGATACCTCCGAAGATGGGCAGCAGCGTCTTCCTATATAACAACATCCAGAACTGCGCTCGCCAACCCGCCTGCCAAGCGTGGTGAGTATGGCAACTACCCCTCATGAAGATCCATGAGGGAGGCCTGTGTTCAGTAGTGGACGTTTAACGGCTGAAATGATGATGATGTTGATGAATGTTACCTGACCATTTCATATTGACATTTTATTGACATGTTTATTTTGTATTATTGATTTTAGTTTGTACGGAAATTTTAGCTTGACTATTGTAAGTTATTTTTTTTTGTTAATATTGATTGATTGGTGTCAGTGGTGTAAGCCGTTCTAATCAAATGTATTAAATCAATAAAAATAAAATAAAAAATGATGATGATTTTTTTCATCATAAAATAATGTATCATAAATCTGCTTAGAGTCAAGGTCTGCCAACTTTAGGGATAGATGATGTAGTTGTCAACTTCACAAAGATATTATTTGTAACACAGCAAAGCTAGTCAGCAATATACATGACTCAGAACCACATTAACCCTTTTCTTTTACGTTTGTCCGGTCTGGTAAAACAACATCAATCTCCCTGAGTGAAAAATAAACAAGTTCGTATAGTCCATTCAAGCTGTCACGTGACCTGTCCAGAGATGATAGGGGGCTTTGTTTCAAAACCATTTGTTAGAACTGTGGCTGTGCGGTCAATATCCGGTTACTATGCCTTTATGTAGCGGTTAAGTGGTTTAAATCAAATGGGTGTAATTATTTCAAAGCCATTGTTAGAACTGTGGTTGTGCAGTCAATATCTGGTTACTATACTGAAGCCAGCCAGCAATGGAGTCAAAGTATTACAGGAATTTCGGCAACAAAGATGGTTAAACGATTTAACGAGCATCGTGAACGAAACTGGATGAGGCTACCACAAAAAACCTTTATATACCAAACAGTTAGTAAAGTCAAGCTACAAAATATGATGATGGTACTTCAACTAAATTAGATGTCAACAAAATGAAAATGATCTGCCTTAATTAAAATAAACAATAGAATAAATTTAAACAAGATTTATTTTTCATGTTGGGAAACACAGACCCGCCCCCGTATTACATATCTAGCGACAGGTTTGCAACAGGCGCAAACCTCGTGATCATCGCTATAAACGTCAATTTTGCATTTTTTTTTTAATCCATGGGCATGAGAGGAGGGGTAACATTCTACTGCCGGCACCCCACGGCAATAAAAGGTTGTCAACTCATATCTGAATACTTTTGAAATGGGGCGGTACCACTCTGAGACTCATTATCCCATTGAAAATTATTCTAGAGAAAGTTAGGTAACAAAATACAAGAGAACATTTAAAATTTAAAAGCTTCTTAGTAACAGTTTTAAGTGGAAGACTGAAGACTAAAATAAAGATATATTCTGGCTAAGTAATTAGACAGATCTCATTTAACAAAGTCTGAAATTATCAATTGTTTCACTTGAATCACCTAGGATAAATCACCTAGGTGAATTAAGGTACATTTTGTTGTTTAATGAGTTAAACCACATTTAGGTAGGACATTTCAAGGAAATTAAACTACATTTTAAGTTTACGATTCTAGAATTCCTCCTCGCACTTGTCCGCTTCAACAAGTGCGAGCTGGACTCGCCCACCGAGGGTTCCGTAGTTATGTAGGAACATAATAAATATTAGTAAAGTTTTAAAAAGGCACAAAAAGATTCGGTCACCCATCCGATTTAAGACCGGGCGTAGGGTTGCTTAACTTCGATGATTGATTTCGTACTAGTTATAATTTTTTTAATTTTTTTTATGATTCCATTGCAAATGTATAGTTTTTGGATTTGTCTCTGTATCTACAGTATAAGACGATATACCTTGCCAAATTTGATAGTTTTAGGTCTACGGGACTATGAATTTTGATTCCTTTGAGAATTTCAAAACATGCGTTTTTACGGCATAAAGGGCCGTATCCTTTTTCAGGTTTACTTAGAATATTTTTTTTTCACAGCTTAAAGAGACTGTAAATTTGAGTATAATTTTAAATTTAAACTCGATACCTCTACACGTTTTTGAGATAAAGGGTATCGACAGACTGACAGACAGACGGGCAACAAAGTGATCCTATAATGGTTCCGTTTTTTACCTTTTGAGGTACGGAACCCTAAAAAGAGTAGACTTAAATTAATTGTCAGGGTGTCAGAATCAAACTTGCAATGTTTGATTCTGTGGTTTGATCTTTATAGAGTTGATGAAAGTTAATTTAAATATTCTAGCTAAGCAGTAAGACAGATTTAATTTACGAAAGCCTAAAACAATTATGTAAATATACAAAAGGTGTTTTGTTATTCATAAACTGAGTTAAGTAATTCATACTACGCAGATTGTGTAAAACCTAATTCTATTTTCAGGGTTGCGTAAGAATAATGATAGAGCCTTTACGAGACTTTATCTGTGCGTCTGATTGTCCGTATCATCATCATCATCATCATTTCAGCCGTAAAACGTCCACTACTGAACACCAGCCTCCCTCATGGATCTCCATGGGGGATAGTTGCCATACTCACCACGCTTGGCAGGCGGGTTCGCGAGCGCAGTACGGGAGATTGGTACACGGAAAGACGCTGCTGTATCCCTTAGCAGGCTCTTACTGCATCCACGGGCATGAGAGGAGGGGTAACATCCTACTGCCGGAACCCCACAGCAACACGGTTGTCCGTATGTCATGCCGTATTCTCTTAGGAAATAATTATGATATCGATTTGAAATTTGAACGGTTTTAGATTAAACTGGCTCATCTTTAGCTAGCCTTGGAACTGCTATCCGCGTCCACTGCTAGACATAGGCCTCCCTCATGAGTCTCCAAGATCAAGGTGGTGTATGCCATACTCGCAACGCTTAGCGGGCGGGTTGGGAAGCGCTGTGCGGCAGGTACACGACGCTGCTACCCATCTTTCGGGAGTATTCCTTGGCACAGGCAAGAGTGGAGGGGCAACATTCCGGTATCCCGTGGTGAGTATAGCAACAACTCCTTTACGAAGAACCATAATGGAGGCCAGCGGTGGACCTAGACACCAGTCCTACACATTTGTATAAGCTTGTATTAGTGTTATGGCTATTTTATATGTTGTTGTCTATATTTTATATAGCAAGCGTGTCCCATCCTTGACCATAATCATTGCTTAACATCAGGCAAGACGTGGTCAAACGCAAGTCTACATGAAATATAAAAAAACCCTCGAAACGCGAGTTTGACTCGCACTTAGCAGCTATTATGGTTAGTCAAACAACTAACCCAATTCCACTGTGAAACAGTAAATTCTATAGCTTTACATTTTATTTTTTAGTTTTAAAATTACAGGATTTTATCGCGTACCTTTTGTATTCCGACTGTATAGCAGTCCGATACCGTCAGTGTAGTGTGTCGTAATGTGAACTTGGACATTTCTGAATCTGAAGACGAATTGAGGGTAGTCGTGGATCCTACCATCAATTCGCGGCGGTAGCTCCCAGCACATCAGTCCTCTCGCGACCAAGAACGCTGAAATGTGTTCGAAACGTCGGGAAAATAATAAAAAAGGTACGCGATAAAATCCTGTAATTTTAAAACTAAAAAATATGTTTTAACAAATCGCGAAAGCTTAGCAAGTTATTTTACATTTTATGGCTAACTCACAGGGGAGTTATTCATACCTTTGCCAACTTTGTTATTTTACCAAACCTTTTGTACTTCAGGGTATGAAAGTGGTAAACTGAATATTTTGCGGTGGCTCGGCCGGGAATTAGGGAAGGACTAGAACAGTGAAACCACACCTTGTTAGATGTTTTGAACAAGTTTGTAAATATTGAATATTATTTGTAGACGTATAAAGGTAGCTTATTTGCAGGGTATATTTGGTACGAAGTTATGTATTCCATGTCATCATTTCAGCCATAAAACGTCCACTGATGAACACAGGCTTCCCTCATGGATCTCCATGAGGGGTAGTTGCCATTCTCACCACACTTGGCAGGCGGGTTGGTGAGCGCAGTATGGGATGTTGATACACGGATAGACGCTGCTGCCCATCTTCCGGAGGTGTCCCTTAGCAGGCTCTTACTGCATCCACGGGTAGGAGAGGAGGGGTAACATTCTACTGCCGGCACCCCACGGCAATATTCCATGTAGATACCATTTATAAACCCGCGCGGTTTCACCAACATTATGACAAAGTTAATGTATGTGCACACTTAACACGTGCTTTAACCAAATAGAAGGGCTGATTTTTGAAATATTCTGAAATACGTTTGATTATCGCGCCGTGGGGTGCCGGCAGTAGAAAGATACCCCTCCTCTCATACTCATGGATGCAGTAAGAGCCTGCTAAGGGATACCTCTGGAAGATGGGCAGCAGCGTCTTTCCGTGTACCAACATCCCATACTGCACTCGCCAACCCGCCTGCTAAGCGTGGTGAGTATGGCAACTACCCCTCATGGAGATCTATGAGCGAGGCCTGTGTTCAGTAGTGGACGTTTTAGGCTGAAACGATGACGCTTGATTATTTTAATAGCTCAATATTTATGCAAAATTTCTTGTAAATCAAGTTAAAAACTATGATTTTCCACTTTCATACTTTCATCCCCTAATTTGCTACTCAGGGGTTTTTTTTGAAAAACACTGAAATGTTTGTTCAATAATTTTTGTATCCTAACTATTTATGCGAAATTTCAAGTCAATCAAGTGAAAAAAATATTCCCAAACAAAATTTCATTCCTTATTATGTCCTTATTACCTAGGGGATGATTTTTGAGGAACTCTGAAACGCAGGTTTATTAAGTTTTAAATTCTAATATACATGCAAAATTTTCAGTTTTTGAGGTGTAAAATAACGATTATTCCATACAAACTTTTATCCCCTATTTTAACCCCTTCTAGTTTAATTTACGCAACGAAAAGTAGCCTATGTCCGTCTCCATGTTAATCTACTCCTATACTAAAATTCATTCAAATCGGCTTAGCGGTTTTCATTTTCATTTTAAAACAACTTTAATATTATACATAATTTGAACCTGAAAATCAGCGTTAATCCATATTAATTTTAAGGATATCATTATGCTTAGGTAGGACCTTTTGGTATACATGATGTAAAAAAATAGAAAACACACAGACCTGCAGAAAAGCCGTAAAATTCCCGCCGTTTAAATAAATAAAGTGTAGCAAACAATGAAATTAATTCGTCGCGGAATTTCGTCAAAATACCTTACCTTTCCAAGTGGAATTCGCAGGTGATTTATAGAGATTGTATTTTATTGCGTCCGTGATTGCGCTTGCGACATTGTATTATTATTTTAACATTTTATTCGGATACAACCGGTGGAAATGGACAAGGAATTCCTTCGTTTTTCCCCACACGTCTGGTACTTTATTGGATTCCTTTTTCATCTTGTCAAGTCGTTTAGTTGAACGCTTTTCTTAAATATAGTTATTTTGTGGAGAGGTTATGACTCCATAAAATTCACAAGCATTTTTACCGACTTTAAAAATAGGAGGAAATTCTCAAAAAGTTGGTATTTTTGGTCTTTACTACCTAAGAACTCCGTCTTTTATGACTCTCAAGCTTTTCCTCTGCAAGGATAGCACCTAGGTGTTAACCTTTAGTTGAAGGCGAATATAGATTTATGAAACCAAGGTACAGAAACATGAAGTAGCAGAAAGATGAAGTAGCTTTTTTTATAAAAATGCCAGTCGTATTTTGTTTGACACCAAACAAATTTAATCGTTTCCAGGTTTCTTCTTAGCTCATTTTCCTCACTTGGAAAAAAGTCATCCGAAGCGAGCGAATTCAACTATTTTATTCAATGAGGTGTTTTTATTAAAAAAAAAAGTTCTAATATAGTTCCCTTGCACGTGATTGAGGGCGCTTTTGCTCACTGTTTTTTCGTATCAGTGTCAAAACAATGTTACGTATAGTCAATTCAATCAGAAAAAAGTTTGTTTGTCAACAAAGAGTCCAATCTGTGTGTGAGTTCTACTGGCTGGTTCAAGAGACTGAGAGGCGATTGAAAACTTAAAAAATAATGATTTTTCACTATTATTTACTAAACATGACCCAAGATTTAACACTGCAACCCGAATGCGTACATGTGCTGTTGTTGGTTGCGAAAACGGTGGGAAACACTTATTTCCTACCGATAAAATATTGAAGGAAAAATGAATAAAATGGATATAAATTTTTTTTTACTGAAAACGCCTCATTTAAATGTGTCTTGTTCTTCTTTTTTAAACTGACTATTCTACGTAGCTTTTTGCTCTTTTGAATAAACACTTATTGACTTTGACTATATCGTACTCGTTCCTACCAAAGGCTATTTTAACTACTAAAAATAAATATTATATTTTTAAAAATACACATAATAGTCACTCGAAAATAAGCAAAATCAGTTTATTTACA
Source organism: Pasiphila rectangulata (assembly GCA_963082625.1). Taxonomy (NCBI): domain Eukaryota; kingdom Metazoa; phylum Arthropoda; class Insecta; order Lepidoptera; family Geometridae; genus Pasiphila; species Pasiphila rectangulata. Next base: position 3,074,739 of record OY720244.1, on the reverse strand, counting down.
TCTGTTTGTTTACTTTGCTTAAACAGTTAACAAAAAACAAACTTTACCAAAAATAACGATTCCAATCATTTTGGTTTCAAACTTTCATCCTAACAGCCGTAGGATGTCCACTGCTGGACAAAGGCCTGCCTTATAAATTTGCAAGTATTCCGGTCGAATTGTATCAACATTTGAGGGGGTTTTGTCATACTCGCCACGCTTGACAGGTGGGTTTTATGACGACGCTTTGGCAATAGTGATGTAAGGGATTTAAACTTTTTACAGATATTAAAATACTTTATAAAATTTAAAATTTTATATTAACCCTCTTAGTCTCGTTACCTAATTATTTTTTGTAATGCGAACTCTCAGTTTTGCAATCAACACATTATGCCCTTTCCTTTTGACGAGCCCTGTGGCGCAGCGGGCGTAGGTCCGCCTGCGACGCAAGGGGTTGTGGGTTCGATTCCCGCCTCGGGACAAATGTCTGTACGATCTGCAGATATTTGTTCAGGGTGTTCTGGGTTACTATATATATAATAAAAATATCTATCTATGTAGTATAATGTATTAAGTATATCAGTCATCTAGTACCCATAACACAAGCTCTGCTTAGCTTGGGGCTAGTTGATGCTGTATTATTTGTCCAGCATTATTTATTTATTATTTATTTATTTATTTTATACCACACTGGGTATGTTTGAAAACGCCCCTCTTTTTTGTCGGGGGTTAAAACATTTGGAATTGATATATCATGGTTTGTAATTTTTTTAGTGTTTAACCGCACTTAGGTATAACATTTCAAAGAAATGAATAACCTTATTAAAATTTTACTTCCGGCTATAGGAAGCGTCAAGTATCGATTTGACGGACGTGGGTTCGAATCCCACCGGAATCGTAAGATTTTGATAAGGTAATTCATTTCTTTGATATTTCATATGTTGAACTTTTATGTTTTTTACTTGAAATTTATAGGTTTGTTAATTTTATAGTGTTTAACCACACTTAGGTACCTATAAAATTTTCAAAGAAATTAATAACCTTATCAAAAATTTTCCGGTTCCGATGGGATTCGGTTGCTCAAACCGATATCACCTTATCAAGAATTTCAGCGGGTCCAGACATGGGTTCTGTAGCTTAGAGGTCAAAAGCACTTCCGGCTTAAAGAAGCGTCAAGTATCGATTTGACGGACGTTGGTTCGAATCCCACAGGAACCTTAAAATTTTTGATAAGGTTATTCATTTTTTTTAAATTTATAGTTTGGCCAGAAGATTGGTTAACAATTACAACAGAAATAACCCAAAACTGCCTTATAAAACATCATAATTTTCACTTTACAGGTGAATGAAACTGATTTTACCTCATAATGGTGAATGATGGTTGGATTTTCAATAAATTTCCAATAGTTTTTAATATAAACGAGAATAACTGTTTTGGCGCTCCCGGCTTTTAATTTCATGCTAGCTTTTCGCGTCAGTTTGCATGCAGGCGGCCTTCTCCAGTCCGCGTCTGACCATTGTAATTTAAACAATTACATTCAAATAATTTTGTTGTTATGCGTCGCCTTAAGCTTAACTATAACTTTATGTACCCCGACTTTCAATCCGAAGGTCGTGGTCGATACCGGCCGTAAACCAATGGATTTTTCTTTCGTTAAAAGTTTATGTTCACATTTAACACGTGCTTAGCGAAAAATTAAACATTGTAAGAAAACCCGCGGCTTAGCTAGCTTCAGACGGACGTATTGACTTGTTCTTTCCTCTGACTAACCAGCTGACTAAGCTGAGAGGATGGTATAGGTGCTGGGCAAGCCTAATTCATCTAACAATGTCCCAGGCACTGCAGCGTCTCGTCAATCATGATAACCAGTTGCTGACGCTGTATTAGTCATCTGTAATATATGCAAAGGCCTTACTTTTTTTTAACTTAATTTTTACGAAACCGCCCTCAGTTCACGTCTGACCATTGTTTAAACAATTACTGTATATGCGAAAATGCTACAACCTTGACTAGAACTCGTGCCGAACTCTACAGCAGCAGTATTTAATTACTCGATTCCATTGTCAATGACCGAGGTATTTTAGCCGGATAAATATTTAAAACCATTTCCAAACTCATCACAGAGTTTGAAAAGAATCGCAGAGTATAACCGAGATGGAAATGAGACCGTTGAAAATCAATATTCCTTTTGTGGCACTTAAAAGTTCATGTTAGCATATTCTTTGCTATGCATTTATGAAGATTTTGGGTTAACATACCTACAACGCTGGCAAAGTGGGTCGTAGCATCGCATTTTGCTGCACGCGCCAATCTCCGTTGCAGTCTATTTACCTCATACCTCCAACGATATCAGGGGTAAAGGCATACTTTTCTGCACGGGTATCCTAATGGTAGATCACCGACTGGTTTTTATTTGGTTGCTTTGGTTCCCTTTGGAAAATAATAAAATAAAAATAATATTATTGTGAACAAATTAAAGATAATATAATTAATAATGAACGGTGATAGTCGCAAAGGTTACTGTTAAGGTAATAAAGGTGGTATACTGTGTCGCTAGTATCAACGCCATCCTCCGTACTAAGCGGGCTAGTTCCAGGTTTAGACTTGACAGGATAGAGCTTATCACTGAATTTTATTCTTTTTTATTATTATAGATGATTTATACAGCGTCAGCAACTGGTAATCATGCTGTATGGGACGCTGCAGTGCCTGGGACATTGTTAGATGGATTAGGCTTGCCCAGCACCTATACCATCCTCTCAGTTTAGTATTATTCAGAGGAAAGAACAGGTCAATACGTCTGAAACTAACTAAGCCGAACAACTAAGCTAACTAGTTCTTTGTCGGAACTCATGGCAAAACACGTGCAGCGGACAATGCCGCGCGGGTCGCGAATGTATACATTCGAAACGATGCAATAGCGTGCGCTCGATCGAGCAGCCTGCACTGCACTCGTATAGGCCTCTTTCATTGTTCTTCAAGATCATGAGAGGTTGTTGCCATACTCGGCACGCTTGGCAGGCGGGTTGGCGAGCGCAGTACGGGATGTTGATACACAGAATGACGCTGCTGTCATCCAGATTCTAACTGCATAAACGGGCAAGATAGGAAACGCAACATTCTACGGCCGGGCACCTCACGGCGAATATCACGGACTATGGGTTACCATCTTTACTGCAAAGTGAAACCGCAGCGTATGTGTACATATTATGCCCGTAATTTTATATCACCGAAGAGTTTCATTTGCTCATCTGCTAATCGATTTCTATATTATTTTCAGTTTTCAATTCTACACATTATTTCCTTTCATTTGATACCACACTTTGGTATATTTGAAAACATTCGATAATTCATCCTCTCTTCCACCCTACTAATCTTTTAAACTTCTTAACTGATTTAGAAAAAAAAAATTTTAGAACCATCGCCGGACTTTTAAATTAAAAAAACTGCATGCAAATCGGGTCACTTGTTTAAGAGCTACGGTGCCATAGACAGACACAGACACACACATAGCGGTCAAACTTATAACACCCCTCATTTTTGTCGGGGGTCAAAAAGAAAGAGACTGTGGTACACCGCTAGTGATTAATTATGGAAAAAGATTATGACATGTAGTTTTTAACTAAGGGCCAAATAATTAGAATACAAATTACCCCAGAAAACGATTTTGTATATATTAAAAAAAAGATATTAGAAGCCCCCTGAAATAACACCGGGCAAGAGCGAGTCGGACTAACACATCGAGGGTTCCGTGCCATCATACAATGTAAACATGATAAAGGCTTTTAATATTTGTTGGAGAACCTTGACAGTGCCATCTCTTGTCTGATAGCGGAACATATGTAGATTTTGTACACTTTCAAGATTTTTTTTAAAAGTATGCTAATTATAGAGTTTGTAATATTTTTTCTGTAATCTTCACATATTTATAGTTATAATAGCAATAAGAGTTTCAGAGGTTTATCTAGGCAAACTTCGGAGATAAAGGGGGAGGAACGCTATTTTTATCAACGTTTTTGTAAATAACTTAAAAACGATACGGCTAAAAGAAGAAAAAGCCTTTCATATAATATAACCTAGTAACTTCACAAAAAATATTAAAACCACCCCACCCCCCTTGTCTAAAAAACTATGTAAATTAGAGTGTTCGATATAATTTTCCTAAAAAATGTAACATATATTTATATTATCTGTAAAGATTTCACGGGCTTATCTCTGCAAATTTCGGAGATAAAGGGGGGAACAGTCAGTCGTTATTTCAACATTTTTGTAAATAGCTCGGAAACAATATTGTTTAAAGAAAAAAATTAAAAACTGTTTATTAATGTGCAAATTAATATCTGTCATACTCGTATAATACCCCACACGACCTATTTACTTAACTTAAAAATTTTGAGATCACCTATCCGCTCCCCTGCAATCAAAATAACAATATTTTTTTACATTTTCATAATATGCTATATTGGTGAAAACGTGTTATCTTTAACCATTTCAAAATTCAAGTCGATAGCATCAGTAGTTCTCGAGATATCCATTTGTGTCAGACAGACAGACAGAGTAATTCTATAACTTTTCTTCTCTTGTCTTTTACCATTTTGGCCCAGAACCCTAAAAAAACAGACTCCTCCTGTTTTTGAAGAAGTTAGTTTAAAAGTAACGTATTCAAAAATCTATTTTCTTTCGGGATTCAAGCACGGCTCACTAACCTCGGCATTTCGGCGCCTTACAATATTTCTAACTTCCTAATTCTGGCGAAACCTTTTTCGGGCCTCCTTTAAAAGCTTGGCCGGGAGTCTAAAGTTTTTAATGACTTTTACTTGGAAGTTGCTTTGTTGATCCTCTTACAAATTAGGCAGAACATTTTTGAAACAATCTATAGGGCATTTTATAAGGCTTATCGATAGCTAATTGGTTTCGGGAAAATTTTAGGTAGCTAACTGTTTGTTACGGTTTATATATTTACATAGGTCATACTCAAAGTTTCCGGAACTGGCCACTTACTTAAACAATATTTAAAAAGTAATTACAACATTTGAAAATAGAACTCTTTGGCTGTAGAATGCAGTTTGTTTCATCTGACTGTTACATTGTAACGCCATTTTAAAATTGCGTGTCTACCTCAACATTAACATGGATTGAACTCTGGAAAATTTTCGTAGTATGATTTTCTACGATTTTAAGAGTAATTTGACAGCTCAACAAAGCATCGGGCGGCTTTAATCTGCTTTTGGAGATAAAGCACCATGCAAGACGACTATTTATAGCTGGTTTGCAGAATTCAAGCGCGGTCGTGTCAATCTCAGTGACGAATCTCGCGATGGTCGCCCGTCCACCACTGTGAACAACAAAAACATCGATGCTGTGCGCCGTATGATTGCAACAGACACGCATGTGACCTACCATAAGATTCGCGCATCCTTAGCCATAGGCATGAGTCAAATACAATCAATCCTACACAAACATTTGGGTGTGACAAAGCTGTGCTCGCGGTGGATCCCACACAATTTGACCGAGGCTCAAAAAATGGACCGCGTCGCTTGGTGCAGCGCCATGCTTACCAGATTCAACGGTGCAAAAGGGCTTCCAGGCGGCGCGTGGCGCCCCGGGCGCCTGGCTGCACGCCGCGCCGCAGCGCCTGCCGCGCGACCGGCCCGCGCTGCCCACGCACCAGCAGTGCGCGCAGTTCCACCAGGTGCGTCAAATTTTGTGTGGGACATGGTAACAGGTGACGAAACATGGATTTATTGCTACGATCTCAAAACAAAGCAGCAATCGAGCGTATGGGTCTTTCAAGATGAGCTGAAGCCAACCATTGCGGCGCGCGTGAAAAGTGCATATAAGCGGATGATTGCTTCTTTTTTTAATAAAACTGGACACGTGGCTATTGTTGCTTTAGAGAATCGTCGTATTGTGAATAGTGACTGGTACACGACCATTTGTTTGCCGTAAATTATTGACGAACTCCGTAAAATCGCCGTATCATCTTGCACCACGACAATGCTAGTTCCCACACGGCCAGACAAACCAACGAAGTGAAAAACGCAGAACTTATGAGCCATCTTACATACAGCCCCAACCTGGCACCTTGTGCCTTTTTTTTGTTCCCAAAATCTAAGAACCAATCACCGATTTCCATCACCAGAAGAGGCTGTCGAAGAGTATGAAAAACACGTTTCTGAGGTCACTACGGAGGAGTGGCACAAAAGTTTTAAAAATTGGTCGAATCGCATGAAAAAGTGCATTTACGCAAAAGTTGAATATTTTGAGAAACAATAAATTAATTTGACCTTTAATAGTATTTTTTTCTTATTAAATCCGGAAACTTTTAGTGCGCCCCACGTATTAGGGCCACCAACAAGAGATACACAAAAATGAGATTTAAATAAAACAATTGGTACATAATAAACAAGAGCTGCCGTGTGGTATCGGAATAAGGAGGTTGCCCCCTACTCTCTTGCCGTCGATGCAGTAAGAATCTGACAAGGGATACCTTCGAAAGATGGGCAGCTGCTGCCCATCTTTCGGACTGCCCCGTCCGAATACACGCGCTGCGAGAGCTTCGGCACGCAGGGCACGACGGGACGCGGAGGTGGCGGGTCGCGAGCCGTGTTCACGCTGACGAAGGCCCTCGATAAGGATCAAAACAGTTGGTGCCTCCACTAACAATAAGAATTACGTGAACATTCCCGCTAATTAATATGAATGTATTATTATTATTAGTCACGAAAGTTACTATAGTAAAAGATAGCATCACTAGATCCTGAGGAATCCATATGTGACAGACAGACAAAATTACTGAGGGTTAATTACATAATCCTAAAATGAGCACGTCTTCGTCGAAAAGATAAAAACACTGATACAAAGTACTTGAAGGCACTCTACAACATTCGAGGGCGCGCCTCGAATGCGATATACAACGTGTGTTCCTGAATACGTTAATACCTAGATTGTTTTACCCAAGACCGCAAGTCTCTTGTTTGGCTACAGAATAATTGATTTTGGAACTTACGCTTCGAATGTTTCTTTCTTTTTGTTAAGTAACTCGTTTCTAAGTTTTGTTACGTTTAAGTTGTAGGATGATTTTATTTTTGAGGTCAAATATTGGAGGGGGCTTTTACCGCAACACTCCATATGACGAGCGAACTCTTATTAAATCACATAATGTAATATGTAAGGAATCAACACAAGCTTTTTTTGTCACGTTGTAGTAATATAGAATAGTTGCTTTAAAGGCATATAGTAACTTTGCTAACCTATAACTAATAAGCGCTTGAAAAAACACTTAAAAATAATTCGACACGTGTTTCTCTCTACAAGGCACCTTCAAGAGAAATCGACTTCCTATTCGTTCCAAAATAATTCGACACGTGTTTCTCTCTACAAGGCACCTTCAAGAGAAATCGACTTCCTATTCGTTCCAAACATGGACCAATCCAAACATTTATCCCGTTACAACTTTAATAGTACTCAATTAAGTTGTAATATTGTAAACCACAATAATACCGAAAGAAAGGGCAGGTAAGGCTTTTTTGTGGCTGTCAATTTTTAAATATTATTTATACTTCCTATACATTTTAGGAAATCCACCTAACCCACAAGCTAGAATTTTCCTTCAGAGTCGTGTTTCGATTTGACTATCGACTATTAATGTGATGCTGCTACACCTTGCCCTCTAGTGCTTGGTATGTTTGTGTGTGTATCATATTGTTGCGCCGCGCACAAATGCAAACTAGTAAGTTAGCGAAAGTTCCAGAAAGGACCGGTGATTACGTAAACACATCCGAAAGAGTTCAAAGGTCACCTCTATTTTGTAAACAAAGAGGCGAAGTTTCTAGATAAACTGGTCTCGAGAACAATGGCGTGGGTTGTAAAAACATTATAGTATTAATTATATGAATGATAATATTGTTAATTCCTCAAAACCAAACATTTTTCGTTAATGGTGACAGCTTTAAGTGGGTCGAATAACCGCGAGACACGCCATGTAATGTTTTAATTACCCGTTTTTGCTCGCATCAGACGTACGGCGTGCTATGCTCGGCATCTCGCTAAAGGATAATACCGTCACGAGTGTATCCGACAGAGAACCCAATCTATACCCATGTTTTATAATATGGCTGCTCTATAAGAAGCAAAGATTTGTATGTTGTATTTTGTATGTTTGTAACGAATAAACTCAATAACTACTGGACTGATTTTCAAAACCATTAGAATACTGCAGTATCCCTGAGTAACATAGGCTATAATTTATCTCCGTATTTCCTAGGGAACGGGAACTACGCGGGTGAAACCGCAGAGTGCGGCTAGTCGTCGATATAGCACATATATACTATCTACATATATCTGTACTTTATAGTAGGGGGTTATCTCTGGATCTACTAAACCCGTTTTGAAAATTCTTTTACTAATAATAGAAAGTAACATTTACAAAGAAATTAATTACCTTATCCAAAATTTTACGGTTCCGGTCGGACCCACGTCCGTCATATAGATACTTGACGCTTCCTTAAGCTGGAAGTGCTTTGACCGCTAAGCTACAGAACCCATGTACGTGAAAGTAACATTATTTGTGAGTGTCATAGGCTATTGTATATTATTAACCCGAAAAATGGAAAGACTTTCGTTGTAGTCAGATTTGTTACCGCCCAACGAAGTGGTACGCCGTGGGGTGCCGGCAGTAGAATGTTACCCCTCCTCTCCTACCCGTGGATGCAGTAAGAGCCTGCTAAGGGACACCTCCGGAAGATGGGCAGCAGCGTCTTTCCGTATATCAACATCCCGTACTGCGCTCACCAACCCGCCTGCCAAGTGTGGTGAGTATGGCAACTACCCCTCATGGAGATCCATGAGGGAGGCCTGTGTTCAGTAGTGGACGTTTTACGGCTGAAATGATGATGATGAACGAAGTGGGTCAGCTAGGATTAGGTAGCTGGAGTGGCAGTGGGCTAGCCATATCTGTTGAAGAACCGATAGCCGATGGGGTAAACGAGTTTTTGAGTGGAGACCACGACGCAACAACTATAGTGAGCTAGATGAAGTGATGATTTGTGAAAGGCTACTGGCTGACGCTGCTGTATGCGGTATGCTGAAAAAGGGGTAAAATGACGCAGATTTGGAATGCCTATGTTCACAAGTGGATTTAATTAATTTTCTGGTAGATTTTTGCTTGGGCAACAACGGCGATGCGACGATGGATCACAAAGATCTAGAAGACACTATTCACTCGTGACAGAAGAAACCTATGTTGAAGCTTTCTGGGAAATAGAAGCCGGCAGCGAGTTCCAGACCTTAGCGGTGCGGATGATGAAGGTAGAGGAGAACCGCTTAGTTCGAGTGCATGGAATGTCCACAAGATAATGATGGTACTGTTCCGTGCGTCCACTTGTCCTAGAGAAGAATGTAGATGATGGTATCAGGTCGTGGAGTCCCTGAGTTCACTCTCCGAAAAGAACTATAATAGACTGGATGATGCGCGTACCCGTATAAAATGTGACTTTAGAGGTATTAATGTTAAGTGAGATTTTTTTTTATCAGTTGTTAAAATCGTTGTAAGCACAGTTAGTTTAATAGCTGGAGGCCTCAGCCTGAGACGCAGGTTGTTGCGGTTTCGATTCTCGCCGCGATACAAATGTTTGTTAGGTATCAACCTTCTGGCACATATTAAGCTCTGTTTACTTAAGGGCTAAATGCTTAAGCTAAATGGTGTTGCGTGAAATGTGTCATTAATAATAATTGTTTACTGGTATATTATTTAAATAAAGTAATAAAATTTTCTAATGAGTAAGTAAGAAGTAAGAAGGCCTTTGCATCTATTATAGATGATTCATACAGCGTCAGCCACTGGTAGTCATGTTCTACGGGACGCTGCAGTGCCTGGGACATTGTTAGAAGGATTAGGCTTGCCCAGCACCTATACCATCCTCTCAGCTTAGTCAGCTATTATTCAGAGGAAAGAACAGGTCAATACGTCTGAAGCTAACTAAGCTGCGGGTTTCCTCACGATGTTTTCCTTCACCGTTAAAACTCTTCTAAATTAATTACTTGTGCAAACAAAGCAATCCGATAGGTACGAAGTAGCTTTTGATGTTCTAAGGTACCGACCATACACTAAAACTTACGGCCGTGCCAATGGATTTTTCTTTTTTGAAAAATGTATGTGCATACTTAACACGTGCTTTATTACGGTGAAGGAAACATCGTGAGGAAACCCGCAGATTAGTTAGCTTCAGACGTATCGACCTGTTTTTTCTATAGAGGATGGTAGATATTATACCTATAATATATACCATCCTCTCAGCTCAGTCAGCTATTATTATTAAAGAGATCCTCCACTTCAATATCAAAGAAAATAATTCGAGTTCAAGCACTTAGTATAATGCTACTACCTAGTAATAATATTGCATGTAATCTAATTTTAGTAACCATAATCTTAATTTATTTAACCATTTTCTATTTTATATCAATAAACTATTTTTGTAAAAACTCTATTTACTCGATATAAATTTGTATTATAGCAGTACGTACATAAGTTTATGTTACAATCAAGTTATAATTTACCATTATGTAACCTCATTGTTTAAAGTGGTTGTGACGTGTTTTGTACGTTAAATAAATAAATAAATTAGCCGGAGGAAAAAACAGGTCCATACGTCTTAAGCAAACTAATCTGTTGAGCTGAGAGGTTGGTAGATATTATACCTATATTATCTACCATCCTCTCAGCTCAGTCAGCTATTTATTAGTCGGAGGAAAAAACTGCTAGGCAAGCTTAATCCATCTAACAATATTCCAGGCATCGCAATGTCCCATACATCATGACTACCAGTTGCTGACACTGTGTAAATCATCTATAACAGATGCAAAGACCGGGGGATAGGGATGCCGGCAGTAGAATGTTACCCCCTCCTCTCATACCCGTGGATGCAGTAAGAGGCTGCTAAGGAATACCTCCGGAAGATGGGCAGCTGCGTCTTTCCGTATATCAACATCCCGTACTGCGCTCGCCAACCCGCCTGTCAAGCGTGTTGAGTATGGCACCTACCCCTCATGGAGACCCATGGGGGAGGCCTGTGTTCAGTAGTAGACGTTTCACGACTGAAGTGATGATGATAATGATACCCTTTACACGTCTTTTTACGCAAGAATAGCAAACCACCCTTAAGAAATATGAACTTTACTTATGCGGTCCGGATGTCAGCTAAAATCTCCTAAAAGGATTCGTCCAAGAAGGTCCTTTCGCTAAATTTACCGATTGCGAAACGCCCCGTCTGTGAAATAGATGATTCGTAAAGTAACAAATGTCAAAACTGACAGGACTGCCAGCTGAAAGCACAAATTACTAAAACTAGATATCGGATGAATAGCTGATGCAAAACTGTTGGAAATTGACGGTATTTTTAGGATTCCGCACCAAAACGGGTAAAAACGGGACCCTATTACTAAGACTCGGCTGTCCGCCTGCCTGTCCGTCTGTCTGTCCAGGCTGTATCTCATGAACCGTGATAGTTAGACAGTTGAAATTTTCACAGATGATGTATATCTGTTGCCGCTGGATCAGAATAATATAAACATTTAAGAGGGGCTCCCATACAGCAAACGTGATTTTTTTTTAAATAATGCACTAAAGCACGTAACGGAACCCTACGTACGCGAGTTTGACTCGCTCTTGGTCGATTTTGTAAATCTATGATGTGGATAGTGACATCGGGTGCCTAAAAGGAATTAAATAATAGTAATTGTAGGCACTGGAGTCCCTCAAAGCATAGTTTCATGCACTAAATTTAACTTTGCGGTTGGTTTTTTTGTTTTACTTTATAATGCTTGCTTGTTTTTATATCTTGTTTATGATAAATCGAGGTAAATACTTAAGCCCCATAAAATCCCTGACTTGCTGCTAAAAATGCATAAAACGCTATTATACGCCTGTAATAGGCGTACATAATATAACGGTTTAGTTAAAAAAATCGGGTGAAGTCAGGGATTTTAAATCAGTTTTCTTTAAATAATAATTTATTGATATTGAGTACTTGGATTTCCAGGGAGGATGATGGATTTCAGCAGTCCTACGGTAGTTTTAGGTTCATCCTCTCCCCCTCTAGTCGTTAGCTCACTACCGAGCGTTCGAATGTACCCGTTTTTTCAAAACGTTACTACATTGTTGGCCTAGTCTAATGCTTCGGAGATTTTGTTATCAAGCCCTTTAGCTCCTTGATCGGAACAACGTACATATATATAATAGGACTTCGTCATCTTGATCTTTTTTTTATACAAACCTAAAATATCCAGTTTGTAGAGTAGTTGAGTAAACAATTGAGCTATTCAATTTCCGTATTCAGTATGCATCAGTAATCTGAGTGGGAAGTTTAATCCTATGAAAGTTCCCCGTTTCCAGGCAGAACTTTGGGTCAATATTGACTCAACAATGTTAGAAATTGTTAAAAATTCGGACATTTGAATAGCTGCTTCGGATAGTTCTGTAAAGTTGCAAAGGATTTTGTATGTATTTGGTTATTTCTACAAAATAATATTTTTTTAATTTTCAAATGCGATCCTACTAGGTCAAATCTTAAGCTATTTTAAATGTATCTTGCCTCATTTTTAGAGTTCCGTAGTACAGTCGCGCTGATATTAAAGGATACCACTAAGGTAAGGATACACTAAAGAACCACTAAGGCTTTTATATTTTTATTATTTAAACTTTATTGCACACAACTTAAATTAATATACAATTGGTGGACATAATACCGAAAGCATTTTCTACCTGTCAACCACTTAAGGTGAAAAACAGTTAAAGACGTGCTAACTTAGGAGGTAAACTTAAAACTTAACAAAAACAAAACCTACTTACTAAATATACATTTTAACAAATTAATTAATTATGTAACTATATAATAAATAAAGGCTTACTGGAATCCTTAACTATGAGCGCGATTGTACAACAAGGAATCCATATAGTTTCGCGCTGTCTGTCTTATTTGTAGCGCTGCTAGTCTAATAAGCCGTTTTCAGTAAAAAATAAAAAAGTGTTTTCTACTAAACCTAACAGATGGAGCGGGCAAGCGGAGAAAGCAAGTTTGTGATTAATCACAATTGCTGTCATTGTCAAATTGTGTTTCCTACCAGTAAAAGAAAACTAGCGCCATCTATAAAGTTCGAGAGAACTATTTTTGAAGTGTTTACTTTTTAATGAAAACGCCTCATTAAAAATAAATGAGATATTTTCATGAAAAAGTAAAAACTTCAAAAATAGTTCCCTCGAATCATATAGATGGCGTTAGTTTTATTTAACTGGTCGGAAACACAATTTGACAATGACAGCAATTTGTGATTAGTCACAAACTTGCTTTCTCCGCTTTCCAGTTCCATCTGTTAAGTTTGGTAGGAAACACTTTTTTGTTTTTTACTGAAAACGGTTCATTGCAAAAGTTCCAAAGGTTACCCGTCTTAAACGTCGCCCATGTAAAAACAGCCATTACCAGTCGTTGAACTATCAGATAGCACATTTCATTGTGCAGTACTGCACCATTATCTAGGTGCTTTGTGGGAGCACAATGGGCTGACGTGTGGTCGGAATCCGATACAGCTAGACACACGCTGAATAGCAAGACAATGAAATAGGGTTTGCTGATGACATTAGTGCGAGCTATAAAACGCGTCGGCGGTAACTCGTGTATCATACGGTCAGAGAGTGTCATTCATTGTCATGTGAATATTTTGAGCAGTAAAGGCTCGAGCAGACCGGATGCGTATGCGTAGACGTGCACGTACCACTGAGTTGTAATGTATGGAACTGACATATTATGACGCGCACGTCTACGTTACGCAAGCGGTGTGTCCTGTCTCATACAGTTCCATACATTACAACTCAGTGGTACGTTCACGTCCACGCTTACGTCTACGCATACGCATCCGGTCTGCTCGAGTCTTCAAGATTTAACAAGCTTTTACGTTATGAAGTGAAACAAAAAACCCAACTGCAAGGTCTAACACACGCTTCCCTGGAAGAAATGAAGAATGCTTTAAGCAATAAGGCCTTCAGTTTGTACATATTAGTCCACTTGTTTTTTTTTTATTATTTGTGTTTGTTTGTGCAATAAAGTAGTTCATTCATTCAGTCATTCACGCTCGGCCGATTTAAAAGCCAAAATACGCCCATGTACTTTAGTGCATTGATTACAAAATTCGAATGATTGAATTAAAATGGTTGTACATATTCCTGATTAAATGTAAATACATAATATTAAGTATATTTTTGTGATCTGCTTTTTATTAAAAATCCGTCATTTTGTTTTTTTTAACCTATTCAAAGACACTTGGGTTTTTGAGACAAATCTAACAATACTTTAATTGTCGAAATCCATCAAACCGTTTGGAAGATACGTGGGAATAAAGATATTAACAAACGAACAAACATACAAGAATGTAGATCGGGAAATAAGAATGATAGATAGAAGAATGTTGTGAATGGTTGAAAATTCAAGAATAAAATGCCTTATTCTATAATATTCCTCCAGCCACTTTCGATCTAGAATAGTGGTCAACCAACTGTCAATACTTAACCTAAAATAACCTTCTTTCTTGTTATATTATATTACTCAATTATTGGGGCTTTGTGACCACTCCCTTCAATATAAATAACTACTAACTCGGTCAAAAAACCAACCCTTAGGAAGCAATTCAATTGGATGCTGTTAAGCATAACTAGTCCAAGCGCCATTTTCACTTTTTTGGCAAATGACATAAACGCGTTTTTATTAACAGGAGAGTTGAATTTGCTTCATCTGAAAGTAAATCTATATACATCGACGCTTCTATTTGTAATTTAACATATCACAAGAAAAAAATAAAAAATAAATATTTATTTTAAAAGATATAGCTAAAAATGCACTTGGACTCTCGATAAATGCGATGTTTTTATTTTGCAAAACGAGTCCAAGAGACATTTATGTCGTTTAGACTCCTCATGTGTAACTAAATTTGATAGAATAGGTTTATCTGCATCTAAAACCAGGGTAAAGAGGATTGAGAAAGCTAAATAAAATACTAATTAAATGACACAGGTAATGGCAAGATTAATATCCAAAAAAAACAATCTTAAGACAAACTAATTTTACCAAAAAAAATTAAACATGTATTCTTTGTCTAAGAAAATACATCGGTCCCAGATGTATTTTCTTAGACAAAGAGACGATTGAAGATGATATTAGTCAACACCACCCTCACCCCAGAACCTGTCTAGTACCTAACAACTTACGATATAGTAGATGGAGTAGATGCCATCGAGTAGATGCTAAATCTTCTCTTCTTCAACATGTTCTGGATCAAAATCTAAATTACCATCAAACCCTTTAACGTCATCATCAATCGTATCGTCTGTAATATTTTTTTTTGTAAAATGACTTAAAATCTTTTGGGTTATATGGGAACAGTGATTTTTAAATCTTAGTTTTTTCTCCGAAACAGGCTATCCATTAGGCCAAAGAGGTTTAAACATGTCTTTACAACGGTTCTCTATTTCGTCTCCGAAATTTTACATCCCTAATATAGTATTTCATATTTTTTTTTCATAATCATCGTTTGCTCGAATAATCAGGATCTATAATATAGTTACCACTTATGTCGGTCTCCATAATGATTAACACGCATAAAGTCATTCTCAATAAATAATGTAATCCATAACATTATTAACTAACTAAATCATTTTATTAGAATTTGATTTATAATTTGTTCAGTAGTGGACGTTTATCGGCTGAAATGATGATGTTGATTATTAGAATAATTGTAATATTCATAACATTTTATGTTGATTGTATTTAGCACCTCAACAAGCAAATGAAACCGCTTGTTTAGTGATTTTTTTTATTGTTGTCAAGACAAGAGTAATTTTATTTAAATTGGTCTTCAATTCAATAAAATTCCTCAGGCGGCCGCTCACTACGGTTGCTCGTATTAAGTATTTTGGAGTTTTACTTAAATATATACCCAGTATCTACTTTATGTAGACAGTAGCCCCGTCTTGGCCCAATAAATAATACGAAAATTGCCCCCTGACGAAAAATTCTTCACAGGCAGTGTTTTTGGATGGTTAAAAAAACATAATAACCTACTGTCTCTCCATCTCGGTTCTGTCGCAAGCAGAGTTTTTGGTTGGCTATAAAAAAACCTAATAACCTAATGTCTCTCCATTTCGGTTCTGTCACAGGCAGTGTTTTCGGTTATTTATAAAAAAACCTAATAAACTACTGTCTCTCCATCTCGGTTCTGTCACAGGCAGTGTTTTCGGGATGTTATAAAAATAAAATAAGTAGGTAAATAATGCTGGACAATTCACACAGCATCAACTATCCCCAAGCTAAGCAGAGCTTGTGTTATGGGTACTAGATACTACATAGATAGATATTTTTTATTATACATATAGAAAAACATCCAGAACACCCTGAACAAAAAAAAACCTAATAACCTACTGTCTCTCCACCTCGGTTCTGTCAAAGACAGTGTTTTAGGATAGTTATAAAAAAACCTAATAACCTGCTGTCTTTCCATCTCGGTTCTGTCACAGGCAATGTTATCGGATAGTTATAAAAAAAAACCTAATAACCTACTGTCCTTCCGTCTCGGTTGGAAATTGGAAGTTTTATAATCGTTCGAAAATATTCGGAAGAATAAGTTTTATGATTCGTTATTATTATGACGCATATGTTTATAACGATGAAAATTATGGAAATAATATATAAGGTAAAATAGCTTTATGCGTAAAGAGCATAAGGATGAACAGTAATGTTATCTATGGGACCATAATATCCTGGATGGTGATGTTTCAGAGACACTTGTTATTTGTATGTGATGGTGATTTTCGGACAATCGATTTTCGGAGATAAAATGGGCACCCCTTTAAAACATGTATGTCCTTTCCTACCTTTTTTTCTCTCAACATCAATTTCTACTGTGTTTCTACCCCTATGGTATTTATGCAGTCATGGTAGTTACAAGACCATGCGAAAAATGTTTGTATGATTGGTTTGCGTTCGAAACCAAACTCATGTTTTTAGTTTTGCAAAACCAGTCCAAGTCACAAATAAATGTCGCGTGGACTACTAATGCGTAACACTATGTCGTTTGGGTTTGTTATGTATAAACGGAAAAGTGTTTTTTCATTATTAAATTTCGTTGTTAGTTTTAAATTGGTTTTTGGGCTTGTTTTGCGTATCAAAATATCTCGTTTGCTATAGAAGGCGCTTGGACTGGGTATTAAAAAATACAACTCAGAGTGAAGCTTGCTGCATAAGTGTTTTTTCTATGGCTAAATTATGTCTTGGAAATTACGAAAATGCAAAAAAATGAAAAAATGCAATTTGGCGCTTGGACTCATTATGCATAACTGTATCCAATTTTAAGTTTGATAGTTACTTTACAAACATTTCTACATCGAAAGTGACTGGAGTATAGTCAGCGCTTCTGAAATTACCGTATTCATTTACACGAAACCACTCTAGCATTAAAAAATGGTGAGAATGGCAACAACCATTATGATAGTAGTTTTTTTTTATTTCTTAACCCTAAACTAAATATAATAACAAGAATCACACAGTGACAATAAAATTGGCGGGCTTTTATCGCTAAAGAGCGATCTCTACACGTTCTCGAGATAAAGGGTCTTGACAGACCGACAGACAGACGTTTGTTTTTTTTACTTTTGAGGTACGGAACCCTAAAAACATTTAAAGTTGTATAAAAATCGGCCAAGTGCGAGTGGACTCGCGGACTTGGTTCCGTGCCATTATTCAATCAAAATCACGTTTGTTGTATGAGCGCCCTTCTTAAATATTTATTTTATTCTGTTTTATGATCTGTAGTTAAAGATCCATGAGGGAGACCTATGTCCAGCAGTGGACGTGGAGATTATGATGATGATGCATATTATAAAATAGCGTAAATGGAAAAAAAACCGTGTAAAAACACTGGCGTCATAGTTTGATATTTTTATTTTACTTGAAAAACAAACTCAACAACTTAGGCAAACAGACTTAAACCAGTGAAGCTTCCACACAACACTTATTAACAAATGAACAAAAAAAAGTTTTAGTAAGTAAAAACATAATCAAGCAAATCTTTGGTATCATAAATAAGAAAGGTAAATAGGACACTAATCATAATTTCAGCTGTAAAACGTCCACTACTGAACACAGGCCTTCCTCATGGATCTCTATGAGGGGTATACTCACCACGCTTGGCGGCCGGGTTGGCGAGCGCAGTACGGGATGTTGATACACGGAAAGACCCTGCTGCTCATCTTCCGTACCCTTAGCAGGCTCTTACTGCATCCACGGACATGAGAGGAGGAGTAACATTCCACTGCCGGCACCCCGCGGCACTAGGCAATAGGACACTTACTACCTTATACCATTTATTTTACAACAGCCTAGCTATTAAAACACAAAAAGCGGAAGTAAATTTAATGCCTTGTCTGCAAAAAGTCTAAGAAGAAAGAAGCTATATTCATTGAGATTCATTAATTAGAACACTACCCAAGGTACTTCACGTCGAGAAGTATTTGATACAAGGAAGGTCTAAAAGAAAATAAAATGTTACAACATTATAGGGTACATTGCGCAGAGAATATAAGGCTGGCCGGCTGAAGTTATGGGGTCTATTGCGATGAAATGTTTGTCTGAATGGCTGAGTTTATTGACTCTTGAAACTATTTTGGTTGTTAACATTATATGCAATATTTACGGGATATGTTAACTATAAATACAATAGTTCAGTTTAGGGTTGAAATAGTAGATTGTTAACCGAGGGTCGAAAGAATCAATTCCCGAGGTATTTAGACGCCCGAGCGGCTATAGTTTGAGTAGGAATTGATTCTTTTACCCGTGTTAAACACTCTACTTTTCATTTCGAATATGAGGAAAATAAAACTACTTAGTTGTTTATCTAAACTATTTATTGATGATATTTAATATTAATAAATATTAGTAGTACTTACCTATTTAAAATTAATGGTCAAATTAGGACCTATTTTTCAATTCCGTCACAGATACATAACAGATTACTATCCCGCCAATTTTATGTCGACTTTTCAAATTTTAAATATGGAACTCACCGCGTAATTGTTGCGAAGTTCTATTTTTAAAGTTCATTCCGGCCCTTAGATAGGAAGTAATATGACTGTATGAGTTTTTCCCTCTCTATGGAGGGAAGCAGCATTTTCCACCCAATAATCAGATCAAAACAACACTACTTTCCGAGTATGAGAAATGAAAATGCCTTTTAAGTATCTTAGATAATACTTGTGTTAGACATTTTCGCTCTTCCACATTGAATGTCACGAATAACAGAAATACTTTATTTATTATAATGTGATATAATTTTTTTTAAATAAATTTTTATAAACATAATCATTGATTCAGATAATTAATGACAAGAAACAAATTTGTAATTTAAGCAGGCGTGTGTTTGCGTATTATGTGTGGTCCAAGTATATGTCAATAAGGTAATTTAAAATATATAAATAAAAAAAGTCAGGCAAATCTTTACCCACTCATACACATAAATTTAATAACACACACATACACAAACACACACATACACGCACCGCATACACACACACACAATTTTTGATTAGTGATTTTTTTTTGAAGCCGTGTTGGCTAAATATGTACCGATACCGGCCATGCACCAATGGATTTTTCTTTCTTGAGAAATGTATGTGCACGCTTGACACGTGCTTTGGCGGTGAAGGAAAACATCGTTAGAAAACCCGCGGCTTACTTAGCTCCAGATGTATTGACCTGTTCAGTGGGAAAACCAGCGCTACCTCGTACCTCTGGTGCGGAGCAGCGCATAGCTGAGACTAGTCATTTTTGGTCAACAGCGGCACAGAACAAACCTACCGGTGCCCTGCCCGACTATCATTGTCGACTATCGTTAAGTGACAGGTATATGTAATTATTATGTTATTTTATCACGTGTGTTTTTCATTATTATTTTCTTCGTTTTAATTTTCAATTATTAAAGTCTATAATATAAGGGGTTTTTTATGTCTGTGCTGATTTTGATGATAAATAAATGTATTTCTATCTATCTTCGTTCCTCTGACTAATAGCTGAATGGTTAAAGAGATAATACAACATAGGTATGGAACCGCGACCGTGTCGTAATCTATTTCTATTTGACTGCTTTTTTCTTAAACAACACGTCAATCATTTATTTAATGCTACGTATCCTGTCCAGATCTCTTATTTGCTCTCACGATTAATAAGTCCCAGGATCAAAAATTCTCTCTGGTGGGTACTAGAGAAAGCAGTGTTTTTCCCCGTGGGCAGTTATAAGGTGACTTATATCTCGGATTGGAACTCCTGAAAGACAATCATCACAAGTAAAAATTTTTACCGCCCAACGAAGTGGGCACGGCAGGGTGATTACGTATCTCGCGACAGGTTTTGCAACAGGCAATTGACAGCAATATTGCTGTCAAATGTCAATTTTGTATAGGAGAACAGCAAGGAATCGACATTTGACAGCAATATTTCTGTCAATTGCCTGTTGCAAGACCTGTCGCGAGATACGTAATTACCCTGTCGGTCAGCTAGTATGTTAAAAATGAAGTGCCATCAAATAAATTCGAATACGTTTATTTTTGTTATTAAATGTATTTCATGAGCCTGATTATTTTCGTTTATATTATTGAGACGAAAACTCCTTACGCTTTGAGCAACCAATCTATCTACTCGCTTCTTTAACTTTGTACATGCTGAGACGTCCTGTAATTACGGGAGCTTCAGGCTTTTATATTTTTTTAGACCTTATTATTATGTGCACTATGTAGTATGTAACACTGTGTTGGATGTCCTATCTTAGATAAGTAAAAATAAATAAATAAACATTTCTACGATATCAAGAAAACCGACCGCAATCTATCACAATCAATTTCATTTCAATAAAAACCAGCGATTCGTATTCCAGAACACGTCAAGTTCGATCAAACTCATCAGATTCAGATCCTTTGGAGCTTAGTACAAAAACAATAAAGCTTGCTCTTATCCGCTTTATCATCTTTCAGACCCTTATCATCTTGCTTCTTGCCAGAATATGAATTCTACACGTCACTTCCATTCCATGGGTATTCCATGAGCTATACGAAAATGGCTCACCCGTCCCGTTTCCACATACGTAACCGATATCTATTTGTCTTACTCACACCATAACAAATTGCTCGCGTAGTGGTTTCTGGACCTGAAAAGCCGGACTTTTGGTCTGAAGTTGTTTGCCTGTCCCATTTCTGGATACGTAATCGATATCTATCTGTCTTTCTCACACCATATCCAATTGTTGTAGTGGTTTCTGGATGGAGAGAATTAAAGG
Organism: Pasiphila rectangulata; assembly: GCA_963082625.1. Classification (NCBI taxonomy): domain Eukaryota; kingdom Metazoa; phylum Arthropoda; class Insecta; order Lepidoptera; family Geometridae; genus Pasiphila; species Pasiphila rectangulata. The sequence goes on along the minus strand of OY720244.1, from coordinate 3,053,396 downwards.
GATCGTTTCACAACCATCATCATCATTATCTCAGATATCTTCATGGATCTTCAAGTACCGATCATGAGGGGCTGTTGCCATACTCACCACTCTTGGCAGGCGGGTTGGCGATCGCAGTACAGGAATTTGATACCCGAAAAGATGCTGCTGCCCATCTTCCGGCGGACTCTGACTGCATCCACAGGCAACAAAAGAGACACATTCTACAGCCGGCATCCCACGGCAGTAAGTATGCTACCCCAAATTTTAACTTACGATCCACAGATGGAACCAGAAATTTGGGACACGCGGTCTATGTCCGGCAGTGGACTTTCTACGGCTGAGATGAATAATTACTTTTTGAGACTGACTTTGCTAAGGGGTGCCGGCAGAATGTTGCCCCTCCTCTCATGCCCGTGGACGCCGTAAGAATCTACTAACAGCTACCTCCGGAAGATGGGCAGCCGCGTCTTTCCGTGTATCAACATCCTATACTGCGCTTTCCAACCCAACTATTAAGTAAGGCGAGTATGCCAACAACCCTTTTGATATTGGAGAGCCATGGCCAGTCCAGCAGTCCTACTGAGATGGACATGACTTCGCAGCTTCAAGTAACTTCCGGCTATTTGATATAATGCCCCAACTCTGTTTTGTCGAGACCTTCGTCGCCGGTGTAATAGGCACTTGACAACATATTCGTGGGGCACCAGCAGTAGAATGTTGCCCCTCCTCTCTTGCCCGTGAATGCAGTAGGAATCTGCTTAGGGATACCTCCGAAAGATGGGCAGTTGCGTCTTCTCGTGTTTTCAGTACCCTTTACTGCGTTCGTCAACCCGCCTGCCAAGCGTGGCAAAAATGGCAACAACCCCCTTATGATAGATACAACCCAAAACCAGGGAGATCAATGAGGGAGGCCTTTGTCCAGCAGTGGACGTCCTATGGCTGATATGATGATGATGATGATGATGATGAACATATTCCTGGATGAATATTCGGTTCAAAGAAGTGGAATACGGGTAAACGTTATTGGAAACTTCTCAGATACCAACTCAATATTGTGAAGCTGATTGAAATTGAAGTCTGTAAGGGAATCTTTGTGAGATAATTTCATAATGTGAACGACTTTCAACGAATATAAATAATAAGTTATCTTGTTTGTATGCCGTGGGGTGCCGGCATTAGAATGTTACCCCTCCTCTCATGCCCGTGGTTTCAGTAAGTGCTAAGGAATACCTCCGGAAGATGGGCAGCAGCGTCTTTCTGTGTATGGCATACCGTAATGTGCTCGCCAACCCACCTGCCAAGAATGTTACCCCTCCTCTCATGCAGTAAAAGCCTGCTAAGATACCTCCGGAAGATGGGCAGCAGCGTCTTTCTGTGTATAGCATACCGTAATGCGCTCGCCGACCCGCCTGCCAAGAATGTTACCCCTCCTCTCATGCAGTAAAAGCCTGCTAAGATACCTCCGGAAGATGGGCAGCAGCGTCTTTCTGTGTATAGCATACCGTAATGCGCTCGCCGACCCGCCTGCCAAGAATGTTACCCCTCATCTCATGCAGTAAAAGCCTGCTAAGGGATACTTCCGGAAGATGGGCAGCAGCGTCTTTCTGTGTATAGCATACCGTAATGCGCTCGCCGACCCGCCTGCCAAGAATGTTACCCCTCCTCTCATGCAGTAAAAGCCTGCTAAGGGATACCTCCGGAAGATGGGCAGCAGCGTCATTCAAGCGTGGTGTATGGCAACTACCCCTCATGGAAATCCATGAGGGATGCCTGTGTTCAGTAGTGGACACTTTACGGCTGCAATGATGATCTCGTTGGTAGCTGCAAAAACGTCCGTGGTAAGGTTGTCGCAGCCTGTTAAGACGCAGGAGAGTGTGGGTTTGAATCCGTAAGACCAATAAATAATAAAAATATTTCTGGAATCATCATCTCTCAGCTGTACGACTGATGTCCACGTCCACTGCTGGACGTCAGCCTCCCTCATGATTTTCCAAGATTGGTAAGGCCTTTGCATCTATTATAGATGATTTATACAGCGTCAGCAACTGGTAATCATGCTATACGATACGCTGCAGTGCCTGGGACATTGTTAGATGGATTAGGCTTGCCCAGCACCTATACCATCCTCTCAGCTTAGTCAGCTATTATTATAATGATAGACGAAAAAATGTTGCTGGCCGTCTTTCGGAGGTATCCCTTGGCAGATTCTTTGGCATCCACGGGCAATAGAGGAGAACCAACATTATATCAAAGAATGAAAATTGGTTTAGTACTCTTTGTGTTTATTCGTTACAAACATACATACACATTACAAAATACATACTCGTACAACATTCAAATCTTTCCTCTTTATAATATTAGTATAGTTAAATTAAATAATGAAATTTTTAATCAACATATAAACATAAAAAACATAAGCAAAAAAGTGATAATAAGAAAAAAAATTCATTGACCTTCTTCTATGAATGCCCAAAATTCCCATATTTCAAATTCATTGTACATTTATCCGAATTTGTATGCCGCCTGTAAATCTCGTTATTTATTCCCATGCGAAATGTGCCTTTAATCCTTTAATCCGTTGTATAAAGAAAAATAAAACGAATGGTGTGGAATTCATTACGTAATTTATGACTCATATTTTGTTAATAGTTTGTTAACATTATGTTACTTTTCATTTTCTTAAAAAAAAAACTTAATTATTATTTAAATTATATTCATCATTCCAGCCGTAAAAAGTCCACTACTGAACAGGCCTCCCTCATGAATCTCCGTGAGGGGTAGTTGCCATACTCACCACGCTTGGCAGGCGGGTTGGCGAGCGCAGTACGGGATGTTGATACATGGAAAGACGCTGCTGCCCATCTTCCGGAGGTATCCCTTAGCAGGCTCTTACTGCATCCACGGGCATGAGAGGAGGGGTAACATTCTACTGCCGGCACCCCATGGCCTATCTTAATTATATTATTAATATAATTGAAATTATATTATTATTATATTAAATTAAAGTACAAGAGTAGACAGTGGCGTACATAAATGGTATAATAAATCATACTTTAACCACAATATAGTTTAATATACAGCGTCATTCCGTGTATCAACATCCTGTACTGCGCTCGCCAACCCGCCTGCCTGTCGTGGTGAGTATGGCAACAACCCCTGATCATCAGTATTTGGTGCTCAAGGAGGCCTTTGTCCAGTAGTAGATGGCCTCCGGGCTGGAAGAAAAACAAGTACAGTGCTTCAGGTACATCACTCGTTAGGTACTCGCATCAAAACTCGGTACGTGCTTCAACAACAGTATTCAAAGTCCAATAGTGAACGAATTTGAACGAATTTGTCCTCTAGTAGAAAGTATACAGTGGACAAATCATTCAATCAAATCAAATTATATATTTATTTATTACAACCTTTTAACAACATATAACTTATTCATGTTAAATAGCGGGAATGTTTACGTACTTGTTATTGTTGGTGGAGGCACCAACTGTTTCGACCCTTATCTTATTTAAGATCTGTGTACTTTTCTATTGTTGCCTGAGAATAAAGATATTATTATTATCGAGGGCCTTCGTCAGGATGAACTCGGCTCGCGACCCGCCACCTCCGCGTCCCGTCGTGCACTGATAACATATAACTCATTTTCGTAACTAGCAAGACCTTTCCTGCCGTGCTAGTTAGTAACTGTGGACTTTTTTAATTAATAAATTGTTAGTTTTTCTTGTCAATTGTCGGAAATAAGATTATTTTACAAGCTTTTATTTAGCTTCACCTGTCCCAATATGCTTGTCTGTAATCAAATCTTGCAAGTTAAATTTGATTAACTTCCCTGTTACCGAATAAGCTAAAACTTTGCATGTGTGTAAATCGGATGACAATGCAAAATTATGAAGATATGGAGCTGATCTGATGATGGAACCGGAAGGTGGGTACTCGACAGTTAAACGCCACCACCTCATCGAGTTTGCGCTCGTATGAAGCGTCAGTGATTAAAAGTTTTTTTTTTAATTCAACTTATTATATATTTATTATCACAGTTGTAGTTGTTAGTATAACATCAAATCTCAAATACGCTGAGCTGTAACCTCTTTGACATAAATGTCTGGTAGAGATCGCTCTTTAGCGATAAGACCGCCAACTGTCACTTTGTGTTTATCTTTCTGTTGTTATTTTTATATTTAAGGTTTGCAATAAAGCATTTTCTATCTAGATAGATGCGTGCATTATTTCGCCGGACTATTTAATTAGTTACTTAAAAGTGTTATCCGTTGTCATTAGGTTTTTTTCCTTGGACTATTTAATCTTGTATTTAAGTATAATATCAATCAGGTCTCCATAGTACAAGCTAGATTGGTATAGTTGGTGCTCTATGTACTTAAAGCAATCATTCAGTATTTAAATTGATGATAATTTAAATTCTGAATTATGCATCCCAAAATTGTATAATGTAATTAAGGCCAATTAAAAATACATCCCGCAAAAAGTGAAGACAGCAACGGAAGAGCAGTTATTAGCATAACATTGCATTCGCAAAATGCAGCCTTATTCCAGAGGCTATTGTCTCGTCCGCTTTTAATTAAAAAGCCTCTGATGAAGCCGGGCCGAGAGAGCCTGTCTGAAAAACAGTTTTATACAATATTGTGCATTTTAAGAAACTACAGATTGTATAGCTTTATGCCGTAGGGTGCCGGCAGCACAATGTTGCCGCACGTCTATTGCCCGTGGATGTAGTACCTCCGGATACCTCCGGAAGATCCGGAGGTATCCAGTCTTTCCGTGTATCAACATCCCGTACTGCGCTCGCCAATCCGCCTGCCAAGCGTGTTGAGTATGGCAACGATGAGGGAGGCATTTGTTCATTAGTGGAAGTTTTATGGCTGAAATGATGATAGCTTTATACGCTACTAGTTTCTGAACGTGGCTTTGCATGCGTAGTCTACGTGTATAACGTACATGTAATGTTTCAACTTGATTTGTTTAAGGGCCTGTGTGAAAAACAGTTTTATACAATATTTAATTAACATTATGTAAACATATCAATAAGTTAGAATTAAATTAGTATAGGCAATATCTCATATTGTTACTTTTATTATTATTAATGCTTGTATCATAATTAGTATATAAGTTAAAACTAAGTAGTTGTAAAATAAAGTCTCTGGTTATGGGCCCCTTTATAAAAATTAAAAGAAAAGCTCGCACTTACTGTTTTTTACGTGCAGTTTAACCTGTCAAATATCATCATCATCATCATAATATCAGCCGTAGGATGTCCACTGCTAGACAAAGGCCTCCCTCATTGATTTCCAAGTTCTGCGATTTGAAGCCGTCTGCATCCACCTGTCAAATATGAATAAATAATATTCATAGTCTCTCAGTCTCATAAAACATTTAAGGGCCAATCACTTATAATAAAATAATTTCTTCATACGATTTAACATTTTTATTATTAGTATCTAAGTTTAACATGTGAGGATCCTTGTGAGTCTGAATACATTATTGTTTCACTGCAGTAGGAATTCAACTTGAAATACTAAGCTAAAATAAATAAAATTCACCACAAATGCTACTTTATAAAGCTGCAAGTATGCTGATTGGACAAACAAGTCAAGGAGTACATACTAATCATAACTTAAACATTTAATTAAAAAAATACGTTTTAGAACTTTATAAACGACTTATTAAAATAAAAAGATGTTTGCTTTTAGTTTTATTAATTTAGATTTACTAGATTACACTCTCAAGACATTCTGATACCCAAATAAAGCCCACGGGACCCTATTTTACAGAGGATAGGTAACCGTTGTAGTCTATGTAACTTACAAAATCCGCTGGCTAGGTGACCGACAGGCTGATTACATTATTATATCGCGACAGGTTTGCAACAGGCGTATATCTCGCGATCTGTCAGCGCAAAGGTCAATGTTTTGCTTTTATATACTACAAAATTTACCATTGGCAACGATGATCGCAAGATATACGCCTGTTGCAAATCTTTCGGCAGATACGTATTACCCTGCCGAAGTGGGTCTTGGCCTCCAACAAACGACATTTGTTCCTATTTTACACTCTCTCTTCTATATCCCTCCAGCTATAACGGGGGCATTCAACGGTGCGGCGCCCTATAGGAGAGCCAAGATACTCTGCACCATAATGATCTATCATTCTCTCATTCTTTCTGAAGTTTACCGAAGTCTGTCAGAAGGTGAGCATTTGTCTCCTCAATAACCCATCTTCATAAATCATTATCTTAAAAAAATAGGCTAGTAGGCTAATTTAATTGTTTAGCTAGTCATGTTGTAAATTAAAAATACAGACACCTTTAGAACTATGAAGGAATTTATTTATTTATTTTGTTTTATTTATTTAAACAAAATCCACAGTCCTTAATCTACATTATCATAAATTACATATGTATCCTACGACCAATAACGGATTTACATTATATATAAAAAAAAAAAAAAATGAATCTTAAATCGCACATCCGAATCGCACTTGGCCTGTTTTTTTTCATAAAAATTAAGCATCTTATTTGCAGTACTTAAATTACTTTGATCAACTATCCAATTATTTCAGCCGTAACTTTGAACTTTTAATCAACTAATTATTTTGGGCTCAATTAAAGTTTAATAACAGATAGGCGCTTATTTATTAAAGTTAAACCGAACCCAAGGGTCGGGAAAGTCATATTAATTCAATCGGTATAATTTGTCTCCAATCCCATTTTAGATAACAATGGGTAGTAATTCAGAAAATTGTCCGCTGACTTACAATTGGAACTTTGTGAATCAGACCTCTGCCATCGATGATACGATTTACAGCAGATTCATATTGTTTAGTCTTGTAACTATTTAAGCTGCGGCCATACCTGCGCGTCAGCGACGCGCATCGAGGATGTACCCAATAGAGAGGAAATGTCATTTATTTTGCCTAAACAACAATTCTGCCAAAAATATTTCATAATGAGGCGTTTTCATTAAGGTGACGCATTGATAAACTATTGTTTCAAAAATCGAGTACCGCGCCCCTTCACTCGGACAAATTTTACGCGGTCGCACTCGACAGGATCACGCCTAGCGGCGGGCGGCAGCGTTGGTCTAGCGTACGTGGCGCTGCTAACGGCGCGGCGGCGGCGGCACGCGTCAACTCGATTTGCCTAGAGCATAGATAATCATGGAGTCGCCTTGTTCTTATTCAACCATTTAAAAAAAGGCAAAAATTCTTTTGAACTATTTAATGATTGTTTTTTTTTCATACAATACAGGCTTATTTCTAATAAATTAGCATCCTTTTAGGGGCTTATTCTGTGTATCAAAACTAACAACTTTTGTGGTATAGACGAGGCGATTGAACAGAACAAGATGCATTTTTATAAAAAAAATCATCATTTCATCATCATTTCAGCCATAAAACGTCCACTGATGAACACAGGCCTCCCTCATGGATCTCCATGAGGGGTAGTTGCCATTCTCACCACGCTTGGCAGGCGGGTTGGCGAGCGCAGTATGGGATGTTGATACACGGATAGACGCTGCCGCCCATCTTCCGGAGGTATCCCTTAGCAGGCTCTTACTGCATCCAAGGGTAGGAGAGGAGGGGTAACATTCTACTGCCGGCACCCCACGGCAATGGGCAAAATGGTTTTTATCGTGCTTCACACACTAGGTTTATAGAAATTTTCTTTTGTTTATCATTTTTACCACCTACTACAGTGTTGGAAGGTGTAGGTATCTTAATGTTAAAACTAACGCTTTCTGTGAAAAAATATACTCAATATCAATATTCTGAAAATTGCATCACATAATCTATAATATCCCCGACCGAAGCATCGTCAACGTCACCAATATTTTTTTCTATTGAAATGGTAGCTGTATCATTTTCTTTCCCTTTTGCAATCACGTATTATGGGTCACGAATTGGCCTATTCCTTATGTGTCTAGGGTCCACCAACTCAGGAAGAAGACAATCATAGTAAAATTTCAGCAGTTTTGGCTCCATGATATCTGACCAAAATTTATCGTCTTTTTCTATAATTTCTATTCTTATTTTTTTGTCACCATACCATATTCCAAGTAAGGCCTCCTGTTTCCTGCAAATATGTTACTGTCCTTGGACTTGAAAATACCAGTCTGATTTTTTGTTGACTACTATTTCCCCGTCTTTATTTTTTTTATAAAAATGCATCTTGTTCTGTTTAATCGCCTCGTCTATACCCATTTTAAATGGTGCTATGGGACATTTTATTTCGACTATTTTGTTGTCACCGGTAATCCCATCAGGCGTTGCCCCCAGAAATGGATGTTGCTCATCTATAAATAAACCACATTTTTCAATTTTTATGTCTTCCATAACCGATAATTGTTCGATTGCAATTTTTTCGTGCTTTTTTCCGTGAGTTATTGATGACACGTTGTCAATATTTGGCTTGTATAGTAAATTTTTTACTATATTTCGGCATGTATTTGACTCTTTTCTTTTTACAATTTTACCGAAGTTTGATGCAGTTAACATGCTTCGCCTTAATTCCAACCATTCTCCAGATTCGCTTTGTAGTATGGTTCGTTTTTCTACGTCTTTTCGCTGTTCTTCGGTTTTCATTAAATTCTGGACGAAGGTGTCTTTGGCCTTTTTTAAAGTATCGTCATCTAAGTCTGGCTTATCCACAATTTCCCCATAATCTAGGTTTAATGTACGCGGCATCAAGGTACGTTTTTTTTCCTTTTGCAGTTTTGTTTTGTTTTATTCTTTTTTTAATTTACTGTTCTTTCGTATTTTGTAATAGTTTTTTTTGGGCTGTTTCCATAAACATTACGGTGGACAGTCGACAGCAAGTTGCCGGTGTTAAAGGATATTACTGCACCGGAGCATCTTGCTTGGTAAGCTCTTCTTTGAGAATAATTTACCCTTTTTCCACCAACAAGTTTGGCAATGACTCCATTAAATCTTTCCACTACATTACTGTCGACATCTTCAATCAAACTATGGGCTTTTTCAGCCAATCGAGCGACATGAGTTTTTATTTTTTGCCAAAGCAAACTCCCAGAAAACGGATTAGGAGCGTCTACTTGCATATGATTTTTGCATAATAACTGGTTACAACTTTCATGAGAGTTAAACGCATGGCCAATAGATGCGTTTATATCTGTATATAAACCATCTGTATTTTGGCTCTCCTTGTGAAGCTTTATAGCGTCGCAAATATATTTCCTGGAGCGTATTATTTTCTCTTGTGTCAAACATTTCCTGTATGTTACGTTGAAGTGTATGTCTGAAGTAAGTTGTTGTAACTTATTGCAATAATTTATCAGTAAATGATTCCGACAGAAAATTTTTGACACTGTTAAGCCTGGGTATGGCCGGGCATTTATTATTTTGGCATAGGTCGCCATCAGCAATAAGTCGCGCGTATATTATACCGTGCATTTCAACGGATCAGTTGAACCCTTCAGTAATTATTTGTGATTCCATAGCAGTAGAAGCCCCATCAAAGTTTTTGTAACAGACATGTTCTTTGGGACTTTCTTTTTTATTTTGGGCTCGGGCACAAATACAACAATACTTATTTTTGACACACATGTACAAAACTTGGCCAAAACGTCTGCCAATTATGGCTGCAGCACCCGATAAAGCAGCATAGTTTGTTCTGTATGAGCGCTTGCTCCAACACCCATCTACAATGACATCAATCATGGGAATGCCATCTTTTGTAACTCTGCCTTCAATAATAGCTGCTTCTTTCTCTTTTTCTCCGGCTATTTTCATTTCCTCCCAGGCAGTTTCTTCCCAATCGTCACAAACATCGTCCTGCATTTTATTGTAAGTGTGTTCAGACATAATGGGTAATCCTACTGCTGCGGAAAACTGCTTCAGTTGCGCGTGACCACAACCTGCTGCCATTATTCCAGCAACAGCATCTTTGTTTACATCAGCCAAAGATGATTTTATTTTGTTTTTATAATTACACATAGAGCAGACAAATGTAAATTCCGATTGTAATCCTATTCGATGTTCAGAAACTAATTTCATTGAGGCTAATCCGCAGTCAAACAGAGATTCATGTTGAGAGAGTTGTATTAGTTGTGATGTAAAATGATTAACATCTATTACTCGATGCCCCAAGTCGGGTGTTTCTGTTTGAATCTGAAATTTAAGCACATATTTTAGTATTTATTCAGTTTGAATTTTTTATTATGTAAATATTACTTAGCTATAACAAAATGCTTACTGTAGTTTCAGAGGTACTTTCGAATATGTATGAAAGCTCTTCATTTTCAGGATTTGGTTCCTTTAACTGAAACAAAATTACTTACATTACTATTAAAGGAATTAGACATCTATCAAATGACTGGAGTACAGTGGCGGAGGGATGGGTACTAAATACTCACTAAATACCTGGAAAATCTTTGTGATAAATCAGTGAGAGTACTTTCGTTTATTTAAAAGAGGAAAAAATAATAACCCAATCGACAACTTCCTTTTTTTTGAAGTTGGTAAAAAGACAATAAGATAACCGTGATAATTTGAAAAAAGTGTTAAGTTTACCGTTTCCTCTGAATCCACAAATGTCGGCAGCACATTGTGTAACTCTGCGTAAGTTGGTGATATTTCTGGGTGGCTACAAAATAAAATGACGTAATTATATAATTATTAAAAAGTTAAAGCTAACACAATAACCGTCGGATTCGAATAATATTTATTAGGTGATAGAACATCACCTAAGTAATAAATATTATTATTTTAGATAGGTTTCTAAAATATCAAGAGACGACTCCATAGCTTTTTGTTCTGATATTTGTTTCCTACAGTATGGTTACTTTGTACAGACAAGTCATAGTACCTACCTACACACTTGAAAATAAAAAATAGACGGAGTATTATTATTAGATAGGTACTTTTAATTGATTTCTGAAATGATAGATATATTAGGTATCTACTCAATACTCACTCTCTATCTACTGGCTCTCTTGAGGATGTGGGTTGACCATCGTCAATTTGCAGTTTCCGTTTTTTTGACCTAAAAAAATTGTAAATATTCTTAGGTAAATGCCGAAAAATTTAAGTAGGTAGTAGGCATGCGATTATCCATAATCTGTAGACGAATGTGTGTTTGCCAAATATAGACTTTATTCTTAGGGCATTGGAGTGCAACTATTTATGGCAAGTTTATTATATATGTATGTAATCCAACTTACCCAAACATTCCGTCATGTTTTTTAGGTTTTCTTTTTCGTTTTTGTAAAAATAATTCTTTCCGCTTATCTTTCCTCCCCATTTTCTATGAACACTTGTTTACCTACTATTTACACAATACCAAATAAAAATATTAACTAACTTACTACCTGCTACAATAATGTTCTGAAGCTACTATATAATATAGTACACTAAAGTCTAAATTATAATTTTGAAAATAATTTTGAAGTAAATCACTCGGTTGGCGGCGTTGCCAGCCCGACGCTGAGCGAACAGGCAATCGTGCGTTCGTCGGAGTCGCAACGTCGCCGTCGCACCGGTGCGCGCCGGCGCGCGGCGGCCCAGATAGCGCCTGATCAAATTTTCTGAGCAAACACTGTTGGGTAGAGTAAACAAGAGTAGGCGCAAATGGATTTGATTGAGTTTTTAATTAATTAATCATAATATACACATTAAAAAAAAAAAATTCTCGAACTATGAAATAGAAAAGTAATCTGGCTATTTTATTCGTAAAAAATAATGGGGTGTTGTCGCGGATAATTCTGAGCATTCGAATTATTAAACTTTTTTTTGGTAAGAAATTTGTATTTTTTTTTTTGATAAAGCCGGTTACTTTTCAAAATTTTGTTCGATTCATAAAATTTTTCAAGGTTTTCCCTTATCTATGACATTTTTTAAATTTGAATCAATATCATCCATCCTCTCACATCGCGCATTCAAAAGTACTTGTTTTCGCCGTTTTCGTGTTTCTCGGCCCGATGCCTCATCTTAATAAGTAAAAACTTCAAAAATAGTTCCCTCGAAACTTATAGATGGCGTTAGTTTTATTTTACTGGTAGGAAACACAATTTGACAACGACGGCAATTGTGAATAATCACAAACTTGCTTTCTCCGCTTGCCAGCTCCATCTGTTAGGTTTAGTAGAAAACATTTTTTTTCTTTTTCACTGAAAACGTCTCATTGTACGGAAAAGTACAGCTGTTGGCGCTGTACTGTCAAAGGCGAGAGACAGTTGTCATTGCATTAGTGCAAAGGACTAGTGTGTCTCGGAATTCTAATGACGTTATTTCCACTCTATTGAATGTGTGCTCGATGGTGACGCGGTATGCTGGACGCGATGCGGGGGCGTCTACTGCGCGAAACTAAACGTGCACACCTGCACAACTAAAGTGCGAATCGCGAATATCGCCCGCTCTGCCGACATGGTTGTCCCACGTTGTGGTCACGTAGGTATGCCGCCATAAGGTATCAAAGTCAAAGTCAATAAGAGTTTATTTAGAACAAAAGCTACGTAGAATGGTCAAATTACTAAAGAATAAAAAGACACATTTAAATTGGATAAAGGATTATTAACCCTAGAGTGGTCGCGCGGATGACATATGTGATCCAAGCTGATTAAACTGGTGGGATTTCTTGATTTTTATATGGGAAAACTTAGCTGGTGCCGAATTTAGTAATGCCTATGGTATGCTTCGTGACGTCAGTAACGGCCGTGCGCTTGAGTGGCTTGGATGTGTCAGGAGAAGTTCGAAATTGTGGGTGGAGGACGCATGTCATCCGCGCGACTGCTTATGTAAGTATTTTTTACTGTATGTTATAATATAAATACAATGTTATAATTGTTCTATTGTATATTTATAGCAACTTTGGTAATAAATGTAATTCAATTTAATTAAATAATCTATTGTTCATACTTTTACGCTACATAATTGTTATTTTTTTCTGTTTTATACCCGACAATGGCAAACCAAGAACGGCAAATTGAATTATGGCTGTTGGAGGAAGATGAAGACGAGGTAGAGGGTATTCCGTATTCAGATGACGAAAATTCTGATCACTTTGAAGTTCAGATCGAGAATTCGGACACAGAAGATGATGGTGATGGTGATTTAGATGATGTTTTGATGATGAGGATTTACCAATTTAATTTTATTCTATCAAGGTGTTGATAATACTAGATAGCTAAAAGAACAACTTCGCTTTCGCCGTTTGATGCGTCAACATAATATTGTACGTGTTCAATGGGGTCCTCAACAAGAAGCAAAATCAAAGACTACACCAACGGATTGTATATTATTGTGCTATAAATGCTTTATGCATATACAAAATAAATTGAGGACAAGTAAAAGTTTTGCGTCGAGAGTTTCTGTCTAATGTCGTGTTGAGCATGATGAAACCTTTGGCTAGTAGAAGAATGAGCATTGATTGCATACCCAAGATCCTGAAACTTAAAATAAACTACTTTTTGGGAAATGCATTAGAAGAACAACCACGAGAAGTAGAAAGTACCCGTCGTGAAGGCGCGCGCGGTCGCTGTTTTTTGTGCGGAAGAAAATGCAATAAAACCACACGTATATCTTGCCAAGCATGCGGCAAATTTACTTCCCCAGATCATTGCAAGTATATGTGCAATAGTTGTTACGAAAATTACAGCTAAGACACTTTTTCTTAATTTCTTATATTAGTTTATACAAAAGTTGATTTCAGTTCCAAAGAATTTGTAAAGACTTGGTTTTCGGTTCATAATTAGTTAAGAAAAAATATGTTATTATTACTTTTTTTGTTCTATAATGTAAGTAATTATTTTTTTGTTATATTCATTAAATAAATACAAACTAAATACTGATAATATTATTATAAATCGTTGCAACAAAATGGATGACGCCTGTCATCCGCGCGACCTCTAATGGTATGATCATATGCGCGACCACTGTAGGGTTAAACTTGTTAGCTTCAGATACTTTTTACATGGGAAAAAAGCGAAGAAGACACCTCTATCATTGGTAAAATTTGCTTCGCGTCCCTGCGACCCTGACGCGCAGGTTCAGCAGCAGCTTTATTTAATAATATTTCGGCTGTAGTGACACAGTTTACTTAATAAAAAATATATGTATAAAATAAACTCACAAATTACAACAAAAAATGTTGAAACAATACAATATACAAAAAATGATAAAAATGACCTCATAAATTAAAATTAAACGTCGTTATTTGGAATATGACTACCAAAGTTTCACAGTACAAAATTTAAAAATGTTAATCACACGAACAATAACTGGTATATTTTCATAAGTATTATGTTTATTTAAAAAATCTATCTCATCGTCATGAGTTACGACGTGGATAAAACCTTAAGACAATAGTATCCAATATAGTCCGCACTATCTCTGCTTCAAGCGTCCAAGAAACCGTTAGAGCAATATTTAGTAGCGTTTATCTCTGCTCCTGACAGCATAAAAGACTTTGCTCTACCAAGTAGTTTGGTTCTTGTGTTTCTAGTTGCAACTTTGGGAGATAGAGTATTAATTTTAAATTGTATTTGTATGCTTTCCGGAATTATTATGTATTGTATAGGGTATATGTGAACCGTGTTGCCCTGACTTTCGTCCCGTATCGTGAGTTCGATAACGGTGGACCAATGGATTTTTCTTTTTTGAAATATGCATTAACACTTGCTTTAATTAGCGGTAAGTAGCGGCAGTAGAATGATACCCCTCCTCTCATGCCCATGGATGCAGTAAGAGCCTGCTAAGGGATACCTCCGGAAGATGGGCAGCAGCGTCTATCCGTGTATCAACATCCCATACTGCGCTCACCAACCAGCCTGCCAAGCGTGGTGAGTATGGTAACTACCCCTCATGGAGATCCATGAGGGAGGCCTGTTTTTATCAGTGGACGTTTTACGGCTGAAATGATGATAATAGAACTGTGTGTGTCACAGTGCTTAAAACAGGGAACCAAACAGATTCATTTATGTGCCTGCTAACATAAGATTACAATGTATTTTTCAGTTGCCGTCCTCGCGCCGCAGCGAGCGCTCGTGAGCCCGGCTCCGCATCGCGTTACCTCCCGCGTCCCCCGCTCAACCGCGCTTGAGCTACCTGCCGTCTCCGACTTGAGTCCGACTCGTCGTTGAGACCGCAGGATCTGTTCGCGTTGGATTTGCAGTGTCGTTCGCGTTGTGTTATTGTGTTGTGTTGAGATAGTGACTCCAGTGTCTGTGTTGTGCCGTGAAACCCCACTAATCGCACTTGGCCGCTCGGACCGTTCTACGGTGAGTAGGTACCTCGTGCGATTCGCGTACATTGTGGGACTTTTATTCTTGTACCCTCGTCCCTACATTGTGTTGCGGTCACTGTCTGGGGTTTTATTATAAAACCTCCATTGCAGTGACTCCCTTTTATTCTTACTCTTGCTTCCGGTTGGCGAGTTACGTTAGTAAGCGTCGCTGAATTGCCTAAGCTGGGCCTTCCTTAGGGATCTCACCCGGCTTGGCCTTTCGCCCTACTAACCTCTCGCCTTACCTTTTGGGGTGCATTCCCTTTTCATTCTTTTCCCTTCTTCTTTCCCCGAGACACTATGTCCGAGGGAAAAAAGCCTCCCGTGCGGAAGTCCGCGCGACTCGAGGCCGCTTTGGACAGGGCGACCACCGCGCCACCTGTGGTTGCGCCGCGGTTTCGCCCTATCCGCATACCAGCGTCGGAAAACGCCCCCCTGCCCCCTGAAAGCTCGGCCGGGACGAGCGCTGGCGGAACTGAGCTTCCGCCCCGCTCCTCCACCGGAGCATCGGGAACTAGGGCTCAACCCAGACGTCGGGAAGTCGACGTCGTACAAGATGAGGATGCGCAGGAAGACAAGAGGCAGCGTCTACGGACTCCCTCTGCCCCGCCGTCACCATCCTCACCGCCACCTCAAGACTCGCCGGTCACTGGCAGACTGCAGCGTCTCTTGCCATCCCTACCACCGCCGCGAGATGGAGCGTTCGACTTGCAGACAGTTTCGGTGTCGTCGAGCGCTGCCTCATCCCCAGCCGCCGCCGTTGAGGAAGTTCTGTCTGAGAACGAATCCTCATCATACGCCGCCCTTCCACCGCAGCCCTCCTACGCAAGGGCAGCAGCTTCACCGCCGCCTCAAGCCCCGCCTGCTGCCCAGCCACGCACCTCGCCGATGGTGCGCCTAGCGGTACCCGCAGGCCGCCCCATCAGCACTAGCGCACACACCGCCGTCCCAGCAGCGCGCCTGCCCAACGCAGCCCCCACCGCTCGACTGCCACTGCCGACCTACCCGGCGGATGCGGGCCCCACCGCCCGCCCGCCTAACACAGCCGCCAGTCAGCAAATCGCTGGCCCCTCGTCCCGCGTATCCAACGCGGGCCTCGAACCCGCGGCCCCCGCCGCCCCCACAACCTCTCCAGAAGAGGATCTAGCCGCCGCCCGCTCAATACTCAAGAGCTATCCGCCCATCGTGGTGGAGTGCCTGCCCAACTGGGCACGCCACTTTGCCACCCTCCGGGAGGAGCTGGGGCACGCGCCCAACGCCCGACCCTTTGGCAAGGGGGTCCGGTTCACCCCACGCTCCCCGGAGGAATACCGGAAGATACAGCGCCACCTGGTCGAAGCTTTAGCGGAGGACCCTACCATTAGCTGGTACAGCTACTCGGTCTCCGCTGAGCTCCCAACAAAGGTGGCAATCAGAGGCCTCCCGTGGGATACACCCACGGACGACATTGCCGCCGCCCTGTCTGACCGGGGTTTCCCGGTCAGATTCATAAAAGCTATCCGCCCCAAGCAAGGCCGCGCTGGCTGCCTTTACCACGCACAGCTGGACCGCATGTCCTCGGAGGAGCTCGTGAGGCTGTATAGCATCACAGAGCTACTCAACATGCCGGGCGTGTGCGTGGAACACTGGCGCGGCGCAGCAAACCGAGTGCCGCAATGCCACCGCTGCCAGGCGTTTGGGCATGCCTCGGCGCACTGCCACCGTCCGCCGCGCTGTGTGCGGTGCGGCGGGCAACACGCAGCTGCCGACTGCCCACGCCCCCTAGAAGAAAAGCCCACCTGTGCCAACTGTGGACGGGAACACACGGCTAACAACCGCCAGTGTCCCGTCTTGAGGAAGGAGGCGAGGAAGCGCGGGGTAACTATCCCGCCACCTCGCATCGCTCCAGCCGCGGGAAGGGAGGGGTCACCCGACCCCCCTCCTGCCGGCACCACGGCGGCCGCCATCCCGGCCCGCCGCCAAAGTGCTGCCCCTCCCCAGGCCAGTCGCCCACCACACAGTGGGCCGACCGCCGGGGAAGTACGCCCTCCGCCTAGGAGGCGAAGCCGTGGAGGTAGGAGGAAGCGGAAGCCGCTCGCCTTCTCCACGCCACAGATGCCCGCAAGCGTCGCTCAAGGCGCAAACCAGGAACGCCCAGCACCGATCCCAGCCCGCCAGGCGGGACCCCCTCTGCCACGTCCACGGACGCAGGCACCCCTCGGCGCGTCAGCGCCGACCACTACTGAGGCCAACCCTGGCTTCAACACAAGCAACCCCCGCCCAGAAGGCACACCCACCGAACCCGCGGCTGAGCCACGGCCCGTCGGACCGGTTGAGGCCCCCGTGATACTCATGGGGATCCTCACCGAGATCCTGATGGCCCTCGCCGCGGGCGAAGACACGCGTGAGGTGGCGGTCCGGGGACTGGAGGCCATGCGTAGAAATTTCTATGCATAGGCCCCCCCGCACCGCACCTCCGCCCGGGAGAACCATGGACACCCGCCCACTCAAAGGGCTACAAGAAGAGTGACCTGGGGGTTGCAGCCCCCAGAGATGAAGCCGGGGTAAAGAGACTAAGTCTCGAGGCCTCACCCGGTGACCCCGAAGGGGGTCCGGAAGAAGATGATGATGATGATGATGAATGTATTTTTATTGTAAGTGGACGTGTCTATGTTTTGTAATTTCAAACTATGGAAATAAAGGAATTTCTGAATTTCATGCATACTACTAATTTGCATAATTCTGGTTATGTTGGCTCTTTTGTTTTTCTTGTATGTTAAGAAGATATTTATATATCAACCTTGTATTCATTGCGGGTGGGTACTGGATGGTAACAAAAGCTCTATTTAGTTTGGGTCTAGATGCTGTTGTGGACAAAAGATAATGCATTATTTTTTTAATAGCTGCTGATATACTTTGTTATGACATGACATTTTGTATCCTGCGAATAAAATAATTTAAATTTGAAACCACGAAAATGAAATTTCTTTCATACATAGATTTTTCAGTCACGTGTTTCACTGTCAATAAACTTCACCACTTACAGAATTCAATGAACGAATGCAATTAAATTCAGTTCATGCCCGGGCATGGATTCCAAAGCCTTTCAATTGGCCATTTTTAGATTCCACAATAAAACGCAGTCGTGAAACGGTTTTATGGCTCCAAAAAGTGAGCTATCAGTAGTTAGATGTTTTTTGTTAGGTCATTTAGCAACAAGTAAATAAAATTTGTGTCAGTAGTTTATTCACTGAATTTGAGTAGATTTTCAGTGTCATCGTAGTTGAGGCTTTTTAGCCACTCTGTCAGTTTAACTTTACTTTTAAGAAAAGTATATAGATGTTTAAAATTTTGTTTACCCTGTTGTACAAGGAGCTGCTCAAATAGACATAATGTCTCCCTGCGACTGCAGTTCGGTGACCATCTTTCACAAGTAACACAACTTAAAGTAAACATTGTACTTTAGCAGCCGTGCTATGTTGCACCTGTGTTACAAGGAAAATGGAATTGCTTAACGGACTTTTGATTCATGTATTCACTGTCAATACACTTCACCACTTACGACACCGAATTCTATAAACGAATGCAATCAAATACAGTTCACGCCCCGGCATGGATTCCAAATTTCTAGATTCCACAGAGAAACGCAGCTGTGAAATGGTTTTGTGGCAGAAAATAGAGTTATCTCAGTAATTAAATGTTTTTTGGTCCTTTACCAACCGCATTCGTTTGCTTTCAATTCTCACGGGCTGTTGAAAAGCTATGTTGGCCGAATTGATCCAAAGATCGTGGGTCCACCAGCCATGCAATTTGTTAGGGCACAATGGTAAAAAGAAATCCTTATGGTGTGAAATTGTCTGTCTGACTGTCTGTTGGTCACAGATGGATCTTGAGAACTACTGATGCTATCGACTTGAAATTAAAAATGGTATAAGATAACGTTTAACGATGAAAAACATTTTATAAGCTATTTTGTATTTAAAGTGGAAACCCACACTTTATCGGTTCGGAACCGATAAAGGCAGTCAAGATTTTCAACCCGACGGTTGCTCCGTGGCCGAACAGTTAAGGCAGCCAGCGTTAAAGGTGTTCGTCTGAACGTTACGGGTTCGAGTCCCGTCAGAGACAAAATTTTGATTGCATTTTTCATTTCTATAGATAAAAAAAACATTTTTAATAAGATTGCAAAGAAGGCCGAAGGAGGTCTTAAAAATGTTAAGTAGAGTTACTAGGTCATGTGGGGTATCATTATGACAGAGCTTCATTAGCACATACATATATGTATAAACAGTTTTCAGTTTTCCTAAAAGCAATGTAGTAACGACTCATGTACAAAAATGTTAAAGAAAATACCGTACCCCTTATCTCCAGTTTACAAAGATATACTCCAGTTTATAAAGATAGTTTGCAAAGATAAACATCTCAAACTTTTATATGTAATAGAAGTATATGGAAATATTACTGAAAATGTATAAAAATGTATATAACAAATTCTCGCATTTGCATAGTTTTTTTAGAAATAATTGAAAGTTTAAAATATCTACATAAGCTCCGATATCAGATAAGAGTTGGCGCTGTCCGGTGCCGTTTTGATTTTTTAAGTATGCACATTGTAACTTCTTAAATTTATACGCTATCTTTTGTATTAAAAGCAAACCCATTTCTTTTTCATTTCTTAAATTTAACTAACTAAAGTGTATACTTTGTTGCAGGTAAATACATCTATGTGTTTGTAAGTAAAACAAATGCAATACCTACCGATCATCGGAATACCTCATTAATTTTAAAATTATTTACTACTTTTATAACGGATGCAAGAACCTGTCAAGGGATACCTCCGAAAGATGGGCAGCAGCGTCTTTACGTCCCGTACTGCAGATGCCAACCCGCCTGCCAAGCGAGTATGAGAAGAGTATGGAAACAACCCTCATGATCAGTACTTGGAGATCCATGAGGGAGGCCTATGTCCAGCAGTGGACGTGAATAGCAGTCCTATGGCTGACATGATGATGATGATGATATACCGGGCGCAAGAGGTCAAAATACTCAATATAACAAGACACCAGAAGATTCACAAATGAATTATATTAGACACT
The DNA here is from genome assembly GCA_963082625.1 of Pasiphila rectangulata. Classification (NCBI taxonomy): domain Eukaryota; kingdom Metazoa; phylum Arthropoda; class Insecta; order Lepidoptera; family Geometridae; genus Pasiphila; species Pasiphila rectangulata. Next base: position 3,033,095 of record OY720244.1, on the reverse strand, counting down.
AGCTTTTGCCCGCGACTTCATCCGCGTGGAAGTCATAAAACGTAAAATCCCCTTTTTTAACGCAGAGCCACTTTGATTCGAAAATATAAATCCCATTCATTCCCTATATCGTGAGAATTTCGAAAAATCCCTTCTTAGTGCACTTCTAGGATACTCAAGGTAAATGTGTGCCAAATTTCAAGTATTTAGGTCCAGTGATTTAGGCTGTGCGTTGTCACAGTATATCAGTCAGTCAGTGAGTCAGTCAGGACTTTGAATTTTATATATATAGATGGATATACTTACGTTTTATGATAACGTCGATAATAGGGACGGACACGGCCTGCTTGAGTGTTGTACGTGAGAATCTTCATCAGGACTTCATTAAACGCAAAATGCAAGGTTTTTACATGTAAGAGGTCATATTCTTTTATGGGATACTGTACCCTAAGGATAGTAACTAGATCCTTACTACCAAGGTTCATGAAACATAATACTCTTACTTTTCTAAACCGAATAATACCAGCAATCTGCACAGTCTTCTATTTTATTTGAGTTTCCAATAATCTCTGCCTCTCTCCCTTGCACGTAGATGCAGAAAGAATCCACCAAGGGACCGCTATGTCTATTAGTGATCGTCTTATGGCTAAAATTATGAGCTGTAACAAGTACCGAGAGTTTTCTTATATTATAACTTAGATACTAATTTTCGTTCGACTCTTCACTAGTCAATCAATACAATAGGGTCAAATAATTCGCTTTAATATAAATCTAGTGGTCATATTAGTAAATACCCTGAGGTATGTTATTCCATAGGACTCACTTGATAACATTATCGTAAACAAAAAAGTTCTATCACAAAAGTGCCTTATTTCGTGACTTCTCGCAGCCGTAGTATTTTTTTTCAAACTCGCTATGGCTTTGTCCTGGTCGGTTTTGTATCCGGCGTTTTCGCAGGTTGTCGCTCCACCTAGCCGGGGAGGCGCCCCAAACTACAATATCATAAACAAAAAGCTTAAAGCAGAAATACCTTATTTAGCTTATGTTATCTCGCTTTGACTTCGCCGGGTAAAAGGTATATTTACTACAAAAAATCTCCTAAACCTCGGTAGGTTTAGGAGATTTTTTGATGATGAGAGTTTATCGGACCGGTGTCCGATAAACTCTCAGTCATAATTCGTATAATAAACAGTCTGAATCTTAAACGCAATGCTGGACGCAAATCCCTATGGACGCACAAAAGGGTAGCCTCGGATGCGCAGCGCCGAATAGACGTGAAACGATCTCAATAGAACTCTCGTCCTACTGACGAAGCGAACTTTTTAACCATTTAAGGCTTTCTGCCACGAAGAACGCATTTATTTATATTTTTATATATATTTTGTCGTGGGGTGACGGCAGTAGAATTTTACCCCTTCTCTCGTGCCCCTGGATTCAGTATGATCCAGCTAAGGGATACCTCCGGAAGATGGATGATCTCGTAACATTTCCTTTCGAACAAAGTAAATAGACAAAATATGTATGTATATTATATGTGTATTATATTTATATTTTATGAATTATTATAGTATTTTTATTTATGTATTTCTTAGTATGTTTATGTATGTTCCTTTAAATTATAAGTAAATTCTACGTAAAATAATATTTCATATTATTTTACATAGAATTTATGCTACCGTCGTCTCTTTTTTAACACATTCATTTCCCTCCAAAGGTTGTCTGGCAGAGATCGCTTTTAACGATAAGACCGCCCATTGAATAGCATAATATGTTATTTTTAGTTAATTACTGTTTGTATGTTTGTTTTTATGGTGTTTCAATAAAGCCTATTCTATTATATTCTATGTACAGCAACGTCTTTCTCCATCTTTAATGTATTCAGGTCGTGACTTTAGACTCAGCAACTGATATATATATGTATATATACTTAGATTACGATCTCGACACATCCCTTCAAACAAATTTACTTTTCTCATGAAAATAGATCCATCTCCTAACTGTGATGATTGTGGTGTGCCCAAATATCTCCAGCATATTTCGTTGGAATGCTTCCGTAACGCAACATTAAGAACCACTTGTGTAAATAAGATCCGTCAACTAGATGTAAGTGTAATTCAACCCTAGTTTCTAAGAGATACATTTTGATTTAATTATTTGATTTAGGTAATTAGCATTCTCTTTGTTATTTTTCGTTTCATTTCTGTTTGTTAGATGGACGATGTGTTCGCTAAGCGACAGTCTTAAATAAATGAAAAAAAAAAGACTAAGAAACTAACTTCTCAATTGAATACAACTTCGATAACATGTTTTCTCGGCGGCTGAGCCCAAACTCATAAAAACATCTCGCAACAACAATTTTTAACTTTTGATGTTTTTTTCTGTCTACTGTTAAAATAGAAAATATGTAAGAGCTGGATCATCATCGTCATCCACATTTGTAGAGAAAAAGAACTTAAAGTTTATCCAGGGATATACTACCAACATAGTTATTACGGCTGCCAAGCAAGACTGCATTGCTGTGTTGCGGTTTGAAGGGTGAGAGGGCTGGTAAAGTAACGGACACTGCTGAATATAGGCTTTCCTCATGGACCTTCAAGGTCATGCGGGGGTTGTTGCCATACTTGTCACGCTTGGCAGGCGGGTTGGCGAGCGCAATACTGGATTTTGATACAAGGCACTGTGCCGTGGGGTGCCGGCAGTAGAATGTTGCCCCTCCTCTCTTGCCCATGGATGTAGTAAGAGCCTGCTAAGAGCAACCTCCGGAAGATGGGCAGCAGCGTCATTCCGTGTATCAACATCCCATACTACGCTCGCCAACCCGCCTGCCAAGCGTGGTGAGTATGGCAACTGCCCCTTATGGAGATCCATGAGAGAGGCCTGTGTTCAGTAGTGGACGTTTTACGGCTGAAATGAATGAATGAAGTCACTGCTGCACATCTTCCTGAGGTATCCCTTAGGAGGATCTCACTGCATCCAGGGGCAAGATAGGTGGGGCGATATTCTTCTATTGGCAATCTAACCGTATAGTAAAAAGAGACTCATCATCATCATCTCAGCATTAGGACTAGTGTCCACGTCCACAGCTGGACATGGCCTCCCTCATGGATCACCAAGAACATGAGGGTTTTGTTGCCATACTCGCCACGCTTGGCTGACGGGTTGGCGAGCGCAGTACGGGATGTTGATACATGGAAAGACGCAGCCCATCTTCCGGAGATATCCCTTGGCAGATTCTTACTGCATCCACGGGCAAGGGACACAAACAGTTATTAAATAATCATGAATAATTAAAAGTTTTGTTCATTTAAGAATTTACTTGGCCAGTCCGTAGTCCCGGCTAGAATACATTAAAAATATAATAATTTCTGGGAACGAGTCCAGGCAGTTTTTCCTATAAAGTGGATATACCTTGAAAATGCCTCCAGGACCAGAATCGACCCTATTTCTCGCAACTGTCCCAGACGCTACTGTTGATTTTACATTACTGTGATTGTACAGTTAGCTAGTTAAGTCCAATCGAAAACGTATCGCTTTTTGAACGCACCGTAAGATTGTCATTTGTCAAAAACATACTAAGGGCGAAGATTACGTGAATGCTTAGACACCGTTGAGCGATTTACTTACTGACATAATTTATGAAACCCTGACAGCCAAGATGAATACGAAATAGGCAGAGATCAATATGGTGACTATGTTAGCCTAGATAATAAAGATAGCTTATAATACTAAAAAACACGCTTTTATAGCCTGTATTGCCGTGGGTTGCCGGCAGTAGAATGTGCTCTCATGCCCGCGGATGCAGTAAGAGCCAGCTAAGGGATACCTCCGAAAGATGGGCAGCTGCGTCTTTCCGTGTATCAATATCCTGTACTGCGCCAACCCGCCTGCCAAGAGTTGGTGAGTATGGCAACTACCTCTCATGGAGGTCCATGAGGGAGGCCCTTGTTTAGTAAGTAGTGAACGTTTTACGTTTGAAATAATGAATAATTAATGGAACTGCATCATAACTCCGCTCCTTTCATCTAATATCATTGGTCAGCTTTACTCCCCTCTTCGCTTCGCTCCTGTGGAAAGGCAGCCTGAACGTCAACTCTTCCATATTTTATTAAAGTTATATAAGAGGAAGTTCACTGAGCGTTTAAGATTAGTGATTCAAAGTTGGAGGTTCCCGCTGTATAAGGTGACAAACATTCTCAATTAGCAAAGTAATTAAGATTATGCGGAGTTCAAAGCCTGTTATTATACCTGTGTGTCAACCATGAGTTTTGACTATTAGATCGCATGCCGTTACTACAATAGTAATAGTACGTTAGTATGACCTCTGTCAGATTTGTAACTCATGGTACTAAATACTAAGCAAATGAAGCTAATATAGCCCAAACTACAGTAGCTGTAGTATAGTTTACTGCGTATTTTCGTACTAAACTATCCGCTAGAGGCGCTGTACAAGTTTTAATAATTTTTATTTTTAACAACAGTCGCTAGCGAGTAAAGATTGTCAAAACTCATGGTAGACCTATGAGAGCAATAGGAATTTGAGACGGTTGTGTTTGTAAATAGCATTGGCAAAGTGATGGTTTGCAGTTGCGGGTAGTATTTATGCGTAGGCAGGTGTACTTTGCTGAAAACTGAAAACCAGCGAAGCATATGAGCCTGGCCAGTTGCTACACAATGCTGAGTTGAGGACCCATTTACGCGTGCCACATCCTCTTCTTCCTGTCGGCAATGTAATGATTTATTATTTTTTTATTCTACCTTTTTAAATTTACTTTGTTTATAATTAGTTTTTTTATTGGTGGTTGTGTTTTCTGATATTTCTTTTTCAGGGTTCCGTACCCAAAGGGTAAAAACGAAAATTTCAACTGTCTAGCTATCACGGTTCATGAGAGACAGACAGACAGACTGACAGCGGAGTCTCGGTAATAGGATCCATTACCAATACTTCGCTGTCCGTCTGTCTGTCACCAGGCTATATTCTGAATATATTATATTCAGAATATAATATATTCAGAATATAATATATTCAGAATATAGCCTGGTGACAGACAGACAGACAGACGGACAGCGAAGTATTGGTAATGGATCCTATTACCAAGACTCCGCTGTCAGTCTGTCTGTCATGAACCGTGATAGCTAGACAATTGAAATTTTCACAAATGATGTATTTTTGTTGCCGCTATAACAAAACACACTTAAAACATAATAAAATAAATATTTAAGGGGGCTCCCATAACGTGATTCTTATGTCGTTTATTGCTCGATATTAATAACGGCAACCGGTAGACGCTTAAAATATTTACAGAATATTTAGTTGCATTAATCATTTTAAAAATATATCATCATTCATCATTTCAGTCGTAAATTGTCCACTACTGAACACAGGCCCCCTTATGGATCACGAAGAGTGGTAGTTGCCATACTCACAACGCTTGGCAGGCGGGTTGGCGAGCGCAGTACGGGATGTTGATACACGAAAAGACGCTGCTGGCCATCTTCCGGAGGGATCCACTAGCGGGGTTTTACTGCATTCTTGAGAGGCGGAGTAACATTCAGCAGCCAGCACCCCACGGCATTAATTTAAAAAAAAAATGATACGGAACCCTTCGAGCGCGAGTCCGATTCGCACTTGGCCGATTTTTTGAAATGAAAATCAGTTTTCATTAAAATATTTAAAAAAACGCTCAATAGCATTTTTAGCACATATGAGTAAGAGTATAATGCTGAGCCACGCCCTGTTGGACTCTCACGACTACATCTTTGTGACACTTAAGATAGATAGATAGATAACTCTTTATTGTACACCAAGATTAACTGTGACAAAAATTTTTTGACCTTAAAAAGGATAAGATTCCCTAGTCGTCTTTATTTTTTTTATCTTTGGTACCTCAACACTCTGTCGTTTATAAAAAAGTACAAAATCAATCATCGAGGTTAAGCAAACCTACGCGCCGTTATAGATTGGATGAGTGATTTGATGACCGAATCTTTTTGTGCAATTAAAAAAACATTTACTAATATTTTTTTATGTGCCTACATACCATTACCTACGGAACCCTCGGTGGGTGCGTCCAGCTCGTCCTTGTCCAGATTAACTCGTCAACCGGCGATCGTTCGCAAACCATGAATCCATCTAGTTTGCGAGCGTCCTGCAATAAGCTCGGCGAGGTCTCGAGAACTTGTTTACGTTTCATGATTAACAACGTGTTACAATTATTGATGTGTGTATGAGTGTGGAATGGGTGTCATGATTAACAGTGTTTGTCCTACACTTTGTTGCTCCAGTATAGAGGTATATTCAGGACGCGTAATCGTATTTTTTTAAAATTGGAAATAAGCATGCTAAATATAAGGAAGTCTGATGGAATAAACAACAAAACTATCAGAAAACGCACAAAAATTTAGGACGTAAAAGTGTAGCACGAATGTTTGAATGTCATTTTGATGTTTTCTAGCATTCAAACATTTGTGCCGCACATTGCCGCACACTAGTGGACTTACACTACGAATAAGAAAATTGAAATGGAAATGGACAGGACACATTATACGAGGCACAGCAAAATGGAACAAAAACATTGTATTTTGGTACCCGAGAAATAGAATAAGAAACCGAGGTAGACAATTCCGAAGGTCCCACCTTGAAACAGATGAAATAAAAACCACCGCAGGAAAAACATGGACTAGGAAAGCGATAAACAGAACAGAATGAAAACAAATGGAGGAGCCCTTTGCCAAAACTGGGCAAACAGACCAGGATTTTCCGATAATGTTGTGGCTTAAAATTAACTAACCTAACCCGCTCTCAACACGTTTATGATACTTTTACCTACCTGACACTGGCAGAGTTGCAGCAAGTGGCATGCATCAGCCATTAGAAAGAAAAGAAGAAGAAGACCAGGATGTCAGTGTCATAGACTCGTCAGAGTCATTAGATTAAGATAAAAATGATTGTAAAAAATATCGTGTCTGAATAAAGGCAAAGAAGAAGAAGAATAAAGGCTATTATTGTTATTATTAATATCTTATCGCCCATGATTGTTCAAACTATCCGACAAATGTATTAGCGGTTTTGAAAGAATTGAACCAATTTGGAAGAAACCTATTGAAAATAATTGTTCAAAGACGAAATGACGGAGTCCCTGAGGTGATAAGTAAACAAAACAGATAGATAGATAGAAAATACTTTACTGCACACTTTAAAATTAAACATAATAAAATAACAAGAGAAACTTGAAAACATAGTGACAATTGGCGGCCTTATCGCTAATGAGCGATCTCTACCAGGCAACCTTGGGATGGATTGAATTGCAAAAATACAAATAAAATATGACGTGTCGACAGGATGGCACTATCTTGGTATCTGAAAGACTGGTGACCATCGAAGATCTAAATTATCATCATCATCAACGCGATTAAATATATGCTAATAATGTTTTGCGCTCACTAACCCGCCTGCCAAGTGTGGTGAGTATGGCAACTACCCCTCATGGAGATCCATGAGGGAGGCCTGTGTTCAGTAGTGGACGTTTTACGGCTGAACTGACTGATGAATGTTTTGATTGCGATAATTTACTACGTTTAATTACACCTTGTTTTAATAAACATGTATGATTAAATATTAGCTTTACACGTTGGAATTCAGCTTCATCAGTAGCAACCATGCTACACTTGGTTACGGTAATGTGAACACATTAAAATTCAATGTGAAGGGAGCTCTAACATGGGCGAGAACATTATGGAAGCTTTCAACCTTTTGCTTATGCGGAACAACACATTTATTACCCGCAGGCTGATTAAGAATCAAGCGACAGGTTTGCAACAGGCGCAAATCTCGTAATCATTGCTATCAAACGTCATTTTATATATTCGTGACAATACAAAATAAATTCATGTCAAAAATTTAATTACGTGGAATATCTTTACTTTTCTTTAATGGTACTTGAGACACAAAGTTGTATCACTAGTTCCATAGGTATCACGGGGGAATATCCTCATTTTTCTTTAATGGTACAAAGGATACAAAGTTATGTCACTTGTAACATCAATGGTACAAATTAATGGTACTACAGACACAAAGGCTCAATTTTCATTTAATTAACAAGGTGTTTTTGTACATATATAGGTCACAAAGTTAATTCACGAATTGACGTTTGACAGCCATGATCGCGAGGTAAACGCTTGTTGCAAGCCTGTTGTTAGATACGTAATCCGCCTGCCAGATTCATCATCTTAGCCGAAACGTCCACTGCTGAACACAGGCCTCCCTCATTGATCTGCAAGTACTGATCTTGAGGGGTTTTTCCTATACTCACCTTTCATACGCGGATTGAGATAGATAATAATTTACGGTAACATGCTGGGAGTAGAACGTTGCCCCTCTTTTCTTGCCGGTGGAGGCGGTAAGAATCTGCCAAGGGATACCACCGGAAGATGAACAGCAGTCTCTATCCTTGTATCAACAACCCGTACTGTGCTCGCCAACCCGCCCGTTAAGCGTGAGCAGTATGACAAGAACCTCATGATTTGTACTTGTAGATTCATGAGGGAGGCCTATGTCCAGATAGACGAGGCTCGGCAGATTCTTACTGCATTTATGGGCAAGAGAGGAGGGGCAACATTCTACTGCCGGTACCCCACGGCAGATCCGTGGAAGAAAGTTCTACACGTTTTATAATATTGTTTTCGATCCAACAGTAATATTAGACACAAAGAGAAAAAGTTACGGAAAGGCTTCCATATAAATCTAATAATTATATTTGCTTTGTGTTGGATTTCACACATTTGTTTTCTTTGTTTGCTTTGTCTGTTTCATGAAACAGCGAGTTCTTTCATGTGTGTTATTGTTTTCTCTTTGTAGTTTCATTAAAGTATACTTCCCTCGAGTAACTCACTGAATTCTATTACATGCGTCATGTATATTTCCTATTATGTTGTAGCTTCTCTATTAAGGGTCTAATTAGCTAATACTTTTTGTAGTATTGTCATTATCATTTCAGCCACAAAACGTCCACTAATGAACACAGGCCTCCTTCATTAAGGAGGCCGGTGAGTATGGCAACTGCCATACACACCACTCTTGGCAGGCGGGTTGGCGAGCGTAGGGTAGGGATGTTGATACACCGAAAAACGCTGCTGCCCATTTTCTGGGGGTAGCCCTTGGCTGATTCTTACTGCATCTACGGGCAAGATATGAGAGGCAACATTCTACTGCCGGCACCTATTTTCAGCCAGTATTTATTATAATCACATAGATTTAAACGCCAAAGTCAAATATATAAACCAAATTTTAGCACTACTCTTACTGGCATATTCGCTAAGCGAATAAAGTCCAAAAAAAAAATAAACAGAAAAAAGCACTACTATTTTTGAAACTTTTGATCATGCTACATTAAATATAAGCTTAAACTCCAATTGATAGAAACATATTTTCAATTAAATATTATTTTGAATTTGCCCACTAATATGCATAGCGCTGTTTATCTGTGTGTCTATCTGTCTGTCTGTCAGAATGTGCATGAGACGATTACAACCGAACGCGTTGACCGATTTACATGAAACCTGTTTTAGTTAACACCGGATTTATTAAAATAAGGGTACTGATTAATTTTGGTGACCCTAGGGTCACAGGGACCGGAGTTATTGGAACCTCAAAAGGTCACCAAAAAAATAAAAGTCTTCAAATGGCCAAAAACGTCCAAAAACCCATAAATGCCATTTATGATCTTTTGTGACTATTTAAGACCTTCGCCCCTTATCTATGTAGCCTTTGGGTCCGAGCAAATATTTTTTTTTACTTTGACTCTGTCTCTGGTATCACAACGGTACAACACTACTTAATCAACCATAGCTAAGTCAAACAGCCGGAACCACAGAGAAACGTCAGCGTCATGAATAAACAAAACTACCCTCGTAATAAATATGTCAGTACAGCACTGACTAGCTAAACAAAACAAGTGATTGGCGGGGATCGGTAATTTCAGCCATAAAACGTCCACAGTAATAAAGATACTTTTGCTTTTACAGGCTGCCCTCATGGATCTCCATGAGGGGTAGTTGCCATACTCACCACGCTTGGCAGGTGGGTTGGTGAGCGCAATATGGGATGTTGATACATGGGAAGACGCTGCTGTCGATCTTCCGGAGGTATACTTTAGCAGGCTCTTACTGCATCCATGGACATGAGCGGAACAGCAACATTCATAATTACATTCTACTGCCGGCCCCCACGGCATCTCATTAGGCTTTGCTTGCAATCTTCGCAAGATTATCTTAGAAATGGTGCAGTAATTGGAATATTAAAGCAAAATAGTTGGTGTCGAAAGAAGGGACACTATGAAACGAATGAACAAAGAACATTTATGTTTATTTTTAACAACAAACATACAATAAAAACAGTGCCGTGGGGCGCCGGCAGTAGAATGTTGCCTCTCCTCTCTTACCCATGGATGCAGTAAGAATCTGCTAAGGGATACCTCCGGAAGATGGGCAGCAGCATCTTTCCGTGTTTTTTCACTACCCTATACTGCGCTCGCCAACCCGCCTGCCAAGCGTGGTGAGTATGGCATCAACCCCCTCATGACAATACAACAAAAAACCAGGCCCCGAGTCCCCGGCGGCCCCGCTTATCCTGGCTACGGTAGCAGTCACGGTAACGGCGGGGCTAGGGGTGCTAAGAATCCCCGGGAGACGATCGGCTACCAACCCCTACGACGACCACTGGCCCTGGTAACACACAACATCCGCACTTTGAGGACAGACGATAAGATTGTTGAGCTGGAAGAAGAAATTAGTAGATTACACTGGGACATTTTGGGGCTATCAGAAGTCCGTAGAGAGGGCGAGGACACGATATCCCTTAAGTCCGGTAACCTACTATACTACCGGGAGGGCGACCAACAGTCCCAAGGTGGTGTCGGGTTTCTCGTTCACAAGTCACTCATTAACAACATTGTCACCATCGACAGTGTGTCGAGCAGGGTCGCGTACCTAACACTCAGAATATCTAAGCGATATTTGCTGAAGGTCGTTCAGGTATATGCGCCGACCTCGTCACACCCAGATGAAGAAGTAGAGTCTATGTATGAGGACATCAGTAGAGCCATACATACGAACAACACTCACTTCACTGTTGTAATGGGGGACTTCAATGCAAAGCTAGGCATGAGAAGCGATGATGAGTTGAGAGTGGGGCAATTTGGGTATGGGCAACGGAACCCCAGGGGACAGAGGCTGGCCGATTTTCTGGAGAAAGAAGGACTCTTTATGATGAATTCTTTCTTCCAGAAGCCGCCTCACAGGAAATGGACCTGGATGAGTCCCAATGGTTCTACGAGAAATGAGATTGATTTCATCCTGACCAACAAGAAACGAATATTCAATGATGTCTCTGTGATTCACAGGGTGAAAACCGGCAGTGATCACCGAATTGTAAGGGGCACATTGAATATGAACGTTAAACTTGAAAGGTCCCGTTTGATGAAATCTACGCTCCGACCCACTCGCGCACATATCCAAAACCTCGAGAGCTTTCAACTCGAACTCGCAAATCGCTTTGACTGTCTAGGAGTAGATGCATCGGTGGACGAGATCAATAACAGGTTCGTAGAAACCGTCCATACGGTGGGGTCCCAGTTCTTTAAGACCCCCCGTACTAATAGACCTCAGAAACTTTCTGATGACACCCTTAACCTCATGGCTGAACGACGTTCTTTGCGACTGCAGTCTCCCGATGATGCTCAGTCACACAGGCAGCTCAATAGACAAATTTGGAAATCCTTGCGGCACGATATTCGTACCTTTAATACAGCCAGTATTAAAGATACGATAGAGCGGAATAAAGGCTCCAAAGTGTTCGCGAGAGATAGTTCTATTGGGCAGAGCCAGATGACGAAGCTGAAGAGGGAAGATGGCAGCATAACGTCAAGTAAAGCAGAAGTGTTAAGGGAAGTCGAAAGGTTCTATGGACGGCTCTACGATTCGGTCACTAAACCTGTTTGCAGTGCGGCCAACGACCCAAGAGCTAAACTGACCCGACATTATACCGAGGATATCCCGGACATCAGCCTGTACGAGATCAGGATGGCCTTGAAACAGCTTAAGAACGACAAGGCGCCGGGTGAGGACGGAATCACTTCAGAGCTTCTGAAAGCGGGTGGATCACCGGTACTTAAAGTCCTTCAGAAGCTATTTAATTCCGCCTTGCTTGAAGGTACGACGCCAAAAGCATGGAACAAGGGCGTGGTGGTTCTGTTCTTCAAGAAAGGTGACAAAACCTTACTTAAGAATTACAGACCCATCTCGCTGTTGAGCCATGTTTATAAGCTGTTTTCAAGGGTCATCGCAAACCGTCTCGAACGCAGGTTTGATGACTTCCAGCCTCCCGAACAAGCCGGGTTCCGAAAAGGCTACAGTACCATAGACCACATACATACGCTGCGGCAAGTCATACAGAAGACCGAAGAGTATAACTTGCCGCTATGTCTTGCGTTTGTGGACTATGAGAAAGCCTTCGATTCGATCGAAACATGGGCGGTGCTTGAGTCTCTCCAACGATGCCGAATTGACTATCGGTACATCGAAGTGTTGAAGTGTTTGTATACAAACGCCACTATGTCAGTCCGAGTACAAGAACAGAGCTCGAAGGCGATTCCCTTAAAAAGAGGCGTAAGACAGGGAGACGTAATCTCTCCGAAACTGTTTACAACCGCTTTGGAAGATGCCTTCAAGCTCCTGGAATGGAAAGGGCTGGGCATCAATATTAACGGCGAATACATCACTCACCTTCGATTTGCCGACGATATTGTGGTCATGGCAAAGTCGATGGAAGAGCTCAGCACGATGCTCGAAGGCCTCAATCGAGTCTCCCAGCGGGTAGGCCTTAAAATGAACATGGACAAGACGAAAATCATGTCAAATGTCCATGTCGTGCCTGCCCCAGTTATGGTTGAGAACTCGGCTCTTGAAGTTGTCGACGCGTACGTATACCTAGGACAAACAGTCCAATTAGGTAGGTCCAACTTCGAGAAAGAGGTCAATCGTCGAATCCAACTCGGATGGGCAGCGTTTGGGAAACTTCGCAACGTCTTTTCGTCCAACATACCTCAGTGCCTTAAGACGAAAGTCTACAACCAGTGTGTGTTACCAGTGATGACATATGGAACCGAGACGTGGTCCTTCACTATTGGCCTTATGAACAAGCTCAGAGTCGCTCAACGAGCTATGGAGAGGGCTATGCTCGGGGTTTCACTACGGGATCGAATCAGAAATGAGGAGATACGTAGGAGAACTCGGGTCACCGACATAGCCAAACGGATTAGCACGTTGAAGTGGCAATGGGCAGGCCATATAGCGCGCAGAACTGACGGCCGATGGGGCAGCAAAGTTCTCGAATGGAGGCCACGGATCGGCAAGCGCAGCGTAGGACGTCCACCTACAAGATGGGCAGACGACTTGGTGAGAACTGCTGGTCGGCGGTGGATGCAGACGGCTTCCAACCGCAGTACTTGGAGATCAATGAGGGAGGCCTTTGTCCAGCAGTGGACGTCCTACGGCTGAAATGATGATACAATAAAAAAAATAACGCATTGTAACGGCATAGTACGTACAACCTAAAGCTCATAAACAACCGAACAACACTACTTTTAATCAACAACAGCATATTCAAAAGGCCGGAACCACAGTGAAACGTCAAAGTCATAAATAAGCAAAACTTCCCTTGCAATCTGTCAGCACAGCACTGACTAAGCAGAACGAGTGGTTGGCGAGAATCTCATTAGGCTGCGTATGCACTCTTTGTACGAGTAACTATACTCCGCGGTAATTGGAATAATAAAGTATGAGAAGTACGTTAGCGGTTTGGTTTCGTAAGTATGCTAATCATATACAGGGTTTTCCTTTGAGATGATTCACTAAGTAGGTTTGCATATTTCAATTATAATGGTAATATGTACCCCCGACTTTCAATCCGAAGGTCGTGGGTTCGATACCGGCAGTGCACCAATAGATTTTTCTTTCTTGAAAAATTTATGTGCACACTTAACACGTGCTTTAACGGTGAAAGTAAGGAAACCCGCGGCCCAGTTAGCTTCAGACGTATTGACCTGTTCTTTCCTCTGACTCTGAGACCGGTTGATTGTGATATACGCGTAGGTCGTTATTAATATATAAATACTCGCCTTAATAATTTTAATGATCACAAAAAAGTATTTTTATCAAAAATAATTCGTATTTTTTTATGCTAGTATTTACTAGCAGGTGTTAATTCTAATAAAATATTTAATTCAATAACTTTATTTAATTCGTTTAAGGGCCAAATCAAAATCGAATGTTTTACTGAAATTGCTAATGCTGCAACTTTTCAAAACGCATTTTTTCCGATAGGATAATGTCTGATATATACTCGTAGACTGCTCAGATTTGATACAAAAATAATTTGTTCTAAATGGTTTTTACTTATAGACATGATTTAATTAATCAGCAGTTATTTTGCAGTTTATTTGACGTAATATTTTCATAAATAACTGTCAAAAATCTGTCAATCAGTGGTGGTTAAATCAATATTGATAAGTAGGGTTTAATCTGTAACCGGCCAATAAGCTATAATAATAATAAAATAATAAGAAACTAACATAATTACACAAAAGCATTGTTATCCAACTTGTTTGGTAATTGTCGTCAATAATTAAATGTATTACGTTCCCTTAGAAATGAATCCGTCAAAAAACTACATCTTTTTCAGTTAACTAACTACAAAGGTTGTAATGAAGTCTTATTATGAAGTGTTTCTAACACAAACTTTCCTTACCCTAGGTTTGAAGATTGACGCTTGGTTATGTAGCTGAGGGGTGCCGGCAGTAGAATCCAGGCCCCCCTTTTGCCTGTGGATTCATTAAAAATCTCCCCTAGGTATGCCTATGAAAGATAGGCAGTAGCGTCTTTCCGTGTATCAACATGGCCTGTCAAGCGTGGAGATTTGTCAACAACCCCCTCGTTATCAGTACTTGGAGATCATGACAAAAACATTTACACAATTACCCGGTAACATTAACTTATATTATTTATATTCAGAAAGCGTTAAAACTTTTAACCGAACAAAGTAGAAAACAATATTTATGAATATTTAAAATAGAACAGACTTTGAAAAACCCTGCTAGTATATAAAATTCCGTTAAAAAGCAGTAAAAACTTTTTAAATAATAAAAAAGGCTCGCAAAAGTGGGGCCGGAGAGATGCGGGCGAGTTCACAGTGTTTTTATAAAGCATTCTTGTATCCACAAAGGAGTCCGATAGACCTGTGCCTTGGTTCTATTTCACAGAAATCTCCTAAAAGCGAAGTGAACTCGCGCACTGACAAATCCGTTATACTTTGAAAGATAACGAACCATTTTATTTCAAAAGATACACGAGATTCAAAAATATTGAGATTACTCACTAAATAATTTCGAGCCGAAGCCAAATAATACATGGTGCCGGCAGTAGAACTATATGTACCTCTCCTTTCATGCCTGCGGATGCAGTAAGAGCCTAAGGGATACCTCCGGAAGATGGGCCAGCAGCGTCTTTCTATGTATCAACATCCCGTATGCGCTCGCCAACCCGCCTGCCAAGCGTGGTGAGTATGGCAACTACTCCTCATGGAGATCCATGAGGGAGGCCTGTGTTCAGTAGTGGACGTTTTACGGCTGAAATGATGATTATGATGATGAATTTAAAGCCGGCACCCCATGTATGGTAGGTAATAATACAGGCAGTAGAATGTAGCCTCGCCGTTCTTCCGTGAATGCAGTAAGAATCTGCCAAGTGATACCTCCGGACGATAGGCAACAGCGTCTTTCCGTGTATCAACATTCCGTACTGCACTCTCAAGTCAAGCGTGGCGAGTATCGTAACAACCCAAGCATGTCCCACGCTAGACCATTATCATTGCTTAACATCAAGCAAGATATGTTGAAACGCAAGTCTATATAAAATAATAATAACCTTTCATGATCTTGACAGCAGTCCTACGGCTGCGATAATGATGATGATTATTAATCATCTGGTATCCATAGCCAGAGCTCTGCTCATTTTGGGACTAGATGGTGGAAGACAAACGGTCCTCCTGATGAAAAGGTAATGAAAATTAATTCAGAACAAAAGCACTTATCCCTGGCTTTTTAAAGTCAAAATCAAAATTTGTTTATTCATTGAGCAAAAAGCTACATGCATTGAAATTGAATAAATCACATAATTGAATTCGTTCGGTTTAAAAACTTTACCTTTGTTATGGAAATAACACAGACACATATAAATCGAAAATGCACATGTTTAAAATGTGAGAGCTGACAAAAACCACGAAAGGCACTCTTGTAGGCCATTTTACTCGCTTTGTGTTTCCTATTTGCAAGATGAAACCACTTCCGTTTTGATTGACATTTTACATTACCGATAACAGCACGATCGGATTTAAAAAAAAATATGTGCACATTTAACGCGTAATGTACCCAACGATGAAACCACTTCCATTTTGGTTGCTATTGCAACACCACGATCGGATTTTTCTTTTAAATAATAATATGTACGCATGCTGTAACGGTGAAGGAAAACATCGCTAGGAAACCTGCGGCTCCGAGATCCGAGAAAGAAATCTGCAAAAACAAAAGTTTGTTACTTAGCTGGCCATTGCTAGCCCAACCCCTCAAGATCTTCCGATCTTGAGGGGTTGTTTGTGATCCATGAAGACCTTTTCGAGCGGCCGTTCTACGACTGAGATGATGATATTGAAGCAGACCAACATTACTATGATTAGACTAACTGTGTTTATGTCATTGTTAAAGTCAATACATGAAAGAAAAAAATTGAGGGTTGACTGTGTACAGTCAGGTTCAATAATCCCCCTTTGACAGTTCTTAATGAACTAACGATCGGTAAAGTAGACAGATCCGGTTTGAGCCAGAAATTGCTGAAATGACATTTGCTGAAATTACATTTTTGTGTTTCTTTGTTACGCCTACCCTTTATAATTTTGTTTTTAAACTCATATTGTTTTTTACCTTCTGTTACAATTAAATTTCGACTTTCATATTACGAACCATAGGATAGACTGGAAACCAGCCCTGTGTAGGCTGCAGTTTACTCAGTGCATTGCTGAGTGTACTCCATTTGCCTTCTCTTCCAGCCGGAGCACGTCTACTACTGAACAAAGGCCTCCCATACAGCTCTGTGTTAATTAACACGTAGGTACCGATACAACTAAATATTCATTGAATATTTCAAGCGTCTACCTGTTGCCGTTATTAATATCGAGCAAAACAGGCAAAAAAATCACGTTTTTTGTATGGGAGCCCCCCTTTTATATTTATTTTATTCTATTTTTCCCCCTTCCCTCCGGACCTCGGTTGAGAGCACACGTATCAAGACTCTTTTTAATTTAATTTAATTTTATTTCAAAAATCAAACAAATTTAATTCGCTGAACTACCAGGAGGCCATAACATAACAGGAGTACGGTACGCACAACCTCGCACGCACACCAAGGTATCGTGTCACCGCGCCCTTAACAGACGTCCCCCGCCATAGCTCCGTGTCCATGTGAGATCTTACACTTACACACACATCCACTGCACAGGCTGGTACTACATATTGCTTATTCAGTGGTTCAAACGCAACTTTCTGCAGTACTATTCTGTATTCTGTGGACCAAACGTAACTCGCTGCAGTACTATATGCTATTCTGTGGTTCAAACGCAACAGACTGCAGTACTACTATCTAATCTACGGCAAGAACACACTTCGCTGCAGTATAAGCTGGGACACTTACAGATTTCGCTGCATTTTTGTATATAAAGTGTCTATTTGCAGTAGCTCTGGTCTCAAAATGAGTGTGCGTCGATCGCCTCCGACTAATTCACCAGTTGTTTTGGAAATACCGGGCGTGAAAGTAACTCAGCCTTCATCTGAGATGAGTTATCATGACACCGATGATTATAATGTATCAGGGTGTACCAAAACTAAAGTAATCCGAAAACGCAAACGCACATTAACCACTGAACACCCGATGACTGACTTTATGGCAGAGATGAAAAAAATGTTTGAGGAGTTTAGGAAAGAACAAAATGTTAAATATGACAAACTGTGTGCCACGGTGGAAGAGCTTCGTTCTCCTATAGACTTTTTAGCCAAAAAGTTTGACACCCTACAAACAAAAGTCGATCAAATAGAAAAGGAACGAAAGGAAAATCTAGCTTATGTACAATCTCTTGAAGCGAAAATAGATAACCTAGAACGCCACCACAGATCAACCTGCCTAGAGATAAGAAATATTCCTGTGTCACAAGGCGAAAACAAATCCAACTTGGTGAGCACGGTAGGTGCAATCGGAAAACTATTGAAAATAGATATACTACCGAACCAGATAAAAGATGTATATCGTATAAAGTCCAGCAACCCAGCAAATAAACCAATAATCTTGGACCTAAACAGTGTTCTTCACAAGGAGCAGATCATAAGCATGAATAAAAAATTTCATAAAGGCGGAACTAAACTCACTACAGAACATCTCAAGATTCCAGGTGCTGCTATTCCTATATTCGTCTCCGAGAACTTGAGCCCTAAGATGAAAAAGCTGTTTTTTCAGACCCGTGAGTTTGCTAAGGCAAACAATTACAGATATTGCTGGGTCTCGCATGGGAAGATTTTTCTTCGAAAATTTGATCAAGGACCACTGATAAGGATTAATCAAGAGCTAGATCTTAACAACTTGCACAAGTCAGATTGACTAATAATATTCTGCCAAATTATATCAGTTACTTTATTATCTGCATGTTTTATAATTAGTCTAGTTTTAATAATATGTAATTTTCAAAATCTTGAGTTGGGAAATATTAACAACTACAATATCTATATTACATTTTTACACTTAAACTATTACACCTATTTATTATTCGTATCACATAAAATATTATATTATATTACGGTATCTCTTCACTACCTTAACTTATATACAATCGAACTTATATGGAGACAATTCGTTCTAAAAATATCCACTAATTTCAGCCACCAGTTCATGAAATCTCTCTTCCTGGTCCTCTGCTCAATCTTTTGTATTAATAATGGTTAACAAGCATCTTGACGCAATAAGCATGGATATAGATTCACTTGAAATATCTACCTCCTCAATATGTTCCACCGGGCTGGTAAGTACCATTTTGACTAATCCTCGTCATTTAAAAATTTTACACGTTAATATAAGAAGCTTAAACGCTAATATTAATAAACTCTATGTCCTCTTAGAAACAATAAAAATAAATTTGGACATCCTAATTTTGACAGAATGTTGGCTGATGAAGTGCCCCTACATCCCAATTATAGATGGCTTTACAGGTCATGCCTCTAATTTTACTAACCAGAATGAGGGAACTGTTGCCTATGTAAGAAATGGACTTTCATGTACAGTATATACACCAGTATTTCGCGAGGCAAACTGCATAGTAATTAAAGCCGCGAATTATTGCATTCTGGGAATATATCGTTCACCTTCATATCAAAACTTACATGCCTTCATACAAAGCCTAGACACATTACTTAATGAGTTAAAATCTTTTAAGGTGGCGTTTGTCATAGGTGACTTGAATATTAATATTGCCCCAACAACTTTGGACAAAGACGTGGATGAGTATTTGAATCTTCTGGCTTCTTATGGAATGCTTCCTGCTTATCTGTTACCTACGAGACTAGACCGCTGCTTGGACCACGTAATTCTTCGAGCTCCAAACAAAGCTAATGCCTTAATCTTAGATTCACTTATCACTGACCATGCTCCGATCGTAGTTAATTACGACCTCAATGAGACTCAGAAAGATAACAATCGAATCCGCAACAAAATTGACCTACCAGCTATAGTCAATACATTGGAAAATACAGATTTCACCAAGATTGTCTCATGTTCTGATCCCGATATTGCTGTTGATGAATTTGTTGAAATTTTGTCAACAGTGGTTAAAAATCACACCATAGTTAGTCGTGTATCTAGTCGTAAAAGAATTATTAGACCCTGGATCACCCCTGGTATACTAAGATGCATTCGGCATAAAGATAATCTGTATCGCCAACATAAAAAAGACCCAAAAAACGCCATACTCCAAGTTTCCTTCACACGGTATAGAAATTTTTGCAACAATTTAATAAAAAAATTAAAGCTAGAATATGAGCGTAAAGAGTTCCAGATAGCAAAAAACGATCCAAAAGCAACTTGGAATCTGATTAAGAAAATTTCTAACATCCCAACAAAGAAGTCAACAGCGTCAGAACTACTTCACTTGACCAACTCACCCACTGCTTCTCTAAATTCTGTTAACAGTTATTTTGCAAACATAGGCAAAACACTAGCGAATAATATTATGAGCTCGGAGTTCTACGGAAGTCCCTCAGCAGAAAGTGTCAATTTCTCTTCCCCGGTACCTCCTAACTCGTCGATGGCTATTTTCAATGTCGAAGAGTTAGAATTAGATCAAATAATTCTTAAACTAAAAGATAACTGTGCAACGGGATGGGACGGTGTCCCTAATACTGTTATTAAGTCTGCTCGCCACGTTTTAACCCCAATTATGACCCATGTTTTTAATGTGTGCATTGAAAGAGGAGTTTTTCCCAAGGCACTGAAAAAAGCCATTGTCCATCCCATCCACAAATCTGGAGATAAGGACAATATCTCAAACTACAGACCTATATCAGTTCTAACAACACTTTCTAAAATTTTTGAAAAAGTAATTAATATTAGGCTAATTAAATACATCAATTCCTATAACCTCCTATCTCCTAACCAATATGGATTCAGGCAGGGTAAATCAACAGAAGATGCGGTTTTGGAGCTTACAAACACCATAGTTAGCAATTTTGATAAAAAACAAAAAACAATAGGTATATTTATCGATTTGTCCAAAGCCTTTGACACCGTTTCAATCCCTTTACTATTGACTAAGATGGAAGCTATGGGTATACGAGGAACTGTACTGGATCTCTTCACCAGCTATCTGTCATCGCGCCTACAGTACGTAAAAGTTGACGACTATATGAGTAGCGATGAAGCAGTAAGTTTTGGTGTCCCACAAGGTAGTGTGCTCGGACCTACACTCTTTCTTATTTATGTAAATAATTTATTTAATATCAATCTATCTAATTGCAAAATCTTAGCATATGCCGATGATACAGCTCTGCTCATACAGGGTCCAACTTGGGAAGAGGCACGTGAAACTGCTGTATTATCACTTCGCAAAGTAATGATTTGGATGTCTGCTAACCTCCTTACACTAAATTTAAATAAAACCCAATTTATTACTTTCTCCCCTAACTCTGCAGGTCAACCACAATCTATAACTCAAATACCCGCTCATTCTTGCTCCTCATTAGGCTCATGTAGTTGTCAATCAATTGCGAAAACTACGTCTATTAAGTACTTGGGGGTCATGATTGATAGCTGTTTATCTTGGGACGATCATATAACAACAACTCTAAACAAGACACGGAAATTGATGTACGTCTTCAAAAACCTTCGCCACTCAGCTGACTTCCAATGTTTAAGGGCCGTATATCTTGCTTTGGGTCAGTCTGTACTAACGTACTGCATTGCAGCCTGGGGTGGTGCTGCAAAAACGCGCATGCTACGTTTGGAAAGAGTCCAGAGAGGAGTACTAAAGGTTCTCTGTGGGAAACCTAGACTTTACCCCACCATTGAGCTCTACTCTCTCTGCAAAGTCCACAATGTCCGACAACTTTTCATACTTCGAACCATCTTGCTTAAACATACCCAGTTGATATATGACCCTGAGCTCAGTAGGACTAAAAGACGCTCAGACAAAGTTTGCAAAATAGTTTCACATGGTACTAAAATCTCGGGCAGGCAGTATCCTCATATTAGCTCTATACTTTATAATAAGCTAAATAGGCTCCTAAACATTTATTCCTTGACCCTACAAAAGTGCAAACTAAAGATATCCGAGTGGCTTTTAAGCCTCTCCTATGAGGAGACTGAACAGATCCTTCTTACATAATTATACTTCTTATTGTTTATTTATAGTAATTTTTACCATACCTAAGATATTCCTACATAATTACACAAACATTATATATATATATATTTACAATTTACTAGCTAATTATACGTAATACTTATATATTCTTATTAATATATTCACACACATATATTTAAATTCAACTTTTATTACTGATCAATTTTAAATTGTACCTTGTAGTAAATGTATATTATTATTACACTATTGTATATATTAGTATACTATTATTATTATATATTTTTTTCCTGTTTACATGGTGTTATCTTCTCCCAACTTTTCAATATATTCTTTGTTAGTTAAAATTAAGATTGTAGTTTATACCTAGAGACAATACATACATAAATGTTCATTATTTAAGGAAGGCGTTACTCACCGCGACACAGTTTTTATACTTTTTGCGGTTAGCATCGTTACATAAGTTTTAGTTTTATGTTATTATGTATCTTTCTCAATAAATAAATAAATAAATAAATAAATAAATAAATTTTTGCTAATTATTGTTATAGCGGCAACAGAAATGCATCATCTGTGAAAATTTCAACTGTCTAGGTCACGGTCATGAGATACAGCCTGGTGACAGACATACTGACAGACTGACAGACAGACAGATGGACAGCGGATTCTAGCAATAGGTTCCCGTTTTTACCCTTTTGGTACGGAACCCTAAAAAATACGAGACCATTATTTTAATCAACTGCAGGTACTTGTCAACTCCATGAAGTTCAACAAATAGTTGAACATGTTGGATACATTTCTTCCAATTTTTTTAACTTTAAAAAGTTATTTAACTACTTGGACTGAAAATTTCAATAATATGTTCAATCACCTATGTAATATTATTAATAATAAAACAGAGTAAAATAAATGCATCAACAAAGAACACACTACGGACAGGACGGACTGAGCCCAAAAATCGGCAGAACAATATTATTATAACTAGAGCAACTGCGCTTACGATGTCGTTAAAGTTGAAAGAGGTTATTTGACTTAGTTTATTCAAGTGCAATAATTCCCGCCAGACTGTTCTTAATGAACAAAAGATCGGTGGAGTTGGTGCACGCACCGAACCGGTTTGAGCCAGAAATTGCTGAAATTACATTTGCGGGCGCCATCAATTGTGTTATGGTTTGGTCTATGATGGAAGATTTGAGCGGGAAGGGCTTCAGATATTAAATATGTTCACTTGTTTTACAATTATTGGTACAAATAACCATAGTGTTTGACAAAATTAATGAACGTTTGACACTCGACTAATGTCAAATTGTATGTTAAGAAAATTTTAGAAAATGAAAAACCTCATCGAAGAATTTCGATAGCGATAGGGTACGAACCCCGACGTGGGTTCGGGTTGAAAGTCGAAATTGTTGATAATATCATATTGGTTGAGCATAATTTTTTGTTTTGATGTTCATTTCACTATTTGATATTTTTTTTTCAAATTATTAAGTCAATTAATAAAATATCTACCTAAGACGAGATAAATCTATCTACCTATGTAAATAAATAAAAAGTCTAGTGCGCAGTGTCCCGTATAGCAAGATTACCAGTTGCTGACGCTGTATCTTTGTTATGTTATGTTATGTATCTTTAATATAAATAAAAATAAATAAAAAAGCCTTTTATTTCAATAACTTATAAAACAGTTGGGTATTAGATTATGATGAAGTTAAACAAACAAAATATATAAGTTAAGGCCCCTTTCGGGTAAAGGCCTCCTCCATACTTTTCCATGCGTCTCTGTCTTCTGCTCTTTCCATCCAGTGCGTCCCCGCTACTTTTTTATTTCATCGGCCCATCTTTCTTGAGGGCGGCCTCTGGCTCTTTTTCCTGTCGGTCCAATCCACGCCGTCGTCTTCTTTAATATGGCGCACTATAAATTTATTCATGAAATTAGGTGATAGTAATACCTTGATTATTTTACTAAGGAAACTTATAAGTTATCAAAAACTCTATAATGTCGACTTTCATTTGGCCTTTTACCTCTGTTTTGATGAATCATATTATAGCAGATGCAACTGTTCTGTATTTTATTTAGGACAATTTAGAATGTGGATCTTTCTTAGGTGTCCACTCAATGTCGTCCTGTTAATTAGTGAGTCACTTTGAACGGTTCCCAGCGTGTCACACTAAGAACATTTTACACGTTTTGAGCGTAAACTAAATCAAACATAAATCTTACTGAACAGAGTGTTTCTTGCTTCGGACTATCTCCACAGCCTGTAACTTACACCGCTTAGTCAGCCACTAGGGTCTTGCTACCAAGCGTTTAGCTAGCGCCTAACTAGCGCAACTTGACGGTAGTTTTCAACTTTAATTGGCGAATTACGTGGATTAGGACAAGTTGAACATATTTCCAGCAAATGTGGAGCACCTGGGAAAAGAATAGTAAGGAATCTCCAATTATACTTAAGAACACATCCACGGGCATGAGAGGAGGTGTAACATTCTACTGCCTGGGGTGTCCCCACGACAGTGCTTTTTTAATTTAAATATGTTTTGTTTTCCTTTGTAAATTGACTATTCTTTATAGGCAAGCACGAAACATGTGGACACTTTCCATAATTTGGAATAAAACAATATTTATATTCGAATTGCTTAGATTTTATTTATTTTTAATGTATCACATGTCTTGTGATATGATCAACCTTTTCAAAACTAAAATTAAAGTCTGATTATTACATAAATTATTATTAACATTATTTCATAAGCAAGGCATGTGTCCAGCAGTGGACTTTGGAATACAATAAATATGGTAGCCATAAATACAGGAACTACATTTTAGCATTTCGTTTTTGTCTTTGGAATTTAAAAATGCAAAAAACCAACACAGATCATAACGAAAACATCATCATCATCATCATTCCAGCCGTAAAATGTCCACTACTGAACAGGCCTCTCTCATGGATCTCCATGAGGGGCCCTCATATCCTCACTGAATATTTAATTTAATTACTTAAGTATCATGTGCTCTCACAGACTTTTTCTTCACAAATAACACCTGTTTCGTTACCGTTTGACCGATAATATGCCTACGCAGAGAAATTCTATTTTCCGGTACATTTCACAGGTCGATTTAGAGGCCCTTTCTCTAGACCCCGGTAACTGGCCCAGAAGGGCATGAAGTTTGAGTCTTATGTTAATCAGGTAAGGGTGGAAGTCTTTCGGGGCGAGTAATTTTAATGTTATTAATATTCATTTAAATTTATGGTCATTGTAGGTTTGGGAAGATTTTTGCAATTTTGTTAAGTTACCTGGGCTGCTTTGTTTTTATAATAAATTTATTAATGAGTGTATAGATAAGAAAAAATAAGTTTTTAGGCTTCTTGCCTCAATATTTCATCATAATCATTTAATCAGCCGTATGAAGCCCACTACTGGAAATAGTGCCCCATCATGGATCTCCAAATACTGATCATGGGGGATTGTTGCTGTACTCACCACGCTAGTTAGGCGGGTTGGCGAGCGCTGTACGGAATGTCGATACACAAAAAGATGCTGCTGCCCATCTTCTGAAGGTAACCCTGCGCGATTCTTACAGTATCCACGGGTAAGAGAGGAAGGGCAACATTCTACTACCGGCACCCCACTTCCTGCCGATGTAAATGTCATCATTATCATTTCAGCCGTAAAACGTCCACTACTGAACACAGGCCTCCCTCATGGGTCTCTATGTAGGGAATTTGCCATACCACGCTTGGCAGGCGGGTTGGCGAGCTCAGTGCGGGATCTTGATACACGGGAAGACGCTGCTGCCCATCTTTCGGAGGTATCCCTTAGCAGGCTCTTACTGCACGGGCATGAGAGAAGGCGTAACATTCTACTACCGGCACCCAACGGCATGTGATGTAAATGTGTTTTGTCTTTATTTTGTGAACTGACTTAATCTCTGTAGCTTTTTGCTCTTAAAACAAAACACTTATTGACTTTGAACCGAACTTAAAGAAGGAGGAGGTTCTCAAGTCGTCATTGATTTTTGTTACCTTACCCGTTGTTTACGAACCGTTAAAGATCATTATATTCTGGTCTTAGAACAGATACAACGATGCTACTCAAATTCAAATTCAATAAGTGTTTATTCAATAGAGCAAAAAGCTTAGGGACAAGTGTTTTCCTACGGTCGCTCGCACCTGTGCACAATCAATTTCGTCAAAACTAGCAATCCTAAATTTCATTTATAAATTGTTATACAAAAAAATGCCAAAGATTACAAGATTTATATTCCGTCGCTCATAAGTCAACCTTATAACTGCATCCTTTTCTCTCAGTGACATAGCCCAAAAATAAAAAACAATTCCTACAACAACCATCGCTGCACATTCGTGGCTACACTTTGCACGTTCGTAGCATCATCTACGTCGTTCGTAGCATCATCTACGTCGTTCGTAGCATCATCTACGTCGTTCGTAGCAACGTTCTCGTCGTCCGTAGCGATATCTACACCGTAGAGCACGTCGTAGGCGCTCTACAGTATTTTTCCTCTGGAGTCTTTAGAGATTCAATAATGGTACGGGGCGATAGAAGCTGTTAGCGGCTTGGAACGTGATTTCGTTCGCCTTCCCTAAAAGGTTCCTAATTAGATGGTGACGTAACTGCGAGTAATGTTCTCTGTACTGATTTTCAATTTTGGGGTAAAGCGCTGATTTTTGACTCTTCTAAAAGGCTTGCTAAGATTTTTGTAGGTTGTGGTGGAGGGTTTTCAGAAGGGTACCGTTGGTAGAGGAATAACCAACGAAGCTGCCTTAATTATAACAACATGTTCAAGACTAGTTCTCTAAACATAAGAAATTTGACTTCAATGATCCTGATGTTACTGATGAGTAGTTGTAACGATGGGTGGATAGGTATATCATAACTATTTTTTATAACGATATCGTCAATAGAGTACCTGAAACGTACTTATCACCTATTGTCTACATTACATTGTTGGTCCTGTTAATCTGTGACCTCAACGAATAAACGGTTTATATTTACTTAACGTCTTATAAATAGTCTGCACTTCATCATCATCATCATTTCAGCTGTAAAACGTCCACTACTGAACACAGGCCTCTCTCATGTATCTCCATGAGGGGTAGTTGCCATACTCACCACGCTTGGCAAGCGGGTTGGCGAGCACAGTACTATATTGATACAAGGAAAGATGCTGCTTCTTATCTTCCGAAGGTATCCCTTAGCAGGCCCTTACTGCATCCACGGGCATGAGAGGAAGGATAATATTCTACTGCCGGCACCAACGGTGGTAATTATACAACCCTATTATCATTTTTGTTGTGAAATAGTCCCCGGCACTACAGCGTGCCGTACAGCATGATTACCAGTTGCAGACGCTGTATAAATCATCTATAATAGATGCAAAGGCCTGATTTTAGTGAAATAGTCAAATATCCTCCAAGATTTACCTCCATCATCGTTTCATTCAAATTGAATATGCTCTACGCTACACATGTAACAGTTTGACATTAAATATAATTTCAAATGGAGTCGACTTCCCACTATTATTCCTTTATGACATAGTATATTAGAAGGGCCTTAAAATGTTTCCTTACCAAAGATTTAAATCGTTAGATAATGAGACCGCGCCATTTTTTTCCACACGAAATGAGTGAGCTCGCTCATTTGGAATCAATTAGAATCTCTAAACACAGTTTTAGCCGGGCGTTGTATGTGCTATTTTATTCAAGAAAGCTTGTGTAATATGATTGCGCAATAAATGGTAACAATAACCGTTTGGTTTATTGGCAAAACCAGTGTGCATGCGTATGGTGCACCGAGGTATATGTTTTATTAGTCTTAAGAAGCTTATATTATTATTATTTCACCGCGGCATCGCAATTGTTATTCGGCTTCGGCTTGTCTCGTCATTTAGATGTATAAAAAAATATATATAATATTATTTATAAGTTAGTTTTAGGTTTGTATAAGTTTTAGTTCAAAACGTGTAAAGAGCGTTGTTTGCGTTATCTATGTACTATTTAGATAACAAAAATCCATAATTGGCTATATGTTAAGACTATAAGTGCTTTACTTATTGTTTTATTTTTAAGGGCTGAGGATTTTGTAAATAAAAATAAATATATTATTGTTAACACACAAATAAAGACAATGCTACAGTTTTTGGAGTCAGGGCACATCTAACGTTTTAAATCTTTGTTCCTTACATGGTTTCACACACACACAAACCAAATAACGCTTACATTACACGGATTACGGCTGAGCACTTTACGTAAGCTTTCATAAGCGGTAATTGATACCTCCATGAAACCTCCAATGAAACTAATACCTCCTAATTGAGTTGTTAATAACCATTGAGTTCAGCTCAATGTATGCTAAATAGGCTGAATTTGCCTATGAAATCATGTAAGTTTCGTTTATGGACTTGCTTTATATACTACTAGCCGCACTCCGCGGTTTCACCCGCATAGTTCCCATTCCCGTAGGAATACGGGGATTAAATATAGCCTATGTTACTCAGGGATAATATAGAGTTGTAAAGGCAAATGAATTTTGCAGATATTTGTTCAGGGTGTTCTGGGTGTTTTTCTATATATAATAAAAAAATATCTATCTATGTAGTATAATGTATTAAGTATATCAGTCATCTAGTACCCATAACACAAGCTCTGCTTAGCTTGGGGCTAGATGATGCTGTGTGATTTGTCCAGCATTATTTATTTATTTATTTTATTTATTTTAAATCGTTCCAGATGTTTCGGAGTTTATTCAATGCATACAAACAAACAAAGAATCAAATCTTTCCTAATATTAGTAAAGACAAACTTCTTGTTAGCAAGTACATCTCAAAATGTTAAAAATCGAAGGAAAAGGATCATTAGATTTTTAATAAATTTTGAAATGTACATAATGAAATGCGAAAGAAAAATATTGGATCATAATCTCATATCATAACTTAGAAAGATTGATTGTCATATGTTTATTCATTTCAGCCGTAGGACGTCCACTTGACTGCTGGATAAAGGCATCCCATATATTCTCACTACGCTTAGCAAGCAGGTTGGCGAGTGCAGTACGGGATTATTACTGTATCCACGGGATAGAGACGAGAGACAGCATTCTACTACCGTTACCCCACGGCTAAAAGCACATGTGTTTACAAAGTCTAAACTTGGACCATTCCTTGCCAGTCTCTATCCATAGCCTTGTTGACCGACCGGTATATGCTCCTGACCACCAATCTAACGCTTCGATTCGATTGTGGCCGAAACTAATAGATTATTGTTTTTTGAAAAACTTTTAGCACATAATAACAAGTGCTTCATAGGTGAAGGAAAGAAGTGTGAGGTAACTAACCTTGAGGCTTGATTAGCTTCAGACGTATCGAGCTGTTCTTTCCTCTGACTAATAGCAGATTAAGTATAGCAACTGTTCATGCTGTACGGGACTTTCTAAGACATGGACACAGCCAATTCCAATTCCCAGTTTAGTTGGCATACTGAGAGGAAAGAAAATGTCTCGTTGAAATTATGGAAATCTCAAGCAGTAGATTTAGTTTTTTCCGCAAAAAAATATGCGTACAGATTCGGTTATCACAAACATGTCGAGCCAATATTTATTTTTTATGCTGTAAGATACAATTTCTATGAAAAAGTCCTGTCTGGGGTCCCAGATCCATTACGCAAATACAATGTGCTTTGAGAAAATAATGTAAAGGTATTTTTTTCTTTGGTTACTTGTAATTTATTTACGTTTTCTTAGAACAATCCATACAACTTGTAAATGTTTAATATTCTATCGGCATTATAATCATCGAAAAATATTTAAAAATATTACAAAAATATTAAGTGTGACCTGCGAAACCACTGTCTCATACATAGTTTTAACAGCTGACTCTGAAAGTATTTCGACAATTTTCATAGACCTGCCAGACGATTAAATTACGTGATAGTTATTTTATGGAGGCTCAGATGGCGAGCTAGGCGCCCATTCAAGATCCTGGCCTGAAGTGGCGTTAGACACCTCGAAGAATGTAAGAAAACTTAATGGCTGGCGAGGAGGTACTAAATAATTGAATTATTTTTTAAAAATGGGCTGGGCATGCATCTCGATGAGCTAAGGTACAGCTTGAACCCCTAACGAATTGCGACGCCAAAGTCGGCCAAAGAAGCGCCAGCACGATGATCTAGACTTGTTCGATGGAAGTTGGCGGGTCATTGCTCTGGATAAGTATAGCTGGACAGAGGAGGCCAAATGCCTGCAGTGGAAATATATCATCTCAGCCGTAGGACTGATGTCCACGTCCACTGCTAGACATAGGCCTCCCTCAAGGATCTACAAGATCATGAGGGGGTTTTCACCACGCTCAGGCGGGTTAGCAAGCGCAGTACGGAATGTTGATAAACGGAACGATGCTGCTGCCCAACTTCCGGAGGTATCCCTTGGCAGATTATTACTGCATCCACGGTTAAGAGAGGAGGGGCAATATTCTATTGCTGGCAACCCACGATAGCCGTGGGGTGAAGTAAATAATATATGATAATAGCTATCATATATTTTTTACTAGACTATAATAGTCCTCCGTCTATCTATATTCGTATATATCCTGTGCGATATCCCGCTATAGTTAGCGGGCTATACCATCTCGCTTGTGTTTCTTTGGCGTACTTCGGCGTCGTGTTGGTCGTCTTTCGTTAGGGGTCCAATCTGTGGTTACATTATCGAGATGCATCCGGGTAACGTGCCCAAGCTTTATACCCGCGTCAAAAAATAAATTAACTATTTAGTACTCCCTCACCGGCTATTTAGTTAACGGAATACGCAATAGGCGGAATAATACACCTCGTAAAAAGGACGTTAAAAAGTAATTTTGTCACCGGTAGCCTCTTTTACAACATTTTTTATTGCAGCGTTAAATAACTTCATTTTTATTACGCAAGTACCTAGCTAATACATATTGCTCGTCGTAAAACTGGCAACGACATAAAATTACAACGTGTGTTTGTAGTCAGTACATACCGCCTGTGTATTGGGAACTTTCGAAAATCATTAGCGCACTGTTTTAATATCAGTATGAAATACGCCCAATCGGTGATAAAACATTAATGTATTGCGTATATCCCAAGCGACAATGTTACACAATTCAGGCTTTATTGAGTAAATAAATTTTAGTTATACTAGACTTTTAACTGGGCCATTTTAATACTTTACTAAATAAAGCTTGTGTGACATAAAGAAGATTCAAGATTTATAACATTGTTTTAATTGGCCGTTCACATAAGCCTAAAAACCGGCTAAGTGCGAGTCAGACTCGCGCACTGAGGGTTCCGTTCAAACCTGTAGGTATATAAGACCTGAGTGTTTGATATGAATTTCAATTTATTACATACGTAGAGAACGCGTTCATGTGAAAATGGGTAGTAAAGTTTAATAATTTTAAACTTAAGTAAAGTTTAAAATTATTAAAAATATTTTTATGTTACTAAAAATTTACGGTTCTCTCTTTATCTGTACTATAAGACGTTGCTTTGCAAATTTCAAGATTCTGAATTCGCGGGAAGTACCCGGTAGGTTTTGATTCCCTTGCGAGTGTCGATACTTTGCGGCTTAAACGACTGTACCTTTTGATTGCGTTGGCTTAGAAGTTTGATTTTTTCACAGCTCCAAGGGACAGTAGATTTGAGTATTTGACATAAATTCCAGCTTGATACGTTTACCCGTTCCTGAGAAAAAGGGTCTTGACAGACAGATGGACGGACAACAAAAT
The DNA here is from genome assembly GCA_963082625.1 of Pasiphila rectangulata. Lineage (NCBI taxonomy): Eukaryota > Metazoa > Arthropoda > Insecta > Lepidoptera > Geometridae > Pasiphila > Pasiphila rectangulata. The sequence continues at coordinate 3,001,356 of OY720244.1, read as the reverse complement.
GATCCTGTAAGGTTTCCGTTTTTTTCTTTCGAGGTCCCTACAAATTATTAGAACTGGTAAGTATTCATAACTGTGTTATCAAATAGTTATTGAAAACATTAATAAATATTAAAAAAATATTTAAATAATATTCTGTGAAAATATTGTAAACATCTATACGCATTCTATCAAAGGAATTTCTTAGACATTTGAAATAGACAAATGCAGTCTAAATAATTTTTAGATTTAGGTGAACATGGTAACATGAGTTTAGGAAGGACTGTTTAAACAAGAATGCTAGATAGATTACACTTACTCAACCTAAACAACTTTCTTTGCTTAGTCTACATTCAGAGGAAAAAAACAGATTCTGATCAATTCTCTGAGTAAAACTCGGGTCAATACACACATTTTACATAAAGAAAAACACCCATACAAATAAAGTCCGCAACTTTTTGTGTCCAAGCCAGCTGTAAACCCATAGCGCCATAGAATTGCTCATTCTAAGCCTATTTATTTTGACTTTTTTACCTCCCATTATCTTACTAAACCTTATACATGATAAGCTCATAAAAAAAGTAAGGCCTTTGCATCTATTATTGATGAGATTTATACAGCGTCAGCAACTGGTAATAGATGGATTAGGCTTGCCCAGCACCTATACCATCCTCTCAGCTTAGTTCAACTAATGGTCAGAGGAAAGAACAGGTCAATACGTCTGAAGCTACCTAAGCCGCGGGTTTCCTCACGATGTTTCCTTCACCGTTAAAGCACTTGTTAAGTGTGCACATACATTTTTCAAGAAAGGAAAATCCATTCGTGCAGATCTGGTATCGAACCCACGACCTTCGGATTGAAAGTTGGGGGTACATACCACTCGGCCAACACGGCTCATAACACCTATCCTATTACCATAAACGATTCTAGTCCTTCTTAATGCACCGAGAAATGAGAATCGATTTCATTTTCACGTTTCCAGACCAAAATACAATATTCTCTCGTTCGACAACCGCGACCAAATAAATGTTTACGCGATCTATTGCAAATAGCGTATTCTGTAGCTCTTGGCAACCTAACTAATCCCGACTGGCGAGTCGAAGCGGGTCCGATAGACCCATTTATAAAAGCTTGTTCGTGTAAATACCTTTAGCGCAATAAATAAGGTTAGTCTCCGGTGAGTATTGGATGAGAAATAAACTAGTTTTACCCGAGTAAAGTAGGAGAATTATCATTAAGAGGTTCGATTTCGCGTTTTAGATTTTATATAGGTATCGACTCGGCCCGTTCGGGTTGATTAGCGGTAAAAGCAATTCCGGTTTTAGGAAGGGTTAAGCATCGATTTGACCAACGATATTACAACACCGCCAGAAACGTTGTTTTTCATATATTTTTTCTCTATTTTAGGCTCCATAAGGGTAAAAACGGGATCTTATTACTAAGATTCCGCTGTCCGTCTGTTTGTCCGTCTGTCTTTCTGTCTGTCTATCTCTGTCACCAGGCTGTATCTCATGAACCGTGATAGCTAGACAGTTCAATTGTTAATAGAATTTGTGCTTCTGTTGCCGCTGTAACAACAAATACTAAAAACAGAAAAAAAATATTTTATGGGGGCTCCCATAAAACAAACGTGATATATATGCCGATTAAAGCTCGATATTAATAACGGCAACAGGTAGACGATTGAAATATTCACAGAGTATTTAGTTGATTATTGATTTTAAAAATAAATATTTGAGGGGGGCTTCCATACAACAAACATGATTTGAAGGCAGTTTTTTGCTCGATATCAATAACGGCAACAGGTAGTAAAATAATGGTACGAAACCCTTCGTGCGCGAGTCCGACTCGCACTTAGCCAATTTTTATTTCAAATATGTTATGTATTTTTTTTGACCTAGTAACTCTAAACGCTGTGATGTCTGGAACATAAACAGAGATGGCTTAGGTTATTCCAATAGCAGCTAAATTAGTTTAAAGTTTTTTTTAAGTGTTTTTGTCGAGCGGAAATATCCACTGATTGAAGTAACAACCTTCTAATTGAAATGCGTAGCTCCAACATGGTTACTGGCTATCAATACGTATGCGTTGATAGGTTTGTGTAGGCATTTTCATCAGTTACTTTATGTATCCTTTTAGTGCGCGTCCACAGTGAATGCGAGGCGAATAGGGCCTGTTACGGGCGGGACGGGCCTAGGCGGTGCGATGGCCACAGTGACGTGCGAGCTTTTATAGCGTTGACGTATTTCAGGTGATGGTTTGGGTATTATTTTCACCGTGTAGCACGAATGCACGTACTGCAACTAACTTGGTTCATCATTTCAGCCATAAAACGTTCACTGATGAACACAGGCCTCCCTCATGGATCTCCATAAGGGGTAGTTGCCATACTCACCACGCTTGGCAGGCGGGTTGGTGAGCGCAGTATGGGATGTTGATACACGGATAGACGCTGCTGCCCATCTTCCGGAGGTATCCCTTAGCAGGCTCTTATTGCATCCATGGGCATGAGAGGAGGGGTATCATTCTACTGCCGGCACCCCACGGTGACTTGGTTGCCTACTCCAAAATAACAGCGCAAGAACTGCAACTAAACTGTTGTAAGGATACCATGGACGTGGATTTACTACTTTTTTTAGACAGCCTAGTCCTGCATCAGGGTCTTTTCTGTTAAACACAATAGTCTAAATAAATAAAATGTGCATAAAAAAATTTAAAAAGAGAAACGGTGAAATATTTACTTTGTATGAAGAATTGAGATGTACCCCCGAAAATTCTTTGAACAGATACCGAGTGTATTCAATTTCGGTGCCAACATTTTATTTTCTTATCTTATTCTTATTTTCTTAAGTAAAATACTAATGATATTATAAACGCGAAATTTTGTATGTATGTATGAAGAAGACGAAGAATGTATGGAATGTTTGTTATTCTTTCACGCAAAAACTAGCTTACGGATTGAGCTGAAATTTTGCATATTTGTTGACCAGGATTATTGTAGGCTACATTTTATACGGGCACAACGCATGTGTAATACCCGCGCTAGAACTTAGGTTTTGTAATCTGTGCTAGTACTAGAGGTATATAAAATCATCAGAGGAGATTCAATTGAATTGAAGTAATTGCCGTGGGGTGCCGGCAGAAGAACGTTACACCTCTCATGCCCATGGATGCAGTAAGAGCCTGCTAAGGGATACCAGCGGAAGATGGGCAGCAGCGTCTTTCCGTGTATCAACATCCTATACTGCGCTCACCAACCCGCCTGCCAAGCGTGGTGAGTATGGCAACTACCCCTCATGGAGATCCATGAGGGAGGCCTGTTCAGAATGTATTGGATTTACTTTTTATTGACATTATTCAAGACCTCTTGTACCTACATTTCAGCAAATAAATGATTTCTATTTCTATTTCTAACGTATTTATTGGTATTGTGGCTGGTATACTGCAACTCTTAAATTGCCTAACTAAGTGATTATTGTTTTGTCGGCCGATTTATTTTTAATGTAACGTCCGTAAAATATAGATATATGTATAAACGGATACCTCGTTATTTTACATAAAAGGTACAGTTACAAACTATATTGTAAGGTTCATTCCTTACAATATAGTGTCCGTAATGTAGATCAACATTTTATCCACGGGACCTACGGATCTTACTTTTAAAAAGACGGACCCACACCTTGAACTGATCAAAGCTAGGACCCGTATTCATTACTCGAGTTTAAATAAAGGCACTTACGTCACAGAGAATAAGGCTGAGGCCAAACGATAAGTTTTGCTGAACACACAATATAGATATACCAGCAAATGACGTATAAGGACTGAACGCCCTCCTGCTTAAATAAAAACATTTCTTCAAATATAAACTGTCAATTTCGGGCGCGAGTTTTGTTCGCACATGCCTGAACAAAGGTTTACAGCTATCCGTACTGCAAGCGCCACAGATTGACCGGACGCACTTTTTTTGAACTATGAAGGTCTTTTCAAAATCTGCAGAGCTTCCCAACAATATTACACTGTACTTCAAAGTTTACGAGCCATATCCGTGTTAGGCCTTGAGTGCTGCGTCTATTGAAACGCGTTGCCTAAGGCTTCTTAATGCAAAGACGAACTTGTTTAACTTATCACAGATAGACATAATATGTGCTTTCCAGTTACTATGCTGATTTAATAGTATAATTCCTAAAAAAAATGCCGTATTTACTTCAGTTATCGAAGTTTTATTATAATTCTATATTTTATTAGTATGTCCCAAATTGTATTATGTTAGTTTTAGTCAAAATAATTCTCAAGTGATTTTTATTCAGCCATTCAAGGGTATTCGATAAAGTATTAAAAATTTATCTAGTTAGTGACAAATATAGCTTTAACATCATTATCATCACCATATCAGTCGTGAGACGTGCACTGCTGGACATAGGCCTCCCTCATGTATTTCTAAGTACTGCATTCGGGTCCTGGTTCTTAGTTGTATTATCATGAGGGGCTGTTCCCATACTCGCCACTCTTGGCAGGCAGGCTGGCAAGCGTAGATAGATAGATAGAAGATAGAAAATACTTTATAGTTTTTATTTATAGCGTACAGAGTGTTAAGACACGGAAAGACGCTGCTGCTAATCTTCCGGATTCACTTGCGTAGTTTCCGTTCCCGTGGGCAAACGGGGATAAAGTATACCCCATTTTTCAGGTAAAATAACTTTTAAATTCAGTTAAGGGATTTAGGCGTGAAAGTGTAACAAACAAACAAACAAACTCACATTTGCTTTATTTATATAAGTTAGTAATTAAGGATAATTTCAATTTATTTATTTGTCTGTGAACATAGATTAACAATAGATACATAGGTCCTGCTGATAAGCATACAAACATTTTTTTTTATTTGTTTAAAATAAATAATTATATAATATATATTAACTGATATATATAATATATGTCAATATTACAAAACAATTATTTATTTACAAAAAAAAATATTAAATGTCTAATTATGCATTGCAGTACAATAAATCAAAATAAGAAAACGTCTAAATAATTTATGTCATCAATAATATTACCGTAGTTGAGAAATTCATTTAAAGTGTAATATAGACTTTATTAATTAAAATTTTATTTAGCCGTGTTTTGAATTTACCTATAGGTAGGACACGAAAGGATCTGGTAAAGATTAATACAGCGACACTGCAGCGTCCCGTACGGCATGTGAATTAGTTATGCTGGTACAACTGCCGAATGGGACGCTGCATCGAATATAGTTCGATCATCATCATCATCTCAGCTATAGGACGTCTATTGCTAGACAAAGGGCTCCCTTATGGGTCTGCGAGTCCTGATCATTCGGCGGTTGTTGCCATACTCACCACGCTTAGCAGGCGGGTTGGCGAGCGCAGCGCGGGTTTTTTGTAGGTACACGGGAAGATGCTATTGCCCATCTTTCGGAGGTATCCCTTTGCAAATTCTCACTGAATCCACGGACAAGAGAGGAAGGCAACATCCTACCACCAGCGCCGGCACCCCACGATAAGTTTGATACAGAAAAATACGCAGACCCGGGACAAATATCGTAGAGCAATTACAAACATTTGAACCTCCTGTATCTAAGTCGGCTATTAGACAAACTTAGCCACGAAGGCAGCCTATACCCATCCTCTCAATTTGTCGGCTAACATAACTAATTAACTAGTAACGTCCATTTCGTCCGGTTCAAATGAGAGCGATCTACTTCTAATTGGTAGCATTAGTTAGTGAAGTGAAGTTGGTTTTCCAATTAGAATGCTGTTCGTAGCTGTCTAGCTTGAAAGAGCTTTGGTGATTATCTGTTTATATAAGGGTATTGCGCATTTGCCCAATGGGCAGATGGAGGCAGTAGAATCGCAGAGGAGTAGAATATTACCCTTACTTACATGCCCGTGGATGCAGTAAGATCCTGCTGAGGGATACCTCCAGAAGATGGGCAGCAGCGTCTCTCCGTGTATTAACCACGTAACATCTTGTACTGCGCTTACAAACCCGCCTGCCAAGCGTGGTGAGTATGGCAACTACCCCTTATGGAGATCCATGAGGTAGGCCTGTGTTCAGTGGTAGATGTTTTACGGCTGAATTTATGGAAAAGATGAATGGGCATCCATACAAAATAGAACTTACTGTGCGTTTTTATCAAATAAGCGAACTAAATGCGACATGGTTCTACATTAATCATCATTTCAGCCGTAGCTTTCCATGTCCACTGCTGGACATAGATCTCCCTCATTGATCTCCCAGTTGAATAAATAAATAATAATAATAAATAAATAATGCTGACTAGATAGATATTTTTGAATGTTCTTGTATTTTACTTATATTTATTGTTATTCTCCAATATTTCGTGTCATACCCAATTTTTCCTGTTTATTTGTTATTATTTTTATCTGGCTTTGATTGTTCTTGTTCTTAATTTAATAATTGATTTTAATAATATTTTTAACTTACTTGTAAATAGATTTCAATGTCTTGGGGTCTGTAATACTTTGTTATATTTTATATCTACTGTGCAATAATAAGTAAATTTATAAATAGGAGCAGTCGCTATACTTACCACGCTTGGCAGGGGCGTTAGCGAGCGCAGTGCCTGATACACGAAAAGACGCTGCTGCCCATTTCCGAAGATATCCCTTGGCAGATTTTTACTGCATCTACGGGCAAGAGCAATGAGATCGATATTTTCAACAATCATTTAAATAAATTTAGAAAAGTTATCTTTACCACTCTTTTAAAAGAGTGAATATGTATAAGATGTGATTTGTTAATTGTAAGCAAATTTTTGTTTTTCTTAGTTAGGTTTTTTTTTCTCTCTGATACTGCTTGTTAATAATTTAGACATGGTGTGTACACATATTTTGGAGTGCTGTCTAGCCTTAATAGTACTGGTTATTTCTATGTTTTGTCTACTAACGACTGTATTCTGTTTTGTGTGCCATAATAAATAAATAAAGAGAGGATGGGCAACATTCTACTGCCGGCACCCCTCGGCAATGGCATAGGTTCAAGAGTGATTACATCTTATTGTAGACGACTGTACGAGTTGAGCGTGAATATCCTATTGAATAAACTAGGAATGTTTGTAGTCGAACATTGCTCGCGATAGATCTAGTTGCTATGCTTCAGTAAGTAAGTGAGTCAGCAACGTTCGACTGTCTTTTATTTACATCGCATGTTGACTGTACGATTGGATAGCGAGCGTTGCTCTTAAAAAACGTTTACATTTTTACATAAATACGAGTATCTTTGTGTTTGTTGTGTAAACGACGCAGTGGTTGTACTGTCAGGGATTTAAACATTTTTCAGATGGGTATTACAAAACATTTAAAATTTATATGTAATGTAATCAATTTTTCCTGATCTTTAGTTGGTTTAAACGTTTGGTTAGCTATTACGATAGAAAAAATCACTAAAACTGCACTATAAAAAAGTTTTTCACTTTAAAGGTACAACGAAACCGATTTTGCGTCTCTAAGTTTCCTGTTCTGTTAAATGGTAATTGGATTTTACATAATTACTAATTGTTTTTATTTGAGATTTACTGTTTCGTCGCCTAGAACATATTATTTGAAGCTAGCTCCTACTCTTCTACCTAGCTCTCACAACAGTTTGTATTCAGGCGCCTCAGTCCACGTCTAACCATTGTTATATAAACAATTAAATTATTTATTTAAATTAAATTAAAATCATTTACTAATGCGCACTATACCTCTCATAGTATCCTTATGACAAATTCTCAAAATGAAAACGTCTCAAAAGGAATTGACAGCATCTATGCTCAGCTCATAATGATACCCGTTTCGTCCCATATCCGTTATCTCAGCCGTAGGATGGCTGTCCAGTCTACTGATGGACAAAGACCATGCATCTCTAAGATCATGAGAGGGTTGTTGAGGGTTCACCTAAGGGCAGAGAAATTATTTCTTTTTTTCGTAGCGCAAACAAAACTAAATAGTAAGTACGTTGAGAATATTAACCAAAAGTTTTGTCCTTTTCAGGTGTAACCAGCCTTCGAGACGTGATGCTGCTAGTGGAACCAGAGATCGTGATCAGAGGTGGCACAGCAGCACTAATCTGTTCCCGCGACATGCAGGGCGCGCCTCTTTACTCCGTGAAGTGGTACCGAGGGAACCACGAGTTCTACCGGTACACGCCTATGGAGGAACCCGATACGAGGGTGTTCGGTCTGCCGGGAATATTCGTTGATGTGAGTATTTAAGAAGAAAAAAGAAAGCCAGGAATGCACAATAACTTAAAAATATGGAGAGTTGCCCGTAGTCTTGGTGTGTCGCGTCATGGGTAAATCCTAGGTAATAGTCGGGCCACAGTCTAGTAAATAGTGTAGAATAACCATTACTTCTCCCCTTGCTATAGTACTATAGAGAATGCTATAATAATCCAAGGTGTGGTAGCAGCAGCGTCTTTCTGTGTATCAACATCTCGTACTGCGCTAACTAACCCATCTGCCAAGCGTGGTAAGACAAAAACCCCCTCTGATCAGTACGTGGAGATCTGTGAGGGAGGCTTATGTCCAGCAGTGGACGTCCTACGGCTATTGACTATTCTAGAAGTAAAAGAGAACGGAAAAAATGAAAAACACTGACAAAAGCGCAAACATGCCTCTGATCTCGATATGACCTTGCGTCGAGGCTGAGTCAAGTTAAAAGTCGAGTTAAAAGTCAAGTAAAACCATAATTTAACTCGTTCGATGAAATGTCGTGGTGATCCAAGGCACAGCAGCGTAAGTCTGTTCGCGTCTCTACTTCGTGAAGAAGCAAGCTCGTACTCTACCGGTACTCGCCTATGGAGGATATTTGCTGATGTGAGTATTAGCCGTGGGGTGCCAGCAGTAGATTGATGCCCTTTCTTTTCTTGCCTGTAGATCCAGTAAAAAACTGCCAAGGAATACCTCCAGAAGATAAATTGCAGCGTCTTTCCGTGTATTCACGTTCCCGTGGTCATGGTGTGATGTCGTGTCGAGGATGATTCTGGAGTAATAGTCTACCATTAACATTTTCTCTTCCCTTCGACGTAACGGTATCAGGAATCCCCCACTTTGCCAATAATGAAGCAGTTAAAGCTTTTAAAGAAATTTATTTGACATTTATGTGACAGTAGATGTATCAGCCGTTCAGAAGAATGAGATAATCCAACTTTTTATGAGAGTTTTATCCTACCTGTTCGATCATACCTAAACAGACTTCAAGGTTTTTAATTAAATTTTCTTATTTTTTAAACCCGACACAAAAACAGACACTTCTTATAAAAAGTAATTACTTACTTTTTACGTAAAAAGAGAGTACTATTAGACTTATGGAACCGAGACGTGGTTCTTCACTATAAGCTTTTAAATAAGCTTAGAGTTGGTCAACGAGTGCTATGCTCGGGGTTTCCCTACGAGATCATAAAGGAGGAGAGAATAACGCGGGTCATAGACGCAGCCAAACGGATTAGCACGCTGAAGTGGCAATGGGCAGGCAATGTAATTCGAAGAACAGACGGCCGATGGGGCAGAAATGTTCTCGAATGGAGGCCAACGACCGGCAAGCGCAGCGTAGGACATCCACCAACAAGATACGCGACCTGTTAAGGTTTGTAGGCGGTGGATGCATGCCGCTTCCAGCTGCAATAATTGGAAGTCCATGAGGGAGGCCTTTGTCCAACAGTGGATGTCCTGTGGCTGAAATCATACTATTAGACATACTTCATACCTTACATTCCAGATGAACCGATCGAACGGTGAGCAAGTCCTCCTTCGGCGGCTGGATCTCAGTCTCGCCGGCAACTTCAGCTGTGAAGTCTCCGCTGACGCGCCAACCTTCGCAACTCAGATTGCAAACAAGTTCATCGATGTTGTAGGTAAGTTCAAAATTAAACTAATATAACTCACTTAATACTTCTCTTAACGAATGCCAGCAGAGAAATGGGCTCAGAGTGTAACACCTTGGCTCCCTGATGAGGGAACGCGGTGTCGGGGTCGACCGAGGAAGCGTTGGCGGGATGAACTTGTTACCTTTGACAGAGGATGGTGGGAGTCTGCAAAGGATCAGGATGGTTGGAAGACTTTAGGGGAGACCTTTGCCCAGCAGTGGGACAACATAAGTTAAATAAAAAACTCACTTAATAATTTTATGTCGGATATCATGACGATAAGTTACGATTTTCAAGAAGTCTTCAGGGCGAATGGGCACCTTGATTGCTTGTAAGAAAGGTGCTCTAAATTCCTTATTGTACACCTGTAATTATCATAAAAATAGTCTTTATTTTTATCCCGACGCTTCGGCAGGAATGCTTCTATTGTGGTTGTGGGCAGAATCCCCGCCCTGGAGTAATCCAATATAATACCGTAAAACTGCCGTGGGGTGCCGGCAGATGAACCCCCCCCCCCCCCTCCTCTCATACCCGTAGATGAAATAAGAGCCTTCTAAGGGATAACTTCAGAAAATGGGCAGCAGCATCTTTCCGTGTATCAGCATCGTGTACTGCGCTCGCCATCCCACCTGCCAAGCGTGGTGAGTATGGCAATTACCCCTCATGGGAGGCCTGTGTTTAGTAGTGGATTATTTACGTATAAAATTGTGACTGTAAAACTTGCCCGATAACAACCAGTAAATAATAAGCATGTTAGTCTCATCGATCCTTGACCCTCTTACGTCTACGGAACCCTTGATGCAGCATAGTATAAATTCTAGACTTCCAATTTACAATCATTGGAACCGCTGAATGAACACGGCCTAATGTAAATTGAGTACCTCTACTAACTTGATCCTACTCAATACTCTACGAGTACATAAAAAGTTCTGTAACACGAGGAAGCAAACAAAGTTCTTGAAATTAGAGCTTTGTTAACTAGTACGGTACAAATTAAAAGATTTATGTGATTATCGAGTAGGACGTAACAGTTTATTAACCCTGACCAAAATGAGTGTTATAAGTTTAACTGCTCTGTGTGTGTGTCTGTGTGTCTGTCTGTGGCATCGTAGCTCTTAAACGAGTAGAGCTACTTGCATGAAGTTTTTTTTATTTAAAAGTAGGTTTTCCGGCGCTGGTTCTTAAACATGTTTTATAAAAATCGGTTAAGAAATTTACAAGATATGGGGGGTGAAAGAGGGTATGAGAAATCGAATATTTCCAAATATACCCGAGTTTACTATCAAATGAAAAAAAAATATAAGTAGAGCGCAAATCTGAAAGTTATACAGAGATCGGTCAAGCCATTCATGAGGTATGGGGGGAGTAGAGGTGAGCAATTGAATGTTTTCAAATACCTATACGTGTGGTATCAAATTAAAAGGCATGATGTGTAAATAGCAAAACTAAAGGTCCACATTACAAAAAAAAAGAATTTGTACCCTCGCGGGTACTTGAAATGTTTTATTTTACAAACTTGTATTAAAGCGTATTGCAAAAATCTGCTTTTAGAATTGTGAAGGAGCTCAAGATGAATTTATGGTGTTTGTTTCTTTTGAAATAGAAGACACTTCAATTTTATTTATTTGCGTTTGAAATTTAACAGCTGTTATCAAAAAAGTATGTATATCTCACTGAGGCCTTTCACTTGAAAACGAAAATTCTAGGATGAGGAGTCCTCGAGATATTGCCGTTTGAAGTTTGACAGCTGTCATCAAAGAAACAGATCTCATCGAGGTCTTTTATTTGAGCCCACAACACGAAGATTTTTTTCTGGGCTTTACATAGCTTCCAAACATGATATTTGTTAATTTTTGACATTTACTGTTATTTCCTGTCATATTTGACAGATTTAAAAAAAAATGTAGCTCTAATTTTTTATCCAACCTTGACATTTTTATAGGTAACTGTCATTAATAATACTTGGTAATTTTTTCATGTGGACATTTTTCTACTTTGTCATTCTTTCATGTTGACATTTTTGCCTTATTTTACTGTTTTTCATTGTTAGACCAAAGGCGTCAAACTGTTTTTTAATGTATTTATTTAGTACACTTAACACATAAGCCGTGTTGGCCGAGTGGTATGTACCCCCGACTTTCTATCTGGAGGTCGTGGGTTCGATACCGGCCGTGCACCAATGGATTTTTCTTTTTTGAAAAATGTATGTGCACACTTAACACGAGCTTTAACGGTGAAGGAAACATCGTAAGGAAACCCGCGGCTTAGTTAGCTTCAGACGTATTAACCTGTTCTTTCCTCTGAATAATAGCTGACTAAGCTGAGAGGATGGTATAGGTGCTGGGCAAGCCTAATCCATCTAACAATGTCCCAGGCACTGCAGCGTCCCGTACAGCATGATTACCAGTTGCTGACGCTGTATAAATCATCTATAATAGATGCAAAGGCCTTACTTTTTTTAACACATAGAAAATTGTGAAAAGACTTCATGGTTAACCATGAAATTATCCAATTATCTGCCGATTCTATTCGTAAAATTATTCTAGAACCACCGGGCGAACACGCCATTATAGTGTAAATTAAGTACCTTGATCCCACTCAACACTCTACATCAAAAGTTCTGCTACACGAAGTAGCAAACTACTTGTTACTAACTAGTTTCGGAAATTAGAGCTCTATAACAAACTTTCAACGGTTCAAATTAAACCTGTGCAAAACCCATTTATTTAATTTTCGACTTAGCTGTAACTCATCATTTCAGGCGTAAATCGTCTACTACTAAACACAGGCCGTGTGGTGCCGGTAGTAGAATGTTGCCCCTCCTCTCATGCCCGTGGATGCAGTAAGAGCCTGCTAAGGTATACCTCTGGAAGATGGGCAGCAGCGTCTTCTCGTGTATCAATATCCCGCACTGCGCTCACCTATCTGCCTCCCAAGCGTGGTGAGTATGGCAACTACCCCTCAAGGAGAGATCCACGAGGGAGGCTTGTGTTCATCAGTGGACGTTTTATGGCTGAAATGATGATGACTCACCACGCTTGGCAGGCGGGTTGGCGAGCGCTGTACGGGATGTTGATACACGGAAAAATCTTCCGGAGCTATCCCTTAGCAGGCTCTTACTGCATCTATGGGCATGAGAGGAGGGAAATTTTACAGCCGGCACCCCACGGCGAATCTTATACCATTTCAAATCTGTGATAGACAGACATACAAAGTAACACCATGAAGGTTCTTGTTATATTGGTCCGGATCCCTAAATACAGACAAAACTTTCAGTCTAGGTCAGTCTATTAATAAAACCCCAGTGGTTCCAGAACTTTAAATGAACAAACAGATTTATGCAAAAAACTTTGCTTAATAAATTCGGTCTATCAATACATACGAGGGCGTCGGAATCAAGACAGGGTCGATACAGACTCAATATCTATGCAAATATAGGTAGACGCTCTTTTGTAGGCAACACTATTTTCAAGAGTAATACAGCGATTTTATACAAAGTAAGCGATTGATATAAATACTGTGGTCTCTTGCCCGTGGATGCAGGAAGAATGTGTCAAGGTATGTAACTCTGGAACATGGTAGTAGCGTCTTTCCGTGTAACAACATCTCGTTCTGCGATCACCAACCCGACAAAGGATAGTGGTTATGGCAACTAACCCTCATGGATAATCCACTAGAGGCTATGTGACCGTATATTATATATATATTATATATTATCTCGTAAACAGATTTACTTAATTATTTAATGGTTTCCGTTATTTGCAAATCAAAAACATTGTTGGTTCTAAGTACTTGTTGTTTGTTATACATATATTGTTTCGTTAAGTTGAATTGCTTTGTTGATTGTTCACTGAGTAGTATGTACCCCCGTGCCCCACGTGCTAGTCGTGCGGTGCCGGCAGTAGAATGTTACCCCTCCTCTCATGCCCGCGGATACAGTAAGAGCCTGCTACCCTTAGCAGGCTCGGATGGGCAGGATATGGCAGGAGATAGGCAGGATGTTAATACCTTTCGAAGGTATCCCTTTACCTGCTAAAGATATTAACATCCAGTAGTTCGCTCACCAACCCGCCTGTCAAGCGTGGTGAGTATGGCAATAAGCCCTCATGATCAGTACTCAGCCATGAGGATGGATGAGGATGGAGGAGAGATGATAATGATGTCCATCAGAAAGCCTTAGCTTGAGCTTGTAAAGGTCGTAGCATACGTGTATTTGGCACCGAAAAGCAGAAGGTGATGCTATTTCAAGCTTTGCAAATTGCAAGCCTTTTAAAACCACCATTAATGCTGTTGAAGTCAGGGATTTTTAACTTTTTTTAGCAGCTACAAAACATTTGGAATTAATATCTTATGTTTTGAATTATTTAAACTTTGTGCCGTGGGGTGCCCGCAGTATGTTACTCCTCCTCTCATGCCGTGGATGCAGTAAGAGCCTGCTAAGGGATGCCTCCGAAAGATATCAACATCCCGTACTGCGCTCGCCAACCCGCCTGCTAAGAGTGGTGAGTATGGCAACTACCCCTCATGATCCACGATAGAGGTCTGTGTTCAGTAGTGGACGTTTTACGGCTGAAATGATGAAACTTTTTTTAGCAGCAACAAAACATTTCTATAAAATGCAATAAAAAATATTTAGTTTTAATTCCGCTTATGCTGAGATGCAGGAGCACCGCCCTCCCGCCCGCTAATTATGCACATGCAGGGAGAACTAGCTTGTCAGTGCAGCATGCATACCCAAACCTATACGAGACACGTGTTTCGCCTCTCCGCGAGGCATCATCAGGTGACCGCTGAGATGTTGACTGGTCGGCCGCTGGAACGAAAGTGAAGCCACCACGCAGCCGTCGCTCCTTAAATACCCCCACCGCGTGACGTTGTTGCCCTACTACTACCCGAAAAAATACGTAATAATGGAGACGACACTAAATTTGTTTGGTCATTCAACAGTGTAAACGCGCTATTATTGTTGTGTTTGAGAATTTCAATCTCGTATAGGTTTGGGTATGCATGCTGCACTGACAAGCTAGTTCTCCCTGCATGTGCATAATTAGCGGGCGGGAGGGCGGTGCTCCTGCATCTCAGCATAAGCGGAATTAAAACTAAATATTTTTTATTGCATTTTATTGTCATGGATTTCCGCAAAGTAACGCCTGATTCCATTAATTATAAAACATTTCTAGTTTTTCTATGTTTTTCACTTCAATTTAGTAGTTTACTTGCATGTTTGGTGAACTATTACAACAGAAAAAATCGCAAAAACTGCTCTATAAAAACATAGATTTCACTTTACAGGTGAACGAATCCGGTGTATGACTCTGAATTTTCTGTACATGTAATCTATATAATGGTTGCCGTGGGGTGCCGGTAGTAGAATGTTACTCCTCCTCTCATGCCTGTGGATGCAGTAAGAGTCTGCTAAAAGATAACTCCGGAAGATGGGCAGCAGCGTCTTTCCGTGTATCAACATCCCATACTGCGCTCACCAACTCTCCTGCCAATCGTGATGAGTATGGCAACTACCTCTCATGGAGATCCATGAGGGAAGCCTGTATTCATCAGTGGACGTTTTACGGCTGAAATGATGATGTATTAAAAATGGTATTTGGCTACTTTTTAGGCGCAGTGGATAGATTGAACAACGTTTGCTTTTCTGCAGGTGTGTTTATATTTATTTATGATAAAAAGAAAGAAAAAAATATTATTCAGAGGCCTGTGTTCATCAGTGGACGTTTTATGGCTGAAATGATGAACCTTCGAATGGCCATGCGACAATATGACGCATCCTTTCTTCATAGCAACTATTCACGTTGTCAGCTTGATGAACTGACGGAGTTCGACTTTCTAAGGCCTGAATTCTAGACTCATAAAAGGCGTACTCTCACGTACACTCGTATAAAGCGTCCCCGAGTTCTAGCAATTCACCACGGTCCTGTTCTAGTCACTTTGATTGATGCCCCGCGACGTGAACTATGTCAGCGACCTTGCTCTCGGTTTTCGACACTTCTTTTTCCCTAGGCTTTAAGCTTATTTCGTTCTAACTCAAACAAATAAGTATTGCTGAAATAGTCTCAAGCAAATCAACGCTTGTACAATTGAAACTGATTGATTCAATACTAAAACTAAAATACATTATTTCGTAGATACTAAGAAGTATCTTTCTTTTTTTTCGGAGGCATCCCTTAGCAGGCTCTTACTGCATCCACGGGCATGAGAGGAGGAGTAACATTATACTGTTGGCAGCCCACGGCACAAATATTCAATCATTCAAAACATAAGATATGAATTCCAAATGTTTTGTAGCTGCTGAAAAAAGTTGAAATCCCTGACTTCAACAGCTTTAATGGAGGTTTTAAAAGGCTTGCAATTTGTAAAGCTTAAAATAGCATCACCTTCTGCTATTCGGTGCCAAATACGTGTATTTGGCACCGAATAGCAGAAGGTGTTGAAGGTGGTGAAGGTATGTTTCGACCTTTACAAAATGAGCCCTCCCTATCCTATACCCCTTATCTATAATATAACCGCTCACACCTGTAACTTCTCTACCTCAGGAACTTGCGATTGCCCTTATTTATCAGCTGTAGAATGTATTAAATATCTAGGTATTGTAATAGATAATAACCTTAACTTTAAAACTCATATTAATTACATCTCAAATAGTCAGAAAGCTCATTTACATCTTCAAACAACTCAGATATTCTGCAGACTCACGGTTAATGAACATGATTTACACCTTTTTATGTCAGTCTATTCTTTCATATTGCATTACTTGCTGGGGTGGGGCAGCTAAATCTCATCTTATATATGCCGAAAGAGCTCAAAGAGCACTATTAAAAGTTAGCTACTTCAAACCAAAATTATACCACACAACAGTATTATATAAGGAATGTAACGATCTTACCGTTCGCCAACTTTTTATACTACACCTGATCCTAAAACAGCATGGCAAAACAGATATGATCGACTCTTCACGAACAAACACTAGGAGAAAATATCAAGCTTTCGTAACTAGTAGCTGCTACACATCGTTTGCACATATGTAGATTCTCAACTTTCCTTGGTCCTCGGTTATACAACAAAATTAACAAACACTTAGAAATCTTCCTGATGAATAAAGTACTATGTAAGCAGACCTTAATTACCTGGCTCCTTTCATTATCATATGAGTCTACTGAGGATCTCTTTAAAATAATATCATAGTGAATTCACACACACCCACACATAATACATCCTCTTATATTTATTCAAACATAGTCATTCTTTTCAATTACATACACACTTATATCATTCATTACACACCCTTTAGTAATAAGTTTTCAGTTAGTGATATAGATGCTTAGTAGTAGGGCTAAAGGACACATAAACACACACACACACACATTCATACACACACACACTCATACATTTATACACAACAACATGCAACCTACACAAATGCACACAACAAAGCAACATTTTAGTAAACACTAAGCTACTATTTCAAGGCCAAATATGAATTGTTACCTTTTGAAGGTGGGCGCTAATGCCTATCACACAGGATACTCTCAATCCTAGTTTAGGCAATTAGTTGTATCACTAGAATAAGTTAATCTTACAACCTTAGGCCTATTTTTTAATTAAGACTACTTGTAAAATGTAATTATTAAGGTGCAAATAAACATTATTATTATTATTATCGAGCTTGTAAAGGTCGAAACATAGCTTGAGCTAAGGCTTTCTGGGTGGACATCATCATAGCTGTAGAACGTCCACAGCTGGACAAAGGCCTCCCTCATGGCCGAGTACTGATCATGAGGGGTTATTGCCATACTCACCACGCTTAGCAGGCGGGTTGGCGAGAGAACTACTGGATGTTAATATCTTGCGGAGGTATAGGGATACCTCGGAAAGATATTAACATCCTGCCTATCTCCTGCCATATCCTGATAAGTCTTATCATACAGAGACAAAACCCAAACCTGAGACAAATATTTGTCCCCCGAAAAGACCAACTGAACCATTGAGGTCGTCAAGTTGTACTTGTCAAGTGTCATCGTGATCCATGGTTTCGTCATTTGCCGGGAAAATCTCATCTATTAAACTTCCGTACCCCAACGGCGATAGCAAGACCCTGTAACTTCCTTCGTATCTCGTCTATTTAGTCTACAGAGGTCTTTGATAGACTACCTTAAAATAGGGCGAAATTGTACCTACTCTGCTGGCACCTACATCCCGTAAATAAATAACTTGAGTAACAAAATTTCGTGTATCTCAGCCGGCTGTAACTTAATCTCTATGTTTTGTTAATCAGTATTTGCCTATCAGTTATTTTAATTAAACATATCTTCAAGTTAAATTAAACTGACCAGGGGCCCACAGGTGAATGACCCACCTAAGCCAAGAACCGCGGAGTTACTGAAGTCTACAATAGTATTTTTTTTTAGGTTTATACTACTAAATGACAAGCTGAAAACCCACCTGATGTTAAGCGGTAACCTATACCTATAACAACTGTAATACCGCGGTGATCACGTTCACTAAGTACGTGACAAACGCTGCATTGCATTGCGCCCGTCACCCTGAGACATAGAGTAGTTAGGTTCATGTGCCCGTAATTTCCCCGGCACCAACTTCAAACCGGAACACAGCAATGCAGACATTACTGCTAGGCGGCAGAAATAGGTATGGTGGTAGTGCTTTCCCGAAAGAACTCTTCACAATAAGTTCTACTACTTCTATCACAAGTCAACCATAAGTCTTACTAATCTATTATCACCATCTCATTCCAGTGCCTCCAACATCAGGGCCAGTACTGTTGGCAGACAAGGATCGCTACCAGCCTGGCGAGGTTCTGCTAGCAAACTGCACTTCTTCACCGGCGAAGCCAGCCGCCAACCTCACAATCTACATCAATGAGGAACCGGTATGTATCTGTCTCACTCTTATAGCAGGGCAGCGGATAAGTTAGTTCTTTTGGTTGACAAGGAACATGTATCTGTCTCAACTTTGTTAACAAGGAACGCAAAAAACCAGCAAAGCAAGCTCAACAATTACATCATCGAGTACCTAGTTATTAGTAAGAAATATTAAGCAAAATGGGCAGACGACATAGATAAAATCATGGGCGAGCGATGGATTGGACTGGCACAGGATCGCTTCGGATTGCACAAACTAAAAGAGGCCTAATACCATTGGGCCTATACCTACCATAGCTGGGTGAAGTCGGGTTTGTACATTATGATGATAATATAAAAAAACTTTTAAGATAAGATTTTTTTAAATAAAATATAATAAGGGCCGAGTACGGCATACAATGTGGGACGAACAAAGACATTTTAATGGCGTGGGCCGAACATGAGGGACGAATGTGGCATAAATCATAATGACATGTCCTGACACCAAAAACTGTATTGTCTTTAAATATGTTAACAATATTGCCGACGCATGCACTGATTTTGTCAATAAACCAAATTATTATTGTTACCACTTACTGTGCAATATGATTGCACACCAAAATAACACACACCACGTCCGGCGTACTTTGTGTTTAAAGGTACCTACCTACACTGATTCCAAAGCTCACTCATTTCGTGTGTAAACAAAACGGAGCGGTTGCATTGCGGGTTTCTGTTTCATAATATCAAACCTAAAACGTCCACTACTGTGTAATTGCCATACTCACCGAGCTTGGCAGGTGGGTTGGCGAGCGCAGTACGGGATGTTGATACACAGAAAGAAGCTGCTGCCCATCATGAGGTATACCTTAGCATCCTTACTGCATCCATGGGTATGAGAGGGCGGCAGAATTCTACTGCCGGCACCCCACAGCGAGCAGAAGGCGCATGCCCACGAGTAAAACAAACTATTTCTCCATTACAGCTCCAATCATCAGAGACGACCTTCCACCCGTCGGACAGCGGTCTCCTCTGGACCACCGTGAAGTCTTCGGTCGAGGTGACCAGCGAGCTGTTCCACAGTGGACGGATGAGGGTCGCGTGCCGGGCCACCGTCTTCAACGTGTACAATAGTTCAGCGAAACTGGACTTCTTCACGCCTGATACAGATCCTAGGCCGGAGAGAAGTGAGTAAGGTTAAAAATATGGCTCATGATCAGCACTTACTTGGAAGATGAGGGCCTATGTTCAGCAGTGGACGTCTTTTCGCTGAGATCATCATCATTTCAGCCATAAAACGTCCACTGATGAACACAGGCCTCCCTCATGGATCTCCATGAGGGGTAGTTGCCATTCTGACCACGCTTGGCAGGCGGGTTGGTGAGCGCAGTATAGGATGTTGATACACGGATAGACGCTGCTGCCCATCTTCCTGAGGTATCCCTTAGCAGGCTCTTACTGCATCCATGGGCATGAGAGGAGGGGTATCATTCTACTGCCGGCACCCCACGGCGGGATGATTCGCTGAGATGATGATGATGAAACCACACTTATGAACGTACATTACAAGGATATTAAAAACCTTATCAAAAATTATTCATTAGCGGTTATAGCACTTGCGGCTTTAAAAAGCGTCAAGGATCGATTTGACAGACGTGGGTCCCTACCGGAATCATATATTTTCAATAAGGTTTTTCATTTGCTTTGAAATATCTATCCTTGAGAGCCCGGAAAACATTGAAGAGGGAATAGTTCACATAATACTACAGATTACAGAACCTAAATGATACGGACATACGTCGAACACGGTTTCCGGGAGCGTACCATTAAATCAGATTATTTTTAACCGACTTTAAAAAAAGAGGAGGTTCTTAAGTCATCTGTGTTTTTTATCTTGGTTTCTTCAGAACTAGAGTTTGTTTATGAACTGATTTGGAAAATTCTATCTTAATCTCGAATCATCATTTCAGCCATAAAACGTCCACTAATGAACAAAGGCCTCCCTCATGGGTCTCCATGAGGGGTAGTTGCCATACTTACCACGCTTGGCAGGCGGGTTAGCGAGCGCAGTATGGGATGTTGATATATGGTTCTTATTTTCAAATTAACTTATAAGTAATAATTTAATTATAAGGATCGTCATAACATCATATTTTATATTGCCTATGACACAAAGTAAGGCCTTTGAATTTACAATATTATAGAGGATTTATACAGCGTCAGCAACTGGTTATCATGCTGCAGTACCTGGGACATTGTTAGTTGGATTAGGCTTGCCCAGCAATACCATCCTCGCAGCTTAGTCAGCTATTGGTCAGAGGAAAGAACAGGTCGATACGTCCGAAGCTAACTAAGACGCAGGTTTCCCCACGATGTTTCCTTCAGCGTTAAGTGTGCACAATTATTTTCAAGGAAGAAAAATTCATTGGTGTACGGCTGGTATCGAACCCACGCCCTTCGGATTAAAAGTCGGGGGTACCACTCGGCCAACACGGTTACGATACGACACAACCACTAACAAATTGTCTCGTCTCTTTCCAGTAACTCTCAACCGCGCTGAGTCTACGAGCTTCCAAAGTTGGATTGTTTACGTCCTGATTGGCCTGCAGACTACTTTCACGTTCTGAAGACACTGTTCATTTAAGCAATCACTATGTATAAATAACTCATATAGTAACTACTGCCCGAGGTTTTCCACGCGTTGCAACTGAAAGAAAATATAAATCAATTACTTGCTGATGTTTGCATTAGACACGTTGAAGGTGGACCCAGTCGAAGGAATGTTGTCCACGTTCACTGCTGGATAAGGGGTCACACATGAATCTCTGGATTGGACTGGATTGGATTGGTGCCATAGTCGCTTGGCAGGTGGATTGTAGAGCGCAGTACGGGATGTTGATACAAGGTAGCATGTATATCAGTTTTCTACAGATTGTACTACGGAGAGTGCTCGCAGGAACTACATGACTTAATTCCACCATCACCCTTTTTCCATAGAAACTATAGACACTGCACACTATCATCCTTATTTGGTTGAAATCCCAAAGCTGAGAACTAAACGCTTCCAATCGTCTTTTATAATGCGCACTACTCTCGACTGGAACAAACTACCATCGTCTGTGTTTCCAACCTCTTATGACCCGATTACGTTTAAAAAAAGAGTTAATAGGCATTTTCTAGGGAAGCTCGCTCCATCATCGATCTCATTCTTGCGATAGCAAGGATGAAATCAAGAGCTAACCTAACTAACATAAAAAAAGGAAAGACGCTGATCCCCATCTTCCGGATGTATCTCTTGGCAGATTCCTAATGCTTCCATGGAAAAGGGAGGAAGAGCAACATTTTACCGCCAGCACCCCCCCCCCACCCCCCCCCCCCCCCCCCCCGGTCTTTTCGTACTCAGCTACTGTTATTCCATGCAGTACAGGACGCTGCAGTGCCTTAGACATTTTAAAGATGGATAAGAATGAATTGCCAAGCACCTTATACCATGCACCTCTACCTGCTGTGGGGTGCCGGCAGTAGAATGTAGAATTGTTCATCTTGATTTTATTGTTTGTGTGTCATGTGTGACAATAAATGTATTTACTTACTAATCAATTTTAACTAAATCACTCACAGTATTTCAAACAAACCGTTAAATCATCGTCAATTTGTCCACAAACAAGTGGTCATAATTTAAGGATCTTCTCCACCCCTTGTCACACAATGTCACACTTCGTCGACCCGTTTCTCCTTAACGTGTGACTTCTTAATATGGATGACCCTGTGACATTTATAAGGTAACCAAAAACCTAAGGTCTATTTATAATAAATGTCAGTATATAATAACTTTTTGCAGCCTTACTTTTTGTGTAACACTCATAACACTCGTAATAATTCATTATTTTATTAAATCGAACCACTTATTGATTTATATAATGCATACCTAATTACATAATATACATTTTGAACACGAAGCACACTGGCACACTTTGATTCGAATAAAACACTAATGGTGTCGATTCTGTTCAAAATTTTTTCCACCTTTTTGACGAAAAATAATTATAATCTATATGGCGATTTTAAATTAAGAGCTGTCAGCATAAAATTGGGTCTAGTGGTTCTGTTTTAAATTTAGAACGGCGCTAACCGAAGTCCGTTTGACGTCAATTTAATTAGATTTGGTAGGTTAGTGCAACAACAGATTCGCCACCAATATCACGAAAACTAAAACACCATTTTGAAAGCAAATTCTAATTTTAATATGTACCTTATGTATAAAGTCCTATACCTAGTTAAATATTATACATCATAAGTAACCTAAGAAAACGACTTAGTTATTGTAATAATTAAAAAAAATATTTTAGAAAAACAGCGGGATTGTATATTAAAACATTCATATAATAATTGTGATATCTATTATGTGAAATGCATTTTGTAAAATACATCGAATTTTAGTATAAAATTAGAAGAATTAAGCAAGTAATTAACAGAATAAAACCCTTATTCATCATTCTGATTGTCGAGTCTAATAAAATGTTATCTACCTAAAATATTGTTAAAATAGTTCTACTTGATAATAATTATTATGCCCGTTTTAATATTGTTAAAGCTGTACATAAAATAAGCACCGAAAGTATGGAATTGTTTTTTGAAGAATCAAGATGCACATTCATTTTACTGAATATAGAGCTTAACTAACTATAATCATTGTTGTTTAATTTTTTGTCTATTCACGAAAAAGCATGCTATATTATAATATATAACAGGAATAACCGACTAGCTTGCTTTGGTTTGACAAACATTACACGCCATCTGTCCACATCTTATAAAACTAAGTAGTCTGATTTCAAGTCGAGTTTCGTAAATTAAATGTTAGATGTCGCTGTATTTAATTTTTAGCGTTGGTCGTATTCAGCGAGTTTAATGATTCAATTTTATAAATTAGTTTTTTTACAACATTAACTACCTCTATTGTCTACAGCAGAGGTCTCCAAACTACGGCCCGCGGGCCAAATCCGGCCCGCCACTGCCATCAATCCGGCCCGTTACGTGTCACAATACAGAATAAATAGTAATTGAAATGCAATAAAAGCCTATGTTTGCTTAGGTGGACAGAAAAGTTAAAATTGTTATGGTCCTTGCAACATACCGAAAAAAATATTATGGCCCCAAGGCTTCAAAGATTGGAGACCTCTGGTCTACAGAAAGACATTTTGTTTTAATAACTGTTATTGTTTTTTAAGAGATATGGCAATGTTTTAAAAAGCACTAGATTTTTTTTCGTATCTTGTAAATAAATAAAGAAATACGATTGATATTGTATTGTTTCTTTTAGTTGGTTTTAATTTAACAAAAGACAAAATATTTAAAACTCTTATTTCTATTAAAGCTTTTAACAAAAGCTATAATTTTATATTTTACGACAGATGCTTCTTTTGATTAGATGACTGTGTAATTATGTACTAGCCGCACTCCGCTGTTTCATCCGCGTAATTGCCGTTCCCGTGGGATATGGGGATAAAATATAACCTATGTTACTCAGGGATACTCTAATATAAATAATTTTGAAAATCGGTCCAGTAATTTTGAGAAATTACTGGACCGATTTTAAAAATTATTTCACAATTAACTCATTTATTTGTTACAAACATACAAAATACAAAGCTTTCCGTTTTATAATATTGAGAGATTACGACATAATAATAATGTACCAATTATTATTTTATTATATTACTAGCTGTCCCGGCGAACTTTGTACCGCCCAGAATCAACTACCTACTACCACATCTTCTAACTATTACTCTACTTCTATCATACTTCTACTCCACTACTACTTAACTTCTACCCTACTACTACTCTACTACTACACAACAATTACTACTCAATTCATCATTTCAGCCATAAAACGTCCACTGATGAACACAGGCCTCCCTCATGGATCTCCATGAGGGGTAGTTGCCATACTCACCACGCTTGGCAGGCGGGTTGGTGAGCGCAGTATGGGATGTTGATACACGGATAGACGCTGCTGCCCATCTTCCGGAGGTATCCCTTAGCAGGCTCTTACTGCATCCACGGGCATGAGAGGAGGGGTATCATTCTACTGCCGGCAACCCACGGCGAATTCACTACCCTACTCAATTACTACCCTACTTATTTTTAAGCTACTACAACTCTACTACTACTCTACTTCTACCATACTTCTACTCTACTACTACTAAACTTCTACACTACTTCTACCCTACTTCTACTCTAATACTACTCTACGACGATTAACCTCTCAACGCAAACACTATTTGAAAAACCGTTTTTCTGTTGCGAAAGAAGCAGTAGTTGTGATTGACATTATGATATGACGTAACGTCAGTTTGAAGTTGTCATTCTCTTTTCTTTATTATCAGGTTTTATAACATCTGATTTTAATAAAAATAAATTATCATTTATTTTATTTTATACAAACATTGTCCTAAAAATAACAAACACAAAAAAGAAAGAATCATCCAATTTGGTGTTGTAGTTCGGAAGTTATGCGCGTACATACATTTCGGCGATTCATTTTTATTTATTAAAAATAAGGTTACCTCAGAGACTAGGTCGGGGATTAATTCATCATCATCATTTCAGCCATAAAACGTCCACTGATGAACACAGGCCTCCCTCATGGATCTCCATGAGGGGTAGTTGCCATACTCACCACGCTTGGCAGGCGGGTTGGTGAGCGCAGTATGTGATGTTGATACACGGATAGACGCTGCTGCCCATCTTCCGGAGGTATCCCTTAGCAGGCTCTTACTGCATCCATGGGCATGAGAGGAGGGGTATCATTCTACTGCCGGCACCCCAGCGCGGTTTTTTTAATTCTATAAATATGTCCCGGATCAGTATAACCTTAGAGTCTTCAAGGCCATAGTAAATAGGTTTTTTTTAGGACAAGCGTGATAAATCTCAGGCAACCTAATTTACTTGTCTCTAAGTTAGATGGTGGCCATACGCTTGCCGATTATTATTATTTTATTGTCCCACTGCTGGGCAAAGGCCTCCCCCAATCCCCTCCATACATCCCGATCCTGAGCTGCTTCCCTCCAGTCAACTATGTACTGATCGAGTTCGTCCCGCCATCTGCGCTTCGGTCTGCTTTAGCTTGCCTATAGTCAATAAAAAATAAAACCGGGCAAGAGCAAGTCGGACTCACGCACCGAGGGTTCCGTGCCACCAAACAATATAACATAATTACGATAAAGTCGGTTTATATTTGTTGGAGAACCTTGACAGCGCCATCTCTTGTCTGATAGCGGAACTTATGTAGATTTTTTACATTTTATATTATTTCGAGTTTGTCATAGTTTTTTTGTAATGTTTACATACACTCCTACTAGCAATAAAAGTTTCAGGGGTTTATTTCTGCAAACTTCGGAGATAAGGGGGAACGCAATTTTTTTCAACGTTTTTGTAAATAAGTCGAAAACTATACGGCTTAGGGAAAGAAAAACTAAAAACTTTTTATTAACGTGCATAATTAATACCTTTCATATGATACCTCACATGACCTAGTAGCTTCACAAAATTTTTTGAGACCCCCTTCCACCCCCCTTGTCTAAAAACTATGCAAAAAAGATAGTTCGCTATAATTTTCCTGTAATCTTTACATACACTTATATTTGCTATAACAGTTTCACGTATTTATTCTCTGCAAACTTGGGAGACAAGGGGGGGGAACGGTGCATTTTTGTACAATAACTCAAAAACGATACGGCTTAAAGAAAAACTAAAAACTGGGTTGGCGAGCGCAGTATGGGATGTTAATACATGAAAAGACACTGCTGCCCATCTTCCGGAAGTATCCCCTTAGAAAATTTTTACATTGGCAAGAGTGGAGGGGCAGCATTCTACTGCCAGCACCTACGTATGCCTCATAAAAAGCTGTGTGTCAAATGTTGCCTGGAGTGACGGCAGTAGAATGTTGATGGGAAGCAGCGTCTTTCCGTGTATCAACAACCTGTACTGCGTTAGCCAACCCCTGCCAAGCGTGGTGATAATGGTAACAATCCCTCATGATCAATATTGACCATGAGGGAGGCCTTTGTCCAGCAGTGGACGTCCTACGGCTGAGATGAAAATGTGCCTCATGGACCCACAGCATCATCTCAGCTTAGTCGGCTGAATCCAGAAGATAAAACAGGATACTTCTGGAGCTAACTAAGCCGTGGGTTTTATTTCCTTTTTTCCTGGTACAGGGTGTATGATTATATGTGTACTTAGCCGAAAGGGGATGATTCTGATCATCCCAAGGAACAACTTTTGTTCTACGACTTTTCAGAATTCAGTGATTTTCATTCTAAAAAGACCATGAATGTTTTAACTACAACAGCTGAATTTACGATAATAACAGCTTAAAAAAGCTGATTCTTGACTGGATTACCGTACAGCTACAAATAAAAATACCTTTAACCACAAAGAGGTTTTTTTATTAGGATGTACAAAAAATTCTAAATATTCCGGTTTTGACCTCAGGATCACTTTCAAATCACATCAACTAGTAACAAATTGTAAATAAAAATATAAAATATAACAAAAAAAAGGTTTCACGTTGTTTTTCCCTTCCAAAACTACTTGTTTTCACGGGCTAAAATCACTTTTGGGTTATTACACATTTAAACACTCTGTATAATATAACATTATCCTCACAATTCAGTATGCATCACAAAAACATAGAGAGCTCAGCTAAATCCACATCCGGTAAGCCTAGAAAAATGCAACAATTTAAACTGTGTCACGTCTAAATCCTCTCTAGCTCATTGCAAATACCTGCCACGGGACAGAACAGAAATAAAATACACAGCATAGACTAGGAGTATGAACGAGGCCGTTCAGTCTTTTTGGACAGGTGGACAATGTTAAACGTGACACTATTTTTGTTATGATAATTTATGTTATAATACAAACTGTAGACATAAATCCCAAAAGAGCATCAAGGTTTTCAAGGTCAAGTCATTTGACGGGTAAATCTTAAAACTAAAGTTGTTCCTTGGGGTGGTGAAAATTACACGTGTTAGTACACATAATATTATACTACATCCTGCATATAAGTTGAGTAAGATCTTTGCCGGTATTGTGACCTTTTGACTATGGATAAACCAGACTTGTGATAAGCATAATCGATCTAAATACAAACACAAAAATAAAATTGTTTTAGTTAAATGCCAGGACTTTTAACTTCCAACTAACCTTTTACGGCACAGGCTCCGCCTAGTATGAAGATTAATGTTAACCTATGCACCCTAGGTAAGTCTTTTGGTCAAATATTTTTTCTAATTTTCCATTTTCTAAACCGAGCATAGTATGACTGAATTCCTACACTATTTTCTAGTTTTTTTGTAAGTATGAAATCAAGAAACATTAGGGGAAACCTTTGCGCAGCAGTGGAACAACATAGGTTAAATAAAAGAAAATAAAGGCCTGTATTGGCACACGTCATACTCGTATATATTAATAAACTGATTGTGCTGCGTTTTATGTTTCTCTCTACTTTGAACTGTGAAGAATCTTGCGCTCGCCCACATTTCTACTCCGAGCATCAACTATTCCCGGGAAAATCCCGGCTCGGGAACTTCTCAATCACAGAACGGGATTCTTTTGCGAATACTCAGGCGAACGCGTACTCTATTATTAAAAATACTCTACGGCTTGCGTCGAGTTTTCATTGAGAAGTTTTATGGAGATGCACTGAATTATAGTGCGTCTATATTTTATTAGCCATGAGAGGTAGGCTTTTCTTGTAGCTCGAAACTATTTTTTTTAAATTTTTATTATTATTTAGCCTCCACTACAGGGCAGGCTCCCTTCCCTTCTTCCACTCTTCGCGATCTAACGTTGTTAAAATATATGAGTATATATAAATATTTCGCTTGGCTTATCGGGGGCACGGTAGGGCCAGACACTACCAACCATTTCTCGAAGCGCTTTGTCATTTTAAGGTTTTCGTCGTACAATAAAGAACCCTTATAATTTCGCTTTGTCTATCGTCGGCTTTACGAAGAGACTATTACACGGGCACATGAGATCTGATGAGATGAGATTTGTCTCAGGGTGACGGACGCAATGCAATAAAGCGTTGGTCACCTGCTTATTCCGGTGTGATGCACGACCGATAATAGTCGTATCACACTGTGCAGTACAATTATAATAATTCACGTCCACCTAGCTAAAGGCCATGGTCCACCGTTGCTATGGAGTCTAAACCACTCACGGTAAACGAGTTACTGGCGTTCGTTGCTTAAGCCACAATGGATGAGGTGAGCATCATTCAAATCTGCAAGTCTAACTTTTCTGAGGAGAATGTCAGCAGTCGAAAGGCTCTTTTGTTCCGGTCGCTTGGAAAGTCCGACCAAATGCCGTCACATCGAGGAGACGGAGGCAGGAATGAAACGGATCTCAACGAAATACCCAATTTTGTAGTGAAGGAGCTGCGTAAGCTTCGTGATGTTCGATCACGTGACCAGGCTGCTAAAGACTTCACTTCGTTGAAGGCAAGCTTGGCTGAGATCCTGTTGAAATTAAAGGTCTCGCAGAACACCATTAGTACTATACTGTAGTGGTACCTATCGTGAAAAATAATGTAGGTGATGTGTCAGATCTGGCTAACTACAGACCGATATCCCTAGCTACTGTCATAGCTAAGGTACTGAACAGATTGCTTGATAAACAATTGGATAAACATCTCCAACTTCACGACGCTCAATTTGGCTTTAGACCAGGTCTGTCAACTGAGACTGCTATCCTCTGCCTTAAGCAAACTGTTCAGTACTACGCCAGTCGCGGTACGCCGGTCTACGCCTGTTATCTCGACCTATCGAAAGCGTTCGACTTGGTAGATTACGGGAAGCTATGGCAGAAGCTGCAGTTGGAAACGAAGGTACCACAAGAAGTCATCTCATTGTTTAGGTTTTGGTACGGTAACCAGAGAAACAGGGTACGATGGGCGGGTGCATACTCAGACGTGTACGGGCTGGAGTGCGGGGTAAGGCAGGGGGGGTTGAGCTCGCCGCGTCTCTTCAGCTTGTACATGAATGAGCTCATTGGTGGACTCAGCAGTACTGGCGTCGGCTGTTCCGTAGATGGGGTGTGCATTAATAATAGCTACGCTGACGATATGGTGCTGCTGAGTCCATCGATCACTGCTATGCGTAAACTCTTGTGCATCTGCCAGTCTTACGCGGAAGCTCATGGGCTTATATACAACGCGAAGAAGAGCGAGTTCATGGTTTTCAAAGCTGGTAACAAAAGCTATACTCAAGTTCCTCAAGTAACTCTATGCGGCACGCGTCTGAACAAGGTTAGTTCGTTTAAGTATCTTGGCCACTGGGTAACTGACGATCTGTGTGACAATGAAGACATCGAGAGGGAGCGCAGGGCGCTGTCCATTCGCTGTAATATGCTGGCTCGCAGATTTGCGCGGTGTACACGACCAGTGAAGGTAAGTTTGTTAAAGGCATACTGCCAGACCTTCTACACGTGCAGCCTGTGGACTAGCTTCACGCAGCGGGCGTACGGCACACTGCGTGTTCAGTACAACAATGCGTTTAGGATATTGTTGGGATTGCCACGCTACTGTAGTGCGTCAGCCATGTTTGCTGAGGCACATACGGATGATTTTCCATCAATCATTCGAAAAAGATGTGCCTCGCTTTTAAGACGCGTGCGTGGCAGCCCTAACGGTATCCTGGACGTGTTGTCCGAGCGGTGGGACTCGCCGTTACTAAAAAGGTGGACGTGGCTGCATGCTAGCGGTCCATCATATATATAATTAAATTAATTTAAATAAGTTTCTATTAATTTTTGTGTGTGTGATATTTTAAGTACCTATGGATTATTATCTGAAATAAATGAGTATTATTATTATTAGCCAGCTGAAGTCTGAAGTAGCATTATTACCTAGCGCTGCTGCAGTGGACAAGTCTCCCGATATTTCAAAGGACAACATTCGCCGTGTAGGACAATTAAACGCATCGGCGACATCGTTCGAGTCAGCGTTATTGGATGCCTCGCCAATTGCAGCTGACACCGACACCATCAGTACACCGTGCCCTCCCCGTCCGTCCCCCGCCACTCCGCTCGCGGGACCGTCACGTGCGCCTACGCGCGCACTTGCGGTACCCCTACTGCCGCCAAAAGCTGCCCCCCGCTGCCCCCACGCCGCTGGCAATGACAGCAATCTAAAAAGGGGACAAAGAAACAGCGATGCGAACCTGTTCGCTGCACTGAAACCGTACCGGCTGTTCGCCACAGAAAGCCATGTGATGCTGAAGGATCCAGCGGAAGGTTGTGCGTAGAAAGAAGCCTTGCAGCCGAAACAAGTGAAGCGCCGCGCCAACCGGACCAAGCTACTAATTGTGCCCGGCCGTGCCTACGACGCTGCTGTACGTGACCATACTATGACACGAAGGTAGAGGAGATCGTGAAATACGTGAAGATGAAGACTAACTACTTGGTGCGGGTCGAGCTTGGACACGCACCACAAAAGAATTGAATCTTTTGTGGTGCGTGTTCCAATAGATATCCTTTCGACCTCCACCAAGGGTACTTGTACTGGCGTTTCCGCGGACGACTACCGGTCTCCACACATACCTTGTGTCATACGTCACAGACATTACGTGTTAGTAGATAAGTTTATTTTATATTTTATATGTAGTTCACCATGGTTGCCATGGAGCGCGCCATGCTCGGCATCACACTCATAGACCGGGTCCCCAACGTCAAAATTCGCGAGCGGACTAAGGTTCAGGATGTCGGCGAGCGAATAATGGGGCTCAAATGGAGTTGGGCAGGACACTTGGCCAGACGAAATGACGACAGGTGGACGAAAACGCTGACTGAATGGTGGCCAAGAGAAGGGCACAGAAAAAGGGGTCGTCCACCATCCCGATGGGTTGACGATGTTCGGAAGACCGTGGGTTGCACCTGGCTAAAAATAGCTTATGACAGAGGCGAATGGCAAAATCAAAGGGAGGCCTATGCCCAGCAGTGGGTCGATAAAGGCTGATGATGATGATGATGTAGTTCACATCTTTTACTTGACTAATGTTGCCAGAAATATTAATTGTATTATTTATTATTATGTTATTTATTAGTAAACGTGATCACCGCGGTATTGCAGTTGTAAAACGTAGAGATGTTGATACACAAAAAAACGCTGCTGCCCATCTTCCGGAAGTATCCTTTAGCATGCTCTTACTGCATCCACGGGCATGCGAGAAGAGGCC
Source organism: Pasiphila rectangulata (assembly GCA_963082625.1). Taxonomy (NCBI): domain Eukaryota; kingdom Metazoa; phylum Arthropoda; class Insecta; order Lepidoptera; family Geometridae; genus Pasiphila; species Pasiphila rectangulata. The sequence goes on along the minus strand of OY720244.1, from coordinate 2,969,381 downwards.
ATATTCTATGCCGGCACCCCATGGCAAAATCTGAATAGTAAGGAAAAGGTCACCATTCAGCTTGTGGTGCGGCAGTGAAAGTCGTACAACACAGCTGGAAAAAAGTTATTAAGGCGGTTCTCCCAAACGCGTCCTGCCGCGGTGCGCAGTGCAACAGACTCTCGATGCTCTGTTCCGACGCGTTGTCTGTGTGTTGTCCTAGGCGTGTTTTTACGTTTTGCATGTTTTCAATTTGATATACTTGCACACAATGTTAAAATTTAAGGCCCCGGGCTACGAAACGGAGCGCGGTGCAGTGTTACGTTTAAATATAGCTTTGATCACAGAATTCCAGCCAAAATAGTGCGACCAGATACTACATCTTGCCATCAACCTTTGCACGCTCATCATTCAAAGTACCAACTTATGTTAATCACGAACTCTCGCAAGTCGCGCGGGCACAATTAACAATGCAAATGTCTCAGTGCGAAGCTGTTCAGAATTTCATGCTACGTATACATACATATGGAAATTAGACATTCGTAAAAAGCAAGACTGGCTTTTGCACTTGACGTTTCGTGGTTCAAGTCTTATTCAACATCATCTCATCTCAGCCGTAGAACGCCTAAACTATCTTGGAGATCCATGAAGGAGGCTTATGTCCAGCAGTGAAAATGGACAGCAGTTCTACAAAGACGATAATTGCCAAATAAAACTGAATCAAAATATGTGTACTAGCCCAAAGGGTGTGATTCTGAGCACCCAAAAGAACAACTTTAGTTTAACGACTTTTCAGGATTTGGAGATTTTAATTCAAGAAATGACTACGAAAGTTTAAACTTTAACAGCTGCTACAATATTGACAACCTAAACGCCAGCTGATTTGTGACAGGGTCATTGATATACGCAAAGATGCCGTAGAGGTACAAGTTAAAATACCTTAAAACACAGAGGTATTTTTTTTCAAATGTTGTAAAAAAATTCAAAATACTCTTGAAACACTTAGGATCATAAACACACCACATTGTTAAATATAAATAATAACAAAATCAAATAAAAGAATAAAAAAATACTACAAAATCCCGAAAAAAATTTAATTTTGCATATTCAAATTAAAAAATATAATATTTTTAAATAATCAAATTAAAAAATATAAAAGATCATGAATAAAATAATTTCACGATCTTTTCCAAAGGTCTCGTAATTATCGTTGATCGTATATGATTTTAATTTTAACTCGACACGTTCTCGAGATATAGGGGTCTCGACAGACCGACAGACAGACGTACAACAAAGTGATCCTATAAGGCTTCTGTTTTTTTCCTTTTGAGGTACGGAACCCTAAAAATTAAAACAACATACGAATTCCCGATTATTTTCCCCTCCAAACTAATTGTTTTCATGGGCTGAAACCCCCCTTTCAGGTTTGTTAAGTTAGGCCTTTGCATTTATTATAGATGATATATATAGCGTCAGCAACTGGTAATCATGTTGTACGGGACGCTGCAGTGCCTGGGACATTGTTAGATGGATTAGACTTGCCCAGCACCTTTACCATCCTCTCAGCTTAGTCAACTATTAGTCAGAGGTCATTTCGGGTTTGGACACTTATAATATGTGTATCCTGTATACCTTAAAGAGGACGTTTGCCTTATTTAGAAGCCAAAGTCAGAATACCCGTTTTATATATCTAAAAGTGGTAGCTTATCTCGTTAAGATTTGCGAAACTTCATTTACCGGCGACGGGAGTCATTTCTCGGGATTGAGGGAGTTAGGATTTTGTTGGATGTTAATTTATTCGCCTTCACTTCTTTCAACTCGTGTGTTCTTTCTTGCAAATTATACTCTTAACACTAAGATTACTCCGCAAAAATATTATTGTCTAAAACAGCTGTACTGCCCTACAGCATTGAACAGGCAGTAGAACGTTTTCCGCGTTCTCGTCGATGCAGTAAGAGCCTGCTATAGGATACCTCCGGAGATGGGCAGCAGCCTCTTTCTATGTATCAATTTGGCGAGTACGACAGGCGGGTTGGCGAGCACAGTATAGGGTGTTTAAGGACGGAAGACGCTGCTGCCCATCTTCCGGAGCCCTTAGCATATTATTACTGCATCCATAGGCAAGAGAGAGCGGCAACATCCAAGCATTCTAGTGCCAGCACCCCACGGCGGAACTTGAAACTATAATTGTGTTTTTTTGCTAACACGGCCATATGGATGTATGAGTCCAATAGGATCTGACTTAGCATCAGCACCAGCAAAAGAGCACATTATGGTTTTCAAGTTCCGCCGTGGTTTGCCGGCAGCAGAATGTCCTTTGCTTTCATGCCCGTGGATTCAGTAAGAGCCTGCTACGGAATACCTCCGGAAGATGAGCAGCGTCTTTCCATGTATCAACATCCCGTACTGCGTTCGCCAACCCGCCTGCCAAGGTGAGTATGGTAAATCGAGATCCATGAGGGAGGCCTGTGCTCAGTAGTGGGCGTTTTACGGCTGAAATTAATGAAATAAATCCTATTTCCACTGCAAATTTTAAAGTAATTTTAAAGTAATGCGCGGGCATACATTTCAGTAGTTTATTTTAATTTATATAAATATCAAGTAAACAACATTTTAGATAGTCTTTTCGTCTTTGAGGAACTTAGGTATGTTTAACTTTTAGTGGGCGTTTTTTAGATGAATTAATAATGATGATATTTTTTTGAAACTATCATGGTTGTTAACATTGTATGCAATATATACGGGATATTTACCATTCGGTTGCTCAAAGCGCCATCACCTTATCAAGAATTTCAGTGGGTCCCGTCATGGGTTCTGTAGCTTATAGCGGTCAAAAGCACTTCCGGCTTAAGGAAGCGTCAAGTATCGATTTGACGGACGTGGGTTCATATCCCACCGGAACCGTAAAAAAATTTGATAAGGTTATTCATTTCTTTGAAAATATTTACCATGATTTTAGTATTTTTTGAGACTTCCTGATATTTCGACGCAGATTTGTGAATCTGCGTCGAAATATCAGGAAGTCTAGTATATCCGTGATATACTATCCGTGATCCGTGACGTGTGCGTCATGATCACGGATATACTGAAGTCTATTGCAAGTGGATATAAATAAAAATTAAACATCGGGAAATAAATTTATATATCAGGAAACTCAATAAGACTCAAATCATGGTAAATATAAATTAATATTACATATAATGATGATGATAAAGATAAAGAAACGTTTATTTTGTCACATTTTTACAATCAAATAAAAAAAATCATCAATTCGGTTTTAAAACTATTGACAAAAATGGTCACTACTCAGCATGTCCTGTGGCAGAACGAGTCGTACGTACCACAGCGCTGGTGTTCCGTAGTAACCATGATAATTTTGTTGTTGCACATTCGTGCACGGCCGGTATCGAACCAACTGCGGATAGAAATAGTGCATACCACTCGGCCAGCACGTCCCACAGAACAATAACATAAATACAACAGGCGATGTTTTTCAATAAAACTTGCAATAAATCGTTTTTATTCGTAAAACGTTTATTACGTTACCGGCTGTTGAGCCATCAGATATGCATGTTGCATTCGCAGAGATGAAATTTGTTTTAACTTTTACTGTAGTGTTTTCAGTGTGTGTCTGCGGGAAGCAATATAACACATTGCCAGCGAAAGTTTCTGTGGTTACAGAATATGAACCTCGGGGTAAGACAATCATTATTTTATCTTTAAATGTGTATTCTACACCAGTTATCGTCTCGGGGCCCTCGGAGGCGGCCACGAACAGTGCTCATGTGAAAAGGCTCTAAATCGTCTACGAAACGTCAGAGAGATGATACGTAATATAACTTAAACTATCATATTATTGTTAACATTATAAGCAATATTTACGTGAAACCGATAGTAAGGCCAACATTCGCAGTCAGAGACGTCGCAGAGACGAGAAAGAGGGTAGATCGTTTTGTCTGCCAATGACTACTCGTAAAAGACTTCAGTTTATCCGTGATCATGATGTGTAAAACTGCGTCGAAATATCGGAAAACTCAAAAAGACTCAAATCATGGTTAATATCCCTTAAATCTCACACAAGTCTTTTGACTAACACGGAAAGTCATTATCGTTTCAGCCGTAGTACGTCCACTGCTAGACATAGGCCTCCCAGGAGACCAAGCCCGGAAATATTAAGATGTTGTTGACACAAAAATTATGGTACCTAAACCGTTAAGTTTTTGCGTTGATGCAAGTATATTAGACTAAATTTATTGTTGTTTAATATTGGAATCAATTCATTAATCGCACATCCTAACTAAAATTGCATAAAATAGACTAAAATGTTATATTATTCGGTGATAGTGTTCTAAAATTGCACTTATTTATAAATATAGATAGATAGGTGATAGATAAATTCTTTATTTGCTGCTTCAGCACACACATACAATTTTCACAAAAATGTTAATACACATTTTCTTACAATGGAATAAAGCAATTTGAAAACGATTAAAATACAAACAATTAGAAAGCAAAACCCAAATAAACAAATGTTAAAAACAATAATCTATATATATAAAATTCAAAGTCCTGACTGACTGACTGACTGACTGACTGAGATATAAACGCACAGCCTAAACCGCTGATCGCACAGACTTGAAATTTGGAGGGTATGTTTGTCTTGGTATGTAGGCGCTCACTAAGAAAGGAATTTTGAAAAATCGTACGCCAAGGGGTTCAAAATTGGGTTCAAAGTTCAGAGTAAAATATGACATATCTACGTGACCGTTCACGATAGACATTTGAAAATTCGTATGTAGATTTCTGCAATGAAATAAGCAATGGCGTGTTTAATTTTTTTTTTAATTTTCAAAATTAAAGGATAGGGGGTCCATTGTTTATGGAAAAAACCTTTAAAGAGCTACATCTTTTGAACTGTAACAGGTAGCAGGTTGAAATTTACAGAGAAAATAACATATTCAAAAAATTAAAACAAAAGGGGGGTCTTTATACAAGAAGTGTTTTATAAACTGTTATTTGAGCTCTGTCGTACAAACGTTAAAGCCTTCCTATTTCAAACTTGGTGTGAAAATAGTACTTACTTTAAAGATATACCAACCATGAATTATAAAAACCGGCCAAGTACTAAACATGTTAAGTGTACAAGTAAAAAACGTGTTTGTTTCTGTTTAAAATATAAACTTTATATATACTTAGGTACACTACCTAACTATTCTTTATTAAACTGATTGAGCTTATACCTATTATAGTAATTTATGCACTAACATCTACATAAACTTTAATTTAAACATAAAAAAGTAAAATATCCAGCGCCGCGGTGCGGTCACGGCAGACGGGAGTATAAATAGAACCGGCTAAGTCCACGCGCGCTCATGCACTAGACACCCTAGGTGCTTGGTTCAGAAAGTGGCGCATTGAGGTGAACCCGACGAAAAGTGCAGCAGTGCACTTTACTTAGAGTCCCCTCTTGCCCCAGCCTCTCCTCCTCTACGATCAACCCATCCCTTGGGTAAGGTCAGTTCGCTACCTAGGAGTTATCCTAGATAGATGTATCACCTTCTATCCCCACATAAGGTCTGTCACTAATCGCCCCTAAAGTTCCCTGATCCACTCCCGTCATCTAAAGTTTTAGAGATTCGTAATAAAAAACCTACCGCTACCGCAGCATCTGCCGAAGCACCGTTTTCAGCTCGCATTACGTTAATTTTGCAAGATGAGTGATACAAATTTCCTGCTACCGCAGCTTTTGCCAAAGAACCTTATTCAGCTTCCATCAACAAAAGTTCGCGAGATGGGTCATAAAAAAAATCCAGCTACCGCAGCGTCTGCCAAAGCACCGTTTTCAGTTCCCATTAGGTAAAATTTGCAAGATGAGTCATAAAAATTTTCAGCTACCGCAGCTTCTGCCAAAGTACCTTTTTATACGACTTATCGGCGAGACAAGCCGATGGCCCATCTTATGTAAAGCGGTAACCTCTATTACAACTGCAATACCGCAGTGAGCATGGTCACGAAGCCTGTGACTAGGTGACCAATGCTGCATTGTATTGCTCCTGTCACCCTGAGATAGAGTTCTAAGGTCTCATGTGCCTGTAATTTTACTGGCTCCCTTACCCTTTAAAACGGAACAAAGTAATGCAGACATTACTGCTTGGTTGTAGAAATTACGAAGTACGATTGTAGTATTTCCCCGGATGAACTCTTCACAAAAAGTTCTACAACTACAACTATTTGGCTTCCATCAACAAAAGTTCGCGAGATGGGTCATAAAAAAATTCCAGCTACCGCAGCGTCTGCCAAAGCACCGTTTTCAGTTCCCATTAGGTAAAATTTGCAAGATGAGTCATAAAATTTTCCAGCTACCGCAGCTTCTACCAAAGTACCTTTTTATACGAATTATAGGCGAGCCAAGCCGATGGCCCATCTTATGTAAAGCGGTAACCTCTATTACAACTGCAATACCGCGGTGATCATGGTCACGAAGCCTGTGACTAGGTGACCAATGCTGCATTGTATTGCTCCTGTCACCCTGAGATAGAGTTCTAAGGTCTCATGTGCCTGTAATTTTACTGGCCCCCTTACCCCTTAAAACGGAACAAAGTAATGCAGACATTACTGCTTGGTTGTAGAAATTACGAAGTACGATTGTAGTATTTCCCCGGATGAACTCTTCACAAAAAGTTCTACAACTACAACTATTTGGCTTCCATCAACAAAAAGTCACGAGATGGGTCATAAAAAAATTCCAGCTACCGCAGCGTCTGCTAAAGCACCGTTTTCAGTTCCCATTAGGTAAAATTTGCAAGATGAGTCATAAAAATTTCCAGCTACCGCAGCTTCTGCCAAAGTACCTTATTTAGCTTCCGGCTAGAAAAGTTTGTAATCTATATATATAAAATTCAAAGTCCTGACTGACTGACTGACTGACTGACTGAGATATCAACGCACAGCCTAAACCGCTGATCGCACAGACTTGAAATTTGGAGGGTATGTTTGTCTTGGTATGTAGGCGCTCACTAAGAAAGGAATTTTGAAAAATCGTACGCCAAGGGGTTCAAAATTGGGTTCAAAGTTCAGAGTAAAATATGACATATCTACGTGACCGTTCACGATAGACATTTGAAAATTCGTATGTAGATTTCTGCAATGAAATAAGCAATGGCGTGTTTAGGTTTTTTTTTAATTTTCAAAATTAAAGGCTAGGGGGTCCATTGTTTATGGAAAAAACCTTTAAAGAGCTACATCTTTTGAACTGTAACAGGTAGCAGGTTGAAATTTACAGAGAAAATAAAATATTAAAAAAATTAAAACAAAAGGGGGGTCTTTATACAAGAAGTGTTTTATAAACTGTTATTTGAGCTCTGTCGTACAAACGTTAAAGCCTTCCTATTTCAAACTTGGTGTGAAAATAGTACTTACTTTAAAGATATACCAACCATGAATTATAAAAACCGGCCAAGTACTAAACATGTTAAGTGTACAAGTAAAAAACGTGTTTGTTTCTGTTTAAAATATAAACTTTATATATACTTAGGTACACTACCTAACTATTCTTTATTAAACTGATTGAGCTTATACCTATTATAGTAATTTATGCACTAACATCTAAATAAACTTTAATTTAAACATAAAAAAGTAAAATATCCAGCGCCGCGGTGCGGTCACGGCAGACGGGAGTATAAATAGAACCGGCTAAGTCCACGCGCGCTCATGCACTAGACACCCTAGGTGCTTGGTTGAGAAAGTGGCGCATTGAGGTGAACCCGACGAAAAGTGCAGCAGTGAACTTTACTTAGAGTCCCCTCTTGCCCCAGCCTCTCCTCCTCTACGATCAACCCATCCCTTGGGTAAGGTCAGCTCGCTACCTAGGAGTTATCCTAGATAGATGTATCACCTTCTATCCCCACATAAGGTCTGTCACTAATCGCCCCTAAAGTTCCCTGATCCACTCCCGTCATCTAAAGTTTTAGAGATTCGTAATAAAAAACCTACCGCTACCGCAGCATCTGCCGAAGCACCGTTTTCAGCTCGCATTACGTTAATTTTGCAAGATGAGTGATACAAATTTCCTGCTACCGCAGCTTTTGCCAAAGAACCTTATTCAGCTTCCATCAACAAAAGTTCGCGAGATGGGTCATAAAAAAAATCCAGCTACCGCAGCGTCTGCCAAAGCACCGTTTTCAGTTCCCATTAGGTAAAATTTGCAAGATGAGTCATAAAAATTTTCAGCTACCGCAGCTTCTGCCAAAGTACCTTTTTATACGACTTATCGGCGAGACAAGCCGATGGCCCATCTTATGTAAAGCGGTAACCTCTATTACAACTGCAATACCGCAGTGATCATGGTCACGAAGCCTGTGACTAGGTGACCAATGCTGCATTGTATTGCTCCTGTCACCCTGAGATAGAGTTCTAAGGTCTCATGTGCCTGTAATTTTACTGGCTCCCTTACCCTTTAAAACGGAACAAAGTAATGCAGACATTACTGCTTGGTTGTAGAAATTACGAAGTACGATTGTAGTATTTCCCCGGATGAACTCTTCACAAAAAGTTCTACAACTACAACTATTTGGCTTCCATCAACAAAAAGTCACGAGATGGGTCATAAAAAAATTCCAGCTACCGCAGCGTCTGCTAAAGCACCGTTTTCAGTTCCTATTAGGTAAAATTTGCAAGATGAGTCATAAAAATTTCCAGCTACCGCAGCTTCTGCCAAAGTACCTTATTTAGCTTCCGGCTAGAAAAGTTTGTAATCTATACATATAAAATTCAAAGTCCTGACTGACTGACTGACTGACTGACTAACTGACTGAGATATCAACGCACAGCCTAAACCGCTGATCGCACAGACTTGAAATTTGGAGGTTATGTTTGTCTTGGTATGTAGGCGCTTACTAAGAAAGGAATTTTGAAAATTCGCACTTCAAAGGGTTCAAAATTGGGTTCAAAGTTCAGAGTAAAATATGACATATCTACGTGACCGTTCACGATAGACATTTGAAAATTCGTATGTAGATTTCTGCAATGAAATAAGCAGTGGCATGTTTAAGTTTTTTTTGAATTTTCAAAATTAAAGGGTAGGGTGTCCATTGTTTATGGAAAAAAAACCTTTAAAGAGCTACATCTTTTGAACTGTAACCGGTAGCAGGTTGAAATTTACAGAGAAAATAAAATATTAAAAAAATTAAAACAAAAGTGGGTCTTTATACAAGAAGCGTTTTATAAACTGTTATTTTAGCTCTGTCGTACAAACGGTTAGGCCTTCCTATTTCAAACTTGGTGTGAAAATAGTACTTACTTTAAAGATATACCAACCATGAATTATAAAAACTGGCCAAGTACCAAACATGTTAATTGTACAAGTAAAAAACGTATTTATTTCTGTTTAAAATATAAACTTTATATATACTTAGGTACACTACCTAACCATTCTTTATTAAACTGATTGAGCTTATACCTATTATAGTAATTTAAGCACTAACATCTACATAAACTTTAATTTAAACATAAAAAAGTAAAATATCCAGCGCCGCGGTGCGGTCGCGGCAGCCGGGAGTATAAATAGAACCGGCTAAGTCCACGCGCGCTCATGCACTAGACACCCTAGGTGCTTGGTTCAGAAAGTGGCGCATAGAGGTGAACCCGACGAAAAGTGCAGCAGTGCACTTTACTTGGAGTCCCCTCTTGCTCCAGCCTCTCCTCCTCTTCGATAAATCCATCCCTTTGGTTAGGTCAGCTCGCTACCTAGGAGTTATCCTAGATAGATGTATAACCTTATGACAGACCTTATGTGGGGATAGAAGGTGATAACCTTCTATCCCCACATAAGGTCTGTCACTAATCGCGCCAAGTTCGTGCTTAGCCGGTTAAACAGCCTCCTTAACTCGAAGAGTAAAATGTTCTTTAGAAATAAAGTGACACTTTACAAAACAGTTGTACGGCCAATAATGACATATTCCTCTGTCGTCTTTGGCCAGTCCCGTCATTTTAGATGCCTTCAGGTAATCCAAAATATTTTCTTGCGCAGGGCCACGGGCTGCCCATGGTACATGCGCAATGAAGACCTCCACCGAGATCTCAAACTCGAGTCCATCGAACACTTTATTAAAACTGCTTCAAAGCGTTTTTATGAAGTGGCGGCGGAACACCCCAATCCGTTAATCTCCGGATTACTAATGTTAGATTATTCTAATGTTAAGTTAATACAGACTCTTCTATAGTGACCAGACACATATTATAGATTTCATCTACTTAGTACCTTAACCACTTTGCATATGAGTCCCAAAAAAAATGCTGATTTACATCCTTTAAAAACGCGGGCGAAGCCGCGGGCAGCAGCTAGTACAATTATAAACCTTTGCCCAAAAAATAAGACAAAAATACTGAATGTGTGTGTTGCAGTAAGGCAAAAAGGTAGCAACTCAGCTTATGTTTACTCATAGAGCAAACACTGATTGTCAGTACTACCAACTGCAGTGACCAGAAAACGAGCAACCAACAAGCAATAAATGTGTATACTGAAATTAGTTTTGATATTCTAAGGAGCAGTGTATCATAATAATATCAGATCTCTTAATATATATAATTAGGTTTAGGAAGTGCAACAACAGAATCGACACAGAATAAGATGTATAGATAAATAGATAGAAAACACTTTATTGTACATCACATAAAGAGAACACAAACAATTTAGAAATAAGGTTAAAACAACACAGGAGTACAAAGAGCGGCCTTATCGCTACGAGCGATCTCTTCCAGGCAACCTTGGGATGGACTAGACATGAAGGACGCTATATCGTGGTGTAAAATTAGGAGCTTAAAGAAATCAAACTAACATAAAGAAATAGTCATAGAATAGGTACATACGTATTTTCCCGAAAATATAATATATACGATAAACATACATAAATTAAAAATAAATTAAATACAATATAATTAGAGTAATAGTAAGGTAAATATTAAATATTTTATCTTTCTTTCTACGCACCTTAGCTGTTTTGTAAAATATTTTAAATAATTTATTCATCATCAACTCTTTGTAACCCACTGCTGGGCTGGGCATAGACCTCTATGCTTTTGCCATTCGGCTCTATGGTTGACTATTCTCGACACGGTCCTTTGCAATTCTTCAACCCATCGGAACTCCAGACGGTATTTGAATCTATTCTTCTATACTATACCTATACGTCTTTACTAATATTATAAAGAGGAATTGTATTTGCATGTTTGTAACGAATAATTTCAAAAACTAAAAGACCGATTTTAAACATTTTTTTACCATTAGAAAGCTACATTATCCCACGGGAACAGAAACTACGCGGGCAACACTGCGGCTTGCGGCTAGTATTAACTACACTATGTAGTACAGTATACACAAATATGGCAACCCCCTCATGATCCTCATGGATCCATCCTCATGGATCTCGAAAATACTATGTCCAGCAGTGGACGTGGAGTCCAGCGGGTTAAACGATTTATTTTTTCAGTGATCAGCAAGACCTGTCTTCTGAAACCCGACGAAGGACCATGTCGGGCAAATTTAAAAATGTACTTCTACGACCCAGCCGCAAAGAAGTGTAAAAAGTTCACATGGGGTGGCTGTATGGGCAATGGAAACCGGTTCGACACGAAGACACAATGCTTGGCCAGCTGCTTGAGCCAACCTAATCCAAAGGGTGAGTGGATACAGGACTGGTAGAAAAAGTGGACACTCATGGTAGGGCTAGTCCACCGGCTTAAAGTCACTCAGCGAGTTATGCGGTGCTCAGAAGTCTCTCTGAAGAATAAAACCAAATGTAAAAATAAAACCGCGCAAAAGCGAGTCGGCGCACCGAGGGTTCCGTGTCTTCATACAATATAATAAAGGCGGTTTATATTTATTGAAAAATCTTGACAGCACCATCAAGAGATGCTTAAATTAATGAGTATACTCAACAAAAAAATTAAGTCTCTTAACTTTCACATGTCCTAGAAATGGCTTAATATAAAAATAATTATAGTACCTATATTTTGTACTCTACTCTCTGGAACTTAATAATTTAATTTCATAAAATCCGCAACGATGATATTCGATAGAGGACTAAAATCGTCGAGATAACATAGGATTAGCAAGCTGACAGAGCAGTGGGCTGGCCATAATCTGTCAAAATCAGTCAAGAGACTGATAGCGGAACTTATGTAGATTTCTTACACTTCGATGGTTTCTAAAAAACTATGCAAATAAGAGGGTTGGTTATAATTTTCCTGTAATCTTTACATATACACTCCTAATCAAAATAAAAGTCTCAGGGGTTTATCAGCAAACTTCGGAGATAAGGGTGGGAACGCTATTTTTTTCAACGTTTTTGTAAATAAGTCGAAAACAATAGAGCTTAAAGCAAAACTAAAAACTGTTTATACATGGCCAAATTATATTTACCTTTCTTATGATACCCCACATGACCAAGTAACTTCACTAAAATTTAAAAACCCCGCCTTCCATCCCCTTTCTTTAAAAAACTCATATAAATATCATATATATTTAATTATTTTTAACGTACAGGTGTAAAACTGCACCTTAAGACGGAAGAGTATTCGATTATGTATTCTTTGGCCCCGCCGGCGGGGACGGTTATTATAGGTGAGCCTAACAGCTAATGTGGGACGGTTTGACGTCACCTCCGGGTTAGCGGCGGTGAGCTCGTCAACGGGCAAGCCGAGAACGTGTCTCGGTCGACGGAAGAAAGTTACATTTAGACTCCTCGACCAAACTTACTTTTGATTGGCTGCCGTATTGATTGACGCGTCCTGCGTTTCTTCGCGTCACTAGTCACGTGATATCATGACGTCACTTGCGGAATACTAACATAAACTTACTAAAATAAATAACAACTTTTGATTGGCCGCTATATTCATTGACGCGTCCTGCGTTTCTTCGCGTCACTAGTCAAGTGATATCATGACGTCACTTGCGGAAAACTACCCTAAACTTACTAAAATAAATAATCCGTATTATTTCTTGTCGTTGTAATGATTGGATTAGACTGTTATAAGACTAGCTTATAATTAAGTCAACGCATTGATAAAAAATATTTTTAACGTAATTGTTAAAATAACAATGGTAAAACGCAGACTGCGGGGGCCCTCCTACAAACATACTGGCGCGAAAAACTAGCATGAAATGAAAAAGTCGTAAGCGCCAAAATCGTAATTATTATATATGTACAATAAACCTAGAAGTAATTTTGTAAAAAATCATCCACCAATTTGAAACCGGTGTATGTTGATTTATAATGCGCCTATGACATAAATCGTGTAAACTAACTACCAATGTTAAGTAAAAAACAGGAACAATTCAAAACTTATTATATCGATTTCGAAGGTATTGTAATTGCTGAAAAATGTTGAAAAACTCGTAAACCTACATTGCCAATGCATAGTCTTAAAAAAACAAACAGAATAAGAAATTCATCCCTCCTTAAGATGCAAAAAATCGTGTCAGACTCGCGCACGAAGGGTTCCGTACCATCGGCAAAAAATCACGTTTGTATGGGATACAACAAACGTGATTTTTTTGCCGTTTGCCCCCCTTAAATATCTATTTTAATATGTTTTTAGTATTTGTTGTTATAACGGCAACATACATCAACTGTGAAAGCTGTCTAGCTATCACGGTTCATGAGATACAAGTGACAGACAGACAGACGGACAGACATACTGACAGCGGAGTCTTATTCAAAGGGTCCCGTTTTTACCCTTGGGTACGGAACCCTAAAAATAATGTGGATTTTGTTTAAATAAATAAAATAAATAAATAAAATAATGTTTTCCGCAGAAAAACCTCCAAGATATTGTTCCCTCAATTTCGATTATGGATACTGCTTCGGAGCTGCCAAAAGATATTACTACGACAAGCTGTGGAGAGTTTGCAAGGAGTCTGTCTACTCAGGCTGCGGGGGCAACAAGAACAACTTTTATAGTTTTGACCAGGTAAAGCATGTTTTGACTGCCGTGGGGTGTCGGCAGTAGAATGTTACCCCTCCTTTCATGCCCGTGGATGCAGTACGAGCCTGCTAAGGGATACCTCCCAAAGATGGGTAGCAACGTCTATCCGTGTATCAAAATCCCGTACTGCGCTCACCAACCCGCCTGCCAAGCGTGGTGAGTATGGCAACTACCCCTCATGAAGATCCATGAGGGAGGCCTGTGTTTAGTAGTGGACGTTATACGGCTGAAATGAATGAATGAATGAAAAGCATGTTTTTATTTATATACAACCAACCTAAGTTATAAGACCACCTAAGCGGTAAGCGGTAACCTCTGCCTATAACAACTGTAATACCGCGGTGATCATCCTGAGACAGAGTTGTAAGATCACAGTAACGGCCACGCCTCAGTCAGATGGGCGCGATGGACGAAGGGCAGTCGCCCTTTTAACTAGTAACTAGGGCAGGCGCCCTAGTACTAACTCGCACATCCACGCGTCCAAGCGTCACGCGTCACCTCTCGTCCGATCGGTTGTACACCCCGCAAAAGATGTTTTACAACAATAAACACATTTTTATTATTTCCTAAGTTAATGCCCTGCCTAAACGTAGTGTCTGCGATAGCAAATCAATTCAGCCACTTGCGCTATCGCTTTGCAACTGGAATTATTGCTTGATGTAGCATGAAGTGGAATTAAGTGATCAGGTCCGCTCCACTACTCACGTCAAGTGCGTTGGGGTGCTGGCAGTAGAATGTTGCCTCTCATCTTATAATAGCCATTATTTTATAAATTTATGAAAATTTGTAATTGGCAGAATATTGCACATCCCCTGAGGGTAAATTACATTAAAACAATTACAAATGTGACATCTTTAAACATGCAATTACGCAATAAATATACTTTAACTTTAACCTCTCTTGCCCGTAGATCCAGTAAGAATCTGCCAAGGAATACCTCCGTAAGATGTGCAGCACCGTTTTCCGTGTATCGACATCTCATACTGCATTCGCAAACCCGCTTGTCAAGCGTGAGTAGCGCAACAACCCCTTATGATCAGTACTTGCAGATGAGGGAGGCCTATGTCCAGCAGTGGAATTCCTACGGTTGAGATGTTATTATTGTTATTTATCAGTATTTGCCGTGGGGTGCCGGCAGTAGAATGATACCCCTCCTCTCATGCCCATGGATGCAGTAAGAGCCTGCTAAGGGATACCTCCGGAAGATGGGCAGCAGCGTCTATCCGTGTATCAACATCCCATACTGCGCTCACCAACCCGCCTGCCAAGCGTGGTGAGTATGGCAACTACCCCTCATGGAGATCCTTGAGGGAGGCCTGTGTTCATCAGTGGACGTTTTATGGCTGAAATGATGATTAGGATGATAATACGCCATTACCATTCTTCTATTAAAATCATCTTCTTCCAAAGGTTGCCTGGAAGAAATCGCTATGAGCGATAAGACTGACCATTGGTTATGTCTGTTGTTCTGTAGTTGAAGTTAATTTTTGAGTGTAATAATAACATTATGTCCGACCCTCTTGTAGACGACGCCAAAATAATTTATAAATCAAATGCTCTCAAATAAATAAAGATTAACAAATTAAAAGTAAAAAGAACTTTTTAACAAACAAGCTTTTATTTAAACGTACTAAAAATTATAAAATAAACATTTGCCATTAAAGTTTAATGTCAACATAAAACATCTTTACAAAACGTATGTGATAAAAAAGCTTGTCGCTGGGTTAACCTGTGTACCTGATCTAAATGATTTTTTTTTTCAAACAATGTAAATACGAGTACCTGCTTAAATTTGTAAAGTTCACAACGACAATATTAATGCGTTTTTTTTATTTACAGTGCCAAGAAATTTGTCTCTTCGGTCACCCTCCATTTACAACTAAAATGGTTACTATAAAAACAGAAGTACCTGTAACCGAGACTCCTTAAAGGCTAGCAGCATCAGAGATTCATACAAAAGTGAAACATAATCAAGCTCATATTAATTAGCGGGAATGTTCACGTACTTGTTATTGTTGGTGGAGGAACCTTCTGTTTTGACCCTTATGAAGACACCCCGTCCACAACGCGAGCACCTTCACGACCTCCCCCCCTCCCCTGTCTGTCTCATCCGAAGACACGCGAGAGCGCCTTGGCCCGCAGTACAAGACGGGACGCGGAGGTGGTGGGTCGCGAGCCGTGTTCACCCTGACGAAGGCCCGTGATAAGGGGTCAAAATAGTTGGTGCCTCCACCAACAATAAGAAGTACGTGAACATTCCCGCTTATTAATATGAATGCAATAGATCACGAAAGTTACTGTAGTAAAATAATTAAATTCCTCTAAGACAACTATCTAAAATGTTGTTTACTTAATATCTGTATAAATTAAAATGAACTACTGAAATGTACGTACGCGTATTACATTATAATCACTGCGTTTTATGGTGTTTATTTTATTTATTTAGCCGTAAATAGCCCACTACTGAGCACAGGCCTCCCTGATGTATCTCCATGAGGTGTTGTTGCATACTCAGCACGCTTGGCAGACGGATTAGCGAGCGCAATACGGGATATTGATACACGGAAAGACTCTGCTGCCCATCTTGCAAACGCGCCTACCAAGCGTGGCAAATATGGCAACAGCCCCCTCATGTTCTTGGAGATCCATGAGGGAGGAGGCATATGTCCAGCAGTGTGGACTTTACTGTCACACGGCTGTGATGATGAGGTGTTGGCCGAGTGGTATGTAATGAATGTATGTACGACACCGTGCCTTTTTCATTCTTGTCGATTTTATCCATCCTAAGGTTGCCTGGAAGAGATCGCTTATAGTGATAAGGCCGCCCATTGTACTTCTACTTTTAGTTTTGTAAGTTTCTTTCTATGTTCATTTTGTGTTGTACAATAAATAGTTATCTATCTATGTATCTATGTGCTACGTGCAGCAATGGAATTTAATTTTAAAAAAATATTTGCACATTTAACACGTGCATCAATAAAGGAAAACATCTTGAAGAAGCCCGCGGCTAAGTAATCTCCAGTCGCATTGACTTGTTTTCCTCTTACTCATAGCCGACAGGGTATGGTGCTGGGCAATCCTAATCCATCTTACAATGACCAGGCAATGCAGCATCTCGTTCAGCATGAATACTAGTTTCTGAAGCTAAAAAGTATCTTAGGTGTGAAAGCGCTTACTTAATGCGGTGTATAAACCATATTTAAAGATGAGAAAAACATTTAGCACCTCAGCAGTTTTGATCGACATTTATTTATACGTTGAAAATAGGTTACCAACGTCTTCAGTTCCTCCCAGCGGAACTTTCATCAGTGAATAGAGGTAGAATGTTACCTGGCACCTTTTCTCTCATGCGCTCGCGTTGTCGTCAACATTGAAATAAAAATTGTAACTCTAGTGTTTTAAAAGGTTCATTAAGAAATGTTTTTATACAATGTGGTGAAATAACAGATGTCAGTGTATGTCCGTGGTAAATGAAAAGTTTGTGGAAGGTTTGAATTGAAAACATATTTTAGACTTAAAAAAACGCCAAGGACACAGGCAGCGGTTAGTCACTAAATAAAAAATAACTGGTACAACAAACCTAGGTATATTTATCTACGTAAAATTATAAGAACTATCACCAACTTATCACGCTACATTCTTCACGCTACTCTGTTAGGTATTTAAAATATATAACAACCTTTATTTATTACCGATAGCCAAGCGTTTGGTCACCATCTAACTTGGAGACAAATAAATATGTCGCTTAAGATGGAGCAAGCTTATCTTAAAACAACCTATGCACTCAGGCCTTGAAGACTAAGGTTATACCTATCTGGGAAAAGATACGCCGGGTTCCACTCTTTACCAGTAAGTCTACCATGAGTTTTCACAATCTATACTCGCTAGCGACTGTAGTTAAAAACATATAATGAAAGCTTGTACAGCGCTTCTAGCGGATAGTTTTGTACTAAAATACGCAGTAAACTATATTACAGCGGCTGTAGTTTGGGCTTCATTTGCTTAGAATTAGGTACCATGAGTTACAAATTTGACAGATGTCATAGTAACGTACTAAAATACTGTAGTAGGAACTAGTAGGCTACTGTTATAATATTAAATTTATCACGTAGAAATTATACGTGATAATATGTATCTTTTACATCAGTGTTGCTTGCTACGACAAAACGGGTAATCTAATAAATATGGGTGATAGTTTTGCGTGCGTTAGTCCGGTAAAGGAAGGGGTTCGTACCAAGCGACACTCACCCGCTTTTATTTATCATTGGTAAAGAGTGGAACTCGCTGCTGGCGTCTGTTTTCCCAGATGAGAATAACCTTGGAGTCTTCAAGGCAGAGTGCATAGGTTCTTTTAAGACAAGCGTGCTCCATCTAGGCACAGCTTTATTTATCTCCAAGTTAGATGATGACCACCCGCTTGCCTATTGTCCATGAAAGAAAGGCGGGGACAACAATTAAGGGATAAGATTTTGTTTAAAGTCCTCCGTTAACAGTCTATAGATCACAGAGCCCTCTTAATGATTTCGTTTAAGCTATCGGCTACCCATTCTGACCTGTAACAGATACAAAGAGGCAATTAAAGACAAGTGAAGGAAAGTGTTATGTTCTTTTATTCTACTTATTATTTTACTACTTCTATTTTAAGACTTTTATGTGGTGATGCTCTGGGGTCATCATTCCAGCCGTAAAAAGTCCACTACTGAACAGGCCTCCCTCATGGATCTCCATGAGGGGTAGTTGCCATACTCACCACGCTTGGCAGGCGGGTTGGCGAGCGCAGTACGGGATGTTAATACACGAAAAAACGCTGCTGCCCATCTTCCGGAGGTATCCCTTAGCAGGCTCTTACTGCATCCACGGGCATAAGAGGAGGGGTAACATTCTACTGCCGGCGCCCCACGGCTAAGATTAAGAGTTTAAGCGTGAATGATTCTTACCTTCCATTGCTACAACTCTTCATCAGGTTGAACACGTATTTGGGACAAGTGTCTGGCTGCAGTACGCGACCGCTGAACAGACTTCCCTGGCAGATGCAGTACATCAGCTCTGGTAGTGGTATGTTGGTTGGTAGTACCTTCTTTTCGTAGAGGATTGTTGAGTATAACTGAAACATGTTGAGCTGTCACGGGCCGCCTGGCAGATGTAAAATATTTTCACCAGAGTCGCCATAGTCCCCACAGTCACCACGGACGCTACAGTAGCCCCAGTTGCCATAGTCAGTCGCTACAGTCGTCACAGTAGCCCTAGACGCCACAGTTGCCCCAGTCGCCACATTCGCCCCAGTAAACATGATGGGCACGATGGACGAAGGGCGCCACGCCACTCCAACCGTCACGCGTCATCTCTCGTCCTCGCAAAATATGTTTTACATAAAAATAATATATAATTAAATGGTTTCCGATTTATACATTTAAATAAATAAATAATGCAGGACAAATCACACAGCATCATCTAGCCCCAAGCTAAGCAGAGCTTGTGTTATGGGTACTAGATGACTGATATACTTAATACAATATACTACATAGATAGATATTTTTATTATATATAGAAAATATTATACCTCTATATTATATATTTCGCTCTGATTTGCAGAAACCAGGTAGGTATTTGTAGTATTTACCAAATAATGTACTTGTCTCGTAATAAGATTGCAACGGGCCTGTATCTCGCAAACGACAATAACTTGCTGTTAGCAATTAAAAAAATGACGTTTGACAGCGATGATCGCGATATTTACACCTGTTGCAAACCGGTCGCGAGATACGTAATCAGCCTGCGTTAATTGAGGGTATCGCGTGTGGAGTCGCTAGAGGCGCCAGTGAAGCGTCACATAACTCTCCAAAACGTCATATGTCACAAAACGGTAGCGCTCATTGAACACATCGTTATCTTTACAGAGTCCATGATGTTTGTCTGAGATCCTGTAAGTCGACCATGAGTTTTCACAATCTATATTCGCTAGCGACGGTAGTTAAAAAAAAATTGCCATCACAGGACGCCTGGCAGATGTAAAATATTTTCACCGCAGTCGCCACAGTCGCTACAGTACCCTCAGTTGCCATAGTCACCACAATCGCCACAGTCACCCTAGTCGCCACAGTCGCCCTAGTCGCCACAGTCAACAAGATAGGCACGATGGTTGAAAGGGCAGTCGCCCTGGTACTAACTCGCACATCTCCAAGTGTCACGCGTCATCTCTCGTCTGATCGGTTACACCTCCCGCAAAAGATATTTTTTACATCAAAAATGTATGAAAACTTGTACAGCGCCTCTAGCGGATAGTTTGGTACTAAAATATGCAGTAAACTACAGCGACTGAACTTTGGGCTTCATTTGCTTAGAATTTGGCACCATGAGTTACAAATCTGACAGATGTCATAGTAATAAGCTATTACTACTGTACTAACGGCTGGCGATCTTACAAGGACATGGTAGACCTACATTATGAAAACAATATGACGAGCTCTGTGGCGCAGCGGGCGAAGGTCCGCCTGCGACGCAAGAGTTTGCGGGTTCGATTCCCGCCTCGGGACAAATGTCTGTACGTTCTGCAGATATTTGTTCAGGGTGTTCTGGATGTTTTTCTATATATAATAAAAATATCTATCCATGTAGTATAATGTATTAAGTATATCAGTCATCTAGTACCCATAACACAAGCTCTGCTTAGCTTGGGGCTAGATGATGCTGTGTGATTTGTCCAGCATTATTTATTTATTATTTATTTATTTAATATCCCTGGGTTTACCTTGAAAGCAGCAGTCACAGATGCAATAGACAGTCCTAGGCTAGGACTAAAGAGAAACGAGAGACCGGCGAGGTAGCCGGCTGGGAGCGCATACGTCGCTGAGTCGAATCCCTTCTTACGGCATAAGTAACATACTACAGCCTGAAAGAGAGCATTTAAGAATCACTTTTCAAGGTCTGTAAGAGAAAAAAAAACTTACAAACTTGTAAATTACTTATAAACTAAAAACTACACTTAACCTAATACCATTTTCATAAGTATACAATGACTACCACTACTCTACTACAGCTACTACTACTATTTAGCTAGAACTATCGCTCTATCAGGCTTTATTGACTAACGATTAAAATTGACACTTCTTTATTTATTTGAATATTTGCCAAAAGGTTTAAAATAGCCTCACCCCGTGTCTATGACAACTAATAACGGAACGTAACTTCGTTCGCACCGGGCACCTCTTGTTGAGTACACAATTTGACCGACGACGAAAGCTCCCATTACATCACCTCGATTACATCAATATTTTAATTGTGAACTTGTTGGTTATTAGGGCAACCCATACCCTCACCGTGGCCGTGGGGCGCCGGCAGTAGAACGTTGCCCCTCCTCTCATGCCCGTGGATGCAGTAAGAGCCTGCTAAGGGATACCTCCGGAAGATGGGCAGCAGCGTCTATCCGTGTATCAACATCCCATACTGCGCTCACCAACCCGCCTGCCAAGCGTGGTGAGAATGGCAATGGAGATCCATGAGGGAGGCCTGTGTTCATTAGTGGACATTTTATGGCTGAAATGATGATGATGATGATATCCTCACCACCCCCTTTGCATCTAGTTACGTCTTAATTAATACTAAGCAATTTTTTTTAACGTAAGAATTGACGATAAGTAACAAATTACCCAAAAGCCAAAATGTTAGCTAAAACTAAGTCGTACTCTATAGATACCAATATAGCTTCCGAAGAACAGTCCCAGTTTGAAGTGTTTGCCTCTGATGGATGCGATGGCTCTCATTGGTGACTTGATCTGAGGAAGTATCAGCCTGGCTAGGGAGATTCCGAGACCCACGCCAAAGTATGATGCGTAACCCTGAAAAAAATAGAATAACTTTGAGAGTGGGAATCTCCTGGAGTCGTTTAATTCCGTCACTTTATAAAATGGCACCTATAACAATGGTGATGGACAAGCCTTATCCATTTTTTTATTCTCAGCAAGCCTTTTCATTTGATACCTATGTTATAGGAGTACATTAAAAATAACTAGTCCGCCATCTTGGGTGTTCCGCCATGTTGGATTCAGAGTAACGTCACATAGCTGACCATGCATTGTCATCCAAAGAAATCATGTATACAAAATTTCAGCTGAATTGATTGAAGGTATCTGCTTCAAAATTGAGTTTCAAGATTCCGCAAACAAACATAGTTACATACATACATACATACAGAGATACATAAAGTATACTGTTGACTCAAAGTACTCAAAAAAATCACGAAATCAAACACAAACATATCTGAATTTGATAGCTTGTCTGCATACTTCGAAAATAAATAAAAACGGAGATGCCTAATATGACCACCTCCAAGGCTTAGTTGGTTCATAGCAAGCCTGCTATTAACCAAATAAGCCAACCCACAGACTCCTGAGGCAGGAGTCCGTCGGTGGGATTGTCACCGCAGGACAAACATTAGTAGCTTGGTGCATTCATTATTAACAATAATAATGAGAAGATGGCTAGTTCATGTATTTTTACTCTACAATACTATGTTCATGCTAAGTAACTATCACATCTCACAATTTGTCATCAAAAATAACGTAATTAATTAAAAATAATAATTTTAACCTGAGAATGGCCAATCTATTTTAGTCAAGTACCTATTTAATAATATAGTATACTGCTTTTTTATTTATTGTATTATTCATTTGGGTCCCATAACACAAGATAAGCTTAATTTAAGCTACAAAAGCTGTGTGATATGTTCAAAATTTTAATTTATTTTTAAGTTAAACATAAACTCACAATTAGAAACATGACGTTGCGTACAAACTTCAATTATCTATTGATTAGTGCCGATTGCCTAGTGCACCATTTAACCTAGACCTGTGCTCCATTAACAATGATAAACGGAGTTAATTTTAGACTCGCGTAGGCAAACAGAGTATAGAGCAATATACCAGTTAGTAAGTAAAGCAAATTGGCCTTACACATTTATTAAATAATATCCGTAGCCTAACAAGTTTACAAGATAAAAACAATTCAGCAAACCCCGACACTTTGTTAATAACTGTCGACAGAGCACAACGAGTGATACTTAAAGTATCAATGTTCCGCCATTTTATATTTCCTACCAACTTTTTATACAAATCGTGTTGTGTCGGTTCGACAGTTATTCATAATGCATAACACACAGTGCTAAAACAACACACAGCTCTTCCCTACATCACCGAGCTTACTAACTTACGACGGGATAATGTTTGCCCTAAATTATCAGGTAAAAAACATACCTTTTCTTATAGATTTTATAGTTTCCTCAGACCATTTTTGTACAATTGAACAAATGCGTTAGCCAACATCTTTTCTCTTAATTTTAGTAAGTAATAGTAAACTGATGTTAAAAGCTATCTCCAAAGTATTTCATAATGAAGATATAGAAAAGTTATTAGCTATAATAAAGTGGTAACCTTTATTTTTACAAACTTGCCTGAATAATGTAAACATTGTTATAGGAATGAGCTTAAATGCACCATCAGCTTTATTTTTCACTGTTGTTTTTATTATGTATCTTTAGGATAACTTATCTCATCTGCGGAATTAAAGTGTGATTAAATTGATTTGCTTGTGACCTAGTTTTTGCCTGAAACATTTGATTATTCATTTCTTTCAACCCCCATATCTTGTAAACTTCTTAACCAATTTTGATAAAACTTTAAGAACCACCGCCAGATAACCAGCTTCTAAATAAAAATGAAAATCGGTCTACTCGTTTAAGAGCTACGATGCCACAGACAGATACACAGATAGACATACAGACACACACACATAGCGGTCAAACTTATAACAACCCTTTTTTGTCGGGGGTTAATAAAAAGCCGTATCCGCCGTGGGGTGCCGGCAGTAGAAAGATACCCCTCCTCTCCTACCCGTGGATGCAGTAAGAGCCTGCTAAGGGACACCTGCGGAAGATGGGCAGCAGCGTCTATCCGTGTATCAACATCCCATACTGCGCTCACCAACCCGCCTGCCAAGCGTAGTGAGAATGGCAACTACCCCTCATGGAGATCCATGAGGGAGGCCTGTGTTCACCAGTGAACGTTTTATGGCTGAAATGATGATGATGATTTAACACGTGCTTTAACGGTGAGGGAAAACATCGTGAGGAAACCCGCAGCTCAGTCAGCTTCAGATGTATTAACCTGTTCTTTGCTCTGACTAAGCTGAGAGGATGGTTCAGGTGCTGGGCAACCCTAATCCATCTAACAATGTTCGAGGCACTACAGCGTTCAGCATATATATTAGTTGCTGACGCTGTATAAATCAACTATAATGGATGGCCTTACTTTTTTCTCGAACTTTTTCATACCCTGTTAACCCATTTACTGCTATGAAAGATACTAATTGTGTTTAATGTATAGCGGTTGAAAAACATTAGCATAAGGAAGAGTCAAGTATCGATTTTACTAACGCGGGTTTGAACTCCGCCGAAATCGAAAAATATGGATAAGGTTTTCATTTCCTATGCCCAACATAGGGATGATCCAGGCTGAGAGTAACATAACAGTAATAAAACAAGCATTGGTACGGGGGTACCAGAAAAGGGGCGAAGGTTTTCGAAAAATGCCATTTTTGACCTTTGGTAAACTTTTGAGGTTACAAAAATTCCGGTCCTGACCGTATCAGTCATCAGTATCCTTCCCTTATTAAGACAGTTAACAAAAAAGGTTTCATGTAAAACGGTCAACGCGTTCTGTTGTAATCGTGTCATGCACAGATAGACAGACAGACAGACAGCGCTATGCAAAATAGGGGGCTTTTCGCCCCCTAATAAGTAAATAATGCTGGACGTTACTCACAACACCATCTAGTACAAAACTAAGCAAAGCTTGTACTATGGAAACTACATGATTGATAGAATACATAAATATGATATTTTTTTGTAATTATATTCTTCGCATTAATGGAAAACATACATAGGAAAGTACTAAAACCCGGGACAAATATCTGCAAACCAACCACAAACATTTGTCCCGTGACGGGAATCGATCCCGTATAAGTCGGCTATTAGACCAACTGAGCCACGGAAGCAGTAAAATAATTATATCTGTATTTCTATGTTAGTCGTAGATAGGTTACCTGGTAGATCTACCATGAGTTTTCACAATCTATACTCGCTAGCGACTGTAGTTAAAAATGGCTTAGTGCGAGTTGGACTCGCGTTTGAAGGGAATATTAATTTTATTCTGTTTATTAGTTTTGTTTTGTTTGTTAGCGGCAACAGATACACCTAAGTCATCTGTCCAAATTTCAACTGTCTAGCTATCACGGTTCATGAGATACAGCCTGGTGACAGATAGACAGACGGACAGCGATGGTAATAGAGTCCCGTTTTTACCCTTTGGGTACGCAACCCTAAAAATTTATAAAAACTTGTACAGCGCCTCTAGACTGATTTAGTACTAAAATACCCAGTAAATACTATAACAAATGTAATACTATACTACAGCTACTGTAGTTTGGGCTCAATTTACTTAGAATTTGGTACCATGAGTTACAAATCTGACATATGTATAGTAACGTAATATTATTACTGTAGTTACTGCAGGCGATCTAACAGTGACAACTTATGGTAGACTTACTGTACGCAACTTGGTACTAACGAGTTCCTTTGAACTCGTGCATACATTTCCTAATTGATCTAATTAAACTGTTGTATGTTGATTTGACCCTTGATTGCGAGGAAAGTAATAATTAAACATTAGTAAACGCGCACATGACGTGAAGTATAAGCAGTGGAATGTTGCCCCTCCTCTCTTGCTCGTGAACGCAGAAATACGGTACGAAACTTTATTGTCATACAAATTAGAAACAAGTCTATAAAATTCTGAATTTGAAGTTACCCCCGACACGTTACATAATCTCGTTTTGCAATCTACACATCATGCCCTTTCATATTATGATACCAAACCCGGGTATATTTGGAAACATTAAACTATTCATTCCCTTTTTCACCCCCCATATCTTGTAAACTTCTTGACTGATTTTGAGAAAACCTGCTTACAAATAAAAAAACTGCATGCAAATCGGTCTACCCGTTTAAGAGCTACAGTATAGACAGACACCTGTCTATGTGTCTGTCTGTAGCACCAAACACAAAGCGGTCAAAGTTATAACACCCCTCTTTTTTATCGGGGTTAAACAATCACTTAAAATGAGAACTATCGGCTAGTTTCTACTACTAGTTAAACTAAATTTGCGTGACGATCGTGCTACACTAAAGGTAAAAATAGGTAAGTAATGGGTCTAAATTAGCAGAAATGCTAAAGGAAACCTCCAGAAGATTAGCAGCAGCGTCTTTCCATGTGCTGATATCCCGTACTGCGCTCGCCAACCCGCCTGCCAAGCGTGGTGAGTGTGGCAACAACCTCCTCACGATCAGTACTTAGAGATTCATGAGGAAGGCCTATGTCCAGCAGTGGATATCCTACGACTGAGATGATGGTGATTGGATGTTTGGAATTGAAGGTTAGGTGTTAAGTTTTTAAATTTTAAAAATGTTATAGATATATTCTTTCCGATCAAATCAGGCTTTTTCGTCTTTTTATTCCATCTTTAAGGGACCAATTTCTACTGCCGCTACACTACGGCACCTCTATATCTATATTAATCTATATCTATATTAATAAAAAGGAAATATTTGTATTTAGTATGTTGTATTTTGTATTTTTGTAATGAGTAAACTCAAAAACTACTTAACACATTTTCAAAATACTTTCACCATTAGAATTCTACATTATCCCTGAGTTACATAGGCTATATTTAATCTACGTATGTCCACGGGAACGGGAACTACGCGAGTGAAACTGCGGATTGCAGCTAGTGTAATTATAACATTATTTGTATATTTACCTTAGCTATATATTTTTGGCAACTGCCGTCGTGTGGACATACATTATCGGAGTCGTTAAATTTCCTTCGCACCTTCTCTGGTGTGTAAAGCCTGAAAATGAATATGACATTAATATACCACTGTATTATGATATCTGGATACAGCTTTTAAATACATTATCGATCCCTTCTAAAAAAATCGTTCGCTCATTTCCCTCTAATCTAATCAGCCTGTAGGATCCTACTGCTGGGCAAAGGTCTCCCTTCCCTCTCTCCATACGGTCCAAGGCGTAAAAAAATATATTTGAAGCAAAATAATTAAATTATCTGCTTTCATCATCATTCATCATTTCAGCCGTAGGACGTCCACTGCTGGACAAAGGCCTCCCTCATTGATCTCCAAGTACTGCGGTTGGAAGCCGTCTGCATCCACCGCCGACCAGCAGTTCTCACCAAGTCGTCTGCCCATCTTGTAGGTGGACGTCCTACGCTGCGCTTGCCGATCCGTGGCCTCCATTCGAGAACTTTGCTGCCCCATCGGCCATCTGTTCTGCGCGCTATATGGCCTGCCCATTGCCACTTCAACGTGCTAATCCGTTTGGCTATGTCGGTGACCCGAGTTCTTCTACGTATCTCCTCATTTCTGATTCGATCCCGTAGAGAAACCCCGAGCATAGCCCTCTCCATAGCTCGTTGAGCGACTCTGAGCTTGTTCATAAGGCCAATAGTGAAGGACCACGTCTCGGTTCCATATGTCATCACTGGTAACACACACTGGTTGTAGACTTTCGTCTTAAGGCACTGAGGTATGTTGGACGAAAAGACGTTGCGAAGTTTCCCAAACGCTGCCCATCCGAGTTGGATTCGACGATTGACCTCTTTCTCGAAGTTGGACCTACCTAATTGGACTGTTTGTCCTAGGTATACGTACGCGTCGACAACTTCAAGAGCCGAGTTCTCAACCATAACTGGGGCAGGCACGACATGGACATTTGACATGATTTTCGTCTTGTCCATGTTCATTTTAAGGCCTACCCGCTGGGAGACTCGATTGAGGCCTTCGAGCATCGTGCTGAGCTCTTCCATCGACTTTGCCATGACCACAATATCGTCGGCAAATCGAAGGTGAGTGATGTATTCGCCGTTAATATTGATGCCCAGCCCTTTCCATTCCAGGAGCTTGAAGGCATCTTCCAAAGCGGTCGTAAACAGTTTCGGAGAGATTACGTCTCCCTGTCTTACGCCTCTTTTTAAGGGAATCGCCTTCGAGC
Organism: Pasiphila rectangulata; assembly: GCA_963082625.1. Taxonomy (NCBI): domain Eukaryota; kingdom Metazoa; phylum Arthropoda; class Insecta; order Lepidoptera; family Geometridae; genus Pasiphila; species Pasiphila rectangulata. Next base: position 2,941,302 of record OY720244.1, on the reverse strand, counting down.
TCTGTTCTTGTACTCGGACTGACATAGTGGCGTTTGTATACAAACACTTCAACACTTCGATGTACCGATAGTCAATTCGGCATCGTTGGAGAGACTCAAGCACCGCCCATGTTTCGATCGAATCGAAGGCTTTCTCATAGTCCACAAACGCAAGACATAGCGGCAAGTTATACTCTTCGGTCTTCTGTATGACTTGCCGCAGCGTATGTATGTGGTCTATGGTACTGTAGCCTTTTCGGAACCCGGCTTGTTCGGGAGGCTGGAAGTCATCAAACCTGCGTTCGAGACGGTTCGCGATGACCCTTGAAAACAGCTTATAAACATGGCTCAACAGCGAGATGGGTCTGTAATTCTTAAGTAAGGTTTTGTCACCTTTCTTGAAAAACAGAACCACCACGCCCTTGTTCCATGCTTTCGGCGTCGTACCTTCAAGCAAGGCGGAATTAAATAGCTTCTGAAGGACTTTAAGTACCGGTGATCCACCCGCTTTCAGAAGCTCTGAAGTGATTCCGTCCTCACCCGGCGCCTTGTCGTTCTTAAGCTGTTTCAAGGCCATCCTGATCTCGTACAGGCTGATGTCCGGGATATCCTCGGTATAATGTCGGGTCAGTTTAGCTCTTGGGTCGTTGGCCGCACTGCAAACAGGTTTAGTGACCGAATCGTAGAGCCGTCCATAGAACCTTTCGACTTCCCTTAACACTTCTGCTTTACTTGACGTTATGCTGCCATCTTCCCTCTTCAGCTTCGTCATCTGGCTCTGCCCAATAGAACTATCTCTCGCGAACACTTTGGAGCCTTTATTCCGCTCTATCGTATCTTTAATACTGGCTGTATTAAAGGTACGAATATCGTGCCGCAAGGATTTCCAAATTTGTCTATTGAGCTGCCTGTGTGACTGAGCATCATCGGGAGACTGCAGTCGCAAAGAACGTCGTTCAGCCATGAGGTTTAGGGTGTCATCAGAAAGTTTCTGAGGTCTATTAGTACGGGGGGTCTTAAAGAACTGGGACCCCACCGTATGGACGGTTTCTACGAACCTGTTATTGATCTCGTCCACCGATGCATCTACTCCTAGACAGTCAAAGCGATTTGCGAGTTCGAGTTGAAAGCTCTCGAGGTTTTGGATATGTGCGCGAGTGGGTCGGAGCGTAGATTTCATCAAACGGGACCTTTCAAGTTTAACGTTCATATTCAATGTGCCCCTTACAATTCGGTGATCACTGCCGGTTTTCACCCTGTGAATCACAGAGACATCATTGAATATTCGTTTCTTGTTGGTCAGGATGAAATCAATCTCATTTCTCGTAGAACCATTGGGACTCATCCAGGTCCATTTCCTGTGAGGCGGCTTCTGGAAGAAAGAATTCATCATAAAGAGTCCTTCTTTCTCCAGAAAATCGGCCAGCCTCTGTCCCCTGGGGTTCCGTTGCCCATACCCAAATTGCCCCACTCTCAACTCATCATCGCTTCTCATGCCTAGCTTTGCATTGAAGTCCCCCATTACAACAGTGAAGTGAGTGTTGTTCGTATGTATGGCTCTACTGATGTCCTCATACATAGACTCTACTTCTTCATCTGGGTGTGACGAGGTCGGCGCATATACCTGAACGACCTTCAGCAAATATCGCTTAGATATTCTGAGTGTTAGGTACGCGACCCTGCTCGACACACTGTCGATGGTGACAATGTTGTTAATGAGTGACTTGTGAACGAGAAACCCGACACCACCTTGGGACTGTTGGTCGCCCTCCCGGTAGTATAGTAGGTTACCGGACTTAAGGGATATCGTGTCCTCGCCCTCTCTACGGACTTCTGATAGCCCCAAAATGTCCCAGTGTAATCTACTAATTTCTTCTTCCAGCTCAACAATCTTATCGTCTGTCCTCAAAGTGCGGATGTTGTGTGTTACCAGGGCCAGTGGTCGTCGTAGGGGTTGGTAGCCGATCGTCTCCCGGGGATTCTTAGCACCCCTAGCCCCGCCGTTACCGTGACTGCTACCGTAGCCAGGATTAGCGGGGCCGCCGGGGACTCGGGGCCTGGTTTTTTGTTGTGTTGTCATGAGGGGGTTGATGCCATACTCGCCACGCTTGGCAGGCGGGTTGGCGAGCGCAGTATAGGGTAGTGAAAAAAAAAAAAACACGGAAAGATGCTGCTGCCCATCTTCCGGAGGTATCCCTTAGCAGATTCTTACTGCATCCATGGGTAAGAGAGGAGAGGCAACATTCTACTGCCGGCGCCCCACGGCATGCTTTATCTGCTTTATTAACTTCAAATGTGTCTGGTTTTTTTTGTAAATTAACTATTCTATGTAGCTTTTTGCTCTATTGACTTTGACTTTGAATTTGAGATAAATAAAGGAGGCTTAAACATTATTAAGAAAGAAATCTCTTTGTAGGGTTCCAAACAATATGGTAATAAAATATTATCGGGTGAATTCGTTTATCTGTTTGTCTGTATGTCTCTCCGGCTGTCAGCGCTGGATATCTTTGAAACAACACTTGCTTAGTGCAGTGTTGGCCGAGTGATATGTACCCCCGAATTTCAATCCGAAGGTCGTGTATAAAATGCTGTCAGATTCACTGATAGACAACGCACCACTGATTCTAGAGACTTGAAATTTTCAGTCGATTTTCAACAGCACACTAAGAGTGATTTAGGAAATTCAATCTGGAAAGGGATCAAATGGGGTAAAAGTGGTATTACTAATGTGGCATATCTCTAAAACCGTGCATGGTATACTCTTAAAATTCATAATGTAGAATCTTCATTCTAAATAAACAATGACGTAATTAAGGATTTATCAGTTTTTCTCAATGTTGTAAATTCAAAAATGTCTCCACTGTTAAAGTAGTATTGGTAACTTAGCTATAATTAAGTACTGGTGAATATAATTATTTTTTAACACTACGCGTACAAAGTCGCGTGCAAATACTTATTCCTGTGGGTAAAAGTGCACTTACCAAAACAAAGGCGTCTGCCGTTTCTTCTCCCTTTCCAACCTCATGAGATAGAAGAGGAGGGAGCTACCCAGCATGAACATCAGCGTTTGTTGTGTCTTCGAGACGGTGAGATGGCCGGCTTTTTGCAAGGCTCGCAGCCAGTACTCTATAAACTGGAAACAACGTAACAGCTTTTAATTGGCATATTACGTATGCTGTAGAAAGTAGGTACAATATTCTCTTCTCTCTTGCCAGTGGATGCAGTAGGAATCTTTTAAGGGATACCTCTGGGCAGCAGCGTCTTTTCGTGTATCAACATCCCGTTCTGCGCTCGCCAACCCACCGTCAAGCGTGGCGAGTATGGCAACAACCCCCTTATAATCTTGCGAGACCTACGGTTGAGGTGATGATGATGATGAATTGAATGCGTATGTAGTGGTTTCCACTCAAATAATTACTCATCACTCCAGCCGTAAACAGTCCACTACTGAACAGACTTCCCTCATGGATCTCCATGAGGGATAGTTGCCATACTCACCACGCTTGGCAGGCGGGTTGGCGAGCGAAGTACGGGATGTTGATACACGGAAATACGCTGCTGCCCTTCTTCCGGAGGTATCCCTTAGCAGGCTCTTACTGCATCCACGGGCATGAGAGGAGGGGTAACATTCTACTGCCGGCACCCCACGGCAAATAATTACTACTCTATTACAATTTTCATAATACAACTGGATGTTTCTTGAGAATGTTTGTAGTATGAGACATAATCATTAAATTGGCTTACCAGGTTACAGAACAGGTTAATAACCAGCCCCCGTCTGCTAGGGGGCTCCAAGTATATGAAGAGTCCAGTCAGCGCGAACGGGACCCAAAGATACGAGTAGTAATAGAATTTGCCTCCTAATAGCTTCCTGCAAAAGGTGCAAAATAGGTTGTAGCTGGGTAAAATGTGGTATGGTATGACGCCAAGTTCTGTAAATAATTATTAAAACTTATTTAATATAATATTGCTTATAAATTAGGATCAATTTAAGCTCACGGTTTAATTTGGCTATTTGTCGAAACTGGCAAGTTACTATTTTAATATTCAGAGCTCTGCATATAGAACACTTCTTTAATAATAATATGTTGTTTATAATGAGCCAAATTAAACCGTGAGCTTAAATTAATTTGATCGAATGAAAATCCAATTAATAAGTTTCAAGATTTATCTACAAAACTTGGCGTCAACAACCACGACATTCTAAATATTGAACTTTGCTCCCATTTTCACATTTATGTTATTGATAAGAATACTGTAGATACAGAATGCCTTCAGATGTAGTGCAGCTGGCATAAGGCATTGGCGTCCAAGATTCTCAGCAGGAAAACCAGGATTTGCATCTACAAAACCGTCATTAGACCGATCTTGATGTTCGGGTGCGAGGCTTGGACACCAACCCAGAGAGAGGAGAACAGACTCTTCGTAGCCGAGGGAAAAATTCTTCGAAAAATTCTAGGGCCTACTCAGAGAGAGTGTGGGAGCTGGAGGATCCAGTAAAACCTGGAGTTGAAGAACTCGGGCCAGAAAAAAACATCGTTGGAGAGACTGAAGCTAACCGACTGCGCTAGCCTGGCCATCTGGAAATAATGGGAGAAGATCGTATGCTTCGTTGGACGTCCCCGATACTGTTGGATAGAGTAGGTGTATCTGTGGTAGTGAAAGACCTACAAGAGCTCAACAACGAGTCCTAGCTCAAGATAGGAGCAAATGGCGTCTATTTCTTTCAGAGGCCAAGACCCACTTCGGGTCACTGAGCCAGCGCTGTAAGTAAATACTTTTTATAGCTGTGGATTTTGTTTAACAAATAAAATAAAAAAAACCTCACCTAAGAATACAGCTGGTTGGTTGTACTGTAACTGTAATCAGAAGACCGAGGAGAGTTGATCGGATGTAGTAATTCCCCATTTTGTACCATTCTTCTCTTTTGAGCATCCTCTTTCCACGCATGGCGATTTGTGCCTGGAAGTTTAGTGACCTTTCTGTTGCTATAACTAAAACGATCATTCTTATGAATATTATAATTATCATTTCAGCCATAAAAACGTCCACTGATGAACACAGGCCTCCCTCATGAATCTCCATGCCATACTCACCACGCTTGGCAGGCGGGTTGGTGAGCGCAATATGGGATGTTGATACACGGATAGACGCTGCTGCCCATTTTCCGGAGGTATCCCTTAGCAGGCTCTTACTGCATCCGTGGAGGGGGGAGGAGGGGTATCATTCTACTGCCGGCACCCCACGGCGGACGTGTATATATAATAATAGCAGTCCACAATCCCTCATGGATCTTCATGATTGGGTGTAGCCATTTTCTCCACGCTTGACGGCGGGTTGGCGAGTGCAGAACGGCATGTTGATACACGACAAGACGCTGCTGCCCATCTTCCGGAGGTATCCCTTAGCAGGATCTTACTGTCTCTACGGGCGTGAGAGAAGGGATAACCTTCATCATTCAACATACTGCCGGCACCCCACATTTATGGGATATTAACTTTGATTTGAGTATATTTGATTTTCCGATATTTTGACACAGCTACACAAGCTATGATCACAGATAGCTTATTACTATAATACTGTGAAATTTGGCGTAAGTAATTGAGAACTCCTCCTGTTAATCGCAGACACATTTCATGTTTTCAGAATTTTCAAGATTCCAATGGTTTTAGGCTTTATACTTACAGCATAAATGATAGCGTAAAACTTGGCGCTGCCTATAGTAGACTGGATGAACAGAGGCAGCACAGCATCAGCACAGCTCTCGCTCCAAGGGTGCAGCATCAGGTGGCATGGCTCATCAGTGCACGCCGCATCGAACAGGTGCTTGCTGATTTGCACCATCTTGCGAGCATGGAAACTGCAAGAGAAAATACTGGGTTAGATGATGAAGATGGTTATGGTTGCCATGGGCGGTAGAATGTTGCCCTTCCTCTCTTGCCCGTGAAATCAGTAAAAATTTGCCAAGGGATACCTCCAAAAGGTGTCCAGAAGGTCTTTCTGGGTAATAATATTCATGAGGGAGGCTTGTGTTCAGTAGTGACGAGGGGACGAAGCCCCCTAATATGCATAGCGCTAGCTGAAGTGGGACTGGGCTGGACACGTGAGTGGCCTAAGAACTCTGGGCAAAAACCACCATAGATTGGGTTCCCCAACAACGACGACCACGTGAAAGGCTCATGAAAGCGGCGATAAAGGGCCGAGCTAGACTCCTACATCAAATATTGGCTCCAAATAGCTCAGATAGGGATCAGTAAAGGGAAGGAAGGGAGGTCTTTGCCCTGCAGTAGTAAAAATCAGACTCATAAATAAATAAATATGTAACAACAAACTAGGGAAATAAATGAATGAGTTTTAGATTAGCGCGTTCAACCAAACATACAAACGAACTCTTCAGCATTATAATAATAGTACTTATAGGATAATTGTTCCCAAAATACTAAACCACTTAACTCTACAAATGACCGTCCGATAATTAAAAAAATATTAATATTATCAGATAACGCAACCGTGATTTTATCAAAGACAATTGGTTTTTGTTGAGGTAACATAGATAGTTATCAAGTATGAGAGTAATAATGTGTTATTTTATAACTGTTTTCACCTTTACATTGTATTGTTTGACATAAAAATCGGCTAAGTGCGAGTCAGACTCGCACACAAAAGGTTCAGTAGGTACCATTATTCAAACAAAAACACATTTGTTGGTATGGGAGCCCACCTTAAATATTTATTTTATTCTATTTTAGTATTTGTTGTTATAGCGGCAATAGAAATACATCATCTGTAAAATTTTCAACGGTCTAGCTATCACGGTTCATGAGATACAGCCTGCATGTGTGAAGAAAAATATAAAAAAAAATATTATTATAATGCTAGTTGGATGTGGTAGGGAACAGATGTTTGAAAGTTTTCTTTTCCGAGAACAATGGGTTTGATGTAGTGACCTCCATCATGAATTTAATATACGACAAGACGCTGCTGCCCATCTTTCGGAGGTATCCTTCCGGGTCATGGCTGTTCGTATGACTGAATGTCCAAATAGTTCCAATGTGTAGGTGTCAAAATTATCCCTTAACAGACTCTTACTGCATCGGAGAAGTAACATTCTACTGCCGGCACTCCACGGCAATAACACTATATTAAATGTGAAAATGTGAAAGGCATAACTTACTAGCCGTATAAACGCTGACATTTTCATATACAAGCATGTTGCAAGAAGTCACGCTTGCATGGGCGTAACATAGTTACAACATTAAAGGGTTAGCTGGCTAAACGGAGCACTATCGAAATCAAATAACTATAATAAGGTCCATCTGTGACAACCTTAGTGCACGCGGGTTCGATTTCCACCTGGCTAGTAATAGGGTCCCGTTTTTACCTTTGGGTACGGAACCCTACAAACTGTTCAGTGTTTTGCTACTAAGAGTTATTGGATAGCAACATTTATTTATTATTTAAAAGTGTAGTTGAAACATAAAACATCAAATATATATAAAAGCCTGGACACCTGACACTTTCTCGTGCATTTTTTATGAGAAAAAGCTTTTTTTACACCTTATGTTAGAACGGGATAATCTGTTCTTGACCGCTTGGTCTAGAGGTTACACTTATATTAAAGGGAACTACGCACTTTAGAGTGGGGTGCCGGCAGAAGAATGTTACCCCTCCTCTCAAGCCGTAAGCACCGCTAATGTCTCGACCGAACCGAAGGCTTTCTCATAGTCCACAAACGCGAGACATCACTATGTCTCAAGTTATACTCTTCGGTCTTCTGTATGACTTGCCGCAACGTTTGAATGTGGTCTATGGTACTGTAGCCTTTTCGGAACCCGGCTTGTTCAGGAGGCTGGAAGTCATCAAACCTGCGATCGAGACGATTCGTGATGATCCTTGAAAACAGATTGTAAATATGACTCAAAAGCAAGATCGGTCTGTAGTTCTTAAGCAAGGTGTTGTCACTTTTCTTAAAAAACAGAACCACCACGCTTTTGTTCCATGCTTTTTGCGTTGTACCTTCGAGCAAGACGGAATTAAAAAGCTTCTGAAGGACTTTAAGTACCAGTGATCTACCCGCTTTCAGAAACTCCGAAGTGATTCCGTCCTCACCCGGCGCCTTGTTGTTCTTTAGCTGTTTTAAGGTCATCTTGATCTCGTACAGGCTGATGTCCGGGATATCCTCGGTATAATGTCGGGTCTGTTTGGCTCTAGGGTCTTTGGCCGCACTGCAAACAGGTTGAGTGACCGAATCGTAGAGCTGTTCATAGAATCTTTCGACTTCCCTTAATACTTCTGCTTTTCTTTTCATTTTGTTTTCCTTTTTCATAAATGTTCTGTAATTTTCTATCTTTGTTTTGAATTTTGCCGTCCATCTGTTTATTCTATTCCTTTCCTGTCTCCTTCTTCTCCGTGGTCGTGAAATCACCCAGGGCCTCAACTGAAAACCAGCATAGCGTATGAGCCTGGCCAGTTGCTACACAATGGTGAGTTGGGGACCCATTTACTCGCGCCACATCCTTTTCTTTCTGTCTGTATTTTAATGTTTATTAAGTTTTATTTGTGTTTTGTGTTCTTTGTTTATATTTGTAATTTTCATTTTTATTTTCTTTGTATATTGTTTTGTGTGTATTGATTGTTTGTGCGTGTAGTAAATAAATGTTTTTCTTTTTCTTCTTCTTTACTTGATGCTATAGTGCCATCTTCCCGCTTTAGCTTCGTCATCTGGCTTTGCCCAATATAGGTACATATCTCTCGCAAACAATTTGGAGCCTCTATCGTATCTTTAATACGAGATGTATTAAAAGTACGAATACCGTGCCGCAAGGATTTCTTAATTTGTCTATTGAGTTGCTTATGTGACGTAGCATCATCGGGAGACTGCAGTCGTAACGAGCGTCGTTCAGCCATGAGGTTAAGGGTGTCTTCAGAAAGTTTCTGATTTCTATTTGTATGGGGTGTCTTAAAAAACTGAGACCTTACCGTATGGACGGTTTCTACGAGCCTGTTATTGATCTCGTCCACCGATGCATTATCTTCTAGACAATCAAATGAATTTGTGAGCTCGAATTGAAAGCTCTCGAGGTTTTGGATATGTTCGCGAGTTGGTCGGAGCGTAGACTTCATCAAACGGGACCTTTCAAGTTCAACGTTAATATTTAATGTGCCTATAACGTTTTGGTGATCACTACCGGTTTTCACCATGTGAATCACAGAGACGTCATTAAATATGCGTTTCTTGTTGGTCAAGATGAAATCAATCTCATTTCTGGTGGAACCTTCGGGACTCATCCAGGTCCATTTCGTTAATAGTTTGATCGTAAAATAGTCTGATTTTTTTAAAAACCAAATTAAAAAAAACACGTGTTAAATTCTCAAAGATTCATAAGCGGTCGTTTTTAGGTTTGTATTTGAAACAATATTATTATACTTATATATATACATATATATAGTACTTAAGTTAAGATTATGTTACTTTTTGTTTTTGTGTTTAGTAGAATAATCAACATACATATGTAAATTAAATAATAAATAAATAAATAATGCTCGACAAATCACACAGCATCATCTAACCCCAAGCTAAGCAGAGCTTGTGTTATGGGTACTAGATGACTGATATACTTAATACATTATACTACATAGATAGATATTTTTATTAAATATAGAAAAACACCCAGAACACCCTGAATTGTTGAATACCTATGTCTTATTACTTTCGATGTCTTTGCTGTGGTCGGTGTTGCGCCTTGTGGGGTAAATATGGTGCCACTGAAAATCAGTGCCGTGTTCTCACGGCGTGTGCTGAGTTGCTGACCAGTTTATGTCTCATAAGATTTTTATTCTGTTTAAATTATGTAATTTTAATTTACCTGTGTACTTATGAGTCGTTAATAAATATTTTCTTATTCTTATTCTTATTTCCTGTGAGGCGGCTTCTGAAAAAAAGAATTCATCATAAAGAGTCCTTCTTTTTCCATAAAATCGGCCAGCCTCTGTCCCCTGGGGTTCTGTTGCCCATATTCAAATTGCCCTACTCTTAACTCATCATCGCTTCTCTTGCCTAGCTTTGCATTAAAGTCCCCCATAATATCCTCATACACAGACTCTACTTCTTCATCTGGGTGTGACGAGGTCGGTGCATAGACCTGAATGACCTTTAGCGAATTATCAATTGAATAAACACTTATTAACTTTGACTTTATGTAATATATATTTTATTCTGCCAAAGGGATCAACAAAAAAACGTACTTATTCTATGTATAATCTGGTACTCATAACTCACACGATAATTACGGGATAGATGGTGCTGTGTTAAATGTACAGCACCATTATCTCAGCCGTAGGAAATCCACTGCTGGACGTGGGCCTCCCTCATGGAGCTCCATGTGATCATGAGGCGTTCTTGCCATACTCACCACGCTTGGTACTGGCGACAACGCCAGGCGGGTTGGCGAGCACAGTACGGGATATTGATACAGGGAAAGACGCTGCTGTCCGTCTTCTGAAGGTTGCCTTTGGCAGATTCTTACTGCATCCACGGGCAAGAGAGGAGGGGCAACTTTCTACTGCTGGCATCCCACGGCATCATTATTTATTGTTTGAATAATAAAGTATGGCAACATTATCTGTCACCTAAATTCGATCACCAACTAGGTAGGGTTCTGGTTGTGATTCAATAACTGTAAAAACCAGTAACTTTAACCAAAATTAACTTTATTGAACATTGACGACCTCTGTGGCGCAGCGGGCGAAGGTCCGCCTGCTACGCAAGAGGTTGCGGGTTCGAATCCCGCCTCGGAACAAATGTCTGTATGACCTGCAGATATTTGTTCAGGGTGTTCTGGATGTTTTCTATATTATAATAAAAAATATTTATCTATGTATCTGTTATGCTGTATCAGAGCAGCAGAAGGAAGATGTGTCACAGGTTGTGGTGAAGACCCTGAGAGAGCGGCTAAAGTTGAGCAACATTAGTGCAAATGACATCAGCCGTAGTCACAGGATGGGCAGAACTGCAGTCTCTGATCGTCCCAGGCCTATCCTCTTCAAGCTCCGGGAAATGTCCACACGCAGTGAGGTCTGGGCAGCAAAAACCAGACTCAAAGGCTCGGGCATTACGATGTCCGAGTTCTTAACTAAGGCTAGGCACGACGTTTTCATGGCTGCTCGTGAACGTTTCGGAGTGTCGAAGTGCTGGACCATGGAAGGCACCGTCTACATCGCGGGAGCTGACGGGAAGCGGCACAGGGTGCTCTGCATTGAAGACCTCAGCGCGATTGGGCCCGCCGTCGCGACCACCGCCACCAACGACGTCCCAAGCCGGCAGGTTGCGGCATCCAAACCATCGACATCAGCGACAGTGAGGTCGAGGCGAGCGGCATCGACGACCCGTAAGAGGAACTGAGTGTGGCTATTTATTCCCAACTTTCGACCGGAAACATGGAAAACACGCAATGGTTGTCCAACCCGCTTTTTAATTTCGTAAACGTAAATGTTTTGACTGATTGACTTGACACTTGGCAGCTGTTGTCAATTAACGTTTTTCTTCTTCTTCTTTTTATAACTTTTTTTTTATTTTATTTTTTTTGCTTCCGTGTCTAGTGGTCACAATGAGGCGTTTTCAATAAAAGGTGAAAACTTCAAAAACAGTTCCCTTGAACCTAATAGATGGCGTTAGTATTATTTAACTAGAATTATCATTTATGAAAAAACTTGCTTTCTCCGCTTGCCAGCTCCATAGTTAGGATTATTAGAAAACACTTCTTTTTTACTGAAAACGGCTCATTCTGTCAGTGACCATAGACAATGCTACTTTGAACATGTCAATCAGACTTGAAAAGTTGTCATGTCAATCAGACTGTTTTGCCAAGTGTTGGACGTCTTCTCTTCTTCTTCTTTTTTTTTTTTTTTTTATATATCAATTTTTAATTTTCTTCGTAGACAGTTTTTCTTTTTTTTTTTATAATACTGTAGCCACATTACGTTCCATTTTAGCCTAGTAGGATAAACCAATGTTATATAATTAAAATAACATTATATTCTTTTTTTTTTTTTATAATGTTTCTGGTCTGTATTTTTTATTTTTATTTTATTGTGAATAGAGTTTTTATTCTATAGTCTTTATTTGATGAAAACTGGCAGATGGATTGCGAACAGTTTGCCAATAAGTATTTTATTGATTTATTTTTATGTCACTTAGTGAAGCTTCTAACAGTGACGAATATGTGTCCTTTTCTGACGACAATAATGGTAGTAACGACAGTTTTAGTAGTATTCCGTCCCTTTCGAGTTCAGTAAATTCTTTCTTTTGTGATTGTCCGAAAAATCTTAACATTCTTCATATTAATGCACAGAGTATTCCACAACATTATCCTGATCTTCTTACTTCTTTTGAGCATAAAAACATTCACGCTCTGTTAGTGTCTGAATCCTGGCTCAAACCGTGCCTTCCTTCTAATTCCTATTCTCTTCCAGGGTTCAATCTAATCCGTAACGATCGCATAGGATCTGGTGGTGGAGGTGTTGCCATATATCTTCGTGCGCACATTCCCTTTTCTATTGTGAGTATGTCATCACAACCTCCACCAGCCAATGCGGGAGAACACCTATTTATTGAAATCGGTCTTATGCATTCAAGGGTACTACTAGGAGTGTTTTACTGTCCCTCGTCTCACATCAATTACTTTCTTTCATTTGAAACACTCCTAGAAAACCTAGTTGCTTCGTATGATCATTCAATAATAATGGGTGATTTTAATACGTGCTTGCTTAAGCAGGATAATCGTTCTTCTTCACTTGAAACTCTGATAAAGAGTTGTAACTTACACATCCTCCCTCTATCTGCTACACATTTCTATCCTCATTCAACTCCTTCTCTTTTAGATCTCATGATAGTGTCATCTCCTGCTCATGTTGCTCAACATGGTCAATGTGCTGCCGGAGCTTTTTCCTATCATGATCTTCTCTTCCTTTCTTACAAAATTCGTCCTCCAAAATCTAAGCCCAAAATTATCCTGCAGCGGAACTTTAGTGGCATGGACGTGGAAGATCTGAGACATGATGCAGAGTGTTTTGATTGGTCTACGCTTTTCGAAAATGGTGATGTTGATTGCAAAGTTGACATTTTCAATAAAATGATAACCGATCTGTACAATAAACACGCTCCTTTTAGATCGATTACTCTTAAGCATTTGCCAGCTCCATGGATAACACCAGACCTTAGAGCTGTGATGCATGAAAAGGTTTTAGCGAAACATAAATTTAAACACCGACCATCTGCTTCAAACAGGGAAAAATATATAGCTTGCCGGAATCGCTGCAATAGAGCGTGTCGTGACGCGCAACGCCGTTACATCCATACATCAGTAGAGGACTCCGACCCAGCTAAGGTCTGGAAGTTCCTACGGTCATTGGGAATCGGAAAATCTAAGCAACAAGACAAGATACCTCCGCACATCAATTTAAATTCACTTAATAATCATTTCTCTTCCTCTTCCGATCTTGATGGTCAAACTAAATTACGAACATTACATCACCTTTCTTCTATTCCGATTCCCGACTATCCACCATTTGTCTTTAATCAGTTTACTGTCTGTGATGTTAAGAAGAGCATTACATCCATTTCATCTAATGCTATTGGTAGCGATAGTATCAGCCGCAATATGATAGTCCCCATCCTTGACCAAATCGCTCCTATAATCACACACATCCTCAATTTTTCAATATCCACTACCTCATTCCCTACTCTTTGGAAAGAAGCGCAGGTTATTCCTATACCAAAAAAATCCAATCCGGCTTCTTTATCTGAATTCCGTCCTATATCCATCCTTCCTTTCCTATCTAAAGTCCTGGAACGCCTAATCCATCGGCAACTTAGTATTTTCCTATCCAGCCAAAATCTCCTCAATCCTCTCCAATCCGGTTTCCGTCCAGGTCACAGCACAGTGTCCGCATTGGTTAAAATTACCGATGACATACGCTGTGGCATGGACAATGGACAAGTCACTGTGTTGTGTTTATTAGACTTTAGCAACGCTTTTAACAACGTTGACTATGAGCTACTCCTTGGTATCCTCCGCTCTCTTAACATTTCGCCGGCAGTGGCTGATTGGTTTCGCAGTTATCTGCATGGGCGACGCCAGCGTGTACGCATCGATGATGTATATTCATCGTGGTGCGATATATCTGCAGGCGTTCCCCAGGGCGGCGTTTTATCACCTCTCCTTTTCGCTATATTTATAAATTCAATATCCCACCAATTAACTTCATCGTACCACCTCTATGCAGACGATCTCCAAATTTACACACAGGCCTCTGTAGAACATTTACCCAATGCTATCGAGACCATCAATAACGACCTGAAGCGAATACTGGACTGGAGCAAAGCATACGGTCTCAGGGTTAATCCTATTAAAACGCAGGTATTAGTAGTTGGGGGCTCACGGATGATATCCCGGATAAATTGGGGTGGTCTTCCTACTGTGATATTTGATGGCACGCATATCATGCAGAGTGAAACGGCGAAAAATTTAGGTGTCCTCATTGATAGAAATCTGTCATGGGGACCGCAACTCTCTGAAATCAGCCGTAAAGCTTTCGCTACTGTAGGATCTCTACGAAGACTGCGAAACTTCCTTCCCATTGCCACTAAAGTTTCTCTTGCTCAATCCCTTCTTCTCCCTATCCTAGACTATGCCGATGCGTCCTTCCTCGATCTGACGGAGCAACAATTGGACAAGCTAGAACGCCTGCAAAACCTCGGAATAAGGTTCATATTTGGCTTACGCAAGTATGACCATGTTTCGGAGTTTCGCAGGAAGTTAAAGTGGCTACCAATACGGCTTCGTCGGAATTCCCATCTCTTATTTCTACTTTACAACATACTTTTTACCCCATCCACTCCTCCTTATCTCAAGGAACGATTTAATTTTCTTCACCTTTCTCACTCTCGATCTCTTCGGTCTTCTGAGACATTTCAACTTATGACACCTGTGCATAACTCGTCTTACTACCACAAATCTTTTACTGTCCAGGCTGTTACCCTGTGGAACGCATTGCCTGTATCCATCAGGCGTGCTCCATCTCTTCCTATTTTCAAGTCTATGGTTAAGGAACACTATTTGTCCTGTTGTCGCTAACTGCTTGATTCGTTGACACCATTGTATATATTTATATGTATTTTAGTATATAATATAACAGTTGTCTTTATATTTATTTATGTATGTTTATCAAGTACCTATGTATGTATATAATTATGTATGGTATAATATTTTCAAATTTATTACTATTACCGTATGTACATCTTACATCGATAGAACCCCATGTTGCATATAATAATCCAATCCATCCCAAGGTTGTCTGGTAGAGATCGCTCTTTAGCGATAAGACCGCCGATTGTCACATGATCAGTGTTTCTTTAGTTTTTTATTTTTGTACTTGTATGTTTTAAGGTGTGCAATAAAGCATTTTCTATCTATCTTTCTATCTATGTAGTACGAGTATATTGTATATCAGTCATCTACTACCCATAACATAAGCTCTGCTTAGCTTGGGGCTAGGTGATGCTGTGTGAATTGTCCAGCATTATTTATTTATTTATTATTTATTTATACATTTTTCGCATCGTCTAGATTCTGCCTTTTTTAAATTGTGAGATTCAAATCTCTAGAGATGGTTTTATGAAATTCTTTTGATCTCGATGGCGACCCAAAACAAATAAAATATAGAATTGAACAAAAGTAACGAAATAAAACATTTTTGCATTTACATTTTATTATTTATTTTTATAAAAGAGGCCTAATATGTCCAGTGGTTGACGTGACGTGGAAGTTCTACAGCTGACATGATGATGATCATAATATGTGGCAAAAATATATAAAGCTGAGTTAAAAAGATTCGCCCTAATATAAAGTTTATAACAGAATTTTTTTTCTTAGAAAATCTTCGAAATTACATACAAATTCTACTGAAAATTCCGACCGGGTCCCACCTATTTACGGGTTTCCCACTCGCCTTTATAAATCTACCTTGAACGAATCAACTTATGTAAAATGGATATACATTCTCCAAGTTCATCGCTGCATTTTTAAGGAGCTACTCAATTTTGCGGAGATTATTAAATTTATAGTTATCGTCATCGCTTAAATTTTAAGTGCTTAACTTTGAAAGCTTAGTAGTTTGATACCTAGCTTTTAAAGCTTTTGTTTAAACTCAAACGATTTAAAATTTACTTGGATGATTACCAAGAAACTATTCACCGGGAATTTCTGTTATTAGAGAATTTTGCAGAGTGCGCCACATATGTATGAACAAAAAAAATTCTTTACCAGTATGTAGGTCTTCTGATGGTGAGCAACTCGAGTTTATTAATATACAGCTTGTGCCGTTTGTACAAAATTTTGATAGTTGAGTTTTGTGATTATAAAAAATGGATTGCAATTTATATATTTTTATAAAAACTAACAGATATACCAAATAAATAGTACATTTGTAAAAGAACTTGAACTTGATTTTAATATTTTTTGACGTATCGTAACATACCAAAGCAAATAGATTTAAATAAAAGTCTATAGTTTCTTAGAAAAAAAAACTTAACGAGACCTTAATTTAAAAATATGTATGTGTGCATTACATGATAATATAAAGTAAAAAAATACAGAATCTGTTGTTAGCAGTTTTATTATATTTCGCCAGTTGTTAAGTAGGTGAGATTTTTATTAATGCGAGAAACAATTATTTTAGCTCTAGCGAGTTACACTTCTATTACAGCTGAGATTTACTTACTCTTATTAAAACGAATGTAAATAGGCAAGTGGCAAGTGATATTTCGGATTGAATACCTCAAAAATAAAACGATGGCTAGCTGTTACGTTTATGAATCACAGATTATCCTCAGCTTATCCAGGCAAATTGTAAGAAAAATATTCACAATCCGTTAATGTAAAACTCGTTTTGAAGATATAAACATAGATTTAGCAAATCAACATAAACGACAATGCCCAAGTGACTATGGGGATTTGGTTCAATATGATTGTTGTTGAAAAACGCAATATAAGTTTAAAAAAATCAGGGAAATAAACACAAAAACAACTGATTCTGGCTTGCCTACGTACCCACAGACGAAATAAAATTGAAGATACATACTATGACGACATTCGTGGCTCAATTGGTTTATAGGAGGCTGAGAGGCAGGAAGTCGCGGATTAAATTCACACAGGACAAATTTCCCCTTTAGTACACAAGGTTCACGTTGGCGGCAGAGGGATCGAGAATTGAATTAGGCGTGCCACAAGGATCAATTATAGGACCGTTTTTGTTTTTGATGACCTACCGTTCTTTGCGAAAATCTTGTGTGATATCGTTTTATTTGCCGACGATACTTAGATGATTATTAAAATTGATAGCACTAAAGATAATAACGACAACGTAACTAGTTCGCTGTGGACTGGGCTACTGTGAACCACCAATTTCTTAATATTGAAATAAAAACATATATTACATTTTTTTTACCAAATATAAAAATAATAATAAATGTAAAAGAATCATCATCATCATAATCATTCCAGCCGTAAAAAGTCCAATACTGAACAGGCCTCCCTCATTCGCCTGCCAAGCGTAGTGAGTATGGCAACTACCCCTCATAGAGATCCATGAGGCCTGTTCAGTAAAAGAATATCCTGAAAAAATAATTTTGCATGAGAAATGCTCAATCTGGTCAATTCCATAGTATTTTTAGGTATACACATAGATTCCACCTTATATAGGAAATTTCAAATTGATGCACTTGCAGGTCGGCTTAGTTCAGCAGCTCATGTAGTTACACCAATAAGAACTACGAGTATTACTGATGAAGCTACAGGTAGGTACACTGGTTTCTCGCGGCCGACAATCTTTATGATTTTAAATAAAACCGGGCAAGAGCGATTCGGACTCGCGCACCGAGGGTTCCGTGCCATCATACAATATAATTTATATGACAAAGGCGGTTTTATATTAGTTGAAGTTTGACAGCGCCATCTCTTGTCTGATAGCGGAACTTATGTAGATTTTTTATGTAGATGATTTCTAAAAAAGTATGCTAAGTAGAGAGTTTTTGATAAATTTCCTGTAATCTTTACATACACTTCTAATAGCAATGAAAGTTTCAGAGGTTTATCTCTGCAAACTTCGGAGATAAGGGGGGGAACGCTATTTTTTTCAACATTACTATACCTTAACTACTACTTTATTACTTAACTATACTTCGTAGGGGTTCCATACACAAGCACTCGCCTCTAGCTTCGATCTTACTAAGAAAGTGTAAAGAAGTTTGACAGCTCCAATGTTGGTAAAATCACGATAGTTTCGGATGACGAACCTAGTCTTTTGAAGCAGTCAGTCACGAGTTGTCTGATGTGGTTGTGAAATGTGAGCTCAAGATCAAATGTTATACCCAAGTCTTTGACCAGTTGTGGTTTAGCAATTACTTTTTGATTAAAATGGTATTGCGCGATCAGAGGACATGTGGATCGCGTAAAGGTCATCACCTGGCACTTAGAAATGTTTAGCGTGAGACAACTCCTTCTACACCAATCTTGCACAGCTTCAAGATCATTTTGTAAGCTAACGGCATCTTCTGGAGATATGATTTTCATGAACAGCTTTACATCGTCGGCGAAAAGTAAACAATGAGAGTTTGTAAGGTTTTTGCAGAGATCTTCAACCAATAATGTAAACAGCAAAGGACCTAAAGACGATCCTTGGCTGATACCGGAAGGGGTTTGATAGGGTTGGGAATCAAAGCACCCCTAGTCTTACAAATTTAATTTAAAAAAATGAACTTGAAGTTGACTGCAGAAAAAAATAAATTAAGCAAGAAAATGGGTAGTTATACAATTGACGTATTTTATTTATCATTTGTTGGACCGAAATATTACAACTTTATACTTATAGGTAGCTGATTTATACAGCGTTAAAAACTGTAATTAATGTTGTACGGGACGCTGCAATGCCTAGGCCATTGTTTTATAAATTATGGGAAAAGTTTGTTGATTTTATAATACACATAGACACGTACACTAAAAAAACATTTTTAATCTTGTTAGTGGTGTTGTTTTTTTGTAATTTGTGACGCGTCAATATGGTCCATGACATCAATTATTTAAAAAAGTGTATTTTGCATGGCATCAACCATATACAATGTGTACGGTCAGAGGTGTCGGAGCCAGCAGGGGCATTAATTACGGTAAATTTTATCGAGAAATCGCCCCTCATAAGTAGATTTTTCCCCACCATAATAAAATGGCAGCCATTTTGTTCTATTTTGGAATCAAAGCACTAGTGATCGTACGAATTTAGCTAGCTACCTATGTAGAGGGCCTAAGAACACAAAATAATAAAAAGTATAGTCTCATTCGATACCTGGATTATGTAGTTCATAAAGAAACAATAAAAGAAATCCAATTTTTATTTCATAAACGAACGAAAAAAATTGGTGAAAGAAGGAAAATTATAATTTTTTGCGTTTTTTTAGATAATTGAACCTACTATTATTTTATTTTTACACAAAAGAACAGGATATTTGCTAAAGTAAATACTATCACTATTTATTTCTAAGTGAGATATTTTAGCACCTATGACGGTTTGAATACGACCCTTAAAAGCGTAAAAAATTATGTGGACCGATGAAGCTACATTCACACGATCTGGATAAATAAACCATCGTAAGGAACATCTTTGGCTCCAGGATAATCCTCATGCTGTGAGACCAAGCACTTTTCAACACCAACTCTCGGTAAACGTATGGGCAGGAATGATCGATGACATTCTGATTGGCCCACTCATTTTGCCAGCCACGATGAATGGCACTAGATTTCTGGAGTTCTTGGATACTGACTACCTGGATCCAATAATAGAAATACCTCTGGCCTAGTCAGGGGTGATACTCCAACTAGACGGAGCTCCGGCGCACTTCGCTACGAATGTACGAGTAAATTAATATCGTAACTTTTTTGTTATATTGACATATCATATAAAAAGTTACGATTATCATAATCTATAGATACTCAATTAATCATGTTCTAACAAATTTAAATAATTAAATAGTCAATACCACCTTTACGCTGACGATCTACAACTCTACTCATTAGCATCGGTAGATTGTTTCAGAGATGCTATTAATAGACTCAATGATGACCTTCTTAGATTAAAAACTTGGTCCAACCAGTTCGGCATCAAAGTCAACCCCGACAAATGTTAGGCTATTGTCATTGGTAGCTCACGACAACTTGCTAAGCTGGGTCCCTTAGATGCACTTCCGAATGCGGTTTACAATAATTGTAAAATCTCCTTCACCACCACTGTTAAAAATCTTGGCATTCTATTTGACTCTACACTTAGCCTTATCCCCCATGTTAAGGAAATCTCTCGCAAATTTTATGGTTCCCTCCACGCTATTATTCGCTTAAAACATTTTCTTCCCACTTCTACTAAGATATCCCTTGCAAATTCGCTCCTTCTACCCATAATTGATAACGCTGATGTTGCTTTTTTCGACCTCAACTCTAACCTCTTAAACAAACTTGATCGCCTACTGAACACTTGTATCCGTTTTATTTTTTGTTTGCGTAAATATGACCATGTCAGTAAATACCGTGTCCAACTTAAATGGCTTCCTATTCGACAAAGCAGAATTCTCAGAATCCTATGTTTACTCTTCTCTGTTCACAAAGACCCTTTCACTCCCGACTACCTCAAGACACGGTTCCGTTTTCGCACTGACACTCACAACAGACAGCTAAAATCTTCCGAAAACTTACTACTGGTCATTCCAGAGCATAGTACTTCTTTTCGGGATGACTCCTTTTCAGGTACTGTGTATTGATAAATGTTTATCTTGTTCTTCTTCAATGATGAGGGAAAGGAAATTTATTAGTAAATCCAGCATGAGTCATACTGGTTGACTCAAACGTTGATGTCAATTTTGTATTAGAGAACAGCAAGGAATTGACATTTGACAGCAATATTGCTGTCTATGCCTGTTGCAAAACCTGTCGCGCGATACGTAATCACCCTACCGGCAGTGCATTGTTACTACTCTCCTGCCCGTAAATGTATAGTAAGAATCTGCAAAAGGATACCTCCGGAAGATCGGCAGCAGCGTTTTTCCGTGTATCAACATCCTGCACTGCGCTCGCCAATCCGCCTTCAAAACGGTGGTGGGAACAACCACCTTATGGTCTTGAAGATCCATAAGGGAGACCTTTGCCCAGTAGTGGACGTCCTACGACTCAGATGATGATGATGATGATGATGACTTAAATTTTATTTATTTGTATAGAAGATACCTTTTTACAGTACAGGCTTTTCGTAGCCAAATTACAAAGAGATTAGCTAAGCGGACATAAATCTCTCTAGCAACATGGCCTGATCCTTAATGCCTCGACATAAGGCCGTTTTTACCTAATCCCTTATTAGTAAACATCAAATAGACAGTGGACTGATGACGTATAGTGTCAGTACATTCGGCTTGAGATGGTTTTTACCATCTCAGCCGCAGGACTGTGTCCACGACCACAGCTGGGGAAAGGCCAGCATCATGTATCTCCTAGTACATACTGGATAATATGCATAATATTTTTTGGCAAAATAAATATTTTGGATATAAATAGTTTGGTTAATGTAAACTACTACACTACGCTATAAATCGCTCTAGCAACATGAAACGATCCCTAATGCCTCGATATAAGGCCGTTTTTACCTTATCATCTCAGCCGTAGGACTGCTGTTTACGTTCTCATAGACCTCCCTCAAGGATCTCCAATTACTAACGGAATATCCCTTTTTTGGCATAGTTTTGTTTGGCATAACGTTTTTATTTATTATCATAATAATCAACATTTCAGCCGTAAAACGTCCACTGCTGAACACAGGCCTCCCTTATGGATCTCCATGAGGGGCAGTTGCCATACTCACCACGCATGGCAGGCGGGTTGGCGAGCGCAGTACGGGATGTTGATACACGGAAAGACGCTGCTGCCCATATTCCGAAGAGTTTCCTTAGCAGGCATTTAACGGGCATTTGAGAAGGGGTAACATTCTGCAGCCGGCACCCCGCGGCTATCATAATAATACTTTGCATTAAATACTTTCGCAAAGTAAAACTGTGAAATAGTAATAATCTGGCATAATCAAGGTTACTACGCTGACATGAATGAAAACATGAAGTCTTTAAAAACATGGCATGATCCCTAGTGCCTCGACATAAGCCTGCTTGTTACTAAATACTAACCCTTATTATTAGTAAACATCAAATAGACTGTATCTACTGATAACGTAAGTCACTGCTACAGTTACTGAATGCAAATTTAGACAATCAACAGGAGATCTCTAGTAGCTACCAGTAGATGGCGCCTCTATCAGTGCTTAACCAATATGAATTCATCAAGAATTTTGACTTAACCGGATACGGTGCCGTAGCTTAGTGGTTAAAGCACTTCCGGCTTTAGACGACAAGAATCGATTTGACGGACGTGGTTTCGAATCCCACTGGAATTGTAACTCTTTGATAAGTTTTCTCATATCTTTGAAATATACCTACGTATAATATTGTGGTAATCTTTATTTAGCTGACTGTATTCTGTAATCTCAATCCTTCGGTTATCAAAATAATCTCTAGAATTAGTGCGTATAATCAGTGTTCCCTAATTGTTTTCAAGAGCCTTGTAAGTACTAATTACTTGTCACAATTATCCAAGACTAGCAAGCTATCCCATTTTACCCGACTACACAACGACGCAAAGGATTAGTAATGTATGTGACTACCTCCGTGGCTCAGTAAGTCTTATAGCAGACTGATAACAGGAGTTAGCGCGTTCGATCCCGTACGGGACAATTTTTTGCAATTGTTCTGCAGATATTTGTCTCGGGTCTGGGTATTATTATATGTACCATATGTATTCATTTACACAAAAATAATTTTAGGTAAGTATTTTATTAATTATGTGTTTTCCATAGTACAAACTTTGCTTAGTTTGGGACTAGATTGTGTTGTATGTAGTGTCCAGCATTTCTTATATTATGAGCCTTTAAATGCAAGTATGTTTGTTCTTTGCGGCCATCTTGATACCATTTTTTTATATCCAAATATAAAAATTAATGTAAGGCATTAACTATATTATGAACGCTTATTATTATTTGAGTATTTCCCTTACCGTGAAGTGTCGGCATTAGAATTGTGCCTCACCTCTCTTGCCCGTAGATGCAGTAAGAATCTACTAAGGGTCTCGTCTCCGGAAGATGGTCAGCAGCGTCTTGTTGATCTTTTCGTGTATCAACATCCCATACTGAATTTATTCTTAATTATTCAATGAATGACCGTGACCTTTATCTTATTATTTTATTCAACATTTTTATAATTTATGTTTATCATTTTTGTTTGTAAAAATATGTTGCACGCCAATCATGGCAGAGTACATAATACCTTATATAAAATATGTAACAACTTGTTGAAACAATAAAGATAGGTACTTTTACTTTTTTACTTTTAAAGGTATTTATTAGGTTTTCGGTTTAAAGTATGTTTGGCAAGCCGTATTATTTATTTGAGTGACATTATTTATCCGAAAGTAAAAAAGCAAGCTTAACCCATATAGTTTTTTTTTAAAGTTAATAGTTAAAAGTGATAAAACTGATGATTAAACTAATGATTTAACCATGAAGGTGGAATAAGTTTTACTCATTAATCAAAAAGTTTGTAAACGGAACACTCAACATAAAAAAATCAAACCCTTAATGGTTTTGAAATACTTATTCAACGATACCCCACACGATGGGAGAATTAAGAAAAAAAATCTTCACCTTGCGCGTATTCCAAATAAATTTTTTTTTCAGCATTTTTTTGTACCGTTATCTCGGCGTATTTTTTTCGTTTCCATGGAAAATTACAGTTTTCCAGGACTAAGAGCATCTACGTAAAATCGCATAGCTAGACAGACAAAGCGAAAATATAAGGGAACCCTAATAAATTATACATAATGGCATTTCCCCAAGAGTTTTTGGAGCAATGCTCTGCTAGTAATATCTTAAACTTACATTTGAACGCCTTCAGAAATATCGTTGATGTAATGTAATTCGTTGAAATATATAAAACTTATAAATAACACGTATCACATCGAACTGTTATTTCGTAATCCAAAACACGCAGCGTATTACGTTCACAACTGAACTGTGCAGGAGTCGCACAAACTATACTAAAGTGTTGTGTTATGCAGTCGACGTAATGCTGCCAAAGAGTTTTCAATACAAACAGATGGTACAGTCTGCACTACAGATTATTATTTTTTTCCTTTCTGTGCTCTGCATGGTTGTTGGTACCTTGGTGAGCCCATGAAATTAAGTTTTTTTATTGGAATTGTTTTCGTTTATAATATATTTTTTATTTTATTTTTTTTACTAGTTAGTGTGAAATCTGGTGTACCTCTGAATACCAGTGCTAGCCGGACGCAGTAAGTATTAGTTTTTTCACGAAAATTCGTGCAACATTATTGCACAACTAATGGTAGCCGTGGGGTGCCAGCAGTAGAATGTTACCCCTCCTCTCATGCCCGTGGATGCAGTAAGAGCCTGCTAAGAGATACCTCCGGAAGATGGGCAGCGTCTTTCCGTGTTTCAACATCCTATACTGCGCTCACCAACCCGCCTGCCAAGCATGGTGAGTATGGCAACTACCCCTCATGGAGATCCATGAGAGAGGCCTGTGTTCATCAGTGGACGTTTTATGGCTGAAATTATGAATGGTACTAACAATAACAGATTGGTTTATTGGCAAAACCAGTGTGATTGCGTCCGCACTATCGTTAACACAAAGATACAGACAATGCCTAAGCTGTAGGGTGCCGGCAGTAGAATGTTACCCCTACTTACATACCCGTGGATGCAGTAAGAGCCTGCTAAGGGATATCTCCGGAGGATGGGCAGCAGCGTCTTTCTGTGTATCAACATGCTGTACTGCGCTCGCCAACCCGCCTGCCAAGCGTGCTGAGTATGGCAACTACCCCTCATGGAGATCCATGAGGGAGGCCTGTTTAGTAGTGGACTTTTTACGGCTGGAATAATGATGATGATGATGATGACAGACGATGCCACAGCTTTTGGTGTCAGGCGATAGTAACGATTAAACCTTTCATCATTTCATTTCAGCCAAAAAACGTCCACTCATGAACAAAGACCTCCTTCATTGGTCTCCATGAGGGGTAGTTGCCATACTCATCACGCTTGGCAGTTGGGTTGACGAGCGCAGTACGGGATGTTGGTACACGGAAAGACGCTGTCGCCCATCTTCCGCAGGTATCCCTTAGCAGGCTCTTACTGCATCCACGGGCATGAGAGGAGGGGCAACATTCTACTGCCGGCCCCGCGGCGTTAATTTAAATCTTCCTTACTAAAATCTGTTCGTATTGAATACTCTTTGGCATCATTGTGCCGACCGATCAATAATACACCTATAGTTTACGGCATTGGCAGGCTGATTACGTATCTTGCGACAGGTTTGCAACAGGCGTAAATCTTGCGATCGTTGTCAATCGTCCATTTTGTATTAGATAACAGCAAGGGATTGACGTTTGATAACGGTGATCTGATTAACGCCTGTTGCAGTAATTAGCCTGCTACTATTGTAACCTTTACGTCCGCAAGAATTTTGGTAAAGGATGACTCACGCTATACCGTTCCGTGTCCGAGCCGAGTCTGAGCAATATTTCCAAGCATTGTCCACTGTTACAGTCAACGTGACGTACAGTACGTCACGTTGACACGGTATAGTGGGAGTCATCCTTATGTCTTTCATTTGAGCCCATAGCGAAAAGTCTAGGATGAGCAGTTCTCGAGGTATCGCCTTTTGAATCTGTCATTGAAAAAACTTGTACAAGTCCAAAGGGGAGACGATACTAAAAAACATGTTTCAAAAGTAAGTTCTAATACCTCCTCTGCCTTGGGAAGACATCCCAACAAGCAAGTCAAACATGCTCACGGGGAGGCTCGTATGGCTTACAAGACTTGGGTTATGTTTGGGAAACCAGCGAGTGGACCTTCATGCCAGAATATGGTCGATCATAATCCATCCAACATGAGAGACAACAGACCGCCCCACCTCTATCTTTTTAGTTTCCATCTTTATGTTTAACAATAATAAGAATATAATAAATAAATAATGCTGGACAATTCACACAGCACCTTCTAGCCCCAAGCTAAGCAGAGCTTGTGTTATGGGTACTAGATGACTGATATACTTAATACATTATACTACATAGATAATATGTACATATATTTTTATTATATATAGAAAAACACCCAGAACACCCTGAACATATGTATATCTGCTGATCGTACAGACATTTGTCCCGAGGCGGGAATCGAGCCCGCAACCCCTTGCAGCGCAGGCGGACCTTCGCCCGCTGCGCCACAGAGCATGTCGTGTAACAACAAATACAGTAATTATTAAAATGTAACAAACAAATACTGTAACTGTATGGTGTAAAACCATCTCACCATAATGCTGGTTGAGGTAACCAGCGCTGGTCTTCCGTTGGATCCTTCTTACAGTGAACGGACAATACACTGCACATTACAAAGACAGTCATCATCATCATAATCATTTCAGTTGTAAAACGTCCACTACTGAACACAGGCCTTCCTCATAGATATCCATGAGGGGTAGTTGCCGTACTCTCCACGCTTGGCAGGCGGGTTAGCGAGCGCAGTACGAGATGTTGATACACGGAAAGACGCTGTTGCCCATCTTCCGGAGGTGTCCCTTAGCAGGCTCTTACTGCATCCACGGGCATGAAAGGAGGGGTAACATTCTACTGCCGCCATTTTTTTTAAATTTTTTTTCGTCAGGTTACATAATAACTTTACATGGGTTTAAAATAATTATTAAATGCAAATTTAGTAAGTACTTTGTGACACCTCGAGAAATAATAAAATAAGGTTATTATGTGATAAAGTCCCGTTAATCAGATTTAAAATTAAAATTTAGTGCAAACTACCTTTACTACTGACCGTACCCCGGAAGGACCTACAACCTCAGGCTGAAATAACCAATTTTACTCCCAGCATTACTGCACACTAAACGTTGGTTATTTATTTAGAAGGCCCAGTGAACCTCTGGACGCCGCAACCGAACATGACCCTTCTCAAACAGTCTTCACGTAATAAATTATAGCTGTAAAATTTTTAGTGGAACATAAATATTGGAGCAATTTGGGCTGCGTTTGCGCGTTCGGGGAAATGTGGTTTTGAAGGAGGCTTTAGGAAATTCGAGCGCGGTTTTCAAATTCGAATTTAAGTTGTCTTTGACTAATCTAACAATAAGGTCCAAGACGTGTGTATCCGGATCATGAGACTAAAGTAGAGATGGGCGGTGGAACAAGGCCTATGGAAAGGCATATGGAATCCCAGAGAACTTAAACGCAACGCTGGCTAACCACCTGCTAGATGGGTGGATAAAACTGTTAAGGTCGCCAGCAAAACCTGGATGCGATCGGTCCAACACCGGAAGAAGTGGCAAGGAATGGAGGAGGCCTACACCCAGCAGTGAGTTGACACGGGCTGAAAATGATGATGATGCTGATGAATCTAACAATAATAAAATGATGAGAGATTTGTATTTTGTGGTTTCTAACTTTGTAACGAAAAAACTTAAAAACTACTCAACTATACATGTGATGAAATCCCGATTATCCGTTCAAGAGCTGTCCTCGGAAAAAATTGCGGGCATACATTATACACAAACATTTAGCGAAAACGCCTAGTTGCCACTAAGACCTTCGCTCACTTCGCTCGCTCGTTCGATCATCTATTAATAGGTGTGAGAGGACAACTTTACTCGGCATGAACCTATCATCATCATTTTCTGCCCTTATCCAGACTGGAGTCAAATGAACGCGACAAATAAACTTAACTTTATGAAAATTCATCATCTTAGCACATCCACTGCTGGACACAGGCCTCCATTATAAATAGCCAAGTACTAATTATGGTGTTACCATACTCACCACGCTTGGTAGGCAGATCCACGGAAAGACGCTGCTGACCAACCTTCGGAGGCATCCCTTTGCGGATTTATAATTAAAGCAATAAAATTGGGGTTTTATTATTATTGTAAAGGTATTTTCTTAGCATAAATAATGTATTTACATTTTATTACAGTAGCATGATAAGAGTTCATGATTATTGTAATAGTTTCCTTAGAGACATATTCACAAGGAAGTTAATTAAGTGTAAAGTGCATATTACAATAATATTTATTACATGCCGTTCCGTTTTACTAGTTGATAAATTAATAGAATTGATAATGAATGATAATAATAATTATAATAATATATAATTATAATTTTAATTACTAATATTGTACGTTAAAATCACCTTCAAGGTTGAATCACCTGAGGACAAATAGTTAAAAACAGTTCAAATTATTTTTTAAAATCTTTATGTACAACAATTTTCAATAAATACTAGCCGCACCCCGCAGTTTCACCCGCGTAGTTCCCGTTCCCGTGGGAATTTCGAAAAGTGCACCTCTAGGATACTCAAGGTATATGTATGTGTGCCAAATTTCAAGTCTCTAGGTCCAGTGGTTTAGGCTGTGCGTTGTCTGTCAGTCACCCAGTCACATAATTCATAATTCATAATACATATTGATTTTCTATTCTAATTAAATTCTCTTATTGATATTAAATTCTCTTATTGATATTAAATTCTCTTATTGATATGTAAAATAAGGAAAACATACCTTAATAAGTATTATATCCAACACACCACTATTTGCAACAAAATCCGGAACAATACTAAATGAAACATCGCTTATCAACAGATACTTTGTACTTATTGATATAACAAGACAATGTTTCAGTTTCGCTTTGACATGGGCTGGAATAAACAAAATTAAACCTAAAATCTATGATGTCAGGATTTATATTACTAACCAGAGATTTTCCTAGCCTCGCAAAAGTTGCTTGTTGTAAGTATTAGTTGCTACTGCTAATGTTATCTATCACTGCCTTATAAACTCATCATTATCGCAGCCGTCCTCTGCTGGACATAGGTCATGGATCTTTAAGTACGGATCATGAGGGTTTCTTGCCATACTCAGCGCGCTCGGCAGGCAGCGCAGTAATCGTACGAGATGTTGATACACGGAAAGACGTTGCTGCCCACCTCCCGGAGGTATACCTTGGCAGATTCGTACTTCATACATGGGTAAGAGATACCGGAGAAGGACTCGGGATCGCCGGCAGCATTCCATGAGCATCCCCGAAGGGTACGCAAATGTTGTGGAAGAAGAAGGGCATGACTCCATGAGCTCCTGCAGTCCTGTCTCTATTCTGGTCTGTCTTGTGGCACCACAGTGCAGTAGCACGTGCTCCACGGTTTCTTCCTCTTCAAGACACCCGCGACAAAGTCGGCGTGGCACCTGTCATAAGTAGATGGTGATTAAGATCACAGTGTCCCGTGATGACGCCGGTTAGGGTAGGGTCGAGGCAGCACCTCGGGGGTCAATGCACAATACACCCCAATGCGGGACGTCAGTGCAGATCTGGTAACCCCCCCCCCTAGAATTAGAATTAGAATTAGAATGGGTAAGAGAGGAGGAGAGATGACCGCACGGCATTATGTTTGAATTATTTTAGATTTAAACTTGATTTTTATTTAAAATAAACATAATAGTTTGAATAAAATTTAATTAATTACCTCTATTATTGTTTTTTTGTCAGTATTCTATTACGTAAATGTTTTGAGAATGCCATTGTAATTCATAATCTGTGTACGTAAGCTAACTTGTACTGTGCTATTTTATGTACATAGAGGTACGAGTAAACATAATTGTAAAATATTTATTGAAATTTATGTACGTATAAACATAATTGTAAAATATTTATTTAATTAATTGCCAGGGAGAAATAGTGAACTGCGCTCCAAAACACAGATCGCAGACGTCGTCCAAAAATCGGGCCAGTTTAAGTGGGATTAGGCGGGTCACATAGTTAGCAGTGGGGTGCCGGCAGTAGAATGTTACCCCTCCTGCCCGTGGATGTCGTAAGAGCCTGCTAAGGGATACCTCCGGAAGATGGGCAGCAGCGTCTTTCCGTGTATCAACATCCCGTACTGCGCTCGCCAACCCGCCTGCCAAGCGTGGTGAGTATGGCAACTACCCCTCATGGAGATCCATAAGGGAGACCTTTTCAGTAGTGGACTTATTACGGCTGGAATGATGAGGCGGGTCACATCAGCCGCAGGCCGAATGGGTCATAGGCCACCACCAAATAGATTCCATAAGACAGGAAATGACCTCGCGGCAGACCAAGACGTCGATGGAGAGACGAACTGGACGCACTCTTGACTGCCTCCGTGGCTCAGTTGTTCTAATAAAGTCAAAGTCGAAGATGTAGAATTTAAATAAGGAGAAAACTCTTAAACTACTATAATATTAGCAATACCAGCAAGCACCCCGCTCTAGACATATACGTTTTAGTCAAAACGTGTCATTTAATGTTTTAAAAATGTTTGAACTCTTCAAGACACCCGCGACAAAGTCGGCGTGGCACCTGTCATAAGTAGATGGTGATTAAGATCACAGTGTCCCGTGATGACGCCGGTTAGGGTAGGGTCGAGGCAGCACCTCGGGGGTCAATGCACAATACACCCCAATGCGGGACGTCAGTGCAGATCTGGTAACCCCCCCCCCTAGAATTAGAATTAGAATTAGAATGGGTAAGAGAGGAGGAGAGATGACCGCACGGCATTATGTTTGAATTATTTTAGATTTAAACTTGATTTTTATTTAAAATAAACATAATAGTTTGAATAAAATTTAATTAATTACCTCTATTATTGTTTTTTTGTCAGTATTCTATTACGTAAATGTTTTGAGAATGCCATTGTAATTCATAATCTGTGTACGTAAGCTAACTTGTACTGTGCTATTTTATGTACATAGAGGTACGAGTAAACATAATTGTAAAATATTTATTGAAATTTATGTACGTATAAACATAATTGTAAAATATTTATTTAATTAATTGCCAGGGAGAAATAGTGAACTGCGCTCCAAAACACAGATCGCAGACGTCGTCCAAAAATCGGGCCAGTTTAAGTGGGATTAGGCGGGTCACATAGTTAGCAGTGGGGTGCCGGCAGTAGAATGTTACCCCTCCTGCCCGTGGATGTCGTAAGAGCCTGCTAAGGGATACCTCCGGAAGATGGGCAGCAGCGTCTTTCCGTGTATCAACATCCCGTACTGCGCTCGCCAACCCGCCTGCCAAGCGTGGTGAGTATGGCAACTACCCCTCATGGAGATCCATAAGGGAGACCTTTTCAGTAGTGGACTTATTACGGCTGGAATGATGAGGCGGGTCACATCAGCCGCAGGCCGAATGGGTCATAGGCCACCACCAAATAGATTCCATAAGACAGGAAATGACCTCGCGGCAGACCAAGACGTCGATGGAGAGACGAACTGGACGCACTCTTGACTGCCTCCGTGGCTCAGTTGTTCTAATAAAGTCAAAGTCGAAGATGTAGAATTTAAATAAGGAGAATACTATAATATTAGCAATACCAGCAAGCACCCCGCTCTAGACATATACGTTTTAGTCAAAACGTGTCATTTAATGTTTTAAAAATGTTTGAACTCTGGTCTATTTTTCAACCAACGATTGATATTGACGTTCTTAAAATCAACTTTAGAGGTTGACAATTAATCATGATTAAAAGAACTTCACCCCGTTTGTTCTTTCCGCAATTCTGTGCCCCGAGAATGTAGAATAATTAGGGACATTATGTAGTCTCATTGTAATTTTCAAATCGATAGGTAAAAAGCATTGCTAAGCAACGCTTTTCAAACAAAATTGCTTCAAAGCTACCGGTTTGTACTTTATAAATTACATTTTAATCTCGATAAATAGCAGCCGTGGGGTGCCGGCAGTAGAATGTAACCCCTCCTCTCCTACCCGTGGATGCAGTATGAGCCTGCTAAGGGACACCTCCGGAAGATGGGCAGCAGCGTCTTTCCGTATATCAACATCCCATACTGCGTTCATCAACCCGCCTGCCAAGCGTGGTGAGTATGGCAACTACCACTCATGGAGATCCATGAGGGAGGCCTTAGTTCAGTAGTTGACGTTTTACGGCTGAAATGATGAATGATATGAACAGTAAAATAAAATAAAGTTTATTTAACAAAACTTCTTTTATTATAAAAATACTGACTTCAAATGTTAAAACCTAACCTCAAGGTTTAAAATAAGGACTCCAATGCCTTCTATTAATCATCATCATCCAATAGCCCGACTTCATCTACTGCTGGTATAGGCCTCCATAATGTGTGTGCCACATTTCACAGTCCAGTGCTAATCTTATCCAGGTGCCTTCTATCACAATTATTTGATTCCTCATGGAACCCATAATCAGAATCGTTTTTTGACAAAAATGGTACACTTAGAAACATGAACTACCTTTTTAAAAAATCTGCCAAGTGCGAGGGGGGCTCGCGCACCGAGGGTTCCGTGCCATCATACAATAATAGTGTTAAAGGCGGTTTATATTTGTTGGAGAACTTTGATAGCACCATCTCCTTTCCGATAGCGGAACCTATGCAGTTTTTTCTAACTTTCGATGATTTCTAAAAAACATTGCTAAATAGAGTTAGTTATAAACTTTAAATTTGCGCATTCAAATACTAAAAACTGTTTATGTATGCGCAAATGAAACCCTTTCATATGATACCCCACATAGCCTAGTAACTTTTAAGACCATTTTCCGCCCCCCTTTTCGGTTAAAAATTAAAAACAGGGGTTCGGTTGGTTCTACCTCAGTTTCACATTCACCCGGTATGTTCTAGTACATAATTTTGATTTATATAGATAGAATGAGGGGTAGTTGCCATACTCACCACGCTTGGCAGGCGGGTTGGTGAGCGCAGTACGGGATGTTGATATACGGTAAGACGCTGCTGCCCATCTTCCGGAGTTGTCCCATAGCAGGCTCTTACTGCATCCACGGGTAGGAGAGGAGGGGTAACATTCTACTGCCGGCACCCCACGGCAATCATGGAGATCCATGAGGGAGGCCTTAGTTCAGTAGTGGACGTTTTACGGCTGAAATAAATAAATAAATAAATAATGCTGGACAAATCACACAGCATCATCTAGCCCCAAGCTAAGTAGAGCTTGTGTTATGGGTACTAGATGACTGATATACTTAATACATTATACTACATAGATAGATATTTTTATTATATATAGAAAAACACCCAGAACACCCTGAACAAATATCTGCAGATCGTACAGACATTTGTCCCGAGGCGGAAATCGAACCCGCAACCTCTTGCGTCGCAGGCGGACCTTCGCCCGCTACGCCACAGAGCTCGTCATGTCACACGTCAGTGAAATGATGAGGATAGATAGAATACACAGATATTTTAAAATAGTGAGTGTACCTCGACTGCTATACCTCTAAATCATGTAGGCCGTCGAGCTATCCCACTAATATTATAAAGCCGAAAGTTTATTTGGATAGAAGTTTGTTACCTCTTCACGCAAAAACTAGCCTACGGATTGAGCTGAAACTTTGCACACGTATTTATGTTGACCAGGATTAACACATAGGCTATTTGGGTACGCGTGCGAAGCCTCGGGCAGAAGCTAGTAATTTATAAAATAAAAATAAAAAACTCTGAACTAATATTTAATCAAGTTTTATAATATTTAAAAAATGAAAATGTGTACTAATATCAATATGTATAAAACTCTTCCGTTACTGACTGAGTGACTGACAGACAACGCACAGCCTAAACCACTGGACCTAGAGACTTGAAATTTGGCACACATACATATACCTTGAGTATCCTAGAGGTGCAATTTTCGAAATTCCCACGGGAACGGGAACTACGCGGGTAAAACTGCGGGGTGGGGCTTGTTAATATATATTAACAAAACTAGAGTAAATTATATAAACACATTTTAATCATCATCCCAGCCGTAGGAAGTCCACAGTTGGACCAAGGCGTTATTGCCACACTCAACACGCTTGGCTGGTGGATTGGCGAGTGCAGTACAAAAATACGCGTGCCACTGCTAATCTTCCCAGGTTATCCCTCCGTACGGCACCAACCAGTTAAAGAATTTTGAAGATTTTTTATACACTATGAAAATTGGTGTCGACATTTTATCACAAACAAGTATGTGACATAAAAGCTACGATAAAAATTATATACTAGCCCATTTAGAGATGAAACCGTGTATCCTGGCTTAAGGCCAATACAATTATATCGTTGCTAAGAGTACTTGACTGAATAACGCCTTGTATTACTTCACAATACACGACACAACAAATCGAATTTAAAATACTCAAAACAAACGAGTACAAAAAGATATGCCAATTCTCGTGCATACAAGTGATAAACGCTCAAAATCGATAAATTTCACAAATAATCTCTAAAATGTAGGAGACCATGATACGCCTAACGCAGTGGCTGCTCACAGATTTGGTTCTAAGCAAGATGCATATCTTAAGAACCATACTTATCTGATTCAAAGAAGAAAGGCTCTGTTAGCGGAGCAGAGATTTTCATGATGTCGTTAATGGCACCAACTTTTCCTAGAGAATCTAAGCTGCAGCTAGGCTTGGTATAACATATTTGGGTTAGCCAATTCCAATAGACCTCAGAAACCTCCAAATACCAGCAGGGCTGGAAATAGTCTTGGGCTGGAAATAGGGCTGGAATATTCAATTTGTTCAGCTATATACCTTTTCTTAGTATAACGGACCTGCATGTTGCTTCGGTTTCTTAGTTTTTTGTACTCAGCCCAATTTAAATCAGAACGATTAAATTTATATTTAAGAATAAGAATAATATTTATTTTGCAACAACAAATACAGCGATTATTAAAATATAACAAACAAATACAATAAAGGTTGTAGCAAAAAAGGATAACCAACTCAGCATAATGCTGGTTGAGACAACCAGCGCTGGTCTTCCGTTGGATCCTGGATATTTCCTAAAGATTTGATCCCATTTTGCCATAGTACGAGTAGCTATGCATCATTTCAGCCGTAAGAGGTCCACTACTGAAAACAGGCCTCCTTCATGGGTCTTCATGAGGGGTAGTTGCCTTACTCACCACGCTTGGCAGGCGGGTTGACGAGCGCAGTACGGGATGTTGATACACGGAAAGACGCTGCTGCCTATCTTCCGGAGGGATCCCTTAGCAGGCTCGTACTGCATCCACGGGCATGAGAGGAGCGGCAACATTGTACTGCCAGCACCCCACGGATATTATTTATATAAAGATAATGAAAAGAAAAAGGTAGATGTGCAATAATTATCGCCGGGTATGCATTCTAAAGTCGTATCGGATTCTGTAAAGCGGATTCAAGATCGTGTTGGATTTACGATTGCATTTGATATGGGATCTTACCGAGGCATTTATTACGTACTTCATTGTGGTTTACATTTTTCAATTGTCTTTTATCGGGATAGTTCGATTTTTCGAGCTTTTTAATAAAATAGAGCTGTCGTGTCGAAATTATAGTTCTGATCTCTGATCTGTAGACTGTTGGAAAAGGAGTTTTGATACCCTGATTATCATCATCATCATCATCTCAGCCAAATGCTTTCCACGTCTACTGCTGGATTGGTCCAGCAGTGTCCCTCATGGACCTCTTAGGTTTTGAGGGGGTTGTTGCCATATTTGCCACGTTAGGCAGACGGGTTGGCGAACTCGAAACAGCACACGGAAAGACGATGGTGCTTATTTTCCGGTAGTATCACTTGACAGATTCTTACTGCATCCACGGGCAAGAGAGAAGAGGCAACATTCGATTGCCGGCACCACACGACAAAGAAATGCTTAACGATAATATTTAACTACTGAGATATATAACAAAATAGTAAAATGAGGCAACAAAGAGACCTAATAATAATATTCATTTCACAAGTTCATTGGAACAAAGCTCAAATTCAGTTTTTAATACGACTGAATGACGAGACAAACCGAAGGCTCATCTGATGTTGAGCGGTAAATTCAACCCATTACAACTCCAATGCCGCGGTGGTCACGTTCACTCACGCAACCAACGCAGCACTGCAATGCGCCCGTCACCCTGAGGCAAAGAGGTCAGAGAGTAAGGTCTCATGTGCCCGTAATTTCATTGGCATACCCTTTAAACTGGAACACAACAATGCAGACATGACTGCTTGACGGCAGAAATAGTTACGGTGTTCTTCCCCTAATGTGCTAAGGCCTGTGTATCTATTATTGATGATTTATACAGCGTCAGCAACTGGTAATCATGCTGCACGGGACGCTGCAGTACCTGGGACATTGTTAGATGGATTAGGCTTGCCCAGGACCTATACCATCCTCTCAGCTTAGTCAATGGATTTTTCTTTCTTGAAAAATGTATGTGCATGCACTCTTATCACGTGCTTTAACGGTGAGGGAAAAATTGTAAGGAAATCCGCGGTTGAGTTAGCTGCAGACGTATTGACCTATTCTTTCCTCTGACTTATAGTAGACATCCTCTGATGAACTCTTCACAGAAAGTTCTACTACAACATACGTTTACCAACATTCGTTGAAATTCGGTAAAATATTGCAAGTGCGATGAAAATATGGTTCCAAAGTGCATGGACACACTAGTATACTAGTGTGCCCAGCCGTATCTCACTGTAACGTGCCGTAACACTACAAGCGAAATTAAAATTGGCCTACAGCCAGTATAATCTTAAAGTACTGTATTTATCACCGCAGGAGGTTACATTTTGGATTCAGCTGAGTAAGTGCGAAGTATATTGTACTCGCCATATAGTTAGAGCTTGGCTCTACATGAGATCAGATAGCTTTTTGACAGTGTGAGCCTGTGAGTTATAGTTTCGTCTAATTATAATAATAAGCTTGTTTTGGTGGTATTTCAATGATCATAAAACTGTCAAATATGTATTGAATCCAAATTATTTTCACAGTTGCTAAGGTTTATATATACAGTCATCGAGCGAGCCAGACACGTGCCGTGGCCGACAGAAGATATTAGCTTCTATCGCAATAGATAAAGACGGGTAAAAGTTATCAAGTAGCTGTACGACTTTTTTGTTGTTCACAAGATCCAGGATCAAGTCAACGCGTAAAACGAAACTCATTGCTTTAGATTGAATCATAAAAACCACGATACTCGTTTTAAAACACTAAATCTCACACAATAAAGAACTAGGTCAAATTAATACAACTCTATTGAGACGCCAGCTAGTCGAGATTTCAAATTGGTACAAATACATCTAAATTACTAGCTGTCCCGCACATCTTTGCCTGCGTCATATAAGAGAGAGAGTCGGGAGAGGCGGGCTGGTGAGCGCAGTATGGTACGTGTGATACACGGAAAGATGCTGCTGCTGCCCATCCTCCGGAGGTATCCTTTAGCGGGCTCTTACTGCATCCATGGGCATGAGAGGAGGAGTAACATTCTACTGCCGACACCCGACGGCATAAAAACTGTAATACATCTTCTATATTATTCCTTAAATTGAATTTGTGTAAAATGTGTGAATGTGAATCAGTTCAAAATTTTCGTGAATGATGATGAATAACGAACCTAAACGATTTGGTTTAGGATTTATACTACGTTTATAAAAACACCTTCGCCAATAATGCATTATTTTAGAATATATTGAAGTACAATTAAAATGGTTAAGGGAGTCAACGTTTTATAATACATATGAAAAATATTTTATTAGAATTTTATAAAACGGGTGCGTAACTTCAACCGTTTACGCATCGCATGCGACGGAATTTTTCAATGATGCTCTTCTTCTTTTGGTCTTAGCTTGGTGTAATATAATCTACAGCATTACTTAATAATTGCGCTATCCAACACCGAATTAAATAAATGTTGTAATCAGAACAGCAGTTTTTAAGATTATCGCGTTCAACCAAACAAACAAACACACTCTCAGCTTTATAATATTAGTATAGATACTCATATAAGTCAATCAATGCGAGAATAAACTTCACTCCACGGTTTCATTGTTTGTGGTTTAAGACTGTTCTCCTGACTACGAAAGAGGGTGGTTTTGAAGTGGATTATGGAGACGTAGAGTTTGGTAGCAGTTTAGAGCTGTAGGGTGCCCAGTAGTAGAATGTGTTCCTCCTATCTTGCCCGTGGATGCAGTCAGAATCTGCCAAGGGACCTCCAGATAATAGGCAGCATGATTCTATTCGCCACAACATTATATTCCATGTTGCATTACAAAAGTTGCAATTATATTTCACAATGGTGAGACGTGAGAAATCACCCCGGGGAACAATTAGATACTCTTTAATTAACCTATTTTGTATAATACTCAAATATATTATTATACTTTTTTGTATAATAATATTTGTTGATAAAACTGCTTTATGTGTACCTAGCTAGGACTAAATAACTACTCGAAATTAACAATCTTTTAAAATTTCCGATTCCGACGGGATTCAAACCCGCTTTGGTCAAATCGATACTTGACCTATCCTAAAGCCGGAAGTGCTTTAACGAATTAAGCTAAAGAGCACGGAACTACGGAAATTTATACAAAAAATACCTGGCATTTTTTCATGTTTAGAGAAAAAATATTGATGAGGTGATTTTGTAACAAATGTAACCGAATCCCCCTCCGTCTGGACACACTGTAAAATAGCATAATTATAAAATCTTATATTCCAATTTTCCGGTCTAGGGCTTCCATTCGCCAGATAAGAGCATTATATCCCCAGTTATAATATAAACGGGGCGAGTGGCCATCATATCCCGATGCCGCGTCAGGATCACCCCGAGGAACAAAACAATTAGATAAATGTATAATTAGCAATTTTTGTACAAATAATACCCTTATATGTGTAGCTAGGACTAAATTACTACACTAAAATAAACGTTCTTTTCAAAATTCAATTCCGTGGGGATTCGAACCCGCTTTGGTCAAATCGATACTTGACCTTGCCTATAGCCGGAAAGGTTTTAACAAATAAGGCTACCGAATCTCCCTTCATCTGGACACACTATAAAATAGCGTAATAACTGCATCTTATATTTCATTTTTCCGGTCTAGAGCTTCTATTCGCCAGATAACAGCATTATATTTATTCCCAGTTATAATATAAAAGGGGCGAACTTGCCATCATATCCCGTAATGGCGTGTCCGTTAGACGGGTTGGAAACTGCTGCGGGAATCACGCGATGCCGCGTCGGGAGAGAAATCACCCCGAGGAACAAAAGAATTAGATAAATGCTCGCTCTTTCACAAATCATTTTCCTCACTGATAACTGTAAAAAATTAAACTTGTTTAAGTTTAGGACTCTGAAAATGTCTGTTGGCTGTGTCGACGAGAGAGTAGCTTTAATTAAACTGAAAGTAAAAAAGCTATTAAAACCTCACTTAAACGAGTACGAATTTGCTGTTTTATATATACCTAAATATTATTTATTTCTTAACGTTAGAGATTTTCTCGGACCAATCATCATCATCATCATCATTTCAGCCACAAAACTTCACAGGCCTCCATGACAGGCCCTCATGGAGGTTGCCATACTCACCACGCTTGGCAGGCGGGTTAGCGAGCGCAGTACGGGATGTTGATACACGGAAAGATGCTGCTGACTATATTCCGGAGGTCCTTTGGCAGACTGTTACTGCATCTACGGGCGTGAGAGGAGGGGTAGCATTCTACTGCACCCCACGGCTATTCGGGCCAGTAAATTCCGAGAATTCGGCGAATACGATTGATGAACACCTGAATGATGTCGACGCCGCAAGATGTCTCGCATCCGTATAGCAACACGGTTTTCACATTGGACCGGAATATTTTGAGCAGCTTTCGTGATTTCTATACGGGGCGAAGCTGGGCGAAGGTTCTCCTTGGTTTGGCTATCCTTGAAGCGATGTCCTTTTCAGTTCTTCCAATTTCTGACACGACACTCCCAAGGTATATGGTCATAATGTAAGTTATCTTATTTCTTGCGTACACAACCCCTACACCTATGATCACCTCTATCTAGCCTCAAAGGTTTGCTGTAAGAGAACTTTTTTTAGGGTTAAGCTCGCCTATGTACATGACCATACTAAGTTTTTTTTGTTTTGCGTGCAATAAAGAATAAAGAAGGTATGTATGTGAAATTGTGGTCTCGCTTCACTGCCTCCGTGTCATTAAGTAATTGTAAGGTGCTGGTTTCCACGCACCTTATCTCCTGAATCTTCCGGGTGTTTATCCTGTTAGTCCATCTTCTTCGTCTTCATGGCCTCTCGTTGAAGGTCGTCCAGTTGGGATTGCAAATTTCATAGAGCGGGAGTGACTAAGTGACATAGGTCAATGGCATAGTCTAGATCTTCTAGGGCGTTGTGCAGACCCCAATATTTTTTGAATAACCACATAAATAGTTAGATACCAA
This sequence comes from Pasiphila rectangulata, assembly GCA_963082625.1. Lineage (NCBI taxonomy): Eukaryota > Metazoa > Arthropoda > Insecta > Lepidoptera > Geometridae > Pasiphila > Pasiphila rectangulata. The sequence continues at coordinate 2,900,880 of OY720244.1, read as the reverse complement.
AATTATTAAACACGTTTCAGCGTTTCTGAAAAACCACCCCCTGAGTGGCAATTTAGAGGATGAATGTTTGTAGGGTTGGAAAATCATAGTTTTTTATTAGATTTACAAGAAATTTTTGACATAAAAATAATCAAACCTATTTCAGGATATTTCTAAAATCAGCCCTTTTCTTTGGTAAAAATATAAGGGATGAAACTTTGTATCATCATCATCATCATCATTTCAGACGGCAAAACGTCCACTACTGAACTGAGGCCTCCCTCATGGATCTCCATGAGGGTAGTTGCTATACTCACCACGCTTGGCAGGCGGGTTGGTGAGCGGAGTACGGGATGTTGATATACGGAAAGACGCTGCTGCCCATCTGCCGGAGGTGTCCCTTAGCAGGCTCTTACTGCATCCACGGGTAGGAGAGGAGGGGTTACATTCTGCAGCCGGCACCTCACGGCAACTTTGTATAGTAGACATATTTTTTTACTTGAGATCCTTGAAAATTGGTACTAACATGGTCAAATAGAAAAATTAAACGCGTGTTTCATAATTTTTCTTAAATCATCTCCTGTCGTGTAGTACTGGCAGTAGAATGTTGCCTCTCTTCTCATGCCCGTGGATACAGTAAGAATCTGCTAGTTAAAGGATACCTCCGGAAGATGGACAGCAGCGTCTTTCCGTATATTAACATCCCGGTCTGCGCTCGCCAACCCGCCTGCCAAGCGTAGCGAGTATGGCAACACCCACCTCATGATCTTGGATGTACATGAGGGAGGGAGGTGCTGCAGCATATTTCAAAAGCTTAAGTTGAAATATATACCTTAAGTATTACTTAAGGTGAAATATATACCTAGGAGATGAAATGACTTATTTTAAAATGTAGCCTAGATATATTTGCGAATCTATTGTCACTTTCTTCATCAAACCAGGTAACCGTTAAATAAACCTACATACGCAGACTGCTACAATGACGATCCTTCTCAAATAACGTTGTCTTAATGCGGGTGAAACCGCGCGGGCCAGCTAGCGCGAAGCCCAATGTGGACGCCCTCTTCCCCATCTAGGGAACAGATCCCTAGGGCAGTCACGGAAATCATGTGAATTTGTTTCCCAAACATATTTTCGTCCTCTATATTTTCACTTAGGAGATTATTTTTAAGGAATTCTGAAACACAGCTTCATTAAGTTTTAAATTCTAATATAATGCAAAATTTTAAGTTTTTCAAGTGAAAAATAACGATTTTTCCAAACAATCTTTCATCCCCTATTTAAACCTTTCTGATTTAATTTTCGCAACAAAAAGTAGCCTATATCCGTCTCCATGGTCTAATCTACTCCTATATCAAAATTCATCCAAATCAATACAGCGGTTTTGACGTGCAAAGGGAACATACATACATACATTCATACATACATTCTTACTTTCACTTTTTTATATTATTAGGATAGGACACAATACATTTACAATTTTAAACAACCCTGATTTCAATATTTTTTGGCTGAACTGATTCGATAAAACATGTCTAAGGAGCATTGCTAAAAACCAGATTAAATAATACCGTAGTGAAATCGGTTTACCAGATAAACGACTTCTAACAACTTTCTTTTTGCGTCAGGGGTTGATCCAAATTTGTTTCGGTGTGTTTTGAAAACCTTTTTTAATAAATAATTATTGTTATAGTTAATTCGATTAATTTGGTAATTTTCTAAAAAAAATAATAATTTAAAAGTAATCAAAGACTTGTATTCACCATATTATTCACTTAGAAGTATTTTTAAGAAAAAATGCGTACCAGAAAATAAAAATCTGAAATTATCAGACATAAGACAAGTCTCCCGATATTATTTAATATTTAATGTTATGTTCAGTTAGTAACGTTTGTACGGTGTTCATTTTTATAAATGTTTCAAAACAACTGAATTCCAATTTTTCCCATGAGAAGGAGATTTGTGTGATACTATGTTTCAGTTTGAAGGGTAAGGGGGCCGGTGAAATCACGGGCACATGAGACCTTACAACTCTGTCTCTCTGACGGGCGCATCGCAATGCAGCGTTGGTCACGTGCTTAGTGAACGTGATCACCGCGGCATTGCAATTGTTATAGGTAGAGGTTACCGCTTAAAATCAGGTGGGCCTTCGGCTTGTCTCGTCATTTAGTAGTATCAAAAAAAATGTCATGTGCTTACAAAGTATTTATTAATTCAACCCCTACTTCAAAAGAAATGTTCTTACTAGTGTTCTCACTATTCGGAATATTTTACGGGAAAATTGCTTTTGCAAGACAATAGAGTAGACTTGCCTAATAAAGGCCTGCTCATACATCAAAGGAATTTAGCTGTGTTTTTGGTTGTTGAAGTGTTAACCGTGTGGTATGTACCCTCGACTCTCGATCTGGGTCGTGGATTTGGCTGTGCATCAATGGAATGTTCTTTCTTATAACACGTATGTGTGCATATTTATCACATGATTTTACTGTAAAGGAAAACTGGTGCCATATTCAGCATCTGTGAAGATGGTATAAGTCATCAAAAACAGCCTTCGTCTATTTCAGAAGTCCATCCTAAAAATTTATTAGATAAGTTTTATATCTCGTGGGGTGCCGGCAGTAGAATGTCACCCCTCCTCTCCTGCCCGTGGATGCAGTAAGAATCTGATATGGGATATCTCCGCAAGATGGGCAGCAGCATCTTTCCGTGTAAGAACATCCCGAACTGCGCTCACCAACCCGCCTGCCAACCGTGGTGAGTATGGCAACAACCCCTCATGCACTTGGATCTCTAAGTCAATGAGGGAGGCCTATGTCCAGCAGTGGATGTCTTACGGCTGTAATGATGAAGTTTTGTATCATTTTTTTTTATATTACAAATAATAATTTGACATAAATCAATATAATATAAATAATTCTAGACATTTCCTACAGTACCATGTGCAGAGCTTAAGTTATGGGTGCGAGTTGGCCGATTTAGTTCTTAAATACATTGTTTTTTCTTGTTGATGCATACATAGCAAAATTCACAGCCCCGGGACACATAACTGCAGAAAAATTACAAACATTTGTCCCGGCGGGAATCGAGCCCGACTATAATAGCCGACTAATACAGGAGGCAGCCTCCTTGGTTCTCATCATCGTCACATCTATTATTGTATAGTTATAAGTTTCGATGTAGGTAAATATTATTTTCATTTTTTCATATTTTTGAAGCTGGTATGATTAACCCGAAGCTCCTCTTTTTTCTTTATCCCTTCCTATTGCATTCACCTGACGATTTTGCCTTACGTAGCATTTTCGGTTTCGCCTTTGAATCCGTTGGTAGAGATGAATTGGGCTAAGCTTTGTGACTTGCCACGGTTTTCGCTTCACAGGATATTGTCGTATATATGTTTTCTTTGTAGCAATATTCTGAACCCCTTGAGCAAACTGTTTTTACAGCATGACTGTATGTATAGTATGTATAATAGTCGCGAATCTCTAGCCACGACCTTATCAACGCGGCGCGATTTTTCTAGTAAAAATACGGTTTTTGAAAACGCATGACACTCTGCCTGCACCTTCAGCTTTCTTCTGTCGTTGACCAAGACGCCTGTTTTATTTCGTTCACCTATAATTCTGGTCTTCAGTAGTTAGTATTTTCTATTCTATTCTATGTAATTAATTACACAGACAACACTTTGCAGGTTTCCTGCTAGAGGTTTAGCTCTACAGTAGTGGCACTCTAAAAAGTAACACAAATGGTTGCGTGGTATAAAAATGTAGGCCATTTGTAAATTCAAATAAAAAGTCACTTGAGTTTATTTTTTTTTATGAATGTCTTACAATCTAAGTTATATTTGAAATAACAAAAATAAACACCACCTTCGTGTAACAAATAATAAATAATAAAACAATTTGAACAAATAACCTATGAAATAAAAATAGGGTTTCTATACCTTTTCAGCCGTTAGGAAGCAATGCAGTGGGTGAAGACGGGCTGTAGAAGATGATGATGATGTTGGACTAAATAAGTAGTCCGCATAACCACTCTAGGGTTAAAAAGTAAGTTTATTTTCTGCTTGTTAGCAGAAACGATTGCTAAACTAAACATCACTGCCCGTATGAGCACATGAATCTGCTTGGGGCTACTTGAAATCGATTTGGCTACTGTCCTGCCTTTACTTTGTGGAATTATGGTTTCAATTTGAAGTGGGGAGAAAATATATATTCAAATATAGTGATAATAAGTAAACTTGTATTTACTTGCTTGTCTTTTTTATTTATTTATTTAACAAATTAACACACAACAATTGTGAAAGGAGGACTTAATTCTAAAGCATTTTCTGAACTTTAGAGAAGGTAGTCTGTATTCACCAGTTGTGTAATAGCAATACACGATATTACTTTTATAATAATTATTGGGCTTTAATTTCAGGTTTACCTACTTTTGCCGTGCCCTTGCAGGGTTCATGTTGAACTTTTTGATTTATAAGACCTTTGTAATCTATATATATATAAAATTCAAAGTCCTGACTGACTGACTGATATATCAACGCACAGCCTAAACAACTGGATCTAAAGACTTGAAATTTGGCACACAACCTTGAGTATCTTAGAGGTGCACTAAGAAGGGATTTTTCGAAATTCCCACGGGATAGGGAATAAATGAGATTTATATTTTCGAATCAAAGTGGCTCTGCGTGAAAAAGGGGATTTTACGTTTTATGACTTCCACGCGGACGAAGTCGCGGGCAAAAGCTAGTAACAACATGTGTGCAATAAAAACTTGAAACATGCAACTAGGTTAATTCTTGCAAGCTCAATAGGATGCTTTTATGTTGGATTGGTGGCCTTAACGTGGTGTTTTCCTTCACCGTAAGCACGTATTAAATGTGAACATAATACATTTTTCAAAAAATCCCAGTGGATTTTTTGAAAAATGTATTATGTTCACATTGTTGTCATGGGTTCGATAGCGGCCGTGAACCAGTGTTCACGGCCGCTATCGAACCCATGACCTTTGGATTGTCCACAGTACATACCACTCGGCCAACATGGCTTTTTCAAGAGGTTAAGCGCTAATAGTTAACCCAAAGTACCTGTTTGTTCCTTGAACCAGCGGAAACAATTGCTAAACTAAACAACATTGTCCATAATGAGCACATGAAACTGCTTGGGGGTACAAAATCAAATCGATTTGGCTTCTGTCCTGGCTCTACTTTTTGAGGAATAGGTTTAGTTGGATGGTGTGGTGTGCGATGTCCATTGCTTTTTGATCTATTATCATTTTTGTGAAGCTTTATTATCACTATCTCAGCTTAGCTATCGAACAACAATTCCTTTTTTTTTAATTGCTGATAGACCTGATGGTAAGCGACGATGTGGCCGATGATGGATCTCAAAGGTCTAAAAGACACCTATTCACTCTTGACTTGAAGAGACCCAGGTTGTAGTTTTCGGGGAAAACAGAAGCCGGCAGCGAGTTACAGACCTTATCGGTGCGGATGCTGAAGGTGGAGGAGAACCGTACGAGTGTGTGGAATGTCCACTAGATAAGGATGGTACTGCGCTGTTCATCTACTTGTCCTGGAGTGGAATGGAGATGGTGGTATCAGGTCGTGGAGTTCCTGAGAGCACTCTCCATGATGTATCCTGTAAAAGATCGAGAGGCAAGCGACCTTGCGGCGGTGGTCGAGACTTTGGATATTAGTCTCCGCAAGATACTGCTTACCGATAAATCTGAGGGCTCTTCGTTCAATCGAGTCTAGGGCATTGGCTGAGCCATCCCAAACATGGCAGCAATACTCCATACCAGACCGGACTTGATGGTAAAGGGAAAGAAGCTGTCCCGATGTGAAGCATCGCTTAACCTTGTTCAGGATCCCTAGCTTCATGGCCGCCGTTTTAGCTTTGGACTCGATGAAGGAGCCAAAGTTGAGTGTCGGTGTTAAGGTGGCACTAAGAAGCTCCAGTTGATCCTTTACAGGTACCGGTACATCACGGAACTCAGGAACCTGGAGAAAAACCTGGACATAGACCACTTGGATCTCTGAGTACTGATCATGAGGACCTATGGCCCTTGTCATACAAACCACTCTTGGCGTGTTGGCGAGCGCAGCAGGGTGTTGGTTACACGGACAGACTCTTCGGCCTATCTTCCGGGGTTATCCCTTGGCAGATTCTTACGGCATCTACGGGCTAGAGAGGTGGGGTAACATTCTACTGCCATGCACCCGTACATACACCCATACCAGGCGTCCGTCACTCGCTCAAGGGCACGCGTTAAATGCCTACCGCTTTGCGAGGAGTCCGCGATACGCCAGTAGTTAAGGCTGCCACACGCCCGCTTGAGCGCACGCACGTTAAATGTTAAAACGTTTCTTTAGATGCCGAGACCGCGTAACTATTGTGCAGTGGATGGATGCCAAAGTAAAAAAACGAATGAAAAATTGTAATTTTTTTCTTTATTATCAAAGATATTTTAGATCTTTAAGTTTTTAGAATCATTTTTTCTCTTTCCTCTAAAAATGGTCAGATCGTAGGAAGGTACTATGTAAATATTCGTAAATAAAGGAGTTCAGCTATTAAAACAGTATTGTTTGTATAAAAAATAGGTAGCTATTACACACAAAATATGCCTGTAAAACTGTGGCTTTAAAAACAACAGTCCTAAAATCAAGCCAAAAAGTAGTAGGTACCCACCGGAGAACAAAGATTCAAATCTTTGCTGGCGAAGTATTTGAATACCTAGGTTATAGATAAAGTGTGGTGTTATGTCCTAGTTCGTTATGTCAAAGAATATAACTACTACCATAGTACACCTATTACTATACTGCGTACGAAGAGTAGGTAGGTCCTTACCTCCCTATACAAAGGTCGCTGCTTTTCTTAACCGACCTAAAAAAAGAGGAGGTTGTAAAAATAACTGTTTTTTTCACCACATTCGTTTTATTTATAAAAATTATCGTAGAAGCAACCCTAGCGACTCATTCGATGCCGCGTCACAGATTACTTGCAAGTAAGTGAGGCGGGTACACTCTTTCGCTCTGTGAACTGCTGGTATTATTAATACAATTTTGTAGGCTATTATAGCGTAGGTATTTTCGCTTTTGTATTGAAGTGATGTATCTGTTAGTTTCTGTAATCTGTGCCCATACACCCCTCGGTACAAAGCTATAATAAATGTATAATGCTGGACTCTACACACAGACTCTAGTCAAAACTAAGCAAAACGCTCCACGATCCGATAACTAAGTGTCAATGTTTTGGTTCCGTATGACGTCATGGTGGGCAAGAGATTTTTACACTTTTATAGAAAACAGCAATGTACAGCATTCAAGGGGTCGTCGGTCAGAAACCCAGACACAATATTGCTGGAAACGGTTTCAGAGTAGGCACTTTACTTAGGCGAAGCAAATAGGATACACTTGTTCGCCATTTTCTTTTGATACCCGCCCAATTTTCAAAACAACAATGCGGCAACGGAATATTATCTCATAAAAAAAAACTAGATTTTTTCAGTTGGAACTGTAACGTAGTTTAGTAAGTTAGGCTGTCATTTCTTCTGGTTATTAATTACTGCAGATGGCGTGGACTACCGGCGGTAGAATGTTACCCCTGCTCTTTTGCCAGTGGGAGCAGTAATAATCTGCCCAGGGATACCCCTAAAAGCTGGTCTGCAGCGTCTCTGTGGACCATTCCGTACTTACTGTGCAAGGCACCTGCCAAGCCTGGTGAGTATGGCAACTATTCCCTCATAATCAGTACTTGTACACCCATGAGGAAGGCCTGTCTAACTGTAAATCCTACGGCTGAGATAATGATGACGAATAATGATCTTAATGTTTAAATTATACAATTTATTCAAACAGTTTAATCCTTCCTACAGTGCTTTATTTACGAAATCCACTTCCCTTCATTAAAACCAGTTATTTATATCCATTGTTGGGATATAAATAAATGGTTTATCTCTCTATTTCAGCTCAGAACTGCTCCTATCCGCACCGTCAAAATAATATCAATCCTAAAACATAAACAAGGTAAGGGAATCAGCGATGTTTACTCCGAAAACGCCGCGTTTAATTTTGAGTTGTTCCTGAGGCCAGTATCCTAGGCGCGACCGCTTCATAACTCAGCCGCATATTTTATGAGCGGTTAGCGGTTAGGCGTACGTCATAACGTTTATAGTGAAATGTGGACGTAACGTCAATAATGTACGCACTGGGTTGCGGAAGGCGGCGTTGTTTTAAACCAACTTTTGTTGTTTTAAGACTAACACTGCATCAAGGAGTGAGGTTTCTTTTTTGCTTCTCCGAAAAAAAGTTTTTGAAAGCGAACGCGTTCAATTATGTGCTATAATCAAAATAAATGTTACAATTTCTAATCATATATCTGTCACATAAGATTATATTTGTCACTAACCTGTAATATACCCTAGAGGTATTATATTATCGTTTCAGCCGTAGAACGTCCACTACTGAACACAGGCCTCGCTCATGGATCTCCATGAGGGGTAGTTGCCATACTCACCACGCTTGGCAGGCGGGTTGGCGAGCGCAGTACGGGATGTTGGTACACGGAAAGACGCTGCTGCCCATCTTCCGGAGGTATTCCTTAGCAGGCTCTTACTGCATCCATGAGTATGATAGGAGGGGTAACATTCTACTGCCGGCACCCCATGGCGAATATTATATTTGTTCCTAAAACAGCAGATAGATTTTTTATATAAATTGAATGACCAAAACATTCTTACCCCCGACAAAAACTAGGTTAGGTTCTGGTTGTGTTACAACAACGCACGAGCCAAGTGAGTATAGCGAATGTGCTGCGGCAGCGGCCAGCGATGTTTGAGAACCAAATTCTACTTGGTGATTGCATTTAGGTGACATATCTACTATTTTAGGCACAAGTATACCAGTTTTATAGATAACTAGCTTCTGCCCGCCGCTTCACATGAGTTGTACCCGCATAAAAAGTTGCCTGTGTGTTTATCCTGGTCAACATCAATACGTGTACAAAGTTTCAGCTCAATCCGTAGCCTAGTTTTTGCGTGGAGAGGTAACAAACCTCCATACAAACAAACTTTCGGCTCTATAATATTAGTGGGGTTGATAACTTTTGTAACAGAACTACCTACATATATCAGGAATAAAAATATTGATTATCCTAAAACCTTTATACCATATGTACTTCTGGCAAATAAACAATTTCATTTCATTAATTTCCTACAGCCTTTCCTTTACCGTACGTGCTACTAAGCTATGGAATGCACTGCCTTCAAAAATTAGACAAGCTAAGTCACATTCTATTTTTAAAAACATGGTATATCACCACTTTCTCTCCTCAGTATCTTCTAGTCTGTAACATTTCCTTTCGCACATGGTCTATTATTTGTATAGAAGTATGTATTATAAAATATGTAGTATTTATTTATCTAAGTAGGCATATACATATATGTGTATATAATGTAAGTATATTTATTTATTTATTGCTCGTTGTACTTGTGCTTCTAAGTACGCCACCGTCTTCTCATATTCAACTTTTCGTGTCCATCCAAAGGTTGCCTGGCAGAGATCGCTTTTAGCGATAAGGCCGCCCATTGTACCATCGTGTTTTTGTTAATTGTGTTTATTTCTGTATTTTATTTTTCCTGTTTGTTATGGTGTACAATAAAGTATATTCTATTCTATTCTATTCTAATTAATTGATAAAAACATACCCATTATTGGTAAACATGCTGTGGGGTACCGGCAGTAAAAAGTTGCTTTTCCTCTCTCGCCCGTGGATTCAGTAAGAATCTGCCAAGGGATACCTCTGGAAGATTGGCAGCAGCGTCTTTTCGTGTATCAACATTCCGTACTGCGCTCGCCAACCCACCTGCCAAGCATGGCGAGTATGGCAACACCCCCCTCATGATTTTGAATATCCATAAGAAAGTAAAGAAAGCAGTGGGCGTGGACAGCTGTCCTACGGCTTAGATGATGATGATGATGATGATGATGGTGGTGGTGATGGTGATGGTGATGGTGATGATGATGATGATAGCAATAGCCTTAAGTAACCCAGCGTTTCCCAACCCAGTGCGTCACCAGCTAATAGCTGGCTCAGTGAGAAATTCCAGGTATCCACTGGACGTTACAAATGAGGATGGCCGCCACTTCGTACGGCGTCAGATATTTATCCGCATTTCAACGAGCCGTAAAATGGACGGTTTATGCCACTATCGTACGAGAGTTATAAAAGACCGAGAATATAAATGTAGCCGTAACAATACGTTGAATAAATAATGCTGGACATTGAATTGAATCGAATGTTGCTTGCGGTAGCAGTACGAATCTGTCAAGGCATACCTCCAGAAGATGGCCATTGCATTGAATCGAATGTTGCCCACGGATGCAATAAGAATCCGTTAAACCAGACCAGCGTTGGACCATTATTATATGGACCAACATTATGCTGAGGCAGAACCTTTTGGTCCACAACTCTTAGGTACTATAAATGTTTAATTTTTATACTATGTTTTTTTTTTGTTTATTTTTGTGTGTGGATCAATAAATACATTTTCTTTTCTTTCTTTTCTTTTCTTTAAAGGATATCTCTGGAAAATGGACAGCAGCGTCTTTCTGTGTATTGACATCCTGCACAGCGCTCGCCAACCCGCCGACCAATCGTGGCGAGTATGGCAGCAATCCCCTCATGATCTTGGAGATCCATGAGGGAGGCCTATGTTTAGCTGTCCTACGGCTGCGAGAGGTGGTTACCGCTTTACATCAGGTGAACCTTCGGCTTGTCTCGTCATTAAGTAAAGGTAAGTTGTTAAAAAACGTTTGGCTCCCTCCCCAGTGCGTAGACAGCTAATAGCTTCAGTGAGAAATTACAGGTATCTTGACGTCACAAACTAGGAAATACGACCGCCAGCACTTTCGAGCGACGTGCGTTATTTATTCGCACTTCAGCTGCAAAATTCATGGAGTATGTTGCCGTGGGGTGGTGGCAGTAGAATGTTGCCCCTCCTCTCCTGCCCATGGATGTAGTAAGAGCCTGTCGGGGATGCCCCTGGGAAGTTGGGCAGCTGCATCTTTCCGTGAATCAACATGCCGTACTGCGCTCGCCAACCCGCCTGCCAAGCGTGGTGAGTATGGCAACTACCCCTCACGAAGATACATGAGAGAGGCCTGTGTTCAGTAGTGGACGTTTTACGGCTGAAATGATGATGAATAAAACCATTTAACATTTACTGTCAACTAGCGCAAGCAAACTGATAATCGATAATCGGTAAATTATCGGTATTCAGTTCATATTTGCCAGCGATAATTATCGAAAAAAAAAATTGATAAATATCGCTTGTGTTTGGTAGTGGACTTTTACGGCTGAAGTGATGAATGATGATGATGTCGCTAAATGACCTTCACTACTCACATCATCATTCAAAACCCTACTTCACCCACTGCAGTGTAAAGGGCTCCCTCAGTTAGTGCTACCCGCCATGATCCTGCGCCAGTCCGATCCATCGTTTGCCCGCCACTTTATCAATGTCTTGTATTTTTTTAAGTAGCACATTTCAAGGAAATAAATCTTGTATAATAAAGCTTATCAAAAATTTACGATTCGAACCTACGTCCGTCAAATCGATCTAGGACGCTTGCTAAAGCCGGAAGCGCTTTAAACACTAAGCTACGGAATACGGCTTTAGGAAGCGTCAAGGATCGATTTGACGGACGTGGGCTCGAATCCCACCGGAATCCTAAATTTTTGTTAGTTTTGGATAAGTTATATACAAAAACGTTGAAAAAAATAACGACATCCCTTTTCTCCGAAGTTTGGGGAGATAAACCTCTGAAACTGTTATTGCTAATAGAAGTGTATGTAAAGATTACAGGAAAATTATAGCTCTCTAATTTCCATCATCATTTCAGCCGTAAAACGTCCACTACTGAACTAAGGCCTCCCTCATGGATCTCCATGAGGGGTAGTTGCCATACTCACCACGCTTGGCAGGCGGGTTGGTGAGCGCAGTATGGGATGTTGATATACGGAAAGACGCTGCTGCCCATCATTCGGAGGTGTCCCTTAGCAGGCTCTTACTGCATCCACGGGTAGGAGAGGAGGGGTAACATTCTTCTGACGGCACCCCACGCTTGTAGACTTATTTGCATGTTCTTTTACAAAATATAAACTGACTGTACCATAATTATTATGGTACAGTCAGTTTATATTTTGTAAAAGAACCTTGACAGCGCCATCTCTTGACTGATAGCGGAACTTATGTAGATTTCTTACACTTTCTATGATTTTTAAAAAACTATATAACTATAATTATTATACTATATTGTTTGATGACTCGCTCTTGGCATTTAGTAGACTTTCTCATGATGTTACCCTACTTAAGACCACGTATGCTTGTGCTTGATCATAATCGACGAGCTTCGAGCCCAAGTATACAAAGGCATAGTCGACAGGACTACCCTGCATTTTGTGTACTGTTACAAGCCCTACATATTATAACTGGCAGCATACTTCTTAACTAGTCCGCCATCTTAGGTATACCGCCATGTTGGGAGTAATTTTCAGCCCTTTTAAGCAGATAAAGTTGGGCCCGTATAATCTCGATATGTTTGCGTTAGGCCGAGCATTGTAATTATGCAATTAGATCTGTGGGCCCAGCAGTGAAGCGAAATAGGTGACCACAGAAAAAAGAAAATTATACAAAGGTGCCAGTCGGAATCGCGCACGAAGGGTTCCGTACAATTATTTGGCAATACAACTTGTTAAAATCACGTTTGTTGTATGGGAGCCCCCCCAAATATTTATATTATTCAGTGTTTCGTATTTGTTATTTTAGCGGCAACAGAAACGTATCATCTGTGAAAATTTTAATTGTATAGCTATCACGGTTCATGAGATACTGCCTGGAGACAGATACAGACAGACAGACTGCACAGTCTTAGTAATAGGGTCCCGTTTTTGTCCCTAAAAACCTTATAAGTCAACTTACACCCTGGCCATAAAGTCAAATGCTAATATGTCCACCCACTATCCTCTGGTGACTGAATCTTTTGCGACGATCCCCTTCAAAGGGAATTTTTTGACTTTTTGTCCAGAATTCCCCGACTGGTTCGAGGTTATGATGCGTTTTAGGATTTCTTTGCAAAAGTTCCACAAATCCTTTAACTATATAAATTTAAACACATTCGTTAATATTTTATTTATTAGATAAAGTTTATGGTATCGGCCCGTATAACCTCGATGTGTTTGCGTTCGGCCGAGCATTCTAAGGCAGCCATTAGATCTGTGGGAAAATAGCTATGTTTGAACAGTCGCCGGGCTGCGCGATTTGGGGGAGGGATTAGATACCGTTTTGATTGGAACATATTTTACGCGGAATTTAGAACATAATGTTACCTAGATATTTTACTCAATTCTGCGTATTGAACAGTTTTCACTGAATTATTGAGCACTGTTTATGAATGGTTTAGGTGCTGGGCTAGCCCTCTAACAAGGTCCCAGACACAGCGTTCCGTACAGCATGAATATCAGTTGCTGATGCTGTATTAGGCCTTGGCTTTATTTTTGAATTAATTAATTCATCCTCTAGACGGTGATACATCCTGTAGTTCTCGTATTAGAATATTTCGAGCCGTTAATATGACGAGCTCTGTGGCGCAGCGGGCGAAGGTCCGCCTGCGACGCAAGGGTTCGATTCCCGCCTCGGGACAACTGTCTGTACGATCTGCAGATATTTGTTCAGGGTGTTCTGGGTGTTTTTCTACATATAATAAAAATATCTATCTATGTAGTATAATGTATTAAGTATATCAGTCATCTAGTACCCATAACACAAGCTCTGCTTAGCTTGGGGCTAGATGATGCTGTGTGATTTGTCCAGCATTATTTATTTTATTTATTTATATATTACAAAAAACTCCCTTATATCTCAATGGTACATTTAGCAGGAACAATTTATGTTTGTTGATGTTTTTTTAAGGGCACTGTGACTCGTCCGGAATATATTTTTTTTTCGTTCGGCCAAACATTGTGAGGTTGCCATTAGATCTGTGGGAAAATAGCTTAGTGTGAACAGTCGCCGGCTGCGCGGTTCGGAGGAGGGATTAGATACCGTTCTGATTTAATTAGAATTGACACGTAATTGAGAAAATTAAGTAAGCACACTGAAATAATCGGCAGATTTTTAAATTAAATAATTAAACCTGTGGTATTTCGAACCGACGCGTAAAACAAAATTAAAAATCAAGTGTATTAATTTTTCAGATAATTTTAATATAAATACTTTTGGTAAATAAGGATCAGGGTTCTGTAGTACAAAAAGAAACCCTTATAAATTCGCTTTGCCTGTCTGTCCAGCTCTCTGTGACTGCGAAGACTGAGGCACTACAGTAGACTCTATTATAATTTTATTATTTTATTATTCATGGATCACATTTGGAATCATTCTACCTAGCCGATGCCTACACAATGCTAACCGGACGTGGTGTAAATGGTTACCATAACAGTTTGGTTTATTGGCAAGAAACCAAACTGACTGTTAGAAATAATTCCGAAGCATGCACACTGGTGCATGCTTCGGAATTATTTCTAACACACATATAAAGATAATGCTACAGTTTTTGGTGTCAGAGCACATCTACCGATTTTGAATCTTTGCTCGCACGTAAAACTGCGAAAGCATTAAATCTCCCGTCATCACTGTGAGTAGACTCAGCAGCCTAAGTTACCCGTTAAGTGCTCACTTAAGTACAAGTCGTGTTAAATTGCTGCTGTAGAAAAAATAACTTCTCAAGTGAATCCTAAGAGTCTCATCTTCATAATTACGGGAAGATAGTTCCGCTGATTGCAGCATTTTGCGTTTTTGCTGGATTTTTGCGCGCCTTTTCGTTTTTGCGAGATATTATTTTATACTCTGGTCTTAATCAGATTTTTGCGAGGATATATCTTAGCGTTATATATTTCTATGTTGGTTCAAAGGTCGATTTAGTGTGAAATTAAATACCAATGTTTACCTAGACGTGACCAAGAATTGTTCTATGGCAGTTAGCAGGAAATATTATGCCGTGGGGTGCCGGAAGTAGAAAGTTGCCCCTCCCCTCTTACTGGTGTGCATGTTCTTTCTTGTGGATGTAGTAAAAATCTGCACAGGGATACCTAGATGGGCAGCAGCGTCTTTCCGTGTATCAACATCCCGTACTGCGCCAACCCGCCTGTCGAGCGTTGCGAGTAACCACCCCCCGCAACAACCCCCATTATGGTGGTGAGTGTGGCAACTACCCCTCATGGAGTACTATGAAGGAGGCTTGTGTTCATCAGGTGATGTTGTATGGCTGAAATGAACCTGTGAGTAGTGCAGAGTTTTGTGGTGGTGCGAATGTGGTATATAATATTATAGGTAATTTACAAATAAAAATTAATAATAAAGAATACGTCATACAGATAACCAAAAACTATTGGACACGTATTTTTCTTGGCTAACGATTTACAAAAATAACGGCGATACCTACATTATGTAGAAATGTAACGTGACGTCACGCACCGACGTGTTTTTCGGTACAGTTTATCACTATGCTCTGACGTCGCGAGCCCCCTAACTAATAACTCCTAAACTTCAATGCGCATTATTAAGTATTGTTTAATTAATTTGGAAGAGCAAAAAATATGGTGTTTATTACTTTGTTATTATAATCTAACTACCTACCAGTAGCCTATATTTTGAATTTTTTTTACATATATTTTGTTTTGTTCATTTTTTTTGTTTTTGTTCAATTTTGTTCATAAAAATCAAATACTACAATGTTGCAAAAAATAGCACAGACAAAACACTAGGGAATGAAAAAGTTTAAATGAATCACACACCTTAAATTGACTTCGAATCATTTTTGCTATCATTTATCTAATTTTTTTACTTAATAGTGATTATTCATATACAGGTGCAATTTCTAAACACTCTTGCTCCTACAAATTTTGCAGGCTACAAACTAGATTTTAAAATACTTAAAGTAAACGGATAATAACAATGTTTTTCAAGTATTATCAATATTTTGTTCATGTTTCATTCAAAACCGCTGTGGAGTGCCTGTAGTAGAATGTTAGAAGAAGGAGGGGCTTTCATGCCCGCGGACGCAGTAATAGCCTGCCAAGGGATACCTCCGGAAGATAGACAGCAGCATCTTTCCGTGTATCAAGATCCCACACTGCGCTCGCCAACCCGCCTGCCAAGCATGGCATGGCAACTACCCGTCATGGAGATCCATGAGGGAGGCCTGTGTTCAGTAATGGACGTTTTACGGCTGAAATGATGATTATTCGGAAGTCATATGTACACTAAATACTTACGTCATATTATATATTGACGAGCTATGTGGCGCAGCGGGCGAAGGTCCGTCTGCGACGCAAGGGGTTGCGGGTTCGATTCCCGCCTCGGGACAAACGTCTGTACGATCTGGAGATATTTGTTCAGGGTGTTCTGGTTGTTTTTTTCTATATATAATCAAAATATCTATCTATGTAGTATAATGTATAAAGTATATCAGTCATCTAGTACCCATAACACAAGCTCTGCTTAGCTTGGGGCTAGATGATGCTGTGTGATTTATCTTGCATTATTTATTTATTATTTATTTATTAACAACTTACAGTCTTATGCAATAATTATGGTTTTAGACAGGGTGTATTATAATAATGTGTAAGCCGAAAGAAGGGTTTTTAGCCTATAAAATAAGTAGTTTTGGAAGGACCTACTAAATATGTGCTTTGAAAAACCCTATGCATATTCAAAGGCTTAGGCGTGCTATGCTTCTATGCCGGCTATCTGCTAACGCCGTATCCTGTCTTAATTTAGAATAGCCAGCCCCCGTGAAATGACAAGTCATCTAGAACATTAATTATAACAATACAAACAATACAGACGCTATTTATTAGTGCATAAACGAGAGGCGAATCTGACCCGTACAAAGTGAAAGCCATTGTAACTGATGAAGCTGCGACAATAGATGGAAAATAAATATTGCTGACAATAGTTGAACCTGTGTTCAACTATTTAGCTCCAAATTATGAATAAGAATAAAAATTTGAATAATAACATACATATATTTCGAGTCATAATAGTTTGAACATACAATCAAAATTTATGACAGCAAAATAGGTCATCACTTAACATTTTAATATAGTACTGGGTACTAAATACTATTTTGCTCTAGTTTTTAGTGACACCAAAGTAAACAAAGATTGTGATATGGGGATAAGCAAAGATTGTGATATGGGAAGTAAAGAGAAACCAATGCAATTAAAAACCTAATCAATCTTTTTTGACTCTGGTAGGGTCGAACCCACGTGTCGGTCAAATCGATCCTCGACCCTTCCTTAAGCCGGCCTGCCAAAATACCAATTAAGATTTACTTGGATTTTTTATTCTGTGGTTAAATTTGTACCTATTATAGTATAAATACTATAATAGGTACAAATGATTGGATTCTATGAAGTTCTATATAAGCTAATTAATGGAATCAGGCGTTACTTTGCGGAAATCCATGACAATAAAATGCAATAAAAAATATCTATTGACTGGTCGGCCGCTGGAACGAAAGATCTTTCGTTCCAGCGGCCGACCAGTCAACATCTCAGCGGTCAGCTGATGATGCCTCGCGGAGAGGCGAAACACGTGTCGTCGTATAGGTTTGGGTATGCATGCTGCACTGACAAGCTAGTTCTCCCTGCATGTGCATAATTAGCGGGCGGGAGGGCGGTGCTCCTGCATCTCAGCATAAGCGGAATTAAAACTAGATATTTTTTATTGCATTTTATTCTATATAAGCGTTATTTAAATCTATAATAATATTTGTTACACAGATTTACAAAAATAGATTTATAAAACAGAAAAAAATATTTACAACGCTTGCGCTTGCAACAATAGAAAATAATCAGGAATACTTAAATAGCTTTATCAGTTTAAGCTGTGCCGAGCCCAAGGGTTCCAGAAACGGGTCCACAATCACTCAACGTCAGGCCTCTTATTTATCACTACATAACTGTACCTCCAAATATTTGGAAATCTCTATTTTCGGCGACATAAGTCTGCTTCCCTGTCACTGGGGCATTTATCTGGGTTATTCAAGGCGACTCTCAAATGTATGATAGGATCTTGTAATGGTTAACTTTGCATTGTGTTAATTAAGCGTCTGTTGCAGTTAATAAATGTTAGTAAATTGCTAGAAAGTACCTGTTTACCCTTTATTTGAACACACACATTGTACCCAACGGGGAATACTGACTCCGGCAACGAACTCCAGATTCTTGCAGTAGTCATTAAGAGAAAAAAAACATTACATGCGTGCGTAAGTATGGTATTTCTACTATGTACCGATGGCGCTTAGGCCAAGTTTCTCGGGAAGATCCGAGAAACAGGGGCGGGCGGAAACAAATTATTTAACTCGAATGCACACTCCCCAAAATTATGCATCCCATACAATTCTTTAGTTTTTCAAGAAACATGCCAATATCAAGTATTGTTTCCCGCGATTTACTTGGGATTCCACTATCCGATCCTTACTTGGTTCCTGTGAGACCACCTCGGAATAGCCACACTTTCAAATTAAAAAAGAATTAAAAAGCGGTTTGTCATAGACGGAGAAATCGGTGAACATATGTACTTATAAAAATACAAGCTTGTGCCCGCCACTTGGCTTGAGTTGAACCCAAAAAAATGTAGCCTTTGTATTAATCCTGGTCTATCTATACGTATGCAAAATTTCAGCTCAATCCGTATTCTATTTTTTGCGTGAAGAGGTAACAAACATCCGTACATCTATATAAACAAACTTTCGGCTTTATAATATTAGTAGGATATTAGACATAGAAACATAGAAACTCCTTTGTTTTGAAATCAGTTAAAAAAAAGTGTTGTCTTTTACCATTTTAAATTGCAAGTCGATAGCATCAGTAGTTCTCGAGATATCCATTTGTGACAGACAGATAGACAGACGGAGTAATTCTATAAGGGTTTCTTTTTACCATTTTGGTCCGGAACCCTAATACCGACAAAGTAGCTACCATCGTTATAAGCTTTCTAACCAGTTTTTCAGTATCTGCTGTTGTCGTAGCATAGCTGTCGCGGGCGAAAACGTGCCAGCGCATGTTATCCATCCAGTTACATGCCCACGACTGGTAGACCACATCTCTTTAGACGAGGCTTTGTTACTGTTTCACATTTCAGACTGCAGTAATGCAGTCGAACATAGAATTCTCCTCCATTTTGAATTTATTTTTATCTGCGACGGGACTCAAACCCGTAACTTTTAGACGAACATCTTTAACGCGGGCTGCCTTTTCCATTTTGGCTACGAAGACTCTAACCGACGGGTTGAAAATCTTGAATGCTTTTATCGGTTTTTTGTAGCAACGTGTTGATGGCATTTAATGACCAACCTTTAACGCACACTAGCATTAAGCTCCGTGAGAAATGAATAAAATAATAAAAATACCGATAAACTACACACCTTGCTTCAATGTTCTAGGCTTTCTTACCGGTTCTCTCCAGCATTATTTATGTCTGTCTGTCGTAGCATGGTTGTTGCGGGCGAAAACGTGCCCGCGCGTGTGCCTTCAAGATAACTGCCCGCGACTGTAGACCACATCTCTTTAGACGAGGCTTTGTGCCTGTTTCACATTCCACATTCCAGTAATGCAGCGAGTAAAGCCATGCTGCCCGCGTGTGCATACATAAAATACTGTCAGCGAATGTAGACTGCTTCTGTTTGAGCATGGTTTAATGCCCGTTTTTTATTATTCCTGTCGAGTCATGCTAGTTGAACCAGCCCCGTGATTAGCTCGATCACATTGTCAATCGTAATATTCTCATACAACCGCTAATATCTTTAACAGAACTCATAAATTTAATCATTTTAGCCGTAAACGTCTGGTACTTAACACAGGGCTCCCTCATGGATCTCCAAGAGTATGAGCCATACTCACCATGCTTGGCAGGCGGGTTGTCGAGCGCAGTATGGGATGTTGATACTCGGAAAGAGGCTGCTGCCTATACCGAAACCCGCCTGCCCAGCGTGGGAAATATGGTCAGTATGGCCCCTTTATGATCTTGAAGATAACGAAGGTTTATTGTCCAGCAGTGGAGGTAGACAGCAGTCCTAAGGCTGAGTTGATGATGAACATAAGATAAATTATAGAATTGTCTGTACTCTACAGCTACGCCGTAGCACTTCTACGAACTTACACATTAATGTGCCTGCCTACATTTATGTACTTTCTTTTTCACAACTTTATTCAGATAATATATTCTTAAAAGTCTGTTGTCTGAACAAAGTTCTAGTTTTTTCTAGTTCTAAACTTTTAGTTTTTTTTAAACCAAACCATCATCATCATCATTACAGCCGTAAGATATCTACTGCTGGACATAGGCCTCCCCCTTTGACTTAGAGATCCAAGTGCATGAGGGGTTGTTGCCATACTCACCACGCTTGGCAGGTGGGTTGGTAAGCGCAGTTCGGGTTGTTCTTACACGGAAAGACGCTGCTGCTCATCTTCCGGGTGATATCCCTTAGCAGATCCTTACTGCATCCACGGGCAGGAGAGGAGGGGTGACATAAAAACAAACCATTAATCAAATTAAATTAAAATAAAATCTAACAAACTAAAATCCAAAATTATAATTATAGTTGATAATAACAGTAATATTAATGAAGTTATCATAGAAAATGTCTGTCTGTTTATTCAGATAAAGTATGTAGGCACATACTTTATTCAGTTGCCTGAATAGGTAATAGTATGTAACCTACACTATTATTCACAATAAGTAGAAGTGCTACGGCGTAGCTACACCTGTCGAGAGGGTGTTAACAATTTAGTTCCAATCTATTACACACTATGGCATAAACCTCCGTGCGAAATTGTATTTGATGCAGGTATCTCGTTTTAATGAAGCGTAGATGATCCTAAATATATGAGTTTGAGCTAATGGATAGAAAATATTGATAAATAAATAAATAATACTGGACATTTCACACAGCACCATCTACCCCCAATGTGTAAAAAACCCAGACTCGGGACAAATGTCTGCAGAAAAGTTACAAGCATTATGTCCCGCGGTGAGAAAAAATTAAACAAACCCACGACCTTCTGTGTCTCAGCCGGTAATTAAACCAACTGTGCTACGAAGATCGTTAACGATAAATAAGTCTATTATTTAAAATATTACGTCCGTTCTGTTATGAACTGCTGCTTTTAATAGTTTATTGGTTTTATACCTAGATTATTATGAAATAAGTCAACATATAATTAATTTTGATGATTCCATATGCGCTGAAGATGATTATTTTAACTACATACTTGAGATTGAACGGAAAGGCCGATCGTTCTTAGCTATTTCAACTTAAATATTCAACTTTAATAGTACCTAGTTAGATTGTTCTTAAGCTTGTAAAAAACCAAAATAATTAAATTTTTAGTCCTGCTCGTCGTTTTCGCAAGTCTTCTTTCTTTGACATAAAGTTGTGAATGAGGTACTAATGTGAGTGGTACCAGAACTACACTAGGTGGCGTGACTTGTCTCTTAAATATAAAAGTGAGAATTCCTCACAATACTCGAAGTCAAGTAGCGATGATAATAATGTTTTTTTAAACATAACAAAAAACCACAATTTTACGTTCTTTTTTTCTACGTCACCAAAAAAATTAATAGTAACCCGAGCAAACCGGACACACCTCGAAATGACAGTAAAAAATCTTCGCCCCAGAATGACAAAGGTAACCGAACAATATACTAAACAATATAAAGAAAACGGTCCTACAACTAACCTCGGTTGGTTCTGACACGAAAGGAAGCTTCAGGCAGGGACGGGGGGTAACAAAAATTCTTTCCATAACTTATTTCGTCCCACAGGGGCAAAGGTAATTCCAAAAACTTGTTATGTTGATTATAAAAAAGTATGATGACGCAAAAGAAAACCATACGTCCTTTTTTCTCTCTTCTCCTCGGTACTCTGAAAATAAATTGGAGAAATCCTCATAACCTCCGCAATTTTAAAATCAAAACAAAATTATCAATGCACTCATATG
This sequence comes from Pasiphila rectangulata, assembly GCA_963082625.1. Taxonomy (NCBI): domain Eukaryota; kingdom Metazoa; phylum Arthropoda; class Insecta; order Lepidoptera; family Geometridae; genus Pasiphila; species Pasiphila rectangulata. The sequence goes on along the minus strand of OY720244.1, from coordinate 2,878,840 downwards.
GCAGGCAACCGGCAGCAGGAAAAGGCGTGGTGAAACGTGAGTATGAATGACGTGGCGTAAAATTTAGGAGGGTAAAGAGAGCAAACTCCATGCACTGACCATATGCTAGATGGCTGGGTAACATCATTAAAGTCGCCAATAAGACCTGGATGCGATCAGCCCAACACCAGAAGGAGTTAAAAAAGGCCTACGTCCAGCAGTGGGTTGACATGGAGTGAAAAATGATGATAAAAGAGAGCAAACGAACATTACGACGACGCATGAACTATATTGGCGTCAGGATTTCAACTTTTTCAGCAATAAAAAACCAAACATTCGAAAATCAGTTGCAGTAGGGCCCTCTCAGTCAGCGTTATACCATTGTCATTAACACAATTAAATTTAAATGATTGTTTATCAATGCGTTGCCTGAAAAAGTAAAGCCTTTACATCTATTATAGATGATTTATACAGCGTCAGCAACTGGTATTTATGATAGACGCTGCAGTGCCTGGGACGTTGGAAGATGAACCTTTTATATATTTGAAAGGCTATTTATCAGAGGAAAGAACAGGTCATACTTCTGAAGCTGACTGAGCCGCGAGTATCATTACGATGTTTTTTTTGACCGTTAAACGTACGTGTTAAATAGGAAGAAACATTTTTCAAGAAAGATCCATTGGTGCACAGCCGGTGTCGGATCCACGACCTTCAGATCGCAAGTCGAGGGTACATCCCACTAGGCCAACACGGCATGCATCGCCTAAATGCCCCTTTTCTTAACGTCTTGAGTATATACATACATAATTGCAGGGCTCGCAAACATGTCAACGCTAGGGCTGGTATATAGCGTGACCCGCTGGATTACTGTGTGTTATTATAGTGAATATTTCCCTTGATTTGTATCATGGATCCCATCATTAGAACTGGGGTTAAAAGCGAGCAAACATTATTCATCATCATCATCATCATTTCAGCCGTAAAACGTCCACTACTGAACACAGGCCTCACTCGCGGATCTCCTTGAGCGGTAGTTGCCATACTGACCACGCTTGGCAGGCGGGTTGGCAAGCGCAGTACGGGATGTTGATACATCGAAAGACGCTGCTGCCCATCTTCCGGAGGTATCCCTTAGCAGGCTCTTACTGCATCCACGGGCATGAGAGGAGGGACAACATTCTACTACCGGCACCCCACGGCAAACATTATTACGTGAAACAAAAACCCAACCGCAGGTTGAAATTTAGGGCCTTACACTTAAGTAAATGCCCCTTTTCTTAACGTCCTGAGTACATTCCTAATCGCAGGGAGTAGCACAGGGCTCGTAAACTTGTCAACGCCAGGCCGGTATATATCGCGACCCGCTGGATTGCTGTGTGTTATTGTAGTGGCTAGCTATTATTTTAATGCTTAGGCCGCTCGGCTTAAGGGCTGGGAGGACTTTGTAAACATCTTTAGCTTAAGTTCATCCGTAGTTACAATGTGGATTAGTTGAGTTTTATACAAGCCTGTTTGTGGGTCCGTATTCTTGAGAACTCTGGTGAGATCTAGGTTATCTTGGTATAATCTCTAGTGTTTGAAAGCGGGCAAGTGTGACATGGACTCGAGCACTAATACCACAGAATTGAGAAGAGACCTCTTCTGAATTCTGCGACTAAAAGTTATGAGGAAGGTTTTGTGTAGAGAATTACTTTTGTTTTATTTATCGGCACGGCGCAATAAGAGCCAAAACTGTTATCATTTTTACTCGTATGAGGGATTATCGTAATATAAAAAGTAATACATATGCTCAAGTAGCTTTAAATTACAATTATTTTGTAGTTACTACTAATTAGTCGTTATAGGAAGTTGTAGTTACACCACAAATTGGAAGACAATTATTTAGCTTTTGTAACAAATTCTCACTAAATAACTTCAACTGCCGTGGGGTGCCAACAGAAGAATATTGCCTCTCCTCTCTTTCTCGTGGATCAAAATCTGCCTAAAGGTACCTCTGAAAGACGGGCAGCAGCGTCTTCGCGTACTGCGCTCGCCAACCCCTTAAATAAAAATACTAAGAGATGCATGAGGGAGGTCCTACGGCGAGATGGTGATGACGAATAACTTAAACAAATTATTATATAATTAACTGAAACAAAAAATCCAACTGCAAGGTCCAACACACACTTGGCCGATTTAAAGGCAAAATACGACCATTTAACTGCAATGATTACAAATTTGAAGGACCGATTAATTGAAAATCGTTGTAATTATTTCTGATTAAATTTAAATACATGACTTAACTATCTTTGTAATTTCATTTTAATTCACTTTATTTTGATATACTACTCAATAGGTATAGTTAAAAAAAATTACTACTTACAATTTGGCGACAAAAATCCACCATTTCGTTTTTTTTTAATTAAATACATAACTTTTACACATACAAACATTTGGGTATTGAGATGAATCTAGTTAGATTGCGTATGGATTTCGACAATTAAGATATAGTTATATCTTAATTGTCGAAATCCATCCAGCCGTTTGGAAGATACGTGGGAATAAAGAACGCAAAAAACAGTACTCTTCATTGGCTTTCGCAAAAAAGTGTAGCAGGAAAGTGTCCTCTGAAATTTATTTCAAGACAAATATATTACCGTCCCTAGTTAAAACTTTGAAGAAACAGTCGCTTTATCATAACAAAGTTCCTCTCGAAGGTGCACTTGAGGCTTCCTCGTTTGTGAGCTAACTTTCATGAGCTTGATGCAATTCTATTACCAGGATGTACAATTTTCTTTGCCTCCGATTTCTTTGTGGCTTTGATAATTTCTAGAGTTTCGTAGTAAAACAAGAAACCCTTAAAGTTTCTATCGCGCTATGTAGGGTTGCCGTGGGGTGCCGGCAGTAGAATGTTGCCCCTCCTCTCACGCCCGTATGCAAATGGTGGACATAATGCCAAAGGCATAAATAGCATGTAAAAGGTAACATATTCAAAAATTGATAGAATATAAGTAACATGAATTATAAGTCTATAATTGAGCTAAAAAAATACCCTTAAAAAAAGCCTAAAAGCTTTAAAGCCTTTCATTTATTATTTTTTATACTTTCGCGATCACAGCAAATTATTACAAAATAAAGGTAATTTAATTATGCAGTAAATACCCGTTAATCCAATATAGTAAAAAAGCCTTCCATTTTGTTCCATTTATATTTTAAATAGAGGGACATAATATATGCTGTCGCTGACTACAAAATCATATATTATATGATTTTGGATATATTAATTTACATGGCTTTTAATATTATTACACATCATTTATTCATAACTCATAACAATACATTTTTTACTATAAAGAAATATAAAAACAAATACTCTACAGTAAAAAAAATATCAAAACGGTGAATCACCGGCCGCGAAGCAAGGCTCAAGCAGTCGGTGACTAGGGCTGCAGGGAGAGGAATCTCCTTACTATACGTGCCGAGTCCAGGAGTACTGCCTTTTAGCGAAAGTCTCTCGAGATGTTAATCGAGACTCTTCGAGTTCGAATCTTCGATAGTCGTTTCCGTTAACGGACTCTATGAGTCCGTTAACCGGACTCTATGAGTCCGTTAACGGAAACGACTATCGGAACAATAGTCAACATCCCACATGGTGGCAATCTCGTGGGCTAAATCAAGATATTTGCTGAGCTTATCTTTCTCGGCTTTGACGAGATTGGCATCATGTGGAATGGTGACATCAACGAGTATTGCCTCCCGCTCCAACCGATCTATCAGAACGATATCAGTCTTATTCGCAAGAATAGTCCTGTCCGTAATTATAGATCGGTTCCATTAGAGCGTGGAATATTTATAATACGGAACTTCAGGGCCCGTAAGGCCATATCGAAGAGCAAGTTGCTGGTTGAATGATCTTGGCTACTTGATTATGTCTGTACAAATACTCAGAGTTATCAATATGCGAACTGCCCGAAAGTACGTGCCTGAGGGACTCCCTAGGGTGGTGACATACTTTCGGCAGTTCGTCTTGATTACCTCATCCATAATTGCTTATACAAACCCTTCAGTTTATCCGAAGAGATCACCGAAACGTAGCCAACTCACTGAAGCTAGGAGATCTTCATCATTTATTTAATAATCTTATTATTATTATCAAATAACTTATTTATTTATTTTTGTATTCAATCTGTACAATAATTTTAGAAGCCGTGTTACTACTCATTACTCAAAATATTTGCATATAATGAAGACTTGGAAAAAAGTTACTTCAGGTAACTTTTTTGCGCACGAATTAAATTATTTACTTTATTCAATTTAAATGTGTCTAGTTCTTCTTCTGTAAAGTAACTATTCTATATAGTTTTTGCTCTATTGAATAAACACTATTTTAAATTTAAGACAAACTCTGTAACATAAGTACGTGCTAATAAACATACGAGTATTTAATCTATAATCTTTAATAATTCCCACCATTCTTCATTATTTTATGCCAGGATAATACTAACCATTAACTTATGAATAACCTGCTAGTTATTAGTAACTAAATAGTATTTCGTTTATCTATAATCAGTCCATTGCTCAGCAGTGTGACGACATGGGTTATAAAAAAATAACTGTGACTCGTCAAATTAATACTAGTTTTCTCCAAAATGGTTAATTCCAAATATCCCCTTTGACGATCCCCTGCGAACGAGATTATTTGACTTGTTATCCAGAAATCCCCTTCAGGCTTCTCTATCATTAATTGCGTTCTTGTTAAAACATTTTAGTAAGAAAAGATAAACCAAAGTTTCTATGACCTGAAAAACATCAAAGCGAAACTCCATTGAAATTTCATGCCGCAAAACAAGAGTCCGCTCTTCACATTAACACAAGAAGTAACTATTTTCCTACAAACGACCATTCAGCGGTCATCAAACTTAACTAATATTTTTCCAAGAACAGCGAGCGAGGTGCAATAACAAAGAGATCTTGAAAAGCAACTATCTCTTCTGGGAATAAAATGTTTTTTCTAGAACGCAAATAATGATAGATATCTTGGAGAGGAATGGTTTTAGTTCGATTTACTTTGCTACGTAAGTTTTTGTAATGAAACAACAAGGTATTTTTCCGGTCTGCTACAAACATGGTTGTATCCTTCACAGGTGCCGGCAGTAGAGGGCCTCCTCTCTTGCACGTCGATGTAGTAAGAATCTGCAAAGGGCTACCTCCGGAAAATAGACAGCGTCTTTTCGTATATCAACAACCCGCACTGCGCTCGCCAACCCGCCTGCCAAGCTTGGCGAGTATGGCAACAACCCCCTTATGATCTTTGAGATCCATTTGGTGAGGTCTATGTCCAACAGTGGACGTGGAGAGCAGTCCTACGGCTGAGAGGGCACAGAATAATTATAGTTTAGAAATCCAATAATTATTCTGATTCTCGTTAATCATCATCATCATTTTCAGCCCGTGTCAAGCTACTGCTGGATGTAGACCTCCTCTATTATTTGTCACCCCGGCATCCAAATGCTTTGTTCCTAAAAAATAAAACTCCATGCATTGATTCTCAAGTAATCCCGAGTTCTTATGTACAATCAACCGAGATGATATCAACCTACCTTTCGTACTTTGGATGGCAAAGACATATTTTAAGGAAAGGAACATTGACTAGCCCGTCACGGGTACTGTAGCTTAGTTGCTTAAAGCACTTTCGTTGTTAAAAGGGTCAAGGTTCGATTCGACGTGTGGTCCTCTTGTTGACTTTAAAGATGTCATCCACCCATCTATCAGGTTGTTTAGACGTATAAATAAACATTTATTTTAAAAGACTAAATGACTAGACAATCATCATCATCACAGCCGTAAGACATCCACTGCTGGACATAGGCCTCTGTTACGATGTTATTTCCCACCAAATGCAAAATAATGAAAGTGCATCGCAAGCATTCCAGATACTTGCGATGCACGAGTTGCACACCTGTGGGAAGTAACGCGATCTGTTAGTCAGTTCGGGATTGGTCTTTGTCGAAGTCACACTGTTTCACTGTTTTTGCCATTTTCCAATAAATTCTATTTCTAGCCGTAAATAAATCTTTTTTTAAAAACTATCTCCTGACCCACCCCGTAACGGTGGTGTCAGAAGTGGGATTTTTGGCTATAAACGTCAAGCTGAATATCCCATACGGGTCAAACAAGTCTGTGAAAGGTCAAATAGTGACGTTATCCTGAGTTTTTGTGTTCCTGGACGGAACTACTGTGTCTCTGATCCGGCCCGCCTAGCTGCTGGCTTTGCTGAGAGAAGTATCGCCCGATACTTATCACCGATTCCGAGCTCCGCCGCCATTCCTGAGAGCCTGATAAGGCCACCGCCGACCCTGGATTTCCTGATGAGGACGCCTCCGCTGCACTCCCGTGCGCCTCTCCCGTCGCACATACCGTGCGTCACCCGGTGTATACTACGATTTGCAACATCCTTCGTTGAAGAAAGTGAAAAATGTATGTGCACTGTTTCTGGATTCACCATGATCCTCGTTCGAGTTGCAGTTTTACTGTGAGTAGAACATTATATTACCTGTTATTGTCACTGTTTCCTCTGTTTCGTAATTCAATTTCGTGTTTCCTTACTATATTTTAAGCTAGTTATTTTAACTTTATGTATTATTAGAGACTGTAACTGTAGATATTATAAGTATTCAATATGTTTATAAAGCCAGATAAGTCCACCGACCCCGGTCCATCAGAACAATTTCCAATTAAAGTATTGTGTGATTTTATAAAAACATATAAGGGAGAAAGGGACACTTTGACCGCTTTTCTAACAAACTGTCAAAACGCGTTAGGCCTTGCGTCCCGAAATCAAAAAGACCTCTTATTGAAATTTATAATTTCTAAACTAGAAGGCAAGGCGCAAACTGCATGTTAAAACAGAGTTTATGACACTTTTGAGGAGCTTAAAGAATTTTTAAAACAGAATTTTGGTGAAAGGAAACATTACAACCACCTTTTATTAGATCTGCAGTCATGTAGGCAGCAAGCAAACGAGACCGTCTCACAGTTTGCACTCAAAATAGAGAGCTGTGTCGCAGCTCTTTTATCTGAAATCCACTCATCAGATACCCTAAAAAGGGATTTACCAGGTAGAGTTGCGATGACAGAGGATCTAGCTCTACACACATTTGTCATAGGGCTCCACCCGCGACTGGGCTCATTGGTCCGGTCAAGAGAAATTAAAACCCTAAATGCCGCAATAAATATCGCCTTAAGCGAAGAGAAAATTAATAACTTTATTGCGAAGCCGGAAACTAAAATAAACCGTCCGCCTTGCAGACGTTGTGGAAAACAAGGGCATTCAGAAGGTCAGTGTTACTCGTATGCTAGGGCAACCAGCCGAACACCAACGCAGTCCACATCACAACATCAAACGGCAGAGGATCGGCCACAACAATCTGGCCAACCTGTCGTCTGCAGGTACTGCAAAAATATAGGACATGACATAAGCCAGTGTATAAAAAGACGCATAAACAATTCCCGTAAAGGAGTACATTTTACTGAACCGCAGGTCGAGTCACCGCCTCGTTCCCCTGTACCCCGGCCATTAACTAACGGCGAGGATCAGGAAGATTTAAACTAAAAAATCGGATCACGACTTCGTGCCAACGTGTATCCGATAGGGACGTCATAGGCACAAAAAAAAAATCTTTTTCCAATCCTAATAGTCATAAGTCCTCTGAGTCGTGTTCTAAGTCTAGTTGTAAGCCCTCTGAGTCGTATTCCAAGTCGATTTCCAAGTCCTCTGAGTCGTGTTCTAAGTCTAGTTGTAAGCCCTCTGAGTCGTATTCCAAGTCGAGTTCCAAGTCCTCTGAGTCATGTTCTAAACCTCGTATACGCAGCTCCGCAGTTTCCCGGGTTGCCAGAAAAACCAACGCGTCTTATAACTCTGCTGTCCATCCTCATATCACTGCATCTGAAAATATAAAAAACACTGTGAAAAACAATAAAAATACAAGTCCTTATGAAGAAACAATAATATATGATATTTGCGATGAAAAAGTATCTTTACCTTATATAAAGGTTTCTACGTCACATTCAAAAACTCCGCTTCGTCTTTTGATAGATTCTGGTAGTTCTATCTGCTTGATAAAGGAATCGAGCCTCTCGCCTAAGCCAGAACTAGAAAACCATATTATTAAATTCAAGGGAATTAACGACGTCGATTCCTATGCCAAAACAAAAGGAAAATTTATATTATCAATTAATATCAGAGAAAATGATACCTTACCATTCTATTTCCACGTCGTAGGAAAAGATATTAATCTTCCCTATGATGGTATAATCGGCACTAGCTTTATGAAAGCGTACAAAGTCAATGTACTTTATTCTAAATCAAAATTAGAAATATCAGACGATCCAAATAGATTTTTTGACATGATTATGACCAGGCCTTCATACACTGTCCCTGCTCGGAGTGAAATGTTTATTGAATGTTTTGTTACAAATCCTGAAATAAAAGAAGGGTTAGTTCTTAGCAATACCCTGCCACAGTATCCTGATATTTATTTTGCGAAATGCCTCGTACGCGTCAATTCCAATAACAGAGTTTTAACCTCTGTTCTCAATACCTCTGAGAAGGAGGTCCAAATAAATAACCTAGCATTAACCATTAAGCCAGCTTTACAAATCCTCGAAACCAAACCCGATCCGGGGTTGGATAATGAAAATCTTTCTTCCGATCCTTCTGAAATCCCATGTGTTATGAGCACAATAGAGTCAGATCGTGATTCCACACTCAAAAAAGCAATAAGATGCTCCCATATGAATCAGGAAGAAAAAACACTGTTACAAAACTTGTGTTCTAGATATTCTGACATATTTTTCCTCGATGGTGATCGGTTGACGTGTACTAACTCGATCCGTCATGAAATCCGTACTAAAACGGACACTCCCATTAACGTAAAAAGTTACCGTTTCCCTGAATGCCATAAAGACGAAGTAAACCGACAAATTCAAGATATGCTAAATCAAAAAATTATACGTCCTTCAATTTCTCCTTGGTCCGCACCAATATGGGTCGTTCCCAAAAAACCAGACGCTTCAGGTAAAGTTAAGTGGAGAATCGTAATAGATTATCGAAAGTTAAATGAGATAACGATTGGTGACGCTTATCCTATTCCAAATATAAACGAAATTCTAGATCAATTAGGTCATAGTAAATATTTTACTACGTTAGACCTCGCTTCCAGTTTCCATCAGGTGTGTGTTAAAGATAGTGAGAAGACTGCTTTTTTAGTACCTTCTGGGCACTGGGAATTCTGCAGAATGCCATTTGGTCTACGCAATGCGCCTTCCACATTCCAGAGGTTGATGAACATAGTCCTTACAGGTTTGCAAGGCCTTCACTGTTATACTTACATGGATGACATCATAATACACAGCTCTCAATTAAATCAACATCTAGAGAGCCTTGAACTTGTCTTTAAAAGGCTGCGCGAGCATAATCTCAAATTACAGCCCGATAAGAGTGAGTTCCTAAGAAAAGAAGTACAATATCTAGGCCACATAATCTCAGGCGCAGGGGTCAAACCCGATCCATCTAAGATATCGTGTGTATCAAAATTCCCAACTCCAAGAACCCCTAAAGACATCAAATCCTTTCTTGGGTTAGTCGGCTATTATCGTCGATTTATTGAGAATTTTTCACATATTTCTAAACCCTTAACTAGCCTTCTTAAAAAGGATGTAACGTTTGTATGGACCCCGGAACAACAAAAATCGTTCGATCTCTTAAAAGAAAAGATAACCACAGCTCCTATACTACAATTCCCTGATTTCAGTAAGCCATTTTTGCTTACCACTGACGCTTCGAATTATGCTATATCAGCCATTCTATCTCAAGGGGAAGTTGGGAAAGACTTACCTATCTCGTTCGCTTCTCGAACTCTAAATAAAGCCGAAGGTAACTATTTTACCACCGAAAAAGAGTGTTTAGCTATTATATTTGGTACTAAAGTATTTCGTCCCTATCTTTTTGGACATAAATTCCTTATTCTTTCGGATCATATGCCTCTTCAATGGTTATTTAACTGTAAGGATCCGGGTTCTAAGTTAGTTCGTTGGCGCCTTAAGCTGGAAGAATTCGATTATGAAATTAAACATAAAGTAGGTAAAATGAACAGTAACGCTGATTCTCTCTCTCGAAATCCAATTTTAGCAATCGACGATGATCTTCAAAATCCTTTGCAATCTCACGATGCAACACAGAATCCGTCTTCACCGCCAGATTTTCCATTTTCACCAATGAATATACCATCTCCGCCGATAAACCCTCCGTTTACTCCACTGGGTCTTCCGTCTTCGCCGCTCAGCTTTCCATCACTGCCGCCATCACCACCGCTTCCTCAAAGATCTCCACAGAACTCTTCACCACAGATGATAAACCCCCAATCACCCTCTTGCTCTGAAACATACGAAAGGTATCTACAGCTTAGCCGTAGTTCCCCTCGTTCCTATAACGCTGTTATTGAAGAACACAATGACTCATTATTAAAGGCAAAGTGTAAGTTAATAGCTTATCCCTCATCAATCGATCTAGATGACGCCACTCCGTATTGCTCAGAAATTGTAGAATCGTCAACGGATAAACCATGCATTCGAGATAAAGAGCGTGAACTTGGCACTGTGTTAAATACATCTAACGATAAGCATATATTTTCACACTTGTTTATCACAGTGCATCATTACGATGAAATATCTTATAAAGACATTTTTTCTATGCTTCGCGATTATAGAGACATGGTAAAATTCTGGTACCCTGAGGAGAAAGAGGTTGCAATTTCCGACTTTTCTAATCCGTTTAACAAGTTAAACTTCACTAAGATCTATAACATAATTACTTTTCTATTTCATGACTCAAACATAAAAGTGCATATATATCATAATAACATCTATTTTCCAACACCAGACGAAGTGAAACAGATACTGAAAGACAATCATGACTCACCTTCAGCTGGTCATCCTGGTATCGCTAGAATGTTAGAAAGAATAAAAACACAGTACTGGTGGAAAAATATGCGCTCTGATATAGAAAGTTACGTAAAAAGTTGCAAGTCCTGCCAAATCAATAAGCCTCTAAGGGGGACGAATAAAGCCCCGATGATCATCACTTCTACTGCTACTCGACCTATGGAAAAGGTTTATCTTGATATAGTGGGGCCTCTTCCCGAAACGAGAGTCAATCAAGACAAATTTATTCTAACTCTACAAGATGATCTCACGAAGTATTCTCAAGCCTATCCCATGCAGTCTTGTTCAGCTCAAGAAACTGCACAACGACTCGTTCATTTCATTTCTCATGTAGGCATTCCTCGTATGATAGTCACCGACCAAGGTACAAACTTCTGTTCAGATATGTTCAAACAATTAGCAAAACTTTTTGGCATCAAACACATATTCGCATCTCCCTACCATCCCCAAACGTGCGGTGCCTTAGAAAGAAGCCATTCGACACTTAAAGAATACCTTAGGTCATTTATATCAGAGAACCAAAATACATGGGATCTATATATAAACACAGCCATGCTGTCATATAACACTAATGTCCATTCAACCACAGGTTTTACTCCTTTCGAACTCTTATTCGGTTTTAAACCTTACATTCCTAAATCGATCGATGTCCTAGAAAGTGGTACTTATACCGACTACATAAGAGCACTTAATCATCGTCTCTATTATAGTAGGCAAAAAGCTTCACAGAACATCCAGGCCTCTAAAGAACGGTCTAAAAACTACTATGATCGCCATACTAAACCTATAACTTATAATGTTGGAGATATGGTGTATGTTCGGTACCACCACAAACAAAACAAAGCCCTGTCCCCAGTATGGAAAGGTCCTTATAGGATAATTAAGATGCAAGGTAATCACACAGTAACGGTGTTAATCAACCGACGTCACGTACGTCATCATTACGACGAAATCAAGCCGGCCGCCAATCGCTCCTCATCGTAATTCTCTATCGTTTCAGGAAAATCATAATCCCGGTCGCTTCGAGCCAATCCTTCACGACGACCATAGTTCAAAGTCCTGGACTTTATTTTGACCAGCTTCTTGATGTTAAGTTCACTAATGACTATTGGGATGTAATAACTTATGTCGATGTTCATAAGGTCCAACCTCACCTTACTTATGTAGAAGATCTCATAATAAAACTTATGTCGCTGTGTCAAAGTTCAATTTCGTCTAAAATACAATCTGATTGTTCAAACTCCATATTGTCTTTACAAAATCAACACGCTAATAATATTAAAAAGTTCTCTGCTATATCCTATTTATTAGAAGAAAATCAACATAAAAGGACAAAACGTGGACTTATCGACGCTGGTGGATCTTTACTTAAAACAATTTTTGGTACTTTAGATAATGATGATGCTATTAAATATTCTGAAGCAATCGAACAAGTACAGTCGGACGAAAAAAGGTTAGCCCATCTTATGAGAGATAATATTCATGTCATAAAGTCTACTATATCTACTTTTAATACTTCTATTTCAAAATTGAATGAAAATGAAAGACGTCTAAACCAGAATTTAGAAATAATAAATAAAGCATTTGACCAACTGGCAAATAGTAGTGATAAGTTAGAAATTAAGTCTCAGTTAAGTTTAATACTAAGTTCATTAAATACTATTATCGTCTCATTGTCATTCGATATAGAAGACATTAATAATGCAATTCTATTTAGCAAGTTAAGTGTTTTGCATCCGAGTGTACTAAGTCCTCAACAGTTATATGCTGAGCTTGATCAACATAAAAATAACATGCCTAAGCATAGTGAGTTTCCTATAGCTTTATCACCTCACAGTGTTCATAAGTTGATCGATATTTCGAAGTTGTTTTGTTATTATTATAAAGATAAGATTATTATTGTAGTAAGAATCCCGCTTGTGTTATCGCAGACGTATCACCTGTTCCACGTCTTGCCGCTCCCTGTTCCTTATGATATTACGAAACCTGATACATATGCATTAATCGTACCTAATAAATCGTATGTGACAATAACAGCTGATCGCATGTTCTATTCGCTACTAGACTCTATCCATAACTGCAAACTTATAGAAGATAAGTGTTACGTATGTGAACTCAGTGGCGTAAGCATTCTCTCGGTCGTAGCAAACTCTGTTTGTGAAACTACTCTGCTAACCGAGGTAGTTACGAAACTACCAAAATCGTGCGACGTAAAAGTGTTCAAAGGTGATGTGGACGTTATTCATAAGATCAGTGGAAATCGTTGGGTGTATGTGCAATCGGAACCCGGACAATGCCATATTACATGTGACAATGATCCAGTGAGCTATAACGAAGTACTGTTTGGCACGGGTTTCCTATCTTTACCAAGACAATGTAAGGCGTTTTACAAAACTTTACAATTTACTCCTACGCAGATTGTGATGACGAACATTTCTACAAATATTTCTAATTTTAACCTTGTTCAAGATGATTGTTGTGAAAAGGTTGTTAAAAATAAGACTCTTTCTAGTTTACGTTTATCTCAACTAAGTAATGTTAATAATTTAGATTCTCTGATTCATGCTAGTGTTTATTTGGACTCATTTGAAAAAGAACTCAATGAGATTGAAAGCCCTTCGCACTTTCATAAATACGGAGTACAGTATTTATCTGGTGGCTATGTTTTTATGTTATTTGTTTTAATGTTCTTATTGTTTAAGAATCGTAAACGGTTGTGTAAAAGCAACCCTTCAGGTTGTTGTATTAATATATACAACCAATGTAATACTAAGAATGTCGACTCTCGTCAAAAGACATCTGTATACGTTCGCGATTCAGATAGCGACATTGAACTTCCCAGGTCGAAGAAAAATCTTGTAATTTCTAGGTCTTTTATAGATAAAATCAATTCCGTTTAAGATAGTTAAGAATAATTAGTTTAGTAAAAGAAAATGTGTTAAATCATAAGTCTTGTAAATCCTTGTTCTAATTCATTGTACTAAGTCGTTGTTATACTATATCTGTTTTAGACCAAAAACAAAGACTCAATCCAGCTGTACCTATTATACCATTGCTGTCTTCTATTTCTCATCACCTCCTCTGTGATGATAAATCTTAAGGGGGGGGATGTTACGATGTTATTTCCCACCAAATGCAAAATAATGAAAGTGCATCGCAAGCATTCCAGATACTTGCGATGCACGAGTTGCACACCTGTGGGAAGTAACGCGATCTGTTAGTCAGTTCGGGATTGGTCTTTGTCGAAGTCACACTGTTTCACTGTTTTTGCCATTTTCCAATAAATTCTATTTCTAGCCGTAAATAAATCTTTTTTTAAAAACTATCTCCTGACCCACCCCGTAACACCTCCCTAATGGACTAAGATATCCAAGTACTGATCATGAGGTATTGTTACCATGCTCAACACACTTGGCAGGCGGGTTGGCGAGCGCAGTACGGAATGTTGATATCCCTTAGTTGATACTGCATCCACGGGTAAGAGGGTTGACATTCTACTGTCGGCACCCCGCGACAGTACAATTCATTATCTGTATAGAAGTAAAAGGCCAATTTAGTTCTTGTTAGGTTATTCCGTCATCAGATAAAAATAAGTCCTTGGAAATAAGCAATCCCTTGTAATTGACGCGTCCATACATCATAATCCGTCTTGTGCGAGCGCCGTTTAGCGATACATTGCGCTAATGGATCGCTCCGCTTAAAGATACTGAAATCGTTCAACTTGATTCTATAAATGAATTCTCTTTAGGCGACGTAGTGATAAAAAAAATATTCATTTATTTCAGCCATAATACATCCACTACTGAACAGAGGCCTCCCTCAGTTCTTCATGAGGGGTTCCCTTTACACAGTACGGCTACGTTTAGGTGATCTCTTCGGAGAAACTGAAGGGTTTGTCTGTGCAATTATGGATGAGGTAATCAAGACGAAGAACTACCGAAAGTACATCATGAAAGATGGGACAATTGACATATGTCGGGCATGTCACCACCCTAGGGAGTCCCTCAGGCATGTACTTTCGGGCTGTTCGCATCTTGCTAACTTTAAGTATTTGTACAGACATTATCAAGTAGCCAAGATCATTCACCAGCAACTTGCGCTTCGATATGGCCTTACGGGCCCTGAAGTTCCGTATTATAAATATGCCACGCTCTATTGGGACCGATCAATAATTACGGACAGTAGGTTGACACTTCACCACGCTTGACAGGTGGGTTGGCGAGCGCAATACCGCATATTGACGGAAAGATGCTGTTGCCCATCTTCCGGAAGTATCGTTTAGCAGGCTCTTACTGCATCCACGCATATTAGAGGAGAGGTGCCGGCACCCCACGGCATAAAAAAATGTTCGAATGTATTTGTTTAGATTACAAAGATAATGGCTGAAGAGGTCCGCCTGCGTGCGTGAAAAGATCGAATCATTTTGGTAGGGGTTACCAGATCTGCATTGACGTCCCGCATTGGGGTGTATTGTGTATTGTCCCCCGAAATACTGCCCTGAACCTAACCAGCCTAACTCAGTGAAATACCGGGGAAGGACTCAGGGCCGCCGCCCGGCAGCATGTTCCATGAGCATCACCGAAGGAAGCGATATGCGAAGGCAGATTTTGTAGGCGGTAGCCCTCGATAGTCTTACTGCATTCATGGACAAGAAAGGTGAGGCAAAGTGTTAGTGTGACTATGCAAGCCCCTAAACAATCGTTTATAAATTCAATTTCTGAGATTCAAACAGGTGTTTTAAAGTAATGTTTTAAAAAGGTTTAAACTAAGGTCGTCCTACAGATCAAATATTGGCTTAGACCCCAAACCATTTATGTTTGAGATAAGCTAAATTTCAATTATCACATCTGCTTACCCCTGGTTCAGAAATCCATACTTATTAATTTGGTTTCGTATAATGAGTGCTATTAGGTGGACACACATTTACCGCGGCTGCCCAACCAATTGCTTATAACCGTGGTATTACCGGTAGGATGTAGATGATTGTAATAATGTATTATGATAATGTGCGTAATTGCGTTGGCTTTTATTTGGGACACACTGCTGAGTTGGTTTTAGAGCATGTGGAATTTACACCCAGACTAATCTATCGATTGCTAAAGATTAAAATTAGTTACGTTTACCGAGAGTATGGTAACAAACAATCATGAAGATACAACCAACAAGATGGGCTGAATACCTGTTGAAGACCGCAGGTTGACGGTGGATGCAGATCCCTTCCAACCGCAATAACTGGAAATCCATGAGGGTGGCCTTTATCCAGCAGTGGACGTGCTCCGGCTGAAATGACGATGATGATGACTGAATACTGCATCGCATCTCGCGTGGCGGAGGGAAATACGCCGCCATTTTGAGTTCGTTTCGCTACATATTAACGCAAAACAGCGCCGTGTTCTCTACACAGTCAAAGCCCATTTTTTTGCTATCCATCTTCCTCATCCGTATCCCCCTAACGCTAAGACAGCAGATGGCGACAATTGAGCCCAGCGTGAGCTCAGCTAATCCACTCTCCGCTAATTAATTCCGTTATCGGAGTGATACGATGGCTGTTGCTTTTTTGGGTCAGCTGTCCTTTGTCGATGGTTGAAATTGAAATGGGTTGTTTTTTGATGATTTGTTTTTCTTTGCGATTACTGGCATTGTGGTTTTCTTTTGCGATTACTCATCATTCATCATTTCAGCCGTAAAACATCCACAACGGAACATAGGCCAAACTTATGGATATGAGGGGATATATGAGGGGAAAGTGGCTGGGTTTGTTGGCGAGCGCAGTACGGGATGTCGACTATAGGGAAAGACGGTGCTGCCCATCTTTCGATGACATGAGAGGAGGTAACATTCTACTGCAGGCACCGCACGGCTAGCGATTAGTGGCGTATTATTATCTTATGGTTAAGATAACAAAATCTATCGCTTCTTTGTAGCCGTGTTGGCCGAGTGGTATGTAATTTTAATCCGAAGGTCGTGGGTTCGATACAGGCCGAGCACCGATGCATATTTATTTTTCAAATAGTTATGTGCACATTTTACATTTACTTTAATGGTAAAGGAAAACATAGTCAGGAAATCCGAGTCTTTGTTAGCTTCAGACGTATTGACCTGTTCATGGCTCTGATTAATAGTTGACAAAGCTGAGATGATGTTATAGGTGCTGGGCAAGCCTTATCTTATGTGTCATCATCATCATCATCATTTCAGCCATAAGACGTCCACTACTGAACACAGGCCTCCCTCATGGATCTTCATGAGGGGTAGTTGCCATACTCACCACGCTTGGCAGGCGGGTTGGCGAGCGCAGTACGGGATGTTGATACACGGCAAGACGCTGCTGCCCATCTTCCGGAGGTATCCCTTAGCAGGCTCTTACTGCTTCCACGGGCATAAGAGGAGGGGTAACATTCTACTGCCGGTACCCCACGGTATCTTATGTGTAAATATTTATAACAGATGTATAGGCCTTTTATTTAACTATATTTTTATCGCTTCTCTACTATGTAATAATTTTAATTTGAAGGTGATTTGATACTGGCTGTGCAACAATGAAATTAATAGAATATTGTGTATTTTTATCTTTATCTCATGACGTTTTATTTTACCGTTAAAGCACGTGTAAATTGTGTATAACGTTTTTAATAAAGAAAAAACTATTTGTGTCAGGCCGTATTGAACCCATATCCTTCCGATAGATGATATGACAAGAGCTCCTGTGTATATATACTAGAGTTGTCACTATTTGATCGTCAACCCTTACTATAATGATAGTAATAGTACGTTACTATGACATATGTCAGTTACCTGTTATTGTACCTTAAGGTTGAAATTGTTATTTTTTATTTGTATTTTTCCTGTATTTGGTGTGTGTACAATAAGGTATTTTCATTTATTCATTCATTCTGCCAGATTTGTAACCCATGGTACCAAATTCTAAGCGAATGAAGCCCAAACTACAGTCGCTGTAGTATTATAGTTTACTGCGTATTTTAGTACCAAACTATCCGCTAGAGGCGCTGTACAAGTTTTCATATTTTTTTAACTACAGTTGCTAGCGAGTATAGATTGTGATAACTCATGGACTTACTGATTTCGGACTCTTCTGTTCCAGTCAGTACGATCTGTAAAAGGTGCGTCCCAAACTTTCAACAATCGTACATCACAATTCAATTAGCTAAACGTAACACGCGATCAGTTCCTGACCCCAATATATTACTTCTAACGCTGTCGGAACACTGCACGTGGGACCCAGGTTAAAGTAAGCTTGCGCAGCTTAGATTTACCTTCACAGATTTTGTAAGAAATACATAACACAGTGCCGGAGGGTGCAAGCAAGCAAACAAATAAATAGTTAAACATAACACGCGATTGGTTGTTATGTTTCACTGCAACTGATATTCATGCTTTACAGGACACTGCAGTACCTGGGCCATTCTAGTTCTAATTCTAATGGAACACTACCACGACCCAAGCCAACTCCTTGAAGTGCCGCTGGCAGCATTTCATGAGCATTTCTGAAGGATGAGCAGATGTTGTGTAAGAAGGGCATAGCTCTAGGAGCTCCTTTAGTTCCGTTTTAGGTGCAATGTCCAGTTTATTCGGCTATAAAACATAAGCTCTGTTGCCCAGCTTCCGGAGGTATCGCTTAGCAGGCTCTCACAGCATCTGCGGACAGGATAGGAGATGCAACATCACCCAGTACATCAGACCAGCCAGTAGTACCCTTATTTAGTGTATAAATATTATTGGTTCAATAATGTAATTAATTACCAAGTTTTCTATAATCTGTCTTCTTTCATAATTTGTTTCATGTTTTTGTTTTTATTTTTTGTTGTTTTTTTTACCAATTAATTCTGTTTTATGTTTATACCTACTGTTTTAAACTTAGATAAATGTGTTATGTAATGTATTATGTCTGTGCTGTTTTTGTGAACTGAATAAATGTCTATTATATTCTATTCTATTCTAACATTCTACTGGCACCCCACAGCAATAATTCATTGTTCATAAAATAAAAATCCATCGATGCACGGCCGGTAGGTACTTAACCTACGGATTGAAAGCCGTTGGTACACACTACTCGGCCCACACGACTCAACATAAGATACACAATCAATAAACCTGTACGGATCGCCAGCTTCACACTCGCCAATGTTGGTTTAAGCAATAATCTTGCAGCCCACACGTTGTTAGTCCCAGGGCGAGCCGCAATCGAACTCCAAATATTGGCTGGCGCGATCAAATAGTGTGAAGTTCAGTTCCTAAACAGTACATTATTTTTTTATACACACATATCCAGGTACACAAATGTTATAATATACTCTGTATTATAACATTTGTGTACCTGGAAGGAGGGGTTTCTGTCCATGAAAACAAGTGGTTTTAGAAGGAAAAAATCGAGAATTCGTTAATTTTTTTTTTAATATATTTTTTTAATATTTTGCTAGATGGAGGTCTGAACATGAACATGGGTCATAATCGAATTTTTAATTTATTTTTTACTTCGTAATAAAAAAAACCAGTTGTGGTTATAGGCATTTTTATTAGAAACTGCACGGCAACTCTTCGCGGAGGTCAACGTCCCTGTCAAGAATCAGCATGGGCAGCAGTGTCATTCCGTGTATCAACATCCCATAATGCGCTCGCCAACCCGCGCGCCTGCCAAGCGTGGTGAGTATGGCAACCGCCCCCCTTATGGAGATGCTCCCCATGAGAGAGGCCTGTGTTCAGTAGTGGAAGTTTTACGGCTGAAATGATGATTACGATTATGACATTAAATAAATTAGGTCAGGTGCGTGTCGCGCTGTGTAGGGTTCCGTAGACCTGTTGTTAGAGGTTGGTGTATGTTTTTTCAATTTCAAAATTAACGTGAGATATACTATTCGTTTAGTGTCGTGTCGGCCCCACGCGCGGACGGGCATTTAATCCCATGATGATGATTTTCTTGAAAAATCGAAACGTGTCGGAATAATCTTCGACGCTACAATACTACGTGAGTAATTTCCGTTTTTACAAAATGAAGGTGTATGTTTTATTACGTTTACCAATACATAATAACTGGGGTCTCAAAAAGCTAGCTTAACTGTTATAGTTTTCCTAGAAATTTCAATGTTAAAACTAGATACATACCGCTGTATCTACATGAGTACATTTTTGAATGCGCAGCTTAGCATATTCCCTGACCAAGGGCCAATTTTCCGCTAGACGAAAGCACCCGTTACCCAACCTTTCAACAACGGAAATTTCACAGACAACTACCAATAGGCCTTATCATATTATTTATAAAGTTGTTTTAATAAAAATAAAAAAATATTAAATCTGATATAATCAGCCTGATGGATGGCACTGTTAGGGGAAAAAAACTATAACATAATTATATCCCTTAGCACTTCCTACCGAACTAAGTTAGAAAACTTGTATCTTGGTAGTACCTTCCCAAGGGTCTCAATGAAGTTAATGAATATAAATTACATATATTTATAAATACATTTTGGTACTAAGTAAGTAAAAAATAATGTATAAAATTTGATTCTATAAAATAAATTTAAGCTTAAGAAGTTATACTATGTGTACTATAATGTAATTAATATGAGATCATTATTTGATGTGTATTAACAAGGCCTGCCTTCCCTCTTTGCACACTTTCCGGGCGAATGGATATCTCTTTATAGCATTAAAGTAGTATTGTTTCCATTCATCATCTCAGCTGTAGAACGTCCAATACTGGACGAAAGCCTCCCCCATGAATCTCCAAGTACTAATCTTGAGGGGGCTGTTACCATACTCGCCACGCTTGGCAGGCGGTTTGGCAAGCGCAGTGCAGGATGTTGATATAAGGAAAGACGCTATTACACATCTTCCGGAGGTATTGCTAGACACATTTTACTCCATCTACGATCAAGAGAGGAAATAATGCTGGACAAATCACACAGCATCATCTAGCCCCAAGCTAAGCAGAGCTTGTGTTATGGGTACTAGATGACTGATATACTTAATACATTATACTAAATAGATAGATATTTTTATTATATATAGAAAAACACCCAGAACACCCTAAACAAATGTCTGCAGATCGTACACACATTTGTCCCGAGGCGGGAATCGAGCCCGCAACCCCTTGCGTCGCAGGCGGACCTTCGCCCGCTGCGCCACAGAGCTCGTCATTGCAATTCAACATTCTTCAGCCCCCCAGGGCAAGCTCTTTTATTACTAATACACATTTAGATTTTTGATTCGTTGGTTTCTCGTTTTCTGTTCACTGCAGATGGTAGTTCTAAAATCAGCATTTGCTTCTGTAGTAAACTCTGCTAAACTACTATTTATAGTAGCTTTAATAGAAATATATACATATTTTTGCCATGCTGCGACCCATACATCTAGTATTTTATTAGAAAATATTTTTATGTATTGTTATATTTTATTCTCATTTCTTTATCTTATTTCGTTTTCGATTTTCTTTTTCTTCTGATTTAAGGAGGAATTAATTTTTGTAAAGTTCTAAGCGATCAAATGTTTCTTTCTATCATTAATAGTTTTCGTATAAATCTGATCCTGATCTTTCCTACTGCAGGGCAAAGACACAAGTTAATAGAATACTGATTGATATTCCTTGGTTAAAAGTTGATGAATATAATTAAAATAACGTCCAGATCATAACATCTGTAGTCAAAACAAGTTTACTATAAGTATATTGGAACACCAAAAATCTTACTTGCTATCAGAGAGTAAGAAACCTTTACATAAATCACACCAACAATATATTAGCAAAGTTTCCATTCGGAGCAGATCTGCCGCAGATGCTGTTGACTGCAGCCAAGAGCCAGTTTCGAAGAACACGGCCTCCGCTATTTAGCTGTCGTTAAAGATAAAGTGGGGTGGGGTCTCAGTTCTTTAAGACGCCCCGTACAAATAGACCTCAGAAACTCTCTGATGACACTCTTAACCTCATGGCTGAACGACGCTCATTACGACTGCAGTCTCCCGATGATGCTAAGTCACATAGGCAGCTCAATAGACAAGTTTGGAAATCCTTGCGGCACGATATTCGTACCTTTAATACAGCTCGTATTAAAGATACGATAGAGCGGAACAAAGGCTCCAAAGTGTTTGCGAGAGATATGTCTATTGGGCAAAGCCAGATGACGAAGCTGAAGAGGGAAGATGGCAGTATAGCGTCAAGTAAAGCAGAAGTGTTAAGAGAAGTCGAAAGGTTCTATGGACAGCTCTACGATTCGGTCACTAAACCTGTTTGCAGTGTGGCAGAAGACCCTAGAGCCAAGCTGACCCGACATTATACCGAAGATATCCCGGACATCAGCCTGTACGAGATCAGGATGGCCCTGAAACAGCTTAAGAACGACAAGGCGCCGGGGGAGGACGGAATCACGTCAGAGCTTCTGAAAGCGGGTGGATCACCGATACTTAAAGTCCTTCAGAAGCTCTTCAACTCCGTCTTGCTCGAAGGTATTACGCCAAAAACATGGAACAAAAGCGTCGTGGTACTGTTCTTTAAGAAAGGTGACAACACCTTGCTTAAGAACTACAGACCGATCTCGCTTTTGAGCCATGTTTATAAGCTGTTTTCAAGGGTCATCACAAATCGTCTCGATCGCAGGTTTGATGACTTCCAGCGTCCCGAACAAGCCGGGTTTCGAAAAGGCTACAGTACCATAGACCACATTCATACGCTGCGGCAAGTGATACAGAAGACCGAAGAGTATAACTTGCCGCTATGTCTCGCGTTTGTGGACTATGAGAAAGCCCTCGATTCGATCGAAACATGGGCGGTGCTCGAGTCTCTCCAACGATGCCGAATTGACTATCGGTATATCGAAGTGTTGAAGTCTTTGTATAGAAACGCCACTATGTCAGTCCGAGTACAGGAACAGAGTTCGAAGGATATTCCCTTAAAAAGAGGCGTAAGACAGGGAGACGTTATTTCTCCGAAACTGTTAACGACCGCTTTGGAAGATGCCTTCAAGCTCTTGGAATGGAAAGGGTTAGGCATCAACATTAACGGCGAATACATGACTCACCTTCGGTTTGCCGACGATATTGTGGTCATGGCAAAGTCGATGGAGGAACTCGGCACGATGCTCGAAGGCCTCAACCGAGTCTCCCAACGGGTAGGTCTTAAAATAAACATGGACAAGACGAAGATTATGTCGAATGTCCATGTTGCGCCTGCCCCAGTTATGGTTGAGAACTCGGCTCTCGAAGTTGTCGACGCGTATGTATGTATACCTAGGACAAACAGTCCAATTAGGTAGATCCAACTTCGAGAAAGAGGTCAATCGACGAATCCAACTCGGATGGGCAGCGTTTGGGAAACTACGCAACGTCTTTTCGTCCAAAATTCCTCAGTGCCTTAAGACGAAAGTCTACAATCAGTGTGTGTTACCAGTGATGACATATGGAACCGAGACGTGGTCATTCACGATTGGCCTCATGAATAAGCTCAGAGTCGCTCAATGAGCTATGGAGAGGGCTATGCTCGGGGTTTCTTTACGCGATCGAATCAGAAATGAGGAGATACGTAGAAGAACTCGGGTCACCGACATAGCCAAACGGATTAGCACGTTGAAGTGGCAATGGGCAGGCCATGTAGCTCGCAGAACAGATGGCCGATGGGGCCGAAAAGTTCTCGAGTGGAGGCCACGGACCAGCAAGCGCAGCGTAGGACATCCACCAACAAGATGGGATGATGACCTGGTGAAGACCGCAGGTCGACGGTGGATGCAGATCGCTTCCAACCGCAATAACTGGATATCCATGAGGGAGGCCTATGTCCAGCAGTGGACGTCCTACGGCTGAAATGATGATGATGATGTTGATGAAAGATAAAGAAGTGCGAATAAAATTAATGTTTGCTTGCATGTCATCTGAAGTGAACTAATTAATAATGTTCTCAGATTTAAAAATTCCAATAGCCGCTCGTTTGGTTTTGGTCAGTTTACTTACCAAGATTTTTTAGCCGTCGTTTGGTTTTGGTAAGTAAACTGACCAGTGAGTCATCGGTGAGTCATCGTTCCACGAAAACAATTGTCATTTTTAAACTATGGTGTTTATCAACTTCTTCTTTGTTTTGTAGCCTTCTCAATGGAGTTGACAATGACAATAACAAATAAAATTTACGTAGCCCAAGAAAAAATAATTTTATTCGATTAAATTAAAATTAAAAAAAAGATTACGCAAAAAAAATGCATAAAAAATGCACTTTATAATTACGATCAAAAAATATTTTGTTCTAAGACACCTAAATGTTATGTTATATATAGTGAGGTTATACCACATACTATGTATATACCGCAAAACATGTAGATATATGATAATACATTTTGAATTACAAACAAAAGTATTTTTTATATAAAATTAAATCAATAATTAATAGAAAATAATTTTTACGCTATATATCCCGAACACAGACTAAATTATGAATGATTGTACTGACAAGCTTCATTCAATCCCTTTCCACAGAGCGTAAATACCACGATACGCTCCATTGTAAAAACCGAGCCAGTATCCACTTAGCGCCGACGCGGAGCGCCCGCCGTTTTTCCCGCCAAAACGCAAACCAATTGAGGGTCGAAAAATTATTTTCGCGAAACCAATTTAGCGGATAGTTTGTGTTGTTTTATTTTATAAATTAAAGCATAAAAAAGTCCCCTGCGGTCGCACTGAATAAATTATATTTTGAGTTTTAATTAGAGTCTTGTCTACAGGTATTTGTCTCAGGTATAATAGTATCTACTCTAATAACAGCACACTTTTTTTTAATATGTACATGAAAAGTTTTTCTAGGTGGTACTGTGTGTAGTTAGTTTCTAGCATTATTGATCTTAAGTAAAATTTATTTTTCCAGTAAATGCATTAAAGTTATAGCCACAGAGTCTTGCATAGCTTCTATCATTTTTGCGTTGCATAATCATGTTTACAAATGTGTTCGCGATCAAAAGTCGCAATAAAAAATATTTCTCACTTATTAGATCACTTAAAAGAAAATCTAAAAGTACTTCAAAATAACTTAGAATGTCAAGAATCGAACTGTTTTACGTTTTAATTAATATTATTAACTGAAAAACTTCTATATTCGAACAGGCAGGCGCGCTCTACTTCAAAATAATATAGAATACTATAAAATAAACTTTGCTAAACCTAAAGCTAAGCAAAGTAGCAAAGGTAGTAAATTATTATTATTAAAACATTTTTAAAAAACAAAAACTATTGGTGCACGTCTGGTATCGAACCTTTATTCCTATGCAACACGATAAAATAAGCATGAGTATCGAAATTCATGCCATACATTATTTTATTCATACGTCTAAATGACGAGACTTGCCTATACATGCTTGTAAATACGCCTTATTACTAGGGCATCCACAAATTAATGATCAAAGCATCCACGCAAAATATATAATCTATAAGCTAATTCCTATTTAAAAGTACTAGGCGACCATATCAATATAAGAGGCTAAACATTTTCGGTATATGACGGCCGTCATTTCACAAGCAAGCACTAAAAGGAAGTTCTGTTGCTGTCATAACTGTTATTGGAGAAAAAGGAATCCAGATATTGGGATGTGTAGTTTCATGTGGAAACTTAGACTTCCTTGAAGCGATAAACAACACAACTGCAGACATTTTCACATCTTCAAGTGTTTACTGCAAGATAGTGTTACTGCTATACTTGTATCGGCCAGCACTCGCTTGTTTGAAAAATGCCACCACCCACTTGTTGTACAGCTGCGAGCAGCTAGGCTATCAAATTTTGCCTGCTACCCATTGTCACCTATCCCGGTAGGGATAGACAAACAAATTAGAAATAAAAGAAAATTGAGTTAAACAAGAATATATTAGAGGTATATTAAAGTAAGTAGGTACGGGTCGGGCCAGGTCAAATGATACGATTAACGACTTTTTGATCAGAAGTACCGCACTCTCCTAAAAGGCTATCCCGTCCGCCAACCTCCTGCACGTGTGAAGCCAGGTCAGTTGTGGTCAGGGTCCCCGCAGGGTAAGCGCTGATGATGTCCTCGCAGCCGCTGACAGGAAAGGCAAAGTCTTGATTTATGAAACTTAGTACGTTTCTTATGTAAACGTTGTTCTTGGAACCCCAAAACGTACCTTTATACTTTATACTAGGTGTTAGCTAGTATAAAATAATATACTATTTATACCACTTAACAACATGGTATTACTATTATGTACAATTAATTGAAAATATGTAAAAACATTTAGTGTATCCACTCCATGGCATTTCGTTAGAACAAAATTTTCGCCAAAACACGGCGCACAGCGTACCGTGCGCCGTGTTTTGGCTCGGACATTTTATTTCTCTGGTTGGGACTGTGGCTCGACTTTAACTCGAACCCGCTACATTGTTACTGGACTTCCAACATTTTTGTATACTTGTCTCGGCCACCACTCACTTGTAGGACACGATACACTGGTCGGGGTCAACATAAAATCAACGCTATGTTGTATAGGAATTGTGTATCATCCTCATCATTTTAGCCGTAAAACGTCCAGTACTGAACACAGGCCTCCCTCATGGATCTCGATGAGGGGTAGTTGCCACAAACTCACCACGCTAGGCAGGTGGGTTGGCAAGCGCAGTACAGGATGTTACTACACGAAAAAACGCTGCTGCCTATCTTCCGGAGGTATCCCTTAGCAGGCTCTTATTGCATGAGAGGAGAGATATTTATGGGAGATACTTGTATTAACCATCTCTTCTCTTCATCATAACATTCTACTGTCGGTACCCTACGCCTCGAATTGGGTATACATATAATTTATTATCAGTATAATATAATAAATGGTGCTGGGCGTGCTGAGGTGTAGCCCAGCGCAATAGATACTTAACTTGATCGCAGTGAAATTTGTCATTGAAATCCCAGTGCGTTTAGATATTTGAATTTTGTGACGAAACTCAACTAAATCTGTTTTGTTTCTAAATAAGGTAGTAGTATTAGTACAGTAGTAGTAAGTAATAAAATTAGTAGTTAGTAGTCAAAGTCAGAGTCAAGTCAGTGTTTATATAATAGAGCAAAACGCTACTTAAATTAGTAATTTACAAAATAAAAACAAAGAACATTTAAATTGAAAGGGGAACGATATATTTTATATTTTTTTTGTAAATAACTCAAAAACGATGCGGCTTAAATAAAAACTAAAAACTGTTTATTAATGTGCAAATAAATACCTTTTATATACTACCCCACATGACCTAGTACTGCATTTACAATTTTTGAGACTTCCTTTCCGCCTCCCTTGATGTAAGAATATTTTGCAACATTTTTTTATATTCCATATATGTAAGTGTAAAAGTGTTATCTTATACCATTTCAAATTTCAAGTCGATAGCATCAGTAGTTCTCACGATATCCATTTGTGACAGACAGACACACAAAGTGACACAAAGTGATACCATAAGTATTCCTTTTTACCATTTTGGTCCGGAACCCGAAAAACGCTTGAAGGGTAAGGGAGCCGGTTAAATTACGGGCACATGAGACCTGTCTGTCTCAGGGTGATGGGCGCAAAGCAATGCAGCGCTCGTCACGTGCTTAGGGAACGTCATCACCGCGGTATTGTCGTTGTAATAGGTAGAGGTTACCGCTTAACATCAGGTGGGCCTTCAGCTTGTCTCATCATTAAGTCGTATCAAAGAACCGCCGTTTCGTAAGATTCTGCTTAACTTAGAGTATTTCCAACTGCGTTCAGTAAACATCCACTATCACAGTTTACCGATCGGCGAACATTGTTTTGTAAACAACTATTGTAACCTGTACCATGGATTTTTTCCTTTGGATTTGGCCGGCTACAGCTTAGCCGCTGCTGTGGGGTGTCGGCAGTAGAATGTAACGCCTCCTCTCATACCACAGTAAGAGCCTGCTAAGGGGTATCTCCGGAAGATGGACAGCAGCAGCTTTCCGTGTATCAACATCCCGAACTAAGCTCGACAACCCGCCTGCCAAGCGTTCTGATTACGGCAACTACCCCTCATGAAGATCCATGAGGGAGGTCTGTGTTCAGTAGTGGACGTTTTACGGCTGAAATGATGAATGCTGGACAATTCACACGTCAAGTTCCCGTTCAACTAAGGTCATCATCATCATCATTTTGGGGTTAGATAAAATGCTTTTTATAATACCTACATCTAGTTGACGGAAAAGGTTATAGTTGCAGACGGAAAAGGTTATCTAGGTGGATAATTAATGTATCCATTTGAAACACACGTTTACAAGTAATCTAGTTGACGGAGAAGGTTATAGTTGCAGTTAAAGTTATCTAGGCACATAATTAATGTCTCCATTTGATACACTGATTCACAATTACTTGTAAACAAAAATGTTTTAAATAAAAATGAAAAATAATACTAATACCCGATTTTGATACCCTTCTAAAACGACTTGTTTTCATGGGCAGAAACCCACCCTTTTGGGTTAGTTCACATGTTATAATAAGCCCTGTAGTATTCACAACAATGATACTTTCAAAAGTTTATGTTCACACTATGAATATCGCAAAATACTTAAGTTTACCGAAGTTACCATAGATTGCCGAAACCAAACCATCCATTTTCACACAACGTGACCAAGTTCAGCAATAGCTGTGCTTAACGACACTATTGATAACTTGTTGTTGATGCAACTGAGCATTTAATTTCAGTTCAATAGACACATATACCGCCGTGGGATGCCGCCAGCATAATGTGAAACAGAAAAAAAAATATTCAAAGAAATTCTTTGAAAATATTAAGTGTGGTTAAACACTACAAAAATAACAAACTATGAAAATAAACATTACGGCCTTTGCATCTATTATCCACTTGTTTGGTTTCGCGCCGCGTCAATTATGCATCGCATTTGGTTCGCGTTTTGCCGCGAAATACGGCGTGCGCTCCGCGTCGGCGCTAAGTGGATACTGGCTCGGATTTTACAATGGAACGTATTGTGGTATTTATGCTCTATGAAAAGGGTTTGAATGTAGCTTGTCAGTACGTTAATTTATAATTTAGTCCTAACAAATCTTGGTCGCGAGCGAAGCCAAAACTAAACCAGCGGATAAAGATGGTTTATACAGCGTCAGCAACTGGTAATCATACTGTACGGGACGCTGCAGTACATGGGACATTGTTATATGGATTAAGCTTAACAACGTTTTTTATGGTTTATTCATTCATTTTAGCCGTAAAACGTCCTCTTTACCACAGGCCTCTCTCATGGATCTCCATAACAGATTGTTTCCATACTCACCACGATTGCCAGGCGAGTTGGTGAGCGCAGTACATGACTTTGATACACGGAAAGTCGCTGCTATCTTCCGGAGGAATCCCTTAGCAGGCTCTTTCTGCATCCACGGGCATGAAAACAGGTGTAACATTCTACTGCCGGCACCCCACGGCTTTGTTTATGGTTATAAGCAACTAATTGATTGATTTGATTGGATTGAAACACATGGTAGTGGTATAGGCATTTTACAACGTAGAGGTTGAAAATGTTGACTTCTCTCTGGTTCATTGTGTTCGTGGTGGGATTTGCTGTTTCAAAATACGATTAT
This sequence comes from Pasiphila rectangulata, assembly GCA_963082625.1. Taxonomy (NCBI): domain Eukaryota; kingdom Metazoa; phylum Arthropoda; class Insecta; order Lepidoptera; family Geometridae; genus Pasiphila; species Pasiphila rectangulata. The sequence continues at coordinate 2,849,326 of OY720244.1, read as the reverse complement.
ACTGCGTATCGATGTAAGGCGAATTCAATTTTGAATTATTATTCTTGTTGGTTTGAGTTCAATTATATAAAGGACTGTCGAATAGAATTCTGATTTTGAAACTTAATTTGTAGAGCGCATGGAAGTCGGTTGTTATTGTCTAATGTCTATAAAATTTGTCTGTTTATATAAATAAAATTAATAATTTCAGCCGTAAAACATCCACTTCTGAACTAAGGCCTCATGGATCTCCGTGAGGGGTAGTTGCCATACTCACCACGCTTGGCAGGCGGGTTGGTGAGCGCAGTACGGGATGTTGATATACGGAAAGACGCTGCTGCCCATCTTCCGGAGGTGTCCCTTAGCAGGCTCTTACTGCATCCACGGGTAGGAGTGGAGGGGTAACATTCTGCTGCCGGATGTAGAGTTGTGTTAATTTTATTTTTCCGTCTTTTGCTTATCCTGTTACCACATTAGTTATTGTGTTTATACTGTGCTAACGGAATATCATTATCATCATCTCAGTCGTAGGACATAGGCCTCCCTCATAGGTCTCCAAGTACTGATCATTGTGGCGTTTTTGATGTACTCACTTCACTAGAAAGGCAGGTTGGCGAGTGCAGTACGGGATGTTGATTCTCGGAAAATCGCTGCTGCCTATCTTCTGGAGTTAAATGACTCAAAGTATAATGTATGTTTATAGGTACAAGTGTGCTCTTTGTATTGTTTAGAACTTATTTTCTATGATTTAACACAGCAATCTATAGGAGGCCTATGTCCAGCATTGGACGTCCTGCGGTTGATATGACGATCGTGAATCTAGCAACCTTTTTTGGTGACTAGGACTGCAGGAACATGAACCATTTGTTATTATTATCATAATAATTATAAAAAAGCCGTATTAGCCGAGTGGTTTGTACTCCCGACATTCAATTCGAAGGTCGTGGGCTTTGATACCGGCAGTGCACCAATGGATTTTTCTTTCCTGAAAAATGTATGTCCACACTTAACACGTGCTTTAACGGTGAAGGAAACATCGTGAGGAAATCCGCGGCTTAGTTAGCTTCAGACGTATTGACCTGTTCTTTCCTCTGAATAATAGCTGACTAAGCTGAGAGGATGGTATAGGTGCTGGGCAAGCCTAATCCATCTAACAATGTCCCAGGCACTGCAGCGTCCCGTATAGCATGATAACCAGTTGCTGACGCTGTATAAATCATCTATAATAGATGCGAAGGCCTGACTTATAATTATTATTATTATAAACATATAGCAATTTGGGCATATTTAGCATATATAAAAAAGGACAGCTCATATTTTTTACAGCTCTACCCACCTACATCAGGAATGCTCTGCTTCACAAAGATCAGTACAGACCACAACCACACGCAAAGAAACGCACGCTCACCAACCTGACTCTCAATGAAGTGTTTGAGAAGATACGCGACATCACCAGGGATTTGAACCTTAATGCTCAGAGGAATGGATACAAAGTGGATTATAAGTTCAGGATAATGAAATGATAATAATTTAATAAAAAATTATGAGCGCAGATTTGTCAAATTTGTCTTTTTAATCTCTACAAGTTTATAGAATAAACATTTTAGGTAACCCTCGACGCTTTAATTCTAGACATACTATACATAATTTCCTATCATTTAATACCAAACTCGGTTATATTAGGAAACATTCAATTATTCTTACCCCCTTTCACCCCCATATCTTGTAAAGTTCATATCTGATTTTAATAAAAACCAGCTTTAAAATAAAAAAAAATGGTTTTGAAATTACAGGATTTTATGGCGTACCTTTTTTATTATTTTTCCGACGTTTTGAACATATTTCAGCGTTCTTGGTCACGGGAGGACCTCCCGCAGTCCTCAGTCCTTTCATCATCTTTCAAAGAAATGAATAACCTAATCAAAAATTTTACGGTTCCGGTGGGATTTGAACCCACGTCCATCAAATCGATACTTGACGCTTCTTTTAACCGAAGTGCTTTGACCGCTAAGCTACAGAACCCATGTCGGGACCCGCTGAAATTCTTGATAAGGTTATGTTAGTTTGAGCAACCGAAGAGCGCCATCTATATAAGAGCGCCAGAAAATGTTCTACCTAAGTGTGGTTAAACACTATAAAAATAACAATCTATTTATCTTGTTTTTCTTTTGTAAATTGACTATTCTATGTAGCTTTTTTCTACATTGATGAACAATGAGATAATCTGGTAAGTAAGGGTAGAAAAAGAATAACGCCAGCAGATAGACAACAGGTTGACATACATATAATAATATAGTTTACTAGCTGACCCGGTGCCCACGTTGTTGGGCGGTAATTTATCTATATATATAAAATTCAAAGTCCTGACTGACTGACTGACTGACTGAGATATCAACGCACAGCCTAAACCGCTGATCGCACAAACTTGAAATTTGGAAGGTATGTTTGTCTTGGTATGTAGGCGCTCACTAAGAAAGGAATTTTGAAAATTCGCACTTCAAGGGGTTCAAAATTGGGTTCAAAGTTCAGAGTAAAATATGACATATCTACGTGACCGTTCACGATAGACATTTGAAAATTCGTATGTAGATTTCTGCAATGAAATAAGCAATGGCGTGTTTAAGTTTTTTTTTTTAATTTACAAAATTAAAGGGTAGGGGGTCCATTGTTTATGGAAAAAACGTTTAAAGAGCTACATCTTTTGAACTGTAACCGGTAGCAGGTTGAAATTTACAGAGAAAATAAAATATTCAAAAAATTAAAACAAAAGTGGCTCTTTATACAAGAAGCGTTTTATAAACTGTTCTTTTAGCTCTGTCGTACAAACGGTTAGGCCTTCCTATTTCAAACTTGGTGTGAAAATAGTACTTACTTTAAAGATATACCAACCATGAACTATAAAAACTGGCCAAGTACTAAACATGTTAAGTGTACAAGTAAAAAACGTGTTTATTTCTGTTTAAAATATAAACTTTATTATATACTTAGGTACACTACCTAACCATTCTTTATTAAACTGATTGAGCTTATAGTTATTATAGTAATTTATTTATTTATTTTATTTATTTATTTATTTTATTTCGGATTTTCGGTTATGCACTAACATCTATATAAACTTTAATTTAAACATAAAAAAGTAAAATATCCAGCGCCGCGGTGCGGTCACGGCAGCCGGGAGTATAAATAGAACCGGCTAAGTCCACGCGCGCTCATGCACTAGACACCCTAGGTGCTTGGTTCAGAAAGTGGCGCATAGAGGTGAACCCGACGAAAAGTGCAGCAGTGCACTTTACTTTAAGTCCCCTCTTGCTCCAGCCTCTCCTCCTCTTCGGTAAACCCATCCCTTGGGTTAGGTCAGCTCGCTACCTAGGAGTTATCCTAAATAGATGAATCACCTTCTATCCCCACATAAGGTCTGTCACTAATCGCGTCAAGTTCGTGCTTAGCCGGTTAAACAGCCTTCTTAACTCGAAGAGTAAAATGTTCTTTAGAAATAAAGTGACACTTTACAAAACAGTTGTAGGGCCAATAATGACATATTCCTCTGTCGTCTTTGGCCAGTCCCGTCATTTTAGATGCCTTCAGGTAATCCAAAATATTTTCTTGCGCAGGGCCACGGGCTGCCCATGGTACATGCGCAATGAAGACCTCCACCGAGATCTCAAACTCGAGTCCATCGAACACTTTATTAAAACTGCTTCAAAGCGTTTTTATGAAGTGGCGGCGGAACACCCCAATCCGTTAATCTCCGGATTACCCTCCGACTACCCGATAGAGCCATTGCCCACGAGTTCTTTTCTCCGTCGACCGAGACACGTTCTCGGCTTGCCCGTTGACGAGATCACTGCCGCTATACTTGAGGTCAACCCGTTCTACTTCAGCTGCTAGGCACACATTTAATAACCGGTCTTGCCAACGAGGCCGAAGAATACACTCTTCCGTCTTAAGGTTCACTTTTGCACCTGGACGTTAACTATCATTAGATACAAAAATCTGGCAACTATCCAAGCCGTGGTTCGAACCTAAGTGGTGCCCTTGAGCTATTGTAAATAAAGCTATATAAGCAGGTATTTTTGGTTGTGGCATCACGCGGGCAAAGCCGTGGGCAGAGGCTCTCATGTTAGGAGGTTAGGTGTAGGACTCTCAAGTTTTTTTGTAAGACTAAGTTTAGTCACTGATGGCCACAAATAAGGCCGCGAAATCACACACGCTTTGACTTCATATAGTAGATAATGTAACTTATTTCCCAGTAGGTAGTACCGGTTGTGTAAACTTTCAGAACTTTGAGGCTGAGGCAACCCTTAGCGTAGGTAGTAGGTTTTGTCCTTCTACTAATGTTAAGTTAATACAGACTCTTCTATATTGACCAGACACATATTATAGATTTCATCTACTTAGTACCTTAACCACTTTGCATATGAGTCCAAAAAAAAAATGCTGATTTACATCCTTTAAAAACGCGGGCGAAGCCGCGGGCAGCAGCTAGTAGTCTATAATGCTCACAAATACTGTGGCTTTCTATTGGTAAAATAATTTTGAAAATCGGTTCAGTAGATCCAGAGATTACCCCCTTCAACCTCACAAACACACAAACTTTACTTAAACTTTACTCTTTATAATATTAGTAAAGATAGAGTTCTGATTTTACATGTTCAATATGATGTATTAGATTATGTAAAATTTAAGACGTTGTTTTCCTTGTATCTCAACAACGTGTGTATATGTTTTAGGAATAGAGTTATCTAACCCTAAATAATTGTTAAATTTCTTTTAATATAAAAATATTAAAAGATAATTATTATTATTAAGATTATTATTATTAAGACTTGTGAAAAACAAACGTTTATTTTATGGATAAATAAAATTGTAAGGAAGCTTAGGAACTAACTAGATTAAACTTAATTTAAAATGTTAAAGTCGAGTGTGAGTATCCACACAAACCCTTCTGTGGTTTAAGGATACAATAATACTAAGAAAACCATGATTTTTTATAGTAAAGAATAAATAAAAAAAAAAAAAAATATCGCATACAAAAATTCCTAGCAAACAATAGCAATATAATTGGACCTAACTTATCTAGCAAGTTCTTCCGTCTTAGATCTTATACAAAAGCTTTTTGACTGATGAAATATAAAACATATTCCCAAAGAACTTTGCAACATATTACGCAGAGCTAAGTTTCATGCAAATATTGTATGCGTCTACATCTAGTAAATAAGCAACTCACCAGATATTGTTTTATTTCATATTCGTAGAACATACAGTAAACACGATTTAACTTCTCCCAGAGCAAGCCGAGGCCTTACTACGCGTTCCAAGTTACTGAGAAAACGTACCATTTATTATTGCGGTGCGGTGCGGTGCAATGCTATTCCAATTGTGATGGAGGTGGCATTGCATCGCAATTTTTAATTCAATTTTCAAAAATATTTAATTTAGCTTTCAATCCACTTAGAATAAATTACAGCCATGAATTAGAGAAGTAAAATAAAATAAAAATAACATTTAGACACATAAACACCAAAAAAATTAAAAGTTTATTTATCGAACGAATAATGTTTTGGGACGCAGTTCTTCAGTCTAAATGGTGCGGTAGAATGTACTCGTACCCATGAGATGGGAAGTGGTTTGTCTATACTCTTAAACTTATTGAGCTCCTTCGCTTCTCGCAGCTTTATTTTGCTTAAGTTATTAAGTAAGTTAATTTCTGTTATGTATGTTACGAAATTAATTTCATTTTGTTTCAATGCGTTATTTTTGTTAAGGTTGAACGAGTCGCCCATCTTTCAATACAAACGTGGAAGGGTAAATACTCCACTGTTTGACGTTAGCCATCCAACACTAAGGATTATATAAATTTATCTCGTCATAATCTATGTTTGTATACACCCCAAACCGTAATAAAAGTATTTATTCCAAAAATACAAAATTCTAAACTTTAGTATTTCAACACTGACTTTAGCCCAACTTTTGACGAAACTAAATAATATACGAAGAAAAAAAACTCAAAAATAAACGTCGTTTCGACATAGTATAATTATTTAAAAGTGGAAATAAAAGTTTTTTTGATAAGATTAAACTCAAGTTTTTCTTTAATAACCCTTGTGCTAAAAGTCTATTCACATATTTTTGCGCGGTCGTTTTAGGAATGAATCATTGTGCATTTCATTCTAGCGCGCGGGTACACACGCTATGTCAGGTGAGATAGCATACATTTAGGCCGCGCCCACTGACGACTTTGCCTCCGCGACTAGTTGAACCTTTTAACATTTTAGTAAAAAAACCTTTTTGGTTATAGGTATTTAATATTTTTTGTACGATTGACACAGTAAAGAGTTCATCCTATCTATCTAAGTAGTTAAAGAGTATTGGTAGAGTTGTAGTGGAGTAGTAGTTGAGTAGATGTAGAGTAGTTGCAATGTTGTTATACACAGACAGACACATATACAGACACACGTATGTACGTTGCAGTCAAACTTATAACACTCTTTTGTGTCGGGGGTTTATAAAATATAACTTCACGGTTTCGTAGACAAAGTGGCAGGAGTTGGAATTTTCACTCCTCACATAGTTACAATCGTACGGGAAACGAGGTGAGTTATGTTATTTAGAAATACCTAAGTCAACACGCGGGACATGGAGGCCAAGGGCCTGGTTAAACAATAATCCTGTTATTAGATTTCTCGTCGTCACAGGGGGAATAAAAATCTACGTCCCGCATAGTTATTGCGAACATTGTATACACTGCTGTACGTTTGTCGACGTATTACGACGTTTCTGTAATCTGTGGTATTACTTTTCCTGTAATGAAGTGTTTACTGAAAAGGCGCTTTTATTTTCACTTGCTATATAAATTGGGTGGGGTGCCGGCTGCCAAATGTTAATCCTCGTCTCATGCCCGAGGATGCAGTAAGAGCCTGCTAAGGGATACCACCGGAAGATGGGCAGCAGTCTCTTTCCTTGTGTCAACATCCTGTACTGCTCTCGCCAAGCCATCTCCCAAGCGTGGTGAGTATGGCAACTACCCCTCTTGAACATGATAGGAGCGGCAACATCTACTGGTAGCTAGCGTGGTGTGTATTGAAACAACCCCTCATGGTCTGTACTGATCAGTAGTGATCAATGAGGGAGGCCTTTGTTCAGCAGTGGACGTACAACGAATGGAATAGGACAGAACATTTTAACTGTGTTGGTCTAGTGATTAGCCATGACTTTCAATCTGAAGGTCGTAGGTTTGATACCAGCCGTACACCAATGGATTTTTCTTTCACGAAATATGTATGTGTACTTTTAACACGTGTCAGCGATGAAGGAAATTATCATAAAGAAACCCTAGGCTTATTTTGCTTCAGACGAATTGTCCTGTTATTTCCTCTGATTATTAGCTTACTTAGCTGAGAGGATGGTGTGATGATGGGAAAACTTTATCTAACAATGTCCTAGGCACTGCAGCGTCCTACACAGCATCAGTTGCTGACGCTGTATAAGCAATAGATGAAAAGGCCTTACTTCTACTACTCATTAGGTAAATTATATACATATGTATATACTTCTATACTATTATTTGAAATAGGAAAGATTTGTATGTTGGATTTTATATAATTGCTACGAATAAACTTAAAAACTACTAAACCTACTTTCAAAATTCTTATACAATTATTAGAATGCTACATTATCCCTGCGTTACAAGGGCTATAGTTTATCTTTGTATTCCCACGGGAACGGGAACTACGGGTGAAATCGTGCGGCTAGTTTAAAATATTATGAGAAATAAATCGAATCCAAATTTCTACTTTATGAATTTCTAAAGCTCGTAAAAGTGTTTGTTATCAAGCTAATTTAGAAGGTTCTGCGTCTAATGGGTTGATGACATTTTCTCAGAACTAATTGCGTTAACAACAACATCAGAAACATGTCTGGAAGATGTTATAATAAGATGAAATTAATAATTTACAGTGTGCCTTTTTAACAAACTTTTTCAAGCAGAAATAATAATACATTTTAGCTAATTCACTACGACGATATTCTACAGTATTTTTAGCTATAGATGTAGATTCTACCCTTCAATGGAAATTTCATATTGATGCACTTGCAGGTCGGATTAGTTCAGCAGCTTAAGCAGTTAGAACAATAAGAACTATTAGTGATGAAGCTACAGCTAGACTAGTTTATTTTAACTACTTCCATAGTGTGATGTCATATATGTTCTGCTCTGGGGAAGGGCGGCCGATATACAGACAATCTTTGCTCTTCAAAAAAGGGCGATTCGTGCCATTTAAAAAATGAAACCTCGCGACTCAATAAGATAACTATTTATGGAAATCAACATTTTAACTGTTATATCGCATAATATATATAAAAACTTACTGTAAGTACGCACACAAAAATATAACTAATTTTAATCATGAGATGTGATGTGCATAGCATAAATACAAGAAACAAAAATAAAATGCACATCCCAAAATTTAGGCCACAAAAATTAAATAAATCATTTACGAGAAACTGTCTGCGTTTCTATAATAAGCTTCCACCCGAAGGGACCGAACTATCGATTCATAGGTTTTATAAAAAAATCTCATAGAAAAAGCTTATTACTCCATAGATGCTTATTTGAATGATATTGACCCTTGGCCGAGTGTTGCTCGGTTCAACCGCGATAAGAAATTATGTCATCTTGCAATATCACAATCATACAATATCCCTACGGACATTACATTAAGCATAATATTAAGATAAAAATTTAGTTATGTAACAATGAAATAGGTTTTTTGTTTCTTGTTCGTTTCTTTCCCTCACTTGGAAAACGCTACTAAGAATATTTCTAAGTAGCGTTTTGCTATTGAATAAACACTTATTGACTTTGACTAGATGACGCCGTGGGGTTCCAGCAATAGAATGTTACCCCTTTCATGCCCGTGGATGCAGTAAGAGCCTTTTAAGGGATAAATTTAGAGATACGGAAGATAGGCAACAGCGTCAACGCAAATCATCGTAAGATAATGATGATGATTTGCGTTTATTTGACGCTATTCTCTAAATTTTATATATTGGTTTAAAATTGTGAAATCCTTTGGCAAACTTGGCTTTATCTTGGCCGATGTGTTTTCTATTGATCCCCTCTGTCCATTCGAAGCTTTGTTCGCAGTGAAACTGAAATATCAGGGTCACTTTGAGCAATCTTTATTAAACTAATCTTTCACATATTTTGTAATAACGTATCCCTTCCGCTTTGCATGGGTTGTGTCCGTAAAATATAGCCTATATGTTACTCCTGGTCAATATCTATAGGTGTGCAAAATTTCAGTTCAATCCGTAGGCTAGATTTTGCGAGAAAGAGTAACAAACATCCGTAGATTTTCACAAACTTTTGTGTTTACAATAATTAGAAGGATAGATGATTTATACAGCGTCAGCGACTAAACTTCATGCTGTACGGGACGCTGGATACTTATGGATTGTTTAGATTTACCCAGCACCCTAACCATCCTCCCAGCTTTTTGTAGAGTATTAATCATTTCAGCCGTTATACGTCCACTACTGAACACAGGGTCTTACTCGTGGATCTCCATGAGAAGCAGTTGCCATACTCACCACGCTTGGCAAGCGGCTTTGCGAGCGTAGTTCGGGATGTTGCTACACGAAAAGACTGCCCACCTTTTGGAGGTATCACAAGGCAGGCTCTTACTGCATCCACAGACATGAGAGGAGGGGTAACATTCTACTGTCGGCAACCTACCGCAGAGAGAGATTATTACTATTATGCATTTATTAGTCAGAAAATCAGGTAATTTTCTCAAGAAAGAAATCTCTCAGTGCACACGGCACTGCCGGTATCGGCATCGAAAGACCTTCGTAAAGATTAGTAGAGTCTGGGATACATACCACTGGGGCACTAATCGATAAGTCCTCCTAGCAGATTTCAGCCATTTTGTGGTGGACAGGCAATCTAATTCGAACGATTAATTTTTGACGAGCTCTGTAGCGCAGCGGGCGAAGGTCCGCCTGCAACGCCAGGGGTTGCGGGTTCGATTCCCGCCTCGGGACAAATGTCTGATCTGCAGATATTTGTTCAGGATGTTCTGGGTGTTTTTCTACATTATAATAAAAATATCTATCTATGTAGTATAATGTATTAAGTATATCAGTCATCTAGTACCCATAACACAAGCTCTGTTTAGCTTGGGGCTAGATGATGCTGTGTGATTTGTCTAGCATTATTTATTTATTTATTTTATTTATTTACCAAGATTTGTTTGCTTTTGAGGTTTCTTATTCGCTTCTTTCCCTCACTTGGAAAAAAGTTATCTGAAACAAACAAATTCAATTAAGTGCTTTATTCAATATACTCGTAAATGTATTCTTTTGTAAATAGACTACTATTCTATGTAGCGTTTGGATCTATTGAAGAAACACTTTATTGACTTTGACTTTTAGCCCTCTGGTGTGTTCTTTGGTGGCTTGGGTACCGTTTTCAAAGTTGCGGACCGAAATAGTAAAAATAAATGGTTTGTCGTTTTCTGTCTTTCATAGATAAATATCTCGAGAACTACTGGTGCTATCGATTTGAAATGATAGTAGGTAACGCTTATTCACCAATATTGCGTAAAAAAATTGTTAACAATATTCTTCATAAGATTGCAAAGGGGGCGAAAAGGGGGTCTTAACAATTTTAAGTACTAGAACAAGAGGCAACATTCTACTGCAGGGACGTTACGGTAAATTTCTTGAAACGTATTTCTTGGCTGTTCTCTTTGGTACTGTGTCGGTAGTTCCCGCGAATTCCCCATTTGTGAGGGATTGCAAGCGGCATTATTGTACAATTGGCATACATTGTATTTGGTAATTGGATTTTTGTGCTATTTGGCAAATTGTGAAAGTGCTTCCATAAAAATGTTAGAAAGCATTTTATGCGAAACATCTATAATATAGTCATCTGGTACTTGTCAATACGAATTTGCTTAAAGACTTTTACTGTACATACATTATTATTCCCTATGACTATATATTCATTTATTTTAGTTTGATTTAAGTGGAAGAGGAGAAGAGAGGCCTTTTCCCAGCAGTGGGATCCAGCTGGTTGTTCATATGAGATAGATTCATCATTTCAGCCATAAAACGTCCACTGATGAACACAGGCCTCCCTCGTGGATCTCCATGAGGGGTAGTTGCCATACTCACCACGCTTGGCAGGCGGGTTGGTGAGCGCAGTATGGGATGTTGATACACGGATAGACGCTGCTGCCCATCTTCCGGAGGTATCCCTTAGCAGGCTCTTACTGCATCCACGGGCATGAGAGGAGGGGTATCATTCTACTGCCGGCACCTCACGGCGAATGAGATAGATTAGATAGTTTGATTTCTTTAATTTTATAATTTTACGCCACGTAAAACGACCTTAATTTTCCTGGAAAATATAGCTCATAGCGATAAGACCGCCCTTTGTACTCAGTGTTGTTTTTACCTTATTTCTTAATCGTAAATGTTCTCTTAATGTGGTGTGGAATAAAGTGTTTTGTATCTATCTATTTTGCGTGAAGGCGGTGATCATTATTATTTTTTACTTAGCTTATTTTGCCCTATAGGGCTTATATGATCACTTTGTTGTCCGTCCGTCTGTCTGTCAAGACCCTTTTTCTCAGGAACGCGTGGTGGTCTAAAACTGGATATTATATAAAATACTCAGGTCTACAGTTCCTCGGAGCTGTGAAAAAATCAAACTTCTAAAACAACGCAATCAAAAGATACAGCCGTTTGTGCCGCAAATTTTCGACACTCGCAAGGGAATCAAAACCTACAGGGTTATATTGGTCCCGTGAACTCAGAATCTTAAAATTAAGTACGAAGCAACCTTTTATAGCACAGATAAAGGAAAAATTTAGAAAACCGTAAATTTTTATTCATATAAAAATATTTTAAATAATTTTAAACTTACTACCCCTTTCCTCATGAACGCGTAGAGGTATTAAATTGAAATTTATATCAAATACTCAGGTCTTATTATGCCTACAGGTTTGTACGGAACCCTCGGTGCGTGAATTCGACTAGCACTTAGCCGGTTTTTCTATTTCCAATATTTATAAAAAAAAACTTATAAATCAAATAAAAACTAGGATTTTCCAACCTTATGAAGAAAGAAAAAATAAATCATTTATCTACAGAACATACGTCAGGCCTAAAGAAAAAGTAAAATTTGTGAAACAAATGGTCTATCTCAGCATAATGTTAATCCTTAAACATAAAGATTAACGCTGGTTTTCAGGTAGGACCTTTGGTGAGTGTCGCACGTGAAAACCAAATAAAGTATAAGTTTAGTTTTTTAAAGAGAAAATTATAAGGAAACATAGAACAAACTAGTAACATTTTGTTAAAACTTAAACTAAATTTATAAATTATAATGGAAAGTTCACCTTAACTAGACCCCTTCTGTTTCAATTTCCGGAACGAAAAGCCTATTTATCCTATGTCCGTCTTTTTGGTCTATACTATTCCTATTTCCTATAAAATTCATAAGAATCACACTTTCCCTTTTATATATTTGTAGGGATCTTTGTAATCCAATCTTATAAAGCTGGTTGCAGTCCATATTCGGTGCCCGGTTTCAACAAAATACACGGTCCTATGGAATCCTAAACAGATTAAATTATTTTCCCAAATACTGGCATCATTCCTCTACCGTGGGGTTGACAAAACATCCATAACTTCAACAGTTTTCTTCTGGCTATCATAAGCTCCCCAATACGCCCCGTTTTTCTTTCCTTGACGAATCTAGCGTCTGACAGCCACTGTTCGCTAATCGTCACTCCATCATAAACTACGCTGTTAAAAACTCCTTGGCCTAGTCTGCTTATATACTGAAGTTTCAATAGTTCAGCCAATTTCGAACTAGAATATTTGTCAACATAATGTCACATTTAAAATTGAATTGCTTCCTATGGCTTGATTTTTTGACAGAGTGAATAGTAAGTTCTATTGAAGGGAGTGATCGTTAATCCCCAATAATTGAGAAACATATATCAGGACCTACAGAAAGTTATTTGTAGGTTTAGTATTAACAGTTGGTTTACAAACATTCTACATCGAATTTGGCTGAAGTATTCATACAATGTTACCCCTCCTCTCATGCCCGTGGATGCAGTAAGAGCCTGCAGAGAGATACCTCCGGAAGATGGGCAGCAGCGTCTTGCCGTGTATCAACATCCCGTACTGCGCTCGCCAACCCGCCTGCCAAGCGTGGTGAGTATGGCAACTACCCATCACAAAGATCCATGAGGGAGGCCTGTGTTCAGTAGTGGACGTCTTACGGCTGAAATGATGATGATGATGATTCATACAATTATTTTATAATCAGGACTTGCTGATCCATAAGGGAGGCCTTTGTCCAACAGTAGACGTCCTAAAGCTGAGATTATACATCATAATTTCAGGCGTAAAACGTCCACTACTGAACACGTGGATGAACATGGAGATCCATGAGCGAGGCACGTTTTGTCACGGTAGTTGTCAAACTTACCACGCTTGGCAGGCGGGTTGGCGACCGTAGTACGGGTTGTTGATACACGAACACTGCTGCTCATCTTCCGGAGGTATCCCTTAGCAGGCTCTTACTGCATCCACGGGCATGAGAGGGGTAACATTCTATTGCCGGCATTCCACGGCATGATACACACAATCGTACATATCCGTAACCCAAGCTATCGTATAAAGCTGATTGCAGTTTCCGTGTCCGGGCACCAAAGCCAGTGTCAACAAAATCCACGGTCCCATGGAATCCTAAACAGAACCTGAGCCATGCGTAGTTTGCGATGCGGTTTCTCATGAATATTCGCCCAGATAATGGCGTTTAATATCGGCCGGCGAGCGCGGAACACTTTGCTTTACAGATTTCGCTGTTTGCACACCCTGTGGCACTGGAACCTGCACTGGATTTAGGTATTTGCAAGGATAATGATTGCGAAAGCAAGGAATACGATTGGTAGTTTTGGTAGTTCGATGACTTTGCAAAAAAAATGCAACTGTTGAACGTTTGTTTGTATAAGGGGTAATATTAGAATTTAAAGAAAACACTCTTGAAGCCGCTCGTGTCCATTACTTTTTTCATTTTGTTTTACACGATTAAAGATTTAAAGCACAAGATGAGCACTAACCTTAATCAAGCCTTCCAGCAGAACACCAAACTTTAAACAGTCTACATAGTTGAATAGGTACGTCTTTACTCCATGAACCTCCAAGCACGAATGCCGGATTCCTTCTACTCTCTTCTACGAAAACAACTTTGTGACTGAGCGGAAATACGAACTACACACTATTTCTCAAAATATAACTCCTTTGAAAATAATGATTAAAATTATGGTGAAAAATTATCAATAAATGAAGTATAAATTACAAAGTAATTTATGGGTAAAAAAAATTATAGTGCATCTCTAAGATCACCGGAAGTTTAACTTTCCTGCTTAAAAAATTATTTCAATAAATGTCATTAATCCTAACAAATTATTATCAATTATTAAGTAACAGTTAACAAATTAGTTCAATTAAAACAGATATCCTTACATTTGCTGGCACAAAATGACATTGACATTTTTGGCACGTATTTTTTTAGGGTCCCTTTCATCAGATCTTTCATAAACCAATAGCTCTTCCGGGCGTTACACATCATCATCATATCAGTCGTAAGACGTCCACTTCTGGGTAAAGACCTCCCTCATTCATCAAAAAGTACTGATCCTGAGGGGTTGTTGCCATACTCAACACGCACACAGGCGGGTTGGTGAGCGCAGTACGGGATTTCCAGTGTAACTCTTAAGATCCTTACTGCATCTATGAGTACCATTCTATTGCTGGCACCCCATGGCAACTCATACAAACGGCGGCTTATACACACTGTAGTGCTTAGGTAGCTTCAGACGTATTGACCTGTTATTTTCTCTGACTAATAGCTGACTAATCATCTATGAGACATTCTCATGCACTGCAGCGTCCCGTATAGCATGATAACCGGTTGCTGACGCTGTATAAATCATCTATAATAAATGCAAAGGCCCTATAACATTATTATTATTTAGCCTCCACTGTCCCACTGCAGGGCAAAGCCCTCCCTTCCCTTCTTCCACTCTTCGCGATTTAACGCAGTGACAGGTCACGTGCTCAGGTGAGTGTCCAGCTCGTCCCGCCATCTCCTCCTGGATCGTCCGCGCGGCCGACATGCGTTTGGGGTCCATTCTGTGGTCTTACTGCAGTGAAAATACCCCGCAGTAGTAATGAAAGTAGTTTAAATCTGTGGACGTAGCTGTTGCGTTAGTTAGCGGGAAAAACTGAAATTTACATAAAGCCGGGCCAAAAGTTTTGCCAGCTTGTAATCCTGTTTGGTATAATTTGATTTTGGAATGTTTTAATAAATTAAAAATTTTCCGGGAATACTGAGAATAGTTGAACATTGGTTAGCTTTGCACATGTATACGGATGAACGAATCAGTGGTTATTTTGTATGAATAGTTAATGATTATTTAATTTTACAACAAAAAAAACGACTCCATTGACCCTGATGATGCTGGTGATGATGATGATTACGTGTAGGTTGGTGCTACGATGAATAGATAAATAAATAAATAATGCTGGACACTACCACACAGCAACATCAAGTCTTGAGCTAAGCAGGTTTGTATTATGGAAACTAATTGATTGTTAGAATACAATTTTTTTGTTAATACTTATCGTATTACATACAAAATGCCCAGACCCTGGACATATATCTGCAGAACAATTACAAACATTTTGTCACTCATTCAATTCATTAGTTCTCTTCTCTCGATTCAATTGCTTGTAATGGACATGTCTTGAAGATTGAAAACTAAGAATACTAAGTAACTAAAAACACGAAATATATTTTTTATTGAAGTACCTACACATGATTCTCCTTCATCTAGATAGGGACAGTAGTAAGGTTGTACAATACCTTCTACTTCTATTCTCAAACATAAAACACATCAACTTATCAAACCATTAAAGTGATTCGCAAACATTTTTCACAGAAACGCTAACCTATCAGTGTTTCAGTCTAGGCCATTAATATCACCTTGAAAAATCGACATTTTGATCTCATAAGACAAACTCCCCTTCAGACGACTTGTGACGTAATTCTGCTTTAGAATAAGCTCCAAAATTGTGCCATCGATTTGTCAATGTCGTTGCTCATATTTATCACTTCGGGACAATGGTGGTAGCCAGTAGATATAGAGTATTGAGTTCGTACTGGAACGCTCAAGGAAATTTCTCTGATAAGTCGCCTAATATAAATTTTCAGTACAGTGTTTTTTGTGAAATTATGAAGTTCTTTGCCTCTAGGATGCAAAATCAGAAACGGGACTACAAGATCTCATGGAGGCATGCCCTTCTTCTACAACAATTGCATATTATTTGGGATGCTTATGGAATACTGCTAGCGGCCCAGAGTCCTTCTCCGGTATTTCAAGGAAGTTGAGCTAGCTTTTCACGTCAGGAAGGCGGCCGCCTTCTGTCCTTTATCATTGTAATTTTTCTGTAAAAAATTGTGGTGCAACTGTAAAAAAAAGTGGATTTCTACCAAGTTCATTGTTCTACCAAGCCAAGCAAGCAACGCTGATCTTCCTTCAGCGCCATTCCCCGATATTACGGACGACTTACACAAAAGAAATTATAGCTTCTTATCGTGAACATGGCGTTATTAATAAAGCTAATAGGTAAATGACAAATGCACACCAGGCACAAAAATGTAATGTTGGATGGGTTACTCAGTAGGTACACTTAAACTGGACAGTGAAATCTATACTTCTATAACACTAAAATTTCGCCGTGGTGTGCTGGGAGTAGAATGTTGCCTCTACTACTCTTTCCCGTGGATGCAGTAACATTCTGCCAAGGGAGCCCTCCAAAAGATGGGCGTCTTTCTTATTACGATCCATAGTGGGAGGCCTATGTCCAGCAGTTGATAGCAGTCATACGACTGAGATGATAGCACTATTAACTATTATTACGCTACTTTTTTATAGATCTTTATCTATCATCAACGTCGACAGATTTGGATGCGATGTTTTTTTATATTTACACCAAATTTTTAGCGCAAAAAATAGCTTCGTTTTACAATTGCAATATCGAATGGAAGAGAAAAAGTGAGATAACTATTTCGCTGTTATCCCTCTTATGGAAAAATTGTTTTTTTTTTTTTACGGCAATGCGATTTGTGCTTCATTCAATTTGAATGTGTTTTGTTTTTCTTTTGTTAATAAACATTTCTATGAAGGCTTTGAGTCCAAATTAATATGCACTTTCTGACTTTGACTTATCATTGGGAGGGCAATGTAGCGAACGGAATAAAAATTCAGTCAAAGTGCGTTATCTGTAAGGCGTTAGCGGTGTCTTTTTGCGTACCAGATAGCCCTTGGGTCCAAATAAAAAAAATACTGTCTGATTTTGACTTACCGTTCGTGGAAGGTCAGTGGTAGCGAGCCAAACAAAAATTGAGTCAAAGTGCGTAAACTGTAAGGCGTTAGCGGTGTCTTTTTGTGTCCCAGGGATACCAGGGGTCGAAAATAGTTTGTTTCTCTTGGGGAAGTTTGACGTATTGTTCGTGTCAGCGGTGGCTTTTTCGACTTATTTTACGACACTTCTGGTGTAGTTTGTCTTTTATGAAATAACAAGTTGACGTTTTTTTGGTAAGGAGGGACTATGTTATTTTGAGTCACTTGATTTTTATGACCATTCTCAAAGGATCCAATGAAAACTTTTATCCTTATTAGATCCATTTTCAAACATTAAACCTGAAAGAAAAATAGTAGTAGTAGAACTTTTTGTGAAAGGTTCATCCGGGGAAGTACCTTCAACATATGCATGGAACCCTTGGTGTGCGAGTCCGACTAGCTCTTGGCCGTTTATATTTGTAGTAGTAGAAAGGTGAATAATTCGTCCGGGGAAGTACTACCACCATACCTATTTCTGCCGCCAAGCATTACTGCTTGGCGGCAGAAATAGGAACACAGCAATGAAGACATTGCTGTCTTCATTGCTGTGTTCCGGTTTGAAGGGCAAGGGGGCCGGTGAAATTACGGGCACATGATACCTTACAACTCTGTCTCAGGGTGACGGGCGCAAAGCAATGCAGCGTTAGTCACGTGCTTAGTGAACGTGATCACAGCGGCATTGCAATTGTTATAGGTAGAGGTCACCGGTTAACATCAGGTGGGCCTTCGGCTTGTCTAGTAATTTATTAGTATAAAAAAAAAACCGGGCAAGAGCGAGTCGGACTCGCGCACCGAGGGTTCCATGCCATCGTACAATATAATTTATGACAAAGGCGGTTTTATATTTGTTGGAGAACCTTGACACCGCCATCTCTTGTTTGATAGCGGAACTTATGTAATTTTTTAACACTTTCGATGATTTCTAAAAATAATGCTAAGTAGAGAGATTGTAATAAATTCTTTCCTCTAATCTTTACATACACTTCTAATCACGGAAATAAGGGGGGAACGCTATTTTTTTCAACATTTTTGTGAATAACTCTAAAACGATACGACTTAAAGGAAAACTAAAAACTGTTTATAAATGTGGAAATTAATAAATTTCATATGATATCCCACATCACCTAGTAACTTTCCAAAAATTTTTAAAACCCCCCTTTCGCCACCATTGTCTAAAAAACTATGCAAATTAGAGAGTTCGCTATAATTTTCCTATAAAGTTTACATACGCTTCTATTAGCTATAACAGTATCACGGGTTTATCTTTGCAAACTTCGGAGATAAGGGGGGGAACGGTCGTTTTTTCGACATTTTTGTAAATTACTCAAAAACGATACGGCTTAAAGGAAAACTAAAAACTGTTTATAAATGTGCAAATTAATATCTTTCATATGATACCCCACACGGCCCATTAACTTCACATAAAAATTTTGAGATCCCTTATCCGCCCCCCTGCAAACGAAATAAGAATTTTTTTTACATTTCCATATATGCTACCTCATAAAAAAAGTGTTGTTTTTTACCATTTTAAATTTCAAGTAGTTCCTGAAATATCCATATGTGACAGACAGAAAGACAGACAGAGTAATTCTATAAGGGTTCCTTTTTACCATTTTGGTCCGGAACCCTAAAAAGCATTACAGAACTTTTTTACTGGATGCTATGAATAATACTTATTTAATCGTTACATCGTTTACATCCTAACCCCCCCTCTCATGCCCGTGGATGCAGTAAGAGCCTGCTGAGGGATACCTCCGAAAGACGGACAGCAGTGTTTTTCCGTGTAAAAACATCCTGTACTGGGCTCGCCAACCCGCCTACCAAGCGTGGAAAGTATGGCAACTACCCCTCATGAAGGGATACTCAGACCTCTCATATCCATGAGAGGCCTGTGTTCAGTAGTGGAAGTTTTACAGCTGAAATGATGATGATGATGTACACATCATCAATAAATATCAGATGTATACACGTGGTGTATTTACTTGTGTTTAAACAAAGGGCCTTCGGCTTCTCTCGTCATTTAGTAGTAAAAAAAAACTTGCTATCAGGTGGTTGTTTTCTGTTATTGTTATGAGATTTTGTTAAGTGTTCATTGTTGAATATCTTTGTTGACATAAAATATCTTTGATTCTGAATCGGAGTATAGTTCTATATTTGTCTCGGATGAGTTACATTGATTCACCGCGCCAATAAACTCGTCAGAAATAAGATAAATTGCGAATCTGTTCATAGTCCACATTAACTTGATTCGCGTTGATTTACACGCACGTAGGTGGGCCACATAGTTCAGCATACATCGTTATACAGGATATATCGGCTTCTCACATTCCGATCACAATAATTACTAAGCGCATTAATCATACCCAATCGGTACAGGAATGACGGCGTAATGATACATAGCGAGCATTAAGGTAAGGCAAGTAAACTTGGTATAGTTACCTACTCGTAACTATGAATTATGTATAGAGAACTGGGCATAGTCTTAGTTGAGAGTCTTCAACATCATCTTTATCTTAGACGTAGGAGTATTGTTCACATTCTAAAGATAAAGATAAAGTGTTTATTTCTGTAAAGCCCAAATTAACAAATAAATGCTTCATCATTCCAGCCGTAAAAAAGTCCACTACTGAACAGGCCACATGAGGGGTAGTTGTCATACTCACCACGCTTGGCAGGCGGGTTGGCGAGCGCAGTACAGGATGTTGATACACGGAAAGACGCTGCTGCCCATCTTCTGGAGATATCCCTTAGCAGGCTTTTACCGCATCCACGGGCATGAGAGGAGGGGTAACATTCTACTGCCGGCACCCCACGGCAATAAATGCTTAATATAGACCTAATGTAACATGTTTACTTTCGACACCTCGCTCTCACTAAGCTCGTGGCTTGTGCTGTAGACACGAGGGTTCTCTACCTCAGCATAGTTTATTTAGGTATACAAAGTTATAAAATTATGTTAAATCAGTTAACTACTACGAGTATGTGTACTGTACAAGAAAAATTAATAGTTAACTCACAACAGGTCATGGATCTTCAAGATGAAAGGTTGTCATACTCACCATGCTTGGCAGACGGGTTGGCGAGCGCGGTACAGTACTGTGTGGTGATAAAAGGAATAACCCTGCTGCCCACCTTCCGGAGGTATCCCTTGACAATTTCCCACTGCATCCACGGGCATGAGAAGAAAGGCAACCTTCTACTGCCGGAACCGGGCATTTTAAGATCGAATTGCTAGTTATAATGTGTCTCAGCCGATCACAATAATTACTAAGCACATTAATAACACCCAATCGGTACAGGAATGACGGCTTAGCGATTCATTGCGAGCATTAAGGCAGGGCTAGTAAACTTGGTATACTCGTAACTGTGAGTTATGTATAGAAGTTAGTTAGGACTAGGCGTGGTTTAAGCCGAGAGTCCTCATTATCATCATCATCTCAGCCGTGGGGACTCCTAGGATCTCCAAGATCAAGAGTTTTTATTGTGATACTCGCTACTTGGCAGGCGGGTTGGCGAGTGCAGTACGGGATGTTGATACACAGAAAGACATCACATCTCTTCCGGAGGTATCCCTTATACATAATAAAATGTTATTACTACATTGGATTATCGGGTATTTATCGCGTAATTACCTTTATTTTATTCCCGACGTTTCGACCGGATTGCACTTCTCTTGTATCTCTTGTGAATGAATGAATGAATGAATGAACACTTTATTGCACTTAAAATACAAAAAATAAAATTATTTGGATAAATATATCATTGTACAAATTGGCGGCCTTATTGCTCAATTTATTGCTCTTGTGTTCTCTTTTTTACCATTCCCTTGTAGTACAGGAATGACTCGGGAAGCGATTGAAATTAAGAAATATCCTAATTTTAATCGTGAAGACGGCTTCAGACTCTCTGCCTCATGGAATCCAGTGATAGCCAAGTGTACTCGGCGTGTGAATAAACCAAAGTGTACTGATACAGTTAGTGTAGTGTACTGTCCCAGTGTGAACCGGCCTTAAATCTCAAATTTCTAATTATGAAGACCAAGTGAGGGTAGTCTGAAAAGATAGATGCCTTCGCTTTGCTGCGGTTAACTTCAGCACGCCAGTCTCCCCGCGACCACGACCAGGTGCAATCCGGTCGAAACGTCCGTCGGGAACAAAATAAAGGTAATCACGCGATAAATACCCGATTATCCAATATTATAGTAATAATATGTTGTGATCGCGAAAGTTTAAAAAAGACTAATAAAATGTTGTATAAATGATCGTCAAAAAGGCCCTCGCGGCCGAACTGAATAAATATTTTTTTTTGGTTTGACCCAACCCGCTTGCCAAGCGTGGCGAGTATGGCAAAAACCCACATGATTTTTCAGGAGATCCATGAGGGAGGTCATGAAACTTAAAAAAATATTACTTCTAACAACAGATCTATGGTTATCTACGGAACACAGCGCGTGGCCTGCTAACCTGGCCTTATTTATTTAATACGTTAAATTATTATTTTCTTTATAGGTATTATTCTATCTCAATTATATTTTTTGTGTATATGCTACAATAAATACATGTCTACGAGTACGCAAAGCCGTATTGTACTAACGAAATCCTGTCAGCTTTGTCGATTGTTAGTTTGGTTCGGCAGTTTTCGTAGTCTCCTGGCAAAACTCGTAACAGGAACACTGCCCTTGTTATTAAAAAGGGCTTTTAAAAATCACTTTTATTTAATTTTGAGTTACATAAGTTGCAGTTATTTCCCTTAATTCCGGTGATATAATGAAACTTACCGTGCCGTGGGGTGCCAGCAGTAGAATGTTACCTTCTCTCATGCCCGTTGATGCAGTCAGAGCCTGTTTAAGGATACCTCCCGTAGATGGGTAGCAGCGTCTATCCGTGTATCAACCTCCCATACTACGCTCACCAACCCGACTGCCAAACGTGGTGAATATGTCAACAACCCCTCATGGAGATTCATGAGGCCGGTGTTCATCAGTGGATGATATATGGCTGAAATTATGAATGAAACTTCAATCTGGAAAAATGCCCTTTTGTTATCGGAGCCAGCACAGCTGGTACAGTTACTGAAATTCAGAAATTCATTCATTTATATCCATAGTTTGCATTGACAAAGCATAGACACGTCCACTACTAACCAAAATAAAAAAAAAACATACATATATAATTTTATATTAACAGGAAATAAAGCACTTGAATCCCAGGCAGAATACTGGCTTGCTTAAAATGCTACCCACTAAGGTAATCTCGGACAAGAGACAGTCTTAGTAAAAATGGAATGCGCCATCCCAGAACTAACTCATATTGTTATCCAAACTAGCTAGCGAGATGTGATCTAATATACTAATTAAATCCAGTTTTTGTAGGCTCCTCGCAAAACTCGTAATAGGCACAGGTGAAGCTGGTATGGGCACTGAATGCCCGGCAGACAACTGGCTAGCTTGAAATGCTACTTGTATACATATGTATATAGTTCAAAGTTTACTTATTGATAAAAAGAAAGTTAAATATCTGGTTGTTAACAATGCATAGATAACCTAATAAACATCATTTAAAAACAATATGTGCTCTAAAATTAGAAGCGGATAAAATAAACAATTATTATAACCAAAATATAACAAATAAAAAATATTAATAAAAATTACAGTTACTGTTACTGTCGAACCGGAATCATCCCATCGTTGAACAAAGGCCTCCCTCCACTTCTTCCAGTCACTTCGATCCACAAATTATAAATATTCAATATAATGTCACTTCTCAAATTCTGCAAAGCTATAGAAAGCTACAAGAGACAAGCTTAGTAAAAAATAGAATGCACCATCTCAGAATTACTTATATTGTTAACCAAACTGGCTAGCGAAATATGATCTAATTTATTTCTTAATCCAATTTTGTAAACTTAATTTGTTACCGAGGACTTACTGCAGTAATTAAGTTACGAGAGATGAGCGATTTATTTTTGATCAAACTTTAGATGTTGAATCAACCATAAATGTGAAGATTCAAAGATTGCATGCAAAGATTCTGTGTCCTGTCCTATCGTATTTAATTAACCTCTCTTTTGTAGATGGAGTCTTTCCTGAAATGCTTAAAAATTCGATAGTGAAGCCTCTGCACAAAAAAGATGATAAAGCCGATATGAACAACTATCGTCCAATTACTTTAATCCCGATTTTTGCAAAAATATTTGAGAAAGCAATGTACGCCAGGATAACTTCGTTTGCTGATAAATTTAATATAATTAGGCCAGAACAAAACGGGTTTCAAAAGAAAAAATCTACGACTTTAGCAGCCTTTAATCTTATTAATAATGTTACAGATCTTATTGACAAGCGTATTCCTGTTTCTGTAATTTTTTTTGACATGAGCAAGGCCTTCGACTTTTTCGACCATGAGATACTTTTACACAAATGCGAGTCGTATGGTATAAGAGGGCCTGCTCTAAGCTGGCTAGAAAGCTATCTCAAAAAGCGGAAGCAATGCGTGGAAGTAAAAACCTTAAATAAAGATCTAGTCGTTAATCAGCATCGGTCGAAATATCAAATAAATAATTACGGTGTACCCCAAGGAAGCATTTTGGGGCCATTATTGTTTTTATTATATGTCAACGACCTTCCAGCCGCTATCAATCATCAATGTATTTTGTTTGCTGATGACATTTCTGTTGTAGTACCACTCAAAGGCGAAAACTATACACGTACGTTAGATGATGAAACAGAAAACGTATTAAAGTGGCTAGATAAAAACAATTTACACGCTAATATTTCTAAAACTAAAATAATACATTTTCATAACTACAATAATAAAAATAAATTGGATTTTAATTTGACATGCCGTAATCAGGAAATAAAAAAAGTAAATGACATAAAATTTTTAGGTTTAATGTTGGACGAAAACTGTAACTGGAAATGTCATATAGAGTATGTCTGTAATAAACTCAATCGTTTTGTTTATGCT
This sequence comes from Pasiphila rectangulata, assembly GCA_963082625.1. Classification (NCBI taxonomy): domain Eukaryota; kingdom Metazoa; phylum Arthropoda; class Insecta; order Lepidoptera; family Geometridae; genus Pasiphila; species Pasiphila rectangulata. Next base: position 2,824,893 of record OY720244.1, on the reverse strand, counting down.
CTTAAAAGGTTACAAATATCTAGCGAAAAGATAGCTCTAACTGCATATCACGGCTATGTCATGTCAGTTCTAAGGTATGGTCTTATATTATGGGGGAACTCAACTAATGTTTGCAGGGCTTTTATCGTCCAAAAAAAATGCCTAAGAGCATTGTGCGGAGTGGGTCCTTTAGAATCATGCAGACCGCTATTCAAAAGACTGAAATTATTAACACTAGCAGGACTTTATATATTTCAAGTTTGCCTGTTTGCAAAAGAAAATCCCATCTTTATCCAATATAAAGATAAATTAAACTCTATCATAAAAAACCGAGACCCTACAAAGCTTATATTACCAATATGTAAATCGACACTTAGAAGCAAGAGTTCATACATTATGACTATAAAAATATATAATAAGATACCTAAGGACATAAGAGAATTACCATTCAGACAATTTAAGACAAAGCTGTATAAGTTGCTAGTAGATAAATGTATTTATAAAGTAAATGATTATTTAAATAGTAAATTTTGACATTGTATAGATATGACAATTTGAAATTTGAATTGGATGTAAATCAATTAATATTAGAATCTCCGTTCATTCTTATGTAGGTACTTGTAACTACAGACATTATTTTGCACGCTGATCAATCAGTGAAGTATGTGAAGCTGACTTACTTAATCCTAATCCTAAACCAAAAATGTATGAAGCGTGATATGAATGATGGCAAGCAGCCGCCTCCAGTATCTTGAATTTGATTGCGGCTACGGTATAAATGTTTGAACAATATGCAAATATTTGAATATCGTATATACGGTTAAGTAATGTGCCAGAATCTGACAAAATCCATTATATCGAATAGCAACGTTTCATTTTTTCTGTTATTAAATATCGCGTGTTACAGCTGTTAAACTATTTGTTATATTTACTTCTTTAGAGATAGTAATCAAACGGGTAAGGCCACCAGGATCACCTAACCCGATGCCCCAGGGGATCCCAGTGAACTCATCGGTTCACCAGAATCCCCTTGACATAAAATAAGTTTAAAGGTGTTATCACACTTTTAAAGAAGACAATTTATTTAACAATTTCTAAGAAATTACTTAAGCTTATACATATTTTTTTTATACTTTATACATATGTATAACAATTTAAAAAAGTAGATATGATCAAGGTCTTCCATTTGGGCAAAGCGACATTTGGGAGACTCGCATGAAACCACAACAGAAAGACTAGGAAGACTAGTTCCAGATATATGGCCGTTCGAAGTTTGACAGTTGTCATCAATAAAACCGGGCAAGAGCGAGTCGGACTCGCGCTACGAGGGTTCAGTGCCATCATAGAATATAATTTATGACAAAGGCGGTTTTATATTTGTTGGAGAACCTTGACAGCGCCATCTCTTGTCTGATAGCGGAACTTATGTAGATTTTTTACGCTTTCGATGATTTCTAAAAAAGTATGCTATGTAGAGAGATTGTAATAAATTTCCTCTAATCTTTACATACACTTCTAATAGTTATAAAAGTTTCAAAGGTTTATCTCCGCAAACTTCGGAGATAAGGGGGGGAACGCTATTTTTTTCAACATTTTTGTAAATAACTCAAAAACTATACGACTTAAAGGAAAACTAAAAACTGTTTAATAATGTGCCAAATAATACCTTTCATATGATACCACACATCACCTAGTAACTTTCCAAAAATTTTGAAAACACCCCTCCCACCCCCATTGTCTAAAAAACTATGCAAATTAGAGAGTTTGCTATAATTTTCCTATAAAGTTTACAAGCACTTCTATTAGCTATAAAAGTATCACGGGTTTATCTCTGCAAACTTCGGAGATAAGGGGAGGGAACGGTCGTTTTTTCAACATTTTTGTAAATAACTCAAAAACAATACGGCTTAAAGGAAAATTAAAAACTGTTTATCAATGTGCAAATGAATACCTTTCATGTAATACCCCACATCACCTATTAACTTGACAAATTTTTTGAAAACCCCCCTTCCACCCCCTTTGTCTAAAAAAATAAGCAAATTAGAGAGTTCGCTATAATTTTCCTATAAAGTTTACATACGCTTTTATTAGCTATAAAAGTATCACGGGTTTATCTCTGCAAACTTCGGAGATAAGGGGGGGGGGGGAACGGTCGTTTTTTCAACATTTTTGTAAATACCTCAAAAACGATACGGTTTAAAGGAAAACTAAAAACTGTTTATTAATGTACAAATGAATATCTTTCATATGATACCCCACACGGCCTAGTAACTTCACTTAAAATTTTTGAGATCCCCTATCCGCCCCCCTGCAATCAAAATAAGAATATGTTTTAACATTTTTATATATGCTATATTAGTAAAAAACTGTTGTCTTTTACCATTTTAAATTGCAAGTCGATAGCATCAGTAGTTCTCGAGATATCCATCTGTGACAGACAGACAGACAGACAGACAGATTGATTCTATAAGGGTTCCCTTTTACCATTTTGGTCCGGAACCCTAAAAAAGTAGATCTCATCAAGTTATTTCATTTGAGCCCACAACAGAAAGTTTTGTTCGGTCTTCGGAAAAAACGGATATCCGTTTTTAGGGTTCCGGACCAAAATGGTAAAAAGGAACCCTTATAGAATCACTCTGTCTGTCTGTCTGTCTGTCTGTCACATATGGATAGCTCGAGAACTACTGATGCTATCGACTTGAAATTTGAAATGGTAAAAGACAACACTTTTTTACTAATATAGCATATATGAAAATGTTAATAAATATTCTTATTTTGATTGCAGGGGGCGGGTAGTGGATCTTAATTTTTTTAAGTGAAGTAACTTGGTCGTGTGGGGTATCATATGAAAGATATTCATTTGCACAAATGCAAAACAGCGTCCCCCCCCCCCCCCCATATCTCCGAGGTTTGCGGAGATAAACCTCTGAAACTTTTATTGCTATTAGAAGTGTATGTAAAGATTAGAGGAAATGTATTACAATCTCTCTACTTAGCATACTTTTTTAGAAATCATCGAAAGTGTAAAAATCTACATAAGTTCCGCTATCAGACAAGAGATGGCGCTGTCAAGGTTCTCCGACAAATATAAAACCGCCTTTGTCATATATTATATTGTATGATGGCACGGAACCCTCGGTGCGCGAGTCCGACTCGCTCTTCCCGGTTTTATTTTTTAATCGTTAAACTTCCCATTTTTGGCCAACCAATTTTATAGATCAGTTTTGTAGTCTTGTTTAATTTAATACTAAAATTGGGTATATTTCAAAACATCCGCTTATTCATCCCCTCTTTCACCCTTTATATTTTTGAAACGACTACACCGATTTTGATAAAATATGTTTAAGAAACACCACTAGGAAACCTGTTTACAAACCTGTTATTAAATAAAAAAAAACTGACTTGCTCACTTATTTAAGAAATACGGTGCCACAGACTTTATATCTGTGGTAGTAAGTCATACGTGGAAAAATTACCGTTAATTCCAAAACGACCGTAATGTTATTATAACATTCGCTACATCTTATAACTTGCGCAAATATTCGAAGTAGGAGCAAAGCTCGATAGGACACCGTCGCTTAAGGAACTACGACCCTTATCAACATCGTAGGTTCACTCGGATTCCCTAATAAATATTGTTTCACCCTGTACACGCTACATCAAAGCATATTCAACCGTAACTACTCGTATTAAGCTTGAATTTCGCTGTTATAGGGAAGTGGGTGTTTGGTCATTTGCGGCTGTACAACATAAAATTTACTATTACCCACATTAACTCAATTGAGGAATATTGCTTCGCCTCACCTTTGTGACATTCAATCGTTTTTGAGATAGTAGTGTACATTTACTTTGATTATTCATATTATCTTATTTGCCGTGGGGTTTCGACAGTGGGATGTTACCCCTCCTCTCATACCCGTGGATGCAGTAAGAGCCTGCTAAACGATACCTCCGGAAGATATGTAGCAATGTCTTTCCATGTATTAACATCCCGTACTGCGCTCGCCAACCCGCCTGCCAAGCGTGGTGAGTAGGGAAACTACCCTGCTCTACTATAGATCCATGAGGGAGGCCTGTGTTAGTAGTGGACGTTTTGCCGCTGAAATGATTAATCTTATTTTATGCTTCTTACAGATTCTTTCCTTCACTTATAAAAAAAGTTTTCTGTAACGAATTCAATACATCTTCTCAGCTGTAAGACTGATATCCACGTCCACAGCTGGACAAAGGCCTCCCTCATGGACGTCCAAGAACATGAGCGGGTAGTTGCTATACTCGCCACACTTGGCAGGCGGGATGGCGAGCGCCGAGCGCGGAACACCTTTGCTGCCCATCTTTCGGAGGTGTCCCTTGGTAGTTTACTGTATCACGGGCAGGAGAGGCAAAATTCTACTGCCGGCATCCTAGGCCATTTATGCGCTTCTTCATTTAAAATGCCTATTCACTTCTTTAGTTTACTTTTCAGTCATCTTCAGGGTATTTCAAAAATCCTGACAATGCTATATCAATCTACACGGAAAGACACTGCCGCCCATCTACCGGAGGAAAATCAAAGAGAGTAAAAATTAATTGGTTATGATAATTGAGGACGCGCCATCAAACTCACAAGGTAAGAACCCTTTAGCAGGATATCGCCAACGCAGTCAATGCCGTGGGGGGATACCTACGGAAAATAGGCAGCAGCGCCTTTCCTTACTTCATTCAAACAAGCATCCCGTTCTCCGTCGGGTACCATCTGTAGAGAGAAAAGGCAGCAACTTTCCTCTCGTACGGAAGATGGGCAGCAGCGTCTTTACGTGTATCAGCATCCTGTTTCGCGCTCACCAACTCGCCTGCAAATCGTGGTGCGTATGGCCCCTCATGATCAGTACTTCAAAGATTTATAAAGGAGGCCTAAATCTAGCACGTCTAAGACTAGACAGTGTGACACAAGTGGACGTCCTACGGCAGTGATGATGATCATCATCATCATTACAGCCACAGGACTACTGTTCACCTCTAGTACTGGACATAAACCTCCCTAATACACCTCCAAAATCATGAGGGGATTGTTGCCATAATCGCCACGCTTGACAGGCAGGTTTGCGAGTGTACTGCACTGGAATGTTGATGCACGGAAAGACGCTGCTGCCCATCTTCCGGAGCATAGCAGACCCATAGAAGATTCTTACTGCATCCACGGGCAAGAGAGGAGAGGCAACATTCTAATGCCGGTACCTCACGGCAAATGATGAAGTGATTATAATTATGATATGTGACTGGTAGTCATAATTGAATGCCCGCTATTTAAAGAACTCACAAGGTCAAGAATATAATGATAACACTACTCAACGTAGAATGACTTTCCTCTATGGATACCGATCCTTTCGTGGATACAGTAAGAATCTGCCAAGAGATACCTACGGAAGATGTGCAGCAGCGCCGTTCCGTGATCTTCAAACAAGCATCCCGTTTTGCGCTTGCCAACCCTCCTGTCTTGGTGCGTATGGCAACAAAACCCTCCATAGCCAGTACTTGAAGATCCATAAGGCAGGTCTATATCCAGCAATGGACGTCCGACGCCTGATGATGTTACGAACACAGTCAAACTTCTAACTCCAATACCATAGTTACATAAAAAACCAATTTCGCCTGAAACCTAAAAAGGGTACTGTCGCAAACTACACTTTCCAAACTTCCAAGCAGACCTCGAAGAAAATATGCGAAAAATAAAAAGCAAAACTCGATTTGTCGGTACAAGACCAGCTTATAAATAACCTCACATCTCCGGAACCTTGTAAGACTTATCCTTCTAGGATTCTCCCCTAAGTTTGAACAAAGGTGAACAAAAGTTACTGCGACACGGTCCGTCTGCTGTGTACTTGTAAAAGTTGTGAAGTTGCTTGGGAGTGCGTAACTTTAACCCATATCAATGTGAAGTGACGGTTCTGCCCCACAATGGAATTGGAAAGCGGGATTAAACTATCGCCAACACAAGTTAGTGGCTTGGACAATGGAATAATTGAAAATAGGGATTTATATTACGAGAAACTTTGTATTTATTTTGGATGTGATATAGGCGAGCCAAAGAAAAAGGTTTACTTATTAAACCCACTTGAAAGAGAAGGAGGTTCTCAATTTGACTGTATGTTTTTTATGTTAAACACCTTTTGCATACAAACGAGGTGTATGGGGTTCCAACAACATCTTTTGGAGCCCAAGCCAACCTCACCGGCCCGTGGTACACCCTGCTAATCAACAGACGAGACTCTGGCGCTCCACCCACCAAACCCGCACTGGATCAGCGTGGTGAGTTATGGCTTAAACTATCTAATCTATCTTTTATAATGCACACAATATTAATCTGTCTCCAAGTGTCTGGCGACACTGGGGGTGAGCTTTATGACAGTAGGCCAAGAACCTCCAGGGTCAGGGGCGAGTTGAATCTCCGGGCGAGAGCCTTAAACTAACGTACAATGTTTGTATGTTATGGAAGAAAAACTTATTAAAAGAAAGAAGAGTCAGATCTTGAACCATGTATTTTTAATTAACACAAGTAGGTACATAATTATATATTTACAACAATTATCATAATTTAATAATCAGTAGGTATTTACAATAATAAAATGATACTCTCAACCTTATAATTTAATTTAGGAACTGAGCCTACACGGACATAGTCCCAACATAAGATGTTGATGTGACTGTTTGACGATCAGGAGCAAAGTGGCGGTTCGACCCCGCGCCTTCCCGTCGTAGGCTCGCCATGCGCTCGCTACGCCCCGAACAATCCCGAACCGGCGCTCGGCTCCTACGTCATTCAACGCGACGGGCGGAGCAAACCAGTGACGGAACGTGGTCGGCGCAAACTAAATCCGGTGCGACAACATCCGGCTATCCTGCGCACGCATTCGTCCCGAATAGCGTGTTGGTCTTGAAGTGACGCTGAAAACATACAACAGTTTAGATACCTATAACAATTTTTAAAGAGTTGGCTAGACCAGGCTTCATACGTCAAAAATATATCACAGAGCTATTGGATTAGAAGCCATGTATGTGGTTTGAACTAGATGATGTTCACCAGGGACCAACTAGTTGTGTATCACCACTTGCATTACAACAGCGTTCACAAGGATGCCTGTTTCAACCCATAATCCAACACTCTGCAATACACCAACAATGTTTGAAGCTCTCACTTTTAGACCAATATTACCAAAAATAGAAAACAATATTAGCCAATTACTTTATAGCATTCATATTTAGAACAAAAGGTTGTGTGTCAGTGTCTGTGTCTGTGTCAGTGTGCTTACTTACAATCTCACGACAACATCCGCCATCACACTACTCAGCGAGACGGATCCATGGCTTCATATTTTCAACGCATGCGATACCATCATAGCGTTTTGAAGTTCTCTCTGCTCCTCTCATGTCCACTACTTGGTACCTATCATACCTTTGCTACTTGAAAAGGGCCTTCATAGAGAGGCATTAGTTTCGTACTTTGTCCATCATTGACGACTGATCGACTGCGTAGACTGGGGCTACTTTTCGTTTAGCGTCGAAAATGGCTTTTTGCTTTAAAGCATTTTGCTTGATATTCGCGTCAACCGTGTTACGCAATGCCGTAACGTCAATACAATGTTCCGTACTTTCATCGTCTGCGACCATATCATTATTCATGCGAATTCTATATCCAAAGAACACCTCGCTCGGAACTGCAGATGTGGTTTTATTTATTGTGCTATTAATGCCTTGCTGTATGTTTGTAATATGCTGATCCCATTTGTTGTTTTCAGTATCTGCACCCATGCTACGTAGTGCCTCTAATATCATCTGATTGTAGCGCTCGACCTGCCCGTTCGAACGCGGCACAGCTGTAGCTATAATGAGAGCCCTAATGTTCCTATCTTTACAATAGCTGGTAAAAAGTTTTGATGTAAAAGCACTACCCAACAACAATTCATATACCTTTTATATCTGTGTATTTGACTCGGCCTCCCCTGACTGTAAAATATCGCGAATACTACAAATACTGGGATCTTGTAATTGAACAGAAAGTAACCAGTCACCCTCGGTTATAGTACAAACGGTTTCACTAGCTACATGTTCATTGGTGACGTCATCAGAAACGGGGTTCCCACTCAGCGCATCTACGTGTTACATTTGCGACCCTGCCCTATGAACGACGTCAAATGTAAAATCCTGAGTATATAAATATATAGTACCCATCGACTTATCCGCGGAATAATTTCCTGTTTAGTCAAAACAAGGCACAATTTTCAATAAACTTTCTGAAATAATTTATAAGTCCTAAAAATTGCCTCAGTTGGTGAACAGATTTAGGTGTAGGATAGCTTGAGATTGCATCAAGCTTTTTAGCACTAGGACGTACACCCTCTTCCGAAATTTCATAACCCAAAAATGTTATTCTATTTTCGAAAAAATCACATTTATCTAGATTAATGGTCAGCCTATTATTTGCGAGAATATCTAGCACAGTTTCTAAACAAAGAATATTTTCCTCAATCGTTTTGGTAGCAATAAGCAAATCATCCATATAGCAAACTACCCTCCCAAAACGAAGATTTCCTAAAATAGTATCCATTAGTCTTTGGAACACGGCTGGTCCATTACAAACCCCAAATGGCTATTCATAGTGCCCATTTTGTAATAAATGCAGATTTATGAATACCCTCACTCCTAATACTTATTTGGTGATATCCGCTTTTTAGGTCTAGCGAAGTATAGAATTTACATCCCTGCAGTCTGTCAATAAGGTCTTCAATCATTGGCATAGGGTACTTCTGTTTTACTGTTATCTTATTAAGCTGTCTGTAATCTATACATAACCTTTTGGCGCCTGATGGTTTGCTAACCAAAAGCGCTGGGCTTGCATAAGCAGAATTACTGTTCCGAATAATTCCGTTCTTCAAAAGATCATCTGTTATTTTCCTTGTTATAGTTTTTTCAGACTCGGACATTTTATATGGACGTTGGAATATTGGTTTGCTAGATGTTAATGTTATTTCTAACTCGACACAAGAAGTTTTACCCAGATTAGATAAATCATTAGAAAAACAATGTGGAAATTTCGTCAAAATATTTTCCAGAACTAGTTTGTGATCCCTTGGCGAGCTGCTTATAGTACTCGTGTCTACTTGACAAATACCAAGTGACTCGATGGGTTGAAATGTCAAAATATCACCCAAATGTATATACATGATACTTTTGTCTTCAGTAAAATTCCTGCCGATTAGAATGTCGCAGTTGGATAACACATCAATGACATACAACGTTATACAAAGTTCTACAGAATCGACCTTTATATTTAAAGAAACGGCTTGGTCAACGCGGGTAGTTAAGCCAGTTGTAAATCAGAATTTACTGACGGTCTGTTCTAACTTCGGACTTACTCATGTTATTGTTTGAATTCGGTCGTGATTGTTTTAACGAATTTTTTTGTGCGATTTCAATTTCAATGGGATTGTAAGTTTTTCCATGTAAAAAGGAGGCTAACTCATCACAGTATCGAAAATTACCGGCTTCGGCAGCAACAGTAATATTTGTATTTCCTATCGATCCTACAATGACGGATATCATATCTTGTTCTCTAAATCCTAGCTGCATACTGTCGATTTTCGATTTCTGTTGGAAATAAATTTCGTACAAAGACTGGTTTGCTATAAGTTTTGCTTCTATCAATTCCTTAAGAGATCGAAACATATTTCGATTCACTTGGAATGTGTCGGCCAATGTGTCCCGCCAATTCTTCCACCGCCACGTGGTCCATCTTGTGTTATTTTTTTGAAAAGAATCTAACCAAGTTTTCGCCGTATTGCGTAACTTCTGCAGTGCCTGATGTTTGATCATGCTATCTGACCAGCCAAAAGCAAGGGCATTGGCTTCTACAACATTAATCCACATGTCTACATTATCTACGAGCGGGTCGAATTCGGGAATCACAGACGATAGTACAACATTCTGACTCACGGTTGGCGATTTCTTACGATGACGCTTATTTTTCCTTGGGCGTCGCCGTTCGTTGCCACTGCTGCTGCTAGAACTGGATGTGCTCGTGGTGGCAGACGAGCTCGAGGAATCTCTTCAAGAGCTTTTCTTCTTCTTGCGACGAGGTGGCATGTTGTGGACGTGGTACGGTAAACACTTCTGATAAAAGAAAGAAGAGTTAGATCTTGAACCATGTATTTTTAATCAACACAAGTAGGTACATAATTATATATTTACAACAATTATCATAATTTAATAATCAGTAGGTATTTACAATAATAAAATGATACTCTCAACCTTATAATTTAATTTAGGAACTGAGCCTACACGGACATAGTCCCAACATAAGATGTTGATGTGACTGTTTGACGATCAGGAGCAAAGTGGCGGTTCGACCCCGCGCCTTCCCGTCGTAGGCTCGCCATGCGCTCGCTACGCCCCGAACAATCCCGAACCGGCGCTCGGCTCCTACGTCATTCAACGCGACGGGCGGAGCAAACCAGTGACGGAACGTGGTCGGCGCAAACGAAATCCGGTGCGACAACATCATCGAACTTAAGAACGCCCTTCCTACTATATCCCAATTAATACATAATTGGGATATAGTAGGAAGTAAGAATAGAAGCCGTGGGGTGACGACAGTAGAATGTTACCCCGCTTCTCATGCCCGTGGATGCAGTAAGAGCCTGCTAAGGGATACCTCCGGAAGATAGGTAGCAACGTCTTTTCGTGTATCAACATTAGGATGTTGATACACGAAAATCTCTCTTTAAATATCATACTGCACTCGCCAACCCGCCTGCCAAGCGTGGTGAGTATGGCAACTACCCCTCATGGAGACCCATGAGGGAGGCCTGTTCAGTAGTGGACTTTTTACGGCTGGAATGATGAAGAATAGATGGTGATGATACACTGAACCGCAAAACGAACATATTTTACTACTCAAGAAGCGGAAGCCAGTATGGCGTAGGTTTTCTTGTCGCAAAGCGGTGGAAATAAAACATAATTGAATTCATATCTTACTCAAACAGGATAGCAGTACTTAAATTACAGACAAGAAGACGCTTACGGGTGTCCAAATTTATGCGCCACATTCAAAACGGCCAGATGGTGAACTTGAAGAGTTTTATGATGCTTTAAATAAGGCTTGCGATGAACAACGAGGAACTTGGACAATTGTGGGTTATTTTAATGCCAAGATAGCCTTAACAGAACCTTTTGAAAACCTGTCTGTCACTGGAACTTTTGGTTACGAAATTAGGAACGAACGCGACAAACGGCTTTTACAATTCACTGTTGGCCAAAATCTAGGCATTAATATAATTATTACCTCTATACCAGTTTAAAAATGCACATGTGAAGTTTATTATTTTCAAGAAGTCCTCTTGAACAAAATAAACTTAACATTATAAGTATGCTTTGATTGGCTTTGTAAAATATATAACACCTTTTCTTATTTTCCACAATTTTTTTGCTACGCAAGACTAATAATTATAATAAAAACTAGAAAAACATGTAATCGAGGCAGCTTAAATACAATATCTTTTTATAAACTGGGACTGGGACAAAAATCTGCAGAACATAATACAAATATTTGTCCCGTGGCGGGAATCGAGCCCGCCACCTGTTCCGTCATCATTAACACCTCAGCCGTGGAAAAGACATTGGTCCTCATGGATCTTTAAGATAGTAAAGTAAAGTAAAAAATGTTTTATTGACATAAATAGGGTGTTACAATTATTAATGAATCCATAGGCTCCCGAACTAGTTAATAACTGTGTTTCAGGAGCCAGTGGCTTCTCCAACAATCTGTGATTATAATTATGTCTAACTTAGGTAAATCTAAACAAAATGCTTAAAAAAAAACCAAATTTCTAGAAAAAAAAACACCTTTAAACTAACAAAATTCAAATTCAAATTCAAATTCAAATTCAAAAAATACTTTATTCAGTGCGGCCGCATGGACCTTATTGACGCGTCACAACTTACAAAATAAAACAACACAAATAAATAGAATAAAGCACATAATTGAACCTGTTCACTTCAGATGACACGCGAGTTAGGAAAAGAAGTGAACAGAAGAACCTAACTCGGTCGTTATAGTCATCATTTAACAATTTGATTTTGTCTTATGCTACGTTTGACGGAGTTGGAGCAGATTCCGTCCCAAGTGGTTTTGTCCTCTAGGTAATCTGATATTTTATAATAAGCTTTATCGCACAGATTGCGTTTAATAATGTTAAAAGAAAAGAAAATAAATATTTTAAAGAATAAGAACAAAAACAACAACTATTGTATTAAAAAAAAATATATTAATATTTATAACAAAATAAAAATTGTCTCCCACTTGCAAAAACAAATAAATACGAATATAAGAAATATTATGTTATTATATAAACATATATATATACACACTATATTACATTACATTACTACAATACACATGTAAGATATCATTGTAGAGTGCTAAACAAAGATTTTGTTCGCAACTCTTAACCACCACAAAACTCACATAACATCCTTTCAATATCATCGTACTCAAAACCCCCCAACCAAGCAAAAATTTTAGATTTAATGTCCCTATTACTATTTCCCACCACCTTATGCTCTTTGTTAAGTTTGTTGTAGAGGTGTGGGGCCACTACGGTGAAATGTTTTTGTGCGAATTTACTCTTGACCCTGGGAATTGGACATTGATCTGTCCTTCTTTTTAGGGTTCCGGACCAAAATGGTAAAAAGGAACCCTTATAGAATCACTCTGTCTGTCTGTCTGTCTGTCTGTCTGTCTGTCTGTCACAGATGGATATCTCGAGAACTACTGATGCTATCGACTTGAAATTTAAAATGGTAAAAGACAACACTTTTTTACTACTATAGCATATATGAAAATGTTAAAAAATATTCATATTTTGATTGCAGGGGGGCGGATAGGGAATCTCAAAAATTTTAAGTGAAGTTACTAGGCCGTGTGGGGTATCATATGAAAGGTATTTATTTGCACATTGATAAACAGTTTTTAGTTTTCCTTAAAACCGTATCGTTTTTGAGTTATTTACAAAAATGTTGAAAAAACGACCGTTCCCCCCCCCTTATCTCCGAAGTTTGCAGAGATAAACCCGTGATATTTTTATAGCTAATAGAAGTGTATGTAAACTTTATAGGAAAATTATAGCGAACTCTCTAATTTGCATAGTTTTTTAGACAAGGGGGGTGGAAGGGGGGTTTTTAAAATTTTTGTAAAGTAAATAGGTGATGTGGGGTATCATATGAAAGGTATTCATTTGCACATTAATAAACAGTTTTTAGTTTTCCTTTAAGCCCTATAGTTTTTGAGCTTTTTACAAAAATGTTGAAAAAACGACCGTTCCCCCCCCCTTATCTCCGAAGTTTGCAGAGATAAACCCGTGATATTTTTATAGCTACTAAAAGTGTATGTAAACTTTATAGGAAAATTATAGCGAACTCTCTAATTTGCATAGTTTTTTAGACAATGGGGGTGGAAGGGGCATTTACAAAATTTTTGGAAAGTTACTAGGTGATGTGGGGTATCATATGAAAGGTATTTATTTGCACATTAATAAACAGTTTTTAGTTTTCCTTTAAGTCGTATAGTTTTTGAGTTATTTACAAAAATGTTCAAAAAAATAGCGTTCCCCCCCCCTTATCTCCGAAGTTTGCGGAGATAAACCTCTGAAACTTTTATTGCTATTAGAAGTGTATGTAAAGATTAGAGGAAATTTATTACAATCTCTCTACATAGCATACTTTTTTAGAAATCATCGAAAGTGTAAAAAATCTACATTAGTTCCGCTATCAGACAAGAGATGGCGCTGTCAAGGATCTCCAACAAATATAAAACCGCCTTTGTCATATATTATATTGTATGATGGCACGGAACCCTCGGTGCGCGAGTCCGACTCGCTCTTGCCCGGTTTTTATTTTTATTTGTTTGACAGGTAAATGGGGGACTATTTTTCTGTGGTAGCGGCGTAAAGTTTCATAGATAAATATTTTTCTAACACTGAGCAAACCAGTATCCCTATAAACTTCCGCGGTGGAGTGCCTTAGTGGTCGAAATAATATTACTTTTAGTAAACCTCGCTGTGCGCGTTCCACTGTGATGAGGTGCGTCTTTGATGCTCCACCCCAGACACATATGCAGTACTTAATCAAACATTCACAAAGGGCCTTATAAATCTGTGTCACTAATTTAAACTCGGCAACAGTGCGTAGGTTTCGAAAAACATAAATTAATTTTCTAATTCTTGAGGAAAGAGATTCGATATGAGGTTTCCAGGTTAATTTATCGTCTACTATGACCCCGAGGTATTTTATGGTGTTAACACGAGACAGGGTGGTGCAGCAACATGACATGGAGCAGCTGTTGCGGTTGCAGGGATATGTATGTATCCTAACATCTATACTGGGACCCGGATCACCTGCCGCTGTCTTGCTATAGCACATGTACTTGATCATGGGAGGGTTGTTGCAATACTCGGCACGTTTGCAGTACGGGATGTTATACACGGAAAGAGGCTGCTGCCCATCTTCCTGAGGTACCCTTGGCATGGAGTCATGCCCTTCTTCTTCAACAACATCGGCATACCCTTCGGGGGTGCTCATGGAATGCTGCCGGCGACCCCGAGTCCTTCTCCGGTATTTCAAGGAGTTTGGCTGGTTAGGTTAGGGTCGGGGCGGAATGTGCGGAACGTCAGTGCAGATCTGGTGACCCCCCCCAAGAATAAGAATTAGAATTACCCTTGGCAGATTCTTTCTGCATCTACGGGCAAGAAAGGAGAGGCAACAATCTCCGCCTCTTGCGTTTCTATGAGCTATGGAAGCAGTCAGTACATACAGCATAAAATAACAAGTTATTAAACAGTTTCACTGTTCCGCCGTGGGGTGCCGGCAGTAGAATGTTACCCCTCCTCTCATACCCATGGATGCACTAAGAGCTTGCTAAGGGATACCTCCGGAAGATGGGCAGCAGCGTCTTTCCGTGTACCAACATCGCGTACTGCGCTCGCCAACTATCCTGCCAAGCGTGGTGAGTATGGCAACTACCCCTCATGGAGATCCATGAACGCGGCCTGTGTTCAGTAGTGGACGTTTTACGGCTGAAACGAACGAACGAAACAGTTTCAAAGCAAACAGCCCTTACTAAGCGAACGGATCCCATCTAGTTGATAAGACAATGACGAATACCAACCATTGGTTTTTGCAAATTGTCCCAGCGGAGAATTAATGCGGGTCAATTATTTTTCGTTGCAAATGGACCGCGGGGAACGTCAGCAACATTTTGAGAAAAAAATGTTTTGTTTATAATATCCTGACGGAGTTTTATCAAAATTAGGTTTATCACTGTACATTTGATATCATCACCATTAACCCTGCCCATATCCCATATTACGTGGGGTCGGCCAAACATATTCTCTTCTTCCATTCTTCTCTTTGACGAGCTCTGTGGCGCAGCGGGCGAAGGTCCGCCTGCGACGCAAGGGGTTGCGGGTTCGATTCCCGCCTCTGGAAAAATGTCTGTACGATCTGCAGATATTTGTTCAGGGTGTTCTGGGTGTTTTTCTATGTACATATAATAAAAATATCTATCTATGTAGAATAATGTATTAAGTATATCAGTCATCTAGTACCCATAACACAAGCTCTGCTTAGCTTGGGGCTAGATGATGCTGTGTGATTTGTCCAGCATTATTTATTTATTTATTCTCTTTTAGACGTCAACTCGACATTTACTACTTTACCGCTCATATCATCTTTCACACAATCATTGTACATTTGATATTATTAAATGAATTAGGCCAGGCGCGTGTAAGGCAACGCGCTTTATAGGGTTCCGCAGTTAAACGTAGACCTGTTATTAGAAGTTGCTGTATGTTTTTTTACGTTTAGCAAAACATAATAAGATTAGTTGAGTTTTCGTTTTAAAGTATTCCGGTATGTTTAGTTAATTTTATCACTAAGTTGAGTTAAAATTTAGCCGAAACTAAAAAAGCGAACTGAACCCTAAATCAAAAAATTGTCTTAAAAAGTTCACCCAAAACCATAACCCTTTATGAATTTTAATTTCTCTAAAAGAAATGATGAGACATGGTTAGGGCGGTTGCAGACATACCTACAGACAAAAAATAAAATAACTCGATTTAAATCGATTTCTTACTTTAAAAGTGGGTTGCTATGACATAGGTCATTGGTGCGCTCTTCAGATCTGTACTCCGGCGAGGACGTTCCTTCAAAGCGAATAAGGCTTTAAAAACAACAGTCCTAGAATCAAGCCAAAATATACTAGGTACCTTCCGGCGAACAAAGATTTAAATCTTTGCCGGCAAAGTATCTGAATAAGTAATAGAGCAATAATAGCGTAAATGTGTATGTTTAGTGTGGTCTGTACCTAGTTCGGTATGTCAAAGAATAAGTAGTTCTTAATTTTGACGTAGGTATCAAACTAGAATACCACAGAATACCTTTTACTACTGCGTACGGAGAGTAGCTAGATTCTTACCTCCCTATGCAATGGTAGCTGCTTTTTTTAACCGACTTCAAAAAAAGGAGGTTCTCAAGTCGTCTGTATTTAAAAATGTATCTATCGTTTTATAAAACGCAATCAAAAAATTAAAAATAACTGTTTTTTTCATCACATTTGATTTATTACCAAAATCAACAAAGAAGCAACCCTAGCGCGTTTGTTCCATGCCGCGTCACAGATTACTAGCACGTAGGTATGGCGGGTTGGCAAAGCAATTTCAACTCTCTGCTTGTGTACTTATGGTTCACTCTTTCTCGTTGCGAACTGCCGGTATTATTAATAAGATTTTGTAGGTTATTAAAGCATAGGTATTTACGCTTTTGTATTAGAGTATCTGTTAGGTTCTGTTTTCATCATTTCAGCCATTAAACGTCCACTGATGAACACAGGCCTCCCTCATAGATCTCCATGAGGGTTAGTTGCCATTCTCACCACGCTTGGCAGGCGGGTTGGTGAGCGCAGTATGGGATGTTGATACACGGATAGACGCTGCTGCCCAACTACCGGAGGTATCCCTTAGCAGGCTCTTACTGCATCCATGGGTATGAGAGGAGGGGTATCATTCTACTGCCGGCACCCCACGGCGTTAGGTTCTCTAATCAGTGGTACAACGGAGACCAAGATCCACTTTGATTAGCTGAGCCAGATGAGTTACCTAAGTAAGTATAGTATAACCTCAGCTATGAACTTATAGATATACTAGAAATAATAACATTTTAAATTTAAATAAAACTTCTAACACTAAAGAACACAAAATATACGTACAGATACGAGTGAATAACACCAACGCTTGCTTCTTCGGGTAAAACGTCCAAGCCAGGTTAGCGATTCCTTTTGTTACCCGGAAAGTGAACCTAACGCAACTTAAACTCAACCGAATTACGTCCGAATACATATCCTTTTGCAATGAACTTTTTTTCAGTGACACAGGACCTGCAATAGTTTGGTTTCCCTCTGTTTTGAATAGAAAAACCTTCGCTGTTGTTAATGACCCGGGAACGGGGAAAGTTTTATAATGCCCCTTTGTTTAGTTGATAGGAAATAATAATATTGTTCTTAGAGCAATATTTATGTTCGACTTTCAGTTTTATTATTCTTTGTTTGAGTTGCCATCTTTGTGTCAACAAGCATTCCGTAGAAATATGGCTACAAATCCAAAGTTTTTTTTTATGGAAAATAACAACAGAAAACAACTAACTTGTGTGTTCTGTCAATCCTTACGATTGTTTTATTTAAATGTGTAGTTACGTAGAAATAAAATGAAGTAAACAAATGGCTTTCATCATCATCATCACAGCCGTAGGACGTTCACTGCTGGATATATGCCTCCCTCATTGTTCTAAGTACTCTGATCATGAGGGGTTGTTACCATACTCACCTTATAAACACGCTTGGCAATCGGGTTGGCCATCGCTGTACGGGATGCTGCCCATCCTTTGGACAGATTGTCACGGCATCCAAGGGTAAGAGAGGAGGAGCAACATTATACTGATCAGCAGTGGCCACTCGGCCCGCTTAGACTAGGCCCGCTTAGACTCGGCCCGTCTAGACTCGGCCCGCTTAGACTCGAGCCGAAGAATAATACCAGATACAGCACCCCACGGCACGAAAATGGCTTTACGTCAAGAATATTATATTGTCATGTTAAATTCTAGACATAAATATACGGGAGGTATGTGAAATTAACATGAAAATATTATGTTCTATAAGTACCTGGTATTCGCATGACCTAGCTTGTAAGAATGACCGAAACTTAAGGTATTCCGGTATGTTTGGTGCGAGTTACTGGTGAAGCGCATAACATATTTGAACGATAATTTCTCCAAATCAAATAAAGCTAGCAAAAGTGGTAAATTTAATATTTGGCAAACAGAACTCTGATCAAAAAAATAATCTTCGCAACTATGCAATGATTTGAAATTATTCCAGATGAGGGGAATAAAAATCCTTCCACAAAACAATGGTGTATAATTTTGTCGTCTTCAAATTATAACAACTTTGGTCACAAATAATTATCGACACGCCACCAAATCTCGAGAACACAATCTGATGCCGTATACTTGAGCATGACGGGGTTGTTTCCATACTCACTATGCTTGGCAGGCGGGTTGTCGAGCGCAGTACGGGTTGTTGATACACGGAAATACTGCTGCCGATCTTCCGGAGGTAATCGCAGAGAGGGTCAATCTGTGTGGCGACCAAGAACGCTTTCCTCTTGACAGCACTCCCTCATGGTCTTGGAGATCTACGAGGGAGGTCTATATCTAGCAGTGGGCGTAGACAGCTGTCCTACGGCTGACATGATGATTTGATTTGAAACCTTTCCCTTAAAATATAAGGTGGCGTGAGGGAGTTCCATGAGGGAGGCGTTTGTCCAGCAGTGGACCAGATATTCTACAGCTGAAATAATAATGATGATGCGATCAGCATCGTCTCATTAGTTACTAAGTAACTTTGTAACTTTGTTCATATTTATCTTATCTTTTTCATAGTCGCTAAGTAATGAAGGCGATTGAGCGAGGCGCAACACCGAACGCAGGCAAAATTAAATGTACATGAACAATTTTCTCAATGGTGGTATCATACATAGCAGAGCGACAAAGTGTCGCTTTTATTATACGAGTATGTCGGAAGCTATGGGGTAAAACGGAAAAAGAATGCTGCCCCTCCTATCTTGCCATCATCATCATCATTTCATCATTTCAGCCTGAAACGTCCACTACTGAACTAAGGCCTCCCTCATGGATCTCCATGAGGGGTAGTTGCCATACTCACCACGATTGGCAGGCGGGTTGGTGAGCGCAGTATGGGATGTTGATATACGGAAAGACGCTGCTGCCCATCTTCCGGAGGTGTCCCTTAGCAGACTCTTACTGCATCCACGGGTAGGAGAGGAGTATCTTGCCATAGATGCAATAATAATCTGCCAAGGGATACCTCCGGAAGATGGGCAGCAGCGTCTTTCCGTGTATCCCATACTGCGCTCGCCAAGTTGAGTCGTTGAATTCTTGAAGAAAACTTGAAACTCAAAGTTCATGAGGGAGGCCTTTGGCCAGCAGTGGATGTGTTACGGCTGTGATGATGATGATGATGATGTAGTGATTTTAGAATATTCGGTAGGTATATAAAAAGGAACGGTGGAATATATCCTTTCTTTCCGTTCGCCCCTCGGTGGGAAATTGCTCCCATATATCGAGGCTTATCTAGATCTATCTACATCTTCATGTCGTGAATGATACATTCTTGACGCCTGAATTTGCTCGTTTAATGTCAGCATTATCATCAAAAGTTTTGCATAAAATGTGAATAGGTATTTTACATTAATGATCATTTTTTGATTTTCAATAAAAACCGATTTCCATGATACAATCTTAAATATTGCTAAAAATAACAAAATTGTATGTATGCTACATTTGAGTATTTTCCTCTACTTCTTATGAATCTCATCATAAGTCATGAGTTTACAATAAAATTAAACTTATTTGTATCTATTCGAACTCATTTTTTTAAATCAGTTCATAAACGACGAAGTGCCGAGTTAACAAATATTAAAACAAAAAAAATACACACGACTGATAGCCTCCTCCGGTTAGAAAACTTTCACATTTTATGAACATTATTTTTACAGCGTGTACAACATTTAATTTATGCTTTACGGGGCGCTGCAGTGCCTGGAACATTGTTAGAGGGATATGCTTGCTCAGCACACTGATCCTTAGAATAATAACACTATAGAAACCAAGTCCGCGCGTCCATTTTGAAGCACTTTCATTGGAGCCATAAATGTCTCCAAACTCCGAGCCGCGCCGTAGTGTTCAATGTCAAATCACACCAAACGTGTCTCGCGCGAAAAAAATAATAAAATTGTGTCACAACACATCCGAAAAACAAAAGAAGTAAAACAATATCACTTTTCACAGGTAAGCTTGCGATATTTCATAGAATCTTCTAGTTAATTAGGTCGAAATAGACACGTTTTGATTAAGCCTTGTTTCAATGCTCAGTGTTGCCCTATTGAAAATGGAAATATTTTCCCATTTTAACTGACTCAATTGTTCCGGCCTCTGACTGATTATTTTGCTACAGATATTAATTAGGTGACACGCTCTCTAATGTAGGTGTTTGTGTGATTTAACGATATCATACCTGAAATTCTGTTACTTGAAAGTTCAGATGTCTAAAACGAATTTTATTACCACACTGTTAAAATCACAAATAAGAGGTATTACTTGTTGTTGTTCAAATTATTCCTGTCGACCCTGTTATTGCTGACAACTGGGTGAAAAATATAAGGATTTTTTTTGATGTAATGAAAATTTTGTGTAAATGAAATAGTTTGTACGGGTTTTAAATCGCGGTTTATTACGTTTTGATCGTCGTCGACGTCGTAATAATGTTTACTACATTGTTTTTTTCTTTTATATAATTTAGATTGAGATTCAACTTTAATTTACTACTGTATTTCATCCGAATTCAAAAATAAATTGTTGAAAATTGTTGTTGTTTTCTTCATTTAAATAGACGTTCCGGCAATGTTACAACTTTACATTACCTTATCTATACTTAGTTATTTACGTATTTTTGTCAAAAACAAATGGTTATCAGCGGCGGAATCATTTCCTCGCTTTCGGGGAAATTGCACCTCCACTGGCAACATTAGACAAGTGTATGTGTGCGTGTCGCCGAGCGTAAGCTAGTAATTATTGTTACACCTGTGTGAATCTGTTTAGTGCTTCATTATTGACAGAACGCTTGTATGAAGATTATCCTTCTATAGTGTTATTATTCTAAGCACTGACCTCTCAGCTTCGTTGGTTTTATATTCAGAGGAAACAACAGATCAATACGTCTGAAGCGGATTAAGCGACGGGTTTCCTTACGATGTTTTTGTCGCCGTCAAAGCACGTGCTAATGATACCATTAACAATTTGTTTATTTTACTGTAAGAACGACACAGTGCCATGTGTTATTTCACATGGCATCATTTGCCATATTGTTTTCTAAAGAGGTGATCTATCTAATAAACAAAACGGAGAAGTAAAGAAATACAATACAATAATTAGTATTCAAATAACTTATGGCTTTGTAGTATATTACTTATATGTAATTTAATCAAAGAAACCTAATGAACTAAGCCTGTGCCTGAACTAGGTGATCCTGTTTTTCAGGCAAAAACTAGGTCAGAAGCAAATAAATTGAATCACACTAAAATTTTAATAGATCTGATAAATTAGCTTATACAAAAATAATAAAAACAACAGTGACAAATAAAGGTGGTGGTGCATTTAAGCACATTCTTAAAAAGTTGATCCTATAAATAAATGATTCTACATTCTGCGTACGCAAATCTTGGCTTAATTATATACGTATTTTTAAGTTTTGTGTAAAATTATTTCTGTCGTATGAGCGTAATTAATGTGCTTTTATTGCTAAAACCTGCTTATAACTGCAAGACTTTTAACTGTTGCCATGATATATAGATCATAGATAAAACATACTCTATTGCACACCTTAAATTCATCAATCCATTAACTACTCAAAACGAACACTATATTTATATATACAAATTGTTATAAAAAATAATTTTACTTAAATTTGGCCACTTAGTGTATATCCAACCTTACAAATGTTTACTCTCCATCTATCTAACGCACACAATCTTAGCACTAGAAGAGACTAGCCCTCCACAATACAGGGAATCCTAGTGTGGAGGCTAGTAAACCACTTACCTTACTCTTAATTAAGGTTGATTAATTCGATTAATTAATTAATTCGTAGTTAAAGGTAGGTAAGGTTATAAATAAGCAAAATTTTTCTTGTATCTAATTATTACATTTTTACTTTTTTTACTTTATATATAAAAATAACAACAGAAAGAGAAATAACAACAAAAGTGTGAAAGTAGCTACTAGGTTAAACTGTTAAGAATTTGCATGCCCTATGGTAAAACACGTCTGGAGCCTGTATAAACACTCAATATATATTTTTGCTCCATGTTTGCAAATAAATGATTTGATTGTTTGATTGAAACACTGGATGTGACAATTGGCGGTCTTATCGCTAAAGAGCGATCTCTACAACCTTGGGAGAGATTGGATTCATGGATACAACAAGGGGTGCACGAAAGGTTTTACAAAGTTATTTAAAATTATCTTTATAATAGTACATTATGTTACAGTGTGTAATATTGGTGATTACTGCTGAGGCGCCATTAATACCCGAGTCGTCTGAGCCGATGAGGGCCTTAAGAGAGCCGAGGGCGGACACGTGTGTTAAACGACATTTTTCAACACACTTTTAAAGAAAATAATACTAAACTATCATTTTATTTAGTAGAAAATAAGTTTATTTAGAGAAACAATTAGTAAATGTGCAGTTAGTAAAATTAACTGTTTTTGATGGCATAGCGTTCTCATCAGATAGATTATTTACTGAAATACTTTCTTATTGTATTGTTATTTGAGATGGTTCATTATTCGTGTAGGTAGTTAAAATCCAATCAATGTAGGTGTTTCGCCAGTAGGACGCGCCTCAGAATCAAGTCTAATTCTTTTTGTGATTTTTGCACACATTCCTATGCACGCATCTAATAAAGGCGATCGGCCATAAACTAAAAGAATGAAGTTTCTTTTTTTTTGGCTCAAAAACCCTATAACTCCCTTGTGAATAATAGGAATGAAACAGTAACAGTTTGTTTACAGGTGTTGATGTTGATGTGATTATGTGCGTAATTGCGGTAAAATTAGAGTCATTTTATGAGCGAGTGTGTTGAAAATTATATTATATGCCATGCACGCATAGCAGAGCTTATATATTATTTTGTAGGCTGCAATGCTATGCAAGTGCTACACGAGCGAGGCTACGGTGTAGACATCCGAACCTCCTATAGCCATTCGTAGCACCTGCAGCAACCTTCGATTGGATACAATAAATTGCAGGCACTTTTGAGAACTAAGCATTTTTCGACCATTTCCCTCACTCTGAGACTATCATTTAAAATATTGTGGCATAAAATAGATATGTACTCACGAAATAATATTTTTTTCTAATCAATGCAAATTTACAAGCAATGACATTTTGAGCGAGTAATTTAGGCGTGCGCATTGATAAACAATTATTTGAATGTAATCGTGAAAAACAAAAACAAAGCTATTGGTAATTATTTAAAATATAACCACTTTTTAGGGTTCCGGACCAAAATGGTAAAAAGGAACCCTTATAGAATCACTCTGTCTGTCTGTCTGTCTGTCTGTCTGTCACACATGGATATCTCGAGAACTACTGATGCTATCGACTTGAAATTTAAAATGGTAAAAGACAACACTTTTTTACTAATATAGCATATTTAAAAATGTTAAAAAATATTCTAATTTTGATTGCAGGGGGGCGGATAGGGGATCTCAAAAATTTTAAGTGAAGTTACTAGGCCGTGTGGGGTATCATATGAAAGGTATTCATTTACACATTAATAAACAGTTTTTAATTTTTCTTTAAAACGTATCGTTTTTGAGTTATTTACAAAAATGTTGAAAAAACGACCGTTCCCCCTCCCTTATCTCCGAAGTTTGCAGAGATAACCCCGTGATACTTTTAAAGCTAATAGAAGTGTATGTAAACTTTATAGGAAAATTATAGCGAACTCTCTAATTAGCATAGTTTTTTGGACAAGGGGGGTGGAAGGGGGGTTTTCAAAATTTTTGTAAAGTAAATAGTTAATGTGGGATATCATATGAAAGGTATTCATTTGCACATTAATAAACAGTTTTTAGTTTTCCTTTAAATTGTATAGTTTTTGAGTTATTTACAAAAATGTTGAAAAAAATAGCGTTCCCCCCCCCCCTTATCTCCGAAGTTTGCGAAGATAAACCTCTGAAACTATTATTGCTATTAGAAATATATGTAAAGATTAGAGGAAATTTATTACAATCTCTCTACATAGCATACTTTTTTATAAATCATCGAAAGTGTAAAAAATCTACATAAGTTCCGCTATCAGACAAGAGATGGCGCTGTCAAGGTTCTCCTACAAATATAAAACCGCCTTTGTCATATATTATATTATATGCTCCTCTCCTGCCCGTGGATGCAGTAAGAATCTGCTAAGAGATATCTCCGGAAGATGGGCAGCAGCGTCTTTCCGTGCAAGAACATCCCGAACTGCGCTCACCAACCCGCCTGCCAAGCGTGGTGAGTATGGCAACAACCCCTCATGCACTTGGATCTCTAAGTCAATGAGGGAGGCCTATGTCCAGCAGTGGATATCTTACGGCTGTAATGATGATGATGATATTGTATGATGGCACGGAACCCTCGGTGCGCGAGTCCGACTCGCTCTTGCCCGGTTTTATTTTAAAATGGTGCGCACCTACATATATTTGCACAAAATTAAGAGGCATAATATATCGGTTTCTTTCACAAGTAAAGGGAAAATCTTTATTTCTTTGAGCAGTATTTGGCTTATTTTACTGTTTTAATGGTAATCCAATCGCGTAAACTACCAATTTGAAGTTTCACTTCAACATGAAAAAAATCAGCCATAGAACGCTTACTGCTAGACTTAGGATTGCTCATGGACTTCCAAGTATTGCAGAACTTTCCAGGTCGGATGACCTAGTTGGCTGAATTGGCAATAGGAAGGCCATGTACACTCGAAGAAAAGGTGGCCGATGGGACCGAAAATTTCTCGAGTGGAGGCCACGGACCGGCAAGCGCAGCGTTGGATGAACACGCGACGCCATTGGCAATGATTTCTTCGCTACCCATTGTGAATTCAGCGTGCTAATCCATTTGGCTATATCAAAGACCCGAGTTCTTCTACGTATTTCCTCATTTGACCCCGTAGAGAAACCCGAGCATAGTCCTCTCCAGTGTTAGTGTAAAAATCGACGTATGACGTCCACTGCTGGACATGGACCTCTCTCATCGTGAACTTGAGGGGTTGTTGCCATACTCACCACGCTTGGCAGGCGGGTTGGCGAGCGCAGAACGGGATGTTAGTAAACCGAAAGATGCTGCTGCCTATCTTCCGGAAGTATCCCTTAGCAGATCTTTACTGCATATACGGGCAAGAGAGAAGGGGCAACATTCTACTGCTAGCACCCCACGGCACAACAGGGTCTAGTTTATTATTATATCCTCACTGCATCATTAATAATGCCGCAGTAAGAACCAATAGTCATTTACAAATACAATTTAATTATACGTTTTGTAATGGCCAATTTTATTGTTATATATACAAAACAGTGGCACTGCTAATTAATTAATTATTAATAATTACATTGGTTTAATAAAAGAGAGATAATGTGAGTAATTGTGGCTTTTACTACCTTTAATAAAGTCGTGGGGTGCCGGATCTTACACCACCTTTCATACCCGTGGATACAGTAAGAGCCTGCTAAGGGAAACCTCCGGGAGATGGGTAGCAGCGTCTTTCCGTATATCAACATCCCGTACTGCGCTCGTGAATCCGCCTGCCAAGCGTGGTGGTGTATGGCAACAAACCCTCATGATCTGCACAAAGATACATGAGACAGTCCAATTTTCAGGAGGGGATGTCCTACACAGCTCAGGTGATAAATATAATGTAAAGGCTTTCCTCTCTTAAAAATGTTATTCATCTGAATAATCAACATCTTCTAGTTTAATAAATAATTAATATAATAAATAATAAATATAAACACGAATTCATGAATAATACGATAAGTTGACGTTTGCTAAATTCCCGAGAACCTTTTAAAACGTCAAATAATAAATTGGTTAAATACGTTTTGACAGGTTGTGTGTTTCGTTATCACTAAGTCAAGACCACCGGTTGAGTGCGTTTCGCTAGTTCAATGAGTTGTACCCCGGTGGGTTACAAAAGATTTGATCAAAGTAGTGTTAAAGCCGTTTATCAAAATTAACTATTTATTACGGTGTTTCGCCGTGGGGTGCCGGCAGAAGAATGATACCCCTCCTCTCATGTCCATGGGTACAGTAAGAGACTGCTAAGGGATACCTCCGGAAGATGGGCAGCAGCGTTTATCCGTGTATCAACATCCCATACTGCGCTCACCAACCCGCCTGCCAAGCGTAGTGAGAATGGCAACTACCCCTCATGGAGATCCATGAGGGAGGCCTGTGTTCATCAGTGGACGTTTTATGGCTGAAATGATGATTACGGTGTTTAAATATAGAGGGAAATTTGTAATCAACGTCATCATCTCCAGTCGTAGGACGACCACTGCTGAATAAAGACCTTTCTCATGGATCTCCAAGCACTGATCATGAGAGGTTGTTGCCATACTCGCCACGCTTGGAAGGCGGTTGGCGAGTGCTACACGATACATAATACACGGAAGGACGCTGCAGTCCATCTTCAGAAGGTTTCCATTGCCAGATTCTTACTTCATACACGGTCAAGAGAGGAGGGCCAACATTCAACTGCCAGCTTCTAAAAATAGCCAGAACAATGTTATGTGTCATGGTTAAGATGGAGTTCATCATTACAGCCATAGAACTGCTGTCCACGTCCAGCTGGACATAGGCCTTCCTCATACACCTCCAAGATAATGAGGGGATTGTTGCCGTACTCGCCACGCTTGGCAGGCGGGTTGGCGAGCGCAGTATGGGATGTTGAAACACAGAAAGATGCTGCTGCCCTACTTCCGGAGCAGAGCAGGCCCTTAGCAGATTCTTACTGCATCCACGGATAAGAGAGGAGAGGCAACATTCTATTGCCGGCACCTAACGGCTCTTCGGCAGATGAGGTTCGTTCGCCCACAACCGGTTTAATCAGGTTCAAACTATCTCCAACTCATTTTTCAACTCAATCATAAACTCTGAAAATGTTCTAAAAACATTGGGGCTATTAAAATTTCACTCTAGTTTTACTGGCTTTTATAGGCTTTTGTTATACTAGGATTAATTATTTACTTTCAATCCTTTGATCTATATTTTAAAGCAAAATTCTCACTAAACTCAAACACCATGTACTGTTTGTCTGGCATTTTGTTTAAATAAATAAATAAATATCATCTAAATTTGACGTACAGAACGTTGCTTATTTTAAAAGACGTTGCTGTGCGGTACAATGTTGCCTCTCTTCTCTTTCCCGTTAATGGAGTAATAATCTTCCAAGGGATGGGATTAATCTTCGAAAGATGGGCAGCAGCGTCTTTCCGTATATCAACATCCCGTAAACCAACCCGCCTACCAAGCGTGGCGAGTATGGCCTCCTAATGGAGATCCATGAGGGAGGCCTGTGTTCAGTGTAGTGTACCTTTTACGGCTGAAATGATTTATATTTATGATGGATCATTAGTTCATAAGTACAATCCGTATTATTAGAATAATTAAGAACAGGCCCATCCTACTGCTTCTGGCCACGTGGCTCGACTGCATGGTTCGATCAATCGGAGTACGTGAACTTTTTTATCCAAATAGTTCGATTTTCGAATCTTACTAGGTGAACTACTAAAGCATAGGACCGCGTAATTCGACTCCATAGTTGAACCACGATGACCAGTTCACCTGATTCGATTCATCGAAAAATAAAGTAAGGTGCAGGTCTAATGGCTCCCCTAATGGATAATAGGGATCCTGATGGCTCCCCTGGCCAGGATAAGCTGAAAGGACGGTAAAGGGGCTGGGAATGACAATCTATCTAACAATAAGCCAGGCATTAGCAGCGGATTCAGCACCTACACAGCATGACTTAATCTCAGTTTAAATTTCCATTGTCATTTCAACCAACTAATTTATTTACTGTCAAAATTGCCACATCTCTCCATCAAATCATAGCCGTAGGATTACTGTCCTCGTCAAATTCAAAGTCAATACCGTAAGCCGGTTACTTTGCGCCTGCCAGGATATCTTTGCGCCAAGTCGATTAGGTATATGATGTTTGTTTTTAAACCTTGTTGCTTCAGCAGTTCGATTGATATCCGAAATTAAAACTCAATGCGGAAACATTTGTTATTGATATGAATTAACGTAGTAGTGTTTTTTGTACCTATCCGAATTGGCGCAAAGATATCCTGGCGCAAAGTAACCCCGGTTTATTGTTACTGAATTAAAATCAAAGTCATAAGAGTTAAGGTTAAGATAGAAGCTCTATGACTAAATCTCGTTTTGACTAGATAGCATGTAGGACGAGATCGCAACCTGACTATATCTGAACTTCTCAGAACAATATATTTACAAAAGAACCAAAACACATTAAAATTAAATGAAGCAGATAATTGAATTCGTTCGCTTCAGAAAACTTTTTTTTCTAACTGAGGGAAAGAAGCGAAAAAGAAACCGTCACTGGGACTCGCCACGTCTGGCAGGCGAGTTAGCGAGCGCAGTACGGGATTTTGCTCGGACAGACGCTGCTCCCCATTTTCCGGAAGTATTCCACAGATTCTACATCCACGGGCAAGAGGAGAGGCAACATTCCACAGCCGGCACCCCACGGCAGAAGTATTTGTAAGATAAAATATTGCTAACATTATAAAGTGAAACAAAAGAGAACTGCGAGGTTAAACACACACTTAGCCGACTTAAAGCCAATATATGACCATTTAAATACAATGAATACAAATTTAAAAGAATGATTGAATGAAAATGGTTGTAATTATTTCTGATTAAATTTAAATTCAAATGTATAATTTTGAAATCTCCATTTAATTTCCTTTATTTTGATATCCAGCTCGAAAAAAATATGAACAACTAACAATTTGGCGCCAAAAATATTTTTAGTTAAATACATATCTATGGATAGTTAGGGTTTTAACACGAAACTAACGATACCTTACAATTACAATAAGCCGTAAGTGTCCCACTGCTAAGCAAAGGCCTCCCGCCCATCTCTCCATGCTTCTCGATCTGCTGTCAATTCGAATTGACAGCAATGATACCTTAATTGTCAAAATCCATCCAGCCGTTTGGAAGATACGTGGGAATAAAGCAATTTACAAACATAATTAATAGAATCAGGCGTTACTTTGCGGAAATCCATGACAATAAAATGCAATGAAAATATCTCAGCCTGAGATGCATATGCACCGCCCTCCCGCCCGCTAATTATGCACATGCAGGGAGAAATAGGTTGTTAGTGCAACATGCATACCCAAACTCACACGACGACACGTGTTTCGCCTTTTTAAGGTTGAAAGAAAGCTTTCGTTCCAGCCGCCGACCAAACAACACCTCGGCGTCGCACCTGAAGCTGCCTCGCGGAGAGGCGAAACACGTGTCGTCGTGTGGGTTTGGGTATGCATGTTGCACTAACAACCTATTTCTCCCTGCATGTGCATAATTAGCGGGTGGGAGGGCGATGCATATGCATCTCAGCATTAGCGGAATTACAACTAGATATATTCATTGCATTTTATTAATTCACAAACAAACAAACATACATACAAGATACGCGCAAACAACATTACCCATCCTTCTCAGTCGGGTAAAAACCAGCCCGCAAGGTACTAAATAGTTGTTCCCCACGGGACTAGCGGGTACTATGAACTGAAATTATATATAGCCCGTTATACCGCCCAACTCAAACCCAATATAAAATGGTCGCATGTATGGTCGTATGTCATCTATATGGCTAAAAGGCGTGAGTTGAACATTTTTTTCAGCCAGTATACCTTTTTTATGCTTTATTTAAGTATCCTAAGTATGCGGTAACAGCTACCTGGGTTTTATAGAAAAGGCTTGTTTATTTACAGGATTTTTTATTGCTCACGGAACCATTTGCTTCTAAAGCGTGTTTGTCTGCGAGTAGTTTCAGGATTTTTACTACCGTCGTTTCATATTTAAATCAGGTCAAATCATTTATTTGTTTTTCATTTGTAAGTAATTAGGGTCATTTTAATCTTGTTGTTACATACATATATCTTATCATATTTAAGGGGCAAAGCCCCCTATTATGCATAGACATAGACATAGACATAGACATTCATTTATTTACTAAAGAGCACACAATACATTTTAAAACACAACGAAAACATTTACATTTAACATTTATACATAGTTTTGACTTAAAAAGAAAAACAGCAATTAGTAAAATAAATAAATAGGACCAATAGAATAAAAATTAAATAATGTGTGCCACAGTAGCAAATTGGTCCCGGCTCAGCATTATGCCCACTGTATTAGCAGCGGACGCTGGTATTCTGCCGAAACCACCTCTTCCTAGATCGGAAGACCTCGTAAGAACAAAATAAAAATGTTAAGCTTATTTATTATTATGTATAATATAATAGGTATATTTATTGCCTCCCATGGACACCAGCATAGCACTGTCTGTCTGTCTGTCTGTGCATGACATGATTACAACAGAACGCGTTGACCGATTTACATGAAACCTTTTTGTTAGCACCGTATTAATGAGATAAGGGTACTGATTGATTTTGGTGGCCCAAGGCTCACAGGAACCAGAGTTATTGTGACCTCAAAAAGTCACCAAAGGTAAAAAATGGCGTTTTTCGGAAACCTTCGCCCCCTTTTCTGGTACCCCCGTACCAATGCTTGTCTATCTTTTAATGGTTCATAAATATTAACTGGGTGTTTTATGATGTTAAAAAAGTCTACTTGTACCCCTATGGGACACAGGGGACGGATTTTTTTATTAATACCATAGTACCTTTTGCGAGTTACGGAATTCCCTAAAAATGTTTGTAACTAGCTGCTGCCTGCGAATCTGGTCGCGTTTTTATTTTTATTTGCGGAACCCTAATTATTTATTTAAAATGTAAGTAAAAAGTTTCGGATCAACAAACAGAAAAAAAATGTTTCTTGCTATCGGTATAGTCTAAACTTTTCTTTAGTAAACGCTGTTGTTTTTGACCTTACAAACAAACACAACTTGATCAACATGTATGTTTATAAGTTGGTAGTTAAAAAATACCTTGTGAATGCTTTAATAGAGCTTAAAATAAATAAAGATATTTCAAAACTGAAATCACGCTTTAAACTAAAAAATATTTTTCGTTTATCTTTATTTTTTGCCTATATACTTAGACATAATTTTAACTTTTTAGTTCAATAGGTTTTCTAAGCGTGTTTTTACTTTTCAAACTCTATTTTCAAAAATTTTGCTTAATGTACTGTTAAAAAAAATTGCTCTCACACAGAAAATATGTCCGGAAATTATTTAATCCTGACGATCTTCTTCAGGCTATTAGAATAAACTCATGAAATAATTGTATTGTCATCGGTCCTTGATATGTCTACAAAGTTTTAATTAAACCTGACCGCTTAAAATGGGTTAAAACCTAGTTCAAAGGATTCAGTTACAAACATACAAGTGAATCTAATAAAATTGTGTTAAAAGCCCAGATTTTCCAATAACATTATATATAGTATAAATAATCGATCCTTGACGCTTTATAAAGCCGGAAGTGCTTTTTACCAAAAAAAAAGATTGGTTTAATTTCCGTGAAATGTCCTACATAAGTTAGTGTGGTTCTATAAAAATTACATACTTTACGTAAATAATATCTCAAAACGACATGAAAGTCTCTGAAAAACATTACTTTTGTACTTCAGTGGCAAGTACCGATCAAAACATTATTCCATTGAATGGAGAATCTTTGAAGTAGGCTTCAAAGAACATCAGCATCTCCACATCAACATGTTTTCGAAGAAAATAAAATCACGGGTCGCTGTTTTATACTGGTTATATGAAAATACTTGGTATATTGGTTTACAAAGGGTTTATTAACCATTGACTAATCTGACCGTATTCAAAAGAAAAAGTTAAGAAAAAAACATTCCTTCTATAAATGAACTACGTAAGTAGATTTCATTTTTCATTTTCTTTTCATTTATGTATTCCATTAAGATACAATGTTGTACACTTGGAAAAGTTAAAAAAAACATAAAGCAAACGTTCAATAGAAACAATAAATAAAAATATTAAATTAAGCATTCAGTTAAATCGTCAGCAAGCGCTTTGTCAAGGGTGAAGTAGGATTTGTAAATTAACAATTTTTTGATAGCATTGCTAAAACTGACATTATCTAAATTACGCAAAGAATGTCTTTATTTATTGAATAATTTGACTATACATGGAAAACTTTTTCCTAGCTTAGCAAGCCTATGACTTGGTATAGACAATTTATTTCTTATTCTATTGTTATAATGATGACAGTGTTCATTTAAATTATTTTTTCTAAATTTTGGATAACGTACATACAATTTTGATAAATATCATCATTCCAGCCGTAAAAAGTCCACTACTGAACAGGCCTCTCTCATGGATCTCCATGAGGGGTAGTTGCCATACTCACCACGCTTGGCAGGCGGGTTGGCGAGCGCATTGAACGGGATGTTGATACACGGAAAGACGCTGGTGCCCATCTTCCGGAGGTATCCCTTAGCAGGCTTTTACTGCATCCACGGGTTTAAGCGGAGGGGTAACATTCTACTGCCGGCACCCCACGGCATATCTATTGATCTCAATCTCAGTCTCTCATCTCTCAATCTAATCTATTGATAAATATATTCCCCAGTAAATGTCATTATTCCTAATTTTTGAATTTTTCCCTACAAGACTCTATGTTTTCATTTTTAGAATAGAACGTACTGCCCTCTTTTGTAGGATAAAAACACGTTTCGATTGTGAGGCATTTCCCCACGCCACAAATAGATAGATATTTTTCATCTGTCTTCAAAAAACATCAATACCTCAACATCAACAAATGTTTTACAAGTAAATAACAGATCGCTGTTTTCATATAGATTGATTAATTAGACTTAGTTTACAAAGGGTTTAAACATTTACCAATCTTGCCACGTTCAGAGGAAAACTTTATTCGAAATTATAATTATTTGCAACACTAAATAAACAGCCAAGTGTACTCGGCGTGTGAATAAACCAAAGTGTGCTGATGCAGTTAGTTTAGTGTGCTGTTCCAGTGTGAACCGGCCTTAAATCTCAAATTTCTAATTATGAAGACAAGTGAGGGTAGTCTGAAAAGATCCCTTCGCTTTTCCCTCTGCGCGCCTTTCTTTTTGCTTTCTATTATGATTTTTTTTTTAAATTCTCATCAAAAAAGTTTACAAACCACAACACAGAAACAGAATAAACACGCGACTTTTTCAAAAGCATATTTTGACAACAAAACTTGTTATATTTTTATAGAAATATAAGATAATAGCATGAAAATAATCTATTTATAATATTCCAATGATAAACAAGAACTGTGCTTTGAAAAAATATAAAAAAAAATCAAAATGAAAATTATCATTTTTTGTTCATGTGCTGCGGCCATGTCGAGTGATATGCGCGTACCTATGATCGAAATTTTATCCATATTTTTTGTTTAAGTTTTTTTACATCCACAGCCACCTACCAACGCTAGCCACGTTATGTCATCATCATCATCATAGTTTTTTGCATGCAAATTTATTGAATGTTAGAATAAAAACACAACTTCAAGGCAGTATTTTCTTTATTTACAGCAGCTACACTTCCTAATCTATATATATATAGATATATAGATTAGGCATAATATATATAGGAAGCATATATATATATATATATATATATAATTCAAAGTCCTGACTGACTCACTGACTGACTGACTGATATATCAACGCATAGCCTAAACCACTAGACCTAAAAACTTGAAATTTGGCACACATATACCTTGAGTATCCCAGAGGTGCACTTAGAAGGGATTTTTCGAATTCGGATAGGGAATAAATGGGATTTATATTTTCGAATCAAAGTGGCTCTGCGAGAAAAAGGGGATTTTACGTTTTATGACTTCCACGCAGACGATTTCGCGGGCAAAAGCTAGTAGGCTATATCTATACTAGGGCTATATCTACATAGTATACATATAATATATGTATGCAACAGTCGGCAGTTAGCTCAATTGCTTCAATTAGATTTTTTTATTTGGCATTATTACGTCGATAAATAAAAAAACTTTTCCTATCAGTCATGTACACTTAGACACAGATTTCTCCTGCATCCATGGGAAGGAGGAGCAACATTCTTCTGCCGGCGCCCCACGGCATTATGTCGATAACTTATTCCCATCACTCATTCCTATCACTTATATGTACAGCCCTCCAAAAAAGTTTCCGGCCCAATGTGACAGTCTGCCAAACTATTATGAACCCTGACTTCTTACCTATAAAGCTTATTGGAATTAGAATTTCCTTTGCAACAATTTCACGTGGGTTGTACAACGGAAAAACTGATACTTTGGTGAGTGATTTTACCGATTTATTCTTTGAATTATACAACTACTTGCATATATAGTTGTTGTAAATATTATTACGCAGCCTATTTCAATTATCTTTAGCTAGATTTCTTCGGAAATTACATGACCCCTCCAGTGAGCCAGCGGCCGGTCAAGGACTTTTCCTATATTTAGTTTCGGCCCACCGATGGGCTGGAAGAGTGTATTTATTTATTTATTTATTAGGACCACCAACAAGAGATACACAGATTCAACACAATTTAAAACTTAGGGACTAAGGGCCTTGTGCTCCTTATGGAGGCTAATACAAAATACACGGGTTCGGGCGTGTTATAAAAATAAGATTTAACATTTTATTTTACGTTTATAGCTTCCGATCCCACGCTACAATTTAAATTATTTATTTATTTTAGTACAAATACCATTTGCTGACGCTGTGTAAATTTTGGAAAGTCAGAAATTAGAAATTCGTTCATTACAAAACATAGACACGTCTACTTACAATATAAAAAAAAACCATATTGAATGTATGTTAACAGAAAATAAGGCGCACGCATGTATCTGTTCGCTTCCCTGTTTTAAAATCATCATAGATGAAAAAAGCCTCTAGTTAAAGATAAATTATATTGTTTGTTATTTTAATGTTAGTAACAACAACGTTATTTCCAATACTTATCAACACTCCAATGTCTTTCAAAATAACTAAATAAATAATGCTGCAACATCCACACTGCGTCATCTAGCCCCAAGCTAAGCTAGAGCTAAGACTTTGCTAGAATCACAGTCAAATTCGACTAGTATGAAAGCCCGCTGTTCTAGGCCTCGGACCATCCATAAATAATGCCTTTTATATTATTATTATTTCAGCCATAAAACGTCCACTAATGAACAAAGGCCTCCTCCCTCATGGATCTCCATGAAAGGTAGTTGCCATACTCACCACGCTTGGCAGGCGGGTTGGCGAGCGCAGTCACATCCCATATGTTGATATATGGAAAGACGCTGCTGCCCATCTTTCGGAGGTATCCCTTAGCAGGCTCTTACTGCATCCACGGGCATGAGAGGAGGGGCAACATTCTACTGCCGGCGCCCCACGGCTTTTATATTATTATTACTATTATTATTATTTTTATAACATATTGATAGAATTGGAGAAAAAACATTTAAATTTATATATAAGTATAGTTTAGTTTTTACTGTAATAACATAATGTTCTATTTTTGTATATCTGTTGCTTATTAAGCTCGTGTGAAAGAAAGAAAAGGAAAAAAATAGATGTGTATGTCGAATTTATTTTTATTAGTTATGTCATTTTATGTTAATTAGTGTGCTGCGGTTGCCACCAATCGCAAACGATAGTAACTACGGAAGACCAGCGCGCAGCGCTGTGATACGACCTGCTCTGCCACAGCATATGCTGAGTAGTGGCCTTCTTTGTCACCGTATTATTCTACTTAAACTTAATTAGTTTTAAGAATATAATATTGTGTTATTTCTGGGACAAAATAAACAATTTTTTATGTTTTTATCAGAGCTTGTGTTACGGGGACTAGATTACTCATATTCTTAATACAATAATATACTACATAGATAGTCCCGATGCGGGAATCGATTCCGCAACCTCTTGCGTCGCAGGCGGACCTTTGACCTGCACCACAGACGTCATCGAAATAAATAAGTCAAAATAATAGTTCGAAAACTAAAGTCTGGGCTCTGACTTACGTGACGAAGTGACTGCAAGACGAGCTTAATTATTAATTGCAGGCTTATTCGTCATGGCTTTGAACTCACTGCTTTATACGGTGGCTCTTGATATAATTGCTGCTATTTGTATAATTATAATGCAATATTTGCAATAGTTTCGCGAGTCAGAGACTTAAAAAGAGGGTAGACAATTTTGTTTGCGAATGACGACCCACCCTTTACTCGCAAATGAGTTCAGTTCATCTTTGATCATGGCGTGTGTCGAAATATCGGAAAACGCAAAGAGACTCAAATCATGGTAAATATCCCGCAAATATTGCATATAATATTCACCATTATATCCATGATACCGAGTAAACCGATTCAAATATGTGCTTAATTCTATTATTCAACACCAAATCCTCTAACAAATTTTACTGTTATCTAGGACCCTTTCTTTATAATAAAATTAACAATATCCTCTCTATTTACTCTCTGACTAAAATAAAATGTAAAATAGAAACCACCAA
Source organism: Pasiphila rectangulata (assembly GCA_963082625.1). Taxonomy (NCBI): domain Eukaryota; kingdom Metazoa; phylum Arthropoda; class Insecta; order Lepidoptera; family Geometridae; genus Pasiphila; species Pasiphila rectangulata. The sequence goes on along the minus strand of OY720244.1, from coordinate 2,787,988 downwards.
ATGGTTAAAACAGCTGGATTATGAGGCTACTGAAAGGATACTCCACTGCATAGCATAGACTTCTTTCTAATTTACTCTTACACTTTTATAAATTTCCCCGCCTGTAATCGTGTTGATAAAGTGTAGTTATAATGTAGACCTAAGTACATTTATACTCATAAGTTAATTATACATTTGTTTGTTCACTTAATCATCACTTAATTTAGTAGTATATTATATTAATTAGTACAGTAACCTAGTATTGCGTATAAAATATTTGATATTTCAAACTTTCTCTCCCTTCATCTCAAAGTTGTGTGGATGTGATGAAATCCTAACAAAAATTTTTGTAATGAACTGTGGTGTAACGAATACAACTATTAAAATGTATATTTATCCGTGGAGCGAGGGCCTGGTGACCTGGTTTCTTAAACCTTTTTCAGGCGCCAGTCTCTCACAATGCAGGTTAATTATAACAGACTTATTTACAAAAACTTTGAAAGAAATAGCGTCTTTATACTATTTTGTATGATGGCACGGAACCTCGGTGCGCGAGTCCGACGCGCTCTTGGCCGGTTTTATTTTTTAAATACGTTACAACTCTCCAATGTATTTTCAAACAAAGTCTAGGCTCTGACTAAACGTGACGAAGTGACTGCACGTTGAGCTTAATTATTAATTGCAGGCTTGTTTGTCATGGCGCAGGCTTTGAACTCGCTGTTTTATATATGGAGGAAGGCTTCTGAAATAATTGCTGCTATCTGTAACGTATATTATTTAACTTTAATCAAAACAAAATTTTTTTAAAAACATAGCCTTTTGTCTTTTGGCCGTGGGGTGCTGGCAGTGTAATTTTGCGGCTTTCATTCTTGCCCCTGGATGCAGTATGAATCTGCCAAGGAACGGGCATCAGTATCTTTCCGTGTATTAACGTACCCTACTGCGTTCGTCAATCCACCTGCCCAGCGTGGTGAGTAGGGCAACAACGCCTTCACGATATTGAAAATCCATGATCAGGCCTATGTCCAGGAGTAGACGTGAGCTAAAGTACAGTCTGGGATGAGAGTAAGTAACCAAAAATATATCAAATCGATGAGCCCATCTAGCAATTCGCATAGACTTGCCAAAAACCCAGAAAAATAACTAATAATACACAACGATAAAAGCTAACTAAAACTGCTTTTAAAAATAAAATCACGTACCAGATTTTCACAGGCGAGACAAACCAGTCAAAGACAGGTACGGGAAAAAGCTGTTTCGAAGCAATCACACTCCACCTACTTCAAAATACCTAGGACCCACAAAAAATACAGTGTACAGGCGAGCACAAATAATAAAGTCAGCTAGCAAATCGAGTGGTTTGAATTATGGGGAAACTTGCGCGATCTCTACATGAGCGTACATTTTCGAGCGCGACTGTGGCTATAGAGTTAATGGAAGCGCCCTCAGAATATCAGAAACGAAATCACAGAAAATAATATGTTTTAAAGATTGGATATTTGTCAATATTAAAATGCCTCGTGGTCACGAGGTGTGAAATATGTAACTATTTTAATATTAAGAAATTGCCGACCTGTATAACATATTTTGCCTTCAGGACATGTCCTATGTCAATCGTTGGTGGAAATAAAACTGTACATAATAATGTACAATACTTATTATGCAATCAAATCATTTGCTGTCAAATATGAATAGTTCTGCATTCAATAATAAATTATTAACTTAGGCTAAAATAGCCGTTTTGAAGCAACTATTGATTAAACACACTTCTGAATGAAGACTTATAAGAAAAATTATCAAATAAATATTCATAAAGAGCTTAAGATGTTTCATTAACAATATAGAAGTGCGTATTGGCAGAGTTGTATGTATGCGGAAGGTCGTGGGTTTGACACCAGCCGTGAACCAATGGATTTTTCTTTTTTTAAGAATATAATGTTTTTAGGTGACACATGCTTAAACGTTGAAGAAAAACATCGTGAGGTTACCCGCCGCTTCAGATGTTATTGACCTGTTCTTGCCTCTGAGTAATAGTCCACTAAGTTGGCAGTCTAAGTGCAAACCTATTATGTCTAACAATTTCCAAGGGACTGTTGCGTCCTGTAAAGCAAGAACAGTAGAACTAGTTACTCAAAATTCTTTGAGAAACTTACTTTTTTTATCAATTTATTTATAAAAGAATGTCACTCTGCGTATTACCACAGATTACAGAAACTAAGTATTACCCAGCAGAATCCCTGCCACATCCAGTTATAGCCATCGATGTCCATACATTCACCGTCATAAATAATAAGTAAGAGACCGGAGGCGCCGCGTTCGTACAAAAAGTAACAAACAGATCCCTTAATAAAGAAAACACGGACATATGTTAACAGCTGTCGGTTGGTACAGTCGCGAGCATATGGCAAAATAAATAGTGGCTGATCGATGGCGTGCTGCAATAACTACTTAGTTTATATTCTGTTTGACTTTTTGGGTATTGGCGAGACACTGACTTAGACGACACTGAGTGAGAACCTACAATATCGATTATGACTGAAACTGATAAAAAACACAAAAAAACCAATCTCAAGTTTAAATGTAGAGTATGAAACATGTCTTGATGGACTCCAGTTAGACGACCTATTACAATTATTAAACTCTTTCTTATAATAATTTTGAGATATAATGACCAAAAAAATAAATACAGACGACTTGAGAACCTCCTTCTTATTTAGTCGTTTAAAATTACAGAAAATATTAAAACATTTAACAATTTACAAGTTACTGACGCGCAGGTTTGGTCTGAAGCTGTAGATTGCCGTCGCGGGGGAAATGTTAGTAGGTATGAACTGTAAATATAATGTCTTTTGTTTTCTCAAATTAATATTGTATGTTTTGAAATAATATTGAAATTTTTATTTCAAAACAAACAATAATATAACCCTAAAGTTAGTATTTTGTAATTTGGAAAACTACGCAACGTTTTTTCGTCCAAAATTACTCAGTGCCTTAAGAGTGCGCATTAGGCAATTTTGTAGTTCGTAATCGTTATTTATCTCAGAATCTGTGAAAGTTACCACCTTCATATTTCATATATCACATTACGCTCTTCTTAGTAACATCACTTTTCGTAATTTATAGCAAAAAACTTGTTTTAAAAGATGACCGGACGAGTTGACGAACGGAAAGATTGTTTAATTGTTTTGTGTCAACTCGTCCGGTGCGAATAAGATTACAGTGGACGAGTTGGCTCACTACTCGTGTTTACATTTCTCTTAGTGATGATGAAAGAGGATGTCTATCGTGCCTCGGGATACTGTCGTAAATCTGTTTACGTTGTTTACAATTTTAAACAATAATTTATTTCTCTTTTAGGATTCCAGATAAAGACTTGGAGACTAAGTTTGTAGAAGCATCGGATGAGAGAAGAATTGTAGCTATAAAATATTTTCTCGGAACCCTCACGCGTGTTTGTAACCGCACTTGACTGATTGCGAAAATATACTTTTTACCCATCTTGCAGTATTTTATTTTTCGCTCAGACTTTTGTACAATAAAGGTACAAACTCAAGTAATTTAATTATGTACCACACCTTCCTAGGTACATAAGCTAAGTACATAGCTTTCTAAATTATTTGTATTTCATGCTGACATTTTAGTAAGTAGTTATTCCCTGCCTGTATTGTACACCTACCTACTTGCTAGGCAATCTAAAATAATCCAGTGCCACTTCCAAGCGTGTTGTACATTATTTATTACACACACACAAAATAAATAATATTCATCATCACATCATATCGCACTACCTAACGTAAGTAACGTAAACGTAAGTAGGTAAGTTAGCCGACCAAAATACATCAGCAAAGCGAGTGCGACTGGAACTCTCGCATTCGGACGCATTGGCGGCGGTGTTGCGTATTTTGTAAGGTTGAAGGGAAGTGGGGCTCAAAATCCATCTCGAGCGGCGCTATTGCACGTTCTTAAGACGAAAGTCTACAATGAATGTGTGTTACCAGTGATGATATATGGAACCAAGACGTGGTCATTCACGATTGTCCTCATGAATAAGCTCAGAGTCGCTCAACGAGCTATGGAGAGGGCTATGCTCGGGGTTTCTTTACGCGATCGAATCAGAAATGAGGAGATACGTAGAAGAACTCGGGTCACCGACATAGCCAAACGGATTAGCACGTTGAAGTGGCAATGGGCAGGCCATGTAGCTCGCAGAACAGATGGCCGATGGGGCCGAAAATTATCGAGTGGAGGCCACGGACCGGCAAGCGCAGCGTAGGACGTCCACCAACAAGATGGGATGATGACCTGGTGAAGACCGCAGGTCGACGGTGGATGCAGATCGCTTCCAACCGCAATAACTGGAAATCCATGAGGGAGGCCTATGTCCAGTAGTGGACGTCCTACGGCTGAAATGATGATGATGATGATGAAAGTTAGTATGAAGTTCATATGAAGTCATGGTCTTAAAATAGCTACGAGCTCTATTAACTTTAGGGTTGCAACATTATTTATTTATATTATTGTAATTAGCACAAACAAACCACAAACAACTATTGAATGCGCGATATCCTGACATCGTTGGCACACATAAGTCAAAAACACACGAAGCCGTATGGTGTCTGCAGTAAAAAGTCTTCTCCTCTCTTGCCCGTGGATGCTGTAATAATCTGTCAAAGGATACCTCCGGAAGATGAGCAGCAGCGTTTTTCCGTATATCAACATCCAGCTACTGCGCTTGCCAACCCGCCTGCTATAGCCTGTATTACACTACATGGTATTTAGGGCCCGGTAGTTAGGGCGATTAGGGAGCAAGGCTTGCTGGGTCCGCCCTAACTCTTATTACACGACTCTTAGTTAGGGTAAGGGTCCCTGAATATCGTGTAATGTAATACAGGCTTAAGCGTGGTTGGCATCAACCCTATGATCAGCACCAACTTGTAGATTCATGAGGGAGTCTTATATCCAACATTGCACGTCCTGCGGCTGAGATGATGATGATGCTGATGACACATGAAACAAAAGACATACAAATTTGTATGTCCTAAGTGGCTGGCTTTGACTGAAAATGGGTTAAAAGCATTCAAGATAATATTGAAGGAAATAAGTCCCAAATAGAACAGAATTAAACTGCACTTTGATTACTTTTTGATTTGTGTAACAAGTAAACATTGAATCCGTCAAGTCAAATCGGACTTTAAGTTGGTGGAGTAAGGAAAAAAATGCGATAGCGCCGATGGTTTGTTTCAGAGAGAATTTTTAAACAGAGTGTAATTAGATTTGTTTTCTTTCTCGTTGGGCGGCACTGATAAAATATGTTTTGAAGCACTACCATTTATACAGGGAAATATAATTTTCAGGGATTAAGGGATTAGGAGAAAAATATACAATTTCATTCAGATATTGGAACGTTGAACACAATTTTACTAGTGTGGTAGTTTGGATGTCTTAGACTTGTCTCGATACTTAAAAATTAATTAATAATAATAATGCTGAACTGGTGTTCGGCATTATTATTGCTAACAATACGGCTTCGTTTTGCGTCTAGATGGTGGTCCATCTAGACGCAAAACAAAGCAAAGCTTATTACGGAGTTTTAATATCACAGAATATCATCGCGTACCTTTTTTAGGGTTCCGTACCCAAAGGGTAAAAACGGGACCCTATTACTAAGACTCCGCTATCCGACTGTCCGTCAGTCTGTCTCTCTGTCTGTCTCTCTGTCTATCTGTCTGTCTGTCTGTCTGTCACTAGGATCTCATGGACCGTGATAGCTAGACAGTTGAAATTTTCACAGATTATGTATTTCAGTTCCCGCTGAAACAATAAATACTAAAAACAGAATAAAATAAATATTTAAGGGGGGCTCCCGTACAACAAGCGAATTATAATATAATAACATAAACACGGGAATTTATCGCGTAATACCTTTTGATTATTCCCGACGTTTCGACTGTGTTTCAACAATCGTGGTCCCGGGTTGACTGTTGTTTACTTGAACAAGCGAATTATTTGGCGTTTTTTGCTCGATATTAGGTAGACGTAGACAGGTAGACGCTAGTAATATTCACAGAATAATAAGTTAAATATTTATTTTTAAAATAAATAATATATATCTTAAGGGACTTCGTCGACTACAACAAACGTGATTTTAATGCCGTTTTTGCTCGATACTATATATTGTATAAATCACAACCAAAAGTAGGTGGTGCTCTTAAAAACAAGTTTTTTTTACCAAATAATTGTACGAAACCCTTTGTGCGCGAGTCTGACTCGCACTTGACCGTTTTTTTATTATTATTTAATTATCGGGAGGACAGTCCCCCCGCGGCCAAGAACGCTGAAATGTCTTCGTAACGTCGGGAAAATATTATAATAAAAAACGTACGCGATAAAATCCTGTAATTTTAAAACTAAATAATATGTTAACAAATCGTGATAGTTTAAACAAAAGCTTGTACTATGGATATCTGATAACTCATAGAATTTTTTTTTGTTATTAATGCATTAACATTAGCTCTTATTTTTTTTTGTAAATTTCAAAACTACTGAGAGTACAAACAAATAAAAAACTCTCACTAGTTCCAGTATTCGAAAAACTTTAAATACTGGATCTGGCTGGATACAGGATGGTTCTGTTGACTTGATCTAGTGAGAGCGATCCATAATTTCAGCCGTAAAAAGTTTACTACTGAACACAGGCTCCCTCATGGATCTTCAAGAGGGGTATACATGGTGGGCCATACTCAACACGCTTGGCAGGCGGGTTGGCGAGCGCAGTACGGGATGTTGCTACACGTAAATACGCAGCTGCCCATCTTCCGAGGTATCCCTTAGCAGGCTCCTACTGCATCCACGGGCATGAGAGGAGGGGTAACATTCTATCATTATGAAGTTATATTAATACAGAGAACCATCAAAGTTCCCTCTGCTAGACACCACACTATCTATTATTTTGGTTTTGACGTTTTGAAATCACAAAAAGGGATTGAAAACCAATATAATAGTCCCAATAAGCCACTTCAAACCACGGATACCTATCTCAGTTCGGTAAGTCATCTAGATTACACATATGACAACATAATGCGACCAATTTTATTGAATAAAGAAATACATCCCACAATCTCGGCCTATATTTTTTCCCCCATATCACAATAAATAGAACAAGCGTATTCAGATAATCGAAACTGAATTGCGGTACGAGCAACGTGAAAAACAAACAGGAAACGAACCGAATGGTTCTGTTACACCGACCAACTTGCTGGAAACAACGAACTGTTTTTTACTTTTATTGACCTATATTGTCCCATTTCTGTGCAAAGGTCTCCGCTTTCTCAGATGATATAGCTAAAAGTTATTTCATGAATATTGGCCTATAACAACTTAATAATTTGGCCCTAACTTTTCATAATAACTTATCTTTATACTAGCAAAAACAGGGGAATTTATCGCGTAAGGTACCTTTGATTATTCCCGACGTGACGTTTCGACTGCAGTCCCGGGTAGATTGATAATATAATGAATAATGTGATCGCGAAAGTTAAAAATTCTGCATGAGCACCGTTTCTGGCCGCCTCCGAGGGCTGCGAGACGAAAAAAATATTATAAGCATATTTTTTTAACGCTGTAGCACAATCCTCCAACACCGTAATAACTTGTTGTTGCTCCTTTGTAGCAGGCATTTTTCCGTTGTAATTAAGTTGGTATAACACTTAAATATATAGTTTATTTAGTCCAACACTATCACAACATAATAATTGTTCTGTTATATTATGATAACCACACAGCAAAAATAACGTAATAAGTTCTTATAATGTTCACTTTTATAACGGAACAATTATTATGTTATGTTAGTGTTGGACTGCACATCTGATAAGATACTGCGTTTCGTAATGTCTTTTAGAATTGGTGCTAAATTTAGTTTGTATTGTCCTTGTTCAAATTCCAAATTATAACTAGTGCCTTAACTGTTCCGTCAAGATTCATATCTACTTGAATGTTTGTTGATCTTTTGTTCTCTTCAATGGACTGTATAAATTGAATATTGTTGGATGACCACTTCGTAAGTTGGAAACCGCCCTTTTGTAGGATGTCGGATACTTCTCTGGCTACTGTTATTGCGTCTTCCGCTGAGTCTGCGCCTGACAGAAGATCGTCCATGTAAAAATCATTCCACTACGAGCGCTAATAGACCAAGGTTCACAAGCAACATTTATCACCGAGAAGGCGACTCAACTATTGAAACTAGAAAGACAACCTATGAGAGGAAATGTTATAGGAGTAGGATCTTCAAGAACGGAAATAAAACATGTGGTGCAGCTACAAATAAGATCACATTGTCCGAAGCGAGGCTTTCCAGCAACTTGTTTATTGAGAAAGTAGATGGAGAAATTATGGTAGATCTTCTTCTTTATCTTCTTTATTTTCATGATCGGTTTCTCGGTGGGTTTCTCCATGGATTTAAGCGGTTTTTTGTTTCTTCAGCGGCGCCGTTTTAAATTTTGCATTTTATCTTCCGTACGTACCCCTTAGCAGGCTCTTACTGCATCCACTGGTATGAGAGGAGGTAATTCTACTGCCGGCACCCCACAGCTCATAAAAAAATATTATCAAGCGACAAATCGTCAGGTCTAGCAGGCCCTAAAGAAAATCTTAGTATTCTTTTTCCTCTAACAAAAAATAGCGTAAACAAAGAAGGTAATTACGGGATTCAGGTAGCACCATAAATAGGAAACGGGATAACGCGAATTAGAGTTTCGGAATGGAGGGTGGGGTGTGTAATTGTTTTATGCTTTTTTCAACGAGAAAAATATTCATTAGTGTATTAACTTAAAATAATTATCTAAGTTCAAACAATAATTTAGCCGTCACGGCACGCCTGGCAGATTAAAAACAGTTTCACCACAGTCGCTATAGTCACCTCAGTCGCTCCAGTAGCCCCAGTTGCCACAGTCACCACAGTAGCCCCAGTCGCCCCAGTCACCAAAGTCACAGTAATTGCCACAGACGACCTGGTCGCCACAATCAACATGAGCCCCGCAAAAGATGTTTTACATCAATAACCGACTAACAATGATAAAAATTAAAATGTTGCTTAGAAAAACCAAATCGCTTTAAGTTTACTTACTACACTTGAAGTATTTCCCTCGATTTTGACCACTTTAATGGAGAAACCATTATACTATATTGTATTAACTTAAAATACTTCTAAAATTTTTAATAAAAGCCTATTACAATGATAAAATCGAAAATGTTGCTGAGAAAACTCAAATCGCCATAATGTTTGCTTACTACATTTATATTATTAACATACATATAACCGGGTATTTATCGCGTAAATTACCTTTATTATTTCCCGACGTTTCGCTTGGATTGCACCAAGCATGGTCCTGGGAAGACTGATGTGATGGAGGTACCGCAGCAAAGCGAAGGCGTTTGTTGAACTACCCTCACTTGATCTTCATAAAAATTATTAGGGCCGGTTCCCACTGGGACAGCACACTACACTGACTGTATCCACATACTGAGGTGATTTTTCACGCCGAGTACACTTTGCTATCACTGGATTCCATGAGGCAGAGAGTCTGAAACCGTCTTCACGATTGAAATTAGGATGCTTCTTAATCTCAATCGCTTCCCGAACCATTCTCTTATAATAGTGCCTCTCGTTGGCTAGGATTTTTGGGTTGTGTAATTCAATCCAGTGATTAGGTCCTGAGTCTACTATATGTTCTGCTATAGCAGACTTGTTTATTTGTCGATTTTTCACCGCAGCTATGTGCTCCTTAACACGTTCGGCGACAGTGCGCTTCGTTTGGCCTATGTACATTTATAGTTTTAAAATTACAGGATTTTATTGGGTACCTTTTTTTTATTATTTTCCCGACGTTTCGAACACATTTCAGCGTTTTTGGTCGCGGGAGGACTGATGTGCTGGGAGCTACTGCCGCGAATTGATGGCAGAATCCACGACTACCCTCAATTCGTCTTCAGATTCAGAAATGTCCAAGTTCACATTACGACACACTACACTGACGGTATCGGACTGCTGTACCGTCGGAACACAACGCACACACTTATTCAACACAGGATTCCATGCAGAAGAGAGACGAAAACCATCTTCACGATTGAAATTTAGGTGTTTCTTGATCTCAATCGCCTCTCGAACTATCCTCTTATATGTAATAGTGGCGTTCTTTGGATATAACTTTTGGGTCGTGTAGTTCTATCCAGTGGTTAGGTCCTGACTCCAGCAGATGTTCGGCAATCGCTGACTTATACACTGGCCGATTTTTGACCGCGGCTATATGCTCCTTGACACATTCGGCTATTGTGCGCTTAGTTTGCCTTATGTATGAACGGCCACAGTTATAGTCAATTTTGTATATACCTGGCATTTGCAGCGGTATACTCTCTTTTGGTGTTCGGAGCTGCTGAGAGACTTTTGAGTAGGGATTGAAAACTGACTTAATTGAAAATCTCTTGAGAATATTTCCAATCTTATCCGTCACCCCCTCCACGTACGGCAGAAAGATAGGTTGTCTGCTGACCTCCGGCGTTTTTCGGCTTTTCCGTTTTATAGTTTTTCTACTTACATATCCGTTGTGTTTAAGAACCTCCTGAACATGGCTGATTTCACTCTCCACATGTTCAGGGTCGCACAGATCATGAGTCCTGTTAATTAATGAAGACACAACAGACTGCAAGTGGCACGGATGATGATGCGATGCAACGTTTAGGTACGCGATAAAATCCTGTAATTTTAAAACTAAAAAAAAATCTCGCGACAAGCTTTTATGTCACATAAATTATTATTGTGTTAAAACGTTTTAAGATGACATTAAACTTTAATGGAAAAATAAAAGCTTGTTTGTTAAAAAGTTTTTTTTACTTTTAATTTATTAAATATAATGTTACCTCAGAACTCAGTCGATTATTGAGTTCGATTAGATACACTTTATGAGGATACTATATGAGGAATCGAGGAACGGCAGATTCTTACTGCATCCACGGGCAAGAGAGGAGAGACCACATTCTACTGCTGGCACACGGCGTCATGTCTCTTCTTTTATTTTGTTTATTATTGAAGTACCGATAGAAGTGGCCTAAGGTGGAGTACGCTCGACTAAAAATAACCTATCAAGACTCCAAGGTTATGCTGATCTGGGTAAACAGCCGCCGGCAGCGAGTTCCACTCTTTACCAGTTCTGATAATTATTTTGTTTATTACTGAATTACCGATTGAGGATGTGGCCTAAGACGGAGCACGCTCGTCTAAAAAGAACCTATGCACTCCGTCGGCCTTGATGACCCCAAGGTTATACTGATCTGGGTAAACAGACGCCGGCAGCGAATTCTACTTTTTACCAGTACCAATGATAAAAAAGGATGAGTGTCGCTTGGTACGACAAGATGGGATATCTCCGAATGATGAGGGACAGCGTCTTTCCGTGTATCAAAATTCCAGCTTGTCAATCCGCTAGCAAAGCGTGGCGAGTATGGCAACCAGCTCCTTCATTATCTTGGAGATGTGGAGTGTGTAGTGTTCAGCATTATTCATTTATTTTATTGATACTGCATCAAAGAGAGCACGGGGTAACATTCTTCTGCTGGCACCCTACGGCATGTCTCTTCTAAATTTATTTTTATTAATTATTGAGGTACCGATTTAAACACAAAGGCGTGTTCAAATATGCACAGACTACACAGTGCTCCCTGCATGACGAATTCTCATTTAAATCTGCGCCGGGGCGTCAACCAAAATAAATACTACAGTCAAATCGGAATTGACTCATTTTCTAGATCGCTACGCTGTTTTGTGCCGTGGTTTTGTGCTTTTATATCGATGATATTTGTTTTTTTTTATAATAAGGTACGAAGTAGATAGTGTCTTATGTGGTAGTACATTTTGATTTAATGAATTTACACAATTTATTGGCATTAGGGTGCCGGTAGTAGAATGTTGACTTTCAACTCTTGCCCGTATATGCAGAAAGAATCTGATAAGGATAGTTATATTGTTGACGTGTCTATGTTTTTTTATTGCAAACTATGGAAATAAATTAATGAATTTCTGAATTTCTACTTGCCAACACCCTTGCCATGCGTGACGAGTATAGAAACAGCTCTCTCATGATCTTGGAGATTCATGGCGAGCTAAGATGATGATGATGACACAATTTACCACGTGAAATAAAAGGCGAGTTAAAAAAAGGTAATTAAGCCTGTGTTTTTTACTTTGGCAACCATATTATTTGGCAACCAGCAAAGCTAACAAAGGTTCATTTATAATAATAAAATACATTTATCCGGATATTTATCGCGTAAATTCCCTTTATTATTTCCCGACGTTTCGCTTGGATTGCACCAGGCATGGCCCTGGAAAGGCTGACGTGTTGGTGGTACCGCAGCAAAGCGAAGGCATTTGTTGAACTACCCTCACTTAATCTTCTTAAAAAATATAAGGGCCATTTCACAATAAAGTTTACGCGATGAACACCCGGATAAATGTGTTTTAACAATGTGTTGTGATCGCAAAATTTTAAAAAAGACACAATCTAACAAAGGTTGCCGCTGCTTGGTTATTCTTCCAGACCCCTTGTCTATGATCTGACCAGACAATGACGAAAAATGTTAAATTTAAAATACGTTGGTCTTTATACAATACATTCAGTAAGTACACAATCAAACAAAGTCAGTATCGAACCACGGTACCCACCAGTCTGCAGTTACCCAGTCCCCCTTGCAAGACAAGTTAGATGTTTCGCATTTGTCAAGATTTACACAAGGAACTCTAAAAATAGAACGCAATGAACACCCACGGTTCCAAGAATTGAAATCAAAGGGAATCTAACAGCAATTTAGTTTTTAAACAATGTTTGACTTAGAGTAGGTTCTTTGTTAGTTTTTTTTTTAAGACGATTGTGACTTGTTTCGTTTAATTGGGAAGCAACTACAAAAAAAATGTCTGGAAATTGTTAATGCGGTAGGCTTATATTTTTTAACGGAATCCTTATTATGCATAGTAAATATCTATGTACCTTCACTACAAATAGCATACAGCAAACAAAATAAACACAGTTTTAAAAAATAACCGCTCTATGCACTCGGCCTCGCGAAACTAAATGCCGAAGATGCACTGTCATTTTTGCGAAAATTTCACGCGTGACCGCGGTCATCAAAAATATGATTTATTGTTTGGATTAACTATGAACACAGACTGTTGTCCGTGATAAAAAGTTATCAAACTTATTTCTGTGATTAAAATTTAAATCTTTAAGCTGTTGCCGATTCTATTTTGTTTGTATTACCTGTTAAAAGTACTCGACGCACGAAATGCGACTCGAGCGAGACTAAGGTATTTTTTTCGTCGTTTAACAAATCGCACCAAATGCGTCCATAGAGTTGTTTATAACAAAATCACGACGCTTGAGTTGCGCCTAATCCGTCTGAACTATATATTTTTTAAACGTACTTGATTATAAGAATGTAATTAAAAATAATTCGATGATACCTCTTACTTAATTATAAATATACCGCTTGGAAAATGAAATATCGGGAAAAAACGTTGAAAGGGCTGAAAGAGGAGTCCTTTCAGCCGCTTTTGCAATCATCATCATCATCATCACAGCTGTAAAACGTTCACTACTGAACACAGGCCTCACCCACGGATCTCCATGAGGGGTAGTTGCCATACTCACCACGCTTGGCTGGCAGGTTGGCGAGCGCAGTACGGGATGTTGATACACGGAAAGACGCTGCTGCCCATCTTCCGGAGGTATCCCTTAGCAGGCTCTTACTGCATCCACGGGCATGAGAGAAGGGGTAACATTCTACTGCCGGCACCCCACGGCGAGGCGCTTTTGCAATGTTAATAATAATTTGCACTTTTATAGAGAATATTATTTAATAAAATTATATAGGATTCCAAATTTCAGGTCATTATCATCAAGTAGGTATGGATATCTGTAGGATGGATAGGCAAAAGTCACACCATTAGAGTTACTTTTCACCATTTTGGTCCGAAACCGTAAAAATTAACACGATGTTTAATTTTATTTATTTTAAGTTGTTCTATAAAGTTTACTTTTAGTAAAGTTGTAATCTTTAAAAACACAATATTCCCCCGTAAGTCAGCGTTTCAAAATACATGACGCTCAGAAAACGTTCTCAGAATCAAAGAAAATCAAAAGAACTAATTTCAGACGCCCGTTTCTAATGAGCGAGAGTAATTTACTGCACCAATTTAGTTTCAAGTTTTAAAATAATTTTATTACCTTCTGTTAATTGCGCTCTTTTAGGGTAAATGTTTATTCTGTAATGTAAAAAATAATTTTGACGTTTTTAATGCTGTGAAATACTAGTTATTAAATTAAACCTTTGCTTTTTGAAGTTTACTTTAATATACTATATATAATAATTATAATATAACGTAGGGTGATTGTAAAATAAAAATATTGGAGTCAAACTTCAAAAAGCATTGGGCTCATTTAATAACATTTTACATATTACAAATTATTATTTTGTTTTATCATAATTGTTAGAATAGTGTAAAATCTAGACTATGTTTATTGAATAATAACAATACATTTTGCACATATTTCATCCGTATTTAATGAACGTATATATTTGGCTTCGGGACCACAGTATAGAAATTAACTTACCTAAAACTTAAATATTGCAATTTTCGTACTTACAAAAGAACACGTACACTTAGTTTATTTTCATACCATCTGAACATGGACGAAACAAATTATTTTAACCTCCTCGGTTTTTCTAGACACTAATTTAAATTGAAAGATTCACAAAAAAATTAAAACTATCACAATTTGTTTACGCATTCGGCATTTTGAAAGCAAACACAAATTATGAGACTGCACTTTCAGCATAATATGCATATGCATTAGATGGTTCGCTTATACGCTATAATTTTATGGGGTGATAGTGTTGATTTTGAACAATTATTTGTTATGCAGAAAAAAAAATATAGAAATACTTTTTAATATAATATGTAAAACAACAAGATAGGTTGTAGGCCACTTTTTATAAAAAATAAAATATAGACACTTCCCTCTATATACATACTATGCAACATTCATAAAAAAATATGAACATCTCTTTGATTCAAATTCTGACATATAAAGCAATTATAATAGGCGACATAAAAATAAACTTATTCTTTCTGTGACTAAACTCAAGCTATTAAGTAACAGTTCAAACTACAAATTGTAAAATTTTATATTAAAATACCTAAAAGCATAAAAAATTAAGAAAAGACATCAGTATTCTGTAATCTTGTAAAAATATTATTATAAGACAAATGCTATTCTGCCGATCTCTCGGCTTGGTTACGCGAAAATAATTTTTCGACCCTCAATTGGTTTGCGTTTTGGCGGGAAAAACGGCGGGCGCTCCGCGTCGGCGCTAAGTGGATACTGGCTCGGTTTTTACAATGGAGCGTATCGTGGTATTTACGCTCTGTGGAAAGGGATTGAATGAAGCTTGTCAGTACAATCATTCATAATTTAGTCTGTGTTCGGGATATATAGCGTAAAAATTATTTTCTATTAATTATTGATTTAATTTTATATAAAAAATACTTTTGTTTGTAATTCAAAATGTATTATCATATATCTACATGTTTTGCGGTATATACATAGTATGTGGTATAACCTCACTATATATAACATAACATTTAGGTGTCTTAGAACAAAATATTTTTTGATCGTAATTATAAAGTGCATTTTTTATGCATTTTTTTTGCGTAACCTTTTTTTTAATTTAATCGAATAAAATTATTTTTTCTTGGGCTACGTAAATTTTATTTGTTATTGTCATTGTCAACTTCATTGAGAAGGCTACAAAACAAAGAAGAAGTTGATAAACACCATAGTTTAAAAATGACAATTGTTTTCGTGGAACGATGACTCACCGATGACTCACTGGTCAGTTTACTTACCAAAACCAAACGACGGCTAAAAAATCTTGGTAAGTAAACTGACCAAAACCAAACGAGCGGATAAGCAAGAAAGAAACTATATTTTTGTAGATAATTTTATTTAACCCTTATAGGGTTGGGAACATTGTATGCAATATTTACAGGATATTTACCATGACTTGAGTCTTTTTGAGTTTCAGGATATTTCGACGCAGTTTCACACGTCATGAGCTTATTATTAAACAGTTACCGAAGAGCATGAAGAAAGGTAATAAAATCAAAGTGATTATTGTAAATTAAAAGTTATTTATTGTAATTTTATGATTAAGTGATTATTGTAAATTTAAAGTTATATTAAAACTATTTGGTAAAGGGAAACAATCGAGCATATCTCGGAGTTTCTCTTGGGGATCGAATCTGGAACTAAGTTATTCGTCAGAGAACCAAGGCTACCGACATACAAGGGCGGTTTTATAAGTCAGTGACTTTTAAAATACAATACTGGTGTCGATTCTGTTTTACACTTCCTAAACCTCATTAAAACAAGGGATAAGACGTTTCTAAATTTAGAACTATCAGCGTAAATTTCGGTACAATTATTCCGTTTTAATTTTAGAACGGCACTAACCGAATAGATTTATGTCATTTCAGTCCGTTTTACGTCAATTTGCTTCAGCTGCTTTTGCTTTTGCTGCAGCTTGCCCAACATTTTACAGTAGGTGTACTAAAAGAAGGCAGTTGAGGGCAGCAGGGATGCGTTTAAAGTAACTGCGCTGGAAATTCAACACTGACCTATCTCCCTTCAAACCGCCCTCTAGACGAATTACCAAGCTGAAGTGGCTAGGGATTGTAACATATTGTAGAACCGATGGCCGTTGGGGCAGACGGGTTTTGAGTGAAGACGGGCGTTTCAGCAAACAGGGTGAGGTGTATAGCTAGGTAGGGCTGTAATATTCGTAAAGCAGCGGGCCGGATTATTTTATTGTATGGAATGAAAAAATCTCAGCGGAAGTTAGTCACATTTAATAAATTGTATTCGGTTTTGCTGTTGTCAAAGCAAAATTCCTGCTTCAAACATCCTACTTTTTCTTAGCACAACAAATTATTCCTTTTTGTATGATTTTAAAAATAAATATAATGGTACTGTGGCCAGGAATATAACTAACTTTTGGATACTTAATAAAACAAAACTAATTTAAACGTTGTATTTTATTCGTCGTTACCATCATCATCATCATCGATGATCATCATAATTATCATACTACGTTATTTAGTTACGTTACCACATTACTAACTGAATGACTCTAAACCAACACTTCTAAAAAGTAATTACACAATCTTACATGTTGAATTACTTCTCGTTGTCGAATGTCAACTTCGTTCTCGAAGTTCACATTTTATTTTTGTCATACGACAGGTTGTTGGGAACAAATGTGTTTAATGATTTTTTATTTATTTTTGTTTTGGGTCCAAGTAAATGTCATAATGCAATTAGTTTATTTATTATTGAATAAATTTAATACAACTTTTTATTGAAAACATTTTTAACCTAGTGCTTCATTTTTTTCTTATTACTTTTATTCACTTAATTTAATTTAATTGAATATAATAATAATATTGCTTTCTTATAAAGTTATTGGTCATAATATTATTTTTACGTTTATTCATAATATTATTGATGTATTTGCTCAAATGATTACAAACAAGTACTATTGTTATTTATTTTTATTTATGTAATTTGAGTTTCCAATAATTAACTTGATCTATAAAACGTTCTTTAAACGATCAGCACTATATCTAGGCATTGCAGTGCAAATCTCTATCTGATTGTACATTTATAACTGATTGTTAACTATTTTTGTAGGATAGCTTGTGTAGATAGTACATTTATTTTCTTCTCTATTATCTAAAGTGTTAAATCACAATCACGATGTTCAAATCTTGTCTTTCTTTATTTATATTATTATTATTGGAACCGTCTGATAGCAGCTTTAGTCAACAACTGGTTTGTTCTACAATCCCTTTATAATACCGGAATTAACCGGAGTGTTTCAGATTATAATTTTCAACAACTGATACAAGATTAAGCTATCGGAATATTTTTTTTTTCATATTATCATATTATATTTTACCAATTTTATAAATTTTAAGGCGCTACTCACGCTTAACCAATATTTGTGTTGTGCAAAAATGTTTTTTTTAAAGATCTGATGTGTCAACAGATTTAACATACTCGCCTTTTTAATAGATAGAAAATACCACAGGTGTGTAACTGGTATTAAACCCGTAATGAAGGGGTACATACCTCTTAAATAAATAAATAAAATAAAATGTTTTTATTTTCAGACAACAAGATCCATAAGTGTTAGTATCACCTTAAAACTATGTTAGTAGGCAGAATAAGTCCTATACCATCATTAATTTTATGCAATGTCTTAACATTGGGCTGTCCCATTTATTGACCAATGTGTGCAGGATGCTGTTGGAGCTCGCGCGCCACCTGCGCAGTAGTGAGGCAGTTCTTTTCCGCATGCAGGCGTGAAACCCATCGGTCCGCGCCTCAGCGAACATGCCTGAGGCGCTGCAGAACCGCGGGAGCCTCAGCAACATCCTAAACGCATTGTTGTATTGGACACGAAGGGCGCTCACCGCTTTTTGAGTATATGTGATCCAAAGGCTACTTGTATAGAAGGTTTGGCAGTATGATTTGAACAGCGTAATTTTGACCTCTTCTGAACAACGGTGGAACCTTCGAACCAGCATAATTATTAGCTCTCACGGCCAGCGCCCTTCGTTCCCTTTCTATATCTAGCTCGTCACTAAGATTGTCACTCACAATATGACCTAGGTACTTAAAATAAGAAACCTGTTTTAATGCAGTTCCATTTAAATTAAACACTGGTAGATATTTAATGTTTCCACTTCTTGGCGCAAATACCATGAATTCACTTTTTTTAACATTATATTGCAGACCATGACTCTCAGCATATGTCTCACATGTCTGCAATAGTTTTCTAAGTGCGCTGACAGATGGTGCCAGCAGCACCATATCGTCGGCGTAACTAATGTTATTCACACAAGTTCCATCGATATAGCACCCGATTGGTTGGCTGCTGAGACCATCTATCAGGTCGTTCACATAAAAGTTGAACAGGTGGGGAGAGGATACCCCTCCCTGCCTTACACCACATTCCAGCCCATAGGCTTCTGAAAAGGTCCCGGACCATTTAACTTGATTGGATTGATTGTTGTACCAATATTCAAAAATAGAACAAACTTCCCTAGGGAGGCCTGTGGCACGAAGCTTTCTCCACAGTATGTTATAGCATACTGTGTCAAAAGCTCGAGACAGGTCTAGAAAACAGGCAAATACCGGCGTCTTTCTATCCACATAGTACCTGACCGTTTGTTTAAGGCTTAGAATAGCAGTCTCAGTGGATAGTTCAGGTCTAAACCCAAACTGCCCATCATGCATCTGTAGGTGCAGGTCTAGGTGTTTAGTCAGAAGCCGGTCCAGAAGCTTAGCCAAGATAGTCGCTAGGGATATTGGTCTATAGTTATTTCTGTCTGATATATCTCCAGTCCTATTTTTGACTATGGGCACAACAATAGTTTTCATACAGTCTGGTGGTAAATATACATGACTAATGCACAAAGAGTAGAACATAGCCAGTACCCTAGGTAAGTGCACTCCAGCATGCCGCAGGTGCTCAATGCTCAGACCATCATGTCCCGGTGACTTGCCCGCGCTAATTTCCCGTATAACCTTTCTCACTTCACTAGCTGTTACTTGAGTCAGGGTAGCACCGGTACCCTGACTGGTCTCAGCACTGGTCAGCTGCTGCATAGCTGTCTGTCCCATGGCTGACTTTACAGTGAAGTGGTTCCTAAATGAGTCAGCTATCTGTTTCAGGTCAGATTGACCTGCAATACTTGCAGGGAGACTAGATTTTGGGTCAAGCTTCTTAATGGATTTCCAAAAATTTGTAAAATGTTTTGCTTTTCTGTGACTAGCTATTAAATCCATTTTTATTTGCTCCTGGTTTTGTTGGCACCATTTTAATTTAGCTTTAAATATTCTACGGCTATTAGACATGTCCTCATAAATTATACCATTATTAGGCTTTCCGGACCAACACCACAAATGAAATTTTTCCCTTGCCTCTTTATGTGCTGCATACACATGCTTGTTCCACCCAATTAAATGATGTTTTTTAGATTGATTAGATTTAGATTTATTACATGTCCTGATGGCAGCATTTTGCAAAATATGTACAATGTCATGATATAAGTTGTCAATTAAGGATCTATGTGATATGTCAATACAATTCTTATCTGCACATAATGTCAACTTACTAGGTAAATTAATTAATTTTAAATTGTCATGGCAAAAATTTGAATAATTATTAATTTGATTTAAGTCCCGTTCCCCCCAGATAATTTGATTATTTATATGATAATTATTAATTGGAGATATTTTTTTACGAACTAACTTCATGTCACAGCTTACTAATAATGGGAAATGATCCGACCACATAACATCGTAGCATACCTTAGTGTCCACTATAGTGTCCCAGGCCGATTGCGTCACGACGCAGTGGTCCAGCCACCGGCGAGAGCCGTGTGCCTCACTCACAAAAGTGTACTCACTTGCACTCATACCTAATTTACGCATATCCGCACAACACCACTTCTGTTCCTCGCAGAAACTTATTAGTTCATTACTAAACAACTCGTACGGATGTGCATTAAAGTCTCCCAGTACAAAAACAGTTTCTACGGCACTATTTTCGATAATCGCACTTATTTCACTTAAGCACTCTGTAAATTCCGGGAGGTTATCTATCGCCTGCGTAGGCATGTAAACACTGACCACTATGAAAAACCGGTTTCTTATTTCGAACCGCACAGCTGTGATACGATCACTTACGCAGTCAATTTGTAACACGGAATTGAATGTTTGTTTACGCCACAACAGAGCTATTCCACCGTACGGCCGTCCGCGAAGGATGCCGGTTGTTGTGTCTACCGATGACTTGCCAGTATACTCGAAATCTGGATGAATAGTTCCTAGGAAAGGTATGTCCTGCGGAAGTAGCCAAGTCTCTTGTAAGGCAAGGATATCCGCGAGGCCACACAGCTGATTTACACACATTGCAGACCTCTTTACAGACTTACAGTTAAAAGTAATTAAATTGCATACATCCATTATTGGTTTGTTTGATATCTCGAGCTGTCTTCGTCGCGCCTATACAGGCTGACGAACCGTCTAAATTCTATGCCGTCAGGCCATAGCTTTGCTTCTAGAAATAATGCAAGCTTGCTTCTAGGTACTAATACTTTATATGCGTCATAGTCACGGGGATATTTAGGTTTTATCTTTTCTAAGCACACTATGGTATTTGTTTTGTGTAGAATGTAGTCAGATATATCTTTAGCTGTCGTGCCCCTATCAACATTGTTTATAAACAAAGGAACTTTTATATCCGCTGCTCTAAATTTGCTTTCCGGATCTAAGGTGGCTTGTCCCTTTAAAGTCTCAAGCTTATTTCTGTATCTCTTTCTTTGCACAGTTTTCCATTCTTCACTATCCTCTTTCACTTTCCATTCTCCTTCCTGGCTGGCCAGTTGAGCAAACGATTTATGCTTTGGTGTCGGGCCTTTGGACACCTTTGAGGCTGAGGGGGGCCTCGAACTTGGGCTTGATGGAGGTCCAGGTCTATTTGGTTTTTGAAAAACCTTCGGCGAAGACAACACTTGCGTAGCTTGCAATATAGGCCTGTAAGCCACTTCGATGTCCGGTGTCAGCAAAGGTTCGTCTTGATTACTAAGCATGGTTTGTGGTTCATTTTCTTTTGAGACAGTTATTTGAGGCTCGGGGATATGGAGTAACCCTACCGGGCCACTGTGATATGTATCTATATGGTCCATTATTTTTGAACCTCTACGCAAAGTGTTTACGTTATTCAATTCAAAGTTGTTTACTATAGATGCCGTCTTAATATTCTCCAGGTCAGTTTTCATAATATCTACTTCTTCATTTTTAGCATAGTTTTGTTTTATGTACTGAACATCCTTTTGTAGTACCAGTAAATCTTTTAACAGTTTTGAAACATCGATGTGATCAAAATGTACTGCGGGTAGTTTATTGATGTTCCGTACAACAAAAATAGGGAATTCGCTTGGTTCCAGCTCACGAAACATTCCTATGATGTCTTCTAAATCCCTTTGAGTCCTTCCATCCCTTTTACGTTGAGTCTTCTTCTTTGCCGACTTTACACTTTCAAACAAAAGGTTTTTGGCTTCTGTGATGTCGTCCGCAGTAAAGGCACTCAAACAAAGTTGTGACAAACTTATTTGATCCATGACTTCTAGTTTACACTGTATGAAAGCTAAAACTTCGCTAATTACGATACCACAACTCTCACACTTTGAACTAGACATTTTTTAATCTCTTTCTATTACTAGCGCAGTGACCGACAAGAACGCGTGCGTCACCAAGGTCGCGCATGCGATGACTGACTCTTAGTCTACACGACAGTTTTTTGTGCGTTACAAACAGAGATACAAAAGAATTTTACTAAAACAACTAAGTAAATACAATATCTCTATGTTTTCATGGACTCGTATCCTTAACAATCCACGATGGACAAATTTTGTCCTTCGTAATTTACCCCTTATTGTTACCGTCTGAAAGCAGCTTTAGTCAACTCATTAGTTGTACAGTCCCTTATAAATACCGGAATTAACCGGATTGTTTCGGATTATAATTTTCAACAACCGATACAGGACAAAGCCATCGGAATAATTAGGAAAGTAGAATTTGAATTTACATTTAACGTTCTGTGGGAACATACGGTTTGCAAAGAGTTTTGGCATGCTGCTGCCAAATTGGTTTCATTTATTGAGGACCGTTGGGTGCCGGCTGTAGAATGTTACTCTTCCTCTCATTCCCGTGGATTCAGTAAGAGTCTATACTACGGAAGATGGGCAGCAGCATCTTTCTGTGTATCAACATCCCGTACTACGCTCTCCAACCCGCCTGCCAAGTGTGTTGAGTATGGCAACTACCCATACGTGGGTGGACACTCATGGTACGCCTGGTCCAACACTTTAAATTTATGTTTCGCTCAGCGAGCTATGGAGCGTGCTTTGCTCTCTGAAGGATAAAATCCGCAACGAGGTTATCCGACAGCGGACCAAGGTCGGTGAAATAGCACATAGGATTAGCAAGCTAAAGTCGCAGGGGGCTGGCCATATCTGTCGAAGAACCGATAACCGTTGGGGTAAACGAGTTCTTGAGTGGAGACTGCGGCTTGGTAAGCGTAGTGTAGGACGCTCATGGAGTAATGATTTGCGAACGGTCGCTGGTAGATGCTGGATGCGGCATGCTGAAGACAGGGCGAAATAGCGCAGGTTTGAGGAGGCCTATGTCCAGCAGTGGACTAATATAGGGCGGTAATGATGATGGATGATTCAGGACCTTTTTGGTGTAGTGGGAATGAAACTAGTGGGCTTATAGATAGACTTAGATGCTATAGCAGCTTATATCTGAAACATTTTAAGAGGAACAATTCCGTCATTTATGATGGATACGTATAATAGTTTGCGCAGTGCACGCAACGGATTTTTTTTAGAGGAACAAATTTTACTGCTTTTTAGGGTTCCGTATCCAAAGGGTAAAAACGGGACCCTATTACTAAGACTCCGCTGTCCGTCTGTCTGTCTGTCCGACAGACGGCTGTTTGTCTGTCTGTCTGTCAGTCAGTATGTCTGTCTGTCATCAGGCTCTATCTCATGAACCGTTAAATTTTTCACAGTTGATGTATTCAGTGCTTGATAAAATTGCATTCAGTTATTGAAATATTCACAGAATATTTAGATGTATATAGTATAGTTAGTTGTTTTGCCAAATAATTTTCAATGATGCTTCGCCCCTATAAATCGTTGCGTGATATTTTATAGCCTTATAGATATCTCGATGAATGTCCCAGCACAAAATGATTACTCAAACCAGTACTTCTGAGATTGCGTTCAGTGGTAGCGCGTGTAGCGTATCAAACAAATAACTCTTCAGCTTTATACATTAGCAGAGATAGTCATTATCATCGTCATTTCAGCCGTAACACGTCCAATATTGAACACATGCCTTTCTTATGGATCTCCATGAGGGGTAGTTGCCATACTCACCACGCTTGACAGGCGGGTTGGTAAGCGCAGTACGGGATCTTGTTACACGGAGAGACGTTGCTGCCCGAAGGTATCCCTAAGCAGGTTCTTACTGCATCCACGGGTATGAGAGGAAGGGTAACTACTGGGTAGGTCTACTGCCGGCACCCCACGGCAGAAGAGATAGTATAGTTCATTATTTACGATGGAGGGAAGTAGCTCAAGATTGGGATATATGGAAGAAATGGGTTATGCCTTTGCCCAGTACTGGGAACCAAGCGGCTTATAATAATAATTATTATTATCTATTATTTAAAATGCACAGGAAATGGACCTGGATGAGTCCCAATGGTTCTACGAGAAATGAGATTGATTTCATCCTGACCAACAAGAAACGAATATTCAATGATGTCTCTGTGATTCACAGGGTGAAAACCGGCAGTGATCACCGAATTGTAAGGGGCACATTGAATATGAACGTTAAACTTGAAAGGTCCCGTTTGATGAAATCTACGCTCCGACCCACTCGCGCACATATCCAAAACCTCGAGAGCTTTCAACTCGAACTCGCAAATCGCTTTGACTGTCTACGAGTAGATGCATCGGTGGACGAGATCAATAACAGGTTCGTAGAAACCGTCCATACGGTGGGGTCCCAGTTTTTTAAGACCCCCCGTACTAATAGACCTCAGAAACTTTCTGATGACACCCTAAACCTCATGGCTGAACGACGTTCTTTGCGACTGCAGTCTCCCGATGATGCTCAGTCACAGAGGCAGCTCAATAGACAAATTTGGAAATCCTTGCGGCACGATATTCGTACCTTTAATACAGCCAGTATTAAAGATACAATAGAGCGGAATAAAGGCTCCAAAGTGTTCGCGAGAGATAGTTCTATTGGGCAGAGCCAGATGACGAAGCTGAAGAGGGAAGATGGCAGCATAACGTCAAGTAAAGCAGAAGTGTTAAGGGAAGTCGAAAGGTTCTATGGACGGCTCTACGATTCGGTCACTAAACCTGTTTGCAGTGCGGCCAACGACCCAAGAGCTAAACTGACCCGACATTATACCGAGGATATCCCGGACATCAGCCTGTACGAGATCAGGATGGCCTTGAAACAGCTTAAGAACGACAAGGCGCCGGGTGAGGACGGAATCACTTCAGAGCTTCTGAAAGCGGGTGGATCACCGGTACTTAAAGTCCTTCAGAAGCTATTTAATTCCGCCTTGCTTGAAGGTACGACGCCAAAAGCATGGAACAAGGGCGTGGTGGTTCTGTTCTTCAAGAAAGGTGACAAAACCTTACTTAAGAATTACAGACCCATCTCGCTGTTGAGCCATGTTTATAAGCTGTTTTCAAGGGTCATCGCGAACCGTCTCGAACGCAGGTTTGATGACTTCCAGCCTCCCGAACAAGCCGGGTTCCGAAAAGGCTACAGTACCATAGACCACATACATACGCTGCGGCAAGTCATACAGAAGACCGAAGAGTATAACTTGCCGCTATGTCTTGCGTTTGTGGACTATGAGAAAGCCTTCGATTCGATCGAAACATGGGCGGTGCTTGAGTCTCTCCAACGATGCCGAATTGACTATCGGTACATCGAAGTGTTGAAGTGTTTGTATACAAACGCCACTATGTCAGTCCGAGTACAAGAACAGAGCTCGAAGGCGATTCCCTTAAAAAGAGGCGTAAGACAGGGAGACGTAATCTCTCCGAAACTGTTTACGACTGCTTTGGAAGATGCCTTCAAGCTCCTGGAATGGAAAGGGCTGGGCATCAATATTAACGGCGAATACATCACTCACCTTCGATTTGCCGACGATATTGTGGTCATGGCAAAGTCGATGGAAGAGCTCAGCACGATGCTCGAAGGCCTCAATCGAGTCTCCCAGCGGGTAGGCCTTAAAATGAACATGGACAAGACGAAAATCATGTCAAATGTCCATGTCGTGCCTGCCCCAGTTATGGTTGAGAACTCGGCTCTTGAAGTTGTCGACGCGTACGTATACCTAGGACAAACAGTCCAATTAGGTAGGTCCAACTTCGAGAAAGAGGTCAATCGTCGAATCCAACTCGGATGGGCAGCGTTTGGGAAACTTCGCAACGTCTTTTCGTCCAACATACCTCAGTGCCTTAAGACGAAAGTCTACAACCAGTGTGTGTTACCAGTGATGACATATGGAACCGAGACGTGGTCCTTCACTATTGGCCTTATGAACAAGCTCAGAGTCGCTCAACGAGCTATGGAGAGGGCTATGCTCGGGGTTTCACTACGGGATCGAATCAGAAATGAGGAGATACGTAGGAGAACTCGGGTCACCGACATAGCCAAACGGATTAGCACGTTGAAGTGGCAATGGGCAGGCCATATAGCGCGCAGAACTGACGGCCGATGGGGCAGCAAAGTTCTCGAATGGAGGCCACGGATCGGCAAGCGCAGCGTAGGACGTCCACCTACAAGATGAGCAGACGACTTGGTGAGAACTGCTGGTCGGCGGTGGATGCAGACGGCTTCCAACCGCAGTACTTGGAGATCAATGAGGGAGGCCTTTGTCCAGCAGTGGACGTCCTACGGCTGAAATGATGATGATGATGATGATTATTTAAAAATCTGAACTTGTTTAGTAACGGAGTCACGAAGAAAGAATGTTACAAAATAATGTCAAAATCCTAAATAGTTTGTCGCCCATTACAAGGTAGAACATTTTATTAGCGGAAGTAATACCCTCGAGCTTTTAAACACTGATTTAGATTTGATTTAGGATGAGTACACACAAAAGGACTTGAGACATTTCATTCTTGCCGCACGACTCTCACTCTAACCTACCTTGAAATAAAGTTTAAAGTGATTCGAAAGAAAACGGGATGGAAGGTTTAAAAATAGATGGGACAATGAAAGGGGGGGTACGTTTATAATTAACTGCAATCAACGCTGACGTATTGTATTTCGAGTATTCGGTATAGTCTTGTGGAAAAGTGATTTAAAGTTTAAATTTGGGTCACATTTACATAGTAACTATACTGCTCTAGATATCCTTAGAAATGGACAATGAAATCAAAATACAAATACAAAATCGTTTATTTGCCAAAGAACAAGTTACACAATACACGTTGACGGTGGTCCTACTTACATGTTTCGAGTTACTGAGCAAAGCACTAAAACAGGAATAAAAAGCAGTAAGACTAAATTAATATTATGGAACTAATCTTACATAACAATCTAAACAAATTAAATACATATGTACATTGAAAGCACTCCTGTTATCAATTTAATCATATAATTGGGAGGGTAGGAAAGTTAGGTGTGAAAACAGATAAAAAAAAGTTTAATTGGGTTACCTCCTCATCGTAGTATACTATATATACAATACTAGCTTTTGCCCGCGACTTCGTCCGCGTGGAAGTCATAAAACGTAAAATCCCCTTTTTCACGCAGAGCCACTTTGAATCGAAAATATAAATCCCATTTATCCCGTGAGAATTACGTAAAATCCCTTCTTAGTGCACCTTTAGGATACTCAAGGTATTGTGTGCCAAATTTCAAAAAATTAAATTGTTTAATTGCATTTTTATAAAAAAAAATACGGTAAGTCCAAATTTTACGTTTGACAAAAAGAATGAATATGAAATCGAATCGTATAATTTCGCAATAATTAATATACGCATTCAATGAAATATATTATTATATATTGTGCCGTGGGGTGCCGGCTGTAGAATGTTGCCCCTCCTTTCTTGCCCGTGGATGCAGTAAGAATCTGCTAAGGGATGCCTTCGGAAGATGGGCAGCAGCATCTTCCGCGACTTTAACACCCTATACTGCGCTCGCCAACCCGCCTGCCAAGCGTGGCGAGTATGGCAACAACCCCTTATGATTGCGAAACCAAGGACCAGGCCCCGAGTTCCCGGCAGCCCCGCTAGTCGTGGCTACGGTAGCGGCCACGGTAACGGCGGGGCTAGGGGTGCTAAGAATCCCCGGGAGACGGACGGCTACCAACCCCAACGACGACCACTGGCCCTGGTAACACACAACATCCGCACTTTGAGGACAGACGAAAAGATTGTTGAGCTGGAAGAAGAAATGAGTAGGTTACACTGGGACATTTTAGGATTATCAGAAGTCCGTAGAGAGGGCGAGGACACGATATCCCTTAAGTCCGGTAATCTACTCTACTACCGGGAGGGCGACCAACAGTCCCAAGGTGGTGTCGGGTTTCTCGTTCACAAGTCACTCATTAACAACATTGTCACCATCGACAGTGTGTCGAGCAGGGTCGCATACCTAACACTCAGAATATCTAAAAGATATTCGCTGAAGGTTGTTCAGGTATATGCGCCGACCTCGTCACACCCAGATGAAGAAGTAGAGTCTATGTATGAGGACATTAGTAGGGCCATACATACGAACAAAACTCACTTTACTGTTGTTATGGGGGACTTCAATGCAAAGTTAGGCAAGAGAAGCGATGATGAGTTGAGAGTGGGGCAATTTGGGTATGGGCAACGGAACCCCAGGGGACAGAGGCTGGCCGATTTTCTGGAGAAAGAAGGACTCTTTATGATGAATTCTTTCTTCCAGAAGCCGCCTCACAGGAAATGGACCTGGATGAGTCCCGATGGTTCCACGAGAAATGAGATTGATTTCATCTTGACCAACAAGAAACGGGTATTCAATGATGTCACTGTGATTCACAGGGTGAAAACCGGAAGTGATCACCGAATCGTTAGAGGCACATTGAATATGAACGTTAGACTTGAAAGGTCCCGTCTGATGAAATCTACGCTCCGACCCACTCGTGCACATATCCAAAACCTCGAGAGCTTTCAACTCGAACTTTCAAATCGCTTTGATTGTCTGGGTCTCGAAGAACATGCATCAGTGGACGAGATCAATAACAGGTTCGTAGAAACTGTCCATACGGTGGGGTCTCAGTTCTTTAAGACGCCCCGTACAAATAGACCTCAGAAACTCTCGGATGACACTCTTAACCTCATGGCTGAACGACGCTCATTACGACTGCAGTCTCCCGATGATGCTAAGTCACATAGGCAGCTCAATAGACAAGTTTGGAAATCCTTGCGGCACGATATTCGTACCTTTAATACAGCTCGTATTAAAGATACGATAGAGCGGAACAAAGGCTCCAAAGTGTTCGCGAGAGATATGTCTATTGGGCAAAGCCAGATGACGAAGCTGAAGAGGGAAGATGGCAGTATAGCGTCAAGTAAAGCAGAAGTCTAAGGGAAGTCGAAAGGTTCTATGGACAGCTCTACGATTCGGTCACTAAACCTGTTTGCAGTGTGGCAGAAGACCCTAGAGCCAAGCTGACCCGACATTATACCGAAGATATCCCGGACATCAGCCTGTACGAGATCAGGATGGCCCTGAAACAGCTTAAGAACGACAAGGCGCCGGGGGAGGACGGAATCACTTCAGAGCTTCTGAAAGCGGGTGGATCACCGATACTTAAAGTCCTTCAGAAGCTCTTCAACTCCGTCTTGTTCGAAGGTATTACGCCAAAAACATGGAACAAAAGCGTCGTGGTACTGTTCTTTAAGAAAGGTGACAACACCTTGCTTAAGAACTACAGACCGATCTCGCTTTTGAGCCATGTTTATAAGCTGTTTTCAAGGGTCATTACAAATCGTCTCGATCGCAGGTTTGATGACTTCCAGCGTCCCGAACAAGCCGGGTTTCGAAAAGGCTACAGTACCATAGACCACATTCATACGCTGCGGCAAGTGATACAGAAGACCGAAGAGTATAACTTGCCGCTATGTCTCGCGTTTGTGGACTATGAGAAAGCCTTCGATTCGATCGAAACATGGGCGGTGCTCGAGTCTCTCCAACGATGCCGAATTGACTATCGGTATATCGAAGTGTTGAAGTCTTTGTATAGAAACGCCACTATGTCTGTCCGAGTACAGGAACAGAGTTCGAAGGATATTCCCTTAAAAAGAGGCGTAAGACAGGGAGACGTTATTTCTCCGAAACTGTTTACGACCGCTTTGGAAGATGCCTTCAAGCTCTTGGAATGGAAAGGACTAGGCATCAACATTAACGGCGAATACATGACTCACCTTCGGTTTGCTGACGATATTGTGGTCATGGCAAAGTCGATGGAGGAACTTGGCACGATGCTCGAAGGCCTCAACCGAGTCTCCCAACGGGTCGGCCTTAAAATGAACATGGACAAGACGAAGATTATGTCGAATGTCCATGTTGCGCCTTCCCCAGTTATGGTTGAGAACTCGGCTCTCGAAGTTGTCGACGCGTATGTATACCTAGGACAAACAGTCCAATTAGGTAGGTCCAACTTCGAGAAAGAGGTAAATCGACGAATCCAACTCGGATGGGCAGCGTTTGGGAAACTACGCAACGTCTTTTCGTCCAAAATTCCTCAGTGCCTTAAGACGAAAGTCTACAATCAGTGTGTGTTACCAGTGATGACATATGGAACCGAGACGTGGTCATTCACGATTGGCCTCATGAATAAGCTCAGAGTCGCTCAACGAGCTATGGAGAGGGCTATGCTCGGGGTTTCTTTACGCGATCGAATCAGAAATGAGGAGATACGTAGAAGAACTCGGGTCACCGACATAGCCAAACGGATTAGCACGTTGAAGTGGCAATGGGCAGGCCATGTAGCTCGCAGAACAGATGGCCGATGGGGCCGAAAAGTTCTCGAGTGGAGGCCACGGACCGGCAAGCGCAGCGTAGGACGTCCACCAACAAGATGGGATGATGACCTGGTGAAGACCGCAGGTCGACGGTGGATGCAGATCGCTTCCAACCGCATTAACTGGATATCCATGAGGGAGGCCTATGTCCAGCAGTGGACGTCCTACGGCTGAAATGATGAATGATGATGATTATATATTGTATAGAAAAAGGGGTTTCAGCCAATGAAAACAAGTAGTTTTAGAAGGAAAAAAAAATCGGTGATTCTTATTTTTTTTATAATTTTACTAGATCGTGTGATGTGAAAATGATCTTGAGGTCATAATTGGGTTTTTAATTCTTTTTTTACTCTGTATTAAAAAAACATTTTTTTGCGAAATAAGGTATTTTAGTATGTACCCGTACGGCAACTCTTCGCGGAGGTCATTGACCCTGTCAATTATCAGCTGCCTTTTAGGTTGTAAATAAGGTAAAAGCTGCTGTTGAAGGTAAAATTTTCGTGGTCTTTTCTGGAATGAAAATCACTGTATCCTGAAAAGTTGTAGAACTAAAGTTGTTTCTAGAGATGGTCAGTATGACACCCTTTCGGCTTAGTACCCATGTTTTAATACACCCAGTATTATCAAACGTTTTATGAAGTAACTCAGTAAAGAAAAATAATCATCATCATCATCATCATCTCAGCCGTAGGACGTCCACTGCTGGACACATGCCGTCTGCATGGATCCTCAAGCACCATATTTGCCATACTCTACACGCTTGGCAGACGGGTTGGCGAGCGCAATACGGAATGTTGATACACGGAAAGACGCTGCTACCCATCTTCCGAAGCTAACATTTCTCTGCCGGTACCCAACGGCAAAGAAAATAACAAGTGTCTGTAGTCCACCCAGGTGTACCATGTGATGGATCATAACAAGTTTCCGTAGTCCACCCAGGTGAACTTGTAAGGTGGACCACGGGTAAGAAACCAGAAAAATAATAGTTCTCGAAAAAAAATTACAAAAACGCAAGTAGAAACTGTTTCTAAATACCAGCATTGACTTTCAAAATGTCGAAGTAAAGGGCAGGATAAAAGATAAGACAAAAATCATTTATTTAGACATGTTACAAATGCACTTCAATTCTAATGAAACGATGACACTACCGAAGCTTTACAACTGTGTGGCAGTGTCAACGCTCAACTCCTAGACATACATGGATTCTAAATATGACAAAGAAAAAGATAACTTAAATGAGATGAAATATAGCACGTCCAACTGTGCGCGTCTGTACCGCTCATGCCGCGACAGATGTTAACACACGCTGTTTGTTTTCTTACTTTAAGAGATATGTTTGTTATTTTCCTTCCAAGGGAATGCCCTTCCTTTTATTTATGTCACGTAAAATTAACTGGCGCTTTTCGGTGCCGTTTCAAACGATAAAGGTATTTAAAAAGTAACGTATGGGCGTGGCTATTGACTTAATCTCTTTATATTATTGATTGCTTAAGGATTGCTCCGGTTAAGGGTTATTTTGCCGGCAGGAGAATGTTACCTCTCCTATCTTACTCTGCCGGCAGTAGAATGTTGCACCTCCACTCTTGATGGTGGATTCGGTAATAATCTACAAACGGTACGGTAGGTTGAAACACTGAAAGACGCTGCTGCCCATCTTCGGGAGGTATCTCTTATCTATCCATGCAAAAGAGAGGAAAGGGTAACATTCTTCTGCCGGCACCCCATGGCAATGACGGTAGCTTCTAAAAGCAGAATTAGAATTTATGGTGTAGTGAATTTTGTTTGACGCAACATTTTTACTCTAACATTTTATTTGTCCTCCTAATTGACATCTATTAAGGCAAGATTATTCAGAGAATTAACTTCTTAATTTGTTTATGTGTTTGTGTCGTTTTGTTAGAGCATTCCTTATCTCGTGACAAATTACGAATTATAGTCTGTATAAATCTACAGACGTCGAGCGTGCAGACAGATGCCGTGGCCGACGAAATAATATTATTCTATACCGTTCTGTACCGGCAGTAGAATGTTACCTCTTCCATACAGTAAGAGCCTGCTAAGAGATACCTCCGGAGGATGGCCACGAGTGTAGTATTCCGTAGTTACGTTAAGCTTGGTGTTCGGAGTTGGTGTGTGTTTTTTTACATTACTAAAAACATCATTCATCATCATTTCAGCCGTAAAACTTCCACTACAGAATACAGGCCTTCTTCGTGAATCTTTATGAGGGTTAGTTGCCATACTCACCATGATTGACAGGTGGGTTGGAGAGCGCAGTACGGGATGTTGATATACGGAAAGATGCTGCTGTCCATCTTCCGGAGGTATCCCTTAGCAGGCACGGGCATGAGAGGACAGGTAATATTCTTCTTCCGGCGCCCTACGGCCAAAACATGTTAGCAGGTTTTTAATTGAGTTTTCGTTTTCAAGTATTCCAGTATGTTTGGTAAACTGCATCATTTATTTGAGAGACAATCACCCTGAAACTATTTTTATTTTATTTTGTATAGGATTTTATTTCTTATCTTATTGCGTTTGACCACATCTTGCCTGATAGTAAGCAATGATATGGTCTAGGAAGGGACATGCTTGCCTGGAAAACCATATAATTAATGGAATCAGGCGTTACTTTGCGGAAATCCATGACAATAAAATACAGAAAGTCCGTACTTTCGTTCCAGCCGCCGACCAGTCAACACCTCAGTTTTTCACCTGAAAATGCCTCGCGGAGAGGCGAAACACGTGTCGTCGCGTGGGTTTGGGTATGCATGCTGCACTAACAACCTAGTTCTCCCTGCATGTGCATAATTAGCGGGCGGGAGAGTGGTGCATATACATCTCAGCATTAGCGGAATGAAAACTAGATATTTTCATTGTATTTTATTTAGAAGGTACCTGTTTACCCTTGATTTGAATATACCCAAATTGTACTTTTCGGGGAATACTGACTCGGGCAACGAATTCCAAATCTTTACAGCACGCATTAAAAATGGGGAATCAAAGCGTTTCGTGCGTACGTATGGTATTTCTTTCACGTATCTATGGCGTCTTGGCCGGTTTTCCCTGGATGTTAGGTAGAAAAAAGGGGCTGGCGATATTAAATTGTACAACTCAAAAGCACATTCTCCAAAATGTTTCCTGTAAAATACCGATAAGCTGGCCAACTTACGTGTATGTTCTAGGCTTTGTAACCGTGACTCGAGTAAAGTGTCTATGATTATGTAATTGTATGTGCACGCCTTTCTATCGACTCTAGAGCCTCAAGTTGATACTTAGCAGAGCCATCCCAAAGGTGGCAACAGTACTCAATACATGATCTAACCTGCGCTTTGTACAAGCATAGTAGTTGTTCTGGTACGAAGCACCGTCGCACCTAAGAGAGGATACCATATTTTGAAACTAAAAAAGTCAGCTGTTATAGATTTACTAGAAAGTTCAGGGTTAAAACTACATTCATGTTTTTTCAGATTTGTATAGCTAGCAGATTTGATTTTAGAGAGTGGGCGGATTAAGGGAATTTTGTTATTATTCCACATAATTTCATTGTAATCTCATAAACATAAATTTTTTTCATAAAAAATATAAAAACAAATACTCTTTAGTAAAAAAATATATCAAAACATTGAATCACCGGCCGCAATCAAGGCTCAATCAGGCGGTGACTAGGACTGCAGGGAGAGGAATTTCCTTACATATTTAGGGTTTCGTACCCAAAGAGTAAAAACGGGACGGTTAGTTTCTCTGTAGCCGAATAGGCAGATTAGGCAGCCTGCATTAAAGGTGTTCGTCTGAACGTTACGGGTTCGAGTCCCATCGGAGAAAACACTTTGATTGCATTTTTAATTTTTACAGCATCAATACTTACGTTAACCATCACTAGTATTAACATAAAAAAAGAATTGTCTTGTAAACCATTTAAATATAAAAAATAAAGTTTTCCCTAAACTTTTGCGACAATTAATTATAATATAATAACAAAGACACGGAAATGTATCGCATAATACCTTTGATTATTCCCTATATTGATAATACTTTGTGTACTATATACGCGTAATACCTTTGATTACCTAGGGAATAATCAAAGGTATTACGATATCAATACCGTGTTTTTGTTATTATATTCATCATTTCAGCCATAAAACGTCCACTGATGAACACAGGCCTCCCTCATGGATCTCCATGAGGGGTAGAATAGAATAGAATAGAATACGCTTTATTGAAACAACATAAAACATACAAACAGGTAGTTGCCATACTCACCACGCTTGACAGGCGAGTTGGTGAGCGCAGTAGGATAGACGCTGCTGCCCATCTTCCGGAGGTATCCCTTAGCAGGCTCTTACTGCATCCATGGGCATGAGAGGAGGGGTATCATTCTACTGCCGGCACCCCACGGCGGTTATTATATTAAAATAAGGAATATCTTAGAAGATAACACAGTTTTACCGCGCAAGTGCCTACGCACCCACTCTCTCTCTTATGCGACGCAGACGAAGTTGCGTGGAACAGCTAGTCATAAATATATATTCAAGAGCACATCCGATAAACACCAATATTTTAATATGTGAATTAGTTTACATTTAAAAAATTAAGGCCTTTGCATCTATTATAGATGATTTATACAGCGTGAGCAACTGGTAATCATGCTGTACGGGACGCTGCAGTGCTTTAGAGATTGATAAATGGATTGGCCTTGCCCAGCACTTATACTATCCTCTCAGCTTAGTCAACTATAAGTGAGAGGAATGAACAGGTCAATACGTCTGAAGCAAACTAAGCCGCGGGTTTCCTCCGATGTTTCCTTCACCGTTAAAGCACGTGTTAAGTGTACATATACATTTTTCAAGAAACAAAAATCCATTGATGCTAGCCCGGTATCGAACCCACGACCTTCGGATTTAAAGTCTGGGGTACATACTATTACGCCAACACTTTATAACCTATAAAAATACTAAAAGCGTCATCAACTTTTTCACTTTTTCATGATGTTAGACCGCGTGCGTGGAAAAGTATACTGCGCCCCTGAAAAAGAAAGTATTCTTAAGCGAACGAATTGCTTTATTTCAATTTCGGCCGCAAGGTGCCGGCAGTATAATGTTACCCCTCTTCTGTAGCCTCTGGATGCAGTAAGAATCTACCAAGGGATACCTCCAGCACCACGGCAGCAGCGTTTTCCCGTGTAAAGATAGTGGGGTCGTGGCCTTGGCTCAAGCCTCAAGACCTCAATTCTATTCGCAGGTATTTAACTGAAAGTACACTTGTTGGTAACTTTAGAAACTCGTCTAACTACTATAGTTTTCGGTGGCTGGCAATCCCTGACCAACTTTCCGTGCGTCATATTGACAACTGTGTATTTCCTTTCAGGAGTTTGGTTTAAGTTCAAAAAAAATCTTAGCTCATAGAAAAAAAAAACATGATACTATAATAAAAACATGTTACCATAACTAAAAATCATTATAACTCATTTCAATTATGGAGGAGTCGAGTTTACCTCTAAACCCAAATCATACAGAACTGTGTGTTATTGCCGTTAATGTACCCAATTTTAAATTTTAATTGTAATCGTGAAATTGCCACACACATCTGCCAGGCGTCCCGTGAAAGCGCAACTTTTTCACCACGAACCATTTCAATTTTAAAGCTGTAAAAAAACATCTGAACTACTAAGCTCCTTTTGGGGTTCAACACATTCAAATCGACGATATGAAGCTTTTAGTAAATCTTACGCATCAAAGCTCAATCAGAGAGAATCGTCTTATTTTATACATTTCTTTATTTTTCTTGTGGTGGCTCTTCACTACTGGAAGTTTCAGTGAACTGACGGCTAACTTCAGCTCACTGAATTTCGTACGGTCATGCGCCAAGCGAAAGAGGTCTTCGACGCAGGGGAATACATTTCCAAATAGAATTTCCTTATAGTCTCCAAATTCCCCCAGTCTAATTATGTATCTCGCGACAGGTTTGCAACAGGCGTATATCTCGCGATCATTTCTGTAAAACGTAATTTTTTTTGCTTCTACAAATTTAACCATTGACAGCATGATCGCGAGATTTACGCCTGTTGCGAGATACGTAGTCCGCCTGCCGGTCATACTCCACTATCCTTACATCCTTTATTCTAAATCACAGTTTAATATGAATCAACCAGTTAACGCCGTGGGGTGCCGGCAGTAGAATGTTGCCTCTTTTCTCTTGCCCGTGGATGCAGTAAGAATCTGCTTAGGGATACCTCCGGAAGATGAACAGCAACATCTTCCGCGCCTTAAACATCCTATACTGCGCTCATCAACCTAACTGCCAGGCTTGGCGAGTATGGCAACGAACCCATAATGATCTTGAAGATTCATTCCATCCATCGCTGTGCCGGCATTAGAATGTTACCCCTCCTCTCCTACCCGTGGATGCAGTAAGAGCCTGCTAAGGGACACCTCCGGAAGATGGACAGCAGCGTCTTTCCGTATATCAACATCCCGTACTGCGCTCACCAACCCGCCTGCCAAGCGTGTTGAGTACGGCAACTACCCCTTATGGAGTTCCATGAGGGAGGCCTTAGTTCAGTAGTGGACGTCCTACGGCTGAAATGATGATGATGATGGTAAAAGTTATAGGTATCTCTGCAAACTTCGGACTAAGGGGGAAGAATATTCTTTTCAATATTTTTGTAAATAAACTATACGATACGATATAAACTATACGGCTTAAAGGTAAACTAAAAACTGTTTATTATTGTACAAATAAGCCTTTTCATAATGATACCTAAGATGACCTAGTAATTCCACATACATTTTTGAGATCCCTTTCCCTATGAGAACCCAAAATATTACACCAAGGCTTTCTTACGAATCGTCACATGTCCATTTCCAATGACAATTTCCTTAATGGCTGACTCCTGCAGGGTGATTACGTACATCTCGCGACAGGTTTGCCACAGGCGGATATATCGCGATCAATGCTGTCAATTGTATGCTTTTATATAAAACAAAATTGACCATTGACAGCAATGATCGCGAGATTTACGACTGCTGAAGCGTTGTTCGCGAGATATACGCCTGTTGCAAACCTATCACGAGATACGTAGTCACCCTGCCGGTCATATCCCCACTATCCTTACACCCTTTAATCTACATCACAATGAAAACCTGAATCAATATTGTTGGAGGTGACCCTTGTAAGGGCTTAGCATAAATATCGTTACGAGCTGGGAATTCGGGATTAAATAATGTAGTCCAATTAAACCAAAATTAACACTTCAATCAAAGATCACACCAATAAGAATCTCTCAGCAGAATCTCAATAGAACACTCTTTACTGAAAGCCCTCGATCAGGGTCGAAACAGTTGGTGCCTCCACCAATTTAACAAGTATCACGTACTTGTTAAATTGGTGGAGGCACCTTCCCATTCCCGATATTTAATAAGAATGTTATGCCGTATGGTGCGGGCTGCAGAACGTTACCCCTCCTCTCATGCCCATGGATACAGTAATAGGCTAAGTGCTAAAGGATCCCTCCGGAAGATGAGCAGCAGCGTTTTTCCGTGTATCAACATCCCGTACTGCGGTTGCCAACTCGCCTGCCAAGCGTGATGAGTATGGCAACCTGGCAACCTCCCTCATGGAAATCCATGAGGGAGGTTGCCAGTTGTCTCTATCCAGTAGTGGACGTTTTACGGTTAAAATGATGTAACGTATATAAGGATAAAGAAACGTTTATTTTGTCACATTTGTACAATCAAATAAAAAAAATTCAATTCGGTTTTAAAACTAGTGACAAAAATGGTCACTACTCAGCATGTGCTGTGGCAGAACGAGTCGTACCACAGCGCTGGTCTCCCGTAGTAACATACATTTTTTCTTCTTCTATTGTTTTCTGAATGTACCGAAATAGTCTTTTTTAAACTTTCGCGATCACGACACATTATTAACACATATTTAAACGGGTATTTATCGCGCTATTTACCTTTATTATTGCCCGACGTTTCCGATATGTACCGAAATGTTTGAATGTTTTTCTGTCTGTGCTGTTTTTTGTGAATCAAATAAATGTTTATTCTATTAAAATCTATCATCATATCGAACGTAGGGCGTCTACTGCTGGACAAAGGTCTCCCTCATGGACTTCCAAGTATTGCGACTGGAAGCGCTTTGAAAGAATTACCAGGTCGTCCACCCATCTTGTTGGTGGGCGTCCTACGCTACGCTTGCCGGTCCGTGGCCTACATTCGAGAATCTTTCGGCCTCTTCGGCCATCTGTTCGTCGAGCTACATGGCCTGCCTATTGCCACTTCAGCATGCTTATCCGTTTGACTATGTCGGTGACCCGAGTTTTTCTACGTGTCTCCTCATTTCTGATTCGATTTTTCTAATAAGATTCAAAATTTAATATCCCAAGATAATAGAACCAATTCCGAGATATAATGAAAAAAGATCACCCCGTTCTTATGAAGTCAAGAAACCCAATAAAAACTTCCCCTGCGCCAATCTGCGGGTAAAGCACACTGGATCATCATTTATGAATGCCTTTGTTTCGAAATGCCATTTGCAGGGTTCTTATTGACCGGGGCCATTATTAAATTAAATTTCCTCTGAACTTGTTTTCATTTCTCAAAAAATTCACAATCAATCATTTTGCTTTTGACGTCCTTTCATAATTTTTGGGTTTATTTGTTTCAATCATTTTTTTGCCAATATGAGGGAATGTGATTACAGTCGAAATTGAACTTACGGCATTATTATATTTATAAGCTTTGTCCCACTGCTTACGCAAACTACCCTCGGTAAATTAGGGAAATAATAGAATTTAACTATTATCATGTGTTTTTTCTTCAAGTTTTGCATGAAAAAGTGTGTTTTGTTGTTCAAAAATCCGTTAAGGGTTGATTTATTTAATCAGCGCTTATAAGTAAAGGCTACAAAGAAAGAAATAGTTTAAATGAACTTGTATATGATATAAATATACTTGTACTTAATGCATAAATGTCACTTAACTCTCACGGTTCATGAGATACAGCCTGGAGATAGACGAGACAGACAGACGGACAGCGGAGTCTTAGTAATAGGGTCACGTTTTTTCCTTTTGGGTACGGAACCCTAAAAACAGTCGTAAAAATCGATAAACTTCTGTTTCTTTGATAATTAGGGATAAAGCTATTACATTAAATGCATCTATTAGAACTACGCAAACTCAGGGTAAGCGTTTCCAGGTATTTCTGATAGAAAGGCAGAACGTTTCGATTACTCACGCAATACCAATCACCTAAGTCCACATAACCCTTCCTAGTCAAACAAATAGCGGTAAAAGCTATTAAACGGTAGATTAAACACTTATTAACTCGGATGTGTTGCCTTGCAAAGTTATCTCTCGCAGATTTATGTACATTTTAATTGCGTCTTCACACAGGATTCCAACGTCCAGGAGCCTCTAGTGTGGAAATCTTTTCCGTCCTTTTCGTTTCACGGCACCGCGACCTGCAACCCTTACGGGAATCTCGCACCATCCCTTTCTAGCAGACGCGCCACAGCCAGAGCAAATCCCTTACGTAAGTCAGTGCTTCTACGCCGGCCGGAGCGATCAGTTGCGTACGGGACGCGGAGGCATACAGATACTACCGAGATCGCCGCTGGCTACTCCGAAAGTGTAGCGTAGTGTGTTACCAGACGATAAACAACAGTGAACCAAGTGCAGTGCCCGTTAATCACACGTCGGAAATGCCGTGCCGAAGCAAAATTTCTTTTAAACTTACGCGGGGATTAGACAAGATTTATCTCTAAAAACAAGGGTTTCCGAAATAGATGAGACATTATGTGCGTTCTAATCCACGCACGCGTTTCTAAAACCATGCCCGTTATGGGACAATTTATGCGTAAACGTGTAAGAGTAACGTAAAAATAGAAACTTTAATAGATGAGGTGACATCTTCTAACGGCTTAGTGTCATAAAGTTATTTGTCGACGTGTTAATTACTAGTATAAGGTGACAGATTTGATAGCAGTCTCATTATGACAAGATGTTTAGTTAAGCTAGCTAAGAACTAAGTGTAAGCGAGTGATGAGGAAAAGAAGTGTCAAATTAAAATAGATTACTCATAAAGGAATTCAAGATGGATGGATTGAAGAAACTGAGGAAGCATTCATACATAGTGCACGCAGTGTTGCTCTTCGTTTATTTTATATACGGTGAGTGGTCGACTGTGTTCTTCTAATGAAGCGTTAAGTCAATTAGTGCTGGGCTAATGTATCATGATTTGAGAACAAATTATATTTTACGACTGTGCGTTGTTCATTATTTGAGTTAGGACTTGAATTTACGAAATTGCTTTTTTGCTGTTAATTAAGCTGTACGTTTATTTAATGGAAATTCTAATTATCTTTGTCTACAATGGGATAAATCCTAAATTTATTTCGGTTATCTCAAAACTATCGATGTCGTTAATTATTTTTTGGGTTATTCCAAGCTTAATCATTTAATGGTAGACATTTTCAAATTACAACTTTTCATTATGGGCAGTAAACAAAAAAATAAAATTATATATTAGACAGTATCTGCACAAACAAACTCGATTTCTGAACGTTTAACATAATTAGGTCAATATTTGGACTAACAAAATTCAACACTGGAACATGTTTAATTATTTCATGGTATTTTTCAGTTTTCGGTTTATATGCGCAGATGCAAAAAGCATAAAATATTTTTATACGAACATTGCGTTTGACGATTTCATAACGAATATTGCATTTCTATACTACTTTATTAAATTCTATATAGTCTGCAAGTTAAATAAAACAAAGATAAAGTAACGCGTATATTTTGCTTTTGATTTTTGAATTATTGAAACAATTCATTTATTTATTTAATACTTTATTGCACAATAACAAAAGGTGGGCTTAATGCTAAAGCATTCTCTACCACCCAAACCTGTAGTTTAGAGTGTGGTTGGCGTGCTATAAAGAACTTGTGCAGATTTTTTACACTTTCGATGATTTTTAAAAAAGTATGCTAATAAGAGAGTTTGTTATAATTTTCCCGTAATCTTTACATACACTTCTATTGGCAATAAAAGTTTCAGAGGTTTATCTCCACAAACTTCGGAGATAAGAGAAAGAACGCTATTTTTTTCAACGTTTTTGTGAATAAGTCGAAAACTATTAGGCTTTCAGTAAAACTAAAAACTTTTTATTAATATGCAAATGAATACCTTTTATATAAAAGGTACCCTAGATAATCTAGTAACTCCAAAATTGTTTTTAAAAACCCCCATCCACCCCCCTTTACTTAAAAACTATACAAATTAGAGAGTTCGCTATAATTTTTATAAAAACTTTACATACACTTCTATAAGCTTTAACGGGTTTATCACAGCAAACTTCAGAGATCCAGGGGGGAACGGTCGTTTTTTCAACATTTTTTAAATAACAAGGAAACGATACGACTTATAGGAAAAATAAAAACTGTTAATTAATGTATAAATGAATACCTTTTATACCTTTTATACGATACCCGACACGACCTAGTAACTTTACAAAAATTTTGAAAACCCCCCTTCCATCCCCCCTTGTCTAAAAAAACATGCAAATTAGAGAGTTCGCTATAATTTTATTATTCACTTCTATAAGCTGAAAGAGTTTCATGGGTGTATCTCTGCAAATTTCGGAGTAAAAGGGGGGGAACTGTCGTTTTTTCAACAGTTTTGTTAATAACTCAAACATGATACAGCTTAAAGGATAACTAAAAACTGTTTATTAATTTGCAAATGCATACCTTTCACATGATACCCCACAAAACCTAGTTACTTAACTTTAAAATTTTGAGATCCCCTATCCGCCACCCTGCAATCATAATAAGAATATTTTTTAGCATTTTCATATATTCTATACTAGTAAAAAAACGTTTTTTTTGAACATTTCAAATTTCAAGTCGTTAGCATCAGTAGTTCTCGAGATATCCACTCGCGACAGACAGACAGACAGTGATTCTATAAGGGTTCCTCTTTACCATTTTGGTCCGGAACCCGAAACATACGTATAAATTACTACAAATTTCAAACTTGTCATGTAGCCCATTACACAGGGAACATAAAATAACCAAACGGATCGTGCAGATATATCAAAGCAGCTAGCTGGAATTAATTGCTTGTCTGTAATTACTCGAGTAAAGTTGTGTTCTAAAAGGATACTTTCATGCAAATTAGATACTTTTTAGTTCCTTTTTAGGCCGTGGAGTGCCGTTAGTAGAATGTTACTCCTCCTCTCATACCCGTGGATGCAGTTAGAGCCTGCTAAGGGATACCTCCGGAAGATGCGCAGCAGCATCTTTCCTTGTATCAACATCACGTACTACGCTCGCCAACCCGCCTGCCAAGCGTGGTGGGTATGGTAACTCATGGAGATCCATGAGGGAGACCTGTGTTCAGCAGAGGATGTTTTACGGCTG
The DNA here is from genome assembly GCA_963082625.1 of Pasiphila rectangulata. Taxonomy (NCBI): domain Eukaryota; kingdom Metazoa; phylum Arthropoda; class Insecta; order Lepidoptera; family Geometridae; genus Pasiphila; species Pasiphila rectangulata. Next base: position 2,744,801 of record OY720244.1, on the reverse strand, counting down.
AAGTGATGACTTTTTGGTACTCGTGTTTCTTATACTCATAAGCGGTACTTGTAGGTTTACGAATTCATGTCGATAAATTTTACACAATCATTAATGGCATGTAGAAGTTTTTCAAGACCCTAAAGGATAGAAATGAAAATGCAATCAAAACTTCGATGAGACGGGACTTGAACCCGCAACTTTCAGACGAAAACCTTTTACCACGATTTTACGCACTGCCTTTATCGTTTCGGCTACAGATCCACTGATGTCCAGGTCGAGAATCTTGAATCTTATCTAATGTTTAACGGTCTAGAGCACCGTGGATTCGTCGTTGTGATTGCATCTATGTTTTGTAAGTTTTGTTTTGTATTTGCAATATTAATAAATACACCTTTTGAAACTATTTATTTTTTGAAAACCTCAAATCAAATCATTTATTTTATGAAACCTTGTATAAAATATTACATACTTACCGCAATTATCAAGACCTGACCTCCCGTGCTAGTTATAAACTGTGTAACAGCAAGGTAAGGATTATCAAACTACGTTTACATATAAAATACATCACAAGGATGTACCTTAGATACATATCATAATACCAATATATAGAATAGACATAATATAGAATACAATAACACCTAAATACACTTATATAGTCAGGTCATCGGATTAGACACGTCGCCGATGTGATGACGCGTGCTATTATCGTGTTTGTTAACAATTTATGCAATATTTACGGGATATTTTATTTTTTATTACTGAATAAAGCATTTGAATTTGAATATTTAGCATGACTCTAACAGCCTCTAACATGTCAGTCTTCCCGGGACCACGATGGGTGCAATCCTGTCGAAACGTCGGGCAATAATAAAGGTAAATAGCGCGATAAATACCCGGTTAAATATGTGTTGATAATATTTAGCATGATTTTAGTCTTTTTGATCTTCAGTTTATCCGTGATAATGACGTGTGAAACTGCGTGGAAGTATGGGTAAATTCAAAAACACTCAAATCATGGTAAATATCCCGTAAATGAATGTATTTATGAATTTTCCATTAATATAAATGAATATCTTAGTCCGGTTTTGAGTTCAAAAATAGCTAAAAGAATTAATACTTACAATACATATAAGGCTGAAGGGTTTGTTCGTTTGATTGATCGCGCTAATGTCAGGAACTACTGTGCCGTGGGGTGCCGGCAGCAGAATGTTGCCCCTCTTCTCTTGCCCGTGGTTGCAATAAAAGCCTTCTGAGGGATACCTCCGGAAGATGGGCAGCAGCGTCTTTCCGTGTATCAACATCCCGTAGTAAGCTCGCAAACCCGTCTGCCAAGGGTGGTGAGTATTGCAACTGCCCTTTTTGGAAATTCATGAGGGAGGCCTGTGTTCAGTAGTGGACGTAATGCGGCTGAAATGATGATGATACATTTAAATACTTTTAAACTGGCTTGTTGTTCTATATGATGGTGTGGGAAAAGCAGCAGGAAATCAAACTACAAAACAGATAAAATCACATTTTATCGGTAAATATGAGTAAAAATACAATTTTAAACCCTACAATCATTTTAGCAGGGCTCAAGTAAAACTGGTCATTTGAAATGTCACTTGACTATGCTTCTCGCTTTCATTTAGCTGAAATGCCTGTAACGTCATCTCATTCTATTATTGCTAGTGTTGTTTGATGTTCTGATAATTTCATCAAGAGTGAAGTGCGTGGTGCCGTGGCGTCGCGGCAGTAGGTGTACTCTCGCGATTCTTAATAATAGTAAAGTAACTTCTATTTTTTTTTATTCGTTGTAAACGATACTTATTTTATTCCATTTTTTTGCTATGAAATAAATAATCATGAATATATTATCGTTCACGTTAATGATTTGACTAATCGATATAATAAAATCTATAAAATATTTGCTTGCTCAATTCTAGTGTTGCGTGCGACATTACCCAGTTTGGCAACTTCAAAACGCAGCCGTTGCTACAGTTTTTTAGTGGAATTGTTGTTTAGACACATGTTTATAAAATTAAAAATTTTTAGTAACCCCGACACTTTTATCTAGTCTCGGATGTCACCTCAATGTTTTTTCTTTTATTCCCTCAGTTTTTATTCTACACATCATGCCCTTTCATTTGATACCACACTTGTGTACATATATTAGAAAACATTGGATTGTTCACCCCCTACTTTCAACCCCCATATCTCATGAATGGCTCAACCGATTTCTATATAACTTTCAGTTTTGCATTCTATTCATAATTTACTTTAATTTTTATCAAACTCAAGTATATTTGGAAACATATGATTATTCTTCCCCTCTTTCACCCCCATATCTTGTAAACTTATAAACCAATTTTGATAAATCATGTTTAAGAACCACCGCTGGAAAACCTGTTTACAAATAAAAAAAACTATATGAAAATCAGACACACAGACAGACACACACACATAGCTGTCAAACTTATAACACCCCTCTTTTTCGTCGGGGGTTAAAAATGAATGATATTTCCTCTCTATTGGGTATGGTCTCGATGTTATGTCTTGTATTGCTTTTGTTACTTGTGAAAGGTTGTTTGTATTTCATTCTATTGTTTGTCTGCTCTGTAGCAAACGAATGTCTATGTCTTGCTTTACTTGACGACCTCTGTGGCGCAGCGGGCGAAGGTCTCCCTGAGATGCCAGTTTTTGTATTTAATTATATTGTTTGTCTGCTCTGAAGCAAACGAATGTCTATGTCTTGCTTTACTTGACGACCTCTGTGGCGCAGCGGGCGAAGGTCTCCCTGCGATGCCAGAGGTTGCGGCTTCTATTCCCGCCTCGGGACTAATGTCTGTACGATCTGCAGATATTTGTTCAGGGTATTCTGGATGCTTTTTTTATTATGTAATAAAAAATATCTATATGTGTAGTATTATTAAGTATAATATCAGTCATCTAGTACACATTACACACGTTCTTAGCTTGGGGCCAGATGATGCTGTGTGAATTGTCTAGCATTATTTATTTATTTACTCTACTTGAAAGACTCCATTTCAGTCAATAGAAATGTTCTTCCTTCCTCCAAAACCCTTATTTCAATAAGAATTTCGTAATACACGTAGGTATTGAATTCTTATTTTTATATTCCTCCTATTATTGGTTCACATTTTTATTCATAACTTTCCTTATGCGCGATTGCCCAATTCGGCAGCCGTCAAATCTTGCGTGATAAGTTTGAGATATCTCTTGCCTGCCATCAATATGGATCTGGAATGTACTGTTACAAATTGACGTGAAATCAATAACTGCCTGTTATTGAGACAGTCGTGCAGCCGTGGGCTGCTGGCAGTAAAACCTCTCCCCTCTGTCCTTGGATGAGCAAGATGGGCAGCAGCGTCTTTCCGTATACATATATACAAAACCCGTACTGCGCTTGCCAACCCTTCATGATAAGTACAACATGAGGGAGGCCTATGTTCAGGAGTGGACGTCCTACGGCTTAGATGATGATGATGATAATGATGTGTCAGGTAAGAAGACCGATGCGGTATTGTTCGGTTATGACCGGTGGGGTATTGTTCGATGCTGGGCACCTCTGCGTCTTTGTTGTTTCTAGTGTATTCCGTGACAAACGGACAGATTCGCCTAAAGATGCCTTGTACACATTTTTACATACATCCGTTTACGCGTGTTTCCTTGACCTTAGCCGTGCTTTTGACCTCGTTAACTACGACTTACTCTGGGCCGAATTAAAAGCTGAAAATGTGCCTGCTCATGTGGTGAATCTGCTGAGATTTTGGTGCAGGAACCAAACTAATAGTGTGAAATGGGGTGACACGACTTCTAGTGATTATATGCTAGAATGCGGAGTTTGCCAAGGGGGTCTGACCTCGCCTGACCTTTTTAACATCTACTTTAACAACTTGATTAAGGAGCTGAGAAGTACCAGAACGGGCTGTTATTTAGGCAACACTTGCGTAAATAACCTGAGTTATGCCGATGACATGGTGCTCCTCAGCCCCTCGATCAAAGGCTTAAGAAAACTGGTGCTAATCTGTGAGCAATATGCCATTGATCACGGGTTAAAATACAACGTCGCAAAAACCGAGATGCAAACTGATTAAAAACTCAGATCAATTATTTATTATTATTTATATACTGTTTTTCATTTATTATTATTATTTATATACTGTCAACAGTAGGAATGCTATCCACGTCTACTGCTGAACATTGGCATTTTTTTGTAGGCAGAGGTTACCGCTTAACATCAGGTGGTCCTTCGGTGTGTCTCGTCATTTAATAATAAAGAAACCTTAAATATTTATTCGCATTTTTTCCCTATAACATGGATGGCTCCACACTCCAACTTCTAACTAGCGCATTATACAATGCCTTAATGGTGTCGATTTTACGAGTCGCCAGATTGTTGCAATATATGTAAATACCAGATTTCTGAAAGCATTTTTACAAATAATAATAATAATAAAATGTTTATTTAATATTCTCTCACAAAAGTACAATATAACAAAATTGTAAATAATTGTGAACGTTTACATAGGTAGGTATGCGTACTTGCTTTGTGAGAGACTGGTGCCTGATGAAGTTTCTTTTGAACCTGTATTACAATTATTTTTACAAATATCGACTACATGGCTTCGGAAATATAATTCCGTGTTCATTTGAATGCCGAGGTCACAAACAGAATGCACTCGATCTATACGACTTGAACCCAGCGAATAGTCATAAATAACAGGATTTTTAGCACGGCCGTAGGTAGTTGTACTGAACTTGGATGCATTAGAAGAGCCTGTTATCATGACACCACTGGGAAACGCGGTCTATGTATATTACGTTGCAATTGCTCGCAGTCCGAGACCTGCTCTAACCGCATTAGCAATTTGAGATTATCGCCAAATAAAAGACAAACGGAGTCTTTAACGACACCAGGCAGCTCGTTTATCATTATTAAAAATATTTTTTATTTTCAATTGATATGGCATGTTTGAAATTTTAATTCCTAATTTTATTGTTGTAATTAATGATATTGTAAATTTTTAATCTATTTCTACATATTAGCGAATTGATAATTATCAAATAAGTTAACCCCAGATTACTCAGAATATGACGATTTATTTCATATGAATGTAGGTATAGGCCCAAACACAAAATTGCAATGCCCTTGCAGGGTGCATGTATTAACTTAAGGCTAGTTATAAGATCCAAGCTGTATAAAATGTGTACATGTAAGCAATAAATGAAATATGAAAATATGAAAAATTCAAGGGGGATTAGATTACTACCTTGACTTACGCCTGAAATTGTGTAAAAAGTTTCCAAAAGGTACCCACAGCATTGCATTCTATCTCCCATGTAGCTAGCAAACAGTTTAAGTAGATCTAGAGTAAATCCCATCGATGCCAGTTTACCTAAAGCCTCAAAAGATTTAGGGTCACTGATGAAGTGAAATAACATAGGAATCTGTTTTCAGAGAGTTGATTATAATAATTTAATTTTTTGTAATATTGTAATATTTATATAGCTGAGCAATAGTTTTTATTTCAGATGTTATTTCAGGGGTATACGACTTCATAAACTTATCTTACTTTAAATAATTTAACATTAATATATGTATATATTTACAAGTTATAACCGTTATGCATTAATGTCAGAGCCAATCATTTAAAATGGATAAAAATAAGATTGAAAAAGTTTATCAAGAGCCAAATAGCGAAGGAAAAAAATTAAACTTGTTCCAAAGTGAAAACTGGCATTGGCAATGAGGAAAATGAGCCCAAAAGTTGTTATTCTGCTAATGTACATTGAACCTTAATGGACTATAAGGAATTGATACGAAATGGTATGGTGATACGAATGGCTGAATAAGGCACATTTTAGATTGAAAAGTTACGATAAAAATTTCGAGCAATATTTTCATCAGAGAAAAACGTGTAGTAAAATATTGATACTCCAATCAGTGACAAAAATACTGCTAGATGGTGTTACTTTTTAAAAGATTTTTAATTTAGAAGGGCCTTTACTTTTTTCCGTAAAAGTTCGATAACTTGATAAAAAATAGAATTTACAATTATAAGGGGATTTTTTTTGTCATGTTTGATTAACGCACAATATTATTATAGCTTTTAACAATAAGGCCACTTTTACTTGTTCTTTTTTATAATTTGATTTATTGATGTGATACATCTCTAGCAGGCTGATAAGGCGATCGCGCTAGATACGATGCGGCATAATTTCTTGTTTTTTTCAGTAAAAAACCGACTTCAACGATAATATCTAAAAGTTTGCTGAAAATAACCAAATCGCTATATTATTATGCTTATTAAATTTGAGTAATTCCCCTGATTTAACCGCAAGTTAAAATTTTGGGCATAAAACTATACCTTGCGGGGCTCCAATGCACACAATTTCCTGTATTCATGTATTCCAAACATTATTTAATTTCAATGACCCTGATGCTCATGATAATGATGATGATGATGATGATGTGTAGGTAGATATGATGATTCGTTTTTGATACATTATGATATCATCTTTCGATGTCGTCACCGTGAATTTTGTAATATTGAAGAGTTTTACCATTTTGTGGTCTTCATCAGTTCCATTTCACCAAATCATATTTTTTAATCCCCCTTTTTTTGAAGGTGGTTAAAAATAATACTAGCGCTATTTATTCATTATTAAATACTAAATTACAGGAAAAATATTTTTGACGATATTTTTATAAAAACTCCTACATAAATAATCATATATTATTGATGTTTTCACCACAAAGATGGGTTTTATCTCTTTGAAGATTTGAACAACATTATGAACATAATAAAAATAATAAATAAATAAATAATGCTGGACAAATCACACAGCATCATCTAGCCCCAAGCTAAGCAGAGCTTGTGTTATGGGTACTAGATGACTGATATACTTAATACATTATACTACATAGATAGATATTTTTATTACATATAGAAAAACACCCAGAACACCCTGAACAAATATCTGCAGATCGTACAGACATTTGTCCCGAGGCGGGAATCGAACCCGCAACCTCTTGCGTCGCAGGCGGACCTTCGCCCGCTGCGCCACAGAGCTCGTCAAATAAGTAATAAGCATAAATTACCAAACAACTTCCCGTCAAGAACTCACAATTACGTATTATCCTGAGTTGCTCATATCTCCAAATTTTGAAACAACTTTACGCTGATTAGCAACCCTATACGAAGCGTATAAAGTTCTTAATCAGTATGAGGGGACGAACTTGGGTAATACTTTCGGTCCTGTTTTGTTCCTTGTTTCTGTTATAAATGAAAGATATCATGTTATACAACCGAATAGTACAATTCACTTGTCAGCTTCTTAGATATCTCAACTGTTTTTAATTTACAAGCTTTCCCGCGCAACTTCGTCTGCGTCACTTAAGAGAGATAGTGGGACGTAGGCACCTCCTATAAAATTCTTGCCATGGGGGCAGTAAAATGTTGCCTTTCTTGTCTTGCCTGTGGATCCAGTAAGAATCTGCCAAGGAACACTCCGGGCAGCAGTGTCTTTCGGTGTTTTAACATCTCGTACTGCGCTCGCCATACCGCCTGCCAAGAGTGATAAGTACAGCAACAGCCCCCTTTTGATCTTGGAGATATGAGGGACGCCTATGTCCAGCAGTGGATTTAGACAGTAGTACAATGGCTGATATAACGAGGATGATATGACCATTTAAGATAAACATTAATATTATTATTTTATTATATTTTCGCACCGGTGGGCAAATGCCTCTCTTTTCTCCTACTCATGACTTAATGCAGTAACAGGCCAAGACGGTAAATAACCGTCAAACTTGTCCCACCATCTTATTCCAGGGGGGCAATTCTCGTGCATGGTGATCCAAGTGATAAACGCTCCAAATCGATAAATTTCACATAAATTGTCAAAATCCCTATTGAAACAAACAGGTAAATTAAATGAAATAATTATTTATTTCAGACCACATATCCATAATGTTATTAGTAGTAGTTACTTATGAGTAGTGTTAGTAAGGCATATAGATCTAAACAAAATACATCTATTGTGACACCTGGCATGATATCGCCTTCAACATAGCCATCCAGTGCCTCATGAGTTTCGAGCACATATTTTGTGTAATAGCGGTCAGCAAACTACTGGCGCTGAGGCACTGAGCCATGAGCAGGGATGTGACAAGTTCGGAGTACACACTGAGAAGTGAGATGAGACGAGGTATCACGCAAAATCACGATATACGAAAATCGGCCTCCGGGCCTTCCAAGTTGTCTCCAAGTATTGGGTAGCAAGCAATTTATCCAATTGCACAGAGTGGGCCAATTGTACAATTGAATAATTTGCATCTACAAAGAAAATTGGTTAAGATGCAACATCACAAATGGCGGATTAGTAATTTTTCCTCTGTAATTTTGCCCATCTTGGTTGGACGGGTCAGTGAGGCATTCTCATAAAAAAAAAGATACCAAGCTTACAAAATATTTTTTTTAAGTAACCCCCGAAAGTGTCCGACTTTACCTAGTCTCGGTGGTTACTTATTTGTTTTTGTAATATTTACCCTCAGTTTTACAATCATGCTCTTTCATCCCATCCTAAGTATCTGGCTCAACCGATTACCATTAACTTTCAATTTTACATTCTACACAATTTAGTTAATTTACAATTTAGCACCGTCTTAATGAGAGAAGGTGACTAATCTTGGTGACTCTATGGTCACAGGAGTTATTGTGACCTCAGAAGGTCACCAAAAAAATAAAAGTCGTCAAATGGCCGAAAACGTCCAAAAACAAAAAAAAAATCCATTTTTGACCTTGTGAGGCCTTCGCCCCCTTTTCTAGTACCAATGCTTGTTAAAACAATGAGAGGTTTATACCTCGCTTACTCCGCGCGCGCTAGCTCCATCTATAAGGTTCATTTGTTAACCTTTTTTTAAAACGGCTGTGTTAAAAAACATGGATCAAAGCTTATTTATAACTTATACCTAACCTAGATTTCATCACTTTACTACGCCGTAAAACAAGTACACAAAGATACAGCCACTTTGACATAATTCTTGTACTCTCAACGGCCTCCAGAAAGCAAATAAGTGATTGCGCTTTACGTGAGTAGGCTCCCATAAGAGATAATTTTATACTATCCATGAAAGTTTTAGTAATATTACCATTCATAAAAACCTTTTAACGGGAACAACAAATAATAAAAAAGGAAAGTAGTAAAACTGCGTAAGTCGTGTCGAGCTATTTTTACTGGTTCCTTGGAGGTAAACGTTTACTAATAAAATAAAAATAAAATTTAAAATTGTTATAGTAAATAGGTTAACATAAATAACTTTGTTTAATGATAGTGATGTCGATACTGATGTTGCACTGCCTAAAGCTAATTATAATTTATATGACGTTCTAAATGAAGAGTATTACGTACAATTTTGTAAAATTTAAAGTAGCCCTCCACACTCCGTTGAAGCTAAAAAAAACCTGCGTTCTTATACAGGTACAATGGCACCATAATTTTCTTTAATTTAATATTAATCTGGGGTATATTTGGAAACATTCGATAATTCAACCCCACTTGCAACCACCATAATCTTGTAAGGTAATTTCTAATTTATTTATTCATTGCTTCATGTACATGGTTTGCATTAGATCTAGGTAATATATAATTATTATAAGTAACATCCATGAACCCTGTTAGGGCGTTGCAAGTTTAGTCAGTTTTCAAAAATCATATGCTATATTATATTAGATTAGATCATTAAATAATTTACATTGTTTTTTATGTCAATAAATAGTGAGTACACATTCAGTGGGTATTTAATAAGTCATAGGTAAAATAAGGTAATACTATAGTTTAGAGTTCTAGCTTTGTGTTCTAGTTCCGAGATAGGATCCGCGACCTCCTGCGTCTCAGGCGGCTATTAAACCAACTGGACCACGAAGGTCTTCACCATCATCAGCCGTAGGAAGTCCACTGCTGGACAAAGGCCTCCCTTATAGATCGACCAGTATAGGTCATGAGGGGTTCTTGCCATATTCACCACGCTTGGCGGGCGGGTCGGCGAGCGAGATGTTGATACACGGAAAGATGCTGCTGCGCAACTTCCGGAGGCACTGCTTCCCTTGCAGATTTTTACTGCATCCGCGGGAAAGAGAGGAGAGGCATCATTCTACTGCTGCATGCTTCCGAGTCTCAAATGGTCTTCATAAATTGAGTACGTATTTGATCGAAGCGTCCAATGCCTGATTCTTTTTAGACATCTGTGTTTGCATCTCTAGCCAACGGAACATTAAATAATAAATAAAATCCTGGACCAGAGATCAGATAAGGACTCCCTGGAAAAGTTATGCAACCCTCAAACAAATGAAAGGAACTTTATATAAAATGCGAAAGTTCCGAGAACTATAGTGAGCGTAGTTTTGTGCTCGTTCCGAGTGCCGCCATTAAAGAATGTTCCAGAGGTATTTCTTGTTCAAATTTGAGTATATGATATTTGTTTAAAATATAAGAGTTCTTATGATGCTTGGTTTTCGGAGACGATATTATACAGGAAAATCGTTTTATTCATCATCGTCATCGTCATCTCAGCCGTCCACAGCTGGACATAGGCCTCCCTCATGGATCTCCAAGTACTGATCAAGAAGGGGTTGCTACCATACTCGCCACGCTTGGCAGGCGTCATCTTCTGGAAGTATCACTTGGCGGATTCTTACTGCATCTACGGGCATAAGAGGTGTGGTAACATTCTGCTGCCGGCACCCCACGGCAAGTATGCGTCTAAAGTAAGGTGTCTATAGTAAGGTCTAAGTAGTTTCACTCTACATTAACAAATTCCTTATTATGAATTCCTTATTTTTCATAGTTTGGCTAAACAGTGAACGGCTTAAAAAGAAAAATTAACGCCTACCCTCATTCATTTCAGCCATAGAACGCTTCCTCCTGGGCCTCCCTCATGGGTCTCCATGAGGGGTAGTTGCCATACTCACCACGCTTGGCAGGCGGGTTGGCGAGCGCAGTATGGGATGTTGATATATGGAAAGACGCTGCTGCCCATCTTTCGGAAGTATCCCTTAGCAGGCTCTTACTGCATCCACGGGCATGAGAGGAGGGGCAACATTCTACTGCCGGCGCCCCACGGCAATCCCTACCCTCATAGATACTCATAAACGCTGATTAATCAATCCTTTTATTAACATATTGAAGATATTCACTTGTTCTTGAATATCTGCTGTTTAGGTTCATACATAACCCACTCTCATAAACCGTTGACAAACTCAAGCAAAACATTAAACTTCATATGCGTTGGAAACGCAAGGTACCCATAGTTTTAATTGGATGGGTAACGACCCATTCGGGAATTCTTTTATGTGCCCTAATGAGTAGGACAATTATAGTAGGTTACATAAATTGAGTAATAAAATTCGGCAGATCAAAGGGCATTCTTAGCAATTACTCGGAAAAGTGTGTAGGCAATGATTTGCTTGGGAGTTTTATTCGATAACTTTTTGATGTGGAACATCTTTTGGGGGTATAACCTATCGGACGAGAGGTGACACGTGACACTAGATGACGTGCAAGTTTTTTTTTTTTTTTGAATGGCAACTTATTCCAACGTTTTTTTTTTTTTTTTTTTTATATGTTAGATAGGTTAGCTTTTGATTTCATCCTTGCTATCGCAAGTTATTATATTATTATCGTGCAAGTTATTACGGCTGTACGGCTTTACTCAAAAACTGTATTATATGTATTTATAGTTGTCGCTTACCCAACTTGTAAGAAATTTTGCGATACATCTGCCAGGCGTCCTGTAACAGCTCAATTTTTTACACGATAACGCGAGTATACAAAAGCAATGGCAACTTCAAATCCCGCAGTAGACAGCCTGCTTTATTCCGAAGCCTATCATTGCGTAAGGCACAACATAACATCAGGTGGGCCTTCGGCGTGTCTTGTCATTTAGTGGTATAAAATAACTTAAATGGGACAAGGCGGGTAACATTATCCGGATACATCCCCAGCGATAGGCCAAAGTTACCACAGACAAAGTAAGTAAGTAGTAAGTATTTATTATAAAAATAATCATAATAAGTGTTTAAATTGGGCCCCTCCTGCCCTTATACAAGCTCTACCTTTTTATAAAAGATCTTTGTAATGTGTTATTATAATTTTTTGAAGATACAATTCTGACTGCTTCAGCGACGCGAAGTCGAATTTCTTCTAACGAGTTTCTGGGTTTCTTGTAAACCTGCTCCTTCAAACAGCCCCAATAAAAAAATCCATAGGAATTAGGTCTGAAGACCGTAGTGGCCACTCCGCCCAGCGCCCCAATCGGCCGATCCATCTGTTGGGATAGGCAATGTTTAGGTAATTCCTTACTTGCTAAAAAGCCTAGTTTGAACATTTAATATGATTATTTTTATAATAAATATTTATTTGTTAATCATTTGTTTTATTTTTTTCTTTTGCAATTTTGTAATGAAACGCCTACTTTTACACATTAGTAACTATAGCTCATTAACAATTAAAGTAGATAGTATGCAACTGTTTTAGAATCCTTATGATGTAGGTAATTTTTTTATGTAGTTGGCAACACACCTCCAATACATTTTTTTTACACCACAGGTGCTCAAACTTAGCAGTAAAATAAATTTCAAAAATAAAATTTATGTTTAGGGACTACCAGTTAACTAATATCGTAAGTAGTTGAGTTTTTTTAAAGGTTATTTAGGAATAACATTATTAGGGAACACGTTAAATCCGAACTAGGCCTCATATAGCGGACGTGATGCCCGCAAATATGAGGAAAACTGGGATTTTTCTAAATTTTACAAAAAATGTCGTAGACCGCGGACTGTTGGGAATATTTGAATGTGGGGCCCCACCCCCTCCCCCGCACACGCACGTGCAGGATTATCCACCATTTCTGGGAAACCCTGTACATATACGCGAAAGTTTGTGAGTATGTATATTTACCCACACTTTCACGCAAAAACTAGCCTACGGATTCAGCTGAAATTTTGCACACGTGTTGACTTGCATGAAAACATAGGCTTCATTTAATCCGCGTACAACGCATGCAAAGCAGCGGGCGTAAGCTAGTGTTACATAAATTGAGCAATAAAATTGAGTAGATGAAAGCACATTCCGAGTACTTTGGAATTTTATTATATTTTACCCTCGTTCTCTATACATTAATCATGTTGTGTTTGCATGTACTATCTAGTCTATACAATATCGTAACATTGTACTCTATTGACTGTATTCTGTTATGTTTGCCAAATGAATAAATAAAATTATTTGAAAACTTTTTGATTAAGACCTTACGAAAACGCGAGTAGGCAATGAACAATGGCATTTTACATTGTTAGGCACTTTTTTTGGCCGTGGTTTTCAAAATTCGATTTCTCTTAAAATTCTTAACTTTCTTATTTTTCGAAAATTTTTATTATGAATTTTGCACAAAGGGATGATGGAAGATGCGCGAAAGCCGTTATTAAATAGTGTCCAACGGATTCGTTGCCCAGTGATGGTCCATTGACATTGTTAGTTCCGTAGGAAATCAGTGATCACAAATCCTTAGGGACCAGAAAAAATGGCGCATTAAAGAGGCCCATACCCAACAGTCGCACTTGGGGATCGATTTCAGAAAATTAACATTGCAAATGTTATGTTGCAGTCTATATTATAAATGAATCTCTATTTCCCTTGGTCACAGCATCACGCGTGAACGACTGGACCGATTTCGCTAATTAATTATTTGTTGTGTTTGTTATTGTCAGTAGAAGGTTCTTATGAAAAAAATAAAAGAGAAAAATGCTAAGAAAAATAAATATTATTTCTTATGTAACCTTAGCTCTTATGACAATTTAAAGTTTTTAAATGTAACATGTAACCTTATGGCGTTTGAAATAACATTGACAGATTGCGTGCTCCAAATACCGTCAAAGAGGATTATATAATATTTAATTTTCCAATACAAACTATTCCTACCAGTCAAACATTTGATGTTCGGGCCGACAGACAGTTACATTTGGTTGTTAAATATTTATAGGTGCGTTCAAAAAGTTCATTAAGTGACTAAACTTAAGCCGATTATATTTCTTTGCTCAATTACATAGTAGTAGTAGCAGTATAGTAGTTGTAGGGCAATCGAGTAGTAATTGTAGTGTAGTAGTTGAGTAATTGTAGGGTAAGTGTTAATTAGTTGTAGCGTAGTAGTAGGGTAGAAGTAGGGTAGAAGTAGAGTAGTAGTAGGGTAGAAGTATAGTAGTAGTAGTAGAAGTAGAGTAGTAGTAGAAGCAGAGTAGAAGTAGGGTAGAATTAGAGTAGTAGTACAAGTAGAGTAGTAGTAGTAGTAAACTAGTAGTCAGAAGATGTGGTAGTAGGTTGTTGATTCTGGGCGCTACAAAGTTCGCCGGGACAACTAGTATATTTATAAAAACCTACTCTATGCGCACAAAAATAGAACTCTCTAAATGTATGGCTCCGAAAAGTAAATAAATCATTGGAAATTGAGGATGGGAAATTGAGTGCAATAGTTCATTTTACACATTATATGATCCATGAAGCATTTATGGAACTCCTTGGATACAATAGGCAAACATGTAGTCATTATGGTTTTTACAACTACACTCAGTCAGTCGATTCAGGCATTCAGATAGTATGGTTTGTTGAAGACGAACTGATGAAGAAGACATTGTTAAAGAAATAATCAACATCATCCACATCATCATCATCATCCACATCATCATCATCATCTCAGCCGTAAGACTTCTCTCTTGGATCTCAAATACTCATGACTGATCATGACACTCATTATGATGAGAGGGATGTTTAAAAGCAACGCTTGGCAGGCAGGTTGGGGAGCTCAGTTAAATATGTTGATACACGAAAGGACGCTGCAGCACATCTTCCGGAGGTATCCCTTTGGCAGAATTTTACCGTATCCAAGCCGAGAAGGGAGGGGTAACATTTTACATCATCTAAAGCCCAACTTCAACCACAGCTAGTTATAGACTTTCATTAGTTAAAAAAAAATATTTCTGTAACAGTACATTTTGATTTTGGACAGTTTGTTGAGACCTTCATGTATAAAACTTGGTCTCGCTCTTCTATTACAGACATTACAAAAACTTTTGATATGGGTATTACTTAAAGTAATACTTAAATATATACTTATAAGTCTTATTACTCTAGTCTACCTAAAGATTTAACTTAGTGTACTTTCAAAAACTCATATTTTATTTTAAAGAAATATGCGAATTTTCTTACGTTAGTGTGAGAGAGCCTTGGGCATTTGCCATCCCAAAATTTCCAAAAAATATCTAAGTGGTTTCTTTAGCCATACATCAGTAGATTTTGCTTCTCGAAAACTGCAAAACGGAACGTATTGACCAATTCTTTCCTTTGGATACGAGCGACTAAGCTCAGAGTATATTTATGTATTGAAAAACCATTCCATTATACGCGTTCCTTTCGGTTATGTCGAGAATTGAGTTCAGGGCTAGTATTTCCATAGTAGTTATGATAAATATTTCATGTTATTCGAATACTTTTGGCATAATGATGACCTCATTGGCGTAGTTGGTTTAGTACCCGCTGAAACTTGAAGGTACCCTAGATTTTTCTACAGATATTTGTCCCGGATTTGGGTGTTTTTCTATGTATGATATTGTATTCACGCAAATAAACTTATTATTCCATTCATCATCTGGTACCCATTGCACAAGCTCTCATTAACTTAAGGCTAGATAGGGCCTTGTCCACTGCTGGACATAGGTCTCCTGCATCTCCAATATCATGAGGGGGTTGTTGCCATAATTGCCACGCTTAGCTTCGGTTGGCGAGCGCATTACGGGATGTTTATACCTACACGGATATACGCTGCTGCCCATCTTCCGGATGTATCCCTTGGTAGATTCTTACTGCATCCACAGGTATGAATAGAGACAACATTCCACTGCCGGCATCCCACAGTTCATTCATCATTCCAGCATAATTTATTTGTTTCGCTTTCAGTTATGTTAAGAATTGAGTTCAGGGCTGTTTCCATAGTGGGTAGGTATGAATACCAATTTCATTTTCGTTATTCAAATATATTTGGCTATTGGATTCCCGTGCCCAAAGTACATCAAAGTCCTCATTCATCAGTGCCTTTGTGTGCTTTATAAAGACGCGAATGACCAGCGGATATGAATTTTATTTTATCTGAAACATCTTTTGCGGGGCAACTTCTACTGCAGCTACTATGCTACTACATGCTACTGTGGGTGTAACTAATCAGATGTTTAACTTTCGATAAATTTTCAACAGACAAACTAATTCACAAAGATATACGTTTGCATTTACCCAATTCATATTAATAATTTAGGGGTGCCCACTCGGCCCGCTTAGACTTGGCCCGAAGAATAATCATCATCATCATTGGTTATTTCTGTTTTGATAGGCGTAAAAACGTCGATGTTATAGTCAGACAAAAATTATAATCGTGTTTTCTTCTTCTTTATGATTCACCAATAAGATTGATTTAAATTTGTCCGAAATTAAGACGTCACTTGGCTTATTGAGTCGAATTTTTGTCAGTCCAAGATGTCTTTTACGCGCACTATTTAGCAGATGTTTTACACTTTTATGGTCAGGAATACCATGATGTTCTTCCAGTTTCATAACATTTTTTTCATATATTTTTTTCACTGATTCATAGTTCTCACACACCTCATTTTTCACGTTATCTAAACATGTCAAAAAATTGTTTTTGGATGTATCTGGTTTGCACTGTGGCGAATCTGCACTGTGTATACTGTCAGAGTTAAACATTAATTTTACTTGTCCAATGCACTTCAGAGCCGTTTTTTTATTTACCCACACGTTAGAATCTTTATTTTTTCGATGCAGCCGGTATACATGACCGACGTGTAATAAATTTTGGCCACGTTGATAAGTAATCAATTAATAATTTTTACGCACCCTACCCTGAGAAGGTCCTTCGCCTGACATTGTGAATGGACAAACTAACCATACGTATGTACTTTACTTTCTTATCGTGGTCAGAAAACTTCTCTTGGTAGCGCCGGACTGGATGAAGACGGAGAGGTCTCGACATGTAGATGGTGGATAAGAATATGATAAAACTAAACATTATATTTTACTGACTGATGCAAAAAGAGCCCAGATTTTGAAATTAACGGATTGTAGAAAAAAAACACTAGCATCCGTTTTATATACGGATTGCGTAAATTCGACCAAGTGCAATCACTGTGCCTGACTGTACAACTGAATAGGTAGTGAAACATCTGGTATTTTTCTTCGGGCCAAGTCTAAGCGGGCCGAGTGGGAACTGACCCTAATTTATGAGTTATCACAAAATTAAACGTTTCACATCTGCCAGACGTGAAGATGTGAAGATTTTTGAATATTGAGACTGCTCAACTGCTCATACTGCTATCCGACTATTTATCGATTTAGGGTTCCGTTTGCGAAATATTAAAGTTTTAACCATTTTTAGAGCCCATTATTGCCATGAATCTTCTAAACGGCTGGATGGATTTAGACAATCAAGATATCGTTAGATTACGATAGACATCTATTTAAAAACAAAATGGCTGAGTTTTGGTGCCAAATAAAAATAGTTTAAATTTGTAACCAATGCATACAAATGGTCGTATTATGGCTTTTAATCGGCCAAGTGTGTGTTGTAACTAGCAGTAAGGATTTTTGTTAAGTTTGCTTGTTTGAACAAATACATTCAAATAATTGTTCAACAATGCTTCGCCTTACGGTTGAGAACATCTAATAAAATTAATCCTTCTTTTATCTGTTTGTGTCTAATTATGACATAAGCATGACTCAAAAACTTATTTAAAATGATAAAGTCGTTACGTTTAGGCTGTTGCAAAACTTCGCTACGTCTTATTAGAAGGGAGATTTGCATAAGTAGGTGTACGGAACAAGTATTCATGTTAAGCTTGTTAAGATTTTTCCGTTAAAATAACACCTTTTTTGCTGCCCTGGGGTGCCGGCAGTAGAATGTTGCCCCTCTTCTTATGCCCTTGAATGCATTAAGAGCCTGCTAAGGGATACCTCCGGAAGATGGGCATCGGCGACTTTCCGTGTCAACATCCCGTAGCTACTGCGGTTGCCAACTCGCCTGCCAAGCTTGGTGAGTATGGCAACTACCCCTCATGAAGATCCATAAGGGAGACCAGTATTCAGTAGTTGACGTATTACGGCTGAAATTAATAAAAAAAAATAATGAACACGTTTTTGAACATTGTCAAACACAAAAATTCTGTTGCTCGTTATTGTAACGAAACGTGACAAAAGGATTCATGACGAGAACCCTGATGCCGTGGGGTGCCGGCAGTAGAATGTTGCAACTTCTCTCTTGCCTGTGGATGCAGTAACAATCCGCCATGAGATATATTATACCTCTGAAAGATGCGCAACATTGCGCTCGCCAACTCTCCTGTCAAGTGTATGGCAACAACCCTTCATCAGTACTTGCCTATGAAGAAGACCTTAGTCCAGTATCGCTGAGATGATGATGATGTTTCTGGTCTACAGATATCCTGTACGTTATCTTTATTAACGGCCTCTAAATATAAGATGAGTCTCCTTTTACGACTCCCATGTGCAGAAGGGTTGATGATATTTACCACACACCCTACTTCCTGTATGGTGTGTGTTACATACCGTGTTATGTACCCTCAAATGGCGTTTTGACCCGGAAATGAGTACGTTCCGCGTCTGTCTGTCTATTTGGCCGCTTACTTCACCTAAACCACCACGGGTTTTGATGCGGTTTCCACCAAATAATAGTGTTTCAAGAGGAAGGTTTAACAGGTTTAAAGTTTTTATTAACGTTTCGTGTAAGTTCGCTGAAATATGATGAAGATTGTTGAAGGTGTCAGAAAATGTCATGCTGACTGGGAGCTGGAAGCCGTGCGCCGCGTAAAACATTGAAAATATGTCCAATGTTTTTTATAATTTAAATTTTGTACTGTACAAATATGTGAATAAATATATAAAACTATATAGGAAAGTCATCACAGAATCTAAAAGAAATGCAGTTATAAAGGAGGTAAATTTAGCGAAAAATAATACAAAGCAAATATGGAACATAATCAATAAACATAGAAATAAATATAAGACTAGAACATATGAAAATTATGTACTAAAATATAATGGTAAAATTATCGACGAATCAATAGATATAGTACAAGTCTTTGCAAAACAATATGACCATAGCTGTGAAGACCCTGACATAAATGAGAAAAAGCTACAAGCTATAAATGTCATGACTGACTCTTGCAAACGAATAAAAGATGAGATGTATTTTGATGATACAAATAGTAGTGAGATTAAAATAATTGTAAAGAGAATGGAAGTAAAACACTCACATGGCTATGATGAAATTCCCATCATAATTGTTAAAGAAAATATTGACATTCTAGCAGAACCGATGGCCGCCTACTTCAATGAATGTATTGGTTTAGGATACTTTCCTGATCAACTTAAAATTGCAAAAGTTCTGCCTATTTATAAAAAGGGGAAAAGAACAGATCCAAAAAATTTTAGGCCAATCTCATTATTACCTATTTTTTCAAAATTTTTTGAAAAGTTGATTAAACACAGGTTAGTGAGACATTTGAGGATCAATAAAATCCTCAATGAACGGCAATTTGGCTACCAGAGTGGGGTCGGCACAGTTGACGCAATTGATCTACTCATTAATGAAGTTCTTGTCAATCTAGACAGTAAAATGAAAGTTGCTGGCTTATTCCTGGACTTGTCATCAGCCTTTGACACGGTAGACCATGACATTTTAACAACGAAGCTGAATTTTTATGGTATTAGAGGAAAATCACTAAATCTAATGAAGTCGTATCTTAATAATAGAAAACAATTTATTGAAATTAGAAATATTGTAAATGGTCAGGAAATTGTGACCAAATCTAAGGAAATAAACATAAAAAGAGGAGTTCCACAAGGATCTATTCTAGGCCCAATATTCTTTATTATTTTTCTTAATGACCTTATTAACTTTATGAATAAAGCAGTCCCTGGCATAAGCGTAGTAGTTTACGCAGATGATACAAATGCTATAATCTCAGCGAAAAATCTAGAAGAATTGACATATAAAATAAATAATACGCTCGAGGCTTTTAATAAATGGTTTTTAATTAACAATTTAAAACTAAATATGACTAAAACTAATGGTATGTTATTTAGAACCACTGCAAATAAGAATGAAATTATTGACATGACCTTGACGAACTACAGTAATAAGATTAACTTTGTAAGCTATGTTAAATTCCTGGGAGTCCACATTGACCATTTCCTAAATTGGAAAACCGAACTTGAAGCCATCGAAAGCACAATTAGTCTGAGGGATGAAATAAGTTTAGAGCAATTAAAAACGGTTTACTATGCTTTAGTAGAGTCCAAACTGAGATACAGTGTACGTTTTTGGGGTAATAGCTACGTGTATAATATAAATCGGGCTTTCGTCATACAAAAACGAGCCATTCGCACTATAGTTCGCATCCCTCCGTGGGAATCATGTAAAGATTATTTTAGAAAGCTAGAAATTCTTACAATACCCAGCTTATATATATTAGTTGTCCTGTTGGACATTGTACGAAACCCTCTCAAATACGAAACTGCTGAGAAGAGAACAAAAAGACTCATGACACGAAGAAAAGACCTAGACCACGAGGTTTACCCCAGGCTGAATGTAGCAAGGCATGGCAGTAGGTATCAGGCAGTAAAATTATTTAATGTTCTTCCTCCTGAAATGAAAGCAATTGACAATATAAAAATTTTCAAGAATAATTTAAGAAAAATTTTGCTGTAGGGGTGTTTTTACACAATTGACGAGTTTATCACACGAAAGTAATTATTATGCCAGAATGATGATTTGGATTACCTAAATAATAATTGCATGTTATTTTTTTTAAGAACATTATTATATTTTTGTTTTTTGTATCATTATAAGTCAGTGTATAAATATTAAATATAATTAATTGTACCTATATTCATACACAATGTAATTGTTTTTGAATAAATAAACTGAAACTAAACTGAAACTGATACACCTACTTATGCAAATCTCCCTTCTAATAAGACGTAGCGAAGTTTCGCAACAGTCTAACCGAAACGACTTCATCATTATAAAGAAGTTTTTGAGTCATGCTTATGTCACATTAGACACAAACTGATAATAAAAGGATTTATGTTATAAGAAGTTCTCAACCTTATGGCGAAGCGTTGTTGAACAATTATTTAAATGTATTTGTTCAAACAAGCAAACATAACAAAAGTCTAACTGCTAGGTAGACGTCGGCGGGCAGATACACGTGCGACAGTTTTTCGCGTGTAACATCTAACGAAGATCGCTTTGTGTTGTCTAATAAAAAAAGTCGCAAAAATATAAAGAAGGACTTTGAGATAAGATTTCAGAAGATTAGATAGAAGGGACTGTAAGCAACGGCAATAGGCTTGATGACTAAATTTTAATTATAATATAATAACATAATTACGGGAATTTATCGCGTAATACCTTTTGTTTATTCCCGACGTTTCGACTATGTTTCAACAATCGTGGTCCCGGGTTGACTGGAGATTTCATTGGAGTGTCCATCATTCTAATTGCCATCAATGCCCGTGTTTATGTTATTATATTATAATGAATTGTGATCGCGAAAGTTTACGAAAAACTAAATTTTAATTGTTAGTCCGTCATAACAAAGTCTATAGGACACGTTATTTTTAGGGTTCCGTACCCAATAAAAACGGGGTCCAGTTTTTACCCTTTGTGAACGGATTCTAATTGATACGTGGTATTACTAAGAATTCGCTTTCCGTCTGTCTATCCATAACCAGGCTGTATCTCATGAACCGCGATATTTCTGTTGCCGCTTTAAAAACAAATAATAAAAACAGAATAAAATGAGTATTTAAAGGTCCATACAACAAATGTGATTTTGATTGAATAATGGCACGGAATCCTTCGCGTGAGTCCGACTCGCATTTGGCCCAATTCGGCACCCTTCGTCCATTTCCCCGTTCGTTCAGCACCGGATTTATTCTTTTTTAACGTTTTCCAAATATAACCGCGTTACATACATTTTTACTATCTAATATCCTGTCCATCCAAAGGTTGTCTGGAAGAAATCGCTTTTAGCGATAAGACCGCCCATTGTATGTTATATTTGTCTGTGTTTCTCTTTGTGAAATTTATGTTATATGGTGAATGTACAATAAAGAGTTTATCTATCTATCTACATACATAGCGATCGAAATGTCGCGTGACGTCACACGCTGGTACGCGCCGGACGTGCCTCGGTACAGTATTATGTCGTCACGAGTCCCCACTCCTAAACTTCAACTCACATTATTTAAATATGGTTTCATTAATTTGAAAAAGCATAAATGCCTGTCTAAATATAAATGTATTTTTGTACTATATAACTGACGGATTTCATAGAATTTAGATTTTTATAACTCTGTCATCATGCCTATTGTGTTATGTCCGGTTTCCTACCAACCTGATTAACTTTTTTCTTCGTTATATATATTTTTTAACTCTCCATAAAATATACTGCTAATTGATTCATCCATACAACTGTGCGAAGCTGGGGCGGTTCGTTAGTATTGTGTAATGTTTCATCTTTTAATTAGCTGTCAAGAAATTTCTGAATACATTCCGAGTGCTCAGTTAATCTGCAAAATAAACTTCACGCCAAGCACCATGTCTTTCTAACATGTCAAAACTGGCAAAACACGCTTCAGGACATTTGAAACATAATTTTGGTTGTCTTAAGGATACAGATTTACAAGTATGTTCGTCATTTCGTGACATATTATGTCTATATTGTAGACATATGGTATATACAATATGTACGCGTATATTATACGCGTGAATTACTTGCGACTTTCTCATGTGTTATATTTAAGTTAACCCGGATTATGTGAATTTGTTTTGCACGAGTTCTATGTCGATATTACGAGTATCATGAAGAGAATGATGTACAGTAACAGTGAGTTCTTAGTAAGGGATACCACTAAGGTACATACATTAAGGGACCACTAAAGCTTAGTCCTTTACTATGAACGCGACTGTACCTACCTTTTGGATTTTAATTACAAAATACTGTCAATTCTTCTAAGTCATTCAACTCGGTACATGCTTAGTTAGCTTCAGAAGTCTAATTGACTTGTTCTTACGACAGTTTTACAGTCTTTCCGATCAGCATCGTCCCATTAGTTAATAAGTGAATGTGTAACTTATTTCTAAATAAATATAACCGATCAATAGCGAGTAGGACCCGCGCACCGAGGGTTCCGTGCCATCATACTATATAATATATATTTATTTGTAATTAATAGGTATATATTTGTTTGAGAATCTTGACAGCGCCATTTCTTGTCTGATAGCGGAACTTATGTAGATTTATTACACTTTCGATAATTTCTAAAATACTATGCAAATTAGATTTGTCATAATTTTCCTGTAATCTTAACATATACTTCTATTAGCAATACAAGTTTCCGGGGTTTATATCTGCAAACTTCGGAGATAAGGGCTAAAACGCTATTTTTTTCAACTTTTTGTAAATAAGTCGAAAAAGCAAAACTAAAAACTGTTTATTCATGTGCAAAATAATACCATTCATATTTGATATACCACATGACCAAGTAACTTCAAAATATTTAAAAAACCCCTTTCACCCCCCTTGTCTAAAAAACTATGCAAATAAGAGAGTTCGCTATAATTTTCCTTCAAACTTTACATACACTTATAATAGC
Organism: Pasiphila rectangulata; assembly: GCA_963082625.1. NCBI lineage: Eukaryota > Metazoa > Arthropoda > Insecta > Lepidoptera > Geometridae > Pasiphila > Pasiphila rectangulata. The sequence continues at coordinate 2,721,020 of OY720244.1, read as the reverse complement.
TATAAAAGTTTCAAGTGTTTATCTCTGCAAACTTCGGAGATAAGGCGGGAGAACGGTCGTTTTTTCAACATTTTTGTAATTAACTCGGAAACGATACGGTTTTAAAGGAAAAGTAAACTGTTTATTAATGTGCAAATAAATACCTTTCATATGATACCTTACATGACCTAGTAACTTCACTTAAACATTTTGAGATCCCATATGCCCACTACCCTACTACCCTATAAAAATATTCTAATTATGGCTGCAATCATAATTAGAATATTTTTTTAACATTTTCATATATGGTATATTCGTAAAAAAGTGTTATCTTTAACCATTTCAAATTTTAAGTCGATAGCATCAGTAGTTCTCGAGATATCCATTTGTGACAGACAGCCAGAGAAAGTGATACCATAAGGGTTCCCTTTTACCGTTTTGGTCCGGATTCCTAAAAATTCTCTTATCATATCTTTCCTTTGACAGAAGATTAGACTGGGAAGATGGCATAGATGCTAGTCAAGTCTAATCCAATTAAAAATATCATAAGCACTCAAGTGTCCCGTATAGAATAAAACCAATTATACGAGTATACCTATAGAGGTTTAGACGAGCTTTGTGGCGAAACAGGCGAAGGTCTGGCTGCGACGCAAGAGGTTGGGGGTTTGATTCCAGCTCGGAACAAACGTCTGTACGATCTGCAGATATTTAAGTTACGTTCAGGGTGTTCTAGATAATTTTCTATAAATAATTAATAATATATCTATCTTTGTAGTATAATGTATTAGTGAAATCTGTCATCTAGTATTCATAATACAAGCCAGAGCTTGTAGGTACCCTACGAAGGTATAAAATAAATAATGCTGGACAATTTTATTCACACACCAATATCTAGCCCCGAGCTAAGCTTAGCTACGTAGGGCCTCGAAAAACTCAAACTTAAAAGACACTATTCGATGCGCCCGCAGGGACCGTTTTGATGCGTCGATTTACAAAGTAAAACAACACAAATTAATAGAACAAAGCACATAATTGAATTTTTTCACTTCAGATGACACGCGAGTTAGGAAAATAAGCTAACAGAAGAACCTTACTCGGTCGTTACTGTCATCATAACATTTAACTATTATCTTTTGTCTTATGTTACATCTTACGGATGGAGCAGATTTCGTCCCAGGTAGTTTTGTCCTCTAGGTAATCGAATATTTTGTTATAAGCTATGTTGTAAATGTTGCGTTTGACAACGTTTTTGAATTCGTTCAAAGATAAATTCTGCAACTCACTTAGGAGTTGGTTGTAAGAGCGTTGTTAAGAGAACGCTTAATTGATAAAGCCACGTAATCAACACCTCACAGAAATAGTTGATTCCCCACATTATCTGAAATTATCAGGAATGTTATGAAACCTGCATGAATTCCATATGTTTGATACGAGTTAAAACCTACAAGTCGTTTTTATAGAAAGAAAAAACAAAAGTAAAAACATTTAACACTGATACTTTTGATTCAATTTTAAGATATACCTTCGGAAGATGGAGCAGCGTACTGCGCTCGTCAACCCGCCTGCCAAGCGTGGCGAGTATGGCTACAAACCTATCCTGATCTGGTAGATCCATGAGGAAGGCCCATGTCCAGCAGTGGAAGTGGACAGCACCTACGGCTGAGATGATGGTGAACTATAAGATACTTCTAATAACCTACCATGCTTATTATTATTGGAAACATTAAGATCCTTACATAAATTATTTGGCAATTTAAATCTCTCTTATAATTACCTGATTTAATGCATACGTTTAGTTAAATTTAAATTGAATAACCGCCAGGACTCAATCATCATCATCATTTCAGGATGGATCTTCATGAGGGGTAGTTGCCATACTCGCCACGGTTGGCAGGCGGGTTGGCGAGCGCAGAGCGGGATGTTGATACACGGCAAGACGCTGCTGCCCATCTTCCGGAGGTATCCCTTAGCAGGCTCTTACTGCATCCACGGGCATGAGAGGAGGGGTAACATTCTACTGCTGGCACCCCACGGCCAGGACTCAATAATACAATATAAATGTATCTTTTAGAAAATAAGGATATACAAAATCTAGTCTAAATATTTTAACGGATACCTCCGGAAGATGGGCATCAGCGTCTTTTTGTTTACGAGCATACCGCACTGCGTTCGCCAACTCGCCCACGCTTAGCAGCTGACATCCTACGGCTGCGATGACTTATTTATTTATTTAAGATGGGACATCCAACACAATAAGTACTAGGGTCAAAAAGAAATAACAGTCTGGTGCTCCCGCGTAATAACAGGACGTCATGATTCATTCTATTAGTTATCTGGTTTCTGTAGATTCAGCTTCGGTTAGTTTGGGACTACTTACTGTTGCGGAAATCGTCCAGCATTATAATTTCTTCTCCACACTCCACGACGTCTCGTTCTTTTGGCGCAGAATCTCACTGGAATATCAAATAAAAGGCCTTTCAAAAAACCAGAAAGCCACTATTTAAATTGAATGATATTCGCGAAATGACTCCGTCGAACGGCTTTCGCGGTTATCGGAACGTGATTTAATCCAAGAAGAACTGTTAAATTGTTTTAAAACCTGAGTGCTGGAGTATTTTTAGGATCGGATTAAGGGAAATTGGAATTGGATTGGTTTTCGATTATTCAGGAATCGAATAATTTAAAAGTATGCGTCTTTATTATTCTTAGATTTAATAAAGTTTACGTGCTAGTTTGCATTGCACCATAACGACAGTTATAAGTAGTTATGGTGCATTGATATAAAAGCAATTTGTACAGCTTTAATTTTATACTCTATATAAATCACTATATCTATAACGCTATCAGATTCACTGACAGACAAAGTACGGCCTATACCACTGATCCTAGGGGTAAAGATTTTAACGGTATATTTGTTTTGTTCCAAAAAGGCCCATTATTGGAGTTTTGGACATTCTGCCTCTTATGGGTTCAATACAAACAAATATTGTTATTGCACACCAAAAAACAAACAGATTTAACAATCGTGGTCCCGGGTTGACTGGAGATTTCATTGGAGTGTTCATCAAGAAGCGATGGTGGTTTTGCAACTACCTTCACTTTGTCTTCAGAACTCTGTAAGGCAGGGTTTACATTGCGGCACACAACAGTAACAGTATCTTCACTATGCAATGTTCAATCATGAGGCACACTATACTTATCACTGGATTCCAAGATATCGAGAACCTACATCCATATTCATGGTTGAAATTCGGTTGTTTTTTTATTTAGATTGCCTAACGAATCATTTTCCGGCAATACTGACGTTCATTGGCAAGAATTTAAGGATTGTGAAGCTCAATCTAATGGCCAGGGCCCGAATCCACTAGGTGTTCAGCAGAATCAATCGACAGAGATAGCAATTGCTGATTTATTTACCTGGCGTTTCTTAACTGCAGCGATGTGTTCCTTTATACGTTCGGCTATTGTACGCTTGGTTTGCCCAATATACGAACGGCCACAACTACAGTCAACTTTATACACACAGGTACTTGCAGAGGTGTGACGTCTTTCGGCGATCTCAACAGCTTTGCTACCTTGGTCATTGGAGTAAAAATGGTCTTGACTGAAAACTTCTTCAAAATATTCCCAATTTTATCAGGAATCCTTTGACATATGGCAGATACGTCTGCTGACGGCAGACATCAGGTAGTTTTTATAGGACATCATTCAAGGATATTTATTTTTTTGCCAAAGCTTTTTAAATACGGTTTTACAGTTGAGCTTATTATGGATGGACATAACATTGGAGTAGAATAGTAGACGGTGTAATAGGTAAAAAGCTATAAATTCTAAGTATTTAGTACTGATACTGATTCAAAAACAATACATACTGATTAAAAATAAAACCGGGCAAGAGCGAGTCGGACTCGCGCACCGAGGGTTCCGTGCCATCATACAATATAATATATGACAAAGGCGGTTTTATATTTGTTGGAGAACCTTGACAGCGCCATCTCTTGTCTGATAGCGGAACTTATGTAGATTTTTTACACTTTCGATGATTTCTAAAAAAGTATGCTAAGTAGAGAGTTCGCTATAATTTTCCTATAAAGTTTACGTACACTTCTATTAGCCATAAAAATATCACGGGTTTACCTCTGCAAACTTCGGAGATAACAAGGGGGGGAACGGTCGTTTTTTCAACACTTTTGTAAATTGCTTAAAAACGATACAGCTTAAAGAATAAATAAAAACTGTTTACTAATGTGCAAATGAATACCTTTCATATGATACCGTACACGGCCTAGTAACTTCACTTAAAATTTTGAGATCCCCTATCCGCCCCCCTGCAATCAAAATAAGAATATTTTTTAACATTTTTATATATGCTGTATCAGTAAAAAAGTGTTGTCTTTTACCATTTCAAATTTCAAGTCGATAGCATCAGTAGTTCTCGAGATATCCAGTTGTGACAGACAGACAGACAGACAGAGTGATTCTATAAGGGTTCCTTTTTATCATTTTGGTCCGGAACCCTAAAAAAGAAGTGCAAATAATTAAATGAACCTTTCAGAGGTGTACCCCTAACTGCAAAAACATGAAGGCCTCGACCGACGCTACTTATGTAAGCCATTTGAGGTTGGACCCTTGAACGTCGGGGTCCAGAAACAATTTTAAGGATGAGTCAAAGCTGAAAATTTTATAGTTAAAATGTAAATGTTTTGTTTTGTTACATATCTCACAATGCTGAGTTGGGGACCCATATTTACCCGCGCCACATCCGCTTCTTCCTGTCCGCAATGTGATAAAATATTATTGTTATTTCTTTTTTTTCTATCCATTTTTTTTGCTTTCACATATATATTTTTTGTGGATATATGTTTTGTGCGTGTAGTAAATAAATGTTATTCTTCTTTTTCTTCTAATACTATACCGCCGAAAGTTTGAATGTATGGATGGACACATGGATATTTGTACCTCTTCACGCAAAAACTAGCTAACTTATTGAGCTGAAACTTTGCACACATCTAAAAATGTGCATAATTTCAGCTCAGTTCCTCGCAGCCTATAATGTTAATCCTGTCCTACACATACGATGAATTGGCTTCTTTTTACCCATGTACAGAATCTTAATCAGAAGTATTTTTGCTGTGGAACTGTTGTACAAAAAATGTTACGAAATAGGTACATGTAATTTCAGCTCGTCCATTCTTGACATACCTACAATATTAGTTAGGTCTGTAGCCTAATTTATGAAATTATTACAAAAAAAGTGAAAAATAGTATACAAAGCGCGCGTAGCTGCGGGAAGAAACTAGTACAAAACCAAACAGAAAGCGGTGGAAATAGGGAATAGACGCCTTTGTCTAAAGTTTAAATCACCAAACTATCTCATTGATCAATAAGTGTACTGATCATGAGGGTTGTTGCCATACTCACCACGCTTGGCAGGCGGGTTGACGAGCGCAGTACGGGATGTTGATGCACAAAAATACGCTGCTGCCCATCTTCCGTAGGTATCCCTTGGCAGATGCTTTCTGAATCCACTTCATGAGAGAACGGGCTACATTCTACAGCCGGCACCCCACGGCCTACTCAACTCAGCAGAACAATACGAGCAATAAAATCGAGTGTAACAACTCTATTAATTTTATCTCCCGCTGGTTCCGCTGGTTTTCCCGGCATTAAACACTAGCTTAAGCCCTGCACATCGCTAACTATGAATAATGGATGCCTACATTATGAATACAGAGTTGTTCTCTATTTAATTCATTAGACTTACCTTACGTTACATTGTTGCAAATGGGACACTGAAGTTTTAAAGGCTTTGTGGTTACGACACTATACAAAAGGTTGTAATTTCCTAGTTAGCAATCGATCGAATTCCCGTATGTTAATTTCACTGGATCCGCAGTTTCATGGCTAGAATTGGGATTCGCTAGGTCTCGACCGGTAATGATTGAGTGACACTCAAATTTCGTATACTTGCGTGTTTTCAGACAATAAAATAATATGGAACCATGGAGCTGGATTGATGATGCAGTCGGAATGGTGCCATTTCAACCGTTAAACGTCCTGAACACAGCCCTCCCTCAAGAGTTGCGCGTAGTGAATGTTGCCATATTCACCACGCACAGATGGGTTGGTGAGTGCAGTACGGGAGTTGATACACGGAAAAACGCTTCTGCCCATCTTCTAGTGGTATCTCCTAGCAGGCTTTTACTGCATCCACGGGAGCACATTAGAGGAGGGGTAACATTCTTCTGCCGGCATCCTACGGCAACTTTAGGAACTTATAAATGAAACAAGTTAAATCCATCGAGTTTTTTCTTGTGTAGGGTCTGAAGATGGAGTCGGTAGGTGGAACTACTAAACTAAGCAACTGACCCGTCCGTCGGTCGTGTCGGAATCGTTTGATTTGTCTTGGCAAGCACTCTGGTACTTCACGAAATTCAGAAATTTAATAATTTATTTTCATAGTTTTTAACTTTGTAATAACAAAACGTAGACATGTCCACTTACAATAAAAAATAAGAGAAAATAAGACTCGCGCACCGAGGGTTCCGTGCCATCATACAATATCATATAATTATGACAAAGGCGGTTTATATTATGTTGCGGACTTATGTATGTACCTAGATTTTTTACACTACAAACAAATATATTAATAATATAAAAATATTTCTCAAAAACTATGCATATTGGAGAGTTCCCTTTAAATTTCCTGTAATCTTTACCTATACTTCTAAAAGCTTTAAAATTTTTATGGGTTTATCTTCGCAAACTTCGGAGACGGTAATTTTTTTCAACATTTTTGTAAATAACTCAAAAACTTTACGGCTTAAAGATAAACTAAAAACTGTTTATTTATGTGCAAATTAAGCCCTTTTACATGATACCCTACATTATCTAGTAACTTCTCATTTTTCATACTTCCTTTCCGCTCTGCTTGCATTAATAATTAATAGCCCATTTTTTTAACAACATTTCTTGTCCCACTGCTTCGCAACGTCCCTAAAGTTTGTCTCCAAAGGGCATCGAGGGGATATAAATAACTAAATAAAATATATTTTTTACAATTTTCTAAATAATAATAACAGTCGCCTTAGTCGCCATAGTGACCATAGTCGCCATTGTTATCACTGTCACTATAGTCAACACAGTCACCACAGGCACCACAGTCGCCACATACACCTAGTCACCAAAGTCGGATCATTAGTCCCAGTCACCATAGTCACCACAGGAACCACAGTCACCCTAGTCGCCACAGTTGTTGCAGTCGACACAGTCGCCAAAGTCACCATAGCCACCACAGTCAACCCAGTCGTTACACAGTTACCTTAGTCACTCCAATCGCCACAGTAGACCCAGTCACCACAGTCGCCACAGTCACCAAAGGCGCCACCGTTGCTCCAGTCTCCACAGACACCTGATGATCCTTTCAAGAGTTATCCTTGGATAAAATATCCTGTAAACGTTAAAGAACTAGGTACCAAGTTTATGAAAAAGCCCCTATAAAAATCAGCTTCAAATTCATGTAAAGTTGTAAATTTCAAATGTTCAAGAGTGATCCTCGAACAAAAATTGAGGACACACAAACATACAAACATTCAGTCGACAAATTGCCTTTAAAAACTTCATTCGCTTCGCTCACTTGTTCGAAAATATTCTAACAAAATACAACGAAAAAAAACTATTTACCTACTACATGAACGTACACAGCGGAGCGGCACAGAGCGACATGACCACTCTCTGTGATGGCTCGGCCGGTACTGACTGATTTGTTCGGTCGGAGCACGGGCGCTGCGCCGCGAATTTATAGGTATTTTGACATATCATAGAATATTTGTATGCAATAAAAAAATCTAATTTTACATTTCTCTCCATAAGAAAAAGGCCAATGTTTCAGTGTAATTTTTATTTGATTTCTTCGTGTAGTTTACTCAACCAGTTGTTTTAGATTTTAATAAGTGGTAACTTTGGATTTTTTATCGATGAATATAACATTAATCGCGTTTTTGTTTTACCATTCTCTAGTTAATATCCTGAACTTGAATATGTATGAATTTCAGAATTCTATGTTAAATGGTTCTTGAGAAATACTTGTTTTGCAATGATGAAATCTTTTACTACCCGGACTTAAGGTGTGCGTAAAGTATTTCCTATCTATCTGTCTTTCTATCTGTTATGTATTTAACATGCTAGTACTTGTCCGGCTTGCTATTATAACAAGGTGGAATAAGTGAGGGTAGTTTGATACTTTTCTGTGATTGTCAGTCTGTAACATGCTACCTAGCACAATACACGTATTTACATAATTATTGTGTTTTTTGGACATAACACAATCTAAATCCTAAAAATTTACTCCTTCTTTACTAAAGCATCAAGTATCTTTTATCAAGATAAAAAAGTGCCGAATGATTTTCCCCGAAAAATGTTAAATTGCGAGAAATATTAATGAAACTGCCGAAGCTGATAACGCGAACGGTAAATCAACAGAGAAATCACTAATGAGAGCCTACGATGGCAAAATTAAAGGGATAATGATTGCGCCACACTGAGCGCGATTCGGTTCAGTAGGTCGACCATGAGTTTTCATAATCTTATTATGAAAACTCATGATGATGAGTTATCATAATCATATTATGAGTTTTTATTTAATCACTTTTGTTAACCTAAATCACCTTTGTTTGTTATAAGCTTGTATTTACTTTCGTGCTCCATTTCTGTAATATTTCTAAAAGCGAAGACTTGTTATTAGCCGTTTGATTCTAGATTACTTATATATATTATGTTTGATTTGTGCTGTTAGTCTTCAATAAATAAATAAATAAATAAAAATAAATAATCTATACTCGCTAGCGACTGTAGTTAAAAATATGTATGAAAACTTGTACAGCGCCTCCAGCGGATAGTTTGGTACTAAAATACGCAGTTAACTTTACTACTTTTGGGTTTAATTTAGTAAAGAGTTTAGTACCATGTGTTACAAAATCTGACAGACGTCATAGTAACGTACTACTACTACTGTAGTAACGGCAGGCGATCTGTCAGTGAGAACTAATGTTAGACACACATATGTTATTCGGTTACCGGCTTCGTTTATTTTTTTTACGGCTTGTCACCGTTATCACTCGTCGTCATTTATTTTGCTGTAGGGTGCCAGCAGTAGAATTTTGCCTCGCCTCTCTTGTCCGTCGATGCATCTGAGAAGCCTCTGAAAGATGGGCAGTAGCGACTTTTCGTGAATCAACATCCCGTACTGCGCTTGCCAACCCGCCTGCCAAGCGTGGCGAGTATGGCAATAACCCCCTCATGGTCTTGGTGGCTTCTGTCCAGCTGTGGACGTGGACAGCCAGTCCTACGGCTAAGATGATGATCATTTATTTTAGCCCCGCGGCTTTTCCCGCGCAGTTACTGTTCCCGTAGGAACACGGGGATAAAATATAGCAAATGTTAATCGCTGATAGCGTAGCTTTGCACTAATAAATAATTTTAAAATCAGTTTAGTGGTTTAGGTGTAAACAAACTCACATTTGCTTTATAATATAAGTTAGGATTAAATACGAGTAGATACATGGTGTACAAATATATTTTACAAAAAAGGACATAATAAAATAATGCTAGTAGTATTTTCTTTCAGTCATCCTGGGCGTAGAACAAAGCTTAACGGCTCAGTCAGCTTAAGACGTTCTTTACTTTGAGTACAGCTAACTAACCAGAGAGGAAAAGTTACCATCGTCTCTGTCGTAATATGTCCACTGCTGGACATAGGCCTCCGTCATCAATCACCAAGAACTAATCACGAAAAGGTTGTTACAATTCACACCACGTTTGACAGGCGGGTTGGCGAGTCTAGTACGGGATGTGGATAAAAACAGAAAGTCGCTGCTGCTGGGCAGATACCTCTGGAAGATTCCAGTGGAATACTTTTGCAGATTCTTATCGCATATAACTGGGGTTACCCCACGGCAGCGCTGCACTGATAAATAGATAAATAAAAAGATAAAAAAACTGCGACTTTAAACTCCAATAAGTAATAGTTTATTTTCAGTCCCGTATTAAGTTTCGCTTCTTTTTGGTAATGTCATACCAATAGAGAGTTGTTCAAAATTTAGCCCTCGACAAACGCGTGCTCAAAATATTGGCAGATCAAATGCCGTCTGGGATCTAAAGGCATTTTTTGTAGGTAATAAAAAATCGAAACGCCGATTTAATACAAAGGTTAAGCAGAGTAACACGAAAAAATATCAAGCGTTGGTATGGGGGTACCAGAAAAGGGGGGCGAAGACCTTAAAAGGTCAAAAATGGCATTTTTGGGTTTTTGGACATTTGAAGATTTTTATTTTTTTGGTGACCTTTTAAGTTCACAATTACTCCGGTCCCTGTGACCTTAGGGTCACCAAAATCAATCAGTACCCTTATCTTACTAAGACGATGCTAACAAAAGAGGTTTCATGTAAATCGGTCAACGCGTTCGGTTGTAATCGTCTCGTGCACAGACAGACAGATAGACAGACAGACAGAAACACAACAGACAGATAGACAGACAGACAGACAGCGCTATGCATATTAGGGGGCTTTGCTCCCTAAAAACTCGATATTTTATCACAGATTTATAGGTACCCTTTATGGCAGTTTAATGTAGCGTAAAGCACAGGTTGGGTAGTTAGAATGAACAAAAGGGAAAGGTACAAAACGTCTCGGTTAGGCTTGTAAGAAAGGTTTTTATTGTTGTCGAGTTAACAATTTTGATGGCTGACCCGTTGCTGAGTTTATATGATGAATGGAATACTAAATTGGGCTTGTGAAAGGATTTGCAAAGTAGGTTAAAAATCTTGTTCATGCATTTGTATTTAAAAACGTATTGCTACAGAGTTACCATCACACATCACAGGGACCTCTTTTTTGGGGTTCGGTAGGACCCTTATGGTAACGCTTTTGTTTGTCTGTAGGTGTGTATGTGGCATTACAAAGAGACTATTTAGTCATAAGCTGTAATTTAGCATGGACATATAAAATAACGACGCCGAGACAACGTTACTGTACAAAAATGATAAAAAATATTATCTTGGGGCACCTACACGTTAAATGGGCATGAACTTTATTTTTTAATCGTGGGGGGTACTTGAATACTTCTGTAGGTAAGAAGCATATGGGTCAATGTAACATTTTTCTATAATTTTTTTATTTCAGTTTCGTGTATGATTTTCAGAGACGCTTCGATCTGTTTATTTCACCCATCCATTACATTTATAATTATAAAGTTACAGGGATGCATATAGGTCTAACCTATGGGAGGTTTTCAATATCATTAATGGCATCCAGCTCGTATATTATTTATTTCATTATGCTCTCAATCCATTTTAAGTGTATTTTCGAATTTCGTGGTCTATAACGACTTAGTTCCCTATGCAACGAAAAACATTCTAGGCAAATCAGTTTGACTGTCACTTGGCGCCAAATGATACTATCTCCCGCCAGAGCGCGCCAGTTTCGCGCGGCAAGAGAAGGAACGACATAGACGCGACATGTTGGTGCGAGTGAAACGGGCGCTTTATTTTGGTTTTATCACGGTAATACGTCATTACAAATTATTGCTGTCCTCAGTTTGTTGCTGCAGTGTTTTGGCGCGTGATTGATTGATTTTGTTAAAAATAAAATGAATAACAGAACAAAACGGATATTCGAGAATTTAATTCAGGTTCCCAATATAGAAGAAGGTAAGTGAATTACTTTATCTAGCTAGTCAAATTTTGTTGTTTTTTTCTGAAGTGAGTTTCTAACAAAAAACTTACCGGTGTATAACCTTGTTCATTTTGTACAGCAAAACAAAAACAAACTAAAGACAAATGTCTGTATGATCTACAAATATTTGTCTCGGGTTTGGGTGTTTTATAAGTACATTCAATTATGTGTGTATTTGCAATAAAAAGGAGGTACCTACCAATGTAAGTAGTACCTATCGATATCAGTCATGTGGTTTCCCATAACAGAAGCTCCGCTTACTTTGGGGATACAAGATGCTATAAGTAATGTCCATCGTTATTTTTTATTTAATAATCTTATAAGTATATTTTTTGTTATAGATCCAGATGGTTCGCTGGTCCCAATAACACGCCCGTCCGCAGATTTTGGAAGTGATGACAGCGCTTATGACAAGGACTATATACCGGACAGCTATGAAAATTCCTCGGATGACGACATAAGTCTACCCTGTAAATATAGACGAGTGGAACTTCAACGGGTAACGAAAAGGCTATTTTCACTAGAAACTGAAGTTGATGAAACTGAGCTTGTTCAACTATCAGACTTATTTCCCACTAAACAAATTGAACAAGAATGCCACATAGAACTACCTTTAGAAAATTCAGACATAATAATCATGCAACCACAGCTCTCAAAGCCAGTAACACCGATACCTTCAAGTGCACTGACCTTACCTTACCTGGAAGAACTGAATCATTTAAATATTGTCGAACCACAGCCACAGTCGTTGACACCTCTGCATCACATCGCTACTACTCCTGCAGTAGTTGACAGCCCCCTTGAATTCATACAAGTCCAAAATCGCCCAGTAACAGAATCAGAAATAAAAAAGAGGCCATCTAAGAAGAAAGCGAACCCATCTCAATGGAAAAGGGCTGTAGCTAAAAAAAAAAGGCTCATAGGATCGGCATATAAGTCTGCTGTTGCCAAGAAATATACTGATATTCCAGAGAGGGAACTAAAACCGCCTTGCCAATGTAAAATGAAATGCTCTGAACAAATTAATGCAGACGAAAGAGACAAAATTTGGAAACAGTTTTGGAAAAAGTGTTCTAGCTGGGATCAAAGACGGCAATTTGTGGCAAGTCATGTGACAAAAGATATAAAAGCCAGACAAAAGACCAACTCAAAATTAGAGGATGACCGTCGAAAGTATACTTTTACCTATTTTTTGGAAGTTGATTACAAGAAAATTAAAGTTTGCCAAGTAATGTTTTTAAATACTTTGACGGTCGGTAAAAAATTTGTCAAGATTAGCTTAGAAAAAGTGCTTGAAAGCGGAATGGTACATCCAGACCAAAGAGGTCATCATGCACCTGGAAATAAACTACCTGATGCTGTGAAGGAATCTGTGAAGAAGCACATCTCGTCTTACCCAGTTTACGAAAGCCACTACAGTCGGCAAAAAACACAGAAGAAGTTCTTAGGTCCGGAGCTAAACGTAAACTTGATGTATAAACAGTATGTTGAAAAAATGCAAAAAGCAAATGCCACACAAAACGAAGTTGCAAAAGAATGGCTCTACAGGTTCATTTTCAATACAGAGTTCTGTTTATCATTCAAACTTCCGGGAATCGACACTTGCGACGACTGTGATAGGTTTATGCGAAAGTTAAAGGACTGTAATAATGAAGAAGAAAAAATAAAAATAGAAGAAGACCGAGAAAACCATCTGAAAGTAGCACAGAGTAGATATGAGATGAAAAGCAATGACAAAAAAGACGCGTCGAATACTAATAAAAAACGGGTAATTTGCGTTGACTTACAAAAATGCTTGCCCACACCCAATCTGACGAACAACCAGTCATTTTATCTTCGAAAGCTATGGACGTTAAACCTTACTGTTTATGACACAACAACAAAAATTACAAGCAACTATGTTTGGCCAGAAAACTATGGTGGAAGAGGAGGTAATGAAATCGGATCCTGTTTGATCAAATGGGCAGAGGAAAATATTGATGAAACGTTGGAAGAAATAACAATATACTCGGATAACTGCACTGGTCAAAATAGGAATAGCGCAATAGTGATGGCATACCAATGGATACTACAAAATTACCCTACCTTAAAAATAATAAATCACAAATACCTGTTAAAGGGCCACACTCATATGGAGGTCGATCATGCCCATTCTATTATAGAAAGAAAAAAGAAAAAGTTGTCAACAATGCAACTAGTTACACCCAGGGACTGGGCTCAATTTATCAGGACATGTGCAGGGAAAAACCCATTTCGTGTTACAGAAATGACTGTACATGATTTTAAAGATATAACGTCTCTATGCAAGAAAACTTCAGCTCCACTTATAATCCGAAAGAAAAATTCCGATAAGAATGACTTTAAAATATCGGAAACTGTCTGGTGGCAATGTAGACAAGATAAGAAGGGTACGCTGTTTTACAAAACAAAACTTGACACCTCGGCTGAAGACTTCATACCTTTTTTAGAGTTATCTCTCATTAGACATCCGAAACAAAATCTTACAATGCCATCTCGTCTCAAAATTGTAAGGTCGACGGAAAAACCAATTTCTACTGCAAAGTATAATGACATACTGACTCTTCTGCAGTGGGTTCCTGAAAGCTGTCACGATTTCTACAAACAGCTGTCTCACTCCACCAATGCAAGTGACGTACCAGAAGCTGATGGTGATGATTAGAATAGATTATTTTTTATTAATTAATGTTTTTGACTTACATAAAACTTGTTTTTCTTTTAGTACGTCTCCACAATCTAGAATTAAATTTTGTATAATTTGAGCTAAGTACGCTTGGGTCTTTTGATATTTTCTAACTATTTAAAGGGTAGTTATAAAATTGGGTCTAACTGTACATAGAACCAGTTTTTTTCACCAATTTAATATTTGACTTTGAAGCATAAAGAGCTAACACATCATGATGCACCAAATTTTGAAATAGCTAGGAGGCATTTCGATCTATGTACAAAGTTAGCACCGTATTTCTTTAATTTTATGCGCAGCATAACGGCCTATGTTTAGATAGACATCATTTTTAAAGGAAAACCATCTCAAAATCGTAGATGCATAAGGGGCTATCTGTACATAGAGCCTCATTGTTTGTGGTATTTGGCTCTAAGTAGTACCAATTTCTTGAAAACAATTAATTTAATACTATTGATTTGTAGCAATAGTGGTTTCAAATTTTTCAAAACGTAGACAGATAATGCAGCTTCACGATGTTATTAAAACAAATGGTATAATGTCACTGAAGTCGGAGATAATAAGGATGAAATTTAAAAGATAAGTTTTTTGGATCTCCTGTAAAATTACAAAAAAGCACATTGACCCATATGCTTCTTACCTACAGACTTTAAAAGTGTTGCGAAGACAATTTTTCGATTAAGGGTCTCGATATGTTTTTCAGATATTTAAAACGAAAATGAAAACGAAATAGTACAGAGTTGCCATTTATTTATTTAAGAAAGACTAACAGCACAAATCAAACATAATATATATAAGTAATCTAGAATCAAACGGCTAATAACAAGTCTTCACTTTTAGAAATATTATAGAAATGGAGCACGAAAGTAAATACAAGCTTATAACAAACAAAGGTGATTTAGGTTAACAAAAGTGATTAAATAAAGTTAGTTCAATTCAGTCAAAGAAATCAGAACTCAATAAGCGCCTCATCCTTGCCACTTTTTCTTATCTGTACTATCCCTAGATTTACATTGATAACTTATATTTGAACACTTGTTGTTTGCATTTTAATATCTAAAACAACAAATATACCTATCCGCTTGTTTGGTTTTGGTAGAAACTAAATGAGATGAATGGATTTCCGCAAATTCACGCTTGAATCAATTAACATGTTTGCATTTTTTTAAGAATAATCGATCCGAAACCGACGCGGATAAAGCTACAAAAAAGTTTTAATTATATCATCATTTCAGCCGTAAGACGTCCACTACTGAACACTGGCCTCCCTCATGGATCTACATGAGAGGTAGTTGCCATACTCACCACGCTTGGCAGGTGGGTTGGCGAGTTAGTAAACTCATTCACATACATTAAATAATTTTTAAAAACACACCTCTCATACATAACACAACCAGCAGCTATGTCTATAACTTTGGTTCTCTGACGAATAACTTCGTTCCGGATTCGATCCTCGATTTTCGGATCGATTCAAAACTTCAGGCAAAGCCCTTTCCATAGCTCGCTGAGCGACTTTGAACTGATGGACAAGCATCGCGGTCAGTGGCCACGTTTCAGCTCCGTAAGCTATAACAGGTAGGACGCTCTGATTAAAAACTTTGTTTATAGGCTTTGAGGTATGGGCGATGTGAAGACTCGCCGATGTTTGCCAAATTCTGTATCTATATAAATTTTAAAATTAAATATAAATATTAATATTTGTATCCGTCTCTTTCATAGAATAGTCAATTTACAAAAAAAAATATAGTATTTTTTTTAATAAACAAGCTTTTATTTAAACGTTCCTACTAAAAAAAATAAACATTTTCCATTAAAGTTTAATGTCAACTTAAAACGTCTTTTTTAAACTTTCGCGATCACAACACATTATTAAAATATGGGATTATCGAGTATTTATCGCGTAATTACCTTTATTTTATTCCCGACGTTTCGACCGGATTACAGTCTCCCCGCGACCACGACCAGGTGCAATCCGGTCGAAACGTCGGGAATAAAATAAAGGTAATTACGCGATAAATACCCGATAATCCCATATTTTAATTAAAACGTCTTTACACAATTTATGTGATAAAAAAGCTTGACGCCAGATTAACCTGTGTACCTGTAACTTGATCTAAGTTTCGAGTAACTCTCAGCAAGGCAACTCAACTAAACTAAACTAACTCTCAGCATGTCTCATTTGATACCCATATTGTAAGAGTGCATTAAGAATAACTAGTCCGCCATCTTGAGTATAACGCCATGCATGTTGGATTAAGAGTGATGTCATTTAATTTTACGAGTAACTCTCAGCAAGGCTTTTCAATTGATACCCATCTTACAGGAGTGAAATGTCATTGTCTAGTTGATCTGGTAAACATGTCAAAGTCAATATGGAAGTTGTAAAGAAATAGGCATTCAAAGTAAGGGTAGTGAGACGTATTGTTAAAAAAAATTAGATCAAGTGTTAAATAATCCGTGATATCTTTTTTATTTTTTGTATATTATATTGCATGCAAATTGTTCTTGTTTAACTATTTTTTGTCTTATATTATCCATGTAATTTTATATTCCTTTTTGTGAAACTGTTATATTTATTTATTTTGTATTTCTTTTTCATTCGATTTTAATGTGTACCTAATAAATATACAATTACCGTGCATTGCGGTAGCACCAACCGCACATCATGGTTACTACGGAAGACCAGCGCTGTGGTACGACTCGTTCTGCCACAGCACATGCTGAGTAGTGACCATTTTTGTCACAATTTAGTTTTAAAACCGAATTGATGATTTTTTTTATTTGATTGTAAAAATGTGACAAAATAAACGTTTCTTTATCTTTATCTTTTATTAATATGATATAAGGAACGAAAAATTACTAAATTATATGCAATTAATCAGTGCTAAAGGTAATCGAGATATTGTGAGTATATTAGTAAGTACTTTTAAGAGGCTTAAAGTATTAAAGAAGCTATTTTAATATGAATACCTGACTTATCATTGAAAAAGCCCTCGGAAAAGGAAAATTTAACAGTATGTACCCCCAATAGAAAGAGGAACATTCTACTGCGGGGCACCCTTGAAATGGGTGTTCCAGTAAAACAAAGTAGGTAGGTAAGCATCGGCGTCAACGGGGAATAATTAACAAAAAGTTCACATATCCGCGTTGACGGTGATTGTCAACGGGGATTTAATAAGCCAATAAGCCGTAAAAACATGTACAGCAATAAATCTTAGTCTAAATCAAGAGGCAAATCAATTATTAAACTGCTATTAACGTAAGGCTAATCAATTACTATGCAAATACGGTAATTATCTGGTGCAATTAATCCTGAACAACAAACGGATATTATAGTATCTATAGCCTTATACCTATAATCCTATCCGTATTTGCGCAGTCAACCTGGGCGTATTGACAACCCTTATTATCCATCACTTTATGACGACCTCTGTGGCGCAGCGGGCGAAAGTCCGCCTGCGACGCTAGAGGTTGCGGGTTCGATTCCCGCCTCGGGACAAATGTCTGTACGATCTGCAGATATTTGTTCAGGGTGTTCTGGGTGTTTTTCTATATATAATAAAAATATCTATCTATGTAGTATAATGTATTAAGTATATCAGTCATCTAGTACCCATAACACAAGCTCTGCTTAGCTTGGGGCTAGATGATGCTGTGTGTTTTGTCGAGCATTATTTATTTATTTATTTATTATCAACTTACGCCTTTATATCTATCGTAGATGATTTAAACAGCATTCATGCTGTACGGTACGCTGTAGTACCTCATCATTTCAGCCATAAAACGTCCACTGATGAACACAGGCCTCCCTCATGGATCTCCATGAGGGGTAGTTGCCATACTCACCACGCTTGGCAGGCGGGTTGGTGAGCGCAGTATGGGATGTTGATACACGGATAGACGCTGCTGCCCATCTTCCGGAGGTATCCCTTAGCAGACTCTTACTGCATCCATGGGCATGAGAGGAGGAGTATCATTCTCCTGCCGGCACCCCACGGCTGTAGTACCTTGGGCATTGTTATTGCATTAGACTTGCCTAGCTTCTATACGATCCTCTTAGATTGCTTTTTCAAATGAATGAAACAAAACTGAGATATTTCACTTTCAAAACTACCGTGAGGTGAACTTTTCTTTTTTTTATATACTACTAAATGACGAGAAAAGCCGAAGGCCCACCTGATGTTAAGCGGTGACCTCTCTAATCACGTGACCAACGCTGCATTGCATTGCATTGCGCCCGTCACCCTGAGACTGCAAGGTCTCATGTGCCCGTAATTTCACCGGCCTCGTTACCCTTTAATTTAAACTGGAACACAGTAATCTAGACATTACTGCTTGGCGGCAGAAATATGTATGGTGGTAGTACTTCCCCAGATGAACGTTTCACAAATAGTTCTTCTACTATTATTCAAGTTTCGAATTTTAAAAGAAAATTTTCTTGAAAATCGAAACTTGTCGGAATAAGCTCTCGACGTTAAATACTACGTGAGTAATCCCTGTATTTTAAAAAACGAATACTGAATAACGAATAAACCGCATTGAAGTTCGAAGGGGCTCACGTCAGAGCATAGTCATAAACAGTACCGAAGCACGTTGGCGCGTGACGTCATGCCACATTTCGACATAATTGTACTATTGGCTCTGATATCCACGTTTTGCAAAAATCGCGCGTTTTGTCCTCTTTCTTTCTATGTAGGTGACATCTCTATATTTTATTATTAAAAAAAACTTTCGTCTCAATTTGGGTCCTTTGTCCACATTGCATTAAAAGATAAAGATACATTTATTTTGTCACACAATTTACAATTAATCCATATATAAAAATAAGGTATAAAAAATAAAATAAAAATGTGACAAATGCTGTAGCAGAACGGGTTCGTACCACAGCGCTGGTTTTCCGTAGTGACCGAAGTGTGCGGATGGTGGCTACCGCGATACAAAAATGCAGTACGCTAAAATAAAATACAATAACAAAGAACCTATAATTATCAAAAAAATTAACTAAACAATATATTACTTTTTGTGAATTAGATAACATGTACAGTGATGGTCAAATAAACCGTTATGACTGCACGTTTAATTAGGGTCGTGTGTTATAATCAAACCAAAACGAATAGAATTATGTGAGTCTCATTTTCACAAGTTACTAGATGGCTCCAATAATTGTAGGTTCCATAACGTCGCATAGCAATAACAGACCAAATGGCTCTGAACACTTTTGTTCGAGAATGTGATGCCATTACTGTATCTCTAGGTGAGAGTGAGAGAAAAGATAAACATACATCCGAATCGGTATCCGCGCAAATTAGATACGCACGGTATGACGTACGCGCCCTCTTCTAATTTTGTTTACAGGCCGGCGTTCAACTGTGGTTAAATTGCTGTATTTGTTTGGTTATGTGTGGACAGAAAGATGTAATTGCAGGAAAAATCATACAAACCCAAAGTAGCGAAAAAAAAATAGTCGATGCAGAGCTGAACGCTTCAAGAAAGTAAGCGAAGATCAGAGACCTTAGACGAATATAACAAATACAAAATTAGAGACTAGCTGATGGGCGAAAAGAAGCAAGAGATTATACACATAATTCAACTGAAATAGACCGCAAATTTACACCTCTAAACCTACAAAATCGTAATAAACAGAAAAATGAAGAACTGACTGACAGACAAACTTTAGTTTCCGAATGGACCCAGAAGTCTCTACATGGTAGATATCGTCACGTTTTGAGCCACCCCACCTTCGACATGCAGGCGACGAACGAGTGGCTCCATCGCGGCGAACTCTTCTCTGAGATTGAAGGGTTCATGATTGTCCACCGAAACCCGAAACTACCAAAAACACATCATGAAGGTACGCAATATCTCCTCTGAATTGTGTAGGCGGTGCAACAGTTCATCGGAAACTATTCAACACATTACAGGAGCCTGTAAATCAATTGCACAAACGGACTATAAGTACAGGCACGATCAGGTGGCGAATATCATACACCAAAAACTGGCACATAAATACCACCTTATAGAATCGTCATCTAAGCTAACTCCGTACTATAAATACACTCCTGAAACTGTGCTGGAAAACACAACCTATAAACTCTACTTCAGGGCCATTTTGACAGATAGGACAACACACTACAAAGTCAAAGTCAAATAGTTTATTGTAACCATGTTGTACAAAAGATCTTATTATATAAAAGTTTCAGACATGGTCCCGGATAGAGCACAACATTATCATGATGAAATTATTATTATAATTTACAATAGACCAGACTTAACACTTATTGACAAAACCAATAAAACAGCTTTTTTAATTGATATAGCTATTTCAAATACCCATAATATCCAAAGTAAAGCAAAAGAAACTTTCTAAGTATGTCGAACTTAAAAATGAAATCACTAAAATGTGGAGATTACAAAAAGTGTCTATATTTCCGATAGTTATCTCATCAATTAGAGTTATCCCCAACCAGTTATTCCAATCCCTGACTTTACTCGACCTACCTAAAAACACATTAGTGCTACTACAAAAAGCAGTTAGTTGTCTTGAACGCGTGTCGCATTGTCTGAAATTTTTTGCAAACTGACATTTCCACCATACAGCCACTGGTCACTAGTTCTCGCAACCCAAAAAAATATTCTAGTACATACTTGTCTTAGGCCCGTGTGTATGAGTTATTTCCCCGCCCTTTGAGGTCGAGCAGATGAACGTCTAAAAATGGATAATAATCATAATAATTTTGTATATATTTAAATGTAGTAATAAAAGTATTTTTCATTTCAATTTTCAATCAAGCGTGAATCCATCCATGTTTAATTTAGTGTATTTCCACATCCAAGCCTCCTAAGGCTTCGAAACAACTAACTTAAATTCAATCCACCAATGACCTCATAAATTAATGACGTGATGCTTTTGACCGAAGCCTAACATCCTATATACTTCACTAAAGACACCACAGAGGCCATTTCCTTTGACACTTTACTAAATAAAGCCAATACCTGAGCTAACTGAATCACACCTCTGATCAAAGCTGCATGCGGCACTGACGTTACGTTGACCTCAAGAACCAATCAATGTTTGAGGTTACTAATGAACAGGTATTAGGTAGCACTAAGGTGCGCTGTATAAACAGCCTAGCAGTCTACTAATGACCTTAAGTAAATTGGCCGTCTATTCAACATTGAGACAGCGTCAGTATGTGTCATGAATACAATGGTAATTTTTGTTAAACGAGACTTGATCGCGTGATTACCTCATTTTTATAAGGTTTTATTTAACCGCAGTGGTGTGCCGGCAGAATAATGTTGCCACTCCACTCTTGCCCTCCTGATGATACCTCCGGAAGATGGGCAGCAGCATCTTTTCGTGTATCAACATAGCCCGCTTGTAGTGAGTATGGCAAAAACCCCTCATGGTCAGATTATTGCAGATCCATGAATCAAAGTAAGAATGGTTTCGTATTTCTCTTACTTACATGGTACCCGTCACATTTCTGTACCTTCTCAACATGCTTCTAATAGTAAGTATAAATATATCGGTATTTTGAGCAACATTTAAGATTTTATCATTTGAGTCGGTTTTTGATGTTAAACATCTTTTGCGGGGGTAAACCCGATCGGAAAAGAGGTGACACGTGACGCTTATGAGAATATTGAAAAGGAGCAGCACAGCGTGTCCGTGTATCAATATCCCATACTGCGCTCGCCAACCCACCTGCCAAGCGTGGTGAGTATGGCAACTGCCCCTTATGGAGATCCATGAGGGAGGCCTGTGTTCACTAGTAGACGTTTTACGGCTGAAATGATTAAAAAAAAGCAGTCCGCCATCTTGGGTGTTCCGCCATGTTTGATTCAGAGTGACTTCATGTCATTTTTTCAGTTATTCTCAGCAAGCCCTTTTATTTTATACCCATATTATAGGAGTACATGAGGCGTTGTCATAAAAAAGAAAAAACTTCAAAAATAGTTCCCTCGAAAGTTATAGATAGCGTTAGTTTTCTTTTACTGGTAGGAAACACAATTTGACAATGACGGCAATTGTGATTAACCACAAACTTGCTTTCTCCGCTTGCCAGCCCCATCTGTTAGGTTTAGTAAAAAACACTTTTTTCTTTTTTACTGAAAACGTCTCAAATAATTAGGCCGCCATCTTGGGTGTTCCGCCATGTTGGATTCAGAGTGACTTTACATAGCTGACCATGCATTGTCATCAAAAGAAAACATGTATACAAAATTTCAGCTCAATTTATTGAAGATATCTGCTTCAAAATTGAGTTGCAAGATTCCGCGAACAAACATAGTTACATACATACATACAAACATACAGGGCAAGCTAAATAAAAGCTTGTAGCAAGTTATAATAACTTTTGTTTGGCCTGATGTACTTTGCGGTGGGGTTAAGCCACGGTAAGAGGTTAAAAACTTCTACTTAGAAACTCGTGACGGAAACAGGTTTAGTACGTACTTATAACTTACTTAAAGGTGGGGTTTTTGTTATGAACTAATCTGCGCGCTTGTTCACGCGTAGTATTTGTTCTTGACGTGCGAAGGCGGACGCCGGCGGGCAACAGATTGGAAAATCTATCGTAATACGTTATTATACCACCAAGAAAATTACATTTAATAAAATGCTGTAGATAACTAATTGCTTCTGCCTCCGTGGCTCAGTTGGTATGGTAGCCGACTGACACCGTGTAGAGGGGTCGTTTTTCGCCACGGGACATCATGTTTGAAATTGTTTTGCAGATAGGTATTTGTCCCGGGTCTGAATGTTTTCATATGCATGATACATATGTATTAACTTACAAAAAAAATATTCAAAGCAAAGAAAACAAAACAATTTTGTTTTTGACACTCAACAAAATAAACAGCAAAGTGTGCAGTTCAAGATTTCTATCATAATAAGGACGGGAATATATTTCTAAAGACAACACTAATAAGAAGGTAAGCGTGTTGCGTGGTTTCCACAGCAAAAGTTTTGCTTAGTTTGGGACTAGATGCTGTTGTGTGTTGTCATCATCTCAGCCGTAGGACTGCTATTCACGTCCACTGCTGGACATAGGCCTCCCTCATGCATCTCCAAGATCAAGAGTTGTCGCAGGCGAGTTAACAAGCGCAGTACAGGACGTTAATACACGGAAAGACGATGCCGTCCATATTCTGGAGGGATCCCTTAGCAGATTTTTACTTCATCCACGGGCAAGAGCTTCATCAAGGGGCAATATGCTACTGCCGGTACCCAACGGCATTTTTCTTTCTATGACGTTCATAATGAAACTGTTGTTATATAGAATGGGTTATCATATTTCCTCTCTTCACAACTTGCAATAGAATTAGTTCAATAACACCGAAAATGCCTATAAACCAAGAAAAGCCTTAGCCTTAAAAGAAGTCTCTAGACAGCACTAAGAAATAAAATATTTAAACATAACCCGGCTCTGCAAAATCGAACCCAAAACCACCCTGCTAAAGCATAGTTTACATTGCATCTTGTCTAGCGACATCGCCAACAAAACTAAGGAATTCATACAACCGTCTGACATACTTTAAAATATCCAAGTGGGGTGACACTGAGTGACGGTTGTTCGAGAAAACTCCGAATGTTGACCCACTCGCCGGTATTTGGCAGAAAACAGGTACGACAGGTACCGGCAAAGACTTTTTAGAATAAAACCGGGCCACCAAGGGTTCCGTGCCTTCATACAATATAATATATGTATGATAAAGGTGGTTTACATTTGTTGGAAAACCTTGACAGCGCCATCTCTTGTCTGATACCGCAACTTATGTAGATTTTTTACTCTTTCGATGATTTCTAAAAAACTATGCAAAGAAGAGGGTTCGTTATAATTTTCCTGTAATATTTACATACACTCCTATTAGCAATAAATTTTCAGTGGCTTATCTCTGCAAACTTTGTAGATAAGGGGGGAAGGCTTTTTTCAACGTTTTTGTAAATAAGTCGAAAACTATATTATGACTTAAAGGAAAACTAAAAACTGTTTACAAATGAATAACTTTCATGTGATACCACACGACCTAATAACTTCACTTAAAATTTTGAGATCTATCCAACGCCTGGTTAAGAATATTTTTAACATTTTCGTATAATATGCTATATTAGTAAAATAGTGTTATCTTTAACCATTTCAAATTTCAAGTTATCAGTCAAGCATCAGTAGTTCTCGAGATATCCATTTGTGACAGACAGACAGACAAAGTGATACCATAAGTGTTCCTTTTTACCATTTGGGTCCGGAACCCTAAAAACGATATACGACTAAACTACAAGCAAAAGGCCTACCTGACGTAAAGTCGTAACTTCTACCTATTACAGTAATTGGAATACCGCGATTTATTTATTTATTAGACTAGGATTAACCAATTACACTAATTAATATTAATTCACAAAACAATAAATAACACATAATATTCAAAGTAATGAGTACAGTCTACAAATTAATAAATTGAAGTTAACAAATATCAAATAAATGCAATTCTAAAATAATAAATAACAATATAATTAGGTCAACGATTAAAATTACCACATAATTACAAATCAGTCTCGCAAAAACTCAAACATACCGACATTAATACCTTCCATTCTTCTTCTTCTTCTTCTCAGCCCGGAATCACCCACTGCTGGGTATAGGCCTCCCTAAGTTTTTGCCAGCCTCCTCTGTCCTGTGCATTTCGCATCCAGGTGTGCCCAGCGACTGCGATAATGTCGTCGACCCATCTATCCAACGCCTGGTTAAGAATATTTTTAACATTTTCGTATAATATGCTATATTAGTAAAATAGTGTTATCTTTAACCATTTCAAATTTCAAGTTATCAGTCAAGCATCAGTAGTTCTCGAGATATCCATTTGTGACAGACAGACAGACAAAGTGATACCATAAGTGTTCCTTTTTACCATTTGGGTCCGGAACCCTAAAAACGATATACGACTAAACTACAAGCAAAAGGCCTACCTGACGTAAAGTCGTAACTTCTACCTATTACAGTAATTGGAATACCGCGATTTATTTATTTATTAGACTAGGATTAACCAATTACACTAATTAATATTAATTCACAAAACAATAAATAACACATAATATTCAAAGTAATGAGTACAGTCTACAAATTAATAAATTGAAGTTAACAAATATCAAATAAATGCAATTCTAAAATAATAAATAACAATATAATTAGGTCAACGATTAAAATTACCACATAATTACAAATCAGTCTCGCAAAAACTCAAACATACCGACATTAATACCTTCCATTCTTCTTCTTCTTCTTCTCAGCCCGGAATCACCCACTGCTGGGTATAGGCCTCCCTAAGTTTTTGCCAGCCTCCTCTGTCCTGTGCATTTCGCATCCAGGTGTGCCCAGCGACTGCGATAATGTCGTCGACCCATCGCGCTTTTGGACGACCTCGACCTCTCTGGCCGGATCTTCCATTCATCCACAAATATATCGCAGTCAGGGTTTGTAGCTAGCAGTCTGTTGAGGGCGGTGAGTGTGCGCGGCAGTGGCGACTGTGCACGCGACACAGTGCGACAGGCTGGCGCTGCGAGCAGATAGTGCCTCCTGGCCCTAAGGTATTTGTCCGGGACATAAAACCGTAACACCTCGTTGTGTAAATCAGGTGCGTCTATAACATTCATGAACAGTTTCAATACAACTTAGTGACAGACAACAACGGTTATTTTCAGAAGTTAAAAGTGTAATTTAATCATATAACCGTAAAATGCTAATAATTCGACGCTATTTGGACAATGCTTCTGCTACCAGAGTCGTAACAATGATAGAGGCTGGTCAGTCGCAACGTGCCGTGGCTTTACAGCTGGGATGTTCGCGAAGAGCTATATAAAATCTTTGGAACCGGCATCAGGAGACCGGGAGTGTACCTCTATTCCGGCGTCGTGGCTCTGGAAGCGACCGGACCAATAGGAATCGTTTGCATGAAGACCAGCAACGTTCACGAAGGCCTGTAACCCGCACTAAACTGACCGGTACTCATCGTGAAAATCAATTAAGGTTTGCGCGTCAACATCTTGAATGGAGCATGGGGGAATGGCGTAAGGTGCTTTTTACGGATGACTGTAAAGTGAAGTTTTCTAGTGACGATTGACGTATGCAAGTGTGGAGAAGAAGCTGAGAATGATTTTCTGATCCTTGCATTCACGAACGTGACAGGTATGGTGGTCCCAATGTCTGGGGTGGGATCAGCTTGGCCTAGTTTTTCTGAATGAAATTAAAAATTCAAAAATACTTTATTCAGTGCGGCCGCATGGACCTTATTGACGCGTCACAACTTACAAAATAAAACAACAAAAATAATTAGAATAAAGCACATAATTGAATCTGTTCACTTCAGATGACACGCGAGTTAGGAAAAGAAGCGAACAGAAGAACCTAACTCGGTCGTTATAGTCATCATTTAACAATTTTTGACAGAGTTGGAGCAGATTCCGTCCCTAGTAAGCACTGTAACCTCCTAGAGTTACATCTAACGGGTAGTCAGGCCATATGTCATCCCATTTTCACAACAAGTGGTTGACGGTTTCATCCTGATACAGGATAATGCACGATCGCACACAGCCCGGGCAACCATTTCTATTTTGAAGGAAGCCAATATTTAGGTTTTGTTTTGCCATGGCCTGCGAACAGCCCTGACCTGAATCCCATTGAACACCTGTGAGACCAATTAAAACGCCAAGTTTTAATTGGTCCCAAGGTCAGGAACAGTTGATTCAATTGTTGAAAAGGTGCAGGGAGGAGATCCCAGAGAAAAACGTCCGTCATCTTATTGAGAGCATGCCATCGAGGGTTCAAGAATGTGTTTAGAAAAGGGAAGGATATACCCGTTATTAAATACCTCAAAAATTAACAACTTTGCTGTGATGTTAACACTTTACAACAGGATTAAATTGTAGACTTAATCTACAATTTAATCCTATTTTAAAGTGTAAACAGCCTTAAGAAGTAATAAGAACCAAAAACATCCTTAGATTAAGTATTTTTTGTCTACGATCATTAAAATTCATTTAATCAATAAAAAACATTGTTTAATTGAATTTAAAAAAGACAGCAAAAAACCTGTTCGAAAAAATATAGGTACTGAAAATTAGTGGTGGCCCTTATTTTGTTTTGGGTAGTCTATAATATTTGTTTCGTTTAATTTAATTATTTTAATGCATTGATTATAAATTTATTCGAATTATTGAATTAAAATGGTTGTAATTTTTTCTGATAAATAAAAAAAAAATACCTCACATTGTATATGTTGTATATTTTAGTAATCACCTTTTAATTCCCATGTTTTGATACCATAATCGACAGGTGTTAAAAAAATACTGATTTCACTTTGGCGCCAAAAATCCTTAATTTCGTTTTTTTAATACCTATCTAATGACACTTGGGTTTTTGAGATGAATCTAACGAGTCCTCAATTAATTTTCGAAATCCATCCAACCGTTTAGATAATACAAATACAATAAAGAAATTTATAAACAAACAAGCAAACAAAGCGTACGAGATACGCGCGAAAATGAATACGCTTCGTTGGTAGTCCGGGTAAAAAGTGTTTTCAGGTCCCACCTGCTTCTTACGCAAAAGCCGCCAAGACCCCATTTAGGTTTCGTGCCAAAAATGGAAAGACTTCCAATTTCTATTCCATATGCCTTATCTGTCCTCGTTAACGTCCATCTGTCTTTCAATTGCAGATTAGCCGAGCTAATACAACCAAGTGATTAATCGTTACCCTGTGATTTACAGTTGTGTTTGATACTACAGATCCATAACAAATTAATTGCATCAATTCTACCATTAACATATTGTTTCGTATCATTAAATTTTCTAAGACTCACATATACTTACTCGAACGTTACTGTTAATTTATTATATTTGTGTTATATTATTACACTGAATTACATGCACATATTATAATAGATAGATAGATAACTCTTTTTTGTACTTAACTTAATACTAACACAAAAATTAACATAGAAAGAAACTTACAAAACTAATAATTAATACGTCCTGACGTGTTATTATTACGTTATCTCCGTAGCGTACGCCTGCGTAACAAATATAATAACACTTATACGTTGCTGTGGGGTGCCTGCAGTAGAAGGTTCACCCAACTCTCTTTCTGGTGGATGCAGTAACAATATGGTACTCACCGCGCTTGACCTTCTGCCCATCTTCTGGAGGTATTCCTTGGTAAATTCTTACTGCATCCACGGGCAAGGGAGGAGGGGCAATCCTGCCGGCATCCCGATCAGTACCGGTTCATGATGCGTATGTCCAGCAGTGGACAACCTACAGCTGAGATAGTAGGAACACTTTAGAAGACCCGCGAGCGATGCATTTTTTATTTGATTCGATGAAAATTGATGCTTTCCGATCTAGAACATGACACCGTGATGACGTTAAAACTATTTATACAACATTTTTAAATGTTACCAATATGTATACATAATATCCTCTTCTTCCTTGAGTCGTATTCCTCAGTTACTTATGGTAGTAACCACCATTGTGTACACATAATGTGTACACAAAATGTATGAACACAATTGACATACAAAGGCATTTTAAAAACAAGATGTTTAGCATTATTTATTTCACCAGCTACCTATATCACAGGTATCTTCAATAGTTTGAATAGGTTCTCAGATTACCCAGCATTTAACTAATTGACAATATCTGTCGAGCACGCTCAGGTGAGATCAGCATAACACTGATAGATTGAGCAAACTATTGTTCAAGCATCTCTCAGTTTGGTATCTGTTTGATTCTACGTCTGTGTGCAAATTATTGTGTGATTTGGCTTTTAGAACTTGAGCTAAGATGAACGAAGATTGGATTTTTTGGTTTCCATAAGAGGAATATATATGTGTGTGTGTGTGTGTCTGTGTGTGTGTTTGTGTGTGTGTGTATGTACCTATGTGTTTTTAATCGCATGATGAAATTAAGAAATTAGCATAAAGTTTATCTCATGATCATGGCGAGTGTAACTGTGTAACATAGGAAAATTCAAAAGACTCCACATAAGTGTGCACCGACCTTAATCACATGATGAAAATTATAAGACAATAAACAAGAAACATGTACGTCATGCATGATCTAATTGATTCTGGAATCCTAAGAATAGAAAATTAGACTCCGGACTGTAGACAACATACTCTATAATACATTCCCCACATAATAGGCGAGATAACGAAGTTTTTATTGTCATTCCGTTATGTAGAATCACAAAATCCATAAGACATGTATCTTTTCTTTTTTAACGTAATCCAAAAATAACCGCGATACATTATATCGCTTATATCTTATCGCTTTTAGCGATAAGACCGCCCATCGTATGTTATATTTGTCTGTGTTTCTCTTTGTGAAATTTATGTTATATGGTGAATGTACAATAAAGAGTTTATCTATCTATCTATCTAATCTAATGTCGTGTGAAGAATTATGACAAAACTAGCCCCAGTCCTTAACATCAAATCGCTTTATCTAAGTACTAGCTGTTCCGACGAACTTCGTATCGTACCTACCACTGCAACTACTTACTACAACTACCCTACAACTACACTACAACTACCCTACAACTACACTAAAACTACCCTACAACTACCCAACAACTAACTCTGAAACAAGTGTTTAATAATTTTGGTATTTTACTATTTATAATGTACTAATACTATTTATAACCCGCCGTGGGGTGCCGGCAGTAGAATGATACTCCTCCTCTCATTCCCATGGATGCAGTAAGAGCCTGCTAAGGGATACCTCTGGAAGATGGGCAGCAGCGTCTGTCCGTGTATCAACATCCCATACTGCGCTCACCAACCCGCCTGCCAAGCGTGGTGAGTATGGCAACTTACCCACATGGAGATCCATGAGGGAGGCCTGTGTTCATCAGTCGACCTTTTATAGCTGAAATGATGATGACTATTTATAACTTTCATCCCCTATTTTAACCCCTTCTGATTTAATTTACGTAACGAAAAGCCTATGTCCGTCTCCATGGTCTAATTTACTCCTATACTAAAATTCATCTAAATCGGTTCAGCGGTTTTGACGTGAAAAGGAAACATACTTACTTACTTTCACTTTTATATGTGAGTAGGTAGGGATTGTTTCATTAATTTGAAAAAGCAAAAATACGTGTCTATTATTTTTGTATTATCCAACTTTACTGGCGTACTAAACAGAAATTAGATTTCCATACCCTGTCATCATGTCTCTCTTCGGCCAATTCTTCAAACAAAAGCTGAACAAAACGACCGACCCCTTTGCTCACGTGAAAATCAATTTCATAAACACCTACGGCTAGTCCATTATTTTAGAAGTACCGTGCGAACAATTTTTCAATAAATTGAATTCCTTTGTCTCGTCGAGAACTCATTCGGATATTTTTGCGGTCCCGGTACAATGAGTTTTTCAGGATCGGTCGGTTTATCGCGATAACAGTGAGTTTTCAATGGTCAGTTTGAGGTATATCTTGGAGAGAGCTTTTTGTGACGAAAATTGAATAGATGGAACAAAATAATTTCGCAGTGAAAGGGGAAGGTGAATTAAAATTTGAGACAAATCCTGTATGACAAAGATTTATTATTATTAACAAGTCATTTATTTCAGATCATATACAAATCCATATCTTTAAAATTATCAAAACACAAACATTTAAAAGGAGTTGACCACAATAAAATTATAAAGATTTCATTAAAGTTAAATTTTATAGTTATATGTCTAGAGCAATACATGAACAATTAGATAGCTATTTAAACACAAAAAAAACACATTAAGAAAATAAAACTTTAACTAAATAAGCTTTAAATGTGCAATTTAACATTTTGCTGGAAATTTTACACCTAGCCCCCAAAGTAAGAATAAGTTGAAAATGGAAGGAGGTGAATCCTGATTTGTGCTACATGATTAACAAATGTTATATAAAAAAATCTCGAGTGAACGTCCTACAGCTAAGAAGAAGAATAAGTTTTTTTTGGGTTGCTATATAAGACGGCTAGGTACATTTGGTTCAAAGAACATCCCGGATACTATCTCCCTTTGAGTCCATTTTACGACATTTCGAGTCATAATGCGAAGAATAACATAAAAACGTCTATACAAGCCTATCTTATTTCACTCACACAAATTTCGATTCTATTTCCGTGACAATAAAAGCAAATATCGCCTGCGAATAATGTGAATAAGAAAAATGATTTATCCTATGTAAATGTACCGGGTAAATGTAATAACTAATGGTAAACATGCCACTGTAAGCTCTGATCGGATAAAATATACAATATGGCTAGAAAATTCTCCTAGTTTCTTGTTATATTTAGCTACATTCACGGGTTATTTGTTTTGCAATATTTAAACTGTATAAGCACTGGGGATAGCCGTAGAGTGCGGCAGGGTGTTTACGTTCACCCTTACCCCACATAATTCCTTGGTGTTCTCTAATACAAAATTGACATTTGACAGCAATATTGCTTTCAATCTCGCGACAGGTTTTGCAACATGCAATTGACAGCAATATTGCTGTCAAATGTCAATTCCTTGATGTTCTCTAATACAAAATTGACATTTGACAGCAATATTGCTTTCAATCTCGCGACAGGTTTTGCAACAGGCAATTGACAGCAATATTGCTTTCAATCTCGTGACAGGTTTTGCAACAGGCAATTGACAGCAATATTGCTGTCAAATGTCAATTCCTTGGTGTTCTCTAATACAAAATTGACATTTGACAGCAATATTGCTTTCAATCTCGCGACAGGTTTTGCAACAGGCAATCGACAGCAATATTGCTGTCAGATGTCAATTCCTTGATGTTCTCTAATACAAAATTGACATTTGACAGCAATATTGCTTTTTTAAACTTTCGCGATCAGGACACATTATTAACACATATTTAAACGGGTATTTATCGCGCTATTTACCTACAACGTCGGGCAATAATAAAGGTAAATAGCGCGATAAATACCCGTTTAAATATGTGTTAATAAAGCAATATTGCTTTCAATCTCGCGACAGGTTTTGCAACAGGCAATTGACAGCAATATTGCTTTCAATCTCGCGACAGGTTTTGCAACAGGCAATTGACAGCAATATTGCTGTCAAATGTCAATTCCTTGGTGTTCTCTAATACAAAATTGACATTTGACAGCAATATTGCTTTCAATCTCGCGACAGGCAATCGACAGCAATATTGCTGTCAGATGTCAATTCCTTGATGTTCTCTAATACAAAATTGACATTTGACAGCAATATTGCTTTTTTAAACTTTCGCGATCAGGACACATTATTAACACATATTTAAACGGGTATTTATCGCGCTATTTACCTACAACGTCGGGCAATAATAAAGGTAAATAGCGCGATAAATACCCGTTTAAATATGTGTTAATAAAGCAATATTGCTTTCAATCTCGCGACAGGTTTTGCAACAGGCAATTGACAGCAATATTGCTTTCAATCTCGCGACAGGTTTTGCAACAGGCAATTGACAGCAATATTGCTTTCAATCTCGCGACAGGTTTTGCAACAGGCAATCGACAGCAATATTGCTGTCAGATGTCAATTCCTTGGTGTTCTCTAATACAAAATTGACATTTGACAGCAATATTGCTTTCAATCTCGCGACAGGTTTTGCAACAGGCAATCGACAGCAATATTGCTGTCAGATGTCAATTCCTTGGTGTTCTCTAATACAAAATTGACATTTGACAGCAATATTGCTGTCAATTGCCTGTTGCAAAACCTGTCGCGAGATACGTAATCACCCTGCCGTAGAATGTTGCGTTTCCTCTCTTGCCCGTGCATGCTGTAATAACCAAGAGATACCTTCGGAAGATGGGCAGCATCGTCTTTTTGTTTATCAACATCCCGTACTGCGCCTGCCAACCCGCCTGTCAAGGGTGGTGAGTATGGCAACAACCACTCATGATGAATACGTGGATCTTCAAGTCCATGAGGGAAGCCTGTCTAACAGTGGACGTCGTACGGCTGTCATCATCATCATCATTTCAGCCATAAAACGTCCACTAATGAACAAAGGCCTCCCTCATGGCATCTTTGGCTCTTACTCTTATCCCTTAGCAGGCTCTTACTGCATCCACGGGCATTAGAGGAGGGGCAACATTCTACTGCCGGCGCCCCACGGCTAATGATGTTGTACGGCTGTAATGATGATGAGTGCTGAGAAATGTTGCCTAATCTAATGGATATTTTTTTTTAATTTCAGGTAATGAACAAAACAAGTATCCTACTTTGCAGTAATCAGGTAAAATGCTATGAATCAAAGGAATCCAAGTAAGCTTTACACTTCAATATGGTGTTTTGCCGTGCCGTGTGAAGCCGGCAGTAGAATGTCAGGTCCCCTCCTTTCATGCCTGTGGATCCAGTAAAAGCCTGCTAAGGGATACCTCCGGAATATGGGCAGCAGCGTCTTTTAAAATACAAATTTCTGTAGCTCTAACAATGACATGAATTTACATAGTATAAATATTTTTTTGATTATAGGGATAACTCACGTATGTTACAACATCTAAGTATATACCGTCAGGTTTCGATTTTTGAATTAAATCCTCATTATGAGATTGAATGCTCGTAGGCGCGTGGGACCGACGCGTCACTGATATCATCATCATAATCATCATTTAAGCCGTAAAACGTCCACTACTGAACACAGGACTCCCTCATGGCTCAACGTGAGGGAGAAGTATCAATAGTTGCTATACTTACCACGCTTGGCAGGCGGGTTGACGAGCGCAGTTCGGTATGTTGATACACGGAAAGACGCTGCTGCCTATTTTCCGGAGGTATCTCTTAGCAGGCTCTTACTGCATCCACGGGCATGAGAGGAGGGGTAAAATTTGACTGCCAGCACGCCACTGCAACTGATATACAAAATGATATACCCCACATTTTTAAAGTGAAATTAGATATCGAATCAAAATTTTAATTTACATTCTTCTAAGAGATTTGTTGACGTTAAGTTATTATTTTTACTTAGCGAACGACCTTTTCTGCATTCATGAAAATCATTTCACTTATTAGAAAAAAAAAAGTAAGGCCTTCGCATCTATTATAGATGATTTATACAGCGTCAGCAACTGATAATCATGCTGTACGGGACGCTGCAGTGCCTGGGACATTGTTAGATGGATTAGGCTTGCCCAGCACCTATACCATCCTCTCAGCTTAGTCCAGCTATAATTCAGAGGAAAGAACAGGTCAATACGTCTGAAGCTAACTAAGACGCGGGTTTCCTCACGATGTTTCCTTCTGAAAAATTAGAATTAATTAGAAACTGAACAAAGTATTTACACTTGTCAAAAATCGTAATTTTCAAGACCTAGCGCTAAGGTGTATGCAAGGTAAAAATGCATGAGGGAGACCTGTGCCCGTCAGTGGATGTGGACAGTTAGTGTTCCTATGGCTGTGATGATGATGCAAGGTAAGATCCCTCAAATCATCATCACCATCATCAGCCGTAGGACGTCCGCTGCTGGATCCAATCCTCCGTCATGTATCTCCAAGATCATGAAGGAGTTGTAAGAGCAATACTCTATGATTTTAAGTCCACAAATGCTATCATTTTAACATACCAAATTTCCGTAGCTATCTAACAATGACATATAAATTTACATTAGATATCGAATGGAAATTGAGATTTACATTCTATTATGTGGATTTATATATGGAATCGTGACGTAAAGTTATTACTTAGCGAACGACCTTTTCTGCATTCATGATAAACGACGTGGTCTAAATCGGTGAAATAAAATTTATGAACGAAATTTCGAGGTAAAAACGCGGGACTTTTGGCGCGTAATGGATAAGATAGTGGGGTTATTTTTCAATATTATGTAGACTTGAATCGGTACTGAAAATATTTTTGTATTTTTAAAGCAGATAATTGCAAAATTTTTAATATGCCTACATTCTGCCTCTGCGGGTAAGTTGTTATAAATAAATAAGTTGTTGTAAGTTGTTATATGTAATAGCCGAATAATGCAAAACAGTTTGTTCGATGCCACGAGAGAAATATGTCTTGTCTGTTTTTATTGTCTAATTTTATGGCTTTTTGTGTTTGGTTTAACACAATTTCGCCAGTGTCAAGTTAATAAATTCTTATATTACGAGACAAATATGTACTTGTAATGATTATAAAATGACGACCTCTATGTCGCAGCAGGAGAAGGTCCGCCTGCGACGTAAGAGATTACAGGTTCGAATCCCGCCTCGGGACAATTGTCTGTGCAATTTGTAGATGTTCATGGAGTTCTGGGTTTTTTCTATATACAATAAAAAAATCTATCTATTTAGTGTATTAAGTACATATATCAGTCATCTAGTACCCATTTACTTTCGTGCTCCATTTCTATAATATTTCTAAAAGTGAAGACTTGTTATTAGCCGTTTGATTCTAGATTACTTATATATATTATGTTTGATTTGTGCTGTTAGTCTTCCTAAAATAGATAAATAAATAACACAACGCTATGCTTAGCTTTGTCCTTTGACGGTGAGAGTAAAGGCAAGGTTCACTCATTTTGCTTATTCTCTGCTAAACACAAATATTTCGATACGTAAAGATAAGGATAGCTAAATATAAAACAAGTTTATTTTGTAACCAAACAAAAAATCAACAAAAACTATTTGTATGTTTAAACATAAATGTACTTGTACACATAACAGCTCTACTTACTGACTAGTTGTCATTGAAATGTCCAACATTTTTTATTTTGCCTTTTAATAATTCCACCAAAAATACCCTAAGTTATATATCCACCAATATATTATGGTAATGCTTCAGTGATATCCCAAAAATAGGCATAGGTAGATGTTTACCCGCACATAAATAAGCCCATACGAGATAAAAACACTTTTTTGTTGTCTTTGGATGTGAGCCAACAGATAACAGGGAGACAGCTAAGAAAATGTAGGTCGTTTGACAATTGTTATATGATATCCTGATATAATATCTGACAGCAGAAATGCTTAGGAATAAAAATGTAAAAATTATACATATTAAATGACCGAAAATTATATATTCCGACACCCCCCGGGGGTGTCGGAATAAAAATGTTGATCCTCAAAGAGCAATTCTTTCTGTGTATCAACATCCTGTACTGCGCTCGCCCACCTGCCTGCCAAGCATGGTGAGTATGGCAACAGCCCTTTGTTTAGGATTAATAAAATAAATAACAATTAGATAAATAGATAGCAAATTCAGAAGGGTGTCGGCATAAGAATGTTGCTCATTCCCTCTTACCTGTGAATGTAGTAAAAATCTGCCAAGGGATACCACCGGAAGAGGCAGCAGCGTTTTTCCGTGTATTATCATCCCGTACTGCGCTCGCCAACCCGCGTGCTAAGCGTAGTGAGTATGGCAACAACCCTTTGCAACAACCCCATTACGAGTAAGGAGATCCACGGGGGACGTCAATTTCCAGCAGTGATACACGGAGTTGATACACGGAAAAACGCTGCTGCCTCTTCCGGAGGTATCCCTTGGCAGATTCTTGCTGCATCCATGGGCAAGAGACGAGAGGCAATATTCTAATGCCGGCACCCCACAATAGTGGCAATATAAACTATTTACACATTTATTAGTACTCGTTGTTAATTAACAAGAATATACACTAGCTTGATATAACCATTCTAAGTAGAGTCAAGACATAGTAATGTAACCGATATCATTGACTCGAACATATCAAAGCTTAGGCTCACATAATCAACGGTATAAATTACAAGCCATATCAAAACTACAAAATCTAAGATCCTCTAACAAAGGAACACAAATCTAGGCTCATCCCCGCAGATACGACTAATCCTATCAAACGGCCTAGCCAGTGGCAGTAGTACAAATTTATACGCTATAGCTAAATTTACGCTAGGATTGCGCCTAAATTCACCCAACCAGTTTGGTTTGCGCTTATTAATGTAAGCTTGATGAGGGTAAATTGAATAAAAATACGCGAGTACGATAGATGTTAGTAGATGTATTCCTGGGATTGTATTGTAGCTTAAAATGGACTAGTAAATACGTCACATTTTTGTTTCAAATGTTTTAAAATAAGATTTCAGAATGATAATCCCTACTTATTAAATAGAAGTAAAAATGGTATTAAATGAGTGTATGTTCCGTTTTAACGCTTATTATAGTGAGATATATAAGGATTTAATCATATTATCCTCCACAAGTGGTCCAGTCGTTCTTGTTGAATACACAACAATAAGGTTTACTTACCAGTCCAGATGAATATAAAAGTTGGGTCGTTATGAAATAGCAATAGTTGAACCCTTTAAGTAAGTCTGTTCAGTTGTTAAGAGGGGCCAATCCTTCTTAACAAACAAAAAATCAAAATGTGGAACTAAACTAACTTAACTTTAACAAAAAATCAAAATTTGGAGAAACAAATTTTATACGGAATTTTTTTCTCCAAATTTTGATTTTTTGTTTGGATAGAAACCTAGATATAGTGCACAAGATACCTATTAGATCAAAAGTTTCTTAGAAAGATCTATTACGACGCCACACCCACGTACGAGCGGTTGTTGAAAAGTAAGTTGGATTGGCCCCTCTGCGACCACATCGTCATATAGGAATAATAATATACACAGATGAAACCGCGCAAGTATATAAAATAATGTAGAATATAATATATATTCTATCAATAAATGTTTATTGTGCGTTATTTCGATAAAAGATATTATAGTAACTTTTATCGGTATAACGCACAATGAACATTTTTTAACTATACAGTTCTATAATATCTCACTAACCCATGCCCATCCATGGGCAGGAGAGGGGGGGCAACATTCTACTGCCGGCGCCCCACGGCAATATTATGTCGATAATAACGCCGTGGGGCATTCCAAAAAAGTTTCCGGCCCAATGCCACAGTCTGCGAAACTATTATGAACCCTGAATATTTTGTTCCGGCCCACCAGTGTATAGAGGGTAAATATGACTCCTTTTCCAACTTATCCAAACATATTACTTCTTTAAAAATTGTCATATGTCGACTTCCTGCATAACATTATACGACGCGCTCTGTGGCGCAGCGGGCGATGGTCCGCCTGCGACGCAAGGGGTTGCGGGTTCGATTCCCGCCTCGGTACAAATGTCTGTACGATCTGCAGATATTTGTTCAGGGTGTTCTGGGTGTTTTTCTATATATAACAAAAATATCTATCTATGAAGTATAATGTATTAAGTATATCAGTCATCTAGGACCCATAACACAAGCTCTGCTTAGCTTGGGGCTAGATGATGCTGTGTGATTTGTCCAGCAGTATTTATTTATTTATTTATTTATTATGCTATGGTTCAGCAATCTCGCTGCCAAGTGACTTCAAATTAATTTGTGACGTTGGTATGTTCTTGTATATCAAAAGTAATTGCGATACAAAATTAATGTACAAGATTTAACGGGTGTTCCTTAATGATATGGTGAGTACTTCGTTGCTAGCAACATCATACATTTTGGTGTAATATTTTTCCGTATTCAGATGTTATTCGAGTCCTCAGAAGTTAAAGGAAACCTTTTTTGTACCTTTTATGTAACTCAATATTACACGTTGTATTTTGGTAAAAAACCGGGTTGGACGAGTGGTATGCGCCCTCGATTTAAATTCAAAGGTCGTGAGTTCGAAAAATGTATATGCACATATAGTACGCACTTTATCATCATGAGAAAACCGGGACATAATTGTTTCAGGCGTAGTGACGGTTCTTTTATTTTTTTTAACTATTTATTTCTTTATTTACGGACATGTAAAAAAGTAAGGCCTTTGCATCTATTATAGATGATTTATACAGCGTCAGCAACTGGTAATCATGCTGTACGGGACGCTGCAGTGCCTGGGACATTGTAAGATAGATCAGGCTTGCCCAGCACCTATACCATCCTCTCAGCTTAGTCAGCTACCATTTAGAGGAAAGAACAGGTCAATACGTCTGAAGCTAACTAAGCCGCGGGTTTCCTCACGATGTTTCCTTCACCGTTAAAGCTCGTGTTAAGTGTGCACATACATTTTTCAAGAAAGAAAAATCCATTGGTGAATGGCCGGTATCGAACCCACGACCTTTGGATTGAAAGTCGGGGGTACATACCACTTGGGCAACACGGCTTATAATAACCACCTAGTGCTTATTATACTCGCAACTTACTAACCGGGCCCTACAAATAATACAATATTCTAAATAAAAATATAAAAAAACAATATTTCTGACAATTAGTGGCGATTCTTTCTTTGCATTTTTTAGCAAAGCTAATTGAATTAACGTAATACGAACTAATCTTGCTAATATTATAAAGCCGTAAGTTTGTTTGTATGGAGGTTTGTCACCTCTTCACGCATAAACTAGCGTACGTAAAATTTTACAAACGCATAGATGTTGACTAGGATTAACAGATAAGCTACTATTTATCCGGGTAAAACGCTTGCAAAGCGGTTAGTGCTATTCTAAAATTAAAACGGTACAATAATAAGTTATAACTTATAACTCTAAATTTATAAACGTCATATCTCGAACGTCATAACTATGATAAGTTTTAGGAAGTGTAAAACAGAATCAAAGTCAAAGTCAATAATTGTTTATTCATTTAAGCAAAAAGCTACATAGAATAGTTAATTTACAAAAGAAGAACAAGACACATTTTAATTGAATAAAGCACAAAATTAAATTCGAGGTAAATAAGCGTACATAAGTATGCCGTGGGGTGCCGGCAGTAGAATGTTGCCCCTCCTCTCTTGCCCGTGGATGCAGTAAGAGCCTGCTAAGAGCTACCTTCGGTAGATGGGCAGAAGCGTCATTCCGTGTATCAACATCCCATACTGTGCTCGCCAACCCGCCTGCCAAGCGTGGTGATGGCAGGCGTGGTATGGCAACTGCCCCTTATGGATCCATGAGGGAGGCCTGTGTTCAGTAGTGGACGTTTTTCGGCTGAATGATGAAATAAGCGAACAAGACACCAATTTGTTGTTAAAGTACGGAACTCTTTCTACGGAATTATACGCAAGGCTGACGCTCATTCGTATTTGTGGCAATCTGTTGCCAAGTAGGATTAATTTTGGACCGTTGCTATCCTAGATCCTTATAAGATCCTACGGATGGTATGATCCGTTTCAATTTCCCGGAATTTGTCCTTCATGTTTACTATTCTATTTTGTTTATATGACTAACTAGCTTTTGCCCGCGACTTCGTCCGCGTGGAAGTCATGAAACGTAAAATCCCCTTTTTCACGCAGAGCCACTTTGATTCGAAAATATAAATCATATTTATTCCCTATCCCTTGGGAATTACGAAAAATCCCTTCTTAGTGCACCTCTAGGATACTCAAGGTATATGTTTGCCAAATTTCAAGTCTTTAGGTCCAGTGGTTTAGGCTGTGCGTTGATATATCTGTCAGTGAGTCAGTCAGGACTTTGAATTATATATATATATATAGATTATTAAGGAATATTTCTGGTATCGCTAATTATGTCTTATCAACAAAATGCCCTCAAATTTTTTATTGTGAAATTATTTGCATGTTGTATGTTTGTAACGAATATATTCAAAAACTTTATTCTTTTACCATTAGATAGCTACATTATCCCTAAATAACATAGGCTATATTTATCCCCACATTTCTATGGTAACGGGAACTACGCAGGTGAAACCTGGGAGTGCTAGACACTTAATATAAAAATCTACAAATTTAAATAAGTAACTTCATTAAAGACCTAGAAAGAGGGTAGACCGTTTTATTTGTCAATGAACCTAGCATGTCAGCATCATCTCAGCTGTACGACGTCCACTACTGGACAAAGGCCTCCATGGATCACTATGTACTGATCATGAGGGGTTGTTGCCATACTCGCCACGCTTGGCAGGCGGGTTGGCAAGCGCAGTACGGGTTGTTGTTACACGGAAAGACGCTGCTGCTTATCTATTCAGAGGTACTCCTTAGATCCTTACTGCATCCACGTGTAAGAGAGGAGGGGCAACATTCTATTGCACCCTACGGCACCCACCATGACTTGCAAATTATTTCAGTTTATCCGTGATATTTTTGAAATTCAAGAACTCAATAGTTTATAACCAGTCCTTAAATATCCTTCGTGACCATAGAAATCATAATAATATTATTACGTCAAGACTAGGTTTATAGCTGTGTTTATTATTTTCTCTCTTTTTTTAAACACTTCGAATAGCTTAGTTAGTTTGTAAAGATTTGTTTTATAATGTTACAATTAATAAGTGCTTTTTACAAAAAAAAAGTAAACCGACGAATATTAACTAAAAATTTGTAAAATAATTGTACTTTTAGCTGTAGTATAGTTTACTGCGCATTTTAGTACTAAACTATCCGCTAGAGGCGCTGAACAATGTTCATACAATTTTGTAATTACTGTCGTTAGCAAGAGTATAGGTTGTGCAAACTCATCTTAGACCTACATCTACATCGCTCTAAGCGATAAGACCGCCCATTTTGTATTTCTGTTGTTTTTGTGGTTTAAGTTAATTTTAGTCAATTTTGTTTTTATTTTCTGTATGATTTACACAATAAAGAGTTTATCTATCTATCTATCTACAGTATTATAAATAGGTTGTTTTAGATTGTAAAGCCACGTTTGTAGCTACAGATAATGCAGTATGTAACTGCGGAATCCTGCCTCGGAACTTATTAACGCATTCCTCACTCCCTACTGTGATTCAGTGGCGTATTTCAAACGCTTTCTTTTTATTGGTGCCAGGCATGCGATGTAGCGGGTATACAGTAATAAGCTGCTGCTGTGAAAGTAAGTGGCAGGTGCACGTAGATTTTAAGTTCTTTAGTGCGGTGGGGTGCCGACACTAGAATGTTGCCTTCCCCGTGCATGCAGTAAGAATCTACCTAGGGATACCTCCGGAAGATGGGCAGCAGAATTTTTTCGTCTATCAACATCCCGAACTGCGCTTGCCAACCCGCCTGCCAAGCGTGGTGAATATGGCAACTAGCCCTCATGGAGATCCATGAGAGAGGCCTTAGTTCAGTAGTGGACGTTTTACGGCTGAAATGATGATTGCAAAGATTGCGTTTGACAACGTTTTTGAATGTACCTATTCAATTGTAACTTCTGCAACTTGGGAGTTTGTTGTATAACGCATAAGTTTATTTGCCACGCTAGCATCAAACCGTTGAGAACACAAACCGCTTAAGCTTATATCTTACAACTGCCACATTTCAGAGAGCCGTCCTGG
This sequence comes from Pasiphila rectangulata, assembly GCA_963082625.1. Classification (NCBI taxonomy): domain Eukaryota; kingdom Metazoa; phylum Arthropoda; class Insecta; order Lepidoptera; family Geometridae; genus Pasiphila; species Pasiphila rectangulata. Next base: position 2,678,367 of record OY720244.1, on the reverse strand, counting down.
TTCTTTTCTCTCTTGTTTTAAGAATGCTTTTATGGCTTCCAAAGGTATATGATTTGTTGGTGCGAATATTTTAAATTCTCTCCCAGCTACAAGAGTGTTAATAAGCTGTTCTATTTTGAAATGTTTTAAGTGAAATAGTTATGGATAGTCATCATCATCGCAACTGTAAGGACGTCAACTGCTGAACATAAGTCTCCCTGTGGATCTGCTAGTAGTGATCATGGGTTGTTGCCATACTCGCCACGCTTGGCAGGCGGGTTGGCGAGCGCAGTACCGGGTGATGATACACGAAAAGTCACTGCTGTCCATCTGCCGAAGGTATGCCCTGGTAGGTTCTTACTGCATCCACGGGCATGCGAGGAGGGGTAACAGTCTACTGCCACTACCACACGGTTAATATTTGTTCTGACCCAAAAGATTGTTGGGATCTCCCAACAATAGGAAAAGTAGTTGTGAAAGTACGCCAACTTGTGGCATATCCATGTCAACCGAGCTCCAATCCGAAAAACAATCGTCAATCCTGACACACTGTTGGCGCCGGCGAAGATATGAGCTTAACCAAAAAACAGTGGACTAGGATATGTTTAAAAAGCTCAGAACAGCAAACAGTATGTCATGATCGACACAGTTAAACGCATTGCTGAAATCTAGTAAGGTTAGAAGCGTTAGTTTCCTGTCGTCAATTGCTGATCGTGTGACGTCTGTAATTTTTATGAGTCTAATGAAGAGCGGAAGCCTGATTGAAAGGGGGATAGGAGATTATTTATTCTAAGAAAAAAGGAATGTTGCCGATGTGCGATGTTTATGAATGATGTAATATAATGAAAAGTGGCGATTTAACTTACTAACAACGACAGATGAGTCGGCCACACGTTTGCTTTTCCTAAAACCCAAACCGTGGAGTACCTTCTATACGTTATTTGGGGTACAATCCTCAATTACTCTAAATATCTCGCGGCGCTTAGCGTTTCTAATCATTTGATTGCATTTGTTTCTCGCCTTCTTAAAACTGAGAAATTTGTCCTCATTGGGGTTCCTCCTATGTTTTCGGTATAGAAAATTTCGCCTAGCCATTTGTTTGCGGTGCATAGGCAAAAATGTATAAATATAATTTATATTTATAAAATAAACATAAGCTATTTTTGCTATAAAGTGTAAACCCAAACTAAAGAAAAATTTGAAGAAATGAAAATCAATCAAAATGTGTTCGTCTGAACATACGGGTTCGAGTCCCGTCGGAGAAGAAATTTTTATATTTGTACATGTATATAAACAAGCATTGGTACGGGGGTACCTACCAGTAAAGGGGGCGAAGGCCTCAAAAGGTCACCAAAGGTTAAAAATGGCATTTTTGGGGTTTTGGACGTTTTCGGCAAGTTTAAGACTTTTTTTTTGGTGACCTTTTGAGGTACTTAACAATAACTCCGGTTCCTGTGACCCTAGAGTCACTAAAATCAATAATCCCTTCTCTCAATTAGACAGTGCTAACAAAAAAAGGTTTCATGTAAATTGGTCAACGCGTTCGGTTGTAATCGTGCCATACACAGACAGACAGAGCGCTATGCAATGTATTTAAACAATATAAACTATGTGGAAAAGGAAATACTGTGAATAATAAGATACAATACCAAGTGATTAACCATATTTTTAAACATAGGGATTGACTTTGCTTGTCTTATTGTAGTACATAATTATAGTAGTACATAACGCATTCTAAAGCTTATTTGCACGCACAGTAATGGATAGACTATAAGAATGGGAATATATAATGGGATACATACTTATACATTAATAGGTACCTAACCCAAACATATCACAAACAAAAGCGCATTAGTCAAGCCTAATAGCCAAGGTGGCTCGCTTCATAACGAACAAACAAACACAAAGTGATTCCTTTGTTGAGTGTTTACGTCTGTCATATCATTTCCCCGTTCGATGTTATCTCACAAAACATTCTGAGGGCTTACCGACCAAACATTGGGCAAGCCTTTGTTGAAATAATAATCCGGGATATCGTATTCCCGTGTTTAGAATCGGTTTACAGACCTTTTTGTGTCCATTCAACTCATCATCATCTCAGCCGTAGGACATTTACTGCTGGATGAAGGCACAATTATCCAAATACTGATCATGAGGGGGTTGATGCTGTTCCCTTCATCTTCATTTTGACAGGCGGGTTGGGGAGCATCAGCGGCGGGCTTCTGAAGTAAAGCGCGCGGACGCGACCTTCAAAAATTCTATAAAAAAATAAGAAGGTCGCGAAAGCTTCATAAATTTTAATTAGGTTTTCAGAAAAACTAACCATCGAATACTCTTATCTGAACGTCGTTGCTTATTTCCTGAGATGTTTTTTGAGAGAATAATGTAGTTTTTGTTATCTGTGGTATTTTTTCACACACAAAAACTGTCCTACCTTCGTAATGTGTGTTTTGAGCAGTTTAATAGTCAATAACGTAAGTAAATTGATATTATATTTTTTCCGATCAAAACAAAGGATATTTGATCGTTTAAAATTGAACAGAAAATTGACTAATAAAATCCTTAATTTAGAGATAGTTTCACATCATCATTTCAGCCGTAAAACGTCCACTACTGAAATAAGGCCTTCCCCATGGATCTCCATGAGGGGTAGTTGCCATACTCACCACGCTTGGCAGGCGGGTTGGTGAGCGCAGTATGGGATGTTGATATACGGAAAGACGCTGCTGCCCATCTTCCGGAGGAATCCCTTAGCAGACTCTTACTGCATCCACGAGCATGACAGGAGGGATAACATTCTACGCCGCGGTTCTAGTCTGTATTATATCTGAAACTCTTAAAATTATTTAAATTAGTGCCTGCAAAGGCGTCGACTTGAAATAATGCCTGTTTCGCACGAAGTAAGAAAACTTCAGATTATCTCGAAAGCGAATGCAGCTTCTGCATGCCACATTTATCATAACTTTTGAACTTAGATTAAAACAGAGAGATACGATACAACTTTCGGAACTTTTATTGCTGAGAAAATTATTTTCATTTCAGGGGAATTTCACCATATCCATAGCGTGAGTTGTCTGCCGGTTTTGTGTAGTTCTTTAAGTTAAAATGCATTGCGTGTTTGTTAAATTATGTACCTAAGATATATATATATTATATATTCGTTGTCTTCTTTAGCGCCCTGCGGCCCTCAGTCATCAAAATGTTTTGAACTTGAGTTTGAGAATAAAATCAAATATTTACTGCAATATTAGGTATAAAAGTGATTACATTTTGATGACTGAGGGCCGATTTTCAAATCCTCAGATAAACAGTCGGATATTGTCTATTCCTATCTAACATTCATCAATACCGCAATATTGTCGTACTCTCTATTCGGACAAGTATGATGAAGTATGATGTCGGATGATTGAAAAATCGGCCCTTAGTAACAGATCAGATATATTTTATTGCATAAGGATTAATTTTAATTGAATTCCTCCTCTCATGCCCGTCCGTGGATGCAGTAAGAGCCTACTAAGGGATACCTCCGGAAGATGGGCAGTAGTGTCTTTCCGTGTATCAACATCCCGTAGTGCGCTCGCCAACCCGCCTGCCAAGCGCTGTGAGTATGGCAACTACTCTTCATGGAGATCCATGCGGGAGGCCTGTGTTCAGTAGTGGAAGTACTACTGAAACGGCTTCGGTTGAAGCGATATAATGCCGTATCTACATTTTTTGTTTTGGGAATGTCTGCCAATTTGAGCGCCGCCTCTGAAACTATTCATCTTTGTAGTTGCAGTTGAACTATGTGAACCTTCCTTTTACCTAGTATAAAGGGTTATCCCGTGAGATTAGTAAGAGAAACCCTGCAATCCTTCATCGTCATAATTTCAGCTGTAGGAAGTCCACTGCTGGACATAGACCTCCCTCATTGATTTCCAGTTATTGCGGTTGGAAGAGACATGCATCCACCGTCAACCTGCGGTCTTCACTAGATCGTCAGCCCATCTTGTTAGTGGACGTCCTACGCATGCCGGTCCGTGGCCTCCATTCGAGAACTTTTCAGCTCCATCGACCATATGTTCTGCGAGCTATATGGCCTGTCCATTGCCACTTCAACGTGCTAATCCGCTTGGCTGTATCGTTAACCCGAGTTCCTCTACGTATCTCCTCATTTTTGATTCGATCCCGTAAAGAAAACCTTAGCATAGCTATCTTCATAGCTCGTTGAGCGACTCTGATCGTATTGATGAAGCCAATAGTGAATGACAACTGCAATCCATATCATATCTTATGTGTGATACATTATTATTGAGGAGCTATGAAGTCAAGATAAAGGAAAACATGAAACAATAATAATACATTAATTAAACCAGTTATATGCCCCCCCCCCCTAACCGCCGTGGGGTGCCGGCAGTAGAATGATACCTCTCCTCTCATGCCCATGGATGCAGTAAGAGCCTGCTGAGGGATACCTCCGGAAGATGGGCAGCAGCGTCTATCCGTATATTAAGATCCCATACTGCGCTCACCAACCCGCCTGCCAAGCGTGGTGAGTATGGCAACTACCCCTCATGGAGATCCATGAAAGACGCTGCTGCCCATCTTCCGGAGGTGTCCCTTAGCAGGCTCTTACTGCATCCACGGGTAGGAGAGGAGGGGTAACATTCTACTGCTGGCACCCCACGGGTAATTGGATCGACACAACTGTATTATTTTAGGTTACTTCTATCAATTCTTCTTAAATTCATAAATTCTTAAATTCTTTATTGTACACACAAAGAAATAACTTAAAAAAAAAACATTGTTTACTTATTAGTTATGTACAAAGGCGAGCTTAACCCTAAAAGAGATTCTTCATTGTTTTTTTCGATGCATGGGCTGTATTATTATCGTTCCCACGCACATCCTTAAAACTGCGCTCCAGTAAAATTTTATCTACAAAAGAACACTTTTCGAAAATCAACCGATAACTTATATTTTTCAGTCTTATTATTTCTATCAATTGTTTTATTCCATGCATCACCAGTAGTAATTTCATCGACTCACTCGCTCATCCTCAAAACTTCGCTCCAGTAAAATTGAATATACAAAATACCTATTCGAAAATCATCCGAAAACTTATATTTCCTTTAACAAAGCGTAACTGCCAGTAGCAGGGTCTTTAAGACTTTAGTCGATAGTTTGAAAGGAAATTCTATAAAGTAGCGCGACTTGAGTAGTTTCCTATAGAAAGAAGCTGAGTGGTCCCGCGTCAATTAGAAGGGTATTGGAGACGTTGAATCTGCAATGAACACTCCTTTCAAATAATCTAGTACCTATTTGAAAAATTATTGTACGAACCAGTTTCTTGGATCTCGTTAGAAACACAGTCTTTAATGCTCGGATCATCTCAGCTCGGATTTCTGTTGACTCGTATTACTTCGATTCTCGTTACTTTCCTAAAAGCTCATTTTACGAAAGTAACGAGAATTGAAGTAATATTCTAAACGACACCAATTTAAATAAATTAATTAATGAACGGAATCAACACTTTATTATCACACAAAGAGATCATCACCATCATTGCAGCCGTAAGACGACCACTGCTGGTCAAAGGCCCTCTTATTATTTTCCGAGTACTAATAATGAGGTTCTTTCCATACTCGCCACGCTTGGCAGGCGGTTTGGCGAGCGCAGTATGGAATATTGATACACGGAAAGATGCTGATGCCCATCTACCGGCTAGCATCCCTTGGCAGATTCTTAAGGCGTCCACGGCTATGAGATCAGGGATCAAAAAGATGAACAATGAGATGAGTTATGCGTAGCATTACAGACCAATTCCTTATATTTGGTTAGGAATACAGCAGAGTTATTATAAGCTTTTTGCCGTCGGGTGCCGGTAGTAGAATGTTGCCCCTCCTCTCATGCCCGTGGATGCAGTAAGAGCCTGCTAAGGGATACCTCTGGAAGATAGGCAGCAGCGAGTATCAATATCCCGTTCTGCGCTCACCAACCCGCCTGCCAAGCGTGGTGAGTATGGCAACTACCCCTCATGGAGATCCATGAGGAAGGCTTCTGATCATCAGTGGACGTTTTATGGCTGAAATGATTATATGCTTTTCTATCAAGAATGAAGAGTAGAATACTTATATAAAAGTTATATTACAAATGTCATGTAAAATTAAAAATAATAAATGTACTATAAATTAACACATATGTAACTCTTAACAAATATCGCTTCAACAATAAAAATACTTCAGCCAAAGAGATTTAAAAAGTTTTCAATTCATAGGATTTGTTTCAGGTTTGATGTCTCGAAAACTATAATCCGAGCAGAATAAATTTTCCACTTCGAAAACGTATCTTTTGGTGTTGAGATCAGATACACTGGATAAAGGCAGAATCGATTTCAAGCTTAGACGTTTTGTTAAAACCTCAGCGTTAGCAATCCAAAGCACCGAACTTGAAACTTTGTTAGAACAATCATCATTTCAGCCGTAAAATGTCCACTACTGAACACGGCCTGTGTTCCCTCATGTCCCTCATGGATCTCCATGAGGGGTAGTTGCCATACTCACCACGCTTGGCAGGCGGGATGGTAAGCGCAGTACAAGATGTTGTTACACGGAAAGATGCTGCTGCCCGTCTTCCGGAGGTATTCCTTAGCAGGCTCTTACTGCATCCACGGGCATGAGAGGAGAGGCAACATTCTACTGCCGGCACCCTACGACAACAACACGGTATGTTAGAACAATAATAAATTAAAATTATGCTACTGATTCTGAAATCAGTGATTAAATATTATCATCATCATTTCAGCCGTAAAACGTCTCCAGTATTGAACACAGGCCTGGATCATGGATCACCATGAGTAGTTGTTGGGGTAATTGCTATACTCACCACGCTTGGCAGACGGGTTGGCGAGCACAGTGGGAGATGTTGATACAGGGAAAGACGCTGCTGTCCTTCTAGCAGAGGTACCCTTTGGTAGATTCTTACTGAGAGGCAAGAAAGGAGGGGCCAAATTCTACTGCCGGTACCTTACGGTACGTTTTTTAATACTTACTTCAGAGTTGAGCGCACACACGCAACCATAGAAAAGATAAGAATTCTGTGCACGCAACGTTGCCGTGGGGTGCCGGCAGTAAAATGTTACCGCTCATCTCATACCCGTGGATGCAGTACAAACCTGTTAAGGGATACCTCTGGAAGATGGGCAACAGCGACTTTCCTTGTATAAACATCCCATACTGCGCTCGCCAAACCGCGTGCCAAGCGTGGTTAGTAGATCCATGAGGGAGGCCTGTGTTCAGTAACTGTAGATGACGATGATGATGACGCAACGGTGTCCAATTTAGTTACACACTGCACAGCTCAACTGGTATGGCAAGATCTCAAATCAAGTTCGGTGCGTTTCACTGCTATAAATATGTCCCCTAAGTTACGTTTCAGTGAATATGAAAGAGACACAGCAGGGAGTATCAGGCGGAACAGCTAGGAACATTTTATTGAAGATCGCAACGGAAAAACTGAACATTTTCCTTTTGAACACGAGAGCTCGTTCGTGTATGTGTGTGTGTAGCACGGATCACCTGAACCGGAAACGTTTGAAGGTTTATTATTTGAATGTATGTTAAAATACTCATAAAATATTTTTGGCCCTGGACCGGGATAAGTGAAAGAGAAGATAGGCGGCCTTTGCCTAGCAGTAGGATCATACACTTATGATAGCTAATCTCATGGATCCATGTTCAGAAGTCCTTGTTCAGAAGAGGACGTTGAACGGCTGAAATTATGACTAGAGGTTTACGCTTTCTATCAGGTGGGCCATCGGCTTGTGTCTTGTCATTAAGTCGTATAAAAAAGAAGGGGCGTGGGTATCTAACGAACTATGTCGTTAACCTCTCTACCGGTCGATAGGTACAATAATTAGTTTCAAATTACTATACTCTTAATTGAAACACTGTTAGTAACGTTCCGGCGTGGAACTAATCAAACTAATCAATATTAATAATTTAGCTCTTTGTAATACGATCAGTTCATAGAAGTTCTACCGCATTGTCTATTTCAGCCAGCATTGTTCTATTTGTTGTTAAACTGGTATTTTACCGGTAACTAACTAAAGATACCTGGATCAAACTAATCAATATTAATAATTGAGCTCTTTGTAATACGATCAGTCCATAGAAGTTCTACCGCATTGTCTATTTCAGCCAGCATTGTTCTATCTGTTATTTAACTGGTATTTACCGGTAGCTAACTAAGGATACTGGTTTATAACATACCTCTGAACTTGATTGCTCTAAACTGTATTTGATCTCAGTAATATTATTAATGTTTTGTTAAGATATTAAATTGTTTATTTGTAACAAGGTGAATAGAAATACTGTTATATTCACTTTGGGACAAATGTTTTGGAACCTATTCTAGAAAGTCAGCCGTCTAGTCAGTAGATTGCAGTAAAATATAGATAGAAGGATAAACTCTTTAATGAACATTCACCATAAAACATAAATGTAATATGCATTGTAATATAGGTATGTGCTCTCAATTCACTAAGCCTCCATTTCTAGAACGAGTCCTGACTGCCACATATTTTCTTGTATTTAAAAATATGGTTTAAAATACAATACTCTCCTGTTCTTTCATTTACCTACCCCTATTAGTCAAGTGCCTGTTCCTCCTAGCGCAGTCGGGTAATCACTCTGTGAAAACAAAACAAAGCGGTCTTATTACTGTAGGGGCGTAGGTATCTAACTATGTCGTCAACCCACCTCTCTACCGGTCGACAAGAACAATAATTAGTTTCAAATTACCATTCACCGTTAATCATTATCCTCTTAACTGAAACACAGTTGCTGTAAGTAACGTACTGTAATGGAACTAACGAAACTATATTATTGATAATTGAGCTGTTTGTAATACGATCAGTTCATAGAAGTTCTACCGCATTGTCTATTTCAGCAAGAATTGTTCTATCTGTTGTTTAACTGGTATTTTCCCTGTAAATAACTAAAGACACCGGTTAGTAACAGACCTCTGAACTTATTTGTTCCTAATTTTATTTGATCTCAGTTATGTTGATAATATTTTGGTAAGTTAATATGAACATGTTTATTTGTACCAAAGTGAATATAACAGTATAGAGATACTGTTATAAAGTTTACATACACTTCTATAATATAAGCTGTTAAAGTTTCACGGGTTTATCTTTTTAAACTTCGGAGTTAAAGGGGCCTCCCCCTGTAACTCCGAAATTCGTTTCGGTTTTGTTAATTACTAAAAACGATACAGCATAAAGGAAAACTAAAAACTGTTTATTATTGTGCAAATGAATATCTTTCCCGTTTTGCCGTGGGGTGCCGGCAGTAGAATATTACCCCTCCTCTCCTACCCGTTGATGCAGTAAGAACCTGCTAAGGGATACCTCCGGAAGATGGGCAGCAGCGTCTTTCCGTGTATCAACATCCCGTATTGCGCTCGCCAACCAGCCTGCCAAGCGTGGTGAGTATGGCAACTACCTTTCGTGGCGATACATGCGGGAGGCCTGTGTTCATTAGTGCATGTTTCACGGTTAAAAGGAACCCCCGACAAAAAAGAGGGGTGCTATATGCTGGACCGCTATGTGCCTGTGTCTATCTGTGGCACCACAGCTTTTAAATGAGTTGACCGATCTGAATGCGGTTTTTTTTATGTAAAACATGTTTTGTGGGGGGGTAAGACCGATAGGACGGGAACTGACGCGTGACGCTTCGAAATGTGCGAGTTAGTACAAGGGCGACTGCCCGTTCATCGTGCCATCATGTTGACTGTGGCCACTTTGGCGACTGGGGCGGGGTTACTAAGGCGACTGTGACTATAGCAACTGGGGCCACCTGTGAGTGTTTCAAAGCAGGTTTTCTAGCGGTGGTACTTTAACATGTTTTGTCAGACGTCTCAAGACGTTTTCAAGATATGGGAGTTAAAGAGGGGATGAGAGGAGTTTTTCTTTCTTTTCTTTCTTCTCAGCCCGGAATCACCCACTGCTGGGTATAGGCCTCCGTGAGTTTTTGCCAGCCTCCTCTGTCCTGTGCATTTCGCATCCAGGTGTGCCCAGCGACTGCGATAATGTCGTCGACCCATCGCGCTTTTGGACGACCTCGACCTCTCTGGCCGGATCTTGGCCACCACTCCGTTACAGCCTTAGTCCAGCGGCCATCACCACGTCTGTCCAGGTGTCCTGCCCAACTGAGAAATAATAGAATGTTTCTAAAATATACCCAAGTTTGGTATCAAATTAAAGGAAATGGTGTGTAGAATGCAAAACTATAGAAATCGGTTGACCCATTTATAAGAAATAGGGGGAAAAAAACAGTCGAACATTGAACCTCCTCCTTTTGAAGTCTGTTAAATCACAAACCTATTTAGTTCAATCAATCTTCAATCTACAATCAATATACCAATTACACACGCTGTGTGGTGTTCATTGAGTGGTATTAATCGCACGATGAGACAGAAACTGTTAATAGAATCGCAATGGTAAGTAGGCTCTCGAATATCAACGTTCCGTTGGTTCGTTGAGTGCATAACCTGTAATAATTACTCGATACTCGCAAGGCGGTAGGGGTGCCGAGAATAGAATGTTACGCCTCTTCTCATGCCCGAAAGCAGTAAGAGTCTGCTAAGGGATACCTCCGGAAGATGGACAGCAGTCTTTATGTGTATCTACATCCCGTACCGCGCTCGCCGACCTGCCAAGCGTGGTAAGTATGGCAACTACCCCTTATATAATTGTATTTATAATTATGATAATATCATCATCAAATCAGCCGTAGGACTTCCACTGCTGGACAAAGGCCTCCCTTGTTTATCTCCAAGTACTGTGCGATTGGAAGCGGCCTGCATCTAACGCCAACCTGCGGTTTTTACCAAGTCGTCTGCCCATCTTGTAAGTGGACGTCCTACGCTGCGCTTGCCGGTCTGTGGCCTCCATTCAATAACTTTACCGCCCCATCAGCCATCTGTTCTGCGCGCTATATGGCCTATAATTGCCTATCATTGAGGATATTCTAAAATATTCTACCTCAATGCCTATCCACCATCAAACAGCATAATGTCACACCACGCGCTTAATAGTTATTCCAGAATGTTCAAGAAACTAATACCTATACCGAATTACGTTTGCGAAGCGTCTGTAAACACCTTTAACGGTACACTGGCTCTCAAGATATACACTGACTAGTTTACGGCAGTTCAGCGAGAATCCAGGTTCATTTCAGCTTTAGCACGCCTTAGAAATAAGCGTGTATCTTATTTAGGGGCTTTTGAAGACTTTTAGTGTTCTGCTATTAAGACAAGAACTAGAATAGAATTTAAAATAACGCTGGACGCTTTGTACAGCATGATCTAGATTCAGATTTTCCACGTATTTTAACTTTAATCGACTGGTACTAGTTTTGTTACCCAACTGCCAAGGAAGAGATTTGTTTTTCGCGCGTATCTCGTTGTAAATTTGTAAATTTTATATTTACACGTATCTTCCAAACGGCTTCCGACAATTAAGGTATCGTTAGATTCGTTATTTTGTTATAATATCAAAGAATAATAATTGATGTATGTTTTTATTCGTTTTGTAGCATTATCTATAGTTAGTTTGCTTTGCTTAGTTTCAAAGGTTACAATGTGTCAAATGTCTCGTATTATAATATATACTGAGTCAAGCACCAACATTCCATTTTCTTTCCCAGCAAAACAGAATACGAATAAGCCAATCCAGAGCATCCACAAAACTCGTAAACTCAGTCTATAAGACCGAAGTCGCCAAACTTCCATCGTATTTTTTTCAATAACCATTCCGTTCGAATAAAATGTCCCTTCCAAGCATTAAAACTTCATCCATTCTAGTTGAAACATCAAAATGCGTACTTAGTGATCGCTCGATCGGGCCATAAGAACGGCGACCGGCGACAGAGGGGCGGCGGAATAGGCAAATGTTGCCATTTAAGGCCGATTTGTATCGATCTGTGACGTGGACAGTGGCAAACAGTGGCAAGTCGTATTATGGAACTTTGTTTGCAAGATTATTTTGGAATGGAAAAGTCTTAGTAGAATTTTCAGTAAAACTTTTTAATCTCAGATATAAAATATAGTGTCGTTACTTTAAAGTACTAAATAGGATAAAACTTACTAGAAGATATATTCTAGAAAATTAACTTAAGTACACATCTGGTTGCACGAAGCTAAACGGAATAGGCAAATGTTGCCATTGAAGAGCGATTTGTATCGAGCTCTGACGTACCTAGTGGACTGTGGTAACGGTCATAAACTCCAAAATAAACATATTCGGAATCGAACCCAAACTTCTGATATACTACTCGTCTAACACCGTAGTCTCAGGGACAGTAAAAATTAACGGCTTCATTTTACCGGACCATGCTAGTATATATGTACAAATATAAAAAAAAGTTTATTCTATATAAACTTGTTGTTTATAATATAAATGTTAATATAAACAAAACATATACGTTACATCTAACACGTACCATAACGGTGAAAAATATTAAATTCGATCGGGCCATAAGCACGGCGGCCGCCGGCAGAGGGCGGTGGCATCGGCAAATGTTACCATTTTATTACAGATTTGTATTACACTTAGAGGACAAATGCAATCTTAGATTCGTACGGAACATAGCTTGGGTATCTCTGGTTCGAGAGAGAAGAAATATCTGAATGAACAACAAATAGTTAGTAAAAATCCGTTAATTTATTATTATAACGGTTTATTATAATTTCTAAAAGGAACAAAATACCTATTAGACACTTACCTTAAAACAGCAATGTTAAGGCTAGATTACTAGCGAGTGAATGATATTGACCTTTGGCCGAGTGTTGCTCGGTTCAACCGCGATAAGAAATTATGTCATCTTGCAATATTCAAACTATCCAATATCCTTGTGGACATTACATTAGATTTCGCAACCGTTCTCCTATGATAATCATAATATTAAGAGAAATAAAAACAATGAATAGAAGTGAAAGAGTGTGGTTTCTTTTTCGCTTCTATCTCACACTTTAAAAAAAAGTTATCTGAAATGAATGAGTTCAATTATGTTTAAATGTGTCTTGTTGTAAGAACAACAACAATCTACAGCTTTTTGCTCCATTGAATATACACTTAATAGCTTTGACTTTGACTTTCAATGCATTTAATTATCATCATTAGCCCACGATAGTCCACTGTTGGGCATAGGTCTATCCTAAAAAGCGCCACTGAGAACGTTCTTCAGCCACTCTCATCCACTTTTTGCCGGCCGTGAAAAGAAACTGCTGCCCATATTCCAGAGAAATCCCTTAGCAGGATCTTATTGTATCCACAGGCATGTGAGGAGGGGTAACATTCTTCTGCCGTCACCCCACGTCAATTACCTTGTTTTATTATTTCCCGACTCTTTATGCTGCACTTGTGGTCACGGGGAAACTTCGCCGTTTATTCGGGTAGAAGTTATGTCTATTGATCGCGTAAGTTTACAAAGTATTACTAACGAATAGGTTGGATATACGTTCCGGCTAATAAAATACGCTGCGGCAAGTCATACAGAAGACCGAAGAGTATAACTTGCCGCTATGTCTTGCGTTTGTGGACTATGAGAAAGCCTTCGATTCGATCGAAACATGGGCGGTGCTTGAGTCTCTCCAACGATGCCGAATTGACTATCGGTACATCGAAGTATTGAAGTGTTTGTATACAAACGCCACTATGTCAGTCCGAGTACAAGAACAGAGCTCGAAGGCGATTCCCTTAAAAAGAGGCGTAAGACAGGGAGACGTAATCTCTCCGAAACTGTTTACGACCGCTTTGGAAGATGCCTTCAAGCTCCTGGAATGGAAAAGGCTGGGCATCAATATTAACGGCGAATACATCACTCACCTTCGATTTGCCGACGATATTGTGGTCATGGCAAAATCGATGGAAGAGCTCAGCACGATGCTCGAAGGCCTCAATCGAGTCTCCCAGCGGGTAGGCCTTAAAATGAACATGGACAAGACGAAAATCATGTCAAATGTCCATGTCGTGCCTGCCCCAGTTATGGTTGAGAACTCGGCTCTTGAAGTTGTAGACGCGTACGTATACCTAGGACAAACAGTCCAATTAGGTAGGTCCAACTTCGAGAAAGAGGTCAATCGTCGAATCCAACTCGGATGGGCAGCGTTTGGGAAACTTCGCAACGTCTTTTCGTCCAACATACCTCAGTGCCTTAAGACGAAAGTCTACAACCAGTGTGTGTTACCAGTGATGACATATGGAACCGAGACGTGGTCCTTCACTATTGGCCTTATGAACAAGCTCAGAGTCGCTCAACGAGCTATGGAGAGCGCTATGCTCGGGGTTTCACTACGGGATCGAATCAGAAATGAGGAGATACGTAGAAGAACTCGGGTCACCGACATAGCCAAACGGATTAGCACGTTGAAGTGGCAATGGGCAGGCCATATAGCGCGCAGAACAGATGGCCGATGGGGCAGCAAAGTTCTCGAATGGAGGCCACGGATCGGCAAGCGCAGCGTAGGACGTCCACCTACAAGATGGGCAGACGACTTGGTGAGAACTGCTGGTCGGCGGTGGATGCAGACGGCTTCCAACCGCAGTACTTGGAGATCAATGAGGGAGGCCTTTGTCCAGCAGTGGACGTCCTACGGCTAAAACGAGGTTGGATAAGTTATTTCAATCCACAATAGATGCGTAAAGATGGGTCGATCGGGCTATAAGATTGGCGAGCAGTGTGGTGACATAACCAACAAATGCTGCCATTTAGAACCGATCCTATCGATCTACCCCGCAGAAAGGTGGCTAAGGAAAATGAAACTACATCGGCTTGGAAAAGGATATGTTTAGATAAGTTTATATTCTGTGGTCGAAGTTTATATTTCTACGTCATTGCTGAAACGTAAAATGTTTGAGATAGTAGCCTTTCTTACCGTGGGCTGCCAGTAGAATGTTTCCCCTCCTCTATTGCCCGTGGACGCAGTGAGAATCTGCTAAGGGATATCTCCGGAGGATGGGCAGCAGCGTCATTAGATAAAGAGAAAGAAATAAGAGTCTATTTTGTTTCACACATACAACATTAGGACAAAAATTTAAAATATTTCTTAAGCTTTCACAATCCTAATTGATTACAACACGAGAATTGGACGGGAATACCATAAAGATCTCATTATTAACTACTAGCGCTTCGAAATATGAATAGAAAGATACAGTATGCTTTGTGACGGCAGCCGTTTTCCGCCTTTCAATTGCGTTTGACTAAAGCAGACTTTATCATATCGTTTTGTTTAAAGGTCCTCCCATTCTACATTCTAGGATAAATAATATTTACAAAGATTCATAAGGCAGACGTTTAAATATCTTCAACGATAACCAAACTCGAGCCGAAAACTTTTATTGATTTGCGATTCATCCCACACACAACGCAGTAATCTCATAGCCTATCTGACGTGCCACTTTGTTGCGTAAATTATTATTTTTACGAGCGGGCGTTGTTCTTATTCGATGTTTAATGATCCGAGGGGATATTAAATAGGAAACCAATTTCGGAACTTTTATGATGCCTTCCTATATAATACAGGGTGTATCATATGGAAGGCAACCCGAAAGGGGTTGATTTTGACACCAAGGAAACAAAAGTTGTACGAACTTTCTGGGTTCGGTGTTCTTCCTTCAAGACTATGAGCGTATCTTTTAGGTACAATCTCGAAAGGGGTCGATTTTGACCCCTTCCTCCCAACAAAAAATTTAACGACTCTCTCTGGGTCTTGTTGATTTTGTTTCAAGAAAAGACCACGAAAGTTTTAAATTTATATCAGCTGATTTATACGTGCCTGAAAACATCGCCTGATTCTCTGCGAAGAGTTGCCGTAATGGTAAAAATAATAGCAACTAAAACCACACCGATGTTTATTTTATTTTGATATTAAAAGTCTTATATCATATTCACACTACATAAACTAGTAAAACTGTTCATAAAAATATGAATTTCCGATTTTTCGCCTCCAAAACTATTCATTTTCATGGCTTAAACCCCCGACCACCCTTTTGGTTTCGGGTTTATACTCGTATTATAACAACCTGTATAAGTTTAGTATTACAGGATGTATTATACGTGTATAAACCTGGCGTGGGGTGTTGGCAGTAGAATGTTACCCCTCCTCTCATGCCCATGGATGCAGTAAAAGCCTGCTAAAGGATACCTCCAGAAGATAGGCAGCAGCTACTTTCCGTGTATCAATATCTTATACTACGCTCACCAACCCGCCTGCCAAGCGTGGTGAGTGTTTTGAAAATCGGTCCAATAGTAGATCATGAGGGAGTTGTGGCCATACTCGCCTCACTTGACAGGCGGGTTGGCGAAGTATGGGATATTGATACACAGAAAGATGTTCATCTTTTGATAGATTGGCAGAGTCTTACTGAATCCACGGGCGAGAGAAGAGAGGCAACATCCCACGGCGCCGACGGCAGACTTCATAACTTGTATGGATATATTATATAATCAACGATTCAAGGACCTACCCAATAACTAGACTGGATAAATGATTAGTTAATTTTTTCCAGTCTGGTTATTGGTTAGCCTTTTTTAGGGTTCCTTGTTCTACTACTGAACCTTAAAAAACTTTGACGAGCTCTGTGGCGCAGCGGGTGAAGGTCCGCCTGCGACGCAAGGGGTTGCGGGTTCGATTCCCGCCTCGGGACAAATGTCTGTACGATCTGCAGATATTTGTTCAGGGTGTTCTGGGTGTTTTTCTATGTATATACAATAAAAATATCTATCTATGTAGTATAATGTAATAAGTATATCAGTCATCTAGTACCCATAACACAAGCTCTGCTTAGCTTGGGGCTAGATGATGCTGTGTGATTTGTCCAGCATTATTTATTTATCTATTTATTTAAAAAAACAGTACAAAAGTACGTTCATTACATTAAATAATTAAAGAAAAAGCAATCACAAAAACCCTTGTAATTATAGACATGCAAATTAAAATACCCAGTTGACCCCAACCTAAATTGACAAAGAACTAAGCGGTGCGACTAATTGGGCGTCAACTTAATCGCCTTAATGACTGTCGCCTTGTCACTGAACAAATTAACGGGACAGATTATTCCATTAAGTTTTTTAACTCCAATGCATGACAATGAGTTTGACCTGAGGGCTGACTCAAACGTTCCTATCAATTTCCCTGTCCATACATAAATTCATCATCTTAGCCGCAGGAGTTAGTGTAACAACCGAATTGCCACCAATATCAGATTAAATAAATAATTTGAACTAAGTAGGTAGGTACATTTTATAAGTAGGTCATGTTCACGAGAGCTGCTGCCGACAAACTGTTGCACAGTTTGGCAGACATTATTTTAAGATAAATGTACATTTAATAGAAATAAATAAATAAAAAAAAGAGTGCTGTCCAAGGCCAATTATGGAAATACATTAATGAACTTAATGAATTTCTGTATTCTTGCCGTTACACAATTTTCAACAAGCGCGGGAGGTAAGGTCTTGAAATTTGCGCTCACCTAATATCATGGAATATTTATTTGGTCCAAGCTATAATATCTAATACTTTGTTAAGATTTTTGAATAAATGATTGATTGAATGCTTGTACATAGGCCTCCCTTATGGATCTTCAAGATTGTTGATTGTTGCCACACTCTCCACTCTTTGCAGGCGGGTTGCTGCAGTAAGGGATGTTGATACACGGTAAAACGCTGCTTCCTATCTTCCAGAGGTATCCCTTGGCAGTTCCTTACGGCATCCACGGTCAATAGAGGAGAGGCGTAATTAGACTGCCGTACCCCATGGCAGGTTAAATCTACTTTTACTATTTAACTTGTAAACAAAACAAAATAACCAGCAAAAGGTATAAATGACGCTTCACGAGCCAGTATCATTTTTGCGGAATCTCAAAATGTGCCCTAGGGACTTAGCTGAACAAAACAATGAATATAAAAAAGGTTCTGTATACCTTATACCTCTTACCCGAGGAACAAGGTGGGTATTTAATACCCATGTATTTTACTGGTGTGAGAATTTCTCTTTTTCCGTTCGTTGCGTGTTTTCTTGTTACGTATTTTTCGGATATTTGCCGTGGGGTGCCGCCAGTAGAACGCTGCCCCTTCTCTTATACCCGTTGATGCAGTAAGAGCCTGCTAAGGGATACCTCCGGAAGACAGTTAACAGCGTTTTTCCGTGTATCAACATCCCGTACTGTGCTTGCCAACCCGCCTGCCAAGCGTGGTGAGTATGGCAACTACCCCTCATGGATAACTACGAGGGAGGCCTGTGTTCTATAATGGACGTTTTACGGATAAAATGATGATGATGATGATTCAAAATCAAAGTCTAAGTATTTATTCTTAGGAGTATGAGTCGCCACACATCCCCGCTTCACCACCCTCTCCTGATCTTGGAGATAGATGTCCAAGGCTTATTTCAACAGTAGACACAACTGAGATCATGAAGCAATCATTTGTCTACTGGGCTCAAACCACAGAACATAAAGAAGATATAGCTCTGTGGATCAAACCGACTGCGTCTCAGCCGGCTTTTATACCGACTCGCCAAAGACCGTGTCAATACCGCCTATACTAGCAAAGCTACAGTTTCCATAATAGTAAAACTTGCAACATACATATATTCCCGCCTATAACAGTAAGTCTACCCAAATATAAACATACAGACACGCGCTTAGCCGTCATTGGTACGCACCTGCTCGCACTTCACTGGCAATATTTCTCTGTCTTAGGATTTTGTTTTTTGTAGGCGTAAAGTACAAGTGCGACCGGAACGATTCAACTCGCTTTGAGATATTGTTAGAGTTTTTTTGTAAATTCATTTTATACTATTACTAAGAGAGTGCCGTGAGGTGCCGACAGTAGAATGTTGCCCCTCTTCTCTTGCCCGAGGATGTAGTAAAAATCTGTCAAAGGACACCTCTGGAAGATAGGCAGCAGCGTCTTTCCGTGTATCAAGATCCTGGACCGCACTCGCCAACCCGCTTGCCAAGCATGGTGAGTACAACCCCTCATGTTCATGAGAGAGGCTTTTGTCCAGCAGTGGAGTTTCTCAGACACGGGTCAAATTTGTTGATAAATTACCTGCGATCTGTTCCGTTGGTAATTTGACCAACTAGCCTTAATAAACTTATCATAATCTGCATATCGCCCACCAATAATGAATAACACTGCATTAAGTCAAAAATAATCCCATCCCCCTAACAATAATTATAATTATTGAGCTGCCGTTAAGATCCAAAGAAAAATACCTATCTAAAAAAACACACAAGGGTTTTTTTATTTTAATTAGATTTAGATAGATACATTTAGATAAAATCCGATAATGAACTCAGGATCATCTTTATAAATACGAATTTCCAATTTTATACCCTCGAAAACCATTTGTTTCTGAAAATAAGGGTTTGTACACAAATTTAAAACCTGTATATGATAAGTAAATATCAACAAAAAAATTCAACTATCTGGTACCCATAACACAAGCTTACTTTGAGACTAGATCCACTAACTAGGGGGCGAAGCCCCCTAATATGTATAGCGCTGTCTGTGTATTGGACGATTACAACAGAACGCGTTGACCGATTTACATGAAACCTTTTTTGTTAGCACCGTTTTAATAATAGAAGGTTACTGATTGATTTGAGTGACCCTTGGGTCACAGGGACCGGTATTATAGTGACCTCAAAATGTCACCAAAAAAATAAAAGTTTTCAAATGGCCGAAAACGTCCAAAAACCCAAATATGCCATTTTTGACCTTAGGTGACCTTTTTAGGCCTTCGCCCCCTTTCCCGGTACCCCCGTACCAATTGCTTCTGTAACAATGTCCCCATATAAGCTATTTTTGTTTTTTAAAGTGTAAACTCACACTAAGGTTAAGGCTTTCGTCTAAACATTGCGGGTTCGAGTTCCGTCGAAGACAAAAATTTTGATTGCATTTTTCATTTCTATAAATATCCATAACATAAAAGATATTAAGCATATCGACCCCTGAATGGAAATTACCGTGGCTTCACATCATTTTAATACGATGTTCACCACGTAACATCAACAATAACTTAGATCATCTTGCTGACGTTTCGTAGACCATTTAGAGGCCCTCTTCATATATTCTCTGTGGCCAGCAGGCGAAGGTCCGCCTGCGAAGAAAGAGGTTACTGGTTCGATTCCCGTTTCGGGAAAAAATTCTATAATATGTATGTACGATCTGCAGATATTTCTGCAGGGTGTTCTGCATGTTTTTCTTATCTATCTATATTATAACGCATTAAGTATATCAGTCATCTAGTACTCATAAGAAAATAGATGATGCTGTGTGAATGGTCCAGGATTATTTATAGATAGATAGATAGAAAACTCTTTATTCACACCACATTAAAAGAACGTAAACAATTTAGAAATAAGGTAAAAAACAACACAGGAGTACAAAGGGCGGCCTTATCGCTATGAGCGATCTCTTCCAGGCAACCTTCCATTTATATTTATTCATTAAACATATTTACCGCTCGATCGATGGTGGAAGCCTGCAAAAGATCGGGATGGTTGGAAGACTTAAGGGGGAGACCTTTGCCCAGCAGCGGGACAACATAGGTTTAATAAAAAACGATGGTAAGTTCCGCGAGACGTACGGAGCGTTAGTTGTGGAAGCCCCCGGGATGTGCAGGCAAGGTGCGATAGGGGCTCCGGAGTGTTTTTTACGAGGAACCGGTGCCTTTGGTGCACCGAGGCCGGCCATCAGGGGGTTTTAGTGAGTCGTCGCGAGACAACCTCACATAACCACGCTGTGCCCTTACGCAGCATGTGTATCTGCTAGCAGACTTCTCCCTCGTCACAAAAAGGTAAATAAAAAAAAACTATCGACCGCTCTCACCTACAACTCAGTCCACGCACCAAACAGTTGGTCACAGTTGTGCTAGTACCAGCGCCGCTGTATAATTCAAACCGTTGTTTTGTCGGCCTCACCCGATTGTATCCAATTGGTTTATTTTCCGAATGTGCTAGCAACAGAACAGATTTGTATGAGACAGATGCTGCTATTTCTGCGTTGATGAATGTATTCACGGAAGTATTTGTTTAGGCTTAGGGGATTGCGGTAATGGCTTTGGAATTGATTTGTTTTTATTGGTTTAGCCCAACTATAAAAATAATAAATATTTTTTTTTATCTAAGCATTAATTGTTAATTCGCTCTATAGTCACAATTTATGTTATCCCAGAGGTTACGTCCGTGATGCCACCACCGGCCCTGGTGGAAGGTCAGCGTTAGTTGTGCATACAACTAACATTATGCTGAACCAGGACCATTTTGTGACACTTGTTAGTTGTCTCCTAGATTAAGATTTCGCTGTATAAGTTTGTAAGTGTTGCAAATAAATAATTTTTCATTTCATTTCATTAAACAAGCATTACAGTTTACATTATACACATTTAAAATAAATTTACATAACATTACATAAAGGTGTAAGACTTGCGTCAATGAAGTTGATCCAACTAGAAAAGTGTTTAGACCCTAAAAAATAGTGATCCCTAGTTAAAAATTAAAAAAAAACTTCTTGCCACGCAAGAACTGCAGCGTAATCATAAAGTTCAGTTTCCTGACGCTCTGAATAATTTATATTATATTGTAAAACGTTTATCGCGCCACCGTACACTGGACTCAACCGGTTTCATAAACACATGTGAGGAATTAGCTGGGGATTGAAGTGACAACAAGAAGTGGAGGAAGGTCTTTGTCAAACAACGGGATGATTCCGGCTGGCAGTAACAATAATATTTGTAAAAGGCCAATTTACCTTGACACTGCTAATGAAGCATACAATATTTTCTTACTATCTAGACATAGGTGGACTGGGTTATTTGTTTCTATTACACAATGGTAAACAGGATGATTTTCGGAGGTTATTACGAAAAGGTTACCAATTACGCATTTTGGTCCAGTCTAACCTTGATTTAGATCTGTCTATTATATATCTGTTTATATGTGTACTCGTGGGTATATAACAACCCAATACAGTACCGTATAGAATATGAGTATCACAACAGAAAAACGAATTAGATTATGGTAAATATGCTGTGGGGTGCCGGCAGTAGAATGTTGCTGCTATTTGTTGGAAATGTGTATATAAATCTCGGCTATAAAAACTGACTGCAAATAAAATAAAACCGGGCAAGAGCGAGTCGGACTCGCGCACCGAGGGTTCCGTGCCATCATACAATATAATATATGACAAAGGCGGTTTTATATTTGTTGGAGAACCCTGACAGCGCCATCTCTTATCTGATAGCGGAACTTATGTAGATTTTTTACACTTTCGATGATTTCTAAAAAAGTATGCTATGTAGAGAGATTGTAATGAATTTCCTCTAATCTTTACATACACTTCTAATAGCAATAAAAGTTTCAGAGGTTTATCTCCGCAAACTTCGGAGATAAGGGGGGGGAACGCTATTTTTTTCAACATTTTTGTAAATAACTAGAAAACTATACGACTTAAAGGAAAACTAAAAACTGTTTATTAATGTGCAAATGAATACCTTTCATATGATACCCCACATAACCTATTTACTTCACAAAATTTTTGAAAACCCCCCTTCCACCCCCCTTGTCTAAAAAACTATGCAAATTAGAGAGTTCACTATAATTTTCCTATAAAGTTTACATACACTGCTATTAGCTTTAAAAGTATCACGGGTTTATCTCTGCAAACTTCGGAGATAAGGGGGGGGGAACGGTCGTTTTTTCAACATTTTTGTAAATTACTCAAAAACGATACGGTTTAAAGGAAAACTAAAAACTGTTTATTAATGTGCAAATGAATACCTTTCATATGATACCCCACATCACCTATTAACTTCACAAAATTTTTGAAAACCCCCCTTCCACCCCCCTTGTCTAAAAAACTATGCAAATTAGAGAGTTCACTATAATTTTCCTATAAAGTTTACATACACTGCTATAAGCTTTAAAAGTATCACGGGTTTATCTCTGCAAACTTCGGAGATAAGGGGGGGGGAACGGTCGTTTTTTCAACATTTTTGTTAATAACTCAAAAACGATACGGTTTAAAGGAAAACTAAAAACTGTTTATTAATGTGCAAATGAATACCTTTCATATGATACCCCACATGGCCTAGTAACTTGACTTAAAATTTTTGAGATCCCCTATCCGCCCCCCTGCAATCAAAATATGAGTGTTTTTTAACATTTTTATATATGCTATATTAGTAAAAAAGTGTTTTCTTTTACCATTTCAAATTTCAAGTTGATAGCATCAGTAGTTCTCGAGATATCCATCTGTGACAGACAGACAGACAGAGTGATTCTATAAGGGTTCCTTTTTACCATTTTGGTCCGGAACCCTAAAAATCAATTCAAATCGGATCACTTATAAAACTTATAAACTCACTTCATAGTCAAACTTTTTGCACCCCTCCTTTTGGGGGTTAAAAATACTATCTAAGTATTCTAGCAAATCCTCCAGTGTTCGTAGCATAAGCTTTGCTTCATCATCATCATCATTACAGCCGTAAGATATCCACTGCTGGACATAGGCCTCCCTCATTGACTTAGAGATCGAAGTGCATGAGGGGTTGTTGCCATACTCACCACGCTTGGCAGGCGGGTTGGTGAGTGCAGTTCGGGATGTTCTTACACGGAAAGACGCTGCTGCCCATCTTCCTGAGATATCCCTTAGCAGATTCTTACTGCTTCCACGGGCAGGGTGACATTCTACTGCCGGCATCCCACGGCATTTGAGCTTTGCTTAGCTTGGGACTAAATGCTGTGTGTATATTAATTAAATTATATTTTTTACACGTGAATGCAAAAACAGCTAAACAGATTGCCCTGGATAAACTTGTCGACGGCGGACGCTTTTTGTAAATATTTTTTTCCGGTATAACGCATAAGCCTCAGACTTGTAGCTTATTTTCCATGTTTGAGTTTTCTTTAAAGCAAAAAAAATATATAGGTAATCATTTTTAATATTTTATCATGCTTTGTCTAGCCTTAACATTTTTAAATTAAGTATTAACGAGAGATTTATAATAATAATCCACCGTGGGGTGCCGGCAGTAGAATGATACCCCTCCTCTCATGCCCATGGATGCAGTAAGAGCCTGCTAAGGGATACCTCTGGAAGATGGGCAGCAGTGTCTATCCGTGTCTCAACATCCCATACTGCGCTCACGAACCCGCCTGCCAAGCGTGGTGAGAATGGCAACTACCGCTCATGGAGATCCATGAGGGAGGCCTGTGTTCATCAGTCGACGTTTTATGGCTGAAATGATGAAAAAGCCACCATGCTAGTAGTCATTCGACATTATCTCAGCCGTAGAACGTCCACTGTTGGACATAGACCTCCTTCATTGATGTAAGAGTACTTACTGATCATACAGGGTTGTTGCCGTACTCCTCACGCATGACAGGCGGGGGGCAGCGCAGTAAGGGGATGTTGATACAGGGAAAGTCGCTGCTGCCCATCTTCAGGCAGGCTGATTACGTATCTCGCGACAGGTTTGCAACAGGCGCAAATCTCGCGATCATCGATGTCAAACGACTATTCGTGAATTATCTTTGTGACGAATATACAACAACGTCTGATAACTAAATCAAAATTGACGCTTTATAGCACTGATCACGAGATCCGCCGTGTTGAAAACCTGTCGCTAGTACGGGGGCGGAGGTATCCTTTGGCAGACTCTTACTGCATCCAGAGACAAGAGAGGAGAAGCCACACTACTGCCTGCACCTCAAGGTTGTAATAATAAGCACCATCATTATCCGCAGCCCAACTTCACCCACTGCTGGGTATAGGCCTCTATATGATTCGTAATAATACTACGTAATAAATACTTCAAAACCGAACATGTCACAAAAACAATTTAGTCTGAAAGTCAACAGTACCCAATCTGCAACGAAACCCATTGCGGAAGTTGGAGAAAAGCTGTAGAACTCAGTTTCAAAATAACCATACACGTTTTTGTTGAAAAATACAATCGAAGGCCTTGGACCTTCGATTGTATTTTTCAACAAAAACCCTTTTAAGCAAGCTTAAATATTACGGCATTTGCTTTCAATAAAGCAATATCTGATAGACTACACAAGGTTGAGGTCTTCGGCCAGAAATCAGAGGGATCAAGAATTGAATTAGGCGTGCCACAAGAATCAATTCTAGGACCTTTTTTCCTATTCATTAATTCATTTTTTTTTTGATTTATATAAATGATCTACCGTTCTTTGAAAAAAAACTTATGTGATATCGTTTTATTTGCTGATGATACTTCGTTGGTTTTTAAAGTTGATAGGTTTAAAGTTAATAACGACGATGTAAATAATTCACTGTCACAAGCGCACGATTAGTTTAATGTGAACAACCTTGTTTTCAATGCTAAAAAGACAAAATGTTTAAAATTTTATATACCAAATGTAAAAGAATATCCTACAAAAATAATGTTAGGTGGGGAAAATTAAATGCTCAATCCAAAAAAACTTTTTATCAAACAAGTTTTTATTCAAACGTACATACTAAAATTAAAATAACATTTTCCATTAAAGTTAAATGTCAACTTAAAACGACTTTACACAATTTATGTGATAAAAAAGCTTGTCGCGAGATTTAAGCAGGTACTCGTATTTACATTGTTTGAAAAAAAAATGTAATCAAATAGATCAAGTTACAGGTACTTTATCATCTTCTGATCGGAACATTCTACGTTTGGGAAAATTATGCGTTCCTTACGTTTAAAAATGTGAGGTTCCGTTCTGTGTTGGATTGGTAATGCGTTTTATAGAACAGTTCTGAAAGTGTAATTGTTTAAAGAGTAACACTGCACTATTAAAACTCAATTCGAGTTTTGACTTTCTGAATCTTAGAAGTAACAATCAGAACTAAGTGGACCAGACGAACCATTAAGACTTGAGAATAAATCGTATTCCATTTCAATTTCTACGTTTGACAAAACCTAAAGTTACTTAAGCCAAGTGCGAAACTTTCCAATTGAAATTGGCTCAGAAGTTTGTTGCCGAAATCGCTTCTGCAGGTGGCAATGAGGTTAAACTTTTTGTATAATTGATGGTTTTACACCGCGTAATCTCTTTTCAGTCGAATTACGGAACCAATCATTTATTCGTTAGTTTGATTTATTTTAACATTACTCTAAAAGCAACTACAGTTTAATTCTCAGAAATCCAATCCATAGACGTATGTTTCTAAGCTCGTATACTGTCACTACTGTAGCATTTGAATATAAGTACTAAAGATCGTTACTTTTTTCTATTTGTCTGTGTTTGTTTATATCAAAATAAACAACATATTCCTAATTTATTAACTTGACTTTTTTCTAATATTAAAAATAAACTTAAGTCGAATCGGCTGGACATGGTCGCCGTTATACATATATTTATTAAATTATGTCAAGCCACGCTAATTTCAGTAAGAATCTGACAAAGGATACCTCCAGAAGATTGGCAGCAGCGTCTGTCTGTGTATCATTATTAATATCCTGTACTGCGCTCGCCAACCCGCCTGCGTGGCGAGTATGGCAACCCCTCATGATCACTTGGAGATCCATGAGGGCGGCCTGCATCCAGCGGTGGACGTCATACGACTGAGATAATGAATTACATTAATATTAATTTCATTAATAGATCACGACGCAGTAAAAGCTAAACCGAAATACCCTCAGTACAAACAGTCCAGTATAAATTAGCTCAGTGCATTAACGCTGTTACGGTGGTGACGACAACTCTATCCTTTGGCACTATCCTGTTTCAATATAGATGCTTTGATTTATATAGAGTAGTTGTATGCTGTTTACAGAAAAGTTGTGTATGGTTATTTTGAAACTGAGTTCTACAGCTTTTCTCCAACTTCCGCAATGGGTTTCGTTGCAGATTGGGTACTGTTGACTTTCAGACTAAATTGTTTTTGTAACATGTTCAGTATTGATTAAAGATTAAAGATTAAAAATTATTTAATTCGTACCAAAAAACACAAACATATTTTACAAGAGAAAAAAAAACAAACAAAATCCTTACAAACTAACTAAGCTAAACAAAAAGATAGAAAATAATAATTAAAAAAGTATTGAAAATAACAAATACTTCAATACTTGAAAAAGTATTGAAGTATTTATTACGTAGTATTATTACGAATCATATAGAGGCCTATACCCAGCAGTGGGTGAAGTCGGGCTGCGGATAATGATGGTGCTTATTATTACAACCTTGAGGTGCAGGCAGTAGTGTGGCTTCTCCTCTCTAGTCTGTGGATGCAGTAAGAGTCTGCCAAAGGTTACCTCCGCCCTCGCATTACGTATCTAGCGACAGGTTTTCAACAGGCGCGGATCTCGTGATCATTGATATCAAGCGTCAGTTTTGATTTAGTTATCAGATGTTGTTGTATATTAGTCACAAAGATAATTCACGAATTGTCGTTTGACAGCGATGATTGTGAGATTTGCGCCTGTTGCAAACCTGTCGCGAGATACGTAATCAGCCTGCCTGAAGATGGGCAGCAGCGTCTTTCCCTGTATCAACATCCTCTTACTGCGCTGCCCCCCGCCTGTCATGCGTGAGGAGTACGGCAACAACCCTGTATGATCAGTAAGTACTCTTACATCAATGAAGGAGGTCTATGTCCAACAGTGGACGTTCTACGGCTGAGATAATGTCGAATGACTACTAGCATGGTGGCTTTTTCATCATTTCAGCCATAAAACGTCGACTGATGAACACAGGCCTCCCTCATGGATCTCCATGAGCGGTAGTTGCCATTCTCACCACGCTTGGCAGGCGGGTTGGTGAGCGCAGTATGGGATGTTGATACACGGATAGACGCTGCTGCCCATCTTCCGGAGGTATCCCTTAGCAGGCTCTTACTGCATCCATGGGCATGAGAGGAGGGGTAACATTCTACTGCCGGCACCCCACAGTTTACCATAATCTAATTCGTTGTTCTGTTGTGATACTCATATTCTATACAGTACTGTATTGGGTTGTTATATACCCACGAGTACACATATAAACAGTTATAATAGACAGATCTAAATCAAGGTAAGACTGGACCAAAATACGTAGATAGATGGATAGATAAACTCTTTATTGTACATTCACCATATAACATAAATTAACGTAATTGGTAACCTTTTCTTAATAACCTCTAAAAATCATCTTGTTTACCATTGTGTAAGAGAAACAAATAACCCAGTCCACCTATGTATAGATAGCAGATCACAAAAAACGCCTATTGCATTTTTCGAACTTTCCTAGGCCTCAAATATACACATGTACATATGTTTTAAGAGTATTGTTCCCGCATCGGTGGTTGATCTACCTTTCGTGAATCCAAACTGATTATCATGAAGTAGCCTATGCAGGCTGAAGTGAGAGGTCAGTTGGTTGAGGATAATTATTTAAAATATTTTACTCATAGTGGGTAGTATAGAAATGGGTCTGTAATGAACGGGATAACTGTGACTACCAGATTTAAACAAAGGATTTAATTTACCATACTTTATAAGATCGGAAAATAATCCTACGTCAATACAACTGTTAAAAATAGGGCCAAGTAAGGAGCAATGTCATGAATAATGTGACCTAGAACTTTTGTAGGAATATCCTAAAGATCTTCTGTGTGTTTAATGCTAAGGGATTTGAATGCTTTGACAATTATGCTAGCATTGACATGATAGTTAAACAATGCCATGGACTGAAGATTCAAGCAATGCAACCGCCTTCAATGCCGATGAGTTTAGAGATTGGGTTACAATTTTGGGGATGTTGGCAAAAAATGTATCAAAAGCGTTTGCAACATCCTCATTTATATTAAGAATTTAATTATTTTTTTAAGGGTGATTAATTTACTACAAGGCTTAGATTTACCTGTTTCAGTGTTAATAAGTCTCCACGTTGCTTTTATTTTATCAGATTATCTCATTATTTTGTTTTTTTAGAAACAGGGATTGGGCGGTATGACATGCTTATTTGAATACTTTAGAATAATTACTTACTTACTGGACATAGGACTGGTGATGACCACTGCTAGATATAGACCTCCCTCACGAATCTCCAAGATCTTGAGGGAATTATTGCCATACTTGCCACACTTGGCAGACAGGTTACAGACACTGATGCCCATCCGCCCATCCGGAGGTAACGCTTAGCAGGTTTTTACTTTGAGAGCAACATTTTACGGCCGGCACCCCACGCCAATGCCTATCATAAAGATTATTTATACCCTCAGAATTTGTCGTGCTGGTCTAGTTATGTTCTTTTGCAAATAAAACTGGGAAGTATAACGAAAACCGCGTGGAAATAGCAGTAACAGCTGTTTCTGTGAAATGGAACGGACGCATCCTTGAAATATTAACAACAGGAAACCTATAAAAACGCCCCGCGAATTATGGGTTATCTTATTTATCCCTGAGGAAGAATTACCGAGCCAGAGTAGGCAGCGGGAATCGTGCTAATGATAGCTCGGGTACAGCTGGGGGAGTTTGGCTGGATCAGGTTCAACAAACTTATTGCTAACATTAGTATTTTTAAACATATGTATGTAAAGTCTGTAGTTTTTATAGTGTATGTAAATAAAAAAAATAAATAATGCTGGACAGATCGCACAGCATCATCTAGCCCCAACCTAAGCAGAGCTTGTGTTATGGGTACTAGATGACTGATATACTTAATACATTATACTGCATAGATAGATATTTTTATTATATATAGAAAAACACCCAGAACACCCTGAACAAATATCTGCAGATCGTACAGACATTTGTCCCGAGGCGGGAATCGAACCCGCAACCCCTTGCGTCGCAGGCGGACCTTCGCCCGCTGCGCCACAGAGCTCGTCATTGTATAACCACACTTAGGAAAACTTTAGTAGTTACCTGTAGATGGCTCTCTAATCGGTGCACAACCGATATCCCCTTATCAAGACTTTCAGCGTTATCCAACATGGGTTCTCTAGTTTAGTGGTAAAAGCACTAACGGCTTTAGAAAGCGTCAAGGATCGATTTGACGGCTGTGGTTTCGAATCCCACCGAAACCGTAAATTTTGGTAAGGTTTTTCGTTTCTTGGAAATATGTAAAGTACTCGATTTTGAGTACAGACGGTGCTCCGAACTGGAATCGAAGCAAATGAAATGAAATCTTGCGATTGTATGCAAAACTCGATTCAGATGATTGAATCCATGTGGAATTTAATAATTGTCATAGCAGACACTGGAGTCCCTCAAGGCATAGTTTTGTGCCCTAAATTTAACCCTGCTGTTGTGATTTTTGTTTCACTTTATAATGTTTGCTTGTTTTGTCAGCCAGTTTTGATTATGGTATTAATGATAAATCAAGCAACAATACTGAAATATAATAGCGGTGTGGGCGTTTACAGCATTAGGTTAAGGATTTTATCATTTGAATAAGTTTTATTTTTAATTTACGAATTATCTGTATAATGGCATTTCATAAATTCTATTCCACCTATTTATACACTCTCTGTCCAGAGAGGGATGTCAGCTTTTCTTTGCTTTTATTAACAGCTGTGAGATAAAAGAACTTCCTTAAAATAAAACGCCCCGCAAAGTAAGGGTTATTATCCCTGAAGAAGAATTACCGAGCCAGGGTAGGCAGCGGGAATCGTGCTAATGATAGCACGGGCACAGCTGGGGGAGTATGGCTTGATCTGATTCTATATTGTTTTTATGCAGGGGAAATATGACTTGATTTCCTGATACGATATTTTCCTTCGCCCATAAAGCACGTGTTTGAAAAATGTATGTGCACATAGCACATGTATTTTTCAAGAAAGAAAATCCATTACACGACCAGTTTCAAGCACAGATCATCATCATCATCATATCAGCCGTAAGTCGTCCACTGCTGGACATAGGCATATCATTGATCTCCAAGTATTGCGGTTGGCAGCGCCTTGCATCCACCGCCGACCTACGGTTCTTACCAAATCGTACCCATCTTTTAAGTAGACGTCCTACGCTGCGCTTGCTGGTCCTTTCGAGAACTTTGCAGCCCCATTGGTTATCTGTTCTGCGCACTATATGGCATATATCGAGCCCACATATCTCTAAGAAATAATCTATACCGAGGAAGAATTACCGAGCCAGAGTAGGCAGCGGGAATCATGCTAATGATAGCTCGGGAAAGCGGGGGAAGTATGGCTGGATAAGGTTTATTAAACATATTGCTAGCATTAGTACCTCAAGACACGGTTTAGCTACCTCAAGACACGGATTAATTTGCGCACACAACAAACAGCTTATTTCTTCTTAAAACTTCCTACTAATAGACATCTCAGAGCTAAATACTTCTTATCGGGCTGACTCCTTTTGAGTGGAGTGTTCGACTTTTAACTAGTAAGCAATTAGGAAAATAAGTTCTCTGAAGCGGACAAATTTAATAAAAATATTGTGTTTGTTTTTATTGTTAATTTACGATTCTAAGTGGCATTTGGGCTCGAATGAATAAGCGCTTTTAAACTTTGATTACTAGCATTGGATGCCACTTGCAACGAATGATACGCTTTTGAAACATTAGTGCACTTGTGCACTTTGTTGCAAAAGCGGACCGTCCAATGCAAGTGGAAATGCGTCTTCATCTAATGCACTTGTGTTAGTAAAAGGAGTGCAACACTTTTGCGAGGGGTTAGACGAAGTGGTCATTTTAAGAAGTGGTCATTTCACGAAGTGGTCATTTTAAAAAGTGGTCTTTTTTATTGTGGTCATTTCTAATTGTGGTCATTAACCGCCGAAAGGGACCAATCGTATAAAATATGACGTGAGAAAATGACGGAACAATAACATGCGAGTTACTAAGTATATTAACTCGTTTAGCCACTTTTGATGTAGAACGCTTGTAAACAAACTGTCTCACTTAAAATTGAATTGCTTGCGAATGGTTGGTTTTTTGACAGATTGAATACCTAATAATTTATAATGAAGGGAGGGGTCACAAATCCCCAGTTATTGAGAAATTGATGTAAAAATCAACAGAAATAAAGTTATTTTTAGGTTAAGTATTGACAGTTTGATGACAAACATTCGACATTAAAAGTGGCTGGTGTATAGTTACCGACTTCTTCGCATTCACTCAAAAACTACTATAGATTTTTATACGGTTTTTACCAATAAATAAAGGCGTTGAAGTGGGAGGTTGTTTTTAAGGTTTATTAATGTTTTGTGAAAATGGGTTAAAATATGACTATGACTGTTGAATATACAGAAAAAAATCAAGTTGATTGTGATAGCACTACTTAATCCCTTTGAGGAACAGAAAAGAAAATGAACGGTGAATAATCCCTCTTTTAGAAGACTACGAAAAAAATTGCAACAGCATACTCGTATGTTTATCTTTTATAGATAGCTTACAAGAACCATTAAAATGTTGACAAAATAGTCACATACGAAGTAAAATTCTAGTAAAATTAAATAAGTAAGTTAATATGTGAATCATGCACAATCAGATTGCCCTTTACACTACCTAACTTTATTTCATATTTTAGATGTAATTGCAAAATATAAAATGGTTCACATCTTGCAGGCGGCATCTCGCTGCGGCTAAATTTTTATCGTGTCTTGTTTACTACTTTATTTGAAAATGATGATGATGACGATGCTTCCTAACCGATTTTGGCCATGGCGACTGAGCATTCAGATAAGAAGTCTCATAGGAGGGTTTTGGTTTTCTACCCTTTCATGTGCTCTAAGGTGACTTGTGTACCCAATCTTTAAGAGAAGGTACGAGAGTACTTTGGGCATAATGATTTTTTCGCAGTTGCTGTTATATCAAATTTAATGAATGCCAAAATGGATTCCACGCCTAAATATGATTTCTTAATAACAACATCACAACATTTTTACCGGGCGCGTTATTGCAATAGATGCATTCACTAGACATTTTCCGACCTATTTAACAGACACGCCTGCACCAATGAATTTTCTGCGAGCAACTTTTAAGAGTGCATTTTATACGACATTTCGTACTATAGAGGTATAGAGTTTCAGGAAAATATCGTATCGCGATCGGCTCAGTCAGATGCGACAATAATTTCTAGACTTTATTTTTAAGAGATTGCGAAAAAGTAGTGTGAAATCATAAATCACTCGTTACTTTTGGTTGCCGTGGGGTGGCGGCAGTAGAATGTTGCCTGCCGCTCTCGCCTGTGGATACAATAAAATCGGCCAAGAATCTGTCTTTGTGCTAAAAAATTACGAACAGCATTTAAACCTAGTTACAAAATATTTAAGAGTAACAATTTGAATATGAGTTTATTTACGGACTAGGCTGGCCTTTTTCTGGAACTGTCAACTAGACACCTGTACCTTCGGACTCACCCTAGACTTCGGACTCGCCTGCCAAGCGTGGTGGCAACTATCCCCTCATGGAGATCCATGAGAAGGCCTGTGTTCCGTAGTGGACGTTGTACAGCTGAAATAATGATGATGACCGGGTATTTGCAAATGGAACTCATCTTTCGAGGGTTTCATGGCATAACATTACGAATACGAATACATTGAACATTACATTCTAACGTAAGAACATTGATCACTAAGTACTTATCATGAGGAGTTGTTACCATACTCATCACGCTTGGCAAGCGCAGTACAGGATGTTCATCTTCCGGAGGTATCTCTTAGCAGATTATTACTGCATCCACGGGCAAGAGAGAAGGGCAACATTCTACAGCTGGCACCGCACGGCAATTGGTCATCCATCAATAAACCGTATTTCTGTTATAGCTGGTTACTCTCTGTCTGCTTTTACAACTCCACTAAACTAACTGTAAGTAAACCAGCCATCATAGCGACCAGCTTTAGTACCAGTGGCTTTGTTTGCCGGCTTTTTGGCCGTGACGTTATTTATTAGCCGCATTGAATCGTTGGACAGATAAACTGCGGAGAGTATTGTGAGAGCGGTAGTTTTGAACTATTGGTCTCTGCTAGTCTTGAGGTGAGCAAACTGAGCCGCTCAGATTTACATGAAGACTCGATGTAGAAATAAGAATTGGCCTTTAAAATCTTGAAAGATGATTATGGCCTTTGATTAGATAGAATATGGCAGAGTATGCAGTGTGTTTTTCTGGTAAAACCCTTTCATTTGGTAGTCATATTGGGTTTTTTTTTAAAGTTTAGTAGAATAGAGTTATTCTACTAAACGAGTTCTATCATTTGACACTAATTTTCTCCGCCATTTTATAGCAGCGGCCATCTTGGATTTAGAATGATACTGAATAAATCAATTTGTACTGTCATCAGAACTCAAGCTGTGTACCAAAATATCAGATCTGCTAACAGGCCTTTGCATCTATTATAGATGATTTATACAGCGTCAGCGACTAGTATTTATGCTGTACGGGACGCTGCAGTGCCTGGGACATTGTAAGATGGATAAGGCTTGCCCGGCACCTATACCATCCTCTCAGCTTAGTCAGCTATTATTCCGAGAAAAGAACAGGTAGGGGGTAAATTTCAAGTACTAAATTTGACCCAAACAAAATAAAAACAGGGTAAGCTAAATAAAACTACCATTCTTGTCCCAGACAATTTCATGTATGGATAGCTGCCATTGTCCTTTACTAGACGAAGTTTACCAAGTTGAGTAGTTCGATTATTATTCAGAAGCAGACTCTCAGTTTTCAGCCGCCTTTATTAGGTTGCCCTTGAAAGTTTGTTATCGAAGTTTCAAAGGAAACAATTATGGTTGACCGCTAGACTTAAGACATATCAATAACCAATTAGCGTGGGGTGCCGGCGGTAGAATGTTACCCCTCCTCTTCTACCCGTGGATGCAGTAAGAGCCTGCTAAGGGACACCTCCGGTAGATGGGCAGCAGCGTCTTTCCGTATATCAATATCCGGTACTGCGCACACCAACCCGCCTGCCAAGCGTGGTGAGTATGGCAACTACCCCTCATAGAGATCCATGAGGGAGGCCTTAGTTCAGTTGTGGACGATTTAAGGCTGAAATGATGATGATGATGAATAACCCACGAATCATCATCATCATTATTGACGTCAGCATCAGCCGTAGGACTGTCGTCCACGTCTACAGCTGGACATAGCCTACTGGATCTTCAAGATCATGAGGGGGTTGTTGCCATACTCGCCACGCTTGGCAGGTGGGTTGGCGAGCGCAGTATGGGTCGATACAAGGAAAGCCGCAGCTGCCCATCTTTCGGAGGTATCCTTCGGCAGATTTTTACTTCATCCACGGCCAAGAGGCATCATTATTTTGCCAGTACCACACGGTATATGGCTCTTATTGAGAAATAAAATATATTTAAACCTATAAAAGATTTCCGTGCCGTGGGGTACCGGCTGTAGAATGTTACTCCTCTCATGCCCGTGGATGCAGTTGTAGATGTAGATAGGCAGCGGCGACTTTCTGTGTATAAACATCCTGTACTGCGCTCGCCAACCCACCTGCCAAGCGTGGTATGGCAACAACCCGTCATGGAAATCCATGAGGGAAGCCTGTATTCAGAAGTGGACGTTTTACAGCTAAAATTATGATTGATAGAATATTACCTGCTAATATGATATTTTGTATGTCTTCACAGGTGCCGGCGGCCTCCGAACAACAGAGCTTCGGATCTTCCCACGGGTGGTCCAAAGAGGTCGTAACGTGACGATGGCCTGCCTCTACGACCTGCAGGACTACGGCGTGTACTCAGTCAAGTGGTACAAGGGCACGCAGGAGTTCTACCATTACTCGCCTTTGGAGTCGCCTAGCACAAAGGTGTCTAATGTAGCAGGGATTAAAGTTGATGTGAGTATATCCTGTGTGATGTAAATGATGGTATACTATGAGTATCTTGACTCATATTGATATAATTAATAGAATCAGGCGTTACTTTGCGGAAATCCATATTATTATGACAAACAAAGAAAATATCTAGTTTTAATTCCGCTAATGCTGAGATGCATATGCACCGCCCTCCCGCCCGCTAATGTCGGCGGCTGGAAAGAAACATTCGTTCCAGCCGCCGACCAGTCAACATCTCGGCGTTTAACCTGAAGATGCCTCGCGGAGAGGCGAAACACGTGTCGTCGTGTGGGTTTGGGTATGCATGTTGCACTAACAGCCTGGTTCCCCCTGCATGTGCATAATTAGCGGGCGGGAGGGCGGTGCATATGCATCTCAGCATTAGCGGAATTAAAACTAGATATTTTCTTTGTTTGTCATAATCATATTGATATTTAAATTGACAGAAAGTAAAGTTAACCCCAGGTAACTTACTTACTTAGAATGTTACCCCTCCTCTCTTACCCGTGGATGCAGTAAGAATATGTCAAGGGATACCTCCGGAAGATGGGCAGCAGCGTCTTTCCGTTTATCAACATCCCGTACTGCGCTCGCCAAACCGTCTGCCAAGCGTGGTGAGTATGTTAATAACCCCTTATGATCAGTAAAAAGATTCATAAGAGAGACCTATGTCCAGCAGTGGACATCCTACGGCTGAGATGATGAACTTACGATAAGGTAAAAGGAATTTAGAACACGCATCAGCAGTGGATAAGCCAAAACGTGCGGTACAGCAGATCATAACCACGATGACCCAGCTTTCCATACCGAACCCACCGCGCCCAGAAACCATCACAACTCCAGAAACGGTGGAAGGTTTTAGACGCAGTACTGCAGATCCTGAAAGACAGTAGGACTCTAGCAATTTGACAGGGCAAGTCCGCTATCTCTGATCCTCAGCGGTGGACGCTTGTACACACTAGCTACAGCTACACTAAGAGAATCACTAAGATGGTGCCATCGAATTCGTTGATGGCCGATGCTTGATCCAGCAAGAGAAAGATAGGGTAAATAGGCGCAAATTGGGGAAGGCATGTGCACAACTGATACTGATGCTGATGATATTTTAAGTATCACAGAGAAATGACCTAAATAAACAAGTGAAACTCAGATTCAATTTGTTTGATAATCTTTACCCAAAATACATTAATCATAATAGTTATCAAAGCATTCCTTGTACTTTACCTGTACTAAAGGGCATAAACTCTTGCATAATAGGGATGAATTTATATCCCCACGACTGAAAAGCCCGTATTTAGATCTTAAAAATTATCACATATTGTTGGAGAAGCCACTGGTTCCTGAAACACAGTTATTAACTAGTTCGGGAGCCTATGGATTCATTAATAATTGTAACACCCTACTTATGTCAATAAAACATTTTTTTTTTTAAAGTTAATCAACCAAAATAACACTAACATACAAATATTATAGACTACATAACTTAATAAGTTAAAAATATTATATATTTTACACACACCACCGGAAAATTTAGATCAGACTTGGTTAAAATTGAATAATTATTATTATTATTATTGGTAAATGAATGAATGAATGAATGAATATAACTTTATTGTATACCAAAACTTAAATTAAATACATTACGAAAACTAAAGTACGTTAATAACGTCTAAATAAGTCAAGACAAAACATTTGAATGGTGCAAGCCATTACAAGTCCACCAATGCACTCCGAGATCTCCATTGCCTCCTTTCATTTACCAGGAAGGCAGTGTTCCTTGCCAATAAATAAGCGTTTGAGAGCTAGCCAAGCTTAGATCCAAACTAACATATTGCCCTTGTTTGGTTCTTGGCCCGAATGGCGCTTTTGGCAAGCTGCGTTTAATCGTCCATCGGCCCAGACTAGCTACTGATCTAGCCACTTTTTAGGGTTTCGGACAACATAAAAGTAATTATTAGGACTATTGACTTAAAATTTGGAATATAATTATTGTAATGATTATGCATAAGTTTAGTCAGTTGAGTCTTCTAAGCCGAGTACTATGTACCCCCGACTTTCAATCCGGAGGTCGTGGATTCGATATCGGCTGTGCGCCAATGGATTTTCTTTCTTGAAAATGTGTAACGGTGGAGGAAAACGTCGCGTGGAAACTCGCGGCTTATTAACGTATTGACCTGTTCTTTCTGCTGAATAAGCTGGAAGTATGGTATAGGTGCTGGGCAAGCCTAATCCATCTAACAATGTCCCAGGCACTGCAGCGTCCCGTACAGCATGAATACCAGTTGCTGACGCTGTGTGTTTTATTATTCAGTTTTACAAAACAATAAAAAAAAAACATATATGATTGCCAAAGGCACTGAAAGAGGTATAAGAAAGTACTGTTTTTAAGAAATAGTTAAACAACCCTGGTATCGGTTCATGTGTTTATGTGAGCCCAAACAGACTTAGCGTGGGGTGCCGGCAGTAGAATGTTACCCCTCCTCTCATACCCATGGATGCAGTAAGAGCCTGCTAAGGGATACCTCCGGAAGATGGGCAGCAGCGTCTTTCCGTGTATCAACAACGTCCCGGCGAATTTTGTACCGCCCAGAATCAACTACCTACTACCACATCTTCTAACTACCACTCTACCACTACTACTATAACTCTACTATTACTACACTTCTACCCTACTTCTATTATACTACTTCTCTACTTCTACACTACTACTACTCTACTTCTACACTACTACTACTCTACTTCAACGCTACAACTAACCAATAAATACCGTACTCTACTACTACACTACAATTACTGCTCGATCACTGCCCTACTACTACTACTCTACTTCTACACAACTACTACTCTACTCCTGCCCTACAACTACTCTACTACTACTCGACTTCTACTCTACTACTATTTTACTTCTAATCATCTACTACCGTACTACTCCACTTCTACTCTACTGTTTTTTCTTTCTTATGAACCTTCTCTTGACAATATGAAACACCGTTTTTCTGTTGCGAAAGAACCAGTAATTGTGATTGACATTATGATATGACGTATGGTCTGTTTGAAGTTGTCATTCGTTGCCTGAACAAGTGAACGTCATTCTGTCTCATTCACTCACTTTTCTTTATTATGAGATTTTTACTAAAAAAATCATTTATATTATTTTATACAAACCTTGTCCTAAAAATAACAAACACAGAAAAGAAAGAACCATTCAATTTGGTGCAGTAGCTCGGAAGTTATGCGCGTACATACATTTCAAAGATTTATTTTTATTTATATAGATAGATTAATAAAAGCTTGTTTTAAAACATTTTTTAAGACCTTGTTAGTAATTCTAGTAGGAAAAATGTAACCGATAACCTAGATATAAAGATATAAAACTCCACTTAATGTAAATTTCCAACGATCATTCAAATAAACAACACGTAGATTTCACAAGGAGAGTGCTCGTATAACTGTGTTGCATTACCTTGTATCTGTCAACTTGAGGCATGCATTAGTCTTATGTGCCTGTGTTATTTTTCAAACCGAATATAGCTGCATAGCAACCTACGTGTTGTTTACATGGTTAGGTTAGTGTAGGATTGTGGTAGTTCTTTTCAAGAGGTGACCAAAAAAGCTAGACATTTACATCATGTAATAACATGTCATAAACCTTAATACGTTAGGAATAAAATGCATAGTCCTGGAAATTTCACACAGCACCACCTTACTCCGCAAGCGAGTCTCTTAGTAGAATGCCAAAATAAATACATACCGATACGTAGTTAAAAAATTCTTGGAGGTTACCTAATTTTTGTTTTTATGTTTACCCCAATTTTGCAATCTACACACCATGCCCTTTTATTTGCGTCTGACGACTTTGGTCCAAAATGACTAAGTATAATAATGTCAACATAAAAGAATGACAACGTATAAAAATGTCAAGGATAAAGTTTGCTAAGTTAAAAAACTACTACATACTTAGAAATATCACATTTTTTTGACATGTGTCAAATGTGACACAAAATTAGAGCAAATGTCAAAAATTACCTAATACCTAATCATCTTTGAAAGCCAGGGAAAGAGTAACTTTTTCAATGACAGCTATCGAACCTCCAACGGCGATATCTCGAGAATCCTCATCCTAGACTTTCCATTGTGGGCTATTAGATAGTTCATCCCCAGTTTCAACCGCTATATCATGTGAGCGTCTCAACCGATTTTAATGAAACATGCTTATGAGCCACCACTAAAATACCTGTTTTTCAATAAGGAAAAATGCATTTGAATCACCACTCGCTTTAAGAGCTACTGTGCCACAGACAGGCACAGACACACACACGCATACAGGGTCAAAGTTATTACATCCTTCTTTTTTGTCGAGGTTTAAATATACCCGTGAATGGCACCACGGAGGTCATCCCAGAGGCAACGAAGGCCACGTATATAGTATGAACTATTTCATACTTTGATAACTGTACTAAGCTCAACGCGAGCGCGTGAGAGGAAAGGAGAAGATGCCGCGTAGCAATCCATTTCCTGATAAAAGTTCGCCTAAGAGGAACTGAACACGTTGAAAACCTACTTACAAAGTATAATAGATTTGTTCCGTATCTAATGACGTCTCATCCCATAAGGTAATTCTTTATCCATCCCAAACTCTATTCCTAACTAAAAATACATTACAATGAAGTGTAAACGAGTGTTTTGAAAGTGATATACATATATCATACTGTTCACAATTAGTTATAGTTCAAAAATATATTCTTTTGCCTCTTATTTTTGTATTTCATGTCGTTAAGCTCATTCATTGCCCGTCTACACCGCTTGATACCACAGTAAAGGTCAGGTTGCAAGTCATAAAGATAGGAAAGTGCATGCACTCTAGATTTTTGGAAACATCGTCGTATCTCGTTGGAGTACGGAGTGTCGGAGCTATTACGAAGGCACTTTTTATAGAACAGGGTGATAAGCATGATGTATAGTCTAACATCAGTGTTGCTCTGTACATTGTTGCAACATAAAGCTGTTATTTTTTTACCCCCGACAAAAAGAAGTGTATGAGTAAAGAATAAGTTTGACAGCTATTCATCATTTCAGCTATAAAACGTCCACTGATGAACACAGGCATGGATCTCCATGAGGGGTAGTTGCCATTCTCACCACGCTTGGCAGGCGGGTTGGTGAGCGCAGTATGGGATGTTGATACACGAATAGACGCTGCTGCCCATCTTCCGGAGGTGTCCCTTAGCAGGCTCTTACTGCATCCACGGGTAGGAGAGGAGGGGTAACATTCTACTGCCGGTATCCCACGGCAATTGACAGCTATTATTGACAGCTATTAATGGGTGTGTATTTTTTTAAATTTAATTCATTTATTTACATAGTTTGTAATTACAAAACGTAGACACTGTCTGTGGAATTGTAGATCTTAAGCGAGTGGACCGATTTTTATGCAGTTTTTTTTGTTGTTATATCAAAATCGGTTAAGAAGTTTACTTGATATGGAGGGTGAAATACGGGATGAATACTCAAATGTTTCCAAAATACCCGAGTTTAGTATCAAATGAAAGGAAATTATGTGTAAAATCCAAAACTGCAAGTTATATAGAAATCGGTCGACCTATTCAATCGAATATTTTCAAATGTACTGGGTACATTATTAGTGTAGCAAAACGGAGGGTTACAGATAACAAAACAATTGAGCCGTCACGGGACACATGGCCGATGTAAAACATTTTTATCACAGTTGTTACGGTCACCACCGTCGCCACAGTCACTACTGTAACCCGCCCCAGTGGCTATAGTTACTACAGTCGCTACAGTCGCTAATAGCCCAAGTAACCACATTCGCCCCAGTCGCCGCAGTCGCCCCAGTCGCCACAGTCTACACGATGGGCACGATGCGATGGACGAAGGGCAGTCGCCCTAGTACTAGGAAGAATAGCTGCCCACGTCTTCTGGACTCCCTTAGGTATCTCGAAGATCATGAGGGGGATCTTGCGATACTCACCACGCTTGGTAGGCGGGTTGGCGAGCGCAGTTGATGGCGCAGGGATGTTGAAACACAAAGCCGCAGCTGCCATTTTCCGGAGGTATACCTTAGCAGGCTCTTACTGCATCCACGGGCTTGAGAGGAGGGGTAACATTCTAATGCCAGCACCCCACGGCCATTTCATTATTTATTTTACGTATTGATAATTCCGTCCGAGTGAGTAAAACGGTTGGCGGTAAAACTTTTAACAATACAGACTTATTTAATTAACTTCGCAATAATAAATCCTGCGTCAACGAACGCGCTATGTTAATAACAGTTTTATTGAGTTTGAAATAACAAAACTGTTATTTATAATTTATAATACTGAGATATGTTTCATTTGCGCCGGGCCTAGATCATAAATTTCCATTCTTCTTTATATCTCTTCAGGCTTTGCTGTACATTAATTTTAATGAAACACCGTCCTTTGGACCCACTGGGCCGCGGAGGTTCCAAAGGCAATTTCCTAACATAAAATAAAAAAATAAGGACTTATCAAGAATCGTAGATTTTCCACTTCATTGTCATCATATCACAGACGTAGAACGCCTACTGTT
Source organism: Pasiphila rectangulata (assembly GCA_963082625.1). Taxonomy (NCBI): domain Eukaryota; kingdom Metazoa; phylum Arthropoda; class Insecta; order Lepidoptera; family Geometridae; genus Pasiphila; species Pasiphila rectangulata. Next base: position 2,636,031 of record OY720244.1, on the reverse strand, counting down.
GAACATAGGCCTCTCACATTAATCTTTTTATGGTTCCGTACCCTAAAAAGATCCATGTGAGAGGCCGAAATAAACGGAACACTTGAAGGATCACTTTATAGTCCGTCGATCTGTCTGTATTTCTGTCTGTCCGTCTGACGGTCTGTCGAGACCCTTTATCTCAAGAACTTGTTGAGGTATCGAGTTGAGATTAAAACCATATACTCAAATTTACACCTTCTTTAAGCTGTGAAAAAATCAATATTCTAAGTTAATCTGAAAAAAGATACGGCCGTTTATGCCGCAAAAACGCATGTGACATACTCAAAGGAGTCACTTCATAGACACTTACCATAGACGTAGAACTACGAATTTAGCAAGGTATATTATCCTATACTGTAGATACAGAGATAATTGTCTTTTTTAAACTTTCGCGATCACAACACATTACTAGTATACATATAATTGGGTTTTTATCGCGTAAATTACTGATTTTTTTATTTTTTTTTAATTTTATTTATTTAGGTACACAAAACAAGCAATACAAAAATAATAATAAAAACACTGAAAATGATCTAGCTTGAATCGCAACTCATGTGTACACGACAAAAAAAAAGTAAGGCCTTTGCATCTATTATAGATGATTTATACAGCGCCAGCAACTGGTAATCATGCTGTACGGGACGCTGCATTGCCTGGGACATTTGATTGTTAGATGGATAAGGCTTGCCTAGCACCTATACCATCCTCTCAGCTTAGTCAGCAATTATTCAGAGGAAAGAACAGGTCAATACGTCTGAAGCTAACTAAGCCGCACAAACTTTTTAATATAATTTATGTTAAGTGAAGTCTAATTAAAAACAAGAAGACAAAAAATGCAAACAATATTAATTATTATTGGAAGGCCAATAAACCTATTTATCTACCTTATAATTATTTATTCATCCTATTGTCGTTACAATGATTAATTAGTAATTTACGCGATAGATACCCGGTTACATGTATGTATGTTAATAATACAGAGAAAAATACAAACACAATGCATTTGCAATGGAATCATTAAGCAAAAGTCAATCATGAGTACGAAGCAACCCTACGCGCGTTCATAAATTGGATGGGTGACAGAATCTCTTTGTGCAATAAAACTTTTGCTAATATTTATTATGTTCCTACATACCTAAGGAACCCTTTGTGGGCGAGACCACTGCGCGCTTGTCCGGTTTTATATTTGTATACTTACTAAATAGATTCTTAATGGAAAGACAAGCCAATGGCCCACCTGATGTAAAGCGATAACCTCTCCGAGTATTGTGATCATAAGCGGTTGTTGCTATACTCAACCCGCCTGGGGTTGGCGAGCGCAGTACAGGATGTTGATACACGGAAAGACGCTGCTGCCCATCTTCCGGGGAATCTTGGCAGATTCCTCTCTCTCTGATTCCTCTCTGTTTTCTGGCAACATTATATTGCCGGCACCGCATGCCAGACCTTAATAATATTTCCGCTCATACGAGTTTTTCACGGAGATTGAATCATAAATTCCAGAATACACATGATTTTAAAATACCGCAGCGCTTGAGGGACACAAATTTAGAAATCCTTTTGCATTACAATAAACGGTGGAACATATGAGACGTTTTGAATGCATTTGTAAGCAGCTGGGGCGGAACAAACAAATACTAACAGCTGGGGCGGAACATACAATTACTTCACCTGGGGCTATGTAGGAACTGCCTCCTTAAAATTAACATATGACAATTATTCAATTATTGAACATATGAGGACTCATCATCATTATCATATCAGCCGTAGGACGTACACTGCTGGACAAAGGTTTCCCTCATTGATTTGGCCGTAAGGCGCCGACAGAAGAGTGTTGCCCCTCCTCTCTTGCCCGTGGATGCAGTTGGAATCTGTTAAGAGATACCTCAGAAAGATGGGCAGCAGCGTCTTTTCGTGTTTTAAGCACCCAATACGGCGCTTGCCAAACCGTCTGTCAAGCGGGGCTAGTATGGCAACAACCCCCTTATAATAGGACTAAATGTATTTTTTTTAATGCTGGACTGGATTCTTACTGCATCTGTGGGTAAGAGAGGAGGGGCAACATTCTACTGCCAATACCCCACGACAACTTTGAATTGTTAATTATTATGTTTTTATAATAGGGTTAATTTTGTCGCTTTTCTCACGTGTTTCCCTTTTGGTCACCCGCTAAGTAATTTAGTTGCGAGTGTCCGCCCCTCACGTGGCACAGATGTTCAGCACTAACGTAGGGTTGGGCTTTGAGGGATAAATATTTAGGTTTTTGAAAGGCACAAGGCCTTTGACAGACAGCCCACTCTGAATTAGACAGACAGACATAGAGACGTTGTAGGCTTAGATAGTCAGATAGTCATTTTATTGTTAAGCAATTCACAGGTCAAAAATTAAATTAAATTATAAACTTATAGATACTGAATTTCACTATTATTAATAAATGTACACAATAATATATCAGATATAATAAAATAATACAAAAAAAAATTAAATAAAATTGAATTAGCCGAAAAGAATTAATTATCATCATGTTTTGTCCAGGAAATCCCAAACCTCATAGTACGCCTTCTCGATCAGCCAATGGCTTGAGTTTATTTTTAAAGCTATTCAGGCTGGGTGTGTTGATGACATTTTCCGGTAGTCCGTTATAGACAGCAGGTCCTAGCACGTGAGTGAGCCTTTCCGACTTCGCCAACCTTGTTAATTTTTATTTATTTATTTAAGCCTCTATTGCTAAAATACACTAAACAAGACGTAACATAACTATTACAAACTTATTCTAACACATCGCACTGTTTCCCGTTTTAGTAAGTAGCGTGTTTTGTGACACGTAGGCATCTTCTAGCTCTTTCGATTCATCCCGACAGATAGCCATGATATCGTCTCTCCATCTTTCTAACCTTACTAATAAGGTTCCCTAAAGCATCGTTTGAGTACGATACTTGTATAGTAACTGCGGCGTGGATAGAACCTCTATAAATAAATAAATAATGCTGGACAAATCACACAACATCATCTAGCCCCAAGCTAAGCAGAGCTTGAGTTATGGGTACTAGATGACTGATATACTTGATACATTATACTACATAAAAAAAAAAAAAATACATAGATCGATATTTTATTATACCTCTATATAGAAAAAACACCCAGAACACCCTGAACAAATATCTGCAGATCGTACAGACATTTGTCCCGAGGCGGGAATCGAACCCGCAACCTCTTGCGTCGCAGGCGGACCTTCGCCCGCTGCGCCACAGAGCTCGTCATATCATATCGTATTGAAGCGGTCGGAGAGGCAACATGTCTAGCAGTATTGTTGTTTGTTGCAAGGGGAATAAATGAAGGAGAATATCTGCTTCCTTGTTGTTTCTAGTACATACTGTGACGAACGGGGAGCCGTAATATTTAAGCGCTCATTAGGTGTGTTAGCGGATTAGTTACTATAATATTTGTGGTTCATTTAGAAATATTAATAATTTGCCGGCGATATTGTGGTCATGGCAAAGTCGATGGAGGAACTCGGCACGATGCTCGAAGGCCTCAATCGAGTCTCCCAACGGGTAGGTCTTAAAATGAACATGAACAAGACGAAGATTATGTCGAATGTCCTTGTTGCGCCTACCCCAGTTATGGTCGAGAACTCAACTCTCGAAGTTGTCGACGCGTATGAATACCTAGGACAAACAGTCCAATTAGGTAGGTCCAACTTCGAGAAAGAGGTCAATCGACGAATTCAACTCGGATGGGCAGCGTTTGGGAAACTACGCAACGTCTTTTCGTCCAAAATTCCTTAGTGCCTTAAGACGAAAGTCTACAATCAGTGTGTGTTACCAGTGATGACATATGGAACCGAGACGTGGTCATTCACGATTGGCCTCATGAATAAGCTCAGAGACGCTCAACGAGCTATGGAGAGGGCTATGCTCGGGGTTTCTTTACGCGATCGAATCAGAAATGAGGAGATACGGAGAAGAACTCGGGTCACCGACATAGCCAAACGGATTAGCACGTTGGCAATGGGCAATGAGCAGGCCATGTAGCTCGCAAAACAGATGGCCGATGGGGCCGAAAAGTTGTCGAGTGGAGGCCACGGACCGGCAAGCGCAGCGTCGGACGTCCACCAACAAGATGGGATGATGACCTGGTGAAGACCGCAGGTCGACGGTGGATGCAGATTGCTTTCAACTGCAATAACTGGATATCCATGAGGGAGGCCTATGTCCAGCAGTGGACGTCCTACGGCTGAAATGATGATGATGATGATTTAGAAATAAAAATGGATTTCCGCAAAGTCACAGCTGAATAAATTATCTTCTCGTCAGAAACTGTACGGGATGACGTAGTACCGTGGTCAAAATTAGATGGCTTGTACATCCTCATCCATTAGTCGGCCGTATGCGACGTATTTCAGGTGAAATTCCCTCTGGGTCGGTAGAAATGATGCTCGTAGTATTTCGTATATTTTATGCCTAAAACGAACTACCTACAGCAACTTGCGCGAATGACGTAGCTGGCCTATTATAAAAATTACAAACAACTGGCGTGTTAAAAATTAGCTATCTAACAGTGGACACTTAAGGTGTTGCATTATTTATAAACAGTTATTTAAATCGTTTATATAACAATGGTTAGATTTGGACTGCGGGGTATCGCCTGGATACAAACAGATGCAAGAGATAGCTTGAAACGAAAATTTGTAAGCACCATAACAATAATTCTCGTATAAATTATAATTTTTGATCATAAGGTTAAATCTTACCATTATTATGAACAGGTTTTATAGACTTGTACTCGTTATTAGCCGTGGGGTGCCGGCAGTAGAATGTTACCCCTCCTCTGATGCCCGTGGATGCAGTTAGAGCCTGCTAAGCTATACCTCCGGAAGATAGGCAGCAGCATCTTTTCGTGTATCAACGTCCTGTACTGCGCTCGCCAACCCGCCTGTCAAGCGTGGTGAGTATGACAACTACCCCTCATGGAGATCTATGAAGGAGGCCTGTGTTCAGTAGTGAACGTTTTACGGCTGAAATGATGATGATGATGACTCGTAATTACAGGAAATTTAGAGCTACAAATCGGCTAAAAATCAATTTTTAAATACAACAGTTTTTTGATGTTTTTTCTGATGTAAAAAACTTACTAACCCATTATAAATTTGAAATAAAAAAACATAAAATTATCCATTTTGAATGTCTTCAAATTGCTAAAACATTTGAAATCCCTGGCGTCAATATCGCCAATGCATAACTTACTTATGTTCTATAATACTAACTTTAGGAACTTAGATAACCCGTAAAATGTTGCTTTCCAGCCGTAAAACGTCCACTACTGAACATAGGCCTCCCTCGAGGATCTCCATGAGGGGTAGCTGCCATACTTACCAAGCTGGGCAGGCGGGTTGGCCAGCGCAGTACGGGATGTTGATACACGAAAAGACGCGGCTGCCCATCTTTCGGGGTGATATCCCTAAGCAGGCTCTTACTGCATGCACGGGCTTTAGAGGAGGGGTAAAATTCTACTGTCGGCACCCAACGGTAAACGTAAAATGTTTACCAAGATTAAATTATTCCTTTTCATTGCAGAGGTTTAACTCGAACGAGACACACGTAATCCTCCTGCGAGTAACGCCGAACCAAAGCGGTAACTACAGCTGCGAGGTGATACAGAACGCGCCGTCTTACCCACAGTACGTCGCGATGGGGAGGCTGGATGTCGTCAGTAAGTTGAACCTTATTTACATAGACATAAGGTGCAAAAATGGAAAGGTCTCAGGGCCCGTCTACAGTGACTCATTATTTCGAAAGCTGACTCGAGAGGCTATGCTCGGGATTTCTCTATGAGATCGAATCAAACATGAGGAGATACGTAGGTAGAAGAACTCGGGTCACCGATATAGCCAAACGGATTAGCACGTTCAAGTGGCATATGGGCAGGCCATGGCGCAGAACAGATGGCCGATGGGGTCGCAGAGTTTTCGAATGGAGGCCACGGACCGAAAAGCGCAGCGTGGGATGTCCATCCACAAGATGGGCTGAAAACTTGCAAAGAACCGGCGGAGGGAAGCCTTTGTCCAGAAGTGGACGTCTCACGACTGATTTATAGATTATTCTGACTTACAAGCAATTAAAAGCACCCAGATTGCTGAAAAGTATTGTCATATTGCCAGTCCAGTTACCATTGAACCCACCATCCTACCCACAGTACGTAGCAATGGGGAGGATGTTGTTCATTATCTATATCTATACTAATATTATAAAGAGGAAAGATTTGTATGTTTGTAAGAAACAAACTCAAAAACTACTGGACGGATATTCAAAATTCTTTCACCATTAGAAGGCTACATTATCCCTGAGTAACAAAGGCTATATTTTATCTCCGTATTTTTACGGTAACAGGAACTAGGCGGGTGAAACTACGTAGTGCGGCTATGCAATATTTACGGGATATTACCCTGATTATGCATAGCGCTGTCTGTCTGTCTGTGCATGACACGATTACAACCGAACGCGTTGACCGATTTACATGAAACCTTTTTTGTTAGCACTGATTGATTTTGTTGGCCCTAGGGTCACAGGGACCGGAGTTATTGTAACCTCAAAAGGTCACAAAAGGTCAAAAATGGCATTTTTCGGAAACCTTCGCCCCCTTTTCTGGTAGCCCCGTACCAATTCTCTTCAGTCCTATGACTGAAGAGTATGCTTGGTAAAACTATTATGTTCTAAGCCAAAACGGAGTGATTCTGACTACCCCAAGCAACAACTTTAGTTTTACAAATTTTTAGGATTTGATGATTTTCATTCAAGAAATCACCACGAAAGTTTGATCTACAGCAGTTGATTATACGATAACTTGAACGCCAGCTGATTCTTGATAGAGTTATTGATTTCCGCAAAAAGTTGCAGTGCACATACAAATAAAAATACCTATACCACTAAAAGGTTTTTAATTGAAATGTAAAATTAAGTAAATGGCCTGCAGTGGGGTTCAACGGGCAAAATTATGAAAATGTAAAAAAATATGTAAAATCTGATTGTGACCTCAGGATCATCTTTACTTAACACAAATAAAAATAATTGAAAATAAAAATTAATTCCCCATTTGCTCACCTTCCGAAACTACTTGTTTACATGGGCTGAAACTACCCCGTTTGGGTTAGTACACATGTTATAATACACCCTGTATATAACGATAATCAAACACAAATAAATAATCGTGTTAAGTTAACGATCTCGAAACCAGCTACTAACAGAATTCGTAAACAAGTCACAATACCAAATTAGTGGTGCTCCGCAAACCGTGAAACGTATCAGAAACTCAGAAACTTGATTAAGGCACATACTTTTGTTACAAGAGCTAGCTGCATGTTTGCCACTTCAATATAACATTTGAAACTATCATGGTTGAAGATTTTAATTAAGAAATATTGACGGGATCATCTCAGACGAAAGACGAGGATTGTTGCCATACTCGCCACGCTTGGCAGGCCAGTTAGACACGCTGCTGCCCATCTTCCGGAGGTATCCCTTGGAAAATTTTTACTGCATTCACGGGCAGAATAGGAGAAGCAACATTTTACTGCTGGCATAATAATGAAAGGAAAGCACCCCAAGGCATTAATAATGAAAATATAGATACTCTAAATGACTCAAATTATGGATGAAATTATCAATATATTTAAGCCTATGGTTCTTCCTTAGTCTTCCTATTCGATTTAGGATGTGTTCGGGAGCCTTCAATGAATGCGTTATTAATTTCATTCACAAAATGGATTATATTTTAAAACTAAAGAACGTAACAAAAGAAGTCATGACAATCGAGCTACTGAACGAAGCTGCACACGCAGACGCCTGGTGTGACAGCTGTTTGTAATTGTTCTGAACATTACATCATTTCTGACAGGTATAACCTTGACACAGTTGAGTAACTTATTTAATACAAAAGTATCCAAGGAAAATACAAGTAAATTGATTAAAAAGCAAAAAATAACAGCAGCCGAGCCGGTCGAGGAGACAACACGTCCAGGTCCTTGTTCGTTATTGGACAACCAGGTACCTCTATGCTTTCGTTGTTTCTAGTATATTCCGTGACGAACGGGGAGCGAATTATTCCTGAAGATGCACGAAGGCGAAACACGTGTCGAGTTCTTCCCCAATAACGAACAACAGCCGTGGGGTGCCGGCAGTAGAATGTTACCCCTCCTCTCCTACCCGTGGATGCAGTAAAAGCCTGCTGAGAGACACCTCCGGAAGATAGACAGCAGCGTCTTTCCGTATATCAACATTCCATACTGCGCTCACCAACCCGCCTGCCAAGCGTGGTGAGTATGGCAACTACCCCTCATGGAAATCCATGAGGGACGCCTTAGTTCAGTAGTGGACGTTTTACGGCTGAAATCAATTAGCTTTAGTTAGCGCAACAACAGAATTACCATCATTGTGGATACTATGATGACAAAAATACGTGACAGTCTCCAAAGCTAACAGTTTTATTGCTCTGTTTTAGCACCTAACTCTGCAAATAAGTTTACCAATATCAAGCCGAGTTGATAACGAACTACTCGTATTAATATAAAGGGGTGTGGTTATATCAATTACCTCATAAGTATATTTAAGCCGTAGGGTGCCGACGGTAGAATGTTGCCTCTTCTCTCATGGCCGTGGATGCAGTAAGAATGTTAAGGGGAACCTCCGGAAGATGGTAAATTGTATTGTATTGTATTGTATGGACAGCAGCGTCTTCCCGTACTGCGCTCGCCAACTCGCCTGCCAAGCGTGGCCAGTATGGCAACAACCCCTCATGATCTTGAAGATCCATGAGCGAGGCCTATGTCCAGCAGTGGACGTAAGCAGCAGTCCTACGGCTGAGATGGATAACATTTTGTTCCTAAAATAATAGATTCTGTCTTAATTGAATTACGGAGTATAATTTGGTTCTGGTGGTCCGCTGTGCTCGCTCGGCTTGTGCGTTTTAGTTGCAATTAAACCAGAACCTCACCTAGTATTTTATGAGAGGTTTAATATTACTTGGTACCTCGGTGACAGATAATAACGTTGCCTCAATAAATAAGAAGCCAAGATATGATCTAGATCACCTCATCAACGCCGGTGGCTATGTAACCTTCAATAATAAGAAGAATTTTTATCAAAGCTAAAACATATATAGCATATAAAATGCGTTTTAATAATGTTAATAATATGAACTACAAACACCATCAAGTCCGAAACTAAGAAAAACTGATGTATTGGTAATCCAGGTTATTGATAGAATAGAATATACCATACTGTTTTATACCGCGGCTTAGTTAGCTTCAGACGTATTGACCTGTTCTTTCCTCTGACTATTAGTTGACTAAGCTGACAGGATGGTATAGGTGCTGGGCAAGCCTAATACCTCTAACAATGTCCCAGGCACTGCAGCGTCCCGTACAGCATAATTACCAGTTGCTGACGACAGACGCTGTCGTCAGCAACTGGTAATTATGCTGTATGGCCTTTCCATCTATTATAGATGATTGATACAGATCAATCATCTATAATAGATGGAAAGGCCTTACTGTATTATAAAAACATAATCATACATAGGAAATACCCGGACCCAAAACCAGCAGATTTGCCAAAAGCTTACCCCGACGGGGATTGAATCCGCAACCTACAGCGTTTCAGCCGGCAAGTAGGCCAATTGAGACACGAAGGCCGTTTAGAAACATATAGTTTATTCCGGTCAAAAAGATCTCATACACATTAATTTTTCATTCATTTTATAATTTCTAACAATAATCAACCATTCTACGCAAAAGTAACGTATCTTTCGTATTTTGCGTAATTTAAAAGATAGTTGAAATCTAGTGTTGCAAAACGGAGGCTTTCGTAGACGTGCTACGAAAAGTTTAAGCTGTAGAGCTTAACAAACAGCTACGGAATTCGTAGGATTTCTGTAGCTGTTTGTCGAGTTACGGTTATACGGAGCACTAGCACTTTCGAGACAGATTATCTATCGACTTTTTTTGCAGCGAAGTTTTTTGTAAAGGTATTTAGAACCAAAAATTGAATACCTTAATTTTTCAAAAGCAGCAAAGTTTCCAGCAATTTTAAATTTGGAGTTCTATAATGAGAAAAAAATTGACTTTAAAATTTTAATTTCTGCTTGCACCGCGGCTTGCCTCAAGATAATTTCTGAATACATTACAAATTTTTACAAAAATAAAAATAAATTTGTTTTAAATTACCTTGTGTCTCGGTATACTTATATGTGGACTTAGCAATCTTGTAGGTATTTTGCAACTTATACCTACAATTAAAAACACATCATTATACCATTATTAAAAAGATAATTTGTATTTCTTAAGATTCAAAAAAAATACGAGTCAGCATGAATCAGCTATCAAATTCCATGCTTTCTACTTTGACAGTTGCTTCTTACCAACTCAATCATCATCAAATCAGCCGCAAGACGTCCACTGCTGGACAAAAGCCTCCCTAATTGATTGATCTCAAAGTACTTCAGTTGGATGCGGCCTGCATCCAACGCCGACCTGCGGTTCTTACCAAGTCGTCTGCCCATCTTATAGGTGGACGTCCTACCATCCTACGCTGCGCTTGCCGGTCCTTGCATGTCCGTTGAAAATAGGTTTCCAACGTGTTCAGTTTCTCCCAGGGTAACTTTCGTCAGGGAATGGAGCAACGCGAGCGCGTGAGAGGGAAGGAGACAGTGCCGCGTATAAGCTCCATTCCCTGACGAAAGTTCCCCTGGGAGGAACTGAACACGTTGGATACCTATTTTCAACGAATATTAAACGTGAGTAAAAAACCCGTTTAACATAACAAAGAATGAGACCAGTTATATTCCAAGCTATCAAACTCCAAACGATATTTGACAGTTGCTTACCAACTCAATAATGTATTCTTATGCTAATGCATGAGGGAGAGCAATCGCTTTATTCAATTTGATTGCTAAAGGGCTGCCTTTTCTGGCAAGTCGAGCGTTAGACGTACTCGAGCGCTAAGGTAAATGTACAAATGGCTTTGATCCTTATTTTGTACTGTACTGTGTAGGATTTTGCATGGGGTATTAAAATGTCTAACAGCTGGCAATTTTCACGGCAATTGTAACCAAAAATGGGACTATATATTTGTGCTACAACTAAAATAACTTAGATTTTGTCTCGAAAAAAAAAATATTTCATACATTATCGTGTAATGGTCTCTTATACCATGTTCATGTTCTAAATTGCGGTAGATATGGTACAAAATAGATAAGCGGACGACCTAGTAAGTTTGCAGGTCGGCGATGGATGCTGGCTGCTTCCAGCCGCAATACCTGGAGGACCATGAGCAGCCTATGTTATGGCCTCTTATACCAAAAACATGTTCTAAATTGCGGTAGATATGGTAGGTACAAACTAGATACGCGGACGACCTAGTAAGTCTGTAGGTCGGCGGTGGATGCAGGCCGTTTCCAGTCGCAATACCTAGATCTCCAGGTATTGCGTAACATAGGCCTCCCTAATGGATCTCCTTTAGGGAGGCCTATGTTCAGCAGTGGACGTCCGACGGCTGAAATGATAATGATGACCTACTTAAGTTATTATTTACCATGCTGTTATTTTCAGCTCAGGGACCTCGTGAATTGTGATTTAAGCGATAAACACTCAAAACCGATACATTTAAATCTCTATTGAAACGAAATTTCAATGGATATGGTTATGGTGATGTGGTTATCTTACCATATCATCATAATCATGATAAACGTATGTACGTAAACTAGATGTTTTGAGTGAAAGGAAGACACAAGATTCAGATTCATTTATTGGTATACAATACACATATACACGTCAAACATTTCAGTAAATAGTCAAAAAATAATAAATAAAAAATAAAATAAAATAAATTAATTACAAACAATGCTCAAAGTCAGATACCTATAGTAAACAAAAAATATAATATACGAATAGTATTATATTATATAATAATTTACATGTCAAATCAAATTGAATTAAAGTATGTCATATAAATAATTCTAGTTATTATGTCATACTTGACCTACATTCCATAGATTAAATACACAAAAACTCCTCCACAGTGTAGAAGGTTTGCTCCACAAGCCAGGCTTTGAGGTTAGATTTGAATGTGCTTAAGTTGGGTGCTTCGGTCACGGTTTTAGGGATGTGGTTATAGACGTCCGGGCTCATGACATGAGTAATATTTTTAGACTTCGCGAGCTTATGTGGTATCAGCGCTAGGTGATCAGCCCTCCGCGTCTGGTACCGGTGGAGATCCCCGTTCAAGACAGGCAAGGCGATGCCGTGGTGTGCCAGCATTAGACTGTGGCCTCTCCTCTCTTGACCGTGAATGCAATAAAAATCTTCCAAGGCAAACCTCCGGAAGTTAAACAGCAGCGACTTTCCATGTATCAACATCCTGTATTGGACTCGCCAACGCCTGCCAAGCGTGTCGGTCATGGCAACCAATCCTATCATGATCTTGGCGATCCATGAAGGAGGCCTTTGTCCATCCTATTTTGTCGTACCAAGCGACACTCGTCCTCTTTTAACATTAGTATTGGTAAAGAGTGGAACTCTCTGCCGGCGTCTGCTTTCCCAGATCAGTATAACCTTAGTGTCTACAAGGCCACAGTGCAAAGGTTCTTTTTAGATAAGCGTGCTCCATCTAAGGCCACATCTTTACTCGTCTTCAGGCAGAGGGAGGCCAAACGCTTGCATATTGTCAATAAAAGAAATAAAAAATTGAACAAATAAACTCTGTGCCATCAATCCGTAGGACTGCTGTCTGTAGCCAGCAGCCCTACGGCAACTAATGACGATAAAAAATAATGACGATTTTGATGTCTAGTTACTAAGCTTCCAAGAGAGACATCAAAATCGTTGCGTGTGGATATGCCACTACATACACAACATTAAATAAAAGTAAACAAAGATGCTATTTCTCCCTTTTCAACATACATTTTGAATCACTAGTTACTTTATTTGATTTCAAACAAAAGGTAGAGTAAATTTAATAAGCCATTTATTCAGCGTTCATAATTCAATACAGTGGCAGAAATAATGATCAATTTGCAAGAATAAATCGCAACAATTTGATAGCAACTAATCACTTTGATGGGACCTCAAGATAACAATAGGAGGAAAGTCTGGCAAAGATAAAGATGGCCTACTTCTGGTTGGTCTAATGAGATTACGTCTTTAGTTGAAACAGGGGTAAAGGTATAAATTAAATGAACGCATTGTCTTTACCCATCAGGCGTGCTCAATCCCTTCCAATCTTCAAATCTATTTGTCCTGTTGTCACTAGCTACTTGATTCATTGACATAGATAGATAGATAGATAACACTTTATTGATCACCACATGAAACAAAAAAATATATACCGAGGTATATTCATCATTTCAGCCGTAAAATGTCCACTACTGTACTAAGGCCTCCCTCATGGATCTCCATTAGGGGCAGTTGCCATACTCACCACGCTTGGCAGGCGGGTCTCGCTGGCGAGGCCGAAGAATAAACTCTTTCGTCTTAAGGTGCAGTTTTGCACCTGGACGTTAACCATCATTACATATAAAAATCTGGCAACAGTCCAATCCGTGGTTCGAAGCTAAGTGGTGCCTTTGAACTTGTTGCCCCAACCTAACTTTTGCGGCTGGGCGCCTTCTGCGCTCGCCATAGTCCGGTAACGTTGTCATGGCCAACTGCGGTCAACAACATATTGTCATTTCGAAAAAAAAACATTAGTTCGCTTCGCTCGGTTCTTGTGCGGTTATCAATTATTTTGGGGTGCCAGTAGGATGTTGCCCCTCCTCTCTTGCCCGTGGATGCAGTAAGAATCTGCCAATGGATACCTCTGGAAGATGGACAGCAGCGTGCCTCTGTGTATAAACATCCTGTGCTGCGCTCGCCAACCCGCCTGCCAAGCGTAGTGTGTATGGCAACAACCCCGCATAAGGGAGGCCTGTGTTCACTAATGGACGATGATGGCTGAAATTATGCTGATTATTGTGGCTGTGCAATTATTTAACGATGTCAACATACTGTTACGAGATATTTCACTGTTTTACTGTTATAACCGCGTTCGTAAACTTATCTGGGTTTTTAAAAATTTACGGAATTCCGCCACGCTCGACTTGCTCCGAATAGTCTACTACTCTTTATGTCAGTCGATATTAAGTTATTGCATATCCATTTGGGGAGGGGCTTGCAAAACTATGATTATAATCCTGGAGAGAGCGCAACGCTCGGTACTAAAGGTTATGTTATCAAAGCCCTTTAGATATCCCACAGACTCACTTTATACCGAATGCCAACTTCTCTCTACTCGCCAGTTATTTATTCTTCACCTAGTCCTTAGCCACCACAAGAAGACCCTTATTGATCTGGACCAATTAGACAAGCGCAAAGGGAAAAGAGTATGTGAAGTGCCTAGATGCCGAACTGCTTTTGCCCGACGCCATTCAGCCTTCTTAGGAGCATACATCTACAACAAACTTAATGTATCCCTACAATTTTATACAGCACCTAGTAAAAAATGTAAAATGGTAATAAAAAATTGGTTATTAAATTTAAACTATTTGCAAACTGAAACTATTCTTACTATATTGTCATAATATGAATATTGTTCAATACTCAACTCATTAAAGACCTACACACACGCTGCTATTTACCCGTATTAATTATAAAGTAGTATTTTAAATTTATATGTCATTTTTTTTCTTAAATTTTTGTCTCACTGTTTTAAATTTTAAATTTTAATGTGTTATATTTTATTTGTACGATGTAATGTAATCTAATAAGGTGATAAAACCTTAGTCTGGTGGAGAGTATAGGTACGCCATAACACAGGTATTTACCTAGCTTGGGTACCTATGTTTTTCTAACATGAACTGTTTATATGCATAAAAACTTCAGATCTAAGTTATGATAGATAAGATAAGATAGATAAAAATTGTTTATTTTGTCACAGAAATAACACAATATTATATTTTTAAAACTAATTAAATTTAGACAGAATAATACCGTGACAAAAAAGGCCACTACTCAGCATGTGCTGTGGCAGAGCAGGTCGTACCACAGCGCTGGTCTTCCGTAGTTACCATCGTTTGCGATTGGTGGCAACCGCAGCACACTAATTAACATAAAATGACATATCTAATAAATGACATAACTAATTAAAATAAATGAGACATTATTATCTATTTTTCCTTTTCTTTCTTTCGAACGAGCTTAATATGCAACAGATATACAAAAATAGAACATTATATTATTATAGTGAAAACTAAACTATACTAAAATATAAATTTAAATGTTTTTTCTCCAAATTCTAACAATATGTAGGTCATAAAAAATAATAACAATAACAATATAAAAGCCATTATTTATGGATGGTCCGAGGCCTAGAACAGCGGGCTGTCATACTAGTCGAATTTGACTGTGATTCTAGCAAAGTCTTTTTTAGTTTATTTTTAAAATTACTAACTGTTTCGCAATTTTTTAACGGTGGAGGCAAGTTGTTCCAGCATTTCGTGGCAGCATATTTAAAGCTGCCCCGAAATGCAGCCGTTCTGTGCCTCGGACATATGAGGCGGCTGGATTGACGGATGTGGCGGTTTGAGAAGTTAAGCTTCTCAAACAGGTAACTGGGCTGTTGGGTTTTAATGGTTCCAAAAAGTAGAGTGGCGAAATGTAGTGTTCTGCGAGAAGACATATTGAGGAGACCGTTGGCATTTATATAAGGAGAGATGTGGGTTCGTCGGGGTATAGGGTAGCAAAAGCGAATACATGCGTTTTGTATACGCTGCGTTAATTTTTTTGACCGGGCTAGAAGACATTCCCCGAACACAGTGTCAGCAAAGTTTAGTTTTGATAATATAAGAGATTCACAGAGTCTTAACCTCAGATCTACACTAAGGTATTCGCGCATACGGTATAGTATTGACAGTCGATAAAAGCAATTTTGTACTGTTTTAAGAATATAATTTTCAAAGTGAAGTGAGCCATCCATAATTAAACCCAGATTACGAGATTCTGAGACTCGTTCAATTGGTACTCCATTTAAAACAATTTTGGGGTCATAGGAAACTATGGAATCAATTTGGTTTTTAGATCCGAGTATTAAAAGTTTTGATTTCAATGGGTTAAGGATTAGATTGTGAGATGCACTCCAACTCTCAATGCGTGCTAGATCTTCATTTATATTACTTAGTTCTAGGTTAATTGTAGCTGGCTTGACTGACCTATAAAGTTGAAGGTCATCTGCGTAAAGATGGTAATTGCATTTATTAATTTGATTTGTTAAATCAGCGCAATAAATTATGAAAAGTGTCGGGCCAAGGATACTTCCCTGAGGTACACCACGGACAACAGGTAAAATACGTGAATGTGCACATCTTCCATCTATTTCCCGGGTCTCCACGAACTGGGAGCGGTCTGAAAGAAAACTGGCAAACCATTTCCTTCCTGAGTTGTCAATGCCGTAATACGAGAGTTTGGAAAGTAGCAGTGAAATATTTATCGTGTCAAATGCTCGAGAAAAATCAAGAAGTGTGAGTATAGTTCCTTCTCCAACATCTCGAGCAGTTAATATGTCATCTACAACGTCCATCAGCGCTGTCGCCGTGCCACGACTTCTACGAAAGCCTGACTGCTTTTTTGGTAAAATGTGATTTGTTTCTAAATAATTATAAAGCTGTGTGTTGATAACTTTTTCAAGGATTTTTGATAAAAATGGTAAGATGCTGATGGGACAAAGATCTGATAAGCTATGGGGGTGATTGTTTTTGGGGATAGGCTTAACTACGGCTTTTTTCCAACTAGTAGGGAATGTCTTACTTTGAATTGACTTATTTACTATGGATGTAATAATACTCAGAGTTTGGGGGAGAGTCAGCAAAATCATATCCATGGATAACCCGTCGGAACCCATGGCGTTTGTAGAAAAAGATGTGATAATTTTGCCTATTTCATATTCACTAACTGTGCACAAACTAAAGACTGAATTGCCATAACGTTGTTGTTCATAGTTCGTTATAGTTGATACATTAATGTTGTTGTCGCCAGGGAGTGCAAGAAAATGATTATTAATAAGGTCAGGGTCATTAAGATTTGAAGGTAAAAAAGAGGATTTCTGTTTGAAGTTAGCAATATTATTTTTAATATTCTTCCACAATATCCTGGGATTATAAGAACTGTTATTAATGTATTTAGCAAAAAAGTGAGTTTTTTCCACTGAGAGTGCGCAGTTTACATATTGTTTTAAATCTTTATAATATGTCAAATGACTGTCTTTCCCAGATGAATGAAATCGCGCATATGCCTCGTCACGGGTTTTCATCATCTCTTTGATGTTATACGTTATCCATGGATATGACTGCCTTCTTATCAAAGATCTTTTGTATGGTGCATGTTTATCAAATAAGCAAGTCAGTTTGGAATTAAAATCCTCTACCATTTTATTAACGTCATCTGATATAATATTGTTCCAATTAATAGCCGATAGATCGGAATAAAAATGTTCAAGGGTTATATTTTTAAGAGGACGATAATTTATCCATTGAGGAGAAGTTTTCTGCTTTTTAATTTTAAGCTGACATACAACCAGTGCGTGTTTACTGAGATCAGGGATATGCTCTACGGCAACATTAACAAGCGGTAAATTAGCACACAGAACGTCAATAAGCGTAGCGCTATGATCTGTGATGTGTGTGGCTGTTTTAACAAACTGCTGCAGCTTTAAATAGGTGAAAAAATCATTAAGTTTTTTGGAATCTGAATTGTTAACTAAGAGGTCTATGTTAAAATCTCCGGCTAAGATTAAGTAGTCAAACGCAGAAAGGGCAGAAATGGAATCTGTGAGCGCATCTAAGAAGATTTCGATGTTTTGCCACGGAGGACGGTACGCCGTACCTATAGCAACTTTACTACCATTTATACTAAGACGAAGCCACATCTGATCAACGCCTGGGGTGTGAGGGTGGGCGAGCAGACGCGCGTTAACGCCACTCTTGATATAGAATGCGACACCACCGCCCCGCGCTCGCCCGCCGACGGCCGCGGTGCCGTGCGGGCGCGGTGTGTGCCGCAGCCGGTAACCAGGCAGCGCAGGCGCGCGCGCCTCCTCGCCCTCCGCCAGCCACGTCTCGTTGATCGCCAACACGTCCACCGGAAAACGATCAACAGCCACTACAAGCTCGTCATGCTTCGTGCCCAGAGAACCTTTATTGAGAAGACCTATTGAAAAGAACTTAGTAACAATAAATTGTATGACTACTGAAAATCTGAGTTGGGTAAATTTGCAATTAATTAAATATTTTCTTAGGCACGAGACATGACGTTCATCTAAATAAAGTGATATTCCGAGATTTAATAGCACAAGTATTTAATTGGTTCGATCAGTTTTCCCTCTTCACATTCGCCAAATCTACACTGATGATATTTGCAAACATTTTCCATTTGGAAAAAAGCCCCATAAAATAATACAACACTAGAAAATGCTAATACCATAGTAACAATAAAAACTTTGACACAAATTATTATATAACTATTAAGACAGACATAAGCATTAATGTTAATCATTAAAAATATAAGGCAATTAAGTAAATAATAATAAATGTTTTTTACGATTTGTAATAATGACACTAATATATCATAGTTCAGTAGAAAGTTAAACAAGTATTTAACCAACCGGAAGTAAATTAAAAACCTTACTTAAGTCCTCCTCAGAGCGAATTCTCATGGCGGGCTCACCGTCATCACGCCGTGCGAGTATGGCGCCATCTCGCGTCCACACGAATTTCCAGCCGTGGCGGCGCGCAAACTCCCGCGTGCGGCCAAATAAATGACGGTTGTGACGTGTTAAACGTTCATTAAGGTACAAGCGGCGCGGCGCGCCGGCGCCGGGTGGCAAGTTGAGGCCCGTAGTGTCCAGGTGACGGCGGACGCGCGCTGCCCGTAGCAACTCATCGCGTTGAGCGCGGCGCAGCATGCGCACCACGAGTAAGCGTGGGCCGGTCTCCTCATGCGCAGGGTTGCTCGCTGTTGTAGATGTAGTAGCGGCGGCGGTTTGGTCTCGTGTGTGTTGTTGTGTACGGGCACGGGGGGCAGTAGCGGCAGCAGCGGCGTAGTCACGGCGAGGACCTCCAATCCTTATCGCGCTCACGATATCGCTTTCTGTCATTTTAATGCCAAGTTTGTTTCCCACGAGAACAGCAAGATGAACTGCATTTTCGCCTTTTGATTCCGGAATGCCAGACAGCTCAATCTCGTTTGCTAGCGATTCTTGATCTTTGAAATTAAGATCGTTTTTCAGCCGCTCTACAGTCAAGGTGAGTTCACTGACCTTTTCGTTCATCATGACGTCATGATTGTTCGCATCTAAACGCTTTTCAATGGAGGTAATTCTCTGTTCGAAATCATCACATCGGGTGTTGAATGTTTCCAATGATAGAGCTAGCGTATCAATCTTAGCTAAAAGATGGTTGGTGAAAGATGTCATCTGGGTGGCAATGTACTCTTTTATTGACGAAGTAATTTGAAGAGCCGTTTCACCTTGGTAAGTCGAACTGTTAGAGCAAACACTAGAATTGCGCTTTCGGGAGCTTTTGCGAAAAGTCACGTTTTGAAACGGGTCATTGACCTCGTCGTCGTTCAGGATATCGAAGTCGTTCGATGTGGGAGTTGTCTGACTTGCTGGTGGGATCGGCGGCTGGGGGAGCGTTCTCATAGGGGTGGTAGCTTTGTTTTTTGTTAGCTTAGATTTTTTGCGGATACATACATCACAGTTCCAATTAGCCTTTCGTTCAACATCAAGAAGGAAATATCTTTTTTCGTATCCTTTGCATTCAATATGAAAGTATTGCTTACAATCGAAACATAGCAAATAAGTTCTCCCATTCACCATTTTCTTGCATTTACCACATGCTTTATTTGTAATAGGTGGAGACATTTTTACACAAAGTCGTTGGTAAGTATGTAGGTATAGCGGGCATGCATATGCACAGATTAGTTAGTAGTTAGTCTGGGAGGCGCAGACTCGGGGCAGAGCGCGCGCGATATTGTGTTCCCGCGGAATAATAATAGCAAATCACAGAGTTTTGTTATGAGAAACGATGGAATGACGTAATAAAAACCAGGTTATTTTCACTTCACATGCACTTAAACGTTTGTTATACCGTTATTGTTCACTTTTTAGCAACTTACGATGTTAAAAATGGCAATTACAAATATTTACGAATTAATTTATACAGAGCTTTTTATTGAAGCGTGTGCTCGTGGCGCCACCGCACGCCAATTGTAGTGAGTAAACAGTGTAGTTATATGATTTGTAACGTTTGTAAAAGAAAATAAATTATTATTATTATTATTATATTATTATTATTATTTCGATTTGTGCTTATTGATGAGAGAAACAATTTATATATGTGGTTCATGCAAAACTATGACTATATCAGTTTATCTTCTCAGGCGTAGGACTGTTGTTCATGTCCACTGCTGGACATGGGCCGTCATCATGGATCTCTGAGATCGGGAAGGGCTGGTTGCCATACTACAGTTTGGTTGTTCCTCGACACAGGCCTCGCCTAGTGAGGAAACTGATAGGTACCTCGTATATGTAGTCTCAGTGTTATCAGTGTAATTAGTTTTAAGTAATGTGTATTATTTTCATCTTGTTTCACTGTAATAAATTATTTTTAATTTTCATACTCGTCACGTTTGGCAGGCGGGTTGGCGAGCGCAGTGCGGAACTTTGATAAACGGAAAAACGCTGCAGCCCATCTCCTAGCGGTATGGGTCTTGTCATAATGTTACTGAATTTACGGGCAAGAGAGGAAAGGCAAAATTCTACTACCGGCACCCAACAAGGCGCGGTTGCCTATAATATAATTTGTTATAACAAATGTCTAAAAAAGACAATAAGTAACATTTTTCAGAAAAATATATGTGCATTGGTAGAAAATTGCCCTCGCATCAGAATACCATACTCTAACAGGTAAAAAGTCTCACTAGATTCATGATTTATTGCTGTTCTAAAAACGGTATCTAGTGAGCGTTTTCAAACGGGAAAACTATCGTTGGATCCAGACTGGATCTGTTGACTGGATCTACTAAGAGTGATCCTAAGAATCATATACATTTTCTCGTGTTATGTCGTTCCAACAAGGTTGTGTAAATAAATCGACGTTGAAATGAAGAAAAGGTATAAGAACGAAATAATAAAATAATTCAACATGCACTCAACAAAGCACAATCAAAAGACCATTCTGTTTTATGTTTTGGCAGAAGCACAGTCACCTGTGCCTCACTTTAGCTCGCTTAGGGTTGCGTATCAAACGGGAATAAAGCAAACCGGGAGCTTGTTGAGTAATGTGACTTTCGATATGGGACTGCTGGGAATATTTTTTAGAAGAACCGATAACCGAGCGGGTAAAAGAGTCTTTGGAGTCTTTTGCGAACGGTCGCAGAACATCAGTCAATAAGTTTTTATTCAAAAGCAAAAAGCTACATAGAATAGTCAATTTACAAATGAAGAACAAGACACATTTAAATTGAATAAAGCTCATAATTTAATTCGTTCGCTTCAGATAACTTTTTTTCCAAGTGAGTCCACATGGTGGAACAGTGCAGATTTAGAGAGGCCTATGTCTGTCTATATTGTCTGATAGAGATCGCTCTTTAGCGTTAAGACCGCCAATTAACACTTTGTGTTAATTGTTTTTATGTTTCTTGTTATTAGGGTTCCGGACCAAAATGGTAAAAAGGAACCCTTATAGAATCACTCTGTCTGTCTGTCTGTCTGTCTGTCTGTCTGTCACAGATGGATATCTCGAGAACTACTGATGATATCGACTTGCAATTTAAAATGGTAAAAGACAACGGTTTTTTACTAATATAGCATATATAAAAATGTTAAGAAAATATTCTTATTTTGATTGAAGGGGGGCGGATAGGGGATCTCAAAAATTTTAAGTGAAGTTACTAGGCCGTGTGGGGTATCATATGAAAGGTATTCATTTGTACATTAATAAACAGTTTTTAGTTTTCCTTTAAACCGTATCGTTTTTTAGTTATTTACAAAAATGTTGAAAAAACGACCATTCCCCCCCCTTATCTCCGAAGTTTGCAGAGATAAATCCGTGATACTTTTATAGCTAATAGAAGTGTATGTAAACTTTCTAGGAAAATTATAGCGAACTCTCTAATTTGCATAGTTTTTTAGACAAGGGGGGTGGAAAGGGGGTTTTCAAAATTTTGTGATGTTAATAGGTGATGTGGGGTATCATATGAAAGGTATTCATTTGCACATTATTAAACAGTTTTTAGTTTTCCTGTAAGCCGTATTGTTTTTGAGTTATTTACAAAAATGTTGAAAAAACGACCGTTCCCCCCCCCTTATCTCCGAAGTTTGCAGAGATAAACCCGTGATACTTTTATAGCTAATAGAAGTGTATGTAAACTTTATAGGAAAATTATAGCGAACTCTCTAATTTGCATAGTTTTTTGGACAATGGGGGTGGAAGGGGTGTTTTCAAAATTTTTGGAAAGTTACTAGGTGATGTGGGGTATCATATGAAAGGTATTTATTTGCACATTAATAAACAGTTCTTAGTTTTCCTTTAAGTTGTATAGTTTTTGAGTTATTTACAAAAATGTTGAAAAAAATAGCGTTTCCCCCCCCTTATCTCCGAAGTTTGCGGAGATAAACCTTTGAAACTTTTATTACTATTAGAAATATATGTAAAGATTATAGGAAATTTATTACAATCTCTCTACATAGCATACTTTTTTAGAAATCATCGAAAGTGTAAAAAATCTACATAAGTTCCGCTATCAGACAAGAGATGGCGCTGTCAAGGTTCTCTAACAAATATAAAACCGCCTTTGTCAGTAATTATATTGTATGATGGCACGGAACCCTCGGTGAGCGAGTCCGACTCGCTCTTGCCCGGTTTTATTTTTATATTGAAGGTGTGCAATAAATCATTTTTATTTTATTCTATTCTACGTCCGGCGGTGGATTAATATAGGCCTTATTTATCATCTCAGCCGGAGAACGTCCACAGCTGGACTAAAAGCTTCCCTCATGGATCACTACGTACTGATAATGAGGGGTTGTTGACATACTCACCACGCTTGACAGGCGGGCGCAGTACGGTATGTTGATACACGGAAAGACGCTCCTGCCCATCTTCCGGAGGTATCTTAGCAGGCATCCTGCATCCACTACTGCCGGCACCCTACGGCTAATTATACATAGGCCTTATTGGATTATTAGTTATTTTCGCGTAATTACTTTTATTTTATACGAGCGATACGATACCGAGCGCGTCGGTATCGTCCTAGGTGCGGTAGCGAGAATTGGCTGAGGCTAAACCTACTTAGCCGCGCACTCGGGAAAGACTTTGTATAACCTACACTATTATTAATCATCTTTACTCATTTTGGATGTTGTACGTTAAATATGATAATTCTTTCACCGTTAAAATAATACCTTATGCCTGAATTATGGAGAATTACATATATTACTAGAAAAAAATATAGATACCTACAAAAAAATCACGCTTAAAATAAAACAAATCTTTCGCCACTGGAAAGCTTAATTATCAGCAAGTAACATAATCTATACAATGCAATGAAAATATCTAATTTTAATTCCACTAATGCTGAGATGCATGAGCACCACCCTCCCGCCCGCTAATTATGCACATGCAGGGAGAACTAGGTTGTTAGTGCAACATGCATACCCAAACCCACACGACGACACGTGTTCCGCCTCTCCGCGAGGCACCTTCAGGTGAGACGCTTTTTATTTTATTTTATTTTATTTATTTAGGAAAAGCAAACAGCTACAAAATAATATAATAGGTAAGCAGGGATATCAAAATTAATCTTACATAATAATGCAGCCCACAGCGCTATTCACAGAATGCTATGAGTATTTCTTAAATACCGCTAGGTTATCTGACCTACAAAACAATTATTATTTAGATAAGTGAATTAAATTAAAAACGAATTAAAAATAACACATAACTAAGACAAGCAGATATTTCTAAGACACTTTTTTCGTTGACGCTTGTCAACACCTCGGGCGGGAGGGCGGTGCTCATGCATTAGCGAAATTAAAACTAGATATTTTCATTGCATTTTATTGTCATGGATTTTCGCAAAGTAACACCTGATTCCATTAATTAAAATAATCTATATTTATCCCCGTAATATCACGGGAATGAAAACTACGCGGGTGAAACCGAGGGACGCTGCTTTTCCTTTCATAAAGCTACGGAACCGTCAGGTGCTGCGCCATTCTACCCACACTTCACTGGTTTTATTTTCCGTGACCCCACTTTAGAGTTTGCAACAAAAGGTAAAAGTGAGAGTTGGTCGAGCGAAAAATATTTGGGACGGTATGCGACGCGCGCGTTTTTTGGAGGTCCAGGAATGAAGGGTACCAGAAAAATATAATATTTTTCGTTGATGTTTGGCTAGGTGCTGGAAAAAAAGTATGAAATATTATAGAGATGAAAATTTTATTTCCAACACGACTGTAATTTTAATAAATCGTTGATGAACAAATAATGCTGGATATTTCCATCTAACAAGCAAAGCAACATTTAAAAACGTTTTAATTAAAACCGTAAAAACGGCTTTTGATAACGTCACGATCACCGATTTCAATTAAATTTACATTTATTTTACAATTAAAATTAGCCGTAAGAGTCCCACTGCTGGGCAAAGGCCTCCCCCAACTCTCCATGCTTCTCGATCTGCTTTCAATTCGACCAATGCGCTATTATATTCGTCTAACTCGTCACGCCATCGCTTTTTCGGTCTGCGGCGTCTTACTTTGTCGGAGTTCCAAATTAGATTTTACAATTTTTTTAAATTTGAAATCGTGCACTTCAGAGGTAGTCACATATGAGTCCAGTCATTGAATTCGGTTTTATTTGTTGAAAATTTTAAGAATTACTGGTAACATCTCCCGGTTACTTCTTCCTCTCAGCCGCAGAGTTGACTTAGTATTTTTTTAGTTTAAATAAGAATAATTCTCGTATCAATGTCATGTCCGCGTTGTAGCCTGTGTGGATTCACTAACAGTAACACGATTTCCTTTTTGAGTACATGTTAAGACATGCAATCAAAAAGGAAATCGTAACTACGTAACTACGTAACACTAAGGTGTTACGTAGTTACTTTTAGGTTATAGAGCTAATAACAAAGACACTTTATAAATATTAAAAAAAAATCCTGTATATCGTTTATTAAATATGACGTTTACGACACACATACGAGTTTATCAGTCACATTATATCAAGCCGTGAGGCGCCGGCAGTAAAATGTTGCCCCTCCTCTCATGCCCGTGGATGTAGTAAGAGCCTGCTAAGGGATACCTTCGAAAGATGGGCAGCAGCGTCTTTCCATATATCAACATCCCATACTGCGCTCGCCAACCCGTCTGCCAAGCGTGGTGAGTATGGCAATTACCCCTCATGGAGACCCATGAGGGAGGCCTTTGTTCATTAGTGGACGTTTTATGGCTGAAATGATGATTATATCAATGTCATGTCCGCATTGTAGTTATTCTTTGTGAACCCACGGTTTTTAAATTCGGTTGAAAAGGAACCCGTGTAGGTTCCTTTTCAACCGAATTTAAAAAGGAGGAGGTTCTATGATTGACCATATATTTTTTTCTGTATAAGTTCACTGATTTCTTATAAGTTCTTAGATTTTACAAATTATTCGAAATATTTTTATTTGAAAGTTTGCTTTTTCGATGTGGTCACATAGGAGCCAAGTCACTGAAGTCGGTTCCTTTTATTTCTTTAATTAAATAATTACTGATAACATGTCCCGGTTACTTCTGCTGCAGATCATCATCATCATTTCAGCCATAAAACGTCCACTAATGAACACAGGCCTCCCTTATGGATCTCCATGAGGGGTAGTTGCCATTCTCACCACGCTTGGCAGGCGGGTTGGTGAGCGCAGTATGGGATGTTGATACACAAATAGACGCTGCTGCCCATCTTCCGGAGGTATCCCTTAGCAGGCTCTTACTGCATCCACGGGCATGAGAGAAGGGATATCATTCTACTGCCGGCACCCCACGGCGGATGCTTCACGGCTGCAGATACGAGTAAGTTATTTTTTAGGAATAATATACCTCTAAATATCGTATCCACATTTTAGCCTTTGTGAACTCACTCACGGTCACACGAGTTCAGTTTTAATTACATGTCCCGGTTACGCGGGAATGAATTCGGTAACGAATATTCTCTGCGGCGGCGACGGGGCATGTTCCGAATAGTTTTAGGATGAAACTGAGCAACCGCTGGATGCTTAATCAGAGCGGGGATTGCATTTGGTTTGGTAAATCATTTCGAACGATGGGAATGGATTTTATGTCGGTTTGGTTGGGTTTATATGAGTACCTATACATATATATATTTTTTGAAACGCGATGTCAGTTTGTGAATGACAATTTGTTCCAACAAATTGTCATTCACAAACTGACATCGCGTTTGATCCATCACTCTCAGTAGATTAAAATTTCAAAACAGCAATAAATTATGGATCTAGTGAGAGTTTTTACTCTCAGTAGATCCATTTTCGAAATTTACAAAAAAAATACTGTATCTATGTAAATTTTAAGGCGTGAGTTGTACTCGGATAAAAAGTCTACTCTTTAATGTATGTTCGGTAGTTTCTTTTAATTTGAAGAAGTAACAAACAAACTTTCAGATTTATATTATTAAGTAAGATAGTAGAATTAATAGGATAAATAATACATTTTGATTCACAATAATACAACGCTTAACCCTTCACGCAACCTTTTCTAACCTTGGGGCTAGTTGCTATAACAAACATCCACTATTTATTATTATTCGACTGTATAACTTCGTCGTGCCGGCAGTAGAATGTTACCTCGCCTTTCTTGCCCGTAGCAGTAAGAATCTGCTAAGGTACACCTCCGGAAGTTTTGCAGCAGCATCTATCCGTGTATCAACATCTTGTGTTGCGCTTGCCAACCCGCCTGCCAAGCGTGGTGAGAATGGTAAACCCCTCAGGATCATGAATCTTAGAGATCCATGTGTGAAGCATTGTCTAACAATAAGGATGATGGCATGAAGTTGATGATGATAAAACTGTAAAAAAAATCTTACTAAAATACATGATATTAACAAAAAAATCAGCTAAGTGCGAGTCGGACTTGCGCACGAAGGGTTCCATTTATAAGGGTTCGTATTATTTAGTTTAATTATTTATGTTTAAAATGAATATACAACTAAATATTCTGTGAATATTTCAAGCGTCTACTTGTTGCCGTTGTCAGTATCGATCAAAAACTCCCAAATCTCGTTTATTGTAGGTCTAGCTATCACGGTTCATGAGATACAGCCTGGTGACAGACAGACAGGCAGACAGACAGACGGAGAGCGGAGTCTTAGTAATAAGGTTCCGTTTTTACCCTTTAGGTACGGAACTCTTAAAACTGTCTACCGTGAAAAATCAATTAAATCGGTAACTCCCCGACCGCAAAGCGAGGCCTAAGCGGTAATTTCTAAGATGTTTTTAATATTCGTAATGTTCTCATCAGGTGCCGGTGGTCTCCGAGCAACAGACCTCAGGATATCCCCTCCCGTGGTGGAGCGAGGCAGCACTGCCACTCTCGCCTGTCTCTACGAGCTGACGGATGCGCCTCTATACTCTGTCAAGTGGTACAGAGGTCGCCACGAGTTCTACAGATACTCGCCCACAGAGATACCTGCTACGAAGATATTTCCTTTTGCGGGGATTAATGTTGATGTAAGTATTCTGTTGTATATTATTTATATTATTATACATTACTAGCTTTTGCCCGCGACTTCGTCCGCGTGGAAGTCATAAAACGTAAAATCCCCTTTTTCACGCAGAGCCACTTTGATTCGAAAACATAAATCCCATTTATTCCCTATCCCGCGGAAATTTCGAACAATCCCTTCTTAGTGCACCTCTAGAATACTCAAGGTATATGTGTGCCAAATTTCAATTCTTCAGGTCTAGTGGTTTAGGCTGTGCGTTGATATATCAGTCAGTCAGTGAGTCAGTCAGGACTTTGAATTTTATATATATAGATTAGTATGGGTACAAAAACGTCATTGGCTTGCGCTGCGTATAGTGGTATCTCGACTTTTAAAACATCCGGGGAAAGTACTACCACCGTACCTATTTCTGCCGCCAAGCAGTAATGTCTGCATTGCTGTGTTCTGGTTTGAAGGGGCCAGTGAAATTACGGGCACATGAGACCCTTACAATTCTGTCTCAGGGTGACGGGTGCAGTGCAATGCAGTGTTGGTTATGCTTAGTGAACGTGATCACCGCGGTATTGCAAGTTTAATAGGTAGAAGTTGGTGGACATTATCAGGACCTTCAGCTTTCTAGTCATTTAGTCGCATAAAAAGCTAGGCTGTAAGCCGTTTATGCAGTATTTACGAGATGTTTACCATTTGAGTCTTCATGAGTTTCCCAATATTTCGACGCAGTTATACGCGTCATGATCACGGTTAAACTGAATTCATAAGCGTGGGCAATCACTGGAAACGGTCTAGCCTCTGTGTACATCTCTGACTGCGAATGATGCCCCTACTAAAACAGGGGAACTAAAAGACTCAAATCATGGTTAAAATCCAAGTAAATGAAGAGGCTTTTTGAGCTCTACAGCTATCCGCAGAGGTAAGTGCTTGATGATATTACCTCAAAAGACTCAAATCATGGTCAATAAGGAGGTGTATCAAACTCTACAGCTATCCACAGAGGTCTAGAAGATATTGCCTTTCACAGGAATAAATGTTGATGTGAGTAGGTTTTACTTTTTATTTCAGGGCTACAGAAAGCGCTATTTAGTTTCATAGTCCAACTTAATGAAACCTCTGTAAAATAATCGTGCCATACCGACTATATTTTCCAGCAATAGTTATTATTACTTATGTACTTGAACTTCACCAATTTATCATCATCATTTCAGCTGTAAAACGTTCACAACTGAACACAGGCCTCCGTAGTTGCCTCCTCAGGTAGTTGCATGTAGTTGCCAAACTCACCACGCTTGGCAGGCGGGTTGGTGAGCGCAGTACGGGATGTTGAAATCGGATAGACGCTGCTGCCCATTTTCCGAAGGTATCCCTTAGCAGGTTCTTACTGTATCCACGGCTATGAGAGGAGGGGTAATATTCTACTTCCGGAACCCCACGGCACTTATTTACTTGAACTTTACGTTTTTACGGTATATAACGACACAACGAATAATATAAATATTCCAACGACGAATACCTTAGAGCCTTGACCACTGAAATTCCGAGAAATACTCCCGTTAGAAAAGGGTTTCGTATTCCCTTGCTTCTTGGAATGTTCGGGATAACACTCATTTGAATTGTTATCGTTTGACCTCAACCTTTTCCGGGCAAGTAATATTCTAAAGTCAATAATGTATATCGCCTCAAAACATATTGTTGAAAAGTATTCTCGATTTTAAATTTTATTATATTACGAGAAATGAACTGTGGCGCAATGTGTGGGCAAATTCGTAAAAGTATATAATTATCTAGCAAAAGTTTCCTCGATTCAGGCTCATCCTTGTGAGGAAACTGACAGATTGTGATAGATTTGTGTTTTTATAAATTTTGTCTTTGAAATTTTGAATTAGTCATGTTTGATGTCGAGTTAAGTTATTTATGTACACTTTCGCTTTAATAAATATATTTTTATGTTTTCATTTTCAATTTCACGCTAAAACGTGTTTCTGTAAGCACACCAGCACCATAACCTAACATTGTACAGTCGCGTTCATAGTAAAGGATACTAAGCCTTAGTGGTACCTTAGTGTATCCTTACTTTAGTGGTATCCTTTATTATGAACGCGAATGTACATAGTCTATATACTTGCAATAAATTGTGGTTAAAGTTTTTTTTTTCAAAGAAACAGAATTCACTTCCGTTAAATTTATGAAATAAGTTAATTAACGGTACCCCCTTGCCGTGGGTTGCCGGCAGTGAAATGTTACCTCTCCTCTCTTGTCCGTGGACGCAGTAAGAATCTGAAAGAGATACCTCCCGGTGATAGGCAGCGTCTATCAACACAGCGTCGTGTATCAACATGCTATCCTGCGCTCGCCAACCCAGCTGACAAACGTCGTGAGGCAACAACCCCTCATAATTAGTACCTAGTTAGTGATCAACGAGGAAGGCCTTGGTCCAGTAGTGGACGCCCTATGGCTGGAAGAGAAAGAGAAGTAGATAAAGGCCTTTTTTCATACGAGTTGAATTTAAGAGTTCAGAAAATGCAAAATAAAAGTTTATTACTTATGTACAATCAGATACACACGCACAATGTCACATAATATAGCAGAATTTCAGATAAGTACGTAATATGTCAGGAATATAGAATATCACATTTAAAAAACTGGGTACGCAGAATGTCTTAAACAGTTTTGAGTCCCGCCTCGCGTTCAACATTTTCACTAAACTTTTCATCTAAAAATTATGCATGAAAATTATGCTAAATGTTTTTTCAGTTTATGTCTAACGTCTGCAGCGTTGAATTGGAAGATTTATTAAGAGGCATATTCTAAAAAATATGGTCTAGATGAATACTATGTAAAAGCCGTTTCGGCAAGTGGTATGAACCTCAAGCTTTTAATACAAAGGTTGCACGTGGGTTCCGTGTCTTATAAGTCTACTACGCTTAACCCTAAAAAGAAAAATTATAAAATTTGGGGTCCACTCATACCCCCGCAAGATAGAGTTGAATATTTTTTTCTTGGTTTTCCCTTCGTGTAGGTTTTAAAATACCTATTCACATTTCGTTGAATTCAAATTTTCCTCTATTTAGGAAGCCAATGTTTCAAATTAGGGTTCCGCTTTCGTCAGCCCTGGACTGAGTCAACTACGGTCTACTCAGAGCTGGTTTTCAGTCCTAGAGTTCGTATTTAAGTGACATTAAATTAAGCATAATACTAAGACAGAAATTGTAACAATGAATAGAGGTGAAAGAGTGAGGTTTCTTGTTCGCTTCTCTCCCCCATTTGGAATAAAAGTTATCTAAAGCGAACGAATTCAATCATGTGCTCAATTCAATTTAAATGTGTCTTGTTCTTCTTTTGTAAATTGACTATTCTAAGTAGCGTTTTGCTCTATTAAATAAACACTTATTGACTTTGACTTTGACAAAAACATGATGTTCTCAATACAATTGCACATTTTCCTTAAACAACAGATCGGCTCATATGTAATTTCCTCATACGTAACTGAGACGTTTCTACGTAATGGAACTTGAAAGACGATTTATCTTCGAGGAACTGTCACAAACCACTGCTCATGTAAATGCATGGGAGTTTGTGCTCCAGCAATGCCTAGTGTTCAAGGCATTTGTAGGCAGTAATTGCTAGACTTTAGAATGGTATTTATGATATATATAAAAAGTTGTATCTTTATGGAATAAATAAATTACAATACAATACCAAATGCCTGCCAAGCGTGGTGAGTATGGCAACTACCCCTCATGAAGATCCATGAGGCAGGCCGGTGTTCAGTAGTGGATGGGTTAAAATTTGTCACTAGGTGGCGCTGTTAAAATTCCACTAATCGTAGATCGTGCTATAAAACCATTTTCCTTTTCGACATAAATCCTACTACCGACACTATTCATCTATTATGTTAAATGACTTATTTTTTAGGGATCTGTACTACAAAAAAGAACCGTTATAGTGTCGCTTTGTCTCACCCTGTCTTCGGCTTTACGAAAAAACTATAAGTCCTAGAAAGCTGTTATTTTCCGCGGACATATAACATAATGACGCTGAGAAAACGGTACAAAAACCATCTAAATATTTATTAATATGGGGTACTTTCCATAATCAGTGCCGTGGGGTGCCAGCAGTAGAATGTTACCCCCCCTCTCATGCCCGTGGATGCAGTAAGAGCCTACTAAGGTTCAGCGCAGACAGAACCGAGCGCAGCGGAGAGGATTTTATTAACGCACTTGAAAATAAACTTTTAAATTTTATAAATTTTAATTACAATAAAGTGCATAAATGCTTGAAACTGACAAAAAATGCTACGCGGGATTCCCCGCGCGGCGTTTTGCACTTTATTGTTATAATTTTAAAGTTTATTTTCAAGTGCGTCAATAAAATCCTCTCCGTTGCGCTCCGTTATGTCTGCGCTGAGCCTAAGGGATACCTCCGGAAGATGGGCAGCAGCGTCATTCCGTGTATCAACATCCTGTACTGCGCGCGCTAACGCGCCTGCCAAGCGTGGTGAGTATGTGCATTGGAAGGACATCATCATTCATCATTGCAGCCGTAAAACGACCACTACTGAACACAAGCCTCCCTCATGGATCTTCATGAGGAGTTGTTGCCATAATCACCACGCTTGGCAGGCGGGTTACGTATGTTACGGTTACGGGAAGGACAGACGCCCATCTTCCGGATACTCCCTTGGCAGATTCTTACTGCATCCACGGGCAAGAAAGGAGGGGCAATATTCTACTGCCGGCATCCCACAGCATCCTACAACAATGGTCTATTACTCTTGGCTCAGAAGGCCTGGGCAATTATTTTTACCAGTTGAACAGAAACAATACCTTACGGGCCGGAATTCGCTTAATGTTCAATTAAATGTTACGGAAATGTCGGTCTTGCTTTTACTTACCTCTAAAATATTGAGACAGATTGTGTTCTACGAGTTTTTTTATAGAGTGGGGCGTATAAAACCAAAATATATTTTGTACTAGCTTATGCCCGCCGCCTACATCATAGATCTCTATGTACTGATCGTAAACGTTGGCGCAGTACAGGAT
Source organism: Pasiphila rectangulata (assembly GCA_963082625.1). NCBI lineage: Eukaryota > Metazoa > Arthropoda > Insecta > Lepidoptera > Geometridae > Pasiphila > Pasiphila rectangulata. The sequence goes on along the minus strand of OY720244.1, from coordinate 2,603,182 downwards.
GTTGATACACGAAAAGACGGTGCAGCCCATCTTCTTAAAGTATCTATTAGCAGATTCTTATTTCCGTTCTGCGTCCACGGGCAAGAGAGGAGAGGCAACATTCTACTTGTACGGCCTTTGTTACGTATTTTTATATTTACGCGTGGTTCAATTAATTTGCCGTAACACAGTTTTTTACTAGCACCAGAGGTTAGGCCTAGCAAATTGCTTTTCAAGTGTAATATCTAAACTATCCAAACGTCTACTGATGAGGGGTAGTTGCCATTCTCACCACGCTTGGCAGGCGGGTTGGTGAGCGCAGTATGGAATGTTGATACACGGATGGACGCTGCTGCCCATCTTCCGGAGGTATCCCTTAGCAGGCTCTTACTGCATCCACGGGTAGGAGAGGAGGGTTACATTCTACTGTCGGCACCCCACGGCATATCCTTACGTACATTAAATTAAAACAAAAGTTGTAGCAATGAATAGAAGTGAAGGAGAGAGAGGTTTAATTTTTACTCCGTTCCATCACTTGGGGAAAAAAGTATTCGGAAGCGAGCAAATTATGTAATTTAAATTTATATGTGTTTTTTTTATTGTATGTTGTAAATTGACATTTTAAAGTAGTTTTTATGTTCTAATAAACTTTTTGACTTTGACTTTAATTACTTTGTAGAGATATTAGTAAATTCATTGTGATTATGATTATGCTACTAATGTGAATACTAAAATTAAAAGAAAGACCATAAGTAGGTGATATATTTATTATCTAATTTCAGTACGCCTCCTTGCTACCATTAAACCTTATAAAACGGAGCAGTTAACAAATTAGATACCTGCCTTCTAAGCGTAGACTAATAATTAAAATGGTTTTAATTAGATATAAGCTCATTCTGTACACCCTGTATTATTTTTGGGGTGTTGTGCAGGAAATAAAAACTTTATTCTGGCTTAATTTTTAAAGGTTTATTATTATTTAATGTATGATTCGTTTCATTCTGGTCTACTCGAAATCAGGAATTCTAACAATTCAGTCCAAATCACCACAGGATCTCCATGAGAATTGGGGAATGTTTAAAACAAGTTGGGACTATAAACCTTTCGTTTCTACAAAACCCGAGAAAAAGTTTTATGTCCATATAAATAGAGAAAACTCAATTGGCTATACTTTTTAATTTCTTATAGATTCACACTTAGGTAACATTAAAATCTAATTCATCATCATCATCAATGTTACCCCTCCTCTCATGCATGTGGATGCAGTAAGAGCTTGCTAAGGGATACGTTCGGAAGATGGACAGCAGCGTCTTTCCCTGTATCTGCTATCTCTGCTATATCTACCTCTATTCCCTATATCTGCAACTGCGCTCGCTAACCCACCTGCCAAGCGTGGTGAGTATGGCAACTACCCCGTAGACGTTTTACGGCTGAAATAATGATGATGATGATTGCATTTCCTTAACATGAATCAGCATTTTTTATTGATAACGTAATAAATAAAAGGCATTATCTTTATACTAACACTTCGTTGTTATTACCGACATAATGTTGAGGTAAATGTCCAGAATTATGCTTTATGCTGATAATGTTCACGCTAATGCTGGTTCTTTTGGGATATAAGACATTTTTACCTTCTTAATAAGATTGCCTTGGGATAAAAATAAATATAATTTTAGTATAGGCATATTTTCGGGAACGTTTTCGTATTTTAATTTATCATATAAGCCGGAATTCTTATGCCTTCTAATATATAAAATCGAAATTGTGTGTGAGGTAGGATATGATTGATTTTGATGAGTTTTAGCACAGGAATAGGTTAGACCTTGAAGACGGACATAGGCTACTTTTCATTGCGATAACTAAACATGAAAGGGATGAAATATGGGAAGAAAGTTCGTATTTATCCCTCTTATAAACTTTGTCTGAACACGGGTGAAACTGTGCGGGTCAGCAAAAATAAACATAACAAACCTCTCTTAGAAAATAGACTGAACTTAACTTAAAAAGCGGAACGTGGACTTAGACCCTATAAAATGCGGGTTTCTTTCCACTACGGGTTAAAAGTAATGATAATCTGCAGATATCTCTAGGTCTAGATAATTTTACCTTTTTTAATAGTTAACACATTATATACAAGTTTATTTTTTAAACTATATAGCGGTAGCGAGATGGTTCGACGGCATGTATTAAATGCCGTCGAACCATCTCGCTACCGGACAGACACTTCTTTACCTTATATCCTTAGTCACCATAGAGTTGTGAGACTAGTTCATGTCGATATAACTATTGGATCAGTCTCTGGCAGGTCCTTACTATGTAAACATATATCTTGAGATTGTTTAATGTAATTTTATATAAAACATTTGCAAAAACAAATGATGGACACGACACACAACACCGTCATGTCCCAAACTATGCAAAGCTTGTAATATGGAAACCAGATTTTGAATATTTAAAAAAATCCAGAGAAAAACATCTGCGAAAAAAATAGTAAAATTTGTCCCATGGCGGGAATCGAACCCGCTACCTGCTGCTCAGTTATTGGACCAACTAAACCACGGAAGCAGTCAGTGACTAGGGTAGGAGGCAGTCAAAAATATTTCGTTTCCATCATCATCATCATCATTTCAGCCTTAAAACGTCCACTACTGAAGACAGGCCTCATGGAGATCCATGAGGGGTAGATGCCATACTCACCACACCTGGCAGGCGGGTTGGCGAGTGCAGTACGGGATGTTGATACACGCTGAAAGACGCAGCTGCAAATCTTCCAGAGGTATTCCGTTAGCAGGCTCTTATTCCATCCACGGGCATAAGAGGAGGGTTATTACCCTACTACCGGCAACATATAGCCTGTCTGTTCAGTCCATCTATTCTATATTCTTTGAAGTATACTTTGCTATTATAGAAGAAGAAGAAGAAAGGAGAAAAACATTTATTTACCACACGCAAAATACATTACAACCACAAAGAAAATAAAGATGAAAATTACAAATATAAACAAAGAATACAAAACACAAATGAAACTTAATAAACATTAAAATACGGACAGGAAGAAGAGGATGTGGCGCGGATAAATGGGTCCCCAACTCAGCATTATGTAGCACCTGGCTCAGATGCTATGCTGGTTTTCAGTTGGGGCCCTGGGTGATTTCACGACCACGGAGAAGAAGGAGACAGGAAAGGAATAGAATAAACAGACGGACGGCAAAACAACATCAAACTCAAACAAACAATAAAACCGTATACAAACAAAACAAAAACACAAAAAATGTAACAAGAAAAAGATAACAAATTACAGTACATTCATGAAAAAGAAACGGAAAAGAAAATCTGAATGAAAAAAATATAGTTTGCCAACCCGCCTGCCAAGCGGGGTGAGTATGGCAACTAGCCCATATGAAGATCCATGAGGAAGGCTTCTGATCAGTAGTGGACGTTTTACGGCTGAAATGACGATGATAATTCTATATTTTGTAGCAATTAATAAGGAGACTTAAATTGGCCTAACAAGAGGGATAAATAGATTCAATTGTAATATTTCTCTAACAATATGCCTAATACGTTTCTAGTGTATTAGGCATATTGTTCGGAGGCGTCGAACCGAAAGTGCTTTGTCTATAAGCATCTGGCTTAATTCACAAGAGTTCAAACCTGTACCAAACTCGATTGGCTTTTGGTAAATTATTTCAAAGTCAAAAGGTGTTCATTCATACGGACACAATGGCCACAGAAGTATCAGTTTACAAAAGAAAACAATACATTTCAATTGAAAAGCAAATAATTGAACTCTTTGCCTTGGGGTGCCGGCAGTAGAATGTTACCCCTACTCTCTGGCCCGTGAAGCCACTAAGAAACTGCCAAGGAAGACGAGCAGCGACGTCTTTCTGTGTATCAACATCCCGTTATGCGCTCGCCAACCCACCTGCTAAGCGTGGTAAGTATGGCAACAATGCCCTCCTGATCTTGGAGATGTCAGAGAGAGGCGTATATCCAGCAGTGAACATGGACAACAGTCCAACAGTGGACGACGGCTGTGATGATCGTTCTTGATGAACTGCGAAAAGTAACGCAGCAGAACTCAATATACATATGTATGTGCTCTACACAAAATTTGGTTACATAATTAACACTACTAGTTATAAACAGCTTGACGAACTTAAATTAACGTAAGCCAGTATTTTAACAGAACTGATATCGATAACCTTTATTATTCTACCTCTATCTCCATTTGAGGCTGACCTATAGAACCTGAACTCAACTAAAACTACAAATTCAGATGTAACCAGACTTCCTCCAATTAGGAGGGAACCGTAATTTCAACTCTCATATTTATCCCCTCGTAACTCGTACCACCCCTTCAAATAAGATTGAGGCATACGGGCAACAAGGTGGCATTTAATAGAAAGAAAGAAAGAAAGAAAGAAAGAAAGAAAGAAAGAAAGAAAGAAAGAAAGAAAGAAAGAAAGAAAGAAGAAATAATATTTATTTACAAATACACAAACAATATGTTTGTGTATTTGTAATAAAACAAACTGTTACAGTAAAATATTTATAGACATAAATCGGTCGCCAACTCAGCGTACGCTGTGTTAGACACAGCACTGATTTTCAGTGGCGCCGTAAAAGGCAATTTTCTAGTTAATCTAAGTTAATATTTAATGAGGAAAGATATGTATTTCGTGTGTTGTATTTTGTATGTTTGTAACGAATAAACTCTAAAATTTCGGAATAAACATAAGCTAAAATTTCTGATAAGTAAAAAAATACTTGTAAAAAGCATAACAGCATGTTTCATAATTATGTAAAGAACTTTGAGTAAGGATAACCAGCGACTCAGTTCTGCACTTTAAAATTTTATAAATGATTTCGGGTTGTATTTTATTCGATTGGGACTAAAATGCATTGAAGAACAAGAAGAAGAAGAAAACATTTTTACCACACGCATAAATCACAAAACATACATGCACAAAAAAAACATAAAGATATGATAAATAAACAAAAACAGATAGAAAAAAAAAGAAGTAAGCTAGCAGGCAAAGTAAGTAAAGTTAGCAGGCTCTTACTGCATTCACAGGTATGACAGGAGGGTTAACATTATAATGCCGGCACCCCGCGACATGGCTGAGATGATGTACCTCTATTATGATTATTCGAAATAAAGATCCTTTTACTGATATACTGAGAGTTAAAACTCTCACTGGCTTCATAATTTATTGCTGTTCTAAAAACAGACTTATCGACTGGATCTTTAGACAGAATCTAGTGAGAGTAATCCGCAACTTTTAGTATCTCGTTTGCTCTGACCCTGAGGGCCCGCCTAAGAATTTAATTAATTCAAAGGGAAGCGAAGGTGCGTATTGTTTATAACGTAAATAATGGACCATGGAATTGGATTATTCTGTTTCGATTCGTGATTTAGTTCAGTTGACTAAATGCTGGGTTTTCAATGGAAATGCTTTAGATTGGGTTTTCGGTATTAGTTAATTTAGATTTCTTTCACTTGAGTTAACTAGGTTTGGAGGGGATCGGTAATGCTTGAACAGGTTCGGGGGCAAGACTACTTGTTGGTTTTGTTTGACTCTAAAAATAACGCATTAATGTCCAAATACATAATTATAATATATCATTACCAATCTGTAAGACTGCTCCAGCGACTTTGACTCAGGTTTTGACATAGGATGTCTACTGCATAGGCCTCCCTCATAAATCTTCAAGAACTGACATGAACTCCCTTAAGATCATCTAGATTCATGAGGGAGCCCTATGTCCAGCGGTGGACTTCCTACAGCTGAAATTAAATAGTTCTATAAAATCCTCGAAGAACGCCTCGAACTGATCAATCCTTGATGTGTATTAAGTTACTAAAAAACCGGGCACATTCTCTCACTAAGGATAAAAGAGGAACAGACCGCTTTTTATCAACTATATAGAGCTAGTTGCTTTGTAGCTGGTTTGTTTTACACGAAATAAATGCTGAAAGAGAGACAATAAAACACATGTGTCCTTATTCATCACCGTCGTCATAATTTCAGCAAACAGAAGAAAGGCAACATTGTACAGCCCCGCCGGCACCGCACATTCAAAAAATATTCAGAATTCACAGTCGCAGCAATCCTATCGAGTCAAAAAAGACGATTGATCAATCCTCGATGGATATTTCAATCAAATTAAATTACAAAAACACGAGCACATTCTGTCCCGAAAAAAAGGAGAGACAAAACACTTCTTAATCTAGCTAGTTGATTTGGTAGCTGGTTTAGTTTTGGAAAATAAATTAACGCTGAATATTGGTGTCTTTTTTTTTTATTGGAGTCTCGGGTGGAAATTAAAGAGAGTGGCGAGACTGTATATAGACGCTGGATTTAATTCGGACTAAAATAAGCGTGCGCCTTCGGTCGCGTGTGTTAAAGGTAAGCGTGGATCCCAAGCGTGGAGTCTGGATCGCAGGTAGACGGCTTGCCCTCGGCCTCGCTCTCCCTCCGTCCTTTAAGTGATTTGTAGCCGTGCAGCCAATTCGCGCAAGGTGGCGATGCAAGGCGGCGATTTGTCTCCGACACTGAAAGTTCTAATATAATTTTTTATCTCAAATCATCAGGACAAGAACTTCGACCGACGGCCCTCTTAAAACCTATACTATAGGCATCTATGTTATTTTTTTATAGGCGGTGTTATTAGGTGCTTCATCATTTCAGTCGTAAAACGTTCGCTACTTAACTGAACACAGGCCTCCCTCATGGATATCCATGAAGGGGTAGTTGCCATACTCAACATGCTTGGCGGGCGGGATAGCTAGCGTAGTGCGGGATGTTGATACACGGAAAGGTGCTGCTGCCCATCTAATTCTAATTCTAGTGGAGGTTACCAGATCTGCACGTCCCGCAGTGGGGTGTATATTAAAGATGATTTATACAGTGTCATTTGCCGTGGGGTACCGGCAGTAGAATGTTACCCCTCTTATCATGCCTGTGGATGCAGTAAGAGCCTGCTAAGGGATACCTCCGGAAGATGGGCAGCAGCGTCTTTCCTTGTATCAAAATCCCATACTGCGCTCACCAACCCGCCTGCCAAGCGTGGTGAGTATGGCAACTACCCCTCATGGAGATCCATGAGGGAGGCTTGTGTTCATCAGTGGACGTTGAATGGCTGAAATGATGATGATGATGATACAGTGTCAGCAAATGGTAATAATGCTGTACACGACGCTGCAGTGCCTGGGACATTGTAAGATGGATTAGGCTTGCCCAGCACCAAAACCATCCTCCTGACTAAGCTGGGTTAGACGTTATACAAATGTTAAAATACAACCTGTAGTATGTGATGTTGTCTTCCAGGCCAATTTCGGGCACGGCAACTTAACTTTTATTCACGGTTTATACGGATAAGCTTCTTTCGTATAGTATAGTGACCCAGCTATTTCACAGTACTAGCGAGTGTGAAAAAGGAGGTCGTAATAAGGATTGAATGTATGAACATCTGCTGCGTAAGCGACGAGGAAAGATGGCGGACTCCTTTGAAAAAATGATCTAACTGGAACGTAAAGTAAATAATACTATACAGAGCTATTCTTTGATTGTGTTTTAGATGTGGTGTCGTTGTGTAATATAAATAACAATATCTCAGCTTACTTTGGGGCTAGTGGCACTATGTGATGTGTCAAGCATTATTGACGACCTCTGCGGCGTAGCGGGCGAAAGGCTGCCTGCGACGAAAAAGGTTGCGGGTTTTATTCCTGCCTCAAATGAAAATGGGGATTTGGTTCAGGGTTATTACTATATTGGGTTATCGGGTACTCATCGCGTAATAACCTTTATTTTTATCCTTATTCCGACGTTTTGACCAGGTGCTAGTAGATAAAGATAACGAGATTGACGAGCTCTGTGGCGCAGCGGGCGAAGGTCCGCCTGCGACGCAAGGGGTTGCGGGTTCGATTCCCGCCTCGGGACAAATGTCTGTACGATCTGCAGATATTTGTTCAGGGTGTTCTGGGTGTTTTTTCTATATATAATAAAAATATATATCTATGTAGTATAAAGTATTAAGTATATCAATCATCTAGTACCATACACAAGCTCTGCTTAGCTTGGGGCTAGATGATGCTGTGTGATTTGTCCAGCATTATTTATTATTTATGTATTATTATTTATAAAAAAAATTATTTGATAGTTGATATCTCATGAATAGCTTAAATAAGTAGTTTATTAAGACTTTCAGTTTTGTATTTTCCAAATAAACAACTCGGGTATATTTGGAAACATTTGATTATCCATCCTCTCTTTCACTATCTATATCTTGTAAACTTCTAAAACAATTTTGATAAATTATGTTAAAGAACCACCACCGAAAAACCAGCTTTTAAATAAAAAAGCTGCATGCAAATCGGTCTACTCGTTTTAAAGCTATGGTGCCACATACAGACACACAGACACACACAAAAAGTAAGGCCTTTGCATCTATTATAGATGATTTATACAGCGTCAGCAACTGGTAATCATGCTGTACGGGAAGTTGCAGTGCCTGGGACATTGTTAGATGGATTAGGCTTGCCCAGCACCTATACCATCCTCTCAGCTTAGTCAGCTATTATTCAGAGGAAAGAACAGGGCAATACGTCTGAAGCTAACTAAGCCGCGGTAAAACTAATAACACCCCTCTTTTTTGTCGGGGGTCAAAAAGACAAATGCTTCACTATAATAGTGGATGAGATCATGGATCTCCATGAGGGAGGCCAGTGTTCAGTAGTGGACGTTTTACTGCTTAAATGAAGATGATGATTGGTTCAGTGTGATTACTGTTGAACGTCAACGAAATATGCCTTATACTCCTGACTATCGAACTTTCCTTTTGCGATAAGTAAATCTTGTCAGTCCGCGGAAATGTTCCTCCTGCATCTCAGCATTTCTCTCGTCTACAGCTGGACAAAGGCCTCCCTCATGGATCTTGGAGATCATAAGGGTTGTTGCCAATAAACCAATACAATCCAAAAAACTAAAATAAAATATAGCTGCTGATAAACTTCCGCAATTAAAACTAGGTCAACACGAACAAGAACGCAAAGTAAAACACGACGCCATCTTACCAACAACACCGAAGCGAAACAATCAATATTTGTCTTCAAAAGTTGTCGTTCAAACAAACTTTGCAGCGGAATGTTTTACTTAACTTTAAATAAATATTGGATACATTTCTTCGAGAGGGATTAAATAAATCAAGGATGTTGTGTACTCTATCATCGTATCTAAATAAACAACAAATATGTAGCCGCTAAATTGGTTTCGCGAAAATAATTTTTCGACCCTCATTTGGTTTGCATTTTGGCGCGAAAAACGGCGGGCGCTCCGCGTCGGCGCTAAGTGGATACTGGCTCGGTTTTTACAATGGAGCGTATCGTGGTATTTACGCTCTATGGAAAGGGATTGAATGAAGCTTGTCAGTACAATCATTCATAATTTAGTCTGTGTTCGGGATATATAGCGTAAAAATTATTTTCTATTAATTATTGATTTAATTTTATATAAAAAATACTTTTGTTTGTAATTCAAAATGTATTATCATATATCTACATGTTTTGCGGTATATACATAGTATGTGGTATAACCTCACTATATATAACATAACATTTAGGTGTCTTAGAACAAAATATTTTTTGATCGTAATTATAAAGTGCATTTTTTATGCACTTTTTTTGCGTAATTTTTTTTAAAATTTTAATTTAATCGAATAAAATTATTTTTTCTTGGGCTACGTAAATTTTATTTGTTATTGTCATTGTCAACTTCATTGAGAAGGCTACACAACAAAGAAGAAGTTGATAAACACCATAGTTTAAAAATGACAATTGTTTTCGTGGAACGATGACTCACCGATGACTCACTGGTCAGTTTAGTTACCAAAACCAAACGACGGCTAAAAAATCTTGGTAAGTAAACTGACCAAAACCAAACGAGCGGGTAGTAACGAATTCGCTAACTCATATTTCATGAGCGCTTGACAAACACCCAAAAAGAATTCGACACGTGTTGGACACTCCTGAAGTTGCCTTGTAGAGTAGCGACTCTACAAGGCAACTTCAGGAGAAATCAGCTCCCCGTTCATCACGGAATACACTAGAAAAAACAAAGATGCAGAGGTAGTTGCGAACGACACCACTGCTCCCTTAGCTTCATTTATATATCTATATTTCTATACTGATATTATGAAGAGAAAATGTTTGTATTTTGTATTTTTGTAGCGAATAAACTCAAAAAAAGATTAAATTTTATCCCCGTATTCCCACAGAAACGGGAACTACGCGGGTAAAACCGAGGAGTGCGGCTTAACCAACGTACACTTTGCAAAAAGACATATTATGTACATATACCTATTACGTACTTAAGTAATAATATATTAATTTGTAAGGTGCCAGAATTTGTACATTCATTATCTCACTCGTAAGACGTCTACTGCTGGACGAAGGCCTCCCTCATGTATCGGCAAGTACTGATCATGAGGGTTGTATCCATACTCACTACGCTTGGCACGCGGGTTGGCGAGCGCAGTGAGTTATATTGTTACACGGAAAGACGCTCCTGCCCATCTTCCGGAGGTATTCCTTGGAAGATACTTACTGCATCCACGGGCAAGAGATGAAGGGCATCATTCTACTGCCGGCACGACATGGTAGTTAGTAGAAGAACAAACACCATTGCCCTAGATTAAATAACGTTCTAGAAGTGGCTCGCACGTGCTTCCATGATACGGATGCGAGATACCGATAGAAACTCCATTCTGGAAGCGGCACACAATGCAAATCATGCAATGTATCAATATTCCTGGCATTCCAATCTAGGACACATAACTTTACGATGCGAACATTGTGTAAGCACTTGTAATAGGATATCTACGAGTTAGTAATGTTTATAGTGCTTAACTATACTTAGAACCTTTTTAACGAATTGAAGAACCTTAGTAAGAACCTTTTTAACGAAAAGACAAAAAATTACGATTGATCTCTATCAAGAATTGCACTCTAGAACTCTCAGATAATGTCATTAATAACAATAAATAATGTTCTTGTAGAGAATCTGGGTGCCATTAAGCAATTATAACTCAATAACATTTTGAAGGATACGTCTTATCGTGAAAAATGGCAAGAAACGGAACATAGATTGCAAACATAAGAGATAGGCTTATTGTTATCATGACAACAAAGTTCTGTTGCGTGTATATTTAAATTTCGAATAGCAACGGTCTTCTTTTGCCGTATTTATTATTTACCTGTCTATGTAAACCTGCTTGCTACTTACAATTCTCCATGTGAACTCTTTTGCGGAAGGTTTGCGGTAGCGCCCTATCGGTGGCGACGGAAAAAAATCTTTAAATTATTGTATTGATCGCTTCTTTTATGGCTGAAATGATGATCGCTCCTTGGTAATTCTATAAAGTTTAAATTAAATCTGACAGTTTAAAGAAGGTCAAAATCGTGTTTAAAGGAGTCAGTTACAAACATACAAGTGAAGCTAATAAAAGCGTGTTAAAAAGGCGAACCAATTCAATATAATATAGGTAATAACAAAAACAAGGGAATTTATCGCGTAATACCTTTGATTATTCCCGAGGTTTCGACTGTGTTTCAACAATTCTGGTGTCCCGAGTTGACTAGAGATTTCATTGGTGTGTCTATCAAGAAGCGATGGTAGTTTTGCAACTACCCTCAATTTGTCTACAGAACTCGGTAAGGCCGCGTTTACATTGTATTACGTGATAAATTTCCGTGTTTTTGTTGTTAAAATATAAAGAATTGTGATTGCGAAAGTTTACGTAAAACTTATTATATTTATTGTCAACAGCTGGCAAACTCCAACCAGAGCCAGGTGGTACTCACCAAGGTCGGTTTTGGACTGTCCGGGAACTTCAGCTGCGAGGTCACGGCTGACGCACCTTCCTTCGCCACTTCCATCGTCTCAAACAATATGGAAGTTGTGGGTAAGTAGCATTGATATAAAAGCATAGATGAGCCCTCACCTCAAAAACTCTGGCATTGTGTTTACAATACTGCCGACGAATGCGCAACACGCCACGCGTACCGAAACAATAGTGTTATTTCTTTCTCCCACATTATTTGCAAACACTACTTTCTCTTTCTTGCATGAGTTGCGTTTGGAATCACCATGAAAGCACCTACGCTCTGCTTCTAGAAAAGATTCAGAAAGCCTTTTTAAGGTTCCTATACAAACGCAAGTTCGGTTATTATCCTTTTATGTATCCGACTAAATTTCTCCAAGGATGCCTAGGATATAACTCTTTGCAAACCAGAAGAGCACTGGAACAGATCACCACCTTCTGTAAGATTTTCCGCGGCAAAATCGACGCGCTAGATCTGTTTAATGAGTCACTTCTACTCTTTGTTCCGGACAGATATCTTCGGGGTAGAAAGCACAACCTCTTTGCTCAGCCCAGGTGTCGCACCGTCGCGCGTGCGGCCTCTCCCATACCAAGAGCTCTCAACTCCCTCAACAAACTCCTCCAAGCTAACCCAGAATTCGATGTGTTTGCTGACGAGTTCTATGCCATAATGTCAGAATGCCTAAGACAGTGTGAGAGAGACGATGGCTAGAAAATAATAATAATAATGTGTTCAGCTTTATTTTATTCAAGTAATTGTATTTAAAAATAATTGTATTTCGATTTAATTAATGACCATTTCATATTAACATTTTATTGACATGTTTATTTTGTATTATTGATTTTAGTTTGTAGGGAAATTTTTGCTTGACTATTGTAAGTTTTTTTTTTTTGTTAATATTGATTGATTGGTGTAAGTGGTGTAAGCCGTTCTAATCAAATGTATTAAAATAAATAAATAAATGAGTGAGCTCACTCTCATCGTTGGAAATACAACGGCGCGGTCTTAAAACGGTGAGGGCTCATCTATTCTTTTATATCAATGTTAAGTAGCCTTAATTGCTGTTTTAAATATAGACTAGCCGATTAATGGATAAAAAGTTTCTTGAGGCCTTGTGTCTACGATAAGGACAGGAAAAACATGGGATCAAAATGCTTGTCCTGTTCTCTTAGATGTATAATTTATTGTTTAAGACATTTTTTATGACAATTCTCTTACAGAGAAACAAAAAGTTGAGTAATCTTAAATAAAAAATCTAAAATACATCATCATACATTTAAGCCGTAAAAAGTCTACTACTGAACACAGGCCTGCCCCATATATCTCCAGGAAGGGTAGTTGCCATACTCATCACGCTTGGCAGGCGGGTTGGTGAGCGCAGTACCTACGGGATATTGTGGCACTGTCGGCAGTAGAATGTTACCTCTTCTCATTCCCGTGGATGCAGTAAGAGCCTGCTAAGGGATACCTCCGGAAGATGGGCAGCAACGTCTTTCCGCGTATCATGAATCATCAATCAGCCATAAAAACGTCCACTAATGAACACAGACCTCTCTCATGGATTTCCAAGTGGACAGTTGCGATACTCACTACGCTTGGCAGGCGGGTTGGTAACCGCAGTATGGGATGTTGAAATACGGAAAAACACGGGATCTTCCGGAGGTATCCTTTAGCAGGCTCTTACTGCAACCATGGGTATGAGAGGAGGGGTAGGATTCTACTGCCATGGCATTTTTTTTATAAATAAGTCTTATATAGATAGATAGATAATTTCTTTATTTGTGACAACAAGCACAGAAAACATTGATTAGGTACATACAAAAAAAAGACAAAAATAACGAAGCCATGCTTGAGTCACAAAAAGGTCTCAGTCTCAGCTTAATGTTGTCAATGTTAACCAACGCTGGTCTTCCGACTGAGCCGTTTGGTGACGTCACAGAAGGCAACACAATCAATAATAATATATGTCGTTTGTCCCCCAGTTCTACCGCCGAAGTCGCCCACATTGGTGACCAGCCAGCACTATTACACGCCGGGTGACATCCTCCGGGCCAACTGCTCGTCGGGGCCCAGCAGACCGCCGTCCGAACTCACTTTCTACATCAATGACATGCCTGTGAGTTATGATTTGATGCATTGTCTTTACATAGTCATACAAGGTCAAGAAGACCTCCTATTATTACCATTTTTGCTTTGATACATTGTATTTACATAGTCATACAAGGTCATCTTAGTATCCTATTTCTACCATTTTTGCGAGTCATAAAGTGAAAGAGGTTGGTTATAGCTGTATGAAGAATCCAAATCATTAATAACTTTTAAAAGAGTATTATACAGCTTCTTCATCATCAACATCATTCCAGACGTAAAAAGTCCACTACTGAACAGGCCTCCCTCATGGATCTCCATGAGGGGTAGTTGCCATGCTCACCACGCTTGGCAGGCGGGTTGGCGAGCGCAGTACGGGATGTTGATACACGGAAAGGCACTGCTGCCCATCCTCTGGAGGTATCCCTCAGGCTCTTACTGCATCAACGGGCATGAGAGGAGGGGTAATATTCTACTGCCGGCACCCCACGGCTATACATGTTTAAACAGCTTATTTTGATGTATTTTTATATTAAAAAAGTAAGGCCTTTGCATCTAATATAGATCATTTATACGTCAGAAACTGGTAATCTTGTTGTACGGGACGCTGCAGTGCCTGGGTCATTGTTAGATGGATTAGGCTTGCTCAGCACCTATACCATCCTCTCAGCTCAGTCTGAAGCTAAGCCGCGGGTTTTCTCTCGATGTTTCCTACACCGTTAAAGGAACGTGTTAAGTGTGCACATACATACATATGTACATTTTTCAAGGAAGAAAAATCCATTGGTGCTCGGCCGGTATCGAACCCACGGCCTTCGGATGGAAAATAAGAACAATAAGTGTTTATTCAATTGAGCAAAGCTACATAGAATAGTCAATTTATAAGAAAAGGAACAAGACACCTCTAAATTTAATTAAGCACTTAATTCGTTCGCTTCAGATAACATTATATCAAGTGAGAGAAAGATGCGAACAAGAAACCTCACTCTTTCAGTTCATTGTTAAAATATTTGTCTTAATATTATGCTTGTTTAAATGTTTTGGATATTGCAAGATGATATCATTTATTATTGCGGCTGATGCCGTGGGGTGCCGGCAGTAGAATGATTCCCCTCCTCTCATGCCCATGGATGCAGTAAGAGCATGCTAAGGGATACCTCCGGAAGATGGGCAGCAGCGTCTATCCGTGTATCAACATCGCAAACTGCGCTCACCAACCTGCCTGCCAAGCATGGTGAGAATGGCAACTACCCCTCATGGAGATCCATGAGGGAGGCCTGTGTTCATCAGTGGATGTTTTATGGCTGAAATGATTGCGGCTGAACCGAGCAACACTCGGCTAAAGGTATATGATATTGATCATTCAAATAATCACCTATGGAGTAATACGCTTTTTCTATGAGATTTTGTTATGTTAATAAGAGATAATTACATAAACGAGGCTAGACAAAGATTACAAGTAAAACTCGATTATGTTGTCATCAAGGAGAAAGAACCGTCCACATTTTAGTAACAGAAGGAATGTCCGTAGTCCCGTGAAAGGGACAAAACAGGGGTCAGATTGGTATCCAAATATTCAATTACAATTACCGGGTCGGATGTGGCCGGACAATTGTTTAGTTTGTTGAATATTATTAGATCTAGCGAAATCAAATCATATAAATACCAACAAGTATTATGATTGTTACCGTGGGGAAATCTATATAATATATATAGAGGTAATTCAAAGTCCTGACTGACTCACTGACTGACTGACTGACTGATATATCAACGCACAGCCTAAACCACTGGACAAAGACTTAAAACTTGGCACACAGTATCCTAGAGGTGCACTAAGAAGGGATTTTTCTAAATTCCCACGGGATAGGGAATAAATGGGATTTATATTTTCGAATCAAAGTAGCTCTGCGAGAAAAAGGGGATTTTACGTTTTACGACTTCCACGCGGACGAAGTCGCGGGCAAAAGCTAGTTATAAAATATATTTTTTTGCTGGCAGTGGAATGTTCCCTCTTCTCTCTTGTACGTGGATGCAGTAAGAATCTGCCAAGGGACGCCTCCGGAAGATGGATAGCAGCATCTTTCCGTGTATCAACATCCCGTATTTACGGCAACAACCCCCTCATGATCATGATCAATGAGGGGACCTTTCTCCAGCAGTGGACGTCCTACGGTTAAGATGATGATGATTGATTATACTATAATGTTCGTTATTTTTGGGGTAAATGTTTTTAAATTTTAACCCAACGTTATCATATAATCAGTAATCAGGTTACATTATCAGGTAATCGCACTAATATTATAAATAAAAAAATAAATAATGAAAGTAGAAATTATATAACGTTTATTTGACACACACACAAACACACACACACACATACACACACACACACATACACACACACACAAAATAATAACATTAGACAAGAGAACACCATGTGATTGTAAGCATGGATGTTTGTCACCTCTTCAAGCAAAAACTACCAAACATATCACATTGCATGCAAGACGCATCTAAGTTTCTGAAGGCCAATTACCAGATTCCACTGTTAATTTTCAATACCAATATATTAGACCTTCTTATAGTATTTTTTTAGTTGCAGCTACGTTTTTGTGGATAATAAAGCGTGCTTAGCCATGAGCTAAAGCTTTGCATACCTAATCGTCACAATATTCACTAATAATATAATGAGAAAAGATTTGTATTTTCACACAAAAACTACTAAACCGATTTTCAAAATTCTTTCACCATTAGAATGTTACATTATCCCTGAGTAACATAGGCTATATTTTAGCTACGCATTCCCACGGTATCGGGAACTACGCAGGTGAAACCGCGGAGTGCGGCTAGTATTTTATATTATATGTATGTATGTAAATGTATGTAAATAAGGCGTCATTTGGGTTTCCCTGAAACCTTTTTCTCCGTAATCTTAATCGTAACAAAAACATAATAATCTTTTCTGAACAAGGCGTATTATAATAATAAAATATAAATAAAAATGTTTATTTACAGTAATAAAGGTTTACATTACAGTATAAGTATAATTGTAAACACATTTGAAATGTTCTCTATCTAGCATAAATATGCCTTATATAAACCTTCTATAGTCAAAGAAAAATGTCTCCTCGCTCTAAGTAAAAATAACTTGTAATAAGACACGAGGGCTCCTTTCTCCGATACCTTTCTTTGTTTCTTTCCTTTTTTCAATATTCCCTTGCCTTAACATGAAAAATAATTAGTATTGTCCCTAAAATCATCATCACCATCATTGTACCATCTTATTAACACATATTTAACCGGGTATTTATCGCGCTATTTACCTTTATGAGTCTTCCCGGGACCACGATGGGTGCAATCCTGTCGAAACGTCGGGCAATAATAAAGGTAAATAGTGCGATAAATACCCGGTTAAATATGTGTTAATAATGTGTCGTGATCGCGAAAGTTTAAAAAAGACTATTGTACCATCTGTTTTCGCAGTAACTACCTTTTTCCTCCTAAACTATCAGTCACGAGATGGGCGGACGACCTGGTAAAGTATGCAGTTCGGCGGTTCAGGCCACGTCCAGTTGCAGTACTTGGAAGTTCATGAGGGAGGCCTATATCCAACAGTGGAAGTCCTATGGCTGAAATGATGATATCAATCACAAGAACTTTTTTTTTGTCATCACCACATAAAATCAAAGAATACCAAGAGCACCTACGTACTGTTTTTGCATAAAAATCCTTATTATTCTTAACGAACATTAAAGTAACCGACCAGGCATTTGAATTACTTGTACTAAAAAGTATACTATAACATTACAGTAAAGTAAGTGTCCCACTACTGGGCAAAGGCCTCCCTCTCATCTCGATCCGCCGTCAATTCGACGACTATTATATTGGTCTAATTTAAAAAGTATATAGATTACAAAAAAATTGGATAAAGTTTGAAAACTCGTTTTTGATAGTCGACTAACTACTTGTAAACTCATCAAACTGTGATTTCACTGCGAATAACATTATTTTCACAGCTGCTATAATTTGTAATTATCTAATAATTTTCAGTCACATTAATTTTGCTTTCGGCCATTATTTTTTATCGTGGCCTAATTTTTCAACGATAATAATCGAAGAACTTGAAGCGTATCGGTTTTTGCGGCCATTTTTGGCAATCACAATGGTCGTTACTCTCAATTAGGGATGAAATATCTGTATCGTTGTCTCCTAGTCATAACAAGATTTTTTGAGCTTTAGCGGTTCCATTGGATAAGAATTGAAACGAAAATAATTCAGGTTGAGCAGGGAGAGTTCGTGTAGTGTTGAGGTATGTAGGTATCAGGGTTGTTGCTGACGCGGTTTTTTGACACATCAGCGGATGCTGATGCTGATTTTGGCCAAGTGCGTGTCGGGCTCGCAGACTTAGTGTTCCACACTTACTTAATGTAGGTGGTTCTTCAAATAGAATCCGAGTCTCGAAAAATCTTGCATTTTTTGAGGGTTTAGTACACAAAGGGTAGCACAGGGAACACCTTTTATGTGTTGTTTGTACTTGTTTACCTAATTTGTACAAAAATTGCGCTTTAAGCCCCGCCTCTTCGGGTCATGTCGCGACTCCAACATCAGCATTGAAAATCAGCATCGATCAATGCGGATGCTGATGCTGATGTTTAAATCAATGCTGATCATCAGCAGATGCTGATGCTGACGCTGATATTCGCTACAACCCTAGTAGGTATAATCAATAGAACTTGTTAAACTTTCGCGATTTGTTAACAATTATTAGTTTTTGAAATACAGATTTTTTTAATTTCGACTATTCTACCGGATTGCACCTGGTCATGGTCGCGGGAGGACTCAAGTTATACGTTTGCGATCAAGTCCTGTATTTTAAAAACTAATAAAAGGTAGGTTTAATACATGTTTATTTTTGTTAGATGCGCTGTAAGTTTTTGTTCTTGTATTGTTTGTAGCTGTACAGTTGTAGCTAAAGTTAGGTTGTAATGATAATCATCATTTCAGCCATAAAACGTCCACTGATGGACACAGGCCTCCCTCATGGATCTCCATGAGGGGTAGTTGCCATTCTCCCCACGCTTGGCAGGCGGGTTGGTGAGCGCAGTATGGGATGTTGATACACGGATAGACGCTGCTGCCCTTCTTCCGGAGGTATCCCTTAGCAGGCTCTTACTGCATCCATGGGCATGAGAGGAGGGGTATCATTCTACTGCCGGCACCCCACGGCAGTGATAATAATTTAAGATATTTTTTATGTTAAGTGACAGTCGTCGTTGTACATAATCAGAATTACTTAGCATAATGTAAATCTATTATCGGCTTTAAGTTTAATCCATGTTGTTTATTTTGTTGAATAAACAAAAAAAAAAATTGAATTCAATCGGGACTTTTCCAGTATGCGGCGGGTACAATGTACAGTGTAAAAGGATTTTGCCAAATAATTAAACACTTCGAGTGCGACTTTGACTCGTCCTTAGCTGATTTTTATATATACACTTTTCGCCAGCTGCTTGTGGTATCTCGTCTGCCCATCGTGCAGTTGGTCTACCTCTCTTTCTAGAACCTGATGGACCTATCCACGATCAGTTGTTGAGTCCAGCGATTGTCTGTCAATCGTGCTACGTGTATTCATAGTTCATCATCGTCATCATATCATATACCACTTCTGAGACCTGATAAAATGTTTATTTTCTTAATTTTTCTTTTTTTGTGTAATTGTAGTTAGGTAATTTTGGTGTTGTAAGGTTATAAGCAATATTGTTTCTAGCTTTTAAATTAAGTGCGTACATTCTTGTAAAGGTGTCTCACACGGGACCAGTATTAAGTAAATTTGGTTTTGTGAATGTAATGTGAAGATGTCGTAGGAGTGTCTTAATATATAAATAAATAAATCAGCGGTAGGACGTCCACTGCTGGACATTTAATTGATCTCCAAGTACTGCGGTTGTAAGCGGTCTACATCCAGCGCTGACCTACGGTTTTTACCGAGTCGTCTGTCTACCTTGTAGGTCTTCTATTCATAATTTCATAAAAAAAAAATTAAGATAGTTACTACCTACACTAAACAAAAATAATACACATAATTCCTTCACTGTCTCAGCCGCATTTACGACAGATACTATGTAAAGGTGGGTGAGATAGAACGTTCCTTAGTACAACACAATTGTTGTGCTGTAAGCGTACTAAACCAGTGGTATGTTACATAGAAACTATACAATACCAAGATATGTAAATAACATTTTGCTGGCACCCCTTGAGTACGGAACCCTGCACGAGCAACTTAAGTTATTTCAAGAAACTCACGGCATTTCAATTAAAACTAGGTATCCTAGTACTATTCAACCCATAACCGAGGAGCCCTAACAAAAGACTGGATTCCAACTTAAGAAACTCTGAAAGTTGATCGCGGAAATTCAATTTGGCGGCATAAACAAAACCCAATTCAAATGTACTTTAGAGTACTGAAAGTTGAAGTTGTTGCTTTATGTTACAGCAGCAATTATTCTTAAGATATATAGGACAAGAACAAACCAGAAGGGTATGAATAGACGCTTTTGTTAGAGCTGCGCTTGAGAAGACTACGGGCTTTGTCCGTTTGATTCTAAGTACGTAACTATTCATTATGATCATCATTTCAGCCATAGCACGTCCACGGCTGGACATACCTTACTCATGGATTTCCAACTACTGATCATTAGTGGTTGCCTTACTCCCCACGCTTGGCAGGCGGGATATCGATGGATAAGAATACGCGTCAAAAAATTTAAAAGACCTGTCGTAATAATCTTCAACGTTACACTAATACGTGAGTAATCGCCGTTTTTACATTCATGTTCTATTGTTCCCACGTTTTATCATCATCATTCATCATTCTAGCCGTAAAACGTCCACTACTGAACTAAGGCCTCCCTCATGGATCTCCATGAGGGGTAGTTGCCATACTCACCACGCTTGGTAGGCGGGTTGGTGAGCGCAGTACGGGATGTTGATATACGGAAAGACGCTGCTGCCCATCTTCCGGAGGTGTCCCTTAGCAGGCTCTTACTGCATCCACGGGTAGGAGAGGAGGGGCAACATTCTACTGCCGGTACCCCACAGCTATCCCATGTTTAAGGGAACGGATTCAATTCTCGATTCAAATAAAGAACATTAGAATCATTTGCTTCTCAGCTAACGAAAACGCTTCAACTGTATCTCCTCTAGTTCAGCATGTTCAAGGCTTTCTTACTATTCTGTAGTGATAACTTCTAAGCTTGCGAAACATCAGACCCTACGGATTTTCGAATCCTAAATCGGATTTCGTGTTGTATTGTTCCCACGTTTGATGGATTACTGAATTTCCGGTCGGTATTGCTGTTCGGATATTTCCTGTTAGAATCCTGGAATATTACTTGCGTGTGGATTACTTTGGGTTTTGAGGACAAAATAACTGATACTCGAATCACTGAACGCTAAAGAGCATTACTTTAGTTCTAAATTTCATAATGCATAAAAAGGCAAATAAAGATAAAGCTTTAACGTCTTTCTTTTAACGTCTGATTTACCATCATTATCTTCCAGCCCTTATCCTTTGCCAGATTGGGTCGGCACAACATGTTTCGCTCTTCAACTCTACCCTCTCTGTCTTGAAATCATTACTCACTACTTTCTATATTATCTTTGTTCACACTATCCATACGTTGTTTGGTTTACCACTTACTGAACATGTTACTCGTAATATCTCATTATTATATTCGATAATATCGCGACGAGCTATGTGGCGCAGCGGGCGAAGGTCCGCCTGCGACGCAAGGGGTTGCGGGTTCGATTCCCGCCACGGGACACATGTCTGTACGATCTGCAGATATTTTTTCAGTGTTCTGGGTGTTTTTCTATATACATATAATAAAAATATCTATCTATGTATTATAAAGTATTAAGTATATCAGTCATCTAGTACCCATAACACAAGCTCTGCTTAGCTTGGGGCTATATGATGCTGTGTGATTTTTCCAGCATTATTTATATTATTTATTTATTTATAGCTAACGCTACTTAAAAATGTTAAATTATAGACGTTAAGTGCATAGGTATTTAATGCTGTCTTTTGAGTATCGGCCACCCGTGATTAGATATTATTAAAGAGTTTCACGGACATCTACATCAAATTATACTTTGTGAATGAAAATGCTGCAGAAAATTCTGAAAAATTTCTAATAGAAACAAGGTTTTAAAAAAAGAACCTTATAACTAATCTGAGAATAACTTTAAAAATCAGTTCATACACGATGAAAACAAATTACGGTCGACTTGGGAACAGTATTTTAGTTTTTTATTTATTGTGTGGGGTGGCCGTGGGGTGCCGGCAGTAGAATGTTACCCCTCCTCTCATGCCCATGGAAGCAGTAAGAGCCTGCTAACGGATACCTGCGAAAGATGGGCAGCAGCGTCTTACCGTGTATCAACATCCCGTACTGCGCTCGCCAACCCGCCTGCCAAGCGTGGTGAGTATGGCAACTACCCCTCATGAAGATCCATGAGGAAGGCCTTTGTTCAGTAGTGGACGTTTTACGGCTGAAATGATGATGATGATGATGATTTATTGTGTGTAACTATGACGTATCAAGTGCTTCTCTTACGCGTCTTATGGAAAGACGGCGTCCCGTAAAGTTTGAAGGCCCCGCGCGCTTAGTGTACCGACGGATAAGAAATGCTCGCCGATTCCCTTCTCACTTGGATGTCGGCTAAAAGTAATAAGTGCCTAATCACAATTTTCCGTTTAATTATTCAACCAATTAGGTACTTTATTTTCGTCGACGGTACAATTCCCCAAAGCTATTCGAAGTTTACCAAAACAAACACATCCACCTAATTACAAATGCTTCTGTTTGAATTGTAAGGATTTTTGCTTGAGCAACTTTTCATAGTCTTTAACCGTGGGGCGCCGGTAGTAGAATGTTTCCTCTCCTTTCTTGACTGTGGTTGCAGTAAGAATCCGCTAAGGGATACCTCCGGAAGATAGGCAGCAGCGTCTTTTCGTGTATCAACATATTGAGAGAGATATATATATATATACTACATTTACTGCGCTCGCAAACCCGCCTGCCAAGCGTGGCCAGTATGGTAAAAGATATGGTCATGATCTTGGTGAGGGAGGCCTATGTCCAGCAGTGGACGTGGACAATAAGCCCTAAGGCTGAAATGACTAATTACGTCGTTTTAAAACAAATGTAACAGACGTTATTCTATCACATAATAAATATTACTGAAAACTTGATTATGTCATTTTCTAAATCCATAATATCCTAATTTACATTTAAATTCGATATCAGTTTCATTACCCATTGTGCATTCATGAAATACATGCAAACATGCAAAATGTCCGTTTGTTTGTTTATATTGCTTGATTAATTTGAAAATGCTCAGTTCACACATTCTGATTTTGAATTGTTCCATCTCTATTTGCATATTAATTTGATTTATATAGCGGTGAAATTTAAATGTTGAAAACTTTTTGACTCAGCATTATAAGCATCAAACTGTCCCGGCAAAATTCCTACTCTACTCTCCTACTACTCCAATAGTATTCCTTAGTAGGCTCTTACTGGGGGTTAAGGGTAAGGGTAAGGGGTAACATTCTACTGCCGGCACTAACAATATAAAAAAACACACATTATCTTATGTTAACAGGAAATAAGGCACATAAATGGATTTGTTCGCTTCCCTGTTTTAGTAGGTATGCGGATCGCGAGCTTAATTTGGAGTTAATACAAGTTTATAAACGTAAAAATTTTAAGTAACCTCCGACAGTGTGTATAGTACCCTCAGTTGTGCTCTCAAGTTAAGGGTGGTGTAACCAACCCGACTTTGTTATATACAGGTGTATTAGAATAATGTGTACTGACCTGAAAGAGGGGCTTTGATGCATTTTTTTTGTTATATTTATACACCTGTTAATTCTGAGGTCATAATCGGGGTTTTTTTTACATTTGAACAAAAAACATCTCTCTCTCTCTGTCTGTTCGGCAACTTTTAGCGGAGGTCAATGACACTGTCATAAGAATCAGCTGGCGTTAATGTTGTCATTATGGTATAAAAAGCTTTTAAAGTAAAACTTTCGTGGTCTTTTCTTGAATGTTAATCACCGAACCCTGAAAAGTCCTAGAAATAAATTTGTTCCTGTCCTGCCAATACTCCTGCCAATACTCACGTACTGCTTCGAGACATAGCGACATGGCCGCTCACAAAGGAATACATGCTCACCATGCAAGTTGCACAAAGGGCAATGGAGCGCGCCATACTCGGCATCTTCCACCTCGAACACAATACCCAACATGGAGATACGCGAGCGTACGAAATTCTTAGACGTAGAATATTCAGAATTATCTTTCCTTCGTCGACCGAGACACATTCTAGGCTTTCCCGTTGACGAGCTCACCGCCGCTAACCCGGAGGTGACGTCAACCCGTCCTACACTAGCTGCTAGGTACACATTGTATAACCGGTCTCACCGGCGAGGCCGAAGAATACACTTTTCCGTCTTAAGGTGCAGTTTTGCACCTGGACGTTAACCATCAATATATATAAAAATCTGGCAACAGTGCAAGCCGTGGTTCGAACCAAAGTGGTGCCCTCGAGCTTGTTGCCCCAACTTAACTTTTGCGGCTAGGCCGGCCTCTGTGCTCGCCATAGTCCGGTAACGTTGTCTTGGCCATCTGCGGTCCACAACAATTATATTGTCAATTCGAAATTATCAACCTTCATCATTTCAACCGTAAAATGCCCACTACTGAACAGCAACTCATGCCTCATGGATCTCCATGAGGGATAATTGCCATACTCACCATGGTTGGCAGGTTTGGCGAGCATAGTACGGGATATTGGTACACGGAAAGACGCTGCTGCCTATCTTCTATAGGTATTGCTACTACCTCTCATGAAGATTTATGAGAGAGGCTTGTATTCAGTGGTGGATGTTTTACGGCTAAAATGAATGAATGACACTGTAAAAAATATATTACAACGACTAGCTTCTGCCCGCCGCTTCGCATACGTTGTACCCGAAAAAAGGAGCCTTTGTGTTAATCCTGGTCAACATCAATACCTGTGCAAAGTTTCAGCTCAATCCGTAGCCTAGTTTTTGCGTGAAGAGGTAACAAACCTCCATCCAAACAAACGTACGCTTTATAATATTAGTTATAATATTACTTACAAGTTTATAAAATTAAAAATTTTAAGTCACCTTTGACACTTTACCTAGTCTAGGAGCTTACCCAATTTCTGATCATGCCCTTTCATTTGATACCACACTTGGGTATATTTGAAAAATCACCCCTACTTTCAACCCCCATATCTCATGAATGGATCGACCGATTTCTATAAAACTTTCAGTTTTGCATTTTACTCATTTCCTGTCATTTGATACCAAACTCGGGTATATTTGAAATTATTTGATTATTAATCTCCTCTTTCACCGCCCATATCTTGTAAAATTCTTTACCGATTTTGGTAAAACCTTTTTAAGAAACACCGTCGGAAAACCTTCTTCCAAATAAAAAAAGTAATAAAAACTGTATGCAAATCGGTCCACTCGTTTAAGAGCAAGGGTGCCAGACACACATACACACACACATAGCGGTCTCTTACTCGTAGGTTCGAGCCAAAAAGATGGTGATGAAGCTACGGATTTAATTTACACAGAAAGTTCTTACGGGTGATTCATATTTCAGCCGCAATACGTACACTACTGAACACAGGCCTCCCTTGTGAATTTCCATAAGAGGTAGTTGCCATACTCACCACGCTTGGCAGGCGGGTTGGCGAGTGCAGTACGGGATGTTGATGCACGGAAAAACGCTGCTGCCATTCATCCGGAGGTATCTCTAAGCAGGTTCTTACTGCATCCAGAGAGGTGGGGTGACATTCTACTGCCGCTACCCCACGGTAATCACTTAATTGTAATATTCTAAAAAGAAAAATCTGTGAAATTACGGGCACATGATTACAACTCTGTCTCAGGGTGACGGGCGTAATGCAATTCAGTGTGTTCTTAGTAAACGTGATCACGCAATTGTAATAGGTAGAGGTTACCACTTCACATCAGGTGGGCCTTCAGCTCGTCATTACATCGTTAAAAAAAGCAGTAGATCAGTTTTCACAACAATGATGTACTTAGAATTACAGTTAATTAATAATGAAAGAGTCGCGCAAAATCACATGATACGAAAACCACAATCTCAAAATAAGTCCTCACAAACCGCATATCATTAGGAGTCTACTTAGCAGATTTGAACTCTCTTCCGTGGAAATACATTTCAAAATTGAATACATCCGGGCGTAACACAAAATCCCCATCGAAGCCACCCCGTATTCTACAATTCTGCGGTAAAGTGTTCGCGCATTGTTTGTTTTGTTGATATTAGCAATTTTCAGCTTTATGCTCGTTTCGGGACACGCTTATTCAATAATGTTTGGGTGGGAATGTGGTTTTAACCAGAGATTTAAATCGTAAGACGTGCTTTGCAATCCAAAACTGTAACATTGTCTTTATAATGTTCTTATTATTTATATAAATAATTAATACTGGAAAATTCACACATTCTAGCCCCAAGCTAAGCAGAGTTTGTGTTATGGGTAATAGTTGACTGATATACCTTAGACAATTTAATAGATGGATAGATATTTTTATTGTATATAGAAAATCATCCAGAGCACCTTGAACAAATATCTGCAGATCGTACAGATATTTGTCTTGAGGCGGGAATTGAACCTTCTTGCTGCGCAAGCGGACTTTCGCCCGCTGCGCCATAGAGGTCATCAAATACCTATGCTATAGTATCTTTGTAGTTTATAACCGTTCGATTATAATAATGTAATCAGGTAGTAGTAAGGCCTTTGCATCTATTATAGATGATTTATAAAACTTCAGCAGCTGGTAATCATGCTGTACGGGATTCAGAAGTACCTGGAACATTGTTGGGTTAGGCTTGCCCAGCACCTACTTATACTAGGTTTTTGTCCATCCAAAAGTTGCCTGTAAGAGATCGCTTATTGCGCTAAAGCCGCCTATTGTACTTCTGCTTTAAGTTTATTTTATTTTGTTTTCTTTGTTATATTAATTGTGTAAGAATTAAGTTGGGTGCAATAAAGAGTTATCTATTTATTTGTGTGTTCAAAATAATGCCGACGCACGCAAACTGGTTTTGTTCATAAACCAAACTGTTATTGTTACCATTTTTAGACCAATTATAATTTTTGACTATCCTGAAAAAAATAATAATCACGACGTCCGGCTACCACAATGTTTAGATGTACACTGACTGCAAATGAGCGAGCTATTTTATTTCGTTGCCAAACAAAACGGCGCAGTCTCATTACGGTAAGGGCTTATCTATCTATTTAAATCTTTGGTTAGAACTGGGTTCGTAAATAATGACAGAATTTGTATGAAAATACCATAAATGCGTCTTTTGGTTAGTCTTAAGATAGTCGTTGACTTGAAACTATCATAGTCTTGATCAATATATCAAAGACTCGACTCATACCTACCTTGATCTAAGTCAAGTCATCATCATCATCATCATCTGAGCTGTAGGACGTCCACTGCTGGACAAAGGCCTCCCTCATGGATCACCACGCTTGCCAGGCAGGTTGGCAAGCGCAGCGCGTTATGTTTATAGGTACATGGGAAGACGCTGCTGCCCATCTTTCGGAGGGATCCCTTGGCAGATTTTCACTGCAACCTTTTTTTTCTTTGTAAGAGAGGAGGGGTAACATTCTACTGCCGGCACCCCACCGCATTCGGGGTCGAGTCTTGGATAGTGTTGAACGTTTAAGTAAATTGCTGATATTTCTGTCTTCAGAAGTTTGTGTAAATTGCTATCTACAAGTACTTATAATGTACCTATGTCGCGGAGTGCCGGCAGTAGAATGTTACACCTCCTCTCATTCCCGTGGATTCAGTAAGAGCCTGCTAAGGGATACCTCTGGAAGATTGGCAGCAACGTCTTTCCGTGTATCAACAACCTGAACTGCGCTCGCCAAGCCGCCTGCCATACGCGGTGAGTATGGCAACAACACCCTCATGACACTTAGAGATTCATGATAGATGTCTTTTTCCAGCTGTGAACGTCTTACGGAGATGATGATGACGACATAGACATTGTAATTTTTGACTCAATCAAAAGTTACTAAAGTTATCACTTATAATAAAACGAAATGTTTTTCAACCATTACAACGACCATTTTAATCTTCGAGAACTGAGAGAACAAAGTTCAAGGTTTCGAATAAGTTTTGGAGAACTCTTGAAGAACTTTTGAGAATCCATTATTTCGTCTGATGTCTAAGATCTGTCCAACTACGCGGGACAATTTGTTGAGATGCTGGTGAAATTGTTGAGTATTTTGAAGGGCAACGGTTATCTTTATACAGTCTTTTGTGTAAATCATACAGAAATTAGACCAAGTGAAAGAAAATAACTGAGGGAATGCTAACCTTTTTTTTGCGCGTATCCTGTATTATCTAAATCATCATCATCATCATCATCATTACAGCCGTAAGATATCCACTGCTGGACATAGGCCTCCCTCATTGACTTAGAGATCCAAGTGCATGAGGGGTTGTTGCCATACTCACCACGCTTGACAGGCGGGTTGGTGAGCGCAGTTCGGGATGTTCTTACACGAAAAGACGCTGCTGCCCATCTTCCAGAGATATGCTTTAGCAGATTCTTACTTCATCCACGGGCAGGAGAGGAGGGGTGACATTATACTGCCGGCACCCCACGGCAAATTATCTAAATGAATAACAAATATTTTGTAACAAATTTTTATGTCTAATGAGCGCTTGAAAAAACACTCAAAAAGAATTCTACACGTGTGTCGCCTCGCTACAGTTAAGTTTGTAAATTTCTTTATTGCCACGTATCTTCCAAACGGTTGGTTAGATTTCGACAATTAAGGTATCGTTAGATTCGTCTCAAAAACCTTTTTGAATAGATAGATTATTAAAACAAAATGGAGGACTTTTAGCGCCAAACTTTAGGTATTTATTTAGTTTTTTTAACCTTACCTACCTACTCGATATAGGTATGTAGGTAAAATGTATTTTTGATAATTTAGCTAAAATCTACATTTTTACCTTTTCTATGTAGTGATTAAGTTAAATTCAAAGGCAGTTGAAAAATAAGAATAATATACACCGTGTAACCAGACTACTACCGAAACAACCCCCCAGTGGGTTGCAATCATGATACTGGTGAATATTTTTTTTTTATTATTATTATTTAGATAGGGTTTTAGCCAAACATTGACTATACCACCCAGTAAATCAAATTATCTTAATTATATATACATTTCTTAATAAATAACACAAAACAATACAAAAATACAATACAAAAAATTTTATTGGGAACAAAAACATTTGATACAAAAACAATGGGAACGCAAAAGTATGGAACTACCGCAAAAGTTAAAAAAACTGTGTTGCAGAGTCAGCGCCCTCCTCCGAACATGACAGTCATAAGTTCCGTAAACAAAATAAAAACATACTACTAAAATAAGATACATTACATCTAAAAACAGAAAAATACACATTTAAAATGAAATAATAAGTTTGAATACTCTCTGTTAAGTCACGCTGCGTCGCGTTCCGGGCACACTCGGTCAATACGTGATGAACATCTTCAACAATGTTGCAAGTTGAACAATTTGGGGTGTCAGCTAATTCTGGTGAATATTGTTTTTACACTACACGGACGAAGTTCCTGGCATCAGCTAGTATAACATATTTGTTTGAACATCGTGATAATTAAAATTAAATTTCTCTAAATAGCGAGATAATTATTTTCAGCTTCAGTTACGTTCATGTAATTATCTTCTGGGTCAACTTTGTTAGGATTAAGCTGTTAATTATTTATGAAGACATTAATTTTTTTTTCTAAAATTATATTTTATGTACATAGACGTAAGACATAGTTCAAGAACGTTGCAACGGGTATGAAGGGTTTGGAGATATCCAAACTCCTCTCTCATAATTTAGCCATAAAACGTCCACTGATGAACACAGGTCTCATGGATCTCCATGAGGGGTAGTTGCCATACTCATCACGCTTGACAGGCGGTTTGGTGAGCGAAGTACGAGAACACGGATGTTGATACACGGAAAGATGCTGCTGCCCATCTTCCAGAGGTCTTAGCAGATTCTTATTGCATCCACGGACAAGAGAGGAGAATCAACATTTTACTACCCTACAGCTTCCATAAATATTCTTTTTTAATCTATATTACTTAATATATAAAGCTGAAGAGTTTGTTTGTTTGCTTGAACGCGCTAATTTCACTGTTCCGATATGAAAAATTATTTCAGTGTTAGATAGCCCATTTATCGAGGAAGGCTATAGGCTATATAACATCACGCTACGACTTATGTGAGCGGAGCAGTAACCAAAGATGCGAGTGAAACCGCGGGCGACTTCTAGTTCTAACGTAAATGTCTGTCGTTCCCCTTAGCTACGCTAGCTTACAGTTTACAACTGACCACAGGTGTTTCTCCCACAGGTAACTCCAGGGCAGTACCAAGTCTACCCCGTCGCCGAGGGTCTACTCCGAGCTGATCTGAACGTGCAAGTGCAGCTCTGGCCAGCTCACTACGAGCGAGGAGCCCCGATACTGCGATGCGAAGCCAAAGTTGGGGATCTTTATAAAGAAGACAACACCGTCGCACTTTACTCTGCAAACAGCGACCCTAAAATTGAAAGAGGTGAGATAGTGTTTGAAGAATTTATTTATTTATTAAAAATGTGCCCTATTTTAACGGGTGTAGCCCAATGCAATAGAGTACCTATAAAATTGATTACAATTACACATTAATAAAATTACTATTAATACTTGATACTCTTATGCCTTGTCTATGTAGTGATAAAGTTAAATTTTCAATATATATGAATATGTACATATATAATGTATATATATAATTCTTATTTTTTAACCGCTTTACATATATATATATATATATATATAATTATATATCTTAACTACCGCATGGCGTACGACATGATGAGACAAAAAATTTTTTTTAGCATAGTAGTTATGTGTCAAAGAGTCATAGAAGTTGATTGTGCATAACTATATAAACTAGAAAACAACTGAACTTAAGACACAGCTAATTACTAAGCAACTTAACAATCAACCGATGCAGCACTTATATGTTGTCCAATCTAATATTTCACTCCGCATCCTTTGTGAAGGTAAGTACCTCTTGACAAATCGGAATTTTCGCAACCCTTTTGGTTTCGCCGCCTGTTTTTATTACCGCCGGATGCGGCATTCCATTTAGAATATAAATAACTCTTTGTATATACTTAATTGTAGTGATGTATTACTGGATGCAGTGTCTAGTTAAAAAAGTCACATTACATCAAAAATAGCAATGTTGAACATTCTACGCTGTCACATAGTCTCAAGGATCCTAAAAAACGGCGTTTTTAGCTAATCCAATAGGTATATCATCATTTCAGCTGTAAAACGTCCGCTACTGAACACAGGCCTCCTTTATGGATCTCCATAGGGGCCTTGCTCACCACGTATATAATACAACTAGCTGCTGCCCGCGGCTTCGCCCGCGTTTTTAAAGGATGTAAATCAGCATTTTTTTTTGGGACTCATATGCAAAGTGGATAAGGTACTAAGTAGATGAAATCTATAATATGTGTCTGGTCACTATAGAAGAGTCTGTATTAACTTAACATTAGAAGGACAAAACCTACTACTACCTACGCTAAGGGTTGCCTCAGCCTCAAAGTTCTGAAAGTTTACACAACCGGTACTACCTACTGGGAAATAAGTTACATTATCTACTATATGAAGTCAAAGCGTGTGTGATTTCGCGGCCTTATTTGTGGCCATCAGTGACTAAACTTAGTCTTACAAAAAAACTTGAGAGTCCTACACCTAACCTTCTAACATGAGAGCCTCTGCCCACGGCTTTGCCCGCGTGATGCCACAACCAAAAATAGCTTATATACCTGCTTATATAGCTTTATTTACAATAGCTCAAGGGCACCACTTAGGTTCGAACCACGGCTTGGATTGTTGCCAGATTTTTATATCTAATGATAGTTAATGTCCAGGTGCAAAAGTGCACCTTAAGACGGAAGAGTGTATTCTTCGGCCTCGCCGGCGAGACCGGTTATTAAATGTGTGCCTAGCAGCTAAAGTAGGACGGGTTGACCTCAAGTATAGCGGCAGTGATCTCGTCAACGGGCAAGCCGAGAACGTGTCTCGGTCGACGAAGAAAAGAACTCGTGGGCAATGGCTCTATCGAGTAGTCGGAGGGTAATCCCGAGATTAACGGATTGGGGTGTTCCGCCGCCACTTCATAAAAACGATTTGAAGCAGTTTTAATAAAGAGTTCGATGGACTCGAGTTTGAGATCTCGGTGGAGGTCTTCATTGCGCATGTACCATGGGCAGCCCGTGGCCCTGCGCAAGAAAATATTTTGGATTACCTGAAGGCATCTAAAATGACGGGACTGGCCAAAGACGACAGAGGAATATGTCATTTTTGGCCGTACAACTGTTTCGTAAAGTGTCACTTTATTTCTAAAGAACATTTTACTCTTTGAGTTAAGAAGGCTATTTAACCGGCTAAGCACGAACTTGGCGCGATTAGTGACAGACCTTATGTGGGGATAGAAGGTGATACATCTATCTAGGATAACACCTAGGTAGCGAGCTGACCTAACCCAAGGGATGGGTTTATCGAAGAGGAGGAGAGGCTGGAGCAAGAGGGGACTCCAAGTACATACACACGGCACACAAGACTGTAGGGCTCTATCAGTTTCATAAAGAATGG
This sequence comes from Pasiphila rectangulata, assembly GCA_963082625.1. Lineage (NCBI taxonomy): Eukaryota > Metazoa > Arthropoda > Insecta > Lepidoptera > Geometridae > Pasiphila > Pasiphila rectangulata. Next base: position 2,570,397 of record OY720244.1, on the reverse strand, counting down.
TTAGGTAGTGTACCTAAGCAAATATAAAGTTTATATTTTAAACATAATCAAACACGTTTTTTACTTGTACACTTAACATGTTATATGTAATAACACATAACTGTGTAGGAATTAGAAAAAAAATAAGAATAATATTAAAAAAACCTGGCAAATTATACGACAAATAACTTACACAACTAAATCAAAGTCAAACAATGAATGCCTGCTTAACAGCAAAAATGATAAACAACTTTCGGTAGACTTTGTTAATGAATACTTTGCGACAGTTGGCCTCAATCTAGCATCTAAAATTCAACCTAACTCTGCTAGAGCCAACAACATAAATAGATTGATTCTGCCTACACAATTAAACTCCATAGGTGTTATCCATACCGATGAGGCTGAAATATGTGCTATAATTAGCAGTCTCCGGAATGACTGTGCTGTTGGTTATGATGGCATATCTGCATCAGTAGTAAAGTACTGCAAACCGTTCCTGGTACCAGTTATAGCACATGTTTGTAATGTCAGCATGTCCACGGGGGTATTTCCTAGGGCTTTCAAAACTTCAGTCATTACACCAGTTTTTAAAGGCGGAAATGGAGACAGTGTCTGCAACTATAGGCCAATATCGGTTTTGACTACCTTTTCTAAGATTTTGGAAAAGGTAATCAACAAACGATTAATATCGTTCTTTGAAAAGTACAAAATCCTGTCACCGGCACAATATGGATTTAGAGCAGCACGCTCAGCTGATGGTGCAGTTACAGACCTTGTCAACCATATCACAGAAAAAATTGACAAAAAGAGAAAGGTGGTGGGTGTATTCTTAGACTTAGCAAAGGCCTTTGACACTGTCTCCATTCCCATACTAATAAATAAGCTAGAAGCCCTTGGAGTTCGTGGCACCTTTCTTGATCTGTTGGGTGATTATTTAGGTAATAGGACACAGAAAACGAAAATAGGAGACATTGTCAGTAGGGAGAATAAAGTTGCGTATGGTGTTCCGCAGGGCAGTGTACTGGGTCCCAGTTTGTTTCTAGCCTATGTCAATGATCTTTGTAATATTGAACTCAGCCATGGTAAGTTGTTTTCGTACGCTGATGATACAGCGCTCATATTTGACGGGTATAGCTGGGAGGACGCTTGTGCTAATGCGGAAAAGGGACTAAGCACGGTTATATCATGGTTAAATAATAATTTACTATCACTTAATGTCGGTAAAACTAAAGTATTAGCCTTTACCAACCCTTGTAACAAAATCCCCAAACTTAAATTAATAGCTCACATTAATTGTACAAACGGTTTGTGTAGCTGCGAAGTGCTTGAACAAACCCGATATATTCGATATCTAGGTATCAATATAGACGAAAAACTAAGTTGGAAGAAACACATTAATGTCCTAGCGGGCCGGGTGCGCAAATTGATCTATGTCTTTAGAAACTTGAGAGGGGTTGCTGATCATAAGCTTCTGATGGAGGTCTATAATTCACTATGTCGCTCAATTCTATCCTATGGCAACATCTCTTGGGGAGGAGCATGTGTCACATATTTGATGGAATTGGAACGTGCTCAGCGAGCAGTTTTGAAGGTGGCAATGTTCAAGCCCTATAGATATCCTACAGCTGACCTTTATATTGAATGTGAGGTACTAAGTGTCAGAAAACTTTTTATCTACAATGCTATTTTATTGCAACATAAAAAAGTTGACGTAAATGATAACGCATCGACTGGTAAAAGGAGGAAAGATGTTGTTGCTGTCAAACCAATTACTAGGACTATGTTTGCACAGCGCCATCAAGCCTACTTGAGCCCGTTTCTTTATAACAAAGCCAACAGAGCCATAACTGATATGGTACATTTAAAACAATCTGAGTGTAAAAGGCAACTGAAAATATGGCTTTTAACACTTAGTTACGAAGAAACGGAGCAATTGTTAAAAGTAGTGAAATGAGCCACTTGACCTGTTCTTACATTCAGACATACACAAATAAATGCAGACGCACACACACATACACACGCACACATACACACACGCACACACACACACACACACACAAGCACACACACACATGCATGGATAGATATAAATTAACCTAACTTACCTAACTTATATTTTCAAATGTTTCATGTAGGTACCAGCGTTGTTTATAATCGCCCTCTGAAACACTTATACAAGAAAATTTTATTTAATTATCAGAACAGTAAATAAAATATAAATTAAAATTTATCAATTGAATTATGTAATTAAAAATGTACTTATCTCAAGTAATAACATTATAACATTTATTTTATGTAAATCATTTAAAATTATATTATTATTTTTCTTTTCTTTACTTTTTGTTCTCATTAATGGTGAAATTCTAATGTAAAGCGTGATAAGTATTTAGGAAGATGTATGTTCCTACATACATATATTCCATCTATTATTGTGAAATCCAAGCACGCCTTTAAAAGCTTGCCACATTTGGAAGGGAAGCAGCATCTACAGCACAAGTTCACACTTAGTGTAGATGCTGCAGACCAACCACGTTGTACAAGTCTTACACCTGTAAAGCTAGGTTTAAATTAAAAAAGGTATGAATTGTTATGCTTTAAAAATGTAATTCTTGTTTTTGAAATAAACAATTTTTAATTTAAAAAAAAAAAAAAAAATTAAAAAATTTAAATGTTTAGTACTTGGCCAGTTTTTATAATTCAGGGTTGGTATATCTTTAAATTAAGTACTAATTTTACACCCAGTTTGAAATAGGAAGGCCTAACCGTTTGTACGACAGAGCTAAAATAACAGTTTATAAAACGCTTCTTGTATAAAGGACCCACTTTTGTTTAACTTTATTTGAATATTTTATTTTCTCTGTAAATTTCAACCTGCTACCGGTTACAGTTCAAAAGACCCCATTTAATTTTAAAAATTAAAAAAACTTAAACATGCCATTGCTAATTTCATTGCAGAAATCTACATACAAATTTTCAAATGTCTATCGTGAACGGTAACGTAGATATGTCATATTTTACTCTGAATTTTGAACCCCTTGGCGTGCGAATTCTCAAAATTCCTTTCTTAGTGAGCGTATACATACCAAGACAAACATATCCTCTAAATTTCAAGTCTGTGCGATCAGCGGTTTAGGCTGTGCGTTGATATCTCAGTCAGTCAGTCGGTCAGTCAGTCAGTCAGTCAGTCAGTCAGTCAGTCAGTCAGTCAGTCAGTCAGGACTTTGAATTTTATATGTATAGATTACAAACTTTTCTAGCCGGAAGCTGAATAAGGTACTTTGGCAGAAGGTGCGGTAGCTGGAAATTTTTATGACTCATCTTGCAAATTTAACCTAATAGGAACTGAAAACGGTGCTTTGGCAGACGCTGCGGTAGCTGGAATTTTTTTAATGACCCATCTCGCGACTTTTTGTTGATGGAAGCCAAATAGTTGTAGTTGTAGAACTTTTTGTGAAGAGTTCATCCGGGGAAATACTACAATCGTACTTCGTAATTTCTACAACCAAGCAGTAATGTCTGCGTTACTTTGTTCCGTTTTAAGGGGTAAGGGGGCCAGTAAAATTACAGGCACATGAGACCTTAGAACTGTATCTCAGGGTGACAGGAGCAATACAATGCAGCATTGGTCACTTAGTCACAGGCTTCGTGACCATGATCGCCGCGGTATTGCAGTTGTAATAGAGGTTACCGCTTTACATAAGATGGGCCATCGGCTTGTCTCGCCGATAAGTCGTATAAAAAGGTACTTTGGCAGAAGCTGCGGTAGCTGGAAATTTTGATGACTCATCTTGCAAATTTTACCTAATGGGAACTGAAAACGGTGCTTTGGCAGACGCTGCGGTAGCTGGAATTTTTTTATGACCCATTTCGCGAACTTTTGTTGATGGAAGCCAAATAGTTTTAGTTGTATAACTTTTTGTGAAGAGTTCATCCGGGGAAATACTACAATCGTACTTCGTAATTTCTACAACCAAGCAGTAATGTCTGCATTACTTTGTTTCGTTTTAAAGGGTAAGGGGGCCAGTAAAATTACAGGCACATGAGACCTTAGATATATAACTCTATCTCAGGGTGACAGGCGCAATACAATGCAGCATTGGTCACCTAGTCACAGGCTTCGTGACCATGATCACCGCGGTATTGCAGTTGTAATAGAAGTTACCGCTTTACATAAGATGGGCCATCGGCTTGTCTCGCCGATAAGTCGTATAAAAAGGTACTTTGGCAGGAGCTGCGGTAGCTGGACATTTTTATGACGCAGCTCTCAAATTTTGCCTAACGGGAGCTGAATACGGTACTTTGACAGACGCTGCGGTAGCTGGTTTTTTTATGACGTATCTCTCAAACTTTTCTAGATGGAAGCTGAATAAGGTTCTTTGGCAAAAGCTGCGGTAGCAGGAAATTTGTATGACTCATCTTACAAAATTAACGTAATACGAGCTGAAAACGGTGCTTTGGCAGATGCTGCGGTAGCGGTAGGTTTTTTATTACGAATCTCTAAAACTTTAGATGACGGGAGTGGAACAGGGAACTTTAGGGGCGATTAGTGACAGACCTTATGTGGGGATAGAAGGTGATACATCTATCTAGGATAACTCCTAGGTAGCGAGCTGACCTTACCCAAGGGATGGGTTGATCGAAGAGGAGGAGAGGCTGGGGCAAGAAGGGACTCCAAGTAAAGTGCACTGCTGCGCTTTTCGTCGGGTTCACCTCTATGCGCCACTTTCTGAACCAAGCACCTAGGGTGTCTAGTGCATGAGCGCGCGTGGACTTAACCGGTTCTATTTATACTCCCGGCTGCCGTGACCGCACCGCTACGCTGGATATTTTACTTTTTTATGTTTAAATTAAAGTTTATGTAGATGTTAGTGCATAAATTACTATAATAGGTATAAGCTCAATCAGTTTAATAAAGAATGGTTAGGTAGTGTACCTAAGTATATATAAAGTTTATATTTTAAACATAAACAAACACGTTTTTTACTAGTACACTTAACATGTTTAGTACTTGGCCGGTTTTTATAATTCATGGTTGGTATATCTTTAAAGTAAGTACTATTTTCACACCAAGTTTGAAATAGGAAGGCCTTACCGTTTGTACGACAGAGCTCAAATAACAGTTTATAAAACGCTTCTTGTATAAAGACCCCCCTTTTGTTTTAATTTTTTGAATATTTTATTTTCTCTGTAAATTTCAACCTGCTACCGGTTACAGTTCAAAAGATGTAGCTCTTTAAAGGTTTTTTCCATGAACAATGTACCCCCTACCCTTTAATTTTGAAAATTCAAAAAAAAACTTAAACACGCCATTGCTTATTTCATTGCAGAAATCTACATACGAATTTTCAAAATATGTCTATCGTGAACGGTTACGTAGATATGTCATATTTTACTCTGAACTTTGAACCCATTTTTGAACCCCTTGGCGTGCGAATTTTCAAAATTCCTTTCTTAGTGAGCGCCTACATACCTAGACAAACATACCCTCCAAATTTCAAGTCTGTGCGATCAGCGGTTTAGGCTGTGCGTTGATATCTCAGTCAGTCAGTCAGTCAGTCAGTCAGTCAGGACTTTGAATTTTATATGTATAGATTATATTGATATTTTGTATAAGTAAAGAATCGAATCGGAAATAAGTGGTTCTTCTTGCCGACTTATATATAATGTATATATATATATTTCTTGCCGGTTGAGGTAAATAACTTTGGCGAAAGCGGATCACTCTGCTTTACTCCTTATAAGGTGTACAAAGATGGCCCATTGGTGTGTATGCGGATGGTTGCTGTACTGTTGCGTGAAATGTTTCGGAGTAGTTTAATGTAGTCCATTTCTATATCTTGATTTTGTAGGGACTGAAAAATTTAAGAGTGAGAGAGACTGTCAAACGCTTTGAAGTAATCCACGAAGGCCAAATAAAGTGGTAGCTTTTACTCTTGATATTTCTCGATTATCTGGTTGAGGGATTGGAGATGGTAGAATTCAGTTAAAAACAATAATATATAAAACTTGTATCCGGCTCGAAGGACCATGAAGAACTCTAATCCGAGGAGGCAGGGTGGAATCAAACACTTTAGTTTTTGATGTTCCTAATAATTCGTATATTAAAAATAAATCTTAGTATACAAGGTGTCCCGTAACTGGTGTATGAAGCCAGGAGCTGCAAATTACCCCCCACCAAAGGAATGCAAAGGCGAAGAAAGATTTCAGAAAAACGTATTTTCAGGTTTCCATACAAAATTAAAGTTTTCCAAGTCGCTGTCAACCCTAATGTATAACAGACGTGTGTCCGTAATACATACCTACGCGCCTACGCACACCACGCACACTTAATATACGCACAAGCGCGTTGCGGGCGCGCCGCGGGAATCCCCGGCGGTCAATAGGTCATTGCCCGTAACAGCTGAGAGCAGGGTTGTCACTCTTATGAAATTGGTATAAACTTTGAACGTTATCTTATCACTGAAAAACTTGAAAATCAAGAAAGTCGTAGAACAAACGTTGTTTGCCAGGGGGGGTAGAAAACCCCCCTTTCGGCTTAGTACCCCAATTACGGGACACGCTGTATATACCGCTGCTCTGAGTTTTTGATAGCGCGATCTAGACATTGACCTAAAAACACGGCGACATCTAGTTGTCATTTAAGAACCAATGTCCATTTTAATTTTGCATTGAACAGTACAAGCGCCTCTAGTGGATAGTTTGGTATTCAAATACGCAGTAAATTTTACTACAACGACTGTAGTTTGGGTTTATTTCATTCGCTTAGAATTTGGTATTCGTTTGCTTAGAATTTGGTACCATGAGTTACAAATCTGACAGATGTCATAGTATAGTATAGTAGTAGTCATAGTAGTAGTGTACTACTGTAGTAACGGCAGGCGATCTAACAGGGACAACTCATGATAGACACACTGAACTGCATAAAGTAATTAACTCCTTTAGCTGGGTACAGAGGTTAATGTTATGAAAATTAATAGTTCTAATCAGAAGTACCTATCAGCGTCCAACGATCGCCGATGACCACAAAGCGCTTCAAAGCGCTGTTGGCAGTGAACCAGCCATTATCAGCTTTAAAAGCACTATAATAGCGTTCAGTAAAGGCAATTCATATTTAGCAACACCAAGTTTCACACTGGCGATATTTTGAGCAAGAGTCAATAATTCGATTCAACTCAATTAAGGACTAAATACATCGCAAACCTAACACAAATTAATTTAAAAACTTCGCTCTTGTCGGGAAACTGATACGGGTACTTCAGTAGTATCCCCTTGTTTTTGCACAAGATTTTAATGTTTGTTCTCGTTACCGATGCCAGAATGTTAATACGGTTTCAAAGGGCGATTTTTCTTATGTTTTTGTACGCGAGAGCGTTGAAATCCACAAGGAATGTTGAAATTTGTCACTCCGGCGGGAATCGAACCTCAAGCTCTTGCGACTCGGGTTTTAGAACACAGGCCTCCCTCGTGGAAATCTATGAAGGGTAGTTGCCATACTCACCACGCTAGGCAAGCGGGTTGGCGAGCGCAGTACGTCATGTTGAAACGGAAATACGCTGCTGCCCATCTTCCGGAGGCTCTTACTCCCTTAGCAGGCTCTTACTGCATCCACGGGCAAGGGTAACATTCTACTGCTGGCACCCCACGGTATAGATACAAATCGCTAGTGTACAATCTCTATCGTCCACATTAAAATCACCATTACGATGGCTAGAATAGACTGCGAGGCTCAACGCGAACATTCAAAATTAATTGCCTGTAAATTACGCGCCATATGCAAGAGATAATGTTCTAAACAAATTGGACTATTGTTCAATTATTATGTATTTGTTTAATTATGAATTGCTATGTATTCTCTCTTCGCTCTTTCCGTGTATCAATATCCTGTACTGCGCTTGCCAACCCGCCTGACAAGCGTGGTGAGTATGGCAACATCCCCTCATGATTAGTACTTGAAGATCAGTGAGGAAGGCCAGTAGTGGACGTTTTTTGAATGAGATGAACACATGCGTTAACGGTGAAGGAAAAATCGTAAGGCAACTCGCAGCTCAGTCAGCTTAAGACGTACACGATACAAAATTTGTATCGTGTACGTCTTAACATTTACACATAATTTATACCTAAAAGAAAGAAAAAACAGCTATTTAATAACAGTAAAATAAAGCTAACTAAAAAAGCAATTGAATTAAAGTAATATAGTGTGAGCCACAGTAGCAAACTGTTGCTCAGCATTATGCCATCCAAATCATGATTTTTTTTCAACTAAATAAGAATAAGAAACGTTTATTTTGTGTCACAAAATATAAAACAATAACACACACAATAACAAAATTAGAAATACTGACAACAAAAATGGTAATAAAATGCAATTAAAATATCTAGTTTTAATTCCGACAAAAATGGTCGCCCCTCAGCTATTGTTACGGTAAGGCTGTGAGCCGTTACTGTAACGCTGGTCTTCCGTGACGCCAGCGTGCGCAAAGCAACATCTGAGACATACTAAGTATTATAAAAAAAACAACAATACAGCTAAAAATTATACATAAATGCAATGGCAAGACAAACAAACAAAAAACAGAATTATAAACAAAAAATGACGAGACAAGCCCAAGGCCCACCTGATGTTAAGCGGTAACCTCTACCTATTACGACTGTAATACCGCGGTAATCACGTTCATTAAGCACGTGACCAACGCTGTACTGCATTGCGCCCGACACCCCAAGACATAGTTTTGTAAGGTCTCATGTGCCTGTAATTTCTCCGGCCTCCTTACTCTTCAAACCGGAACACAGCAATGCAGACATTACTGCTTGGCGGCAGAAATAGGTATGGCGGTAGTACTTCCCCGGATGAATTCTTCACAAAAAGTTCTACAAGGTACTGCTGGCGTCATGTTAATGGGCCAGTTCAATTTCCTAACTGAAACAGCGGGTAATCTCAAAATTTACTTTAACAAAAGTTTAACAATGATTTGTATAATCGTGTCTGGAGACAATGAATGTAGGATCCAAAGGTTGTCAGTCATCATCTCAGCCTTTTATAAACTTTCGCGATCACAACACGTTAATTAACATATTTCCTTGATTATTTCCCGACGTTTGGGAAACGTCGGGAATGATAAGATATGCCCATCAGTTATGCAAAACACTACGAACTGAAAATGACATTCATCATTATCAATGAAGTTACATCATTTTCATATGATGGTGAGTAGAAAGCTTAGCTTCATATTGTGGATTTTCTGCCTAACTAGTTCAATATTATTGTACCTATAGATTTCGACAATCTAGATAGGATAAGGGGGGTATTTACGTACCTTAACAAACATTAACAGTGATATATTGAGTCGAAATGTCGCGTGATGTTACAAAGTGTCTCAATTTAACGCACGTGATGACGTCATAAGTACCCGCTTCTAACTTTAAGCTTTTTAAAGTATTTTTATATTAACTTAAAATAAGTAAAATTTATACGTCTTTAATTTTTTTTACACAACGTGGTCGTTTTTCCTCTCTTTCCCGTGTATGCAGTAAGAATCTGCTTAAGGATACATCCGGAAGATGGGCAGCAGCGGCTTTTCGTGTATCAAAATCCCGTTCTGCGCTCGCCAACCCACCTGCCAAGCGTGGCTATTATGGCATCAGCCCCCTCACGAACTTGGAGACTAATGAGGGAGGCCTATGTCCAGCAGTGGACGACAATATAGTCCTAACGCTGAAATGGTGATAAAGTCCTGACAGACTGAATAGTTTTGATTTTCACACTCCCAGTATGTCTAGAGTGTAAATAAAATTTGGAATCATCTAGATTCATTCAGTTAATGGAAATGACAAGATAATGAGGCGTTTTCATTAAAAAGTAAAAACTTCAAAAATAGTTACCTCGAACCTTATAGATGGCGTTAATTTTCTTTTACTGGTAGGCACAATTTGACAATGACAGGATTAATCACAAACTTGCTTACTCCGCTTGCCAGCTCCATCTGTTAGGTTTAGTAGAAAACTCTTTTTGTTTTGTTACTGAAAACGGCTCATTGTTATCAAACATTTAACAGTCGAACTCCATGCACGGACTTATCAAAGTGACGTAACAGTTAAATCTATTTTCGTAAACAACAAGCCTTTGTGGTCCTGAAGGAAATTGCCGCGCAAATGAAACACAGCCCGTGACTGAAAGCTGTCCATTTTACAACCGCAGCTCAAAGAAAAATGTTCTGTATTGTGACAGTTATAGATACAATTTTACTTTGCAAAAGCTACGGTTTGACATAACGGTTTCTGCGTTCTGCGGTTCTGGCTAGTGCCGAGTAAACTGTAACGTGCAGAACTTAAGAGTTGATATTGCTTGCAGTTGTGTTGTTTTGCCAGGGTTGGTGCAAACAAGCTTGTATCCTGGTAAGTATTAAATAAAATATAAAAGTTTTTATTTAGTAGCAATTACTTACATTAATCTACTAACATTTTTACACCAAAAAGTTCAAGAAAGCAATTATACTTTTACTATCCGTTTATACAATACACGGAGAGACGCTGCTGCCCATATTCCAAAGATATCTTTTGGCAGATTCTTACTGTGAGGGTTGACATTCTACTGCCGGCAACTCACGCCAATCATTATGCCTCACCAGAATTAAAATTAGACTATCTGTTTGTCCACTAAATATAAGTGAGCTCACAGGTATATTTGGCAGTTTGAAAAGTAGCTCGTGCCAACCCTAACAGTGTTTCCAAGTAAAAAATCAGCTGTAGCTCACTAATCATAAGATTTAATATTGCCTGTGGTCTGAGAACCCGCTTCAGTGGCATCCTAAAAATGGACTTTAACACGTCGGTATTAAGATCGTAAATGGTGAAGCTACAGTTTTGTACAGATATTAACGCCTTGGCTATAACTCATTCGGCTCTCAATGCCCTTTGCTTCCTGTAATCTCATTACTTCCTGCGTTATTTTATTTGGAGATGATTACTTTTCGCAGAACTGCGGCTGGAGATTGTACGGAAAACGCCGGGATGTAATTAGTTCGGTTTGGTTGCGCTTTTAGCTTTCTACGAGTTTTTGGCACATTTGAAAGAATGAACACACTTTTACTAGCAGACATAACACACAGTTATACCTAAACAACACATAAAGATCTTATTTAAAACTCGTATCTATTTGCGTTGGGGTTAATAATTCTTTAATTTTTCAACGTAATAATTAATTTAAAAATAAAATCGACTTCAAATGATGGTGGTCTTTTTTTGAAATAACTCATTTAAGTTCTGATGACAGGATCAATGAGGAATCATCAATATATATAAAACTCTTCCGTTACTGACTGAGTGACTAAGTGACTGACAGACAGCGCACAGCCTAAATCACTGGACCTAGAGGCTTGAAATTTGGCACTCATATACCTGGAGTATCCTAGAGGTGCACTTAGAAGGGATTTTTCGAAATTCCCACGGGAACTGCGGGGTGCGGCTAGTTAATATATGTAATAGTAGACAAGGGGGTGTATCAAGGTGTAGTTTCATGCCCTTCATTTAAAGAAAGCAAAAAGCAATCTTTATTGTTTGCTTGTTTTTGCACCCAGTTCCTATGAAGGGATCTATGATAAAACGAGGGAAATACTCAAATATAATTGGTGTAAATATAGCGGATTGGGTGTTTTCAGGAACAAGTTAAGTAAAATCCTTGTTCCTGAAAACACCCAAGCAAAAAGGAAACAATCATGTATGCTTTTTTTAACTAAAATTAAATTTAGGACATGAAACCACACCTGAGGGGAACTTAGTGTCAACTATTACAATTAATAATTCCTCATTGATCCCATCTTAATTGGTGTAAATATAGCGGATTGGGCGTTTTCAGACACAAGTTAAGTAACATCCTTGTTCCTGAAAACACCCAAGCAAAAAGGAAACAATCATGTATGCTTTTTTTAACTAAAATTAAATTTAGGACATGAAACCACACCTGAATTATTAATTATAATAGTTGACACTAAGTTCCTCAACTAAGTGTCAACTATTATAATTAATAATTCCTCATTGATCCCATCACCAAAACCGACTAAAACGACTTTGTTAATATACCGACCACCCCGAGCGTGCACACTTTCGAATAAAACAAGAATATATAAAATCAGTCCAAACTTTACGAAAAAATCGGTGAACATTGGTACGTAGTAATAGAAAAATCGGCCAAGTGCGAGTTAGACTCGTGCACGAAGGGTACCGTACCATTAGTCTGAATATTTCAAGCGTCTACCTGTTACCGTTATTGATATTGAGCAACGGCAACGGCATTAAAATCATGTTTGTTGTATGGGAGCTTTTATGTTTAATGTTTATTTTATTTTATGTATTTTATGTTTCATGTTTATTTTATTCTATTTTTATATACATATGTTTTGTTATAGCAGCAAAAGAAATATATCATCTGTGAAAATTTCAATTGTCTAGCTGTCACGGTTCATGACATACAGCCTGGTGACAGACAGTCAGACAGACGGACAGCGGAGTCTTAGTAATAGGGACCGTTTTTACCCTTTAGGTACGGAACCCTAAAAACGTCCTCCTTTTCGTGTAGAAATCAACTGTAACATAAAAATCTGTACAAAACTACTCCATAACGATCCAGTAACGTCCATGCGTTTATTTATTACCGTCATATAATGTATAAGTTTCTCTTGCTCATATAATTTAACTATGCTCCCGATTAGGAAGCCATTTAAATGCTATTAAATGTAAGTGTTCTGTACTTTGTAAGTCATATTAAGTAACTTTGTTAGGGTTGAGATCGAAGAAACATTGTTGAGATCGAGTCTGCCTTGCAGACTGCTTTGAGATAGTATTAATAGAATAGTTCATCAAAGAGTTACTTTAAGGTAATTTTTAATTTTAAATAATCCCTGACACTAAGTATGAGCAAAAAAACTGCTTCCTTCTCATCATCATTTCTTGAGTAGTAGAACTTTTGTGAAGTGTTAATCCGGGGAAGTACTACCACCATATCTGTTTCTGCGCCAAGCATAACCGGAACACAGCTGTGCTGCATAACAAAAAAAAAATAAAAAAAATATCTTTATCGAGAACATTTGGTATTTGTACAAATAGCATGTGTGAACGTTGACGCTACAAAAGTTTACAACTACGTCGTTGCATCAGCAAAAAAAAATTAAATTAAATAAATCCTCTAAAAAATTATACATTTTATTCATTAAATAAAGAGTAACAAAATAGATTAAACCAATATTTGAAAAAAAACTACTTTATTATATAATCATATATTGTAGAGATACAAACAAATAAAATAGTAAGAAATACTGTGAAAGGGTGGTAATATAACTTGATAAGTAATAGTTATGTATTTATATAATAACAGTATAAATAAATAATTGGTTCAGTATGTATAGGCATTAATAAACAAAACACAAATACAAATACTTAAAATACAAATATACATAGCTGTGTTCCGGTTTGAAGGGTAAGGGGGCCGGCGAAATTACCGGCACATGAGACCTTACAACTCTATGTCTCAGGGTGAGGAGCGCAATGCAATGCAGCGGTGGTCACGTGCATCGTGAAGGTGATCACCGCGGTATTGCAGTTGTTATAGGTAGACGTTACCTAACTAAGCATCAGGTGGGACTTCGGCTATTTTTTTTTAATTAGATATGAAACTTGGGTTTATTTAAAAACATTCGATTGTTCATCCCCTTTGTCACCCCTTATAACTTGTAAATGTTGTAATCATAAGTACATGATCATATCAGTCTAAGGACGTCCACTCCTGAACATAGGCCTCTCTCATGGAGCTCCAAGTACTGCGGTTCGCAGCGGCCTGCATCCACCTTACCAAGGTTCTTACCAAGTCGTCTGCCCATCTTGCAGGTCAACGTCCTATGATGCGCTTGCCAGTGCGTGGCCTTCATTCGAGAACTTGACGGCCCCATATGTACATGCAAGTACATAACATAACATTCATAACCTAATATTACTTTACCTTTTTTTTGTGACGGGGTGGAAATCTACTAGGTCAGATACCATGCTGCGTTAAGGGCACAGCATGGTTATGTAAGGTTGTCTCCTGACGACTCACTAAAACCACCCCGATGGCCGGCCTCGGTGCACTAGGGGCTCCGGTGCCTCGTAAAGAACACTCCGGAGCCCCTATCGCACCTTGCCTGAGCACGTCCCGGGGGCGTCCACAACTAACGCCCCCTATGTCTCGCGGAACTTACGATGGTGCATAGCCATATCATGCACCATCGCCCTCCCTGGGTCCGTCTGGGATAGTCCAAGCCCTCACTCTGACTACTGACCCAGATGGTCCCCTATAGGTGGTCCCCTAATATTACTTTACCTACTTTAATTGAGCTTGCATCCAACTAATACATTACGTCGTACCTTGAAAAGGGGAATGTAATTCGATCAAATAGGAGCTAGCTGGATTTTGTACACGGATTGCATAAAGCAGCGATTACCCGGGGCTTTGATGATTGATTAGATAAAAGTCCAAATGCGTGATTGGTTTAAGAAGTCACATTTTTGTACACTCTATGGATTTATAGTGAATTCTTCCCATTCGTTACAAGTCGGTCAGGGCTAGTCACAAATCCTCATTTTTCATCGTTTTTGTATAAAGAAGCAAAAGTAAGCCAGCTACTTCTTTATTGACGATGGCTGAAGCCCTTTCCGGGAAATTCATACAATTCTTCATAAATAAGTTTTAGATACCTAAGCAGATCTTACTGCATCCACGGGAAAGAAAGGAGGGGCAACATTCTACTGCCGGCACCATGGATTGCCTAACGCAGCGATTACCCGGGGCTTTGATGATAAGATAGAAGTCCAAATGCTTGATTCGTTTTAGATGGTCATTGACATGCTAAATATTACCTTTTGCTTTTATCTGATGGCTGTGAGAAACGAAGGGGGTTGTTACGTTAGTACATTTTTTACAAAGTAAATTCGTCACATTTATGGACTAGCAAAGTCACAAATCCTCATTTTCCATAGTTTTTGTATATAGACGCGAACGTAAGTCAGCTACTTCTTGATTTTATTAAGGATGGATGAAGCCCTTTTCGGAAAATTCATACAATTCCTCATAAGTTTTAGATACTTCGGAAGATGCTTACTGCATCCACGGGAAAGAAAGGAGGGGCAACATTCTACTGCCGGCACCCCACAGCATGATAAAATAAAAACACGCTTATAACTAAAAATTACGTCTACATTAATACGCTACGTTACTCGAGCTTGCTTCCAACTCAATACATTACCTAGTACGCTTGAAATGGGGAATGTTATTCGATCAAACAGGAGCTGGCAGGGTTCGGTTACACAGATTGCATAACGCAGCGAATTGAATTACCCGGGGCTTTGATGATTAGATAGAAATTGAAATGCTTGATTCGTTTTGGATGACATCGGACGGTGATAGATATTTCTGTCTAATATTTTGTTTAATCTGAGGAATGTTAGGGATAGGTTTGAGACTTTATACAGGACTAGATGTCCCGGCGAACTTCGTATCGCACCTACTACAACAACTAATTACAACTACCCTACAACTACCCTTTTTTTTTTGGTGACGGGGTGGAAATATGCTAGGTCTGCTAGTCTGAAGAGCCTGCTAAGGGATACCTCCGAAGCGGAAGATGGGCTGCAGCGTCTTCCCGTGTATCAACATTTTGACTGCACTCGCCAATCCGCCTGTCAAGCATGGTGAGTATGGCAACTACCCCTCATGGAGATCCATGCGGGAGTCTTGTGTTCAGTAGTGGACGTTTTACGGCTGAAATGATGATGATAGTATTATGCTGGGTTTGGTTACACGGATTTCATAACGTTGCGAATTTGATGATTATATAGAAATTGAAATGTTTCATTAGTTGCGGATGACATCGGATGTTGATGGATATTTGTGGCTATCACGTGCTATTTGCTTTAGCCCAATAAACAAATCGTTTTTGTGGGGGAAACATCGGGAATTCGTTGTATTTTAATTTTTAATTTATCCTGAGCTGTGGATTGTTAATTTTTTTAACAACATTTAAAAAAAACTTAATGGTTAAGGCCATAGACATAGAATTTTATTACTTACTAACTACACCTATGGTTTTATGTATTTTTATTTGCACGTATAGGGAAACTCTTCGCAGACGTCAATTGCCTTGTCAATAATCAGTTGACGTTTAGATTGTCAGTATCGCATAATCAAATGTAATGGTGAAGATAACACTGAGAGTGTCTGTCAAAAATGTTAATAAACATGGTTGTATCTTAACTTATTAAGACAGAATATGTTTTTGCAAATTTAACTTGGCACTGGCGAAATTGTGTAAAACCAAACACAAAAAGCCATAAAATAAAAAGACAAGATAACACTGAATTTATTTTTAATAACATAAGAATTTATAAACTTGACACTGGCGGAATTGTGAAAAACCAAACACAAAAAGCCATAGAATAAAAATACAAGACAAGACACTGTTTGGTCTTCTTTCTTCTTGAATGAAAATCACCGAATCCTGGAAAGTTGTAAAATTAATGTGGTTCGCTGGGAGGTCAGAATTTCCCCCCCTTCAGGTATCAGGGACGAGGGAGCGTGACTAAAACAAGTATAGACAATGGATGGACTGCATGAAAGATGTTTATATTATACTAGTTGTTCGTCAATACCGTTAAATACCGTTTACTCCTATTCTGTTGAGTAGTTCTGTTGACAGAACTACTGGGATTTTTTTTCCATTAGTTCTGTCTACAAAACAAATTGGAATACAATTCTCACTTGTTCTGTTGAGTAGTTCTGTTATGATTACTATTTACTTCTCCTACGGTCTTCACCGAGTCGTCTGTCTGTGTCTATCTTATTAGCACGACGGTGGGATGCAAGCCGCTTCCAACCGTAATACCTGGAAATCCATGAGGGAGGCCTATCTTTAGAATAGAATAGAATAGAAAAAGTTTTATTGTTATCACAATCACTTACATTGTACATACAGTTATTTAATTACATGATAGAGAGGTGAAAACAATAAGGCTACCCCTCAGCATTTGCTACATCAGCACGAGGGCTGCTGGAGCGCTGGCTTTCAGTGGCGCCCGTATTGTGTGGCGCAGGCGGCACTGCGATACACATACTATATATAAATTTACAATTTTAATACAACATTAATTATAAAGAGCAGATAGTCATTACATAAGTACACAAAGGAAGCAAGGCAAAAGACAACTAGGCAAACTTATATTTAAAATCTAGGTTAGTAAAAATAACAAATAACAACAGCTAACAATATAAAACCATGCCATAGGTACAAAAAGTTGGCATGCCCCATAACATTGGAAGGCATAACCATAAATATTTTAAAAAGAACAAAGAACGACAACATAATCATTCGTTATTTTGTACATTAAGCAGGTATTTTTTTAAATTTAATTTAAAGGTGTAATTTGAGACTTTACAATAATATGTCTTTGTAACTACCTAATTTTGTTGTATGTTATGTATTACTTATCATTCCTATGTGTAAAGTTTTTATGTTGGTCTTGTATACGTACTGTGTTTTGTCTGTGCTGTTTTGTTGACAAGTAAATGTTTATCTATCCATCTATGTCTAGCAGTGAACGTCCTACAGCTGTATGATGGTGCTGTTGAAGCGAAAAAAGCAACGGATGATATGTTGTCAGTATCTGTCAGTTTCGTGTTAATTTATGAAAACTAAAACGAATGAAAAAATAAGTCAGGTGAAAGGAGAGGAGTTAGCCTAGTTCGCTTACACGGATAGCATTACGCGGAATATTTAATTACCCGGGGCTTTTGATGAAATATAAACTGAACTGTTTAATTGGTTTTAGATGGCATCCATCCCGCCTGCCTAGCATAGTGAGTATGCCAACTACCCTTTATTGAGATCCATGAGGGAGGCCTCTGTTCAGTAGTGGAGGTTTTACGGCTGAAATTATGATGATGATGAGATGGCATCCGACCGGCAGTTACTTCTTTTTTTAAACTTTTGCGATCACAAAACATTTTAAATTTAACCAGGTTTTTATCGCGTCAATTAGGTACCTTTATTATTAACACGATCTTTCGACGTGACGTGTTGAAGGTACTGCGGCAAAGCAAAGGCGTCTGATGGACTACCCTCACTTGATCTTCATAAAAAATATTAGGGCCGGTTCCCACTGGGACAACACACTGACTGTATCCATATAGGTACTGAGTTTATTTTTCACACCGGATACACTTTTTTTTGTGGCTATCGCTTGAGATTCGTCATCTAAAACCTTCCATCTTAGCAGCTTGATGATTTTTATTTATTATTGGTTAGAGTTAGATGACATCGATAGCGATGCAGAAACTAACTGCTTACATTTTTAATAGCTCAAAGTCGACTTGATTGTAACGTTTCGAATCGTAACACTTTATTTATTAACAAAATTGCCAACATGATTTTAAGACTAAACAATACTACCTTAGTTGGTTAAAGCACTTCCTGTTTTAGAAAGGGCAAAGCTCGATTTGACCAATGTATCATTGAAAGTGTTAAACAAGGTTTTTCATTACCAAGACTAAACAGTCTAAACAGTCGACATAGCTGCACTGGTTCTAAGACTAAACAGTCTAAACAGTCGCAATAACTGCTGTTAATCTATTATGCTTGTCCTATTTCTTACAATTTTATTCAATCTTCGGTGAGGTGCCGTCAGTAATGTACGATATCTCCTCTTTAAGACGTGACATAATAAGTTTGCATTGCACAACAGTTTAGGTTAACATTAAGGCACGCGGGCTGAGTTGACTAAAAAACATAATAAACATATTTTAAAGTGGTCATCTAGCCCGGGGACTGAGTTAGGTCTGGGCTAAGTAAATATTTTAGTGGTCGTCATAGTGGTCGTTCCGGCCCGCGGGCTAAGCTGACTATAAGAAAATATAAATAAATTTCGTAGTGGGCGTTTTGGCCCCCGGGCTGAGTTGACCAAAGAATCCTTTTATCGTAGGTAACTTTTGTCTAGAAATGCCACTTGCTTCCCCATTGAGCAACGGAAGCGGATTTCTGGATAAACAATCCGAAAATGCCCTTAACGGGGGTCATCGCAAAGGATTTTTGGAATAACCGTTGTCTGGTTGTCTGGCTCCTACGCAGAACCCACTTCAGTTTCTGCAAAGCAGTGTTACATTTTCCAATGTGTTTGGATTTTTGTTATAATATTTTTTTTTCTTTGTTTCAGTGACGTCACCGGGCTCAGCCGCCGGACTACACCTGTGCCAAATAATACCACTAGTTCTTATAATTGTCTGGGCAAACAACACATAGATGTGACAACAATAAATAAAAAGTGTAAAATAATAAATATAAATAAGTAGGTGTCTTAAGTGTAAGTTGGCGGATAAAATGTGAATTTAAAATTAATTAAAAATAGTTAAATGTACCTAAACGAGCTGATAATTACGCCAAAGAATTGTAAAGACTAAGGATATTGTTGATTTAAATACAAATTATATGTCGATTCCTGTGTTTTACTTATTTCCGAGATCTTTAACAATTTCATCACAGTTCAGCTTAGACTAAACCTCGATGAATTTTGTTTTTAAACCTTCCTCATGAAACACTATATTCACTGGTGAGATTCGTATGAAAATCTTTTGCGTCGCTTGGGAGTAGTAAGCGGGATAACCGACAGACAGACAGAAAGACAGACGCGGGAAGGGACTTCAGTTTATACTACGTCATCATCTCGGCTTTAGGACTGGCTGTCCACGTCCACTACCAGATTTAGGCCTCTCTTAGGGATCTCCAAGACCATGTGGGGTTTGTTGCCATACTCACTACGCTTGGCAGGCAGGTTGTCGAGCGCATTACGGGATGTTGATACACGGGTTGCAGCCCATCTTCCGAAGGGATCCCTTGGCAAATTCTTACTATATCCACAGGCAAGAGAGGAGGGGCAACATTTTACTGCCGGCACCCTACGGCGAGGAAGGACAACCTTCTACTGCCAGCACCCCACGGCACTATACTTTGTAGAGAGAGTCAATTCGAAATTTATTACGATGCTATAAACCTACAAGCATTCAAGATTTGTAACGTTTTGTTCGGTGGCTTTGTAGCCGAAACGTTGAAGGCAACCTGTGTTTAGGGTGTGCGTCTGAACGTTGCGGGACCAAGTCCCGTTAAATTTGAACATTTTTATTGCATTTTTCATTCCTCTAAAGAAATATTCGCTTAGCAGGCCAATGATTTCAATTGGTGCTCAATATGAAAGCCTTTTTCGATCATTCACATTGAGTAATAAGCAATAGGAACCCAACTTAATGCTTCCTTTGAAATCAATAGTAACGATCCCAACATTTGAGCAAAAGATTCGATTCTTGAGTTGGTTCCTCAAGACGTAAAGTGAAATCTCGTCTTATTCTGTGAAATGAAGACTTTATTTATCTCCATCGGCGACAAAAGAAGATTAACTATGAATATTTATCTTCTTTTGTCGACGAAATAAGATTAACATCGTACAATGCGCACTGCAAATGAGATTTCTCAGTAGGAATACACTTTTACAATCTCATCATCGTCATCAGCCTACAATATTACTAGTCCACTGCTGGGCATAGGCCTCCCCAATTCTGCACCATTTCACCCAGTCTTCGGCCTCAGCGGATCCATTGTCTACCAGCTACCGTTCGTAAATCATCGCTCCACATAGCCGGTGGGTATCCCACACTACGCTTGCCGAGTCGCAGTCTCAAAATATCTCAGCACATATGCTATGTCGACGATTTTGGTCCTCTGTCGGATAACCTCGGTGCTCAGGAAGACTACACCGACTCGACTCGATACGGTTCGACTACTACATCACGCTACCAACAACTTAGATAGATAGATAGATACCCTAACTACATATTTAAACATAATAAAACGCCGTTTGCGTCCTTACTGACGGCCTATGTTGTGTTAGAGCGTAAGCGTTCTAAATTTTTTCAGTTAAAATGACGATAAATAAGCGTAGTGAGTAAACGAAAACGCGTATAGGGTTTTGACAACTGCAATACGTCTTAACGCTAAAACAGCTTGCACGCCAGCCCTGCCTTGTGTCGCCTCCGCAACTAACAGGCCGTAGTCGCATGCACTGTGGACGCATTCATGAAATAACATGTCAAAACGCCTGAAGCTGACTCACTTACAATGTTTTCCTTCATCGTTTGAGCAATAAACTAAACTATTAATCTATCACGGTGAAGTTGAATAAATGAATGAATAGGTTAACTACTGCCTGGCCTATTGGAAGACAGTAGATAAGACTATAATAGGACCGCATATTGATGATCTCACGATAGACAAATGTATACAGCAAACCGACCATAATGAATCGACTGTAGTACTGGTAGTGACAAGTGCGGAGTAGACACTGAGAATTCAACATCATCATCATCTCAACCGTATCATATACATTGTTGGACGTAGGCTTCCCTCATAGATACCCATATGAACATGAGGGGTTGCCATAATCACCACGCTTGGCGGGTTGGCGAGCGCAGCACGGGATGTTGATACACGGAAAGACGCTGCTGCCCATCATCCGGAGGTTTCCTTTAGCAGGCTCTTACTGCAACCACGGGCATGAAAGAAGGGGTAACATTCTACTGCCCCCACGGCACACTCATCTCACTGAGAAGTGGGATAAGACAATCTCGCAAAATCATTATCCACGAGAACTGGCCCCTCAGTTGAGTATACCACAGGACTGATTGAGTTGGCATGTAAAAATAACGGGATGACATGAAGATGATAATGAATGCTTTCCTATATTATGTTGTTAGTTTGACTGAAGCTACATGAAGAATACTTTTTTCAAAGACAATATATGTAGGTTAACTGCATATTCGACAAGCCAGAGCACAAGGAAAAGCGTCTATCAAGGCTTTTCCAGAAAGAATTAAAACTTTTAAACGTGTTTTAACGACACTCGCTGCTTTGACAAAAGTTGAACTGAAAGTGTGAGAAAACGAGATCTTTGTAAATTAGACATCTACGTTACAAACCAAGTTGGATTTTCGTTAAAAGTTATTCAAAAAGTAATCAAAGGCAACTTAAAAACTAATTTATAATCAGCTGGAAACTAATGAGATGCTGAAATTAAGGAGAAAATGTCGCAATGAATTTGTCGTTACTGCGTTATCGGTAAACTAGATAAAGCAACGCTGGAATGAGTTTTAATTTTATGAGCAATCGAATGCAATACACGCAAATCTCCAATACGAATAACCCGGACAAATTTAGGAGATTATTCAATTCTGAGTACAAAGAAAATTCTTCTGGCGTTCCTCAAGGTAGTATTTTGAGACCCATATTATTTTTATTTTATATAAATGATTTACCTGACATAACAATACATGAATCAATAAATTTTATTTGCAGATGATACAACCATATTAAATAAATACAATAATAATGACATATCTCAATTTGAATCAGAAATTAATGAAATTATCAATAAAGTTGTCACTTGGCTGAATGACAATAATTTACTGAATTGAAATTATCGTGGCTAGACATCATTTAATAAATATAATACGAGAACAGTTCTCGTCTCGCGGCCCTCGGAGTCGGCCACGAACGGTGCTCATGAAGAAGGGCCTCTAAATGGTCTACGAAACGTCAGCAAGATGATAATAAGTTAGGTACGTGGTGTAAGCCGTATTATATTTATTAGACAATAATTTAATAATTAATTATTAGAAATAAATTTTATATAAAATACACTTTATATGTAAAAAATATAATTAGAAGTTGTTTGTAAACGTGGAGTTAGTATAGAAATATGACAAAAAGCACCCCATGTTTTTTTACAATGAAATAAATTTTCTTTTCATAACATTTTTATTTCAGAATTTTTGAAAATTATTGAAGAATATTAGGTTGGTATTCTTTTTATTACAGTTGAATAAAATATAAATTAAAATTAATTTTCTGATTTTTAATTCGATTTGCTATTAAAGCGTATTTTTTTTAGTTTTTTTAAACTGTATTTTATTTTTCACTTTTTAGTTCAATTTGCTATAAAACCGTCTTCTGTGCTGTACATTCCAGTAAAGTACAGAACAGTACAAAACAAAACATCGGGACGTAAAGGTAATTACGCGATAAATACCCGATAATCCAAAATAGAAATATTTTTTACGAGACGTATATTAATGTTTTAATTATTTATTTCTTTCATAATTTTTATTACGTTTTTTATTGCTAACCACCATGGCCTCTAAATTAGGTTCTTCGTTGCAAATTGGCGAGTATAACAGCAAACCCCAGTCGTATTTCCCTAGTAATAAAGCCTGTTTCCGAAAGACTAGTTTTATCTGAAATTGATCGCAGGAACTGTAATTAAAAAAGTTCATTTGGAAGCTGTGAATTGAAACGTTTATTCCGATTCGGCAAATAGACCGTTTGATTGCTAGTTTCGTTCTTTGATGGATGCGAGTATATCGCTAAAGCCGCAGTGAGTATCTCGCAGCTTGGGTTTTTCATCATCATCAGCCTGCTTCACCTGCTGCTGGGTATAGGCAGTTATTAGAGTTTGCCATCCACCACGGTTCTATGCTAGTCACATTTCATTTCATTTATTTGTCAGAATGAAGGTTTACAATGATGTCATACATAATAGTTAAGTTCCATTAGCATTCTTACCACCGGAGGCATACAAATATTAATTATATTATTATTTAGCCTCCACTGTCCCACTGAAAAGGCCTTCCCTTCTTCCACTCTTCGCGATTTAACGCTGTGACAGGCCACGTGCTCAGGTGAGTGTCCAGCTCGTCCCGCCATCTCCTTCTCGGTCGTCCGCGCGGCCGACATGCGTTTAGAGTCCAATCAGTGGTTATTTTCGCCCAAAAATCGTCGGGCATGAATATTAATTACCAAATTTAAACATATTGATATTGATAAACATCTAGAATACAATAGCCATTAAAGAATATTAGTCAAATCTTGTAGATTACAATTTAAAATTATTTAAGTCGTCATTAAGAAATTCTGTAATATCCGATTCTGAATACTGATGGCGACATGAACTGTCGTCGGCCCACCTCGCCACCAGTCTCTATCCCCTCCTCGGCCAACATTCAGTCGTGGCTAAGCTCCATCTGTCATAATCTCGCCTTGCAATGTGGTTGTGTTCATCATCATCATTCCAGCTGTAGAACGTCCACTATTGAACACTGGCCTTCCTCATGGATCTCCATGAGGGGTAGTTGCTATACTCACCACGCTTGTCAGGCGGGTTAGCGAGCGCAGTACGAGATGTTGATATACAGAAAGACGCTGCTGCCTATCTTCCGGAGGTATCCCTTAGCTCTTACTGCATCCACGTGCATGAGAGGAGGGGTAACATATTACTGCAGGCACCCCACGGCTATGTTCAATCATATTTTTTTTGTGATATCCCTGTAGTCTCATTAAACCTCGTTTACATGACATTACCCAAATACCTGACAATGTTATTCGTATTACTCACATACCTTATTATATTCGTAAGCCGGATTGGCGAGTGGTATGTACCCTCAACTTTAAATCAAGGTGATTAGTTCGATACCGGCGAAAACCAAATTTAGGTACACATTTAACCCATGCTTTAACGATGTAGAAAAACGTGAGGAAACAGACAACAGACAACTATTTTTTTCCAAGTGAGGGAAAGTTATTTCCCATCGAAATAGCTACAGCTCTTAACAAGCTACAAAGAGATCAAAATTTCACTACTCTCTGTGAACACAAAAATTGGACCGAAATGCAAACAGGAATGCATCTGAGAACACAAATGTAGAATTTCAAAGCCTCGAGCGTAATGCGAAAGCTGGCATAATTATGTTAATAGTATGCGATGCCTTTACAAGCAAAGCTTTAATGCTCTTATACAACCTCGAAAGAATTGTTAATGAAAGTGGTAAGCCTGCCTGAAACTATTTACAGCCAGAACCATTCTCATTATCATCAGTATATTCTCAGCCGTAGGACTGGCCCACGTCCACTCCTGGATAAAGTCCATCACTTGGAAAAAAAGTACCTGAAGCAATCGAATTCAATTGTCCCTTATTCAATTTAAATGTGTCTTGTTGTTCTTTTGTAAAACGACTATTATATGTAGCTTTTTGCCTTATTGAATACACACTTATTGACTTTTAATTTGACTCATGGATCTCAAGATCATGTAGGATTGCTATACTCGCTACGCTCGCCAGGCGGCTTGGAGAGCGCAGTACGGGCTGATGATTTGTAAACATAAAATTCGCCATTGCACATCTTGGAGATATATTAAAAAGTCCCTCACTTTTTGCTTTGACCGAACTTTCCGTATTGGAAAACACGTCAGACGTTCCAAAGAAGATGTTTTTCTTCGACTTATCCGACACTTGAGAAGTTCCGATGGTAAAAACTTTGCGCTGGTTTTGCTAGTCGAGCAAACGCGTTAATAATTTTTGGTACTTATACCCTATAAAATTATCACTATCTCAGCCATAGGACGTTCACGGCTAGACACACGCCACATGAATTTGTTAAAAACCCCTCATGGATCTCCATGGATCGCCAACCCTTCTGCCAAGCGGGGTGAGTATGGCAACAATCCCTCACGGATCTCCATGGCCCTTCATGTTACCTAATCTTGACCCCATATTGCCATACTCCCCGCTCGGCAGGTGGGTTGGCGAGCGCAAAAGGATAATGATACACGGTTAGACGCCGCTGCCCATCTTTTAGAGGTATCCCTTGGCAGGTCAATGAAGTCCATATAACATGACATTATTAATTATTATTGTATATTTGTATTTATGTGTAAAGGGATTCTGCGATTCACAAAGAGGTTCCAACGAAAGATCAGCTTTGTCTTGTGATGTGCAAAACAACAAATACTGAGTTGGATGCCTATTTGTGACGCAACAATACCCATAATGTTTAGATATATGTAGTTTAATTTTGTATTGTGTCACAAATAAATGTTTATTCATTCATTCATAATAAAAAAAAAAACTACGAAGAGACCAAACTTATTTATGTACCTACCAGTGCTAGTAGCTTCATCAATTCTTTTAAGTGGTCAACCACAAGGCTATTTGAAATTAAAAAAAAATGGTTATTCCTTTTCGGCTTGTGGTCACCTGATGGTAAGGGACGATGCGTTCAATGATACGATTAGATCACAAAGGTCTACACTGTTCAGTGACTAAACTACCGCCATGATCTCTGACTAATAATTTTCAAGAAACAATCAATCAATCATTTATATAAACAGATCTTAACAAAGTATTACTTATCCAACGTAGTTATCAAGAACTTACCTCCAGTACTAGTTAAAACTGTGTAACGGCAAGGTGAAGTCTCTCAAATCTCGCTTAAGAAACCTAATAATGCCTCCCTACCTCCGTGGGGTGGGATCAAATATTTGCTATTCTGTAGATATTTGCCGTAGATAGTTTTACCACAGAATAGTAATGTATACAGTATTTTAACTCGGCCGTATTTTTGAAATAAATACCTACAGCCGCACGGTACGTAAACATACGATAGGGCTGCCCGCCTCCAGCATTTTAATTAAATTTGCCTACTTTGTGTTTCCATTTAGTTTTGTGATTGTAAATATACTTTTTTTTGTCACTGCGGCACAGTCGCGACTGTTTAGATGCCGAGAGAGAGCCGAGATCGAGGCGCGTAGGTATAGCTCGCGCTTCGTCCGTTTGTATGAAGTCGGAACACTGTATACATTACTATTCTGTGGTTTTACATCCTTACTTACACATCCTTAACATTATGTAACATGCATACCAATATCGTGTTTGCCTGTAATTGGTTTAACATATCAGGCTGTGTCCCTATAAATGTTTAAGAGTAATTTTTGATATGTAAACTGTTGGCGATCCTTTTCTTAATAAATAAATACATAATGTTATGGATGTATTTCCAAAAAATAATGTATGAAACAATCTGTACCCACAACGCAAGCTTTTACTCTATGTTTTTATAAACAATTATTTTATTTTACAGTTGTCAAAACAAAAAAGAGTTTCCATATAATTACAATTCGATGAGAGTATATCGTGTTGCCGTGAGGTGCCGGCAGTAAAATGTTGCCTCTCCTCTCTTACCCGTGGATGCAGTAAGAATCTCCCAAGGGATACCTCCAGAAGATTGGCAGCAGTCTCTTTCCGTATATCGTACTGCGCTCGCCAACGCGCCTGCCAAGCGTGTCGAGTATGGCAACAACCCTTGATGATCTTTGAGACTCATGAGGGAGGCCTATATCCAGCAGTGGACGTGGACAATCCTACGGCTGAGATGATGATAGCCTGTCCTGTGTGTGGCTGTGTGCTTAACGTCGATTTTATTAATATGCAGTCAAATTATGGAATAATGGACGGCCTTTACATCCATAAAAGCCATTTGACTGCCCATTCTGAAGCCTCAAAGGGCCATTTATACGACCAACATGTTTGAAACCCAACAAGCGCACATGCTTTAACATTTTTGTTGCTTCAGCTACATCATCTCTATCATTATGTCAAACGTACGACGTCCGCTGCTGGACATAAACCATGTCATAAATATTCAAGTATCAGGAGTGGTTGTTCCCATACTCATCTGGCAGGTAGATTGGCGAGCGTAGTACTAGATGTCAATGCCCTTAAAGACGCTGCTGCCCATCTTACGGAGGTAACCCTTGGCAAATAATCGTATTGTTTATGCAAACAGTCTAATTTATTTTATTTTATTTATGAGCCTGATTCTTCCCACTGCAGGGCAAAGGCCTTATTCCCCTCCTTCCACTGATCCCTATCCTGTGTTATCTGCCAATCTTTGATGTAGGAATCTAGCTCGTCCTCTCGTCTCGCTCGGTCGCCGCCTGGATCTTTTCTAATCTAATACAATTAGATAATAAAAAAATTGTAAACCAACATGATTCCTCCTCAACTAAGGAGCCAAACGTAGGATAATGATATTTTTGTAATTTTTAATATTAAGCAAATAAGGGTATGGACGACATGTTGTCTGAAGTTGTTAAATTTAAACCCATAACAAAATCATCATAATCTCAGTCGTAGAACTGATTTCCACACCCACTGCTGATCCATATCTCGAAGAACATGAGGGATAGTTGCCATACTCGCTACCTACTAGCTATATCTTTTGCTTATTACTTTGGCCGTTTCACAAAATCCATAGTTCTTATGGGTGCGTATACTACCTTCATCATTTCAGCCATAAAACGTCCACTGATGAACACAGGCCTCCCTCATGGATCTCCATGAAGGGTAGTTGCCATTCTCACTACGCTTGGCAGGTGGGTTGTTGAGCGCAGTATGGGATGTTGATACACGGAAAGACGCTGCTGCCCATCTTGCGGAGGTGTCCCTTAGCAGGCTCTTACTGCATCCACGGGCATGGTAGGCAGGTTGGCGAGCGCAGTGCGGTACGTTGATACACGGAAAGACGCTGATGCCAATCTTTCGAGTTATCCTTTGGTAGATTCAGGAAAAAGATAGAAAAGTGTTGCTCGATACCTCAGAATCCATCACAAAGTTAAACCCAATCCCAAGAGGGAAGACAGCACGTTTGGATCTTTTGGCAGCCGACGCGATTCTCTTTGACGCTGCCTTTGCGGGTTGGTAGACGTACAAACTGATATTGATCGAATTTGTATGGCGGAGTTTTCTAAACACCTTCGCCTTCTTTTGCTGCAAGTTTAAATTAATGTACTTTTATCGTCATCGTTGCAGCCGTTCGACGTTTACTGCTGGACATAGGCCTCCATAAGGATATTAAAGTATTAATTACTTTGGATTGGGATTGTTGCCATACTTACACAGGTATATCTATACTTAAAAGGGGGTTTCCAAAGCAATTCAAGATTTGTAAAGACTAAGTTAAAGAAATAAACAATTTATTTCTTTATTTATTATTTATACTCACCACGCTTGGCGGGTTGGCTACCGCTCTACGTAGTTAGAATCTGCAAAGCGAAACTTCTGCAATATGGACAACAGTGTCTTTCCGTGTATCATCCAGTACTGCGCTTGCCAACCCGCCTGCCAAGAGTGGTAAGTATGGCACAAACTCCTTATGAATTAGACTAGTACTTTGATCCATGGAAAAATAAAAACAAGATTAAAAGCACTACAATAAAAATCTTCAGTGATCAGACACCTTACCAACAAACAAAATTCAGAAATCTAAAAGAAGAACTACGTCGTCGAACTGAAGCAGGAGAGCCTAATCTTGCAATAAAATATATAAAAGGTGTCCCACAAATTATCAATGGTCCATCAAAAAACTAACAAGCTTAAACAAGTGTTACCGAGTTAAAGTCACAAAGCCATACCACATTATCAGTAATTATAGTGATCTTGAATATGACAAAAAGTCCCTTAAAATCTTTTATGCAAATGCTAGGAGCATCGTCGCACCAGGGAAATTTGATGAACTATGCTGCATTTTAAATTCTCTTGAATCAGTAGTTCACATTGTGGCACTAGTTGAAACATGGATCAAGTCAGACGAAGAAGCCAAAAGACTTCAGATACCAGGATATACCCACTACTACTGTCATAGGCGCGGCACAGTTGGAGGTGGAGTTTCTATTTTTGCTATTAACAGTCTGCAACACCATTTTATTGAGGATATAACACAAGATGATAATCAATACATGTGGATTCATTTAGTGAAGTTTTCTCTGGACATTGGAGTTATTTACCGACCTGGAAGAACAAATTGCACAA
Source organism: Pasiphila rectangulata (assembly GCA_963082625.1). Classification (NCBI taxonomy): domain Eukaryota; kingdom Metazoa; phylum Arthropoda; class Insecta; order Lepidoptera; family Geometridae; genus Pasiphila; species Pasiphila rectangulata. The sequence continues at coordinate 2,540,660 of OY720244.1, read as the reverse complement.
AGTTCCTAGAAGTATTCTCGAGAAGGGCACTAGTTGTAGGTGATTTTAACCTTAACCTGCTCGACCCGGACACTACAGTTGACGACTATAAGGACACTATATTAAATAATGGATACAAAATATTAAATAAAATAACACCTAAATATTGTACCCGGGAATCAGTCTCAAAAAAATCGTTGCTTGACCATATTTGTACAAACCTGACAGAAAATACTTTTCAACTCACACTCATCGAATCATCGATGTCAGATCATAAGCAGATGTTCTTAGAAATACACAAACACCGGCCGTCTTTAAAGCAAAAAATCCAGTATAGATCTGTGGACTACAACAAACTTCTAGAAATGTCCGAAACAATAATGAGTAATGAAGATAATTGCGACTATAATATTTTTGAGAACAAGCTACACCATATGGTCGAATCATCAAAACAAACTAAAACCAAAATGTTATACCCCCCAAAACAAGACTGGATTAACTCAAGTATTCTAGAGAAAATTGGACACAAAAATACATTATATACTCCATAAAAGCAAACCCGAAGACGTACAAATATTGAAAGACTTTAAGAAAGTGAACAAAGATGTTACATATAAAATACAGAAGATGAAGAGTGATTATTACAATAAACAATTTGCTGCCTGTAAAAACAAAGCTAAAAAAATGTGGAGCCTGCTAGATTGCCTCACGCACAACAAAACAAAAAAGATCCCTATGCCAGTAAAACTGAAGATAGATCATACCGTTCTTTCTGACGAAAACGAAATTTGCCAATACTTTAATTATTTTTTCTCAAATATTGGAACAAAACTAGCAAAATCCATACCCATCGAGTTCCATGGCGATAACATATACACTACAGCGTCGCTTATTAATATCACACCTGATTTCGGTCTTTCAATTCTCAACGAAACAACTAAAGATGAGATTGTTAAAATAATAGATAATTTAAATTCCAACACAAGTTCAGGCATTGATGGTATAAGCGCTAAAACTATAAAATGTATTAAATTTAAAATTACTGGGGAACTCACTAGGTGTATTAATCAATGTCTGGATCATGGCTTGTTCCCTGCAAATCTCAAGATTGCAAAGGTAACACCTATTTATAAGTCAGGTGCAAGATCAGATCCAAACAATTATCGCCCTATATCAGTTCTTCCAGTAGTCTCCAAAATATTAGAAAAGGTCTTGTACAATCGCTTGGAAAACTATTTAAGTAGCATACATTTTTTGTACGATAGGCAATACGGATTCAGACCAAAGTCTAATACTTTGTCAGCAACGGTAGACCTGGTTACTCAACTCAAAAACAGCATTGATGACAGGAAACTAGCTCTTGGTGTCTTTATTGATCTTAAAAAAGCTTTTGACACTGTTAGTCATAATATACTTTTGAGAAAGCTTAAAGACATTGGTATCACTGGGAAAGCTCATAAGATTTTTGAATCATACTTGACTGGACGTACTCAGGTAGTTAAGATTGGCGAAGTGCAGAGTTTAGCAGCCCCAGTTACATATGGTGTCCCTCAAGGTTCGATCCTTGGGCCTTTGTTATTTTTGATTTATATTAATAATATATGCAAGCTTGATCTAAAAGGCGAACTGACTTTATATGCTGACGACACTAGCTTATTTTATTTTGGAACCGATATGAAACGAATTGCTCAAGATGCCCAAAACGATCTCAACTTGCTCAACACATGGTTCAAATCCAATATATTAACACTTAATACTGCTAAAACACACTACGTAATTTTCTCAGCCAAAAATAAAGTAATTTCAGATTTTGAACCCTTGCAAATCGATAATATAATAATAAACAAATCAGGTACCGAACAATTTTTAGGCCTTATCCTTGATAACCGTTTAACATGGAAACCCCACATATTAAAAATCAAATCAAAACTAATATCTTTGAATGGCATGCTCCGCGGCATTGTCCGCTGTTTACCGCATAATATAAAATACACAATATATAATTCGCTGGTGAAACCCCACATTGACTACTTGATTGAAGTGTGGGGTTCAGCAGCAAAAACCAATCTAAATCTATTGCAGGTCGCACAAAACAAACTTTTAAAGAGATTATTTAATTTTAATTACCTAACGTCGACCTCTAAATTATATAAAGATACAAGGCTGATGGATATTTACAATTATATACAGCTATGATTTTACTTAATTATACCTATTGTAAAATTGTACCTCATTATTAGTAATTAATTACATATATATTAGACATACTTACGTCTTATTATATTAATTAAGTTTAAACAATATTTTATCTATATCAGGCAGTTTATAGTTAGTACTTATTGTTAATTTTGTAACCACATTTAGCGTCGCAGCACATCGCTTTGAGCCCGCTTTGTTTCTCTTTGCAGTCCATCTAGGACGAGGGCGACTACAAACTTTATTTAGTTTTTGTCGCGGGTAGGTAGTAGCGCGCTCGTATCGCATGATATTATGTTACCTAGTTTATAAGTTCTCATTGTAAGTGAATTGTAAATTCTTAAGATGAGAATAAAGATTTCTTAAACCTGATAGAAGGCCTACTTTCAGCATGATCCTTCAGTGATGATCCTTTATAACTGCATCTTAAACTTTTATTATTATTATTATCATCCTGTATGCCCATTATTTTGGGCAAAGCAGCCCTAGTCAATGATTTAATAATCATTTCTGCCGTAAAACGTCCACTACTGAACACAGGCCTCGCTCATGGATCTCCATGAGGGGTAGTTGCCATACTCACCACGCTTGGCAGGCGGGTTGGCGAGCGCAGTACGGGATGTTGGTACACGGAAAGATGCTGCTGCCCATCTTCCGGAGATATCCCTTAGCAGGCTCTTACTGCATCCATGGGTATGAGAAGAGGGGTAACATTCTACTGCCGGCTCCCCACGGATTGAATAATAATATGGTGTAAATATTGTAGGTACAAAAGTAAGTACTTCAACATAAATTCTAAACACGGCACAGCGATAAAGCTGCTTACGCACGGCTTGTCTCCCTAATGCCGTGAGATGTCGCTAACGTGCGCAGTGTACAACCGCCTTGATAGAAAAATATCGAAATTATTGAAGGACAAGTTTCAGGTCTCTACGATCAGTGGTTTAGGCTGTGCGTTGATCCGTTAGCCGTGGGGTGCCGGCGGTAGAATGTCACACCTCCTCTCATGCCCATTTGGATGCAGTAAGAGCCTGCTTAGGGATACTTCCGGAAGATGGGCAGCAGCGTCTTTCCGTGTATCAACATCCCGTACTGCGCTCGCCAACCAGCCTGCCAAGCGTGATGAGTATGGCAACTATCTCTCGTGGATATCCATGAGGGAGGCCTGGGTTCAATAGTGGACGTTTTACGGCAGTCATTCAGGATAAAGCGTTTTATTTATATAGATGCTCGCTTGGATGTCTTAAATTTAATTTACCTACCGAAACTTCAAAGAAATGATGAAAAAAAAAAACAGTGGGGATCGAACCCACGTCCGTAAGCGATCTTTGACATTTCCAAAGCCGGAAGTGCATTATCCACTTACCTACGGAATCCGTGTCAGTTTACGTCGAAATTCTTGATAAAGTCATATCGATTGAGCACCGATAGAGGCGCCATCTTAAGGCAACTACAAGATTTTTCTTGTTCATTGTCTGCAGTTTGAACCCCACCGAAATCACTTTTTAATAAGGTTTTTAATTTCCTTGAAATGTTTTACCTAAGTGTGGTTTAACAAAAAAATTAACTAAAAATTACCGAATTTTAAACATTTCTAAACTTTCGCGAGCACAATAAATTATTATTAAGTGCCTATATTACATCATCGAGTACTAGCTTCTGCCCGCGGCTTTGCACGCGTTGAACTTGAACAAAAAGGAACAATATATATGTTATTCTAGTCATTATCTAAATAATTGTGCAAACTTTTTGCTCAATTAGCGTATTTTTTGCGTGAAGAGAAACGGCATACAAACAAGCTTTCAGATTTATAATATTAGTGAGAATTATCGCATCTTTATTCTTGTCCCGACTAAACAAGACCTATGCCCAGCATTGGGACAACATACAGACGAACAATAATAATAATATATAATTTAGATCAAAATTATATCAAAGGAACCGGCAGGGTGATTACGTATCACTCAACAGGTTTGCAACACTCGTATATCTCGCGATCAACGCTGCAACAGGCGTTAATCTCGCAATCATTGTTGTCAATGGTCAATTTTTGTAGTATATAGGTGAATACAAGCAAAAATTTGATGTTTGACAGCAGTGATCGCAATATATATCTCGTATACGCCTGTTGTTAACCTGTCGCGAGATATGTAGTCAGCCTACCAGCAGGGCTAGCATGGCCGGAGATATTTTATCCACGGGGAAAGGACAAAATACTATTCCCCTCTGTCAATTTTGTTCACCCTCCGAGCATGGCGACATGGGTGGATAAACTATTCACGGTGGACAAACCAGGGGAAACGAAAGCTATAGGCGGAGGGTGGGTATCTACGTCTAATGTCAAAAAGTGATATAATTATCTTTCTCCCTGTTGCCATGCTTTGGCAGGTGGATAAAATAATTTTATCCCTTGTCAGTGGAAATATCGCATATTTTTCTCATCTGAAAAACGTTGAAAAATATTTGTGTTGCCCGTGGTCTCATGCAAGCCAAGCAGGGTACTTCAGGAAGTCACGCGTCATCTTCAGCTTTGTAGAAGACACAAAAACAAAGATTTACATATTTGCTTCAGCACTTTCAGATCAAGTAAATCAAGAAGTTTCCATATCAAGTAAACAATTACTCGTATATGTGAATAATACCGTGGAGGCAGTAGAATGTTGCCCCTTCTATCATGCCCGAGGATGCAGTAAGAGCCTGCTAAGGGAAACCTCCGGAAGATGGGTAGCAGCGTCTTTCGACAAACCGCTTGCCAAGGGTGAGTATGGCAACAGCCTCTGGTGCATGATATCTAGATCCATCAGGGAGGCCTATCCAGCAGTGGACGTGAACAGCAGTCCTACGGCTGAGATAATGATGATAATGAATTCTTGACATTTAAAACAAAAAAACCGACGTCAATCATGATGTCTAAAATGTGGCTGACTGTCCCTTGATTCCTATTCGAACTCAAACATAATTTTCCAAATCAGTTCATAAACGACGGAGTTCTGTGGTAAAAAAGATAACAAACTACAGAAGACTCGAGAACCTCCTTATTTTCATCATCAACGTCCACTACTGATCACAGGCCTCTCTCATGGATCTCCATAAGGACTAGTTGCCATATTCGCCACGCTTGGCAGGCGGGTTGGCGAGTACGCCATGTTGATACACAGAAAGACGCTGCCCATCTTCTGGAGGTATCCCTTAGCAGGCTCTTACTGCATCCATGAGAGGAGGGGTAACATTCTACTACCGGCACCCCACGCACACAGGATGATCATGATGACACTAAATGTGAAAGGCCAATTAACTACTCATATGACCGTCATCATTATCTCCAAACAGGAAACCTAATAGCGAACAGAGTGTTCGCGTGTCTCGCGTGACTGCTCCCGTTAGAGCGAAGTACTCGTAATTAGGTCGGACCCCATTTCATTCCCGATTCTGGGTGTTGCTGATTTCGGTGCGGGGTTTGCAACTTTGATGCTGGATAGCTTACTTTGCTTGGTTTGGATTTATTTAATAACGTATTTATTAATAACGTCATTTTATACAAAAAATAACTTAATCTGCTTAACTGAAGTGGGACTGGGCTGGACATATGTGTCGCATGTCGGAAGAAATGTGGGCAAAGATAGCCACCGAGTGGGTCCCACATTCGGTACAGCGACCGCACGGCCGGCCCAGGCGCAGATGTCGGGATGACCTGGTCATTTACTGTGCTGACAGGTCGACCAACGCCTGGGACCTTGGGAAGGGAGGCCTTTTTTCGCAGCAGTGGCGTGGTACAGGCTGATTATATTAGATATACAAAAAGACTACAGAAAGACTCACTTTTTAGACTGCCGCCATGTAAACCATCCCTTACAGCTTGTTATTGTCGAACGCGGCATACCTACACAGTGCTTATGAGAAATATGCATAGAAGTTGTAGGTCAATGGTTTTTACACATTCATGCATCTCACAGCCACACTACACACACTGCACAATGCGATTTTTGTTTGTCGTTTAGTTTACATGAATTACATTGTTAATAATTTATTAGTTTTAAGTTATCTATCACATTATGCATGTTGTCTACACCTTTAATTATACTTGCACTTGACAAATGTATCTCCTTACACTTATTTAAAAATGTTTTAGTGCTAGCTATGTTGGTGTTCTAAATAAATAAATTATTAGTTTGTTTGATTCATCATTCTAAAGTTACCCTTATTTAGTTTGTGCTATTAAAAACAATAATTTTACTGTGAGTCTTAGAAAATAAATAAGTATTTAGGTTGTATCAGAAGGATTGCAAGTGAGCTGTCCACTGCTCTATAGGAGTGGAGCATCAATGTTGCAAAAAACGTGGAAAATTAGTTTCTTTTGAGAGTTTAAATTGAGTGCGCTGTGTATCGGCTTAAATTACCCAACCATAATGTATAAAGGAATAGTTCATATAAAAAAAGTATGATAGCATATGTCTACCTTTTAAGGTTAACTCCTTTTTATTGCTATAAAATTTGTTCTAAAATAATGAGTTATTATATTAACGATGGTGTTTTTATGCAAATAGTTTTAATCCACATCCGATTAAATACGTTATTAACAAGTATAACTCATCAAAATCAAGTTTTTAAGTAAATTCACTTTGATTGTGCGGAATTAACATTTTATCAAGACCCAGTAGGGTTATTCAGCGTTTCTCTATTGTTCCAGTTCTCGTAACATTTTTTTAGTTGTATTATAGGTACCTACGACTCTCTAGCTCTCCCTCTCTAACCCATTCTCTCTCTCTTATGTGACGCAGACGAAGTACGCGGGATAGCTAGTTTAAAAAATAAAACAACACAAATTAATAGAACAAGGCACCTAATTGAACCTGTTCTGTTCAGATGACACGCTACTTAGAAAGAGACGTGAACAGCAAAACTAACTCTGTCATTATATCCATCATTAACCAATTTTATTTTGTCTTATGTTTGATAAGTGTTGAAGCAGATTCCGTCCCCAATAATAATTAATTACGTTGATTTCGGGCAAAATAAAGTTAAAGTGCAAGACATATAAATATTATTTATAATACATTTTAAATACAGTGTAACAAACATAAAATAAACTATTCCACTCATACGTACCTACATAATGTCTGTAACATGTGACACACAAGTATGTTTAGAAATCGGCAGTCGTCCGCGAAAAAGCTGCAACAGGACATTCATCATCATTTCAGCCATAAAACGTCCACTGATGAACACAGGCCTCCCTCATGGATTTCCATGAGGGGTAGTTGCCATACTCACCACGCTTGGCAGGCGGGTTGGTGAGCGCAGTATGGGATGTTGATACACGGATAGACGCTTCTGCCCATCTTCCGGAGGTATCCCTTAGCAGGCTCTTACTGCATCCATGGGCATGAGAGGAGGGGTATCATTCTATTGCCGGCACCCCACGGCACATTCATTCAAGGCAACAAGATATTCTTAGGCCAAAATTAATGATGAGGAAGCCTTCTATTGCTGGTATTTTTTGACACATTTTGAATTAATTCATAAAATTACTATCAATGTTAGTTAGGTAACAGTCAATATAAAGCTGAATATTTTATTAAAATCGGCTTGCACACTAAATGCATTTAACGGATAATCAAATTTATTATGAGAATTCTTGTTTACGATCAGTGAATTCCTTATTATTTTTAATAGCTTTATACATTTAAGAATCCTTTTGCAAGTGGGCCTTAGAAGACTTTTTAAATCATTTTGCAGCACTTAAATGGCGGTAAGATAAAAAAATATTAAGCTATATAAAATGGCTAATAAATTGCGCATTATATGAGTACTGCTATTAATGTTGAAGTCAATGTCATTCTTAAATTCGGTAGAAATTGCTGAAAACAAAGATTTTTGATTAGAAAATGGCCTACCTGGCCAGCCAAATAACATAAGAATTTATAAATTAACTTGACACTGGCGGAATTGTGTAAAACCAAACCCAAAAAGCCATAAAATAAGAATTGTGATCGCGAAAGTTTACGAAAAACAATTATAAAATAAGAAGACAAGACAAGACAAAGATTTATGACAGAATTCTATAATTATATCTAAAACTAGCTTCTGCCCGCCGCTTCGCATGCGTTGTACCCGAATATAAAGTAGCCTATATGTTAATACTAGTCAACATAAATACGTGTGCAAAGTTTCAGCTCAATCTGTATCCTAGTTTTTGCGTGAAGAGGTAAAATCTCTATCCAAACAAACTTTCGACTTTATATGTAATATTAGAGGGATATTTGTTACATTAATCCTTTTTAGCCTTTTACATCTTCTAGATGATTTATGCAGCGTCAACAATATGAATACTATTCATATACGTTTGAAGCTTACTAAACCGCCGCGCCGGTCTCCTCACGATGTTTTCCTTCACCGTTAAAGCACGTGTTATATGTGCACATAAGATTCTAAATTTCAAAGAATAAAAATGTATTGGTTCACGACCAGTATCGAACCTTAAACTTTTGGATTGAAAGTCGGTGGCCTCAGTTCACAATTTCAGCCGTAAAACGTCCACGAGTGAACACAGGCACTCCCTCATAGATATGGTAGTTGCCATACTCACCACGCTTGGCAGGCGGGTTGGCGAGCACAGTACGGGATGTTGATACACGGAAAAACGCTGCTGCCCATCTTCCGGAGGTATCCCTTAACAGGCTTCTACTGCATCCATGTGCATGAGAGGAGGGGTAACATTATAATGCCGGCACTCCACGGCACGGCCTTAGTTACTAGAAATATAAACACACTTCTAGCTCACTTCGTAAACGTCAACCTATACACACTTCTAGCAGTTCTAGGTAACTTCATAAAGGTCGACCTAGTTTCATCAGCGATAAATTCACCTTCGTTTTTCCCACTCATTTCTCTGACCGATGTCATACTTTCCTCTAATAGTTCCATTTAGCGATCTCGGAGGTATATAAAAGATAAGATAAAACTTACATCGGCGAAGAGCACAATTTCATCGCAGCCGAACGCGGAGTACACAACGTTTGGACGCAAATTTTGGATATATGAAATGTTGATTTGCCAAAGCACTGCGAATGCCGAACGGGGCAATTATTCGCACTGATTCTACAAATGAATATAAGTAAACGCAAATTTTGTTAGGAACTTTGAAATGATGATTTGCCAAAGCACTGGGAGCGGAGAGGGGTAATTTTTCGCACTGATTTATATTTATTATTATATTTTTTATTTTACCGCAGGTCGAAAGTGGAATCAGGCCGTTTCCAACCGCAATCAATGAGGGAGGCCTATGCCCAGCAGTGGGCGTCCTATGGCTGAAATGATGATATTATTTATTTAGCTTACATGTATACATTATTTATTTTTTTTCGAAATGACAATATATGTTGTTGACCGCAGATGGCCATGACAACGTTACCGGACTATGGCGAGCGCAGAAGGCGCCCAGCCGCCAAAGTTAGGTTGGGGAGGGGGTACACATTATAAACATCTTAGATCTTATATTAGCCTTAAGAAAGTACATGCATCCTGCAAGGGCACTGCAATTTTGTGTTTTGGGCATACATTCACATATAATTAATCGACAGATTCTAAATAATTTGGAGTATAATTTATGAATTAAGTAATAATTAAAAAAATAAAAAAAAAGATTTACATTATCATTTACAACAAAAATAAAATAAGGAATAAAAATGTCAAACATGCCATATCAATAGAAGAATCATCAAATAAATGTGTAAAAAATTTGACTTTTAAAGTCAAAATAAAATTATCTACAAAAAATATAGTTTCTAATGTCAACAAACTATACAGTTAAAGATGTCCAAAATCATAGTCCGAGGGAAATTGATCGACAGAATAAAAGCATTCTAAACTGGCGCGCTCGCAAACCCGCCTGCCAAGTATGGCAACTGGGAGGCCTGTGTTTAGTAATGTTCATTTAACGGCTGAAATTATACAAGGTAAAAAACTTAAGATTGATTAGAGATGGCAGAGATGATGATAAAAACCTAGTGGCCACCAATCCAAAATTTTTTTTGGTCGTTAACGCATTTCAGTATTTTAAATCCAAAAATCTCCCAGTATCCGATAGAGAGTAGCGCTCTTTAAACTTTCATTTCAATGTTACAAACGATTAAATGTTACGGCGCTGTAAAATTGTTTTATAATGCCGTTCGCTTTTTGTTTGGGTATTTTTAGGGGCAAATGGTGGAGGTTTGTGAATCGGGGCGTAAAAACTTTGCTGCTTTATAAAATAGGTGTATTAACTTCATATTCTGGTCACGAATGGGAATAAAGTACCTTAATCAGAAAGCCTAGATGTTTTAGGACTGGAGAGTGGCAACCTTATTTGACGCTAACAAAAAAGGTTTTAGGGGGGTTTCTTCTTAGGGGGTTACTGGCTTTTCTAGTATGTAAAAGTATTTTAACAGAATAAAGATAGATAGATAGTTGCCGTGCGGTGCCGACAGTAGAATGTTGCCCCTCCTCTCATGCCTATGGATGCAGTAAGAGGCTGCTAAGGGATACCTCCGAAAGATGGGCAGCAGCGTCCTTCCGTGTATCGCCATTTACAATCATCGCGATCTACAAACCACTGTCAAGGTCTATAATATAATGAACAGTAAAACACTGTTTATAATGTCACTTTCAAGTTATTAATGTACAATTCTAGATATTTTTTTTTATTTTATTCAATTTTAATATTTCGGAATTTTTAAATTCACATTTCAATTTCGTATAACAAAAGTCCGACGCCCACAGCGTAATGCCAATAATTTGCTAAGCCACATTGTAACATGAACGCATTATTTCAAACAAAGCCTTTCGGAAATCCGTCTGATATCATTGTATTCGTGACAATCACTATCCATATGTTAGGACAGTTTGTGGCACTGTAACATTTCAAAATTTAAATCATAAAACAACGAATAGTCAAATGTCCAGTTTTAAATACTTGAATTTAGACAATCCTTTACTGGGATTCTGTTACACTTCGTCGACATTTGATTTTCACACAGGTTTGTCACAGATTTGAGGACCTCTAAGGCGCAGCGGGCAAAGGTCCATCTGCGACGCAAGAGGTTGCGGGTTCGATTCCCTCCTCGGGACTAGTTCCTGTACGATCTGCAGATATCGGTTTAGGATATTCTGGATAAATGTTTCTATATACTATATTAAGAAAATATATATCTATGTAGTATAATCAGTCTATGTATATCAGTCATAGTACCCACAACGCAAGCTCAGCTTAGCTTGGGGCTAGGTGATGCTGTGTAAATTGATTTATTAATTATATTTATACAGCATTGACAGCTTATGTTTTATCCAGAGACGTCCTTTAGACATGTCCCGTTTACAAAAAATATCCAAAATTATTAGCAGAGCAAATAAACTTCGTATTTCAAATAGATTTTATTGAGATTTTTCTCAGTTGAACAATAGATATAAAAATATATATATTTCAACTAAATGTGGGAGTAAATTTTTCAAATACAAAGAAAATCCATTGGTTCCCGACCGTTATCGAACCTGTAGTTGTTATAATGTGCATACTCATTATGATTATTGGCCGTTGGGTGCCGGCAGTAGAATGTTACTCCTCCTCTCATGCCCATGGATGAAGTAAGAGCCTGCTAAGGGATACCTCCGGAAGATGGGTAGCAATGTCTTTCCGTGTATCAACATGTACTGTGGTCGCCAACCCTTCTGCTAAGCGTGGTGAGTATGCCAAATATCCCTCATGGAGATCATTGAGGCCTGTGTTCAGTAGTAGACACTTTACGGCTGAAATGCTTACGATGATGATTAAGATTATTATTCTTCTTCTATGTTGTAACAGGTTCAGTTGTAAGTAGCTCCATAAATTTATTATTTAGCGGAAAACCATTTCGCTTACGCTTCGTCAATTATTGTTATTGAAATGGCCTTTTTACGCGTAATGAATATCAAAAGCATGATTTTATATGACGCGGTACAATACATTAATTCTGGTTTTATGTATTGTACCGCGTGATTCATGAGCGAACGCTTATTTATAAATTTAAAACGAGCATTGACTTTGAAGGCTTGGGGTGTGGCAGTTGAATGTTTCCTCTCCTCTCTTACCTGTGGATGCAGTAAGTATCTGCCAAGGGATACCTCCGGACGATGCGCAGCAGCGTCTTCCCGTGTATCAACATTCCGTACTGCGCTCGCCAGCACGCCTGCTGTCCACACTTGTGATTCATGGCAGTCCAGTCGTGGACGTCCTACGGCTGAGATGATGATGATAATGATGATGATCGACTTTAAATGCTCAGTTGGTTTATTTGACCAACTGAGCACGGAAACCGAACTAGCTAGCGACGCATAGGTTCGGTATCCGTTGCTGGACAAAACATTTGTAATTTTTTTAAATTTTTCTTGAATATAAAGCAAACTGCAGTAAATAAGTCCCGGGTAGGCGTTTTTGAAATGTGTTAAGTATGTATTTTCAAAAATGCGTGGAAGTATTTTAATAGTCATCTGATTTCCATGGTAGTGGTATCAATTTGACTCTACGTGGCTACGCACTTAATCATACAAGTAAGGAATCGATTTTTTTTGTGGGTACCCACAAAAAAAATCGTCATTTTGCATTTAGCCTTAAGGCATTTCATAGTTCCTTTAGTGAGGAAATTAAAATGTATTATGCTTAGTTTGGGGCTAGATGACGCTGTGTGAAATGAATAAGATTTTGCTCGATTTTACAAATTAAAATCGATCTATGTCCACATTAACGACCAAACCACCTATACTAACAAAGAAGCTTTTCGAACCTCCTCTTTGAATTACAGTCCTTCAAAACAGGCTTTTCACTCAAATGAAACGTCATTCCAGTCAAAAAAAAACCAATAAACATCAAAATTTTGAAACCGAAACGTACATTGTCATATGAAGTTTTATTATGGAGATATTTCACAGTGCGATCCAATAAGCGCTTTTTATGGATTGGTTGTAAAGTCTTTGGAGGCAATAAATTTGGGGCAGTACGCGTTACTTCATACGACACGAGTTGTGGAGTTTCCGAATCTGCCGTCTGTAGCAAGCTTTGCTTGAAAATTTATTATGTGCCGTGCCTGTTTATAACTCGATTCTATAGAAATTTTGTTCGTTGAGAATTTACTTTTTTTAGTAAAAACTGATTTTACTTTCCATTTTTACGCCTGTTTTTATTTTTAAAATCCATGAAACCTCAGTTAGAACTCAGACGTTTAAAACCAATTTGTTTTTTTTAGTGTTTGAAAGTTGAGATTGTTATCTAATAATTAAGAAATAATCGTTAAGGTTTATTTTTTTATTAAAACACAACACTGCACAACCCAAATCGTAGTCAAAATCTGAGTTAGAGCCGCTGGAGCGGTCTTGCATATTAATGACTCTTGTTTGTTATAAATATGGACACACAATCTTCTTGTATTACTTTTCTACATTTGTTGACTTCCTTGAGCTCATCGCACATTATTAATCATGAAGTCTCGTCTATAACGACAACGTTTTTTTGGGGGGTAGATTGTGAAACTAGTAACATTACCAAAACAATATTTATTATTTATAAATAGAAAAAGTGTTTATTCGTGAAATATAAATGCATAAATATTTACATTAACATTACCCACCTGCCATACAGTGTTTTCCAAGCAAACTAAAAACTCTACACCGCACTATTCACTTATAAATCACAAATCCCTTGTGTTGCACTAAACAAAATGGAGGACATCAAAAGTTCAATGTCCGAAATGATGAGATCCTTTGGGCAAAGGATGGAGCAGTTTGAGAGCCGGCTACCCAAAAACCCTGCCCTTTCCAACATTGCAAGCCTGTCATCGGAGTACTCAGAATTTAAATCATTTGTCACGGAGTCACTTCGAGCACTACAGGTACAAATTGAGTTTATGTCCAAAGAGATTGACCGTCTTGAGATGAGAGGACGGCGGAAGATCTTGCTCCTTCATGGTGTAGCTGAAGAGCAGAGGGAAGACCTGCCGCTGGTTGTCGTGAAGACTTTGAGGGATCGGTTGAAGATGTCCAGCACCGAAGCAAATGACATCAGTCGGTGTCACAGGGTAGGGCGCAATGTAAACTCGCATCGCCCCCGGCCGATCCTGTTTAAGCTTCGAGATATATCAACACGTAGCAAGATCTGGGCAGCCAAAACTAATCTCAAAGGCTCTGGCATAACAATGTCAGAGTTTTTAACCAAGACAAGGCACGAAGTTTTCATGGCTGCTCGTGAACGTTTTGGCGTCTCGAAGTCATGGACGATGGACGGCAACGTTTTTGTTCTGGGAGCTGACGGAAAGCGCCACAGGGCGAACTGTTTTCGAGAACTAAATGCAGTTGGACCCGACATCGACACCGCCGCCGGAAGCTCGCAGCCTCCAGGTCACAAACCCGCAGCAGCGGCGAGAGAACCAAGATCGAAGCGTGCAATATCATCCAAAAGGGTTTAGTTGTGTGGTGTCTGTAGCTCGTTTTACTTCGACCAGAAACGTAAAATCTTTTCAACCCGCTTTCTTCATCTTTTTCTTCTTCTTCTTTTCTTTTTAATAGTTTTGTTATTGTTCTGTTTTGATCTGACGTACCTATGGATTGACACCTGGCTGTGTCATCGATCACTCCTAGCTGTCAGTGTTACTTTTATTATTTAGTTCATTTCTTCTTCTTACTTTTCTGTCAGCCTCTGTTACGTTCCATTTTAGGTATATAATTAGTGGCTATATTTAGTATAAGAATTTAAATTTGCTAATAAACACTTGGATTATTTTCTACCTTTTAAGACAGCCACTGTAACATTCAATATTACGTTCATAAATTATGTAGGTTATATGGATTTTTTTTAATGTGTTTTTTTTTGCTGTTTCTGGTCGGAAGAGTAGTTTAAATAGTGTATTAGAGTATTTTTTTTATTACGTTTCATTTATACTTAAGCTCTGACTGGCAGATGGATTGTAAATTGTATATTACCCTTTAGTTTTGTTATAGGTATCTTATTTGTATTTATATTTTTATATGCCGCTTAGTGAAGTCTCCGACAGTGACGAATATGTGTCCTTTTCTGATGATCATTCTAGTGGTAACGACAGTTTTTGTAGTATTCCGTCCCTTTCCAGTTCAATTAATTCATTTTTTTGTGATGTTCCTAAGAATCTAAATATTCTCCATATCAACGCACAGAGTATTCCGCAACATTACCCGGATCTGCTGGCTTCTTTTGAGCATAAAAACATTCACGCCATATTAGTCTCTGAATCCTGGCTTAAACCATGTCTACCGTCTATTTCTTATTCTCTGCCAGGATTCAAGCTCATTCGCAACGATCGCGTAGGATCTGGTGGTGGGGGTGTTGCCATATATCTCCGTACGCATATTCCCTTTTCTGTCGTAAACATGTCGTCACAACCACCACCATCCAATGCGGGAGAACATTTGTTTGTAGAAATAGATCTTAGGCACACAAAAGTACTACTAGGAGTGTTTTATTGTCCATCTGCTCAAATCAACTACTTTCTCTCCTTCGAAACACTCCTAGAAAATCTAGTCTCTTCTTATGATCACTGCATAGTTATGGGTGATTTTAATACATGCCTCCTTAAGAAGAATAATCGTTCCTCTTCCTTAGAAACACTAGTAAATAGTTGCAATTTGCACATTCTTCCTCTGACTGCTACTCATTTTTTCCCACACTCAACTCCTTCTCTTCTTGACCTCATGATAGTGTCATCTCCAGCTCATGTTGCCAAACATGGGCAGTGTGCTGCAGGAGCTTTTTCCTATCATGATCTCTTATATTTATCCTATAAAATTCGTCCTCCAAAAGCAAAGCCCAGGATAATTCTACAAAGAAATTTTAGTGGTATGAACGTGGAAGAGTTAATACAGGACGCAGAGTGTATTGATTGGTCACCGGTCTTCGATGCCATTGGTGTTGATGACAAGGTCCATGCTTTTAATAATTTAATTACTGACCTCTACAACAAACATGCTCCTTTCAGAGAAATCAAATTAAAACACCTTCCCGCTCCGTGGATTTCACCAGAGCTAAGATCTCTCATGAATAGGAAGCTTATGGCGAAAGCCAAATACAAACTAAAGCCGTCGGATCTTAACAAAGAAAAATACATAGCTTGCCGGAATCGCTGCAATAGGGCGTGCCGTGACGCGCAACGCCGTTATATCCATAAATCGGTAGAGGACTCCGACCCTGCAAAGGTTTGGAAGTTCCTACGGTCACTGGGAATCGGAAAATCCAAATTACAAGACAAAATTCCTTCACATATTAATCTAGACAGTCTTAACAAACACTTCACTTCTTCTTCTGATCTAGATGGTCAAACTAAATTGCAAACTTTACATAATCTTTCAACAGTTCCGATTCCCGACTATCCATCATTTGTTTTTAATCATTTCACAATCTGCGATGTTAAGAAGAGCATTACATCCATTTCCTCTAATGCTATTGGTAGTGATAGCATAAGTCGTAACATGTTAGTACCTATCCTAGACCAAATTGCGCCAATTATCACCTACATCCTCAATTCCTCCCTATCCACTGCCTCGTTCCCTACTTTCTGGAAAGAAGCACAGGTTACTCCTTTACCCAAAAAATCCAATCCAGCTTCTTTATCAGATTTCCGTCCGATATCCATTCTTCCTTTCCTCTCCAAAGTCCTAGAGCGCTTAGTTCATCAGCAACTTAGCATTTTCCTCTCCAACAAACATCTCCTGAATCCGCTCCAATCCGGTTTTCGCCCAGGTCATAGCACGGTATCTGCATTAGTGAAGATAACGGATGACATACGCTGCGGCATGGATGACGGAAAAGTGACTGTGCTATGCTTATTGGACTTCAGCAATGCGTTTAATAACGTTGACTTTGAAATCCTCCTTGGAATCCTTCGCTCTCTTAACATTTCTCCAGCTGTGATTGACTGGTTTCGCAGTTATCTGCAGGGGCGTCGGCAGCGTGTACGCGTCGATGATGTTTATTCATCATGGTGCGACATATATGCAGGCGTTCCCCAGGGCGGCGTTTTATCACCTCTTCTTTTTTCTATCTTTATAAATTCAATATCCTGTCAATTAGCTTCAGCGTACCACCTCTATGCAGACGATCTCCAGATATATTCACAGGCCCCTGTTGACCACCTGCCTGATGCGATCGAAGTGATCAATAATGATCTGAGACGTATCTTAGACTGGAGCAGGGCATATGGACTTAAGGTGAACCCGACCAAAACACAGGTGATAGTAGTTGGGGGTTCGAGAATGATATCACGTATAAACTGGGGCGGGCTTCCTCCTGTTTTATTTGACGGAAAACTTATCTTGCAAAGCGAATCGGTGAAAAATTTAGGTGTCCTCATTGATAGAAATCTGTCGTGGGGACCTCATCTCTCTGAAATCAGCCGAAAAGTATTTGCAAGCGTAGGATCACTACGTAGACTGCGTAACTTCCTTCCTATTGCCACTAGAATTTCTCTGGCTCAATCTCTTCTTCTCCCTATCGTTGATTACGGCGATGCGTCTTTCCTAGATCTGACGGAGCAACAATTGGACAAGCTTGAGCGCCTGCAAAACGTCGGAATACGGTTCATATTTGGCTTACGCAAGTATGACCATGTTTCGGAGTTTCGCAGGAAGCTAAGTTGGCTACCAATACGGCTCCGTCGGAATTCCCATATCCTATTTTTATTGTACAATATTCTTTTTACTCCTTCTTCTCCTCCCTATCTAAAGGAACGATTCAAATTTCTTCATCTTTCCCACTGTCTATCTCTTCGTTCTTCTGATACTCTTCAGCTCATGACACCTATGCATAACTCGTCGTACTACCACAATTCCTTTTCTGTCAAGGCTGTTAACCTGTGGAACGCATTGCCTGTATCTATCAGGCGTGCTCCATCCCTCACAATCTTCAAATCTATGGTTAAGGAACACTATTTGTCCTGTTGTCACTAGCTGCTTGATTCATTGACACTTTATTTATATATTTATTGTATGTCTATACGTTATCTTTGATACTCATGTTATGTATTTTGTATGTATAATATGTTATGTACTTATAATGTATATTATGTATGGTATATATGTAATTAGTTTATCTACATGTACACCATTATAACCCCTTGTCATATATTACAATCCAATCCATCCCAAGGTTGCCTGGTAGAGATCGCTCTTTAGCGATAAGGCCGCCAATTGTCACTTTGTTTTTAAGTGTTTCTTGTTATTATGTTTAGTTTTAAGGTGTGCAATAAAGTATTTTCTATCTATCTTCTATCTATAACGTACGACGTTACCACAGGTCATTTTTACGTAACCGCTACATAGGTGCTTTTTACAAAAAAAAGTACACCGATGAAGATTTTATCTAAAAGTCTTTAAAATAATTGGACTTTTGAGTTTGATTTGAGATTGCTACTTAGTATGATTACGTTTTATACCAAATCCGACATAAAAATACAATTACTTTACAAATTTTCAGTTAATATTCGTCGGTTTACTTTTTGTCTAAAAAAAACACTTATTTAATATTTTTTTTATGTTATTATTTTCAGAACTTGGGCAGGATTCCAATGACAGCTGTGACAACGATCAAACTAAATTCTACGAACTATAGCTATTGTATCATAATCATCATTTCAGCCGTAAAACGTCCACTACTGAACAAACCTCCTGCCAAGCGTGGTAAGTATGGAAAGTACCCCTCATCAATGAGGGAGGCCTGCCCGGGTACTTGCCATACTCACCACGCTTAGCAAGCGGGTTGGCGAGCGCAGTACGGGATGTTAATACACGAAAAGACGCTGCTGCACATCTTTCAGAGGTATCACTTAGCAGGCTCATACTGCATCCACGGGCATGAGAGAAGGGGTAACATTCTACTGCCGGCACTCCACAACTAACATTATGTGTTAAAATTATTAACTGTGGTTGTGAACAATCGTAAGGCAAATAATTTTAACTGTACCGCGTGAATTTGCGGTGGATACTACATACTCTAACCGCATACAATTGTTAGAGTCAATAAAATTTACTACAAAGCATAATTTCCGTTTAAAATATATTCAGGTATTTATCGCGAATTGACCATTATTGCAACCGGATCTTTAGTTCATGATTGCACGTATCGTGGTTGCGGGAAACGTTAATTTACATTGCACGTATATTTTACGAATTAGTAATAATTTAATACAAATTAATAATTACAGGCACTAAACAAACAAATCACATTTCTAGTCTTGAATGTTCTAAAATTATTTAATTATTTTATCAATAACCTGTTACCCAGGACACAAGTTGGTTACTTTGAGATTAGATGTTTAGCAGTGTTTGTTTGTTTAATTAGTGTCACGTTAACATGCTCAACTGTGGATACTATGCTATGCAGTATACAATTTGGGAAAACCAAAAAAAAACCCAAATTAAAACAAAGCCGTGGCAGTAGAAAATTGTCTCTCCTCTCTTGTCCGTGGATGCAGTAAGAAACTGACAAGGGATACCTCCGGAAGATGGGCAGCAGCGTCTTTCCGTGTATCAACATTCCACAATGCGCTCGCCAACCCGCCTGCCAAGCGTGGCGAAGATGGCACAACCCTTGCATGATCATGGAGATCCATGAAGGAGTCCTTTGTCCAGTACACAGACAACAATCCTACGGCCACAACTTGACTGAGAGATTAATTCCAAGATCATCCAGTACAAAATAACGACAAATTACAAATCCCGTAGATTTAACCATTAAATAACGAGTATATAGAACTTTGGATGCTTTGGATCGCAGAAGGGAAGAAGGCTAGAGGAAAGATTGTCATTAATCACTTAGCGAAGAGGTTTTTGCGAAGCGCTTAGCGTTGTCGAAATTTGCCAGGTTCTAATTTTGTATAAGACCAAAACGTTGACGCGTCGGCGTAATGCGAAGTTAATTTTGCCTTGGGAAATATAGTTTAAAAGGAATACATTTCTATCCACAGCGTTCAAAAACTGCCTCTACATATATCAAAAGGTTCGCTGTAAGAAAACTCTATCAAGATTGAGCTACCCTCCTTTTATCTTATTTTGTTTGTATGTTTTTTTGTGTATAAAAAGGGATGGTACAGCTAAGATGTCCCTTATTAACACATATTTAACCGGGTATTTATCGCGCTATTTACCTTTATTATTGCCCGACGTTTCGACAGGATTGCACCCATCGTGGTCCCGGGAAGACTGACATGTTAGAGGTAACCGCAGCGAAGCGAAAGCGTCTTTTCAGACTACCCTCACTTGGTCATCATAAATATAGTAACTTGAGATTAAGGCTGTGTCACACTGGGACAGCACACTACACTAACTGCATCAGCACACTTAGGTTGATTCATACGTCGAGTACACTTGCTACATTTGCTTGATCGCAAAAGTTTAAAAAAGAGATATCCCTTGGCATATAAAACTAATGCATCCATGGGCAAGAGAGGAGAGGCAACATTCTACTGCCGGCACCCCATGGACAGTTTTCTAAGTTCATTTTCATAATATTTTAACAAAAATAAAATTTAGTTGTTCAAAGTAAAAGTCAATAAGTATCTATTCATAAGAGTAAGGAGTCGCGGTCCCACACGAACACAACATATTATTATTATTAAAATATTAGATTACTTACAAATTCTGTAAGTAATCTAATATTTTAAATAATATTTTGTAAAGCTTGAGTGTGACAACTTTAGGTGACAAATTGGGTAATTTTTTCAAGAGATATCCTCGGATAACAAGATTAAGAAACCCATATATTTGAAAAACTACCCCATTTAGATTACAAAAATCCCCCACGACTATCGGTTGTATCTATGTTATCTGTTAATGTTATTTATTCAATGATAACTTCTGCAAATCAACTGGGAGTTTTTTGTAGAATTGCAAGCATTGTCCTTTATGAGATCCCTAAAAACTAACACTAGAGTATGTAAGTGAAATCTACAGTATAAAAAGTATCTTTTTTTAGGGTTTAAACAAGGAACCTTTATAGTTTCGCACGTCTGTCTGTCTAAGCTGTTAAGAATAGACCATTAGTTTTAGAAAGCTGTACAAATGGAGAAGAAAAATATTAATTTGGCGTTCCTTCTATACATGTAAGATGGGGATGAACATTTTTACTTGGTTTTACCATCGCGTGGGTATCGTTGAATAGGTAGATATATTAAAACTATTTGCGTTTAGCAAGTTGGGAAGACAATTTTCAATTTAGGGTTCCGTTTGAGAAATATTCAAATGTTAAACTTTTTTCGAGCCTCCCCCTATCTAAAATCTAAACTGATAGCTTTATAAATCTGAAAAGAATCATGATGATCTTTCTAGGAAAACTATAACGGTAACGCTGGTTTTATAAGTTTCAGAGAAATATCGCATAAATAAGTGATACAGTTAACCAAACATACCGGAACCTCTATAAGGTTCGAACGCTCCGCGCGCTTAGTGTACCGACGGGTGTACATAATTTAAACCAGGTAAGTTATTTTGACTGACTGATGTTTCTGTTATTTCACGGTTTAAGACAGGAAGTGACCATAGACTAGTAAGAGCGACATTCAGGTTTGATCTTAGACAAGAAAGAGCGAAAATGATTAAAGCTCACGACAGATTTAAAAAACAAGAAGTTGCAACTTTACAACATCAATTTCGTGAAGACCTTCGGAATCAATTTGATGGGCTTGAAGAATCAAACATGGATGTCGACCAAATAAATCAACTACTGTGTAATGCTCTATCGGAGACGGCTCGTAAACATCTAAGTGCAGCGCCCAAAAATGCTAGTAAGCTCTCATTGAAGACAAGAGATATGATTGAGCAAAGACGAACAATGAATCAAAGCAGTATCGTGGATCATCAAGAGTTATTAAATTTAAATAAAGTTATTCATAAGTCAATTAAAAAAGATTTGAGAGATTATAACACTAATATAATAAAAAATACAATAAAACAGTTTAGAGGACCTAAGATTTTTAGAAGAAAAACAAAAACAGGAAACAAACAAATAATAAAATTGAAAGATAAAAATGGTAACTATGCGACAGATAGGCAACAGATTCTTAAAATAGTAGAAGAGTTTTACGGAGAACTATACGCTTCACAATCTACACCAGACCTGTATTTAACTAACGATCCAAGAAGTCCACCCGTGAGAAGTCTGGATACTGATGAACTGCCACCTATTATACGTAGTGAGGTGGAACATGCCCTTGGCCAGATGAAAAGTGAAAAGTCTCCTGGACAAGATGGCATTTCTGTTGAACTGCTTCGTGCAGGCGGACCACCGGTGATTGACGTACTAATGAGGCTCTTCAACGATGCCATGAATCAAGCTCGAACACCTGAGTCTTGGAAAAATGCACTTGTTACAATTATCCATAAGAAAGGTGACATCTCAAAATTATCTAATTATAGGCCTATCAGTTTGCTGTCCCAAATTTATAAGCTATTTGCCAAAATTCTCTGCAACCGTCTTACCCGAAAGCTGGATGAATATCAATCTTTAGAACAGGCGGGCTTCCGAAGTGGATTTTCCACCATTGATCACATCCATTCAGTCAAGCAGCTGATGGAGAAGAGTCACGAGTTCAATCGGCCCCTTTGCATGGCCTTCGTCGACTTTGAGAAGGCTTTTGACAGCGTCGAGCATTGGGCCGTATTTGACTCACTCCATCGCTGCCACATTGACGCTCGTTACGTGGATCTTCTTCGGGAGGTATACAGCTCGGCAACAATGCAAGTACGATTACACAGTTTGTCAGAACCTATTTCGATCAAGAGGGGGGTGCGACAGGGGGACACAATTTCACCCAAGCTTTTTACGGCTGTTTTGGAAGACGTCGTAAAAATGCTTCCATGGGACCAATGCGGTATAAATGTTAATGGTGTCTACCTGTCGCATCTGCGTTTTGCTGACGATCTTGTATTGTTTGCCGAAACTATGAATGACCTGGAGGTTATGCTGGGAGACCTTCATGATGCCTCTTTGGTAGTCGGCCTGAAGATGAACATGGGCAAGACCAAGGTGATGTCAAACGTTTCTGAACTCTCGAATTCTAACGTTAAAGTTGGGGGCGAGAGGTTAGAGATGGTTGATTCATATGTGTATCTTGGTCATGTTTTGTCTTTTGGCGCGGAGTATCAGATGAAGGAGGTTACCAGGAGAGTACAACTAGGATGGGCAGCTTTCGGAAAACTAGACGATATTTTTAAATCTACCCACATCCCACAGTGTCTTAAGACTCGTCTCTTCAATCAATGCGTCCTACCAACAATGACCTACGGTGCTGAGACATGGCGACTTACTAAGGAGGCAGTGCACAAAATCAGCGTTGCGCAGAGAGCCATGGAGCGCGCCATGCTCGGCATCACACTGATAGACCGGGTCCCCAACGTCAAAATTCGCGAGCGGACTAAGGTTCAGGATGTCGGCGAGCGAATAATGGGGCTCAAATGGAGTTGGGCAGGACACTTGGCCAGACGAAATGACGACAGGTGGACGAAAACGCTGACTGAATGGTGGCCGAGAGAAGGGCACAGAAAAAGGGGTCGTCCACCATCCCGATGGGTTGACGATGTTCGAAAGACCGTGGGTTGCACCTGGCTAAGAATAGCTTATGACAGAGGCGAATGGCAAAATCAAAGGGAGGCCTATGCCCAGCAGTGGGTCGATAAAGGCTGATGATGATGATGATGATGAAGTTATTTTATGTTTTGTAGAATACATAAACGTGTAGAAAATTTCA
Organism: Pasiphila rectangulata; assembly: GCA_963082625.1. Taxonomy (NCBI): domain Eukaryota; kingdom Metazoa; phylum Arthropoda; class Insecta; order Lepidoptera; family Geometridae; genus Pasiphila; species Pasiphila rectangulata. Next base: position 2,516,718 of record OY720244.1, on the reverse strand, counting down.
ATACGAATCCAAAGGTGTATTATTTATAACGTATTATTATGTGGTGCTTCCGTAAAATTCATTTTTATTGCAATAAAAGCACCAAAATCAAGCCCTACGAAAAAACAGTTGACCGAAAATAATTTTAAAACATAATAAATAAAATAAAAAATAAAAATCTTTTATTTCAGACAACAAATGAGTCCATATACACACACGATTCGAATAAATCACAATGATGTTAATGAACTGAATTGGATTAATTCAGTTAATTCAAATTATTTTTGCTTAATATGTTTTGGTAAACGTTAAGAAGTATACACCAACCTCTAACAACAGCTCTACGGTTAACTACGGAACCCTATATAGTGCGCCGCCCGACACCCACCTGGCCTAATTTATTTTATGATTCAAAAACGACCAGCTAGAACAAATTAATTCCCTCGACTCGTAGTCGAGGGCCCACAAATCATGCCGAAGCGCCACAAATAACTCCCCGACAAGGGATCAGTGCGCGCCAATAAAGCTATAAAACTTTTATTCAAACCTAATATTTACGTAAGATTCGTGGTTCCCGGTGGAAGTTAGCAACCTTCAGGTTTAATTAGAACCGGGCTAATTCTCAAGTTTTGATGAATGCGATTTCACGGATACAACCGCTTCGCAGGTGAGGGAGGACCACTGGGGCATTTTTCATAGTTTATTTGTATGTGCGTTAAATTGCCGTGGGTTGCCGGCACTAGAAGGTTGACCTCCTTAAGACCTCCTCTCGTGCTCTGAATGCGGTAAGAATCTTAAGTTAAAAAATTACTTGCTCAATTAATCTCTTAATATTGTAAAGATTTTGATTGATTTGTACTGGACCGATTTTCAAACGATTTTGACTTTATACTAATATTATATAGAGGAAAGATTTGTATGTTATATGTTTGTAACGAATAAACTCAAAAATTAGTGGGCCGATTTTCAAAATTCTTTCACCATTAGAATTTTCCTTGAGTAACATATATAACATATATATGACATTTACATATAAGCTATATTTATATACTTAGATCTTATAGCATTACATGGGTTCTTACCAGCACACAATTTCCCGACTAGACTTACTAATTGTTTAGACCATATTATTTTAAAAACTGAGAAAAAAGCGGTAACATTAGTAATCAAAAATAGCATTACAGATCACGACACGATACTTTTGAATTTACAGAATTATATAAAGAAGCCCACTTCAGACTTATGGATACGTAAGTTTGACTACGATAATATTTCAAAGGATCTGACAGCAGCGAATTATCAACATGTATTGGATGCCTCTGATGTCAACATAGCTGCGGAAACATTTATTACCACCATAAGTAACAGTATTATAAAAAACTCTACACTGGTCAAACGCTCTCGCCGTAATACCCCAATTAAACCATGGGTCACAAAAGGGCTTATTCGATGTTTGTGCCACCGAGATCGTCTCCACGCAAGAGTAAGGCAATCACCAGATGACACATGCCTCGCGGTCACATACAAACGTTATAGAAATTTTTGTACGTCTCTACTTCGCAGATTAAAGGGAGAGTATGAGAAAACTCTACTTCAAAAAGCAGATAAGAACATTAAAAAAACATGGCAAATAGTAAGTGACATAACAAATTATAAACAAAAGAAGGCTCTACCGGACGACCTCATACAAAACAGTGACCCGGAAACTGCAATAAATAAAGTAAATGAATATTTTGTCAATGTCGGGAGAAATCTTGCGAAAAATTTTAATCCGGATATAATCGATACTCGTTGCTATAAAAATCAACAAAATTCATTTGTGTTATTGGAAGCGGATGTAGAAGAAGTTCACACTTTAATAAATTCCTTGAAAATTGATTGTTCAATAGGATGGGATAATATTTCAGCAATTATAATTAAAACTAATAAAACAATTTTGGCCGCACCCCTCTTACACATTATTAATCTCAGTTTTAAAACATCAGTTTTCCCTCAAGTTTTTAAAAAGTCGCTTATTCTACCCATATATAAGAACGGAGATAAAATGATTCCATCTAATTACAGGCCGATATCAATTCTACCAACTCTGTCTAAATTACTTGAAAGAGCAATTAACAATCGATTGACAAAATATATAGAAAAATATGACCTTCTTGCGAGTAACCAATTTGGCTTCAGGAGAGGAAAATCTACATCTGATGCTGTGGCGGAACTTGACACTTACGTAACTGAATCTTTGGATCAAGGCGATAAATGTATAGCTTTGTTCCTAGACTTGAAAAAAGCGTTCGACACAGTATCAATTCCGATCCTTCTCTTGAAGCTTGAGGCAATGGGAATTCGGGGAGCTTTCCTTGAACTTATGCAAAGCTACTTATGTGACAGGAAACAAAGGGTCAAAATCGGCAATTACTTAAGTAGAGAGCTCCAAAATTCCATGTTCGGAATTCCTCAAGGAAGTATTGTCGGCCCGACATTATTTTTGGTCTACATGGACCAAGTTTGCAGACTCAATGCAGGAAATGGCAAAATAATTGCCTTTGCAGATGACACGGTTTTGGTTTTTAGGGACAAAGATTGGGCATCCGTATTTAGAACAGCACAGCTAGGCCTAAACAAAGTCTCCAAGTGCCTCTATGACAATCTGTTAACGTTGAATGCAACTAAGACACAATACATAACATTTGCAATACGTAAAAACAGCTTAGCAGACCCTGGTCAATATGCCTTAAAAGCACACATACATAACTGCACAGCATACAGACCAGAAGATTGCAACTGTACATTATTGGAAAATGTTAGTACCTATAGATATCTTGGCATTACCATAGATTGTCATTTGACGTACCAGGCCCATATCACTAAACTAACAGCTAGAGTACGAAAATTAATATACGTATTTAAAAACGTTCGACATGCAGCAACAAACACACAGATTAAAACCATTTACTACGCGCTCTGCCAATCTTTGCTACTCTACTGCAATACGACTTGGGGCGGCGCAGCAAAAACACTTCTATTGACCTTGGAACGAGCACAAAGGGCGGTTCTAAAAGTCGCTCTATGTCGCCCGTTTAGATACCCAACCAAGGATCTATATAACGATGCTGCAGTCCTTACAGTAAGGCAATTATACATCCAGCAGGTCCTACTTAAGCAACGTGTGGCTTCACCACGCATCGGATACCTAACTAAAAGGCGGAGAGATAAAGTTTTTAACAAAACTTCCTGTAAAACTAGATTCGCGCAGAAACATAGCGGTTTTTTAGCACCACACATATATAACCAAATAAATAAAATAGTACCACTTCAAGACAAATCATACTATGAATGCAAAAAGTGTATCCACAAATATCTCTTGACCCTAGATTACCCACTAACAGAGAAACTTTTTTACATTCCATCCTAGTTTCAAAATTTGAGAATTTTTTTAATTTATTTATAGATAGAAAGGCAGATATTTATTATATATATGCATTTATATATGTATATATATATATATATAAAAAATGTATCATATAATTTCGTAGTTGTGAAAAATTGTTTTTTATTTTATTTTAGTTCTAGTTTTATTTTTCAAGATATAAGCTTTGTTTTTCTTTTATTTAAGGTTTCTTAGTTGTATTTCTATTTTTTGAGATTTATTTGTATGATAATCTCTATAGTTTTAAATTCGTTTATTCGAACTACATGTAGTTTTTTCTGTAACTGGTTTTATTCGCTTTTGTTTTCACTGTGCCGAAGCAGTGATCGCTCGTTTCTTTTTACAAGCCTAGAGCTTAGTTAGAACGAGACGCTCAATGTTTAAGCAACACAAACAGGTCTTAACTAAATATAATTAGGTTAACCTAAAATTTACTACATTATAATTTTGTACCATATTGACCTTTATGAATAAACGATTTTTATTTTTATTTTTATTTATTTTATCCCCGTATTCCCACGGGAGCGGGAACTAAGCGAGTGAAACCGCGGAGTGCGGCTACTAATAAATAAAATCGTCTAAAGTTCAATTTTGCTCGTGAATGCAGTAAGAATCTGCTAAGGGATATCTCCGGAAGATGGGCAGCAGCGTCTTTCCGTGTAAGAACATCCCGAACTGCGCTCACCAACCGAGTATGGCAGCAACCCCTCATGCACTTGGATCTCTAAGTCAATGAGGGAGGCCTATGTCCAGCAGTGGATGTCTTACGGCTGTAATGATGATGATGATGAAAGTTCAATTGGAGGTCAAATTCTAAGTAGACCAGCTGTATTCCACTCGTACCCATTTTATTCCCAGCCAACGGGAGGAATAATTTGAAATTTTGATTTAGACCCTTGTTTGGTTAATTGCTGCTAATACTATCTGTTCTGTGTGTTTTGTTTGAGTAATCGCGCCCTAAATATTAATGTTTTGTAATTACTGGTCCGAGGAACCCTCGCTCAAAGTTGTCTGGCATAATTTGAGGTCAGCTTACGGCAGAGATGAGTTGTGGTACAGTTTTGGTGGACCATGCATATGAAAATCTGTCCGATTGAAGGTTTCAGGCGGCCTGTGTACAGTAGTGGACGTTTTACGGCTGAAATGATGATGATGAAAGGAATAAGATTGACAAACATACGTTTTACATTCATCACCATCATTTCAGCCGTAAAACGTCTACTACTGAACACAGGCCTCCCTGATGGATCTCCAAGGGTAGTTGCCATACTCACCACGCTTGGCAGGGTAGTTGGCGAGTGCACTACGGGATGTTGATACACGGAAAGACGCAGCTGCACATCTACCGCAGGTATCCCTTAGCAGGCTCTTCTCTCTTTCTCTATCTGAGGACTGCATCCACAGGCATGAGAGGAGGAGTAACATTCTACTTCCGGCGCCCCACGGAAATATTTATAAAGGAAAAATAACAAATCCGGACAAATGCAGTTTGAACGATTCCGCAACCGTTCTCTGGATTTCAATTTCCTCCCAATTTTTGTTAATTTTTAGGGTTTCGTAGTAAAAGCAGAAACCCAATCGTCTGTCCATCTGTACGTCAGCTTTGCGAATAGACTAATAGTCCTAGAAATGTAATTTTCTTTGGATATAAAAAATACCAACGCTGAGATAACACTACAAAAATGCTAAAATAATATTAATTTGGGGTACCTAATATTTATTTAGCATATAGCAAACAATAAATTCATGCCTAACCTACATAGGTTGGGAGGGACATGATGGGAAATATACTTATATTTTCTTGATTTTCCCATCATGTTGGCTACCGTTTAACAGAAAGAAGAAGACCAATTAATTGTTTAAGACCATTTAGAGGTTGCGAAGATAAATTCTCGATTTAGTGTTTCGTTTGTTAAAAGTTTTAACATGTTATCGTGCGTCCCCCCGCTCTTCTAAATCGAAATTGCTAGCTTTAGCCTATGTTGTTACTGTTATTCTTGTTAGGCATACGCCTCGTAGACAGGATCAAGAACACCGAAATCCAGAAAAGGACTAAGGTCCAAGACATTGGTATCCGGCTCATAGATAGATAGATAAACTCTTTATTGTACATTCACCATTTAATATAAATTTCACAAAGGGAAACACAGACAAATATAACATACAATGGGCGGTCTTATCGCTTAAAGCTAGCTCATGAGACTGAAGTTGAGATGGGCGGGGCATTTGCGGCGCATTCGGGGCACTGATGGCAGGTGGAGCAAGACCATAACCGTATGGAATCTTTAAACTCTTAAGTGCAAAGCTGGCAGACCACCTGCTAGATGAGTGGATGACATCGTTAAGTTCGCCAATAAGATCTGGATGCAAAAGAACGACAACAATAAATTTGAATTTAACAACATATAATTATAAATTAACTTGACACTGGCGGAATTGTGTAAAACCAAACATAAAAAGCCATAAAATAAAAAGACAAGACAAGACCTGAATGCGATCGGCGCAACACCGAAAGGAGTGCCAAAAAATGTAGGAGGCCTACACCCAGTAGTGGGTTGACAAGGGCTGAAAATGATGTTGATGTAGTTTTATAAAGAATTACAAACACTACAGCTCTCACTTTCACATTTATGTTTCTGTTGGGATACAGTTTTACAGTACCCCGAGGATATTTACCTTGCGCCGCTACATGCCTGTTTTTCCTTCACAAAGCTTGTTTGGGACGGTTTGACCGCAATAATCCGGCTGGTACCACCTGCTCGGAATAACGAGGGTCGTAAATCCACAAAATGTCCCACTCCCTTGTTATTAGCTGGCATACACTTCATTTGGGTTATTGATGGATCAAAAACTTTAACCCTTTCAGACCCAGTGGTTACATTTGTATACATTAAGGTTTTTCTCAAACAATATTAAAAGGTTATTCTATAATTAAGAGCGGCTGCGATCGTTTGTACACATATAAGCTATCAAAAAAACTACTTTACGCCATTTTTTTTATTAGTATTTTCTTTATTTTACTCATCATACCCATGGATGCAGTAAGAGCCTGCTAAGGAATACCTCCGGATGATGGGCAGCAGCGTCTTTACGTGTACCAACATCCCTTACAGCCCGTTCACACTAGTCGTAAGTCGCATATGACTAAAAGTCGAATGCTCTGGTCACCATACACTTTATATGGAGCTGTTCACATTGGATGAGATGCGATTTTTAGTCTGATACGAATCAAAAAACCATCCGACGGGCCAGCACCCGTTGTAAGACTAAAAATCGCGTCGAATCGTGCTCGCATAGGTGCCTGCTTGTTGCTGTTCTCACTAGTCGTGCATCTAATCGACTCGAGCGCGTTGTTACCTCTCTCCCCGCCCCGCTTCCACATTCTAAAACAATTAAAGAATTTTCTTTCGTCATTTTTTAATTCATGTATTAAATTTTTATAACTTCCCAAAGTCGATCTTTCTGTTAGGATTGGGTGCATCCAGTATTTTCTTGGAATTGACTTTTTTTTCAACTTTTTTAATTTTCTTCGTAAGTAGTAGAGCACAACAAGTTCTTCGTCGGCGTCCATCTCGCGAGTCGCTACGTACCGAATGGCGCGAAACTACGACCTATACGACTCGCGACGCAGTGTGAACAGGTACATCAGACTTTCGACATTCAGTAATATGCGACTTACGACTAGTGTGAACGGGCTGGTACTGTGCTCGCCAAACCGCCTGCCAAGCGTGGTGAGTATGGCAACTACCCCTCATGGCGATCCATGAGCGAGGCCTGTGTTCAGTAGTGGACGTTTTACAGCTGAAACGAACGACGATGTATCTAGTCCGTTATTCATTAAATTCTACCTAGTGTCCGAATTCAGACTGGTTCGATTAAACATTGACTTTTCGAAAACAAACGAAAAGTTCGGGATCTGTGATCACGGTGTTTTGATTTTAGTACGGTAACTAAGCAAAGCGTACTATGGAACTATATACTATGGAAACTAGATGATTGACAGAATACTAAGTATAATACTCTGCCACAGCAAATGCTGAGTAGTGGCCTTTTTTGTCACGGTATTATTCTGTCTAAATTTAATTAGTTTTAAAAATATAATATTGTGTTATTTCTGTGACAAAATAAACAATTTTTATCTTATCTTATCTATCTATCTTATCTAAGTTAATTTTTTTGAACATACGAGTACCTACATAATACATAGAACAACCGGACCCAAGTCAAATATATCTATCTAATGAGCCTGAAGTATTAATTTTCTAGTTTCTATAAAGTTTTTTATTTTTTTATTATAAAAATGTTGTTTTGTTCTTCTTATTTCTTTATTTTTCTTCTGCTATTTTATTTGTATTGCTTTGTTTGTCAGTGGCTGGTCGTGAAGTCGAAACAGGTACCGTCAGAATAATAAATAAATGAATAATAAATGATGCTGGACAATCCTCACAGCATATCTAGCCCAAGCTAAGCATGGCTTGTGTTATGGGTACTAGATGATATACAACATAAATAGATATTTTTATTATACATAGAAAAACATCCAAAACACCTTGAACAAATATCTGCAGATTGTACTGACATTTGTCCCGAGGCGGGAATCGAACTCGCAACATCTTGCGTCGCAGGCGGACCTTCACCCGCTGCGCCACAGAGCTCGCCCGCAGCGCTGCTCTGCTCATAAGCTAGTGCTTACACTAGTTAAGTGCAGCCACGGACGACCAGCGCTGTGGCATAATTCATTATGTCACACCAGCACCACCAGATAGATAGATAAATAGATAGAAAATGCTTTATTGCACACCTATATAAAGTACCAACATACCAACATAAAGTGACATAACATTGACGACCTCTGTGGCGCAGCGGGCTAAGGCCCGCCTGCGACGCAGGGGTTGCGGGTTCGATTCCCGCCTCGGAATGTCTGTACGATCTGCAGATATTTGTTCAGGGTGTTCTGGGTGTTTTTCTATATAGTAAAAATATCTATCTATGTAGTATAATGTATTAAGTATATCAGTCATCTAGTACCCATAACACAAGCTCTGCTTAGCTTGGGGCTAGATGATGCTGTGTGATTTGTCCAGCATTATTTATTTCAACATAACATAGTAACAATAGATACTCCACACTGGAAAAATCAAGCAAAAAAAAAGGTTCATCCCCATCTTCCTTGTATGTGTGAGGTACCCCAAATTTTGGCGTACTTAACATATAATTTGATAAGATGGGATGAACCTTTTTTTGCTTGATTTTTTAGCATTTTTTATACCGTTTTTGCTGCGTGATTATTTTATTACCTATGTCTGCAAAATTACAGTTTTTAGGCATACGCTGAGTGGTGCCCTTTTTTGTTTACCATTCACATGTTCTTAATTTATATGTCCCAACTTTTTTGACAATAGTCTTTCTTAAACTTTCGCGATCACAACACATTATTAAAATATGGGATTATCGGGTATTTATTGCGTAATTAATAAAATAAATAAAAAATAAAAAAGCCTGTTTATTCCATAACATAATTAACATAAATTCTTAAATTATTAACGTGCATTATTATAATTATTATTTATATAAATTTGTTCTTATAATTAACATACATTTTATGCTTAAAAAATGGGTTTTAGGACCCCTTTCTCCCCTCGGGGTCAGGCCTCTTCCAGTTCTTTCCATTGGTTGCGGTCTTGTGCCTCTTCTATCCAGTCTTGGGTTTTCAGGGTTTTCTTTAATTCGTCAGTCCATCTAGCTAGTGGCCTGTATTATATTTGTTTGCCTGTGTTATATTGCGTAATTACCTTTATTTTATTCCCGACGTTTCGACCAGGTAATAAAGGTAATGACTTGATAAATACCCGATAATACCATATTTTTTTGACAAAATAATTGTATTACTATCGTTATCTATATCTCATGTGTAAGTCATGTGGCTCGAAGTTGAGACGGGACCACTTGACTCAAAGTAGGCCTCTTCTCATCACGCCACCACTGACGGTCTTGTGCCTGATTCAATGATTTCCTACAGCGTTTTGAAGGTGGGTGAATATCTCTCGGCCATTAATTGGAGATCATCCCTTCTCAAGTGTCTAGCATAGTGTGTAGACAATCAACTATCATCATCATCTCAGGTATGTTTGCTGTCCACGTCCACTGCGGGATATAGGCCTCCCTTATCGATCTCCAAAATCATGAGCATCATGGCAGGCGAGTTGCGCAAGCGCAGTTCGGAATAATACACGGAATGACGCTGCTGCTTCCGGGGGTTTGCCTTGGCAGGTTCTTACTGCATCCACAGGCAAGATAGAAGGGCCAAAATTCGACTGCTGGCACCTCACAGCATAAATATCAACAGTAAAAACCTATAATTTATCCCCTGGCGAGAATCGAATCCACAACCTTGTGCGTCATAGCCGGCTATAGTACCAATAGAGCCGGGTGGTCGTTATTATTTTCTGTTTTTTCCCTAAAAGCATCAGAAAAGTTGAAACCCGAGAAGTATCTTCGCTCCAACTTTCGTTTCACGAATAAAAATATAAAAAGTCGACTAATAATTGGACTGCGTTATGTAAGATCGAATTAAGCGACAAAATCGAAAAAAAAGTTATGAATGCAGTTCGATTCCAGGCATGATAAACTAGGTATTCAGCTATTTTTTTGTTCAAAAATCACTTCTAGTGCCTTATAATAAGGGGTTGAATCAAGCGCCAGTTCAAACTTTGTAAGAACATGTGCACCAATTTGTTACGTATTAAAGAATTATGTGCCAGGTTTACTATTACAAAATACACAAACAGGATTTCATTCTGCATTAATGAATTAAATGCATAAGTATTTTAGTTATTTCAATCGTTTTTAAAACGCAATATCGAATCAAAAGCCAAAAATGGCATTTAATTCGTAAATGCATATCATCACTTGTACGATACATAATTTGATTGTGGATTAAACGCCATCGTATGGAGAATCAATCGGGATTTAACTAGATCCCATGATTTAATGATTGATGATCCACGATGAAGATAATGTAAAAGGCTCTAATAGATCACTTGATTTTGTAATAGAAGATGAAGAATAGTAATTTAGAAGTTTATTTTTATTATTTTTGTAAAGCGTTTTTTATTTGATAATATTACAGGATCTCGTGAGATGATACAGAAAGAAAGGGTGTGTTAGATCATTTGATTTTTATGTTGAAGATGAAAAATAGAACTTTAGAAGTTTGTTTATATTTTTAGGAAGAGTTTTTTTTTATATTACTGGATCCACGACTTTAGAAAATAACATAGAAGGGAAGAGATCTTTTGATTTTAGTTAAGTATAAACGAAGAAGAAAAGCGTTTTATAAGCTTGTTTATATTTTTGGAGGCATTTTTTGTTTGTACTATTGACCTGTAAGTAATAGTATTAAAGTTTATGATTACGAGATACCTACCTATAAATTACGTGATTATCAGCTAGTTTTTCAAATAGTAAATATTTTGTTTAAGTACCAACTATTAAATCCGTTCAAGTAAGTAGGAATATATCGTAATCAGACTTCATGGTAGGTAGATTAAGGAATAGGACAACATTTGTTACTACTTTGTATTAAAATATCTGGATTTAATCTTATCGTGCATTTTATTACGCCCGAAACAAATTGCAGTAAAGAATCAAACGACAGTAATCGTTGCATAGTACGTTATTGTGAATAAAATTAGTCTGAATACAGCGTTAATAGAATAACGAATTAAGCGGAAAAACGCCTATAGTTTTAAAAGTTAATTACGAACCACAATATTTTCTTAACTGACATGACCTATATACACAGCTAGACCTTCAGTGTAAAAATTATGCTCTTAACATAAAGTATGTAGGCACAGCGACTATTTTAAATTTGAAATCTTTGAAGCTCATTTTCTCATTTCTAACAAAGTGTCGGTTAATCTGTTATTACATAACGCTGTCCAATTGGAAGCGGGGCGTTATAGCGAAAAGGATCCAATGTCGCGGAATCAATATACCCGAGGAACCCTTACCAATTCACGGTTCGTCTTGAGGAGAACACTTTGTTCTTTGAGGACAGATAGGAACCGCGTATGGAATACTAAATCCGATATTGTATGTATCAGTGAGAAGCGAATTCTATAAAGTACCTCTGTAGGGTTCCTTCGTAGCTGTTCGATTTTGATGTCTTGTATTATATGGTTATAATTTATAACGTAAAAAAAAATGCAATGAAAATATCTAGTTTTAATTCCGCTAATGCTGAGATGCATATGCACCGCCCTCCCGCCCGCTAATTATGCACATGCAGCACACGAAAGCCTTTCGTTCCAGCCGCCGACCAGTCAACACCTCGGCGTCTCACCTGAAGGTGCCTCGCGGAGAAGCGAAACACGTGTCGTCGTGTGGGTTTGGGTATGCATGTTGCACTAACAGCCTGGTTCTTCCTGCATGTGCATAATTAGCGGGCGGGAGGGCGGTGCATATGCATCTTAGCATAAGCGGAATTAAAACTAGAAATTTTCATTGCATTTTATTGTCATGGATTTCCGCAAAGTAACGCCTGATTCTATTAAAATTATTTATTACGTACTTCTAGAATTATTGGTTGATCATTATTTAAATGATCAACCCATAATTCTTACTATTAATTGTTATCCAAAATTGAACATTTTAAGATATCTTCTATATACATTAAATCAGTATGTATAATTTAATGTTTATAAGAGAAATAAGATTAATACACTTAAATAAAGGACTTTCTTGCACATTTTGGCATAGTAACCCGCCGACATTTAATTTTCAAAATTGCGATGCATCATGAAACCTATATTATATGGAGTGTACTAACAAAAAGTGTTACATAATGTAAAGCTCTAAAGTGTCACGTTACCGATCTATATGTAGTTAAAGGTTTACATATAGCCGTGGGGTGCCGGCAGTAGAATGTTGACCCTCCTCTCTTGCCCGTGGATGCAGTAAGAATCCGCAAAGGAATAGTTCCGGAAGATGGGCAGCAGCGTCTTTCCGTGTATCAATATCCCGTACTGCGCTTGCCAACCCGCCTGCCAAGCGTGCCGAGTACGATCTTCGAAATCCTTGAGGGAGGCCTATGTCCAATTTGGACTTGGACAGAAGTCCTAAGGCTGATATGATGAAGATGATGATATAATAAACACATAATAAAGATTTTTATATGTTGCTAACTGACACATTGAATAACTACACACTAAAAATGGATTTAATCCTCAGATAGTATGTAGTTTTGAAAGCAATTTTAATATAATTTTAATAAATAATGGAAAAGCTCCAACTCTTTTTATTTCCATTACAAAATATTTTACGTTCCAGTTTATTCAACTTTCATAATGAAATATTTTGAATAGACTCCTCGCAACGTTAAAAATATAACTCGCAGAGATAACAAACTAAATGCAAGACTTCGGGATGATTTTACGGTTCCGTAGTTAAAGACACCATTCGTAAAATTTGATGCCAGCAGTACTTGGAGTGTTCAATTTTACTGAGTCGTCATCATCATCTCAGCCGTAGGAAGCCCACTGCTGAACATAGGCCTCTTATCTCTCATCTCATCCGTAGTAGCAGTCCTACAGCAGTGTCCACATGAGGGGTTGTTGCCATACTCACCACGCTTGGCAGGCGGGTTAGCGAGCGCAGATGTTGATACACAGAAATACGCTTATCTTTCTGAGGTTTCGCTCGGCAGGTTCTTACTGTATCCACGGCGAGAGAGGGGGGGCGACATTCAACTGCCCTCACAGCGAGAAAAATATCAAAACAATAAAAAAATGTTATCTGCCATATGCAAATTTCGCTTGCGGCTAAACTAAACTAAATGGGCCCCTACTAAAATAGTTCGAAAACTTTTGAAAGCTATCAAAAAGTTTATCTTGTTTTGACATGTGAGTGAATTATAAAGCAGAGATTAATTAATAATTTACAAACGAGGCTGAGATCAACACGAAAATCTGAAGGCATTATCTTACTATAGAGGTAGTTCGATAAACTAAGCTTGATCGCTGCGAAATAGTGCCAAGCGACAAGGTCATATCGGTTGAGCACCAATAAGAGCGCCATCTACAGGTATATATTAGAGCTCTCCTCTGAATGTTCATCGCCTCTTTATACAGGATGTATTATAACATGTATACTAACACGAAAGGGGGCTTTCAGCCCATAAAAACAAGTAGTTTTGGAAGGGGAAAAATTGGCAACTATTTTTTTTTATTTACAATTTTACTAGTTAGTGTTATGTAAAAATTATCCTAAAAACAAAATTGGGCTATCTTTTTTTTTCTAATTTTAATAAAATGTGATTATAGTTACGGTAACTCTTCGCGTAGTTCAATGACCCTGACAAGAATCAGCTGTCATTATCGTGTAATCAGCTGTTAAAGTGTTTTAACTTTTCGTAATCTTTTCTTAAATGAAAATCACTGAATCCTGAAAAGTCGTAAAATAAAAGTTTTTGTCCCCTCACCCTCCACCCTGTATAAGTACAAACCAAAACATCGGTTGCAAATTGATGATTTTTCAATCACCGGAACTGAGAGTAAGTCATCAGCGGAAACTCATTCCAATGTTTACATTCACACTGCCGGCATAACTTATTTATCGAAAATTTCATTTTTCCATTACCATTTTACATCGGCGTAATCGAATATCCAATCGGAATCTGGTATAATTCTAATATCAACAGGCTGTGTTGACTCGGAGAAATCGCGTTTTGACAGGATTCAATGTGAAAAGTGATTTACTGCCCGCGCATTTTGCGAAGTCGTGTGGCTGCCTTTGAGTAGGGACTATGGCATTATCAGCATTTTACAGTTTAGTTCACGAAGCACAACTGACGATTGTTCCTGTAGTCTCTCATTTTCTTCCGTACTGTTTACTATATTCAGATTCGAAAAGGGCGTGTTTGATTCCAGAATAAATTCAGTGAAATTACACTCTTTTATTTCATAAACCCCGGACGCGCACCCCCACATTGGGGACCTGATGTTGAATTCCATAAAAATAGTTCTTGGAAATAGTTCTAGTTAATGTAAAATAGTAATAATTCAAAATATTTTAAATTACTTTGAAAGTATTTTTTTGTAAAAGGGATACGAGTGTAGAGCACTTACGGCAATTTTTCAAAATAATAATTGATTTAGGCGTGACTTTGCGGAATTCCATTATAATATCTAAATTAACAACATATATTTAGTTAAAAATCCGCTATCCTATATCTAATGAGCGCTTTAGGAATTCTTACAGTTAAGCTTTTTAGGCATTTTTACAGTTGAGCTTACGTAGATCAGATGACGTTACAGCGCTAGACAATTGTTTCTGCAGTCACTCATTTACCGGACTCTATACTACTGTTAAGATACGAACGTCACTACTTCGATTCCGGAATAAAAGTGAAATTTAAAACTTTTACTCGCATCATCCCATAACCACTTACAAGATCTAGCGCCAAGGTACGACCGCTTACCAAATAACAGACTATACGCCCGGGAGCTGCTACCCACCGAAGACCACAGCGACACCACGGACACCGAACCCGAGCCCGAGACTACTCGGGCACAGATACGAAGCCCAGACGGGCCCACCCAAAGACCCCTTAGTTGTGACTAACGGTGGACATGCAGCACCGCAGTAAGGAGTTAACGCCCGTAACTACCTCCCCACGCGGACTTCGTTCCCGATCAATTAGTAACTACAGAGACAATGCAGTGAAATCGCCCAACCGCATCGAACAGCTATTAAGTTATGAATTAAACAACAGCAATTAGAGCACTAACAAATTCTGCAATTTTAATCCATTCAGCTCATCGCCAACTACCGGAACGCGTCGACCAATCAGAATGCTAAGTCTGCATCGCGCAAACGAAGTTTTCTATCTATTTGAGTTTAAGAAGAAATGTTCGTGAGTGTACTTTGGGGAGTACGTTGTTACTGAGAAGACTGGCTTTAGCGAGAGCCAGACTATAAGTCTCGCTTCAAAAACTGTTCTGATTTATTAATTGGTAGAGTGGCATTTCTGTTACAGTTTAGTTAGTTAAGTTGATTGAATGAGAGCCTAGAAATCACTCTTCTTCGTCAAGTAGCAAGTCTTAACTTCCTTTTGCTTGTTTTCGTCGGGGTTTTTCCTAGTTTTATGTAAAAATAAAAACATCAAACAAATTTCATTATTTCTGTTTTCTATAACTGTACTCAATAGGATTTTTATTCCTGATTGCTTTTGCTTTGATGATTTGTAACAGATAACGGGAAGGTTTTAGACAGTGACCCAATTCTTAGCGGCAAATATTTTTCAGTTAATTTCAGAAGATTGTTGTTTAAATTAAACGTACCCTGCTTCTGGTACCCATTGTAAGGCAGTAATAAGTAATATTATAAAGCGGAAAAGTTTGTTTGTGTGTATGCATGTTGCACTAACAACCTAGATCTCTCTGCATGTGCATAATTAGCGGGCGGGAGCTGGTGGTCATGCATCTCAGCATTAGCGGAATTAAAACTAGATATTTTAATTGCAATTTATTAACAATACAATTGTCTGAACTAAGAGTGCCGTCCAACTGTACTAGCTAAACCACGATCTCAATTACACTAACAAGATTGCCCACTGGGAAGACGGTTCCATAACCCCTGGTATTACATATAGCTAAATATTAACTCAGCTAGACAAGGTAGCAGCGCCATGTTGGCTGAGTGCTATAAGCCCCTGACTGAAGATATGAAGGTTGCAGGTTTGATACCGAGCGTACACCATGGTGGATTTTTCTTTCCTTAAAAATATATGTACCGTGTGGTGCCGTGGAGTGCCGGCAGTAGAATGATAATGTATGTTCCTTTGATGCCCGTGGATGCAGTAAGAACCTGCTAACCTCGAGAAGACGGGCAGCAACGTCTTTCCGTGTATCAACATCCTTAACTGCGCTCGCCAACCCGCCTGCCAAGCTTGGTTAGTATGGCAACTACCCCTCATGGATATCCATGAGGTACGCCTGTGTTCAGTAGTGGACGTTTTACGGCTGAAATGATGATATGTGCATATTACGTGCTTAAAAAGGAAAATATTATAAGGAAACCCGAGGCTTAGATAGATTCAGATTTGACCTCCTAACTTAGTCTGCTATTAGTTAGAGGAAAGAACCTCTTACTAATAGCAGTCTAAGCAGGAATGATGTAATAGCACTGCAGCGTCCTGTACAGCATGAATAACATATCTGACAGTACCTGATGCCATAGCATCCATTACTACTACACTATTCTATAGTACCTTTCGTACATCTTTAAACCCCTTGTTGTATCCACAAATCCAATCTATCCCAAGGTTGTCTGGTAGAGATCGCTATTTGACGATAAGACTGCCAATTGTCTTTGTGTTTAGTGTATATCTTTCTGTTGTTATTTTTATATTTAAGATGTGCAATAAAGCATTTTCTATCTATCTATCTACTACACTATTAGAGATGATTTATCATAATTAATCATTTCTAATAGTGGAAAAGTCTTTTGATGTATAACATCTCTTACGGGGAACCCCGTGTACGGGGGCTAAAGCCGATCGGATGAGAGGTGACGCGTGATGCTTGGAGATGTGCGTATTAGTACTGGGGCGACTGCCCTTCGTCCATCGCGACGGTGGCGACTGGGACTACTGTGACGACCATAACGACCGTGGTGACTATCGTAACTGGGGCTACTGTAGCGACTGTGGCGACTGTGGCGACTATGGCGACTTTGGTTAAAATGTTTTACATCTGCCAGGCTTCCATGGCGACGGCTCAATTTTTTTACATTTAACACTTTCCCAACCCAACGTCCAGATCTAACATAGAACCAAAGTCGTGTATGTAGGTAAACGGATCAGTCAGTTAAAGTGGAGATGGACGGAATACTGCAAGGCGGAATGACAGATGGACAAAGGCGGTGACAGAATGGTGGCCCCGCGAAGGGTATAGACCACCAACCAGGTGGTCAGACGACATTTTCAGAGTAGCGAATAAGGTGTCATGTTTGCTTCTTTCCCTCACTTGGAAAAAAGTTAGATAGATAGATAGAAAATACTTTATTGCACACCTAAAAAATTAATATAATAATGAGAAACACTGAAAAACAAAGTGACAATTGGCGGCCTTATTGCTAAAGAGCGATAAGTTATCTGAAGCTGACGAATTCAATTGTGTGCTTTATTCAATTAAAATGTGTCTTGTTCTTCTTTTGTAACTTTAATATTTTATTTATCATTTTTCTCTATTGAACAAACTTTGATTTTGAATGGCGTGACAAAAAGTAGGCCTATTATCCAGCACAAGGTGAATGTAGGCTGATAGATAAAATACTTGTCCGTTTATGATTTTATTTAACTTTCGTCATTTTACACCCGCTGAATAACCCTTTACTGTGGCGTTACTCAGGGGTCTAATAAACCTGCTACTGTTACAGTAAATCTTTTCGGCGGAATCGTAAAAGTGCGACTTTACGATGCGTTTACCGCAAGATATACGGCACCTCCCGAAATCCCTTCTTAGGACGGAGAAGGCAATTAAGCAGTGCTTACTCCACTCTTGGTTATGTTTATTGATATTTTTATGAAGGCTTGAAGGGTTGTGGTGAGGTTTAAGGGTTAAAGAGAGCTTGTTGTACAGCTTTGGAATTTTTATGCTGTTAAAAATAGGGTGTATTATCATCATTTCAGCCATAAAACGTCCACTAATGAACAAAGGCCTCCCTTATGGGTCTCCATGTGGGGTAGTTGCCATACTCACCACGCTTGGCAGGCGGGTTGGTGAGCGCAGTATGGGATGTTGATATATGGAAAGACGCTGCTGCCCATCTTTCGGTGATATTCCTTAGCAGGCTCTTACTGCATCCACGGGCATGAGTGGAGGGGCAACATTCTACTGCCGGCGCCCCACGGCAATGACATAGAGACATCGAGGTATTGAACATCGACCTAACGTTGTTCAAGCATGAGTACGAAAAAATTTAGCCAAGCCCCGATGCTGCTATTCGTATTGACGAATAGCAGCATCGGGGCTAAAACTAAATACAATAAAATTCAACTCTTGATATTTAACCACATGGCGCAGTACAATGCCTAACTCACGGTCATAAGATGTATACTACAATTAAGTAAAATAAAACATGATCCTGGACATTTCACACAGCGATATAATCTAGCATCAAAGCATTGCGTTGTACTATAGAATGAAAGACTCAATTTGAGGAACAAAGTCCTTGATCCATTACGAAAAGTCTACGATGACCTTAACTTTTATTTATTTATTTTAATTATTAGTCATTAGTGTCCTTCCCCCATTTCCTCAAGACATCTCGATCCTGAGCTACGCTGGTCCAGTCATCCAGAACATTATCGAGCTCGTCCCGCCATCTCCGTCTTGGTCTACCGCGTCGCCTTCAGCTTATTCCAGAAATCCCTTGCGAAGGGAATTCTTGAACATTTTGTCCAGAAACAACCTCCCAGTCCTCAAAAGGGAAGCAAGGAGGATTTTATTTGATTTCATTTATTAACAAAATCCACAACTCTTAATTAAGCTCTTAATTAGATGTAGATAATGATCTACATCTATATCTACACTGATAATAAAGAGGAAAGATTTGGTTGCTTGTTTGTATGCATTGAATAGGCTCCAAAACTATTGGACAGATTTAAAGAATTCTTTCACCATTAGAATCCCACATTATCCCTGAGTAACAGGATATATTTTATTCCCGTAATTCCACGGGAACGGAAACTACGCGGGTGAAACCGCGGAGTGCAGCTAGTAACAAATAAACTAATATGTATCATGAACTGGTCATCGTGGTTCGACTATGGAGTCGAACTACGCGGTCCTATGCTTTAGTAGTTCGCCTAGAAAGATTCGAAAATCGAACTATCTGGATAAAAAAGTTCACGTACTCCGATTGATCGAACCATGCAGTTGAACCACGTGGCCAGAAGCTCACTCACAGCCAATAAGGGATTTACATTCTAAAGGTTTTACATAAACGACAGTCATTAAATTATTTGACGAGCTCTGTGGCGCTGCGGGCGAAGGTCCGCCTGCGACGCAAGGGGTTGCGGGTTCGATTTCCGCCTCGGAACAAATGTCTGTACGATCTGCAGATATTTGTTCAGGGTGTTCTGGGTGTTTTTATGTATAGTAAAAATATCTATCTATGTAGTATAATGTATTAAGTCATCTAGTACCCATAATACAAGCTCTGCTTAGCTTGGGGCTAGATGATGCTGTGTGATTTGTCTATAATTATTTATTTATAATTATTTATTCACACTAAAATAGAAACTGAAACATACTTGAATAAATAAATAAATGAAATATACTATAAACGATTTCCAGACAAAATTTCCACAAATACCCTAAAATTAATAAACCTAAATCACCTACGATGAAAAATATCTCACAAAAAGCACGTTTTCAATCCTACCTGACGAAAGTTCGTTTTTGACACAGTTTATGATAAAATATTCAGCGTATTTGATATTCTGATTTTACAAATTACATTTTATTAAAGAAAATATTCCCGTTCCAACAATCGCCAAGATAAAATTAGATGATTCAAACAAACCGATCGCGTGGAAAACGAGAGCCTGTTCGTTCAATTAAAATTTTATTGACTCTCCGTCTGGGAGCAGTAATTTTTATGATTATCTAGGCCACATTCCGAGAAGATAAAGAAGAGAAGATAGATGTTCGAAAAGAGACTTATTGCAACGAGACTATTGTCAACCATTATTAACATACATATAACCGGGTATTTATCGCGTAAATTACCTTTACCATGCTTGGTGCAATCCAAGCGAAACGTCGGGAAATAATAAAGGTAATTTTCGCGATAAATACCCGGTTATATGTATGTTAATAATGTGTTGTGATCGCGAAAGTTTAAAAAAGACTATTGTCAACCAATTTAGTTCTATGATTAGTTTGAGTATGAGACATCCCGTACTGCGCTCGCCAACCCTCCTTCCAAGCGTGGTGAGTATGGAAACTACCCCTCATGAAGATCCATGAGAGCGACCTGTGTTCAGAAGTGGATGTTTTACGACTGAAATGATAATTGCTTCTTCTTTGTTATCTTTATACCTCTGGCGCTGCGAGCGAAGTTCCGCCGGCGACGCAAGAGGTTGCGAATTCGATTTCCGCCTCGGGACAAACGTCTGTACAATCTACAGATCTTTGTCCAGGGTGTTCTGGATGTTTTTCTATAACAATAAAGAATATCTATCTATGTAGTATAATGTTATAAGAATATCAGTCATCTAATTCCCATAACACAAGCTCCGCCTAACTTGGGCTAGATGATGCTGTGTCGAATGGCTGTCAATCAATATATAAAAAACTCTTCCGTTAGTGACTAAGTGACTGACAGACAACGCACAGCCTAAACCACTGGACCTACATAGAGACTTGAAGTTTGGCACACATATGTATGCCTTGAGTATCCTAGAGTGAACTAAGAAGGAATTTTTCGAAATTCTCACGGGAACGGGAACTACGCGGGTGAAACTGCGGGGTGCTGCAAGTAATAAATATATATATTTTTTACCTATTTCCGTTTATTTCGTTTCAACGACGCGTGTCTTAGTGATAAAAACCTGTTTTCTATACAAATTCAATCAGTTTAATCATCAAAATCTATGAAACTTTATGGGGACATCAATCTAAGCACTGCTTGTATTGGATAAGGAAGTAAACTTGGACTTTTCGCTTCATTCTTATTTTACGACGGCATAAAATGTGATCCAGTCGGTTTCTACAAAACTTATTTATTATTGCTTACAATATATTTTATATGTTTTTAATATTCTGTATTAAACTGAACGTTTAATAGATCTATGTATCTGTGTTTTTATAAATTTATTTTAATATGTATCATCATTTCAGTTGTAAAACTACTACCACGGTCCACTACTGAACACAGGCCTCTCTCATGGATCTCCATGAGGGGTAGTTGCCATACTCGCCACGCTTGGCAGGCGGGTTAGCAAGCGCAGATCGAGATGTTGATACACGGAGAGACGCTGCTTCCCATCTTTCGGAGGTATCCCGTAGCATTAGTATCTCTTGCGTTAATTACCTTTATCATTCCCATGGGGTGCCTGCAGTAACTAGTTACCCTTGTCTCGTGTCCGTGCATGCAGTAAGAATCTGCTAAGGACATACAGAAAGACTCTCCTACGTTCCTTCCTGAGCTATCTTCCGGAGGCATCTCCGGAAGAAACAGCAGAGTTTGTCCGTGTGTCAAAATTCCACATTGCGCTAGCCAACTCACCTGCCAAGCGTGGTGAGCATGGAAACCACCTCCTTATAATCAGCACTACAAGAACTATGAGGGAGGAGCAGTGGACGCTCTGATGAGATGAAGAGAAGTAATGAAGTTTTTAATTCTAATTCTAGTGGGGAGACCAGATCTGCATTGAGGTGTATTATTCATAGTCCACCGTGATACTTTAAGAAGCCAGAGGATTGAGCCCTCGTGTCTAAATACAAGTGCAAACTTAGTAAGAGCGAGGTGTCATTATCTTTGACCCTAAAAGGTTAAGCACAAGTAGGTATCTACGTAATCACACATTATATTAACCGAACTACATTATTAAATATGCAATAGATTGTAAGTACCTTCTTTATAAACCCATCTCTGAGAATAAATATTTTTATTATTATTATACTAGCCTGACCCTGGCCAGCCCAACTCCTTGAAATACGGGACTTGGGGCCACTGACAGCATTCCATGAGCATCCCCGAAGGATGTGCAGATGTTGAAGGGCATGACAAGAGCTCCTTTAGTCCCGTTTTTAATCTCGCTTCTTTTGTGACGACACCTACAGTGCATTAACACGTGATTCACTGTCTCTTCCTCTTTAAGACACCCGCGACACAGTCCACTGTATGTTACCCCTGTCTTGATGAGATGGTGGTTGAGATCACAGTGCCTCATGATGATACCTACTATCATCCGTAGGTCTTGTTTGGGATGACAAACTGTATTTAATGTGTTGTGATCGAAATTAAATGTAAACTAAAGTTAATTCATATTGAACAAGATATTCTGAAAGGCAAACCCACTTAACCTTCGCACACATACACAACTATAAACCCACTTAACCCCAGCACACCTACTATAAATTCTATCATTTTGAAAGTCCATATCCCTAACAATAGTCTGCGAATACCACAATTTACGGAAGATCGTACAACGTCCCACGCTAACATGAAACTGAATTTTTATAAGAAAAATGTTAAAACCACCCCCATGGACTCCCAAAAGGGTCCGACCCGCCATATGTTCTATCGAAAGTCACTTAGTGGGTGAAATATCGTGAGTGTTCGACACTGTTGGACATAACTGAATTAGCCTTTTGGGAAGTATATACTTTGGAGGTCATTGAATTGCTGACATCATTTAATAAATAAGTATTCCATTGTGCCTATTGCCGTAGGTTGCCGGCTGTAGAATGTTGCCCCTCCTCTCATGCCCGTGGATGCAGTAAAAGCCTGCTAAGGGAAACGCTGATCCGGAAGATGGGCAGCAGCGTCTTTCCGTGTTTCAACATCCCGTACTGCGCTCGCCAACCCGCCTGCCAAGCGTGGTGAGTATGGCAACTACCCCTCATGGAGATCCATGAGGGAGGCCTGTGTTCAGTAGTGGGCGTTTTACGGCTGAAATGATGAAATGATGATTGTGCCTATAATTTTATCTAAGATCTCAAAATAATATAATTATCCGTAGTATTATATAACTAGTATATAGTTTTTGTTACTTTGTATTGGTATAAGTTAAACAAATGTTGTGATCGCCTATAATTGGCAAATATAAATAAGAACTGGTCCTTGCAATTATAATATTTAATGTGTTATATATATACTGTTGGCGTTCCTTTTATAAATAAATAAATAATACGGCTTTCACCACGTACCTATATTATTACCTTGCTGACGTTTCGTAGACCATTTAGAGGCCCTTCTTCATGAGCACTGTTCGCTGCCTCCGAGGGCTAATACTGTGGAGGCTTCGTTTTATTCTCTTCTGGGTGTTTTTTAAGTATGATATGTACAAGTATTTTTTTGCCGTGGGGTACCGGTAGCAGAATGTTGCCCATGGACGCAGTAAAATCTGCCAAGGTTTATTTAAAAAAAATATGTTATTAGGCATTCTATAAATTATCTGGTACCACATAAAACAAGCTCTGCTTAATTTAGGGCCAGATAATGATGTGTAAAATATCCTGCAATTTATTTTATTAAATCTGATTTGTTATGCTTCGCTAGTTTTAAGTATGTGTGTAATAAAATTGTATTACTGTTTTATCTTTTATCTTCTTCTTCTACAAGAAGGAAATAAAGGAAAGATTTGATTGTTTGTTTGTATGCATTGAATAGGCTCTGAAATTACTGGACTAATTTAAAAAATCATTCACTATTAGAATGCTACATTATCTCTGACTAATATACGCTATATTTTATTCCCGTACTCCCATGAAAACGAGCACTACGCGGGTGAAACCACGAAGTGCAGCTAGTATTTGGTTTCTAAAAGCATTCTTTATTTTTTTAATAAAGTATACCATTTACTAAAATGTGTAATAATGTTAATAGATTTATATGATCTGATATAAAAGACTAATCATCATCATTATCACAGCTGTGCGACATCCACTGCTGGACATAAGCCTTCCGCATGAACTTAGAAATCCAAGTACTGATCATGAAGGAATATTGCCATACTCACCACACTTGGCAGGCTGGTTGGCGAGCGCAGTTCGGGACGTTCATACACGGAAAGACGCTGCTGCCCATCTCTCGGATCCCTTAGCAGATTCTTACTGCATCCACGAGAGAGGTAAGGCAACATTCTACTGCTGTTACCCTACGGCAAATTTTATTTTAATTTTCAACACAATACCTTGTAATGCAACGAAGACTCGGTAAAAACTTGTGTTAGTACTGGACCAGTTTTTACTCTCGGCTTAAGCAAGTCGAGATTAATAGAGGCGTCTGGGTTTACTTAGCTGATGGAAGTGATGTGGGCTTAGCCAAGTTTTGATAGATGCTTGAGTAAGTGAATAGTTGTGGAACTAGATCATGTTTGTTTGTTTTGTTTGTTAAGCATGAATGATTATAGCTTGCAACATTCCAACCGCAGGACGTCTACTGCACTCAGACCTCATGGATCTCCATAAGGGGTAGTTGCCATACTCACCGCGCTTGGCAGGCGGGTTGGCGTGCGTGGTACGGGATGTTGATACACGGAAAGACGCTGCAGCCTATCTTCCGGAGGTATCCTTTGGCAGATTTTTACCGCATCTACTGGCATAAGAGGAAAAATTCTACTGCCAGCACCCCACGGGGAGAAATATATAAATATGATAATTCTGCACTGCACACAGCATCTAGCTACAGATTACAGGACCTAATGATCTAGACAAAAAAGAGTAAAGCTCAGATCAGATTGAATGAATGAATGAATATTTATTTATTTCCTCTCACACAATAGGTTATTTATCCTAGATACACACTGATGCTTTCAATTTTATATTTCTAACCAGTTGTGAGAGGCTGGTGCCTGCGATAGGTTTGTAAAAACCTATGGCTGCAGGTCACCAGTGCTCCACTCCACGGTTCACTAATTTGAAATTATGATAGTGCAGGTATGTGAATACAAATATAATCAAATTGGCAACGGGTATAAGTGGTTAGAGGTTAAAACTAGAATGGTTATGACTTAACAGGTTGGTGCTAAAAACCTTAGAAAATAAAATCTAATACTTAACAACAAAATACAATAAATTACAGACCCTAGATAAATGAGTGAGCGTGTGGGCTGCTGTGGGTGAGTGAGTAATAAATTTGAGTACTGAGGACACTTGTAAGCGTGTAAAGAGTGAAACATGTGGGTGTGAGTAGGGTAGAAAATTTAGTGTGCTCCGTTATGAGTAAATTTGAAAGTTGTGAGATTATTGATAGAGAACTCCTTTTTTGTCATCGGATCTAAGTAACATGGGAAAGACATGGGCGTCCAATGGCGCAGGTAACACAGACGCAAGCGCAGGAATTCATTCGCCAGGTTGCAGGTTATTCCTGGCTTAGCACAATACAGAGCCGATGTCGTACACAAAAACAGACCTACATCCAGCAGTGGGTGCCTACAGTCTGTAGCTGATGACGATGATTGAAAGTGACGAACGAACCCGCCCGCCAAGCGTGGTGAGTATGACAACTATGAAAAATTAATATAAAAACATGCTTGACACGCTTAAGTCGGGTCTGGCGTGGAGCAAAATGATCATTTTATGTTTTTATACTACCTACCCATAAATTTATGGCAGAGTTTTGAGTTAATTTAGTTTAATGAAAAGTGATGTCTATTTTGTTTATTTTATTATTTATATAATAAGGATTAGTTTTAAAAGTGTTTCATTACAATAACCACCTTTATTAGTATGTACCTAAAGTACTTTAAAATGACAGTCTTTCACTGCAGACGAAAATGTACCCAAATTTATTTAAAGTTCGTTTTGGTCAGTAGTGTCAAAAACAAACAGAAATTAAACTTAAGCACAGATTCGACACTGCTGACGAAAGTGCACAAAAAATACATAAATGCGTTTTTAGGAACTTAGTTGAAAAGTGACGAATGTGTCCGGGATCGGCAGGCCTGTCCTCGGTAGTGGACGTTTTACGGATGTGATGTTACCCCAAGATTAGTTTTGGGACCATTATTATACACGTCAGCAGCTACTTCCGTATCTAAATCCTTCTTTAAAGACGCACAAGTTTTATTTTTCTGTATGCGAATATGCGGTAAAAAATTTCGCTTTTGACAACGATGGGTGCAGCAGCGTCTTTCCGTTTATCAGCATCCTGCACTGCACTTGCCAACCCGCCTGCCAAGCGTGGCGAGTATGGCAACAACCTCTCATGGAGATCCTTGATGGAGGGCTATGTTCAGTGGTGGACTTTTTACAGCTGGAATGATGATGATGTCGTGGTGACATATGACATATGAAAGTTTTAAGTCTTTGAAATCATTAGAATGTCTAAAGAGCATTGCAAACGTATTGAATACGAACCTCGATATACCAAAGCTTTGTTGAACTAATAGTTTGCATAGATTTGAATAAAGAATATTCCATTCTGAATATCAAGTTACCAGCCTCGAAGATCTGAATAGAATCAAAGTCGAAATTAACTTTGTTAATTACCTTGACGAGACGCAAATAGTTAAGTTTTAGTATTCTTGACGATCATTGAGCCAATTAATCCTATTCAATAGATAAATTAGGCTAGGTGGGTGTCTGGCCAAGCGCTATGTAGGGGTCCGACGCTTGAAAAAAGTTTAAAACTTGAATATTTCGCAAATGGAACCATAAATAGAAAAATGGTCTTTGCACCTCTTAAATGTTTTTACCCCATGCGATGGGAAAATCAAGAAAAGAACCCTTACATGTTTGCATGGCAGGTATAAATTATTTCCTTAGCATTTTTTGTAACGTTATCTCGGCGTTTTTCTTTTATATAATGTCTATGCAAAATAGTAGTTTTCTAGGACTAATAGTATCCTCGCAGAGCGGGTGATGGACGGACAGACGAAGCGAAATGGGTTTCTTGTTTTGCTACGAAACCCTAAAAAACGCCGTACCCGCTTTTAATGTAAAAGTGTCGTTGTTTCAAATCGCAGCCGTACTAAATAGGAAATGTAGATAATATCTACCTTACCTACAAATACGTGTAAAATGTTCATTATTATGTATATAATATACGACATATCATCATCATCATCATAATTTAAGCCGTAAAACGTCCACTACTGAATGGCAATGTGTTTATTCAGGGTTCTGTACCTCAAAAGGAAAAAAACTAAACTCTTATTGGATCATTTTGTTGTCCGTCTGTCTTTCTGTCCGTGTGTCGGCCTGTCAAGACCCTTTATCTCGAGAACGTGTAAAGAAAATAAAACCATAATACTCAAATCTAAAGCTAAAAAAATCATCTAAGTTAACCTGAAAAACGACCGTTTATGCCGCAAAAATCTAAGTTAAGCAACCCTATATGCAGTCATAAATTGGATGGGTGACCGAATTTTTTGTGCATTAAAAAAAAAAAAAAACTTTTACTAAATCGGATCAGCTAATTTATAACAATTATAATGTTCCTACATACCAAAATCCATCTACTGAACCCTAGATGGGCAAGTCCAGTTTTATTTATAATTGTCCGGTTTTATTTATAATTGGTACAGCAGAACCCATAATGGATTTCCTTAATTTCACGCTTGACTCAATTAATTAATAGTTAATACTCAGCTGCCGTCCATACTTCGTGGGTATCTCGAATGAATATTTTACCAGTTTAAAAGTATTGTTGAAATTGGGCATAATTTCCATTGTCATGCAACAAAACGGCTGCCATATCGCGACAGACATGTACAGCACAGAATAAAAATTAATACAACAAGAATTTTCACTCTATCGACATTCCATTTCTACTTAAATAAGTACAGCGTGGGTTGCCTCTGGAAAGAAACATTAAAAGAAAGCCTCCTCCTCATTCCAGCCAACACTTCCCCACTCTGCTGTTTTATAAAATAAAATCACACGGAAAAAGCTTATTACTCCATATATACTACTAGTGTATTATATTATCTGTGATATATACTATTATTTGAATTATATTGTTCTTGGCCGAGTGTTGCTCGGTTCAATATAGTGAATTAGTAATGATAGAGTAGTCGTAGAATAATTCATCTCAATAGTAGTAAAGTAGTAATGTGAAGAAACCCGCGGCTTAGTTAGCTTCAGACGTATTGACCTGTTCTTTCCTCTGAATAATAGCTGACTAAGCTGAGAGGATGGTATAGGTGCTGGGCAAGCCTAATCCATCTAACAATGTCCCAGGCACTGCAGCGTTCCGGACAGCATGATTACCAGTTGCTGACGCTGTATAAATCATTTATAATAGATGTATAGGCCTTACTTACCTACTTAAATAAGTAATGGTAGGGTAGTAGTTGGAGAGTAGTAGCAGTTTGTAGTTGTAGAAGTAGTAAATTGATTGAATCATCATTTCAGCCGTTCCTCCCTCATGGATCTCCATGAGGGGTAGTTGCCATACTAACCACGCTTGGCAGGCGAGTTGGCGAGCGCAGTACGGGATGTTGATACACGAACGCTACTGCCTATCCTCCGGAGGCATTACACTCTCTTGCTTGTGGATGTGGAGGCATCCACAAGCAAGAGAGGAGGAGAAACATTCTACTACCTCACGGCTTAGAGCTCTTACACACGAGCGGCATGTTACCAACGGCATTGGTAACTGCAGCCGTCGACGCGCCGGCGGCAGCCGTCGACGTGTCGACGGCAGCAGTCGAACTATAGCGACGTATTGACTGCAACATGCCGTTCGTGTGTAAGAGCTCTTATTGTGTTTAATAGTAATATCGAAACTAATATAAACGATATTAAAGTGAATCAGGCCTCGCTCACTGACAATAAAAGCGATGAATATCGTAACGACCCACTTGTCTCTAGGGCATTGTCGGCTATGAATGGACTTCACAAATTCATCGATAATCATCTGGAATTTTATGCAGGACACAAAATAGGATATTGTTAACATTTCTTCTACCGCCGCCATATGAATTATTAATATAAATCGCCTGAAGACTATATGTGCGAGGAATTGGTGATATCCTGCTCTTCAAAGAGAATGGAATTTGTTATTACTTTTTGATTTTGTTACATTTTCGTTCCTAAAATAACACGATGTTAAAACATATAAAAATCTCTTGTCCGTTGCCGTCGCGTCGGTTCCTGGAATCGAATTCAATTATGTGCCTTTTTTTAATTTAATGTGTATGAGACTTCTTTTTTAAGTTAACTATTCTATGTAGCTTTTTACTATTTTTAATAAACACTTTGCGCTATGCATATAAGAATAGCGCTGTCTAATATGGATAGCGCTGTCTGTCTTTCTGTCTGTCTGTGCATGAGACGATTATAACCGAACGCGTTGACCGATTTACATGAAACTTTTTTGTCAGCACCGTCTTAGCGAGCGAAGGGTACTGATTTTAGTGACCCTAGGGTCACAGGTACTGGAGTTATTGTGACCTCAAAAGGTCACCAAAAAAATAAAAGTCTTCAAATGTCCGAAAACGCCCAAAAACCCAAAAATGACATATTTTACCTTTGGTAACCTTTTGAGGCCTACGCCCCCTTTTCTGGTAGCCCCGTACCAATGCTTGTTGAGTTTGTCATAAGCTAACGTAGCTCAGTTAATAAGATTGTGAGAATTGTAGAAATAACCCGATATTAAAACATAAAACTCTGTTGTCCGTTGTAGTAAAAAACTGCATTTAACATCCACCGTGGGCAGTAGAATGATTTCCCTTTCTCTTAAACGAGGTTGCAGTAAGAATCTGCCAAGGGATTCCTCCGGAAGACGGGCAGCAGCGTCATTCCGTGTATCAACATCCCGTACTGCTTTCGCCAACCAGTCTGCTAAGCTTGGCGAGTATGTCACACGGTAATCGCAGATTTTTTGGATAATAATCAAACTAGCTTAAAACTTAACTTAAAATTAATCAACTCTTAGCTCAGAGTCGCTCAACGAGCTATGGAGAGGGCTATGCTCGGGGTTTCTTTACGCGATCGAATCAGAAATGAGGATATACGTAGAAGAACTCGGGTCACCAACATTGCCAAACGGATTAGCGCGTTGAAGTGGCAATGGGCAGGGCATGTAGCTCGCAGAACAGATGGCCGATGGGGCCGAAAAGTTCTCGAGTGGAGGCCACGGACCGGCAAGCGCAGCGTAGGACGTCCACCAACAAGATGGGCTGACGACCTGGTGAAAATGTAAATATTTGTAAAATTGTAAAAGTGAGGACCGCAGGTCGACGGTGGATGCAGATCGCTTCCAACCGCAATAACTGGAAATCCATGAGAGAGGCCTATGTCCAGCAGTGGACGTCCTACGGCTGAAATGATGATGATGAATCAATTCTTTTGCCGTGGAGTGCTGGCAGTAGAATGTTAACCCTCCTCTCATACCC
The DNA here is from genome assembly GCA_963082625.1 of Pasiphila rectangulata. Classification (NCBI taxonomy): domain Eukaryota; kingdom Metazoa; phylum Arthropoda; class Insecta; order Lepidoptera; family Geometridae; genus Pasiphila; species Pasiphila rectangulata. Next base: position 2,486,236 of record OY720244.1, on the reverse strand, counting down.
GTGGAGGCAGTAAGAGCCTGCTAAGGGATATCTCCGGAAGATGGGCAGCAGCGTCTTTCCGTGTATCAACATCCCGTACTGCGCTCGCAAATCCGCCTGCCGAGCGTGGTGAGTATGTCAACTACCCCTCATGGAGAACCATGACGGAGGATTGTTCAGTAATGGACTTTTTACGGCTGGAATGATGATAATGAATCAACTCTTAAGAATTTTAAAGGCATTTTTCTTCAAACTTCAAAACGGTATTATAGGGTTTAAAAAAATCGTTAATTTCAGAATGTTTTCGTTACTTGTGCCACAAAAATTTCAAATTTTAGAGTTGTGAGATTTCTGTCTTAGAGCTTTTTAATTTATGCCATTTTCATACAAAAAATGTATACTTGTTGCTATAACTTCTGAATTCCCTGAGGTAAAACCTTAATTTTTTAGGGCCATCTTACAGACCCTGATGTTTGTTATAAATTAAGGGTTATATTTAACTGTTTTTGGAGACATTATTTTTGACAATTTTCGTCATATTTACAATTTTTGTCGGTAGTTGTTTGCAAAATGAATAAAGTATTTCTTTTATTAAATTTGTCCGTCACTTCCTAACAAAATATTTTTTTATCGGCGCTTTTCACATTTGCATGAAATGTCTATCTGTCCATCACAATTTGTAAATATTTCACCAGTCGACCCGAAGGTGTTTACTCCTACAGAATACAAATCGCCTATTTTTATTCTTTCTTTTCGAGCCTCATCAGAATTCTGCCCTACATTACATTTCATTAGCCTTAATTTATGTATGTTTGAGTTTTTTAGAAAACTAGCTAGGTTCATAATATTAATAGAAGAAGATTTGTTTGATTTAACACATCATCATCATTCCAGCCGTAAAAAGTCCACTACTGAACAAGCCTCCCTCATGGATCTCCATGTTTTACTGCATCCATGGGCATGAGAGGAGGGGTAACATTCTACTGCCGGCACCCTACGGCAATTAACACTATTTTTGCATATTTTTAACCGGCTTAAGAAAGTAGTAGGGTTTTGAGTCGTCTCTTTTTTTCGTTTAGGTGGTTTTTATGAGGAAAAACTGGAACCCTTATGTGTCTGTTATGAGCCTTTTTCTCCACAACGACTGAAAGTATCAACTTGAAATTTATTACAAACATCAAGATCTGCAGGCAGATTTTAAAATACATAATAATATATATATAATATACATATAATAATTACAGTAAAGAACTGGTCGTCCCGTACAGCATGAGTACCAGATGCTGACGCTGTAGAAATCATCTTTGATACAGAATTAATTATAATATGTCTATTAAAGGGTTTCAGCCCATGAAAACAAGTAGCTTTGGATGGGAATAAAACGGGAATTCGTATATTTCTGTAAAAATTTTTTTTAATATTGAATAAAATATGAAACCAATAGGTATTAATTCCCGTTTTTATTTAATTATATATACAAGGTGTCCCGTAACTGGTGTATGAAGCCAGGAACTGCAAATTACCCCCCACCAAAGGAATGCAAAGACGAAGAAAGATTTCAGAAAAACGTATTTTCAGGTTTCCATACAAAATTAAAGTTTTCCAAGTCGCTGTCAACCCTAATGTATAACAGACGTGTGTCCGTAATACATACCTACGCGCCTACGCACACCACGCACCTATACCCACACTCAATATACGCACAAGCGCGTTGCGGGCGCGTCGCGGGAATCCCCGGCGGTCAATAGGTCATTGCCCTTAACAGCTGAGAGCAGGGTTGTCACTCTTATGAAATTGGTATAAACTTTGAACGTTATCTTATCACTGAAAAACTTGAAAATCAAAAAAGTCGTAGAACAAACGTTGTTTGCCAGGGGGGGTAGAAAACCCCCCTTTCGGCTTAGTACCCCAATTACGGGACACGCTGTATATATAGAGGTAAATTTATTATTATATATATATTATATAATTTAACTAGTCAGTGTTATTTGAAATTGATCTTGAGGTCAACATTGGATTTTTTTTATTTTAATAAAAAACCTATATAGGTATTTTTATTTGTACCTGTACGACAACTCTTTGCGCAGGTCAATAACCCTGTCAAAAATCTGCTGGCGTCTAGGTTGTCATTATCGTATAATCAGCTGTTGAAGATAAAACTTTCGTGGTCTTTTCTTAGATAAAAATCACTGAATCCTGATAAGTCGTAGAACAAAAGTTTTTCCTTGGGATAGTCAGAATCACCCCCATTCGGCTTAATACAAATATTACAATACACCCTGTATATATAAAGGCTTTAATAAATAATAAATAAGTTTGCCGTAGGGTGCCGGCAGTAGAATGTTACCCCTCCTCTCATGCCCGTGGATGCAGTAAGAGCCTGCTAAGGGGTACCTCCGGAAGATGGGCAGCAGCGTCTTTCCGTGTATCAACATCCTGTACTGCGCTCGCCAACCCGCCTGCCAAGCGTGGTGAGTATGGCAACTACCCCTCATGGAGATCCATTTGGGAGGCCTGTTCAGTAGTGGACTTTTTACGGCTGGAATTATGAATGCCGGACAATTCAAAAAGCATCATCTAGCCCCAAGCTAAGCAGAGCTTGTGTTATGGGTACTAGATGACTGATATACTTAATACATTAAACTACATAGATATTTTTATTATAATATAGAAAAACATCCAGAACACCCTGAACCAATATCTGCAGATCGAGCAGACATTTGTCCCGAGGCGGGAATCGAACCCGCAACCTCTTGCGTCGCAGGCGGTCCTTCACCCGATGCGCCACAAAGGTTGTCTTTAACTCTTTTATTTATCGTTCCTATTTTTTTTTTTTAAGCATACGTGTTATCCCATTTTGTGTGTGAACCATTTAAATAACCTTAAAAAGATGGGGGTATTACAGCGCGGACTGAATTTAAAAACATCGGTATCCGTTGTTACGGCGTCCAATAAAAATTAATTGCATCGGGCTCATCTAACGGCCGTTTAAAAAAACCAAGTGGTGTACGATTAAGGGCCTCTTCATTGAAGCACTTTTCATACAAACGATGGCAGGAATGTGGGCGTAGGGTTGTTACCAACAATTATGTACTAGCCGTGGAGTGCTGGCAGTAGAAAGTTACCCCTCCTCTCATACCAGTGGATGCAGTGAGAGTCTCATAAGGGATACCTCCGGAAGATGGTCAGCAGCGTCTTTCCGTGTATTATAATCCCGTACTACGCACGCCAGCCCGCCTGTCAAGCGTGATGAGTATGACAACTACCCCTCATGGAGATTCATGAGGGAGGCATGTGTTCAATAGTGGACGTTTTACGGCTGAAATGATGGTAAAATGATGATTATACTAGCTGTCCAGGCAATTTTTGTGCTTACTACTTCTACAACTACTAACTACTACTACTCTACAACTTCTACCCTACCATTACTTCTTTAGTATACTCAATTCTGCAACTACAAAATACTACTACCCAACTGCCACTGCCGTGGGGTACCGCCGGTAGAATGTTACTCTCGCCCATGGAAGAATCTGCCAAGGATACCTATGGAAGATGGGCAGCGTCTGTTCATGTATTAACAAAGCGTACTTCGCCAAGCAAGACAACAACCCCTCAAGATCAGAATTTGGAGATTCATGATCCCTCATGAATCTCCAAGCTGCTCCAACCAGCTGTGGACCGCCTATGGCTAAGTTTATTATGATGATGATGATGATAAAATGTTCCATTTTTATGAAACGAGCGTTGTCAGCGCAAGCTCCTAAGCGACTGATTTAAAATGATACAAAGCTCGCAACTCCGCCAAGCTCGGTCCACGGATAATACATAGCATACTAATTATTAATTACCGTAATGACGCTTTGCCGTGGGGTGCCGGCACTGAAATGTTCCCTCTCCTCCCTTGCACTGAATATATTAAATAATACAGTAGGAATCCGCCAGGGGACACCTTCAGAAGATGAGCATCTACGTCTGTCCGTGTATCCCGCCACGCGTGGTGAGTATGGCAACAACCTCTCATGATCGCATTGGAGATTCATGAGGGAGGCGTGTGTCCAGGCGTGGATGTACTACGGCTGAGATGGAGATGATGGCAATGACACTGACTCTTTACATTACGCGGCATTATCCTTTAAAATGTGGGATAAAATTCGAGACAGTTTAGTGATGATGATTATATTGTTAATAAACATTATAACCGGGTATTTTTCGCGTAATACCTTTATTATTTCCCGAAGTTTTGACTGGATTGCACCAGAAATGGTCCCGGGAAGACGCAAGTGTTGGGTTTAGCTAGAGATATAATAGTGTTAACTTTTAACTGATGTAGTCCTTAATTTACCAGGGTGCATAAGATTAAATATTAATATAATAAACACGGAGATCCATGAGACGTTTCGGCAGTTGAAGAGAAAATAAATCTTAGAAAATGCCGATACCTGGAATGCCTTATAAGCCATGCTAATCCGCTAGCAAGGTCACTATTCGACCTAACACAAGGTGTTCGAAGCCTTGTGCTGGAAAACCTGCTGGAATAAGGTATAAAAGGCTGATGAGACTGAATCCCAAACGCGAGAAAAATCCATTAACTCACCCGCCTATCATAGTTCACCAACTGATTGCGGATGAAAATACAACACCATATACTAGTATAATATAAAGTTGATGTCAGATTTGTTGCATCAACCAAATCACATGTTTTTATTGTGAAAAAAAATGCTCTCGTATTATTTAATTTATATGAAACGAACTCTAACAATGAGCTCTTAAGCGACTCATTTAAAATGATACAAAGCTCTCAGCCCGCCAGGCTTGGTCCTCCAATATTACGGCACATGCTTAATATGAACTAGCCGTAATATCACTTTGTATATTACGCAGTATTATCCTTTGAAACGTGGATGTGTTAATCCAATTGGGTAGTCGCATCCTCAGCTACTCAATCGCTGTTGCAATAACCGTCAGCTTCGGTACCTAATGAGTGCGAAAATTTTGCAGTAAGAATCTGCTAAGGAATACCTCCGGAAAATGGGCAGCGCTGCTGCTTTTTTCCGTATATCAACATCCTGTACTGCCTCCTGTACATTTACCCATAACACCAGCTCTGCTTAGCTTGGGGCTAGATGATGCTGTGTGAATCGTCCAGCATTATTATATTTTATTTATGTATTTATAATACTAGCCGGGACCGGCGGTCTTCGTACCACCTCAGAATCAACTAACAAATATCACAACTACTATAATACTACTACTCTACAACTACTCTACGTAGGTTGGAGATCCATAAGGTTGAACAAACCAACAGTGGACGTTGACAGCAGTCTGAGCTGATGATGAATTAAAAAAAAGAGTCAAGTTCTTTAACAGCTACCTGATGACATATTTATTGCAGCAAAGTTTAGTGTGCTTAAATCTTATTTCATCATCATCATCATTTCAGCCGTAAAACGTCCACTACTGAACTAAGGCCTCCCTCATGGATCTCCATGAGGGGTAGTTGCCATACTCACCACGCTTGGCAGGCGGGTTGGTGAGCGCAGTACGGGATGTTGATGTACGGAAAGACGCTGCTGCCCGTCTTCCGGAGGTGTCCCTTAGCAGGCTCTTACTGCACCCACGGGTAGGAGAGGAGGGGAAACATTCTACTGCCGGCACCCCACGGAAAAATCTTATTTGCAACGGCTTATTTCTGAGGATGTTACACTTTTAGAAAAATGAGACGAGAAAAAATTATGTAATTTTTTTTCCAATACACTTTCATAAGGAACTTAAGCTACCTAACTTACAAAGTCTCTATGTACTCTATGTTGTAAAATGACAAATAAATATCTTTGAACTAAGAAGTAAGAATCAAGAACAGAAACAACGCAAAAGTAATGCATGCAATGCCGCGGGCTACCTAGCTGCAGTGATAGTACATTAGTAATAAAATCATGCCAGAATATCAATGTTATGAACTTGCAAGTATTATTACGTTAATAACAGGCATTGTTCGCAGTAATTGCTCACGCCTGACTGGCTCCGAGTGAGCTGACGCAGTCCAGTGGCCGCGCGTATTAACTTACCTGGCTTAATGAAGTGTAACTTGTAAACAAAAAGTTGGAGATCCAATCATCGGTCTTTGAGTTTCGATGATACTGCTGGGATGGTTTGTAATTTACCTCTTTTTTGCTTTTTTTGCCATGATAAAATAAAATTATATTTGACATTTAAAATAGATTTATACAGACAGCCACTGATATTCTTGCTACATGGGTCGCTGCCGTGTCCAGCTTATTTTAAGATTGATAAGGCTTGCCAAGCTATACACTCGGCTTACTCGGTTTCGCTCAAAGAAAAGAACATACACGTATTTTCACGTCTCAAGACGTGAACGGTCATTACATGAGTTTTAGTCTTTTCACATGAAATATGTAGGTAGTTTACTCAATGTAAATGTAAAAGTAAATGAGATGGTATAAGTTTTACTGAAAGATACTCTTGTTAGTGATAATCAATATAATCATGCCGCAATATCAGTTTTCAACTCTAATTTCAAATTTCTCACGCCTAACTGGCTCCGAGTGAGCTGACGTAGTCCAGTGGCCGAGTGTATTAACTTACCTGGCTTAATGAAGTGTAACTTGCAAACAAATAAAGTTAGACAGCCAATCATCGGTTTTTTCATCTTTATGGATATCAATAGCCTATATTATTGTCCACATCCACTGCTTGATAAAATCACGTTTGTTGTATGGGAGCCTCCTTCAAATATTTATTTTATTCTATTTTTAGTATTTGTTGTTAGAGCGGCAACCGAAATACATTATCTGTGAAAATTTCAAAGCCTGGTGACAGACAGACGGACAGACGGAAAGCGGAGTCTTAGTAATAGGGTCCTGTGTTTACCCTTTGGTAGGTACACTTATAATAACTTTTCAAAGAAATGAAAACCCTACCAGAAACGTTCGATTCCGACGGAGTAATAGCCTCTCAGATTTCCCATCAAAACCAACAGAACTCCATCCATCAAACTTCACTCTCCCCAAATTACCCAAAACAGCCTAAGACTGCAAACAAAAGGTTTAAAACTCCAACAGAACCTGTGATTTTACGACTCTCGATGTCATTACGTGAACTGGATTCAAGGTAACTTTTGGAATCACTCAACTTGGAGTTGTTGAGTGCTGGTAACTTTTCTGATTATTTTTGCTGTTTGCCGAGTGTCCTTTTGGCTTTGTAATGGAATCTGTGTAGGGTGAAACAGTATTAAAAGGATATATACATTTTTATTTATCCAACTCTCTAGTCTATTTTTAATTTTCGCGATCACAACATATTATTAGTATATTTTCGGGTATTTATCGCGGGAAGACTTCCAACGACCAGGTGCAATCCGGTCGAAACGTCGGTATAAAAATAAAGGTAAATACGCGATAAATATCCGATAACCCAATATAGTAGTAATCTAAGTGTCTTATTATGTCATTGAACTGTTATCTATACTAATATTAAAAAGCCAGAGTTTTTTCTTTGCTTGAATGCACGAATATCAGGAACCATTGCTTCAAATTGAAAAATTATTTTGGTGTTGGATAGCCCAATTATCGAAAAAAGCTACATCACGCTACGACCAATAGCGGAGCATCACTGAAAATGTTGCATAAACAGGATACAATATCCATTTAAGACCTTTTGTTGTGTGCGCTGCGTAAACGGATTAATATACGCAATCATCGTGGCGAAATTGTTTTCCTTAAAAAGTTCTATAAAAAGTCTGGGATAGCATAATGTCTATCTTATTTTTATAGTGACCCATCAAAAAGGCTTTCAAAGTATTTTTTGAGTTTGTTTATCTACACAAGTATAACTTTTTTAATGTAATTATTAGTTCCAAAACAGTGTGGAGTGCCGACAGTAGAATGTTATCCCTAGTAAGAGCCTGGCAAAGGACCTCCGGAAGATGGGCAGCAGCGTCTTTCCGTGTATCAACATCTCGTACTGCGCTTGCCAACCCGCCTGCCAAGCGTGATGAGTATGGCAACTACCCCTCATAGAGATCCATGCAGTATTCGGTAGTGGACGTTTAAGGGCTAAAATGATTATGAATGCTTTATTTGCGAAAGTGTTTTTTTATAAAAATAGTATCGATCCTTATCTAAATAAATACGCATCATGAATATTAAATCTAAAACAGAATTCCCTATTATTTTAATACACAGTACAGTTTTAACGCGCGTTTTTTTATTATGCGGCAAAATATGCGCTGCGGTCATGAATCTTAAAGATTCATGACCGCAGCGCATATTTTTCCTAATTTAAATTTTAAATTTAATTTCAAATTAAGCAATAATACCCATTACAGACATTTAACAATGTCCGCATGCTAATTAAATCAAGAGTACTTAAATGTTTAATTAATTTTGTTCATAGGTTCTAAAGTGGTTTGTGGATACAACAAAGAAAGTGTCAGCTCCTTTAGATTTGTATTGTAGGGGATCTCTTTTATGTGACGCAAACGAAGCGCGGGACAGCTTGTTTATTATCCTTATTTCTACAAATTCACCATCAGTAGAAAACCCGTATAAAGATAGATAAATTCGAAATTTTCTTATTCTTAACCACAAGCATTTTAAGACATACCTTAACCCTAATAAAATGGAGACAATATGCCAATATTATAACGAAAAATGTAACTCACGAGTGCATTAAATTTTTTTGATTATATTTATATAAAATACTCAAATAACATAATATAAACGTTTAATAAAGCGTATTAAGTTTGTCTTAAACGCTAATTAAGAACATTCCGCAAAAAATAACTAAAGTAGGTAATAGAATCTTAGATGTACGTAGCACAGTTGTAACCAGTTTATAAAATATAAAATATAGAATTTTAAGTAACCCCTTTGATTTGACACCGATATACCCATCCTCCGGAGGCATCACTTGGCAGATTCTTACTGATCCACGGGTAAGAGACAAGAGACAACATTCTACTGCCGGCACCTTACGGTCTACCAGGCCATAATATTTCATGCATATCCAGAGCTATTCGAAAATCGTCGAATTCCATGCTCTTATTTTTAATCTCCCTAAATTTCAAGCCCGCATAGAACAATAAGAAGCCAGGGAACAGAAAAATCGAGAAGCACAGATGTGTGGAACTGTTCGTGAGGACAAATTGTTTTATCGAAAATTACTTTCTCGAAGCGAAATTTCCATTTTTCTAATGGACCAGAACGGGCGTAGTCTCGGAGGCGTACTTTTGTTCGAACCCACTCCGCTTGCGTCTAACTTTGGCTCTGCTTGTTTGCTTATGTAAGGTAGAGGTAAGAACAGGAATAATATTAATAAGTTTTAAATAGTTTTTTTACTATTGAAAACTTAGACAATGACAGGAAGTGTGAATTTGATAACTTGTGGGTATTGTAAGTAAGTACTTGTTTTATAAGTGAAATAAAAATTCTAAATTCAAAATATATCTGCCGCATGCCAGGAGGGCTGTGGCCAAAGGTCACCAGGTGACCCAGTGGCGCCCGGACCCGGCGAGAAGGCGACGCGGCAGACCCAAACGGAGATGGCGGGACGAACTGGACATGTACCTGGTTAACTAGTCAGAAGCGGCTCAAGATCGAGATGACTGGAGGGAATGGTGGGAGGCATTTGCCCAGCAGTGGGATTAAAGTGGCTCATAATATCTAAGAATAATAATAAATATACCTAAAGCTAACTAAGACGCTGGTTTTCTCACGATATTTTCCTTCACCAACAAAGCATGTGTAACATTAAAATGTTGCGATTCATTTCTTGACAAATCAAGAAACAATTCCAATTTAACTGGAAAAATTGTACAGATTCTTAATGTCAGCCGTTCTTCTTGATGTTAGCCGTAAAACATCCACTACTGAACTCAAGCCTCCCTCATAGATCTCCATGAGGGGTTGTTGCCATACTCACCACGCTTGGCAGGCGGGTTGGCGAGCGCAGTATGAGATGTTGATACACGGAAAGACGCTGCTGTCCATCTTCCGGAGGTATCTCTTAGCAGGCTCTTACTGCATCCACGAGCATGAGAGGAGGGGTAACATTCTTCTGCCGGCACCCCACGGCTATAAGAAATATGATATGCTGGGCGCTTATTAGCTAGGTAAGGTTATTGTCGGCTTCCTCACTAGGCTCCGCCTGTACTGAGGACAAAAACTCTTCGTTACATAAACTATTTAGACGTGTAATAATTAACGTATGTAGAAAGCCCGTTTAACATTATAAAGAATAAAAATAATATGCAATGAAAATACTTAGTTTTAGTCTAACCCCCTAACACAGGTATCTATCTATACTTAAAAGGGGGTTTCCAAAGCAATTTATGATTAAGTTAAAGAAATAAACAATTTAATATTATTATTATTATTATAGTTTTAATTCCGCTTATGCTGAGATGCATGACATGACGCTGAGGTGTTGACTGGTCGGCGGCTGGAACGAAACATTTTTACCAGTCAACACCTCAGCGTCTCACCTGAAGATGCCTCGCGGAGAGGCAAAACACGTGTCGTTATATAGGCTTGGGTATGCATGCTGCACTGACAAGCTAGTTCTCCCTGCATGTCCATAATTAGCGGGCGGGAGGGCGATACTCATGCATCTCAGCATAAGCGCAATTAGAACCAAATATTTTCATTGCATTTTACTATCATGGATTTCCGCAAAGTAACGCCTGATTCCATTAATTACAAAGAATATTGTAACTCAACAGTGTTTTGAAAGTGAAATAGTTCTCCCTGAAATCTTAACTATATTTAAAATACGCATTTGTATATTTATATGTAATCCATGTATATTATATAAATATATTATATGGGAGTATATATTAATTTTCAATTATATTTTATTAGTTTATGCCTGTATAGTATTTATTCTATCTTTATATATATATATATATATATATTTTATCCTTAATCTTAGCAAAATATGCTATTATAATAAAACACGCCACACCATATTTCTGCACGCCCAGGATGACTGGCAGTGAATGCTTTAGCATTAAGTCCTCCTTACACAATTGTTATGTGTTAAATAAATACATAAATATATTATAAACAGTAAAACTCCCAAGCCCTCATAACCATGTATATAGCCATTGATCTATTTACATCCCAATCACCCAATACATAAACCGTAACGGATCAACTTTGGCCCTGATCATTCCTTACTATCTATTGTAGCCATAATAATATTCGTTCATTTGTTTACAGTCGGCCGATTGTACTTGAAATCGATGGAGAATGTGGGTTGAGGGGATAGACGGTAAACAATACTATTTGTACGGAATTTAGTGTGACAGCTCTTCAAAAGAACACCAATAGTGAAATTGTGAGAATTATTAGATATGTAGAGATATGTTGTTTTATTTACGTGAAACAAGGCTTTTCTATAATTAAAAAAAAACACTTAATATTTCGTCTTTTTGGTTTCTCATGGAACTGTGGAAACATTAATGGGCCGTGGGGTGCCGGCAGTGGAATGTTACCTCCTCTCATACCCATGGATGCAGTAAGAGCCTGCTGAGGTATACCTCCGGAAGATGGGCAGCAGCGTATTTCCGTGTACCAACTTCCCATACTGCGGTCGCCAACCCGCCTTCCAAGCGTGGTTCAGTAGTGGACGTTTTACGGCTGAAAGGAACGACGATTAGATAATGTTGAGATTTGTTGTTTTCTTTACGTGAAACAAGCCTTTTTCTGTAACTAAAAAAAAACACTTAATATTTCGTCTTTTTGGTTTCTTATCCATTAATGGAACTGTTCCTACTTATTATTTCACTGGGATCTGTTTGTGTTTATTATTCTCCTGCTATCCTCAAGAAAAGAAGCGTTCATTTCTCGCTTTATTTACCTAAATTTTACCCGAGATCAATAATCTGTTGTGCGGTCTTGTAAGGGTGTCATTTCGTTTTGAGAAATTGTCAACTGAATCGTAATAAATGATGCAAACAAACTGACTAAATCCCTTGATAGGTAATCGGTCCTAAATTTATACGCGAAAAATAATTCTGTCGTGGGGTGCCGGTAGTAGAATGTTAACCCTCATTTCATGCTCATGCCCAATGGATGCAGTAAGGACCTGCTTAGGGATAGCGCCGGAATATGGGCAGCAGCGTCTTTCCGTGTATCAACATCCCGTACTGCGCTCGCCTACCCGCCTGCCAAGCGTGGTGAGTATGACAACGGAAAATGGATGGAAATTCACGAAGAAGGCCTGTGTTCAGTAGTGGACGTTGTACGGCTGAAATGATTATGATGAATAAATTTTGCGATAATGATGGCTCCATAATCTGTGTATACTCAAAATTGTCTTTTTCGCGATCACAACACATTATTAACATACATATAACCGGGTATTTATCGCTTAAATTACCTTTATTTTCCCGATTTCGCTTGGATTGCACCAAGCATGGTCTCGGGAAGACTGGTCGGACTGGAAGTGTTCTCGAGACCATGCTTGGTGCAATCCAAGCGAAACGTCGGGATATAATAAAGGTAATTTACGCGAGAAATACCCGGTTATATGTATGTATGATAATAATATCGACGCATGAAAGGCAAACCTTACTAAGCGACAGTATGGGGTCAATTGAGTTCTATATATCAATCGAATCGCTAAAAAAATCCGCATCGATTGGTCTGAGTCTCATAGCGCTGCGATGAGTTTTGTTGTCGCTTAAGAAGTACGTGAATTCTTAATATTTTGAAATATTCGGCCCACTAAGCGACACAAAAATACGCATTTTACTTTAATCGGTTGGTTGAACAAGTTGAGTAAATTTTTTTGGCCGATAGTAATTTGTTCACCATTTGAATTTATTTTAACTATTGACTTGAATAAATTTTCTTCAATAAAAATCACAAGTACGAAGCAGTTAAGTATTTTTACCTGATTTACGCTTTTCTCTCAAAGTCGTTTCGCCAATTTTACACGAATACAAAAAAGATACAAATGTTTCCAGAAGCATTTCTTACTGTTATTTTATTTAGCTCTATTTGTACTTAGATAATATTGTTTGTTAAAAAATCGGCATAAAAATCAACTAAAACAATTTTACATTACAATGAAATATTAGCTTAGTGTCGTTTAGACAATTTTACCTGACAAATTCGTTCGAAACTGAATGTCGGTTAGTTATTTTTATCGGCGCGAATATTGTATGAAGAATGTCGCATAAATGATTTTACGTGAATTTTAAAACGAGTGATGATGGCGTTTAGGAAGCGCAGTTTTGTGTCAAATGTCGGTTAAAAACATTGCACTGCGTGCAGCAAATGCATCCGCAGGCATTTAGAGAGCACGTTGCGCGGCGCGCTCGCCGCTCTTCCTTCGATTTTGGCGCGAAGTAAATAAGAAAACTGTAAGTAAAATTCTTTTTCACTTATAAAAACTTTTCAAGCTCTAAGGAAATACTTGCCAAGTATTTAATTAAATTAGGTATAATCGCGTAGGTATATAAATACTTTATTTTTATTTTTTTAGATACAGTTTTACATCATCATGCACAAGAGACACCCTTCATCCAGGATCATAGACATTGTTCTCACTTCTGCAGGAGGCATCGCCCAAGTGTAGACAAAAATTAAACTTGGATGATAAACCTGTAAGTATAAATTGTACAGGTACCTACCGATACTCGTGACTACACTCACATTGTATACCTACTACAACTACCTACTTGCTTCAATCTAAATTATCTACCATTTTGCCTAAATTTATTACAATCTATGTACTTACTTGTTTTCATTTCTAGACACTAGATGCACTAATTACTGTCAAGGCACTCGAAACTACACACACACACACACACACTCACACACACTCGTTGTATACTTACCTACCTACTCCAATATTCTACCTTCTTCTGTTTACATGTTGTGTTTGTCTGTAATTGGTTTATCATGTAGCATTAAGCAATTAGATAATAAGATCTATGTGAGTAATCATGATTAAACTGTTGACAAACCTAATAAAAAAAAATAATAATAAATAATACATTAACTGCTTAAAACTATTATGAGACCTAGGTACTTACATCCTACCTATACACACATACACTGATACACAGATACACTGTCTACGACAGTACAAATTTGTTTGCACCCATACTTCTTTGTATTGTGAAGCCTTCACAGCGAGAGAATAGAGGGCCTGTAGGTTATACTGTAATTCCTTATAGGTAATAAGATAATTTTTTTCAGGTATCGCAATCAGCTCTGGCTTCTGATCGCAGGGATGGTACGCTGGTAGGTAATTCTGGACAAGAACTGAAGAATTACAGTATGGACACTGCTCAAGATTATGGTGGTATTGCACCTTTAACATCAGTTGTAAAAAACGATAGTCCATCAGTCTGTTTTATGCCCAGCCTATCCAACGATTACCTACTGCTTCAAAACTCTCTACAAAACGTCAAAGTTGGTATAAAAAGTGCCACAGTTGTCATCACTATTGATGAAGCAGGTCAACTAGGGCTAGATTTATCTTTCGTTGACCACGAAAGAGAAAATTTGAACACCGACTTTACAAAGTCGGACCTTACACTAATACCTATCTATCAACCCTAAACATCTTCTGGTTTAATTGGAGAACCCATGGGTGTCTAACGACAAGACCTAAGCAATCTATAGACCTAAGCAAAAAAACCACCCGTAAGTGCAGAATAGACATTAAGTAAATTGATTAAATGTCTGACCATGAAGACTTTTACACTTTTTACGGAGATATTGATGATTCAGATGACTGCTCGAAAGGACAAAGAGAAAGCAACGAGGAAACCGATGATCTGGACTCAACTGGTAAAAATAATAAGAGCTTCAGAAGAAGAAAACCTAAAACAAATAAATCTGCAGATTAGCAAGAAACCGTAGGTGACTCTGGAATCAGGGTTAGAAAAGTTAATGAAAGAAAAGAAAGAGCTAAAAAGAAGAAATCTGGAGAAGAATATACGACTAAGAAGGGTGCCATTGTACCAGCTAAGTATATTCTCCCTAATCCATGCCAGGGAAAAAGATGTGGAAATGACTGTGGATCTATTCCAGAAGAAAGAAGGAAAAATATGTTGTTACGAGCTGAGGGTTCGGGATTCAATAATGTAGTCCAATTGAACCAAAATTAACACTTTAATCACAGATCACACCACTAAGAATCTCACAGCAGATTCACACAGCAACACTTCTTCACTGTACAACACTAACACTTGTACACTGGACACTAATCACTGTATTCACTTTGAAGTCACTCGGATATGTCACACTGTTCGCTTCCGTAGCCAAATCAAGACTGTTGTCCGCTCGGTAAACAAATCCGTGTATTTAAATCGCATATAAAGAAGATTCTAGTAGACGAAGTTTCTAGATTCACACACAATAGAGACAGGACAACAAAAGATAAGTAAAAAACAACTTTTTTACAACTTTGTTTACAACCCGCACTATTGTTTCAAAACCGGTTTGTCTAGAAACTTCTCGTGTTTGTGTTGTAAACAATGGAGAGTGACCTTGGACTCTTTCGGCCGCTCAAACACCGGTCCTTTCTGGATCTTTCGCGAACTTACTGGTTTACGTTTGCGTACGGCGCAACAATATTTTAAAACTTTTTAAACTTGGATGAGTCCCGTGATCCTTTTAGAAATAAGTAACTGTGTGTTGAACTGTGCCTTGTTAAATTAATAATAAGACTGATTATTAAATATGATCTCATTGTGTGTCAAATACTTTTTAACTAGTAGTTACTACTTAATTACGTTATTTGGTATTTTTCAAGACTATTTGTTTTAGTTTTTTACTTGTAAATTAAAACTGAAAACAGGAACCTATGTTTGTTAAACTTATTATTTTCTAAAACGTGCCATTTCGAATTAAAATTCTTACAATAAATACACAATGAATACGAAAAATTGTTTCCATTATTTAAACTCATACAAAATGTCGGTTAGTTTTGCAAATATTTCAGTATAATTATTATTTGGGATTATTTTCTTGACGATTCTCACTGAACTTAAATCATTAAGACAATTTTCTCAGTTTATAAAATAAATATTTTTACAACTTATACATTTTTACCTAATCGCATAGTCATTCGCTTATGTAATATAAACAAATACACCTGTTGGTAACTGAGAAGATTCTGGCGTAAAGATAGTTTTACCTGATTTTTTTTTAGGGTTAATTATTATCTAACCGACTAAAAAGTATGAATTTAAAGTGTAACGGTATTAACTTATTTGTGAGGTTATGGCCTATAATATTACAATGCCTAGGCTGTAACAATTATTTCTTTATGACATAAACTCAAAATTTTATAAGCTTTTTTTTGCAAAAAAAAACTTTTATCAGCTCTCCTATACATTTAAATCCATGTCGGTTAGTAAACTTTGCCTTTCAAGCGTCGATATACTCAGAATATTCTAACACAGTTTGAATTAAGTCTGTAAGGTTCATGGTTCAGGTCATTAAAATTAATTGATTCTGTAGTTCTACCATGACTTTTTACAATCTATACTCGCTAGCAACTGTAGTTAAAAAAATTATAAAACCTTGTACAGCGCCTCTAGCGGATAGTTTAGTACTAAAGTACGCAGTAAACTATACTACAGCGACTGTAATTTTGGCTTCATTTGCTTAGAATTTTGTACAATGAGTTACAAATCCGACAGATGTCATAGTAACATACTATTATTACTGTAGAAACGGCAGGCGATCTAACAGTGACAACTCATGGTAGACACACTGGCGTCACCTTGTAAGAAATGAGAGTGCCATTTATGTGTGTCTACCGTGAGTTGTCACTGTTAGATAGCCTGCCGTTACTACAGTAGTAATATAACCTTACTATGACATCTGCCAGATTTGTAACTCATGGTACCAAATTCTAAGCAAATGATGCCCAAACTACAGTTGCTGTAGCATAGTTTACTGCGAATTTTAGTACCAAACTATCCGCTATAAGCGCTGTACAAGTTTTCATATATTTCTTTAACTACAGACGCTAGCAAGTATAGATTGTGAAACCTCATGGTAGACCTACTGCTCAAGAAAACGTCAACCGAAATGTATAAACGATTTAGATGCACACAGACTGACTAAATCTCTTGATAGGTAATTGCTCGTCAATTTGTTCGCAGAATAAATCTGGCGATGAGGCTGGCTCCGTAATCTGGGTATACTCAATAAATTCTGTCACAGTTTGTGTTAACCCAGTAGTATTAATGTGTTAAAAATGCGTCACCTTCACAGAAACATTACAGAAATACCTAGTTCAGGCGTACGTTTAAGATTGTCATTAAACTTCTTTGAACATTTTGCAAGCGTTTTCCGTGTAAAGTTCATTATAAAAACATTGCTTTAGCTGCGTTTTCAACTACATACTTCTATTTTATTCAAAACCAACAAACCAAAGAACTCACTCTGGTCCACTGAAAAAATCCATAAGTGGATCTGTTTTTACTTTTTATTGTACTGTAACCCAAGTATGGATTTTTCTCTGCTTATTTTTCCACGGTAATCCATTAATAGGCCTGTTTTAACAAATAATAAACCCTTATCCACTACAAAGAAACATTTTTTTCTCACTTTTTTTACCTAAATTTTACCCGAGACCCATAATCTGTTACGCGTTCTTGTAAGAAATTTGAGTGTCATTTCTAGACAATAAAGCGTCAACCTAATCGCCTCAACAATTTAGATGCACGCACACCGACTAAACGACTTCCTTTGACAGGTCGCTCGTGAATTTGTACGGGAAGGATAAATCAGGCGGTGAGAATGACTAAGTAATTCAGGTGCCATCATTTCAGCAGTAAAACGTTCACTACGGAACACATGGAGATCCATGAGTGGTAGTGTTGCCATACGAGTAAGAGCCTGTTAAGGGATACCTCCGGAAGATGCCAGGCGTGGTGAACGCTTGGGAGGCGGGTTGGCGAGCTCATAACGGTATGATGATACACGGAAAGACTCTGCTTCCCATCTTCCGGAGGTATCCCTTAGCAGGCTCTTACTGCATTCATGGGGATGAAAGGAGGAGTAACATTCTACTGCCGGCATCCCACGGTAAATCTGGTTGTCTTCAAAAAAAATACACAGTCTGTGTAAATAGTGACTGACTCGCAGTTGTGTTTGTATTAATTTATTGAAAACATATGAATTGGGTTTACAGCTTGAAAAAAGCTAATTTTAGTAATAAAGTATTTATCTGTAATATTTTAAGGTGTGCAATAAAGTATTTTGTATTTTATAGTATTATATAGCGCCCAAATCGGTGATAAGTTTACATAAAATAATCACACAAACACAATACGACATAGGTACAAAGCATACGACAAGAGATAAAAGGCTAATTACAGTCACAAAGGGTACTTATTGAAAAAGAATAACAGCGCGCTTTTACTGGTTAACTTACAGAACACACCCCGCGGAACTACTTTGATGATCGCTTGCACAATCCTCCTGTAGTTCTAATATAGGTTTTCACAATCCATACACACTAGCGACTGTAGTTAAATAAATGTTTGAAAACGTGTACAGCGCCTCTAGCGGATAGTTTGGTACTAAAATACGCAGTTGCTTAGAATTTGGTACCATGAGTTACAAATCTGACAGATGTCATAGTAACGTACTTACCTACTGATGTAATAGTAAGTCTTTTTGACATTAATACTGTATGTACTGTCAAAAAGACTCAAATCATAGAATATATCCCGTAAATATTGCATACAATGTTAACAACCATGATAGTTTCAAAAGTTATATTACTACTGTAATAACGGCAGGCGATCTAACAGTGACAACTTATAGTAGACACACTGATGTCCTCACACTGTGAACACGTCAGACGTAGGTGGGGCTCGACATTTCATTAGGGAAACGAGTGAATCTTTTGGCGCCTCGTGCTAGCGCGGGATTTGATTTCGTGCTTGCTTATCTGTGCCGTATTGAGATTGTCTGAATTCACAATTCAAAACTGTGACATCATACACACGTTAGCCGTACTTTGTTAGCGTGCGAATTTAATTCGTGTATGCTTGCCGTGGGGTGCCGGCAGTAGAATGTTGCATCTCCTCTCTTAGCCGTGGATGTTATAAGAACTTGCCAAGGGATACCCCCGGAAGATGGGCAGCGGCGTCTTTCCGTTGCATCAGAGGCCCTCCTGTAATGCCCATGGATGTTACCCCTGTAATATTCTACTGCCGGCACCCCACGGCAAAAAATATATATATGCTGGAAGTCGTACCATATTCCATGTGATTCCCAAACAGCCTAAGTTGTACAGCACATTTTTAAAAAACAACATTTTATAGAACTTTCAAAACAGGTCATACTATGTCTACACGTTTAATAAATTAAAAGTAAAAACAACTTTTTAACAAACAAGCTTTTATTAAAACGTTCTAAATATAATAAAATAAACATTTTCCATTAAAGTTGAATGTCACCTTAAAACGTATTTACACAATTTATGTGATAAAATACTTGTCGCGAGATTAACCTATGTACTTGATCTAACTGATTTTTTTTTTCAACAGTGCAAATACGAGTACTGCTTAAATCTCGCGACAAGCTTTTTTTACCACATAAATTGTGTAGACGTTTTAAGTTGACATTAAACTTTATCGAAAATGTTTATTTTATTATTTTTAGTACGTTTATAGAGGTATAAAAGCTTGATTTTTCAAAAGTTCTTTTTACCTTTAATTTTTTTTTACTTTTTAGTTATAAATAAATTAAATAAATAAAATAGTATACACTGGATAGTTGGTTTCTCGTCTGTTCATCTAATGTCCGCCATGTTAGATTTAGAGTGATGTTGATGTCGTATAATTTTTCGAGTAACTCTTAGCAAGCCTTTTTATTTGTATATCCTTATTGTAAAAGTGAATTAATAAAATAACTAGTCCGCCATCTTGGGTACTACTTGGTGAGCGGACTGGTTTCCGCAACTAGGCCACTGATGGGCCCTTTTTGCGTGTCATTATGGGTATTCTGCCATATTGTATTTAGAGTGAACTTATTTAATTTTTCGAATTAGTCCGCCATTTTGAGTATAACCTCATGTTGGATTTAGAGTGATGTCATTTATTTTTTCTAGTAACTCTCAGCAAGGCCTTTCATTTGAAACAATATTGTAACAGTGCATTAGTAATAACTAGTCCGCCATCTAAAGTATACCGCCATGTTGGATTTAGAGTGATGTTTTTAATTTTTTTAGTAGCTCTCAGCAAGGTCTTTCATATTTTGATACGCATATTATAGGAGTGCATTAAGAATAACTAGTCCGCCACCTTGAATGTTCCGCCATGTTAGATTCAATGTATCGTCATTTCATTTTCGAATTATTCTTAGTGTTACAGTTTATATAACCATTTGTATAATCACTAATTGAATATTAAAGTTATTAGGTAAAGTTAAAGGTATGCTGTTTAGCAACTTATATAAAAGACAAGTTTTAGGGAAATACATTGTATTTCCGTTTACCATGAATTGACAAGGAATTGCCAAACAATGTGTATAACTGTTGTAATAATCGAGTATTGAATTATTACTATTAATAACGGTACAATGATTAAAATCCACCTTCGTATATAATAAGTTCTAATAAACAAAATATTACTTCCGATGTCACTGGATTGGTAGATACCAATCCAGAGATATCCGACCAATGAGAGGCTCGCATTCTCCGCCAATAAGACGCTGGTATTATAAGGCGGCGTGGTAACCCAACGTTTTTGGGAAGATGCCATTATATCCGCAGGACAGGTGGTGAGCAGTAAGGTACCAAAGTTGAAGCATAAGAATTAAGGCAAAGAGCAAGTTTAAATGTAAAGTGTTAAAAGTACAGAAAGTATGATAAAGTTCTTCATGATAAAGTTTCTCATATCTTTGAGATTATTGCTCTTATTATTAGCAAGCCCATTCATTTGATACCCATATTGTAGGAGTCCATTACTAGTTCGCCATCTTGGGTGTTCCGCTATGTTGGATTCAGAGCGACGTCATTATTTTTTTTTAGTTATTCTCAGCAAGCCCTTTCATTTGATACCCATAATAAAGGAGTACATTAAAAATAAGTAATCTGCCATTTGGGTGTTCCGCTATGTTGGATTCAGAGTGACGTCACATAGCTGACCATGCATTGTAATCCAAAGAAAACATGTATACAAAATTTCGTTGAAGTTGAATAACTGCTTCAAAATTGAGTTGCAAGATTCTGCGAACAAACATAGTTACATACATACAGGGCAAGCTAAATTAAAGCTTGTTAAAATGTAAATTGTTAGTTCAACTATAAAAAGTATTTCTTTAAAAGAACTTCAACTTACAATCTTAATTTTGCAGAATAAAATGAAGAAACTAAAGAATAAGAAAATTCTTGACGCGCCGGGTTATAAAAATAAAAGTTTTAAAAGGGTAAATATGACGAAGCATGTTGCAGTCAGATTGTCCATGGTTTCTTTGTATTTTAAGACTTTTTCCTTAAACAGATATTGTTTAACCTACAAGGTGTACTATAACATATGTAATAACCCAAACGCAGGGCTATGAAAACAAGTAGATTTAATGCGGAAAATCCGGAAATTGTGTTTTTATATGTTGTTGAAGTGGTATATTGTGACATATTTTTCTTGTTGATGTCGTGTGCAGATTGACTTCATTTTTAGTCTAGTTTGTAATTAAAATTAAAAACTCTGTATTTATCTTATTAAGTCTAGTATCTGTTTATGTCTGGCAAGAGCGGAGTCTCCAAACACAAGCATTTGTTCTGCTTAAATGGAGGCTCCTAAATCCTGTTTTTTTTTTTAAATAAGATACAGCAATAAACGATTTATTATTTATTATTATTATTATTATTTATTATTGACTGATGAGACTTGTAATTAAAATTAAAAATAATAATTAAGGTATTGAACTTCAATAATATATTTTTATTTTATTTTGTCAGTCACTAAGTGTGACAATTTACATAAGTAATGGATACCTAAAGTATACAGAAATAAATATCATACAAGTGATGAAATTTTATTGATTTAAAAACAGTTTTAAATTATAATATAATAATAACTTATAAATCTCACTTTCAAAATTAACATGAGATATACTGTTCATTTTGTAAAAACGTACTACGTATACTACGTGAGTAACCCGTTTTTACAAAATGAATAGTATATCTAAAGATAATTAATTAATTATGACATAATAATATAAATCGTTATATTATTATGTCATAATACTTTACCTACATTACCTAGATTAATACACAAAAACAACATCATAGTGCAGAATGTTTGCTCCACAAGCCAGGCTTTGAATCTAGATTTGAATATTACATTAAAAAATATCAAAAATGCTGGTCAGCTCAGCGTCCATTCAGGCAAGATAAAGTTTCCTCTAACTTATCGTTCTCAATCAATACTTATTGAGAAG
The DNA here is from genome assembly GCA_963082625.1 of Pasiphila rectangulata. Taxonomy (NCBI): domain Eukaryota; kingdom Metazoa; phylum Arthropoda; class Insecta; order Lepidoptera; family Geometridae; genus Pasiphila; species Pasiphila rectangulata. The sequence goes on along the minus strand of OY720244.1, from coordinate 2,463,809 downwards.
TTTCCCGGAGCGTTCCCGGCTGCATTCACCGAGACGTACCGCAGGGATCCAACGCAATGAGACTGTAGTACTAGACTTGCCTTTCATAATAAAAAATATAATAAAATAAAAATATTAGTTTATGACAAGATAAATATATAATATGCCATGGAGTGTCAGCAGTAGAATGTTGCCTCTCCTCTCTTGTGTGGATGCAGTATTAATCTGCCAAGGTCTACCTCCAGAAAATGAGCAGCAGCGTATTTTCGTGTATCAACATACTGTACTGCGCTCGCCAACCCGCTTGTCAAGTGTGGCGAAAGTTTTGGTGTAATTGGAGTACATCTTTAATATTAATATTCGTATTACTGACTTCCCGCCTCAGGTGATTAAGTAACGCAAGTAACTCGCGAGGGATTTGAAAATAGAACCCCATCTCTATCTCACTAAGGCCAGTGCTTGTCTATGACGCAGCACGGTTATTGCGTACTAGGCCAAGACTATCAAGGCCACCAAGGCCATAATGTTATCTTTTTCTTTTAAACAAAGTCTAACTTTAGTCGTTTCATTTAGTAAACTAGGAAAATAAGACGTTTGCTCTTGCTTTTGCTATCAATAAAAAAATAAAAAGCCTTTTATTCCATTTACATTCAAATAAGTTAGGTAAGTATATCCTGTAATTATGAAAAAAATATAAGTTAAAACCTTACAGGAAATTCTCAATTTTTTAAAGGTTATTCTATGCATCCAATTTCGCACAAGAAAAAAATTGGTATTTTTATGCTAAATTTTATTTTCAAAATGTGTGTTAGTTACAAATATAAAATTAAGATCAGTTACAATCCATCTTTCCGTGTTTTCTCGTCTAATTTTCCCAAGGGCCTAATTTTTCTTGCAGTGGGACAGTAACTAAACCCTAAGTAAATAACAACTCGAAAGTGTACCAGGGAAAACCATCTAGACCAGTATGTAGTACGTAGACCAGTCGGCCGCCCCCGGTATCGATGGATTGACTAGGTGGAAGCGAGAACTCGATGATACTAACTGGCGAGAACTAGCGTTAAACAGAGAAACCTGGAGAAGTCTTGTATGATCCACTTGAAGGCCAAGATCCACTTTGGGTCGCTAAGCCAGAGGAGTAAGTAAGTAAATAACGTCACATTAACATTTCGTGTCCATTAGTTCAACCTCTCAGCTCTTAGGATAAAAGTTATTTATTTCGCACTGGACAGCTACAAGGGACGATTTTCTATGGACATGGACAACTTTGCAGCATCAATAACATACCCTATATTTTTATTGAATCAAAAAAAACTTCGTTGTAGAGATCGTGTTTTCCCGAAGGGTTTCTTATTGAATTATTCATCAATCTATTAGGGAATTGACCTATTCCCACTTGTTCTTTTGAAAATAGTTTCATGGGACTAGTCAGGGAAATAACCGCTTGAAATATTTAATAACGTGCCTGTTTCATTATTTCTAACTTACCCTATGCTCTTCCAATTCGGGGGCAAGGCCAAGGCCCCCAAGTCCTTTCGAGAGTAGCGCTCGCTTGCCTAGTCCTGCCAATCAACACTGAATGTGTCTAAAGATCTTACACCAGCGTCTTCTAGACCTGCTTGCGCCTTTGCCCCTCTTCAGGCACCCACGATACGATACGAGTTCACCTTTCCAGATTAATACGACTCACTTGCCCCGTCCAGTTCCATTTGAGCCTAACAGCCTGAACTACAATAACGGAAATCCAGATTTCCAAACGTAGCGTAGTGTTACGGATGCGGTCCCTTAGACAGACCTTGAGTCTGGATATTTGTGATTCGGTCAAAGCACTTTAGCGTTATGGAAATGTTTACCTTCATGAGCTCCTTCAGGGACCCTTAGTTTTAACATACGTTTTCGATACGGAGACTGATCTCCACAACCTGCCTCTTTTCGAAGGTAACTAAACCAGTGGACCAGTGTCCGGGTAGATAATTTCATCCACATAATGTATCTCTTGCCCGTCGATCTCGATCATGTGTAACAAACAATGACTAACTACTCTAAACTAACTGACTAAATGAGTGACACCAGCGATGTCTCCACCAATGGTGACTATGACACAAACATCTGCCTAACTAAACCAACCTCTAGGCTTGTTTCACTCAGATCTTTGAGCATAAGTTGTTTGATTGCTGATTCAGCGAACAGCATAATGTCGTCGGCAAAGCGCAAGTTTGTTAGTCTCTTTTTTTTGAATGACAATCCAATCTGCGTTCAATTTACTACCAGTTTTTTTTTATTTCCTTGATGGTGCTCTCGAATAATTTGGGAGAGAGTGGATCTCCTTGCTTCACACCTTTTTCTATTTCAAATTGTGCTTCAGCTGCTGCAGTTTACTTAATAATTTTCAAACGGCTGAACCGATTTTTATAAAACATGTCTAAGAATCACCGTAAAAAACTGCTTCCAATAAAACAGTTAAAAATTTATAAAATGCTCCTTTAACCACAGTCGGAACGCCGATTGGCCGAACTCAAACCTTAAACATTTTTTTTGGTAAATCAAACCACAAAATAGAATTAGCTCACCAACAGTACTTTAATTTACAGCAACTAGCTATTAATTAAAACTTGGAATCCAATTATCACCAGGCTTCGTTTGACCCGATAAACCCGCGAACATAATAGCGGTTATACCGGATTAAACCGGTATTAGTACCGGTATTTTATATTACAGGATTATATTTAACTAGCTTCTGTCCGCCGCTTCGCATGTGTTGTGTACCTGAATGAAAAGTAGCCTATGTGTTAATCCTGGTCAACGTCAATATGTACGTGTGCAGAGTTTCAGCTCAATCCGTAGCCTAGATTTTGCGTGAAGAGGTAACAAACCTCCATCCATTTTCGGCTTTATAATATTGGTGGGATTATGGTTCATAGAATATATTTAATTATTTCGGCATAATTTTAATGTACGTAATTTTGATATTTACTTTTGAACTAATTTATCTACAGGATGTATTATTATATATTTATTTGTTAAAAACTACGAAAATCGGTTCATCCGTTTAGGAGCTACTACAGACAGAAACACAGACAGACACGTTAAACTTATAACACTCCTCTCTTTTTGCGTCGGGGGTTGATGACAACAAAAACGGTCGTCATTCAGCTGATGTTATAATATGGCTGTAAGCCATTTTTGATGGTTTATCTAAAAATTACGACTTAATTTTCTGTGAAATGTAACACTTATGTAGGTAGAACACGGTAGGTGTAAGTGTGGTTTCATCATTTCAGCCGCAAAAAGTCCACTACTGAACTCAGGCCTGCCTCATGAAGGGTAGTTGCCCATACTCACTACGCCTAGCAGGCGGGCTAGCGAGCGCCGTACGGGATGTTGATACACGGAAAGACGCTGCTGCCCATCTTCCGGAGGTACCAATTATCAGACTCTTACTGCGTGCACGGGCATGAGAGGAGTGGAACATTCTACTGCCGGCACCCCACGGTATAGGCCTATATCAGTTTGGGTCTTTTCAGCAACAAGTCAAGGATTTTGTCATTAAAGCCGTTTCTAAGGTTCCGTACCCATGTATCTCATTAACCGAGATAGCTAGGACAGTTGAGTTTTTTTATTTTTTTATATATACTTAAAAATTAAACATAAAATAAACAGAAACCAGCAAAGTTTCCTCTGTTAGGTAACAAAGATAAACATTATTAGAGTCTGTGCAAAAAGAGAACCGTCGCGTCGTGGCGTTACAGTGAACTAACATTAAGATTTTTATATGGCCACCCAATTCAGCTGTCATCTTTCTCGTCACGCAACTGTGAAATGCCAACTTCGACTCGATAAATTATTGTTGATCTTGTTTTTGTGTTAAATATTTGCATAATTATGTCGAAAAGAGGAAAAAAGTTCAGCTCTGTGAGGCAAAAAATATATAATGTGATACAGTTTTGTCAACGCGAAAAAGCGTCAAAAAGCCCAATCATCGACCTGAACAAAGCTACGGAGCGAGTAGCCGCAATGACTGGTATGTAATAGCTTTATAACAGAGACATGCATCACGAACAAAAATTTAGTAAAAAAAAATATAGAATTAACAATAGAACGAAAGTGATAATAACAATGTCAGGTAAATTTGATAAATTTACTATTACTACCTTTAAAAAAAATACAATAACATCAAAAAAACTAACAATTTCAATTAACCAAAGGGTGGGCAAGCCTTTGCATAGCCTCTTTACGATAATAAGACAAATATATAAATATATAATCTAAATACATCCATATCAATAATTTTATCATTTTATAATTATTTCACACACTCGATTCAAAAACATATTCTTCCTATAATTTGTTTTTACAGATGATGCATTTTTATTGCCGCTATATCAACAAATACTAAAAAAAAAATTTATATTAAAGGGGGCTCCCATACGACAAACGTGATATTTTTGCCGTTTTTTGCTCGATATTAATAACAGCAACAGATAACATGTAACCCTTTGCGCGAGTAAGACCCGCACTTAGACGTATTTTTTTTAACTTTGATAAACTTCGCTACCCAGCTACTGTTGTTAATAATAAATTCAACGGCCAAAGAGATTCCCTAATAAGGATTGGCGTCGCTAGAATGCAAATGAAAGCCGGGGAAATCCCCGGGGAACTAAAATCCGTACTTTTGTTTCGGGAGATACTTATGAGAATGTCAAGAAGATGCTAATGGGGCGCGGAAGACGCTGGGAATCGTTTATTAACACCTTTAATTTTAAGTCTGCCATGGGTGCTGGCAGTAGAATGTTACCCTCATGCCCATTGATGCAGAAAGAGCCTGCTAAAGGATACCTCCGGAAGGGCATCAGCGTCTTTCCGAGTATCATACACATCCCATACTGCGCTCACCAACCCGCTTGCCAAGCGTCGTGATTATGGCAACTGCCCCTCGTGGAGATCCATGTGGGAAGCCTGTTTTCAGTAGTGGACGTCTTTTGGCTGAAATGATAATCATCTTTGAGATTTTATAAATATTACGAGCTGGTGCCAGCGACTTTGTTCGTGACACAGATTCGTGACGAGCCTACAGATTTTGAGTGTGTAATTTAACTATATGATTTTTCTATATTTATGCTTTTGTTGTACATCTATAGTTGGCAAGTTGGTAAAGGATAAAGCCCAAATGTCACGATCGTGCAGGGGTTATTACGAACCCTGAGGGTAGTTTGGATTTATGCAAATAAAACGTGTTTAAAGAAAAACAATGTTGGGCCTGAAAGGGTTAAAGACCGATCGTTTACCAAAATCAGTCCTATTTCAACTAATGCCCGTTCCTCCCCACTACATTTGGGCTTTCCAATACCGCATCTACTCATTACACCCCTAATTTGTTTGTGTGTAAATGGGGGTGAAATGTCAACACGTAAACGTGAATGTGGATACTGTAGAATGTGTATTTGTTCGGGAAATTCGATGTCATTTTAAATGATGTTTTGTTCGCGCGCGCCATTTTTACAAGCTTTTATTTAACTTGCCATGTATGTGTGTAACTATGTTTGTTCGGGTATCTTGCAACTCAATTTTGAAGGAGATATCTTCAACCACTTTAGCTGAAATTTTGTATACACGTTTTGTTTGGATGACAATCTAATGCATGGTCAGCTATGTGACGTCACTCTGAATCGTAAAGAATAGAGTAACTATCAAATAAAAGGACTTGGTAGTAACGTGCGAATTCAACTTATTAGGCTCATAAAGGAACATTTTATAAGTTTATTAGCGATAGCTAAAATGTAAAAAAAAAAAATGTTTTTTTTGCCAAATCTTTGTCTATAAACTGTCCCTTGTATCCTGCTATCTAAGCTATCGCAGTGTGTGACTCCAAATTTCGACCAGCTCGTTGGTTTATACCGGTCTTTCACCAATGGATTTTTATTTTTCATAAAAAGCTTCAGACATACGTGTACTTCTTAACTTAACCCCTGACAAAAAAGAGGGGTGTTGAAAGGTTGACCGCTATGTATGTGTGTCTGTTTGTGGTACCGTTGATCTTTGTTTGCAGTTTTTTTTATTAAAAAGTTGGTTTTCAGGCGGTGGTTTTTAAACAATGTTTTTTTCAAAATCAAAAAAGAGATATACAGAAATCGATCGAGCATCAGATATGGGGGTTGAAGGTAGGGGTGAACAATCGAATGTTTCCAAATATACCCAAGTGTGGTATCAAAAAAGTTAAAGGGCATGTGATGTGTAGACTGCAAAACTGAGTTACTTCAAATTGTTAATTTTATGAACTTGTTACGGAAATTAAAAACGTATTAAAACACAGCCGTCTAAGCCGATGAGTCTGCCATGGGGTGCCGGCAGTAGAATGTTACCCCTCCTCTTATGCCCGTGGATGAACTAAGAACCTGCTAAGGGATACCTTCGAAAGATGGGCAGCAGCGTCTTCCCGTGTATCAACATCCCGTACTGCGCACGCCAACCCGACTGTAAAGCGTGGTGAGTATGGCACTACCCCTCATGAAGATCCAGGAGGGAGACCTGTGTTCAGTAGTGGACGTTTTATGGCTGAAATGATGATAAGATTACGTTTGAAGCTTTTTATGGAAATAAAAAACATATAACACTGAGTTATAGCCGTCTAAGCCCGGAGGATGGTATTGTCCCAGGCACTTCACCGTCCCGTACAATTTTGAACCTCCTATATTGGATCACTCTCACTAGATCAAGTCAACAGATCCAGCCTGGATCTAGTGAGAGTTTTCATTTTAGAAAACTCTCACTAGATCCAGTATTTAAAGTTTTTCGAATACTGGATCTAGTGAGAGTTTTTTATTTGTTTGTACTCTCAGTAGATCCAGTTTCGAAATTTACAAAAAAAATTAAGTGTATCTATTTAATGTAAATTATAACTTGAATCTTCAATTTCCATATCGGTTTTTTTGACAGGTGTCAAAAATTACAGATATCAAAATTGACAGAACTTGTCATACATGACAGATGTCAAAAGTGACAAAATAAAAAAATGACAGATGACAGCTGTCAAACTTCAAATAGCCATAACTCGACAACTACTCAGCCTAGACATTCCGTTTAGGGCTCAAATGAAAGGCGTTACGGCCATTTGAAGTTTGACAGCTGTCAACGAAAAAGTAGGTATCATCAATGCCTTTCATTTGAGCCCTAAACAGAATGTCTAGGCTGAGTAGTTGTCGAGTTATGGCTATTTGAAGTTTGACAGCTGTCATCGAAAAAGTAGGTATCATCAATGCCTTTCATTTCAGCCCTAAACGGAATGTCTAGGCTGAGTAGCTGTCGAGTTACGGCCATTTGAAGTTTGACCATTTGAGCCCTAAACGGAATGTCTAAGCTGAGTAGTTGTCGAGTTATGGCTATTTGTAGTTTGACAGCTGTCATCGAAAAAGTAGGTATCATCAATGCCTTTCATTTGAGCCCTAAACGGAATGTCTAGGCTGAGTAGCTGTCGAGTTACGGCCATTTGAAGTTTGACAGCTGTCATCGAAAAAGTAGGTATCATCAATGCCTTTCATTTGAGCCCTAAACGGAATGTCTAGGCTGAGTAGTTGTCGAGTTATGGCTATTTGTAGTTTGACAGCTGTCATCGAAAAAGTAGGTAACAGCAATGCCTTTCATTTGAGCTCTAAACGGAATGTCTGGGCTGAGTAGTTGTCGAGTTATGGCCATTTGAAGTTTGAGAGCTGTCATCTGTAATTTTTTTTATTTTGTCACTTTTGACATCTGTCATGTATGACAAGTTCTGTCAATTTTGACATCTGTAATTTTTGACACCTGTCAAAAAAACCGATATGGAAATTGAAGATTCAAGTTATAATTTACATTAAATAGATACATTTAATTTTTTTTGTAAATTTCGAAACTGGATCTACTGAGAGTACAAACAAATAAAAAACTCTCACTAGATCCAGTATTCGAAAAACTTTAAATACTGGATCTAGTGAGAGTTTTTTAAAATGAAAACTCTCACTAGATCCAGGCTGGATCTGTTGACTTGATCTAGTGAGAGTGATCCCCTATATTAATATGGTCGCCTGGTACTTTTATATATGAATTTGCTTAGACTGCTATTCTCACCACGCTTGGGCGGGTTGGCCAGCGCATAACGGGATGTTACTACACGGATAGACGCTGCTGCCTATTTTCCGAAGATATATATGTATCTTGGCAGACTGCACGTGGGCAGGAGGGGAGAGGTAACATACTACTGCCGGCACCTCTTAACGAACGTAAGACCATTCGCCCTGCCAGTTATAATATTATGGTAAGTGGAGTCAGTTACGTGGTAGTAGTATCATGCAAGTCAAATCAACCATAGTCGCATATTACTATTTATGTGTGTCTACCATTGAGTTGTCCAATGCCTTACAGGTGTGCCTTCACCTCCTATATGAATATGGTCGCCTGGTACTTTTAAATACGAATTTAAAAGAAAGAAAGAAAGAAAGAAAATGTATTTATTAATCCACACACAAAAATAATAATACCTAACACAAAAATAAACAAAAAAAAAACATAGTATAAAAATTAAACATATAAAGTACTACATAATATAATGAGTTGTGGACCAAAAGGTTCTGCCTCAGCATAATGTTGGTCCATATAATAATGGTCCAACGCTGGTATTCTGGCAGAACCTTTGGTGCGTGTCGACACGTTACAATAATTCACACATTTAACACTAAATACCAAAGTTATACAAGTAAAAGAAGAAAATAATAATAATTATTTTTAAAAAATAAAATATTAACACTTCCGTCAATCTACGTATTACAGGCCGCGACGTTCGTGAGGAAACATAAAAATCTTTTCAATTCAAATATTGACATCAACACTAATTATAACAGACGAAATAAAAATAAACTCATTCTTCCCGCGACTAAACTTAAGCTAGTAAGTAATAGCCCAAATTACAGATTGGTAAAAATTTATAATAAACTTCCCGACGAAATTAAAAATGAGGAAGAGACGACATCGTTCTGCAAACATTTAAAATTATTTTTATTGGAAAAATGTTATTATACAGTTGACCAATTTCTCTCCGACAATCAATAATATCCTTGACATTTTCTCTTTCTGTGACATTTTGTTGATTTTAGATACTATATTTAAATTTTGTGGATTATTATTCTTATTTACCTTTTGACTTATAATTTAACTGACTTTTAATTTAAATTTTCTATATGTACCTACTATTTTGAATGTTTCTATCGTATGACATGTTTGACATTTTTTATTTAAATCTTATTTTCGTAATTATATTGACATTCACATTCATTCATATTGACAATTGACATTTTTTATTTGAATATTATTTTCGTAATTATATTGGCTTATTCATAATTGTATTATAATGTTTTTAGAATTTGACGATTTATTTTATATTGTTAACATAGGCCCAAACACAATTGCAGTGCCCTTGCAGGGTACATGTACTTACTTAAGGCTATTTTAGATCTAAGCTGTATAAAATATGTACATGGAAAGCAAAATAAATGAAATATGAAATATGAAAATATGAAATATGTGGATGCCGTGGTAATAAGCCAATGCCTTACAGGTGTGCCTTCATCTCCTATATGAATATGGTCGCCTGGTACTTTGGTAAGTTAGTCCAATTATCAATTCAATTTCGTGTTTAATCTGAAACACAAGTTAACAAAGTAGTATTTTCAGTTCACGGCTCGTTTGGTACGAATTTGCTTATGGACTATACTATTTATATCTATTTTGCGTGGAGGCGGTGATCATTAATTTGTGGATGCCGTGGTTATAAATAAGGCAATGCCTGGCTACAGGTGTGCCTTCTTGTTTATACTGAAATGTCTAGCTAAGTCAAAACCATTCTTGTTGAGAACAATGTCTCAGGTGTAAACGCTTTTAACCTTGTATTGCCAGATGTTTCATTTTGTAAGGTTTTTAAAATTTTATTACATTTTATTTGGGATGTCAGTTGGGAAATATGCCTCCCGCATGGACCTGCAGGTACTAGTCATGAGGAGGCGTTGCCATACTCACCACGCTTAGCCGGCGGGCTGGCGAGCGCAGTACAGGATGTCGATACACGGAAAGACGCTGCTGACTCCCTTCTAGAGGCAACCCTTACAGATCCTTACTGCATCCTCAAGCAGTTACCTCCGGATGAGGGGCAGCAGCGTCTTTCCGTGTATCTACATCCCGTACTGCGCTCGCCAACCCCTTATAATAGTTAATTTACAAAAGTAAAACAAAACACTATAAATTAATACAGCACATAATTTAATTAGTTAGATTTGATTTTTTTGATTTGGCTCAATGATCTGTCTAAGCCGCGTACCGGCCGCAGTGCTAGATTGAGGCTTTTTTTTTATTGTGTCATTTTATTGAAATTTAAAAGTGTAAATGTGTCTATTGATATTTTTTTTATATTTTTTAACCTATTTTGTCCCCCTGCTGGCATCAACTTATTGGTCTGAAATGTTCCGGTTGGATTCGAACCCACGTCCGTCAAATCGATAATTGAAGCTTCCTTAAGCCGGAAGGCTAGTGTTTTGACACATATCATTTGATTTGAAATGATTTTGATTTTTTACCCGTTAAGACGTTGCTGCCCATCTTCCGGAGCAGAGCAGACCCTTTGCAGATTCTTACTGCATCCACGGGCAAGAGAGGAAAAGTAACATTCTAATTCCGGCACCTCACAGCTCTAAGCACTTGTACGTATCAAAACTAACCTTTAGTTGACGTTTCGGGAAGACAAATTACCATTCGTTACTTGCAAGTGGACACTTCACTTCGGTGGAATTCGAACCCACGTCCGTCAAATCGATACTTGACGCTTCCTTAAGCCGGAAAAGCTTTGACTACTAAGCTGTAGAACCCACGTCGGGACCCGCTGAAATTCTTGATAAGGTGATATCGGTTTGAGCAACCAAAGAGCGCCATCTACAGGTAACTACTAGAGTTCTCCTGTTCATTGTCTGAAGTTGCATTCAGTAGCAATGACTAGAGATGTCGCTATGGCTTATTCTATAGTTTGTTATTTTTATAGTGTTTAACCACACTTAGGTAAAGGTTATTTATTTCTTTGAAAATGTTCTACCTAAGTGTGTTTATACACTATAAAATAACAAACAATGAAATAAATGATTTTTAGTTTTATTTATTTATTTATAGTTTAAAAAAATATGAAAACTTGCCTCACTTATAGCGCCTCTAGCGGATAGTTAAGTACTAAAATACGCAGTAAACTATTCTACAGCGACTGTAGTTTGGGCTTCATTTGCTTACAATTTGGTACCATGAGTTACAAATCTGACAGAATGTCATAGTAACGTACTAATAGTACTGTAGTGACGGCGGCTATTACCACAGCATCTGACCACGATGCTCGATGATTACGACCTCTGTGGCGCAGCGGGCGAAGGTCCACTTGCGACGCAAGAGGTTGCGGGTTCGATTCCCGCCTCGGGACAAATGTCTATACGATCTGCAGATATTTGTTCAGGGTGTTCTGGGTGTTTTTCTATATATAATAAAAATATCTATCTATGTAGTATAATGTATTAAGTATATCAGTCATCTAGTACCCATAACACAAGCTCTGCTTAGCTTGGGGCTAGATGATGCTGTGTGATTTGTCGAGCATTATTTATTTTATTTATTTATCTACAAGTTAATGATCACCGCCTCCACGAAAAATATGAAAGTACAGTCTACAGGCGATCTAACAGTGACAACTCATCTACAGCCTCATGGTAGACACACATAAATGGTAATTACGACTATGGTTGATTTGACTTGCATGATGCTACTACCACGTAATTGACTCCACTTACCATAATATTATTGGCAGGGCGAATGGTCTTACGATCGCTGAGAGGTGCCGGTAATAGAATTTTACCTCTCCCTTCCTGCCCACATGCAGTCTGCCAAGAGATGTCTTTGGAAGATGGGTAGCAGCGTCTATCCGTGTATTAACATCCCGTAATGCGCTCGCCAACCCGGCCAAGCGTGGTGGGTATGGCATCAATCTCTCATATCAGTACTTGCAAATCTACGAGGAAGGCTTTTGTCCAGCGTCCTACGACTGAGATGATGAAACAAACGGAGTCCCTTTCGCTACAGCGTAATATGTGTCAATATTGCTGCACTTACGACATTTTAAAACGATCTAGTCCAATCCGTAAATTAAAATCATCATTAATCATTTCAGCCGTAAAACGTCAACTATTGAACACAGGCCTTCCTTATAGATCTCCATGAGAGGTAGTTGCCATACTCTCCACGCTCGGCGAGCGAGTTGGCGAGCGCAGTACGGGATGTTGATATACGGGTAAACGCTGCTGCCTATCTTCTAGAGGTATCGCTTAGCAGGCTCTTACTGCATCCACGGGCACGTAGAATGTTGCCTCTACTCTAGAGGCAACATTCTACTGCCGGCACCCCACGGCATTATTTTAGAACAAATTTGATTATCATAAAAAATATACTCGTAGAAAAGATCAATTCAAAGACAAAAAATACTTTGACGACCTTTTTGACAAACCAAAATAAAACAGAAATATTTTACCTGAAGCCTTGAAATAAATTATGCTGTGTAAATCGTGAAATGCAAACTACGCTTCCCGTAACAAGGGTTATTGGCTTAACGTCACTAACAAATGTCATTGTGCTGATTCTTTGTTCACTTTTCGCGTTTTTCACTTTTCTATTTTACATTTTTCTATTTCGCTTTGCTACTTTGATTCTACGTACACCGTATATAACACCTGACGGCCACATGGTTTGGCAGTCGTGTTTGTGTTTCGAGATGACTGTCAGTAAAGTTGCACATGTGTTGAGTTTTCTTTTCGTTGTGTGTGTGTACTCTCAGGAATATAATGAAGGTAATAAACATAAGTTTATAAATCTTACTATCATCACCATCATCACAGCTGTAGAACGCATCTACTGCTGGACAAAGGACTCATGGACTTGGAGATCCAAGTACTGATCATATACGACTCTGACGTTTGACGAGCTCTGTCACGCAACGGGCGAAGGTACGCCTGCGACGCAAGGGATTGCGGGTTCGATTCCCGCTTCGGGACAAATGTCTACACGATCTGCAGATATTTGTTCAGGGTGTTCTGGGTGTTTTTCTATATATAATAAAAATATCTATCTATGTAGTATAATGTATTAAGTATATCAGTCATCTAGTACCCATAACATAAGCTCTGCTTAGCTTGGGGCTAGATGATGCTGTGTGATCTGTCCAGCATTATTTATTTATTTATATTTATTTATATGTGTGTAGGATCATACTGCTGCAATATTCACGACGCTTGGCAGGTAGGTGGGTTGGCGTTGTTAAAGCGGCTAGCTTTAACAACGTTAAACGTGATATAAAAATATTTTCACATTTTATTTTACTTCTCTGATTAATCCCTTTATGGCTGAAATATGTTCCTTGTGTAAATATGAAAGACGAAATATTTTTTTTTTAATTTTGAAATGAATTAAGCGTTATTAACCTTGTAAGTCTGCCGCAGGGTAGAATGCATCATTCTAACGCCGGCACCCTGCGGCAGTCCTCCTGTCTTGACCATGGACGCAGTAAGGATCTGCCAAAGGATACCGCCTAGAGATAGGCAGCAGCGTCTTTCCGTGTATCAACATCCCGTATTGCGTTCGCCAGCCAGCCTGCCAAGCATGGCGATCATAGCAACAACCCCTTTAAGATCTTCTCTACTTCCCAGCATCTATTCCATTCATCTTAGTCAGAGTTATGAACAGTTCAATACGTCTGAAGCTGACGAAGCCGCGGGTTAGCTCAAAATGTTTTCCTTGACTGATAAAGCACGTGTTACATTTGTACATACAATATCAAGAAAGAAAAATCCATTGGTGCATGCTTTGTAACGAACTTACGACCTTCGGTCTGAATATCGGCGCACTTGCAAACACGATTATTAAATGTCAAATAAAAGCAAAAAAGCTATAACCAATAAATTAAACTTGTGAGTAAGTTATATCGCACAGAAAGTTCCAAGAAAGTTAAGCTTTAATTAAATTAATTTCAAAGGTGTTAATTTAGGCATCATATCTCAAATGATTAATTAAAATTGTTACCTGAAATTAATTAAGAAATAACTTTTGTTCTAGCTCACTCTGGAAATCACGACAAACTATCATTCTTACCCCAGAAATTCGAAATAATCAGTAACACGGCAGACGCAGCCAAGTTACACTTCGAAAAAGTAGCAAACAGGATACAACACATAGCCAAAAGTGAGAACGCAACAGTCTTATACAATGTCCAAGTATCGCTATTACCAGCTCAGAAGAAATCGCTGATCAAGAACAAATACAAGAAAGGAATGTCGAAGAAATTCAACATACCACTGAAGAAAACCAGCATGAGAATGTCTCACTTTGAAAGCTTAATGCGAAGAGGAGCTGAGAAGAGTAATAACCATATAGTGCTGAGGGACGAACCAACTCCTACTAAAAAGCCGAGAGGGATTGTGTCCACGAGACAAATGGTTATGAAGTTCAAGCCGGTACCCTCAGCACTCGCCAAGTTTAAGAAGGTGCAACGACCCGTTAGGAATAGGGAGATAACTTTGACTAAGTAGGATGTAGTTTTTGTATTTTTATATAAAACTGTTGATAAAAATTAAAGTGTTTAAATTTCAAAATGTCATTTTGAATAAGAAACCATTTCCATAACATATCCTTGCCATCCTCTGTGATAAGCTATTGTCTATTGACAAGCTCTGAGGCGCAGCGGGCGAAGGTCCGCCTGCGACGCAAGGGGTTGCGGGTTCGATTCCCGCCTCGGGACAAATGTCTGTACGATCTGCAGATATTTGTTCAGGGTGTTCTGGGTGTTTTTTTTATATATAATAAAAATATCTATCTATGTAGTATAATGTATTAAGTATATCAGTATCTAGTACCCATAACACAAGCTCTGCTTAGCTTGGGGCTGGATGATGCTGTGTGATCCGTCCAGCATTATTTATTTATTTATCCAAAGTACGAAATATATTAAAGTAAGATAGGTCTAGTCCCGCGGCAGTGTGTCCAGCCAGTATGTATGTCCAATGTGTATATTGGCTGAAACGTTTGGAGGCGCTTTTGGTTAGATATAACAATTTATTTATCTCATGGATGCCTAGGTCGTCATCATCATCATATTAGCCGTAGGACGTCTACTGCTGGACAAAGGCCTCCAACATTGATCTCCATGTACTGCGGTTGGAAGCAACCTGAATCCACCGCGGACCTGCGATTCTTACCAAATCGTCTGCCCATCTTGTTTTATTTATAAATACGTATATATAACAAGTATATAAAATTAAAAAAAATAATTAACCCCGACACTTTACCTAGTCTCTGAGGTAACCTAATTTTTACCCTCGGTTTTTCAATCTACACATCCCGACCTTTCATTTCATACCACACTTTGGTATATTTGAGAAAAAGAGCTGATGATATTCAAACGGCTGAACAGATGTTTATAAAACATGGTTAAGAACTCTCGGCATGAAATTACCTATGACACAAAAAAACTAAACGAAAATCGGTTTATCCGTTTGGGAGCTACGATACCACATATAGATCTCTTTTTTCATCGGGGGTAATTAACCAGACACAACCATATTTAAGACAAATATGTTGATATGCAGATGAAGCAAAAATCGCCTGGTGGGAATCGAACCCGCAACCTCCTGCGTCACAGCCAGCTATTTCACCAAATGAGTCACGGAAGTCGTCAGCTGTACGTAACTATTTTTGTAATATCTTCGGATTAAATCCATCAGAAGCATAGCAATGTTCGAGTCCAGTGAACTGTGGTGCTCAATGGCCGTGTGACGTCACAAACAATGGGACAAATTGCCCGGCTGTTGCGCTTTGTAGGTACAGTCGCGCTCATAGTGAAGGATACTAAGCCTTAAAACATTAGTCGGCCAGTCACAAGCCAAGATTACAAGAAAAATATCAAATGCAAACAAAATATATTATTCCAGGATTCGAACCACGTACCCCTCGCGCCATTTATATAAAGTCGCCCAGTATAAGGCTCAGTCCCAGTAGAAGTTAATGCGAACCCCGAAATTAAGATTAACTTGATGGTATATTCTGTAGTATATTTAGTATCAGCATTGCACCCGTGCGAAGCCGAGGCGGGTCGATAGTAATTTTATAAAATTATCTTAAAAATAAGTTTTTAAATATTAGGTTGTTACAAATTTATAAAATTTAAAGTTTAGGTAACTCCCGAAACTTTACCTAGTCTAGAAGGTTCCCTATTTTTTATTTTGTAATGTGTACCCTCAGTTTTGCAACATATCATGTCCTTTCATTTGATACCACTCTTGGGTATCGTTTCAGCCGTAAAACGTCCACTACTGAACACAGGCCTCGCTCATGGATCTCCATGAGGGGTAGTTGCCATACTCACGACGTTTGGCAGGCGGATTGGCGAGCGCATTACGGGATGTTGGTACACGGAAAGACGCTGCTGCCCATCTTCCAGAGGTATCCGTTAGCAGGCTCTTACTAAATCCATGGGTATTTGCCTAGAATTTGGTACCATGAGTACAAATCTGACAGATGTCATGGTAACGTATTATAACTATTGTAGTAACGGCAGGCGATCTAACAGTCACAACTTATGGTAGACACACTGATCACGACTGTACTTACTGTTGCAATCGTAGCCGATAACGTGTTATTGTCTCGTAAGGTTGTAAGCGACTTATTGTCCATTAAGGTTCTCTGAACACCTGGGTGTTTGTGAGTACCTATCATAATCTCAGCCGTAGTAGTGCTTTCCACGTCCACAGCTGGAGATAGACCAGTGTCTTGAGGGACTGCTGCCATACTCACCACGCTTGACGGGTTGGCGAAGGCACGGGATATTCACCGAAATACGCTGCTGCCAATCTTCCGGAGATATCCCTTAAAAGATTCCTAATGCATCCACGGGCGAAAGAGGAGTGGCAACATTCTACTGCCGGCACTACACGGCTTATCTTGTAAGGTTGTAAGCGACTTATTATGATTTTCTGAGCACCTGGGTGTTTGTCAGCATTTATACTTCAGCCAAATTAGATGTTGAATGTTTGTAAACAGACTGTGAATCATCATCATTGTCATCTCAGCCGTCGGACATCCACTGCTGGACATAGGCATTCCTTGAACCCTGGCGGGATGTTACACGGAATGACGCTGCTGCCCGTCTTCCAGAGGTATCCCTTAAGATTCTTACTGCATCAACGGGTAAGAGAAGAGGGGCAACATTCTACTGCCGGCATTCTTCTACCCCAAGGCAATCTCTATCTGTCAACCGTAATTTTGCCCACCGCACAAAGTAAGGCCTTTGCATCTATTATTAATGATTTATACAGCGTCAGCAACTGGTAATCATGTTGTACGGGAAATTGCAGTGCCTGGGACTTTGTTCGATAGATTAGGCTTGCCCAGCACCTATACCATCCTCTCAGCTTAGTCAACTATTAATCAGAGGAAACAACAGGTCAATACGTCTGAAGCTAACTAAGCCTCGGGTTTCCTCACGTTGTTTCCTTCACCGTTAAAGCACGTGTTAAGTGTGCTCATACATTTTTCAAGAAAGAAAAATCCATTGGTGTACAGCTGGATCGAACCCACGACCTTCTGATTGAAAGTCGGGGGTACATACCACTGCACAAACGGGTACGTTAGAGCCACATATTTTCCTTTTCGTAAAAGCGTACAGGTTCCCATATCACTTTAATTCCGCCCACACTGATACTCGTAAATCCCAACAGGAAAATGTGAAAATAAGATTATTTTTGAAAAAGACAAAGGGAGTGCAGCGTTTTTAATATCCTTGATGGCGGAAACGAATTAAATGCGTTTTTGGTTCAGTAATATATTACTGTAAGCCGCTGGGATGGAAATAAGCAGCAGAATGTTACCCCTCCTCTCATGCCCGTGGATGCAGTAAGAGCCTGCTAAGGTATGCCTCCGGAAGATGGGCAGCAGTGTCTACCCTTGTATCTACATCGCATACTGCGCTCGCCAACCCGCCTGCCAAGCGTGGTGAGTATGGCGGAAGTCCCTTATGATCAGTACTTGCAGATCCATGAGGGTTATGTCCAGCAGTGGACGTCCACGGCTGAGATGAACTACTGTTGTGCTGTGCGCCCTCTCCGCCTCGTCATCTCGTGGGTTATAGCTGAAAATCAGTGTTTGCTGTCTGAGCAATGCCGTGAAACTAAATTGAGCAATTTATGTTTATTTCTATGTACATATATAATATCTAATGTATGTTTTATTTGAATATATTTTTATATTATGCTGCTTTATCTATTTTATTAAGAAATTGCCAAATAGCATTAAGTTCGCCTATGTACATGTTTTTGTGCATTAAAGAATTTTCTTATCTTATCTTAATGTTTATTATTGAGCTATGATCTATAATTATGTTACTTATCATAGTTAGATACAAAACTCTGTATTGTAATCACACTGTGAGAACATAAACAATTATATATCTCTATAAGCGACCTCTTCGATCGTACAGACATTTGTTCCGAGGCGGGAATCGAACTTGCAACCTCTTGCTTCGCAGGCGGACCTTCGCCCGCTGCATCAAATAGGTCGTCAGATTCTGCTTATTATTACTTACTATTCTGCGAAAATTTCTTGATTTACCATGCCTTCGTAAATAACTGCATTCCGTTATTGATTCCCCATCCCTCATATCTCAGTTGGAATTTCATCATCATCATTATCATCTCAGCATCATTGGCCTCCCTCATGTATATTTGTGCTAATCATTAGGGGTTGTTGCCATACTCACCACTCTTGGCAGGTGGGTTGGCGAGCGCAGTACGGGATGTTGATACACGGAAAAACGCTGATGCCCATCTTCTGAGGGTCCCAACGAACGGCAGAAAATTCAAAATAGTAAACCCTATTAAAAATATAAAAGTGAAAATGCGATCCAGGTTCTATATTTAGTATGTCGTGGTTGACGACTTCGCTTTTAAATTGTTGCAAGTACTGTATGGGCATGGGTACTTTGGACGGTTCTTGCACTGAGTTGCAAGGAGAGAGGCCACTTCTGCATGTTATCACTGCAGCTCCTCTGAGGATACAGCTTGATGAATCGTCCCCCGCACCCTCTAAAATCTAAAGTGTTATTCTTACCTATAGTCCTAGAGTAAGAGAGGAAAGGAAACATTCTATTTCCAACACCCTACAGCTATTATTGTTAGGTTATATAACTATTTTATTAATGCAGGTAACATCAGTGAGTAAATTATACCATTTTACGTTCTGTCTAAGCAAAAAATCTAGGAAAAGCGCACTTCAGTGGCCTTTTTCGTTTTCCCTCTCAAGCTCTACTTAGCCTTTTTCTTTAAACTCAACTAGAAAGTTAGACTTCACCTACCTCGTAAAAGTACACTTATCACAAGAGCGACCATCAAAATCTCTAGTACACTAGCGGCCGCATAAAGAAGCCTTCTCACTGAGCTTTTAAGGAGCTTACATTAGTCGCGAGTTTCATCCCGGGCGATACCATCAACACTTTCACGACATGCAGCGCTTGTGCGCTAGGGATGGGGTAAGGTAGCGGAGATATCGATACCTAATGTTTACTTTAGTAAATACAACATAACGTTATTGTTAAATTTCGCTGTAAGAAAAGAAGTATGTACTTAAATGACTAGTTTAGCGACTGGGTATGTACGCACCTACCTTAACATACACATTTGTTATATACATATAATGACGACTTCTGTGACGCAGCAGGCGAATGTCCACCTGCGACGCAAGAGGTTGCGGGTTCGATTCCCGCCTCGGAACAAATGTCTGCATGATCTGCAGATATTTGTTCAGGGGGTGTTCTGGACGTTTTTCTATATATAATAAACAATATATGTATATCTATGTAGTGAAGTATATCAGTCACCTAGTACCCATAACACAAGCTATGCTTAGCTTGGAACTAGATGATGCTGTGGGATCCAGCATTATTTATTAATTTATTAGAAAAGAATTAGGTACAATCGCGTTCATAGTAAAGGATACCACTTGTGACTGGCCAACTAATGTGACTGGCCGGTTTAGTGGCATCCTTTACTATGAACGCAACTGCACATACCTTGTTTAGTAACTACGTACCTTCTTTAACATCATAATCGTCTCTCAGCCGTCTGCTCGACATAGACCTCCTTCAAGAATCTCCAAGTACTGATCATGAGGGGATTGATGCCATACTCAACACGCTCGGAAGGCGGGTTGGCGAGTGCAGTACGGGATGTTGATACACGGAAAACCGCTGCAGCGCATCTTCCGGAGGTACCCCTTGCAGATTGTTACTGCATCCACGGGCAAGAGAGGAGGAGCAGCATTCTTATGCCGGCACTCCACGGCATTATTTATGTATTGATTAGAAAAGAAGTAGATACATGCCTTGTTTAGTAACTGTGTATGTACGCACCTACTTTAACATACGCATTTGTTATAGTTATGCCTTCGTAAGCTAGTATAAGTAAACCAGGAATGTACTTAGCAATCAAAACATATCCACTTGGGTTTATAGTGTTCATTTATGTAAAATTGTATTTAAGTTTTTTTTTGGAATAATAATTGAAAATAAAATAAATAAAAACATGTTTCTAAAAAACAAATCTTAAATAACCCCCAAAATAACGCTACAAAAAATGCCACCTGCCTTGGCCAGCAGTAGAATGTTGCTTCTCCTTTGTTTCTTCTGAAAGCAGTCAGAACTTGTCAAGGGATACATTCGGGAGATAGGCAGT
The DNA here is from genome assembly GCA_963082625.1 of Pasiphila rectangulata. Lineage (NCBI taxonomy): Eukaryota > Metazoa > Arthropoda > Insecta > Lepidoptera > Geometridae > Pasiphila > Pasiphila rectangulata. The sequence continues at coordinate 2,443,020 of OY720244.1, read as the reverse complement.
AGCGTTTTTCGGTTTATCAACATCCCGTAGTGCGCTTGCCAATCCGCCTTCGAAACGTGGCGAGTATGGCAATAACCTCTCATGACTAGTACTCAAATCCTTGAGGAAGGCCTATGTCCAGCGGTGGACATCCTACGACTGAGATGAATATGAAGAATGATAGATAAATAATGCATCTATCTATCATTCTTCATGTTCAGAAGAGATCAAAGAATATGAGAAGTTCATCGACATGTCCCATCCCTAGAGAGAACACACGGTAAGTGACCGGCTCGGCGATCGTGATGCATCACTCACTAAGCTCTCAGAACAACACTACGTTCGAGATCTGATTACAGTAGTGCTTGGATTTCGATTTATACTGAATAAGCTGTGCTTTGAGAAATCTTTAAATACTAAGAAAGGCCATTTCATTTATCTAAATCTACATCTATATCTACACTAATAAATAATAATACAGAGGAAAGATTTGACTGTTTATTTGTTTTGTTTGTATGCATTGAATAGGCTCTGAAACTACTGGACCGATTTGAAAAATACTTTCACCATTAAAATGCTACATTATCCCTGAGTAACATAGGCTTTCTTTTCTTATTTTGATAAAATCGGCCAAGTGTGAGTAGGACGCGCACGAAAAACCCATTGTTATAGGGCTCCGTGAAATTAAACAAAACCCTGTCCTTTAAAACTTTCGACGACCCCTGTGGTGCAATTGATTTAATGCTGTGCATGGGTTCCATTCCTGTTGCGGGATAAATGTTTGTGATTTTTAACAGATAATAATTGACCCGGATCGGTAATTTCATAGTTCTAAATGAATTAGGCCAGGTGCGTGTCGGGCCACGCGCTATGCAGGGTTCCGTAGTTAACCGTAGATCTGAAGTTGGTGTATGTTTTTTCACGTTTACCAAACGTACAAAAACATATTATCAGGAATTAGTTGAATTTTCGCCCGGTGAGAATCGAACCCGCAACTTATTGATTGGCCGGGTATTAAACCAACTGATTAAATAGACTTTTAACATTTTGACAGTTATATATTGACCCTTGGATGCAGTAAGAATCTGCCAATCGTCATTTTACGGTATCGAGGGTAACAATAAACCATTTAGTATTCTCAATATCAAAGTACGGAGCCACCGAAGCAACACGCCAAACTTTTATGCACAATCAGCCCATATTCACAAGTTGCCGCCTTGGGGCTAGGAAGTTACCAATTCGGCAGTCAATTCAACAGTCGCAAGTTCGGTCCCCGGTCGCGCCTCAATTTGACACGTCTGACTCAATATTACATTTATAGGGAGGCTAGATGGCTTGGGGTGTACGTTGCTGGCCGTTCGATGTGAAGTTACTTGTTTTACTGTTATACTAAGTAAAGTTAAAAATGAGTTTTAACTAGAACGTTATAGTAAAAACGTAATAGTGTATGTAATATACATAATAATGATTTAAAGTTAACTTACGTAGTTAATTTCAAAATTAACGTGATTAACATTTTGTAAAGTGCGCGGAATTACTCACTTAATATTTTAACGTCGAAGGTAAATTATATAGAATTTATCTATTTTTTTTTTACTTTTTCGTAACATATCTTAATTTAATCATAGTTGGAGGATGAATTTTCGTGCATTAAGTATTGTATTATTACACAAAACTCTTAATAGAAATAGAAATAGAAAATATTTATTGAAAATTTTTGTACATTACCTTGCCTTCCTTTTCTCTTTTTAAACAACGGCAAACACCTAATTGGATTTTTTTTATTATTATTTTAATATTTAGTTTGATAACAAAACTTACACACTCTGTATCTCGCTTTACGCAGAAACATTCTTCAACATCGTGAATGGATGCTAAAAAAAAGATAAAAGTTGGGTAAGTTAAATTGTTCTCGTATGCTATTTTTTTATTATTTACCGCCTTTAGAATAAAAGAAACAATTGAATAAAGCACATAATTGAATTTTTTTGCTTCAGATGATACGCGAGTCAGGTAAAAAGATTGACCCCAGTCCACAGCTTAAGTCCATTTGGAAACTTAAACTTAGTATTGGAACTTGTGATTGCGGTCAAAGTAATGGTGTGTATTTGAACCATTGCTTTCACAAAGTTACTTGAGTTAGTTTTGAGGGACGCTGGTTCTAAGGAACGAGTATAAGGTGGCCCAAATGTTATTTAATAAAACCGGAATCGAGTCCAATGTTTCGAGACACTAGATTGAGTCGATACAACCGCGTCTTTGAAAGTATGACACTTCTTATTGGACTTAGTTGGGAATAGTAGAAAATAATACCTATATTTTTTTAAATTATTTATATATATTTTGTAATTTTTGGAATCTTCGATCCAGTTAATAAGGGCGTCGTATCTAAAAAGGCAAAAAAACGGAACCCTTATAGGACCACTTTGTTGTCCGTCTGTCTGTCGGTCTGTCAAGACACTTTATCTCGAAAACGTGTACAGGTATCGAGTTTAAATTTTAATACTATATACTCAAATCAACAGTTTCTTTTACTTCCCGTAGACCTAGAACTATGAAATTTCATCATCATCATAATCATTTCAGCCGTAGGACGTCCACTGCTGGACATAGGCCTTCCTCATGGATATCCAGTGATTGCGGTTGGAAGCGATCTGCATCCTTCGTCGACCTGCGGTCTTCACCAGGTCATCATCCCATCTTACTACCAAATTACCCGACTATGAAATTTGGCAAGATATAATTACTGAAGATACAAAGAAAAATCCAAAAACATCCAAAAACAGTACTGAATTATTTTTGGTATTTATAGATATTATTTGGGCCGTGGGGTGCCGGCAGTAGAATGTCACCCCTCCTCTCCTGCCCGTGGATACAGTAAGAATCTGCTAAGGGATATCTCCGGAAGATGGGCAGCAGCGTCTTTCCGTGTAAAAACATCTCAAACTGCGTTCACCAACCCGCCTGCCAAGCGTGGTGAGTATGGCAACAACCCCTCATGCACTTGGATCTCTAAGTCAATGAGGGAGGCCTATGTGCAGCAGTGGATGTCTTACGGCTGTAATGATGATGATGATGATGATGATGAATGATATTATTTACTTTACTGAATTATTTTGGTATTCTTATTGATTTAGGACAACCCGTATTTGCTATCATCTATCCAATGTATATTGACTGGCTTGAGTTGTAAATTTAATGTTTCAAAAGTATCTGGTCTATTGATTAGTTAACTTAAGACAACTGACCCCAATTTATTTATCCACGAAGCAATAACTTTAATCAGATAAAGATAAAGATAAAAATTGTTTATTTTGTCACAGAAATAACACAATATAATAATGTAATATAATAATCACTGTGTGTCCTGTGTCTGTTTGTTTTTTTTCTAAATAACTTATTAGATTTAGATGGTAAATATTTAACTACATCGAACGACTTTCAAAATAACCGTGAGGTGAACTATGCATTTTGTTTAATACGGGATTAATTGCGTAGTACCATAACGTTGAAGCTCATTCCAAAACGTTTAGTTTTTTCAAGAAAATCCTCTTCATGGGATTTAATGTGCAGACACTTCCGTGCTTAGGGATGCCGCAGGACCAACATGAAGATGATTTTCTTGAAGAATCTAAACTAGTTGGATAAAGCTTTGACGTTATACGTGAGTGATCTCCGTCATTTACCAAATTAATATGTCCATCGATCCAACGATACATAAAAAATCAAGCTTTTATTGCTTTTTATTAAACAGGACCAATTTAAAAAATCGCCTAATTACTATGGCTACCTTCCAACTTCATCATCAGTCCCTGGTTACTATCTATCACCAAACTCGTCAAGATGAATCTAACGAGACCAAACTGGATGGGTTTGTGTTGTTTAACTACCGAATCCCTATGACCACCTTTTGGTTCTGTCATCAGATCAGCTCTATGTCATAATAATTCTGCATTGTCATCCGATGTACACACGCATGCAAAATTTCAGCTCAATCGGTAATTGGAACGTGGATCAAATTTAACTAGCAAGATTTGATTACAGACAAACATCGGGACAATTGGAGCTAAGTAAAAGCTTGTAATTAAAACTCCATCAAATTTTAAAATAATTAGTCTTATATCCGAATCCGTTGATTTTGATAATGTAATTTCCAGATAATGTTATCTATAATCCAATCATTGTTCGATTCCAGTTTCACGATTCAAAATGGCAACCTTTTCCATTATTGCGGCCGAAATGTTACAACCATAATAGTTTCGTTCCCGAAAGGTAATTATTAATTGATATGCATGTTTATTCATAAGCGAGAACTGCCAATTAATAATATTAGTTTAATAAATAATGAGTTCGCAATCATTAAACTCCGAAACGCGATATTGAACGAGAAAATACTACAACTAATTTATTTTGAAAACTAACCTGAGAAAAACTATTAATTTTTTACCGGCTTCAAAAAAAGGAGGAGGTTATCAAGTAGTCTGTACTATTGTGCCTTTGTTACCCCAGAACTCTTGAGTTCGAATACACTTTCAACTGGGTTTAATTTTTTTCAAACTTAATTTTTTAGTTTTAAAATTACAGGATTTTATCGCGTACCTTTTTTATTATTTTCCCGACGTTTCGAACACCTTTCAGCGTTCTTGGTCGCAGGAGGACTGATGTGCTGGGAGCTACCGCCGCGAATTGATGGCAGAATCCACGACTACCCTCAATTCGTCTTCAGATTCAGAAATGTCCAAGTTCACATTACGACACACTACACTGACGGTATCGGACTGCTGTACCGTCGGAACACAACGCACACACCAAGAACGCTGAAAGGTGTTCGAAACGTCGGGAAAACAATAAAAAAGGTACGCGATAAAATCCTGTAATTTTAAAACTAAAAATATGTTAACAAATCGCGAAAGTTTAACAAGTTAAACTTAATTTTGTTGTAGGTAAACAAACCGAAATTTCAGCATATTTAGCTTAAAGTCGACAACAGATGATGACATCGACAGATGCCTAAGATAATTTATATCCTTATCCACTAATCATTATAATGATGTTGGTATACGGATTGCTAGGCTTAAGTGGTGATGGGCGGGACACTTGGCGCGGCAGGAAGATCGAAGATGGACCAAAGCAGTAACCGAGTGGAGGCCACCTGCTCGCTGGTCGGATGATATTGTTAAGGCAGTAGGGGAACAGTTTAACTGGCTGGCACAAGACAGCCAGGAGTAGCGTATAAGAGAAGAGGCCTTTACTCAGCAGTGGGTGTTACCGGCTGATTAGATAGAAAGATTAGCTTAAGGTCTAGCGTTTCATTCCGTCAAACGTAACATAAGACAAAATAAAATTGTTAAATGACTATAACGATCGAGTTAGGTTCTTCTTTATTAACATACATATAACCGGGTATTTATCGCGTAAATTACCTAATATTATTAGGTTCTTCTGTTCGCTTCTTTTCCTAACTCGCGTGTCATCTGAAGTGAACAGATTCAATTATGTGCTTTATTCTATTTAAATAAGCTCAGAGTCGCTCAACGAGCTATGGAGAGGGCTATGCTCGGGGTTTCTCTTCGTGATCGAATCAGAAATGAGGAGATACGTAGAAGAACTCGGATCACCGACATAGCCAAACGGATTAGCACGTTGAAATGGCAATGGGCAGGCCATGTAGCTCGCAGAACAGATGGCCGATGGGGCCGAAAGGTTCTCGAGTGGAGGCCACGGACCGGTAATCGCAGTGTAGGACGTCCACCTACAAGATGGGCAGATGACTTGGTGAAGACCGCAGGTCGACGGTGGATGCACGCCGCTTTTAACCGCAATACCTGGAAATCCATGGGGAAGGCCTATGTCCAGCAGTGGGCGTCCTACGGCTGAAATTATGATGATGATTCTATTTATTTGTATTGTTTTATTTTGTAATTTATGACGCGTCAGTAAGGTCCATGCGGCCGCACTGAATAAAGTAATTTTGATTTCTTGATTCAGAAAGTATGATTTTGTGAAGTGGAACTGATGAAGAAGACCACAGATGGTTATCGAAACTCTTCAATATTACAAAATTCACGGGTGACGACATTGACAGATGCCTAAGATATATTCTTCATCACCATACTTAAAAATCTTCTTTTGTGGACACCAAAAGTATTTCAGTACAACTATCAAATGAGACATAATGCTTGTAATACAATCATGGCAACACAAAGATAGTACATAAAATATGTATTTTCAGCTTCAGATGTAATAATTTATTTAAATAAAATATAATTTCATTGAATTTTTTTTAATATTTTGGTTTACAAAGAGAAAACTGTGTTAGCAAACACATACTGCCGTTTTTTATCGTGTCCATTAATTAAATAAAAACATATTCCCAGTCTAAAATAATATGCGCTGTGGATTTGGAAAATAAATCCACAGCGCATATTATTTTAGCAACACAGCGCAAACACAGCCGTTTCGACTCTATACATAATTATTACTCTATAGGATCAGAACATCAAATAGTTTCGGAAACTTTCCTTTAAACCGAATTCAAAACGTTTCTGTTTAGCATCAAAGTGGGAATCCGAAATCCCTTAAGCTGAGTTAGTAAATCGCCAACTATGTTATACTCATCTGCACGCTAAATTGAGCCCTGCGGATATGGTAATAAGGATTTTGAAAGGGTATAGATAAGGTGGTTCAGGGTAAATGTGAGAGTATACGACTAGTAACTTTATTTTCAGCGACAATTGCTCAACTTGGTTTTGGCAACTAATTGTACGGATTAAAGTTTTGCTCGACTGGATTTCTGTTGCGTTATTTAGATGGAATCTGTGTCTTGGCTTTTGACAATACCCAGTTACAGTTACGAACTCCGATAGAAGGGATGAAATTTCTTAAATATTCCATTCAAGGTAAATAATTTAGGCCGGGTGCGTGTCGGACCACGCGCTATGTAAGGTTTCGTAGTTAACCGTAAACCTATTGTTAGAAGTTGGTGTATGTTTTTTGAAGTTTACTGAAACATATTAATAGGAATTATTTGAGTTAGTCTTTTTTAAACTTTCGCGATCACAACACATTATAGGGAATAAAATAAAGGTAATTACGCGATAAATACCCGATAATCCCATATTTTAATAATTATTTGAGTTTTCGGTTTAACCCATTAACGCCCGCCGCACTATAAATGTTACAAAACTACCCGTAAAGCCGAAAGGAGGTTAAATGGGGCCTCATAACGAGTCCATTCACAATATTTAAGAACCGTAGTAACGCTGTATAACATACCCCAAAAAAATAAAAACATATTATTATTTTCACTGACGTGCAAACCCTATTTCAGTAAAATTAAGGAGTAAACAACTCAGTATGTACCTACATTTTCTACCTAATTCGCGGAATGACAAAAATTTTAAAAGACCTAACCTAACGAAACAACCCAAGCGAACACTTACTTTTTCATAATAAACGTCAAATTTACAGAAACGCCTCAAAGTGTGCTCCGCCTTGCTCAATACACAACCTCGGGATATGGCTTGTGTGACATTTCGCACAAAACTTTGCAACAAACACAAATTTTTGCTTAAAATGTTGGAAAAAAAACTCGAAACATTTGTAGGATATCGATTCGAAGATTTGAAATCGACAACATATTTTTATTCCAACTTGATCTTGATAATTTGTATTGCATTTTAAGATGCTTAGAGCGTATGTATGTACATCTTGACCAGTTTAGTAAAAGGTTTTCAATGTGTTTCTTCCAATTAAGATACATGTCTAATGTTAGGCCTGACAATTTGAACTTACGGAATTATCTTTATTATTATTTAGACTAATTATTTAGACGAATTATTTAGACCTAGGTAACCTAACAACTACCCATACATTCAGGGTCAGGTTAGTCTAAAATCTCAAAGGTCTACAGTCTAAAGGTCTCCTTTGACAAGTCTTCAATTGCACTATTTTTGTCTTGGCGTGGTTATTTTCGAGATTGCCATCGATGAGCCATTGTTTGGTAGACTCGAAAGTTGTTATTATTTGATCAAAGTCAGTGCCCTGTGACCTTTCAAAGAGAAGTGACACGTCTTTCGCAAAAAGTACGCATTGTGTGTTAATCGCTCTTGGTAAGTTGTTTACATATATTATAAACATAAGACATCCGATCACACTTGTCTTCCTAGTGGAAAAGACGTATTTATAGCTGTTAAATCAGAATTAATATGACACATTTCGCTGTTATTTTCGTCTAGGTAATCTACTTGTACATATTGATTCCTATTTTGTAGATAAGACTGGAACCTTTGTAGTAAGATTTGATGCGAAACTTTGTCAAAATGCTTTGGTCATATCAAGGAAGATTCCTATTGCATGTTTACGTTTATTAAAATGGTTATATTTTTTTTGTACGTATTTATTTACAGCAAGCGTTGTAGAACATTATTTTCTAAGACCATACTGATTAGTGTCAAAAACTTTATTTTTTTCTAGAAAGTTATATACGCGAATAATCATAGCTTTTTCGAATATTTTTGAAGTTGTAGGTAAAAGCGCTATAGGCCTGTAGCTACTTGGGTTTTCTACTTCCCTGCCTTTTTTAAATACCGGTATAATTTATACTAATTAGAGTTTATGCGGGAATAAGCCTTCGTTAAACGATTGGTTTATAAGGTGGGTTATTGGCGGTGTAAGCTTATAGATAAAAAAAGCCGAGTTGTGAGTGTTGGCCGAGTGGTATGTACCCCCGACTTTCGATCCGAAGGTCGTGGGTTCGATACCGGCCATGCACCAATGTATTTTTCTTTCTTGAAAAATTTATGTGCACCCTTAACACAAGCTTTAACGGTGAAGGAAACATCGTGAGGGATCCCGCGGCTTAGTTAGCTTCAGACGTATTGACCTGTTCCTTCCTCTGAATAATAGCTGACTAAGCTGAGAGGATGGTATAGGTGCTGGGCAAGCCTAATCCATCTTACAATGTCCCAGGCACTGCAGCGTCCCGTACAGCATGATTACCAGTTGCTGACGCTGTATAAATCATCTATAATAGATGCAAAGGCCTTACTTAAGCTTATAGATGAACTTTTTTATAAGATTTGGCGGAATCTCATCCGCACCATAACTGTATTTGTTGCTCATTGATTTAATAACTGTAAACACCCCGCGCTCGAAAACCGGTTCTATCTTATGGGATGAGACGTCATAGGATGAATACAGAACAACCGTATACTTTACCTCCTTCCATCTCTGTGATAAATATAACTACAAACATAAAACTAAAAGGTGCCCCAATTTCCATATCAAGATCAAAAGCAAAACCCGTCCTATACATTTGATACATAACGCTTGCTGATTGGTTCGGAGCTCTAAAATTTGCCCTCTCAGTCTCTTTACACAACATTTGCATTATCGATTCACCCTGTACCTATGTGGGGAGTTAGGCTGCGTACCCAGTAGGCAATTTGTTAGCGGCCGACTGAAATAGCGGCGCGGCGCAGGGTATCTGCTTAGTGCGCCCTTTCATATATTTAAAACTAGCCGCACTCTGCTGTTTCACCCGCATAGTTCCCGTTCCCGTGAAAATACGGGGATAAACTATAACCTTTGTTAATCAGGAATAATGTAGCATTCTAATGGTGATTTTTTTTCGAAAATCGGTCACCGTAGTTATTGAGTTTATTTGTTAAAAACATACAAAATACAACACACAAAATACAAATCTTTCATCTTTATAATATTAGTATTATTATAGATTGAGTGTCCACAGTTTGCTAGTTTTGTTCTTACTCTACGCAGTTTGCAGCGTTACGTGCGCCGACTGTCTCAGTCTCAGTGAGCGGCCGACTCACAACAAAACCGGTTCCAGTCGGCGGCGGCGAAATTGTTGTTTGTTGTTAGTTTGCAGCTGACTCGAATTTCAGTTCGCCACGAATTTGCACTAAGTCGGCGCGGCGGTTTAAACAGTTCGCCTACTGGAGACGCAGCCTTACTTCTAAAGGATTATACAGGATGACGCTTAGCATGTTACCCTCCCGTCAATATCCGTCGTATGGGGTTGCGAAAAGTGATGTAGTTTATTGGGTTGGATTGAAGATTGAATAGAAAATTACACAGGAGCATACCTTTATGATTCCGTGGGGTGCCGGCAGTAGAATGTCTTTTGTTGCCCGTGGATGCAGTAATAATCTTCGTTGATTGGCAGTAGCGTCTTTCCGTGTATCAACATCGCGTTCTACGTTCGGCAACCCGCGTCCTTAGCGTAGTGAGTATGGCAACGACGCCTAATTATTAGCATATGGAGATCAGTCAGGGAGGCCGCTATCCAGCAGTAGACGTCCTAAGGCTGTGTTCTGGCGTGAGGTAAGGCAGTAGAATGCTTGAGGATTTTAAAACATTTGATAAGTTTTCTCAATCCCTCGTGGATTCTATAATTTTGAAAAAAATCGACATTAAAAATAGTTTTCCAAGTCAGTTCAAAAACAACGCAGTTCTAAGATAACAGAGATTAAAAAAATAGAGATGACTTGAGAACCCCTCCTTTATAAGCTATTTTTTGTATATAAAGTGTAAACCCACACTAAGGTATCATTTATAGAAATGAAAAATGCAATCAAAATTTTGTCTCCGACGGGACTCGAACCCGTAACATTAATAAAAAATCCGTAAAGTAATTGCTCCGTGGCGAAACGGTAAAGGCAGCCTGCGTTAAAGGTATTCGTCTGAACATTACGATAGGCTCATTAGTCATCTTACCAAGACTGACTCAAGGCTTTTAATATACAGCCACTTGACATTCGGCGAAAGCTTTTGGATTTAACATGCCTTCATAAATTACTGCATTCCGATACAGATTCCCCATTGCTCATATCCCATCTGGAGTTGAATGTTCCAAGAATTAATACTCGTCGTAAATTTAAATAATTTTCTTTGCAGGTCTACAAAAATTATACCTCTTTTTATAACCCAGTTGTCCCTATGTGTCGTCTCTATAATAACGTCAATACTGATTTATATATATTTGAGAAGAGAGAAAGTGCGTTTAAAAACAGTGTATTTAGGTTATTATTATCTTAGTATTCTTATTCATTTATTATGATTTATTTTTATCTTTATGTTTTGTAGATTCTAACAAGGATTTAATTTTCTACTTTCAGGTTAACTGATAATGAGCCGTTTTCAGTAACAAAACAAAAAGAGTTTTCTACTAATACCTAACAGATGGAGCTGGCAAGCGGAGTAAGCAAGTTTGTGATTAATCCTGTCATTGTCAAATTGTGCCTACCAGTAAAAGAAAATTAACGCCATCTATAAGGTTCGAGGTAACTATTTTTGAAGTTTTTACTTTTTAATGAAAACGCCTCATTGTTTGTATGCTTAGTTTACTCCTTGACCTGTCTGTTTCATTAAACCTTCTTATTGCTTTTATAAAACTGTTTAGTAAAATATTCATTGTGTCTTGCCTAATCATGCCATGTCCAAAAATATGTTTTATTTTTGGAAAGTGAACTAGATTGAGACTATGAACTCTGTAAATTGTTTTTAATAGTTTTTCCTGTTTTGTTTACTGAATAAATAAATAAATAATAAATAACTCAAAAAAATAAATAATTTAATTAATTGAAATGAAGCTTTTCTTCGTTGCCGCTGTCTTCAGTACCCCTTTTGGGGTCACGGGTGGGGCCTCGTGGTTTCTCCTGTTTACCTCGGCTTCCACTCCAGGGGTAATAACCCCTGGGTCATGCGAACTATGCCTTAAGGGCTGGTGTGATTAGGTGCGGCTGGTGATGATGATGTTTTCTTCAACGCTCCCTATTGAAGTAGGTTCCGTGGCTGTGATAGCCACTGAACTTTATGGTGCGGAGGTCGGGCGTGTAAGGGTGCAATGCCGTTCAGATGGGTGTGTGGCCAGTGTGTCCAAAAGCTTCATGTTTGACCGTGTGGAGAGTGGTCCACACGGTCAAACATGAAGCTTTTGGATTTTTTTTGGGAACACTAGAAAAAAAATCGAAATCGGAAACTCCCACCAACGGAGGCACCCGCGGCATAGGTGCCATTGAAGCTTTTCTTTTGCCCGATTTAGAACTCCTTAAATAAAATAACAAGATAAATTTATGATAAAGATTACTCTAACAATTTATCAATAGCGCATTTCTAGCAGAAGCACAAGGAAAATATAGAACACACACCAGGTCATGTCTTTGAAGACACAAATAACTTAAAAGAATACGAGCACAGAACTAAATTCTCAACAGCTGGCCTCTAAGAAAAGCTTCTCGAAAAGAGATATAAAGTTACTACTGGATGTGCCACTGTGAATCTGGACAAATAAATAAAATAAAATTGAATTCGTAATTTTTTTACAATAAACACATACAGACCAAAAAAATATACAGTCATACATCACCTCCTCTTTGAAGTGGGTTGGTAACCGTCTGTTTATCAATTTAATTCAATTTAAAAACATGTATGTTTTTCAGGGACAATATAGCATTCTAATGGTGAAAGAATTTTGAAAATCAGTCCAGTAGTTTTTTGAGTTTATTCGTCATAAACATACAATAAACAAAACTTTCCTCTTTATAATATTGACAGATTTAGTTCCGCGCAAAAAAAATGTTGTGCTTCAGCTCACAGGACTGAGCTGACAGGACTCTCATAGACTCTCGCCGTTGTATAAGGTGTAACGTAGGCTTATTACATTTTTATAGCACTGCGCAACCGCTAATACATCTAGTATAGAACATAACAGGAAAAAATTACCCCTTCTTTCATGCCTGTGGATGTAGTAAGAGCCTGCTAAGGGATACATACCTCCGGAAGATGGAAAAAATGAAAGAAATTAATAATGTTTTTATATACTGTTCGTTTTAATACAACGGGACTATTATCTATCATTTTGTGGAAAGAGGGAATAAAGGCCTTTGCCCTACAGTGGTCAAAGTCAATTAGTGTTTATTCAATAGAGTAAAACGCTACTTAGAACAACTGGAAAACACCAGGCTTTTAAATAAATGAAATATCGATAGGTACTGTATAATACTGTAGAAATGCGCCGTGGGGTGCCGGCAGTAGAATGTTACCCCTCCTCTCATGCCCGTGGATGCAGTAAGAGCCTGCTAAGGGATACCTCCGGAAGATGGGCCGCAGCGTTTTTCCGTGTATCAACATCCCGTACTGCGCTCGCCAACCCGCCTGCCAAGCGTGGTGAGTATGGCAACTACCCCTCATGGAGATCCATGAGGGAGGCCTGTTCAGTAGTGGACTTTTTACGGCTGGAATGATGACTGTATAAATAATTTAAAAAAGATGAGAAGGCTTTTAATTCTGGCCACTTCCAGAACTCATATTCTGTCCAGTAGGTATTGAAACGCTATAAATTAGGCGCCTTATCTTGCCGACCATTCGAGCACATGCTCTAGGATTACTCAACGCTGGGGCCTTTTATTTCTTTAACACTTCTGCCTTAATACTTTGAGTTGAGTTATCCTGAAGGCCTGAAAACGAATACAACTAGTTATTCACCACAAACTCTGAACGTGTAACGAAGCGTTACACGTGACGTCACGCATTATTGGAGAACGAAACGTTTTTATAAATTATCGATGCATTGTTAATTTCCATTGGGATCAATACCAAAATTAATAAAACATTATCAGCTAAATTAATTAAAATAGATAAAGTAAATAAGTAATATTTTGTCAATTACTTCCAAAAAAATACCAACGACTCATACATACCTACATTAAAATAGTTGTTGAGAAATAACCAACGCTTGGAAGGCGGGTTTGCGAGCGCAGTACGGGATGTTGACACACGGAAAGACGCTGCTGCCCATTTTCTGGAGGTATCCCTTAGCAGGCTCTTACTCCATCCACGAGTATGAGATTCTACTGCCGTCAACACACATCGGTCAACAAAAATAGTCAGACTCATGACCAACCATTGATTCCAGCAATCAAGACAAAATCTCAAGTTATCCTTTAAATTACAATATCTTCCATCATCTCCAATCAACCGAATGGCTCTACAATTATTTTCTATTCACTCCTTACATTTCGATCAAATAATCACGCCAGATTGTTCAAAAGTTTAATATAATGCGAAAATCCCGCGATTGGTATTCAGATCGCGTTCAGCTCGGACCGTCGTCCTCTGGCTTCGTCAGCGATACCGTGACAATAAACTTACAAATCTCATACATTTTTATGACAATTTGAAGTTGTTTATTCTGGAAGATAAATTCGCGATATATTGACTTTATTGATTACGATCGATGGACTGGATTGGATAGCATATCGTCTGCGATACGTGTGAATTTCTATTAGTTGATATTTTAAACGTTAATTATCACTACAAAGGCTTACACTTTTTGATATCAGCATCGTCTTATTAGTTTATTTTGTAACCTTATTTTTAATCAATATTTAACTTTGCGGTGGGTTGCCAGCAGTAGAATGTTACTCTCATGCCCATGGATGCAGTAAGAGCCTGCTAAGGGACACCTCCGGAAGATGAGCAGCAGCATCTTTCCGCGTATCAACATCCCGTACTGCGCTCGCCAACCCGCCTGCCAATCGTGGTGATTATGGCTACCCCACATGGAGATCCATGAGGAAAGCCTGTGAAGGCCGGAAGGTTAAATATTATTTTTATTCTTTTTCTTATTCTAGCTTGTAAGTCTTCAAAATGTACCTTGTGTCTGAACTCATGATAAATTATTAATACTTAAAACGAACTAACGTATTTTACGTTAGTCAACAAAACGCATCAAAAGTTCTCATAAGAATCACGGAAACTATGTCACTCTCAAATGACTCGTGAGTAACACACTATTTATTGTTATGTTAAACGGGTTTTCTACTCACGTACTCGCTCGCGTGTCACTGACGTGCAACACGAGCGCGTGAGATGGAAGGAGACGGTACCGCGTAAAAAGCTTGACGAAAGTTCCCCTGGGAGGAACTGAACACGTTGGATATCTATTTTCAACGAATTTTTAACGTGAGTAGAAAACCCATTTAACATAACAACGAAAACTATGACTTAATTTCCGTCATTCTTATAAAACTTTTTCGTAAATCCCGTTCCGGAAGTCCCAACATGAAACAGCTAACAGCGTTCAATAAACACAAATCTGCTGTTCTCGGAACTCCAATACTTCTATATTAAACACGGAGCTACGAAGCTAAATATTGAACAAATTTTCGCATCTGCAAGGTGTTGAGAATGTAAATTGTGTTTACTTGGGCGATGTACTCAAGTGACTGTCAATATAGCGAGGTTCGATTATGCTCGTTGGTTTCGCAAAAATGTCTTTTGAATTTTGAAACGGATGGGGCGGGATGACGCGATTTAGTTGAAGAATTGGGTGTAGAGTTATCTCAAAATTTTTAGAATAAGAAAATATTTATTTACGACTCATAAGTACACAGGTAAATTAAAATTACATAATTTAAACAGAATAAAAATCTTATGAGACATAAACTGGTCACCAACTCAGCACACGCCGTGAGAACACGGCACTGATTTTCAGTGGCACCATATTTGCCCCACAAGGCGCAACACCGACCACAGCAAAGACATCGAAAGTAATGAGACATAATTGTAGGTATTTAGGTATAGGTATTTTCATCATCATTTCTTCATTTCTGCCGAAAAACGTGTACTACTGAACACAGGCCTCATGGATCTCCATGAGGGGAAGTTGCTATACTTACCACACTTGGCGCAGCCAGTACGGGATGTTAATATACGGAAAGAAAGAAAGTTGCTGCCCATCTTCCGCAGGTATCCCTTAGCCGGCTCTTACTGCATTTACAGGCATGATAGGATGGGTTTCATTCTACTGCCAGCACCCCACGGCAGTACCATTTTGATACCATATTGAAGTACTTATAATTAAAAAAAAAACGTGCTTATTCATCCCCTATTTCACACCCCTTATCTTGTAAACGTGGAAACTAATTTAAATATAATATGTTTAAGAACCACTGCTAGATTACCCGCGTTTAATTAAAAATGTGCATTTAAATCCACTCGTTTAAGAGCCGGTGCCACAGATAGACACACAAACACATTTCGGTTAAACTGGTTATTAAAAATGGTCTGAAAATACCAACGCTAGTTAAAAAAAAATCTCAAGGTATAAGCTATGTACACAAGTAGTGAGTAAATTATGTAAAATTGTTCATTCGGATGGGTCTGAGCCGGCAGTAGAATGATGCCTCTCCTCTCTAACCCGACTTCGAACATCCAATTCTGAAATTCGGAAATTCAGAAATTCATTCATTTATTTCCATAGTTTGCAATTACAAAACATGGACACGTCAACTTACAATAAAAAAAAACATTTATTCCTATGTAAACAAGAAAAATATCACATGAATTAATATGTTCGCTTCCGTGTTTCAAGCACTGTGATAAAAAGCGATAAGAAAACACATTTCTTTTTAATAGTTAGTTTTTTAGTTGTTTCGGAGTTGAAGCAAATTTCTGCACTCGCCAACACGTCCTTCAAGCGTGGTTAGTATGGCAATAACCCCTCATGATTTGTAATTGGCGATTCGTGAGGACGCGTACTGAATACAGGCCTCCTGTATCCAGTGCGCGTCCTGCGGTTGAGATGATGATGATGGCTTTTTCAGCCCGCTATTGAAACTTATCAAACTTCCTTTGCTCCCCTGCAGATTTTTCTCAAGTCTCTATCAAATATAATGTCCATACTTCATACATTATACATCTAGTGCTTGGTTTGGAACTAGATGGGGCTGTGTGTCCATCATTACAGATATGTAAGGTAGCCAAACAGAAACCTGAAACCTAAACAAAGTTACGAGAATAGAATTTGGAAGTTCTTATACTGTGGCATGGTATCAAACAGTATTGATTTAGGTATAGTTAGATAATATTATGTAAGCGCAGGAATATTATACGTACACTTGGCCAAACCCTTTCGGGTCTCAATTCGATAATGCATAATGATATGAGGTTAGTATTCACAGCTAGAACCAGAAATTTAAGGACCACGTTGTGACAAAAAATATGACTAACAAAATATGGGTTTATTTAAGTTTGCTAGTATATCAAAGCAGAGTGGTAAGTATGTATCCCGGGTTTAAGACAAAATTATAACATGAATAATAAATAAATGTTTATTGCAATTAAAAAACAGGTTCTGGAGTCACCCCAGCAAAATTTGCTCGTGCTGGGAGACCCCACTCTTACCATTTATACGATAACAATATTTAAAGTATTTGCCTTACATGATAATTATACTAAATTAGGACTAAGATAATGGTTTATAATTAATAATTAACATAAATAAACATACGTTTTTAAAAAAAACTAACGTATAATAAATGTCTGTGCAAATTTTGCATCGTAGGTTGTCGATCTCCAATAAAATCAGGCTCATAAAAGCCTGATTACTCGATTACGACAACCTTATGTTTCTTCTGAGCTTATTTCCCTCACTTGACAAAAAAAATCTTAAGCGAAAGAATTCAATTATGTGCTTTAATCAAATATCTATCTATGTAGTATAATATATTAAGTATATCAGTCATCTAGTACCCATAACACAAGCTCTGCTTAGCTTGGGGCTAGATGATGCTGTGTGATTTGTCCCGCATTATTTATTTATTTTATTTTATTTAAATATATTTTTTTGGGTAAATTTACTATTCCATGTTGATTTTGCTCTATTGAATAAACACTTATTGACCTTGACTTTGGTCTCGATTCGAAGGTTGTGGATATAAATCTGACCGTGCCGTGCACCATTGGATTTTTATTTTATTGAATAATGTATGAGCATTATAATAAAACCTGCTTAAACTGTGAGAGTAAACATCGTGAGAAAATCCGCGGCTTTGTCAGCTTCAGACGTGACCGACAGACGACCTGTAGGTATACCATGAGTTTTCACAATCGATACTCGCTGGCGACTGTGGTTAAAAATGTATGAAAAGTTGTACAGCTCCTCTTGCGGATAGTTTGGTACTAAAATACGCAGTAAACAACTACAGCGACTGTAGTTTGGGCTTCATTTGCTTAAAATTTGGCACCATGAGTGATAAATCTGACAGTATGTCATAGTAACATACTATTACTACTGTAGTAACGGCTGTTGATTTCACTCACCCGCCTAACGGAGAATATGTTCCGACGAAGCGACGCCTCAGACCACGAGCATTTACAGGACCTAGTGCCCTTATACGATTGACTCCCAAACACCAAACCATACGCCAGAGAGCTACTTCAGCAACACGCTAACTCTGAAGACGACGACCCAAGCAACGAAACGGACACCGATACTCATGCCCGACACCGAGCGCGTCGACTCTTAGTTTTGACTAAGGGTGAAAAAGAAACCGCAGTAAGGGGCTCACGCCCGGAACTGCTTTCCCACGCGGACTTCGTCCGCGTGGGAAGAAAATCGCAGACGGTGATTTAACAGTGACAACTCATGGTACACACAGGTCATGACACACTGTTCTATCCTCTTCTAGTCAGGACTAATAGCCAACAAAGCGGGTTTCACGAATTTGGTCTGAAAAAGCTGATAATTTTTTTTAGAAAGCAAAAAATACAATCTTAACCGTTTATAAATTTAATTTTGAGGAATAATTAAATTACTATTGTTGGCACCCTGACTAGGCTGGGCATAAAATTACACCATAACTGCAGCGATCTAGCTTAGTTTTACGAACTGCAGTCACACCATTTTAAACATGAGAACGGCTGGACCGATATCAATGATCTTAGATTTTTTGGATATGTCTGCGCCCAAACTAACAATACAGGTTATTTTAACATCGTAAAAGTGTCCTTCAACTGTCTTTTATTCAATTAATTTGTGTTGTTTGTAAATTGACTAATCAAAGTGTCAATTCAAGGTTCTCCAACAAATATAAACCGCCTTTATCATATATTATATTTTATGAGGGCACGGATCTCTAGGTGCGCGAGTCCTACTCTATAAATCACTTATTTAAATTATTAATTTGTTTGGTGAGAAGGGACGATGGAAGATGGACTAAGGCCGTAACAGAATGGTCGCTGAGAGATACGATGCAACCTAGAGGGAGACCACCCGCCCGTTGGTCCAATGACATTATTAGTTTTTGGGAGTCAGTTGACGAGAATCGCAAGGGACCGTAAACAATGTTTTTTTTTTCTTTCGAATTAACAATATATGTTGTTGACCGCACATGGCCATGACAACGTTACCGGACTATGGCGAGCGCAGAAGGCGCCCAGCCGCAAAAGTTAGTTTGGGGCAATAAGCTCAAGGGCACCACTTAGTTTAGAACCACGGCTTGGACTGTTGCCAGATGTTTGTGTGTAGTAATGATTAACGTCCAGGTCCAAAACTGCACCTTAAGACGGAAGAGTGTATTCTTCGGCCCCGCCGGCGAAACCGGTTATTGAATGTGTGCCTAGCAGACGTAAACAATGGCGCATTAAAGAGGAGGCTTATACTCAGCAGTGGTTGGAAACGGGCTGAAATGATAAACGTAAGATGAGAATGTTTTTTTTCTTGTTTACCCTGTCGTGTGGAGTATATTATGTGTATGTGTTATGTAGTTAATGAATAAATGTCTACCATATTATATGTAAAAAAATCAAAACATAAAAAATCAATTCCGAATGATTTTTGAACGATTTGGGCGCTTTGGTTGTAGTGTTATCCCGAATCGTGTGTTTCGATAAATAAATACAATATAATAGTAACTGCTGCAAAAAATCAAATCCCTGACGCAAATATCGACAATGTGTCGTGTTAATACTTTGACCGATCTATTTTCGTCGACAATGTTGCGTTAAAAGCCTAACTTTGCGCCACTTTAAGAGCCTAAATTCAATCTCTTCATATCTGAATGAATTGTCTGGCTTTTAGTGAAACTGAATTTGGCTGGGAACTTTGCCTTCGAACTTAATTCTATCCCCGATGGTCAGAGACGTTAAAGTGAACCTTGTGTAGAGGGCATAAAGTTATAAATTAGTATAGATAGTAGAACGATAGTGTGATTATTGCCGTGGGGGGCAGAAGGATCAATTAATCAATCAATTATTTCAGCCGTAAAAGGTCCACTACTGAACATAGGCCTCCCCCATGGATCTTCATGAGGGGTAGTTGCCATACTCACCACGCTTAGCAGGTGGCTTGGCGAGCGCAGTACAAGATGACGCTGCTGCCCATCTTCCGGAGGAAGCCCCTGGCAGATTCTTACTGCATCAACGGGCAAGAGAGGAGGGCGAAATTCTATTGCCGGTACACCACAGCAAAATAAAAAATAATGCTGGACAATTCACACAGCATCATCTAGCCCTAAGCTAGTTGCAAAAGACTAATAAGCAGAGCTTGTGTTATGGGTACTAGATGACTGATATTTTTAATACATTACCGAACGATAACATAAACGAATTTTCGCGAAAAAAAAATAATACACACCACGTCCGGCTAAAACTGTGTTTAGAGGTACACTGATTCCAAATAAGAGCGTTCTCTCATTTCACGTGGAAACAATACGGCGCGATCTCATTAAATTTTATATTAGATCTCACATTTTACTACAAAAGTAGATATTATATACAGAAAAACATCGAGAAAACTCTGAAAAAATATTGCAGATTTTTTGTTACAGATCCACGATGAAGGCCTATATATATACCAAACTTCGGAGATAAAGAAAGGAAACGGTCGTTTTTTCAAATGTCCAAATTAATACTTTTCATATGATACCCCACACGACCCAGTAACTTCACTTAAACATTGAGATCCCCTATCCGCCTCCTGCAATCATAATAAGAATATTTTTTAACATTTTCATAATGCTATAGTAGTAAAAAAGTGTTATCTTTAACCATTTCAAGTCGAGCATCAGTAAATCTCGAGATATCTATTTGTGACAGACAGACAGACAAAGGTCATAACCTGTTGACGTGGACGGCAGTCCAACTGCTAAGATGGGTTCAACGTGTGGTGTTTGTGGGCCGCAGCCGTGCCTGTCACATTGTTAGATAGATTAGGCTTATTTTTCTATGTAAACGATTATTACCATAATTACAAAGTCACACAACGGAGCCGCAACACAAAGTTTAGCTCTACGAACTAGCTCAGAACGATTTGAGCAATTAATTATTAGTTTCGAAACTTTCATAGTTGTTCAGCTAGTTGCTAGTTCTAACTGTCAACTAAGTGTTTCCAAACAAAACTTAGATAAGTGTGAGTCTAAGTTTAGTCTCCAAGAGAGGAATAATACTTTGTATCGCCGATGGAAACAAAGTAGGGCCATCTTCTCTCTCTTCTCTTCCAGCCATAGAACAGCCACTGGCTGAACGAAGACCTCCCACGTTGATCACTAAGTGCTGAAGGAGCTAGTCAAACCGCATAGAGTGACTATTGACGACATAGAGTGACTTCTAGCGGCTGTTAGTCAATAGAGGTATATTGCGACGCAAGGGGTTGCGGGTTCGATTCCCGCCTCGGGACAAATGTCTGTACGATCTGCAGATATTTGTTCTAGGTCTGTTTTTCTATATATAATGAAAATATCTATCTATGTAGTATAATGTATTAAGTATATCAGTCATCTTGTACCCATAACACAAGCTCTGCTTAGCTTGGGGCTAGATGATGCTGTGTGATTTGTCCAGCATTATTTATTTTATATTAGGCGTATTTCTTTGTTATGTATGTACCTATTAAGCCCGTTGCTTACTGTAGTGTTAAAAAATTGGTTGAGTGGTAATATCGATGAATGTCCGATAAACAAATTATTACTCTACAAAAATTCAAACAAAATAATGAACGCTTCCCGACTAGCGTATCGTATCTCCTATCATCCTCTCGTATTTATAAATATAGCTTTATCCCACCCCCGTTTTCTACTATCATATCCTCTCGATCAAAGACAATAACAGTATCATCAATATGCCTATAAATGTCCCAATTTAGATTAAATACAGTCCCCCAAAGCGTTAGCTAACTTGGAGTATCAGCAGCCATAACACAAAGTAAATTTAATACAGATGCTTAAGCTCAAAATAATGGTAGCTTTTTTTGGGCAAGAGTACGCTAACACTACGCATATTGTGTGGTGGTTGCGTGCATGTGTGCACACGTGTGTATGTGACAGAGAATGCAGTATCCCAGACTGCCGCGACCTGTATTGCATGAAGACCTATTGTTGACGCTGTATAAAACATCTTTATTAGACTAGCGACCCGCCACGACTTCGCACAGGTGAGATGATGAGGAATAAATATATCAGCGGTCATCTTGCATGTTCGGATTAGTGGACACAACCCTATTTCGGATTTCTAGGGGTTTTGGGGAAATAAAGAAATATATTTCTTATAGTTTATATTTGTTAGTATTATTTATTTATTACTTCATAGTAAATTGTTAGGTTTTGAATACTAGTTTTGTAGATTAAGGACTGTGGATTTTGTTAAAATAAATAAGAAAAGTAAAGTTTTGCGAACAGCCGCTTGCAAATGTTCGATGCTATAGATGCCGGTAAACTAGCGCGAATCGGAAAAGCAATATAAGTCAAAGATATTAAGTTGGCACTGTCGTTGACACTCTGTTTTGTCGTTGACACTCTGTTTAACATTTTACTCTGGCACGTACCGCAGACTAGAAAGTCCGTTCGTCCGTGAAATTTAGTTAGCTACGATGCCTCGGTAGGTGCTTGGATTTGATGTTTAAAACCGTGCAGCGGTAAATTAATTGATCAATTCAATGAAATGAGCCTCTACATCAATTCGTTATGTTGTAGTATCGATTCGACTGGAATTACCAAAACGCAAGCCGACCGCGACATGAAAACCGCTCCTTTCAACCCGCGCTACCCTAACACCAACCAGACATTGCTAAAAGGTTTGAAAGCAAAGCAGGACAAGCCTTGCTGAAATGCGGAGATACGTAGAACTTAGTTCACGCGCATAACCAAGCGGATAGCACGTTGAAGTGGCAAAAGGTGGACCATGTAGCTCGAAGAACAGATGGCCGATGGGGCCGAAAGTTTATTTAATGGAGGCCACAGACCATCAAGCGCAGTGTAGGACATCCACCAAATAGATGGGCGGACGACCTGGTATGGGCTCCAGGTCGGCGGTGCAGGCAGCCCGCTTCTTGCAATTCTTGGAGGTCCATGAGGGAGGTCTATATATATGTTAACAAGTGGTTCGAGAAGGGAAATACACAAAGCTCTAAGGGCACATTCGCTGGCAAAATCTAGAATATTCTTTGAGGTTATATTTGTGTTAGGTAATTTTCACGATGTGGTTTAGCGATATAGATAGTTTAACTATTTATTTATCTTTAAATTAGTTAAACTCGTACAAATTAAGTTCTTGTATCTTTATAGTACAACTTAACTCTAATACATATAAGATACAACACTGGAAACAGAAATAAAATCTAAAAACAAATGCATAACGGGTGACCTCATCACTGTTCGATGTTTACAGAAAACCTTTTCATGGAAAAAAATTAACCAGAAAGTAAAAGCGCGGCGTTAAAATTAAATACGAGTTCTTAATAGATATATACCTACTTAGTTTCTAGATGAGCTCATAGAGTTATGCCCTTCTTATTCTTTGTAGAAGAAGAAGAAGGCATTTGCATATCATTCAGGAATGTTCATAGAATGCTACCAGCGGCCCAGAGTCCTTCTCCAGTACTTTAAGGAGCTGGGCTCGCTAGGGTCGGGCTAGCATCGCGGGGGACAATGCACAATACACCGCAATGCAGGACGTCAGTGCAGATCTGGTTACCCCCACAAAAATTAGAATAAGAATTAGATACCTACTTCATCATTCATCATTATCATTTCAGCCTATTATCATTACAGGCCTCCCTCGTGGATATCCATAAGGGGCAGTTGCCATACTCACCACGCTTGGCAGGCGAGTTGGCGAGCGCAGTATGGGATGTTGATACACGGAAAGACGCTGCTGCTCATCTTCCGGAGGTATCCTTTAGCAGGCTATTACTGCATCCACGGGCATGAGAGGAGGGGTAACATTCTACTGCTGGCACCCCACGGCAGATACCTACTTAGGCAAAATTAATTTACTACAATATGAGTAGGATATTTGGTTTTCAAGGTGAGGTGAATTTTATCTTTGAAAAGGTTTTACCTTTTTTTTGTTATTTCCTATTATTGAAAACTATATTAGTGATCGTTATATTATAAATTATGATTATTCGGGCAATCGATAATTATGAAAATACATTTTATGGATATAAAATTTCGGAGACAAAATAGAGAACCCGTACAGACATTTGTCCGGAGGCGGGAATCGAAACCTCTTCCGTCACAGACGGACCTTTGCCCGCTGCGCCACAGAGTTCGTCGATTTATTTATATTTTATTAAATCTGCTGAGTTCTGCTAGGGAGGTTTCCCTATAAAAGCAAACCTACTATCAAATGGGTCTCACGGAATGCCGTAACGACTTCATCAACATGCTTCCCTGAATTACCTACAAAATAATTAAATTCCGAGCCTTAGATGTCACCACTATAAATATAGTTGGAATTCAAAGAACACTCTATGCCGTTACGAGCATTTGAAGCGTTTGAAACCGTAACTCCGAATGATCCACAATCAGATGCGATAAAGGAGCCTATTACCTCAGTATCTGTGTGGACGAGCAACTGAGAGCGATAACTGTACATGGAAATCTCAAATTAAAATATTAAACTTTTATTGTTATTTTAATTCGACCATCTAGCATGCATTGCTGTTTTCGTAATGTTCGTCTTATTTTGTGTAATCTTTATTGGCCTTAATATTGTATAAATTAAAACAACTAGGTACACAATAATATCACGCTGTTTACCATACTAAAATAAATAAAGAAATAATTTTCGCCGCGTAGCAGAAGGCACGTACTGCGACTTACTTGGTAAACAAAGTAAATCGTACTCCAAAATGACAACGCAGGAACTGCAACTTATCCGTAAGCCATTTAAAGGATAGATGACGGTAACAGAGAACAAGGGAATATTTACGGGTTATTGAAGCCTGCTCGATACCAGCCGTGAACCAATGGATTTTTCTTTCTTGAAAAGTGTAAGTTCACATTTAACACGAGCTTAACGGTGAAGGAAACACGTGAAGAAACCCGCGGCTTAGTTAGCTTCAGACGTATTGACCTGTTCTTTCTTCTGATTAACAGCTGACTAAGCTGAGAGGATGGTACAGACGCTGGGCAAGCCTAATCCATCTTACAATGTCCCAGGCACTGCAGCGTCCCGTACAGCATGATTACCAGTTGCTGACGCTGCATAAATCATCTATAATAGATGCAAAGGCCTTACTTTTTTGAAGCCTTTCAATGCAATGTAACTTGTAATGGGGTGTCGACAGTTGCCGTGGGGTGCCAGCAGTAGTATGTCCTCCCATGCCCGTGGTTGCAGTAAGAGCCTGCTAAGGGATATCTCCGGAAGATGGGCAGCAGCGTCTTGCCGTATACAACATCTCGTAGTGTCAACATCCTAGTGGACGTACTACGGCTGAAACAAATGTATTTTGTATACCATATCATAAATGTAAAAATGGGAGCTAAGCTCAATATTTAAAATCAGAGGCGGCTCTAGCCCTCGTGGCGCCAGTGTGCCACCAGTACCCTGGCGCCCCCTAGTAGGAGCGGGGTCAAAATGGAATACTTACAGTTATATTTTCATACGAAAATTCGGATGCAAATAGTGCAATTTTAAATGATGTCAAGAAAGAAGGGGTTACAACAATAAAAATCACAACTTTGTAGTTCTTTTAAAAATATGTAATGACCCTGTCTCCAGGTGTTCGTCCGAAGATGGACCGGGTCGAACAATAAACGTTTCAATAGAACTTGTATTCTTTTTTAGAGATTGTTCCTTCTCCAGCTTTCTTTTTCGGCTCTGAGCTCCAGAAAGTTTATTTTTTCCATCGCCATCAGACATCTAAAATAAATAATAAACTAAGTATGGGCACCTAAAAGTATTTATCGATGTAAATTAAAATACGCCAAGAGAAACAGTTGCAACTTTAACTGACTATTATTTATTATATGACACATATCAATCAACGTCGCGGTACCTACATTACGCAATCTAACAAAAAATAAAATAAGAAACCGGTAAAGTGCGAATTGGACTCGCGACACTGAGGGTTCCGTACATATAGGTAAAAGATAATCAAATCTGAAAAAAATTGGTCACCCATCCAATTTGCTTCACCCCAATTTTCGTTTTTAGTATTTGTTGTTATAGCGGCAACAGAAATACATCATCTGTGAAAATTTCAACTGTCTAGTATCACGGTTCATGAGCTACCTACATCCTGGTGACGTCCGTATGTCACGGACGGACGGACGGATAGACGGACAGACAGACAGACAGCGAAGTCTCAGTAATAGGGTCCCGTTTTTACCCTTTGGGTACGGAACCCTAAAAAGTAATTCGTTGTTCAAAGGTTAGGTGGTACCTACATAAAAGTAAGAACTAAATAAATACCTAAGTATACTAGTACATAGGTACATACATATTAAAGCACTTTAACTTACCGCTGCGTAGTTTGTTCCGCACTGCACTAGGATAAACAAATGAAAATCCCAGATAGGTATACCTAGTTGTTTCACTTCGATATCACTCACTATCACTCGTTGTTCGTTTTTTTTCGCTAGCTGTTTTTGATGACATCTGACCCCGATTTATGTCGCAATAATGTGTAAACAATTAACGAAATCTTATCTTTTATATAATTTTTATCAAAAGAAAAGCCCTACTTAATATTTACATGTTTACTCAAAGATGATACTTAATTCATTGCATCAAGGCTTATTTCGCAAAACTACGGAGCAGCGGTAAAACAAAAATTGCGGCACGCGTACACAAAGCCTTTGAAAATAACCGCCGGCGCCGCAACGTCCCTTGCAATTTAAATTTGAACTTTATGTCATTCTAATACAGCCAAGTTAGCAATGATGGTCGGCGTGTTTTCAAACGAATCAAAACAGGTGCCGGCACGCGCCTTTGGTAGTGATGGGACACTACGCCAATATACCTTAATTATCTGTTTATAATATCTTTAATTATCTGTTTTAAGGCAGATTTCACGTTGAAACAAAAGTAATTGTGTAGAGGAGGTAAAGACGCAGATTGTGGTGGCGCGCATTGCTTTGCTACCGCGCGCCCGGCGCCATCGGCCGAATAACGGGCGCAGGGTCTTTGAGTGCGCCGTGAGCGACGCACGCATCTTTGGAGGTGTCGCATTAGAAGGCGCTCGGCGCCCCCTTAGACCCGGCGCCCGTGTGCGCCGCACACGCTGCACTATAGGTAAAGCCGCCCCTGTTTAAAATGTCGTGGTTGTCGACTTCGCACACAAAAGAATTTATATCTTAATGACGCCAAGTTCTGCAGATAATATTGAAACTTATTTAATATTTATATTGCCGGCACTCCACGTTTAGATAATTTGATTAATCAAGTAATTTAATATATAAGCGTTTCCTAATACCACGTATGTCTCATTTTCACGTTCAAAATTAACTTGAGACAACCTATTTATTTAAAAAAACCGGTGATGCCTCATTGAGGCTAACGCACTTGGTCGCGAAGGTGCCCATTGGCTCTGAAGAATAATAGAATCGATTCTTGAATATTGAAACTTGTCCGCATAAAAAAACAGAGAAGACAGAACAGCCACGAGATAAACACCGACATTTCTGTTATGTTAAACGGGTTTTCTACTCACGTTAGTTGTACGTCGAAAATAGGTTTCCAACGTGTTCAGTACCTCCCAGGGGAACTTTTACCAGGGAATGTAGTCTTACGCGGTACCTTCTCACGCGCTCGCGTTGCACTGGATCCTGAAACTCTAAAGGTGCCTGTAAACGGGCTATATTTTTGGCAATTTCTTGCTGCAATTGTATAGCCGCCAAGTTGCTGATTATATCGCTCAATACAGTGCAATACTTGCTGTGTAGCCCGGCGATGTTGCCAAGATATTTCAAGTTCTTGCAAGTATTTTATGTCTAGCCGGCTAGAATTGCACATGAGTAATCCCGCTTTGAATTTAGTGCAATATCGACGTATATCGACTCTGCTCTGACGTATAGGTGCATCTCTTTTCCCTCGCTCGCCTCTCGCCGCCTCGTCCCGCCGCAACGTCGTGGCGCCACTGTCGCAATAGCGCGCGGCGTTTATTACTGAGATCTAGCCGCAATATAGGTAGCTTGGCGTGTACATGCAAAATTCCTCAGCAATCCAGTTGCAAAATCTTGCTGGACTACACTTGGCAATGAATTGCGCTATGAAATTGCAGCAAGGGTGTAGTTGCAAATATACTGTGCTATATTGATCAACAAAATTGCCGGCAAGATGCAACTTTTCTAGCTCGTTTACAGGCACCTTTATAGCTAATAGGGATGTAAAGTATGTAAGTAAAGATTACAGGAAAATTATAACGAACTCTCTAATTTGCATAGTTTTCTTAGAAATCATCAAAAATCTACATAAGTTCCACTATCAGACAAGAGATGGTGCTGTCTAGGTACTCCAACAAATATATAAACCACCTTTAACACAAATGATATTATACTAGAAGTCACCCGCGGTTTTACCCGCATCTTTGGTTACTGCTCTGCTCCCGTAGGTAGTAGCGTGATGTTATGTAGCCTATATATAGCCTTCCTCAATAAATAGGCTATCTAACACTGAAATATTTTTTCATATCGGACCAGTAGTTCCTGAGATTAGCGCGTTCAAGCAAACGAACAAACAAACTCTTCAGCTTTATATATTATATAGAAGTAGATGATGGCACGGAACCCTCGGTGCACGAGTCCGAACCGCTCTTGGTTGGGTTTTATTTTTTATGGACGAGTAAATATGTCCCGTTTGGGCGTTTACTTGTTCATAATCGGCAAGAGCTCTAAAGGAGCCTATTAACTAAGTCAAGGAGGTATCAGTTTATCGCTGATATTCCGATTGGGCTTAGAAATTTGAGGTTTTGGAGTTGCTAACAAGGTATAACTTGCTTAGACATTTCGGTGTATTTTGATCTGACGAATCTCGAATCGGCTTTCAAGGTAAGAGGGCAAATTATATGAGGGATCAATGTGAATTTGATGGCTTCCGTGAAGTTGGTGATTGGCTTATATGTTTTGTAAAATAAGATACAGCATAAACGTTATTAATTTCGAAAAATATTTTATTTTTTTGTTAATGTCGATGTCCGCGTTTTCGAAACGGTCCTTACGGAAAACCAGCGCGGACTGGCCCTGCAGCCCGCAATATGCTGAGTAAGGACCCTTTTGCAGCGACAAACCTATATCATAACTTTATTAAACCTGTATGTAATGTGTGTTTTCTAGTTGCAAATAATTGATTATTTATCTATCTATCTATCTATTTTATATATAGTTTAATTGAATGCAATAATCATCTGGAGGTTGGGAATAGTTGAATTACAGACCACTTGAGAACTATTTTAAGTTAGTTAAAAAGTCGTACAAATTGTTTATGAAATGTTTAAAGATAGTAAATTTGAGTTGAACCAAATATATATTTTAGATAGTACTGTTTCAGATTATTTTTTTTACTCAAAAAACGAGCTAACGCAACAAATACCTATTCGTGGGCCGTACGAAACCCCATATGAATAACCAAACGATTCAATAACCGACAACAGGGTAATCAACGAAAATTGGAGTTTTTCGGCTCTGTACCAGTCGACCGAGAATAATCTATTTTAAACAAACGTATCGACGAAAAGGATAATTGAAAAACTGATGAATTTCAGCAGCTTGTTTTGGGAGCAAGGACCTTTTCGCACATTTATTCATGATCATCTCAGCTCTGGATGAGGACTGCTGTCCTCATCCACTGCTGGACATAGGCCATGAGGGAGGCCTATATCCAGTATAGCGTCTTTACATGTATCAACATCCCGAACTGCGCTCGCCAACCCACCTGCCAAGCGTGGTATGTATGGCAACTAGGCCAGCGCAGTACGGGATTTTGAAACACGGAGAGACGCTGCTACCCATCTTCCCGATGCATCCCTTAGCAGGCTATTACTGCATCCACGGGCATGAGAGGAAAGGCAACATTTTACTGCCAGCACCCTAGGGATTAAAGATATTCATCATTACATAATGATGTAATGATGAATATCTTTAATCCCTGGGGTAAATAATGATTTCAGACAAAAACGTCCACTACTGAACACAGGCCTGCCTTTTGGATCTCCATGAGGATAAAGAAGTTATCTGAAGCGAACGAATTCAATTATGTGCTTTATTAAATTTTATCTTGTCTAATGTGTCTTGTTCTTCTTTTGTTAATTGACGTCTATGTAGCTTTATGCTCTATTGAATAAACCCCTATTGACTTTGACATTGACTCTGACTTTGGTTTGTTGCCATACTCACAAAAAAACCCGAATTTACCTCTAGGTGTTCGTGCCCCAGATGCGGAAAACAAATATGATCATCATAATGGATTGTGATACTGTGCGAATCCATGGATTTTTGTACATTCTTAGTAATATAAAATGGTATAGGTTAATAATAAACTTATACTTACCATTTTATATATTACTAGTCGCACTCCGCGGTTTCACGCGCGTAGTTCCCATGGGAATACGGGGATAAAATATAGCCTATGTTACTCAGGAATAATGTAGCATGGTGAAAGAATTTTGAAAATCGGTCCAGTAGGTTTTGAGTTTATTTGCTATAAACATATAAAATACAACATAGTTACAACATACAAATCTTTCCACTTTAATATTGAGAGACGAGAGGTGAGAGATAAGCCACACTCCGCGGTTTTACCCACGTAATTCCCGTTCCCATGGGAATACGGGGAAAAAAGATAGCCTATGTTACTCAGGGATAATTGAAGGAGGCAGGGCTAATGGTGAAATAATTTTGAAAATGGGTCCAGAAGTTGAGTTTGAGTTTAGTCGTTACAAACATACATACATACAAAATACAAATCTTTCCTCTTTATAATAATGTTAGTAAGATAATAATTTTTTTTATGTACATTATTGATTAAAATAACTTTGACAGCTTTTGAAACTTAGAATTTAGAATAGAATTGATTAAATTAAATACAGTTTGTGGTTTTTTTATCCTTGTTATTTTTGTTTTATAATCCGTATTGACTATTGTTATTTTTTTTGTTTTGTACTTGTTATGGTAGTACTATTTGGTTTAATTATTGATATTGGTTTTTGTGCCGTATTCATTAAATTAATAATATAAATCATTTTTGTTAATATCTGTAAAAGTCCAATTTATTAGGAGTTTTATATTAAACTAGCGACCCGACATCTTCAAGAATCTTCATCATAGGTCACTAATCTTATCATCATCATCATCATTACAGCCGTAGAACGTCCACTGCTGGACATAGGCCTCCCTCGTGGATTTCCAGTTATTGCGGTTGGAAGCGATCTGCATCCACCGTCGACCTGCGGTCTTCACCAGGTCATCATCCCATCTTGTTGGTGGACGTCCTACGCTGCGCTTGGCGGTCCGTGGCCTCCACTCGACAACTTTTCGCCCCCATCGGCCATCTGTTCTGCGAGCTACATGGCCTGCCCATTGCCACTTCAACGTGCTAATCCCTTTGGCTATGTCGGTGACCCGAGTTCTTCTACGTATCTCCTCATTTCTGATTTCTGAACTAATCTTGTACCAAACTCTAATTTAATTTACTTCTAAACATTCCTTTTAAAACACCCTATCAAACAGTGAAAACCGCATCAAAATCCGTTGTGTGGTTTAGAAGGAGAAAAAAGCCAAACAGACAGACAGACAGACGCGGGAAACGACTCCAATTATGTAGAGATTTTTATACTGTAGCTTTCAGAATAGTATTTCTTTATCGCCAATCTTAGGATGTTTTCCATCGCTATTATTTATGAATAGGTGTTGAGATGCTGTGTTATCGTCGAACAACCCCTTTCAGCTCGTTCTCTGCGGCTCACCGATATCTCAAGTAAGAACAGGTTCAAAACATACGATCTAATTAATATTCTGTATTGCAAATCATTAGTTTATTTCTATGTTAACAGGGTTAAACCCCTGATAAAAAGAGGGGTAACTGAGAGATAACCATGACCGCTATGCATGTGTGTCTGTGTGTCTGTCTGTGGCAGCGGAGCTGTTATACGAGTGGACCGATTTGCATGTATTTTTTTAATTTAAAAGGTGGTTCTTAAACATATTTTATCAAAATCGGTTAAGTAATTAAGAAGATATGGGGGGTGAAAGAGGAGATGTATAATCAAATGTTTCCAAATATACCCGAGTTATCATCAGGTATCAAATGAATAAAAATTTTGTGAAGAATGCAAAACTGTTAAATTAATTAGAAATCAGTCGAGCCATTCATGATTATATGGGGGTTTAAAGTAGGAGTGAACAATCGTATATTTTCAAATATACTCAAGTGTGGTATTAAATTAAAGGGCATGATGTGTAGGAAACACGTTTCCTCAGTTTTGCAATCTAAACAAAAAAAAAATGATAACCTCAGAGACTAGGTAAAGTGTCGGGACAACATTCTACTGCCGGCACGCCACGGCAAATCATCTTTAATATAATGTGAAAAGTCTAACTACTAAGCCTTAATGACTAGTATGACATTCTCATTAACTCGTCGCTCGCCAAGTGACACAACTAGTTCAGACCACTCGCTTACAGTGAAAATGTCATGCTAGGAAGAACGATTCTAAAATAAAGCCCCTGTGACAGATGGACAGACCACGTAGGCTTAGAGCATGATTCATCATCATCATCATCTCAGGCGTAGGACGGTGGTCACTGCTCGATAGAGGTCTCTATAACCTTTTAAATTGAATGTTCTGGATTAAATAATGTAGTCCAATTAGACCAACATTAGCTCTTTATTAAAGGATCACAATAATAAGAATCTCACAGCAGATTCACACTTTTTCTTTTAAAATAACTCTTTTTAAATCGTACTGTCAGTCATTCTACACATGTCAACTATGGACAAATTATACTAAAAGATCTCACGATGGTATAAGGGTGGCCTACAACAATATCTTTAGACATCTCATGGGCCTGAAGCGCTATTGCAGCGCTTCAGAGATGTTCACAGAAGCCCGTGTAGACTCTTTCAATGCCATCCAGAGAAAGAGAGTAGCGTCATTCATGTCCAGAGTTGACATGTGTAAAAATGAAATAATTAGGAGCCTCTCAGACCGTCTGATCCTGTCAGATACGTTCAGACAGTGGGTCACATAGTCACATAGTTCCCTATTTTATTTTTTTTTTTTTTTTTTTTTTCAGTTAACACCAATGTAGTACTTTGACACAAATCACTGATCACTATAATACTTGTATTCACTTTGAAGTCACTTTTATATATCTCACTGTTCACTTCCGTAGCCAGATAAAGACTGTCCACTCGGCAAACACAACCATGTATGTATATCGCACATAAAGAACATTCGAGAAGTTAAAGTATCTAGATTCACTTACAATAGATTAATAGGTAAACAACCTTGTTTACAGCCGTGCTATTGTTTTAAAAACCGGTTTTCACTAGAAACTTCAACTGTTTATGTTCTAAAAATAAAAGTTACATATGAACTCTTTCTACGGTGTTTACGTAAACACCGGTCCTTTCTGGATCTTTCGCTGATTTATTTTTGCGTTTGTGCACGGCGGAACATTTTCATGATTGTGCACACTATACAGAATACTTACGGGACACAATATTAAGTAGGTTTTGGTTACAAATGAGTTAAAAATAAATATAAATACAAAAATATGATATACAAAATTTGTTTCGGAGCGGGGCTATTTGACCAACTAAAACGACCGCTACCCCCCCCCCCCCCCCCCTCTTATCTCCAAAGATTGCAGAGAGAAACCCGTGATACTTTTATAGCTAATAGAAGTGTATGTAAACTTTATAGGAAAATTATAGCGAACTCTCTAATTTGCATAGTTTTTTAGACAAGGGGGGTGGAAGGGGGGTTTTCAAAAATTTTGTGAAGTTAATAGGTGATGTGGGGTATCATATGAAAGGTATTAAGCCATGGCCGTCAGTGTTCGTTCAAATACCTCCCCATATTTCCTAGAGCATAAAGCAAAACGCCCTGTTAGGTACCTAATAGAAATTCCGCACGCATGTCCCGACCGCGGCTAATATCGCCTTACAAGAAGGATACACTTTTATTCCCAGCTCTTTGGAAATGATCCGCCCCGGGCGAGTGTGGTGTTACATTTTATATTGTGACGTTTCGTTCGTGACCAAGCTGCGTGGTTGCTACTTTTTAAGTAAGGTGTTTTGTTTTTTGGTGCACGACCGGTATCGAATGAATTTTTCTTTCTTGAAAAATTTATGTGCACACTTAACACGAGCTTTAACGGTGAAGGAAACATCGTGAGGAAACCCGCGGCTTAGTTAGCTTCATATGTATTGACCTGTTCTTTCCTCTGAATAATAGCTGACAAAGCTGAGAGGATGGTATAGGTGCTGGGCAAGCCTAATCCATCTAACAATGTCCCAGGCACTGCAGCGTCCCGTACAGCATGATTACCAGTTGCTGACGCTGTATAAATCATCTATAATAGATGCAAAGGCCTTATTTTTTTTGTTTTTTAAACTTGATGCATATTTTATATGGCTTAGGAAATAGGTACAGAATCTCAGTAGCCATTTTTGCTTTTAGTATGTAGGTAATCTTAGTTTACATTTGTTTATTTAACAAATAATTTATATAGATTTGGTTATTAGCATCCATAAGCATACATTAGATATGTTTATCTGGATACTAGGTTTTCATAAATTAACATTTCAAGTAGGAAGGAAGTTTATAATCTAAATAAGTTTGAAATCGCTTACAGTTAGACAAGGAAATAATACGGTCATGGCTCGTGAAGTTAAGATACAATTCGCCGTACGGCGCATTCACTATAATTATAAGAAATTTTGGAGAACACTAGAAAGTAGGTACGGATACACAAAAAAAAAATTAAATTATTTATATTTTCTAAAATGAATGGAAATAAATAAATATATTTCTAATATAATAGTTTGTATATGTATATTTGTTATTATTATTTATTTACTTATTCAAATTAAATTGTTAGGTATTGAATACTAGTTTTCTTAAACTGTTTTATATATACTTTTTAACTAGATTTATTTTCACCCTAAGTACTTTTGTTTTGATTTTTAACATTAATTTAAGTTTGTTAAAACTGTCTGCTAATTTTTTTTCTTATATATAATGTAAATCCATTATTGGTCGTAGGATATATGTATATACATATGTATATATCCTATGTTTATTAAAGTAATTATTTAGGATAATGTAGATTAAGGACTGTGGATTTTGTTTAAATAAATAAATAAATAAACTGTTATGGTTTGCAGTAGGGTGCCGGCAGTAAAATGT
This sequence comes from Pasiphila rectangulata, assembly GCA_963082625.1. Classification (NCBI taxonomy): domain Eukaryota; kingdom Metazoa; phylum Arthropoda; class Insecta; order Lepidoptera; family Geometridae; genus Pasiphila; species Pasiphila rectangulata. The sequence goes on along the minus strand of OY720244.1, from coordinate 2,407,604 downwards.
TGCCTCTATTTTCTTACCCGCGGTAAGTCTCCCGAGGGATACCTCTGGAAGATGGCCAGCAGCTTCTTTTCGTGTATCGAACAATTTAAAAGATACCTATGTATATTGGTTGACGTGAAATTTTACCATAGCTTGTCTAATCATTATTTTCCCTATCCTTATTCCACATTACGCGGGGTCGGCTCATTATATCCTGCTCCTCCCATCCGTATCTGTCAGACGTCATATCGACATTTACTACTTTTCGACTCATCATCTTTCACACAATACATCCATCTTGTTTGGTCTACTTCTGCTCACATATTATTTAGCAACTGTAGATCAATAAGTCATCTTCATTAGTATCTTCGCGTACACATTTGTTAGGGTAATGGCACATTACTCGCGTGCGAACCGAATCAATCTGCGGCTAGGTTAGCTAATTAGACATACATCGAGATACGATTCTGTTTGTGGTCACCGACCACGGACGTTCTAAAACAAACAATTATAATTCAAATATTTTATCTACATCTACAGATGGATTGCAATAAAGTTATATGCCGGGGGTGCCGGCAGTAGAATGTTACCTTTCCTCTCTTGTCTTTGGATGCAATAAGAATCTGCCAAGGGATAGCTCAGGAAAATGAGCAGCAGTGTCTTTCCGTGCATAAACATCCCGTACTGTGCTCGCCAACCCGCCTGCCAAGCGTGACGAGTATGGCAACAGCCACCTCGTGATAAGTACTTGGAGATCCATGGAGGAGGCCTATGTCCAGAAGCAACCTGCTACGGCTGATGATGATAATAGAATCAAGAATCAAAAAATACTTTATTCAGTGCGGCCGCATGGACCTTATTGACGCGTCACAAATTACAAAATAAAACAACACAAATAAATAGAATAAAGCACATAATTGAATATGTTCAATGATAGTTATCTAAGAAAAACCAAAGCAGTAAGTTTTCTACTCACGTCAATTATTCGTTGAAAATAGGTATCCAACGTGTTCAGTTCCTCCCAGGGGAACTTTCGTCAGGGAATGGAGCTTTTACGCGGCACTGTCTCCTACCCTCTCACGCGCTCGCGTTGCACTCGCGCGCATGAAACTGTAAATGTGCAACGCAAGCGCGTGAGAGGGAATGAGACAGCGCCGCGTAAAAGCTCCATTCCCTGACAAAAGTTCCCCTGGGAGGAACTGAACACGTTGGATACCTATTTTCAACAAATAATTAACGTGAGAAGAAAACTCGTTTAACATAACAATGAATAGTGTAACTCACGAGTCATTTGAAAGTGAAAAAAGCAGTATATATCTATTTTATCAGTACACTATGGTTTTTCTTGCCTTTTCCGTTAAAACGGTAAAGGCAAGTAAAAAAGGTGTGTACCACACACCACCTTCTTACAACCAGGTTTACGGGCAAACTATACACAGCGCGTGGCTTGACACGCACCTGGCCTAATATATTTATATCATTGACGCTTACTATAAAACACTAGACTGTTACTGACTCAACTGTAATGATGTTGACGTCGTTGAAATAGTTCTGCACTACTCAGAGTAAAGAAAATATAACACTTACTTCACTGCCCATTCTAAACGATTCTGTTCCCTATTTTAACTAGACAAGATTCAAAATTAACTGCACAAACCCACGATCAGGATACACGTTTGGTCAATAAATTCAAGTGGGACACTAAAACTGGACCTTATTTCAATGAAATATGATCGCAACGGTGATATTGATAAGAACATTTCGTAAGGTCTACAGATAACGGGAGTTGTGAATTTTGTGACTTGTTTTATAAGTGGTCGGTAAGACCTTTTGAAACGGGAATCCTGAATAAGGTACATAACTTTTATTGTGATTTTCCGCTTGTGGCTTTGCACTTATTGTCCCTGAAAGAGAGCCAAGTCTCATTATAGGCAAGTCTCTTATTAAGTAAATAATGCTGGATACTCGGTAGTGCACCGAGCATCATCTAGCCCCAAAGTAAAAAAAAACTTTTTATCACATTGTACGATTCTTTACCGTTTGTAAATCAGAATTAGAATTTAAAACAGACATGATGGAGTCCTGTGATGCCGGGCAATAAGAAACTGTTAGGGATATCTCCAGAAGATGGGCAGTAGCGTCTATCCATATAATCAACACCTGGTACTGCGCTCGGCAACCGGCTAGCCAGGTGTGGCGAGTATGGCAACAATCCCCTGATGACCTTGGAAATCCATGAGGAAAGCAGAAGTCCAGCAGTGGACGTGGACGGAAGTCCTACGGCTGAGATGAGATAACATAAGGAACTTTTATGGTCCTGAAAACTGAAAAAAGTTAAAAACACCAAATGAATAATGGCATCAATCACATTCTATCTCACCTGCTTCTTGCATGTATCTTTCCTCTTGTTTTTGAGAAGGTAATTATTTAAACCCTTTCAGATGACTCGTGCTTAAGGTCTATTCAATGTAATAAAATACGGGTTTTGAACATTGAACAACGTTTGACTTTTTCCAATGTACAAATAAGAACGAACTGGAGGAGCGGTGAATGAAGGAAATCAAGATGTCTGCCCGATACAAAAAAAGCCGTGTGCGCTCCATGAAAAATTAATTAAAACAAATGTGAAAGCTTTCCAAAACGTGATAAAAACACCATTTAGTTGTAAACTCTTCTTAAATAATTAAAATCAGCCAAAACAAGTGATAAATATCTACATACCAGCGGACAAGAACGAGAAACCGAATCGTGAGTACCTACCTGTCTCCCTGTAAACTCTTACTGCCTCTGCTGAGCCTGTCGAAGTGTATTATTTCAGCATTACGTTTAGGTCGTAACAGTATGGATAATCCGTATAATATAATGTCGCCATTGCACTGTGCTACAAAATAGGATTACCTCAGTCCTCAACCTGTCAAACCAGATTAACTGCAGAATATTTCACGTCGACAACTCGCAACCGTGCTTCCAGAAAAGTGCACATTTTAGCTACTTACAGACACTTTATATTCGAAGCGGCGACATTAGAGGAAGTGGGAGGCGCCCCCGTACATTATCAGCCATCGGAAGGCTCGATAGTTTGTTTTGAGGACGTAGAGTTGGAATGCGAAAACCAATGCAATTAATACAAGAATACAAGAATACAATTTTATGAAATTTATAATACAGACCAGTTGACCAGTTTGTTTTGAGGACGTAGAGTTGGAATGGTAAACAAATGCAACGAATGTATTCGGTGAATACCATTTGTGTACGGTTTCTGTTAATTGTGTGTAATGAAGAGTTAAATAATGTATATACATCCCCTTTGGCCCAATATTAAGCCAAAGGGTCTATAAATAGGTAAAATTTTAGGTATCAGGTAATTTTACACCACAGTTATGTAAATATAATCATAATAGTACAAATCTCTAACAATCTATGATCATCAAAAACAATAATATTTAATCTCTTTTAATGGTAAGAAATGGAAAGTATCAAATTGTAAATAAATATATCTAATTGGCATGCCGAGGGGCGCCGGCAGCAGAATGTTGCTTTTCCTCTCTTTCTCGTGGATTTACTAAGAATCTGTCATGAGATAATAACATTCTACTGACAATAACAAATACAACAAAAAAAGAATTAGCGAAATTGGTCCAGCCAATTAATTATTATTATTGTAATGTCAATAATCAATGTATTATTAATAAAACTATGACATGATTGTTATTGATACACATTAAGGACTCATAATATTGTACACAATATAAATAACAAAATATAAATAAAATAAATTTATTCATTTTATAATCTTTATCTTTATAACATTAAGTTTTACTGCTTGCCCTTACCTCAGCTTAGTCGGCTATGCAAAGGAAAGAACTCGTCTGAAGTTGACTAAGGTGCGATTTTTCTCTCGCTACTTTCCACCTTCTGCAATAAAACAATTCACAAGCATTGGTACGGGGGTACCAGAAAAGGGGGCGAAGGCCTCAATAGGTTACCAAAGGTCAAAAATGGCTTTTTTGGGTTTTTTTACATTTTCGGCCATTACAAGACTTTAATTTTTTTGGTGACCTTTTGAGGTCACAATAACTTCGGTCCCTGTGATCCTAGTTCACCAAATCAATCAGTACCCTTCTCTCATTAAGACGGTGCTAACAAAAATTTCATGTAAATCGGTCAACGCGTTCGGTTGTAATCGTCTCATGCACAGGCAGACAGACAGACAGTGCTATGCATATTAGGGGGCTTTGCCCCCTAAAAATCACTAACCTAAGCTATTTTTTTTATGTATTGAAAGCGTAAACCCACACTCGATGGTTACAACCCGCCGGTTAGTTTCTCTGTAGCCGAATAGGTAAAAGCAGCCTGCGTTAAAGGTGTTCGTCTGAACGTTACCGGTTCGAGTCCCGTCTGAGATGAAATTTTGTTTGCTTTTTTCATTTCTATATTCACTAACCTATTCATTCACAGCAGCACAAGCCCCGAATCTAACCTATTCGGAACTTGTTGGTAGTTAATTATACATCACTCTTGTCCAATTCCACAGTTGATAGGGAGTAATATACCATTATGATGTGTAACATGCCCTAAACAAACAAGCATAATGGCCGGCCGCCATGTTCCACAAACCGTGTCAAACACAAACCAGGCGGGATTATCCGGGGGCAGGACCAAGTATATTTTTCACGTAGTGCATAAGTTGGGTGAGATTTAGAGGGATTATGGACGTTAACTAATCGTGAAACATAAGCCACTTAAAGAGGCCTTCAACATCATCATCTCAGCCGTCACCGTCCACTGCTGGGCTTGTTCAAGACCATGAGGGGTTGTCGCTATAGTCACCACGCTTGGCAGGCGGGTTTACAAGCGCAGTACGGGATGTTGATACACGGAAAAACGCAGCTGCCGATCTTCCGGAGGTATTCCTTGGCTACCATGGACAAGGTAGGAGGGTCAACATTACACACCCAGCAGCCCAGGGTAAATAAAAACTTTCGGATTCATAATATTACTCGTTTAAACAGTGTCAGCAGCAGTAAACAGGTTTCTAGTGTGCTAGTGTAGTGCGACCAAAGTTTTGAATATTATTTTCACCGTGTAGCACGAACTGCAACTTACTTGTTTATTATTACGGTTACGTGATTTTTTGTCGTTTTTTGCTCGACATTAATGACAAGAACAGGTAAACGCTTGTAAAATTCACAGAATATTTAGTTGTTTAATCACTTTAAAAATAAATAAATTAATCAAAATCTAATCTTATTAGCCTGTAAGAACCCACTGCTGGGCAAAGGCCTCCTTTCCCTCTCTCCATACTTACGGTCCAAGGCGTTGGGCGACCAGTCAGCACAGTTCATGTCCAGCTCATCCCGCCATCTGCGCCTGGGCCGGCCGCGCGGTCGTTGTACCGCATGTGAGACCCACTCGTTGGCTATCTTTGCCCACATTTCTTCAATTAAAATAATACAAATATTTTAGTGGGGCTCCCATACAACATGATGTTTTGCAATTATTTCCTCGATATTAATAACAGCAACAGATAGACGCTTGAAATATCACACCGTATTTGGTTGTACATTTATAGCAAATCAAATAATGGTACTGAACCCTTCGTGCGCGAGTCGCGACTCGCACTGGCTGATTTTTATATGAGGTTATGACGCTGACACAAAAGGGCCTCATCTGATCAGCGCGTCTCGGCGTACTCACCAGCGCTAAGAAGCATCTTGCTACTCTCGTAGCAAGATGCTCTTCCTTTTCGTCCACTGATCAGTAAAGCAAGACAATGTCATTTCATTCGTTTTCATGTAAACTATATAGTAAAGTAAAGTATATATTTATTTGCAACAACACAATACAGAGTATAATAATAGAGATAGTAAGATCAGGTTGTTACAAAAGGGCCCTAACTCAGCATACTACTGGCTATGGATAAATAGCCAGCGCTGGTCTTCCGTTGTACTTGTTTTTGTGCGTCAATATTTTCTATTAGAAGGATTAACAATTTTTATCTTCTGAAATTATCCTAGCATTCTCGTTTCCTTTTAAATTCAGCTGGTCAAATGCGACCCGCTCCCGCTCGATATATCAGACGCATGGTAAAGGTCGCATAAGCGGGTGTTATTGCCGGACGTCCCACGTAATGGATTGGCACTGAGACGGTGTTCTGATCAATATGGGTTAGATTTTTTTAGGGGTTCCGGACTAAAATGGTAAAAAGGAACCCTTATAGATAGATAGAAGATAGAAAATACTTTATTGCACACATTAAAACTAAACATAATAACAAGAAACCCTTATGGTATGTCTTTGTCTGTCTATCTGTCACGACATCCAAATCTTGGGAACCACAGACACTATCGACTTGAAATTTGAATTGCTTTTTCACTCATATAGCATAGGTATATAAAATGTTGAAAAATATTCTTATTATGATTGCAAGTGGGGCGGAAAGGGGATATCAAAAATGTTAAGTGAAGTAATTAGGTTATGTGGGGAATCATAAGAAGGGAATTAATTTGCACATTAATAAACAGGTTTTTAGTTTTTCTTCAAGCCGTATAGTTTTCGGCTTATTTAAAAAAATGTTGAAAAAAATAACGTTCCCCACCTATCTCTAAAGTTTGCAGAGATAGAGCCCTGCATACTTCAACTTTTAAAGCTTCAACTTATAAAAGTGTATGTAAAGATAACAGGTAAATTATAGCGAACTCTCTAATCTATATAGTTTTTTTGGGTAGGGGGGCGGAAAGGGGGTCTTAAAATTTTCAGTGAACTTACTAGGTTATGTGGGGTATCATATGAAAGGGCTTTATTTTCACATTAATAAACAGTTTTTAGTTTTTCATTAAACCGTATAGTTTACGACTTGAATAAAAAAAATAAAAAAAATACTGTCCCCCCCCCCCCTTATCTCCGAAGATTGTGCAGATTTTGAGGATTATAAAAGTCTGTGTAAAGATTACAAGAAAATTATAACGAACTCTCTAATTTGTATAGTTTTTTTAATCATCGTAAATGTATAAAATCTACATAAGTTCCGCTACCAGACAACAGATAGCGCTGCCAAGGTTCTCCAACAAATATAAAGCGCCTTTATCATATTATTATATTGTATGATGGCACGGAACCCTTGGTGCTCTAGTCCGACTCCTTCTTGGCCGGTTTCATTGAACTCTACGTGGAAAAATCTACGTATTTACTATTCAATAGTAAGAAAGCCGTGTTAGCGGAGTGGATGATTTTTAATCGACTTGAAAAAAAGGTTCCTAATTTGACTGTATACTTTTTTTATAATGTTTGTTAAGCGATTACTCCGCCAATTGAAAAGCATATGTGCACACTATACACATGCTTTAACGGTGAAGAAAACATCATGGGGAAACCCGCGGCTTAGTTAGCATCAGACGTATTGACCTGTTCTTTCCTCTGGGATGGTATAGGTGCCGGGTTATCCTTATCCATCTAACAATATCCCTGGCACTACAGCGTAATAATAGCATTACGGCATAATTACCAGTTGCTAACGCTGTATAGATAATTTATAACAGATGCAAAGGCCTCTTACTACTCCGCCAATTATGAATATCAAAATCCATTCATAATTGGCGGATGTTTCACAGGTGGTCTCAATTATCAAACCTCGATTTTATTTATTTATCAAAAAAAACTTATTTTAATCTTATATATGTATATACGACACTTTAAACCATACAAGGTTTGTCTAGTGTCGACAGTTACAGCGTGTTGCCACACATTTTGGCTTGGAGAAATAAACATCAATAACAGACACACATCATACTAGTTCTAATTACTTAATCATAACAGTGAAAAAATAAACCTAAAACTGCATAAAAAACAAAGCAAAGCAATTCTAAAGATGAGATCCATTTATCAATTAAATAGTTGTCATAGTGGACACTGGGTTCCCTCAAGGTATAGTTTCATACCTAAATTTAACTTTGCGGTTGGGTTTCCAGTTTCACTTTTAAAATGTTTGCTTAAAATAAAATATTGATTAATTCCTTCAAAATAATATTTTTGTTGCTTTAAAAATTGATGTTGAAAACAGGCTCTTTGAGGAGGTTTTCCCATATTCCGTAAAATATACTTGACCTATGTGACATTGTGTAATGGTAAAATATTAAATTGTCTACCAAGGCACGAGTTTAACACGCTCGATGTCTGTGGCTGTTTATAGCCTCAAGCATTCTTATACTACGATAGTTCCCAGTCGTTATGTAGCTAGAATTTTATTGGCTATAAAGTGTCTTACAGAATATTGCTTGATATCCTCAGATTGATTAATTTCGTTAATTTATTCGGGGTACAATTAGCGGATAGGACTGAAGCGAGCTTAAGGAAATTGCACTTGAGTTGATTGGGACGAAGATGATGTAAGAACCTATTATGGGCCGCTAATAGCTCAATATCTGTTGAACCTCGCGTTTAATTTAGGTTAAGTAAGATGAAATTAATCCTATATTCAAAGAGTGGAATACAGTGGACAAGGGGGCAGTGATATAATTAGTAGAGTGGACAAGTTAGGAGTAATAAAATTAGTTAAGTGGACAAGTGTGGAGTTATATAATTAGTAAATTGGACAAATTAGGAGTGATAAAATTAGTAAAGTGGTGAGGAATGATATAATTAGTTAAGTGGACAAGGTAGAAATGATAAAATTAGTAAAGTAGATAAGTGAGGAGTGATAAAATTGTTAAAGTGGACAAGTAAGGATTGTAGCTGTGCTAAGAGTAGATGAGTAAGGATAGTGGACAGTGGACGACTTTGATTATATACGGTATTGTTCCAATTAGCCGGTGCCGGCAGCAGAATGTTACCCCTCCTCTCTTGCTCGTGAATTCAGTAAGAATCTGCCAAGGGATACCACAGGAAAATTGGCAGCAGCGTCTTTCCGTATATCACCATCCCGTACTGTGCTCGCCAACCGGCCTGCCAAGCATGGTGAGTATGGCAACCACTCCTCATGGAGATCCATAAGGGAAGCCTATGTCCAGCAGTGGACGTCCTTCGGTTGAGATTATGATAATGATGATGAATGTACTAATGAGCTGTAACTTTGCACAGGTATTATGTTGATCAGATTTAACACTAGGCTACATTTTAACCAGGTACAAAGCATGCCGTGGAGTGCCGGCAGTAGAATATTACCCCTCCTCTCATGCCCGTGGATGCACTAAGAGCCTGCTAATGGAATCCTCCGGAAGATAGGCAGCAGCGTCTTTCTGTGTATCAACATCCCGTACTACGCTCGCCAACCCGCCTGCCAAGCGTGGTGAGTATGGCAACTACCCTTCATGGAGATCTATGAGGGAAGCCTGTGTTCAGTAGTGGACGTTTTATTGCTGAAATGATGATGTCAACGCATGCGAAGCGGCGGGAAAAAGCTAGTAGTTAATAAACAAAACATAAAATGTGTAAAAATAAAACGGAATAAAAAAATGCAATGAAAATATTTAGTTTTAATTCCGCTTATGCTGAGATGCATGAGCACCGCCCGCTAATTATGCACATGCAGGAAGAACTAGTTTGTCAGTGCAGCATGCATGCCTAAACCTATATGACGACACGTGTTTCGCCTCTCCGCGAGGCATCATCAGGTGAGACACTGGTCGGCGGCTGGAACGAAAATCAATTAGCGTCTCACCTGATGATGCCTCGCGGAGAGGCGAAACACGTGTCGTCGTAAAGGTTTGGGTATGCATGCTGCACTGACAAACTAGTTCTCCCTGCATGTGCATAATTAACGGGCGGGAGGGCGGTGCTCGTGCATCTCGGCATAAGCGTAATTAAAACTAAATATTTTCATTGCATTTTACTGTCATGGATTTCCGCAAAGTAACGCCTGATTCCATTAATTATAAAATGTGTAAATAATTCACCAAATATTTAGTTGCGAGTGCATTTTAAGTTTTATTACCGTTCAATGATTTCTAGCATTTTTTTAAAGATTGGAAACAACACAGCTGGCTTTTTTTTATAGGAAACATTTCTAAAGCATATTTGATAACATCGATTACTACCCTCGTCATTATTTCCGCCCTTAAGGCTCCCCAGGCTACCTCACAGTTAACAACCTTTAGACTGGCACACTGCTCGTGTTTTATAGTAATTCCGTCCAGACCATGTGATCATCATCGTTACCACACGTCATTACATCGGCGTGTCATTTTCAACATTTCAGCCGCAAAACGTCCACTACTGAACACAGGCCTTCCTCACGGATCTCCATGAGGAATAGTTGCCATACTCACCACGCTTGGCAGGATTGGCGAGCACAGTACGGGATGTTGATCCAGAAAGAACTTAGCGTCATTAAGATGTCAATTCTTTTGTGGGCGAAATCGACAATCACGACATTCTAAATATTGAGCTTACCTCCCATTTTTACATTTATGGTTTAATAGGATACAAGTTACATTCGTTTCAGCCATAGTACGTCCACTTATGAACACAGGGCTCCCGAATGGATCTCCATGAGGAAAAGTTGCCATACTCACCACGCTTGGCAGGCGGATTGGCGAGCGCAGTACGGGATGTTGATACACGGAAAGACGCTTCTGCCTATCCTCCGCAAGTATCCCTTAGCAGGCTCTTACTGCATCTCCGGACATAAGAGAAAGGGTAACATTCTACTGCCGGCACCCCACGGTAACGCTTACATGCCTCACATGCTACTCTTCAATCTGCCGATGTGCCATTTAAAGTGCCGCAGACTGCTTCACTCTAATTACAATTATATTTTTCGTGCAACCCACAGGGCTTTGTTTTCTTTATTGGAGCTCGCAAGTCCTTAGAGTATTGGAGGTATGTATTAGATGATTTCCAATTACCTTATACAAGATTATTGATTGTTCAAAATTGGGTTTGATACCGGCCGTGCACCAATGGATTTTCTTTCTTGAAAAATATATGTGCACACTTTACACGTGCTTTATGCGTGAAGGAAACATCGTTAGTTAGCTTCAGACGTATTGACCTGTTCTTTTCTCTGACTAAAAGGTGACTAGGCTGAGAGGATGGTATAGGTGCTGGGCAAGCCTAATCCTTCTTACAATGTCTCAGGCACTGCAGCGTCCCGTACACGTGATTACTAGTTGCTGACGTGGTATAAATCATCTTTAATAGATGCAATGGCCTTACTCTTACGAATTAGAAGCATTTTGCAGTTTCGAGATATTTGCTGCCTTTTGACGCAGCTAAGAAGCCTTCTTGCCTTCCAGAAAGACTGTTGGGAAGTGACCGGTGATCAGAGGTAGTGGAAAGAGATGAGAAAACTTTTGGACTGAACACAGGCCTCCCTCCATTAGGGGTAGTTGCCTTACTCACCACGCTTGTAAGGCGGGTTGGCGAGTGCAGTACGGGATGTTGATACAGGGAAAGAGACTGCTTACCATCTTCTGGAGGTATCCCTTAACAGGCTCTATCGGCATCCACTGGCATGAGAGGAGGGCTAACTTTCTACTGCTGGGTACCACCACAGAATAGGAACACAGATAAGCAAAAAAGTGTTGAATAGTAACGGATACAAATTTAATAAGTTTGTGTGAACCAACTTGCTGATTCCGTGTTTGTGTTGCAAAAGCATGATACGATCATAAGATCATAAAAAGATGTTATTAACAGCCGTAAATCAAACGATAGCTATTAGCATTGGTAGGCTTACCTAGCTTGCACTTGCGCTGGGATCTCGACAGTAGAATTTTGCCTGACCTCTCTTGCGCGTGAATACAGTAAGAATCTGCCAAGAAACACCTCCGGAAGATGAGCAGCAGCGTCTTTCCGTGTATCAAGATCCCGTTCTGCGCTCGTCGTCACGCCTGGGGTTGAGTGCGTACGTGTGCGTGCCAAGCGTGGTGAGAGAGAACAACGCCCTCATGATCTTTGAAGCCTTTGTTCAGCAGTGGACAAGAACAGCCGGCCTACGTATGAAATGATGAGGCTTACCTAGCACAGATTAGACGTAAGAGAAAAAAATGATTTTGTTTGATACGATGAAAAATCAAAAAAATTGCAATATTTAATTTAATTTATTCTAATTTATTCATTCATAATATAAATAAAATAAAATAAATAAATAAATAATGCTGGACAATCCACACAACATCATCTAGCCTTAAGCTAAGCAGAGCTTGTGTTATGGGTACTAGATGACTGATATACTTAATACATTATACTACATACATACATAGATATTTTTATTATATATAGAAAAACACCCAGAACACCCTGAACAAATACCTGCAGATCGTACAGACATTTGTCCCGAGACGGGAATCGAACCCGCAACCTCTTGCGTCGCAGGCGGACCTTCGCATATTGGACTTAACATGTAAATAACAAACGCCACAGTAAATTTAATATGATAAGACATGAAAATTTTTGGACTAAATATATTTCATGGTTGCCAAGTACACTTTACAGGAAAGATTTAATTACTCGATATTATGCATCCTTGATTAAAGGACTTTTTAGTTAAAACATAAAAAAAAATCTATAAGATTCTTTTCTCGAATTAAAGAGTATTTGAACCAGATATCTGATCGACCATTTCACTCCAAAACTTATTCTCCTATTTCCTATTACGAGTAGTTCCCACTTGTTCTATGGAGCATGACGTCATCGAATAAAATTACACATTTTCTTCCCTATATTTTCATTGGAACTACATTCTATCTTTTTTACCTTAGTTTCACGCCATAGAACAAAATGAGAATCAGATTCTCCCAAAATCTTCCATGCAAAGCTAGAGGCCACAGACATCTATGCCTGCGTAAAATAACCCGACAAGTGCCACAATAAATTAATATTGTTTTCGAAAGGTCAGTATGATTGTATTATTATATTTTAATATAATTATTATACTACTATTTTATATATTACTATTTTAATATAATTATTTGTTGACAATGGCCATGTACGGCCAGCTATAATAATAGAACTTAGAATTAGGATTTTATTTATTATTACCATTTTTTTTATTTTATTTAGAATTTTACTATTATTAAGAAGTGACATTTATATTAGATTCTGTGACATAGCCAAGTGTACTATATGTTCCTATGGTGAAATAAATGAGTATGAGTATGAGTATGAGTATTGAGATTTTATTTACCTTCCCTTTCAGAACGGTCTGCACTCTTACCCGTGGATGCATGATGTAAGAATCTGCCAAGGGATACCTCTGGAAGATGGGCAGCAGCGTCTTTCCATGTATTATCATCCTGTACTGCGCTCGCCAACACGCCAGTCAAGCGTGGTGAGTATGGCAATAACCCCTCTCGATCAGTACTTGCCATATGCCATAAGAGAGGGCTTTGTCTAGCAGAGGACGTCCTACGGCTGAGATGATGATGATGATATAACAATTATTTAATAAAAGTGTTACATGTTCCATAGAACAGAATAACAAAAATAATCTTATTCTGTCCGATGATGTCATGTTCCATGGAACAGATGGGAACTACCACCCCCTATTAGCAGATCACACACCCGAGAAGACGTGCTGACCCCATTAGTTTTGCATGTCAAAGGGAGCGGATGTAAGCACACCACAGCTCTACCATAATTCTCGATTGGAAATCGACATCCCATCATCGTAGTTACTTTTCAAGCCGTAAAGTGACACTGAACCATTACGAACAACTAGTTATTCCGTTCAATTGATAGGATTGGAATACCAGAAAATCAACATAGAAGTCAAGGAAGGCATATAATTAGTCGCATCGCGTTAGAACCATTTCGGCTTATTGATATAATTTAGTGAGGGATACATACTTCGAGTGTGATGTATTTGTATACATGTTTTTCTTTCTTTTGTTCGTTGAAAGGTGTGTTCTTTTTTTAGCAATTTAATTTTTTTTAAGCGTTTTGTTTAGATTTACCTAAGTTAGACATAATTATTATCACAGATTGTTGGCTTCTGAAACACAGTTATTAACTAGTTCGAGAGCCTATGGATTCATTAATAATTGTAACACCCTACTTATGTCAATAAAACATTTTTAACTTTTACTTTTTACTTTATTTTATGAGCCTGATGATCCCAGTGCAGGGCAAAGACTTTCCTTCCTTCCACAGAAATTACTAATAAAAAATAACAGGTGCTTGATGAAATACATAAATAGGTTTGTCTTTGTTTGTATTTAAACACAATTCAAGAACCCATGGTAGAGGTACTCAGATTGAGAGATTCTCTTGAAATCGATAGCTTTGTTACTATGATTGGTAGTTGCGCTTTATGTTACGCGGTCAAATGCAGCGGGCGGGCTACGTTTGACTGTCACACTCAATTTTTTTAATGAGACGGGGAGACTAAGTTTGACTGTCACACTTAATTAACCAAATGCGGCGGGCGGGCTAAGTTTGACTGTCACATTTTATTTTTAAAATTTGACGGGCATTTTGCGTTTGACTGTCACACTTCATTTATCAAATGCGACGGGCAGACTACGTTTGACTGTCACACTTAGTTTTTCAAATGTGACGGGCAGACTACGTTTGACTGTCACACTTAATTTTTCAAATGCGACTGGCAGATCACGTTTGACTGTCACACTTAATTTATCAAATGCGGCGGGCAGACTACGTTTGACTGTCACACTTAATTTTTCAAATGTGACGGGCAGACTACGTTTGACTGTCACACTTAATTTTTCAAATGCGACTGGCAGACCACGTTTGACTGTCACACTTAATTTATCAAATGCGACGACTTATACTATTGATAACCAAATACTAGTTAGTAGCGCCACCTATGTAATGCTAGTCAATGGTTGTCTTGTTGAATAAAGTCTGTCATGAAAAAAGTTACCAAGTTTCAATACAGACCACGTTTAACTCTGTCTCTCTCCATTTTGAAATTGTTTATTTATCGTCATGATAATACTGATATTATCTGTGGCTGACCACAGGACGTCCACTGCTGGACCAGATCAATGGGACTCCAAGTACTGCGGTTGAAAGCGGTCTGCGTCCACCGTCGACCTGCGGTTCTTACCAAGTCGTCTGCTCATCTTTTAGGTGGATGTCCTACATCATTCATCATCATTTCAGCCGTAAAACTTCCACTACTGAACACAGGCCTCCCTCATGGATCTCCATTAGTTGCCATACTCACCACGGCTTAGCGAGCGCAATACGGGATGTTTATACCCGGAAAGACGCTGCTGCCTATCTTCCGGAGGTATCCCTTAGCAGGCTCTTACTACATCCACGGGTATGAGAGGAGGGGTAACATTTTACTGTCGGTACCCCTCGGCAAGGTGTTCCTACGCTGCTCTTTAATTTTAATAAATTGTTTTTTGACCATTGGTAATTCACATTGGTTGGTTTAATATAGCAAGCATTAGCTTCTTGCGTCTCAACAATAGTTTGCATGCGGGTTCGATTCCCCGCCGTGTACGTATGTACCTCTATATGTACGACTCAAATGTGACATTTGAGTATTTACCTTGATTTATCATGGATCCCATATTCATGACTGGGTGTAACAACAAGCAAACATTAAAAAGTGTAATATGAAACCGAACCCCAAGCTTAACTTTAGGACATAAACTATACCTCGAAGGACTCCAATGGACACTACTACAATAATTATTTAAATCCTCATGGATCCCATCATCGGAATCAAGTTTTAAATGAAAATGTATCTATTCTCCAAAAAATAATCCAAATCGGTTCATAAACGACTGAGTGACTTAAGAACCCTTTCCTTTGTTCTCTTTTTTTGAAGTCGCTTAACAATAGTAATAGGTACCTTAAGCTTTCCAAAACGAACGCAAATACCTCCATAATCAAAAATGTAGTGGCAACTTTCACCAGGACCCTACAAGCCACCTAAGAGGCCACCGTACTTCAAACTCATCAATATTATTACGATCCTAAGAAAGTACGAAATCCAATTTAGCAATTACCTTCGCCCTTCGGTCCTTCTAACGTTATTATGGAAGAATCGCGGGCTGACTCAAAATGTATCTTCTATTTACTAGCCACGTTCATTTTACCTGTGGGCTTGGAATAGAATTAGGCAATGTCTAGGAATTTTGTGTGAAAATGTTTTGGCCCACACTTGAGGCTCTAACTATGGGCCCTCTAAGTTAATCTATACATATACTGGGCGTCCCACGGATATGCCACATAAAGGGAAAGTACCTTGAATATTGTAGATGGAACATTTTATTGAAAGAAGACATTAGTTGAATTTGGAAAACAATTTAAACTGCATTCATAGATTTTTAAGATAATGTCAGTTATACGTCCTTATGGCAATGTCAGCTTTTCATTTTTCTGAACAAAATTTCACATCAAAATGCTAAAATTCTTGGTCTTCCTTTTATTTCTGACACTATGTTATTTAGCAAAAATTAATCCTTTCGTTCAGAATCATAAAGCTAGAGGATGATTATTTTTCTCGTGTAACGGGTTCGATTCCCGGTACAAATATGTAATTATTTAAATATCTATGAATGCAGTTTTAATTGTTTTTTTAATTTTAATAATGTCTTCTATTAGTAAAATGTTCCATCTACAATATTCAAGGTACTTTCCCTTCATGTGGCATATCCGTAAGACGCCCTGTATATAAATTCATTTTAAATCCCCTTTTGATTAAAACTATACCTGGATCTCGGTCTTCCCTGATTACATCTTTTCCTATTCTTACTGCATGACGAGCTCTGTGGCGCAGCGGGCGAAGGTCCGCCTGCGGCGCTAGAGGTTGTGGGTTCGATTCCTGCCTCGGGACAAATATCTGTACGATCTGCAGATATTTGTTCAGGGTGTTCTGGATGTTTTTCTTTATATAATAAAAATAGCTACATATGTATGCAGTATAATGTATTAAGTATATCAGTCATCTAGTACCCATAACACAACTCTGCTTAGATTGGGGCTAGATGATGCTGTGTGTATTGTCCAGCATTATTTATAAATTCTTTGATTGATTTTGCGTCTTCAGTTTCTACTTTTGCTGTCAAGAACAGAGCGGAATGGAGCTTTGTTTCGTCATAGAGCGTCGACTCGTAGCAAATGCATGCACCAACCCAGCGGAGTGCGGGTGAAGAAGGGATCATTCGGTTTACCCCTGAGCACTTCCAAAAGTATTACCTATTACAATTTCTGGTTTGCATTGTCCATCACTAATATTGTATTTTATTTCAGGTTTCAATAGATCGTAACGAGTAAAGTCCACGGCGCGGTCATTTTTTGCACTGGTAAGTTCAGATTATCTACGCTGCGCGCACTAATAGAAAATTTACTTCCCGTGTAGATAGTTCTAGGTCCAATATCTCACTGTGACACACTACTTTACTTTTGTCCCACGCACCGCACACGCGCATCGATTGTCTTTTTCCGCGCAGGCCGGCTTTGGACACTAATCAGCATTACGGTCAAACCGTCGTCCAGTAACTCAACACAACGAAACACACCGTTCGGTCTGTGTAGGTAAATAGGTCTATAATAAGATCCTACAACCACTGTTCACTTTTAAATGATTGACGGTCTCTAATCGCGGTTTGGTCTCAGTCTCGTTCTCCGACTTGCACTCAGTCCCGGTTTCCGCTACTTCGGTAATGTTCACACTATCACTCGGCACTGGGTAATATAACATACGATCATGAGGTCGTCCACATTCGTCTACGTCACAAACGGGCGCAGGTCAACTGATATGTTATAGGAATAGGATAACTGTAATCTGTCCATTTTGAGATGAGTACAGTTGGTAGCTTTGCAACAATCACTGAAACGAGATTAATTCCTTTCAGGTCATATTTTTGTCAACAATTTTCATAGCATGTAACAGCCCACAGCATTTACATAGCCTATAGTTTGATTATCCGTTACAAGTTAATCATTTAAGCGAAATGTTTCCATTGTGGCTGAGCATTGCGCCGCTTCTTCGAGCTGTGTGATCTTGATATTAGCCTCACATTTTTCCGTAGTGCCGACTCAAACTCAATGCCACAGTTATGGTCGAAGCTATCTATGATGGATTGAAGCCTATTACCTCCTATTACATTCCTGAACAACTGTCATATTTTCTGAGTGTAACGCTGATAGTTTACTCCTAAGCTTTTTATTACTATTAAGTGTATCTAAGAGAATCTGTTTATTACTATATAGAGAGGATAGGTCCTCTCTCTCCAGGGATAATTGTCATCATTGCTCCTTTTTTTAATTCCAGCATGGCCTGCTGAAGTTTAGCTGTCTCCTCTTGGCGATAGTATTGTAAGTTTTGTAAAACAAAAATCAAGGAACAAATCCACCTAATATGTACTTTATAAGGGTCGTACTCACGTGGATTTGGGAATTATGTAAGAAATAGTATTCCGATGTAAAAGTAGGATTCCCGACTACCCTCAATTCGTCTTCAGAATCAGAAAATTTTATGTACACATTACGTCACACTACCCTGATAGTGTCGGGCAACCATACAAATCACGCACTTATTAATCATCATTACAGCCGTAAAACGTCCACTACTGAACACAGGCCTCCCTCATGGATCTCCATGAGCGGAAGTTGCCATACTCACCACGCTTCGCAGGCGGGTTGGCGAGCCCATACTGGGGGTTGACGGAAAGACGCCGCTGGCCATCTTTCGGAGATATCCCTTAGCAGGCTCTTACTACATACATCCAAGGGCATGAGAAGAGGACGCAGGCTCGCCTGACGGCACACGGCACTTCTTAATTACATGTATTACATCTTCTTAAGTACTCAGTATTAAGAAACAAGAAGGTACCCACAATACCCACTTCAAGCATTCTTAACCCAAGATCATCATCATCATCATCGCAGCTATAGGACGTCCACTGCTGGACATAGGCCTCCTCTCTGAATCGACAACAAAGTACTGATCAGAAAGGGTTCTTGCAATACTCACCACGCTTAACATACTGTATTAACAGTAATGGCGCTGCTGCACATCTTCTGGCGCTATCCGTTGACAAAATCTAACTGTATCCACGGGCAAGAGAGAGGCAACATTCTACTGCCGGCACCCCAGCGCAAAAGATGAAAATACTCGTATATCTTAAGAAGGTTTGTTTTCGTCGGATTTTATAAAGAAAACTACTCTGACCTTTTCCAAGAAAGGTTAGCGTAATGCGCTGGTATTTTTTCATTATACTGATTCAAACTGAAATCTGAGTGTAAAAGTGGACAAAACAATAAAATTCTGTCTTGTCATATGTTCCAGGAAAATTTCATGATTGGCATCGACTCGAAATCTCTAGTAAGATGAGATTTAGTTCAATTACCAAGATAAGGCGACGCGTTGCGTGGGTTGCCGGCAGTAGAATGTTACCTAAAAATTCTGCAGCCGGCACTGCAAAAAACTTACATGTAGAGTAAAAATTTAGAGCCATAAATCTGTTTCATGCACCTAAAAAGTGAAAAACTGTCATTTTATACCGCAGTTTTTGGGTTTTTTTCTATTGTACCTAATAGTTAACAAATCGTGTACACTCTTGAATTTTCGAATTTGGTTAATTTTATCCGGGTACAACGCATGCGAAGCGGCGGGCATAAGCTATTCATCTATATTGTTTCGCCGTAAAACGTCCACTACTGAACACAGGCCTCGCTTTTGGATCTCCATGAGGGGTAGTTACCATACTCACCACACTTGGCAGGCGGGTTGCGAGCGCAGGTACGGGATCTTGGTACACGGAAAGATGCTGCTGCTCATCTTCCGGAGGTATCCCTTAGCAGGCTCTTACTGCATCCATGGGCATGAGAGGAGGGGTAACATTCTACTGCCGGCACCCCACGGCGGTCATCTATTATATAATGATGTAAAATGTCAATAATAATCGAGTAACCTAAATATTCGTAAAATGCTTTGATCGGTATAGTATTGCCCACGCAGGAAATAAAAATAGTACGCAATATAATACAAGGTGTATTAAAACATTTGTACTAACCCGAAAGAGGCCCATGATAACAAATAGTTTTAGAAGGAAAAAAATCGGGAGTTAATTTTTTTTTAAATATTTTTATTTATAATTTTACTAGATGTTGTTATATGAATTTGATCTTGGGGTCATAATCGGATTTTTCTTAAAGTTTTTAATAAAAAAAACCTGTTTGTATAGGTATTTTTATTTCTACGGCAACCCTTCGCGGAGGTCAATGACCCTGTCAAGAATCAGCTGGCTTTTAGGTTTTCATTATCGTATAATCAGCTGTTGAAGTTAAAACTTTCGTGGTCTTTTCTTCAATGAAAATCACTGAATCCTGAAAAGTCGTAGAATAAAAGTGTTCCTTGGGATGGTCAGAATCACCCCCTCTCGGATTAGTACACATGTTATAATACACGTTGTTTAACGTATTATGTAGGTTGTGTTAGAACTTACTTAATTTTTAAGCAACTTCCTTTATAATAGGGATGTGCTTTACATCCGTATTACGTAAGATGATTAAATACCTAGAAATAAGACTGATTACGTATCTCGCGACAGGTTTGTAATAGGCGTAAATCACGCAATCATCACTATCACGTCAATTCGTGAATTAATTTTGTCACGAATATACCACCACACCTGTTTACTAAATCAAAATTGACGTTTGATAGCGATGATCACGCGATTTGCGCCTGTTGCAAACCTGTCGCTAGATACGTAATAATTAATTTTGTCACGATTATACAACCACACCTGTTAACTAAATCAAAATTGACGTTTGGTAGCGATGATCACGCGATTTGCGCCTGTTGCAAACCTGTCGCTAGATATGTACGTAATAATTAATTTTGTCACAAATATACAACCACACCTGTTAACTAAACCGAAATTGACGTTTGGTAGCGATGATCACGCGATTTGCGCCTGTTGCAAACCTGTCGCTAGATACGTTATAAGCCTGCCTATACTTTATAGCCAGTGCCGGCGGTAGAATTTTGCCCCTCCTCTCTTGCCCGTGGACGCTGTAAGAATACGTTTAAAGTTTAAATAGAGTTATTAGACGTATAGAAGTTGTAGTAATGGTTAGACAGAGCACACAAACACTACTATAAGAGAATGGTTCGGGAAGCGATTGAGATTAATAAGCATCCTAATTTCAATAGTGAAGACGGTTTCAGACTCTCTGCCTCATGGAATCCAGTGATAGCAAAGTGTACTCGGCGTGAAAAATCAATTCAGATGTGGATACTGTCAGTGTAGTGTGCTGTCCCAGTGGCAACCGGCCCTAATAATTTTTATGAAGATCAAGTGAGGGTAGTTCAACAAACGCCTTCGCTTTGCTGCGGTGCCACCATCACATCAGTCTTCCCGGGACCATGCTTGGTGCAATCCACGCGAAACGTCGGGAAATAATAAAGGTAATTTACGCGATAAATACCCGGTTATACCTCTATGTATGTTAATAACACACAAATAAGATAATTAAATACAAACAATCTTTCACAATAATACTAAAAACTCACAGCTTTTTTACTTATAAAGGCCGGATAGAACCGGAAAGCAGCTGAAAGTGTACCCTCACTCTCGCGTAAGGCTGTAAACATGGACTCATTACAACGAATTTGCGCCGCGGTTTCACCGCTGAATAATATAGAGGAACAAACTTCATTCGAAATTGTGGAAATACCGTTTATTTTATAAACATTCTTGAATCAGGTAATAATATAAAGAGCTGCGTCCCTGATGCGCCGGGTGCGTGACAGCTCCAACAGCTACCTACAGCTCATTGCTGAGAGACTAGATACTGAATGTCTCTATGGAACACTGGACAAGTGCGTATGTTGTGCACTCTTGACCAGTGTTCCATAGGTACTTTGAATTATTTTGAATTTGATAATCACAGTGATAATTTTAATTGTAATTTTGATTTTAATTTTTGTTTTGACTTTTATTTCGTATTTAATTTTTAATTTGTATCACTCGAATATGGACACTCTTTACTTATTTTTTCTCTTGTATTATAATATTTATTGATGTCTGAAATAAACGAATTGAATTGAATATGCATAATTAACTAATAAAATATAGCTATTCTTTGGTGTGTGGGACCCACCCTATTCATACTCTAGCCAAATTGGATTTGGAATATCTAAATGAACAACAAATATTTGGTAACAAATCCGCTAACTTATATCTAATAAGCGCTAAAGAATTCGACACGTCTCATTTTGTAAAAACGGGAATTACTCACGTAGTATTGTAACGTCGAAGATTATTCCGACACATTTCGATTTTGCAAGAAAATCATCATCATGGAATTGAATGCCCGTCCGCGCGTGGGGCCGACACGACACTGGCGCTGGCAACGGCGCGTGCCGCGCGAGCTTCGTAACGTTCGGCGCGAGAAGAGGCAGGAAGAAAATGAATAGTATATCTCACGTTAATTTTGAAAAGGAAATTCGACACGTGTTTCGTGTATCGATTTAATTAATTATAATTTTACGAGTTGGTGTGATGTGAGAATAACCCTGAGGTCCTAATTAGTTTTTATTACATTTTAATAAAAAAAGCTCTTAGTGGTTTCAGGTATTTTTATTTGTACCTGTACGGAAACTCTTTGCGGTAGTCAATGATACTATCAAGAAACAGCTGGCGCTTAGGTTGTCATCATCGTATAGTACAAGTACACATATTTTATGAGTATGTATGTATACTATAATATAGTTTTTTAATTTTTGCATTTAGTATTGATAATATTATATTTACTGTTTCCTATTCTGTCTTATTAGTACGTCATATCCTGTCCATCCAAATGTTGTCTGGAAGAGATCGCTCTTAGCGATAAGGCTGCCCATTGTACATCAATTTGCTTTTATTTTTCCTGTATTTGTGTTATTTTTAAGTTGGTGTGCAAATAATAATTATCATTCATTCAATTATTCATATTCAAATACACCCCGTATATTATAACATAAATTGGTAGTGTTCTGGTACTCGTATCGTACCAAGTTGTACGCAAGTGGAACCGGAAATAGCAACCAAAACATCACATGCCAAATTATACCTGCCGGTATTTGTAATATTAATCCTATGCTAACCAATTACGCAGCTAACTTAGCAATTTCATGCACTACATAGCTATGTAAATAGTGCAGTGGTACAGAATAGAGAGATGTTCGCAAATACCTTAGTTCAGGAGCGAATAGGTTGCCTTTTCTAGGATAAATAGAGGTGTTAGTTGGACAAATGTATAACGATTTAGGCGCATCGCTTCAGATGTGCAATTGCGAAAGAGATATAGAAATTGGCGAGTTCAAGGGAAAAAGATGAAACGATTTATAGAAAAGAGAATGTTTGAATAAGATAACAATAGTAAATAGATACAGATTCTGTGTCGTATTTGAAAACAGATACATCTTTTAGTACTCAAATTTAGATTATCGTAGAACATAACGATACATATTTTTTTATTCGAATAAATGACAAGACAAGCCGAAGGCCCACCTTCTGTTAAGCGGTAACCTCTACCTATTACAACTGCAGTACCGCGGTGATCACGATCTTTAAACACGTGACCAATGCACTGAATGGTGCCCATTACCCTGAGACATAAAGTAGTAAGCCTCATGTGCCCGTAATTTCACCGGCCCCCTTACCCTTACCGTTCAAACCGGAATACAGCAACGCAGACAGATATATGTATTATTAACACATGTTTAATTGGGTATCTATTGCGTTATTTACTCGTACCTTTATTGTTCGACGTTTCGAAATGATTGCACCCACATTGTGGCCCCGGGAAGACTGTCTGGCTGTCCAGTATTCCCGGTTAAACTGCTGAATTATGTGTTAGTAATGTGTTGTGATCCAAAGCTTAAAAAAGACTAGACATTTGTATGCTTTAACGGTGAAGGAAAACAGATGCAAACGAGTTGAAGTTGAGCTACCGGAAGGGAAAGTACTCTTGATACTCTAGATAGAACATTTTACTCAAAGAAATCATTCCTTTATTAATGAACAGAAAGAAAACTGCATTCAAAGATTTTCGAAAATTCACTTGACACACCCGGGAATCGAACCGTATAAAATCTGTTAAAATGCACTTTTATTGCATCGATCGTTGGGGTTATTATAAGGATGAAATCCCTCTAACAAATTTGATAAATTAAATGAAAGGAAAACCACCTAAAATTATTTGAATTATTTACAACAGCTATCTACAGTATTAAAACCCTTCAGCTGGCATTACAAAATTCCACCCTGTCTAATTAGACTGTCAACCTGCCAAATAAACAATTTTCCTTTAAACAATATTAATAAATCGTCGGTGGAGCGATGCGTCTCCAACCAGTCACACACATAGTTCAATAGTTTCTTACTGTAATAAGACCGCGTCGTTTTGTTTCCACATGAAATGAGATAGCTCGCTTATTTGGAATCACTGCACCTCTAAACACAGTACTAGCCAGTCGCGGTATGTGTTATTTTTTTACAAGCTTTTATTGAGCTTGCCCTGTATGTATGTACATATGTATAAATATAACTATGTTTGTTGCGGAATCTTGCAACTCAATCAAACAACTCAACGATTTTGAAGCAGATATCTTCAACTAATTGAGTTGAAATTTTGTATACATGTTAACTTTGGATGACAATGCTATGTATCAGTTTTAATATACCCCTATAATATAAGGTATCAAATGAAAGGGCTTGCTGAGAATAACTCTGTACTGTGCTATACTGTGCTGTACTGTGCTGTACTGTGCTGTACTGTGCTGTACTGTGCTGTACTGTGCTGTACTGTGCTGTACTGTGCTGTACTGTGCTGTACTGTGCTGTACTGTCCTGTACTGTCATATACTGTCATGTACTGTCCTGTACTGTCATGTACTGTCCTGTACTGTCATGTACTGTCCTGTACTATCCTGGCGAACTACTTATTTTTTTAATGTACTCCTATGGGTATCAAATGAAAGGGCTTGCTGAGAATAATTCAAAAATGAAATGACGATACTCTGAATCCAACATGGCGGTATACTCAAGATGGTGGACTAGTTATTCTTAATGCACTCTTACCCATATTGGGTATCAAATGAAAGGCCTTGCTAAGAGTTACTTCAAAATTTATATGACATCACTCTAAATCCAACATGGCGGTCATAAGATGAACAGACAATAAACCAACTCTCAAGTGATAACTTAAAAGTAAAAAATAAATTAAAAGTAAAAAAAACTTTTAAACAAACAAGCTTTTACTACTTACCCACTAAAAATTATAAAATAAACATTTTCCATTCATGTAAGGTACAGGTAAATGAAAGTTTAATGTCAACTTAAAACGTCTTTACACAATAAAGTAATAACAAAGCTTGTCGCGAGATATAAGAAGGTACTCGTATTATTGTTTGAAAAAAAAAATCATCAATTAGATCAAGTAACAGGTACACAGGTAAATCTCGCGACAAGCTTTATATTACATATACTGTGTAAAGACGTTTTATATTGACATTAAACTTTAAAATAAAATGTTTAAATAATTATTTTAGTGGGTACGTTTAAATAAAGGCTTGTTTGTTATTTTTTTTAACTTTTAATTTATTTCACGAAAGTTCGTTCTATATGATTGCACAAAAAAAATGGTAACAACAACTCTGTTTGGTTCATTGTCCAAACTAGAGTGCGTGCGTCGGCAGTATTGTTATCACAATACAATGACAATGACACAGGCTTTTTTGGTGTCAGAGCACCTAACGATGTCAATCTTTGGTTTTTAAAATGGCCGTTAACATGGCTGGCCAAATAACTTACGAATTTATAAATTAACTTGACACTGGCGGAATTGTGTTAAACCAAACACAAAAGGCCATAAAATAAAAAGACAAGACAAGACAATGTTTGGTTACTTTAGATTAACAAAAAATATATCGGATCTTTTTTTAAACGGAATTCAAAAAAAGGTTCTCATGTCGTCTGTATTTATACTTTTTTATCTTTGTTACCTCAGAACTCCGTCGTTTATGAACCGATTTGGAAAATTATTTTTGGGTTTATTTTTTTCCAAACTTGTATCTGATAATGGGATACGAATTAAATAATTCTATTAGTGTCTACTAGAGGCCGTGCTTCCATAACTCTAGTTTAAAGTATAAATAATCTTAAGGCATCGCATCAGATCAAAATAATAAAATCCAATTCCCATCAAGAAAACAACTAAGTACAATCTTGCTTACTCACACAAAAGCCGTTTTTTACTAAAGTAAGAAACTCAAGAAACTTTATCTTGATCCTCAAAGTAGAAGGAAGCAAGAAGTGAACTATAAATAGATACTTTTATTCCGGTCAACTCATCAAAACTGCAGCTAAGCCGGTGGAAACCTGAAGTTGGAAAGTTCTGTTAGGAAGTAAAACTACTAGTTTCAAACACTTCAACGCACAATAAAGATGATTTTTCTTGGACGGTTGGAAAGAGTTTCATACATAGTAAACTTTTTGATAAACTAACCATCTTTCATTCTGTGGGGTGCCGGCAGTAGAATGTTACCCCTCCTCTCATGCCCATGGATGCAGTAAGAGCCTGCTAAGGGATACCTCTGGAAGATGGGCAGCAGCGTCTTTCCGTGTATCAACATCCTATACTGCGCTCACCAACCCGCCTGCCAAGCGTGG
This sequence comes from Pasiphila rectangulata, assembly GCA_963082625.1. Classification (NCBI taxonomy): domain Eukaryota; kingdom Metazoa; phylum Arthropoda; class Insecta; order Lepidoptera; family Geometridae; genus Pasiphila; species Pasiphila rectangulata. Next base: position 2,381,043 of record OY720244.1, on the reverse strand, counting down.
TGAGTATGAATGAATGAATGAATATTTATTTATTTCCTCTCACACAATAGGTTATTTATCCTAGATACACACTGATGCTTTCAATTTTATATTTCTAACCAGTTGTGAGAGGCTGGTGCCTGCGATAGGTTTGTAAAAACCTGTGGTTGCAGGTCACCAGTGCTCCACTCCACGGTTCACTAATTTGAAATTATGATAGTGTGAATACAAATATAATCAAATTGGCAACGGGTATAAGTGGTTAGCCGTGGGGCGCCGGCAGTAGAATGTTGCCTCTCCTCTCTTACCCATGGATGCAGTAAGAATCTGCTAAGGGATACCTCCGGAAGATGGGCAGCAGCATCTTTCCGTGTTTTGTTTTTCACTACCCTATACTGCGCTCGCCAACCCGCCTGCCAAGCGTGGTGAGTATGGCATCAACCCCCTCATGACTACACAACTAAAAACCAGGCCCCGAGTCCCCGGCGGCCCCGCTAATCCTGGCTACGGTAGCAGTCACGGTAACGGCGGGGCTAGGGGTGCTAAGAATCCCCGGGAGACGATCGGCTACCAACCCCTACGACGACCACTGGCCCTGGTAACACACAACATCCGCACTTTGAGGACAGACGATAAGATTGTTGAGCTGGAAGAAGAAAGTAGTAGATTACACTGGGACATTTTGGGGCTATCAGAAGTCCGTAGAGAGGGCGAGGACACGATATCCCTTAAGTCCGGTAACCTACTATACTACCGGGAGGGCGACCAACAGTCCCAAGGTGGTGTCGGGTTTCTCGTTCACAAGTCACTCATTAACAACATTGTCACCATCGACAGTGTGTCGAGCAGGGTCGCGTACCTAACACTCAGAATATCTAAGCGATATTTGCTGAAGGTCGTTCAGGTATATGCGCCGACCTCGTCACACCCAGATGAAGAAGTAGAGTCTATGTATGAGGACATCAGTAGAGCCATACATACGAACAACACTCACTTCACTGTTGTAATGGGGGACTTCAATGCAAAGCTAGGCATGAGAAGCGATGATGAGTTGAGAGTGGGGCAATTTGGGTATGGGCAACGGAACCCCAGGGGACAGAGGCTGGCCGATTTTCTGGAGAAAGAAGGACTCTTTATGATGAATTCTTTCTTCCAGAAGCCGCCTCACAGGAAATGGACCTGGATGAGTCCCAATGGTTCTACGAGAAATGAGATTGATTTCATCCTGACCAACAAGAAACGAATATTCAATGATGTCTCTGTGATTCACAGGTTGAAAACCGGCAGTGATCACCGAATTGTAAGGGGCACATTGAATATAAACGTTAAACTTGAAAGGTCCCGTTTGATGAAATCTACGCTCCGACCCACTCGCGCACATATCCAAAACCTCGAGAGCTTTCAACTCGAACTCGCAAATCGCTTTGACTGTCTAGGAGTAGATGCATCGGTGGACGAGATCAATAACAGGTTCGTAGAAACCGTCCATACGGTGGGGTCTCAGTTCTTTAAGACCCCCCGTACTAATAGACCTCAGAAACTTTCTGATGACACCCTAAACCTCATGGCTGAACGACGTTCTTTGCGACTGCAGTCTCCCGATGATGCTCAGTCACACAGGCAGCTCAATAGACAAATTTGGAAATCCTTGCGGCACGATATTCGTACCTTTAATACAGCCAGTATTAAAGCTACGATAGAGCGGAATAAAGGCTCCAAAGTGTTCGCGAGAGATAGTTCTATTGGGCAGAGCCAGATGACGAAGCTGAAGAGGGAAGATGGCAGCATAACGTCAAGTAAAGCAGAAGTGTTAAGGGAAGTCGAAAGGTTCTATGGACGGCTCTACGATTCGGTCACGAAACCTGTTTGCAGTGCGGCCAACGACCCAAGAGCTAAACTGACCCGACATTATACCGAGGATATCCCGGACATCAGCCTGTACGAGATCAGGATGGCCTTGAAACAGCTTAAGAACGACAAGGCGCCGGGTGAGGACGGAATCACTTCAGAGCTTCTGAAAGCGGGTGGATCACCGGTACTTAAAGTCCTTCAGAAGCTATTTAATTCCGCCTTGCTTGAAGGTACGACGCCAAAAGCATGGAACAAGGGCGTGGTGGTTCTGTTCTTCAAGAAAGGTGACAAAACCTTACTTAAGAATTACAGACCCATCTCGCTGTTGAGCCATGTTTATAAGCTGTTTTCAAGGGTCATCGCGAACCGTCTCGAACGCAGGTTTGATGACTTCCAGCCTCCCGAACAAGCCGGGTTCCGAAAAGGCTACAGTACCATAGACCACATACATACGCTGCGGCAAGTCATACAGAAGACCGAAGAGTATAACTTGCCGCTATGTCTTGCGTTTGTGGACTATGAGAAAGCCTTCGATTCGATCGAAACATGGGCGGTGCTTGAGTCTCTCCAACGATGCCGAATTGACTATCGGTACATCGAAGTGTTGAAGTGTTTGTATACAAACGCCACTATGTCAGTCCGAGTACAAGAACAGAGCTCGAAGGCGATTCCCTTAAAAAGAGGCGTAAGACAGGGAGACGTAATCTCTCCGAAACTGTTTACGACCGCTTTGGAAGATGCCTTCAAGCTCCTGGAATGGAAAGGGCTGGGCATCAATATTAACGGCGAATACATCACTCACCTTCGATTTGCCGACGATATTGTGGTCATGGCAAAATCGATGGAAGAGCTCAGCACGATGCTCGAAGGCCTCAATCGAGTCTCCCAGCGGGTAGGCCTTAAAATGAACATGGACAAGACGAAAATCATGTCAAATGTCCATGTCGTGCCTGCCCCAGTTATGGTTGAGAACTCGGCTCTTGAAGTTGTAGACGCGTACGTATACCTAGGACAAACAGTCCAATTAGGTAGGTCCAACTTCGAGAAAGAGGTCAATCGTCGAATCCAACTCGGATGGGCAGCGTTTGGAAAACTTCGCAACGTCTTTTCGTCCAACATACCTCAGTGCCTTAAGACGAAAGTCTACAACCAGTGTGTGTTACCAGTGATGACATATGGAACCGAGACGTGGTCCTTCACTATTGGCCTTATGAACAAGCTCAGAGTCGCTCAACGAGCTATGGAGAGGGCTATGCTCGGGGTTTCACTACGGGATCGAATCAGAAATGAGGAGATACGTAGAAGAACTCGGGTCACCGACATAGCCAAACGGATTAGCACGTTGAAGTGGCAATGGGCAGGCCATATAGCGCGCAGAACAGATGGCCGATGGGGCAGCAAAGTTCTCGAATGGAGGCCACGGATCGGCAAGCGCAGCGTAGGACGTCCACCTACAAGATGGGCAGACGACTTGGTGAGAACTGCTGGTCGGCGGTGGATGCAGACGGCTTCCAACCGCAGTACTTGGAGATCAATGAGGGAGGCCTTTGTCCAGCAGTGGACGTCCTACGGCTGAAATGATGATGATGATGATAAGTGGTTAGAGGTTAAAACTAGAATGGTTATGACTTCACAGGTTGATGCTAAAAAGCTTAGAAAATAAAATCTAATACCTAACAACAAAATACAATAAATTACAATAAATTACAGACCCTAGATAAATGAGTGAACGTGTGAGCTGCTGTGGGTGAGTGAGTAATAAATTTGACTACTGAGGACACTTGTAAGCGTGTAAAGAGTGAAACATGTGGATGAGAGTAGGATAGAAAATTTAGTGTGCTCCGTTATGAGTAAATTTGAAAGTTGTGAGAGTATGGATCAAAGGGTGGTCAAGACATGGGAGTTAAGTAAGTTGGCAACTACCCCTCATGGATCTCCATGAGGGAGGCCTGTTCAGTAGAGGACTTTTTACGGCTGGAATGATGATGATGATTACTGGCCATTATTGTACCACTGAGGTCAAGTCTGCAGACGTTTCGATCCAGGAGGCCAATTCTCGTGCATCGTGATCCAAGTGATAAACGCTCAAAATCGAAAATATCAGAAAAACTGTCAAAATCTCTATTGATACTAGCTTCCAGAATTCTCGTCATCTCACGATAAACAAAATGTCTATTACGACTGATCGTGATACAAATTTAACTGGTAAAGAAATAATTGTATACATTAAGAGTAAAGTGCGTCGGGTCTAGAGAAAACTGCCGTGTGGTGCCGGCAGTAGAATGTCCTACTCATACCCGTGGATGCAGTAAGAGCCTGCTAAGGGATACCTCCGGAAGATGGGCAGCAGCATCTTTCCGTGTATCAACATCCCGAACTGCGCTTGCCAACCCGCCTGCTAAGCGTGGTGAGTATGGCAACTACCCCTCATGGAGATCCATGACGGAAGCCTGTTGCCGTTTTACGGCTGAAATGATGATGACAGAATTGGCCCTAACCGTAACGAGACAGCACCATTTTGTTTCCACACGAAATAAGTGAGCTCACTCATTTGGAATCAGTGTACTTCTAAACACAGTGTTAGCCGAACGTGGTGTGTGTTATTATTATCGCGAAATTTCGTGCAACATGATTGCACAATAAAATGGTAACAATGTCACAGTTTTTGGTGTCCCTGACACCAAAAACTGTTGTTACAATACAACAATTTACAATACACAAGTAACAATTTAAATCTTTGTTCTACGCACTAAGCAATTATCTAAATCACGTATCCCAATCTCTGGGTCACCTATGATAGGTAATCACAGGGTCAGACGGACAATAAACATAATGACCCTCTAAACTGTGGTGTAAGGTGGCTTTTGGGTCTCCATAAACAATAAATGAAATACGGCAAGGGCTGTGAAATAATGTTAATTGAATATGTTAGAATAGCTTTGCTTAAACACTCCTAAATGGGCAGTTTGGTTATTGAAATTATATTCTAAGAACGTTGTGTATAGCAAGCCTTTGCTTGTTGCCCCTGCTCTTGCACGTGGATGCAGTAAGAATCTACGGAATACCTCCGGAAGATGAGCAGCAGCGTCTTTCCGTGTATCAACAAGCCGGGGCTGCCAAGCCATTATGATCGGTACGTAGTGATCCGAGATCTATCTCGGATCACTACGTACCGATCATAATGGCTAATAATAAAGCCATCTCTAGATGGCTTGGTTCATTATATTATTGGTAATATGTGTTAGTTAATTTTGAAGATAGTAGCTGAACGAACGTCTTACTGCCAAGCATAAAATATTCCAATATTTATTTTCAAGAATCAAGAATCAAAAATTCTTTAGTCAGTGCGGCCGCATGGACCTTATTGATGCGTCATAAATTACTAAATAACACAACACAAATTAATAAACTATAGCAAATAATTAAATCTGTTGACTTCAGGCAACACGCTAGTGTTATACTCTTATAATCTTATAAAATTTATTTGTTATAAATTAATTATCTAGACTGTGATTATTAAATATTTGCATGCCTTGAAGGTAGGATATAATTAGACATTTTTAATATATTTAGATTTATTTATTCAACAAAATTTATCCCGATGCGGGTTCGATTCCCGCCTCGGGACAAATGTCTGTACGATCTGCAGATATTTGTTCAGGGTGTTCTGGGTGTTTTTCTATATATAATAAAATTATCTATCTATGTAGTATAATGTATTAAGTATATCAGTAATCTAGTACCCATAACACAAGCTCTGCTTAGCTTGGGGCTAGATGATGCTGTGTGATTTGTCCAGCATTATTTAAAAAAAAAAAAATACAAATAGTTTATATTATAATATGTTTAGTAGCATCCTTAAGCCTATATTAGGTTTATCTGGACACTAGGTTCTCATAAATTACAATTGAATTAGGAAGGAACACATCAATTAATATTTACGCTGATCTTAAAATAGTTCGCAGTTACACAAAGAGACAATACAGTCATTAGCTCATAGTCATATAAGAACTCATGTAACATAATATATTCTGGCAAATGAACGAATCTTATCTTATCTTATAATTATGTATATCGGAACACAACAAGCACGCGAGTCTTGTTCGCACTTGTTCGCTTTATTTCTTTACGTACCATTCGATTTCATTTCCTTTTACGTAACACAATATACTTATTTGATTGTTGTTCGTTCGGATATTAATTTCCTATCCCTGTAATTCTATCTTCGTTTCCTTTCTCAGGTAAATTATCTGAGCAGGCAAATATATTGCTTCCAAATAACCATTATTGGATACCCATGGAGTAGATCGTAGAGCAAATAAATTAGTTCACTTTTATGTAAAACTGGTACTTTTGTTTTTATTTTTGCAAAGCTGGTGTTTGCGCGTTTGCGAACGCGATTAGTGTATAGTTATTGTGGACATAAGAAACTACATAAATAAATAATGCTGGGAAATTCACACAGCATTATCTAGCCCAGAGCTGGTGTTATGGGCACTAAGTAGATGACTGAAAAACTTAATACATTATACTGTTGTATAACTATTCTCTCTATAGAGATATATTTTATTATTTATGGATGTTTTACATCCAGAACACCCTAGGCAAATATCTGCAGATTGAACAGACATTTGTCCCGAGGCAGGAATCGAACCCGCAACCTCTTGCGTTGCAGGCGTGCCTTCGCCCGGTGCGCCACAGAGTCACATGATAGCAAAGTCTAGTTCAGTATGTAAGCTTGTAATTTTGTTAAATTTGGTACAAACAGCGGATATGGCGGATATTACTTGTAGACTTATGCAACTACATGGTATTATAGTTCTAGCCATGGGGTGCCGGCTGTAGAATGTTACCCCTCCTCTCATGCCCATGGATGCAGTAAGAACCTGCAAAGGGATACGTCAGAAAGATGGGCAGCAGCTTCTTTTTGAGTATCAACATCCTATACTGCGCTCACCAACCCGCCTGCCAAGCGTGGTGAGTATGGCAACTACCCCTCATGGACATGAGGGTGGCCTGTGTTCAGTAGTGGACGTTTTACGGCTGAACTGATGAACCATCTTTCAGAAGAAATGAGTTCTGACTTCTAAATTAGTTACTCGTGGATCTTCATTTCCGAAATTGGTCTTATGGTAACTTATAACGATAAAATCTTTGGTATTGAGTAATTTACTAGAAATATTACCAGTTTTAATCTGTATGAAAAGACATTAAGGACCTTTATGGCGTAGCAGGCGAAGGTTCGTCTGCGATGTAGGAGATTGCATGTTCGGTTCCCGGCTCGGAACATATGTCTGATCTGCAGATATTTGTTCAAGGTGTTCTGGATGTTTTGCTATATACTTATACTAGAAAATATCTATCTACCTCTATAATGAATCGTCTAATGAATAAAGTATATCAGTCATCTAGTACCCATAAAACAAGCTCTGCTTAGCTTGGGGCTAGATGCTGTGTGAATTATCCAGCATTAGTAAGGTATTTATTATTATTATTTATTTACGTAATCTTTTGCCAGTTTAGTGTAAAAGTTTTAAGGGGGCCGGTGAAATTAAGGGCACATAAGACGTTACGACTCTATATCTCAAAATGACGGCGTTGGTCACGTGCGTTGTGACCGTGATCACCGCGGTATTACAGTTGTAATAGGTAGAGGTTACCACTTTCAACTTGGCTCGCATGCCGTGGAAAAAAAATATTATTTAAAATATATAAATATTTTTATATATTTTATAAGCGCCGTGGGGTGCCGGCAGTAGAATGTTGTCCCTCCTCTCATACCCATAGATGCAGTAAGAGCCTGCTAAGGGATACCTCCGCAAGATGGGCAGCAGCATTTTTCCGTGTATCAACATCCCGAACTGCGCTCGCCAACCCGCCTGCTAAGCGTGGTGAGTATGGCAACTACCCCTCATGGAGATCAATGACGGAGGCCTGTTGACGTTTTACGGCTGAAATGATGATGATAGAATTGGTCCTTATCGTAACGAGACAGCACCGTTTTGTTTCCACACGAAGTAAGTGAGCTCACTCATTCGGAATCAGTGTACCTCTAAACACAGTGTTAGCCGAACGTGGTGTGTGTTATTATTTTCGCGAAATTTCGTGCAACATGATTGCACAATAAAATGGTAACAGTAACAGTTTGGTTTATTGGTAAAACCAGTGTTAGTGCGTCAGCATTATTGTTAACATACAAACTAAAGACAATGTCACAGTTTTTGATGTCAGGGCACAAGTTACAATTTAAATCTTTGTTCTACGCACTAAGAACTTATCTAAATCACGTATCCCAATCTCTGGGTCACCTATGATAGGTAAGAGGGACAATAAACATAACGACCCTCTAAACTGTGGTGTTAGGTGGCTTTTGGGTCTCCATAAACAATAAATGAAATACGGCAAGGGCTGTGAAATAATGTTAATTGAATATGTTAGAATAGCTTTGCTTTTAAACACTCCTAAATGGGCAGTTTGGTTATTGAAATTATATTCTAAGAACGTTATGTATAGCAAGCCTTTGCTTGTTGCCCCTCCTCTAGCACGTAAATGCAGTAAGAACCTACGGGATACCTCCGGGAGATGAGCAGCAGCGTCTTTCCGTGTATCAACAAGCCGGGGCTGCCAAGCCGGGGCTGCCAAGCCATTATGATCGGTACATAGTGATCCGAGATAGAGATGGCTTGGTTCATTATATTATTGGTAATATGTGTAAGTTAATTTTGAAGATAGTAGCTGAACGAACGTCTTACTGCCAAGCATAAAATATTCCAATATTTATTTTCAAGAATCAAACATTCTTTATTCAGTGCGGCCGCATGGACCTTATTGATGCGTCATAAATTACTAAATAACACAACACAAATTAATAAACTATAGCAAATAATTAAATCTGTTGACTTCAGGCAACACGCTAGTGTTATACTCTTATAATCTTATAATGATAATTTATAATTTATTTGTTATAAATTAATTATCTAGACTGTGATTATTAAATATTTGCATGCCTTGAAGGTAGGATAAAATTAGACATTTTTAATATATTTAGATTTAGATTTATTTATTCAACAAAATTTATCCCGATGCGGGTTCGATTCCCGCCTCGGGACAAATGTCTGTAAGATCTGCAGATATTTGTTCAGGGTGTTCTGGGTGTTTTTCTATATATAATAAAAAATCTAATTAAAATTAAATTAAAATTAATTAAATAAAAAAATCTATCTATGTAGTATAATGTATTAAGTATATCAGTCATCTAGTACCCATAACACAAGCTCTGCTTAGCTTGGGGCTAGATGATGCTGTGTGATTTGTCCAGCATTATTTAAAAAAAAATACAAATAGTTTATATTATAATATGGTTAGTAGCATCCTTAAGCCTATATTAGGTTTATCTGGACACTAGGTTCTCATAAATTACAATTGAATTAGGAAGGAACACATCAATTAATATTTACGCTGATCTTAAAATAGTTCGCAGTTACACAAAGAGACAATACAGTCATTAGCTCATAGTCATATAAGAACTCATGTAATATAATATATTCTGGCAAATGAACGAATCTTATCTTATCTTATAATTATGTATATCGGAACACAACAAGCACGCGAGTCTTGTTCGCACTTGTTCGCTTTATTTCTTTACGTACCATTCGATTTCATTTCCTTTTACGTAACACAATATACTTGTTTGATTGTTGTTCGTTCGGATATTAATTTCCTATCCCTGTAATTCTATCTTCGTTTCCTTTCTCAGGTAAATTATCTGAGCAGGCAAATATATTGCTTCGAAATAACCATTATTGGATACCCATGGAGTAGATCGTAGAGCAAATAAATTAGTTCACTTTTATGTAAAACTGGTACTTTTGTTTTTATTTTTGCAAAGCTGGTGTTTGCGCGTTTGCGAACGCGATTAGTATATAGTTATTGTGGACATAAGAAACTACATAAATAAATAATGCTGGGAAATTCACACAGCATTATCTAGCCCAGAGCTGGTGTTATGGGCACTAAGTAGATGACTGAAAAACTTAATACATTATACCGTTGTATAACTATTCTCTCTATAGAGAGGTACATACCTATATTTTATTATAATATGGATGTTTTACATCCAGAACACCCTGAGCAAATATCTGCAGATCGTTCAGACATTTGTCCCGAAGAGGAAATCAAACCCGCAAACTCTTGCGTTGCAGGGGTACCTTCGCCCGGTGCGCCACAGAGTCGTCAGTATCACATATAGATAGTATAGTCTAGTACAGTATGTAAGCTTGTAATTTTGTTAAATTTAGTACAAACAGCGGGTATGGCGGATATTACTTGTAGACTTATGCAACTACATGGTATTATAGTTCTAGCCGTGGGATGCTGGCAATGTTACCCCTCCTCTCATACCCATGGATGCAGTAAAAGCCTGCAAAGTGATACCTCAGGAAGATGGGCAGCAGCTTCTTTTTGAGTATCAACATCCTGTACTGCGCTCGTCAACCCGCCTGCCCAGCGTGGTAGTAAGGCAACTGCCCCTCATGGAGATCCATGAGGGAGGCCTGTGTTCAGTAGTGGACGTTTTACTGCTGAAAATATAGTTTAAAGAACCGGTCGGGTATTAACTACGTGCGTTTTTTATTTTGAAAATTCGCTTTATAAGTACATTACGACGAGCTCTGTGGCGCAGCGGGCGAAGGTCCGCCTGCGCTGCAAGGGGTTGCGGGTTCGATTCCCGCCTCGGGAAAAATGTCTGTACGATCTGCAGATATTTGTTCAGGGTGTTCTGGGTGTTTTTCTATATATAATAAAAATATCTATCTATGTAGTATAATGTATTAAGTATATCAGTCATCTAGTACCCATAACACAAGCTCTGCTTAGCTTGGGGCTAGAAGGTGCTGTGTGATTTATCCAGAATTGTTTATTTATTTTATTTATTTATTATTATTGATAAATGACGAGTCGGGTATTTTCGGCAACATTTTGGATTTCATCATTGAAGTAGGTTTTTTGTTGAAAAATTAAGGAATTCATACAAGAAAAATCCATTAGTGCACATCCTGTCCTTGCTTTTGAATAATAAATGTACGCTTATGAACAATCACAGAAACAGCCTCGCCAAATAGACAGGAAGGCCCACTTTAGCAGCCTCAGTAACGTTTAAACACTGCATATTTTACGCTCTTTAGTATTCGCCATTCGGAGTCATTTTGTGGAGTATGAAAGTGTTTAAAGCTCGCAGACGAACCACTTTACACGGCAGAGTAACTATATAAAATTATCATACACGGTCCGCCGTGGGGTGCCGGCAGAAGAATGTTGCCCCTCTTCATGCTTGGCAGGCGGGTTGGTAAGCGCAGTACGGGGTGTAGATACACGGAAGTCACTACTGCCAATTCAGGAGGTCTCCCTTGGCAGATCTTCCCGCATCCACGAAAGCCAAGAGAGGAGAGGCAACATCCTACCGCCGGCACGGCACGAGAAATTGCCCCCCAGGTAATATTTGACATCTCATCGTTTTATCAGTTGGTAAAACGAACATACCGGTTAAATTATTAACACATATTTAACCGGGTATTTATTGCGCTATTTACCTTTATTATTGCCCGACGTTTCGACAGGATTGCACCCATCGTGGTCCCGGGAAGACTGCACAAATACCCGGTTAAATATGTGTTAATAATGTGTCGTGATCGCGAAAGTTTAAAAAAGACTAATACCGGTTAAAAGCAAGTAAAATTACACACAGAAATCATATTTCATCAAAGCTACAGAAAACCTCAATAATTTCACCTCATTTCCGAACATAAAAGAACATCAAATAATACCGCCCACTTCTCAGAGCCCACAACAGAGTTCACCTAACCGTTAAATGTTTTGCAAAAATCGTTGGACGTTTTGTGAACGTGTAAAGCATAGAAACCACATGCGGAGTCAGGTTGGTCTAGTAAGCTTTTGTATTGTATTAAATTATTGCAAAGGGTTTCGTAATAAAAACAAGAAACCCTCATTTTACTATAATCATCATTTCAGCCGTAAAACGTCCACTACTGAACACAGGCCTCCCTCATGGATCTCCATGAGGGGTAGTTGCCATACTCACTACGCTTGGCAGGCGGGTTGGCGAGCGCAGAACGTGATGTTGATACACGGAAAGACGCTGCTGTCCATCTTTCGAAGGTATCCCTTGGCAGGCTCTTACTGCATCCATGGGCATGAGAGGAGGGGTAACATTCTACTGCCGGCACCCCACGGCAACTTACTATACTATTATAACAATTACTATAATAACTATCGTGAATTATCGATTCATATTAATTATCGGGAATGTTCACGTACATACTTGACGGGACGCGGAGGGAAAACGTCGCGGCCTGTCATCACCCTGAAGAAGGCCCTCGATGAGGGTCGAAACAGTTGGTGCCTCCACCAATTTAACAAGTAGGTGAATATTCCCGATATTTAATATGAATAAGAAACCCGTATAGTTTCTCTTTGTCTGTCTGTCTGTCTGTCTGTCCCTGTCTGTCCGTCCGTCACCGGCTTTGTGAAGAGGCTATAAGTCCTAGAAAGCTGTTATTTTGCATGGACAGCGCTGTAAAGAATGCTGAAAAAAGTACGTTGGGTTACCTCCCATACAAGAAAGGTGTTTTTTTAATTTATTTTCCCATCGTGTCATCGTATAAAAGGTATTATAAAAACCATTGTGGATTCTAAAGACAATTTTTCGATTTAGGGTTCCGTTTGCGAAATATATATAAATTTATGACTTTTTCGAGTGAATTTTATCAGAATACAGGAGATTAAATTTAATTAAAAACTAAACATCATCATCATTATCATCTCACCGTAGGACTGTTGTCCACGTCCACTACTGGGCATAGGCCTTTCTCATATATCTCTTAGATCATAAGGGGGTTATTGCCATACATTTGTCTTGTCAGTATTTACTTGGCTTGGTATGTATTTACAGACATAGGAGAAACCAGTTCCGGAACAAATATCCGCAGAAAATTTACAAATATGTCCCGAGGCGAGAATCGAACCTTCCTGTGTCCCAGCCGGATATTAGGTCATCTACTCCATGGAGGTCCATTATGTCGAATTTCGTATAACGACTATCCTTCTATACCAAACAACATAACCCGGTATTTAGCCAAGCAGAGAATACATTTACTTTATTATATATTAAAACCATCCGTGCAAAAATAGGTTGACCACTGCAATCCAGGGGTAATAATAGAACCCGCACCCATATGGGTACAATGGGTAAGAAAGGGCAACAATGCGGGGCTCATTCTGATTTGTTTGAGCGATTGTGCTTTGTATGTATAATGAACCATTTTTGGGTTAAAGGAAAGTTAAGAGGCACTCATGTATGGAAGATCGAGCGAAGCAAGATCTCTGCTTGAGTTTATCTTAGTAAAATTGTTTGAATAAATTATGACTTGTTGAAGGATGGTGCAAGCTGGTTCTGTGTTTATAGATTATTTATTCTCAAAAGAAAAATACATTTCACTTATATGAGAAAGAAACTTAAAATAAGTAACTTAATATAACTTCGAGCAGCTAAACAATTACAGATTATGGGTTGATTATGTTCGATTACTAACATTTAAAAAGTTTTATAAAACTAAAAAAAAATAACAAAAACACAACATTATACAGGTAAAGCTGATAAAAGATGCTTAAAAATTTCAACGCTACCCACAACAGTTTTCAAATATGAATTCGTAGTCACGCACACCAATGCATGCCATGAGGAGCTCGGCAGTCTTGTCACAGTGAAAGCAATGGCAGCAGGACTAGTTGTTATTTGAGTAAATTTATGTCATTAGTTACGTGTTTTTTCAATTTAAATTTAAAACTGCTGTAAGACTCCGCATTCTTCACTTCCTTAGGTAAACGGTTATAAATTTGTACTCCCTCGAAATTCAGCGTTTTTTTTCCAAATTTGGTTCGCACTCTTGGTAGGAGTATGTGGTCTTTCTTACGAGTATTTAGATTGTGTGTTTGATGCACTTTTATAAAAGTTATATTAGTGTGTATTGATTTATTTAAAATTTTCCTGATGAGTGTGCAGATACTGTAGGTATAAAGCTGTTTAATATTCATTACTTTTGTTTGCTGATATACCTTGGTAGTAGGCGTTAAGTAGTCTAGATGATATAACATTTTAATTATTTTATTTTGCGATATTTGTAGAGATTTTAAATTTGTTTTTGAGTCAGGCTGGTTCTTGAGTGGAGACCACGTGTCGGCAAACATAGTGTAGGGCGCCCTGTAGCTAGGTGAGGCGATGATATTCTTAAGACAGCGGGCAGTGATTGGAGATGAAAAGCTGAAGATCGAGCTCAGTGGCGTGCCATGGGAGAGGCATGTCCAGCAGTGGACTGACACGGGCTGATGATATAGGGAAATATTTGTTAATACGGAATGCTAAGAACTAGTTTGATAACATAATGATTTATGTTGAATGGAATTTATTCTTATACTGAGTGTTTAAACTTAAGAAAGTAATATTAGTAGTAAAACATTATGTATACGTTAAGTAACTTATTTCGTCTGTATAAAATACCTAATGCTGTTTTTTACTTATCGTAGCTTACAGTAGTAAAATAGTACATGTTTAACTTTATAATGCATTTAGTATTTTTATTGTAAGTTAGGAGGCACCGTATTTTTTAATTATTCCTAGTCTTAATGAAATTTTGCTAGACTTTTGATTTAATAAACTATTTAAAATATCACAGTCAATCTAAAAACTAAGCAGAGCTTGTGTTATGGGTATCAGATGATTGATATAATTCTTAAATACACACAACAATACACCGAGACCCGAGAGAAATAGCTGTATGCGTAAAAAAATAAAAACAAAAGCGGAGCCGTCACGGGACGCCTGGCAGATGTGAAACATCGAAATTAATTTGTAAAAGTAATATGCAGAAAAGAACAGATTACAAAAGGAACTAAATATGACTTAATGATAAAATAAAATATAACCTTTTTATGTGTTTATGTAATAAACATTTAATTTCGTTAAGTAAAAAAAATTTTGTACAGTACAGTACACCAGTACCCCAAGGCATGCGTTTCCACGCCAGAAATCGGTTTCACGTGCGGATATAGATGTTTAACAACAACAATAAATGATAACATTTATAATATAATCCAGAATTCTCAAAAACTAATTCTATGTCTTACTGGTTACGAAAGCCAGTTACGTCACTACGTCCTACTAGACGAAGGGTCTAAGGCAAGCTGTGGCATAAGATTCCAGTTCAGGTAGAATCACTAAAATTAACAATCTTTATGTTTGAGCTATTCAATTCAATTTGTTTGTCTTAAACAATTGAATACCTTGTAAACAAAGGTGTTTTCGGAGCCTTATAATTAGGGTTTAGCGAAACGGTTTGCCAAATAGGTTACGTAATGCCTTAACGTGAACTAAGCGAAGGGTTTTAGTAATTAACAGTTTATTAAGGTCTTAGTTCATTAGTGGTTAGTTATTCATTAGGTGAAGATTTGTTTTTGAAAAGCCATGTTGGCAAAATAGGACTCGACTTTCAAACCATCGTCTTGGGCTCGATACTAGACGTGTTTTAGTTTTTTTTAAACTTTTGCGATCACGACACATTATTAACACATATTTAAACGGGTATTTATCGCGCTATTTACCTTTATTATTGCCCGACGTTTCGACAGGATTGCACCCATCGTGGTCCCGGGAAGACTCAGTCTTCCCGGTAAATAAATACCCGTTTAAATATGTGTTAATAATAGACGTGTTTTGTCGATCTTGAAAAAAAAATATCACATTTCTCACGTGCTTTATCGGCGAAGGAAGTGAGGATACCCGAGGCTTCAGCTTAAGACGTATTGACCTGTTCTTTTCTTTCACCCGCTGGCTGGGCTAAGCTGGGAAGATGGTTATAGGTGCTGGGCAAGCATGATCCTTCCTACAATATCCCGGACATTCATGTGACTTATTTCTTGCTAACATGAGATTAAATATCTTATGAACTGTGATAGCTAGACAGTTGAAATTTTCACAGAGGATGTATTTCTGTTGCCGCTATAACAAAAAAAAATACGAATAACAGAATAAAATAAATATTTAGGTTATATTTTAGGGACCATACAACAAACGTGACTTTTTTGCCATTTTTTGTTTGATATTAATTACGATAACAGGTAGACGCTTCAAATATTCACGGAATATATAGTACATATAAGTACCTACAGTATAAGTTTTTTTGCCAAATTATGGTACGGAATCTTAAGTGCGCGAGTCTGACTCGCTCTTCGCCGATTTTTTTCATATTGTAAGTGGACGTGTCTATGTTTTTTAATTACTAACTATAGAAATAAATAATGAGTTTCTGTGTTTCCGGGCACTGCAGCGTCCCATACAGCATGAATACCATCTGCTGACGCTGTATAAATCATCTATAATAGATATAACTATGAAAGCCTTAGTTTAGCTTGTTTTGAGCTTCAACGCATCTTTTCTCGCGTCGCAAGCTTTGAAATGCGCAAGAGGTCGTCGAAATTACGGTAACATGGTCAACCATTTTGTATTTTAGGTACCGAAATTCTAACAGCACGTCTATTCTCGTGTCGCAAGCTTTGTAATTAACGTAAGATAGCAAGGTAAATGGAAATACCCAAACTTAATTAGCATTTGATGCACTTGCTCTGAACCTAGGTAAGTAGGTTACACATTACATAACAGACAGTGCAGGTACCTGAGTGCTATCTTTATTCGGTGTAATGCAAACTAGGGAGGTAATTGGAAATAATATTTGAATACTCACCCGTTTTAATTAAAGTTAAGGTAGGAGGTGTAAGAAATGTATTCTCAAATACAAAAAACCAGCCAAGAGCGATTCGGACTCGCGCACGAAGGGTTCCGTACCATTAGTCTGTGAAAATTTCATGCGTCTACTTTTTAACGGTACCGGTTGTTTATTAGTTATTTTTAAGTACTTACAATTTATTAACCTATGTTGTGAGAGGAAAATAATTTTTTTTTTGTTTGTTTGTTGTTTTGTTGCCGTTATTAAGATCGAGCAAAAAACGTCAGAAAATCACGTAGGGTCCCGTTTTAACCCTTTGGGTACGGAACCCTAAAAATCACAAGTCACTTTAAAGAGAATAATAAAATTAGTTTTAATTATAGTTCGCTACAATGATTAAATACCTATTATCATTATTTTATTAATCATCATCATCATCATCATTCCAGCCTTAAAACGTCCACTACTGAACACAGGCCTCCCTCATGGAACTCCATGAGGGGTAGTTGCCATACTCACCACGCTTGGCAGGCGGGTTGGCGAGCGCAGTTTGCGATTTTTAAAAACACGGAAAGACGCTGCTGCCCATCTTCCGCAGGTATCTCTTAGCAGGCTCTTACTGCATCCACGGGTATGAGGAGGGGTAACATTCTACTGCCGGCACCCCACGGCATTATTTTATTAATATATTTTGTTAATTAGGTGTTCAAATAGCATTAATTTAAAGTTAAAACCAGGTTTTGGCTGTATATTTCTGTATATTTTTTACTTAATCAAGCGGGGATAAGTAAGTGCCATGACAAGAACGAACGAGTACTTAAGAAAATGTATTGCGACTATGCAAAACACGAGAACCATTATAATTAACACAAGCTGTCTCAGCGACCTTCGTATCCCTACTTCTACAACTACTAAAACACATATAACCGGGTATTTATCGTGTAATGTAATGTAACGTACCTTTATTATTTCCGATATAAGTAAATAAATAAATAATGCTAGACAAATTACACAGCATCATCTAGCCCCAAGCTAAGCAGAGCTTGTGTTATGGGTACTAGATGACTGATATACTTAATACATTATACTACATAGATAGATATTTTTATTATACATAGAAAAACACCCAGAACACCCTGAACAAATATCTGCAGATCGTACAGACATTTGTCCCGAGGCGGGAATCGAACCCGCAACCCCTTGCGTCGCAGGCGGACCTTCGCCCGCTGCGCCACAGAGCTCGTCATAAGTGTTTTAATAATGTGTTGTGATCGCGAAAATTTTAAAAGACAACTACTCTCCTACTACTAATACACTACTACTTACTACTCTAATACTACTGCGACTACTACTACTCAAAAAAACACTCTATCGCCTAAATTACCCAAAAATATAATAAACATAAGGTTAAGGTCATAATATAGTCTTTATAAACGCACTTATATATAACTGACAGCGTTTTCATGATTTGCACAAACATATACGAGGCGCTAAGAATACTCAAGGCGGTATTATATGCATTTATTGCAGTAAGTGTCCTCAGATCTCTAGACAATACAGAGAGCATTTCCACCATCAGAGTGATTCCTGTTACGAACACTACCATTCGAAATAATTAAAATCGTCACACTAAATTACCGAAGCGTTTTCATGATATGCACATAATTACTTATTCTCATGATTAGACGTAATTAATTTAATGGTGTAAGCCGTATTATATTTATTAAATGATGTCTAGCCACGATAATTTCAATTCAGTCACGTAATTAATTACTGAAGCATATTCATGATTTGCACAAACAATATACCAGGCGCTAAGAACACTCGAGGCGGTATGCATTCATTGCAGTACCTATCCGTCTTTAGTTTACTCAAGACAATAGGGATAGCGTTTCCAGCGTCAGTGTTTCCTGTTTAGCACTACTATTGGAAAAAATTGAAATCGTCACACTAAATTACTAAAGCGTTTTCATGATTTGCACAAACAATATACCAGGCGCTAAGAATAATCAAGGCGGTATGCATTTATTGCAGTAAGCGCCTTCAGTTTAATCAGTCAGTCAATCAATTCAGTTCAATACAGAGAGAATTTATAGTTGTATTATTAGTATAGATTAGTTTGCTTCAGTTTTTTAAAAATCAATCAACTTGTGTGTCTTGTGTGAATTTTACCTTTTTTTGTATTCTTTTCTTTATGCTCAACCCCATTGCTTTATTGTTAAAAATCTTGTCGAATAAACAGATGTAGGCAAAGTGGTGGAATATCTTTCCTGTCACACACGCCATTAAACAAAGGAAGAAGAAGAAGAAGAAGAGAATTTATACAGAAACAATTGAAATCGTCACACTGAATTACTGAAGCGTTTTCATGGTATGCACATAATTACTACTTATCATGATTAAACACAATAACTGAAGCGTTTTCATGATTTGAACAGACAATATACCAGGCGCCAAGAATACTCAAAGCGGTATGCGTTCATTGCAGTATGCGTCTTCAGTTTACACAAGACAATACAGAGAGCATTTCCACCATCAGAGTGTTTCCTGTTCCGAACACTACCGTTCGAAATAATTAAACTCGTCACGGCATTGTTCTCTGTCTGTGACGTCATGACGCGAGTTCGGCTGTTGTGAGCTTACTGGGAATCCGGATTGTTAGAACTAATTATTGTAAACTTACAACTACCTATAGTCTTCCGTGGCGTTACTGTATGTACCGATAGGATGCTTATGTGCAGTGAGAGTTTAAAAACAAGACGGATTTAAAATAAAATAAATAATGCTGGACCATTCACACAGCATCGTCTAGCCTCAAGCTAAGCAGAGCTTATGTTATTGGTAATATATGACTGATACACTTAATACATGACATAGATACAAATATTTTTTTTATTATACATCATATAAATCCAGAACACCCTGAACAAATATCTGCAGATCGCACAACCATTTGTCCCGAGGCGGGAATCGAACCCGCAACCTCTTGCGTCGCAGACGGACCTGCGCCCTATGCGTAAATTAATAAAAGCAACATCTATAAAACATTTTTATTTCAAGTTCCCGTGAAATGCAGGCTGTATAATCTTGCCCTCCTCTCTTGCCTGTGGATGCAGTAAGATAATATAATAAAAAATGTTTTCATACGTTTCGACTGCACCAATCGCGTGCTAATCAGTTGAAACGCCGGCAAGGTAATTACGTATCTCACGACAGGTTTTGCAACAACAGGTAATTGACAGCAAACACGGAAAGACGCTGCTGCCCATCTTTCGGAGGTATTCCTCAGCAGGCTTTTACTGCATCCACGGGCATGAGTGGAGGGGTAACATTCTACTGCCGGCACACCACAGCATATCATTTAAATAAAGCAAGATTATCCTTATTAAACACAGCTAGTACCTATCCAGTAACAAGTATATGTCATATACTTGTTACTGGATAGGTACTAGCCCCGAAGTAGATGTACTCGAAGTGCCAAGTTCGTCTAGCGCGTAGCTGATTGGGTTACATGTTTCGGAGCTAAGTTATCCGGTCTATGGTAGAAAATCCTTAGACTTACTTTTACCAGCAGTTTGCTCGCGTTTTATCTGGATTACAAGTAGCTTAAGAATCCTAGTCAACATATATAAAAGTGCGACATTTAATGTTTAAGTTATGTAAAAGAAAAAATCAATATATATAAAACTCTTCCGTTACTGACTGAGTGACTGACAGACAACTAACAGCCTAAACCACTGGACCTAGAGACTTGAAATTTGGCACACATGTACCTTGAGTATCCTAGAGGTGCACTAAGGAGGTATTTTTTGAAATTCCCACGGGAACGGGAACTACACGGGTGAAACTGCGGGGTGCAGTTAGTAATAATAATTACTTTTCTATAACTTTGTTTTATCGTTTCGTTTTTAATTTTGGCGCTTAAAACATGTATTATGCGGCTTCCTATATTCCTACCAATTAAATATTAAGTGCTCGGTTAAAGCAAACATTTTGTCCGTCAGAGTGGCAGGAATCGTACCCGCAACCTCTCAACGTTTCAGCCGTCGCGTCGATCCATAGAGCACGTCAGGGGTTAAACCAATAGAGCCACTTAGGATTTAGTTACAATGAGGCGTGCGTTGTCACTAAAGAAAATAATCGTGTTTCCGTAGAATAATAAATAAATAAATAATGCTGGACAAATCACACAGCGTTATCTAGCCCCAAGCTAAGCAGAGCTTGTGTTATGGGTACTAGATGACTGATATACTTAATACATTATACTACATAGATAGATATTTTTATTATAAAATAGAAAAACACCCAGAACAAATATCTGCAGATCGTACAGACATTTGTCCCGAGGCGGGAATCGAACCCGCAACCCCTTGCGTCGCAGGCGGACCTTTGGCCGCTGTGCCACAGAGCTCGTCAGAAAACGTCTACATAACGCTCTTTGGGTTTGGAACTCAAAAACTTGCCTTTAATATCTATCTTGATGTTCCAGCTTTTGCCTGGGTCATTGTTATTTGGATTAAGCTTACCCAGCAACTATCCCTTACCCACGTTGGTAGAAACGTTCGTGTCAAAAGAGTAAAGAGTACGAGCACGTGGCCTGTCACAGCAATAAGTCGCTTAGGGTCAGCGCAGACAGAACGGATCGCAACGGAGAGGATTTTATTGACGCACTTGAAAATAAACTTTAAACTTATTAGAATAAAGTGCAAAATTCCGCGCGAGGATTCCCGAGTATCTTCGAGGACGCGCGAGCATTTTTTGTCAGGTTTATTTATGCGCTTTATTGTAATAATTTTAAAGTTTATTTTCAAGTGCGTTAATAAAATCCTCTCCGCTGCGCTCCGTTCTGTCTGCGCTGAGCCGAAGAGTGAATGGAAGGGAGGCCTCTGCCCTGCAGTGGGATAGTGGAGGCTAAATAATAATAACAATAAAAGAACATTCCATTTTTAAAAGTTATTATGCAATTAACGAAGCTTTAGCACTTATAATTATGTAAAATGAGTAATAATGTACCTACCTACTATAATTATGTTTATAATGCTATTCATTTCAAATTATTTTTTTTTGATTCAAATTATTTTCCAAGATCATAAGGGGGTTGTTGCCATACTCGCCACGCTTGGCAGGCGGGTTGGCGAGGACTGGATATTGATACACGGAAAGACGCTGCTGTCCATCTTCCGGAGTTATGCCTTGGCAGATTCTTACTGCATCATGCCATGGACAAGAGAGGAGCAACATTCTACTGCCGGCACCCCACGTCAACATAATCTGTTCTATTTACTCTAGTACAAACACATAATCTGTTCTATTCCCTTAATAATCTGTCCATAAACTAAGCTAAACTATGCCTTAATACCTAGGCCATAAAGTTAAAAGTACAAATATAAGCACTCATATGAGTGCACATTTCGGCCTCCGATCATAAAACACAACTTTACTTGATCTACGGGAGTTCGCAACTATAGAATTTTTATTTCCCGTCCCACGTACGGAATATTGAGTTGAAAGGGGGAAATATACTGGCTTGAGTGTTCCGTATCAGTTATAGGAATATAGTAGTAACAGCGCAAGATGGTCTCGCGCTTAAAGTTTACCACCATATTGAAGCAAGAACACTTATCATCATCATCATCTCAGCGGTAGGACGTCCACTGCTGGAAATGGATCTACAATTTATTAACATACATAAAACCGGGTATTTATCGCGTAAATTACCTTTATTATTTTCCGACGTTCCGCTTGGATTGCACCAAGCATGGTCCCGGGAAGACTGACGTGATGGCGGTACCTCCTTGCCCATGACGTCGGGAAATAATAAAGGTAATTTACGCGATAAATACCCGATTGTATGTTTATAATGTGTTGTGATCGCGAAAGTTTAAAAAAGACAAATGGATCTACAAGTACTGATCATGAGAGCTGTCTTACTCACGTTTCGCAGGCGGGTTGACTAGTACGGGATGTTGGTACGAAGAAAGACGCTGCTGCCCATCTTCTAGAGGTATCTCTTGGCAGATTTTTACTGCATCCACGGCAAAAAAGGGGCAACTTTAAACTGAATGCACACCACTGCACGGATTCTTTACTAAAATAATACACTTACTAGTGCAGCTAGAATGTTCTTCTCTGTGATCCGTGGATGAAGTAAGAATCTGCTAAGGGATACCTCCGAAAGATGGGCAGCAGCGTCTTTCCGTGTATCAAATGTGAGTGTCCCACAGCTGGACAAAGGCCTTCTTCCCATCTCTCCATGAATTTCGATCCACCTTCAATTTGACCTATGTGCCATATTTATATGTATATTGGTCTAACTCATTACGTCATCGCTTCTTCGGTCACCGGCGAAATACATTGTAAACGAAATACTTATGTTTACAGTTTATATAACCATTTGTATAATAACTATCTGAATATAAGAGTTATTTGGTACCTAAAGTTAATGGTATGGGGTTTGGCAACAACTCGCCTGCTAAGCGTGGTGAGTATGGCAACTACCTGGCATGGAATTCTTTTAGGGAGGCCTGTGTTCAGTAGTGGGTGTTTTACAGCTGAAATAGTGAATATACATACATTTATTTTTGTGTGTTATTTTTCCTATAATATTAGCAAAACTTTCATAGAATTAGTTACTTTCTACTAATAAAAATAATATTGAGGAGTATCAATGGTTAAACTCAAGTCACTTTAAAGCTATCGACGCAGCTACGTCAGCGTCACACCTACTCGTAGAACCGCTACGAAAACGCTTACGGCGTAGCGCTTACGAGATGCCATAACTACGAGACTTTTACATTTTCTGACCAAATTATCCTAATGGGCTATGGCGTTACGCTACATTATTCCTGAAATAATATCCTTCTGTCGCAAAAATTGGATAGCCTATCTATAATGTGGGCTCGCAAGGGTCCATAAGCTCACCTTGCGTAACTCCAGTATTTTGCTATGACCTCCGTGGCGCAGTTCACTTAATAGCCAGCTGGGAGGAAGTAGGACGTTCAGTCATTAAACGCCAATTTCTGGTATATCTATTTTGTGTGTTTAGGAAACATCATCTCTCTCTCCACTGCCGGACATAGCACTCCCTTATGAATCGCCATAATCACGAGGGGTTTGTTGCCATACTCTCCACGCTTTTTAGCCGGGTTGGTGAGCGCAGAACTGGATGTTGATACACGTAACGACGCTGCTGCCCATCTTCGGAGATATACCCACAGCAATACAGGTTCAGTAATGCTTATCAACAAGCATTGGTACGGGGGTACCAGAAAAGGGGCGAAGTTTTTCGAAAAATGCCATTTTTGACCTTTGGTGACCTTTTGAGGTCACAATAACTCCGGTCCTTGTGACCCTAGAGTCACCTAAATTAATCAGTACCCTTCTCTGATTAGGCAGTGCTAACAAAAAGGTTTTATGTAAATCGGTCAACGCGTTCGGTTGTAATCGTATAATGCACAGACAGACAGCCCTATGCATAATATGCAGCTTCGCCCCCGAAAAATACCTTTCATTTTAACTACTTCATATTGAATTTACGCTATATGGCGCAACTAGTTATTAACTTTACTAAAAAGAAGTATAAACTTCATTTTAGAGTAGTTAAGACTTCGATTTGAAAAATTTATTGATCTAAAAGATCTCAAATCTTAAAATAATTAATTCATGTTTCTTTAAACTTCAATAAGTACGGTATAGAAAATAAGGTAAAAAAAAATTCAGCTCCCAGTATTCCAAATATCAGAATCGTGTGACTTGACTTCTGGAAGTTCCTTAGGGAACTTCCAGAAGTCAAGTCAGGTGGTTTTAAATTTTTGACGTTTTCATACAAAATGTAATGTAAATTTCATGTATAGCTACTTACATTATCTTATAATCTTTTTTAAACTTTTGCGATCACGACACATTATTAACACATAATATTTAACCGGGTATTTATCGCGTTATTTACCTTTATTATTACCACCCATCGTGGTCTTCCCGGGACCACGATGGGTGCAATCCTGTCGAAACGTCGGGCAATAATAAAGGTAAATAACCGGTTAAATATGTGTTAATAATTATCTAAAAAATCTTACTGTAAATTCCGCACGCTCTCAGGTAGAACCTTAATTTTCGAAGGGCATCATCTGCCCACAAATTTTGAAGGTTGTTATCAATTTCAGTTTGAAACCATAAGCTGTTTCGGAGAAAAAGGGTCTTAGAACGAGTGATCCTATAAGGGTTCCAGTTTTACCTCTTGAGGTTGTGAACCCTAAAAACAATTTTGAAATAAATAAATAAATTATGTTGGGACCTTTGCCCTGTAGTAGGTTAAATAAGAAAAATTAAGTATGATGTGTTCATTTGTGACGTTATTTATTTATTAACTAGTGATTGCCAAAATAACAAGACAAACAAGATAACAAGCTTAAGATTCAAATATCTAGTGCACTTACCAATACAGGGTGACACTGCATATACCTCTACTGTAAATTATAACTCGACTAAACTAAACAACAACAGTTATGTGCGCCACGTGACGCTAGGTGGGTAATAGGTTGGTATAATAATTAAGAGTTAGTTACAAACAGTTATTTCAAACAATTCAGCATAGACGGATAGATAACTCTATTGTGCGCAACTTAATACATCAATACTAACAATACACAGACATCATCATCATTACAGCCGTAAAACGTCCACCACTGAACACAGGCCTCCCTCATGCATCTCTGTGAGGGGTAGTTGCCATACTCACCACGCTTGGCAGGCGGGTTGGCGAGCGCAGTACAGGATGTTGATACACAGAAAGATGCTGCTGCCCATCTTCCGGAGGTATCCCTTAGCAGGCTCTTACTGCATCCACGGGCATGAGAGGAGGGGTAACATTCTACTGACGGCACTCCACGGCACACATACATAAAACAAAGAAAAGAAAATAGAAGTTAAAAATATCTAAATAGGTGTTTAACGCTAGAGTTAATACTGAATGTAAATGAAAATGTATAAACAGTTATTAGGCGCAATACAACTTATTAAAAACACAAAAATTAAATTAAATTATTTAAATTATTTTATAAAAAAAAGATAAAACTAACTTACGTTATGTAAAATATTTTTTTTTTAAGAACCGGCCAAGTGTGAGTTGGACTTGCGCACCGAGGGTTCCGTACAAACCTGCAGGCATATAATACCTGAGTATTTGATATGAATTTCAATTTAATACCTCTACGCGTTCATGAGGAAAGGGGTAGTAAGTTTAAAATTAACAAAAATATTTTTATTATTATTATGTTACTAAAAATTTACGGTTTTCGCAATTTTTTCTTTATTTGTGCTATAAGACGTACCAAATTTCTGAGATTCAAGATTCTGAGTTCACGGGAAGTAGCCTGAGTGTCGAAAATTTGCGGCATAAAAGGCTGTATCTTTTGATTGCGTTGGCTTAGAAGTTTGATTTTTTCACAGCTTCAAGTGACACAATATTTAAGTATTTGATATAAATTTCAGCTTGATACCTCTACCCTTTCCTGAGAAAAAGGGTCTTGACATACAGACGGACGGACAACCAAGACGTCATCCTATAAGGATTCCGTTTTTTCCTTTCGAGGTACGAAACCCTAAAAATACGTAAATCGACTAAAGTTTGAAGCCTTTGAAATACTTTGACTGGGAGCAAAATGGCCTGAAGATGCATTTTTGTATAACACCTCATTATTCTACTAAAAAAACTGCTAGATAATTAATCCATCTGGGCTAGAACTCAAGAGGCCAGTAGCGTTTGTGTACACTAGACCTGACGGCCAACTAAACATAGATTTTCCAAAATAGACCTTACGCTATTGAGTATAAAGTCGCAAATCCCGGCAGAATTTTCCTTATAAAGGCTGTATTTCCAACCTTCCTTAAATTAACTAAAGAGACTAACCGTTTACATAAGCTTTTGTGAATATTTAAAATACTCTTCGTATCTCTTAGAGAACTGAGTTTACAGGCATTAGTTTGCTAACTTTTTAACAGCACCCGCTTGTTGGTTGGTATACTCGTACGAAATATATACAGCTGCCAAGTGCAAGTAAGACCTACGCACTAAAACACTACACATAAGAAATATAGCAAGGAAAAAACAGCTTTGGCATAAGATAGGACTAATGGCAATGGATGGATAAAAAGTACTGCATTTTAATTTTATTAAGCTATTTCTATATTGCAGAATAATGTGTTAGTAAAACCGCTCGCTAGCTCTATCTACAAGGTTTTTATACACTTTTTTATTTTTTTTTTTGCTGAAAACGGACGGCTCTTTCTATAGCGCGGTTTAGTACTTGACGCTCGTGACGTCATGTTGGAAAATTAAATAATTAAAACATTTTGCATTTCTATAAAATTGAATTCAAGCTGCGCCTTTCTGTCTGACTGACTTTTCGCTATAATAATTTATCAAAAAGTAATGTGTAAATTAAACTTGCAAGTCGGAACAGATGGAAAATTAAACTTCTCAGAATTGACAAAAAAGTCGCGGAGGAAAATTAAATAACGCAGCTATAAATAGATAAGTGAAATTATTGAATCACTTTGCGATAGCGCACGAGCAGAGCGAGCAAAGCGAGCGTGCCACGGTCAGCGTAGTGCCAGTTGCAGATTGGTGACAAATCTAAACTTAGGGGACAAGAAATTACATTTCTTCATTCCTTATGAAATACACTGGTACTAACCTTCCATTCCCGAACAATGAATAAAGAATTATCAGCAAGTTTGTATCTACAAACGTTTCCCAACTTTGTCGCTGCATGTGAAAATGATACCAGATAATATCATACAAAAATAAACTTTATGTCTTATGCAACAGAATCCATCGTCAAAGAACAAATTGAAAATTGGACTAACTTACCTAAGTGACGTCCAATTATAATTCTGTGAGTGGTTAATCTGAAACACAAACTGTTAACAAAGTAGTATTTTCCGTTCACGGCTCGTTTACGTCGCGCTTTAGAGTATAAAAAAAAAATTTAGTGCATTTTTGGTTTTGTATGTGGCATCCCTAGCCCCTTCATCACTAAGTTTAGAGCTGAGCTGATCCCAACAACTGTGCAATACCCATTATGATAGGGGTAGCTCCTTCAGGGTTGGGTGGGTGTTTTGTGTTTCAGATTAACCACTCACAGAATTATAATTGGACGTCACTTAGGTAAGTTAGTCCAATTTTCAATTCTATTTCGTGTTTAATCTGAAACACAAACTGTTAACAAAGTAGATGTTTAGAGTAAACTCCATAATGGGTTAGAATGTGTAGAACCTGAATACCTAGGTAACTATAATTCTTCAGTTGTTGCATATCTTCCTGTATTGGCTTTTCTTTAATAATAATAAAGCATATAAAATTTATATTGCGTTTACTAAGACAATAAAAATATTTCAGTGCAAGTTAACTCTCTACACCTATAGAGATAGGTACTTAGTCTTTCTTTGTATTAAGAGTTATATTAAATCCTAATTATAAAATAATAATAGGAACTTTATGGACTAAGAAGGTTTCTTAATTTAGTTTATCTGTTAGATAACTGTTTATAACAGCATATTACAACTTATATACTTAGTATATATTTCAGTTTTAATTAGAATAAAACTTATTAGTTTTTAAACAGACTAAGATTATCCTTCAGTCTATGCACTAGATGAGATCTTATCAGTTATCTTAGTTTCCGCATGGACCAAATTTGGTCCATGGTTTCAGTATGCATAATTAATTAACATTAACTTAAGTAAATTATAAAGCATATCAATCCTAATAAACACAGTAAGGAAACCTTAATTCCTTTCCTTGGATTGAGAGACTTTTTGTTATTATTTAGACTTAACATTATTAATAATTTTTGATAATTACATTAAGGTAATTATGAGAAAGAATATTATTTTTAACCAGCTGTCTTTCTAATTACATCAAATCTAATTAATCTAATTTCTTCTAATTCACCTCAGATTTGTTTGATGCAGAGGTGGCAGTGTCAGTTACCTACTGTGTAAAGTAAATTAATTTGTGTCTATTCCACTTCCTAGTAGTGTACATTTAATCCATCTGCTAATGGATTGTTCACTTGTATTAAGGTAAGGCTAAGGCTTTTTGAATGTAATGAAAAAATATTGTTTTAGTGCCTCTGATAGTGTCCTTGATTCGGATGTAGTCTTGAGGAGTACTGGCTGAACATGTCCCGCCAGGATCCATATTAGGATCTATCAAGAACGGCCCAAGGTGTTATTATTTCTTGTACATATTTGAACCCTCTGGGGCGGTTGCTAAAGCTAATAAGATTTTTTGGTAAGTAACTCCAGGCTTAGGGCTGAGTTTTTGGTTAAATTGGCTAATTGATTCAGTACAACATTAGCCGGTTTTAATCTGAACACTTCTTTCAAGAGTCGCTATATAGTCTGTCGTCTGCGCCAACTCTCTTGCCTATGAGAAGTGATAATGCAGATTTGTAAGGGTTCAAGGTGTTATAGCTGGCTCCATTTTAAAATAATTCAGTGAAGAATTTTACAATAAATGGGATAGAAGTCAAACGATTCTTGTTTATTTTTGATACAGAATTTCCACCAACTTTTATATTTACTGTAATGTTGTACTGTCTAATTGTACCTGGTGAGATGAAAGCTAGCATGATATTTAGTGAGCTTCCCGGCAGGCTGCGGTGTCAGAATGTTTCCCGTACAAGATGCTCGCTGCTAGGAAAAGGTCACTGCTCAGAGTAAAGTCCTAAAAAATAATATCAACAAGTCAGTGCTGGGTGCAAAAGATATTGGTTTACTAAACCATTACCTGTGTTGCAAGCGGGTACCAGGGTTGAGATTCCCAAACCAGATAAACCAGAAAACCTTTGACTTTATTATTCTAACTTTTAGCAAACATTTTGTTTATAAGGAAAATGGTGGGAAAACAGAAGAAAAAATATTGTTGCCAGTTTACTGTCATTGCATTAATATAAAAAGAATAAAGCTCTTTTCTAGAAGATCTTTATGTCACATTTTTTGTTGATTCTTGAAACAAAGAGGTCAATACAAGGTGACCCAAAAGTATCATTATTTAATACAAGAAGCAGATATGATAATATTTTGTTACTCACACCAGTTCCATATATCTTTGGTGATATTATTTAAATGTGGGAATTGAACACTGCTCATTTTGTTAGGCTATGGTTGTAGTGTTGTCAATGCACAGTCACAATGATTGTACCATTTCCAAAGCTTTCAAGTCCAAAGAAAACAGCTAATATTGGTTGATATGTACCTCTAGTTTTGATCATGCTGTGACCATAAGCCCTTGATACTCACCATTACAGTGCCCCCCAGCAAGTCAAAGCATCATGGGATATTTCTTATTTGAACTGTCAATAACATTATATTTGTAGTAGCAAAGCTAAGGCAAAGCAATATGCTGCTTGTAATTTAATTTTTGCTTCATAATTATTGTGGTTAAGCAATAAAGCATTGTATTTTTGCCTTTAAATTATTTTGTGTATGCAAGACTATATGCAAACAACCCCTCATGCACTTGGATCTCTAAGTCAATAAGGGAAGCCTATGTCCAGCAGTGGATATCTTACAGCTGTAATGATGATGATGATGATGAAGACTATATGCTATGGGCAGGGCATGCTGCAACTAGAGTGCCAAGCATTTTAGCAAATCTCTTATTTTGGTATGTTTAAGCTTTATAACTTTTTGGATTAGTAATTTGGTATTGTTACATTTATCTAATTCAAGATCCATACAAGATGTGCTGGGAAGAGTGCTTTTGTCATAGTTCACACTGGCCTAGTTTTCTGAATCTGTGCAGGGTTTCGTCTGTCTTAGAGATGCATTCATGATTAGTATGGCCTATCAATAAAAAATCATCTTAATAGATGATTATTAATTATTATTATTATTAAGTACTTTATTATTACAAAAAAGAACAAAATACAATTTACTAAAATGAACACTGTAAACCCTAATGGGTTTGAGTGCTAGGTACATTCCTCGTTTACATACAATGTGGATATTGATAGATGTTTTCTCAAGGTACTGATGACACCTCCAAAAGCTTAGTAAAGACACTAAGAGCTGAACAAAGACTATGTATGTAAGTAAATTCATACAAGACATTTCAAAATTTTAACCCGGGTTGTTTTCATATGTTCTGGTGCTACTGCTAATAAAAATAATTAAGATTCTATTAAATCAATATTTCCTTCATCTTAAAATGTTCTGCTTGAATATATTTGTTAAAATGAGATTAAGAATAAAGCGAAACTTCCCGTTGGGTTTTGGTTCTGAGAATAACTTAATAGACATAAGTTAGAATTTATTTTGATTGCATGTCTGTACTGCTCCTAGTTCAAATAAGTTATTGATAGCTTGTTGGGTATCTCTGATTGAGGGAGATTATTCTGAGGAAGTGTTTTGAGTAGGCTTCTTGATCAGAGGTATGTGATAGCCTTTAGACTTACTATAGTAGTATGGGGTCGTAAGCAATTATTTCCCCATTGGGGATAAAATTGTGTTATATGACCAGCGTACCTGTGTTTCTATCGCCTGTTGTGTGATCCCCGGTTGGATGCCCTCTCGGGGCACGCATAGTTGTGGTCTACTCGACGGGGTGGACTGGCACTTGTTCCTTTGGTCTGTCTCATGGTACAGTTGCTCTGGATTGCTGTTGGAGATGGACCATAATGGTATCCAAGTGAAGCCTTGGGCATTAAGTTCTTATAGATGATTATGATGATTTTGAATATTTTGACTTATTCTAATTCTGAATCCAAGGTCTATTCCATAAAGATGTTCATCTCTTTTAACATTTCCAACCAAGCTGATTTTTGTGAAGTAGTGTGGAAATCAAAATTTTCCTAGTTTTGGTTTTCTGGAAGTGGATATTGTTGATGGGGCTTGGTGACATCAGCTAGTTTTGATACCAGAGTCACGTTGTCATTTTCCTTGTTTTCAAGAAGGTCTATCATCATTTGCCTTATGATAGAAGTGGCCAAACCTAGTTGGTGTTGTACAGCTGCCAGCGATCAGTCCCTAATTTTAGAGGGCTCATTTATAGCTTACTATGCTTCACGGTTATTTTGTATTTACCAAGGGTGCTCACCATTTCCTCTTTGGTAAGTCCATTGACCATTCCAACGCTTGGCATTTCATATTGAATTATTCCCTCCTTCCAGTTCATTATTTTCCAGAACGCCTTGGGTTGTTGGCATAGGTATTTCCACGTCTACATCCATGTTTGAAGTTAACAACCATATCCTCAGATTGGGTTGATTTAGTCTACTAGAGCATCTCGTGCTCCAATTTGTAGACTAAATTATGCGTTCGTATCTCGTACGTGCATATTTTGGGCTTGACAACCTTTGCGGTAGGAATAATTTAGTCTACGAGGGCATCGCGTGCTCTGATTTGTAGGTAAATTATTATGCGTCGTATCTCGTACGTGCATTTTTGGAATCGCGTTCCAGATCAAAGCTGTGAGATCGCGTCTCAAGTTTGATTAAGCCACTATGTACCAATTTATTTGGTAGCAGCCAGTGGTTGTGTTCAGATTTGAGGTTATTTTTGAAAGAAAAATTGATAAGGAAGCACATAGTGTGCGTTTAACTTTTGGATTATTACCTGGAAGGTCCAAAGAAACATCCAATAGGCTCCTGCTTCTGCAGGAGATGTGCTTCTTGACCGAGCACGTTGTCGGCTACGTTTTTCTTGTAGCCGGATAAGTCCATAAGTCCCGGATTTTCCATATTTTTTTATTCTTCCGCTGTATTTTCTTACTGCTAGGCATGATAATACGCCTTTTGATATTGTTATTTAACACAATATATACTCTAATCTTTTTAAAATTGTTATAATTTTGTAAAAATGATTACGACGCGCGGAGCGCGAAGAAAAAAGTGATGAAGGGGCTAGGGATGCCACATACAAAACCAAAAATGCACTAAATTTTTTTTTTATACTCTAAAGCGCGACGTAAACGAGCCGTGAACGGAAAATACTACTTTGTTAACAGTTTGTGTTTCAGATTAAACACGAAATAGAATGTTGCACATTTGTTAGTACGGCAGTAACTTTTAGTAATCTCTTGTTTTACGATTTTAAGCGAATAGTCGAACTTTGGACCTTAGCCAGTCGAGTTACGGTCCATCAAATCGTTTCAATGTTACCCGCTGTGTCCAAGCTTAGGCTTATCCAAATTGCAATTCAAACGTCATAGATAGGTATGGATGTCGATGTGATCTAGCAAGAGCGTATAATCTCAATTTTTAACCGACTTTAAAATATGTAAAGGATACCCAGACACGAGACAAATATTTGCAGATAAAGCAATTGTGGATGGGAATCGAACCCGCAATCTCCTGCGTCTCAAGTATTAGACCAATTGAACCAGAAGTCGTCAAATTGTGGATAGATTTTTTTATTTAGACAGTTTGATTTTGTTTTTAATATATGATGAATAATTTCAATTTCAATCTCATTATTCACACACAATATGTTACATTACAGATCAAATCTAAATCATTACATGGTCATTGGTCATAATAATAGATTACAAATTAGTTAGTTAGCTTGGCCACCAGTTAAACTAGAAGGAGAACATAGCAATTTGCAAAATAAAATACTATAGTTTATTATTTTTACAGTGTTTAACCACACTTAGGTAGAACATTTTCAAACAAATGAACAACCTTATCAAAAATTTTACTAATTTCTTTGAAAATAAAATACAGTAATAATACGAGTAAGTAATAATAACACTATACCATACCAAATAAGTAGGGTAGGTAACAATACCTACTACGTCCAGTGAGTTCTAGTAATAATACTTCAATGACTACGTCTAGGTAATTACTATTCATAGAATTATTAGGTTACCTCATTGAAGTATTATTACTAGGGTTACCTACACTGCCGTCATAAGAAAAAAGGACGTTTCTACCAAAACTCAGAAACGGAGAAAAAAATTGTTTAGTGTTTTTTAAACCAAAAAATTCGCTGTGACAAATAGAATAATGAAATAAAAAAATAGTTTTTGCTAAAGTGTGAATTAAAGTTTGATCTATTGAAATAAAGATTAATAATTAAACAAAAACAATTGTATTCATTAAATAAATTACATATTCTTTTTCTTTTTAGTGAAAAAAATACTGAAAAATACTTAATACTGCAATGAAAAGACGTTTCTGGCTAGATGCTTCTATTCAACTTAGTAATTTATGAAACGTCTTTCTTACTTAGTAATAATGAGTTATCAGGCTATCGTTACCTAAATAAAAGAGTCATTTTTAACCATTAACTGCTTTGCAACTTAGTATACCTACCTAATTTCAGTGAACTTTAAATATTACCTTAAGAAACGCCCTTGTTGCATATCTTAAGGGTATATAATAATTTATCAATCCTTAACCATATTTAAACTTAAATCATTTTCTTAAACATATTTCATCATCATCATCATTTCAGCCGTAGGACGTCCACTCTGGACATAGGCCTCCCTCATGGATTTCCAGTTATTGCGGTTGGAAGCGATCTGCATCCACCGTCGACCTGCGGTCTTCACCAGGTCATCATCCCATCTTGTTGGTGGACGTCCTACGCTGCGCTTGCCGGTCCGTGGCCTCCACTCGAGAACTTTTCGGCCCCATCGGCCATCTGTTCTGCGAGCTACATGGCCTGCCCATTGTCACTTCAACGTGCTAATCCGTTTGGCTATGTCGGTGACCCGAGTTCTTCTACGTATCTCCTCATTTCTGATTCGATCGCGTAAAGAAACCCCGAGCATAGCCCTCTCCATAGCTACTCTGAGCTTATTCATGAGGCCAATCGTGAATGACCACGTTTCGGTTCCATATGTCATCACTGGTAACACACATTGATTGTAGACTTTCGTCTTAAGGCACTGAGGAATTTTGGACGAAAAAACGTTGCGTAGTCCCAAACGCTGCCCATCCGAGTTGGACTTGTCGATTGACCTCTTTTTCAAAGTTGGACCTACCTAATTGGACAGTTTGTCCTAGGTTAACATACGTGTCGACAACTTCGAGAGCCGAGTTCTCAACCATAACTGGGGCAGGCACCACATGGACATTCGACATAACCTTCGTCTTGTCCATGTTCATTTTAAGGCCTACCCGTTGGGAGATTCGATTGAGACCTTCGAGCATCGTGCCGAGGTCCTCCATCGACTTTGCCATGACCACAATATCGTCGGCAAACCGAAGGCGAGTCATGTATTCGCCGTTAATGTTGATGCCTAGTCCTTTCCATTCCAAGAGCTTGAAGGCATCTTCCAAAGCGGTCGTAAACAATTTCGGAGAAAGAACGTCTCCCTGTCTTACGCCTCTTTTTAAGAGAATATCCTTCGAACTCTGTTCCTGTACTCGGACTGACATAGTGGCGTTTCTGTACAAAGACTTCAACACTTCGATATACCGATAGTCAATTCGGCATCGTTGGAGAGACTCGAGCACCGCCCATGTTTCGATCGAATCGAAGACTTTATCATAGTCCACAAACGCGAGACATAGCGGCAAGTTATACTCTTCGGTCTTCTGTATCACTTGCCGCAGCGTATGAATGTGGTCTATGGTACTGTAGCCTTTTTGAAACCCGGCTTGTTCGGGACGCTGGAAGTCATCAAACCTGCGATCGAGACGATTTGCGATGACCCTTGAGAACAGCTTATAAACATGGCTCAAAAGCGAGATCGGTCTGTAGTTAAGCAAGGTGTTTTCACTTTTCTTAAAGAACAATACCACGACGCTTTTGTTCCATGTTTTTGGCGTAATACATTCGAGCAAGACGGAGTTGAAGAGCTTCTGAAGTTCTTTAAGTATCTGTGATCCACCCGCTTTCAGAAGCTCTGACGTGATTCCGTCCTACCCCGGCGCCTTGTCGTTCTAAAGCTGTTTAGGGCCATCCTGATCTCGTACAGGCTGATGTCTGGGATATCTTCGGTATAATGTCGGGTCAGGCTGTAGGGTCTTCTGCCACACTGCAAACAGGTTAAGAGACCGAATCGTAGAGCTGTTCATAGAACCTTTCGACTTCCCTTAACACTTCTACTTTACTTGACGCTATGCTGCCATCTTCCCTCTTCAGCTTCGTCATCTGGCTTTGTCCAATAGACATATCTCTCGCGAACAATTTGAAGCCTTTGTCCCGCTTAAGCCTCTCTGACTTTTGCAACATAAAATTGTGAGATAGACAGTTTACAAAGCTGTGATAATTATTTAGAATAAGAATAATAAGGTACAATTTTTGATACTAGTTATAGTTATAAGGTAAAAATTACATGTTGAAAAAGCGTGCCATAGAAGTTTGAGGTAATTTAGTTTTGCCTTTCTTAAATTATAAGCAATAAAAAATATAAGTCTAATTCTCAGGTCTTGTGGTTTTATTTGAATAACCAGATGACAACGTGTTTTAGTTCTCTATTTGCGTGCAGAAAAGCTCTGAAACACCTCGTTACATCATGCATTTTACGGCCGGATATCGCTTCGTGCCATATCGCAGCAAACGTTTGAGAAGTGTTGTTTTTTTTATCGAAGAAAACCGGAGAACCGCGCGCGCGTTCCGACATTCTGATTGCCTGGGCGCAACTGATCGTACAGCTCCAACCGCGTCCCCCACCACACCCCGCACGACTAGCAATACTTCGTAGAAAAGACGCTACTGCCACTTGCGACTGGCTATTTTTTATAATACTAAAATGAAAAGGCTTTTCTACGCAGAACCGTTTTTTCTTCTTATTACCAAGCAGTAATGTCTTTTCATCTTATGATGCATTAAATATTTTGTAAATAAATAAGACAGATCTACCCAAATGCGTTTTTTCAACTTAGTAAACGTCAGAAATGTCTTTTCTATTTCGTAAATATTATGACGTAGTTTCAAATGCGTCTTATTTAACAGTAAGATTTTAGGGTTGTGTTTGTTTTAGCCAAAATATAAGAATACTGGTAGATGCGTCTTTTTTTACTGATTCCGATGACGTATTTAACTCAATTTTGAAAAAAATGTCAGAAGCGTCTGTTTTCCTTATGACGGCAGTACATATCTTTGGTAATCATAAAACAAAGTACCTACTACTTAGGTATGGCACTAATATGAAATATTAAATCTTACGGTAGGTAACAATCAATGTATACTAATCAAAACGAAACAGGCAGCTACCACAGTAGTAGGGAAATAATGAAATTGAATAGATTTTTAGATCTCAAGGAAATTAAAAATACTATCGATTTCAGTGGGATTTAAACCCAACTTTATATGTAGTATTTATTTATTTATACCTTTATATAGGTACCTACGTGGTACTTTAACCTGGCCGGCAACAAACCTTCATCCTCTTCCCTTTCAATGAATATGGAATTTACCAGCAAGGCCGCGATCAATCGTTCTATTCATCTAAGCCATTGGCCCAATCTGTCCTATTCTACCGAAAAGCTGACTCTTCAAATAGTTTGGACACATCGACCGATTGAATGGAAATCGTTCCGTTGTTTGAAATGGTTTATCTGTCAACTTTTTAGTAGGTTTATCTAAATACCTAGTGTTTAGTTTAGGAACAACACGTAGGTAGATTCGAACGAAGGGCTCAACGAATCACTGCAAAATTGTCAGAAAAAAACCTCTTCTGTTCTTCTCCATACGAGAGCTGAACGGTGCACTTTCCCTCTATTCCGTTCACAATACCCCCGCCGTGAATGCATTCTAATGAAATAAAGAAACGTTTTGTCCTCTTGCTGGCATTGACTCGAGACCTAAATACTGTGCTGAATAGGCGCTACTCTATTGATATAGGAATGGCAAAATGTCTCATCTGCCTTCCTGTGTCTGTATGTAGGTACCTACTGAGTGCATTGTGCTACTATAGTGTGTCAAAGCATTGAACAATAATTTTTTTATGATTGCACAGCTTGGTATTATCAATTTCTTTGTATCCTCGATTCCATACTATTTTGGCAATAGTGTGGGCTTGTTAAACTAGGTACTTAGGTGTATGTAGGTATGGTAGGTAGTAGTTACGTACCTAAGTATATCAGAAGGGTGCCAAATAAAACGCGTCTATTCTGTAAGACGAACAATGCATGACTGCCCTTAATTCAAGACACAAGATCGAGTTGTTTAAGTTAACTGCTAAGCTTATCTAAACATATTCGCCCTATGCGCCTTACTATGAAAGTTATGCGCTGTTCAATATCCTTCAAATTCCCTACTTCCTACCGCCAAAGAGTTTCGTTTTCTTTTTAAAACTTTTTAATAAAGCACAATTTTAAATTAAGTTATAAAAACACATCAAACGGTAGAAACCTGTATGGTAGAAACGATAGTGTACAAAAACGAACCTTATACCATCCATCACGCTATGTCACTGTCAGATGTCAGTTTCAAACATTCGACAACCTGTCAAAAGAGTACCTACTGTTGTTTAAATTGATCCAAAATTCTAAACACCCTCTTCTTGCTAAATTATCCTACCTAAATAATTTATTTCGTCATTGTAATAAAATTCCTTGTATCCTCCGTAGTTTTAAAAGATTTTCCGATCTTCCGAGTCCTGTCAGGCAGTATTCAATGTACCCGCTATATCTTATTCCCTATGATGCCTTAATTTTCCAGCCTCGTGTTATCTTACAATTTGGGGTAGAAAAGGATTCAGTTGACGCGAGATGTACATTTAACTACGTACTCAATTCCAAGTTTGATGGTTGGCACTTAATATTCACCGATGCGTCCAAGTTGTCAGTTGATAGTGAGGTTGGAGCTGCGGTATGGATACCTTTTACCAACATAACCCTGAGTTTTAAGTGTCCCTCGTCCTCATCGGTATTTACTGGTGAGGCAGTTGCTATTCTCGAAGCCATTCTCTTTGTAAAATCACATCACTTAAATAATTCTATCATCTTTTCTGATTCTAAAAGTTGCCTCCAATCAATTTTGTCTAACCCGTTTAAATCAATTTCCCGTTTCCCCATTATTCTTAAAATTAAACTTTCTCTGTTTGAGTGTCACAATCTAGGCATTAATGTAGTTCTAGCTTGGATTCCAGGACACTCTGGGATTCTAG
Organism: Pasiphila rectangulata; assembly: GCA_963082625.1. Classification (NCBI taxonomy): domain Eukaryota; kingdom Metazoa; phylum Arthropoda; class Insecta; order Lepidoptera; family Geometridae; genus Pasiphila; species Pasiphila rectangulata. The sequence continues at coordinate 2,342,349 of OY720244.1, read as the reverse complement.
GCAATGAATTAGCTGACTCATGCGCAAAAGCCGCTATCCAGATAGGTTCTCCTGAGCATTTTCAATTATATTGCCACGATTTAAGCCTTCTTCCAAAAATCTTTCTTCAAAAATCCTGGACGGATTTGTGGAATACCTCGAAGCTGTGTAAAGGCAAGTACTACTCTGATATCCAACCAGATATCCCACCTATTCCTTGGTTCTTTAAGTTTCGCAAGTCCAATAAGATCGTCACTTCAACTATCTGCCGCCTAAGACTGGGTCATGCTTGTACACCTGTATTTCTTGCGAAACTTAGGATCAAGGATCACTCAATGTGTGAGTGCGGATTGGAGGAAGGAAATGTAGATCACATTTTCTTCAATTGCCCTAAACTTCGCTTATCCCTTTATGATGTTCTCCCTCAGGAAATCCCGCGTCCTACCTGCTTCAAAATTTTGCTTTCCCTTACTTTTTCTCCTTTAATTAATTTTATCCTTTGTAAATTTGTAAATATGAATAATCTTAGATTGTAATATGTTATAATAATAGTTGATAACTTAAATAATCTGATCGAAGCATCATTAATTTACTTTTTCGTAGAAATATATTTTTTTTTTATTTTGTTTTTATTTGCTTTTGCTTGGCTTAATCATTTTGTTTTCCGATAATGTTGTGGCTTAAAATTGCCTTACCCGCTCTCAACACGTTTATGATACTTTTACCTACCTGACACTGGCAGAGTTGCAGCAAGTGGCATGCATCAGCCATTAAAAAGAAAAGAAGAAGAAGTACCTACTGTTGCTTGTTTTCGTCTTTGTAAAATTTCCCGAGGTACCTAATAATTTGATTTCTAGTGTTTCTGAATATCTAAAAGGAAAGAATAATCGTTATTTTTCTTACGCGTGTAATTCTTTTATATATTTTCCTGTTCAAAGTTGGAATAATCCGAATATAACTGTTTTGCGTCACAGAAGAACACTTACGTTATTTTGCTTCTTTTGTTGTGTTCAGAATGGATTACGTAGCAAAACTGAAGATTCTAGTAATAGGAGAGAGTGGAGTGGGCAAATCCAGGTATTTATTACACATTTTATAAGTTTACAGTACTAAAATTTATGCGTTTTTTTTGGTTATTTCCAAAACAATGAGTTGATATTAAATTCTTAAAGTAAAGTCCAGAATTTCATAGACTACTGACATATTGAAGGCTTTTGAAAATATATGGTATTCATTGTTACGGTTTCTTATAATATCACTTGTCTTATTGATTCAATTCAATTCTATTTGGCAATTCTTTATTGCAAAACACAAGGTTTCACAAGGCAATACAAGGTTTAAAAATAAATGTACAAGTTCAATAGGGACCCTGTGCAGAGCAAACGTAATATTGTTTTTCTTCTATAAAACATACAAACGCCATTAAGCCTAAAATGTATCGCAAACTACAATGTCTTCTCAAGCTGTAGATTTTATGTTTGCACCCCAGTTTCAGCCTTAATCGGGATCATCATCTCAGTTGTGAATGTAAACTGCTGAATGTAAGCCTCCCATGGATCTAAAAGTACTGATCATGCAGGGTTTTGTTTGACAGGTTGGTGAGGGCAGTATGGGTTGTTAATACTGTTGTCTATCTTCCTGAGATTCTGACTGCATCCATGGGCAGGAGAAAAGGGGCAACATTCTACACTGGAACCCCACATCAATTATTTAAAATTAATCAGAATAATCCCTAAAAGAAGCTTTTTAAAATTTCAATTAACCCAGGCACAATTAAACAAGGTTTTTCAATATTGCTTTAAGCCCAGGCTTAAAGCACCCGTTGATTGAACCCTGATACATTTGACATACCACCGTAGGTAGAGTGGCCCACATGCGCTGTAGTGTTTGGACACCCTAAGTCTAATTATTCGCAGAATTAAATTCATAAAGCAAAATTCAACCACAATTGGATATCAAATGGCCACAATTCTGCCTAGCTAATAAATTTATCTAAACAGTTATTTGGATCGCGTTATATAATTATAGTACTCCAGTTTCCGATCCATTAAACTGTGTAACTGCTTTGTTAATGCATAATTAAAATGTATATTATGATATTCAAATAACCAATTTTGGTAAAAGGTTTGGTTTTGGGTTTAAAATCAGTCCAGTAGTTTCGGAGCCTATTCAATGCATACAAACATCAAATCATCAAATCTTTTCTTTTTATTAAATTAGTGTAGACAAATCTTTCCTCTTTATAATATTGAAAGATTGGTGTCTAATAGAATGTTTCATTTTCATTATTAACCCTAGATCACTAACCTTATTTTTCAACGCTTATTACTAAACTTCGTCGTCCCGACTACGCTGTCAAAAAAATTGGTTTTTAGGGTTTTATTGAATAAAATACTTGATAGTTTTATATTATTTTTTTAATACAATCATTTAACAAAAAAAAATATAACATTCTTGTTACATTAAATCACATACACTGCCGGCCAAAAGTTTGAGACCACTTGTAAAAATCTTTGTAACCACCAAAATATTTCAAAAGTACACATGATAAAGAGCTAATTTGAACACCTGCGTATTCTATTGTTATCAAAGAATTTCTGAGAGTCATTTTTATTGTATATTTTTAAGTTATCATCCTTTAAAGGTCTATTGTTTCAAAACATAAATGAGTACCGCGCGCTTACCAGGTGATAGAGTCATTGTTATATTTTTTATGGCCTGCTCATTTCTAATTATTTTAGTTTTGTTTTGCGGTAACCGTACTTCCGGATTATTTTAGCTTCCTTAAACATATTTTTTACCTGAGTTTTGATGGAGTAAATTTTTCATTATCTTAACTAGTCTGAGCTCGTCGTTGTTACAGTGAAGACATCTTAAAATGGGAAAAGTGCGCGAAATTAGCACTGAAACTCGTTCTGCCATAGTTGTTTTACACGGCGAAGGCAAATCTGAACGTGCGATTGCCTCTCAACTTAAGTTGTCGAAGACTTGTGTTCATAACGCAATAACCCGATACAAGGAGACTGGCAGTAATCAAGATCGTTCGCGATCGGGGAGACCGAGAGCTACCACTTCTAGCGAGGATAATTTCATCGTCGTTACCAGCAAGCGGAATAGACGCCTAACCGCACCAGAAATCCGCGCAGAAGTGAACAAATCCCGATCAGAACCTGTGTCATTGACTACAGTAAAAAGACGATTGAGAGATGCTAAGTTATTTGGTCGCGTCGCCGTTCGAAAACCACTACTAAGGCCACAAAACAAAAAGAAACGGATGCAGTGGGCCCTTACCCATCGAGACTGGACTGAAGAAGACTTTAAAGAAGTTCTTTGGACAGATGAATCCAAGTTTGAAATATTTGGTTCAAAACGACGAATTTTTGTTCGACGTACCGCCGAGGAAAAGATGATGCCAGATTGTGTGGTGCCAACAGTTAAGCATGGTGGTGGTTCCATTATGGTCTGGGGATGCTTCTCGGGCCATGGAACCGGAGATTTGGTACGAGTCGAAGGAATCATGAAAAAGGAGCATTATAAACGAATACTACAGCAAAATGCCGTTCCGTCTGGTTTAAGATTAATTGGAAATGGATTTTTTTTCCAACAAGATAATGATCCTAAACATAGTTCAAAATTATGCAGGGGTTATTTAGAACATAAAGAAACAGAAAGGGTGTTAAAAAACATGGTGTGGCCCCCTCAGAGTCCGGATCTCAACCCCATTGAGCTATTGTGGGAAGAGCTTGACAGAAATGTGCGCAGTTGTTGTCCCTCCTCACAAGAAGACATGTGGAAGGCTTTACAAGAAAGCTGGAACAATATCTCACAAGATACAATTGATAAATTGATTGCTCGTATGCCGAGACTAGTGAAAAAAGTTATAAAATGCAAGGGAGGCTTTTTTGACGAAAAATCCGTTTAATGATTTTATTAAATATGAACGTCATTTTTAACGTAAATGGTTGAAATTTCTTGATTTTTTTTTTCTTCTTGATGAATGTGTATTAGTAAATAAGCATTTTAATTAATATCTAAACCTCTTGATTTATATTTTGAGTTTTATTTCATTTTGCTACTTAGATGTAGGTGGTCTCAAACTTTTGGCCGGCAGTGTATATGTTCCATAATCAGCCTTTTTTCAGAGACCATATTTTTCGCTCTTAAAAAATAATTGTTTTTTTTAAGTGCTTATCTATAAAAAACTAAAACCAAATTCTTTGAAATAAACTTAAATTATCAAAATTAACATACAAAATCAATAAAAAACGTTAACATTTTGGTAAAAAACTATGAACTATAACATTTGTGAAACACTTGAAGTTTGTGTTCGCCACAAAGCGATTTGTTGCACGGATCAACCTCGATGTGGTCTTCCTGCTCACTTTCTGATGAATTTTCCTTGTCACTATTATTAGCTTATAATAGTTGACGAATCGCATCTAAAATAAAAAATAATATGCATTACTTTCATGTGGTAAAAACTAAAAATATCACTAACAAAATAGTACAAAATATATCCTTAATACTAACCTTCGTCGTTGCGACGAGTCATGGTGGCTGGTCCGGCGCCTACAGGCCTCCCATACAAAAAACACTACCTTCCATCGCGGGGGCAATGGGCCAACTGAAATTACACGGGAGATGCAATTGGTGCGACCGCGCAATCAAAAGTTACGGCACTTTTTTTAGATTCGCGTCGTCGGTTCGACGAAGCTTAGTGATCTAGGGTTAACTCAGATTTGATCTTTTTTCTCATTTAGGGAAGTAACTTGACAGTATTAGTTCTTACAACTTAGCTTGATCGCTGCAACAGATGCCAAGTGACACAATGAGGGCTAAGACGATCTTGAAAATATATTGTTACAAAATTCAGAACTTGTTGGGTCGGACCAATGACAATTATTGTCACAATGATTTCGCTAAGTTACACAAACTTTTGTTTCAATCTAGCTTCGCCCATAGCTTGGCTAGTCTTCTTTAAAATGAAAATCTTAAGTAGTTACCTATTTTGTTGTTTGAGTCATCGCAGCATAAATATTATTATTAATTGCGAAATAAACTCCACCATTGCTTATTACGTGTCATCTTTACAAATTAGACCTCAAGTTTATTAAACACAGTTAACTTCAAACAAAGCATCTAAACTTTATTGAACATTACCTTGATATTCATAAAATTACTCATAAAACAATGTAGAGGTGTTTATGTACTTGAGTATGTAATTAAAATTCTATATCTGCACAATAACTAGCAGTTATACACATTCTGTGGAATGTTCATTGATTAATAAGTTCAAGTTTAAAAAAACTTCATTTCATTACACACCTAGAGGCATTTACTTATGTTTACATTGTATTTGTATTATGTTCTATTTATCGCAACACCCACTGCTGGGTAATGGCGGCTTCTCCCAACCATCTCCATTTCAAATCAGTATAACAATATTGTTGACATTGTAATGTTTACTTTTTATATTTCCTGCCATTATCTTGTCACACTGCTAGGTAGGGCTCCCCATGCTTGTGCCATAAGTCACAATCCTGTGCTAATTTGATCCAGGCAGCCCTGTGGGGTTGACGATGTTGTCTGCCTGCACATCTTGCTATAGAATGACCAACATTCCTTCATCCAGGTTTTGGCCACCATTTCATCATCATCATCATCTCAGTCGTAGAACATCCACTGTTGGACATGGCCTCGCTCATGGATCTCCAAGCACTGCTCAAGAGGGGTTGTTACCATTACCATACTCACCACACTTGGTAGGCGGGTTGGCGAGTGCAGTAAAAGATGTTGTCACATGGATAAATGCTGCTGCCCATCTTCCAGAAGTATCCCTTAGCAGATTCTTAGTGCATCCACAGGCAAGAGAGGAGGGACAAAATTCTTATGCCAGCACTCCACAATGTGCTGTACCCCACGCAGCAATCCATTACTTTTAAAATAAAATAAATAATTCAACCAAACTCTGGAATGTAGGTACATAGTTAAGTTCAAGTAAAAAAATCTTTTATTCACACACATTTAGTGATTTGCATAAGTTTTCATAACAATTATTCCTGATTTATGTTTTTTGTCGTTATCTGTAGCATTATCTTAGCATGGAATCTACATGTTAAGTTGATCATCATCATCATTATTTTAGCCGTTAACCGTCCACTGCTGTTTTTTGTTTCATCCTTGATTAGTTAGTAGACCATAAGCGGATTGGTTGTGTTAAGCATGGTCTTTTAGGATGTGGGCTCATTGGTCCTTCTTTGTTCTGGTAATAGGTTGTCCAGAATGTGGCTTCTTTTCAACCAGTTTGTTGTTGTAGGTCTGTTAATTAGATCTCTGGCTGGCGGGTTGGTATGGCATGTGAGGCGGTCGCAGTATCGATTCCCTAGTGTCCGTAGTTCTTCGTCTACTGTGGTAACCTCCAGGTAGTCGTGAATTTCCTTGTTAGTAATGAACCAAGGTGCGTTTGTAAGAGTACGCAGAATTTTAACTCTTGTACCTGTAGTCTAACTCTGACCTTTTGGAGTTAAAATGATTTTTCCAGTTCAGGCATCTGTCTAGCGTGAATCCAAGGTATTTAACAGTGTCTTTATGGGGTAGTTCTTCTCCACCAAGGGTGACTGGTGGAAAGTAAGTTAGAACTTTGAGTTATACTCTTATTACAAACATACAAAATACAAATCTTTCTTATTTATAATATTAGTATAGATATATTATTGTTTTATATATATTACTGTACAAAATAGGCGCGGTAGTGTCGTTCATTTGGCAACGACACTACTGGTAGTGCGTCTGGTAGTGTCGTTGCCAGAAAATGGACAATTACCCTTACGAAGAGCGAATGTAATATGGGTCGATTTGGCGGAGGTTATCCCAATTCGCCATTAGTTCAGCCATAATTCAGTTTGCTTTAGGTAGTCCTGAAGAGTTCTTGATGCTTTAGCTGGAGAAGCATCCCAGGATATGATTGCGGTGTCATCGGCAAATGTGCCAGACCAAAACGTCCACTGCTGATCACAGGCCTCCCTCATAGATCTCTATGAAGAGTAGTTGCCATACTCACCATGCTTGGCAGGCAGGTTGGTGAGCGCAGTTTGGATTGATACACGAAGAGACGCTGTTGGCCATCTTTCGGAGGTATCCCTGAGCAGGCTCTTACTGCATCGATGGGCATGAGGGGTAACATTCTACTGACGGCACCCCACGGCTAGTTCAAATTAAAAAGGGTCATTCGTCATCTCGCGGATTTGAAACTCGCTGGAATCCGCGAGTTGGCACCTTCTGATAACATCTTTATTTATGTTATGACATTTAGTGATATTTGCATTAGTATCATAACAATGTTGTTCCTGCTCATGTTGTTTTCCTTTATCCGTAGCATTATCTTAGCATTCACAAAAGGCGACTACAAGCCCCAGTTTCCGGCCACGATCGGAGTCGACTATAACAACAAAGAGATGGAAGTGAACGGACTGAAAGTGAGACTTGGCATTTGGGATACGGCTGGGCAGGAGCGCTACAGGACACTCACTTCTAGTTTTTATAGGTATGGTATATGATTAAGACTAAAAAAAATATGCTGGACAATTCGCACAGCATCATCTAGCCCCAAGCTAAGCAGAGCTTGTGTTATGGGAGCTAGATGATTGATATACTTAATACATTATACTACACTAGCCGCACTCCTCGGTTTCACCCGCGTAGTTCCCGTTCCTATAGGAATACCAGGATAAATATAGCTTTCTAATTATGAGAGTTTTGAAAATTGGTCCAGTAGTTTTTTAGTTTATTTGTTACAAACATACAAAATACAACTCACAAAATACAAATCTTTCTTCTTTATAATATTAGTATAGATATATTATTATTGTTTAATAAATGTCTAAGAAAAACGTCCAGAACATAATGGACAAATATTTTTTTTTTATACTACTAAATGACGAGACAATCCGAAGGCCCACCTGATGTTAAGCGGTAACCTCTACCTATAACAATTGCAATGCCGCGGTGATCACGTTCACTAAGCACGTGACCAACGCTGCATTGCTTTGCGCCCGTCACCCTGAGACAGAGTTGTAAGGTCTCATGCCTCGGGAATTCGTATTATTTTTAGTTTTTTTTTATTTACAATTTTTCGTCGACCTCTGTGGCGCAGCGGGCGAAGGTCCGCCTGCGATTCCCGCCTCGGGACAAATTTCTGTACGATCTGTAGATATTTGTTCATTATATATGGCTCTTGCCTCCCGGCCACTATATTATAATTATTTATAATACTATTGACATCTTATGTATGTAACTCATGTTTCGCAAATAAATGAGTATGAATCAATCTATGTAGTATAATTTGTTAAGTACATCAGTTATCTAGTACCAATAACAAACGATCTGCTTAGCTTGGGGCCAGATGATGCTGTGTGAATTGTCCAGCATTATTTATTTATTTACAAGTTTGATGTGAATATGATCCTGAGGTAATAATGGCCTAATATTATTATTTTAAGTTATAAAAAAGTGTTTATTTTAAACAGGGAAGCCCACGGTGCAATACTAGTGTATGACGTGTCTGACCCGAGGACGCTAACGAAGCTCAGTGAATGGATGGAAGAGCTGCAAGTGTACACTACCAAGAAGAATATTGTCTGTTTGGTAGTTGGAAACAAAATTGACGGGGTAAGAATCACATTATATCATCATCATCATTTCAGCCGTAAAACGTCCACTACTGAACTAAGGCCTCCCTCATGGATCTCCATGAGGGGTAGTTGCCATACTCACCACGCTTGGCAGGCGGGTTGGTGAGCGCAGTATGGGATGTTGATATACGGAAAGACGCTGCTGCCCATCTTCCGGAGGTGTCCCTTGGCAGGCTCTTACTGCATCCACGGGTAGGAAAGGAGGGGTAACATTCTACTGCCGGCACCCCACGGCTAGGTTAATTCTATGTTTATGTCTATTCATCATCTCAGCCGTAGCACGTCCACTGCTGGACATAGGCCTGTGTCCTGCGTCCTCCATGAGGGATTGTTGCACACGCTTAGCAGGCGGGTTGGCGCATAAAAGGAATGACGCTCGAATAAATACTAATATTTCGCAAACTGAACCCTAAATCGAAGAATTGCATTCGCAACCCTTAAATAGTTCTAAAATACCTAGTCAATATTACCCCACGAAGATGCCTAGGCCGAGTAGTTATCGAGTTATGGCCGTTTCAAGTTTGACAGCTGTCATCTTAAAAAGTATATCCCATCAAGGTCTTTCATTAGAGCCCAGAACGGAAAGTGTAGGGCGAGTAGTTTCCGAGATATGGCCGTTTGAACTTTGAAGTTTGACAGCTATCATCGAAAAAGTGAAGTAAATTTAATTAGCTTTATGTAATTTAGGTCTATCATTTTAAACATATTATATTATAATTTTTGACATTTAGGTACCTACTGTAATTTTCTTGCATTTATGACATTTACTATCATTATGCCGTGGGGTGGTGCTAAGGGACACCTCCGGAAGATGGGCAGCAGCGTCTATCCGTGTATCAACATCCCAGTATGGGATGCGGGATTGGCAGGCGGGTTCGCCTGCCAAGCGTGGTGAGAATGGCAGTTGCCAATCTCCTCCCTCATGGATCTCTATGAGGGGTAGTTACCCCTCATGGAGATCCATGAGGGAGGCCTGTGTTCATCAGTGGACGTTTTATGGCTGAAATGATGAAATGATGACTATCATTTTTGACATATACTGTCATTTTCTGTCATTAACGTTTTTAGACTTTGCCTGTTTAAAAATTCTAGAAAAAAATGAACAAACTGCAACTTTCAGTCCAAGTAGATCAACGTCTTTTTTAAGTTGAAAGAATTGGAGGAAATGCATCCAATATGTTCAACTGGTTGAACAAATAGTTGATCATTTTGGAGTAGACGGCCAGCGTTGGGGGCCCACCCTGTTGTTATTATCATCTACATCATCATATTTGTCGAAAGGTTGGCTGCTCACTTTCAACTCCTACTTATTAAAGCCCACTGGTCTCTCGGCATACGGCAGACCCGGCCCAGTCCCACTTCAGCGTGGCAGCCCTCGCAATAATATTCATAAGGATGTATCTCCTCTCCTAGCCAAGGGCAGTGCCTCGCGAGCAAGGTCAGGCGTTTGCGCAGAAACACAGGATGCTCTTCATTGAGAGCAGTGCTAAGACACAGAAAGGCATCAATCTCGCCTTTGAAGAGCTGACGCAAAAGGTATTATTTTATTTTTGTTTTTATAATTTTTATTGTGTTGAAAACTAGACACAGGTAGGAACATTTCAAGAATGAAAAACCTTTCGGATTCCGGTGGGGATCGAACCCAATATCCAGTTTGTATCCATCGCCTTTTATGTCATACTAGGGCACACACCGGGTACAGTTTCACTCGCGTAGTTCCCGTTCCCGTGGGAATTTCGAAAAATCTCTTCTTAGTGCAACTCTAGGATACTCAAGGTATATGTGTGCCAAATTTCAAGTCTCTAGGTCCTTCCAGTAGTTTAGGCTGTGCGTTGAACTAAATCAAAATTTACGTTTGATAGCGATTTTCACTAGGTTTGCGCCTGTTGCAAACCTGTCGCTTAAGTATCCGCCCCCGTATTAAGTAATTCGAAGGCGGGAAACTTGCAGCAACGGTGCAACCGTTGCTGCAAGTTTCTCGCCTCCGGGCGCTCGAGTCGCTAAAATTACTTCTTTTTTTTTAGATAATAGAAACCCCGGGGCTCTGGGAGACGGATCCTTTGGCGTCAAACATTCGCATATCAAACAACGACGGAAATCAAGCCGAGGATTCTTGCGTAAGCAGTTACTGTTCTATCTAAGATGGTATTTTGGTGAATTATAAATATATCCTTAGGTTAGAAAATTGTAGATAATTTTATATATGAATATTATCCCATCAAAACGTGAGATCACTCCTATTAGACCTTTTTATAGAGCAGCAGTAAATAATAGTTCTTGTGAGAGTTTAAACTCTCAGTAAATCCTGCTTCGAAATCAATATCTAGTGAGGGTGATTTCGTGGCGTGCGCATTTTTTGCTGTTTGATAACGAAAAATCCAATGAAAATTAATAACTGTTTATATTTATAAGCCATGTTTTTGTGATAATTATAAATGGGTTACCGCCAGTAAAGTACAACACGATTCATGTTCGGTTACAACGAATGTTGGTCGTTTATTTCATTTAGTCCAAGTCCATCATCATGGAAAGAGTTCAGAGGTTGCTGTGTGTCTACCATGAGTTGTCACTATTAAATCGGCCTACCGTTACTCATTGAAGTATTATTACTAGCGTATAGAATTGACACCCGCGAACAACAAGTTTGCGCCATGAGTTGTTGCCGGCCGGCAACAACTCATTTAGTCGTTCGTCGACGCCCATCGCGACCGCATGCGAATAAACCCAAATTAAAAATGCCGTCTTGCGTGTTAAAAACGTGTAATTAATCAATCAACTGCGAAGAAAAAAGATAGTGGCGTGACTTATCATCGGAAAGTAAACAGAATATCAACTAAAACCAACTAAAATTAATTTTTGTACATTATTTTCTATTGTACTGACATTTTGTTTGAAAATCATAGATTATGAAAAGTGATTCGTACAGATGGGATGTGTAGGTACCTACTAAGGGTTGGCGACAAAGGTTTAACTGATTATTTTTAACTCATATTACTCGCCCTATGCCGTCTGTCTGATCAGTAACAGACTGTTAACAGTAGGTACTCTAGGTAGGTACCTACTGTAGGTATCTTTTGCAATCGTCATTACTTATAAACTGAAGCTGTATTATACCTATATTGTTGTCTGAACAAATTCTTAATGTAATAGATTGACGACCTCTGTGACGTGGTGGGCGAAGGTTCGCCTGCGATGCAGGAGGTGGGTTCGATTCCCGCCTTGGGACAAATGTTTAGTGATCGCTGCAGATATTTGTTCTGGGTGTTCAGGTCATTTTCTACGTATAATAATAAATAAATAGGTATTTATGTATTGTATTTATTATATCAGTTATCTAGTAGCCATAACTAGAGCTCTGCTTAGTTTTGGGCTAGATAATCATCATCATTTCAGCCAAAAAACGTCCACTAATGAACAAAGGCCTCCCTCATGGGTCTCCATGAGGGGTAGTTGCCATACTCACCACGCTTGGCAGGCGGGTTGGCGAGCGCAGTACGGGATGTTGGTATATGGAAAGACGCTGCTGCCCATCTTTCGGAGGTATCCCTTAGCAGGCTCTTACTGCATCCACGGGCATGAGAGGAGGGGCAGAGTGAAATAAAGTGTGGGATCTAGTTAGTGTAAGTACCTACCTACATATGTACGTACTTGTTGGATAAAATACCAATTTATTTAAAAAAAAAATGACTTTAAACGCTTAACGATTTGTTTTAATTTAATGTACTTAAATATTTTTACGTTTTGAAATATAATATTCATAGGTACCTACTGCATTAACATTACTGCATTAATAGCTGTCTGAAGTGTCCCTTCTGCGGTGAAAAAAATCTATTAGAGCGACATGTTGTTACACTATGTTGAACGAAACGTGTAAGCGCCACGAAATTCACGGCGCTTACGACGTTTTGGTCGCGAGAAAACTATTCTCTATTAGCGATCTAGCGCTGCATGTATTGATGGTATGGATAGACGACATTCTAATCGTGTAGCGCTGCAGCGAATACTTGTGTGCGGGGGCGAGCGCGCCCCGCGCAGGCACCCCCGCTGTTATCAAGTTGCGACACGTTTTTTGTTTGGTATAGCTACTCTAACTATTTACAACTCACTGCCGTTACTACAGTCGCGCGAACAGATACGGTTTGCGTTGGCGCGTACCGACACGACTATGAAAAAAACATAGAAAAAACATAAACGCACATGCATGTTTGTCTGACGTTACCGCCCGAGCACTTTTGGTTTGCCCGCCATCGTGGTAGACCTACAGCTACATACAAAGATTGGAATCGTTAGATACGCCCTTACCGTAATTCTTAATAACACAAGAATTTATAAATTAACTTGACACTGGCGGAATCGTGTAAAACCAAACACAAAAAGCCATAAAATAAAAAAAAAAACAAGTACGTTACTATGACATCTGTCAGATTTGTAACTCATGGTACCAAATTCTAAGCAGATGAAGCCGAAACTGCAGTCGCTGTAGTATAGTTTACTGCGTAATTTAGTACCAAACTATCCGCTAGAGGCACTGTACAAGTTTTCATACATTTTTAAATAAGTCGCTAGCGAGTATAGATTGCGAAAACTCATGGTACACCTACAGCTACATACAAGGATTGGAATCGTTAGATACGCCCTTATCGTAATGAGACCGCACCGTTTTGTTTCCACCCTAAACGAGTTAGCTCACATAATTTGGAATCAGTGTACCTTTATACACAGTGTTAGTCGTACGTGGTGTGTTATTTTTTCAAGAAAGCTCGTGAAATTTAATTGCGGAATAAGTAGTAACAATAACAGTTTGGTTTATTGGCAAAACCAATGTGAGTGCTTCGGCATTATTTTAACACATAAAAAGACAATGCGACAGTTTTTGGTGTCGGGGCGCAACTAACAATTTAAATCTTTGGCTCCATGTAAATGTATGCATAGATTTTTTTAACCGACCAAATGACGAGACAATTCTTCGTGGACCGCAGCCTCAATGTTGCCTGTTTTACAAGCCTGTGCTTAGGTACGCGCACATGGGAGTGTTCGTATGTGATATTATGGTGGGTCTGCTTTGTAAAAAGTGTGTGATATCTACGTTTGTTTTTTATTTTGTGTATTTTATAAATGTGTAAGTGTATCTATTATGTATTTTGTGTATTCACAATAGGCACGATTGCACGCATCAAAAAGCGGTGAACACATTTGTATCTTCGACATTTTAGGGTCAAAGCATATTTACTTAGTCGAAATACCTGAACGTTTTTTCACTTTTTATCAGATTTTGGTTCACAAGTAGATTCTCATGCATTATAATGCAAAATGACACACAAATATTAGTAGGTTCAATATTACCTTTAAGATACTCGTTAAACGCACGCTTGAGCGTGTGAAAATGTAACAACTAGCAGCCTGATTACGTATGTCGCGACAGGTTTGCAACAGGCTTATATCTCGTGATCATCGCTGTGAAACGTCAATTTTTTGCTTTTATGTACTACAAAATTCACAATTGACAGCGATGATCTCTAGATTTGCGCCTGTTGCAAATCTGTCGCGAGATACGTAATCGGGCTGCGCGTTTATTCCTAAATAAAATATTGAAATAAATAAAGTAAGAAGTGACTGTTTATACTGCTGGAAATACCCACAGAACAGATAAAGAGGTTAGAAGGGCCTTGTGGGCGGGGCAGGCGCGCCGCACTTTTGAGCAGACGCGCAAAAGTCAGCCGAAATTTGAATCACCGGTCAACAATCGCGCTCTTGTTGTGACAGCGTTCGAAACTCGGCGGAAAAAAAGAATTATGCCGTCTTGCGCTATTATAACGTGTCGGAAAAGAAGTCAGGAGTGTAATGTGGCCCGAGGAGGAATTTCTTTTCACCGGTAAGTCCAAAAACCTTAAAATACGAGTGATATTTGTAATTATTGAAAAAGTATTATGATGTTTGTAGACAAAAACGATAAAATCGCATTCAGATGCAAAATTATACATTGCTTGCAATACATGGGTACGATCTTGTACGACGTGAGCGATCACGCAATGTATTGCGTTCACTGCGAACATCGCGTGCGTCGAGCCAAAGCTTTAATTCCGGGAAATCTGAGCGCGTCGATAGTGTTGTACCTAATTGTAAACAATGTCGATATTCAGTATGTGTATACGAATGATTATTTGCAGTAATATTACAATTAAAATAACTTTGTTTTTATTGTATAATGTTTATGTAATTGTATATGTATTAAGGTATAGTGTGGGTTACTAATAAATACATTTTTCACAGAGTAATTCAAAATAAATTATTTAGATTATACTATGTTATTCGACTTAGCATTCACATTTTAAATTTCTTTTTAGTTTTTTTGCAAATTGTAGCTTTGTTTTACGTTTTATGTTATTCAAAATGCTTTTTTTTCTTTCTTTCTATTATTATGAAGTAAAACAGAGCTGCAACTAGCTTAAAACGAAAGAAAATTTAAATTTCGCGGCAGTATCGGATGTTGCCCCTTAATTTGACTTTGATTTAATTTTATTTGTATGTAATTAGGAAGTCCACATAATTCGTATCGTACCCGCAACTTAAAAAATTGCAAAACTTTAATTAACAGAATTACAGTAATTTTATCGATATGATTAATCGACCTTTTGGTCGCCGTAACATTATAAGAGAAATACATTGCTATTACACGTGTGTGAGTGCACGTCCAGAGCAGTATTTGCGTTAGTTTGACAACCAATAGCAAACACGCGATCTAAGTGCATGTGGTTTATTTGTGTGCGTAATGCGCGTACGTATTGATCTCTTGCTTGTAGTAGAGAGGCAGAGTGGGAGACATGCGGCGACACGCGTTCTAATACAAATCAGGTACTATTTCCTTTCTAACCTCTTTATCTGTTCTGTGGAAATACCCATCAAATAGTTGTACTTCGCTAATGTGATTGTAAATGTCGTATGTACATATTCCGTTTTGTTTTTTACTGGACCAAAAATAAAATGCAAATTTTACATTTTGTTTTAATCTCATCTCTTGCCCGTGGATGTAGTAAAAATCTGCCAAGGGTTGCCTTCAAAAGATGAACAGTACCTTATTAACATACATATAACCGGGTATTTATCGCTTAAATTACCTTTATTATTTCCCGACGTTTCGCTCGGATTGCACCAAGCATGGTCCCGGGAGGACTGAGAAGGGTGTCTTCCTGGGACCATGCTTGGTGCAATCGTAGCGTCGGGAAATAATAAAGGTAATTTACGCGATAAATACCCGGTTATATGTATGTATGTTAATAATGTGTTGTGATCGCGACAGTTTAAAAAAGACAATGAACAGCACCGTCTTTCCGTATAACAACATCCGCTACTGCGCTCGTCAACCCGCCTGCCAAGCGCGGCGAGTATGGTAAAACCCGCTCATGATCTTGGTCATCCATGAGGGAGGCCTATGTCCAGCAGTGGACGTGGAAAACAGTCCTAAGGCTGAAATGATGATCATGAATCAACCTGAACTAAATGAGAATAAATAAAGCCGTGGGGTGCCGGCAGTAGAATGTTACCCTTCCTCTCATGCCCGTGGATGCAGTAAGAGCCTGCTAAGGGATACCTCCGGAAGATGGGCAGCAGCGTCTTTCCGTGTATCAACATCCCGTACTGCGCTCACCAACCCGCCTGCCAAGCGTGGTGAGTATGGCAACTACTCCTCATGGAGATCCATGAGGGAGGCCTGTGTTCAGTAGTGGACGTTTTACGGCTGAAATGATGAAATGAGAATAACTGATTGGCTATGCATGATGTTGACTAAATGAGTAAGTTCAATTTTTCCTCTGCGAAGCAGCCTCAGGTAGGGATTGGTTTGCTGTTAGGTCTGGCATTCAAAGAAACAAGATCACGCACACGTGCATGCAATAAATTACCGTCTATCCCACTAGTCCCATTCAATTGTCCCATCATGGGACAACTGACACGATTACGTCCCACTAGTCCCATGGGACAAGTGGCACCTATATGTATTTGTATTCCGTTACCAGCATGTATTCTCCTTAGACGTGTAAACTCAAATTGGACAGAAAATGTTTGGAGTATTGTACTAAAGTTAAGACCATGTCCCGTCTACCGTTATCCAGCCAGTGAATGTTCAGCGAGAAACTAGATCCTATCACAAACAGCTGACAGGTGCCCCTAAGACTGGTGTTAGTTTGCAGGAAACGCTCAAGGGAGTAGGTATGATAACTAACCTAAGTGGGGTAAGGTGCAAAACGCTCAAGAGAGTATGATATCTAACCTAAGTGGGGTAAGGTGAAAAATATCGGAAACGAACATGAATATTAGGTATTTCCTCGGTGGCGTCTACGTGTTTTCTTTACGGAAATCCTATGAGACAAGGACAGCAGATTCTAGAGATGGTGACAATGTAAGTTCTGTTTTTTAACCCCCGGCAAAAAGAGGGGTGTAATAAATGAAATGAAAAATTGTTTATTGACTACGCACAAAGCACAGCACACAAATGAAAAAAAAACAAAACAAAAACAATTGCACAGGAGGCAGATCTAACGTGAAAACTGAGAAATAGTCGCTGTAGCAACATGCGTGAAAAGGTCACGTCTCAGCTTTATTCCACTCCACCCGCACCGCTCAGGAGCTGGTATTCTGACGGAACCTTTCTAACCTCTCGACCAACCACTGACATAAGTTTGACATAACTGTTATAAGTTTGACAGACACACACGCAGCGGATGTGTGTTAGTATGGCAACTACCCGTCATGGAGATCCACGAGGGAGACCTGTGTTAATTAGTGGACGGTTATATCAGAATAAGGATAGATAAGTTCGTTTTCTGAAAGATTTGTATTTTGTATGTTTGTAATGAATAAGGTAGCCGAGGCATATAAGGCCCACCTAACTTTAAAGTTTTATATATCGTGTGTAAGAAGACTAATGAGATAAAAACTGGGTTTTTTGTAAGCTTTAGCTCAATATGCTATTATTTAAATCTAATAAAAGAATGTTTTAAAGTAAAAAGTTAAGATTATGGCCAATTTAAAAAAACCTTCCTTTGGGCCTTATTTTACCATAGCAGTAAATTATGGCCCACTCTAAACCTATGCTTTTTTTGCAAAGTGGTTCATAGAAATATGGTCATTTTTAATATGGGAATACCGCTTAAAATACAAAATTTATAACAAATAACATATTCATCAAAAAACGTGCAATTGGGCCTTATTATACCACTGGAATTGTAGATGCCCCAAAATATATTTTGGAATAATTTACATACATGATCTATTAAAAACTTCTCAAACACAATCAAAAATGATTTATTAAAATAAACTTAACAGAATTTTTCATATACATTTATTTAAGAAACTTAAAATCAGCTACATCAATCACAATAGCTTTAGAAACCTCGGTTTCTTTGAAAATCTTACACCAAAAAAAGTCTTAATTCTCATTAATAACAAATTCTTAATCAACAATTGAAAAACTATGCTATGATAAATAATTATCGCACTCTTAGTAATTTTTTGATTGATCAAAATGATCAAAATTGTCAAAATGATCAAAATTGTCAAATGTCTGACACATAGTGTTTTCTGCACGCATGGCAAAACCACTCTCTTATATTCTGGTGGTGGTTTAGACTTTTTTCCTTTTCCCTTATCACGAGTAGTGTCAGCTCTTTTGGGCGGTATGTTGGCTGCATCTGCAAAAAAAATCTTTAAAATATTAGGCCACTTAACTTCATTCTCCTTAAAGAAAATAAGGCCCAGCACTTGTTTTTCTGGGCCTTATTATCCTAAACGTAACTTCAGAAAGACACCCCAACATGTCGAAACAAACAGTTATTTATGTTAACGAGAAGTATAATCACACTGAGGTTGACCTAACATATGATCTAAACAAGTTATTTTGTATTAAAGTAGTAAAAAAACAAAGAAACTCACGGTTTTCTGCATTCAAATCTTCTAAAATCACGTTGCGCGTCTCACTTTTACAACACAAAGCTCGCCACTGACAAGATTGCGGAGCCAGCGTGCGGTTTGTTTACGCGGTGGGGGTTTATGGTCATGGAGTATGTGTGGGTGTAGAAGGAAGTTGGTTTAAGTCAGTAGTCGCGCGAATTTTGAAAGTGGGCCTTATTATGCCGCGGGCTTTATATACCTCAGGTACCTTATACCTACTCAAAAACTACTGGACTGATTTTCAAAATTCTTTCACCATTAGAATGCTACATTATCCCAGCAGGGCTAGCATGGACTGGGGATAAAACTTTTTTCCACCGGTTATTTCCACTGACAAGGGATAAAATTATTCTATCCTCTGCCAAAGCACGGCAACAGAGGGGAAAGAGAATTATATCACTTTTTGACATTAGATGTGGATGCTCACCCTCCGCCTATAATTTCGGGGACAAGCGTTTCCCCTGGTTTGTCCACCGTGAATAGTTTATCCACCCATGTCGCCATGCTCGGAGGGTGGACAAAATTGACAGAGAGGAATAGTATTTATCCTCTCCCCGTGGATAAAATATCTCCGGCCATGCTAGCCCTGCTGGGCATATAGTTTATCCCACGTTTATCCCCAAACTACGTGGAGTAGGGCTAGTTACGTATAAAAATGTTGATAGTACAGTCAGGGCAGGTCTAGGTAGCGATGGCGGGGCGACCTCGATTCATTTAATAGTGATTTGTTCCATACTTCGAAGGAGAGAGATAACTTGAGTTTGGACCTTTGCCCAGCAGTGGGACAAAATAGACTAATAAAAAAAACAGTACAGAGGAGGCTGGCAAAAATCAATGAAATTCCTATAACTAGCAGTCGGTGATCCGTGCTAAGATGATGTAGACTTATTATACCATCTTCATCATCTCAGAAGTAAGACGTCAACTGCTGGACATAGGCCTCCCTCATGAATCTCCAAGTGCTAATTATGAGGGGTTGTTGCCATACTCGCCACGCTTGGTATCGCTTTGGCGAGCGCAGTACGGGATGTTGATACACGGAAAGACGCTGCTGCCTATTGTGCTAGTATCCCTTGGCAGATTCATACTGCATCCACGGGCAAGTGTGGCGGGGCATTATTCTACTGCCGGCATCCCACGGCATGTAATAATAATTACTTCCCTACGAAATCATAATTTTGCAATTGCAAGTTTGTTGATCTCTACTTAAGGTTACTAGCAAACTTCGGATCGAACTGAATCGACACGGATCTAACGTAAGGTCTTTGAATGAGGGGATTCTTGCCTTACTCGCCACGCTTGGCAGGTTTGCTAACGCTGTACTGGATGTCGATAAACGGAAAGACGCTGCTGCCCATCTTTCGGGAGTGTCCCTTAGCAGATTCTTACTGCATCCACGTTGAAGGGAGAAGAGGACAACATTCTACTGCGGGTCTTTTTTTTTTCATAAAAAATCAAATTATTATTTTTAACTCTATACAAGACAGTTAACCGATGATTGGTTCATCCTACACCTGTGCGAAGCAGAGGCGGGTCGCTAGTCTACATCTACACTAATAATAAAGAGGAAAGGTTTGTTTGTTTGTTTGTATGTATTGACTAGGCTCCGAAACTACTATACTTACCAATTTGAAAGATTCTTTCACCATTATAATCCTACTTACATTATTTCTGATGAACATAGGCTATATTTCATCCCCGTATTCCCACGGGAACGGGAACTACGCAGGTGACACTGCGAAGTGCGGCTAGTGTAATATAAATAGGTTCATCATTCCAGCCGTAAAACGTCCACTACTGAACACAGGCCCCCCCATGGATATCCAAGAGGGGTAGTTGCCATACTCACCACGCTTGGCAGGCGGGTTGGTGAGCGCAGTTTGCGATATTGATACACGGAAAGACGCTGCTGCCCATCTTTCGGACTTCCGAATCCCTTAGCAGGCTCTTACTGCATCCAAGGGCATGAGAGGAGGGGTAACATTATACTGCTGGCACCCCACGGCAAGTACAAATAGGTATAAATAGGTTACTTCCCGACAAAATCATAACTTTCCAATCGGTTAGTTTGTTGATCCCTACTTAAGGTTACTAGCAAACTTCGGATCGCACTGAATCGAGTTTAACCGGCTTAGGCAACTAATTTCACTGACGGTCGGATCATGTGTCTAATCCGGACTAGACCTTCTTGACAAAGGCATTACTTGGTAGCCTGGTAGGTACGAGTATATTAATGATACGACTAAATAGGGCGCCCATTTTGTCTCCGAAAATCGATTGTCCGAATATCACAATCAATAACAAGTGTCTCCGAAACATAACCATCCATAAATAAATTAAAAAAATATATAATATTTATGTACCCATAAATATATATATTGTTTTATTTAACCTATGTTGTCCCATTGCTGGGCAATACATCATTTATAATTATGTATGAGCAATAAATAAATAAATCATCATTATCATCGTCCACAGGTGCCGTAGCAGTAGAATGTTACTCCTCCTCTCATGCCCGTGGATGCAGTAAGAGCCTGCTAAGGGATACCTCAGGAAGATGGGCAGCAGCGTCTTTCCGTGTATCAACATCTCGTACTGCGCTCTCTAACCGCCTGCCAAGCGTGGTGAGTACGGCAATTACCCCTCATGGAGATCCATGAGGGAGGCCTGTGTTCAGTAGTGGACGTTTTACGGCTGAAATGGATCGTCCACAGCCCGATTTCACCCACTGCTGGGTATAGGCCTCCCTAAGTTTGTGCCATCCACCACGATCCTGTGACAGTCGCATCCATTGACGCCCTGCGATGTGTACCAGGTCGTCGACCCACCTCGCCACCGGTCGCCCGACACTTCTATGCCCCATCCTTGGCCACCATTCTGTTGTTGTCTTGCTCCACCTGTCATCACTACGCCTTGCAAGGTGTCCTGCCCAACTCCACTTTAGTTCCATTATCCTGGTTCCAACGTCTTGGGCTTAAATAAATAAATAATAACAAGATATTGTTCATCTCTTTACGCATAAAGTTATAAACACAATTTTATTATGTGTCATAAAAAATATCGAAATAAAATACTTATTCTTCCGAATATTTTTGAACAATTATAAAACCTTCCAGTGGCGGAACGAAGAGGTAACGATAGTAGGTTATTAGGTTTTTTTTTATTATCTGAAAAAACTGCCTGTGACAGAACCAAGATGGAGAGAGAGGCAGGGTTATTAGGTTTTTTTTATAACCATCCGAAAACAATCTTGTGACAAAGCCGAGATGAAGAGACAGTAGGTTATTAGGATTTTTTATAATCATCCGAAAACACCCGTGTGACAACACCGAGACGGAGAGACAGTAGGTTATTAGGTTTTTTTTTATACCACCATTGTAAAATATACAGTGTTATGAACATTAACAATTTATTCTAATAAATAATTAGGATAATAATTTATATGAGTTAATAATGTTATGGATTTCATTATTTAGATGGACTATGCATGTTAATCATTATGGAGATCGATGTAAGTGGTAACTATATTATGGATCCTCATTATAATCCTGATTATCCGGGGAAACGATGATTATGAAAATATTTTCTATGGATTACTATATTAGGGATATAGGTACAATTTCGGAGACAAAATAGAGAACTTAATAAATAAACGCATCTTTATTTAGACAACAAAGAAGCTACATAACAAAAAGTAACTTAACTAAGGCCTAATATAATAAATACCTCAGAGACTAACATACTCGTACTTAATAAAGATATTATAAATATAATACTTATATAAATAGTGCTAAACAAATCACACAGCATCATCTAGCCCCAACCTAAGCAGAGCTTGTGTTATGGGTACTAGATGACTGATATACATACTTAATACATTATTAATCTGTAGATAGATATTTTTATTACATAGTATAGAAAAACATTCAGAACACCCTGAACAAATATCTGCAGATCGTACAGACATTATTTTCCCGAGGACAGTGACGAGTTAAATTATTAATTATACGAGTCGTCGGCACTGGGGCAAAGACACAGGCGCGGTGTCGCTGGTCAGCCTTTCTATGAACTTTCAGAACACGATACCCTTCGGCCAAAACCCGAGAAATGTTAAAAAACTAAATGACGAGACAATCCGAAGGCCCGTTAAACGGCAACCTTACCTATAGCAAGCCTTCGGCCAAAACCCGAGAAATGTTAAAAAACTAAATGACGAGACAATCCGAAGGCCCGTTAAACGGCAACCTTACCTATAGCAAGTGCAATACCGCGGAGATAACGTGATTTCATTACGCGATTTCGCATGTGAAGATCGTACGCCAAACGTAGACATATTTTTTATGTATAAAAATAGTCTATACTAATATTATATAGCTGAAATGTTTGTTTGGTTGAGCACACTTATCTCAGGAACGAATTGAAAGAAAAAATATTTTTTAATAGTAGTATAGTAGTAGTAATATGTTTCAAGCATTTAAAAAGGTAAATTCTATAAATTGCGTTTTATTAATAACGGAATTTACCTTATTAAATGCTTCGTCGTTCTAACTTTGCCTTTACCGTGGTGCCGGCAATAGAATATTGCCTCTCTCTTGCTGTATCTGCTTAGGGTTACCTCAAGAAGATGGGCAGCAGCGTTTTTCCGTATCGACATCCCATACGACGCTGGCTAACCCACCTGGCAAGTGTGGTGAGTATGGCAACACTTCATGATCTTGGAAATCCACGACGAAGCTTAAGTAAAGCTGTGGATGTGGAGAGCAGTCCTACGACTGAGATGGTTCTTACTTAATAAATGAACCTTATGACAACTAGATAACGGTCACAGAAACCTGTATACGTCTCACAGACGTACCACATAATTCCACTTAACTCCATTGGTCGCATTTATCACATGCCTTCGTTCGCCTTCACGACAAATACGCTCAATGGCCCATAAACGCCTACATGAAAACACGTGCTTAGATGTGAAACTGGGATCTTAATAAAGCATCAACCGGGGCCCCTCCTGGCAGACGAACGAAATCTAATTATAAGAAAAACGACGAATCGAACTCAATAATAAGATTCGTCTACCAGGCCCCTCCTGGTAACCACATTTTAATGGAATAATGCACATATTAATGTGAAATGTGTTTAGTGTTTCTTTTGTGAGTATATTGAAATTTGTGGCTTTTCGACTTTAAGACAAACGGTAGCAAAGAAGCAAATTAATAGCCTAATTAGCGAAAACTCAATGACAACTGATAATTCATCGTGATTTTGGAGTTAGTTTGCTACCATTAAAGACATTTTGAGATGAATTTCTGAATTCTAAGACAGACAATGACATTAAAATAACGTCGCTAATGGTAGTCTTTATATTCAATATGTCAACTAAACTGTGTTAAAAAATTGTCTAATTATCCATGTTTTCGCAAAATCTCAAAAATTTTCGCGATAATCCGAATTACCTACTAAAATAATCATCCTGGACATATACACGCCCTGTAAATGGTTAAAGCTTTTAGAATAAGTTTTTGTAGGCACTTAACAATGGATAGAACTTGACAGAAGAAAATCTTACTTACCGATGTTTTAGACACGTATAGCTTTCACGGCCCTTCACCTGCAGTAAACCTTACGGACTCTGCTCCGGACATAATTTTAGTTATTCCACTTATACGATAATAAAATTGAAATTATTTTATTTACTATAAAAGAACAAAATTTGGGTATAAAAGAACAAATGGGGGTTTCTTTCCTATGGTACATGATGATTATTTTATTTACATAGATAGGTAATAAATGGGGTCTGACTTAAAAACCAGCGTGCCCTAGCATTCCATAAGTGTGCGTTATTTTGCTTTGGCCCATAAGCCGTTAAGTTGCTTGTAATCTTTTTGTCTCATATTTTTTAAAGTCGTTAACAGAGTAGATGCTCTAAGATTAACATTATAATAAGAAATATATTTAAATTAGAAATATGACCAACCTTTTATTATAATAGTAGTTTTTATGTTTTGAGTGTGTCTAATAAATGTCTTTCTTCTTCTTCTTCATTAAAAATAAATGAAACGGACAAATGGGAGCCAGACTCGCGTCCGAGAGTTCAAAATAATGAAGATAATAAAATTTGATTATGGTGACATATTTATGCTAAGACGTTCAGCCATTATTGGCCATTTTCAAAAATAACATTTTTAGGAATTAAAATCAGGACAAAAATTTACGATTCAGGTGGGGTTCAAACCCACGTCCGTCAAATCGATCCTCGACGCTTTCTAAAGCCGAAAGTAATTTAAAACTAAGCTACGGAACCGTGTCGTGTAACGTCAAAATTCTTGGCAACGTCATATAATTATTATACCTAACCGAGGCACCAAAATTCATAATTTCCTTGAAATGTTCTACCTAAGTGTGATAACACTATAAAAATAACAAACAATGACTTACAACTACTTTGTATAGCATTTACTATTAGGAAACATGATTTGCAATAGCAGAACGAATATTATCTGTTTGTGGTAAATACTTATTACTCTTGTCACTGCGGTCTTTACTTCAAACAACATGCAATTTCAAACAATGAAAAATGTTATGGACTTGATATGTGTTAGAAGAATAAATAAATAATCACTCGTAAAGTGAAGAGTTTCGCATCCATAACCCCATTTTATTTATCAGCCCCCTATTAATGGCCGACATCATTCAGTGTTCAGGATAAAAGTTGACAAATACATAAGGAAGCTTTCTATGATTTATTGGGGACAGGCACAGTTGGGACGACTGTGGTGTGCGCGCGGCTTTGCCCAGCTCTGTTCTGAGAGGCTCTTTCACTTTGTAAAGCAGAGCGCTAGCTCTTGAACGCAAATTGCGATGAATCGGCAGCGCAGTGCTGCACATCTTCCGGAGGTATCCCCTGGCAGATTTTTACTACATCCACGGGCAAGAGACGAGAGGCAAAATTCTACTGCCGGCACCCCACGGCGAGGGTGGGTATGATACCGGCCGTGAAACAATGGGTTTTTCTTGAAAAATCTTTGTTCACATCTAACACGTGTTTACAGGATAAAGGAAAATTGTGAGGAAACCCCCCGGCTTAGTCGTCTCCAGACGTATTGACCTACTATTTCCTTTGACTAATAGTCGACTAAGCTGGGAGGATGGTAGGTATAGGCGATGCAGCATCCTGTGTTCATCATGAATACCAGTTGCTACGCCGCGGCCGTCTTTACAAAAATACAAAAAATATTTTTCATTCATTGTTGACCGGTATATCAATGAATGCTGATTTGAATGATTTTTTCTATGTATGCTTATAATATAATATGTATGATAAGTGTATGTTTTCACCAAAAAAAAATATTTAAGAATTCAATCAATCATTAGGTTTCCATAGTACCTACAAGCTTTGCTTAGTTTACATCTGTCATGTATAAAAAAATCTGTCATTTTGGACGTCTGTCATTTTTGATATCTGTCAAAAATATCGATATGAAACTTGAAGTCAGAATACAGTGAATTTTTTGTAAGTTTCGAAACAGTCTACTGAGAGTACAAACAAATAAAAAACTATCTCTTTATCAAGACTGGATCTGTTGACTGCATCTAAGAGTGATCCACTATTTCCAACAATATTCAGCATTATTATTAAACTATTGATTTATAATGTTAATAATTGATCTATCTATAGATAAGATATATCTTTACCTACTAATATTAAAAAAAAGAAAAAAATGTATTTTGTATGTTTACTTACCAGTTCAGATGAGAACAAAAGTTGGTTCAAAATAACATAAGTTGATCTGTTTCAGTTGCTCTGTTCAGTTGGTCAGAATGGAATATCAGGTTTGTAACGATTAAATTTAAAACTTACTAGACCGATTTTTAAATTCTTTTACTATTAGAATGCTACATTACTCCTGAGTAACATAGGCTATATATATCCCCGTACGTCCACGGGAACGAGAACTGCGCGAGTGAAACCGCGGAGTGCGGCTAGCTATTTATAAACAGTCATATTTTATTACATTTAAAGGTATATTTCGATGTAGATGGTCACATGTAGTAATATATAAAGTTGTCAGCTTACCCGATAGCGGTTCCAGAAAGATAAATAAGTGGCTTTTAAGGATAAATTTCCCGTTTCGATCATTAGTCGCTTTTGAGAAGCTAAACTTTGCTAAAAGCATCTTTTTATACTAAAGGTTCATCATTCATCATCATCATCATCATTTCGGCCGTAATACGTCCAGTGCTGACCACAGGCCTCCCTCATGGATCTCCATGTGGGGTAGTTGCCATACTCACCACGCTTGGCAGGCGGGTTGGCGAGCGCAGTACAGATGTTGATACACGGGAAGACGCTGCTGCCCATCTTCCGGAGGTATCCCTAAGCAAGCTCTTACTGCATCCACGGGCATGAAAGGAGGGGTACCATTCTACTGCCGGCACCCCACGGCATTCATCATCATTTCAGCCAAAAAACGTTTACTGATAAACACAGGCCTCTCTCATGGCTCTCCTAAGGGTTAGTTGCCATACTTACCACGCTTGGCAGGCGGGTTGGTGAACGCAGTATGGGACGTTCACGGAAAGACGCTGCTGCCCATCTTCCGGAGGTATCCCTAAGCAGGCTCCTACTGCATCCATGGGTATGAGAGGAGGGTTAATATTCTACTGCCGTCACCCCACGGTGTTATTATGATATTAAAGGTTAGCACTTTATATTCCGTGGGGTGGGCAGTAAAATACTGCATCTCCTCTTTTGCTCTGGATGCAGCAAGAATCTGCTTAGGGATACCTCTAGAAGCAGTAGCAGCCGACTAATTGATGAGTCAAGCCAAAGGCCCATCTTGTAAGTGGAAACCTCTACATGTCGTACTGCGCTCGCCAACTCGCCTGCGTGTGGTGAGTATGGTAACAACCCCCATGTACTTGGAGATGAATGAGCGAGGCCTAGGTCCAATAGTTGTTGGGTATAACATAAGTATGGCCTCTCACATACACATTATCTGAAGCGAACGAATTCAATTATGTGCTTTATTCAATTTAAATATTTCTTGTTCTTCTGTTGTAAATTGACTGCTCTATGTAGCGTTTTGATCTATTGAATAAACACTTATTGACATTGTCTTTGAAAATACAGCGTGTGGCAAAATAAATTTTTGCTCTTTAAGGCTCGAGCAGACCGGATGCGTATGCGTAGACGTAAGCGTAGACGTGCACGTACCACTGAGTTGTAATCACAATGTATGGAACTGTATGATACAGGACACATCGCTTGCGTAACGTAGACCTGCGCGTCATATGTCAGTTCCATACATTACAACTCAGTGGTACGTGCACGTCTACGCATACGCATCCGATCTGCTCGAGCCTTTAAGGCATATTCTTTTGTCATCATTTCAGCCACAAAACGTCCACTGATGAACACAGGCCTCCCTCATGGATCTCCATGAGGGGTAGTTGCCATTCTCACCACGCTTGGCAGGCGGGTTGGTGAGCGCAGTATGGGATGTTGATACACGGATAGACGCTGCTGCCCATCTTCCGGAGGTATCCCTTAGCAGGCTCTTACTGCATCCACGGGTAGGAGAGGAGGGGTAACATTCTACTGCCGGCACCCCACGGCATATTTATATATTCTTTTGTAATAAGAAAGTATTGTTCGTGGGAAGTTATTGAGTTTTTGGAAGAAAACAAATAATGCCATTTTAACATTTATGAAAAAAGTACAATTAGCATAAAATAAATGAAGCTTCTCTTAATCAACTATATTCCCTACCAGAAACATTTTTCCCGATGGAGAACCAAATCGAATGCCCTGACCAAGCACCGTGTGACTTCTTTTTACTCTCGAAAATAAAAAGTTAGCTCAAAGCGATACAATTTTAATCGCCGGAAGATACGCTGTCAGCGTTGAAGCAGGCTTTAAACTTTTTTTTAGGTGTCCGCGGCGGACTGGAATTTTTTTTTTGAAAACTGGTTTGCATAAAACTAACTTTGTATCTATATTTGTAGCCTCTAGGCTACCACCAGCCTCAAAGTACTCTCCACAGAGTACTTTAAAAAGATTTAATAAAAAAAATTACCCATAGAGCAGTTTATTTTATTTTCGTTAAATTTTCTAAGTATCCCACGTACATACATGCTGTTTCCGAAATTAACAAACTTATAATACTTACTTGACCTCTCGCTCTGAGCATTCTTCGAATTTTCTGATTTCTCTGCTTATTATTACGGTCACTATACGAGTAAAAAAAAAGTGAAAAAGCCGTGTTGGCCGAGTGGTATATACTTCCGACTTTCAATCCGAAGGTCGTGGGTTCGATACCGGCCGTGCACCAATGGATTTTTCTTTCTTGAAAAATGTATGAGCACACTTAACACGAGCTTTAACGGTGAAGGAACGTTGCGAGGAAACCCGCGGCCTAGTTAGCTTCAGACGTATTGACCTGTTCTTTCCTTTGAATAATAGCTGACTAAGCTGAGAGGATGGTATAGGTGCTGGGCAAGCCTAATCCATCTAACTAAGTCCCAGGCACTGCAGCGTCCCGTACAGCATGATTACCAGTTGCTGACGCTGTATAAATCATCTATAATAGATGCAAAGGCCTTACTTTTTATACGAGTATTATACGGACTTAAACAGTCTTACTACATCTAAGTCCACGCGGACGAAGTCGCGGGCACAGCTAGTCTTTAAATAAAATCGGCACATCCGTTACAAGCTACACGGTTCCACAGACATACAGAAAAGCACGTTAAATTCTCGTACAAACCCTTATAATGTTATTATTAAATGTTAAAAACCGTTGCTTCGAAAGTTAAAAAAGAACCTATTACCAACAGAAACATTTTCATCCGCATATAAGATACCTACCTATGTATCTCCCAGCAATCCACACTGACCCATCTAAATAAAGAACGCTCCTAATGTAAACAGCACTAAGCCATCCCTGAAAGTTATCGACTACCCGAGATCGTTACAAGCGCGCCAAAATTTATTCCCGATCCCAGCAATATTAGCGAGATAGGTGAAAGAGAAAAATCTACAGTGGGTACGATACAGCGGTCTTTACGTTTTTACGATACCTCCTTATCTTGAGTTATGAGGGGAATAGCCTATTTGCATTGCTAATATTTTATACGCTCGTAACAATTTGTTGGCGCTATTCCGCCCGCTAGTTTGGGATGCGCAATCAATTGGTGTGGTTATAGCGTTTGGTATCGGGAGGTATCTATTCCTTGTATCGGTATTACCTTCGATTATCCGGAGGGAAATCTATATCAGGAGGAATTAAATTGCGACGAATCGAAATCGTAATCAAGCCAAACTAACTCTAACGGCCATTACGTAAAGATTGCCGTTCTGACGATAATATCGTAATCGTTTTCTAGAGTAGGCTCCCAGCGTAGGAATTGCCTTCTTAAATTTAAGACGTATTTTTTTGCCCTACATAAGAATCAGAAGAAACCTCTGTGGCATAGCGGGTGAAGGTCCGCCTGCGACGCAAGAGGTTGCGGGTTCGATTCATGCCTCAGGACATATGTATATCTGTACGATCTGCAGATATTTGTAAAGGGTGTTCTGAATGTTTTTCTACATATAATAAAAAATATCTCTATTATGCTGAGGCAGGACCTTTTGGTCCACAAATAAGATAGTTATTGCTTTGTTATTTAAAATATTATTTATGTTATTTTGTTTGTTTGTTTTGTGGATCAATAAATACATTTTCATTCTCTTCCTGCCCATTCCAACAGATACATGACCTATATTATGTATTAAGTTATGCATAATACATTAGTTACGGAAGGAAACCAGAAGCAGGAAGCTAGCTGAATATATTAAAGCACCAACAAATATTTGACTGTTTCCCGTTCTCCCATCAAAAATCTCATTCTGCCCACAAAGCCTCCGCAAAGAATCCCGCATTCGCGCGCCAAAAACACAATTTGTACGACACAATCGTTTCGCGATTTCAATATTTGCTCGTTCCAGAAGGCTGCTTTAACAAGGATTATTGCAAAGTCTACCAGCAGGCAATATTGACTGGCAATTTCTTTCGGATCGTTTGAGATTTGATTGAAAAACGCGATGCGTTCACTTGTGCTGCGTCACGGTGCTTATAATAATTCTTTAGTATCATTTCTTCATTTCAGCCGTAAAATGTCCACTACTCAACACAGGCCTCCCTCATGGATCTCCATGAGCGGTAGTTGCCATACTCACCACGCTTGGCAGGCGGGTTGGCAAGCGCAGTACGGGATGTTGATACACGGAAAGACACTGCTGCTCATCTTCCGAAGGTATCCATTAGCAGGCTCTTACTGCATCTACGGGCATGAGAGGAGGGGTGACATTCTACTGCAGGTATCCTAATTCCCCAGCAGGCTTCTTTTTATAAAAAAACCGAATCCAAATTATGAAATCCTTGACTTGGAAACACTTGAACCGCTACATGTACGCCGGTTACATTTGAGAATTTTTCTTTATTTATCATGGATCATCAGAACTGGGCGCAAAAACAAGTCAACATTATAAATTAAAACAAAAAACTCAACCGCAAGGTTATATTTAGGACATTAAACTATACCTTGAGGGACACCAGTGTCTACACTACATTATTATTCGCCACGAATTGAATGAAACGAACTAGTGAGATTTACTTTTTTCAATGAAGTCCCATTGTTTTTGAACTTGACTTTACGTAACTGGATTGGATTGGTGGAATTCCCTTAACACTTTCAACTTTAAGTGGACTAAGAGTTTTACATTGGAATACGATTGTTAGTTAAAAAAATATCCTAGAACAAATCAAAATCGATTAAACCCGTATCTGAAAAAAAATTCTGTCTTGGGATTTTTTGATAAACGGAACTTAAGAATATTAAGATTAATAATAAGAATAAGAAACGTTTATTTTGTGTCACAAAATATAGGTAAAACAATACAACATACATTAGGATTACTGACATCAAAAATGATCGCCACTCAGCTATTGTTACAGTAAGGTTGTTACTATAACGCTGGTCTTCCGTGACGCCAGCGTGCGCAAAGACGACTTAGGCCTAACTAAGCACTAAGTTAATTAATCTGTATTGATGTAATTTGCTTTAGTTATAAATTCTATCAAAATCAGATGATCCATTCTAGAGTTATCCTCGGACAAAAATTTGATTAATGCCCCATATCTCAAACCCCTCTATCAATCGTACACCCCCATACCCCGAAAACTATCCCATAAATCAAAATTCCCTCACGGCATTCAATTAATATAAATGTATTCTCATTATGTTGTAAATTTCATTAAATTTAAATAGAACGAAAAACAACAAATTTTTATAAAGGGTGACCATTGTCGGTACCATAAGAGGCGATAATTAGACCGAGCAGGCGGGTGATGCTATATAAGTGGGGCTGCTCCGTCCATTGGCTCACTCTTAGTCTCCAACCCGTCGACCCTGATCACTTTAACATGGTAAACAGTGAAGTCGACCGCCTAATATCCCTTCCTCCCTCTGCTCCCTCTCTAGATCTCATTAGGGCAGCAGAGGTCGCAAAGGTAATTAAAAATCTCCACCTTAGGAAGTCCCCTGGCTCGGACGCTATCAGCAACAGAGTACTCAAGAAGTACTCTGTGTTGCCCTCATACATCTTCTTGTCCATCTTCAATGCTGCCATGGCTAATTGCTCCTTCCCTGATGTCTGGAAGAAATCCAATGTATTTGGCATCCACAAACCTGGCAAAAAGGCAAACGAGCCTTCCTACTACCGCCGTATCAGTCACCTCAGCTCTCTGGGGAAGAATTACGAGCGACTCCTTCTGAGACGTCTCTAGGGTTATATCAATGAGCATAGTCTCTTGCCTGACGAACAGTTTGGTTTCCCAGACCATCACTCCTGCCCTCAGCCAGGAGCTCCGCATCACGCAGCATATCCTGACCAAGTGGCAACACACTTGGCTAGCAGATACGGGGGCTGCCTTGATGTGGCAAAAGCCTTCGACAAAATCTGGCCAACGGTTTGGTTTACAAGCTTTTCCTGCTTAAAGTGCCAGACAGACTCGTACTCTTGTCGAACCGCAGCTTTCGCTACCGCGTACAGGTTTCTAGGACTAATAGTCTTTTTGCAAAGCCGGTGACGAACGGACAGAGACAGACCGATAGGGCGGGTTTTCGTGTTTCCTACCAGTAAAAGAAAACTAGCGCCATCTATAAGGGTCGAGGAACTATTTATTCTGTTTTTACTTTTGTTTTTGACAACGTCTCATTGACGAAGGGAGCCAACGTGAGTCTAGGCCACTAGAACTCGCCATTCCCCTTTCATCCATTTAACATAATGGAGGTCAGATTCATGACCTAAAATTTTGTATTAAATTATGTACTGACCTAGCAATAATGTTAGTACCTCGTTTTATACTACACTCCAGAGACAGGCAGAGTAATGAGACAAGCCAACACACTATTCCCAGAAAGGCGATCGTTTCACGAAACATTCAGGTAACTACTAAATATTTATTCAGGTATTTTCGGAAGTACAGTTATCCACAAACCTTTAAGGCGTGAAAGATATATGATGGAAGAGGCTGAAATAACGGACGCTATATTCAATTATAAATTATATCTACAGACATCGAGCGTGCCAGACTCGTGCTGTGGCAGAAATAATAATATTATTTCATACTACGCATGTTATCAACAATGACGTCAGTTTTTTTTTATTTAAGAAATAATAATTATTAAATTTTGTTAGGATTTTATTGTTTATTTTAGAAAAACCCATGTTAGATTTTTTTTAAAGCCCAAAAAACAATATTTTTGATTTGTGTCCTTTTCCAAAGGTACTCGTGGACGTGGGATACCATCAGTAGAAAGTTGCCTCTCCTCTCTTGCCCGTGATTGCAGTAAGGATCTGTTAAGAGTTATCTTCCGAAGATTGACAGCAGCATCTATCCGTGTATCAATCTCGTAATGCGCTTGAAAACCTGTCTTTCTAGCGTGGCGAGTATGGCAACAACCCGTCCACTACTAGATAAGGGAGGCCTATATCTAGAATAGCGGGAATGTTCACGTACTTGTTATTGTTGGTGGAGGCACCAACTGTACAGGCGGATCGCGATCCGAGTTCACCCTGACGAAGGCCCTCGATAAGGGTCGAAACAGTTGGTGCCTCCACGAACAATAACAAGTACGTGAACATTCCCGCTATTTAATATGAATTTAAGGAGTTTCTTCGAATTATCATGGATCCCATCATCAGCACTGCACTGAGTTTTGAAATGAGACCTAATTCAAAGTAATATTAGATAATTGACCAAATCGGTTCATAAGCAACGGAGTTCTAAGGTAATATGTATATATAAAAAA
Source organism: Pasiphila rectangulata (assembly GCA_963082625.1). Lineage (NCBI taxonomy): Eukaryota > Metazoa > Arthropoda > Insecta > Lepidoptera > Geometridae > Pasiphila > Pasiphila rectangulata. The sequence goes on along the minus strand of OY720244.1, from coordinate 2,308,378 downwards.
ATAGAGACGACTTGAGAACCTCCTCCTTCTTTATAAATTCGGTTTAAAATGAATATTACTCACATCATACAATGAATCAAATATCTTTATATGATTTGAATAACGTTGATATTCATGCCGTGGGTTGCCGGCAGTAGAATGTTACCCCTCCTCTCATGCCCGTGGATGCAGTAGGAGCCTGCTAAGGGATAACTCCGTAAGATGGGCAGCAGCGTCTTTCCGTGTATCAATATTCCGTACTGCGCTCGCCAACCCGCCTGCCAAGCGTGGTGAGTATGGCAACTACCCCTCATGGAGATCCATGAGGGAGGCCTGTTCAGTAGTGGACTTTTTACGGCTGGAATGATGATGATGATATATAAAAAATAGAGACGACTTGAGAACCTCCCCCTTCTTTTTAAAGTCGGTTTAAAATTAACATTACTCACATCATACAATGAATCAAATATCTTTATATGATTTGAGTTAGGTTGGTATTTATGCTGTATGCACTGCAGTGCTCTATGTGGTCTTTTTCAGTTGACCAAATCATAATTTCTGAATGCCCTTGACCTTGTGGTTAATATGCCAAAATATATGTTATCTTGGGATTTTTGCATGGATTGAGAAGTTCCCTCTTCTTCTCATAGATCCCATAAACAAAACTGAGTTTTGAAAAAAATTGGACCTAATTCAAAGTGTATCTATTCGAACTCAAAAAGAATTGTCCAAATCGGTTCGTACTCGTAAAAGACGGAAAAGAGAGTCGAGAGACCAGCTGTACCACGTCTTCTACGGTTGAAAGTACCTTGTTGTTCTCCACTCGACACCGCCCGCCTGACGGGTTCAGGGGAAGTGACGCGAGGCACAGGTTTCGCGGCGTGAGTGATATAAGATTTCCAACTAAACTTAAAAGCTAAATAACTTTTAATTCTTTGAGTTTATTTTGATAAAATAAACATTAAATGTTACTGAGAATAATGCTTGACGTTCTTCAGTAATTGTATATTGAATTAAATTGGTGGTTTTTGCGTGATACCCTCACAAACAAACCAACAAACAGACAAAAATTTTAAGTTTTTTTACGTTTTATTACCTTTTTCTCATATATTCCACTTATTTATTTGCAAAAATATTTAATGTACAGATGTGAAAAATTTAACAATTTTATTATTATGTAGATAAATAAACTTTTATTGTTTAAAAATGTAAGAATCCTATATGAAGGCAAGTACAATTAAAGATCATAAATGTAAATTATGTTTTAATACATTGTCTTTTTTAAACTTTCGCGATTACAACACATTATTAACATACATATGTATAACCAGGGAAGTCTTCCCGGGACCATGCTTGGTGCAATCCAAGCGAAACGTCGGGAAATAATAAAGGTAATTTACGCGATAAGTACCCGGTTATATGTATGTTAATAATGTTTTAACACATGTTTCTGCAAGTTACGTTACGTTAGGTGGAGATACATGAGGGAGGCGTATGTCCATCAGTGGACGTCGTACTGAGCTGATGATGATGATGGCACAATAATGAAGTAGGTTTACATAATATCACTGAACTGTTTTAACGCGAGAGTAAATTTTATTTATAGGTAACGTTGCTTGACAACCACATAATTATATAAAAAAGTATGCAGTTTGTCTGACACTTGACAGTTTTGTTTGTTTATCGCAACTATAGCTGTTTTTGCCAACACCATAACTTAAATTGCTCCTTGTGTGGACTATAAAAAAAAGGGTATCAACCCACGTTTTACGAGACAATTATGAAAAAACCCTTTTATGGGCATTAACTGCACGTATTCTGGATTTTATTATATTACTTATTCATTTTATTACATGACAATATCCGAACGTAATAAAAATTGCTAGAGATCTTCTTGGTCTTTTTTTATGGCTTTTTGTGTCTGGTTTTGCACAATTCTGCCAGTGTCAAGTATCATCATTTCAGTCATAAAACGTCCACTTCTAAACACAGACCTCATTATAAGTGGCAACTACCCCATACTCAGCACGCTTGGTAGGCAACTTGGCGAGCGCAGAAATCGATGTTGATACACGGAAAGACGCTGCTGCCTATCATCCAGAGGTATCCCTTGGCAGATTCTTACTGCATGCACATCGAAGAGGCAAGAGGCAACATTCTACCGCTGGCCACCCCACCAGTGGACATCCTACTGCTGAGAGTGAGTTTTCTTCTTCGCTTCTGTTCCGCACTTGGAAAAAATTTGGAAAGAATTTGTATCGTCAGTTAATGAGTCGCGTGACAAAGGTTAACGTGACGTCGGCTGCGGCAGGCAGCGGCCGCTCGCACTTCTAGCTCGGTGCGCGGGTGCCGGGGAGGCGAGCAAGTATGCCGTTCGCAACGATCTTTCCGTACCCTATGTTTCTATTTTTATTTGTAAGATGTAATCATAATTAAATGGATCTAAATTAGATGAACTTAACTATGCTAAGTCTTTAAAGATTGTTATGCCCAATTATTATTGTAAAAATGTGCGCTAAACAAAGTGCACATATAAATTTTATAATAATGCAAGTTATGTGTTTTTAAATGCCTGTATTATGAACTTCAGACTTACAAGGTAGTTATTTTTATGAATAGAAATTTTGTTAAAAAGCTTTTATAGGCGCTATAGCCTGCTAAGTTATTTTTTAGATTAAGTTGTAACTATACTGAACCATGTTCTGTATATTTTATGTAACGTACCTATGGTAAATAAAGAACTTTAAAAACAAAAAAACTTGGAAAAAGTTTTCTGAAGCAAATGAGTTCTTTGTTCTTCTTTTGTAAATTTACTATGTAGTTTTTTGCTCTATTGAATAAATATTTTTTTACTTTGACTTTGATATTATGATGATCCAATCAGACGCCCACAACCACAGCTGGGTATAGATCTTTTCTCTTATTCTTCTGAACATAAAAAAGGTAAGGCATCTATTATAGATGATTTATACAGCGGTATTTATGCTGGTCAGGACGCTGCAGAGCCTGGGACATTCTAAGATGGATTTAACTTGCCCAGCACTATCCTCTCAGGTTAGTCGGCTATGAGTCAGAGGAAAGAACACATCAATACGTCTGAGGTTGAGCCGCGGGTTTTCTCACGATTTTTTCCTACACCGCTAAAGCACGTGTTAAACGTGAACTTACATTTTCCAAGATAGAAGTTTTGGATCGAAAGTCAGCGTACATATCACTCGGACTATGCGTTGAATAGGCTACGATACTACTGGACCGATTTTCAAAATTATTTCACCATTAGAATGCTACATTATTCCTGACTAACATAAGCTATATTGTATCCCCGTATTCCCACGGGAACGGGAACAACGCGGATGATGCTGCGGAGTGCGGCTAGTCTTGTCTCAACACAACAAGACCAATATTAATGTGGCTGTGAAAACAAATCGCCCATGAAAATGTAATGGGGAGTATTGGGCTACAATCGAGATGCTCAAAGTTTTGTGGTACCTAAAACAAATGAGGAAAAGGAATTTGAATCTTTTCTCTAATCGTACGAGCTCCGTGGAGTTTGATTCCGGCCGCGGGACAAATGCTTGTAGTTTTCTGCAGATATTTGCCCTGCCCTGACCTATTAATAATAATAATATAATAATAATAATAAATAATGCTGGACAAATCACACAGCACCATCTAGCCCCAAGCTAAGCAGAGCTTGTGTTATGGGCACTAGATGACTGATATACTTAATACATTCTACTACATACATATGTATGTAGATAGATATTTTTATTGTATATAGAAAAACACCCAGAACAGCCTGAACAAATATCTGCAGATCCTACAGACATTTGTCCCGAGTCGGGAATCGAACCCGCAACCTCTTGAGCCGCAGGCGGACCTTCGCCCGCTGCGCCACAGAGCTCGTCTTCACATTGCCGTGGGGTGATGGCGGTAGAATGTTGCATCTTCTCTCTTTGCCGTGGATGCAGTAAGAATCTTCTAAGGGATATCTCCGGAAGATGGGCAGCAGCGTCTTTCCGTGTATCAACATCCCGTACTGCGCTCGCCAACCCGCCTGCCAAATGTGGTGAGTATGGCAACATCTTTATGATCTAGGAGATCCAAGAGGGAGATCAATGATGATGATGATTGGTCACTGGAATTTTATATCATTCATCATCATTTCTGCCGTAAAACGTCCACTACTGAACTAGGCCTCCCTCATGGATCTCCATGAGGGGTAGTTGCCATACTCACCACGCTTGGCAGGCGGGTTGGCGAGCGCAGTATGGGATGTTGATATACGGAAAGTCGCTGCTGCCCATCTTCCGGAGGTGTCTCTTAGCAGGCTCTTACTGCATCCACGGGTATGGGTGGAGGGGTAAAATTCTACTGCCGGCACCCCACGGCAAATGTCCTTATTTAATGAATTTTATATGCACGATATGTATGTGTATTTACTAAAAATACATTTTCTACAGCTAATTGTTTCAGGTACATCGGTGTTTACCCTATTATCCCCTTATTTCTACGGGGAATACACGGGTTAAACCGCGGGGCGCTGCTAGTATACCTACAAATTCTAGTATGCTATAATACGTCGTACATTTGATGACGACTTCTTCGAATATCGAAGATCCGCCTGCGACGCAAGAGGTCGGATTTCCGCCTCGAGACAAAATGTCTGTACGATCTGCCGATATTTATTCCGGATGTTCTGAATGTTTTTCTATATTATTACAAAAAATATCTGTATAGTATGTATTAAGTATATAAGTCATATAGTACCCACAACACAAGCTCTGCTTAGTTTGGAGATGATGCTGTGTGAATTGTCCAGCATCATTTATTTATATTTATTCAGGTTCTAAAAAATAGTAAATAGATTGAATACTTGCACACCTACATTTAAGTCACTATTTTTAAGCACGACGTAAACTTTATGCATCAATCGAGATCCAATTTAAATGAAAATGATTTTCTGGTAATCGATCCACTAACAATGTTTTCGGTTCGTGCCGAGGGAGGATATCCAAGGTCCAACCGATTATGAATATTTATGCAGTTTCTGTTTTGTTCGAAAGTTAAAACTTTCGGAACTGTTTAAAAAATAATGGTTTTTTTAATTTACAACCACAGTATGTCGTCCGAACATTTTTTTTCATCATTTCAGCCATAAAACGTCCACTACTGAACGCAGGCCTCCCTCATGGATCTCCATAAGGGGCAGTTGCCATACTCACCACGCTTGGCAGGCGGGCTGGCGAGCGCAGTACGGGATTTTGATACACGGAATGATGCTGCTGCCCATCTTCCGGAGGTAGCTCTTAGCAGGCTCTTACTGCATCCACGGGCAAGATAGGAGGGGCAACATTTTACTGCCGGTACCCCACGGCATCAAATTTGAATTTTTTTTTACTTTAGTTTAAATTATAAATGTATGTTTAGCTGCTACCTTGTTCGTCTAAAAGCCGGCTGACACGTAAGATTGTAGACGGTGACAGATCGATTCTCGATACTAAGCTCGATACGGTCCTAGCCGTTTGCCACTGAGTTCGCTTCGGCCCTTGCGATCGACACCTTATGATATTAAGGTGTAAGCGAGATTCCAAAGACCAACAACCAAATCTAGACAATTAAAACCCTAAATTTTCAGATTGAAGACCTTTCCACGCAGTCAACAGATCTCAACAACAAGGCAACATTAAAGCAATTTTGATGTATTATATAAAATATTGAATCGAACCGGCGCGCCGATCTCTTATGTGTCTGAATCTCGCAGATCACTATATAAGTAAATAAATTTCTTAGAAATCAACTGTGTTTAAAAATCCAGCGATCATTTAAAGGTGTACAGAATTAATTGTGTATTTACCAGAAGTGCGATTCCTAAGACCAAAATGAAACTTCGACTATAAAACCGTCAACTTTCAGATTGAAGACCTTTCACCACCGTCAACAGATCTCAACAACAAGGCAAGCTAAATACAATTTCGCAAATCAAGTCAAACAGTGCGGCTGACCGCAGTCCTAACGCTGTGGACTCAATGACAGATCAAATTAGAGCTTAGCCTGGCTCAGCACGTGCTGACCGGCTTAATGAGGACGGGCGGGCCTTTGTTTGTGAGTAGCACTGACCAGCGGATGGATGGATTATGGACAGTCGGCGGAATGCAAAGCTAGAGAAACTCCTAGGTTAGCTGTTATAGCTTTGCATCCCATATGGGGTTGTATTATCCATTCAATTTATATAGGTGAACTGAGCTACATTTACGAGTAATTTAGATACAGGCTGTTCAAAAACGTTTCATTCAGAAAGTTTTGTCTAGATTAGCAGTAAGGTAACAAAAAATATATTTAGCAAGCCTAACGTTGTAGTCTCAAAATAAGTCTTTCATTCAGCGATTATTTTCTTCCTAGAAAACGATTTTGACTAGAGACAGAGACTACTTTCTTCAATCATTTACTACGCTGTATACTCAATGACGGGCTTATGTTTGTGAGTAGAGCTGACTAGCGGATGAATGGATTATGGACAATCGGTAGAATGCATAGCTAGAACAGCTATGCTAGGAGTATTCCTAGCTTTGCATTCCATGTGGACTGAATAGTTCATCGGGATAAAAATTATCCAGGTGAACTGAGCTACCCATTCCATTTAGTTCAAGGCTGCTAAAAACTTTTGATTCAGAAGGTTCTGTTTTGTCTCATTATCCCAGCTGTAGGACGTCCACTGCTGGCAATGGCCATCATGGATCTCCAAGTAGGGATTATAAGAGGTTGCTTCTGTTTTATTTACAGTAGCAGTAAGGTAGAGACAAAAATTATATTCGGCGCGCCCTACATTCTAGTCTCAAAATTCGTTTTTCATTCAGCGATTATTTTCTTCCCAGAAGACAATTTTCTCTTAGGTCGGGTAGTCTATTTTCTTCGTCACTTTCTACGCTGTTTACTCAATGACAGATAAAAAAAACAATAGTTTGGGATACTGGTAGTATAATGTTACCTCTCCTCTCATGCCCAAATACGAATAAAAAAAGCCGTGTTGGCCGAGTGGTATGTACCCCCGACTTTCAATCCGAAGGTCGTGGGTTCGATACCGGCCGTGCACCAATGGATTTTTCTTTCTTGAAAAATGTATGTGCACACTTAACACGTGCTTTAACGGTGAAGGAAACATCGTGAGGAAACCCGCGGCTTAGTTAGCTTCAGACGTATTGACCTTTTCTTTCCTCTGCATAATAGCTGACTAAGCTGAGAGGATGGTATAGGTGCTGGGCAAGCCTAATCCATCTAACAATGTCCCAGGCACTGCAGCGTCCCGTAGAGTATGATTACCAGTTGCTGACGCTGTATAAATCATCTCTAATAGATGCAAATGCTTTACTTATTTCTCATGCCCGTGGATGCAGTAAGAATCTGTTTAGACATTCCTGGTGTAGATGAGTAGCAGCGTCTTTCAACGTCCCATACTGCGCTCGCTAACCCGCCTGCCAAGCGTGACAGGTTTGGCAACCACCCTCTCATGATCCTCAAGATCCATGAGGGCGGCCTATGTTTAGCAGGTGGAGGTGGACAGAAAAGTCCTATGGCTGAAATAATAATAAGTAGATATAGTTAGAAATTACATTTAGCAAGCTAACGTTCTTATCTCAAAATCAGCCTTTGAATGTTTTAGATAGATAGAAAGATAACACTTTATTGATCACCACATGTAACAAAAAATATACCGAGGTATAAAAACAAGCAAGAATATAATACAATTTTGGGCAATTCAACGGGCGGCCTTATCGCTGGGAGCAATCTCTTCCAGGCAACCAATTGATACAGAAAGCATAGGGCAAGAAGAAGGCGGTGGGTTACAATCCCTTTAGGTAAATAGGTAACATAGTGTTAACAACTACATAAACATTTTAGGGTATGACCACTTTTTTTAATCATTTTTTACTCTGTTGACTCATGCATCATCACCTGCTTTTCTAAAGAAATATTGAATTCTTCTTCCTATGGCGAGGCTTTGTATAGTTTGGGATCCGTAACCATTATATCTGTTTGTCAATTACATTACTTTAGTCTAGTATGTAAGTCATAATAATAAGATACATCATTTATGTAACTTAAATTGCTAATAATAAATATTATCCTTATCTTGATGATACATGAAAACAAGGATAAAAATTTAGAAAGAGGAATTCGTATTTAGCTAAATACATTTTATTTACATATTTACTAGTTGATGTAGTATTAACATGATCCTGTGTTTATTATTGGATTTATTATATTTTTAATAAATCTGGAAAAAAAATCCTCGATAATTAATTAAGGATTTCGATAATCTATTTTGTACCTTTACGGCAACTCTTAACGAAGATCTATAACCCGGTCAATAATCAGCTGGCGTTTAGGTAGTCATTTTCGTTTATTCAGCTGTTGAAATTAAAACTTTCGTGGTCTTTCCTTGAATAAAAATCACCGAATCCTGGCAAGTCGTAAAACTAACATCTTTAAACCCCTTGTTGTATCCACAAACCCAATCCATCCCAAGGTTGTCTGGTAGAGATTGCTCTTTAGCGATAAGACCGTCAATTGTCACTTTGTGTTTAGTGTTTATCTTTCTGTTGTTATTTTTATATTTAAGGTGTGCAATAAAGCATTTTCCATCTATTCTATCTATCTATCTATCTAAAGTTGTTCCTAGGGGTGGTCTTAATCGATCTTTTTCGGTCGGTACACATTATTAAAATACACCCTGTATATTATTGCTCTGGCCTAAAAACTTTCGATATAAAAGGGCTCGTCTAGAGAAGTACATTCACGGTGATCCTTGAAAACAATGTACTAATATAATTCAGCGATTTTTAGAAATTAATTTTGCCTAGGGTTGTAGAGTCTACTTTCTTCAAGCACTTCTGTGCTGTGAACTTAATGACAGATTAAATCAAAAGTTCTAGTAGTCTTCAGTCATGTTTCGAGGGCACTCAAACCCTTTGCTTAATTCATATTACTTTTAATCATTGATCGGTGGATTTCTTACTATTATTTGTTTCCTGGAACGGTATCCAGTAAAGATATATGTACTTACACCAACAAATGCAGACATCGTTCCCAACAAACCAATTTCTATTGTCTAATATCTACGCCAAATATAAGAAATACGCGGCTTATTCAGCTTCAGACTTAAACTGTTCTTACCTCAGACTAAAACTGATAAAGAGTATCGTGTAGGTGCTGTGCTGGGAATGTTTGATTCATTAATAACGTCCCAGGATTGCTGAGCCCCGTACAATATGAATACCAATTGCTGATGCTGCATTCATCGTCTATTGGCTTCGGGCACGAAATCAGCGAGCGAGGAGCGGCGGCGGCGCATTTTAAAGGTACGCATCGTTTGGCCCGCGCCGAACGCACCGCACGCACGGCCCGCAAAGTATTTTGTTTGCTTTGTATGATTTACATAGCGCTGCGTCCACAATCCCCGCCGCCCGCATCGCATAAAATCATACAAAGCAAACTAAAATTCGTTGTGGGCCGTGCGTGCGATGCGTTTGGAGGAGGCCAATGGACGCGTACTTTAATATATATATAAATAAAACTGGTCTCGAAGTCAACCGCGCGAGGACGGCAGGGTGATTACGTATCTCGCGATAGGTTTTGCAACAGGCAATTGACAGCAATATTGCTGTCAATCATCAATTCCTTGCTGTTGTCTAATACAAAATTGACATTTGACAGCAATATTTCTGTCAATTGCCTGTTGCAATACCTGTCGCGAGATACGTAATCACCCTGCCGGTGTACGAGTGATACGCGGCTGTCAAGTGGTGCTTGCGCATTGACGCAGTGTTGCATTGTTTTAAATTTATGGAATTACGCCGCGACCTTTAGGACATTAAGTCAAAATGTTAAAACACGTCGGGCTTAGACATTTTGCTAACGAACATATACACTATTTTCTCATAAACACAAACACTAAGCCGCTCTAGCGCCGAGTGATCTGCATACTTGCTTAGAAGCCCGCAGTGTGATTGCGTACCTCGCGACAGGTTTGCAACAGGCGTATATTTCTAGACCATCGCTGTCAAATGTAATTTTTTTGCTATCATATTCTACAAAATTGAGCTTTGACAGCGATGATCGCGAAATATACCCCTGTTGCAAACCTGTCGCGAGATACGTAATCGGCCTGCGGATCTGCGTTGCCGCACCGCTCCCCGCGCCGCTGACTGTGACCACAGCCTAATTAATACATATGTATGGAAGGATTTACATACTTTTACTACTAAGCCAAGAGTTGACCAACCTTCACGATACAATCCACTTTTAATTGAAAATTATAACTTCAAAACGCCAAAGTCGGCAGAAAATTAATTCTCCGCTCGCATAATGAAAGCATCACCGAAGAATGCACAATTTATCCGAACCGCAAGTAACTGGCGATGTGAAATTAAGCGGAAAGCAAGGCGCCGGAATATGCAACACGGAACCAGCAACGGCTTAATTGTTGGTTGTGCTCCAAAATGTCGTGGATACGAGGATAAGAACCACTAGATGGAATATACCTTTATTATTTAACGTACACGGTAATAAAATGATAATTATAATATATGAATACACAATGAGAATGCCGTGGGGTGCCGGCAGTAGAATGTTACCCCTCCTCTCCTTCCCGTGGATGCAGTAAGAGCCTGCTAAGGGACACCTCCGGAAGATGGGCAGCAGTGTCTTTCCGTATTTCAACATCCCATACTTCACCTCAGCTCACCAGCCCGCCTGCCAAGCGTGGTGAGTATGGTAACTACCCCTAATGGAGATCCATGAGGGAGGCCTTAGTTCAGTAGTGAACGTTTTACGGCTGAAATGATGATGATGATGATGACACAATGAAAAGTCACGTACAATGGCTTCCTTACCTGTAAAGAGTGTTGCTCTTACAGCTAACTAAACATAATGGTATTTTAAAATGATGTATTTAAATTTATTAGACGATTCATACACGTTACAGTGTATTTCAGAAAACATTAAACAAAAAAAAATCGCGCTGATCTAAAATATCTGGACTGAATAGGCCGCCAGTAACTAGCAAGGTGGAAATAAGCGGAAAGCTAGGCGCCGGAATATGCAACACGGAACCAGTAACGGTTTAATTGTGTTGGTTGTGCTCCAAAATGGTGTGGATACGAGGATAAGAATAACTAGATGAGACATTCTAATTACTTTTCTAGTTGAAGCATGAAGTAACCAAAAATATACAATTTAATTGTGCTGTAGCGCTAAGAAATAAATACAAATTTAAGTAGTTATTTTATATGAAATACTACTATGGCGCTAATATTTTAAATGGATACAAAAGACCACCACTGACCGCGTCTCTGCCGATTTTATCGTCATTGACATTGCTGCCCATCTTTTGGCACCAGTGTTTTCGTGATATCCCTTAGCAGATTCTTACAGCATCCACGAGCGAGAGAGGGGAGGCCATAAAATTCACCGCCAGCACCACACGGTGCTCGCAAATCTCATTGCCAACCTTCAGAAATTAAAAAAAAATCCTGATTTTCTGAATTTAAGACTTTCTATAATACACAAGTTGCGTACGGCTAACGTGCTAAAAAAAACTTGTTTGAAAGTTTGGCGCTTTACCACAATTAACTGATTGGGAAGTCATATTTTGTAACTCCCATTTTGTAACAGTGGTACAAGATTTTAGTGGTGCAAGGAATCCTTCAACTTAATTCATTTAAAGATAAAGAAACGTTTATTTTGTCACATTTTTACAATCAAATAAAAAAAATCATCAATTCGGTTTTAAAACAAGTGACAAAAATGGTCACTACTCAGCATTTGCTGTGGCAGAACGAGTCGTACCACAGTGCTGGTCTTCCATAGTAACAATGATATGCGGTTGGTGCTACCGCAATGCACGGTAATTATACATATTAGGTACACATTAATTTACTTGTACTGCAAGCTCTACAGAAATAGATATTTATAGCATTTTTATTTATTACAAGCTCTATCCAGCGGCTCTACCTCCTAACCCCAATAGAAGCGACCGCTAAACGGACAGTTAAGGCGGACTCGCCGTATTTATGATATCACTGCCGTTCTACTACGATAGTTGCGTACCGCCGCTACGGTTATGCGCTACCACTATACTAGCGTATCAGGTTTATTCAATTTTCTGTTTTGGTGCAAAAGGCATGCTTCCTTTGAGCCGTGTACGTACGGACGAAACATGGGTGAACACGAATATCCATCCGTTCCACCTAGTTACATTGAAGTTACATTGATGTAACCAGCTGGACATTTTTATTCCAAGTAGTTACATTATTTAAAAATGTAACATTAACGTAACTAATGAGACTTTTTTGTTCCACCCAGTTACACCGTAATAGGTACCATCGTAGGTTCAAAAGATATATATCGATCGCGGAACATTTTATGCGTACTGATGGACTCCTTCATGGGTCTCCTAGACCGTGAGGGGGTTGTTGCCGTACTCGCCACGCTTGGCAGGCGCAGTACGAGATGTTGATACACGGAAAAATGCTGCAGCCGATCTTCCGTAGGTAGGTATCCCTTGGTATCTCTTCTTGATGCAACCACAGAGAGAGTAGGGGTACATTCTACTGCGGGCACCCTAGGGCAAATTTTGGCAATTTTGAGTTCGTACGGGTGGAACTAAATTAGCAAAGCGAACACAAACACCTAGCGAATACCTGTGTTTGAGTTCCCTTAGTAACCATGGATTCGCCGTCAGAAGTCATCATTACAGCTGTAAAACGTCCACTACCGAATACAGGCCTTCCTCATGGATCTCCATGAGGGGTAGTTTCCATGCTCACCGCACTCAGCAGGTGGGTTAGCGAGGGCAGTACGGGATGTTGGTACACGGAAAGACTCTGCTGCCCATCTTCCGAAGGTATCCCTTAGCAGGCTCTTACTGCATCCACGGGCATGAGAGGAGGGGTAACATTCTACTGCCGGCACCCCACGGCAATGCAAATGTAATGCACGCTGCATCCGTTAAAAGTAGTAAGGATTCGCCGGTTCTAGATAAATCTAGAACCGGCGAATCCTTACTCGTTCTCCGGTTCTAGATGAAGCGGTTCTGCGGTCGTCCAGTGGCAGGATCGCCGCCTAAAAAAAAAAAAAAAAAAAAAAAAAAAAAAAAAAAAAAGTTTGGTATCAAATTGGGGGTTTTGGCATACGCCCGATCGATTGCACTTGTCCATTTTAACGTATCTTAACTCATTCCAAAGTTACAGAAAACGATTAATAAAACTGATTATCACCTTCAAAACTAATTACTAATAGCACTTCGCCACTTTCATTGTGACTAATTAGTTTACTCGCTTAAACATTACCTTAATTACCTCGGTGATTAGGATGTTGCACATAAACATTTTTGATTTTATTCCATATTTTTATTTACATTAAAACATGTATTAAATAACTTAGACAGAAATATATCGTTTTTCAGCTTACTGCTACCAAATAATTTTACAAAATCCATCATACTATTCCCGTTATACTTGTAATATAAATATGTTAGACAATACTCTCCACAAACTGAAGTCAAATCATGCTGTAGCCTGTACCTATTGAAATCCCACTGTCTTGTGGTTCGATTCAAGAAACTTCTATGATTCCCCGTAGGTGGTCGTCCATAAGAATCAAAATACTGGCCAACTCCATTTCTCTCTATGTGAATGGCTATCCAATGAGAGCCTGGTTCACTATCGGGGTCCAAATTACTTATTATGCATGTTGGAGTGTTAATTTGTAAAGGTAACCTGTTTGCTGCATAAACATGTTTTTGTAACGTAGGATGTATGAAATGCAAATATTTTTGAATTTCAATTGTGTTCATCATACAGTTGTGACACATTCAATTTTCAAACCAAGAATGTAAATCTTGGTAGGCTGAACTTCTTTATAAAGTATGGAAGGAAATAAAAGGATTGGAATATGTTTTGATGTTTTTTATTTCGTATTTATAACTAGGTTTATACATTGATAGTGGTGAAAGACTGGTTATAAAGATATGCAAGGAATGTGTACTCAAGCAATCACATTTGAACTTTGCTTTGTAATCACATTAGGAGTAATTAGGTACTAATGATCTTGATATCGTTGAAATACTTGGTATATAAGTCACGCATTTCTTCAAATGTTCATATTATTGCTAGTGCATTGTGAATCATCAGATTATATTTAGTGAATTGTGTTGTGTGTTAAAAGTGATCTACAGAAAACAATGGAGGTAAGTTATTCTCTATGTATTTAAACTGTATGTTAAAAAAATAAATCATAGTTATGGTTTCAAAAGCTTTAATTTTTATAACTTTGATTTTGCAGAACTCATTCAATCTGACTGAAGAAAACACATTCAAACAGTACTATTACACTTGTTCAGATGATGATGATGATGCTACACAGGAGTTGAAAATTGCAAAAGATTGGCCATTACAGAATTTGATAAAAAGAAAATCATCAGAAAGCTTGGACACACTCTTTGATATCACAAAATCAAAGAAGAAAAAGTTATCATCAACAGTTTCTCATGCCCACCGGGATGGCGGGAATGTGTTTATATCTACCAATGAGGACGATGGTCCCAACTCTAATTTTATGATTAAAATTGAGGTTTACGACATGCAAAAGATTAGGAAAGTGGCTTCAAATGAACAATGGAAGCATGCAAATTATAGACTTAAATATTTTACTACTGAAACCAATCAAAATTATGAAAGTGTAAAAAAATTAATGTTTAATGTCACTAAAGAAATCGCTGCAGCTCCAACATGTAAAAAATATCATTTTAAAAATTAATAGGTAGATAATAATTTAAATCTTTTTCATTTTTATGATATAATTTTATTTAAAACTTACTTTATGTTATATTTGCTTCCAAGTAATCAACAAATTTTTAGTTGTAGATAAGGTACTCATTACTTATTTACTTGAAACAATGATCCCTCATAAAGTAATCACTTGGGGTACTTATTAAAGTTTACATGTTTGTCATATAAATAGTACACACAGACATATTGGTAGCATCAGTTGAATTTAAAATCTATAACTGTGAAGTATCTCTGATTATTATATCTTGAAGAAAATGGCGAATGTGAACTGTGTTAGTGTCTTTTTCAATACTGATTCTAAAATTGAAGAAGAGTTATGTGAAAAACTAGATACTTGTATGGCGTTTGAAGATGAATACGATGAGGAACTATACAATATTTGCGCCGTTGTTGAGGAAAATATAATGTAAGTAATATCCATAACTATACCAACGCTTTTATAATTTTTTGATTTAAAACCAGGATTGTGTCTTATAACGTTTTTTCATTGTTGTAGACAACAAGATGGAGGAGCTCTAAAGAGAGTGCATAACACTGAAAATGATGACATCATTGTAAAACGAGCACGATATGAAGTTGAATCATCTACTAATGCAGCAGGATCTAGCAGTGTAAACGGTGAATCAACAACTGAATCTATCAACGACAATGGAGGTGATGCTGTTATGGTGACATGTAGCACATGTCATGTTTTAGTTAAAAAAAGGTATTTAGCAAATCATTTGAAAAGTAATCTCCATAAAAATAAACTTAAAAAAGTTCACAACTCTTTAAAAAATGTATCTGTCATTGAATCAGCTTTTGGTCAAAGAATAATTTCTTATAAGATTCATAGTAAAAATGAAATAACTACAAAAAACGTTGTAACACCAGAATTATTTTTGAATTCCATAAAAGAAGAGATTTTGTTATTAATTGAAGAATCGATTCAACAGCATACTATATTTAAAGTTAACTTTGTTTTGCATGCAGATTTCATTCAACAAACTAAAGAAGATTCATTTCAAACATTTGATTTTCAAACGTATAATTACATAGTTTTTCGGGGGGATGATCTGGATATATTGTTTTCATCTTTGTGTGACACTATGGCATGTAAAATCAGTTCTTTTGAAAAAAAAGACAGTGGTTGGAGTCTTAAAGAAATAAGAGCAATTGATATGAATGTAAATAAATTTAATCCGCTACGTGGTACTTCATACATTGAGTTGCCAAAGGATATTAGAACAAAAAAAGCTGTAGTTAACGTTAAAAATGCTGATAACTTATGTTTTAAGTGGGCATTGCTTTCTGCTTTGTACCCGGTAAACGAAAATGTGAATCAAGTATCATCGTACACTAAGAATTCTAATAAATTAAAATTTGACGGAGTACCTTTTCCTGTAAAGTTATCTGATATACCAAAAGTTGAAAAACTAAACAGTATTAGCATCAACGTGTTTGGTTTAGAGTTTAAAAAAGAAAAAAAGTGTAATAATGTAGTCGGACCATTATTTTTAACAAAATCTCGCAAAGACGTTCACGTTAATTTATTACTCATTTCAAACGGGTCAAACAATCATTATTGTTACATTAAAAACATGTCGCGCCTTGTAAGTAAACAAATTTCTAATCATGACCACGCAGTTCATATTTGTGATGGATGTTTACTACACTTTCCTACAAAACAAGGGTTAATTGATCATCAACAGCATGACTGTGCTCACATTGCAACAGAATTACCAAATAGTTGCAAAACGTCAAAGGATTGGTATGGTCTACCAACATCTAATGATAAATTGAAGTTTGATAAATACAATAAGAAG
Source organism: Pasiphila rectangulata (assembly GCA_963082625.1). Taxonomy (NCBI): domain Eukaryota; kingdom Metazoa; phylum Arthropoda; class Insecta; order Lepidoptera; family Geometridae; genus Pasiphila; species Pasiphila rectangulata. The sequence goes on along the minus strand of OY720244.1, from coordinate 2,291,745 downwards.
TTAAAAATACCGTTTGTTATATATGCTGATTTTGAAGCTTTTCTAAAACCGATTAAATCATGTTGTAACAATCCATCAAAACCATATACAAGCAATACTCACGAACACGAGCCATATAGCTTTGGTTACTATATCAAATGTTCATATGATGATACCTTATCAAAATATGAGACTTATAGTGGAAAAAATTGCGCGCAAGAATTTATGAATCGTTTACATGAAGATTTAAAAAAAATATGTAGGAAAATCAGTTTTCAAGTTTCTCCTAAGCCACTGACGGTTAAAGAGGAGAATGATATTTTAAATGCGACAGTATGTCATATTTGTGAAAGTCATTTAGATGGTGAGAATACTATCGATTATGATTGGCAAACTGGTCGCTTTAGAGGAATTGCACATCAAGTATGCGCAACAAAGTTTCGGTCACCACGTCATATTCCAGTTTTCTTTCATAACCTAAGCAATTATGACGCTCATTTCATTGTTCACGCCTTAAATTTTGTTGAAGGTAAAATTGATGTTATCCCTCAAACCAAAGAAAAATATATTTCATTTTCAAAAACTATCAATGTAAATAATCAAAAAATTAGCTTGAGATTTGTAGATTCTTTAAAATTTTTACCATGTAGTCTCGATCAACTAGCAAAAAACTTATGCAATGAGCAATTTAAGACTTTAAAACAGAACTTTCCGAACAATGAAGATTTTAAACGTCTTCGAAAGAAAGGTATATACCCATATGAATTTATGTCATCTGAAGACAGCTTGAGAAAAACAACACTCCCTACCCAAGATCAGTTTTATAGCTCACTATCCGATTCTCATGTATCAGATGATGATTACAATCATGCCAAAGATATTTGGCAGCACTTTTGCTGTTGCACTATGCTAGATTATTCTAATCTATATCTCAAAACTGATGTTTTATTGTTAACAGATGTTTTTGAGAGCTTTAGAACTTTATGTTTAAAAACATATGGTTTGGATCCAGCTCATTACTATACAGCACCTGGGCTAAGTTGGGATGCTATGTTAAAGTACACTAAAATAGAGTTAGAGCTATTAACTGATTATGAAATGGTTGCTTTTATTAAGGCTGGTATACGGGGAGGTGTATCTCAGTGCAGTAATCGCCATGCAAAAGCTAATAATGAGTTCATGGAAGATTATGATAAAGGTAAGTTGAAATCATACTTAACCTATTTTGATGCGAATAATCTTTACGGTTGGGCTATGTCTCAATATCTCCCAGTTGGTGGTTTTGAATGGGTAAATGTTGACACAAACTTCGATGTATCTGAAAATGCAGAATACGGTTTCATTTTAGAAGTAGATTTAGAGTACCCTGACGAGCTTCATGATTTGCATTCAGATTTGCCTTTGTGCCCTGAAAACATTAAAATTGGAAATTCCAAAGATACAAAATTAGTTCCAAACCTGAATAATAAAACAAAATATAAAATCCACTATAGAAATTTGAAACAGTGCATTGAAATGGGTATGAAATTAACAAAAGTTCATAGGATTTTGAAATTCAAACAACATCCTTGGTTAAGACGTTACATAGATTTAAACACAATTTTACGAACATCTGCTAAATCTGATTTTGAAAAAGATTTTTACAAATTAATGAATAATTCTGTATTTGGAAAGACGATGGAAAATATTGAAAAGAGGGTAAACGTTAAACTGTTAACACACTGGGAAAATAGAGGTAAAGTTCTTGGTGCGCAGGATCTAGTAGCGAAACCTGAATTTCATAGTTTAGCCATATTTGGAGAGAATTTAGTTGCAATTCAGTTAAGAAAAATTAAATTGCTTCACAACAAACCCATTTACTTAGGTTTTTGCATCTTGGATATTTCAAAGACTTTGATGTATGACTTTCACTATAACTTTATGCTTAAGAAGTTTAACAATAGCATTAAATTACTTTACACTGATACTGACAGTTTAATATATCATGTATTCACAAATAATTTGTATGAAGATCTTAAACCAGATCTCTCTTCAAAGTTTGACACATCTGATTACCCAGATGACAACATATTTGGTTATCCAAAAATAAACAAAAAGAAGTTAGGTTTTTTTAAAGATGAAAACAATGGTAAAATATTTCGGGAATTTGTTGGATTAAGATCTAAAATGTATGCGTTAGATGTTGAAAGTAAATTGATTTCAAAAGCAAAAGGTGTAAAAAAATGTGTTACAAAAAATATGAAAATAGAGAATTATAAAACATGTCTATTTGATAAAAATATTCAATATGGTACCATGTCTCTGTTCAAATCACTTAAACATAAGATATTTACTCAGCAAGTAAACAAAATATGTTTATCTTATAATGATAGCAAGAGATTTATTTTACCAAATAATGTTGGCACATTAGCTTGGGGCCATTATAAATTACGATAAGATATCTAATGTATTTTAGACATTAAGTTTAAACTAATAATTTAAGGAATAAATTTGAATATAGTATAATTTGTAATATTGTTTAGTAAGTATTAATAAGTAAGAAGATATTACTGTAAATAGTACCTATAATCTTTGTGATGTTATCATGTAAACTTAAGAACTAGATTAGTTATTTTTGTATACCGCTTATTAATTAAATATAAATTTGTAAAATCGTTTAGTAAGTATTAGTAACTAATAAGATATTACTGTAAAAAGTACCTACCTATATTTTTTGTGATGTTGTCATGTAAACTTAAGAACTAGATTAGTTAGTTTTGTATACCTTATTAATGAAATATAAATAATTGATATTTGCATATTTGTCTCATTATTTTCATAAACCTCACACAGTTAACATATAATATTAAAAATGTTTCATTTTATTCATCCATTCACAGCAATAGTGGCAGGTCCAAGTGGGTGTGGAAAATCTAAATTCGTAACAAATTTTGTAAAGTATGCAAAAGAAATTTGTAGCACTGAATTTATTCAAATTACTTGGTGTTTTGATGAAATGCAACCGCTGTATAACCTCAAAAATATAAACTATTGCCAAGGAATACCAGATCTCAGTATGTTTGATGGAAAGGATGCTCAACTAGTAATCATTGATGATCTCATGAGAGAATCCGATGGACGCATTGTTGATATATTTACAAAAGGTAGTCATCATAGAAACTTAAGTGTCTTTTATATAACACAAAACTTATTTCATCAAGGTAAAGGTCAGAGGGATATATCTTTGAACTCTGGTTATATCATCTATTTTAAAAATCCTCGTGATAAAACTCAAATTAGATATTTAGCACGACAAGTATCACCAGAAAATACAAAGTTTATGGAAGATTCATACAAGGATGCAACTAAGGACGCTCACGGATATTTGATGATAGATTTAAAACAAGACACAAGTGATATTTGTCGTTTTAAAACTAAAATATTTCCTTCAGATAGATATTGCACTGTTTATGTTCCAACGAAACTTTATAAATATGCGAAGAATCATCAAATTTCTGTCATTCATAAATAATGTATCAAAGCCTAAAGACGCATAAAGATTTACTTAGTGCTTTGCATACACTTAAACCAAAATATCAGAAAGCGCTTCTAAAATCATGTAATGAAAAAGAAATTAATTGCATTTGTGAATGCATTCATAACATTTTACAGGGTAAAGTACCTCTTGAAGAAAAGGTAAAGAAAAAGTTAAAGAAATATAAAGGTTTACTTCGAAAACTAGTGCGAAAAAGTACTAATCAAGTTCGCAAACGTTTGATAGTTCAAACCGGAGGATCTTTTTTACCTCTTATATTGGGGTCAATTTTGAGTGGATTAGTTGGCTCTATTGTTTAAAAATATGGAACACGCTAAAAAAATGTTATTAATTGATCCAAGTGTTATTGAAAAAATGAACCAACATGATTCTGTTGATAACCCTATATCAAGGTTAGACACTGAAATGAAAAACATTTTAAAAAGTGATATGGAAGATAGACAAAAATGGATATCATATTTACAAATTTTGCAAAGATACTTACATTTTTCGGAAGAAAGACGCCAACCTCTGGAAATTCCCATAGTTTCAAATATTCCACGAGTAGAAAGAGGGGGTCAAGTATCAGATGATGGTATGATGGATAGTAAAAACAAAAATTTTGATGTCAAAGAAGTAGTTGCCGATCAGACATCAAACGAAGAAGAGGAACAGGGGGAAAGTTCTGGCTTAAGTAGAAAATCGATTTACTCTCCTAAACATATACTCAGCTTGATACCTAAAACATATTTAAGGAAGGGTGAGAGATTATTGTATTTGCTATCTTCAAATAAAAACAAAATTCATTAGGGTGATGACGGTACAATCACTGTAGACAATGAAACAATTCCTGGAAGTAATATTGTTGACTTAGTAAATGATTCTTTGAGACCACTCAAAAGAAATGATCCAATAGGATGGGAAAAATTCATGCAAGCATTGAAAGATATTAAAATACCACTTATATACATTGGAAATCCAAAAAGACTCCATTATATGAATCAGCTTCAGGTAAACGAATTTAAAGAATTCACACCACACAAGGAAGAGGAGAAGGAAGTGTTTTCAACACCAGTTGCTAGAAGAGTCAAACAGAAGATAGATTGGGAAAAATGGAGTCCTTATTAGAAATAAACAATATCTACTATAACCCGTCACACCCTGCTGGGTATGCTAGTATTGATAAACTAGCTAGAGCTATGAAAGGTAAAATGAATAGAGAAGATGTTAAAAGATGGTTACAATCACAAGAAACCTATACACTACATAAAACGGTTCACAGAAACTTTCCACGAAACAAGTATATCTTATCTAATCTTAATGAACTTTGGCAGGCTGACTTAAGTGATATGAGAACTTATTCAAAATATAATAATGGTTATAATTACATTCTTTGTGTTATTGATGTGTTTACCAAATATGCATATGCTCGACCTATGAAAAGTAAAAATTCAGAAACTATTAAAGCATGTTTTGAAAGCATTTTTAATGAGAGTAAAACAACACCAACTCATATACAATCAGACAAAGGAACTGAGTTTGTATCAAAAGATGTTCAAAGATTCTTCAAATTAAAAAATGTTAATTACTATACAACAAATAACCCCGATATCAAAGCTAGCATTGTTGAAAGATTTCAAAGAACACTCAAGATGAGAATGTGGCGTTATTTCACTCATAAAAATACGTTTAAATACATTGATATTTTACAAGACTTATTATATGCATATAACCATAGCTATCATTCAAGTATTAAGATGTGTCCATGTGATGTAAATACAAATAATATAATGACTGTATGGAATAACTTATATGATAGAAAAAAAGTTCAAAGTTTTACAAGTACAGCTTTACCAAAACTTCGCATTGGAGACTATGTAAGAATAACGAAGTATAAGCATATATTTCAGAAAGGTTATGAATCCAACTGGAGCGATGAAATATTTATGATAACTTCAATAACAGAACGATCTCCATTTGTTGTGTACACATTAGAAGATTTAAAACAAGAAGCTATAGTTGGAACGTTTTATGAAAAGGAATTACAAAAAGTAATATATGACCCCACCACGCAGTATAAAATAGATAAAATAATTAGTTCACGCTATTCTGGTAGCAGAAAGCAGGTGTTAGTGAAGTGGAAAGGTTATCCAGATAAATTTAACAGTTGGATTTACGTTTCTGAGTTGAAAACAATATGATGACAAAAAGTTTTTATTTAACATTACTTAGTAATAGTTCCATGGAATATTTTCCAGATAATATGACCACACGATTTTCAACAAAATTACCAAAATCTATAAAACTTGAGGGAGAATGGTCAGTTGGAGTTGTTGAATTTCAATATCCTTGTACGATGTATACTGTACAAGACCATGAAAATGTAATTTATATATCAAAAGTAAAGTTGATGCCAAACGAAGAAAAACCTTCATTGGTGTATTATAAAACACATATTCCAGCAACAAATTATGATAATATTAATCATATATTAACAGCGATAAATAATATAAAGGAGAAAATTAAATTTCGATATGATGAAATATCAAAGTTTGTGTCTGTCTCTGTTATGGATGAATCTATTAAATCATTGACACTATCACAGAAGTTAGGTTTACAACTAGGCTTTGAACCGAACAGAAATCTTGTGGGTAATGGTTTAGGTAAATGTCCTGCAAATTTACATTTAGGGTTACCATATCAATTATTTGTTTACTGTGATATTATTGAATCTCAGATAGTAGGAGATGTTATGACACCTTTATTGAGAATTATACCGTTGGATCCTGCAAAGTATATTTATGGAGCAAATAAAATGCATGTTTTCTCACCTCCTCACTACTTACCTGTTATGCGTAGAGAGTTTGATACCATTGATGTAGATATAAGATCGAGCACAGGTCAAAAAATCCCATTCCAGTTTGGGACAGTATGTGTTAAGCTACATTTCAGAAAAATATAATGTATCCTCGCGATAATATAACTTGTCCCTATGAACATTATTACTCACATCAAGCTGGTTCTGGGATTGGGGTGATTTATAAAGGAGCACCCTACCAGCGTGGTCATGGCATCGGTAGTTTTTTAGGTGGGCTGTTTAGATCTGTTCTACCATTACTTTCTAGTGGAGCTAGAGTTATAGGCAAAGAGGCTTTAAACGCTGGTGTTGGTCTACTATCAGATATGGTAAGCGCTCGTCCCATGGAGGATTCAATAAGATCTCGACTTAAAGAAGCAAGTTCAAACCTGAAAAGAAAAGCAGATAATAAAATAGATAGATTAAATATGTCTGGCTCTGGATATAAAAGAAAAAGGAAACAGTTATCTTCACGCAGTCTACTACCAGATGTCAAAGTGAAAGCTACTAAAAAATCAAGAGCTGACAATTTGAAAGATATATTTACATAAAATTAAATAAAAATGTCGTTTTTACATAGTCATTCTTGTGAGTGTATAAAATCAGAGTTGGATTTATTCGCTTTACCATCTACGCAAACCAGCATAGAAAGTGGATTATGGATACACTACAAACCCATTTCATCTCTTGCTGACGATGGTCCCATAGAGTTTCAAGTATCGGGGACAGGGGATGACTATATGGATTTATCCCACACATTGTTACACATAAAAGCCAAAATATCCAATCAAGACTCAACAAATATATTAGCATCAACCACTGTAGCCCCTGTTAATAATTGGCTTCATTCGCTCTTCAGTCAACTAGATGTTTATTTAAATCAAAAGCTTGTATCACCTCCAAACAATACATATGCCTATCGTGCTTACATAGAAACTTTGTTAAACTATGCCCCTGCAGCAAAAGATTCTCACTTGACTTGTGCACTTTGGTATCAAGATACAGCTGGAAAAATGAACTCAACCGATGAAAAAAATGAGGGGTTTATTCAAAGACAACAGCTAACATGTGATAGTAAAGAAATAGAAATGATTGGTCATCTTCATGGTGATATATTTAACCAAGAAAAGTTTTTAATTAACGGTGTTGAAATGATGGTTAAATTAGTTCGCTCTAGAGATACATTTAATCTTATGGCTTCTTCAGCAGATTTAAAATTTAAGGTATGCATTACAGATGCGACTCTTATTGTTCGTAGAGCACGAATCAATCCAACTGTATTACTAGCTCATCAAAAAGTGTTAGCCTCAACAACTGCTAAATATCCTATTACTCGAGCAGAAGTCAAAGTGTTAACCATTCCTTCAGGTATTCAGGGCAAAACTCTCGATAATATTTTTCTAGGACAAGTCCCTAAAAGATGTATTATTGGATTTGTAAACAATGCAGCATTTAATGGGAGTTTGACTAAAAACCCATTTAATTTTGAAAACTTTGATTTGAATACATTTTGTTTATACATTGATGGTCATCAAATACCTTCAAAAGCTTTGCAAACATCGTTTGAGAGTAATATTTTTACTGCAGCCTATCACACACTTTTTTCGGGGACAGGAATACATTTTCTCAATGAAGGTAATGGGATATCTAGGGAACAATATGCGAAAGGATACTGTTTGTTAGCCTTTGATTTAACAGCAGATCTCAGTTCCAATTCAAATACCCATTGGAACCTTATAAAACATGGTAGTGTTAGGTTGGAAGTTCGATTTGAATCTGCACTTACTCAGACAATTAACTGTATTGTTTATGCAGAATTTGATAATGTTATTGAAATAGATATGAACCGTAATGTAACCGTAGATTATAGTAGTTAAGTTCACATTGTATAAACCTAGTTATAAATACGAAATAAAAAACATCAAAACATATTCCAATCCTTTTATTTCCTTCCATACTTTATAAAGAAGTTCAGCCTACCAAGATTTACATTCTTGGTTTGAAAATTGAATGTGTCACAACTGTATGATGAACACAATTGAAATTCAAAAATATTTGCATTTCATACATCCTACGTTACAAAAACATGTTTATGCAGCAAACAGGTTACCTTTACAAATTAACACTCCAACATGCATAATAAGTAATTTGGACCCCGATAGTGAACCAGGCTCTCATTGGATAGCCATTCACATAGAGAGAAATGGAGTTGGCCAGTATTTTGATTCTTATGGACGACCACCTACGGGGAATCATAGAAGTTTCTTGAATCGAACCACAAGACAGTGGGATTTCAATAGGTACAGGCTACAGCATGATTTGACTTCAGTTTGTGGAGAGTATTGTCTAACATATTTATATTACAAGTATAACGGGAATAGTATGATGGATTTTGTAAAATTATTTGGTAGCAGTAAGCTGAAAAACGATATATTTCTGTCTAAGTTATTTAATACATGTTTTAAGGTAAATAAAAATATGGAATAAAATCAAAAATGTTTACTGTTTATGTGCGACATCCTAATCACCTAGGTAATTAAGGTAATGTTTAAGCGAGTAATCTAATTAGTCACAATGAAAGTGGCGAAGTGCTATTAGTAATTAGTTTTGAAGGTGATAATCAGTTTTATTAATCGTTTTCTGTAACTTTGGAATGAGTTAAGATACGTTAAAATGGACAAGTGCAATCGATCGGGCGTATGCCAAAACCCCCAATTTGATACCAAACTTTTTTTTTTTTTTTTTTTTTTTTTTTTTTTTTTTTTTTTTAGGCGGCGATCCTGCCACTGGACGACCGCAGAACCGCTTCATCTAGAACCGGAGAACGAGTAAGGATTCGCCGGTTCTAGATTTATCTAGAACCGGCGAATCCTTACTACTGTTAAAGGCGTTGACAGTAAATTAGCCTAAAATTTCTCCAAAACCGACACAGACCCACCAAATAAGAATAGGAGCCACGAACAGTTTGACGAACACAGTGTTAGTCTTTTTTAAACTTTCGCGATCACGACACATTATTAACACATACATATTTAACCGGGTATTTATCGCGCTATTTACCTTTGTTATTGCCCGACGTTTCGACAGGATTGCACCCATCGTGGTCCCGGGAAGACTGACATGTTAGAGGTAACCTGTAGGTAGTCTGAAAAGACGCCTTCGCTTTGCTGCGGTTACCTCTAACATGTCAGTCTTCCCGGGACCACGATGGGTGCAATCCTGTCGAAACGTCAGGCAATCATCATCATCATTTCAGCCGTAGGACGTCCACTGCTGGACATAGGCCTCACGTCAGGCAATAATAAAGGTAAATAGCGCGATAAATACCTGGTTAAATATGTGTTAAGAACACAGTGTTTGTTGTTCGTTAGTGGCACGCACGTGCGAACAAAGTGTTTTGATGTTCGTGTTCAACCTTGTTTTTGTTCGTTTGTGAGTACACGGCTGTAGGAACTTTACTCCGAGCTCTAATGTGTTAAACGTGCTCATTGTTCAATACAGGTTGTATTAAATAACTGCTTTTTGGGTTTGTAGACATATTATATGTTATAATGTCTACTAACTCAAAAGGTTTGGTACCGGCCGTGCACCAATGGATTTTTATTATATCGAAATGTATGTGTATACTTAAAACGTGTTTTAACGGTGCTGGAAAACATCGTGAAGAAACCCGCGGCTTTGGTAGCTTAAAACGTATAGGCCTGTTCTTTCTCTGATTAATAGCTGACTAACCTGCGAGGATGGTATAGGTGCTGGGCAAGCCTTATACATCTAACAATGTCCCAGGCAAAACTGATGAACTGGCCGTACAGTATGAATACCAGTAGTTGACGCCGTATAAATCATCTATAATAGATGTTCGGCCTTTATTACCTTTAATTAAGTAAGGATTTTAAGATCAGTCTTTTGTATTTCTCACTACTAGTAGTTCTCATCATCATCGTATCAGCCGTAGGATAGGGATTGTTGCCATACTCACCACGCTTGACAGGCGGGTTGGCGAGAGCAGTGCGGTATGTTAATACACAGAAAGACGCTGCTGCCCATCTTCCGGAGGTATCCTAAGCAGGCTCTTACTGCATCCACGGGCAAGAGAGTGGCAACATTCTACTGCTGGCACCCAACGGTACACACCGTTGACCTGCGGTTTTACCAAGTCGTCTGCCCATCTTGTATGTGGAGTCTTAGCCGGTCCGTGGCCTCCATTCGAGAACTTTGCAGCCGCATCGGCCATCAGCTTTGTATATGGGTATATGGCCTGCCTATTGCCATTTCAAAGTGCTTATCCATTTGGCTTAGATACAACAAAAAGCAAATATCAAGCAAAATGAAACCCTATAAAAACGTAAAGAAGGCCCTCTTCTTAATAAACAATTTACAAGTACGTATTATATTAAAAAGGAAGACACCCGATCTCGGGTAATTCAATAGATCGACTTCTTAAGATTTTAATACAAGAAATCTGATAGATAAGAACAAACAATGGAGAGATACCTTCCTCCGTAGTCTAAGACCTTACAATGCTGATTATAGAGCATTATAATTAACATTATAATGTGGAAAAAACCACATATTTGTTATTAAAGGACGGGAAACAGAACACTAGAAACATACACTTTTAGAAACATTAATATTTTATCACTATGTAGTGGTGGGATGGCGGCAGTGGAATGTTACCCCTCCTCTCATGCCCGTGGATGCAGTAAGAGCCTGCTAAAGGTTACCTTCGGAAGATGTGCGGCAGCGTCTTTCCGTGTATCAACATCCCGAACTACGCTCGCCACCGCACCTGCTAAGCGTGGTGAGTATGGCAACTACCCTTCATGGAGATCCATGGCTTGTGTTCGTAGTGGACGTTTGACGGCTGAAATGATGATAATGATTTTTTTATTTCGAGATAAATACCCATTAAATATATTTAAGATTAAAATATTTGTTCAAATTGCAAAAGTTAAAAAGCAAACGATCATTTCATTCTATTCTCCTGTAAGCACATCTCCTTTTCGAAATCTTCCTCCTTAAATTCTAATAAACAAGTCTATAGAGATAAATGCGAATTTTCCCCTTGAAATAACTCCATTTACTTCCTAATAACTCGAACCCAATAAAGTATCCTATCAGTTTTGAAGTGAAATACTTAGCTCTTCTTTTGAGTTGAAATTTGAGTTTTTGGGGAGTTATCAAAAAAGTTTAAGGATAATGAGTTCGTCATCCATAAGGATCTTCGTAATTTTTATAACTAGACTTTTGTTCCGGTCATATATTCGATATCTGCCAATCATGTAGGAATGAATTTTTCCTGAATACCTGACTGTATGAATCTATACTAATATCGAGAATAAATATTTGTATGTTGTATTTTGTATGTTTGTAACGAAGAAACTCATAAAATACTGGATTGATTTTCAAAATATATTCATCACATTTCAAGGAGAAAATCCTAGGAAAACTAGCACCAAGAGTTCAGCTGTGGTCTGTACTTCAACTTTTACTCAGAACAAGACTTTTACATACAGTTTTATTATAAAATTTAGAAAAGATTCGTCTCGTCTTTATATTGTATAGCTTTTTTTGTTTGGTTTTACACAATTCCGCCAGTGTCAAGTTAATTTATAAATTCTTATGTTATTTCCTGCTTTTACTTTACAAAATAAATTTTTAGATAATCTTAGATAAGATTATCATTACAAAATGAAACGGAGTTTGACTTCCCGTCATTTTCCTCTCCGAACCATAGATATTGATACAACCTCAGGATACAACCCACATACATCCTTTTGTCTATGACATACCATCATATCACAAGGTCTGACTTTGACATTTAAATGTGTTACTAAAACGAAACCTCCTACTGGCGGTTGTCAGAGAATTTAGAGGCAACCCAAGCAACTAGTTTTTAAGTACCTACTTTGTTTCGTCATGTATCATGAAGATTTTATTCAGGTTCGAAAAAATCCGATTTATGTAATAATAATAAATATCAAAAATTCGATTTTTTGATATATCGGATATATGTCCAGGCTAATAAAAAGAAGCGAATTTCATTCTGTAAGTTCATCTGTCACGCTTACGGATTCCCTAGAAAGTGAACATTATTAACGCTAGGAGTACCAGGAAAGCCCCATTTTTTTAAATAACTCGTAAAATAAACCTTATATGATATGAAGTTATTCTTTGAATTTCAATAAAAAGCTAACCGTACTAGTAAGTTAAAGGGGATTTCTCCATCTTTATAGGAGGTTGCCATTTTGGGAAACAATCAAAATTATTCTGAATTGTAGTTTTCTGCTACGTGTTGCCAGGGTTAACACTAATCTCCAAAATATTTATTTCAGAAGACTGGTAAAAATCAATCGATATATATCAAGATAAAAATCAATTGATACATACCAAGATAAAAATCAGTTGATATACATATATCGTGATATATATCATGATATATATCCGCTTAAATCCTCAGGATACGACAAATAATAGCGCAATCGTCACATCAAGTTATGTTTATCTATTGTTAGTAGTTGCGCTAACGCAACAACAGAATCACCACGACTAACTTGTTATTCTCTTCTTAACAACATAATCGTCAATATCAGTAACTATCGTTACGATAGCCAAAGAACAAAATGAATAATTAAGATGGTTTAAAACCTGCGTAAAAGTAAATTTAATCTGATTTAAAATGAGTACGACCGACGCGACTTTCGCCTTCTAACGCAATGTTCTTGAATTATTTATTTATTCGAAAAAGTTTTTATTATACCGCCTTGCTCGGTGTGTGGTGTTAATTATAGGCTTACAACGATAAATAAGCATTTTTGATTACAAATTTATTCGAATGGTGGAATAAATACTTATGTAAATTACAATGATTATTTAAATGTAATCAGGAATGATTACAACCAAATCGTTTGATTAAAAACGTGACATATTTATATTTTTGTAATGTCCTTTTCATTCTATATATTTTTTTATAAATCTTCACCTAAGGTTTGCTAAAAAAAAATAACTACTTACAGTATGGCGCCAAAAATCCGCCAATTTGTTTTTTTTTAATACCTATCTAAGGACACATTGTTTTTTGACACGAATCTAACGATACCTAATTGTCAAAATCGTACGGAAAGACGCTATTGCCCATGAGGTATCCCTTGGCAGATTCTTACTGCATCCACTGGCAAGAGAGAAGAGGTAGAAACTGCCGGCACCCCACGGCATTTCCCCATACCCTTATCTAATTCTCAACACATCTTACGTAACCCCTCACGTACTCCAAACGCTTATTGCTATGTGTTCGGTGCGCCTAACGCTTGCACCAAACACAGTCACAAGTTGTAGAACTCGTGATGCTCCCTTGAAGTGGGAATGTGATTTCTTATTGACGACCAAATTCAGCAGTAATGTATGTAATGTGTTTTTCTATTTGTTCGCGTCGCTAGGTTTGCTACATGCTATTGTGAACCTTACAGCTTTAAAATAGTGCTCATATTGCCATGCAAGTGGTTGCGCACAATATTATTATTTACTCAAGAACCCAAAAACTTCATAATTTGAAAAATAGGTACCTACCAGCTTGTAAAAAACAAAAAAGAATATTCCATCCCAATATTATAACTTTAATATTGTAAATGCTAGTGTGAGTATGTTTGTTTTATTGTTTTGGGCGTGAATGCGTCACGCCTAAAACAATAAACCAATCAGTAAGTAACAGAGGATATATTATTTTTATTCCCACGGAAACGGGAACTTCGCGGGTGAAATCGCGGACCGCTGCTTCTCCTAAAATATATCCTAAAAGTTTGTTTGTGTGTATAGTTGTTAACGCAAAAAATACAAGTCAAATGTTAAAACTTTGCACTTAAATAAATATTATTAGTTTTTAAAGTACAGGATTTTATCGCGTACCTTTTTTAATTATTTTCCCGGCGTTTCGACTGGATTGCATCTGGTCATGGTCACGCGAGGATTGAAGTTTCTGGAAGCTACCAGCGCGAATTGATGGTAGGATCCACGACTACCCTCAATTCGTCTTCAGAATCATTAACGTCCCTGTTCATATACATAACCGACATAATACATACGACACACTACACCGACGGTGTGAAACATTTTCAAGAAGTTTTCAATAAAGTCAGTTTTCACTAACCACACAAAAGTCGCAACTTCGAACACTTAAAGATAGGATACCGCTGCAAATGCCAGGCGTATACAAGATTGACTGTAGCTGTGGCCGTTCATACATAGGGCAAACTAAACGGACAATAGCCAAACGGGTCAAGGAGCACATCCTAGCAGTCAAAAATCGGCAAGTATATAAGTCAGCAATAGCTGAACATCTGCTGGACTCAGAACCTTATCACTGGATAGAACTACATGACCCAAAAGTTCTATACAAGGAACGCCACTATTACAAAAGGATAGTTCGAGAGGCGATTGAGATAAAAAAATACCGAAAATATAATCGTGAAGATGGTTTTCGTCTCTCATCTGCGTGGAATCCTGTAATTAAAATGTGTGTGCGTTGTGTTCCGACTTTACAGCAACCTGACACCGTCAGTGTAGTGTGTCGTAATATGAACAGGGACGTTTATGATTCTGAAGACGAATTTAGGGTCGTGGATTCTACTTTCAATTCGCGGCGGTAGCTCCCAGAAACTTAAGTCCTCGCGCTATCATGACCAGGTGCAATCCGGTCGAAACGTCGGGAAAATAATTGAAAAAGGTAAGCGATAAATGCCTGTATTTTAAAAATAATTATATGTTAACAAATCGCGAAAGATTAACAACTTAAATAAATGTTGACTAGGATTAAGAAATAAGATACTTTTTATATTTACAACGCATGTAAAGTTGCGGGCATAAGCTAGTTCTATTAAATTGGTACTGCGAAAAACTTTGTACACGTAATATCAAACTTAGATTTGTATAGGTAAACACTACCTTAAACCGATTTGCAAGACAATATCTACTCTGGAGAATAAGTGACTTTGTTTTATTACAAAACTCCGAAATTCTGCAATTTTTTATGAAAGTTAACTCCTGAGTAGTTATCTCGAGATGTATTGAGTTGTTCGATTCTCCGGACCCGGCCAAGTTACGTACTGGTCATCATAATATGATGATCATAAGACGCAACGTCCTCCATAAAGAAACAACTAAAAGTTATAAAAATACCATGTAAATGTACCAAAATACCTTTCCTTATAAATTCTCAACAACTTTGTATCATACTATTTTATTATATAAAAAAATAACCAAGTATTGGCTCGCACAAAATCATTAATAAGAAATTCCCGATGCGAAAACTTTGCGAGATTCCCAAAAAGGTCGGACAAAAATAAACTCGGAGTCTTAAAAGAAACAGAATCGGGGATAATAGGCACAGGACCACTATTGAGAGATCACTAAACAATGGACTGTATAAAAATAAATGACTGTGCTCTGCTTCGAATAAGTTTTTGTTAGTTTACAGACGATCTTTAGAATGAGTTCGGTGCAAGTAGCGTTGGTGAAGAAATTAATTACCGAAATAGAACTTAAATATACGAAATAAATCAAATTAAAAGTAAATAAAACTTTTTAACAAAAAAGCTTTTCTTTGGTAGTACCTGCTAAAAATAATAAAATAACATTTTCCATTAGTGTTTAATGTCAACATAAAGCGTCTTTACACAATTTATGTGATAGAAAAGCTTGTCGCTAGATTAACCTGTGTACTGTAACTTGATCTAATTGATTAATTTTTTTTTCAAACAATGTAAAAACAAGCTTTTTATCACATAAATTGTGTGGACGTTTTAAGTTGACATTAAACTTTAATGGAAAATGTTTATTTTATTATTTTTAGTAGGTACGTTTTAATAAAAACTTGTTTGTTAACAAGTTTTATTTATTCTTAATTTATTTTTTACTTTTTAGTTATCACTGGACAATTGGTTTCCTGTCTGTTCATCTCATGCCCGCTATGTTGGATTTACAGTGACGTTATTTCATTTTTCAAATTAGTCCGCCATCTTGAGTATACCGCCATGTTGGATTTAGAGTGACGTCATTTTATTTTTAGAGTTATTCTCAGCAAGCCCTGTTTCATTTAATACCCATATTACAGGAGTAGGTTCATTAAAAATAAGTAGTCTGTCATCTTGCGTGTTCCGCCATGTTGGATTCAGAGTGACGTCACATAGCTGACCATGCATTGTCATCGAAAGAAAACATGTATACAAATTTCAGCTCAATTGGTTGAAGATATCTGCTTCAAAATTTAGTTGCAAGATTCCACAAACAAACATAGTTACATATACATACATTCATATACAGGGCAAGCTGAATAAAAGCTTGTAAAAGAGTGGCGAGTATGGAAACAACTCCGTCATGACTTGGAGATCCATGAGGGAAGCCTATGTCCAGCAGTAAACCTTCTTCGGCTATGATGATAATGATAATATGAAAAATCGGCCAAGTGCGAGTCAGACCCGCGCACGAACGGTTCCGTAGCATTAGCCTGTGAATATTTCAAGCTTCTACCTGTTGCAGTAATTAATATCGAGCAAAAAACGGCAAAAAAATCACGTTTTTTGTATGGAAGCCCCGCTTACATATTTTTTTTATTATGTTTTTAGTATTTTTTTATAACGGCAACAGAAATACATGATCTGTGAAAATTTCAACTGTCTAGCTATCACGGTTCATGAGATAGGGCCTGATGACAGACAGACGGACAGACACAGACAGACAGACATGCAGACGGACAGACAGACATACAGACGGACAGACAGACATACAGACGGACAGACAGACAGACGGACAGACAGACAGACAGACAGACAGACAGAAAGACAGACAGAAAGACAGACAGACAGACGGACAGCGGAGTCTTAGTATTGGGTACGGAACCCTAAAAATAAATAAGGTATTCTATTTATTGTCTGGTTTCCATGGTGCAAGTGTGTAATGTCTAGCTCTTTTATTAATATTTTATTTTATCATCATCATCATTTCAGCCGTAAAACGTCCACTACTGAATACAAGCCTCCCTCATGGATCTCCATGAGGGGTAGTTGCCATACTCACCACGCTTGGCAGGCGGGTTGGCGAGCGCAGTACGGGATTATACACGGAAACCTGATACACGGAAAGACGCTGTTGCCCATCTTCCGGAGGTATCCCTTAGCAGGCTCTTACTGCATCCACGGGCATGAGAGGAGTGGTAACATTCTACAGCCGGCACCCCACGGCCAAATTTTTTATTTAAATATTTTATTTAAACTAGTAGAAGAGGTAAAATGAACGGGGACTCGTTTGATGTTCGTAATTTTTCCAACAAAAACAATTTATTGAATTCGTTTTGAATCGGGGCTTACGAGTTACAATGAACCCTTTTTTAATTCGATTTTTTTTATTTATTACTCATACATACATAATTATAACATTACAGAGCTTACTCTATTGCGTTATATTATGACTCATCAAAAATCAAAATTTTTATGACTCATCTTGCAAATTTAACCTAATAGGAACTGAAAACGGTGCTTTGGCAGACGTTGCGGTAGCTGGAATTTTTTTATGACCCATCTCGCGAACTTTTGTTGATGGAAGCCAAATAGTTGTAGTTGTATAACTTTTTGTGAAGAGTTCATCCGGGGAAATACTACAATCGTACTTCGTAATTTCTACAACCAAGCAGTAATGTCTGCATTACTTTGTTCCGTTTTAAAGGGTAAGGGAGCCAGTAAATTTACAGGCACATGAGACCTTAGAACTCTATCTCAGGGTGACAGGAGCAATACAATGCAGCATTGGTCACCTAGTCACAGGCTTCGTGACCATGATCACCGCGGTATTGCAGTTGTAATAGAGGTTACCGCTTCACCTAAGATGGGCCATCGGCTTGTCTTGCCGATAAGTCGTATAAAAAGGTACTTTGGCAGAAGCTGCGGTAGCTGAAAATTTTTATGACTCATCTTGCAAATTTTACCTAATGGGAACTGAAAACGGTGCTTTGGCAAAAGCTGCGGTAGCAGGAAATTGGTATGACTCATCTTGCAAAATTAACGTAATGCGAGCTAAAAACGGTGCTTCGGCAGATGCTGCGGTAGCGGTAGGTTTTTTATTACGAATCTCTAAAACTTTAGATGACGGGAGTGGAACAGGGAACTTTAGGGGCGGTTAGTGACAGACCTTATGTGGGGATAGAAGGTGATACATCTATCTAGGATAACTCCTAGGTAGCGAGCTGACCTTACCCAAGGGATGGGTTGATCGAAGAGGAGGAGAGGCTGGGGCAAGAGGGGACTCCAAGTAAAGTGCACTGCTGCACTTTTCGTCGGGTTCACCTCTATGCGCCACTTTCTGAACCAAGCACCTAGGGTGTCTAGTGCATGAGCGCGCGTGGACTTAGCCGGTTCTATTCATACTCCCGGCTGCCGCGACCGCACCGCGGCGCTGGATATTTTACTTTTTTATGTTTAAATTAAAGTTTATGTAGATGTTAGTGCATAAATAACTATAATAGGTGTAAGCCTAATCAGTTTAATAAAGAATAGTTAGGTAGTGTACCTAAGTATATATAAAGTTTATATTTTAAACAGAAACAAACACGTTTTTACTTGTACACTTAACATGTTTAGTACTTGGCCGGTTTTTATAATTCATGGTTGGTATATCTTTAAAGTAATTACTATTTTCACACCAAGTTTGAAATAGGAAGGCCTTAACGTTTGTACGAAAGAGCTCAAATAACAGTTTATAAAACACTTCTTGTATAAAGACCCCCCTTTTGTTTGAATTTTTTGAATATTTTATTTTCTCTGTAAATTTCAACCTGCTTCCGGTTACAGTTCAAAAGATGTAGCTCTTTAAAGGTTTTTTCCATAAACAATGGACCCCCTACCCTTTAATTTTGAAAATTCAAAAAAAAACTTAAACACGCCATTGCTTATTTCATTACAGAAATCTACATACGAATTTTCAAATGTCTATCGTGAACGGTCACGTAGATATGTCATATTTTACTCTGAACTTTGAACCCAATTTTGAACCCCTTGGCGTGCGATTTTTCAAAATTCCTTTCTTAGTGTGCGCCTACATACCAAGACAAACATACCCTCCAAATTTCAAGTCTGTGCGATCAGCGGTTTAGGCTGTGCGTTGATATCTCAGTCAGTCAGTCAGTCAGGACTTTGAATTTTATATATATAGATGAGTTTTTGAATATTTTATTTTCTCTGTAAATTTCAACCTGCTACCGGTTACAGTTCAAAAGATGTAGCTCTTTAAAGGTTTTTTCCATTAACAATGGACCCCCTACCATTTAATTTTGAAAATTCAAAAAAAAACTTAAACACGCCATTGCTTGTTTCATTGCAGAAATCTACATACGAATTTTCAAATGTCTATCGTGAACGGTCACGTAGATATGTCATATTTTACTCTGAACTTTGAACCCAATTTTGAACCCCTTGGCGTGCGATTTTTCAAAATTCCTTTCTTAGTGAGCGCCTACATACCAAGACAAACATACCCTCCAAATTTCAAGGCGGTTTAGGCTGTGCGTTGATATCTCAGTCAGTCAGTCAGTCAGGACTTTGAATTTTATATATATAGATAGATCATATTAACTCTAACATTTTTCTGCGACTACTACCACATCCGGCGAAGCAGAGGGGGCAAGGAGCGGGGGGGCTGATATCCGGCGCGGCGGCGTGTCGTCATCGCCGCTCTTCATAACTTTTACTGTCAACTCAATTTCAGTGTTACAGGAATGTTGCCTTGTTTCGCCTTGAGATACAAAAAAGCTCGGGAATTTCATTGGCTGTAAAATTGTATTTGAATGGTCTGGTTTGTGTTTACGAGTTTTGCGAGAAAAATGGTAGAAACATAATAGCATAAATAAATAAAATAAATAATGCGGGACAAATCACACAGCGTCATCTAGCCCCAAGCTAAGCAGAGCTTGTGTTATGGGTACTAGATGACTGATATACTTAATATATTATACTACATAGATAGATATTTTATAGCATAGCCTTTCTAAACAACACTATGATCTTTTTTAGCTTTTTCATCTGATGTCATCATCATCATTTCAGCCGTAAAACGTCCACTACTGAACTGAGGCCTCCCTCATGGATCTCCATGAGGGGTAGTTGCAATACTCACCACGCTTGGCAGGCGGGTTGGTGAGCGCAGTATGGGATGTTGATATACGGAAAGACGCTGCTGCCCATATTCCGGAGGTGTCCCTTAGCAGGCTCATACTGCATCCACGGGTAGGAGAGGAGGGGTAACATTCTACTGCCGGCACCCCACGGCTACATCTTCATCTGATGTGAACAGGTTTAATTATGTGCTTTATTCTATTGATTGTGTTGTTTTATTTTGTAATTTGTGACCCATCAATATAGTCCATGCGGCCGCACTGAATATTTTTTTTTATTGTTTTTACCACCCGAAAAAAGAGGGGTGCTATAAGTTAATATTATAGAAGGACACACAGACACGCAAATACCCGCTGTATTTGCGTGTCTGTCTGTGTGTTCTTCTGTGTCAAACTTATATTACCCCTCTTTTTCATCGGGGGGTTAAAGACAGCTTTAAGCGCTCGATCGCCTGATTTCAGTTGCTTTTCGGTTTAAGTAAATATTCGTTGTTATGTTATATTTTCCGCATAGCTTTATGAATTAATAAGTTTATCTGTCTAGCCGCTTATTTGGTTTTGGTTAGTTTAGTTAGCAAGGTTTTTTAGCCGTTGTTTGGTTTTGGTAAGTAAACTGACCAGTAATTTAGCGTTGATTTAGCGTTCCACTAAAACAATTATTATTGGTAAACTATAGTGTTTATCGACTTTTTGTTTATTTTGGAGCCTTCTGAGTGAAGTTGACAATGACATTAATATCTAATTTTTACGTCGCCCAAGAAAAAAAAAAATTAACTTTTTAAGCTTTCGCGATTTGTTAACATATTTTTATTAGTTTTAAAATTACAGGATTTAATCGCGTACCTACCTTTTTTATTATTTTGCCGACGTTTCGAACACATTTCAGCGTTCTTGGTCGCGGGAGGACGCCCGATATAATCCTGTATAATTTTTTTTTATTTGTTTTAAAATTAAAACAAATAAAAAAAAAATATTCCATTAAATTAAAATAAAAAAAAGATTATGCATAAAAAATGCATTTTATAATTACGATTAGAATAATATTTTGTTTGAAGACATCTACTTATTTTGTTATTTTTAGTGAGGATATACTACAAACTATGTATAAACAGCAGAAAATGTAGGTTGATGATAACAAATTTTGAACTAAAAATAAAAATATTTGGAAATAAAAATATTAATAATTTAAAAAAAATATTTTTACTCTGTATATCCCGAACACAGACTAAATTATGAATTAACGGCTGCCCATGTTCCGGAGGTATCCCTTAGCAGGCTCTTACTATATCCATGTGCATGAGAGGAGGGGTAACATTCTTCTGTCGGCACCCAACTGCTAATAATTCCCCGTGTTCCCCTTAAACTATTTCCACAGTTCCTGAAATAATTGTAAGCGCTCAGCGGACCACTAAACATGGTCGTTACAGTCGGCTTCTCACAATGCGGGTGTATCTTCCTCTGGGGAACTACAGGGTAGTTTCTTTGGAAGGTTTGTCCTGATCGACGATGGCGAATATAATACAGGGTGTATTATAATATGTGTACCAACCTGAAAGGGGAGATTTCAGCCCATGAGAAAAGTAGTTTTAGAAGAAAAAAAAATCAGGAATTTTTATTAAATATACAAATGTTTTATTTTTTTATATTATTATTTGAAATGATCCTGAGGTATAAATAGAAAATACTTTATTGCACACCTTAAAACTAAACATAATAACAAGATAAAGATGAAAACATAGTGACAATTAGCGGCCTATACCTAAAGAGCGATCTCTACCAGGCATAGGTCATAATCAGATGTAACATTTTTTCTTTACTTCTTAATTGTAAAACCTATTTGTGGTGATACGTTTTTTTATGCGGCAACTCTTCGCGGAGGTCAATGACACTGTCAAGAATCAGCTTTCTCTTAGGTTATCATTATCGTATAATCAGCTATTGAAATTAAAACCACTGAATGAAAATAAGTGAATCCTGAAAAGTCGTAGAACAAAAGTTGTTCCTTGGGATGGTCAGAATCACCCCCTTTTGAGCACCAAAGGTATTCCCATTTGAGCACCATTATATTAACGTGGTGCTCAAATGGGAACAAGAAATAAAATTTATTATTATTCCCCATTGAGCACCTACGGTACGATAGCTTCTAGTGAAGGAATTTATAGTAAAACATATCGATAAAAATCAGCAGTATATTGCAAAATGTTATGATTTAATATAAATATAATCATCATTAACATAAAAGTTTACTTAATAATTTATTGTTAATATCTTAATAAGTTTCCTCAACTTTAATTTTTTTATCTAACACTAACAAGAACTTTGGAAACAACTACTAACTTTAACAAGTACTAGATCCCGCGCAACTTCGTCTGCGTCACATAAGAGAGGCAACTATAAAAAATTTAGTCGTCAGGGGACGCCTGGCAGATGTAAAACAATTACCTATGACCAGCAGTGGACGTTCTACTTCTGAGATCATGATGACACTTAAAACTGTTTCATCATCACAGCCGTAAGACTAATGTCCACGTCCGCTACTGGACATACGCCTCCCTCATGGACCTCCAAGATCATGAGAGGATTGTTGCCATACTCGCCACGCTTGGCAGGGAAATACGGAAAGTTGTTGCTACCCATCGGAGGTATCCATTAGCAGATTATTACTGAATCAATGGCCAAGAAAGGGGAGGCAACAAGCAACTGCCAACACACCACGGCATAAAACCGTTTGCTTCACCGCAAATTTTCGGTTGCACCGCACAATTTCCAGTGTTTTCCTTTAACTATTTCCACAGTTACCGAAATAATTGTAAAAGCTCGGCGGAACACTAAACAGGGTCGTTACGGAACCGTTACGGTTGGCTACGGTTGGCCCTGGGGAACTACAAGGTAGTTTCTGTAGAAGTTTCGTCTTGATCGACGATAGCAGTTATATTTGTTTTGCTTTGGCACTAGTGCGGAGTTTTTATGTACCCCGAGCTTGATCAATGTATAAGGGAATCAAGTTCTTTTTGAAGTTATAGCTTCAACAATCAGAAGATTGTAGTACATTGAGGCATTTTTTACGGGTCGGCCGTTCAACAAGTAATGGCGTTTTTAAGGGCGACCCCTCCTCTAAGCCGTGTTGGCCGAGTGGTATGTACCCTCGACTTTCAATCTGGAGGTCGTGGGTTCGATACCGGCCGTGCACCAATGGATTTTTCTTTCTTGAAAAATGTATGTGCACACTTAACACGAGCTTTAACGGTGAAGGAAACATCGCGAGGAAACCCGCGGCTTAGTTAGCTTCAGACGTATTGACCTGTTCTTTCCTCTGAATAATAGCTGATTAAGCTGAGAGGATGGTATAGGTGCTGGGCAAGCCTTAATCCATCACACAATGACCCAGGCACTGCAGCGTCCAGTACATCATGACTACCAGTTGTTGACGCTGTATAAATCATCTATAATAGATGCAAAGGCCTTACATATAACTAACATGCGAAGAATAATAAAATTAAATGACAATATCAATAATTTCTGATTTTACTTTTAAAATTAACGTGAGATATACTATTCATTTTGTAAAAACGGGAATTACTCACGTAGTATGGTAACGTCATGTCGTAATCCCATGATGATGATTTTCTTGAAAAATCGAAACGTGTCGAAATAATCTTCGACGTTACAATACTACGTGAATAATTCCCGTTTTTACAAAATTAATTTCTGATTTGTTGTATGAGACTGTGTGAGAATGTACTGCCTTCAAAGTAAAATAAAAGGCATAACCACTACTGAAGGTGTCTATTTTTCACATTTAATAAATACAGGGTCTATTATAACATGTGTACTAAGCCGAAAGGGGCTGATTCTGACCATCCCAAGGAAAAACTTTTGTTCAACGACGTTTCAGGATTCAGCAATTTCCGTTCAAGTAAAGACTACGAAAGTTTAAACTTTGACAACCTAAACGCCAGCAGATTCTTGTCAGAGTCATTGAACTCCGCGATACCAAACTCGGTATATTTGGAAACATTTGATTATTCACCCCTATATTTTGTTAACATCTTAACCGATATAGATAAAACCTGTTTATGAAGCAGCGCCAGACAACTTGCTTTTAAAAAAAAGTAAGCCGTCACGGGACGCCGGGCACATGTAAAACATTTTCACGTCAGTCGCCACAATCGCCCTGGTCACCACATTCACCCCAGTCGCCACAGTCAACACAATTGGCACGATGGACGAAGAGCAGTCGCCCTAGTACTAACCCGCACAATTCTCCGAGCGCGTGACGCTTGGAGAGTTGTGCGAGTTAGTACGTCACCTCTCGGTAGATCGGTCGGAACCCGCAAAAGATGTTTTACATAAAAAAAAACTGCAAATCGGTCCACTCGTTTAAGAGCTACGGAGCAAACACACACATGTAGCGGTCAAATATATAACAAACCTTTTTTTTGTCGGTGGTTAAAAACATCAATCCCTATACCTTCATCATCAATTACTAAACGGTATCGCTTACTTCGGTTTCGCCGTGGGGTGCCGGCAGTAGAATGTTATGTATGTCCTCTCATGCCCGTGGATGCAGTAAGAGCCTGCTAAGGGATACCTCCGGAAGATGGGCAGCAGTGTCTTTCCGTGTATCAACATCACGTACTGCGCTCGCCAATCCGCCTGCCAAGCGTGGTGAGTATGGCAACTACCCCTCATGGAGATGCATGAGGGAGGACTGTGTTCAGTAGTGGACTTTTTACGGCTGGAATGATGATGATGATCGCTTACTTTGTAACATATCTAACAGCGCTTAAAAATAAGGGCATGTACGAATACAAACATGTGTATGAGTAGAATACAGATACCGAATAAATGGATTGATTGATTGAGTCTGCCCGGCAGGGTGATTACGTATCTCGCGACAGAGTTTGCAACAGGCATTCGTTGCACTCAATCGTTGCTGTCCAACGTCAATTTTGTATTAGAACAGCAAGGAATTGACATTTGACAGCAACGATTTTATATAAGAACAGCAAGGAATTGACGTTTGCCTGTTGCAAAACCTTTCGCGAAGTACGTAATTACCCTGCGGGAGCGATTTCTGCTTTGGCTTCTCACGCGCTTCTCGACGCTTCGGTCCCTACGATCTTTATTCTTGCTGCGGCTTCTGCGTCTTTCGTCCTGCTTCTTATCACCTCTGTTGCGTTGCTCCTGCTCTTGGTCCTTGTTTCTCTCTGCATCTCCTGTAAGGTTATTCAGTAAAATGTCATCATTATCAATTTTAGAAATACGCTAGCGGATCTATAATTTTTATTTTATTTTATTATATGTATTTTATTTGAATATGTATGTAATGTTAAAATTTATTTAATTAATGTTATTGGTGTGTAACTGTTTCAATTTAACTGTAATAAATAAATCATTCCGCTGTGGGGTGCCGGCGGTAGAATGCTACCGCTCCTCTCATGCCCATGGATGCAGTAAGAGTCTGCTAAGGGATATCTCCGGAAGATGGGTAACGGCGTCTTTCCGTAAAGATAAAGATAAAGACATTTATTTGCAAATAAACATGAGTTTACATTTTCATGCGAGTTGTTTCATTTTTTATAAGGTCACAACATGCTTTACCGAAATCGGTATGCAAAGTTTTTAAGATAGGCATGCCGTCCGTGTATCAACAAACCGTACTGCGCTCGCTAACCCGCCTGCCAAGCGTGGCAAGTATGGCAACTATCCCTCATGTAGATCCATGAGGGCCTGTGTTCAGTAGTGGACGTTTACGGCTGAAATGTTGTAATAAACCATTAAATAAACGATATAGTATGGAAGAAAGAAAACGAGGCCTTTACCTTGCAGTAATACAACACAAATACTTAAAAAATCGGCCAAGTGCGAGTCAGACTCGCGCAGAAAGGGTTCCGTACCATTAGTCTGTAAAATTTCAAGCGTCTATTTGTTGCTGTTATTGATATCAAGCAAACGGTACAAAATCACGTTTTTTGTATCGGAGCCCCGTATTGATTTTATTCTGTTTGTATTTGTTGTTACAGCTGCAACAGAAATACATCATCTGTTAAAATTTCAACTATCTATCTATCATTCTTGTGATACAGCGTGGTGACAGTCAGACAGACAGACGGAGAGCGGAGTCTTAGTAATCATCATTTCAGCCATAAAACGTCCACTGATGAACACAGGTCTCCCTCATGGATCTCCATGAGGGGTAGTTGCCATTCTCACCACGCTTGGCAGGCGGGTTGGTGAGCGCAGTATGGGATGTTGATACACAGATAGACGCTGCTGCCTGTCTCCCGGAGGTATCTCTTAGCAGGCTCATACTGCATCCATGGGCATGAGAGGAGGGGTATCATTCTACTGCCGGCACCCCACGGCGGTCTTAGTAATAGGGTCCCGTTTTTACCCTTTGGGTGCGGAACCCTAAAATCAAGATTGTGGGTATTTAACAAATATATTTTTTTGTAACAAAACATCGCTTCGAAAGTAATAAGGGCATTGCACGATGCAGCGGGCGCGAGCAAATGAGTAGAATACAGATACCAAATGACTCTCTATTAAATGCTGCTGCTTTTTAAAGAATTGCTACAATTTTCTTGCGAAGCACGTTCCCTCACTTATACTGTCATTCGATCTGCACCGTCGCCTAACGAAGGCTACTATTGCATTGTAACTAAATTGCCATCGAAGAGCTCTTTTAAAATAGACGAAATGACATGGAGATAGTCAGGTTAACTCAATATTGCCTTTGAAATATCAGTTTCGCAGGATGATGTTTCGTCTTTGTGCTCTTATGGTCTTAATCTAGGTAATTATGATCTATTCTTATCTGGGCTTAATCATGACATCTTGGTGATGAGACCACTGTCCATTTGTTTTTAACTTCCGACAAAAAGAGGGGAGATTTACCGCGATGTGTGTGTCCGTGTTTCTGTCTGTGGCACCATAGCCCTTAAACGAGTAGACCGATTTGATTGCAATTTTTTTTTATTAAAGGCAGGTTTTCCGGCGGTGTTTCTTAAACATGTTTTATCGAAAGCGGTGAAGAAGTTTACAAGATACAAGGGTTTAGTGAATAATCGATTGTTTTAAAATATACCCAAGTGTGGTATCAAATGAAAGGGCATGCTGGGTAGATTTCGAAATTGAGGATACAAAATTATTACAAAAAAAATTAGGTAACCTACGAGCAGGTAAAGTGTCTGTGTTACTTAAAATTAAAAAAATGTAAGTTGTTCTGTTTATATTTGGCGTGTCCAGTACATACAACAAATAATGTTCATTAATTGCCACGGCGCCACTGAAAACCAGTGCTGTGTCTAACACAGCGTACGCTTAGTTGGCTACCGATTTATGTCTATAAATATTTTATTGTAACAGTTCCGTTTGTGTATTTGTAAATGAGACATAAATAAATATTATTTTCTTTCATTCTTTCTAATTATTTAATTGTCACCTGATTGCAGTCAATATATTTTCATACTTACAAACACAACAGACATCTCATACACGTCATCTTAGCCGTAGGACAGCTCTCCACGTCGACTGCTGGACACTGCCTTCTACATGGATCTCCAAGATCATGAGGGGATTGTTGCCATACTCGCCACGCTTTGCAGGCGGGTTGGCGAGCGCAGTACGAGATGTCGATACATGGACAGACGCTGCTGCCCATCTTTCGGAAGAAACACTAGCAGCCTCATGCTCTCCACCGGAATGATAGGAGGGGTAACATTCTACTGCCGGTACCCCACGGCAGCAACTGGGGCATAACAATGAAATAACAATAAAAATAACCCATCTTAATAGATGGGTTAGGCTTGCCCAGCACCGATACCATCCTCCATACACACATAAAACGCTGTATTTAGCGTACAGTCGCGCTCATAGTAAAGCATACTACTAAGGTAAAAAGAAGAAGAAGAAGAAATACATTTAACACACAAAACTTAAAAATAACTATAGTAAAAAATTGACTTATTTATAATTTTAATCTAGGAGTACCTATCCAGTTAAATATTCTGCGACATAGTGACAAAATAGATGGTAAGCAGCTTACTCAGCGGGTCAAAGCAGAATATACTATTTCAAGTAATGAACAACCAGTTCACAAAGTTGTGCGAGTCCAAAGGGGCCTGACTCAGCATTATGCTCCCACACATAAGGAATGCTAGGAAGCGCTGGTTTTCAGTTAGACCCTATTTATTAACTATCTCGGTATAAAATAAACATCATGTACGGATACACTAACTAAGGTAGCACTAGAGCTTAGTGGTATCCTTTACTATGAGCGTGACTGACCGACAACATTTTGTATTTACCCTAGACTTTTCCACATTCCTTTAGAATCGTATAGAGCTGAAATTAGTGTCACTCCTTAACACGTACATTATGTAAGAAAGCTACCGCTTTTTTCACTTTCAAAATTAACGTGAGATATACTATTCATTTTAAAAAAAACGGGAATTACTCACGTAGTATTGTAACGTCGAAGATTTTTCCGACACGTTTCGATTTTTTTAAGAAAATCATCATCATGTGATTGAATGGCCGTCCGCGCGTGGGGCCGACACGACACTGGCGCTGGCCTCGCCTGAGCTTCGTATCGTTTGGCGCCAGAGATCGATCAGAGATTCACTACACGACAGATCGTGAATTGGGCAGATTCTTAGATTCGATATATTCGCCTCTCAACAGAAGTGCCAGATGTGTGGGTTTTATGAGTGAGCTATTTAAAAAATATAAATAAATAATAAAATAAATAAATAAATAATGCTGGACAAATCACACAACATCGTCTAGCCCCAAGCTAAGCAGAGCTTGTGTTATGGGTACTAGATGACTGATATACTTAATACATTATACTACATAGATAGATATTTTTATTATATATAGAATATAAAGGTTGCTGTCAGGTGCCGGCAGTAGAATCTTGCCACTTTCTTGGCCGTCGATTCAGTAAAAATCCCCGTAGATGGATATGTAAGATGGGCAGCAGCGGCTGACAGCAATGTGACAACTGAGTTTAAGATGATTCTGTATTCACTTTCGACTATTTCACATTCCTTTAGAATCTTATAGAAAACAAATTAGAATTGCTTCAGCACGTATGCATTACGCTGTAAGAAGGCTTATTAGGGCTGTACAAAAAGGCAGCTCCTTTCATCCCACACAAAGAGGGTCCGAGGCGTGAATAGCTGTGGAGTTATTGTGTGTGGTTCTAACTGCGGGTTGTAGAGCGGCTCCCAGGCCCTTATGCTGCCAATTACGAGCTACGCTTTTTGTTTGAATTATGGTTTTATGAGTAAGTTATTAAAAATATAACGATTGCTGTGAAGTGCCAGCAGTGAAATCCTCCTCTCTTAAGAGGTTGTCAATGCAGTAAGAATCTGCGAAAGGGTACCTCTGCAAGATGGATTGCAGCGGCTATCCGTATATCAACATCCCGTACTGCGCTCGCCAACCCGCCTGCTAAGCGTGGTGACTATGGCAACAACAACCCTGATGAAGATTTTTACTGCTTTTACGGACAAAAGAGGACAGGAAACATTATTCTGCCGGCACCCCACGGCACACAGTGACTATTCCATATTCCTTTAAAATCTTACACAGCTGAAATAAGTATTCCTTCAGCACGTATGCATTACGCTGTAAGAAGGCTTATTAAAGGCTGTACAAAAAGGCAGCTCCGTTCAGCCCACTCAAAGAGCGTCCGAAGCGTGAATGGCTATGGAGCCCGCAACTAGAAGCACACACAATAGTGTGTGCTTCTAATTGCGGGCTTTAAAGCGATTCCCAGCGCACTTGCGATGGCAATTACGAGCTACGCTTTTTGCTAGATGTGTGTGGTTTTACGAGTTGGTAATCGTGTTATTGTATTGGACATTTCTTTAAAGTCTGGCTGTTTTCGCTATGACATCGCAACAAGGACTCCGCCTAAAGATCTAGTGCAGGAATCAGCGCTTGTTAAGGTTATGTCGTCATTATCAAGCTATGTACAAAATCTTACTATTCTACAAGTGTTTTTGGCTTTTGTATTTATTTCATTACTGTTTATTAAAGCACAAAAGAATTGAGCATTACAAAAAGCCCTCGCAACCCGGCGAGCAGCGGCCGGTCTTTACACCCCTCTTTATTGCCTACTTTATTCCCGGATAAGATATTAACTAGAATAATATTTTAGCCCGAATGAAACCGATATAAAAACCAAATATTGGGCTCCGTACCTGCTTCGCCTCGGTGGGCACTAATGAAACAACATTTATCATTCTGTCTGCCAAATAAAAGCTTGTAATAAGTGCCAAGTTCAAAATACAAGTTATAGCGGGCTAGTGTACCTACGGTTTTGGTATAGGCGACGGAATGAGCAGAATGACCATTAGGAAAGTTTATCAACAAAATTGCCCCCGCCGTAGACTTAAAACACCTGGGATAATTCACCTATATGAATAAGAAATAATTATTTAGTAGACATAAGTTACATAAGTTTTTATTTTCAGTATAACCCTACAAGGGATCTCTTCCAGTTAACCTTTAATAGTAGGTATTATAGGGACGGGGGCGACTATTATTTAAAATGTTGTCAAAGGTGTCACTGATAGTGACACCTACTTACTTCATTGACTGGATAGGTGGTACGATATGTGGTAATTTCAAGAAGTGGTCCACCACTTCGTAAAATGACCACTTCTTTAAGAAGTGGTCATTTTAAGAAGTGGTCATTTCACGAAATGGTCATTTTAAGAAGTGGTCCTTTTTATGGTGGTCATTTCTAATTGTGGTCATTAAGCGCCGAAAGGACTTTATTCACCTGAGTGAAATACTTATTATATTAAGTTTCCCGTCTTTTTTAGTCCTCCTCCCCTTGTAAATAGTTTCGTAATTTCTGTCTGTCCATCTGTCTGTCTGTATGTGACATGCATTTTACTCGCTCTTTAATAGATCGATTATCATGAAATTTGACGATAAAAGACCATATTGACATGATAAGGTTCATCATCATCATCACTGCCGAAGGACGTCCCCTGCTGGACATAGGCTCCCGCATGGATCTCCAAGCACTGATCATGAGACGGTTGTTTTATTACTCACCAGTCGCCACACTTGGCAGGTGGGTTGGCGAGCGCAGTACGTGATGTTGAAACACGGAAAGACGCTGCCGCTCATCTTCCGGAGGTGTCCGTTGGCAGATTACAAGTCCTAATAACTATGATTATAACGATCTACAGCCATAAATGTAGAAGGAAAAAGAGAACTACACATCGAATGAGAAAAAAATACAGAGGACTTGAGAACCTCCTCTTTTTTGAAGTCGGTCAAAAAACCTGCTACTGGACTGTACTAAAAGTAAAGATTTTTTTTTGTATGACTGAGAACTCCTATTTCAGTTCACATTAAGTCATTTTTCAGTCCAAATGAACTTAGATCTCGAATCAACTACCTAGGAATGTTTAATTGGCTTAACTTATACGAAACTTGATGATTGATGTTATGCCGTGGGCAGTAGTATGTTACTCCTCCTCTCATGCCCGTGGATGCAATAAGAGCCTGCTAAGGGATACCTCCGGAAGATGGGCATCAGCGTCTTTCCGTGTAACAACATCCCGTACTGCGCTTGACAACCTGCCTACCAAGCATGGTGAGTATGGCAACTACCCCTCATGGAGATCCATGAGGGAGGCCTTTGTTCAGTAGTGGACGTTTTACGGCTGAAATTTAAAAAAAAATACCAAATAACTTTTTCCCAGCAATACATAAACTTGAGCACGTATAAGGTTGAGCACGTACTAAAACTGTCTGAACAATTACTGTATCATTTCATTTGTGTCTGAACCGAGTCATTAAACAGGGTCCAATAAACAAAAGAATATAAAACAAAGTTCACTAACCCGCAGCACTGAAAACATTAAACAGATAACCCAAAACGAAAACTACTCATTGAATATAACTGAAGCAGCGCAGAGCTCGAAACTTGGGTCGAAACTCGAATTTAGACGTAGCTATAACTTTAATTAGAACACTGCTGAAAAGAAAGCAAACCGAGATGACAGGGACGAAATCAGGATCAATTTAGGGCAGGATATAGAGCAATAACTACTATCATCATTCGTCATCATCATTTCAGCCGTAAGACGTCCACTACTGAACACAGGCCTCCCACATGGATCTCCATGAGGGGTAGTTGCCATACTCACCACGCTTGGCAGGCGGGTTGGCGAGCGCAGTACGGGATGTTGATACACGGCAAGACGCTGCTGCCCATCTTCCGGAGGTATCCCTTAGCAGGCTCTTACTGCTTTCATGGGCATGAGACGAGGGGTAACATTCTACTGCCGGTACCTCACGGCCAACTACTCTCGCTGTGGTTTAATTATTGTATCAATGAAAATACTAATAAACAAAAATATAGAATGATCTCAAGTCAGCATAAAACTATATATCGGAAGCCCATTTTGTCTCCGAAAAACGATTGTCCGAAAATCACAATCAATAACAGGTGTCTCCGTTACATCACCATCCATAATATTAGATCGTATATGGAATTGGGGTTTTGTATGAGAGGAAATTAAAGTCGATTTTTTTTATATAAAATATTGAATTAACTAAATTATATACCATTGCTATCTTTGCACTTTTGCCATCTCATAGGTAGTTCATTGATCCCTTTACTAAAAAAACCATTCGGACGGGAATCAATAAAATCTTTAAAGGCGGTTTATACTGCCCCATCGGAGTTGATTTTTTTCCCTTACAAGAAGTTTTCCAAATTTCGAAAAATGTTGGAGCAAAAAAACAAATATAAGACAAAATCAAAAGCAAATATAAGACATTTTAATAAGCTTCAATCTCTTAAAATCAAACTTACTTGATTCGATTTAATCAATTTAATAATAACACGAAATAGCATTTTCTGTGTAGTATATGTGTGATAAAAAAATTACTTAGATACTTTTAACGCATTCTAGCACAAAAATGTCAATAGCTAAATTATAAATAGAGGAATTACTCGTATATTGGAAATTTTGCTTCAATACTAGCAACAAATACTTTATTTGTATTTTAGTTTTTCATTTAATTTATCAAATGTTTTATGTCTAATTTCGAAATATACGTAGGTAATTATAAAATATTTATAATATTTTTAAATTTCATACCTACAGAACTTTATGGGTAATTTGACTTTAAATTTCCATTTTGATTTCCGAGATAGAAAGCGACGATTGCATTATAATGTTTACAACCATAATAGTTTCAAAAGTTAAATAGAGAAAAACAATATTACAGCTTGACTTAGTTCGCTCCTGCTGAGAAGAAGGAATCCTAGAAAAATAGTCCAGTATCTAGGAATCCCACTGAATAATATCGCAGCGCAAACTAATTCAAAGATGATGAAGAATCGTAGAATTAATGATTATGGATGAAAAGCCCGGCTAAAGTATTTGTGGGAAAAGCAAAATGTGGTTTTTATCTATTACAACATTATTTGTGTTCAAGACGACGCATTAGAGATTGATATCATATTCTTTCAGCAATCACAAAACATTCGGACTTTATATTTAATGTTTTGATTCTTCATGATTTTTTCACTTCATATTGGTAGTAGTTGGAGAAGTTTTATATTACTTTTAGTTTTTATATCGATTGGTTAGCTATTACAACGTACAAGAAACCGGTTTCTGCCTCTAAATTGTCTTTTTAAAATGGTGGTTGGATTTTACATAATTACTTTTAAAAGTAATCTGTTCTTTTCTCTGAAGCTAAGAGGATGCTATAGGTGCTAGGCAAGCCTTATCCATCTAACAATCAAATGTCCCAGGCAATGCAGCGTCCCGTACAGCATGATTACCAGTTGCTGTCGCTGTATAAATCATCTATATCTATGTACATCTAATAATATGTCTGAAGCTGACTAAGCCACGGGTTTCCTTGCCTTCATCGTTAAAGCACCTGCTACGTATTAGTTTTCTGTGCCTTTTTTATTATTTTCTCGACGTTTCGAACACGTTTTACCATTCCTGGTCGTTGGAGGACTACGATACACGATAAAATCCTGTAATTTTAAAACTAATATATTAAGAAATTGCGAAAAATTAACAAATACCTGTTACGATATATATTAGTCATATTGTTAAGCATAAAGTAATTATGTAACTTATCAATAAACCAACACAACACCATCTAGCTAAGTATAATTTATTGCTTTATATACATATGTATGTGTACATTGAACATAATTTTGTATGTTATTATAAATAAATAAATAATACTAGACAATTCACATAACATCATCTAGCCCCAAGCTAAACAGAGCTTGTGTTATGGGTACTAGATGACTGATATACTTAATATAATTATACTTTTAGATAGATATTTTTTATTATATATAGAAAAACATCCAGATCGCCCTGAATAAATATCTGCAGATCGTACAGACATTTGTCCCGAGGCGGGGATCGAACCCGCAACCTCTTGCGTCGCAGGTGGACCTTCACCCGCTGCGACACAGAGTTTGTCAATCTCACTTATATTATAAGGCCGAAAGTTTGTTTGTTTGTATGGATGTTTGTTACCTCTTCACGTAAAACTAGCGTACGTATTGAGCTAAAATTTTGCAAACGTATAGATGTTGACTAGGATTAACACATAAGCTACTTTTTATCCGGGTACAACGCATGCGAAGCGGCGGGCACAAGCTAGTTATAAATAAATTAATAAAGTAGAAAAAGTTTAACAATGTGCAATTTCAAAACAATTAAACAATATTATTGCTTCTATGTACATACATACATATGTACATGCCACTAAGATAAAATTGTATTAAGAATTAGTAAAAATATATTATAAAAAAACATTTTGTCACTCATAAATTTTCATCTATTGTGTAATAAAACTTTCCAATGTGGTTTTTAACTTTTTCCGAAATAGCGAAAGTGGTAGTTCCACAGAACACAGAGAAGAAAACTGTGGGTAGTTCCTTTAATGACTTAGCTTATTATACATGGAAGGAACCATTCAAAAGTTACTTTAGTCCCAACCAAAAGAAAGCTTTTACTGTGGAATAAAGATGATTGATAGAATACTTATAGGCTGTGCCCATCGAGTCACGAAGGTCCATAAAAGAGCTAGATTTAGTGTTTTTGTTTCCTCACGGGCTTTCCAAACTTCCGTAATATATCGGCGGAAAGGCCTGCAACCTTTCTACCCTTGTTACGTTATAAGTATTATTGGCAGGTCTCTCAGTCACGTGGTCTGCACCCGTCGCCGGTCACGTGACGTGAAGTAATGTTACGGAAAACGATGTTGGAAAACACTAATGTGTGATCGTGTTACAACACCGGCTTGGGGGCAAATGGTTTTCGTGATTTTGTTTGGATAATGGGTTACGAGTTGGAACTACCTCTATATCTACATTTACATCTACTCGTACACTAATTTAATAATAAAGAATCAAGAATCAAAAAATACTTTATTCAGTGCGGCCGCATGGACCTTATTGACGCGTCACAAATTACAAAATAAAACACACAAATAAATAGAATAAAGCACATAATTGAATCTGTTCACTTCAGATGACACGCGAGTTAGAAAAAGAAGTGAACAGAAGAACCTAACTCGGTCGTTATAGTCATCATTTAACAATTTTATTTTGTCTTATGTTACGTTTGACGGAGTTGGAGCAGATTCCGTCCCAAGTGGTTTTGTCCTCTAGGTAATCTGATATTTTATAATAAGCTTTATTGCATAGATTGCGTTTATTAATGTTTTTGAATTTATTCAATGATAACTTCTGCAACTCACTTGGGAGTTTGTTGTAGGAAGAGGAAACATTTGATTGTTTGTTTGTTTGTATGCCTTGAATAGGCTCCGAAACTACTGGACCGATATAAAAAGCTCTTTCACCTTTAGAATCCTATATTATTTGTGATGAACATAGGCTATAATTCATCCCCGTATCCCCACGGCAAAAGGATCTATGCGGGTGAAACTGCGGAGTGCTGCAAGTATCATATAATTTTACTAGCTTGTGCCCGCCGCTTCGCATGCATAGTACCCGAATAAAAAGTAGTCTATTTGTTATTCCTTATCCACATCTATACGTGTTCTAAATTTCAGCTCAATCTGTTGCGTAGATTTTGCGTGAAGAGGTAACAAACCTCCAAACAAACTTTCGGCTTTATAATAAAAGTGGGATAAATCATAAAATTTGTTTGTATAGATGCATGTATAGATGTTTGTTACCTCTTCACGTAAAAACAACGCTATGAACCAAGCTGTTTGGCTGGGGCTTAACACATAGGCTACTTTTTATCCAGGTGCAGTGCATGTGCGCAAAGCTGCAGGCTTAAGATAGTATTTTCAACTGAACGTATGAGTTGTAAATTACTTCTTTAAAACGTTTCGTACCTACGCTTGAGCTATGTGAGCATCCAACGGTTGAAAGAGATTGCTACCAATATAAGGCCGCCCATTTCACTTCTTGTTTTATTTTATTTGATATCTTGCTCAACATGGAAAATAGGTATTAGGTTCGTACTAGTATTACATTTTACTTACTAGTTTTACTATAGAAAAGAGATATAAAAAGTAGTAGTGGCTCATCAAAGCCCAATAAAAATCCTTGACTCAGGCCAAAAACTATGAAAGTTGCTGACAAGAAAACTGATCGGATAGAAACGAGGGGGCTCATAAATAAACATGTGAAAAGATGTAAAAAGCCAATGCTTCGTAAGCAATCAAACTTGGAAATGACACCTTTGCAAATTATGGGTTTTGTGACAGTGGCGTTTTGTGACGCTGGAAAACAAACAAGCAAACATTGTCAAGTGGAACAAAATACCCACCAACTGTAAGGTTTAAAACACACTCGGCTATTATTTAAAGCTAAAATACGACCATTTGAATGCAAAAATTGCAAATTTATTACAAATTTATTAAAACAGAGAACTGACAAAAACAAAACTTTTTTTTTTATTTATGTAAGCGTATGCCGTCGGGTGCCGGCTGTAGATTGTTATTCTTCCTCTCATGCACATGAATGTATTAAGAGCCTGCTAAGGTATACCTCCGGAAGATGGGCAGCAGCGTCTTTCCGTGTATCAAAATCCCGTACTGCGCTCACAAGCCCGCCTGCGAAGCGTGGTGAGTATGGCAACTACCCTGGAGATCCTGGGGATCCATGAAAGCGGCCTGAGTTTAGCAGTGGACGTTTTAAGTCAAGAAGCGTATACTTTATATAAATATAAGACAATATCTCCAAACTTATTAGGAATTGTAGACATTAAAATAAACAATTGCGTTGCTCTGAAAAACCAAGTTTTATTTTAGTACTTACATTAAATGTTTATACTAATTACACTTTACTTAGCCATTAACCTACCTGAAAAACCTAGAAACGACAATTAAAGTATTTTATTTCAATCGTACATTCCTTTACATATTATAAAATAACCAAACAATTATGCTTTATCAAGGTGGTCTAGCTGTCAACTCTAAACGTCACTCACAGCGCCATCCATGAAGTATATGTTCTATGGATTAAAGAAATATAGTTTCTTTACATAAATATCTACAGAAAAGGATGCTTTTGTCTTCTGGCCTAACTAAAACCTTTTATGTGCATCAATCTGCTATAAGATCAACTGAACTTAACTAAATAAATAAGCCTATAACTTATAAAGTGTTGGCTCTGTTTTATAACACAAAATAGCATTAAAATTTTCGAAAAGAAATGTTATCAAGACTTTCATAGGCAATTGTATCCAAATTTACGCTTTTCTACTAGTTTTCGGCCATCAGCTAGTTTTTCAAATACCAATCGGCGCTTTGAACCTGCCAATTACGATAACATTAAAAAAACTTGGCCAACAGATTTTACTTAGACTGTTCCCGCTTTAGTGACCGACGAGGGACGTACTTTATAATGACCGTTTTGTCATTATAAAGTACGTCCTCAACCCGCTAAACAAAAGCACGACTCAACTTAAATTCCTGCAAATAAGTTTATACATTTGCAGATCCTACAGACGTTATATTATTATTCTCATTTTGAACTAACCAACAAAGTTGCCACGAACTTGCTCGAATGCAAATATTTCTCGTAGCACGCTAAGGTACGTCGTAGCGTTCTGCTACGCCGTAGCGCGTAGCATGTTGCTACACTTGTCTCGTGTATAATTTGAAATTCAAAGTTTATGAAATTAACGAAGTTATAATAAGGGTTTACGGAGAAAAGTGTACCTGTTTATTGCGTGTTTTGAGCAGCTGTTTTGGATTTGGGATAATTAATGGAATTAATCAACCTTATTATGTAGGAGAATGTTAATAAAGTGGTTTCAGAACGAATGACGAACATCAGAAAGTTGTGATGATCATCTGTTTTGAATAGTCTAACTTAACAAAGTTTGGCTTTGGATACCAAATATTTGATGGAATATTTTAATAGCAGAATAATGTGCATTGCACCAGTGCTGTGTCTAACACAGCGTACGCTGAGTTGGCGACCGATTTATGTCTATAAATATTTTATTGTAACAGTTCCGTTTGTGTATTTTTAAATGAGACATAAATAAATATTATTTTCTTTTCTTTCTTTCTTTCTTTCATTGCTATATTCCAGTTTAAAGGGGAAGGGGGGCGTGAAATAACAGGGACATTGAAACCACAACTATAATTATATCTCAGTGTGACGGGCGCAATGCAATGCGGCGTTGGTCACGTGCTTATTGAACGTGATTACTGCGGTATAGTTGTAACAGGTTACTACTTAATAAGGGCTGGGTGATTGGCTTGTCTCATCATGTAAATTTAAAGAATGTTTAAAAAATTAACGTGCTTTAGCGGTGAAGGAACACCATGAGGAAACCCGTGGCTTAGTTAGCTTCAGACGTATTGCCCTGTTCTTACCTCTGACTAATAGATAACTAAGTTGAGAGGATGGTATAGGTGCTGGGCAAGTCTAATCCATCTAACAATGGCCCAGGCACTGCAGCTTCCCGTACAGAATGATTATCAGTTGCTGACGCTATATAAGTCATCTATAATAGATGCAAAGGCCTTACTAAAAAAAGGAATAATATATCTTAGAAAACGTCTAGGCTTTAGACAATATCAAATATTTTGACATTTAACATTTTCCCGGGGATAAAACTCGCAATTCCGTACGTCTCAATCGAGAATATAACTGACTTACTGAGCCACGGCGTTATCTAACACAAGTGTACAATCTAAAAAATCTCATACTAACTTTTACGGGAAAAAAATCGACCAAACAAGTTGTCATGCAAAAAGTATCGTACATCCTTCGGGATACATATATCCCAAACTTCCCGAAAGTTAGGGAAAAGTATTTTTTGCTCGGTTTGATCTGTCACTTGACCGAACTATATTTTATTTTTTGCTGGAAGTTGAGAGGAGTCGATGTTAGACTTCCGTTTCTTATGGGTATTGGGAGATACTTTAGCCGAGCAACGCAAAGTTTTTGTTTATTGAATGTTTGAGTTGATGGCGTGGGATTCCGGCAGTAGTTGTTTACTCCTTGCTACGTAGTAACTCTGTGAAATGGGCAGGAGCGTCTACATCCTGTACTGCGTACATCCTGGGAAACCCGCCTGCCAAGCGTGGTGATTATGGCAACAGCCCCTTATTTATTTGATTAAATTGCACAGTAGATATAAAACATTACGACGAGCTCTGTGGCGCAGCGGGCAAAGGTCCGCCTGCGACGCAAGGGGTTGCGGGTTCGATTCCCGCCTCATGACAAATGTCTGTACGATCTGCAGATGTTTGTTCAGGGTGTTCTGGATGTTTTTCTGTATATAATAAAAAATAACTATCTATGTAGTATAATGTATTAAGTATATCAGTCATCTAGTACCCATAACACAAGCTCTGATTAACTTGTGGCTATATGATGTTATGTGAATTGTCCAGCATTATTTATTTATTTATTTGTATTTATTTATTTGTATTTATTTATTTGTATTTATTTATTTATTTATTTATTTATTTATTTTTTCATTTATTTATTTATAACGGAGTATACACCCCAAACCGTAAATGATGATGACAATTCGTGATCAGTACTTAGTCATCAGTGAGATGTTCAGCAGTGGACAACCTACGACTGGCATATAATGTTCGAGTTTGTGATAAATAATATTCGTACATTTAATTGTTTAAAATAATTACAAACTATAACATAATCATGCTCAATTTTTAACACCTTACGTCCCGAGCTAGTTAAAACTCACTCCAATCACGCACACATGCAAATATACCTTAAAAAGATATGTTATATACCTAAGAGACTAACATTTTAGTTATAAATAAGATGTAAATATACCTAATAGCCGTTTTCAACATCATTTTAGCCGTAAAAATTCCTCTACTAAACACATGCCTTCCTCATGGACTACCATGAGGGGTAGTTGCTCATTACACAAGGCAGGCACTGGCACTGTATTTAAAAGGGATGTTTTAAGGACATATTTAAAAAATCGTAGCTCTCATCATCATCATAGTTCTAGGTCTGCTGTCCACGTCAACTGATGGGCGTAGGCCTCCCTCATGGGTCTCCAAGGTCATGAGGGTGTTGATGCCGTACTCGCCACGCTTAGCAGGCGAGCGCAGTACGGGATGTTGATACACAGAAAGATGCTGCTGCTCATCTTCCGGAGGTATCCTTTAGCAGGCTCTTACTGCATCCACGGGCATGAAATGCCATAGGGTGGCGGCAGTAGAATAAACAAAATAGAAATATACTGTATGAAAATCAGTGTTTGCTCTATGAGTAAACATAAGCTGAGTTTCTACCTTTTTGCTTTACTGCAACACACATACTCAGTATTTTTGTCTAATTTTTTGGCAAAGGTTTATATTGTTTTATTGTTTTTAACATTTTGGTTTTGCTTTCTAATTGTTTGTATTTGAATCGTTTTCAAATTGTTTTATTCCATTGTAAGAAAATGTGTATCAACATTTTAGCAAAAACTGCATGTGTGTGTTGAAGTAGCGAATAAAGAATTTATCTATCTATCTATCTACAAATACCACAGAAGAAGAGGTTAAATAATTATCCAATATATACTAAACAAAAAGTAACAAAAAAATAGGAAAGAACTTTAACTCTAAACACAGCTTCAAATTCTTCAAACGCTTTGCAATTCCCTAAAACCTTTCTTAAAAAGCTGATTGTATCTGGGTGTCGCGGTTTGCCCTCGTCTTTCCACGGCCGACAACTGTCCGATAAAATAAAAGGGTCCCACGAATTCAATGAAACAGTTGTAGCTGACAGCTATTAGTACTTGTTTCGGTGCTAGATAAAAGTCAAATAGAGCTATGGTGTACCGTAAGTGCCGGCAGTAAAATTTTGCCTCTCTTGTCTTGCCCGTGCATGCGGTGAGTATTTGCCAAGTGATACCTTCTGAAGATGGGAAGTGTCTTTCCGTGTATCAACATCACGCAATGCGCTCGCCTCTTAAGCGTTGCAAATATGGCAACCACCTTCTCATGAGCTTGGAGATCCCTGAGGGAGGCCCTTGTCCAGAAGTTGATGTGGACAGCAAACCTTTAGTTAAGATAATTATGAGAGCTACGATTTTTTTTAAATACCAGAACACAGCAATGCAGACATTTCTGCTTGGCAGCAGATATATGAATGGTAGTACTTCCGCCGATAAACTTTTGTCACTCTCAGCAAAGTCGGCTAGCTAGTCAAGGATGGTTTGGGTTCTCGGCAAACTTTATCCAAATAACAATGTCGCAGATAATAGTCAACACTGCTAAAGAACGTCGAGAGCACATAATTACGTACACAAAATAATGTTTTAAACATATAGTCACTGCAGCAACAAAACAGTTTTGGTAGGTAAAGTTTACCGTGGCTAGTGCAAAGCTCCCAAAGCCAGGTTGAGAGCACACAGCACAGAGCCTACATTCATCACCTTAAAACTGTTATGAAACTGTAAATACTTCGGAACAGTTAGGGAATGATACAGCTGGCAGTATTATCTTTACTTTTAAACGCTACTTAAATTCAAACAGGATCTCGGTGAGAACTTTATTGAATGCGTTCATCAATAAAACCGTCTTAAATGTTAGAATGTAATGCAGGACAATTCACACAGCATCATATAATCCATAGTTAA
This sequence comes from Pasiphila rectangulata, assembly GCA_963082625.1. Classification (NCBI taxonomy): domain Eukaryota; kingdom Metazoa; phylum Arthropoda; class Insecta; order Lepidoptera; family Geometridae; genus Pasiphila; species Pasiphila rectangulata. The sequence goes on along the minus strand of OY720244.1, from coordinate 2,249,107 downwards.
GCAGAGCTTGTGTTATGGGTAATAGATGACTGATATACTGAATATTTTTGATTGTATAGATAAGTATATAAATATATCCAGAACACCCTGATCAATTTGCAGATCGTACAGACATTTGTTTGTAGATATGCAACCTGAGGCTGGAATCAAACCCGCAACCGCTTGCATTGCAGGCAGACCTTTGGCAGAATGTATGTATATATTCATAAAATGTTCTTGAATGTGTTCGTTCAAAAACTGCTAAAATATTATCGGTTTTTATAGTATTTATATTGCGTAATAATACGCTTGAGACAAATATGTAATTACAATGTGTTGGAATGACAAGAATAAATAAATAAATAAATAAATAATGCTGGACAAATAACACAGCATCATCTAGCCCCAAGCTAAGCAGAGCTTGTGTTATGGGTACTAGATGACTGATATACTTAATATAATTATTATACTACATAGATAGATATTTTATAATACCTCTATATAGAAAAACACCCAGAACACCCTGAATAAATATCTGCAGATCGTACAGACATTTGTCCCGAGGCGGGAATCGAACCCGCAACCCCTTGCGTCGCAGGCGGACCTTCGTCCGCTGCGCCACAGAGCTCATCATGAATGAAACTCTAATATTTTTTAGATCTTCAGATCAACTTTTCTCTGCCGTGCAGTGCCCGCAGTAGAATGTTACCCCTCCTCTCATGCCCGTAGATGCAGTTAGAGCCAGCTAAGGGATACTTCTGAAAGATGGGCAGCAGCGTCTTTCCGTGTATCGATATCCAGTCCTCGCCAACCCGCCTGCCAAGCGTAGCAAGTTTGGAAACAACCCTCTCATGATCTTGGAGATCCCTAAGGGAGGACTAGGTCCAGCAGTAGATGTCCTACGGCTCATATGATGATGAGACACCTCGCTCTTACTAAGCTCGTGGCTTGTAATGTAGACGTGAGGGTTCTCTACCTCAGCTTAGTTTATAAGGGTTTAATTTTATATGTTAAAAAAATCAGTTCGTAAAATAACTAAATATATCAAAATAAAAATGTTTGTATTTCATTGTGAAGAAAAAAAATACAAAAGATGTAAGAGGCATATACATATTCTATGAATAGAAAAGATAAGAAAAAAAATTGTCAACCGAACGAACAAGTTTGTAAAATTAAAAATGTAATTCCCATCCTATACCAGTGGTACAAGATTTTACTGGTACAGGATGGGAACCCTTCACTTCCGACATTAAGTGAAACCTGCTTTAACATAATTTTCTTATATAAGCCTTTAACCAACCAGTTATACTTATGCTCTTTAGCGATAAGGCCGCCAATTGTCACTATGTTCTCAAGTTTATTTTGTTATTATGTTTAGTTTTAAGGTGTGCAATAAAGTATTTTCTATCTATTCTATATATCTATACTAAGAATGTATTATGCGTATTATTAACGCCGTGGGGTGGCGGCAGTAGAATGTTACCCCTCCCTTCTTTCCTGTGGATTTAGTAAAAATTTGCTTAAGGAAACCTCCGCTAAGATTAAAGTTCTTTCAAATTATTTAGTACATGCTTATCTTGATGGCCATGTGGTGACTATTTTTAGACCTTCTAGTGGTTTTAGCGAAAGGCTGTACAAGGCGGTTAGGATAGCGCAATGAAAACTCACATGTCATCATCATCATTTCAGGCGTATTACATCCACTACTGAACACTGACCTCCCTCATTGATTTCCATGAAGGGTAACATTCTACTGCCGGCAGGAAAACTCACATGTTAGCCTCACAAACACATTTCCTCCACTGTACTTATCGCAGGTCCAACTTACAAGCCGTTGTTATGCTGCGACACGGTTGCGATAATACGTACGTGACAACTACTACCTTACCGAATTATGTACCACCAGCATACCCCGACCCTTTAGTCAACCCTACATCCTACGCCTTTAAGGCCATTTTAGATCGGCATTGGTGCAATTTCAACTTTGTCGATACTTTAACAGATGGTGCACAAAATTTCTGTCTTATTTCCATTAGCTTAGGTGCAAATTGAGGGGTTCCGGATCATAGTTTTAGTTTTTGTCTGCAGTTGTTTTTCTGTTGAGTAAATACATTTTGATGCTTATTGATTTTTACTGCCTCCATGCTTTATTTGATCTGATAGCTGACTGATACGCGGGTGCAATTCCCGCGCGGGACAAATGTTTGTAGTTTTTCTGCAGATTTTCGTCCTGGGTATTTTTTTATGTACGATTGGTATGTATTTACCAAAACAATGTGTTTAAGTATTCTACCACTCATCTGGTTTCCATATGACAGGCTTTGCTTAGTGTGGGACTAGATGAGGAAAGCCTTTGCCCAGCCGTGGACGTCCTGCGGCTGAGATGATGATGATGATGAATTTGTATATTTAGTTACTACAACATAAAAAAGAAAGGACGCTGCTGCCTATTTTCCGGAGGTATCCCTTAGCATCTTTTTGCATCGGCTGGAGAGGAGGGGCAACATTCTCCTACCGCCCACGGAGATACTTAAAAAACTTGCAATAATACTTATCTCTTAATATCTCTCATATCTCAATATTATAAAGAGGAAAGATCTGTATGTTGTATTTTGTATGTTGTATTTTGTATGTTGTAACGAATAAGCTTAAAAACTACTGGACCGATTTTTAAAATTCTTTCACCATTAGATTGCTATAGAGGTATTATTCCCTAGGTAACATATGCTATTTTTTATTCCCTTATTCCTACGGAAACGGGATCTACGCGAGTAAAACCGAGGAGTGCGGCTAGTTTTATTATATAACGGCATCCCTAATTTCCGAAGAACCAATAACTCGTGCGAACATAATGCTGTAGATTGTGTGGCAAATTTAATTTACCTCCCGTCTGCCGATTTTCGAGGAAAAGACGGAATTAGCATCTATGTTGGCAAAACGCCCGCTCACTTTCTTTCACTCCTAAATTCCAAATTTAATTTTACTTCGATTTTATTAGTAAAGTTAAGTTCCCTTACCGGTCGTGGCACAGTGTGATTGTGGCTATCAAACATAGCATGCCAGTTGTACGGCAGTAGAAGGTTGCACCACTCTCTTGCCCGTTGATGCAGTAAGATTCTGTCATGGGATAGCTCCGCATGATGGACAGCAGCATCTCTGCATCCCGTACTGAGCTCTCCAACCCGCCTGCCAAGAGTGGCTAGTATGGCAACAGACCCCTCATAGTCTTGGAGATCCATGATGGAGGCCTATTTTCAGCAGTGGATGTATACAGCAGTCCTAAGGCTGAAGCACCACGAGGTTACACATTATTAACATACATATAATCGGGTATTTATCGCGTAAATTACCTTTATTATTTCCCGACGTTTCGCTTGGATTGCACCAAGCATGGTCCCGGGAAGACTGTGTTGTGATCGCGAAAGTTTAAAAAAGGTTACACATTGTAAACATAAAACTTAAATCTATAAAGGTATATATTGTGCTCTCGTAATTATAGGATATCACACACAGAATTCAAAAAGAGAGAAAAGGCAAAATTCTACTGCCGATACCCCAATAGAAGGAAAAACCTTACACGCAGTCTGATTACGTATCAATCGACAGGTTTGAAACAGGCGCAAATCTTATGATCATCTCTATCAAACTTCAATTTTGATTTAGTTAATAGGTTTTGTTGTATATTCGTCACAAACTTAACTCACGAAATTACGTTTTACAGCGATTCTCGCGAGATTTACGCCTGTTGCAAACCTGTCACGAGAACTTAATAAAAAATCTTAATAAAAAAGAGTTTATTTATGTGTATTATTACAGTGATGTCACCCAACCAGGAGCAGTCTGAAAATCAGCGTTGCCCTGTACTTAGTGTAGGGCAACATAGAGCTGAGACTGTCCCTTTCTGGTATACACCAGCGCAGACATTTAGCCCTCAGTCCACGACTTCATGACAACTATAATATTGTTAATCTGTAATTTATGTTTGTTTGGTTAGTGTAAGCCTCTGTTTTATTCATCATTTCGGCCGTAATACGTCCACTACTGAACACAGGCCTCCCTCATGGTTCTCCATGAGGGGTAGTTGCCATATTCACCACGCTTGGCAGGCGGGTTGGCAAGCGCAGTACGGATATTGATACACAGGAAGATGCTGCTGCCCATCTTCCGGAGGTATCCCTTAGCAGGCTCTTACTGCATACACGGGCATGAAAAGAGCGGTAACATTCTACTGCCGGCACCCCACGGCACTGTTTTTATTTATATCACCTAAAATGGTTTCTTTTTCTTAATTTCTCTGTGTCGCTTTGTTGTCCTTATGTTCTAAACTTAAAAGTACGTCTGTATTCTGTTCTGTGTGTGTACCAAATAATTGCATTATCTATCCATCTGATCAGCCCGCCGTTATTGTTTAAGTTTTTACTAGCATCTATCTCAAGGAAAGAATCCTTAAAATATAAAGTTACCGTTAAGTTAAGGCGGCATCTGAGCGGTATGAATTATCGGCTTGCATCTAAGCGGATTGATTGATGAGGCTGGGTATTGCACCCGGCACTTTGCCTGCCCACTTGATGTATGGAACGGGGAGGGATCCATTCAATTATTATTTAGTAGCTTTCAATGGCTCTTAGCTTTAAAGCGGGGTATTGACCACGAGAATTATTTTCCTGCCATGAGGTGCCGGTAGAATGTAACCTCTTCTCTCATGCCCGTGGACGCAGTAAGAGCCTGCTTAGGGGTACCTGCGAAAGATGGGTAGCGGCGTCTTTCCGTGTACAACATCGCGTACTGCGCTCGCTAACTCGCTTGCATAGCGTGGTGAGTATGGCAATAATCCCCTCATGATCTCTGAGTTCCATGAGAGAGGCCTATATCTAGCAGTTGGGTTTGGGCCGGAGAGATTACGGGCACATGAGACCTTACAACTCTATGTCTCAGGGTGACGAGCGCATTGCGGTGCAGCGTTGGTCACGTGCTTAGTGATCGAGATCACCGCGGTATTGCAGTTGTAATAGGTACAGGTTAACGCTTAACATAAAATGGGCCTTCGCTTTGTCTCGTCATTTAGTCGTATAAAAAAGTGCCAAATGCTCCTGCCAAGGAATACCTCTGGAAAAGGCAGCAGCGTCTTTCTGTGTATCAACAACCTGCGCTCGCCCATCCTCTAGCCACCGTGTTGAGTATGGCAATAACTCCTCGTCATCATTACAAAGATCCACAGGGAGGCCTATGTCCAGCAGAGTATGTCTGTTCGCTCCTTGTTTGATTTCCTCCAGGCCCATGTGTAGTGTGAGTTAAGACGGGGCTCGATTGGGTCTCGTCTGCCGCTTTCTTTTATTGACTCCCAAAGTTTATTACTTAACTTACTTAACTTTTCACCTGAGACGACTTCTTATGGAGGGAACAATGTTTTCCGAGTCCGTTTTGGGAGTATTAGCGAGCACCATGGGTTTTATTGGCTTGTCTATGATAGTTTTCAAGTTATAGTAACTTTCGTGACTTAATACATCCATTTTAAATAGCGGGAATGTTCACGTACTTGTTATTGTTGGTAAAGGCACCAACTGTTTCGACCCTTATCGAGGGCTTTCGTCAGGGTGAACTCGGCTCCCCACCACCTCCGCGACCCGTCGTGCACTGTGTCAGTGCACGACGGGTCTGATATTTAATATGAAGAGTTTTCAAGTTCATGGCGAAGCATTTATTAACCATTGATCATCATTTCAGCCGTAAAACGTCCACTTCTGAAAACAGGCATCCCTCATGGCATGGATCTGCATGAGAGGATTTGCCTTACTCACGACGCTTGGCAGGCGGGTTGGCGAGCGCAGCACGGAATGCTGCTGCCCATCTTCTGAAGGGATCCCTTAGTAGATTTTTTCTGCATCCACGGGCATGACAGGAGGGTTAACATACTACGTTTTACAGTTGAAATGGTGATAGTCGATGCAAGAACCAATAATGGTTCAATTCATCATTTGACCCGAGGCGGGAAACGAACCCACAACCTATTGCGTCGCAGGTGGACCTTCGTCCGTTGTGCCACATAGGTCGTCATAATGCTGGGCACTGCAAACAACTAGTAATCTAGTCCCAAACAAAGCAAGGCTTGTACTATGGAAACCAAACGATTGATACAATACTTAAATTAAACAAGCATTGGTACGGGGTTACCAAAAAAGGGGACGGGCCTTAAAAGGTCACCAAAGGTCAAAAATGGCATTTATTCTGGGTGTTTTCGGCTTGTTGAAGACTTTTATTTTTTTCGGTGACCTTTTTAGGTCACAATAACACCGGTCCCTATGACCAAAATCAATCAGTACCCTTCTCTTATAAAGACGGTGCTAACAAAAAAGGTTCATGTAAATCGGTTAACGCGTTCTTTTGTAATCTTCTCATACACAATCCAGACAGACAGACAGCGCTAATACATATTTATCATACACAGAAAAATACCCTGACAAGGGACAAATATCTGGAGAACAATTACAAATATTCGTCCCGCAGCGAAAATCAAAACCCAGCAAATTAGACCAACTCAAACTCAAAAAATACTTTATTCAGTGCGGCCCCATGGACCTTATTACCGCGTCACAAATAACAAAATAAAATTGAATCTATTCACTTCAGATGACATGCGAGTTAGGAAAAGAAGCGAACAGGAGAACCTAACACGGTCGTTAGAGTCATCATTGAACATTTTTATTTTGTCTAATGTAACGTTTGATGTAATTGGACGAGGCCAAGGAAGCAATCAGAGTGCTGGTTTTGTTTGTTTGATTCTCATTTTTAGGGTTCCGGACCAAAATTGTAAAAAGGAACCCTTATGGTATCACTTTCTCTGTCTGTCTGTAACAAATTGATATTTTGAGAACTACTGATGTTATCCACTTGAAATTTAAAATTGGTAAAGATAACGCTTTTTTACTAATATCTGGCATCCGTCACTCGCTCAAGGCCACAGACGATGAATGTAGCACACTTTTTTAGAAATCATCGAAAGTGTAAAAAATCTACATAAGTTCCGCTATCAGACAAGAGATGGCGCTGTCAAGGTTCTCCAACAAATATAAAACCGCCTTTGTCATATATTATATTGTATGATAGCACGGAACCCTCGGTGCGCGAGTCCGACTCGCTCTTGCCCGGTTTTATTTTTTCTTATTATTTCATTTAATTTTAGAATTATCTACAGAACTTAGCATTTGAATCTTAATCCTGTTGTCGGTAAAGTCAACAACCATCTAAATAAGATTCGATTTTGCCGACAAAAAACATTCAAAAATGAATAGCAGATATTATTGTTTTTTTTTAGTTACAAAGTTTTCTTTGTCGACAACCATCTAGAATACTGTCATTTTTAAATTTTACTATCATTTTTGACATTTACTATAAGTTTTGATTCAGATTATTCAATTTGATGGCCACCGACATGGCTAGCTAAATAACTTACGAATTTATAAATTAACTTGACACTGGCGGAATTGTGTTAAACCAAACACAAAAAGCCATAAAATAAAAAGACAAGACAAGTTTTGATTCTTACTGTCATTTTTGACATATACCTTCTGTAATTTTTAACATGATGTGTCATTTGATCTTTGACACAATTTTATTTCTTATGTAAAAAAATATTTTCCGTAAAAGAGGTTAATCAATTGATCATCAATGAACGTTTTAGTAAAAAACCTATGTGTAAAAAAGTATCTGAAGCTTGCTGTTATTTTTAAATGATGATTTGCTTAGTAATTGAAAGTGACTATATTTTTGTACAATTTAATCCGAAATAGGCTTGGTAGTGTCGTTAAGGCGCTTTTGTTAGTGCCGTAAGTAGTGTGTCCTATTTTGCGTCAGATTCAGTAAAGTATTCAGCAATCTTAAATAGCTTTGACAGTAGTTTTAACCTCTGAGGTAGCGTGTACCGAGCATTTGGAAGGAGTCCAAAGATACATGTCAGCTGTGGCCTGAGTGATATACTGTAGCGGTCTGTTAATGTATCTAAAGATACTGTTAGACTAGTAGAAACTAGATTTTAACATGTTTTATGGGAAAATACCCCTACGAGTGAGAGTGTACGACAAACTCCGGTTCGTCGTCAAAACTATGACATTTTAATTTAACTGATCAAAATTCACGAGAGCAGGTCACGGACCAACTAGCGCAGCCTCAGACGTCCACCTACAAGATGGAACCGCAGGTTCGTTAGTGGTGGATGCAGGCCGCTTCTGTATAATACTTGGTTTTGAAATAACTAATAATATTGCCAATGCTAATAATATTGCCAATAATATTGGCAGAATAGCGGCTATTAGTCGTTAAAGCCATAAATATAAATAACAATAAAAAAATCATAATGTAAAGTTTACATATACATAATCTTTTTTAAACTTTCGCGATCACAACACCATTATAAAAATATGGGATTATCGGGTATTTATCGCGTAATTACCTTTATTTTAGGTCGCGGGGAGACTCGTCTCCCCGCGACCCGGATTGCACGACCAGGTGCAATCCGGTCGAAACGTAGGGAATAAAATAAAGGTAATTACGCGATAAATACCCGATAATCCCATATTTTTATAATACATACATAATTGTAGAGATTTCCCCAATAAATAGAAGAAAATACACACGTCACAAAATGGACGCTGACTCAGCATTGTGTTGATTGCAAGCTAGGCAGCCAACGCTTGCCATGGCAATAATAAAGGTAAATAACGCGATAAATACCCGGTTGAATATGTGTTATTTACGGATATCTTACCCACTCACAAAAAGCAAATTACTCATACAGTGCATCGATCACAAGAAAATACTTGCTTACAAATAGAGGAAACTTACTTAATTGATAGATAGATAGATAATTTCTTTATTTGTGACAACAAGCATAGAAAACATTGTATAGGTATAAATAAAATGAATACACTTGAATTGTACCCGTACCTTGTTTGTAAAAAAACAAATGATTTTGTAATGTTTTATTATAAATTTGAAATAACATTTATGTTACCGTCTCAGCTTATAAACTAAAGCTGCAGACCGTTGATTAGCTTGGCGTTGACAGCGTGCTGGACCATTGAAGCGGTTATAGTCTTTGAGTTTCGATTCGAGTCGCTAACCAGGACTTTGACCCGACTCCCTTTCAGAACTTGCTAGAGCATTCTGTAATCTGACTTGTTTATGTGTATGGAAACTTTGTACTTTGTGGTTGTGAGACAGAAAGCTATGGGGTTGTTACTCGATTGACTTTTATGTAATGATGTTAGAATGCTGTCGTGTTTAAATAACTAGGGCTCGTTATTCTGTTCTTGTGGATTTATTACATTTATAATCTGATATATCTGATTCTGATCGTACCACGGTATAGACTTTAAATGACAGGTAGAAATTGCTATGCCTTGGCAGTGAGTATATCAAGCTGCCGAAAAGTTTTAGAGATATGGCTGATCCAGAATTTACGAGTAAACTTTATGCTTGGCTGTGCTTTTATACAGTTATAGATTTCTTAGCATTAAAATTAAAAAAAATAGCTATTTGTTATTATTATTTATTGTCAAATTGAATAATATTGTATCATCATCATCATTTCAGCCGTAAAACGTCCACTACTGAACACAAGCCTCCCTCATGGATCTCCATGAGGGGTAGTTGTCATCACGCTTAGCAGGCGGGTTGGCGAGCGCAGTATGGGATGTCGATACACGGAAAGACACTGCTACCCATCTTCCGGAGGTATCCCTCAGCAGGCTCTTATTGCATCAACGGGCATGAGAGGAGGGGTAACATTCTACAGCCGGCACCCCACGGCCATACATTAAGAACAATATTGTATGATTGTTCTTAATGTTACTTAATATCAGTTATTTAATGGATATTTTGTATTAATTTATGGATAATGACTTCATATTAATAATTATTAAAAAAAAAAGATAATGACTTCACTAATGCATGATTTAAATATAAATTTAAAATTATATAATGTAACTTTGTGTAAAATCAACCTTTAAACATTTGTACGACTAGATGGTCAAAATATAGTGATACAACTTGGATATGCCCATCTGTAAATCTACCTGTATTTTAGTAAATAAAATAATTCAATAATACATTTATAAAATTAAGTCGGGTAATCGTAACAGTAACTCAGGGTGATGCAACCTAATCTTACGTTGACAGCTAATATATCTAAATTTAGAAAAATCACTTTATGATTCTCACTTGAGAAGAAAGAAATCCTGTCCAGCGTGATTGTAAATTTTCGCAAAGTTTTCAGGTTTTCAAGGCTCTTTAAGCCCAATTTTCCATACGTATATCCCTATCCATTACGGGATTCTATTTACGAAGGGCTGATTCCCAGGCGAGGATTTTATTATTTCTCGGCAGCCTTCAAATGCTGTAATTCGGAAAACTTTGATATCCACTTTTTGAGTTCATTTAATTGTTCGGTAGGTGGTTGTTGCTTCCACGGCTCATCATCATCATCATCACGTCAGCCACAAAACGTCTACTACTGAACACAGGCATCCCTCATGGATCTCCATGAGGGGTAGTTGCCATACTCACCACGCTTAGCAGGCGGGTTGGCGAGCGCAGTTCGGATTGTTGATACACGGAAAGACGCTGCTGCCCATCTTCCGGAGGTATCACTTAGTAGGCTCTTACTGCATCAACGGGCATGAGAGGAGGGACAACATTCTAGTGCCGGCACCTCAGAGCTACATCTCACGAGAACAATAAAAAAAAAAATTTGAAATAAAACACATTTATTTTAAATAACAAGACTCATATAGGTACAAAACAAAAAATAAATGAACTAAAAATAAAAAATAAATAATAAAACACACCGGGTATTGAAATAAGGTGTCGCTGACAGCAGTGCCTCGTGTAGGGACAGTTTACCCTTAAGGCTATCTTTGCCAGGACGGTGTTGGAGCGCCCCGCAAACTGAGCGCCAGGGACGCGGCGCGCTTGCGCTGGGTAGTATGAATACAGTCGCCGCCGCAAACATCTTCAGAGCGCAGCAGTAGCGGGGCAGCCCTAGCACCGCCCTCAGTGCGCTGTTGTACTGAACGCAGATGGCGCTGTACGATGCAAGCGAATACTTTGCCCACAGGCAAAGTACACGTGTACAGAGAAGTACAGTAAGCTCTAACTAGTGTCAACTTCACCTTCTTTGAACTACGTGCAAACCTTCTAGCTATCATATTCGCCTTCACCGACAGCGCCCTCCGCTCCTGTTCTATGTCTTCATTGTCTTTTAGGTAGGCAGCTAGGCAGGCTATGTGTCATAAGTATTTAAAAGAGTATACCCTCTCAAAAACGTCACCTTTTAGATACCTATACAGCAGGAACGTGTTTAAGTTTTTTCATGCCAGTTCATGGTCTTTGAGGCCAAAGACCATGAACTGGCTCATATGTTAGTCCGTGACCACTGACGATTTCTCGCACACTTTGAGAAGCTTCATTACTTAGCCAACAAACCGAGGCGCTCAGCTGTTGCTATCGTCAGCCATATCGTCAGCATAACTTAAGTTATTAACACAAACGTTATCATTATGGCATCCATCAAAGGCCATAAGTCAAAATCGCTGTTAAAATGTTGCTGTTTTAAAAAGGTTATAAATTTTATGCTTTATTTACGGAATATAATATTTACCATGATTTGAGGCTTCTTGAGTTTCCCGATATTTCGACCCAATTTACCGACATGTTCCCTATTATATGCAATATTTACGAAATTTTTACCGTGGTTTGAATCATTTTGAGTTTAGTAGGATGAACTGTGATAGTTGCAAAAGATTATTAATTGTTAATGGTGAGGATAAATCCCACTAATATTATAAAGCCGAAAGTTTGTTTGGATGGAGGTTTGTTACCTCTTCACGCAAAAACTAGGCTACGGATTAAGCTGAAACTTTGCACACGTATCGATGTTGACTAGGATATACATACACATAGGCTACATTTTGTTCGGCTACAACGCATGCGAAGCGGCGGGCAGAAGCTAGTTGTTTATAAAACATAATATTATTCGACTTCAATCATTCCTTGAACGTTTAACTCAAAACTGATCAAGCCTGAAATTAGGTCTTATTGAACTTCGGTTTAATTTTACTCATGATAAATTTAACCTTATTCCAATGGATAAGGATTCAATTACTTTTTGATTACAACCGCAGAACGGGTATCAGTTGTGAAAGCAATTTCATTCGTAGACAAATACATCTTGGAAGACAAAAGTATTATTTCAGAAGGTATTTTATGTCATTCACCCTTACCCATAGCCTACGAGAATAAGGCGTTTGCACAGGACTATGACATGTTGCATTAATATTTATTTTAAGAAGTTTATTTTACATCTACCGTATCATTAGTGGTACAATTTATCAAAATGAAAAAGCACAAACGGGTCTGTTTGTGTAAAATAACCTAAAATTAAGTATTGGTTTGACCAACTTTACTTAATATCGCCGTGGGGTGCCGGCATTAGAATGTTACCCCTCCTCTCATACCCGTGGATGCCGTAAGAGCCTGCTTAGGGATACCTCCGGAAAATGAGCAGCAACGTCTTTCCGTGTATCAACATCTTGTCATGTACTGTGCTTGCCAACCCGCCTGCCAACCGCGGTGAGCAACTACCCCTCTTGGAGATCCATGAGGGAGTCCTGTGTTCTGTAGTTTTACGACTGAAATGATGATGATGACTTAATATGGGATAGAATCAAGAAAATATAGACAAGGAACTACTTTTAACCTATGATATTAGTACTCAAAAGGATTTTATCCAAAGCCAAAATGTTTTACTTTAAAGTTTGGATTTCATCTCTGCCCTACTAATTGCACTTGCAGTAATCGACATTTTTGGGTTTTTCACTTTTTTGCAGAAATGGTATCCCAAGGGGCTAATCTATACATAAAAAAATAATTTTCATTATATTTTTTATTATAGGTATGTTTTTTACATACCAAGAATTGCAGTACTTGCAAGAAAATATTACTTTTGCTAACCAGAACTACAGTATTAAACATGCGCTAGAAGATTATGCAGCACTTGCTACTATTACTGTGAAATCATTTAGTATAAAAGTATTTTGCAACTGATGTTAGCTAAAACCAAACGCAGTATTCTACAGTGCTGCGTATGAGTGTAGCGATGAGACGCATGCGCGCAAGCCGTAACACACAGTACTGCGTTTCGTTATAGCAAACTGATCAGTACGTTGACGTCATTCGCGGACGAAACATATGTGCCATGCCGCTTTGCGGTGAATTTCTTCGCTCAACGCAGTATTTCGGTAAGTTTTATTCATGTTTCATACTGATAGTGTATTTTAGTTTAGTCTTGTAAAACATATGCTACTAAAGCAAGGTTTTTGTGGTGAGTAATGAGATTTTATCTATATTTTTGGTTTTGTACGGTTATGTGCGTTAGGTTTTAGGTTAAGTAGAAGGGATAAATTAGAGTGAATCAACCTTAACTATATTCTTCACTGTTTCGGAATGATTTTTTACTGTAGGTAGGTACTGCCTAGTACCCACCTATGTAGGTATTATAATAAATCATTTATTTCAGAAGGCTTACAATTGTTACAGATACACCTAAATTCACCTTAAAACTAACATGCATACAGTATAATAATTTTGTTGCGTAGGTGTGTGGTGTTTTGTGTATGTGAGGTGTGTGTACACACACACATAAACACACACACAGACACACACACACACACCTATATATCACCTTCAGTTACCTAAATATAACTGTAGGTTAAATATTGAGTTGTATATGTGATTTTACTCACTGTATTGTTTTCTTTTCAGATCATTGTCAAAAATGTCGTCACATAATTTTCCGAGGTAGAAACCTTGTAAAAATGGTGCTTGCCGAACCAAATCATTCTAAAGAAACTCTGCCCTCTTCAATTCTTCTAGATAGTCCACAAGAGATAATAAAAATTGAAATAACACCGGAATATAATATCCACGATTTTGGGAGCCATTGGGCATATCCTTTTAGCTACGATAACTACAGCCATATACTTACGCCGGAAGTCGAATGCCTCGAGATTGAAAATGACCTACACAGATTTAGAGGAACAGCTTAATAAAGTATTTGATTTTAGCGAAAAAGAAAATTCCTTCAGTTTGTTGTGTGATGAGACATTACCAAGTTCAGTGATGAATGTTACGTTCACAGATGAAGCAATACAGATAGAAGAAATTATCAATGACATAGTTTCAACGGAAAATCTAGAAACAAATGAAGAAAACACGTATAAAACAAAGAATTTAGATGAAGAAAACATGAATAAGACAAATAATCTTAATAAAACAAACCCAGATAAGACCAGCATTGAAAATGAAGAAACCACGGATAAGACAAAGAATGTAAATGACGAAAACATAAATAATACAGGTAATGTACATCGAGAAGAGAGAGAAAAAAACAATTCTGGCCGTGAAACAAATGAAATTACAGAAAGTACATGTGAAGCTCCTAGGAGGTATACAAAAACCGGAAAACCAAGGCTCAGACGTAAATTTGAAGATTAGCTAGAAATATGAGTCGAAAAAAAGAAAAAGTTGAATATAGGGAGTGTGAATAGTAGTAATTATATTCCTAAGTGTTACCATGTTTTACTTTCAAAGCATTTGTTTTAATTTTTAGTTATGCTTATATAACCGTGTTTGTTTTTTAGAATTTTAAATTTTGTTGTGTTTTTAAAGACAGAAAGTTTTTTTTCGATTGTCATGTTGATTATGGAAAACTTGATAACTATGGCTGAGATTTAGAAACAATTTCTATTTGTTTTGACTCAGGCAACTAGATTTTATGTAAAACTTTAAAACTATTTGTTATTATAAATATCGAAGGTGGAATATGAAGGTATTTAAGACTGATTTATAATTAAGAATTATTGTAGACAGACTGTTACATAGTTTAAAATTATATGTAAGTATGTTTCTCTTTAATATAAGTAATATTATGATATAAATAGTTTAACTAATAGTGAGAAAAAAGTGAAACTTCGTACTAAAGTGAACTTTAAAAACTGATTTAATTACTAATTAATATTATTCCGTCTTCATTGTGGTACAAGTCTATGTCATTGATTGTTCCAGGAAAATAGTACAACTTTTTCTAGTAAAAACTGTTTTATTTCGTCTATTAAGAACTTAATATCGTATAGAAGTTACTACCTACCTCAATTTTAACTAGCAACAAGCATTATAATAGAAAATCATTGCCTTATTAAAACACAGTATCCAACACGTACTAGTTGATTTCGCAGTAATAAACACAAATGCTGCATTTAGCCTTAGTGACCCTGCAATTTTCGTAAGCTCAGATAGCAGATGAAAACGCAGTAAGCCGCATTTTATTCAAATGGGACTATAAAGTAGAGAAAAAAAGATGTCAACAGGAAGCTTGATTTTTTTCTGGTTTTTTAGATACGCTACAAAGTTATATAACATGGCCTTATTGCAAAGATATCTAAAAATATGATTACCGCGTTTTTCTCGAAACCGCCTTTTTGCAAGTACTGCATTTGCTATAAGGAGGGCAGATCTAAAGTTCATCTTTTCTTATTCGATTTAACTATTTACGAGTACCACTAGTGTTATTAGTAGGAACTAAGTATAAGTACTTTAATTATAGAACTACATGTATATAATATCATCATCATCATCATCATTTCAGCCATAAAACGTCCACTAATTAACCAAGGCCTCCCTCATGGGTCTTCATGAGGGGTAGTTGCCATACTCACCATGCTTGGTAGGCGGGTTGGCGAGCGCAGTATGGGATGTTGATATATGGAAAGACTCTGCTGCCCGTCTTTCGGAAGTATCCCTTACCAGGCTCTTACTGCATCCACGGGCATGAGAGGAGGGGCAACATTCCACTGCCGGCGCCCCACGGCTAGATTATATATAGCTTAATAATTAGTTTTAGTACCACCTAGTAAAACATTACCTTTGCTGTGTCCTAGCAGGGTTTATGTTGAATTTAAAAAAATATTTTAACACCTGTTATAATCACACGTTTTGCAATAAAATATAAGAATTGATTAGAGAACTATGTAAGCGATTGAGCAACACCAATGTTGTCATGTCTTTTCACTCAACGTGCACGCGTAACTCTAGTCTTCGTGTGAAAGCGCCTAGGGGCGGGTAAAGCGTTCCAATAACGAAAGTAAATCCTCAAATTATTTACATTTTTCTCAATTTAACTTTGAAGTTATCGGCTCAGTTCTAAAAAGTTACAATAAAAAGAAATTCTGGGGAGGCAGAAGCTTAGAGAAATGAACTGGTTTTTAACGGATTTTACTTTAATTGAAGTGATCTTCGTATTAAGAAGTTCTGTAATTGATGACTAGATTCCTAACAGCACTTTTCCTCTTCCATCGGTCCCTCACTGCTAAGCTCTGCAACTCTTGACTTTCTGCAAGTACTCTTGCTATAGCTTTTCTCACCCTCCCTCTGTATTTGGCCTGGTGGAGTGCGATACTCATCGGCGTTTCCATGTTTTCTGAACTTTCTTTCTTCAGTCACCATAGTTTTGGACTTCACGCTTAGTCATTCGCCCTAAATCTAGCACGTAGCTTCTTGATGTTGCAGTGCCTCTGCGTGCGATATGGTCGAAGTACTGTAGTCTCTTCTCTGCCCTTATCCTACTTTATGCTGGGTCGGCACAACATGTTTTTCTCTTCCACTCTCCTCTCTCAGACACCTTCTCAAACACTCAATTATTTTTTTTGCATATCTTCTTTTACGCACTCCATCCATCGCTTCTTTGGCCTACCTCTCGCACCATCTCCATCCACATTCATCATTTCAGCCATAAAACGTCCACTGATGAACACAGGCCTCCCTCATGGATCTCCATGAGGGGTAGTTGCCATTCTCACCACGCTTGTCAGGCTGGTTGGTGAGCGCAGTATGGGATTTTGATACACGGATAGACGCTGCTGCCCATCTTCCGGAGGTGTCCCTTAGCAGGCTCTTACTGCATCCACGGGTAGGAGAGGAGGGGTAACATTCTACTGCCGGCACCCCACGGCAATCCACATTCATTCCTAACAATCTTCTTCCTAAAACGGATTTATCCCTCCTCATCAGATGACCATACCATGCTAATCTAATACGAGTACTTCTCAACATTCTGTCACTGGCCAAAGTATAGTATACGGAATAAACAAACTATATGATTATAATAAAGAAAGAAGAAAGAAAGAAAATCATTTATTTTTGACACACACACAACATATACAAATTACAAAGAAAACATAAAATAATCAAATTAGGCTTACACTGTTAAACAAATAAATAAATAATGCTGGACAAATCACACAGCATCATCTAGCTCCAAGCTAAGCAGAGCTTTTGTTATGGGTATTATATGGCTGATATACTTGATACATTATACTACATAGATAGATATTTTTATTATATATAGAAAAACACCCAGAGCACCCTGAACAAATATCTGCAGATCGTACAGACATTTGTCCCGAGGCGAGAATCGAACCCGCAACCTCTTGCGTCGCAGGCGGACCTTCGCCCGCTGCGCCACAGAGCTCGTCGAGATAATATTCTAAAGAACAAATAATCTCAGTTTAAAAGCTTAATGCAGGTTCCTAATAATCTTGTGTACTTTTATTTTTTTGTCACCCTTAAACCATAAGTAGGTAGTGTATGTAGTCATGACATAAAACTACACGTTTTCCCACATTAAGTTCAACGCTAGCTACTGCTTACCGTTCATACTTACATAAAACATTAAAGATCCCAACTGTACTGTATCTCGTCTCCAAGATTTCAATAATCCCTTCAGAGCGTCGATTCTTAAAGATATCAGTTAATATATTGCTTCTTCGATATCTTCGTTTCTTTCTTTTGTACTTATTTAAATTCTGAATACACTTGCGCAGTTTTAATGCGAACAGGTTCGTTGTACTTTTATTGGCCTTTTAGTAAATGGAAGGTTCAAAATGTATTTTTTACTTCTAGGGATTTATTTACCATACATTTGGATTCCTCACCTGGTTAACATTCTATAAAGATAATTAACACATTCTATTAAGGGTACCTAACTAATAAAGGTATTTTACGCAATAAATACCGTGTAATATTGTATGTTAATAACATGTTATACTTGCTGCATCCGGCGGTTTCTCCCGCGTAGTCCCGTTCCCGTTGGTATACGGGGATTAATATATATTAACTAGGTGTCCCGGCGAACTTCGTGTCGCACCTACTACACCACTGCTTACAACTACCCTACAACTACTAATTTATGCAACGAAAAGTAGCTTAAGTACGTCTCCATGGTCTCATCATATAAATCTATATAAAAATTCATCCAAATCGGTTCTGCGGTTTTGACGTGAAAAGGGAACATACATACATACATATGTATGTACGTTCCCTTTTCACGTTTACTGATAATATAAAAGTGAAAGTAAGTATGTACTTACTTTCACTTTTATATTATTAGTAGGGATGTATACGGTTTTACCCCCGACTTTCAATCTGGAGGTCGTGGGCTCGATACCGGCCGTGTGCCGGCGTGTCGTAGTGGACGTTTTACGGCTGAAATTATGATGATGATTTAGACAGATCCCGTGTATTTCGGCTCCGGTAGTAAATGCGACAATCAATCAATGGCAGATATAATAACATTTATTTAAGCGCGAAAGCCCCGGGTCATCTACGGTTCATATTGAAGGTTTTATCTGTTAAGGGGCGATTTGCAGAGACTACTGAATGTTGATCGTTATAACAGTTTTGTACTGACAAACTCATTGAGAACCCAAAACTTCCATGTCTCCCAGTTAGATGGTGGCCAAACGCTTGCCTCTAATATATAAAATGAAAGGAATTATATAATATTATTTCTTAATTGAATTGTTTTTTTAATTGAACGGAATGTAATTTATGAATTTAATCGAATATTTATATACATATATGAAATTGTATAATGTTGTTTCAATTAAATTAAAATGACTGCACTATTGTATTAGGATAATCCTGTCAAAATAGGTGTAATGTTGATAAATAAATAAATAAAACAAAGTCAGGTTAGTTAACACCACTTATTGGAAATTACCGCCCGATTCCATTAGGTACGGTGATAGGTAAAGTTTTGGAGCGACTTATTCATCCAGATCTGCTAAATAACCTGAATATTGATGACGCGCAGTTTGGTTTCCGCCCCGGTCTCTCAACGGATTCGGCCATAATGAGTTTAAAGACTACGGTCATATTACACGTCACAAGGTACATCTGTCTACGCTTGCTTTTTAGACCTAAGTCGTGCTTTTGACCTTGTGAATTATGAAATTCTCTGGTCAAAACTAGTAAACGCGCAAGTACCAAGTCATGTTGTCAATTTGTTGAGATATTGGTACGGAAACCAAATCAACAATGTAAAGTGGGGCGACACGACCTCTAGCGACTATAGGCTAGACTGCGGGGTTCGCCAAGGCGGGTTGACTTCTCCCGACCTGTTTAACCTGTACATTAAGGATCTGATCGGGGAGCTGAGGAGCACTAGGATCGGATGTCATGTCGGCAATGTCTGTATAAACAATCTGAGTTATGCTGACGATATGGTGCTCCTCAGTCCCTCGATCAAGGGTTTGAAAAAGCTTATTTTAATCTGTGAACAATATGCTATTGCTCATGGATTAAAGTACAATGTCATTAAAACCGAAATGATGGTGTTCAGGTCTGGTAAAGGTGCAGAGCGGGTGCCAGAGGTGCGCATGGGAAACACGCCAATAAATCTAGTCAAGCAGTTTAGGTACCTTGGCCACCTGCTGACAGAGTCATCAAAGGATGATGCAGATATAGAGCGGGAAAGGAGAGCTCTCGCCGTCAGAGGCAACATGCTCGCACGCCGATTCGCCAACTGCAGCACTGACGTGAAGAATACCCTATTATTCAAAGCATATTGTCTGGGTATGTACACCTGCCAACTGTGGTACAACTTCACTCAGAAATCCTTTAGCACCATACGGGTCCAGTATAATAATGTATACCGGGCCCTTATGAGGCTGCCACGATACCGCAGTGCGTCGACTATGTTTTCTGAGGCGGGAGTTCCTGACTTTTTTGCAATAAGACGGACACGAATACCAGCTTTCTGGAATCGGCTAAGTCGCTCCAAAAATACTGTTCTGGCGGCTGTTTCTGAATATTTAATGAATCCAATATACAAGCACTGGATTTGTGTTCACACAAATCCAAATAAAAAATAGGTATAGATATTTATATCTTATATTATTTTTAAGCATACAATTCTTTATAATGTTTGTATTACGTTTTTATTGACACATTTTGCTTTTGTATTTTGTGATATGGGTCTTTGCCTGAAATAAAGTGATTTTATTTTATTTTTTATAAAACTCGAGAACGATTGAACCGATTTCTCTAATTGAGATTTTTTTTGATTTGCCTGGTACCGAAAAAACATAAGGGCTATATAAACTTCGTAAAAGTTCACAAAATAAATAATTATTTCTCATACATTTTAGATAAATATATTTTTGGTTCTCGAATATTTATTGGTACGTTCAGAATTTTTATTTACTTCTGGTAAATAAACAATTTTATTTCAAACTTAAGCTGTTGATATTTTTAGTAGTAGAGTAAGTATTAGTAGAGTAGTGGTTAGTAGTTGTAGAAGAAGATAGTTGATTATAAGGCGGTACGAAATTCGCAAGGACAGCATGTTGTCAATAGAAAAATACGGCGCAAAGGTAGCTTCCTTATATGCAATCACCATCATCATTTCAGCCGTAAAACGTCCACTACTGAACTAAGGCCTTCCTTATGGAACTCCATGAGGGGTAGTTGCCATACTCACCACGCTTGGCAGGCGGGTTGGCGAGCGCAGTGCGGGATGTTGCTACACGGAAAGTCGCTGCTGCCCATATTCCGTAGGTATGCCTTAGCAGGCTCTTACTGGATCCACGGGCCTGAAAAGAGGGGTAACATTCTACTACCAGGATCCCACTGGCAGGCTTTTATCAATGCTTAATTGTTATTTCTGAAACAAGAGAAGGCAACAAACGTTGGCTGTGAAAACTCCCCTTAAACGAAACCATCCATCCACATCACAAAATAACACATGTTATTTATTTAACGAAAAAAACATTTTGTAATAAAACCTCTGTGATAAAGTCGAAAGGTCAGGTGGAAAATTATGGCGGTCGCTTTATATCCATCTATGTTATATACTTACGTTATATAGGTGCGTATTAATGAGCCGTTTTCAGTAACAAAAACAAAAAAAGTTTTCTACTAAACCTTACAGATGGAGCTGGCAAGCGGAGTAAGCAAGTTTGTGATTAATCCTGTCATTGTCAAATTGTGCCTACCAGTAAAAGAAAATTAACGCCATCTATAAGGTTCGAGGTAACTATTTTTGAAGTTTTTACTTTTTAATGAAAACGCCTCATTACAGGCAGGCTGATTACATAATCTCGCGACGGGCTTGCAACAGGCGCAAATCTCACGATCATCGATGTCAAACGTTTTTTTTTTTATTACAGTGTTTGAAAGCGATGATCGCGAGATTTACGCCTGTTACACGCCTGTTGCACGCCTGTCGCAAGATACGTAATCAGCCTGCCGGTCAGAGAGTATTTATTTGCCAATAAAGATAATGATTTTAGACATTTTACAAAGCAATCTAAACTGTGATCCACTGGGGGCTGCGGCAATATAATGTTACCCCCCCTCTCATGCCCTTGGATGCAGTAAGAGCCTTCTAAGGGAATCCTCCGGAAGATGGGCACCTGCGTCTTTCCTTGTATCAACTACTGGGCTGCTGCCAAGCGTGGCGAGTATCGCAACACTTCCTTCATGGTCTTGGAGGTGCATGTGGGAGACCTGAGTCCAGCAGCAGACATGAACAGCAGTCCTAAGGCTGTGATGATATCATCATCATCATCATATCAACCGTAGGACGTCCACTGCTGGGTAAAGGCCTCCCTCATTAATCTCCAATACTTCGAATGGAAGCCGTCTGCATCCACCTCCGACCAGCGGTTCTCACCAAGTAGTCTGCCCATCTTGTAGGTGGACGTCCTTAGTTGCGCTTGCCGGTCCGTGGCCTCCATTGGAGAACTTTGCGGCCACATCGGCCATCTGTTCTGCGAGCTATATGGCCTGCCCATTGCCACTTCAACGCGCTAATCCGTTTGGCTATGTCGGTGACCCGAGTTTTCTACGTATCTCCTTATTCGATCCAGTAGAGAAGCCTTGAGCATAGACCTCTCCATAGCTCGTTGAACGACTCTGAACTTATTCATAAGGCCCATAGTGCAGGACCACATCTCGCTTCCAAATATCATCAGTGTGAACACACACTGATTGTAGACTATGGCACTGAGGTATGCTGGACGAAAATTCAATTTTAAAGGAGATGAAACTTTCCTTGTTTTTACGAACCTCAAATGGTTTGCGTGGCGTGAACTATAAAAAAAATTGTTAAAGTATTTATAGATTCTTGAACTGTATATATTGGCCAAGCCAATATATGCCGCAGCGACATATGCCAAGTGACACGAATAGGGTTGGGACGACGTTGAAAACGGTATATATTGTTTACGACATCTTATCGCACATCACTATTCTAGCAGTCCTTGCCCATAAAGTACGAGGTTATCACAGGTAATTTATTCCGTTACAAAATTCAGAACTTAATCGGCGGCACTTTTATAACAATTGCCGTAACGATCAATCAACCTTTGTAGACGAGCTCTGCGGCGCAGCGGGCGAAGGTCCGCCTGCGCTGCAAGGGGTTGCGGGTTCGATTCCCGCCTCGGGACAAATGTCTGTACGATCTGCAGATATTTGTTTAGGGTGTTCTGGGTGTTTTTCTATATTATTATTATTACTAGCCATTTTCGTCCCACTGCAGGGCAAAGGCCTCCCTATCCCCCTTCCATTTATCCCGATCCTGTGCTATGGAGGACCAACCTTGTAAAAACAAGTCAAGTTCGTCGCGCCATCTCAGTCTGGGTCTGCCGCGTTGCCTCCTTCCAGCGTTGGGGACCCACTCTGTTGTTATAAAAGCCCATAGGTCATTCGGCATACGACAGACGTGGCCAGCCCAGTCCCACTTTAGCCTGGCAGCCTTCTGAGTGACATCAGTTATTTTTCTATATATTATAATAAAAATATCTATCTATGTAGTATAATGTATTAGGTATATCAGTCATCTAGTACCCATAACACAAGCTCTGCTTAGCTTAAAATTAATTAATTATTATTATTATTTATTTATTTATTTTTCGGACTTTAGCTCATAAAAAATAAAAAACTGTATTCTGTAAATCAGCGATAATGCGGATAATTAAAATGTTCACACGCATCTTTATTAAAATAAAAAAATCATTAAAATTAAAAATGTTTCACACATCCACCATTGACTACAAAAAAAACACTAGATATCTTTGAACAGCTTCCAAGCATCCGAGCAAAGTCGACACGAGACGCTAGCAATAACTCAATTAAGGCAGAGGTCTTAAAAGCTCTGAAAAGTTTTAGTCGCATAAATGTATTCATTTTATTACCATAAAAAGGTACGCGACCTTTTGATAAATGTAGACAAATGCAAATTCTCGGATTTAACGGGTGACCGGCGGAAATATAATCAGCTCTCGTGTTACCAGCTCGGCGTTCTCTTTGACATTCCGTTTTATTACAGTAAGAAAAACTTTTAACACAAAATTCTCTCTCATCAATGAACTAGCGAGTGACAAAAAGGGAAATGCCAAACCCATGATGATGGAAGCCTATAAAAATAACCCTCTCGATGATACTTGTCACTGGCAGAATTGTGTACAAACACAATAAATTAGGCCAGATGTGTATGTAGGGTTCCGTAGATAACCATAGACCTGTTGTTAGTAGTTTGTGTATGTTTTTTTATTGTTTACCAAAACATTTTTTTTTTGGTTTTAAAGTATTCCGGTATGTTTGGGAAACATCACTTACTTGAGCGACTATTTCTTCGAAACTATAAAAGCTAGCTTATAGTTATAGTTTTCCTAGAAATTTCATGATTAAAACTACGAGTACATTCATGATTTTTTTCAGATTTGTAAAGCTAGTTAGTTTAGATTTTAAAGCAGTGAACTTTAATATTCCGCAAACGGAACACTTATCGAAAAATTGTCTTCGCATCTACTTAATGACTTAAAATTGAATTTGCAATTAATATTGCAATTGCATTTTTTCATAAGTTTTTATATAGCCGAAATGTTGGCTCAAAAACGGTTTATTTCATGTGTTTTTATAGTACTAGGATTTTACGTACACTAGAACTGTAACTTGTTATTTTTATGTGTTAATAAAGAACCTTTTAAATTGAAAAAAAAAATTGACTTAAAATTGAAAAATTTAAATAAAATAGATACCTATTTTATTTTAATTTATATTCAACAATACCCCACATTATAGGAAAATCAAGAAAAAGGTTTGTCTCCACCTACGTGTACGGGAAGTACCCCAAATTAATATTTTTTTTAGCGTTATCTCGGCGTTGCCCTACCATTATTATAATATACCATTTAGCACGATGGATATTTTATTCGCATTTTCATTCAGAAAGTATGATTTCATTATCATCATCATCATCTCAACTGTAGGATGTTCACTGCTGGAAGGCCTTTCCCATGAATCACCAAGTAGGTACTGAATATGAAGGGGTGTTGCCATACTTACCACGCTTGGCAGGAGGGTTAGCGAGTGCAGTACGGGATGATGATACGCTGCTGCCTATCTTCCGGAGGTATCCCTCATCAGATTCTTTAGAAGCAAGAGAGAAGTTTTAATATTCTACTAATGGCATGGTGACCGGCGTAAATATAATCAGCTCCCTTGATACCAGCTCGGCTTTCCCATTTTATTACACTTAGAAATACTTTAACAAAAAAATTAATATTCACGAACCGTGGAGCATAGTAGGTCTCTGTATAAACCATCTAGACGCCTTGGCATTTGATTTCATTTTGTTTTAATTTAGATTTTATTTAGTTTTACCCAAAAAAAAACACACACAGATAAAATAATATAAAAAAAATTTTATAAACTAAGGTAATTAAATAATTAATTTTAACAATGAAAATAATATATAAAAGTAATACATATCTATATTAATCGTGTTAAATGCTAGAAAAAAAGATATGTATGCTGATTTTCATTTGAATTCAGAAAGTATGATTTGGTGAAGTGAACTGATGGTTCTTCATCAGTTCACTTCACCAACTGTGGTCTTCTGACCACAGTTGGTTATCGAAACTCCGCAATAAGACAATGTTCACGGGTCGACATCAAAAGATGGCTAAGTTGATGACAATATTAGTGTCCACGTAATTTTATCTTACCTTAATGTACACCTAATTACATTAGAATAGAATAGAATAGAATAGAAATATATTTATTTGGTTTACAAAACAGCACAAGCATAGAAAAAAAGGCAAAAAAGAAAAATAATAATAAATAACATAGTACCTAGCACCAAAAACAATAACATTGCAAGTACCAATTAATATTTAACAGATTGGGTAATTCTAGGTACATACGGCAAAGGATAACAATGAAAAAAAAAAATAATAAAAATAACAACAAATCGAACATTTATACAAAGTTAAAACAAAACAAAAAGAAAAAACCATTGTAGGCAGTATGCTGCCGTATGCCCCAACCACAACAAGAAATATATTTATCTAAGTAAGAGTAAGTAGTGAAAGATGTGCTGCATTAAAACCAAAAGGGATGGATCTCAGCTTGTGTTCCTTCGCACCATAACACGAAAGAACGCTGATTTTCAGACCCCTCCTAAAAGGTAAGTGATGCCACGAGCAGTAGCCAGCGGTTTAGTAACTAATCGAAAAAATAAAACATAAATAATCAAACAATAACAAATACTTATTAAAACAAAAATAAAATATATAGGAATAAAGCATGCTAAAGCAATGGAACGTAAAATGTAAAGCGGAACGTAGAAAAATATACCAACTAATGTACTAAATTATCTGTGACCTAGAATAGATTTCCTCTTAAAATTGTTAAAAGAACTGTTTCCTTTTTTGGTAATTTTAGTCCAATAATTTGAACTTTCTAAAGATTACGAACTTGACACTGGCAGAATTGTGAAAAAGCCAAACACAAAAGCCAAAAAAAAAAATACGATAAGAAGAAGAAGATAGAAATGATACGCCATAATAATATTTTACCAGATATTGTAGCAACTAAGTTATAAAATACAAAGGGTAGAATGGAGCGGTCAGTGAGCGCGCACGAGGATGGATAACCTTCTTTTCTTTTTGACTGACACATCATCAAAAGAAAGAACGTGCTATTTTTATAGTTTTCCTAGTGTTGAATGGAGACAAAAACTTGGTTGTCCTTCAACTCGGCTACGTACAAAATACCTAATTACTAGCGACAACAGGGAAGTAAGAATTATACAAAGAAGATGAAGTATATCAAGAAAAAGGAGTTTGGGGGTTGGTTGGTAAGTAGCAGTGATTTTATGGAATAGATTTTTGTCTGCGTAATAGTTCTTGCTTATATTTTCGCTTAAATGTTGATAATGCTTTCAGGTCACGTACAGGAGGCGGCAAGGAGTTCCAGGACTTGGTGGCAGCAAACCGAAATGAGCCTCGAAAAGCTACGGATTTGTGCCTTGGCGTAAGGAACATGAGGTGAGAACATTCTCGTCTTGGGAAGCGGGAGTTATCTTTGGCCCAATTGAGCTTAGAGAAGAGGTAGTAAGGAGTTTTATTATGCGTTATACCGAAAAGCAAGGTTGCGAGATGCAGCTCCCTACGAGCTTTCATTTTCAACAAGTTGAAAGAATTCAAAAAAGGAGTAACATGATTGCGGGGGGCTATGTTAAAGCAAAAACGGGCGCAAGCGTTCTGCACACGCTGGATGAGTTGCTCAGTTCGAGATAGTAGGCAAGGACCATAAACAGTGTCGCAATAATTTAGACGAGAAAGAACCAAGGACTCACATAGAGTTATACGAACTTCCTCACATAGGTATGGACGTATTTTGTATAATAGTTTTAACCGGAAAAGAGATTGGCGAACAACTTCAGAGATGTGTTTTTCGAAACGTAGATGTGTGTCCATTGTGAGTCCCAGGTTCCTCGCCTCACTAACGCGTTCCACAGACTCACCATGCACTATTAAATCAATGTTTACATTAACAAGTTTGTGTAACGTAGTTCTGGTACCAAACACCATAAATTTTGATTTACGTGGGTTCAAGATAAGAGAATTAGAAGTGGACCAGTGATATATTTGTTCTAGGTCATCGTTTATTTTAATTACAGCGCCAGAACAGTCCGAGGGTAAGAAGGAAAAATAGAGCTGAAGATCATCAGCATAGAGATGATGACGACAGGAAGTCAACTTGTTGATAATGTCAGCACTATAGAGGACGAAGAGCAAGGGTCCTAAGACTGACCCCTGCGGTACTCCACGAGGTACCAGCCGTGGAGAAGATCTCAACGTATTTCCATTTGGGAGTTGGAGCTCAACACATTGGGATCGAGCCTCAAGGTAACTCGAGAACCATTTAACAGTATTAGGATCAAAACCATAGTAGGCCAGCTTAGACAGAAGAAGGGGAATATTTAAAGAGTCAAAGGCCCTGGAAAAATCAAGGAGGACCATAATGCTGCACATACCATCATCCTGGGCTGCAAGCAGGTCATCAACTACATCAAGAAGAGCCGTTGCAGTACTATGACCCCTGCGAAAACCAGACTGATGCCGGGGCAGAATCTGGTGGTCCTCAAGGAATTTGATCATCTGCATAGAGACCACCTTTTCCAGAACCTTTGATAGGCATGGCAGCAAGCTTATAGGTCTAAAATCAGCAAGAGTAGTGGGTTGATTGTTTTTGGGAATGGGTTTAATCACTGCTACTTTCCACATATCCGGGAAAATGCAACCATTTATTGACCCATTAATTATTTTAGTAATAGATGTAAGGGATTGTGGTAGAGTAAGAGCTAACATATCATTTGAAATCCCGTCAATACCTAATGCTTTTGTCTTAATACCCTGTATTACTTTAAGAACTGTAATCTCACTGACAGGTTGAAGTGAAAAAGTATGTGAACTATGGCGATGGAACTCAAAATAAGTAAGGTCAGAAATTTTTACTTGATTTGTACCAGGGACATTAAGGAAATGTAGGTTAATAGCATCAGGATCATTAAATTGTGGGGGTATTTCAGCATTCTGTTTTGCATTGGGGATGATATTGTTTTTTAAGTTCCTCCACAAGCGACTTGGGTTGCCAACACTATTATTTATCTTCTCGGTAAAAAAGGCACGTTTTTCACTTTCAATGGCAGCAGTGACAATATATTTCATGCTCTTATAACTGCTTTTAAGCCCTTCATTCTTACTACTCTTACACTTTTTGTGATAATTAACTCTAATGCTCATCATAGTCTTTATAGTGTTGGTTATCCAAGGGTGTGGTGGGCCCTTAAACTTTTTGATTTTAATAGGAGAGTGGAGATCAAATAATGTGTTCACAAGGGAAGTAAAGCTGAAAACAAGATCATTCATGTTATTGCTATGGGGTAAAAGGGACCAATTAATAGAATTTAGATCACTCTGAAAAAGATTAAGTAATATATTTTTTAATGGTCTGTATGTGACTATACGAGGTAAAGGTTTGTCCTTCTTAATGTTAAACTCAACAACCAGCATGGCATGTCTCCCCAGGTCTGGTGTATGCTTAGAAATCACATTGCGCACCCTTGTGTCAGTGCACACTATGTCAATAAGTGTATACTGGTTATGACTATTTAGATGTGTCGGTTGAGAAATTACTTGACTAAGTTTGAGAGAGTGAAGGAATTGCTGCAGCAGCGGCAACTTTCTGTTGTTTGGATTATGTACATCAATATTAAAATCACCTACTAGTATCAAATGATCACATTTAGGGAAAGATGTAGCGGAGTCTGTGATTGCATCCAGAAAAGAGGCAGTATCTTGCCAGGGAGCCCTGTAGCCGGTGCCAATAATCACTGCTTTGCCCAGCACAGACAGACGCAACCACATCTGTTCAACTGAGGTCACCACAGGGTGACGGCACATGCGGACATTGATGCCTCTTCTAACATAGAAGCCCACTCCTCCGCCTCTCCCAGATTTTATGCTAGAATGCCTTGGTTGATGCAAAAACCGATAATCCTTTAATGTAGGCGCTTTAGAGTCCTGTCCCTGCCCAATCCATGTCTCATTAATAGCAAGGATATCAGGGTTCAGCTCTTCCACTGCTACAGCAAATTCATCATGCCCTGTGTTGAGTGACCCAGCATTGAAGAGACCAACCTTTACATTTGTTAGAGGAAGTTTTGTAACTTATTAAGTATTTTATGCAATATCACAAAAATTAGCAAAGTTGATAAAATATTGTAAGTAAATGAACACAGTAGTAGTATGTAGAATTTGATATTTATTAATGTTATACTATATATGTTAATTAGTAAGTGGGGCAGTATGTGACAAGTTAGTTGGTCATAAAAATAAGATAGTGTTAGGCAAGTATGCAAAACAATATTACTGAATTTAATATTATGAGGATTAGATAAGTATAGCAGTAAATAAGATATTAATAAGGAAATATACAAAGCAATATTATGCATAGATAGACAGATTATAAGATGTTTTAATACAGCAACATCAGCCAGTACACACACATAATTAATAAAGTAACAAAAGGAGAGAATAATAATACTAACAAAAGCATGTAAGAAAGTTTTACATTGACAAGTAATTATATAAGTATCACAAAATAATAGTATATACCAATAAGCTATCCTTATAAGTTTATCTGTTACATGCATTGAGTAGCATATAAGTAGCTGATCATGATAGGTAATAATATCCAACAACTTTAATGATAAATTATTTATAAATGAGTAAGTAATTAAAAGCAAGAGTTGAATACAATTAAATCTGTTATTTACCTGACAACAAATAACATGCATTAGAAGAGACCACAGATCCACTGTGTATATAGGTAAGTTACATAATAATACATTATATAATGCTAATGTTATATGAAATAAATTTACAACTTGTTTTTTCTTTTCAGGGAGGACAAACCGTGGTAGGACCAAAAACCCGGTCCAGGTCATCCTGAGAGCGGATCGGGAAGGGCTGCTTTCCGTCCGCTTGACGCACGTAGACACGTCCTCGCTTCGTCCATACGAAACGCCATTGCTGCCTGCGGGCTCCCTCCCGAGCACGAGCAAATAAGACACGGTTCGCACGTGTCAAGCGCTCATTGATGAAAATCCTCGCAGCTGCGCCACTGGCTGGGGGTCGCCCTGCGTCGGCCGTGGTAATGGACCGGCGGACGCGAGCAGCCGCCAGCAGTCCATCGCGCAAGTCGCGGCGAGCCAGACGCACGACCAGGCGACGCGTGCGGGGCGCCTCCCCGCCCGGCATCACGCCCTGCGCCACGCCTACCCGCTCCGCGTACACGACGTCACGCGGCTCAAGCTGCACGCCAAGCTTGGCGGCCAGCACGGTGATGGCCTGCAGTGCACTTTCCCCACGCTCCTCCGGCAGATGTCCTATCTCCAAGTCAGACAGGAGCGCCTCCTGGTCGCGGTCATTGATCTCCTGCTGCAGGCGCACGACGGTGCTCTGTAGGTCGGCCAAGACGGGCGCGTGAGGCGCCGCCTCGGCCGTGGCATCACGCCGCTGCTCCACTGCGTCCAGACGGCGCTCCAGTCCTTCTACGCGATCAGACACTCCGGCGAGAGACGTTCGGAAGTCCACCATCTCCAGCCTCACCTCCCGCAGCTCGGAGCAAAGGTTGCCAATCTCAACTCTGAGCGCTCCTATATCCTTCGACATGCTGTCCTGCATCTTTCGAAACTCGGCGAGCAGTTCCTCTGTAAAAGGCTTCACGGCTAGTTGGAGATCCATCTCGTTAAATTTTTCTGTGGTGACATGGGCCGTCCGGTCTAACATCGTGGGTTCCTTATTTGGAGGACGTTCGGATGAAATATGCAGGCTAGTTGTAGCTAGTTGTTCCTCGCTTCCAGATGTTATTGGGGCGTCAGAGTATACCTGCGTTACGCGCACAGGTGTCATGGGGTCCGTCCGTTTTGGCGTCATCATTTGGCAGTCTCCACAGCGCCAAGAACTTGGCACTTTAAGGTCCGCCGGGAGACGGACACATTCAAAATGCGAAACAGATTTGCATTTCGGACAGGTAGCGCCATCTTTGAGATATCGTCCGCACGGCGCACATTTAATACCCATTTTCCTTCGATAGATCGAAGTGGCAAGCTATGTAGTTTGCCTGCAGAAGGACAGATGGCGCGCAACAAGACCGCACTAGTAAGTTCCGCTGTTCGATGATAGGCGTCGCCGGCGACCACTTTGGATTTCTTATAATCTATCAGTGATATTAAATCCTCCCAGCTCAATCAACTCAGTACAGCGGGGTCCGGCGGCGCAGCGGCGACAACTGATGCGCGTCCAGTATGATACAGATAATGCGTATTTTCCTAATCTTGCGAATCAATTTGTGTAAATTCACTTTGCAAAAAATAATGAGGGTACTTTTGCACTCACTGTGATTGTAAACACTGTTTTTAATGATTAAACATAGTAAAACTGATTGTCTGTTTATAATTTTTATTGCTACAGAGTCACAACACTGTCCGTCACAATATTTATTATGCTCCCGTACTTAGCAAGTAATGTTTATATTTATTTACGGTACAAAACGTAACTCCAGCTGACCACTTGTCAACGGTCGTGACGTCACTCACATTAGGTCATTTAACAGGTCTTTGAAATTAAATAATATTGTTATAGTGTTGTAAATTTCATTATATTGGCATAGATAAATGCCCTAAAAAACTTGTGCTCGGAATTTTTGTTTTCCTTTGTAAAGTTTGCTTACTTTTTATCCCAGTTCTAATGATGGAAATCCATGATTTGTAAAATTAAAGAATTATATTCCAAAATCCTCGTGCGAGTCAATTACCTGTCGAATATTATGGTAAAAATGACTAATACGATGCGCTTAAAGTTTGTTTTGTAAGTTGCTAAAATAAAATAAAAAAAATATCCGCCTAATTGAAATCTAATTTCCGCTTTGTAAACCAAACACAAAAAAAGGCCATAATCACGTCTTCCAGAGCATACCTCTACAACCCACTCACTTTAACCCCTGAAACTTTATCAGGGGGCTGATTCTTGTATATCGTGATCCAAGCAATAAACGCTCAAAATCGATTTGTTTCACAAATACTGTCAAAATCTCTATTGAAAAGAACTTTCTGCATTCTCGTAATCTCACGATGGACAAATAAATGTCTTTTGCAAACCGATCGTGATGCATCATTGGCTATCGTGATGACTTATAGAGTAACTAGTTGTACCGGCGAACTTCGTATCGCACCTACTACTACTTAATACATCTACTACAACTACTCTTCAACTTCTCTACAACTACCCTACTACTACTCTACAACTAATCTACAACTACTCTACAACTACTCTACAACTACTCTACAACTACTTTAATTCTTCTTTACTACTACTCTACAGCTACTAAAAATACTACTACTTAATACTTTTACTACTAATCTACAACTACTCTTAAACTACCCTGCAACTACTCTACACCTACTCTTCAACTACCGAACAATTATTCTACAACTACCTACTACTACTATACTATAACTAAACTATAAACATTTTTTATTGTTTGATCACAATATAAACTTTCGAAAGGAACCTTTAAATTTTTGACAACAAAAAAAATCATCACATTATCTGTTTATAAAATGTATGGCAAAACATTCTGTAGCTTTACGATATTCAAATACTAAACCCGGACTCATCTAAAACATCAAAGATCATTGGAATCGGTCCAGCCGTTTTCGAGTTATATAAGTGGTTTAATTAACACGACTTTGTTGTATATCTATATCATCATTCATCATTTCAGCCGTAAAACTTCCACTACTGAACGCAGGCCTCCCTCATGGAACTCCATGAGGGGTAGTTGTCATACTCACCACGCTTGGCAGGCGGGTTGGCGAGCGCAGTAAGGGATGTTGATACACGGAAAGACACTGCTGCCCATCTTCCGAAGGTGTCTCTTAGCATACTCTTACTGCATCCACGGGCATGAAAGGAGGGGTAACATTCTACTGCCGGCACCCCACGGCAACGGCACGTATATCTATATAGATGTGACAAATTCGGAGTAGACACTGAGAAGTGAGATGAGACGAAGGACCAAGCAAAACCACGATTCATGAGAATCGGCCCCTTGGACCTACCCCAGTATTAATCAAAAGAAAACCTTCCACCTTTCCGACTTCACAAGAAGCATTTCACTAAATCAGCTGAGGGTCGAAGGAAATATGCTCGGATAGGAACATACCTCGATCGCGCATCATAAATTGTAAGGCATTAACAGGAGGGGCCTGTTTTGTATTCAGGCAAGTGGTCCTTCGAGCTCGGCTGTCAATCCTGCTTCAAATGTATTTTCATGAAAGGTATGCAATCATTCTTTGCGAGGTTTTAGATATGAATTTACCTAGTATGTCGGAGGTTTTTTTTAAAATTCTTGTATTATTATTGTACATTTTAGGGAACCTTGTCTGCCAGGTGGAATGAAGTACTGGTTCTTCCGCTTACAAATCGAAATTGGAGCGTTCGATTCCAGCCGTGTGCCACATTTTGCAGGCGTGAAGAATAAATTTCATGAGAAAACTGTAGTGTTTTCACTACAGTATCAACAAATATAAGATCATGAATAAACGCTGTAGAGTGAATATGAATTAAGGATGTTTGTAAGGCATTAATCGGAGGAGCCAGTTTTGTATTCAGGCAAATTGTCCTTCAAGCTCGGATTTCTGTCCTGCTTTAACTGTTTTTTGACTTAGTTTTTTATTTATTTTTACTATTTTTATTAACTGTTTTATGTATGTTTAAAATCTTTTTTAATAAATTATAATAATTGACATTTTTGCACACCTATCTAAGGTAGATTGTATTTGGACATAATGTTAGAAAGTAAGAACCATTGTACATACATTCTGGCAAAATAAATAAATTGAAATTGAACTGTATTTTCATGAAATCATTTCAGCCGTAGGATGCCCACTGCTAGACATAGGCCTCCCTCATGGATTTCTAGGTTTTTGGTTGGATGCGCCCTGCATCCACCGTGAAATTTTCATAAAAGGTACGCAATAATTCTTCGCGAGACAAGGAGTATGTCGGAAGCTTTTTTTGTAAATTCTTATATTATTATTGTACGTTGTAGAGAACCTTGTTAGTCAAGTGGAATAAAGTACTTCGTTCTTTCGAATACAAACCGAAATTTCTTTGTTCTATTCCAGTCGTGCACATTTTGCAGGCGTTAAGGATAATTATCATGACAAAATTGAAGTATGTTCACTACAGTGTAAACAAATATAAAATAACACGAATAAACGCTGTAGTGTCAATATGTAAGGAGGTTGTAAGGCTTTAATTGAAGGGCCTGTTTTGTGTTCAGGCAAGTGGTTCTTCGAGCTCGGCTGTCAATGCTCAACTGTATTTTTTTCTTGTATTGCCGTCAGGTGCCGGCATTCGAATGTTGCATAAGTAGTGAGTAGCAAGTGTCTGTTAAGAATCTGCTCTGCTCCGGAAAATGGGCAGCAGCGTCTCTCCGTGTATCAACATCCCATGCTGCGCTCGCCAACCCGCCTGATAAGCTTGGCTAGTATGGCAACCATCCCCTCCAGAGTTGGCAATCGCAGTACGGGATGTCGATACACGGGAAGACGGTGCATCCTACCTCTTGGATCCTTTGGAGACTCTTACTAACAGGCAAGAGAGAGGCAACATTCTACTACTAACATGGACAGCAGCGTCTTTCCGTGTATAAACATCCCGTACTGCGCTCGCCAACCCGCCTGTCAAGCGTGGTTAGTATGCCAACAATCCGTCATGATGTACTTGGCCATGGGGCCTTTGTCCAGCAATGTAGTTCGTTTCAGCCATGCAACGTCCGTCCTATGGCTGAGATGATGATGATATATATTGTCATAACGGTTTGGCACCCCACGGCGGCTATGTGCTTGCACTATTCATAATATATTAGATCCTTATCCTGCCGCAAAGCCGCAGTAGATTGTCCAATAAAACGCGCCCTACATCAATAACAGTAAAATAGAAATGGATTGCACCGCTCAAAGCTAAACACGATTGTGGTAGCCCTGTGCCCCTCGTGTACCCATTATCAGGATTGCAGTCCGAATTATTTCACGTTTCCGGGCGGTTAGTGCGAGCAGAGTGAGGATTTGATATCGAGACCGCATATGTCGAAAACTGCAGTGCGAGTTGGTCTCGCGCCCTAAACTTACGTAAAATTTCTTCATCATTCATCATTTCAGCCGTAGGACGTCCACTGCTGGACAAAGGCCGCCCTCATTGATCTCCAAGTACTGCGGTTGGAAGCCGTCTGCATCCACCGCCGACCAGCAGTTCTCACCAAGCCGTCTGCCCATCTTGTAGGTGGAGGGGTTGGTAGCCGATCGTCTCCCGGGGATTCTTAGCACCCCTAGCCCCGCCGTTACCGTGACTGCTACCGTAGCCAGGATTAGCGGGGCCGCCTGGGACTCAGGGCCTGGTTTTTTGTTGTGTTGTCATCATGAGGGGGTTGATGCCATACTCGCCACGCTTGGCAGGCGGGTTGGCGAGCGCAGTATAGGGTAGTGAAAAAACACGGAAAGATGCTGCTGCCCATCTTCCGGAGGTATTCCTTAGCAGATTCTTACTGCATCCATGGGTAAGAGAGGAGAGGCAACATTCTACTGCCGGCGCCCTACGGCAAAATTTCTTATGTAAAAGTAAAAGTTTTATGAATTATGATTTTTTTTACAAGCATTCTGATTGAGCGACGCAAAGGTGGACCTTTCGACATCATCGACCCAGGGTATTTTATGGATTTATGTATTTATCAGTCTTCGTATGTACGTATAATTTTAGTAAAAAAAAATATTATTTCCCTAACAGCGGTTATATATTGTCAAAAATGGAGTTGTTATCTATAACGTATCCAAGTTTGACAATTACAAACAAATTTAATAAATTGAATGTATTTAATTACCTATTAGACTGTGAGAGATGAACGAATGGACACGATAGGGTATTATATAATATCTAATGAGCGCTTGAAATACCCTTAAAAATAGTTCGACACGTGTTTGCTTTTGACCTGTTATGAACAACAACACCACTCCCTGGATATGTTGCCTCTTCGACCGAACAGAAATTGTGTTGTGAGCAACATGGTCCTAACTTGAAAGAGAACATTCTGTGCCGAACACCCATATTTGAAAAGTGTATCTATATATTAGTAGTTAACCTCTAAAAATCACATTTTTAACTTTCGCGTAGTCTGACAAAAATTCTGGACGCAGTGGACGCCATATTTCTGTTTTAATGACGTCACAAAACGTGTAAACGAGTGCGCCATTAATAAGGTACAGTGTCATTTATTAATTTTTAGTTACGTCCTCCTATAATGTGGCAGCTACTGTTTCATGTAGCTTGAGCCCATGAGATCGCAGGTAGTAGGTGGATGCCGGTTACTTCCATCCGCAACAACTTTAAATCCATGACCCCCTCATTGCATTATATACCCTTATGTATACATATCATATATCATACTTCTGCTATAGCAGAAGGCTGAAATGACAATGAGCTTTTAAGTTTTGCTTTCGGTTCATACTCGTTTATAATGCAAGTATTTCCTCCATTTCACTACTCTGAAGTTTTCAACAATAGTTACGTTCGCTGCAGGCATTGGTTTGACTGAAATTTTTATTTAATTTGTTTGAAAATTCGCGAAATTCTTTTTGTTGTGGCTAGAAAAGTTTTATGGCACATTTTAACATTTTCTCGTGACATTCAATGAAAGTTTAGTGACCTGTTTATTTCAGGGTTTATTTAATAAATGTAGAAAATCTTGATTATGAGTTAGTTACTCCATTTTATTGGTATATAAATAATCATCTAAAAAGCAGCGGTCGTGGCCCTCCACGAAAACGCTGGATCTTAACAACTTCCGAGAAGATTAGTGGGACATCACCCTCGACAGTGCTGGACATCGCTCTTGATAGTGGGACATCGCTCTTGATAGTGGGACATCGCTCTTGATAGTGGGACATCGCTTTTGATAGTGGGAAATCGCTCTTGATAGTGGGACATCGCTTATGATAGCGGGACATCGCTTTTGATAGCGAGACATCGCTCTTGATAGGGACGAGGTTTTTGGGGGAACAGCGGGACAATATAGGCTGACTAAAAATAACAGTCTTCCCTAGAACCACGATGGGTCCTGTCGAAACGTCGGGCGATAATAAAGGTAAATAACGCGATAAATACCTGGTTAAATATGTTTTAATAATATAGATAATCTCGCCGGGGTACCGGCAGTAGAATATTACCCCTCCTCTCATGCCCGTGGTTGCAGTAAGAGCCTGCTTAGGGATACCTCCGGAAGATGGGCAGCAGCGTCTTTCCGTGTACAAACATCCAGTACTGCGCTCGCCAACCCGCCTGCTAAGCGTGGTGAGTATGGCAATTACCCCTCCGGGAGATCCATGAGGGAGGCCTGTGTTCAGTAGTGGACGTTTTACGGCCGAAATTAATATAAGTAATTATATACATATAGCAGCTGAGTGAGCTTTACCTGTATTAATACTTAATTACCATTAAATGCTCTGATTTCGATCAGAAAATGCGTAAACATTTAGGAAGGTGAGCTAAATGCGAGATTAAGAATGATATCCAGGCTTTGATGATTCCATACAAACGTAGTTAATACGTTTTTAAGTTTGAATACGTCTTATATAAACAAATTTTTTTAAGCACTAGCTTCTGCCCGGCGCTTCGCATGCGTTGTACCCGAATAAAAAGTAACTAATTGTTAATCCTGGTCAACATCAATAGTGTCGAAAGTTTCAGCTCAATCCGTAGCCTAGTTTTTGCGTGGAGAGGTAACAAACCTCCAAACAAACTTTTGGCTTTTATTAGTGGGATTTGCAATGATTCCTCCTGTATTTCAGCGTCATGGAATCAGTTGTTTTTACTTTGGAAACCTATTAGTACTTTGACATTTGTACTTTTTTCTTACTTGCGGAGATGGAGCACCCAAAAGGATTTAGTCTATATAATGTCTTAATTGAAACAATAAAATTGTAATGTACGTTTTTATGATTGTAATAAGAACAGATAGAAAATATGAAAATACACTTATTTGGAAAATTACTTATTTTTAACCCCCGACGCAAAAAGAGAGGGGTGTTATAAGTTTTACGTGTCTGTCTTTGTATCTGTCTGTGATATCGTAGCTCCCGTACGGATAAACCGATTTTCGTTTTGTTTTTTTGTGTCATAGATAATTTTATCCCGAGTGTTCTTAGCCATGTTTCATGAAAATCTGTTCAGCCGTAATATTATCAGCTCTTTTTTTTTCAAATATACCAAAGTGTGGTATCAAATAAAGGGCATGATGTGTAGATTGCAAAACTGAGGGTAAAAATTAGGTTACCTCAGAGACTAAGTAAAGTGTAAGGTGTTAATTAAAAAACTATCCCACTGATATTATAAAGCCGAAAGTTTGTTTGGATGGAGGTTTGTTTAACAAACCTCCATCCAAACATTTGTTACCTCTTCACGCAAAAACTAGGCTACGGATTGAGCTGAAACTTTGCACACGTATTGATGTTGACCAGGATTAACACATAGGCTTCTTTTTATTCAGGTACAACGCATGGGAAATGGTGGGCAGAAGCTAGTCATATATATACTCACACATCAACTGTTATATTATAATCCAAAAAAAAAAATATCAAGGAAAAACTAATTTAAAATACTTAAATTGTTCCTACAGCGGGATACTGGAGCACCCCACAGCACATGTACTGTACATTTTGTTGTTACAACCCAAAAAAATATTATTTTCGACCGGGTTTAAGCCCGCGTTGGTCAAATCAACGCGCTACCTACCTCCTGAGCCACAGACGCCGTCAAAAAGTCAAAACAAAAGGATTTGTTAAGTCGACCTCTTTTTTTATACAACGTGAAATGCGTTTGTGTGGAAATCGAGCAATGTAGGGTGTTTTCTTTTTAATGCCCTGAGGAATTTAATGACGGTAATTTTCGAAAGGCATTCGAGAAGATAAAGGCAAAAATATGCTTCGGAGAAATCACTTTAGCCGAGACTGTTAGCAAGTTCTTGTCACCTTAAGGCGACGCATTCACATAAACAGTTATTTGACGACCTCTGTGGCGCAGCGGGCGAAGGTCCGCTATAGAGGTTCCGGGTTCGATTCCCCTCGGGATAAAATATCTGTATGATCTACAGATATTTGTTCAGAGTGTTCTGGATGTTTCTATACATAATAAAAATATCTATCTATGTAGTATAATTGTTAAGGTATAACAGTAATCTTAGCACCCATAACACAAGCTTTGCGTAGATTGGGGCTAGATGATGCTGTGTAAATTGTCCAGCATTATTTATATTTGTTTATTTGTTAATATTCATGATGTGACAACTTTGAACGACTACCGATGTTTAACTTTTCTGAAACTTGTTTTCAAGTAAGTGACCTTAGTTTGTTTATTTGAGAATAGACGATAATAAAAAAATATTAAAAATACAATGATAAAACGCAGACTCAGGGGGTCCATCTACATACGAGCTAACCCGAAAAGCTGGCTGGAAATGAAAAGTCGTAAGCTCCAAAACAGTGATTCTCGTTTTAAATAAAAAACTATACCTCTATGTACAGATTTTTGTGAGACATAAAAAGGTGGTTTTGAATTTGTTTTCTGTTGATTTTTTTTGTTTTTTCTCCACGTCTTTATGTATGCTTCTAAATTTTCACAAGTAAATTTGGCTTTCACATCTATATAACTTAAGCTGAAGTAGCGGCAGTGGTGTGGCTGTATCTGTCGAAGAACCTCTAACATATCGGGATATCGATGGGGTATCGAGTGAAGACCGCGGTATAGCAAGCGTAGTTAAGGACAGCCACCAGCTTCCAGCCACCGAGCAGAACGGTCCCTGGCTGATTCTGGAATCGACAAGCCAAAGACAAATAAAATTGCCGCAGATTTGGGGAGACATACATATGTCCAGCGGTGGACTAATAAAGGCTGATGCTTATAAAGATGCGAGTCAACAGTCCACTACGACAGCCCGCGGCACAAATTCACACATCACTTACCCGGGACCCGTGGGCCGGGCTATACCTTGGACACCACTGTTTACTGAGCAGGGAATACCCCTGGACTCCTCCAACAAAAAAATAACCTCTTCTTTCTTCCCGACCTTCGTTCAATTTTAAATGTAATTCTTCATGTTTTTCTTTCTTCATACTTAATCATTTGTTCATTATTCTAGATTATTCTCATTAAAATATTTGTTTCATTCTTCATTATTTATTTTTCAACATAAAATATTTGCTTACTTCATTTACGTATTTTATTCGGCTCTCATTCAATTTTTTTTTGTTTTTCATAAAATAATTTCTTCTTTCTTCATCATTTAAATTTTTCTTAATTCAAAAAAATATTTTACTTTCCTTACTTTTTCTTCTACATTTTTTGCTATCTAAATTTTTGGGAAAATATGATGTGCACTATTTTTCTCTTGTTTTCTCGTTTTCGGCAATGTCGCCCATGTAGTAGTGAGGTGTTTGGGTGGTACTTCTGGTGGACGTGGCGAGTGATATATCTGCATTGTATCGTGAATACGTGTTAATTGGATGATGGTGCGATGTGTTTTGTTCGG
Organism: Pasiphila rectangulata; assembly: GCA_963082625.1. Taxonomy (NCBI): domain Eukaryota; kingdom Metazoa; phylum Arthropoda; class Insecta; order Lepidoptera; family Geometridae; genus Pasiphila; species Pasiphila rectangulata. Next base: position 2,208,241 of record OY720244.1, on the reverse strand, counting down.
GTGTACAGTCTTTGAATACTATTATATTATCTATGGTATTCTATAAAATGCGCTTACACTACAGGTTCATATCAGTCTTAGGACCGGCTGTCCACGTCATAGGCTTCCCTCATGGTTCTCCAAGATAATGAGGGATTTGTTTCCATACTTGCTACGCTTGGTAGGCGGGTTGGCAAGCACAGTACGGAATGTTGATACAAGGAAAGACCATCTTCCGGTATCCCTTGGGAGATTTTTACTGTATCCACGAGCAAGAGAGGAGAAACAAAACTATACTGCCAGCACCCCATGGCAAAAGGGCTCCGTTGGTTACTTTACGCAAATTAGTACACGTTAGAAGAAACTAAAACTACAGAGATAACCGAATTAAGTAACAGCGTTGCGCTTTTAAAATCACCGAGACAAAAAACCGCCAAAACCAATGAAAAACAAAGCGTCAGTGTACAAATAAAAAAGCCATCGACGAGCGGGACTCGGCTGTATGAGTGTATAGAGCAAGAGCTTGGACTTCGAATCTTACAGCTAAATTTATGTCAAAATTCAAAAAAATATTCTTCATCCACTGCTAAACGTAGGCCTAAGTAATAAACTAATACAAGTGATCATGAGGCGTGAATACTCACCACGCTTGGCAGGCAGTTGGCGAGGGCAGTACGGAATGTTGGTACACGGAAAGACGCTGCTGCTTAACTGTTTGTGTATTTTCTGTATGTGTATTAAATTTTTATAACGTACATGGGTTATATGGGCCACAAATAAGTCTGAAATAAACGATTTTTTTTATTTTTTTAAATTATTTTCCTCATTCTCCTTTCTGTTGGTATATTGTAAACGGATAATTTTTACAGTCTCTTATTTCTATCGAAAAATTGCAACTTGGTTTCCCACACAACCACCAAAAGCAAAAAGTAATACTCGTAATGCTCATAACTTTTCAATGGCCTTTCTTTTATTTTACGCTCACATCTTGCCCCCGGGCAGATATTAAAAAAGTTTTCAAAGAATTTAATAAAAAAATAGAATAGAAATATTGATTTTTTACCCCCGACACAAAAAGAGGGGATGAAATTATGTAATGTTAAAAGTTTGATCGCTCTGTGTGACTGTCTGTGGCACCGGAGCTTTTTAACCGAGAGGACCGATGTGAATGCACATTTTTTATTTAAAAGCAGATTTTTTGCGGTGGTTCCTAACATAGTAAACCCGTTCAAATCCTACCACTGGCACTAGTCGGGAACTTATTAATAATAGAAGTATGTTTATAATTTCTCATTAGTTTTGTATCATCATCATTACAGTCCTAGGACTGCTGGACATAGGCCTCCCTCATACATCTCCAATATCATGGGGGGATTGTTGCCATACTCGCCACGCTTGGCAGGCGGGTTGGCGAGCGCTGTATGGGATGTTGTTACACGGAAAGAGGCTGCTGCCCATCTTCCGGAGCAGAGCAGACCCTTAGCAGATTCTTACTGCATCCACGATCATGAGAGCCAACATTCTAATGCCGGCTGTTGTAAACTTTTGTATCAACATGTATTTATATCATAATTCCTTTTGTTTTGTATACCAGCTCACGTAATCAGCTTTTCTTGTCCATAAAGGTTTGCTGGAAGAAAACTCTTATTAGGGTTAAGCTTGCCTTTGTACATGTCATTTATTTAAACTTGTACCTACCTGTGTATTAACAATGAGTACAATAAAGATTTAAGAAGTAAGTTTTAACCGACGACTCTTCGTATCTGTTCGTGGAAAAAATTGAAACTTTTTGATTTGTTCCCGTACAACGACGGATATACGGTAGCCGCGGGCGGAATATTAATGAATTGGTTAGGCACAGAATCCCAAATAAAATGAAAGGTCCGCTTGTGTCTGCATTTTCAGCTGCCTCCCTGTTTTACGGACACCTACGCTGCACGAATTAGCAAGTTGATATGATAATGTTATGTTTTTTATGTTGTCACTGTCAGTGGAAAGGAACTTTTTAGTCTCTCTTATTTATGGAGTTGAGTGTACGTAATTGTTTTTATTTATTACGGCTCAGGATAATGATATGCAAATAATTGTTTATCAATGCGTCATTGATAAACAACTAATTATATGTTATTTTTTAAATTACAATGATTCTTATTGTTCACGATTTTTTAACATATTTAAATATAGTTTACAAATGTTGTAAGTAAACACAGTACCCGGGGGTATCGGCAGTAGAATGTTTTCGAATTTTCAGTATGGCAACTACCCCTCATGGAGATCCATTATAGTCTTTGTTCAGTAGTGAATGTTTTACGGCTGAAGTGATGATGAAACAGGAAGTTGAATTGTCTTTAATTTAATTCTTTAACTTCAATTTTCTGTGTTCTAGCTGGGTTTAAGCTGAAAAACAGCAATTGGCTGAATGAACGCACCCAAAATGTATGCTAAAGCAAATCTATCTCTATCATCATCATCATATCAGCCATGAGACGTTCACTGACAAAAGCGTCACTCATGGATCTCAGAGCACTGATCTTGAGAGGTTGTTGCCATACCACGCTTTGCAGGCGATTTGGCGAGTGCAGTACGGGATGTTAATACACGGAAAGACGCGGCTGCCCATCTTCCGAAGACAATCCTTAGCAGATTCCTACTGGATTTATGGGAAGAGAGGAAAGGCAGCATTCTACTGTCGGCATCGCACGGCAAATGTCTGTACTTATAGTCTTTTTTAAACTTTCGCCATCACAGCACATTATTACTATATTGGATTAACGGGTATTTATCGCGTTATTACCTTTCTTATTATGCTGACGTTTCGACCGGATTCCGGACCAGATCGCACTTGGTCGTGGTCACGGGTAGACTCCGTACTTAATTTATCAATCAATGTAGGTAAGTTTACTTCTAAGATGCAATATCGACGGGCCCCAAGAACAAAATCGTATAGAAAAATAAGACAAAATTGACTTTATTGTTAATTATTAACCTGTATATCATTAGCTACAAGGGAGTGTAATTATTTTTTTAATTAAGTGTTTACTTTTTGATATAACCAGTAGAACAATACCGCATCTGAAAAACGTTTCGATGAATAACCACGCATCGACATGTACGAACTTGTTCTGCTCACTGTGACCCGCGCGCGGCCGTGACATTTGGTCAGTCGCGAGTTTGTTCTCGGCAGAGACGGGTGTTACGACCGACTACCGTGATTTGTCATTCGGTGCATTAATTGTCACAATTAGTTTAAAATATGTGTTCTAGTGACTAATGAACGATGTCTGCTTCATCCATAAAAAAAAATAATTGGATTTAGCCCTAAATATAGGTAAAAATTATGACGCCAGCCCCATTTCTAACATAAATAAGGAAAAGGAATGTGCTAATCTTGGTAAGTAACATATATTTTTTTATGTCACTATGTGTTTTGATAATTACCTAAAAGTTTATCCTAATTTATTCAAGATTTCCTTAAATTTAATTAAAATTCAATTTATACCGTCGTTTGAGATGATCGTTTTTTGTTCAATGGAAATTATAAAAAAAATAATATCCCACGGTTTTCTATGTTTTTTATAGTTATATTGACGTTTATACGAAAATTTATGAAGTGATATTTTATATCTCAATAACAATTTTTACCGAATTATTATCACATACGATTTTGTTTGGCCAGAAATGTCTCAAAAATATCAATTGCATCTGCAGATAAGATTTTGTTCTACGAAAAATAAATTAATTTTGCCTGTCTTATGTGACAATGTGTTTTTGTTTGTTGTATTAATTTTCAGATGCGATTTTATTCCAAACAAAAGAATATACATTCTTACATATTTTTCAACAAAAACTACACATTTTGTTAGTTACCTATTAGATAACATTTTAAACCTTTTTAATACAATCCTGATTTCTGTTTTTCTAACAGAATCATCCAATCAACATGATAGTCGAGCCAGTTCTCTATTGCCGCTGGGAGCCCAAAATATTTTCAACGATTTAGCAGACGTATATCAAGACGTGTTTAATGACGATGACGAAAATATGGTTTGTGAACAACTACATGACATCCCAGTGAATATCACTCATCTGCTGCCTGCCGCCTGCGAACAAACCAGTACATCAAAACAAGAAAATGAGACTGCGCAAAAATCAGCTAATGCCACCTGCTTGCAAGCTGCTTTGCCACCTGTTGCCGACCCTGAGATAGTCATAGACTGTCAATATGAACATTCTGCCCATGCCAACCGCCCTGCATCTGCCTCATTGCTAAACACTGACCAAACTGCTGAAGAGGTTCTGAGTCCCTTTATTATAGAGGCAAACCCTAGCTTTAATAACTCACCTAATATTTATATTGAAGAATTTGAAGAACCAGCAGCTGTTTCCACGCCGTCAACGTCACATATGGTTTTAGCTACACCAATGCCCTCTCCATTAAATAATCATAAAAAATGTGCTGATGCCTTTTGTCCCGAGCAATGCGCTTGGATAGATTCAGTTCAATCACAAACTACTGATAGATCTACACCAAATACACCAAAACAAAAACAAAAAAAGAGTAAAAAACGCTTGGTATTAAAAGATGACTGGTCTGACGTGAAACGAAAATTTTTGAAAAATCATGGAAAGAACTACATATCAAAAAGAGGCAAGTTTGTTGATACTTAAGTTATGGGTACGCTATACATAGCTTATGTATAGCGTAGCGTTTGCCGCCAAAAAAAATCATGTTTCAATCACACATCGCTTTCTCGAGAAAGGGCACACGCAAAACGAAGGAGACAGTGTACATGCCCATATAGAACGCTCGGCTGGATCAAAAACGATTTATACTCCGGATGAATGGCGTCTGCTTGCACGCTGCCTTAAACAGAAGGAGAACCCTATTTGGTTAAGAAAATAGAGCAACAACATTTCTTTAATTTCAAGAACACTGTTAATGACAAACATTGGAACAAAACTGTCAATAAACAAAAATATTATGGACTAAAATTAAAGAAGCGTTTGTCGATACATGTGAGCTGAATAAACTGTACTTCAAATACGATTTAAATCAAGAATCTTATGAATGCTTGGTTTTTCGGGGTGAGACCAGACACTCATCTGTAGTACCGAATTTGCAACGTGCTTATTTGTCACCTCTCAAGTTATCAAAAGCGAAATACAATGACCTAGTAAGTATGTGCAATAATGGTGTCATTAATTTTCCTAATCTTTTTACGTGAGTGTACGTTTATAGTTTTAAGTATAATGATGGAAGAATTTAGCAGCTGTAACACAGGTGCAACCTAGCACGGCTGCTAAAGTACAATGTGTAGTTGAAGCTCTTTTATTTGTAAAATATGGTTATAAATGTTTTTAGAATAAGTTATTTTGATCTAAATAAATAAATACTTAAATACTTAATTAATGCAAGTAATGCAGTCTATTTTCGATCACTGCCCTACAATTCTGTAAGCACTACAAACAACAACGATTTAAGTGATGAAGATTAACATGATAGTTCCTGTTTATTATTAGAGAGAGGGTTGATTAGTTTTTAATGTAACTCGAGTGAAATTGTAAGACTGAATACTATGTTGTGAATGTGATTAATATAATACTAGTAACTATTAAGGATAGTATTACAGATTTATTGTGAACTTGATTTTGAAGAGAACTAGTTTTTGTTTTTTTTGTTTTTGCCAATTAAGGTTCAGAGCATTTTAAAATTAAGAGATATTTTTCAGACTGAAATTGTAAGACTAAATACTATGTTGTGACAAACATAATACTAGTAACTATTAAGGGTAACATATATTGTTAACTTGATTTTGAAGAGAATTAGTTTTAGATTTTTTTTATTAGTTTTTGCCAATTAAGTTTTAGAGCACTTTAAGATTAGGAGATATTTTTTTAATTTTTTTACTCTGTGTTTTTGAGAAATTTATGATTAAGTAATCATTGATTTAACTGATTACTTGTTTACGTAATTTTATTTGGGTTAAACAAAACTAATTATATCAATAAAGATTATTATTAATAATTTTTTTTATTTATGATGACCTTCTGAACTTGATATACGATTTTATTTTAATAGTAAAACTCTGAAGAAAAACATGATGTGTGCACATACAACACGTTTTTCTAATGTAAATTTCATAGAACAATGTCGTAAAATCATATAAGTGTAAGTATATTCCAAAGAACAAACTCTCATGTTTAGATACGAAACTATTTTTATAGAAATAATTGATAAATATTTAATTTTAACATGCAAATATTAGTAAAATTATCAAATAAATGACCTTTGATCAAAAAATCTTAAAAATGTATTCATCAAACGAAATTATTCATGAATATCATTTTACAAAACTTTAAACCTTCACACTGTAAAGTAGGAATTTGGCAGATACGATTTTGTTCTTGGGACCCGTCGATATACACGGAAATGTTTTGAGAGACCACAATCTTGATACCCAGTAACGTGTAAATTCTCAGCGCAGGTAGAACATTCGAAAGCAATCAACTACGTTCCTATCCTACCGACTGAGTAGTACAAGGTGTCTCAGAAGTGCTGTTCTGTTAACGTCATTCAAGCATAAGCGTCCTACAAGGCGACTCAATTTTATGAATTACTAATATAAAAATAACGATAGATACACTAGCGCCATCTTGTCCTTAGCAAAGCTTGGAAAACACAAATTATTGATGATTGAGGACCTATGTGGCGTAGCGGGCGAAAGTCCGCCTGCGACGCAAGCGGTTGCGGTTCGATTCTCGCCTCGGGACAAATATCTGTACAGTCTGCAGATATTGTTCAGTGTGTTTTGCATGTTTTTCTATGTATAATAAAAATATATATCTATGTAGTATAACACAAGCTCTGCTTAGCTTGGGGCTTGATGATGATGTGTGAATTGTCCAGCATATATTTATTATATTTATAATTAGTAAAAAAAAGGTTATGTTAAAAAAAGCGCTGCAGGGCGTTGTTCAACAAGTTTCTTGTACACGTCTTGCACTGCAGCGTCTCAAACAGAGTTAATGCCAGTGCTGATGCTGCAATAATCATCTATCATCATCATCATCTCAGCCATAGGACTCCCACTGCTGGACAAAGGCCTTCCTCATAGATCTTTAAGAACTGATTATGAAGGGTAATTGGTATTCCTACTATTCTTGGTAAGCGGGTTGGCGACCGCAGTATGGGATATTGATACACGGAAAGACGCTGCTTCCCATAATCTAAAGGTATTTCTTGGCAGATTCTTACTGCATTCACGAGCAAGATAAAAGGGACAACGTTCAACGGCACCTCGCGGCACCATCGGCAATCATCTATCGTAGATGTCAAAGCTTTATTTCTGGCGTAACGGAAGACCAGCCTTATAGTAACGACTTACACAGCCTTACAGTAACAAAAGCTGAGTGGCGACGGTTTTTGCTGTCTAAAATCCTAATTTTGTTATTGTATGTTTTATTATTTTATGTTTTGTGAATATAAATGTTTCTTGTTTCTTTCTTATGAAAGGCCATTTTTAATTATTGTGAACGATTTCTGCACATATAATTCTTGTTTTGGTACGCCCTGCACCGGTCAGACACATGGAAACTACAGAACGCCTCGCTAACTTGACATTAGTAACTCGGTTACGGCCACTACCTCACAAGGCATAAGCTACTGTTACTACGCTGAAGAGATTGGGAACATCTCATGCGAATAAATTGTTCTAAGATTCCGAATACAGATCAAGTATCCATACATAATATATAATAACTAGTTAGTTAGATAGAATAAGCTTTACACACCTAAATAAACAGGAAAATGTTGCGAGCTGGGGGTTCGGGATTAAATCATCATTTTAGCCATAAAACGTCCACTGATGAACATAGGCCTCCCTCATGGATCTCCATGAGGGGTAGTTGCCATTCTCACCACGCTTGGCAGGCGGGTTGGTGAGCGCAGTATGGGATGTTGACACACGGATAGACACTGCTGCCCATCTTCCGGAGGTATCCCTTAGATTCTTACTGCATCTACAGGCAAGAGAGGAGTGGCAGCGTTCTACTGCTGGCACCCCACGACGTCCGGTAAATGATGACAAATTTTGGTTCCCTTATTATATTCCCGAGTATAAGCTGTGCTCAGTTTGGGACTGGATGATTGTATGTGATACGTCATCTTACAATATTATATAAAGGAAAAAATTGAATTTGTATGTTTGTACCGAATACACTCAAAAACTACTAGACCGATTTTCAAAATTCTTTCACCATTAGACAGCTAAATTATCCCTCAGTAACATAGGTTATATTTTATCATCGTATTCCTACGGGTACGGGATCTACGCGAGTGAAACCGAGGAGCGAGGCAAGTTATATAAGTTACATATTAGATATTTTTGGTGTGATTGTTGAATGTCTAGATTTTTGGACTCAGTTGCCGTTAACCATGCTCGAAATTATGTCATTATTAATCAGGTTGTTGAAATCAATAACAAATAGCGGTAAGACATAAAATATAAACACAACTGTCATATAATTTTACGACCTCTGTGGCGCAGGGGGCAAAGGTCCGCCTGTGACGCAAGAGGTCGCGGGTTCGATGAATAACGTGTTAAGCGCGTACTGCGTGTGGCAAGGCAAGCCAGTTAAATATTTTAAAACGAGGCGCTGTATCGTATAGGCTACAAAATCCCAGTATAAGCATGGCGTGTCCTAATAGGCATTGTCATATATCGCTTAAACTACAATAAATAATTCTGGGCAATTCACATAGCATCGTCTAGCCCCAAGTTAAGCAGAGCTTGTGTTACGGGTACTAGATGAGATATATTAAAAAAATGTCTGCAGATCTTACAGACATATCTCCTAGGTAAGTATTTCAACTTGAGCTTTTGAGTTATATTGCAGCACGTATTTAATTATTTTATTTTGATGTTAAATAATAAAATATTTTGAAAAGACCTGCATTATCGCTTAAGCTGCAACAGCTTTGTATAAGCTTTGTGCCACATTCTGCTATTAAACCGTCAAGGCTTCGAAGAACGAATAACACCTAAATGCCTCGTCAAAGGCCATAATTAGAGACCTTTTTAATGAGGGCGCGAAACCGGATCAGGGATCCAACGCAGCAAATTAAAGAAGCTAACAAAATAAAAAATCAAATCAGCAATAACAAAGCGAAATAAGATTCCCCTACGCTCCCCATTTCGCCGAAGAAACGAAATATCCAAAATGAAAAACGAATATTGGAGCAACAAAATATAAAAACTCAACTTCGTTTTAATTAGATTCTTTCCCTCTTTTCTATTTTTGTGTTTTCGCTTTCTCACCTCTTGTAATTCCTGTAACGGTCTTTTAATGAGAAAAGTTTAAAGTGCTCAGCCGTCGGGATAAGATCTGTAAAGCTAATACAATAGTTATTGAAGCTTCTTTGAATATTTATCGCGGGAAAGTTATTTGAAGGTTGTCTCATTCGGAATTTTTTATGTTTTTTTTCTAAAGAAGGATCTTTAACTGTTCAGTTAGACCGCTTGATTTAATGTTAGGGCCTATACTATACAAATTTAGTCCTTAATATTTAGTGTAGGGGTTGTGAAGATCTATCACACACTAGCTCGACAATGCCCTGGTATTTTCGGTTTTAAATCACCCAGCATTCACCGATCTTACACACATGAAAAGCTACTGTCCTCCCGCCCTTACGGCTCACATGACAGTTCCCATTGTGACAGTGACAGTTCGCTAACCAATACCCGTCAATACCCAGGCCACACGAGACAGCGTATGTATGCGTATAGTCTAAATAGTATATATAGTAATCACATACACTACATTTAGATTTTGTACAAACAGTTTAAACAGCGAAGACAGAAGAGAAAACAGAGGGGCCCACCTAATGCTAGGAGCCGACGTGGATGACCGAGAATGAGATGGCGGGACGAGCTTGACGCTTATAAACTTGGCCTGTAACTTCGTTAAGTCACGAAGAGTGGAAGGAGGAAAGCGAGGTGTTTGCCCAGCAGTGGGACAGTAACGGCTGAAAATAAATAAATAAACAGTTTAAAGAACAACGTGCTCGACTGGTACTTAATCATGAACGGTATGAAAAGACAAGAGAAACAAGGCAGATATTATGTCCATATACAGTAGCGCAGGTAAATACTAACTCAATAATAATAATAATTGTACAGAAACTGCGGAACTACTTTGAATACGATCATACGCATGTGTCTCATCAGAAAATAAGCTTAGTAATGTTATGATTATGTCATCATCATTTCAGCCGAAAAACGTCCACTACTGAACACAGGCCGCCCTTATGGATCTCCATGAGGGGTAGTTTCCATACTCACCACGCTTAGCAATACGGGATGTTGATACACGGAAAGACGCTGCTGCCCGTTTTCCGGAGGTCTCCTTTAGCAGGCTCTTACTGCATTCAAGGGTATGAGAGGAGCGGTAACATTCTACTGACGGCACCCCACGGCTATTTATGATTATGTATGAGTAAAAAAGTAAGTGAGCGCAGTATATGTCAATACACGGACAGACGTTGCTGCCCATCTTCCGGAGGTAACCCTTGGCAGATTCTTACTGGGTCCATTCATGGGCAACATTCTACTGCCGGCAGTCCACGGCATGTGTTCAAATAGGTAAAAGGTCTATCAACTATGCGCACACTTAATTCTCATTAAATCCTACGATCTCTGTACATCTTCGCCCAAAGTCTTAAGAAGATGCGTTCTTCGAAGCCAGGTATTTCCTAACAAATTTAGGTAGTTAGGCCACCCGAGTGTGCGAGCAACTTCGAACTTGCAACTTCGTGAACGGCTGCACTGCCAACTAACTCACTTAAGAGCCCGTCTTAGCTGCTTCCATACAAACTTGCTTAATTTCTGGCGCGATAATTGTTTCAATTAAGTTTGTCGACTTCTTGCGTTTTTTACATTATACAAGTATTCCATTGACAGTACATTTTAGCTAAATGTAGCGTTGCATATAGATAGCATGTATATAGAATTTTATGATGTCGACATTTTTGTTGTGAAACACAAAATGAACGACCTACGTGGCGCAGTTGGTTTTATAGCCTCAATGTTGAGACACAAACATTACCTTTCATCATCATCACCAACATCATTTTCCACAGCCTGACTTAACTCACTGCTAGGTAATATCTCCCCTAAGTATAGGCCTATAAAAAGAGAGACATTACCTTTACTTAGACAAACATCTGAAGATATTGGTCAGGTCTGGGTATTTTTCAATGTATAATAAGTATGTACAAATATTAAAAAAATATACGCTATCAACCACCCTGAACCCATAACACTGCCTGCTCTGCTTAATTTGGGGCTTTATGAAATATAGCCATTTTAATGTAGGTATTATTACGGCATAGGGCAAAAGATAGTTGAGAGCCTACAAAATAAAAATAATTTCAGTTTATTAATTTAAAAAAAAAATCAAATCAACGCATCTGCTTATGGATATCTAAATCAAAACTTCAAATACAATAATGTATTAATAAAACCAGTTTTACAAGTCAGATAAATAAGTTAATTTCAATTTAAAATAAAAATAAATTTTTATTAAATTCATTTAACAGTGGGACAGTGGAGGCTAAATAATAATAATATGGGCGAAGCGTTTTAGAGTCTGGGTAGTAAGAAAAATTCGTCCAAGCTATAAAACGCTTCAGTAGCCACTTTTTTATTTTATTTTTAAAAGACGCAGTGGCTTTTCTGGTTGGCTGCGCCAATATGTTGTAAACAGAAGGGCCATCTGTATGTTATTTTTTAAGAGTCGCAGTAGAAACTGTTTTGCGGATGGGCTCTTGCAAATTGTTGTAAACAAAAGGGCCATCTGTATGAAAACAGTAGCAACATTAAACCCCTAACTGGTAGCGAGTCGGTTACACCGCGCAATAAATCATAAGTTTAGCAATTAGCACCTAACTATTGCTTTAGAGATTTGCAATGAATGTGTAAACTGGTTTGTGTTCAGGAAATGAATCAGTATTGTACTCTATAGTTTTTTGGAAAATGCTGCAAAAAAATTACAAAATAACATCATTTTAATGTGCATAGTATTTTTCTTTGATTTTACTAATGGAAATATAAAATCCAACTTTCATTATTATTTATTTAAAACATGTTCTAATTGTTTGGACGATCTAGCCAGGGTTGCCGGACGACAGTGGATGAGACTTGCACAGGACCGTTTACGTTGGCGTGCTGAAGAGGAGGCCTATACCCAGCAGTGGGTGTCAACAAGCTGATATGATGATGATGTTCTAATTGAGTGTTTATGCACGAAAAATAGCTTATTCTTTTTTTTTAATTAGGTACGACCTCCGTGGCCCGCGCAGACGCAGTAGGTTGCGGGTTCGATTGCCGCCGCGGGACATTTTTTTACAGTTATTTGATTTGGTTCTCGTATGTCCAACATAATTTATTTATGCGCCGTGCCCGTTAATAACCCGAAAAATTTAAGCCAACGATTCTAGAGCCTAATTAGAGTATAAAAATTATGTAACATATAGTCCAAAACCCCATACTTAGGGAGATATTAATTATTTAAAACAAATCACAAGTTAAAAAATCTCCAGTCTAACACACCCTAAAAGCCACCTAACTACGTAGGTACTACTTTTACACGCAGTTTTAACTTGACACTTCTTGTCATAGAACACAAGTCACGGCATTCGCCGTTCGTCGTATGATTTCGGAGCGATTCGTGAAGTGTCACGCTCGCTCTCTGTTTCTCTACTTAAGTTTCTCAACTAAAGACTTGTTTAAAAAGAAGCGGGCAATTAATAAGATTTAATTTGTACTGAAATAGTTATTTAATTAAGACAAATAATTAGACCCATGTTGATATGATATTACTTACTCGTATTCCCGTCAAAAATACGTGATTTAAATCTTTCGGGTTATTAAGGGGCACGGTGTATATAGGTAGGTATAAACACAGACCTACACAGGTTATTCCTTATTTCAACGCCCATCATGAAGGGATTTCAACGCCTATCATCACTGCTGGACATAAAGCCTCCCTCCGTCAAGGATCTACAAGTAATGATCATGAGGTGGTTGTAGCCATACTCGCCACGCTTGGCAGGTGAGTTGGCGAGCGCAGAACGCAATGTTGCTACACGACAAGACGCTGCTACCCATCTTACTGCGGCTAAGGGCAAGAGAGGAGGGGCAACATACTACTGCTGACACAACACGGCTTTATTTTATCAACGCCTGGTTAAGCCTCGGTGCAGCTCACCCCAACAGCCATGAGCAGGCATTAGGCGAGTACACACAAACCGTCAAACTTACTGGCGTAACCTCGAGGCTAGCGCAAATAGGTGAATATGTTTTGACTTGCCCTGCTTCACGAGTCTAGGTAACATAACGTTGTTAGATGCAACATAAACACGGACTTTGTTTGCTGTTTGCATCGGCGTTGATGTTGAAACGTGGCTTACTAGAGGTTTACGTTAATAGAAGTGAATGAGTAAGTTTTCCTCTTCGTATCTTTCCCTAGGAAAAAGTTTTCTAAAGCGAACAAATTCAATTATGTGCTAAGGATGTGTAAGGTTGGAAGAGATCGCTAATAGTGATAAGGCCGCCCATGGTACTTCTACTTTCAGTTTTGTAAGTTTCTTTCTATGTTATATTATTTTTGTGTTAGTTTTCAGTTAAGTACAATAAAGAGTTATCTATCTATATTTAATTTGTACGCTTTTTTTCTTTTGTAAATTGACTATTCTAAGAAGTAATTTACTCCTATGAATAAACAATTATTGACCTTGATTAAATCTATTACTCTAAAATAACTAGAAGTTCGCCCCGAACATAGATAAATTGAAATTACAAATGCCGCATTTTGTTATTTCGTTTCCATTTGAGCTTGATTTTACATGGTAATTTGAGCAAAATGCGATTTATTTATCTTTGTTACATTGTGATGGAAAGGCTTTCTATTTGAAAATACTTGTGTTGCTTAAAACTATGGCCTAAACTATGGCTTCCTTGCACATTCATCATCTCAGTCGTAGGTTGTCCACTGCTAAACAAAGGCCTCCCTCATAGATCTTTGTTTTGAAGTCCTGATCATGTGGGTTGGATCCATACTCACCACTCCTGGCAGGTGGTTTGGCGAGCGCAGTGCGAGATGTTTATACACGGAGGCACCCTACGGCAAAGGATCAAGATCTATCTATTATTATCTCGGACAGAGATTGCTTTATGATACGTACATAAATAAATAAATAAACAATGCTGGACAAATCACACAGCATCATCTAGCCCCAAGCTAAGCAGAGCTTGTGTTATGGGTACTAGATGACTGATATACTTAATACATTATACTACATAGATAGATATTTTTATTATGAATAGAAAAACACCCAGAACACCCTGAACAAATATCTGCAGATCGTACAGACATTTGTCTCGAGGCGGGAATCGAACCCCTTGCGTCGCAGGCGGACCTTCGCCCGCTGCATCACATAGCTCGTCAAACATACATTTACGTATTTTCCTACTTGCCACTTACATACATCTTCACTCGCTCGCTCGCTTTATTATTAGTAAGCAGAAAAAATTGATCGGGATCGGGGAAAAATAAATGTGACGTCACGTTTTCTTCGTGGTATTTTTGTATGAACTGATAAGACAAAGGTGAGCTATTAAATAATAAAATAGACATGAACAGGTCCAAAGACCCGTAGATCGGTATTTTACAGGCGTACATTTCTTGACTCGACACCTTCACATTTTTCTTAGAAAAAGGGTCAGACAACAAAATTATCGGAATTATCATAACTTGAGTAGTATTCCGTTTTCTGTTTTATATTTATTTTTCACGGGTTTTAGGCCTTTTACAACTTATGGGTAACCATAAAATAATTTATATAGGTATTTATTTTTACTTACAGCATCAGCAACTGGTATTCATACTGAACAGGTTGCTACAGTGCCTGAAACATTGCTAGATGGATAAGGCTTGCCCACCACCAAATTATTCAGACACTGACGCTGAAGTCGCGAGTTTCTCGATATTTTTCTTTACCATTCATCAGTATTAAACCCACGACCTTCGCATCGACAGTCGGGGGTTTGAACTAATCTGCCAACGCGGATTTTTTGAGGTAAAATAATATATACGAGAACCTTAAATAACCCGAAAGGTTACTCTGCATTTTGCATTGCAAATAAGGCCTTTGCATCTATTATAGATAGTTTATACAGCGTCAGCAACTAGTAATTATGCTGTACGGGACGCTGCAGTGCCTGGGACATTGTTAGATGGATTAGGCTTGCCCAGCACCTATACCATCCTCTCAGCTTAGTCAACTAATAGTCAGAGAACAGAACAGGTCAATTACGTCTGAAGCTAACTAAGCCGCGGGTTTCCTCACGATGTTTCCTTCACCGTTAAAGCACGTGTTAAGTGTGCACATACATATTTTTCAAGAAAGAAAAATTCATTAGTGCACGGCCGGTATCGAACCCACAACCTTCGGATTGAAAGTCGGGGGTACATACCACTCGGCCAACACGGCTCGAACGCTTGCTTTGCAAGTAACCTAATTATTGTTGTAGCAAACGTCGTAAATATGTTATCTGTTAATGACTACCAATAACGAGGATTACCTGAAAATATTACACAAAAGACTCCAACCAAGATTCAGATCAGCTGAAAAATCCTAAGTTAATTTTCCATTAGATATTCTCCGGTTAATATCTCGACTAATCCGGATAATGGCAGATAATCTGCCGTTTAACGGTGGGGGGAAGTAAGCCTCTGTAATTGTTCTTAAGAGTACCAATAACCGCTAAGTACGTGGATTCTTCGCTATGAATAGAGTGCTTAGTAGTAAGTTTGGAGTTTGCGTTAATCATTTGCTGTTTCGCCTCTAGGTTTTGTTATTTATTTGCCGTGGGGTGACGGCGGTAGAATATTGTCCCTCCTCTTTTGCCCGTGGATGCAGTAAGAGCCTGCTAAGGGATACCTCTGGAAAATGGGCAGCAGCGTCATCCGTGTATCAACTGTACTGCGCTCGCGAACCCGCTTGATAAGTGTGGTGAGTGTGGCAACTAACCCTCATGGAGATCCATCAACAAGGCCTGTGTTTAGTAGTGGACGTTTTACGGCTGAAATGATGATGATGATAGCATGGTAAACCTTATAGAATAGAGCCATACTATTATATATGCTGTGGTAAAATGTCATGTTTTTTTAGTAATCTTGTAGTGTGACTGGTTTTTCAATGGTTTTAGGCAGTAATTCATATCCCGTGTTTGCAAATATATTGCAGGCGCTATCACAAGGGTGTGTGACAGTAGTCCAACTGGTCTGATTGAATCATTGACAATATTAGTGAAACTCTCGAAAAGTTTTGTAACTTTTGATGGGCTCAGTTGATTTATAACTCTAATAAGCAAAAGTGAATCTGATAGGAGGCTCATTAGAAGCCTTCACATTTTTATATGGTTAAACATATAAAACGTGATAACATACTTAAGTTTGTTATCACGTGGGCAGGAGCGTCTTTCCGTGTATCTACAACCCTTAATGCGCCAACCCAACAACTAGGCACCTGCCAAGCGTAGCGACGGCCTCATAATCAGTATGTACCACGAGGGAGGCCGGAGATGATGATGATGATGATGTTATCACATATTTGGTGGGAGACCAAAAATCTGGGGAGAACGGAAAGATCAAAACCTCATAGGATTGAGATTAATTTTCCAACAGTAGGTCAAACTAAGCAGACTTGTTACTGCTTAGTTTGTGACCAATGTAGGAGTGACCGCAACTGGTATCGATCTTATAAATACCAGGAACCTGCAAGGGCACGATATACTACATTCTTTGAAGTACGCAGTCGCTGAGCCAGTTTTGCGAAAGGATTGTATTATCGACTTTATGGAAAAAAAATGACGGAGGTTCCTAATCGTGTCCGTTACACCTTTGTTAATTTTTTGGGTTCCGTATCCAAAGGGTAAAAACGGGACCTTATTAAGAATTCGCTGTCCATCTGTCTGTCTGTCTGTTTATCTATCATCAGGCTGTCTCTCATGAACCGTGATAGCTAGACAGTTGAAATTTTTAGATCGCAGTTGATGTATTTCTGTTGGCGCTATAACAACTAATACTAAAAACAGAATAAAATAAATATTTAAGGGGAGCTACCATGCAATGTGATTTTTGTCGATTTTTGCTCCATATTTTATTTATATCGGCAATAGGTAGACGCTTGAATTATTAACAGAATATTTGGTTGAATTTTTACTTTAAAATAAAATGATTAACTTAAAGTAAAACAAATACTTGACTTAGGGGCTTCACACAACAGACAAGAAACCAATATCAACTTAAAACGTCTTTACACAATGTATGTGATAAAAAAGCTTGTCGCGTGATTTAAGCAGGTACTCGTATTTACATTCTTTGAAAAAAAAATTAATCAATTAGATCAAGTTACATGTACTTACACAGTTAATCTCGCGACAAGCTATTTAATCACATAAATTATGTAAAGACGTTTTAAGTTGACATTAAACTTTCATGGAAAATGTTTGTTTTATTATTTTTAGTAAGTTTAAATAAAAGCTTGTTTGTTAAAATGTTTTTTTTTACTTTTAATTTATTTACAAGATACAAGAACTTTATTTGTACGAAACATAGGTTTACAATTGTGGTCTTAAATTATTTTATGATGATCTATCATGAATTATCTGGTGCCAATCTTTGTTGTAAAAGTATTTCTCGTCAAATAGCGATAGAGGTCTCTATTTAACTGTACACCAATAGACTAAGTGAAGATTCGAGATATCTATTTATCCATTGCTTTCAAAAATAACAATGTTGGTCAAAATACTCTGCGAAATGTTTTTCATTCAAAGGAAGATAAATACGACAGCCTATTATGATCTCCTCGGAAGCCCTCAATTCTCAAGTCATTTGCTATTCATTAGCACGATAAAACGAAAGGAAGGTCCTAATGATTGCTGAGCGCAGATATTATATAAATAGATGCCGCAGTGTCTGACACTTGGCTAAGTTATTAATACATATAACCGGGTATTTATCGCGTAAATAACCTTCCTTCAGTCTTCTCGGGATCATGCTTGGTGCAATCCAAGCGTAACTTCCGGAAATAATTAAGATATATGTATTTTAATAATGTGTTGTGATTGGGAAAGTTTAAAAAAGACAACTTGGCTAAGTGTTTCTCGGTTTATCTGCGATGAGTAATGATGTCATCTTGCAATATTCAAACTCTGCAAAATCTTTGCAGATATAAAATAAAGCATATTATTGAGTCAAAACTTGTATGAGACTAGCTTTTACAATCCACCGGTAGCATTCAATTCTCAATAAAAATAAAGGAGACTCTAATGACTGCTGAGCGGAGATATCAATGTAAATAGATGCCGCAGTGTTTGCCTCTCGACTAGATATAAAAACTCTCTATTGCATAAAACTATACAGAGTAGAACATAACTTAAAACTATGAAAACAACAGAAACACATAATAGGAGCCGTATCGTTAAGTGTTGCTCGATTCATCTGCGATAAGAAATGATATCATCTTGCAATATACAGACTGTCCAATATTCTTGCGGAAATTAAATTAAGCAAAAATATAACAAAATTTAAAATTAAATAGAAGTGACATGTGAGTTTTCTTTTGCCTCATTATTCTGAAATAAACTAATTCAAGGTTTTATTTTTATTTTTGTGATATTTTTTTTATGTTTTTTACGTTATAATGTTATAGTTGACCTTCGTAGACCAGGGTACCTGTCAAGTACGAACCAATAATCTTGAATATGAGTTTGTAGTGGTCACGACAAGGAAGTCGTGGTCGCAGTCGGCGAGTTATGAAGGCGTTGGCGGGACGCTTTAGACACTTTCCTAAAATATTGGTGGTACATCGCTTCCAACAGGTACGAATGGAAGAATTTGGGAGAGGCTTTTGCCCAGCAGGCTAAGAAAAAAAGTTTGTAGTTAGAACACACAGCAGTGGGTGAAGTCGGGTCTTGTGAATTCGACACCCCGCAGTTTTGCATTCTGCAATCAGTATCTTTTAATTTCGCGCCTTTTTAAAATCTTTGAAATTCTTTCAAGGCAATTAATCGCAATTTTAAGCGAGAAAAATAACAAAAACATTTCAATAATTTTTCGTAATTAGCTGTATCATATCATATAATCATTAATTATTTTTTATATGACCAAATGTCGAGACAAATTGAAAGCCCACCTAATGATAAACGGTAACCTTTTACCTATGCTTAATTACAATGCCGCGGTGATCACGCTCACGAAGCACGTGACCTACGCTGCATTATGCCCGTCACCCTGAGACTAGAGATGTAAGATTTTATGTGCCCGTTATTACATGTTACCTTCAAGAATGCAGACATTACTGCTAAATAAGTATTCATTCATTCATTTCAGCCATTAAACATCCACTGATGAACACAGGACTCCCTCATGGATCTCCATGAGGGGTAGTTGCCATTCTCACCACGCTTGGCAGGCGGGTTGGTGAGCGCAGTATGGGATGTTGATACACGGATAGACGCTGCTGCCCATCTTCCGGAGGTATCCCTTAGCAGGCTCTTACTGTATCTATGGGCATGAGAGGAGGGGTATCATTCTACTGCCGGCACCCCACGGCGGATAAATAAGTATGGTTGTAGTCAACACAGGCCTCCCTCATGCATGGATCTCCATGTGGGGTACTATACCATACTCACCACGCTTGGCAGGCTGGTTGGCGAGCGCAGTACGGGATCTTGATAAAAAAATTACGGTAAAATAAAAAAATATCATCTTTAGTGCGGCATCTAGTGATCCACAATTGTGTATCTGTGTTGCTGACCCGCGATACAGTGAAAGGCAGCGTTAAAAAATATTATTAACATTAACAATGTACAAAAGAGCGCCATTTGCGATTCATGGTCCGTCCGCGGCTGCCAAGATAGTCGAGATAGTGGTTAAAGATGCTTTTTACATTCTTTTTATCCCGCTTTTAACTATCACTTCCAGAAATGCGCCTTTACTTTTACCTAGTTACATAAGGAGATAACGATACGCTACACTATATTACGCGTAGAAATGAAAAATGCAATCAAAATTTTGTCTTAAACGGGACTCGAACCCGTAGAAGAAGAAGAAGAAGAAGAAGAAGAAGAAGAAGAAGAAGAAGAAGAAGAAATAACTTTATTCAAACCACCACCAAAATTAATTGACTTAAAATAACTTATGTAAATTATATCTACTTAAAATTATAAATTGTTACAAAATTATGTGGTGGTGAAACGGCCCTAAGCTCAGCATAATGCTACTGCATGTCGCCACGCCGCAGCGCTGGTCTTCCGCTAAGGCCGGTGTTGATGTCACGGACTCCTTGACTACGAATCAAGTATTCAAAACATAACTATTATTAAAAATATACTCAAAAATTAAATTAATTACACAACGCAAATAAACAGATAATTAAAAAAATAAATTTAAGCATTATATTTAGAGAGCCTAATGACTTTTTTATTGGTACCCGTTTAAAAAAACAAGACAGTTCAAAAGTATATTGGTAGATAAAGCTTTAACCTCAGCCATGCCATTCTACTAAGTGTGGATTGAGCTGACACGAAAAAATGTGAAGCTTCATCTTTAACCTAAATAAATGAACATTATTGATGTTTCTTAGAGGTGGTGGAATATTATTCCAACACTTAGTAGCGGCATAGCGGAAACTGCCCCGAAACGCTGCAGAGCCATGAACGGGAGTTGACAACACAATAGCCGAATCTGTTCTCCTACTGCGATTATGCTCATTGTAAAGCCACCTTAGCTTACGAAAAAGATAATCCGGCTTTCTGGTCTTGATAACTCCGAATAATAGTACTGAGAAATGAAGGTACCTCCTCCAGGACATTTTTAGTAATTTGGCGTCGTTTAAAAAGGGCGTAACGTGAGTCCGAGGGGGGATGGTAAAACAGAATCTAGCACAAGCATTATGGACACGTTGGATAAGAGTCTTAGTTCTTGCAAGTAATCTAGGGCCGTAGACTGTGTCCGCATAGTTTAATTTTGACAATATCAAAGAATCGCACAAATTTATTCGGAGATCAACATTTATGCAGTTACGAATACGATATAAAGCTTTTAAGCGGTAAAAACAATTTCGAACACATTCGGAGATATGATTTTCAAACCGTAACTGGTTGTCCATAAGAACTCCCAAGTTACGAGATTCAATGGTACGACTGATAGGCTCCCCGAAGATGTTAATATTAGACCCTGCAAGTTCAATATCTCTGATTTGCTTTTTCGTTCCTAAAACCATAGACTTAGATTTCCCAGGGTTAAGAACTAATGAGTTCTTACTTGACCATAGAGAAATGCGTTCAAGGTCAGAGTTGAGTTTGTCTATAGCGTGTGAAGTATCATCGGGGTGAAATGATAAGTAGAGCTGTATGTCGTCTGCGTACATATGATATTGACAATATCGTATGTTCTCCACAATATCAGAACAATAAATCACAAACAGCAAGGGTCCTAAGATAGAGCCTTGTGGTACCCCTCTAGAGACGGAGAGACGCGAGGATGAAACTCTACTTCCGTCATCTTTGGTAACTTCCACTAGCTGAGTGCGATTGTAAAAATAGCTATCAAACCACTTGATAACATCACTGTCAAACCCATAATATCTTAACTTAGAAAGCAGAAGGGTAGAGTTTATGCAGTCAAATGCACGAGAATAATCTAGAAGAATTAGAACGGTGCCCATTCCCTGATCTGATGCAGCGAGAATATTATCAGTAACGTCTATTAACGCTGTTGCTGTACCGTGGCCCCGTCTAAAACCTGACTGTACATCCGGCAAGATTTTGTTGAGCTCTACGAATTTGGAAATTTGATTATAAACCACTCTTTCTAGAATTTTGGACAAACATGGTAGGATACTGATTGGACGGAGATCTTTAAAGGTGCTTGGATTTGATACCTTTGGGATGGGTTTCACAACAGCAATTTTCCAGAGATCTGGAAACGTAGTGGATGTGAGGGATGTATTTATAATATGAGTTATAGCCTCAAGAGAGTATGGCAATGTAAGCAAGATCATATCTAAATTAATATCGTCAAAGCCCATAGCACTGGACTTAAGTTTGCGAAGAGCGTTAAGAATTGTATCTGGTGTGATTGTTTCAAATTTCATTAAGTTGTCACTGAACCTGTTATGTTCATAAAATGATAGCTGAGATATATCTACGTCACATGAACCTGGTATGTCAAGAAATTTCGTATTTAAAGTTTCAGGATTACTCAGATGATTCGGAAGTTCAGACGACTTATTTTTTATGAATACGGTATTCTTAAGGTTTTTCCATAAACTCTTAGGGTTTTTAAGATTAGCATTTATATATTTATCAAAATAAGCACGGCGATCGGCTTCTAGAGCGTTAATAACAGCGTTTTTTAAGTCTTTGTAGTACTTTTTATGAATTTCATTCTTGGTGACTCGAAACTGCGCATGTGCATCATCTCTGAGTTGCATCATGTCCTTCAATGTTTCAGTTATCCAAGGATAGGAATGTTCCTTAAAAAATCCTTTTTTTACGGGAGCGTGCAGATCAAAAAGTCTGAAAATTATTTTATTAAAAAACGCTACCATATCATTTACATTATCAAGGCTTTTAACGGAATTCCAATTGATGTTTTCTAAATCTCTATTAAAATGATCAAATAAAATATTTTTTAATGGTCTATAAATAAAAGGGATTTTTTTTTGGCTTCTGTTTTTTTAAATTCAGTACAGCTGTTATAAACGCATGGGCACCCAAGTCAGGAATATACTTGACTTGCATTTGTTTAACAGGGGCATTAGAGCACATTAAATCTAATAATTTTGCTGTGTTGGTTGAAAAATGCGTTGGCTCTGTAACATGTTGCAGCAAATTTGTAGAGCTAAGGAAACTACAGACCTTTCTAGAATTGCTATCTGTAACCAACATATCAATGTTAATGTCACCAAGCAAAACAACATAGTCACTATCAGAAAATGATAGTACCGACTCTGAAACGGCATCAAAAAAAACCCGTAACGTTCAAACGAACACTAAAGAGAAAACAAACCGTCGGGTCAAAAATCTTGACTGCTTTTAAACATATAGAATATGTTTGTAATACTTATCCTGTAAAAAAAATAGATACCAGAAAACAAATACATACATATCTCAAATCATTATCTATTTATCATATATTTAATCATAACTTATTTATCTTTGGTAAAATTTTTGTGCGTCTACTTGTGTTACCCATCCTGTATATTGCAACATCCACTCACAAAACAGAATGAATGAATGAATGATAATTACTTCATTGCACACCAAGAAGTAAAGTGATTGAAGTGAGCCACAAAAAACAACTATTACACTGCGAAGTTGAGAAGTATCGAATGACTGCGCCTTTTGCTACCCGAACTACTACACGACTGTTATAATAAAAGTCTTCGATTTAACCATATATCCATCTTTGGCGTGAACTTCATTGATGTTTTTGTTCCTTGTGAAAAACAAACGTTTATTTTATGGATAAATAAAATTGTAAGGAAGCTTAGGAACTAACTAGATTAAACTTAATTTAAAATGTTAAAGTCTAGTGTGAGTATCCACACAAACCCTTCTGTGGTTTACGGATACAATAATATTAAGAAAACCATGAATTTTTTATAGTAAGGAATAAATAAAAAAAAAAAAACCAAAGGTTTTTGTAGCACACTAAGGTAGCATTTCTATAAATGATACCTTAGTGTGTATTTACACTTAAATACCAAAAATAGCTTATGTTACTCGTATTTTAATATTTCCCGTAATAGTTATACAAATGCAATAAGTAGGCTTAATAAAACAAACAGGTCAAGGAGTAAGTTAAGCAAACAAACAATTATGAGGTATCTTAAAAAAAACGAAATTCTAGTTAGAATCTACAATACAGTATTTTCGAAGAGAAACTGTTTATCCAGTGATCATGACGTAGGAAACTGCGTCGAAATGTCGGGAAACTCAAAAAGACTCAAAACATGGTAAATATCCCGTAAATATTACATACGAGTATAATGTTTACAACCATGATAGTTTCAAAAGTAAAATTTACAACACTTATGCATAAAAATTAAATATAATAATTAGATAAGAATACTAAGAGTATAATAATAACCTAAACGAAACTGTTTTAAACACACCTTCCCTTTTCTCAAATATGTCTAAATCAGTATCGATATCATTGATTCATGCTTGGGCTTGCCCTTAGCGTATTCAGGTGTAGATTAAAAACTCTCTTAAATTTTGTGTGCTCAATAAATTTCTAAGTTAAATCCTTAACTTTTCTATTTAAATGTATTCGAATGTTTATACCTCAAAACGATTGTAAAAAACTGGAGTCGGCAAGTTCATTAACAATTTCTCTTTGTTTACTGAACATAAAAAAGGAAACGATTAATTTACTTTCCCCAAACTAGAGATGAATTATGTCCTATTTGCTCGTTGCGAGTATTTTGTTGTTCAAAGTATTAAGGATGACTCACACTAGACCGTATCGTGTCTGACTCGAGTGTCGGCCGTAGCACGGTCAACTAATATTACATATATTTTGTATGGAAACGCTCGCTATACCGAACGGCACCCGAGTGACGGCCGAGCAATAAACAACGCTCAGAAAAAAATCTTGGACTCGGCTCGGACCCGGCATGGTCTAGCTTGAGCTTCAAGCGTGAGACATCCTTAATAAGGAGTGTTCCAGCGGCCGACCAGTCAACACCTCAGCGTCTCACCTGATGATGCCTCGCGGAGAGGCGAAACACGTGTCGTCGTATAGGTTTGGGTATGCATGCTGCACTGACAAGCTAGTTCTCCCTGCATGTGCATAATTAGCGGGCGGGAGGGCGGTGCTCCTGCATCTCAGCATAAGCGGAATTAAAACTAAATATTTTTATTTTTATTGCATTTTATTGTCATGGATTTCCGCAAAGTAACGCCTGATTCCATCAATTATATTCAATTTTCTCTTCATTGTTCAATGCGCTCTGGTATAAATACAAAAATAAGGTTGAATATTAAAGATAACGCGATGACTGATAAGATTTACTACCTGAATCCCCTTGTTACTCGTACATTACCGAGTTACATTACCAGCAATGTACAAGGAAAAAAAATCTTAACACAGAACCGGGTAATGTATTAAGAAATATTTGTTCTTTGCACATTTCCGATTACATTGCCAGTTTTGTATCTGACTTTACCGCATGTTGATACAGAACGAGATATTAATATAAACGTTCCTACGCTACCGTGGGGTTCCGGCAGTAGAAAGTTGCCTTAAATCTTTTGCCCGCGGATGTAGTGAGAAACTCTCATAGTTCGCGCCATCCGACACGATATAGGGTGCCTAGTCTAGAAAACGATATGATCGCCAATATGGCAATCTTAACGTTATGGCCATAAGGGTTAGTTTGACTTGATTATGGTTTTGATTTATCACAATTTGCATTGAAGAGTAGACCCTCTGATCCAATCCGATCCGATTAAATTTCATCATCATCATTTAAACCGTAAAACGTCCTCAACTGAAAACAGGCCTCCCACATGTATCTCTATGAGGGGTAGTTGCCATACTCACCAAGCTTGACAGGCTAGTTCGCGAGCGCAGTACGGCATGTTGATACACGGAAAGACGCTGCTTCCCATCTTCCGTAGGTGTAGCAGGCTCTTACTGCATCCACGGGCATGAGAGGAGGGGTAACATTATACTGCTGGAACCCACGGCAAACGAAAAAAATATACCTAGTTTAATTTCGCGAAAGGCCCAAAATAAAGCTTTTTTTACATTACAAGGGAATTCATTGATTCCATTTTTGTCTTCCTCCAAATTTCCTCGCTTAATAGGCTTTATAATAGAAAAAGTTTTTGTTACGATCCGTCTTTGGAATTCCCCTACTTTTTAGGGTGGCTATCGCGGGAAAATAATAATGTTAATATTTCTTTATAATAAGTATGAAAGGGCAGTTTGTCATGGGCTGGTGGAATGTTGATCCTCCTCTCTTGCGTGGATGCAGTAAAAATCTGGCACGGGATTCTTCGTGTATAAACATCCCATGCTGTGCTCGCTAAGGGGTTGGCCAGTACCTTCTCAGAGGTCCATGAGGGAGGCCTATGACTAGCAGTGGACATCCTACGGCTGAGATTATGATGATGATGAAGTATGAAAATAATTATTGACAAATTACAATGCCTGACGACATTCGTGGCTCTGTTGATCTAACAGCTGGGACGCAAGAGGTTGCGGGTTTGGTCCTCGTCAAGGGACAACATTTTTACGTTGGATCCATTGTTCGATAAATGATGACTATAACGACCGATTTAGGTTCTTAAAGATAAGATAAAGATAAAAACAAGTTTATTTTGTTACCAAGCATAAAGTACACACAAACAATGCGAAGGTATGTACATGAAACTTCTGTTAACTTTTCCTAACACGCGTGTCATCTGTAATGAAAAACCTGTTCACTTCAATTATCTGCTTTATTCTATTAATTTGTTCTACTAGTTAATTTCTTATTTAATAATATTAATTAAATTTTATAATTTATAACGCGTCAATAAGGTTCATGCGGCCGCACTAAATATATAATTAGAATTTTAATTTGACGTTTAATAATAACTAGCGACCCGCCCCCGCTTCGCTCAGGTGTATGCACGAACCAATCATCGGTCAGCTTGTTTATAGAGTTGAAAAAATATGATTTTCCAAAAGCGTAGAGAAAAGTTGTTCAGGTTCAACAATGGTAAGATATTACTTGCAAAATGTTGTCGTACGTGTTAACATCCGCCTCCGTAAATATTTTGTCACGCGGGATTTTAAATTTTGCAGTAACTCCTAAGATATTGATTAATATTACATAGTTTAAAGGGAAAATATGTTCTGTATGAACTACTCAAGATGCTAAAAATTATTATTAAAATAATGATTTTTATTATTATATAAATAATGATATATTAATATCAAGTTGGTCGAAATGGCTTCGCAAATAATGCATACTTTTTAATTGGTATTGTATAAAATAACGTATTGTCTTAGGCCTTACGTAGCTAGAAATTATTTCATAATAAATAAATGACTTATTCTTACGTTTTTATGTAGGAGAAAATATTACTATTTTTTCTTTTAATCAGTTGTAGAGGAGTTGCAAAATAGTTAAAGAGTAATTTGTAAAGTAGTTTTAGAGTTGCGGTAGAGCAATATCAGTAGCTGTAGTTGTAGTAAAGAGTAGTATTTAGTTTTAGTATTAGATAGTTCATTCTGACAGTACGAAGTTCACCGGGACAGCTAATATATCTAACTAGCTGCACTTCACAGTTTTATTTGAGTAGTTTCCGTTCCCGTGGGAATGCTGGAATAAACTATAAGAGAGTAATATAGCCTATGTTACTCTATGTTATACTATGTTATTTTACAGCGAAAGTTCCTTTGTAAAAGTTGTTCATGTTGATTAGTACATTGACCCCCCCAAAGTTTTCGATAGTCGTCCTTTTACACCCTGTATATATTAAAGCAAAGGATCTTCCTCATTGTCAATTTCAGACATCATAATGAAGCAATCTTATGGTGAAATAATTTTCCAAATTGGTGAAGTAGTTTTTGAGTTTATTCGCTACAAACATACGAAATACTAATATTTTCTCTTTTTAACATTAGTATAGATAGATATAGATCAGAGCACAAAGGGACCAAATGTGAGCAAATATTTAGTATGGCTCTACTAGAGATAGTGTAGATATGTAAAACGTACGAATGCGTTGCGCAACGGACTGCGAAGCTGCGGTATGATGTGGTTAATTGAATAAGAGTTATAAATAACACCAGAGCCGGGAGGTATGAACAATTATTTGATGAACAACTTTTAACTTTGCAGCCCTTTTTTCATATATTAGATATCGCTTTTAAGGCCGCCTATTGTCGCACTTATTTCTATTTTATGTTTTTTCTGTTATTTTTCTCATGTGATGCACCATAAAGCATATTCTATCTATCCATAAGAAGGCATTTACATCTATTATAGATGGTTTATACAACGTCAGCAACAATTATATCATCATATCAGCCATAAAACGTCCACTACTAAACACAGGCCTCCCTCGTGGATATCCATGAGGGGTAGTTGCCATACTCACCACGCTTGGCAGGCGGGTTGGCGAGCGCAGTATGGGATGTTGATACACGGAAAGACGCTGCTGCCCATCTTCCGGAGGTATCCCTTAGCAGGCTCTTACTGCATCCACGGGTATGAGAGGAGGGGTAACATTCTACTGCCGGCACCCCACGGCAAATTACATATGGTTACAGGAAACTGCAGTGCCTAGGAAATTGTTAGATGGATTAGGCCTGCTCAGTACCTATATCATCCATCGATATTTTCCTTCACCGTTAAAGCACGTGATAAAAAAGCACATATATTTTTCGAGAAAAAATGCATTATTCCACAGCCGGTATCAAATCCACGACTTTCCAATCAAAAATCGGGGGTACAATCACTAGACCAACTTTGCGGTCCTGTTTACGTACCTTGTTATATATGGCAGCAAGACATACTTGTTTTACAAATATTGCAAAACATATTCTTGTCGTAGCACATAGTGATATCTAGAAGGTGAACAAATTTTCATTGCTATGCTATTATACAAGTATGATTGTTTCCGAACGCAAGTTGAAGAAGTTAGAATGTGTGTAATCATTTTTTTTCATTTCAAAATGACCTTCGTCTCAATATGGTATAAATGACGAATTCACTGTCAAACCTAATATTCCCTTCTTTGCCGCAGTCGGTTCTTGGCCACGTATGTCATCGATATTGTTACTCTGACCATGTTGGAACTTAGTTTTGTGGCAAGCTTCATAAACTAAGCCGTAGCGGGTGCGTAGCAAGACGTAGCCCGTAGCATCCGTAGCAAGTGGCGTAGCAGCTCGTAGCAAACATTCACAACTTTTCTGTTTAGTTTGACTTGGTATTGTTTTAATTAAAACCCAAGAATTATTTATTTTCTGATTTGTTTTTGAAAATGATGCTTAAAATCTACGAGAATATTATATTGTTATAATTTGAACTCGGGATGTACATATATACAGGGTGTAAAAGGACAACTACCGAAAACTTCGGGAGGTCAATGTACTAACAAATATGACCAACTTTTACTAAGGAACGTTTGTTGTAGAAAAAATGTAAAGAAACAGCTGTTCTATATATTTTAGTAAAGTACATAGGTATTGTACTTTTGTATGGAACAGCTGTTTCTTCAAATTTTTTACAGCGAAAGTTCTTTAGTAAAAGTTGTTCATATTGATGTGTACATTGACCCCCCGAAGTTTTCGGTAGTCGTCCTTTTACACCCTGTATATATGAAAGCAAAGGATCTTCCTCATTGTCAATTTCAGACATCACGGCTTGAAATTGAAATAAAACTCGTGGGAAAAGTTAAACTGAACTTTGTATTGTTCTTTCAAAACGTAACAGGTATTAAAATAGGAGTATTTCACATTAATTATAAAAAGTAGCAATATCGAAACTAGATCGTTTCCTGCCTCCAAAATCCTATTCTTAATTAAATCCCTTCCCGCCCTAATCTTTGTCATAATCCAAAAAAAAAAAAATGCAGTTCAGGTCGAAACAAAGACACGTCCAAAACATCAAAGCAGAATTCATTGACGCCGGAATGTCCGTACATCGCACATACTTGCCAGAAGAATGCGCTGCCACATATTTCATAATGCACTGCCCGCTGTCCACAGTAAGGGTTCTTATACTCCGAATGAATAATTTAGCTTTGAAAATTTGTAATTTAATCTAATAAGAACGTGGCTCTTGCGGTGCCGCGGAATAAAGCTTTTTGATATTATGTTTGCTATATATCAAATGTGTTTTTTTTACTATAGATTTTAGTCCGAAATATCTTTTTTGCTTGAAATAATTGTTTTTGTACCCTGAAGAGTTTTTCGCCTTCTCTAAAAAATACGGCTCTAAACAACTGGTCGGCCTGGGTCTGTTAACGCGTCGAGTTTCAAGTGATGTTCATTTAAACATTTTGGTCTAAGTATACATTAAATAAGATGTAATTTAAGGTGATTTGGACGACACCGTCAATCAAAACACAATTGAGTTTTTCTGTATGAAAAGAAAGGACATTTAATGTTATTATTTCCAGTGTCGATTCCAAAATCACAATCACTGTAATTCCTTTATAAAATTATTGAAAAGATTTTCCCTCGCGAAGCCACCACGCTAGTTCTCTTAGACTTCGTGCGACCACAGATAACAAAGTGGTTAGTTTTGGACTGTCAGTGTCACGTGCAGCCCGGCACTGACATACAACTCGATGAAGCTTGATGCGTGGAACATTTAAAATAAGAACATTATATATTTCTTTGCACATATATTTTGATTCATCATTTGTATGATTCGTAGCATAATAGTATAAAACAAAAGCAGTTTTCCGAACTACCAAGGTCAAAATATACAATAAATATTAAGAAGATGGGTAGACTTGATGTAGTTTTGTTCTTATTAGTATTTTCTGTACGAGGTATTTTTTATGGAATTTTGATTTTTTTTTTTTGAAAGGCGTTTTTTATTTCGATAGTACATTTGTTATAAAACCATTAATATTTAAGCAGCACTTCGCCGATTTCAAAAAATTGCAAATCATCCTTCTTTACACACATGTTTAATTTATTTCGGACAGCGATTTCGGTTTGCTGCATCCCTAGTTTTACGCTGAGCAGAGCTTGAAAAATATTTTAAACGTTCCGAATGGGACTTCCGTGTCGTTTGCCTGTATGGAACTGTTTGAAACTGATAAACCAAGCTGGACTATGTGAAGAATTCTTCTTCGTAACTAATAACCACAGTAAGTCAAATGGCTTATAGCTTGCCGTTGGGTACCTCTATTGTGGATGCAGTAAGAATCTGCCAAGGGATCCGGAAGATGGGCAGCAGCGTCTCTCCGTGTATCAACATCCCGTACTCTGCTCGCCAACCCGCCTGCTAAGCGTGGTGAGTATGGCAACTACCCCTCATGGAGATCCATAAGGGAGGCCTGTTCAGTAGTGGACTTTTTTACGGCTGGAATGATGACTGCATCCACGGGTATGAGGAGGAGGGGTAACATTCTACTGCCGGCACCCCACGGCAAACGAAAAATGTATTCTAAGTAAAATTTCGCGAAAGGCACAAAATAAAGCTTTTTTACATTACAAGGGAATTCATTGATTCCATTTTGGTCTTCCTCCAAATTTCTTCGGTGTGTCTAGCCCTTTCTGATCCATCATAGGATCCACATCGTCGCTGAACATCAGATGAGATTGTAGTCAAACAAAAATCTATCTGCAATTTAAAAAAAAACTTTTAAGAAGGCGTTTAAGAAAACATAAATACATCGTTAATACAACATTCATCCTTATAAACCAAAGCACGAAACCATAACAAAGGACAAAATTATTTTTCCTTAGGTGATGGTATTAAAATAACAACATGTTTAACAAAAATTACCTACATACTAAATGAAAGATGGCGTCATACAGTACTCTTATGTGAAACTTCCAAATCCAATAAGATGCCCGTTTTATAATAATAGATCACATTTTTAGATAATTATTGCAAAATTAATAAACAGCAACACTGAAAAGTGGTAATCCCACCTACTAAGAGTAGTCCTGCCTGGCCACTAATAAAAAAAAAACTATTATCAATTAATCGGTAGTGATCGCTCAAAATAATCGATTAAATTGATACTTTTGCTGTGGCCAATACTAATAGATAGATCGCTTTTTAACCCACCTAAGTATGCAATAATAATCGATAGTATTGATAACAACAAATACAATAATATACAATCCAGTAGGTGTGCGCTTTTCTTTTTGATAATAACCTAGATAAACAAAACAATAGGGGACCGGACAACTTTTGAAAAAGTTTTTTTTATTAATCCTCATGGTTAATTATTCTCACAAAAAATATAGTTTTAATTAAATTTAGCTTAATTTGTACCCAAAACCATAAATCAAATTCAAATGGCTAAAATTGCCGCGTAAACACTACTAAGCGATCGTCATCCACAGATGACGTCACGCGATCCGCGAGTTGTGAGTTCAGTCAAAGTCAGTTCAGAACAAACCGCCCCCGTGCATAATTTTGAAACTGGTGTTATTATCTTCTTCTTCTTTTATTTCTAATGGCTGATGCATGCCACTTGCTGCAACTCTGCCAGTGGTGTTATTATCTTTGATAAACTATACAGATACAACTATACAGACACGGTACAGACCGTGAACCAGCTACGTGAAGTTGGCAGTAGTATTCCTACTTTAAAAAGAAATAAGTTGCCATTAATAAAAAAAAAACAACTAACTTTACTAATCAAGTGCGTTTTGTAAGCTTTCGTGAAATTTGGAAGATATGGAAAGGAAAAAATATCGTTGGTGTGTTGTACCTCAATGTACGAACACATCTGAAACTACATACTCCAAATAAATTATTTATTGATGTACCTCGAAAAGCCGAAATAAGACAAAAATGGCTGGCAAGAAAAAAAAACTGCGAAGGAATGTCTGTAACTTCACCTCAACATGATGACGCCCATACACAAATGACGTCACTCGCTGTGATTGGTGTTTCGTTTGACATGCGAAACAGATTATAAATATCGTAATTATTAAATTTTGTTTTTTGATTTAAAAATATAAATCATTATTTATTTTATGAAAATTTTAGTAGGAAAATCGTAAAATTTTATGAAAAAAAAATTCTCCATTCAACCATGTAAAAATTTGACCAACTGCGGGAACCGAACTAGCAACCTACGTCTCAAATGCACCACAGACGTGGAAAACATACTCCTAGCAAATAATTTAACCCTTTCAAAAGGAATCAATAATTTAACTCGAAATCACAAGAATCACTTATCTTAATGAATCCGATTCCGCAAAAGGTTATTTTCGTAGATCATTTGAATAAAATTATGGCCTGTAGCTGTTCACAAGCTTGTTTTAGTATGAGAAATGGCTTAACATAAAGAGGGCCGTTTTAATAATGTTGGAGCATTAAAACTGGCGCTTAAAAGGCCCATTTCCACTTGATATGAAAACGTTATAAAGACATAAGCGTGCACTGAGCTTCATCGAGTAAGCTTGCTATATGAACCGTCCGATATGGTAAATAATAATCATTTCAGCCGTAAAACGTCCACTACTGAACACACGCATCCCTCATAGATCTTCATGAGGAGCAGTTGCTATAATCACCACGATTGGCAGGCTATTTTACTAATTGCTGTTTTTCTTTTTATGTATAAAATATAATTAATTGTTAAATTTAAATGTTTTCATTGCGTTTTAAATTGTATTGTGTGCTCATTAGTAAATAAATTAA
Organism: Pasiphila rectangulata; assembly: GCA_963082625.1. Taxonomy (NCBI): domain Eukaryota; kingdom Metazoa; phylum Arthropoda; class Insecta; order Lepidoptera; family Geometridae; genus Pasiphila; species Pasiphila rectangulata. The sequence continues at coordinate 2,174,784 of OY720244.1, read as the reverse complement.
TGTCTAAGACGCTGCTTCCCATCTTCGACGGGTATGAGAGGATGTTACCCTACATTCTTCTGCTGTCACTCCACGGCGATGTTTTAATTTAACCTAATTTAGGTCATGTACGAGACGCCACTAGGAATACCTAGGTCCAAGAAACAAGTATTAAGTGTCTCAAAATTGTCTTGGTCCAGCAGTTAGTTCTGTGTACAATTAATACTTATCTCAGCTAATAGTGGCGTCTCGAACATGACCTAAATTATTTGGAACTTATTTGGAACCTTAATTGAGGTTATGGTGTCACTGCTGTACCAAGTGTTCCAAATAAGTGTATTTTCATTTTATGACATTAAAACATTTTCAAAAGGTTCTTGTTAAACCGACTCTTAGGTAGGTTGGTGATTTGCAAAGTAAAAGAGGGGTTTTTTTGCAACTGATAAAACACTATGTTTATGTATATTATAATATTTTGCTTAAAAGTCTGGAAGAAAACTAAAAATAATTATAATATCGATCACGTTCTATAGTTACCAGACGTGCATTGAAGCCACTTGTAATGTTAAATAGCTGTTATTAAAAAGCTTGGCCCAAATTAAATCCAACATCATCATCAACATATCAGCCCCTTGACACCCACTACTAGGTATTAAGCCACCTCCTCAACACGCCAACGTAAACGGTCCTGTGCTAGCCTCACGCTTTGCACGCCCTCATGAGGATATAATGTACTGGAAGTTGTTGTAGGTATATTTAATACGACCGACATTCAGAAAATAAAAGAAAATCTTCTCTTATCCACAGTCATCCGGCAACCTTGACTACTCGTATATTGCCCGCACATCTGGCAGGCGGTCTGCCTCAAGGCTGTGTCGTAGTTTTGTTTATTAATAAGTTTTTGGTAATTTTGTTTATTGTTGAACTGAAATTGTTGACTGTAAATGAATGACAATAATACGGTTGGGATATTTTAGGTATTTAGATATTTTAGACGCAAAAATATAACGATAACGCTTACTTTTTATCTTTTAAGTCGGAGTCCAACCAAATCGGCTGGTCCATCTCAACCAGTCTGTGACACACTCGTTCGCGTAATTATCTTGGACTGCAGCCAGGGTAACCGAATGGAGATACCGTAGCTTCATTATAGGAACCCGACCTAAAATCTAAATTACTCTCCTTAAGTGAGCTGCAATTTAAAACCTAAAACCACGTGAAGATTTCCTTGAATTTCGGTTGGGAAAATAACAAAACTATATCTTTTAGGTGTAAAAAGGTTTCTAAGAAGTAATTTCGACTTCCAGCGATATTTATTACAAACTAAATAAAGATTCTAACAGGCAATTTCATCATTTCCCAAAACGATTTCTAAATAAATAAAACCAGTCAAGAGCGAGTAGAATTCGCGCAACGAGGGTTCCGTGCTATCATCAAAATAGATTGCGTTAAAGGTTTGTTGGAGAACCTTGACAGCGAAATATCTTGTCTGGTAGCGGAACTTATGGTGATTTTTTAAGCTTTCAATGATTTTCTAATGCCTATAACAAGTAGAGAGTTCGTTTTCATTTTCAATCTGCTATTAAATTTTTAGGTGTTATCTCTGCAAACTTCGAAAATAAGGGAAGGGGTATTTTCTTCAGAAATTTTCTAAATTAATCAAAACAGTATATAAATATAAGGAAAACTACATATATGGAATCGAGCCACGGTAGTCAGATAACACGTATTTGTTGTTTTTTGATATAATGGAAATAATACTTAGATGTAGCGTATTAAAGTTTAGAGCGTAAGTAAGTTTAGGGCCCTCGTGACGTCAGACGTCATAGTCGTAAACTGTACCGAAACACGTCACGCTGCATTTCCACATAATTTATCGCCGTTATTTTTGTATTACTTTAAAAATGGAACATACATGTTCACTAGTTTTCTATATCAGTATGTTTTTATTTTGTTTACGATGGTTGTGTGTGTTGTGTGTTATGATTGTCATGTTTGGAGAAGGACGCTCACTCTGCAACACAGTTTCTTTAACTTTTGCAGTAGTTCCCCGTTCCCATTGTTTTTGTATCACCTGTTTTTTCCCAATAAATATTTTGTATTTTTTGTAAATCCACATGAAGGATTATACATATTTTAGTCAAAAGTGTCTAACAAGATTATGTGTACAAAGTATTTTTTTCCGAATTCCAATAACACGAGTATCTCAAGTCAGCCATGTCATCTCTCATCATCATCTTAGCCGTAGGACATCCATTGCTGGACAAACGTCTTCCACATGGCCGATACTGATCAGAAGGGGCTAATGCTATACTCACCACGTTTGGCAGGCGCAGTATGCGATGTTTATACATAGAAAGACGCTGCTGCCCATCTTCCGGAGGCCGCCTACCAAGCATGGAATGTATGGCAACTACCTACTATGGAGATCATGAGTGAGGCCTGTGTTCAGCAGTGGACGTTGTACGGCTGAAATGATGAATATTCATAAAAAAGAAAGAGCAAAAATCTATTCGGAACAAAATCAATCACCCGGCCTTTTGGATGCACCGAGAAAAGGCACAAAAAGCACACCACAAATAATTCAATGAAGACGTTCTTTTGGTTTCTTATTCAGAGCGGATCTGGGTCTAACGAACCTCGTATCGAGGATAAAGAATATTATTATTTTATAGCTCGATGCATTGCTAAGCAATAACTCAACGTAAATGCGTATGTTACATTGCTGACTTGATCGCCGTGGGATGCCGGCAGTAGAATTCTGCCTCTCCTCTCTTGTCTGTGGATGCAGTAATAATCTGCCAAGGGATACCACTGAAAGATAGTCAGCTGCGACTTTCCGTGTATCATGATCCTGTACTACGCTCGCCAACCCGCCATCCAAGCGTGGCGAGTATGGCAAACTCCCTTATGATCATAGAGATCCATATCCACGTCCACTGCTGGACATAAGGCCTCCCATGTCCAGCAGTGGATAGTAGTCTTACGACTGAGATTATGATTTGAGTCTTTTTGAGTTTACCGATATTTCGTTGCAGTTTCACACGTCATAATCACGGATAAACAGTTAATCCGTGATCATAGCGTGCGTCGAAATATCGGGAGACTCAAAATACTCATATCATGGTAAATATCCCGTGAATACCAAAATTATATGAAGATAATGATGAATACAACCGACGCCATTTGCCAGAACAACGCTAGAAACAGGCAGGCTGATTACGTATCTCGCGACAGGCTTTGCAACAGGCGATCGTTGCTGTCACATATCAATATTGTTATAAAGAACAGCAAGGAATTGACATTTGACAGCAACGATCGCCTGCTGCAAAACCTGACACGAGGTACGCAGCAATATTGCTGTCAAATGTCAATTCCTTGCTGTTCTTTATAACAATATTGATATTTGACAGTAATATAGCAGTCAATTGCTTGTTGCAAAACCTGTCGCGAGATACGTAATCACCCTGCCGGTCTAGCTGACCATAGATAATATATGTTTTTATGATGCAGACTACGTGCACCTAACATTCTACCAAACCACAAAATATAGTTAACTTTTGTCTCATGTCTTTTTCTATATATAATTATTTTAGCCTACTTATTAACTGTAGTGAAATCCACTAAAATATTCTTACGCAAATTGAACGAGTTTATCAAAGAAAATGAAGAAGTCCAACTTAAAAAGATCAAAGGCCTAAATTAAGAATAACCAAGAGCGTGTAAGGTCGGGGCTGTACCCGGAGGCTTCGTAATTATCTCAGATTTATTTAATTACCACTTTAAGTCCAAATGAAAGGGAGTGAGATTAGGTTCTGGATTGTAGAGTAAAATATACAGTAGTAATACTTGATATCGTTGTACTATATACATCTGTTTAGGCCAAGTGCCTAGTTAAGTAGATGATACAGTAACATATGTTAGTCCTTGTCTTTCCTAATAAGTTTTTAAACATACCTGTCTCTGTCCTACACACCTTACCCCCCCCCCTCACCTCACCGTGAAGGAATCGTCGTAACCTTGACCTAAAGTTTAATAAAGTAAGTTAAGGTTAGACCCAATAGGTTAATAATAGGTTAATGGTTCACATTTATCATAAAGGGCATATCCGCGGTCACTTTATAAATGAAATCTGTTACCTCTACAATGTTTGAAAGACGACTAATAGATAAACGGATAAACGGAATTTACCGTGTGGTGCCGGCAGTAGAATGTTACACCTCCTCTCATGCCCGTGGATGCAGTAAGAGCCTGCTAAGGGATCCGGAAGATGGGCAGCATTATCTTTCTGTGTATCAACATCCCGTACTGCGCTCGCCAACCCGCCTGCCAAGCGTGGTGAGTATGGCAACTACCCCTCATGGAGATCCATGAGGTGAGAGTTCAGTAGTGGACGTTTTACGGCTGAAATGATGATGAAAGGGGATTTTATTTCTGGGTAACTATTTCTCTCATCTGCTTCTCACTATTAAGCTCAGTTCAGTTTGGAACTAGAACTAGCTATACGAAATGTTCTGAAAAAATACCTTTTATATTAAACAATGATAGTTCAAATTATGTTTAAGTCATGTATACTTCAAATAGTCATTAATTTTTATCATGTTTAACCATACTGAGGTTTAATCAATGATAAATGAAATGAAAACTTTCAATTATCATTAATTAAACCTCAGTGTGGCTAAACACATTAAAATGATAAAATTTACGATTCTGGTGGAATGCGAACCCGCGTCCATTCAATCGATCCTTGACGCTTCCTAAGGCCGGAAGTGCTTTAAACACTTACCTAGCGTACTTGTATCGGGGTCACCTTGGAATAGTACAGTTTTGATTTCCTTGAAACTTCTTCAAAACTACTTCAGTTGCATTTGGCGATCGCAGAAGTATGAAGAAGCAGGCCTTGCCAAAGTCACTCACTGAACGGTACATTCCTACTGGTCTCGAGTGAACTGTGCGTTCACGGTATATTTAAAGGGGTTGAAGCTACGAACCAGTTCTCGACTTAACCCGTAAGCCGGGTCGTGTGACCCTCAACAATAAAAATTAAGCAATGTTCAACAATTACGGAAACACACAATAGTGAACACTTAATTGCAAGCGGTTCAGTGCATTTTTAATCCGGCTTTTGTACTTAACTCTAAAAGGTTTCAGTAGATTAGTATTTATTCAGTTGCTGGATTTACAGTGTTTTATGTGTACAATTAGTTTTTGAAGCCGTGTTGGCTGAGTGGTATGTACCCCTGACTTTAAATACGAAGGTCGTGGGTTCGATGTTCGTGGCCCAATGGACTTTTCTTTCTCAAATATTTATGTGCACATTTAACACGTGCTTTAACGGTGAAGGAAAACATTCTGAAGAAACCCGCGGCTTAGTTAGATTCAGACGTGATGATCTGTTCTTTCTTTTTAGTTGACCAAGCTGAGAGGATAGTATATAAACCGAAGTTAAGGTTATTTAACTGTCAAATGTCAACTTGACAGATAAATCAGATCGTTTTGTCATTCCAACAGACGCAAATTCGTGTATTTATGTATTTTTAACAAAATAAAACGGGCGTGAACTAAAATCTATGAGTAGCATAGAATGATATCCTATGTTACAATTAACAGAACGTCTGTTAGTTGAACTGTTTTTTTATACAAAAAAAAATTCTCCATTCAACCATGTAAAAATTTGACCAACTGCGGGAACCGAACTAGCAACCTACGTCTCAAATGCACCACAGACGTGGAAAACATACTCCTAGCAAATAATTTAACCCTTTCAAAAGGAATCAATAATTTAACTCGAAATCACAAGAATCACTTATCTTAATGAATCCGATTCCGCAAAAGGTTATTTTCGTAGATCATTTGAATAAAACTATGGCCTGTAGCTGTTCACAAGCTTGTTTTAGTATGAGAAATGGCTTAACATAAAGAGGGCCGTTTTAATAATGTTGGAGCATTAAAACTGGCGCTTAAAAGGCCCATTTCCACTTGATATGAAAACGTTATAAAGACATAAGCGTGCACTGAGCTTCATCGAGTAAGCTTGCTATATGAACCGTCCGATATGGTAAATAATAATCATTTCAGCCGTAAAACGTCCACTACTGAACACACGCATCCCTCATAGATCTTCATGAGGAGCAGTTGCTATAATCACCACGATTGGCAGGCTATTTTACTAATTGCTGTTTTTCTTTTTATGTATAAAATATAATTAATTGTTAAATTTAAATGTTTTCATTGCGTTTTAAATTGTATTGTGTGCTCATTAGTAAATAAATTAATGTCTAAGACGCTGCTTCCCATCTTCGACGGGTATGAGAGGATGTTACCCTACATTCTTCTGCTGTCACTCCACGGCGATGTTTTAATTTAACCTAATTTAGGTCATGTACGAGACGCCACTAGGAATACCTAGGTCCAAGAAACAAGTATTAAGTGTCTCAAAATTGTCTTGGTCCAGCAGTTAGTTCTGTGTACAATTAATACTTATCTCAGCTAATAGTGGCGTCTCGAACATGACCTAAATTATTTGGAACTTATTTGGAACCTTAATTGAGGTTATGGTGTCACTGCTGTACCAAGTGTTCCAAATAAGTGTATTTTCATTTTATGACATTAAAACATTTTCAAAAGGTTCTTGTTAAACCGACTCTTAGGTAGGTTGGTGATTTGCAAAGTAAAAGAGGGGTTTTTTTGCAACTGATAAAACACTATGTTTATGTATATTATAATATTTTGCTTAAAAGTCTGGAAGAAAACTAAAAATAATTATAATATCGATCACGTTCTATAGTTACCAGACGTGCATTGAAGCCACTTGTAATGTTAAATAGCTGTTATTAAAAAGCTTGGCCCAAATTAAATCCAACATCATCATCAACATATCAGCCCCTTGACACCCACTACTAGGTATTAAGCCACCTCCTCAACACGCCAACGTAAACGGTCCTGTGCTAGCCTCACGCTTTGCACGCCCTCATGAGGATATAATGTACTGGAAGTTGTTGTAGGTATATTTAATACGACCGACATTCAGAAAATAAAAGAAAATCTTCTCTTATCCACAGTCATCCGGCAACCTTGACTACTCGTATATTGCCCGCACATCTGGCAGGCGGTCTGCCTCAAGGCTGTGTCGTAGTTTTGTTTATTAATAAGTTTTTGGTAATTTTGTTTATTGTTGAACTGAAATTGTTGACTGTAAATGAATGACAATAATACGGTTGGGATATTTTAGGTATTTAGATATTTTAGACGCAAAAATATAACGATAACGCTTACTTTTTATCTTTTAAGTCGGAGTCCAACCAAATCGGCTGGTCCATCTCAACCAGTCTGTGACACACTCGTTCGCGTAATTATCTTGGACTGCAGCCAGGGTAACCGAATGGAGATACCGTAGCTTCATTATAGGAACCCGACCTAAAATCTAAATTACTCTCCTTAAGTGAGCTGCAATTTAAAACCTAAAACCACGTGAAGATTTCCTTGAATTTCGGTTGGGAAAATAACAAAACTATATCTTTTAGGTGTAAAAAGGTTTCTAAGAAGTAATTTCGACTTCCAGCGATATTTATTACAAACTAAATAAAGATTCTAACAGGCAATTTCATCATTTCCCAAAACGATTTCTAAATAAATAAAACCAGTCAAGAGCGAGTAGAATTCGCGCAACGAGGGTTCCGTGCTATCATCAAAATAGATTGCGTTAAAGGTTTGTTGGAGAACCTTGACAGCGAAATATCTTGTCTGGTAGCGGAACTTATGGTGATTTTTTAAGCTTTCAATGATTTTCTAATGCCTATAACAAGTAGAGAGTTCGTTTTCATTTTCAATCTGCTATTAAATTTTTAGGTGTTATCTCTGCAAACTTCGAAGATAAGGGAAGGGGTATTTTCTTCAGAAATTTTCTAAATTAATCAAAACAGTATATAAATATAAGGAAAACTACATATATGGAATCGAGCCACGGTAGTCAGATAACACGTATTTGTTGTTTTTTGATATAATGGAAATAATACTTAGATGTAGCGTATTAAAGTTTAGAGCGTAAGTAAGTTTAGGGCCCTCGTGACGTCAGACGTCATAGTCGTAAACTGTACCGAAACACGTCACGCTGCATTTCCACATAATTTATCGCCGTTATTTTTGTATTACTTTAAAAATGGAACATACATGTTCACTAGTTTTCTATATCAGTATGTTTTTATTTTGTTTACGATGGTTGTGTGTGTTGTGTGTTATGATTGTCATGTTTGGAGAAGGACGCTCACTCTGCAACACAGTTTCTTTAACTTTTGCAGTAGTTCCCCGTTCCCATTGTTTTTGTATCACCTGTTTTTTCCCAATAAATATTTTGTATTTTTTGTAAATCCACATGAAGGATTATACATATTTTAGTCAAAAGTGTCTAACAAGATTATGTGTACAAAGTATTTTTTTCCGAATTCCAATAACACGAGTATCTCAAGTCAGCCATGTCATCTCTCATGATCATCTTAGCCGTAGGACATCCATTGCTGGACAAACGTCTTCCACATGGCCGATACTGATCAGAAGGGGCTAATGCTATACTCACCACGTTTGGCAGGCGCAGTATGCGATGTTTATACATAGAAAGACGCTGCTGCCCATCTTCCGGAGGCCGCCTACCAAGCATGGAATGTATGGCAACTACCTACTATGGAGATCATGAGTGAGGCCTGTGTTCAGCAGTGGACGTTGTACGGCTGAAATGATAAATATCCATAAAAAAGGAAGAGCAAAAATCTATTCGGAACAAAATCAATCACCCGGCCTTTTGGATGCACCGAGAAAAGGCACAAAAAGCACACCACAAATAATTCAATGAAGACGTTCTTTTGGTTTCTTATTCAGGGCGGATCTGGGTCTAACGAACCTCGTATCGAGGATAAAGAATATTATTATTTTATAGCTCGATGCATTGCTAAGCAATAACTCAACGTAAATACGTATGTTACATTGCTGACTTGATCGCCGTGGAATGCCGGCAGTAGAATTTTGCCTCTCCTCTCTTGTCTGTGGATGCAGTAAGAGTCTGCCAAGGGATAACACTGAAAGATAGTCAGCTGCGACTTTCCGTGTATTATCATCCTGTACTACGCTCGCCAACCCGCCATCCAAGCGTGGCGAGTATGGCAAACTCCCTCATGATCATAGAGATCCATATCCACGTCCACTGCTGGACATAAGGCCTCCCATGTCCAGCAGTAGACGTGGATAGTGGTTCTACGACTGAGATTATGATTTGAGTCTTTTTGAGTTTACCGATATTTCGTTGCAGTTTCACACGTCATGATCACGGATAAACAGTTAATCCGTGATCATGGCGTGCGTCGGAATATCGGGAGACTCAAAATACTCATATCATGGTAAATATCCCGTGAATACCAAAATTATATGAAGATAATGATGAATACAACCGACCCATTAGCCAGAAAAACGCTAGAAACAGGCAGGGTGATTACGTATCTCGCGACAGGCTTTGCAACAGGTGATCGTTGCTGTCAAACGTCAATATTGTGTTAGAGAACAGCAAGGAATTGACATTTGACAGCAACGATTGCCTGCTGCAAAACCTGACGCGAGATACGCAGCAATATCGTTGTCAAATGTCAATACCTTGCTGTTCTCTAATACAATATTGATAGTTGACAGTAATTTTGCTGTCAATTGCCTGTTGCAAAACCTGTCGCGAGATACGTAATCACCCTGCCGTTCTGGCTGACCATAGATAAGATATGTTTTTATCATGCAGACTACGTGCACCTAACATTCTACCAAACCACAAAATATAGTTAACTTTTGTCTCATGTCTTTTTCTATATATAATTATTTTAGCCTACTTATTAACTGTAGTGAAATCCACTAAAATATTCTTACGCAAATTGAACGAGTTTATCAAAGAAAATGAAGAAGTCCAACTTAAAAAGATCAAAGGCCTAAATTAAGAATAACCAAGAGCGTGTAAGGTCGGGGCTGTACCCGGAGGCTTCGTAATTATCTCAGATTTATTTAATTACCACTTTAAGTCCAAATGAAAGGGAGTGAGATTAGGTTCTGGATTGTAGAATAAAATATACAGTAGTAATACTTGATATCGTTGTACTATATACATCTGTTTAGGCCAAGTGCCTAGTTAAGTAGATGATACAGTAACATATGTTAGTCCTTGTCTTTCCTAATAAGTTTTTAAACATACCTGTCTCTGTCCTACACACCTTACCCCCCCCCCCCCTCACCTCACCGTGAAGGAATCGTCGTAGTGTCACCTTGACCTAAAGTTTAATAAAGTAAGTTAAGGTTAGACCCAATAGGTTAATAATAGGTTAATGGTTCACATTTATCATAAAGGGCATATCCGCGGTCACTTTATAAATGAAATCTGTTACCTCTACAATGTTTGAAAGACGGCTAATAGATAAACGGATAAACGGAATTTACCGTGTGGTGCCGGCAGTAGAATGTTACACCTCCTCTCATGCCCGTGGATGCAGTAAGAGCCTGCTAAGGGATCCGGAAGATGGGCAGCATTATCTTTCTGTGTATCAACATCCCGTACTGCGCTCGCCAACCCGCCTGCCAAGCGTGGTGAGTATGGCAACTACCCCTCATGGAGATCCATGAGGTGAGAGTTCAGTAGTGGACGTTTTACGGCTGAAATGATGATGAAAGGGGATTTTATTTCTGGGTAACTATTTCTCTCATCTGCTTTCACTATTAAGCTCAGTTCAGTTTGGAACTAGAACTAGCTGTACGAAATGTTCTGAAAAAATACCTTTTATATTAATCAATGATAGTTCAAATTATGTTTAAGTCATGTATACTTCAAATAGTCATTAATTTTTATCATGTTTAACCATACTGAGGTTTAATCAATGATAAATGAAATGAAAACTTTCAATTATCATTAATTAAACCTCAGTGTGGCTAAACACATTAAAATGATAAAATTTACGATTCTGGTGGAATGCGAACCCGCGTCCATTCAATCGATTCTTGACGCTTCCTAAGGCCGGAAGTGCTTTAAACACTTACCTAGCGTACTTGTATCGGGGTCACCTTGGAATAGTACAGTTTTGATTTCCTTGAAACTTCTTCAAAACTACTTCAGTTGCATTTGGCGATCGCAGAAGTATGAAGAAGCAGGCCTTGCCAAAGTCACTCACTGAACGGTACATTCCTACTGGTCTCGAGTGAACTGTGCGTTCACGGTATATTTAAAGGGGTTGAAGCTACGAACCAGTTCTCGACTTAACCCGTAAGCCGGGTCGTGTGACCCTCAACAATAAAAATTAAGCAATGTTCAACAATTACGGAAACACACAATAGTGAACACTTAATTGCAAGCGGTTCAGTGCATTTTTAATCCGGCTTTTGTACTTAACTCTAAAAGGTTTCAGTAGATTAGTATTTATTCAGTTGCTGGATTTACAGTGTTTTATGTGTACAATTAGTTTTTGAAGCCGTGTTGGCTGAGTGGTATGTACCCCTGACTTTAAATACGAAGGTCGTGGGTTCGATGTTCGTGGCCCAATGGACTTTTCTTTCTCAAATATTTATGTGCACATTTAACACGTGCTTTAACGGTGAAGGAAAACATTCTGAAGAAACCCGCGGCTTAGTTAGATTCAGACGTGATGATCTGTTCTTTCTTTTTAGTTGACCAAGCTGAGAGGATAGTATATATGCTGGGCAAGTTTAATCCATCTAACGATGTCCCAGGCACTAGCGTCCCGTACAGCATGAATACCAGTTGCTGTATAAATAATCTATAATACATTTCAAGGCCTTACTTTTTACTTTTTGAAAAGTATGTAAAGACAGGAATTCTGTACCTTTTGCAGTGAAAATTCATCACCATCCTCCATCACTGCAGCGCTGTATAAGTCATATATATAGATGCTAAGGCCTTACAGGCTAATAGGATTTATTTTGCAAAAATAACTAGTATTTAAATGCGTCTAGGTATTTCAAAGTCAACAAACACACTGTAAGTTGAAATGATTTATGACACTGTGTGTGTGTGTGACACTTACTTGGTCTAGCGCACTGACACTTAGGAATGTTCGACTCCCGCCACGGAATAAATAATTGTTTTGCACGGAAATAATAATGTTATTTTTCTGCAGAAGTTGACCCGAGTAGTATTCTTGTATTCCATCAATCTATCAGATGATGAAGAATATAATCCGAAACACAAGCTCTGCTTACAGATGGTGCTGCGTTAAATTTCTAGCATTCTTTATTAATTTATTTAACAAAAAACTGCTATTGCCACTCGGAATGAAAGGGCTTAAGAGATCATTTACACTGAGTTTACCACGTAATTGTTTTCAAAATGTCTTATAAACCGTCTCGTCTGTGCAGTTGCCAAACTATTAAAAGCACTGGAATCCCGCCACATCGGATACAAAGATTTTACGACTTTACATAAAACTGAATAGGTTCAAAATATGCTTAGGACTAAAAGCAATGTTTACTCTTGCTGTGGATACGGGGCACTAAAGTTCAGCGATATAGAAAATGCTAGTTGGTCGTTGGTTGAAATACTAGAAATGTAGGATTTTGGTTAAAGCTACGGCCAAACCTTCGTGTTAGCGACGCAGGATGCGGGATGTGAAAGGCTCCTGCGTTTACTGCGCGAAATTAAACGTGCACACCTGCGCGAATACAGCGCGAATCGCGAATATTGTTCCGCTCTGCCGACGCGGTCGTCCCTCGTTGTGGTTGCGTAGATGTGTATGGCGCCACAAGATATAGATAAAAGAAAGAAAATTAATTTATTCAGAACACACACAGATCTCAAACATATTTTACAGATTATAGATAGAACAATCAAGGTACACAGAGGTAATAAGAATATGAAGTAGGTACACAAACAACATACGCGGCCAGAACATTGTTAGCAATGCATACGCACCGAAACAGTCGTCCATTGTTCTGATCGCGTATGTGTGCATGACGCCATAGATATCATAAATAGCGTCTAGCGCCCGGCCGCGCTCCTGCTTCGCGTCCCGCATCCCGCGTTGCTGACGTTCAGGTCTGGCTGCAGCTTTAGTTTTAGAGAACTAGTTAACTACTTGACCCCGCTCGCAATCAACCTGAAAAGCTTTTATCGGTATTGAATAAAAATAATGGTCGGAATCCATTAAAAAAATATGGCCTTGAATGAGTGATTTTGATATTGGGATTAAAGTAGTGAGGCATTTTACATATATCATAGATGATTTATACAGCGACAGCAAGTAGCAGTAGGACGTTCACTGATGGACATAGTCCTCCCTCATAAATCTTACAATACTGATGCTCAGGGGTTATTGCCATACACACCACGCTTGGCGGGCGGGTTATCGAGGTCAGTACGGAATCCTGATACATGCAAAGACGATGCTGCCCATCTTCTCGAGGTATCCCTAGGTAGATTTTTAAATTCATCCAAGCAAGAAAGAAGGGGCAATTTTCTACGGTCATGAAAGAAGACAACATCACATACGCAGAACCTGCATTTAAATCATCTTTAAAAACTTAACATAATAGGTGCGGAACCTCCACTGTGCAAACTAAGCTATTTTCTTCATCCCGCAATCTCACCTGATAATATTCCCACAGAACAAAGCAGTCTGCTTTGTTATTACGTGACATCCTCTAGAATGTAAATGTATTTTTGCCATTGGTAACCTCACTTTGAAAATAACGGTAATACTATTCAATTTGTAAATACAGGGATTACCCACGTAGTAACGTCGAAGTTTATTCCGACACGTTTAGATTTTCCAAAAATCATCTCTCATACTTTCGTGATTATCCACATTTTTACGAAATGAATGGTAACCAAATTCTTTAAGGGTCGACTACACGTACGGTACCCTCTCGTGCTAGTTTAGTACTGTGTTACAGAAAGCATAGGATTTTCGCCCGTGTACATAAGTTTTCAGTAGGTTTAGAATAGCAACATATAAATACACCATGGTACTGAATGTTAGTTATGACTGTGGCAATCGATGTGCTTGCCAATGTCGCTAAGGTTGTCTAGAAGATATCGCTGTTAGCGATAAAACTGCCTATCGTGTATCTTGGTTGTTTATGTAGTTTTTTTTGTGTGATATATAAAATAAGGAGTTATCTATTTGAATCTTGCGGCAGATTATGTTGACATGACTGATAATGATCATAATGAAATCACAGAACAGTAGGTTTACCATGAGTTTTCACAATCTATACTCGCTAGCAACTGTAATTAAAAAATGTATGAAAACTGGTACAGCGCCCCTAGCGAATAGTTTGGTACTAAAATACGAAGTAAACTATACAACAGTGAATGTAGTTTGGGCTTTATTTTCTTAAAATTTGGTACTATAAGCTACAAATCTGACAGATGCCATAGTAACGTACTATTACTACTGTAGTAACGGCAGGCAATCTAACAGGTACAACTCATGGTAGACACACTGGATACGTGGCAATTGATATTTTTACCAATTTCACATGTAGTATGGTGGCACAGGTGGCAATGCCGTGGGGTGCTAGCAGTAGAATGTTGCTCCTCATCTTGCCCGAGTAAAGATCTCCAAAACGATACCTCCGGAAGATGGGCTGCGGCGTCTTTCTGCGTATCAACGTCCCGTACTGCGCTCGCTAACCCGTGTCTGCCAAGCGCAGTAAGTATGGCAACAAATCCCTTATGATCTCGGAGATACATCCTCTTTATCCTGCAGTGGTTGCGACTAAAACGAGTAGCAATGGGTTCTACCTGGCATAAATCATCATCATCATTTCAGCCATAAAACGTCCACTGATGAACACAGCCCTCCCTCATGGATCTCCATGAGGGGTAGTTGCCATACTCACCACGCTTGGCAGGCGGGTTGGTGAGCGCAGTATGGGATGTTGATACACGGATAGACGCTGCTGCCCATCTTCCGGAGGTATCCCTTAGCAGGCTCTTACTGCATCCATGGGCATGAGAGGAGGGGTATCATTCTACTGCCGGCACCCCAAGGCATAAATAATCTTTGTATATGTATTAAAAACTACTTAAAAGGTGCGGTATCCCCACTGCGGTTCATCACATCCTACAATCTCACCCAAAGAGCTGTATTCTCCGTGTTCTGTGATCTCACCTGAGACTATTCTCACAGAACAAATCAGTCTGTTGCTACGTGACATCGTTAAGAATTGTAAACGTATTTCTTCCATCTGTAAACAAATTCTTTGAAGGCCGACTACACGTCCGCAAAACATTTGGCATTCTACCGTGAAAGGGACAAGATGGCCGTTTGAGGGCTTAAGGGCCACTCGGATCTGCAATTGATAATGCCCCGTTGACATGCCACTTGTCATTTCCCTTTTAGCTTTGAAGATCGCGTTTTGTCTTTATATGTTTGACGTACCATGCAAATGCCAAGTCTGTAGATAAATATACATAGTCCTTCTTAAAAAACCTTCGCAATGACAATCTTTTTTAAATATTTAAATATCAAAAACACGAGAATGTATCGTAATACATCTAATACGTAGGACGGTTACTTTTGGCTTTAAGCCTAACAAGTTTTTGCCCGTTGCTTCGAATGTGTTGCTCGCGAATATAAAATAGCCATAAAAATGTGTTAATACTGGACAACATCAATACGTGTGCTTTTGATGTAAATATCCGTAATATAGTTTTTGCGTCAAGAGGTGACAATTTTTTTTTTTACAATTTTTTTTTATTTCTGTAACTTAAACTAAAAAATACCTCTCATGGGTTTGGGACCCTTTTTTAAGTATAAAAAATACATGTCTCGGAGGATCTCGCTCTTCAATTATTAGTTACTAATATCTGGTTAAGTACAGACACGTTAGTGCATAATATATAAAATAATTACAAAAATTAAGTAAGTAGGAACATTTAAAACAAGGTAATAATATTGCTTATTGCGTGTGTGAGTAGTCGGTTGTCTATAAAGTGTACCTAGTGTTGTGTGTGTGTGTGTGTAATGTGTTGTGTTTGTGATTGTGTGTATAATGTGTTGTGTGTGTGTATAAACGTCCGTAACAAACATCTGTACATCTATTAAAACAAACTTTTGGCTTTATAATACAAGTGGGACTAGCTAGGGCCCGCACCGTTAAACCCAAAAAAAATAAAAAAGTCTTGGTCAAACACTATATTTACATATAAATAAATAATGCTATCGGTAACAGAGAGCCGTCAAACCTGGATCTTGCAAATTATCTGCAATCGATAATGCTCATTGACCTCACTTGTCGTTTCCCTTGTAGCTTTGAAGTTCGAATTTTGTTTTAAGATGTTTGGGACTTGCAATGAAAATATTACCAAGGCAAGTAGCATTTCACTATCAACATCTTAGCCGTAGAACGTCCACTGCTGAACATGCTGCATTAATCTCCGAGTACTGATCATGAGAGGGTTATTGCCAGACTCGTCACGCTTGGCAAGCGGGTTGGCGAGCGCAGTGCGGGATGTTGATACACGGAAGACCCTGCTGCCCATCTTCCGGAGGTATCAATTGGCAGATTCTTACTGCATCCACGGGCATGAGAGGAGGGGTAATATCTGCCACCCTACGGCAAGTAGCATTCAGATGAATATTATTGGTTTTATGCCTAACTAGATTCAGTCCCTGGATTCGTTTGTGTTCTTTGAAAGTAGCCAATGTGTTAATCCTGATGAAAATCTCATTATCATAACCAATAGATTAGGCTTGCCGTGAACAAGTTCGCCGTTGTATGCCGGGAGAATGTTGCCCCTCCTATCTTACCCGTGGATGCAGAAATATCTGCCACGGGATACCTCTGGAAGATGGGCAGCAGCGTCTTTTCATGTATGAACATCCTTACTGCGCTCGCCAACCCGCCTGCTAAGCGTGGTAAGTATAGCAATAATCCCTCATGATCAGTACTGTGCCATGAGGGAGGCCTTTGTCCAGCGGTGTGGACTCCTACGGCTGAGATGATGAACAAGTTCAGGGCAAACCTAATGCACTGGCACAGGTAAATACTTCTGAAACAAAATAGACAAATACGAGTAACAACAAGTTTATAAAATAAAAAAAAAATAAGTAACCTCCGACGCTTTCCTTTCCTTTCATTTTATTAGCTTTTATTTAACTTGCCCTGTATGTATGTATGTAGTATGTATCTATGTTTGTCGGGTGGAATCTTGCGACTCAATTTTAAGAAGCAGATATCTTCAACCAATTGAGCTGAAATTTTGTATACACCTTTTGTTTGGATGACAATGCATGGTTAGCTTTGTTTTTGTAATGCACTCATACAATATGGTAAATAACGGGTAATAACGTGCAATTACACTTGTTAGACTCCAAAAGTACCATTTTATAGGTGTATTAGCGATAACTAATAAGTAAAAAATAAGCATTTTCTACAAATACCTATTTATTGTCAACTTATAACGTCGTTACATAATTTATATAATATAAAATCTTCTTGCGAGACCTGCTTTACCCATATCTTGTAAACTTCTTAAACGATTTTGATAAAACATGTGTAAAAACCACTGCCAAAGAACCTGCTTTTAAAGATGCGAAGCATGCAAATCGGTCCACTCGTTTTAGAGCTACGGTGCCACAGACAGACCACATAGCGGTCAAACTACCACTCCTCTTTTTTGTCGAACGTTAAAAAAACAGCAATATACACATATTGTATATAATGTACTCTTAAGAAAATGTTTGTACGTAAGGTAAAGAAAATTATGACATAACTCCTTCGGTGGAGGACAGAAACATCTCTACTCTTATAGACTAGAGCGAGGATTTTTCTAAAAATAACCTAACAAAGTCAATTTTGCACCCTTTTATCATGTGGACCACAAAGCCGCTATGATGAATGGAGTCGGGGTCAGGGAGTAACCAGCAGGGTAATATATTATGATATCGTATTAAATATTCATGGTCCAGAAGAAACAGTGTTTTAGCTTTTACACATAATGTATAAGAGACTAGATTTTGCCCGCAGCTACGCACGCGTTGTACCCGAATAAGAAGAAGATTGTTTATTCTTGTCTACGTACATGCAAAATGATACCATGAGGAAGCATACGTGCATACAAACAAACTTTCATAAATATAATATTTGTAGGAATATCTAAATGAACAAGGAATATTTAGTAACAAATCTGCTATCCTTTTTTTGCCGGATTTGTTATTAAATGTTTGTTGTTCTTTTAGATATTATAATGGATTTCCGCAAAGTCTGAATTTATTTATTTATTCATAGGAATATTATACTTTAGGGCATTGAAAGGAATCAATAAATAATGCTGGATATTTGGTCTCAAACTAAGCGAAGCTTGTACTTTTTGACAGAATATGATCATCATCATCATCATTTCAGCCGTAAGACGTCCACTACTGAACACAGGCCTCCCTCATGGACCTTCATGAGATGTAGTTACCAATAGTCTTTTTTAAACTTTCGCGATCACGACACATTATTAACACATATTTAAACGGGTATTTATCGCGATAAATACCCGTTTAAATATGTGTTAATAATGTAGTTACCATACTCACCACGCTTGGCAGGCGGGTTGGCGAGCGCAGTAGGGGATATTGATACACGGAAAGACGCTACTGTCCATCTTCCGGAGGTATCCCTTAGCAGGCTCTTACTGCTTCCACGGGCATGAGAGGAGGGGTAACATTCTACTGCCGGTACCCCACGGCGTAGAATATTATACTTAATTATATTATATTTTTTTATAAACATACTTAACATTAGTATGCTAACAACCGAGTGGGGCCCCAACGCTGGAAGACGGCGCCGCGGTAGACCTAGATTGAGATGGCGAGACGAACTTGACTCGTTTTTAAAAGGTTGGTCCTCCATAGCACAGGATCGGGAGAAATGAAAGGGGGATAGGGAGGCCTTTGCCCTGCAGTGGGACGAAAACGGCTTGAAATAATAATAATACTTAACATATAGGTATAGAAAATACCCAGACCCGGCACATATATCTGCTGAACAAATTACAGGCATTTGTGTGCAGGACTTCATACTAAAATCATCTCAGCCTTAGGACTGTTGTCCACGTCCACGTCCACTGCTGGACATAATACTCCCTCATGGATCTCTAAGATCATGAGGGTTTGTTGCCCAACTCATAACGCGCAGGCAGGGTGGCGAGCACAGTACGAGATGATGATACACGGAAAGACGGCACTACCAACTATAAAGGTAATTTACACAATAAATACCCGGTTAAATGTATATAATAACGTGTTTTGATCGCGAAAGTTTAAAAAAAACATTTCTGAATATTTTACAGCTATAGCGACATTCTGTCGAAATAATAATAATAATAAATAATGCTGGGCAAATCACACAGCATCATCTAGCCCCAAGCTAAGCAGAGCTTGTGTTATGGGTACTAGATGACTGATATACTTAATACATTATACTACATAGATAGATATTTTTATTATATATAGAAAAACACCCAGAACACCCTGAACAAATATCTGCAGATCGTACAGACATTAGTTCCGAGGCGGGAATCGAACCCGCAACCCCTTGCGTCGCAGGCGGACCTTCGCCCGCTGCGCCACAGAGCTCGTCAACACTTACAAAACTTCCGTAATTGATATATTATGTTTTAAATTTGTTGCATTCAGCTTAACGGTTTTAAACCAGTTTTAAGATTTTTATATAAAACGAAAAACCACAATACTCTCTGAATATTTTCGGCACGTCGTGAAAACTTGAAGGTTTAACGGCATCTTGAAAGAATTCCAAGGACGCATTAACTTGAATAACACCTGATAGGAACCCGTAAAATACCCTAATTACGGGGAAGGTTATTAAAGTTTACTGCACTTGGACCCTCAAACATAATGATCTAGGAGAATAATGGAGCCAGGAATAAGAAGTTAGTTGTACCTAGAAGTGCCTTGACTTTTAGGTCCTGCTAGATCGAGGTTTTAACGATATCTTGGTTGTTGAGGTGGAGTGCCACCAGTAGAATGTTACCCCTCCTCTCAAACACTGCAATATTTTATGAGATTGTGGTAGTTTATCAATACTGGATGTGTTGATAATGTATTTTATCTGTTATTTATTATAAATAGGTGAAGTTACTACGTAAGACAAATAACACCAAAAATATTAATTCATACATTGTTAATTTAATTAAATTAATGTTTTTAAACCGCTATTCGTGGTTCCTAGCGCAAGCGACTTATATAAATTGTAAAATTTCTACGTATTTGTTAGGTCTATGGTATAAGTCAGACAGGTCGATGGGTTTAAAATACTACCCTACGCTTGAATGGGTTACGAGAGGACTTTTCGTCATACATGTTTTTCTTGTGACTTCGTCCTGGCTTCATCCTAGATATTTACCATGAGTTGGGTCTTTTTAAGTTTCCTATTATACACAAACCCGAAATGGGGGGTATGAAAACTAGTAGTTTGAAGGGAATAAAATCGATAAATTTTTTTAGTTATTTTTCTTAACAATTTTAATTCACACCAACGTGGTGTGATGTAAAGTTCTTGATGTCATAATTGTTTTTTTTTACATAATTTTTCTGACGTGAGCTGCAGTAAAGAATGTCTTTTCTTTACAATCTACCAAGGGACACCTCCAGAAGATGGCCACCTGCGTCTTTCCGTGTATGAATATCCCGTACAGCGCTCGCCAACCCGCCTGTCAAGCGTTGCGAGTATGGCAACAACCCCTTCATAGTTTTACAGTTCAATGCGGGGTTTTATGTCCAGCAGTGGACGTCCTACGCCTGAGAAAACAACAATTATTTTATTATTATTGAAAAAACAATGGCGTTTCCAGTATCTATGATGCCCATAACTTAAACCCTAGAGATACGATAAGGCCCCTCCGGTCGTTGACTCATGTAATTGAGAGCGAACTAGTCGCCACAACTTTAAACGCTATAGTTAATACATAGCACGCATACGCCATCATTAACAAGTTACTTTGCTATGGCGATAAAACGTAAGTTTGATAATTAACGTTACATCTGGTAACGGTGCAGACAAATAATGGTGCATACTTCTAACAATTAGAAAAACATAAACAAAACATTAATTGTCTGATTTGTGGACCAAAAGGTCCTACCTCAGTATAATGTTGCTCCCTTTACTTATTATTGATCAACGCTGGTATTCTGACAGGACCTTTGGTGCGTGTCGATCACTGGCTTATCGCGGTTAGAAGGGTACAAGGTAGCAGAAAGAGGAACATGCGGCTTACTTGAGGCAACTGCAGTTACCGACTGACCTCTAATAGTATGATCATTTGTATGACGCGAGCCTACCCCGCACCCCTCTCGGTACCCCCCATGTTCCATCCTTTACAAATAGATTAAAAATCGTTTCGTCGCTAACAATCATCATTTGAACCCATTTGCACCCACTGTTGGATATAAGTCTCCTCTTCAATGCGCCATTGTTTACGGTCCCTTGCGATTCCTGTCTCTGACTCCTAACAGATCTAAAAATGCCATTGGACCATCGGGCGAGTGGTCTGAGGTAGAGGCAGACCTGGTCGCACCGTGTCTTTTGGCCACCATTCTGTTACGGCTTAACCCATCTTCAAAAAATTATTTGCTCTAGCACAGAGAATATGTAAGGAAGTTATTTAATCCTGACGATCCTAATCAGGATAATAAAATAACATTATCAAATTATTGTACTGTCATCGGTCCTTGATAAGTCAACATAGTCAATTACATCTGACCGTTTAAAGTGGGTCAAAATAGAATTCAATGGTGTCGGTTACAAACATAGAGACATGCAAACATACAAGTGAAGCTAATTAGAATGAGTTAACGAACGCAGTAGGTACGGGTTTTTTGTTACACGTAAAGACGCTGCTGCCCATCTTCCGGAGGTATCCGGAATTTCTGTTCGGCGGTCGAAGAGGCAACAGTGTTTTTCAAGCGCTCATTAGATATAGGATAGCGGATTTGTTATTATATATTCGTTGTTCATTTAGATACTGATTTATTGTGTCAAAATAATGCATTCCTGTGTGCAGTAGAATGTAGGCAGTATAACGTTACCCCTCTTCCCATACACGTAGATGCAGTAAGAGAATGCTAAGGGATACATTCAGAAGATGGGCAGAAGTGTCTTTCCGTGTATCAACATCCCCTATAGCGCTCGCCAACCCGCCTGCCAAGCGGGGTGAGTATGGCAACTACCCTTCATGGAGATCTATGAGGGAGGCCTGTGTTTAGTAGTGCACGTTTTAAGGCTGAAATGATGACTGCTTTCCTAAGAAAATAAAATATTTTAGCGTTATACATAACCCAGATCGTAAGAAATCCAAAGATAATAATAGAACTTCTACTGCATACTTTTAAAGTTGTAAATAAAATAAATCGAGCTTAATCCATACTTAGCCCTGTTTCTCCTAAAATGGAAATTAATGTAAAGAGAAAACTTTGATTAAGTCGAAGAAAGCGTGGAACGCCTCAGGTTATGTCCTAGAAAGGGTACAAAATCTCACTCAATAGAGGCGTCCAAATGTTTTTTTTTATCTTTGACTAATGGTTTTGATGCTTATTATTTAGTAATAAGTCAATTATATGATAATTGACATATTATAAAATACAATTGTTATGTCAAAAACAAAATTTAACTTCGTTTATTAACAATAGTTTGCAATTAGAAGTTTTTTATTGTCTTTTTATTTTATTTTCAATACGAAGATCGTAGTATGTACCATAGAGACCTACAATAGTAGATTGTTAACCGAGGGTCGAAAGAATCAATCCCGAGGTATTTGGACGCCCGAGCGCAGCGAGGGCGGCTATAGTCCGAGTAAGAATTGATTCTTTTACCCGTGTTAAATACTCTACTTTTCATTTCGAATATGAGAGAAATAAAACTAGTTGTTTATCTACACTATTTATTGATAATATATAATAATATTAGTAGTACTTACCTATTTAAAATTAATTGTCAAATTAGGACCTATTTTTTTGAATTCTGTCACAGATACATAACAGATTACTATCCGCCTTAACGCCTGAATTTATGTCGACTTTTTAAATTTTAAATATGGAACTCACCGCGTAATTGTTGCGGCTTATTCCACTCAGAGAAGTTTGTGCTAAGTTCACACTGGCTGTTTAGAAAGTCACATGGCCGCAGCATCTTTTTTAATTAGTTTTTTTTTACATAAAACTCTTCATAGCTGACAGCAGTTCTATTTTTAAAGTTCATTCCGACCCTTAGGTGGGAAGTGATTTGTACGAGTTTTTCCCTCTCTATGGAGGGAAGCAGCATTTTCCACCCAATAATCAGATCAAAACAACACTACTTTCCGCGTATGAGAAATGAAAATATAAATTTATCGTATGTGATTTAGGTACGATAATATAAATTTACTTTTGGAACTTGTGTCCAGAAATCCTCTTTGAGAACCAGAAGTGGATTTCTGGACAAAAAATCCAAAAATCCTCAGCTTAGGGGTTTATTGCAATGTATTTCTGGAATAAGCCTAATAATTATTGAACTGTAACCAAATACTTCTTTGTAGAATTTTGCCCTTCCTCTCTTGCCCGTGGATGCAGTAAGAATCTGCTAAAGGATACCTAGGGAAGATGGGCACCAGCATCGTTTCGTATTTTCAGTACCCTATACTGCCTTCGACAACAATGAGGATGAAATCAATGAGGAAGGTCTTTTTTCTGCAGTGGATATCCTACGGCTGATAATGATATATAAAGTCGTTGGCGAAACAAGCCAGCGCGTAATTCCGCCTCTATCAAAACTTCCAAGAAGTCGCCTCTCCGCGGCGGATATCTACTTTTATTTTGTTGTTTTGCCAAACAGCAAGATGTTGTCTAGCGGTGCGAACTTTATGGAACAAAAACATACTAAGTATATTTGGTTTTACTCACGTAATTTACGAAGTTTACACACGTATCTTGGCTTTTGATAACGAAACGTTAAATTATGTGAAATTATTCTTAAAATTACCAACAAAAAAACCGACTACAAATATAAATAAATCCGGGCAAGAGCGAGTCGCACTCGCGCACCGAGGGTTCCGTGCCATCATACAATATAATATATGATAAAGGCCGTTTTATATTTGTTGGAGAACCTTGAAAGCGCCATCTCGCCATTTGAACATAATGTGACTTACGAAGGTAAAGCATGGTCGGGAATCGGTGCAGTAGAGGCTTTTGCCACTTTTTTCTCAAGCGTATTCCTTCCTGAAATACCATTACTTAACCCGGAAAATATTAATAGCAGTGACAACAGTTGCAACAGTAATTATATAAATATTTTCCATTTCACACCGATGGATGTTGTAAATGGAATAAGAAAATTAAAATCTAGCAGCTCGGCTGGCCCGGATGGTATTCCATCAACCATCTTTAAACAAGTGAAGGGTTCCTTTGTTCTTCCTCTTTTTCACATTTTTAATTTAGCCTTGAGAACAGGGATTTATCCACCGCAATGGAAAGTCTCGAGGGTTACCCCCATACCGAAGTCCTCAAATAAATTACCTGTTGAAGAATATCGTCCGATTGCAATTTTGTCGGCACCTGCTAAAATATTTGAAAATGTTCTCCACAAATTAGTATTCTCACAGGTTGAGAAGTTCCTAAGTAACGCTCAGCATGGCTTTAGATGCAAAAGATCCGTCAACACCAACTTGCTGACTCTAGTAGAGTATATATCTAAGCAAATGGATAGGGGGTTGCAAGTTGACGTGCTCTACTTTGACTTCCGGAGGGCGTTTGATAGGGTCAATAATGACATACTGTTGGCTAAACTCTGTGCCATTGGCTTCGCACCAGACTTACTCTGTCTTTTTGCCAACTATTTACGCGATCGCCAGCAGTATGTCAGACTTGGAATGTACGAGTCTAGGCCCTATCACACGCGTTCTGGAGTTAGTCAAGTCTCCATTCTGGGACCTCTGTTATTTTTACTAATGGTTAATGACTTGCCGACCCATTTGGTGTTTTCAAACTGTCTTTTGTACGCGGACGATTTAAAGTTGTACGCGACAATCAACTCGCTGGAGGATTCCTTGGCACTACAAAGGGACATAGACATAATGTATCAATGGAGCATTGATAATAAAATGGAGTTCAATGTCGCCAAATGCTCCGTGATGACTTTCGGTCGCATGGGGCATCCAATATCCTTCAATTACAACATGAATGGTGATATAATTCAAAGACCCACGTTGATGAAGGATTTGGGTGTCACATTCGACCGGAGGCTTACGTTCCATGAACACATTACGGTGGTTGCGAAGGAATCCTTCCAGAGACTTTGTTTTGTTCTGAGAAATGCTCGAGATTTTCAGAGCGAGCACGTTATCAGGCTGCTGTTCAGTGCTCTGGTCCGAAGCAAATTAGAGTCCAGCTCATGCGTTTGGAATCCCCATGAAAGCACCTACGCTCTGCTTCTAGAAAAGATTCAGAAAGCCTTTTTAAGGTTCCTATACAAACGCAAGTTCGGTTATTATCCTTTTATGTATCCGACTAAATTTCTCCAAGGATGCCTAGGATATAACTCTTTGCAAACCAGAAGAGCACTGGAACAGATCACCACCTTCTGTAAGATTTTCCGCGGCAAAATCGACGCGCCAGATCTGTTTAATGAGTCACTTCTACTCTTTGTTCCGGACAGATATCTTCGGGGTAGAAAGCACAACCTTTTTGCTCAGCCCAGGTGTCGCACCGTCGCGCGTGCGGCCTCTCCCATACCAAGAGCTCTCAACTCCCTCAACAAACTCCTCCAAGCTAACCCAGAATTCGATGTGTTTGCTGACGAGTTCTATGCCATAATGTCAGAATGCCTAAGACAGTGTGAGAGAGACGATGGCTAGAAAATAATAATAATAATGTGTTCAGCTTTATTTTATTCAAGTAATTGTATTTAAATTGTATTTAAAAATAATTGTATTTCGATTTAATTAATTAATGTTACCTGACCATTTCATATTGACATTTTATTGACATGTTTATTTTGTATTATTGATTTTAGTTTGTAGGGAAATTTTTGCTTGACTATTGTAAGTTATTTTTTTTTTGTTAATATTGATTGATTGGTGTAAGTGGTGTAAGCCGTTCTAATCAAATGTATTAAATAAATAAATAAATAAATCTCTTGTGTGTTGATTTCTAAAAGAGAATGCTAAGTAGACAGTTTGTAATAAATTTCCTGTAATTTTTTACATACACTTCTAATAGCAATAAAAGTTTCAGAGGTGTATCTCCACAAACTTCGGAGATAAGGAAGAAAACGCTATTTTTTTCAACATTTTTGTAAATAACTCAAAAACGATACGACTGAAAGGAAAACTAAAAACTGTTCATTTATTTGTAAATGAATACCTTTCATATGATACCCACACGGCCTAGTAACTTCACTTAAAAATTTTGAGATCCCCTATCCGCCCCCTGCAATCAAAATAATAATATTTTGAACATTTTTATACATGCTATATATTAGTAAAAAGTGTTGTCTTTTACTATTTCAAATTTCAAGTCGACAGCATCAGTAGTTCTCGAGATATCCATTTGTGGCAGACGGACTGACAGACAGACAGACAGAGTGATTCTACGTAGGTATGGCTGTCCCCATCGACTGCTGGACATAGGCCTCCCCCATGGATCTCCGAAATTAATAGGAAGTTGTAGCCACACTCGCTACGCTTGACAGACAGGCTGGCGAGCGCAGTACCAGATCTACATACACGAAAAGACACGGCTGTCTATCTTTCAAAGGTTGCCAAGAATCTGCTAAGGAGATTCTTATTGCATTACGGGCGAGGAGGGAGGGGCAACTTTCTACTGCCGGCACCCCACGGCAAATATATTAGCCGTGAGGCATTCATATTAATTACAGTAATGGTATACCATTACTGTAAGTAATATGAATGCCGCATCGTCGACACACTCGTAGTAAAACTGGAAACTCATCATCTCAGCCGTAGAACGTCTAATGCTGGACATAGGATTGTCAATCATCGATTGGTTATGGCAAGCGCGGTAGCGGGATGTATAATCTGTTTCCCATCTTCTGGAGGCATTTCTTGGTAGACTCTAACAGCATGCACGGGCAAGAGAGAATAAATCGGCTGTATCGTCTTTTTTAATTAAAACCAATTCTTCAAAAAATATGTGCTTTATTCTATTTATTTATTTTGTTTTATTTTGTAATTGGTGACGCGTCAATAAGGTCCATGCGCCCGCACTGAATAAAGTATTTTTTGATTCTTGATTCTTTGATTCAACAATCAGCCCGTTTTAGTCGACTGCTGGACATATGCCTGTCCCATGGCACGCCACTGAGCTTTTCTTCTCTAATCCCTACCCGCTGTCTTACTTATATCATCGCCCCAGATACAGGGCGCCCTACACTACGTTTGCCGACACGCGGTCTCCACTCAAAAACTAGCCTGCTCCAACGGCCATCGGTTCTGCGGCATATTTGATCCACCCGCTGCCATTCAGCTTGCTAATTTGCTGAGCTATGTCGGATTAAATAGTAGTAGCTAGCTAGAAAAGCTAGTAGTAGTAGCTAGCTAGAAAAGCTAGTAGTAGTAGCTAGCTAGAAAAGCTAGCTAACTACTACTACTCTCTTCACTAGCTCATGATTTTTATTGTTTCTACTTTTGTAATTTTTCTTTGTGTATCTTCTGTTGGTGGCTCAAATAAATAAATAAGCCCTGACGAATAACTTCGTTCCGGATCGATATCCCTTAGAGTAACTTCGAGCATAGCTCTCTCACTTTATTCAGATTTTTCAAATCTATACTAATATATAAAGCTAAAGAGTTTGTTTGCTTGCTAATCTCAAGAACTACTGGACCGATATGAAAAATTATTTCAGTGTTAGATAGCTCATTTATCAAGGAAGGCTATAGGTTATAACATCACGCTACGACCTACGGGAGCGGAGCAGTAACCAAAGATGCGAGTGAAAACGCGGGCGACTTCTAGTTGATATATAAAAACTAGAAAACTAGCCGCACTTCGCGGTTTCTCGTTCGTTTATTTCTCGTTCCCTTGGGAATACGGAAATAAAATATAGCCTTTGTTTCTCAGGGATAATGTAGCATTTTAATGGTGAAAGAATTTTGTCCCCCTAATATGCATAGCGCTGTCTGTCTGTCTGTCCGTCTGTCTGACTGTCTGACTGTCTGACTGTCTGTCCGTCTGTCCGTCTGTCTGTCTGTCTGTCCGTCAGTCTGTGTATTTGACGATTACAACCGAATGCGTTGACTATTTACATTAAAACTTTTTTGTTAGGTTGATGTTAATGGTTGCTTATATATATTATGTGACATGCACTTTATAACCCATTTAACCAGATACTTAACTGAACGCGAGTGTTACGCAGCAATAAGCAACCTTACTTTACAGCCGAATCGTAACCAGACCACATTAAACGATGTTCAGTACAAGTAATAACTCGCAGTTAACGAGTTACCGATGTTTTACTACAAGTACTTTGACGATGCGGCTTTTATATTAACTGATGTATAGTCTGTAGCCGTAGGGTACCGGCAGTAGAATGTTGGCTCTCCTCCCTTGCCCGTGGATAGAGAAGTAAGAGACCGCCAATGGATACCTCCGAAAGATGGGCAATAGAGTTTTTCTGTGTTTCAACATCCAGTACCGCGCTCGCTAACCCGCCTGCCAAGCGTAGTGAGTATGGAAAGTGGAGATCCATGAGATGTAGACAGCAGTCCTAGCAGAGATGTTGACAGCAGCTGAGATGATAAATATAAATAAAAGGCCAGTTTTCTGATACCCAGGCAAAGCAGTCGTCAGCTTGTGTGAACTCAACTTGCTTTATATTACTATGCAAATGTACCTGGCTTTTAGTTTAGCATAGTGAAACAACAAGCAAATACAGAGAAGTCCGCCTAACTCCATATCCTAATCCATGTTAAGTTATCAGGTGCGCCCCAACCCCCTATCTGCCCGACATCTATGTCATAACGTAACTTGGTAGGGCTTAAAGCGGCGTGCTTAGTTCACGAGCGAACGACTTTACTTTAAAGTAAGGCCTTAAATACATTGTGATGATGCTGGACTCTACACACAGCACCACCTAGCCCCGAGGTAAGCAGAGCTTGTGTTATGGGTACTTGATCGTTGAGACATAACGTAAATACTTTCTTTTGTCATAAATACATACCTACTAACAGTACAAAGAAAATTCGCAGACCCGAGACAAATTTCTGCAGAAAAACAAGCATTCAGCAAGCATCAGTTAGTACATGGTTGCATACTAGATGTATACAGGTTCCGGAGGTCATCAACATACCGTTCGTCAATGTGGCATCGATGAAGAGAATGGAATACGGCCCAGTGTTCTACGCTATCGAAAGCTTTTTCGTAATCTATGAAAGCAAAACACAAAGGCCGGTTGTATTCGTTGAATTTCTTCATCAACTGTTTAACAGTATGGATGTAATCGATTTTTGAAAATCCGTTCTAAAAACCTGCTTGCTCAACCGGTTGGGCTTCATCGAACAATCGAGAAAGGCGTCGGCACACCACTTTGGCGAAGATCTTTTCATTTTCAATTTATTTATTTACACAATCATATAACATTACAGATAATAATAACCCACTGCGTTATATGAAGTACTTAAATACCGTTACCGTTAATACAGTTTATACAAAAAATAAACAACAATAACTCGGTTCGAAACCGATAAAGGCAGTCAAGATTTTCGACCCGGCGGTTAATTGCTCCGTGGCCGAACGGTTAAGGCAGCCTGCGTTGAAGGTGTTCGTCTAAACGCTACGGGTTCGAGTCCCGTCGGAGACAAAATTTTGATTGCATTTTTCATTTCTATGACAATATAATGTGTAACAATACATAATTTGTTTTTGTGTACCTGTTTTTATTTTTATGTGCCTATGAAAAAGTCATGAATAAACAAATAAAAAATCAGTTACCTATTTCATTTTCAAATGACTCGTGAGTTACACTATTCATTGTTATGTTAAACGGCTTTTCTACTCACGTTAATTATTCGTTGTAAAAAGGTATCAACAGATAACTAACGTGATATAATCAGTTATCTGTCTGTAGAGCGTGATATTTAAAAATAAACTTTTAAACAGATTAATGATTTTCATCCGCGATTGTGTTCACGTTTTGCAATGGAAAACGAATTCCCTAGAAAATTTCCACCAGTTTTTTGTCAAACTCAATTTCTTCAACAAAACATTTTCACTGTAAAACAACAGAATCTCTCTTCGTAGTTAAAAGTCAAGTTCACAACACAAAAGACGACCACAATAGTTATTTCGCTCGGCATTGTAAACATTTCCTCGGGAGTTTGCTAAACCGATTTTCTTAAGTACAAAAGAATTAAATAAGTAAGAACTTGGGCGTGGAATGTACTTCATTTGACTGGACAAAAAACCTAGCCTAATAATAATAATATTATGAAGAAGAATATAATAACGAATAATTTCAACAACTACGGCACCGATTTTCAAATCAAAATTCTTTCACCATTAGAAAGCTACATTATTCCTGAGTAACATAGGCTATATTTGATCCCTGTATTCCTACGGGAACGGGAATTACGCGGGTGAAACCGCGAAGTGCGACTAGTATGAAATAAAATGATGATATCATTACATTTTCATTATTCAACTCACGGCATCATACAATGGTGATGAAGTAAATTCACAAAAGATTAGGATTTAGTGGTTAAAAGGAAATTTGTTCGATTCCGATAGAGTTCAAACCCACGTCGCTCAGATCAATACAAACAAACCTTTCTTACAGCCGGAAGTGAAAATTTAAATTTCCTTCAAATGTGGCTGTACACCCTAAAAATTACAAATGATCTGCAAACCCCAGCGTCTCAACTGGGTTAACCAACTACAGAGGTCGTCAAAATGAATCTTCTAAAGTTTAATTGTTATTGTGTCCAGTAACAAAGCCTCTTACCCAAACCTCAGAGTTGTCCCCAGAGGCGAAGACATTGTGATAAAATGTAAAATGCATCGCAGTGCGGAGTTTCGCGGGGAGTCGCTAATCATTTGGGTAATCTTCAACTTTGGACCGCCTTCAGTTTGTCTCTGCGGGATTGTCTGTAATTAGAGACTTATTTAATTTAGTAGTATTGTGTAATTTTCAGAGATTCGAACCGACGCGTCAATAAGGTCCATGCGACCGTACTGAATAAAGTATTTTTTGATTCTTGATTCTTGAACCTCGAGAGGAAAAACCAAAAACCTTATTGGATCAGGTGTCTGTCTCTCTGTCTGTCTGTCTGTCAAGACTCTTTTACTCCAAAACGGTAGAAGGTATCAACTTGAATTGGATTTTGTTAAATAAATAAAATAAAAATACCAAACATCAAGGTATGAGCAAATAATGGGCTAAAAATTACCGTTCAGATGATAAAACGACAAGTGTCAAATTTAGCAAAACGAAAAATTTACGAAACGTCGGGAGAACAATGAAGGTAATCACGCGATAAATACCCGATAATCTATATGTCGTGGGTAGTAGAATGTTACCTCTCCTCTCTTGCCCGTTAATTCAGTAAGAATCTTTTAAGGGCATCTACCGGTGTATCGACATTCGTTCTGCGCTCGCCAACCCGACTGCCAAGCGTGGTAATTATGGTAACAACCCCCATGATCAGTTCTTTGAGATCCATGTGGTAGGCCTATGTCCAATAGTGGACGTCCTACAGCTGAGATGATAATGATGGATCCAAAATAGTAAAAAATTCTTCTTCTTTAGTCGGACCGATCGTGACCTGCCTTTTCCATTTTATATTTATTTCATAATTAAAAGTAGTGAATGATAAAACTGCTCATTCGTCCACGTGCGCGTCCCACCACGCTCGCAGCCTCCCTTTATCTACGTGTGTTAGAAATACAAGGCGGTTGGAGGTTATGTCACGCGATAATTATCACAATTCAACCTCTTCGTAATTTTGACAGATCATGGGTTGTCGCTTAAACTTTGCCTTGCAAGTTTATGTGTTACAATGAATATGGTTTCTGGGGCTGTGAGGATGATACATGAGAAATAGGATACAGTTTACTGCTCATCATCATCATCACCTCAGTTGGACGTCCACTGCTGGACATTGACCTCATAGATTTCTAAGTACTGATCATGAGAGTATTAAGGTCACAATCCTCTTCCGATTGTGGTCTCATCCCGTACTGCACTCTTCAACCGAGTGGTTAGTATGGTCATATGGTAAATATTACCACAGTTGGCAGGCGGTTTGGCGAGTTGATACACGGAAAGACGCAGATTTTTACTACATCCACGGGCAAGAGAGAACAGGTTACATACCACTGCCGGCACCCACGGCAAGTGTATTTATATGTCATCATAGGTTAATCTAGTCATATTATGTTAGATAAGACCTGTTTTTGTGTTGCAAGAAACACAAAAATAGGTCTCAGAGCGCCTATCTCTCACTAGCTGAAGGCTTGTAAAAAGCTTATAATAAAATCAAAACACATGGCCAACTGTAGACATACAAGCATTATCTAAAAGTCGTATTTATCATTTAACTAAAATAAGTAAATTATACCAACAACGAAATAATTGCCATTTCAAAAATCTCCCGCTAAATAAAACCATCCAAATCCAGGGTTCAGCGCAATTAATTAAAAACGCCAGCGGACCACGGCGCGGGTTAAACACAATACCTACATTAGGCCGGTCCCGTGTGGGTTCAGCACGCGAGCCGTAAACCGTAAACCTGCCGTTTTGTGAGATTGTAAAAATAAGATTGAAGTAGACACCGTGTCTGCCGACGAAACGTTTCCAGGGTGCTCTAAGCTGTAAGAGATAGCGGGTTTATTTGAGCCTATTCCTATAATTCCTATTTCTCTCGTACCTCTCATTGGATACACAAATCACTTAACACCAAAGAAAACCTTCTTATGAGATAGATCATTATCCAAATTGAATACATATTCACCATGGCCGACATACATAGGCTTGAAAACATCATTATCATCATCATTTCTATAAATATCAGTTATAGCCTATTTCACGCCAGTTACAATATATGTATTTTGTTTAGATTTTGTTAAAATCCTTACTAACTAACACCAGTAATAGGTACCTACTGATAAAACTGTAGTTTGCTCTGGACTGAAACAAATTATTATAAGATTTATAATTTGATTTAACTTAATTAGTACCTACTTAGAGCACTGGAGGCTGGTGTTCTTAGGCCAATTACTGTCTTATCTTGATTGTAAAAAGAGCAAAGAATTTACATACGCAATCTTTATTAAAACTAGAAAAAACGTTTAGTTAAAACTTATTTATTTTGTCATTGCAAAATATGCTTACTATAACACCCAGACAGCTGGCTAGAAGTAGTGATAGCCGATGAACGAATACTGTGACTGAGTCGTGGTCGGGACCATGCCATAGGAGTTGTGATTGTCCGAAAGTGCCTAGGTTCGACAGTATTATCAAGGTCGCGAAAGGCACAGGACTAAGGATGCTGGAAAATATTAAGAGAGATCTATAATATACCCAGAAGTGAAAAGACATAAAATAGAAATGAAAGAGGAATAAAATACCCGTCCACGGAATCGACTTCGCTTACTTGTACTCATCCTCCATTTAGCTTATTGCATCTCAGTGATAGACAAAACAATATTGTTAAGGCGTCATAATAACACTCAGTAAGTTTTATATTATTAGACTGGTTTTTTTGTGGAATATCACTTTAATTAAAATTGTATTTTTATTTTCTCACTGTATCTTGTAACTCTTGTTATGAATAAATGAACTATCTACATGTAATCATCGGAAAAAAAATATTGTTTGTTTGTTTGTATGCATTGAATAGGCTCCAAAACTACTGGACCGATTTGAAAAATTCTTTCACCATTAGAATCCTAAATTATTTTTAAATAGCATATGCTATATTTTAACCGCGTATTCCCACGAGAACGGGAACTTCGCGGGGGAGACTGCGGCGTACGGCTAGTGAAGTATAAGTCTATGCCTTGGGACACAAAAGTCCGAAACGTGAACACAATAATGAGAGCCGCGCGGCCAAAGAGAAAAGTTTGGAACTCAAAAGTGCTCTGAGTAATTTCTCCTGCTTGATTTGAAACGATTGTGACAGAGTTTCGCGTTGTAAGTGCTTTTGGATTTAAAAGTTTTAGTGGTCAGGTTTAAATAACGGTTCAAATAAGTTATGTCAACAAACATTTTGACGATGCAAAGACGCAAAAACCATGATCAGTCCGTTACACAAAACATTACATTAAGAACTTTATATTTAATTTCCATATTATGATTTTTCTTCACTTTTTAAAAGTTTGTTCACCTTTCTCTTTTTTTTTTAAACATTGATTATGTTATTTGTAAGAAACTTTTTAAAAACTTTGTTAAGGAGACGGGCGCTGACACTGCAACACAGTTACTCAACTTTCGCAGCTATCAACTCTTTTATAAATAAATATTATTTGATATTTATGATCAGTCCGTGACCACAGTCGGTGCAATACTCAATACTTTATTGTGTTCTTTAGTGTAGGTACAATGGTGTTGACAATGGTGTAATAAATATAGGAGAGAGGATCATGCACAATCTTATGGAAATGTCACGAAAATACCCGGTAATCCCATATTCTAATAATGCATACATTAAGAGTTTATTTTCTTATATCTTTCTTGTTAAAGTGATTTCGAGAAACGATTTTACCATTTTCTAAAGTTTCTATTTTATAGTTTTTAGTACTGTTACTTGATAAGAAAATCATTATTTTTATGGCTCAATAATAGAGATGATGACAGGGTATAAACAAATAAAAAATGTATTTAGTCTAACAGTTAATTACAATTACAATTAGCCATAATTGTCCCACTGCTGGGCAAAGGCCTCCCCTCCAACTCTCCATGCATCCCGATCCGCCGTCAATTCGACCCATGCGCTGTTATGCCGGTCTAACTCGTCACGCCATCGCTTCTTCGGTCTGCCGCGAATTCTTCTTTTCTATCTAACAGTTAAATAATATAAAAATAATAGACACGTATAATTGCTTTTTCAAATTAATGAAACAATACTTAGTCACAGTGAGTTGAAGATTAGGAGTGCGTGTGGTGCGGGGTCGTGACGTCTTTATATTGTACAAAGGCTCGTCGGCGCATATCAGCATGTGACCTCACGCAACATTTCAATATAGTGTACCGCGGTTATTTTTAGATTACGTTAAAAATGTCGTGGGGTGCCGGCAGCAGAATGTTACCCCTCCTCTCATGCCCGTGGATGCAGTAAGAGCCTGCTAAGGGATACCACCGGAAGATGGGCAGCAGCGTCTTTCCGTGTATCAACATCCCATACTGCGCTCGCCAACCCGCCTGCCAAGCGTGGTGATTATGGCAACTACCCTTCATGGATATCCACGAGGGAGGCCTGTGTTCAGTAGTGGACGTTTTACGTCTTAAATCATATTATATATATTATTACTTCAATTCAATATTAATCGATTGAGCATCGATTAGAGCGCCATCTACCTATAGGTAACTACTAGAGTTCTCCTGTTCATTGTCTAAAGTTGAATTCGTAGCAATGACTAAAGATGTCGCTATAGCGTATTCTATGGTTTGTAATTTTTATAGTGTTTAACCACACTTAAGTAGAACATTTCATGGAAATGAAGAATCTTTCTTTATTATTTTAGTTAATAATTAGTTCATTACTTGGCGGCCCCACTAGTATTTATTTAAGTATTCTATCAGTCATTCGGTTTTCATAAGCTTGCTTAGCTTGGAGCTAGGCAGTGCTTTGTGAAGTTGTCAGTAAAAGGAATTTATTATTTAGACTTAAAACCATTGCTCTTGGGTATTAAATTAGTCAGAGAGTATTATGAAAATATTAGTCAATGCTTGTGGTGTTGACTAAGCCACGCGTTTCCTTTTAGTTTCCCTCCAGCTTTAAAGTTTAAATCAAGGGTTCTCTGTGATTTACTTTACCTCAAACCATAGCAACAACAAGCTAACAATCTTTACCTTGTAGAGTTTTGTATAAGAATCCTATAAGACCCAATTTAGCCCGAGGCGCGGCCTCAAAGATGCATGAGATGAAAGATGCATGAAAAGCATTAGCACAAAGGAATATCGCCTTAATGGGCAAAGCAGAGCGACCCACTTTTAGAAGCTGTATTACAGCGATAGAGTATATCATGTAGAAAATTAGAACAGTTCTTTCGTGTGAGTTTATGAAATGGTGTTTGATTTATGTTTTCGCAAGTAGGTTATGTCGAATGCCTTTGATCTTATTTTGTGGTGAAATAGGTGTATTAACTTCGTATAATAATTATGTTTTGCGAAAGACGTACTCGTACCTCACGGAAAACTTCTCGACAAACCGTTTTACATTAAATGTTATAGAAGTACTTAATGGTTTCTTCAGAAGCGACACTAACTACACGTCGAGAACACTTACTAGAACAAACTAATCAACCTTAACCTTTTAGCCTTTTTATAGTTCCGTGCCTCAAAATAAAAAAAACGGAAGCCTTATAGGATCACTCTGTTGTCCGTCTGTCTGTCCGTCTGCCGGCCTATCAAGACCCTTTATCTCGAGAACGTGTAGAAGTATCAAGTTAAATTAAAACTATGTACTCAAACCTACAGCCTCTTTAAGCTATGTAAAAAACAATATTCTAAGTTAACCTGAAAAATAGATACGGACGTTTTTACCACAAAAATACGCATGTTTCGACATTCTCAAAGGAATCAAAATTCATAGGGTACTTTCCGTAGAAAAAAGCGACACTAAGAACAGTTACTAGAAAACAAGTTAACGTAATTTTAGCCTTTTTTTAACATTCGTGATCACAACAAATTTAAACAAACAACAACCAATTAAAATAATTTTGGGATTTTTTTAACATAGGTACATTTTATTAAAAGACTGTCGATATTATGGCGCTTATGAAGAGAAATGGCATAGCTTTTCGCAAACCAAGACGTCTTAAGCAGGTCGTTGCCGAGGGGTCCCGATAGGAGAATGTTGCCTCTCCTTTCTTGACCGTAGATGCTGTTAGAGGGATCTGCCAAGGGATACCTCTGGAAGATGGATAGCAGCGTCTTTCTGTGTATCAACATCCTGTCAGCAATGCCAAGCATGGTGAATATGGCAATTACTCTGTCTCCTGCAAACCGACTCAAATAGAATAAGTTTTTATCTTTCCATGTATAATCATTTTGTCTTACGGTTTGTTGTTAGAGAAATAAATATATATTTGATATTTTGATTTGAATTACTCCTCATGATCAGATCGACGATGATGAAGCGAGTCGTCCACTGCGAGAACTACGTTTTTGCCTTACTGCAACACACATTCAGTATTGAGTATTCAGTAGTGTTTTTCTTTTTCAAGGATTATTTTTGTATATTGTTTTAATCATTTGTTTGTTTTGTATTTAGGTTTTGTTTTCTAATTGTTTGTTTTCTAATCATAGGTGTGATAGATGTCGTTTTCAAATTGTTTTTATTCCAATGTAAGAATGTATATGTATGTTCGATACACATTTTGGTAATATTGTATGTGTGTGCTGAAGTAGCAAATTTATCTAACTATCAATATTGATAGTCTGAGAGCGTATATAAATCTCTCATCACAGGCACCATTGAAAACCAGAGCAATAATAGTGCCCTGTAACTGTTATTGAAATACTGAGTGGCGACCTATTTTGTAGTCTTTTAATTTTAATTGTCTGATTGCATATACAGGGTTTTATATAAAGCTGAGGAGATATAAAGTTGTTCATATTGATGAGTACATTGACCCCCCGAAGTTTTCGTTAGTCGTCCTTTTGCACCCTGTATTATGTAAGTAATATTGTGACATAATATAAACGTTTTTTTATTCTATTCTATTCTATTGATCTATCGAATTTCGGAAAGTGAGATCGTTTTGGCTACTTTGCACGCGTATACTCTTTACGCTTTTGATGCTGACCGTCCTATGCGAGTTTCAGCCAAGCTTGTTTCGTAAAACAGCTTCCGACTAAAAAGATTAAAATTCGGTCTGTCACGTACGCTCATAAACAAGCAAATTGAATTTTCGCTGTAAAGCAAGTGATTTCATGCTAGCGTGTTGGATAATGTAATGCATAAAGTTTTTAACAACCTGATAGTTTTGTGCTGTTTGATGTGAGTAAACTGTTCGTTGTTTTGTTAATGTTACAACGTTGGGAAACAGGACATAGTTGTGGGTTAATTTTGTTGTTATCATTTTGACATGGAAAATAGGGAATTTTGTGAAAAATCATGTTTAACACTTAGAACGGTAAAGATTTCGATGATAACTCTGAGCCAATTAGTTATATATATATATATTGTCTAATCTAAGCATATGAAATGACTTGAAGAATAAATTATCATGAACATTTGCCGTAGGGTGAGGGCAGCAGAATGTTGCCACATTCACACAATTACAAGCATTTCGTCCCGTGGCGGGAATCGAACCTCCTGAGTGTCAGTCGGCTATTGAACCGCTGAGCCACGGAGGAGTCCGGCAGGCTGATGACGTACCTCGCGACAGGTTTGCAACATGATCATCAAAAAAATAAATCAAAATTGACGTTTCACAGCGATGATCACAAGATTTGCGCCTGTTGCAAACCTGTCGCTAGATACGAATCCTACGAATGATGATCATAACTACACTGGCCTGCAAAAGAAGGTAAACAGTTTTTATATTCAATTTTCTCCTAAACTATTAAACTATACTTGAAATAAAAACTACATTTAGAACAGTTATTTTTTATTTATTTTTTATTTTTCAGCCGTTATTATCCCACTGCAGGGCAAAGGCCTCCCTTCCCTTCTTCCACTCCTCGCGATTTAATGCTGCTACAGGCCAAGATCTTAAATGGGCGGTAGCCTTAAAATAACATTTTTAATAACTGGTGTTGCCTTCTCTGGCTCTGATCACAGCTTCGAGTCTGTTTGGCATACTGAAGACGAGGTTTCGGATACGATGTTGGGGGATATTCTCCCATTCTTGCATCAGGGCCTGTTTAAGATCTTTGAGGGTGACAGGAGGTCGCCTGCGTCATCTGAACAGCCTTCCGAGGTCATCCCAAGCGTGTTCGATCGGGTTCAGGTCAGGACTTCTTGATGGCAAGGCCATCAAGTTGATACCAACCTCCTGAATGTACTCCTATACGACCTGAGCGGGGTGTGTGGCCGGGCGTTATCTTGCTATTAGAATTGATCCATCACCCATATTTAACAGATATGGTCCTGCATACTCACTAAGGATTTCTTGAGCATATCTCACCCCGGTCAGAGTGCCATTTTCTATGTCCACTAACTGTGTGCGACCTTCCGAAGAGATCAAAAAACAAATGCGAAAACAAAAGCAGAAAGCTAAAAGTAAAAAATTACAGCATTTGAAATGGGAGCGTTTTTCGTTTTTGTTTATTTTTCTGTGATATTTTAAAAGGAGGTTGTCAAAAAGGAGTGTTTATAATAACAAAACTAAATTTTCTACACATTGCTGCTATTTCAAGTTTCTAATTTAAATAGTACAGAAGTTATCGTCACGTTTATGAGTGTCATACCTTCTTTTGCAGGCCAGTGTAGTATCCAAACGACGACAATGTGACATGACATTACCGTAAAACCTTTCATGCGATCGTAACCCAGCGTGACACGGAATTAAGAATAGTCGATACAGCGCGTTGCATTGTTTACCTCGTTATGTTCACCCATTGGACGACAAAGTTGTGATTTGCTTGGACAAACGTACAGCATTTGCTGTTGGACAATGTTGTTTATGTCGCGGTATAGTTTTATGTGACCTTTTGTTTATGCTGTGCAAGTAACAATAGCGCTTTTATGTTTGGTCTTGAAATGCAGAATATCTTGTACTTACAAGATCACAAGTATCATGGATCATCAAACCAAAGATTTCAATCGTTAGAATCGCCTTAACTGTAATGAGGCCGCGCCGTTTTGTTTTCATACGTCATTAATATAGTTTGCTCATTTTGAATCAGGGTACCTATAAACGTTACCAGTAATGTCTACTCTGCCATCTTGAAACACTGGGCAGCTGTGCTGAAACCAGCGTCCTGTCTAATTCTAATTCTAATTCTAGGGGGGGGCTACCAGATCTGTACTGACGTCCCGCATTGGGCTGTATTGTGCATTGTCCCCCGAGGTACAGCCCCGACCCTAACCTAACCAGCCCAACTCCTTGAAATACCGGAGAAGGACTAGTGGTCGCCGGCAGCATTCCATGAGCATCCTCGAATGGTATGCCGATGTCGTGGGAGAGGAAGAGCATGACTCCATGAGCTCCTGCAGTCCTGTCTCTAATCTAGTCTGTCTTGCGGCACCACAGTGCAGTAGCACGTGCTTCACGGTTTCTTCCTCTTCAAGACACCCGCGACATAGTCCACTATCTGTGGCACCTGTCTTGAAAAGATGGTATTTGAGATCAGTGTCCCGTGATGACGCCCACCATCATCCGTAGGTCTTGTCTTGTCATCTTAAGCAAAGTAGTGGTTATCTTTCTGTTTCTCTCGGGGCATTTGTTTCGGTCGAGGGATTGCAAAGGCCG
The DNA here is from genome assembly GCA_963082625.1 of Pasiphila rectangulata. Taxonomy (NCBI): domain Eukaryota; kingdom Metazoa; phylum Arthropoda; class Insecta; order Lepidoptera; family Geometridae; genus Pasiphila; species Pasiphila rectangulata. Next base: position 2,134,198 of record OY720244.1, on the reverse strand, counting down.
ATATCGTCGGAGTTTGGAATGAGACTGGCTACTTCTTGATGTGGGCAGCGATCGCTCACTGTCCGAGCTGGTGGAGCCATTGCGTGGTGATCGTCCTTCAAGGGCGAGCGAGTCCGATTTGCTATTATTGCGGTCCGACGCCTTGTATCGCCACTGGGCCTTCGGTATTTCGGCATACAGACGTGGGTCGTACACCGACACACGATCTTTTGATGTGCGGCCGGGGTCTGGGAGATCCTGTCGTCCACCAACAACCTACTGCTGCATGGCCTTCTGCGCACCTCATCAAACACTTCCACAAGTAACTCGCGGACGCGATCAGCCGAGATGCCGAGCTCGACAGACGTATTCTAAGAATACTCTGCCGAGATTGAAAAAGCGGGGATAAAAATCCAAGATGCATGCGCGCGCGTCTGCTCTTGGTAACGGTAGCCACTCTGACGTATTGACCTATTCTTTCCTCTGACTAATAGTTGACTAAGCTGAGATGATGGTATAGGTGCTGGGCAAGCCTAATCCATCTAACAATGTCCTAGGCACTGCGGCGATCCGTACAGCATGATTACTAGTCGCTGCCGCTGTATAAATCATCTATAATAGATGCCAAAGCTTTACTATAAACGGGGTGCCGGCAGTAGAATGTAGCCTCTTTTCTCTTGCCCATGGATGCAGTAAGAGCCTGCTACTTCCGGAAGATGGGCAGCAGCCTCATTCCGTGTATCAACATCCCATACTGCGCTCGCCATCCCGCCTGCCAAGCGTGGTGAGTATGGCAACTGCCTTTGACGGAGATCCATGAGGGAGGCCTGTTGTTTAGTAGTGGACGTTTTACGGCTGAAATGATGATGATATATACAACATCCCACAAGGGTAAAACATAGACAGAAAATCATCTGGGTTAGATTTAAAGGCGATGGTGCGAAAGTTATGCTAATACTGCGGGTTTATTTCTCACCTGGGGTAGTTTATGAGGTAACGGGGTGAAGGGGATTAGATACGACGCTCTCTGAGCTTTTATGATTTAAGTAGAAATGATAGGCTAGCCGCGAAAATATTACGATACCTAGAAAGTTGATCGATTTATTTTGGAATTATTTATTATCATCATTTGGACCGTAAAACGTCCACTACTGAACACAGGTCCCTCATGTATCTCCATGAGGGATAGTTGCCATACTTACCACGCTTGGCAGGCGGGCTGGCGAGCGCAGAACAGGATGTTGATACACGGACAGACACTGCTGCCCATCTTCCGGAGGTATCCCTTAGCAGGCTCTTACTGCAGCCACGGGCATGAGAGGTGGGTTAACATTTCACTGCCGGCACCCTACGGCACTTTTTTGGAATATCATCATATCAGGCATGGAGAAGAACGGGTCAGTGTATTGACTGCCTCTGTAGCTCAGTTAGTCTGATGGCCGACTGATGGATCTCTATTTTTGTCTTCGAAATTTTATATCCCTAATATAGTAATCCATAAAATTGATTTTTATTATCATCGTTTCCCCGAATAATCAAGATCTATAATATAAGGATCCATAATATAATAACCACTAATATCGGTCGCCATAATGAATAAATCCATCAAACTAAGTCATATTTTTTTTTTCTATCCTTTCTCACGAAATTTATTCCTGTGCTTCCACGTCAAAACACTCTTTTCTTTCACATATGTCAAACATATATTACACATGCTTATAGTCATTATGATATCCATAACATTATTGACTCATTACCATACTTATCCTAATTATTTATTAATAAGTTTTATGATTCGATATTATTATTTATCGTGTTTTTATTAATGAAAATTATGGAAATATTAAATAAGATAACATAACTTCATGCGTAAGCCGTGGGGTGCCGGCAGTAGAATGTTACCCCTCCTCTCCTACCCGTGGATGTAGTAAGAGCCTGCTAAGGGACACCTCCGGAAGATGGGCAGCAGCATCTTTCCGTATATCAACATCCCGTACTGCGCTCGCCAACCCGTCTGCCAAGCGTGGTGAGTATGGCAACTACCCATCATGGAGATCCATGAGGGAGGCCTTAGTTCAGTAGTGGACGTTTTACGGCTGAAATGATGATGCGTAAAGAGTATTAGGATAATATCTAAAATTATATTGTTATTTATTATTTTAGAATTGCATTTATTTGATATTTGATAACTTTAATTTATTAATTTGTAGAATGTACTCATTACTATGAATATTATGTGTTATTGTTTTGTGAATTAATATTAATTAGTGTAATTGGTTAATCCGTTCTAGTTAATTAAATAAATAAATAAAATAAATAAATAAATAAATATCTTCTTATAAATGATATTTATGGGACAATAATATTATGGATGGTGATATTTTGAATAAGAAAAACAGCGACAATCACAATGTAAATACAAGAAATAAGAATAAACTCGCTGTGCCCACTACTAGGCTCCATAAGGTGAAAATATCTTTTAAAGGGCAATGTATACGCTTCTACAACAAACTCCCAAGTGAGTTGCAGAAGTTATCATTGAATAAATTCAAAAACATTATTAAACGCAATCTGTGCAATAAAGCTTATTATAAAATATCAGATTACCTAGAGGACAAAACCACTTGGGACGGAATCTGCTCCAACTCCGTCAAACGTAACATAAGACAAAATAAAATTGTTAAATGATGACTATAACGACCGAGTTAGGTTCTTCTGTTCACTTCTTTTCCTAACTCGCGTGTCATCTGAAGTGAACAGATTCAATTATGTGCTTTATTCTATTTATTTGTGTTGTTTTATTTTGTAATTTGTGACGCGTCAATAAGGTCCATGCGGCCGCACTGAATAAAGTATTTTTTGATTCTTGATTCTTTGATTCTTGATTCTTTGGAGACACTCATTATTGATTGTGATTTTCGGACAATCGATTTTCGGAGACAAAGTGGGCACCCCCGACTGATAAGTAAGAGGTAGCGGGTATGATTGAGGACCAATATTTGTAATTGTTCCGCAGATATTAAGCCCATCATCATCATCACAGCCGTAGGACCGCTGTCCACGTCAATGCTGGACATAGGCTGGACATAGCCCAGGGGAACAAGGGATCTCCATGATCTTAAGGGGACTTGTCAGGCGGGTTGGTGAATGCAGTATGTTGGTACATGGAAAGACGCTGCACTGATCGATTTGACCGCCTTGGGTTTAAAGCTTACCGGAATCGAATATTTTGATAAGATTCTCCATTTCCTTGAAAGGATACTCTGTACCTTTCTTCTGCCTTAGCTTGCGCTGGTCACCGACATAGCCAACGGATTAGCACGTTGAAGTGTCAATGGGCAGGCCCTATAGGTCACAGAACAGAAGGTCGATAGGGTCCCAAAGTTCTCAAATGGAGGCCACAGATCGGCAAGCGCAGCGTAGGACGTCCACCAACAAGATGGGCAGACGACTTGGTAAGAACCGCAGGTCGGCGGTGGATGTAGGCCGCTTCCAACCGCAGTACTTGGAGATCAATGAGGGAGGCCTTTGTCCAGCAGTGGACGTCCTACGGCTGATATAGTGATGGATACGCTATTATTTTTTCAGCGTGTTCTGGATGTCTTTCCATTTTATATATTACTATTATTTTTAGCCCGTGTTGTCCTACCGCAGGGCAAAGGCCTCCCTCCCCTTTTTCCAGCCGTCTTTGTCTCCCACTGTAGCGGTCCAATCCGGCTGATGCACATCCAACTCGTCCCGCCATCTCCGTCGTGGTCTGCCGCGTGGCCGCCTTGCGTCGGGGACCCAATCGTTGGTTACTTTAGCCCACATATTGTCACGCATGCGGCAGACATGGCCAGCCCAGTCCCATTTAAGCTGGCCTGTCTTCATGCCAACGTCGAAAATTTTTGTCTGGGAGCGCAGTGTTGAGTTTCATATTCGTTCTGTCAATCGAACACCAAATATACTGCGCTCCATAGCCCGTTGACACACCCCGAGTCTGTATTAATATATTATATCATTCTATTATATATTTTATATTATAATAAATAATATCTATGTATGTAGTATAATGTATTAAGTATATCAGCCATCTAGTACCCATAACAGAAGCTCTGCTTAGCTTGGAGTTATATTATGATGTGTGAAGTGGCCAGCATTATTTATTTCTTTATCTATTTTTCCTTGAAATGCCTTAACTGTATTTAACCAACACTGAAGTAAAGCTCTCCGTACTAGTTTACATACGAGATAACCCGTCTGCTACGGACGGAACAAAGCTACACAACATCTAACTCTAAATAACCGACTCGCACCGCAAGCCAACATTTTCTATTACCCTGCACTTTAGATTAAGCGAGTTGCAAAATTGAAGCCATCGGGAGGTAATTGCCTTTGAAGGAGTTTAATCACAAAGTTGCGCGTATCAACATGCTTCTGTGTGCACTGCCGATACTACACTTTATGTGCGGGGAGACTGGGAAATGGTAGTGGCTCCTGTGGGATGTGCGTTGGGGAAATTTTAAACATTAATATAGTTGTCTGAAGTGGCATTGGAAACTCAGAAATTCGGGAATAGGTACAGAAATTTATTCATTTATTTCCATGATTTTAATTTTCATAGGGTTTCGTAGTATGTTTCCTACATACTACATAGACATTAGTGAAAGTTTTAGAAATGCACATAAAGATTCGGTCATCCATCCAATTATGTGTGTAGGCACATTTTTTTTAGAAAACATACTTATCAAACTGTCTTCGTTATTTGGTTGACCCAATAGCCGACTGTGTAATAGCGGGTGCGATTCCCGCTACGGGACAAATATTTGTCGCTAATCTACTGGTACTGGTTCCTATGATAAGTATGTACTTGTTTACAAAAAAAATATATCAGTATTCTATCAATCATCTGTGAAGCGAACTAAATTCATTCATGTGCCTTATTTCCTGTTACCATAAAATTAAAAATGTGTTTTTTATATTGTTAGTAGACGTGTCTATGTTTTGTAATAACAAACTATGGAAATGAATAAAAATCAGAAAAAAATGTGAATTTCTGGTACCTACCCAAAACTATTGCTTACTAGGGCTAGATGGTGCTTTGTGAAATGTACAGAATTATTGATTTTATTTCTTTTTTATCTAAATAGAAAAACGGACGGCACTGGATACGAAAACCCAACATCGCATAGACTGGAAAGAGATGGAGGAGGCCTACATCCAACAATGGATAGCCCCTGAAACTAAAATTGATTTAAATTAATTAGATGTCAACTAAGAATATTAAAAAAAAAGATAATGTAAAGTTAGGAATAATATTTAAATCTAATATATTATAAATACTTCAAAATGTTCAAATATCTTAAAATAAGCAAAATACATAATATAAATAAACAACTTAGGTATAGTAATAGTATAATATTCATGTAAATACCTTATAGGGAAATAACGGCTATTTTTATTTTTTATTTAATATTTTTTTGACGAGCTCTGTGGCGCAGCGGGCGAAGGTCCGCCTGCGACGCAAGGGGTTGCGGGTTCGATTCCCGCCTCGGGACAAATGTCTGTACGATCTGCAGACATTTGTTCAGGATGTTCTGAGTGTTTTTCTATATATAATAAAAATATCTATCTATGTAGTATAATGTATTAAGTATATCAGTCATCTAGTACCCATAACACAAGCTCTGCTTAGCTTGGGGCTAGATGACGTTGTGTGATTTGTTCAGCATTATTTATTTTTATTTATTTATTTTAATTATTTTTATTTTTTATTGAAATAGGAAAACACCCAGACCCGAAACAAATATATGCAGTTATGCAAAAATTATGTCCCCCGACTGAGATCGAACCTACTGCGTCTCAGCCGGCTATTAAACCAACTATGCCACGGGGGTTGTCAACCTACTTTACAATGACTGTACAAAAGACCTTACTACAAAAGATTTAAACTGTTAGATGTGTCCTGACAACCAAAACTGGCATTGCCTTTATAAGTGTGTTAACAATAATGCCTGTATAATTTCATTTTTATCATTATTATTATTTTTTTAATAATTATATCATATCATTCATCATTTCAGCCATAAAACGTCCACTGATGAATACAGGCCTCCCTCATGGATCTCCATGAGGGGTAGTTGCCATACTCACCACACTTGGCAGGCGGGTTGGTGAGCGCAGTATGGGATGTTGATACACGGATAGACGCTGCTGCCCATCTTCCGGAGGTATCCCTTAGCAGGCTCTTACTGCATCCATGGGCATAGGGGTATCATTCTACTGCCGGCACCCCACGGCACATCATATCATTAACTAGGTTTTAATATTTGTATGCCCATCTGCGGCGAGACATGGCTGAACTTATTTTTATTTAAGACCATTATTGTAACCTGTGTTTCGTACAAATAAAGTTCTTGTATCTTGCCGACGCACGCACACTGGTTTTGCTAATAAATCAAACTGTTATTGTTATCATTTATATTGCACGAACTTACGAGAAAAAGATAACACAAACCACGTCTAGTTAACACTGTGTTTAGAGGTAAACTGATATGAGCGTATTCATATTAAAATATCGGGAATGTACTTGTTAAATTTTTACGGGAATGTACTTGTTGCCGTGGGGTGCCGGCAGTAGAATTTCACCCCTCCTCTCCTGCCCGTGGATGCAGTAAGAATCTGCTAAGGGATATCTCCGGTAGATGGGCAGCAGCGTCTTTCCGTGTAAGAACATCCCGAACTGCGCTCACCAACCCGCCTGCCAAGCGTGGTGAGTATGGCAACAACCCCTCATGCACTTGGATCACTAAGTCAATGAGGGAGGCCTGTGTCCAGCAGTGGATATCTTACGGCTGTAACGACGACTTGTTAAATTGGTGGAGGCACCAACTGTTTGCACCAACTGTTAGGTCGGGGATCACCCTGAAGAAGGCCCTCGATTAGGGTCGAAACAGTTGGTGCCTCCACATATTTAACAAGTACATGAACATTCCCGATATTCAATATGAATACGATAATTTACGATAGTTATTATGACATGAGCGTGCTCACTTTTTTCGCGTGGAAACAAAACGGCGCGGTCTCATTACGTCGAGGGCGTATCTAACGATTTAATTATTTGCTTACTACCTGTAAACCGTGATGGCCGAGTGGTATGTACCCCCAACTTTCAATCCGAAGGTCGTAGATTCGATACCGGCCGTGCACCAATGGATTTTTCTTTTTTGATAATTTTATGTGCACACTTAAGGTTGAACAAGTCGCGGAGGCAAAGTCGTCAGTGGGCGCGGCCTAAATGTATGCTATCTCACCTGACATAGTGTGTGTACCCACGCGCTAGAATGAAATGCACAATGACTCATTCCTAAAACGACCGCGCCAAAATATGAGAATAGACTTTTAGCACAAGGGTTATTATAGAAAATCTTGAGTGTAATATTTTCAAAATGACATTTATTTCAACTTTTGAATAGTTAAACTATGTCGGAACGGCATTTACTTTTGAGTTTTCTTTTTCCTTATATTATTTAGTTTCGTCCAAAGTTGGGCTAAAATCAGTGTTGAAATACGAAAGTTTAGAAGATTTTATTATTGAAATAAATACTTTTTTTACGGTTAGGGGTGTATACAAACCAAAACATAGATTACGACAAGATAAATTGATATAATCCTTAGTGTTGGACGGTCAACGTCAAACAGTGGAGTAGTTACCCTTCCACCTTTGTATGGAAAGATCGGCGACTCGTTCAACCGGTGAAGGTATCGTCGTGAGGAAACCCACGGGTTAGTTAGCTTCAGGCGTTTTGACGTGTTTTTTCCTCTGACTAATAGCTGACTAAGCTGAGATAATGGTATATGTGCTGGGCAAGCCTAATCCATCTAACATTGTCCCAGGCACTGCAGCGTCCCGTACAGCATGATCACCAGTTGCTGACGCTGTAAATATCATCTATAAGTGAAAGATGCAAAGGCCTTACCTATAAACTCTTCATTGACACTAACTACCTACCACTGGCTCCACAAATAAACCAAGGGACATTAGCGTAACGTACCGTCGAGTGCGGCTACAAATCACGCTGCAGCTGAATTTACCGACATTCTATAATAGAAATTGAGAAATAATACCGCCGTTGCTGTTGTATTTATATCGAACTAAAGGAGAGGGGTGACGGCAGAAGAATGTTGCACCTCTTCTCTTGCCCGTGGATGCAGTAAGAGCCTGCTAAGGGATACCTCCGGAATGGGCGCAGCATCTTTCCGTGTATCAACATCCCAAACTGCGCTCGCCAACCCGCCTGCCAAGCGTGGTGAGTATGGAAAATATACCCTCATGGAGATCCATGAGGGAGACCGGAGGCGGGTGTTCACACACTACAAATTTTCGCGTGTATCTTACCATATCTTACCATCAATCATCATTTCAGCCATAAAACGTCCACTGATGAACACAGGCATCCCTCATGGATCTCCATGAGGGGTAGTTGCCATTCTCACCACGCTTGGCAGGCGGGTTGGTGAGCGCAGTATAGGATGTTGATACACGGATAGACGCTGCTGCCCATTTTCCGGAGGTATCCCTTAGCAGGCTCTTACTGCATCCATGGGCATGAGAGGAGGCTGGCACCCCACGGCGGAACCATCAATACCATCAATACATAGTATAAAACAAAGTCGTTTCTCGCTGTCTGTCTGTCCCTATGTTTGCTCAGATCTTTGAAACTACGCAACGGGTCTTCTTGTAGTTTTTTTTAATAGATAGAGTAATTCAAGAGAAAGGTTTCTATGTGTAATACATGCAAAATATAGGAGAAATACTGATAATTTTAGAGGTTTCTAATGTGAGGTTGTAAATAAACACATTTGCGCTTACATTGCAAACGCTGGCTGAACCCTACGAGATAGATCAAAATAATGTACGATGTTGCAAAGTGACACAGGCAGCTCAATCCAAGCCTATGTGACTTAGCATCATCAGGAAATTGCAGTTGTTATGAGCGTCGTTCAGCCATGATATTAAGTTTGTCATCAGAGAGTTTCTGAGGTATATTTGTACTGGGGAGAACTGAGACCACACCGTAAGGACAGTTTCCACGAACCTGTTATTGATCTCGTCCAATGATGCATGTTCTTCTAGACCTAGACAATTAAAGCGTTTTGAAAGTTTGAGTTGAAATCTCTCGAGGTTTTAGATATGTGCGCGAGTGGGTGGGAGCGTAGATTTGATCAAACAGGACCTTTCAAGTCTAACGTTCATATTCAATGTGCCTCTAACGATTCCGTGATCACTTCCGGTTTTCACGTTGTGAATCACAGTGACATCATTGAATAGGTACTCGTTTCTTGTTAGTCAAGATGAAATCAATATCATTTCTCGTGGAACCATCGGGACTCATCCAGGTCCATTTCCTGTGAGGCAGCTTCTGGAAGAAAGAGTTCATCATAAAGAGTCCTTCTTTCTCCAGAAAATTGGCCAGCCTCTGTCCCTGTCAGATTAAGAGTGATATCATTTAATTTTTCGAGTAACTCTCAGCAAGGCCTTTCGTTTTTATTTCGTTTTCATTAAGAATAACTAGTCCACCATCTTGGATGTTCCGCCATGTTGGATTCAGAATGTCGTCATTTCATTTTTGAGTTATTCTCAGCAAGCCCTTTCATTAGATACCCATGTTGTAGGAGTCCATTAAAAATAACTAGACCGCCATCTTTCGTGTTCCGCCATAATTCTCAGCAAGCCTTTTACTCCTATAATATGGGTATCAAAATGAAAGGCCTTGCTGAGAGTTACTCGAAAAATTCAATGACTAAATGCGTTGTCATCCAAAGAAAACATGTACCTATACAAAATTTAATTGGTTGATATATGCTTCAAAATTGAATTGCAAGATTCCACCCAAACAATCATAGTTACATACAGGGCAAGTTAAATAAAAGCTTGTAAAAATTCTTTATTCAGTGCGGCCGCATGGACCTCATATTAAACTCAAAATGTTGTATTATAATATGTGTTCTAACCTAAAAGGGGGTGATTCTGACCACTCCAAAGAACAACTTTAGTTTTATGAAGAATTCGGTGATTTTCATTGTAGAAAAGACTCCACTCGTAGATAAACGTTTGGACATAATTTATAGATTCACAGCTTTACCGAAGTAGGCATGATCTTCCCCAAATCACTACATAGCCTGAGAGAGTTGATTTTTTAGAATGCAATAATTTAATAAATATAATACGGCTTTCACCACGTACCTAACTTATTATCATCTTGCTGACGTTTCGTAGACCATTTATAGGTCCTTTCGTTTCGTGCACCGTTCGTGGCCGCCTCCGAAGGCCGCGAGACGAGAACTCAGTGGTCTACAAAACGTCACCAAGATGATAATTAGTCAGGTACGTGGTGAAAGCCGCATTATATTTATTAAATGATGTCAAGCCACGATAATTTCAATTCAGATACATTTACTTATTATAAACCCTATTCCAAGTACATAGAGGTGCAAGTTCGGGCACATAGTCACAATTCATTCGGGTGACTTGGACCGCGGTCGCCGCTAATGACTCGGCCATCGTGCCAATCGTGATTTATTCTCTAACGGCTACGAACTCAGATGTGGTCCAAGGTTTAGGATGTAGCGTTTTTAGGGCTTCGGACCAAAATTGTAAAAAATAATAATAATAATAGTGTGGAACTGGGGGAGGCATTTAAAAAATATTGGTCCGCATACAAAATAGCATCTCTGTGGGTTGCCGGCATTAGAATACTACCCCTCCTCCCATGGATGCAGTAAGAGTCTGCTAAGGGATACCTCCGGAACATGGGCAACAGCGACTGTTCTGTGTATCAGCAACCCCGTACTGCGCTCGCCAACCCGCCTGCAATGGAGCATGGAGCATGCCAAGCATGGAAATCCATGAGGGAGGCCTGTGTTCAGTAGTGGACATTTTACGGCCGAAATGATGATGATGATAATACATAATAGGAACATACAGAATACAATAAATATTATATACCTAGAGCGAACCAAAAGGTCTCGTACCTCAGGGGAGACCTTTGTCCAGCAGTGGACGTCCTATGGCTGGGAGAGAGAGAAAGAAGAGAGAGAGAGAATGTTTGCATTCTTGCATTCAGGTCTAACCCGCTTCTGCCTACGCTTTGCACCAAAAACGTTATTTGCACCTGCTACAAACTTTCGATATTCAAACGCGAAAACGATAATTGGTTTCAATTCGACCGCTTGTTTGCGCGAATCGATTCCCCAATTAAATTCCATGTCTTTTGGTGACTCTGCAATGTACTAAAGAGGATTTCTGTTGCGATATTGTGAATGGAAATCTATCGGTATTGTCAAAGCTCTCTGCGTGTACTATGAGTTATTAGTATTAAACATTTTGCGATTGTGTCTCTGCGTATGAGTATCGTGATTGTTATTTGAGGTAGGTATTCGTAGTTGCAGCTTCTGGTATTACTCGGAATTAACTGGCCTATGTTTGCATAATATGACTTATTTGTTTTGGCCCATTTTTAGGGTTTCGTAGTAAAACAAGGAGCCCCTACAGTTTCCCTTTGTCTGACTGTCTATCCGTCCGTCCGTCACCGGCTTTGCGAAGACACTATTAAACCTAGAAGGTTGTAATTTTTGATGTACATGTAAAAAATAACAACGCAAACAAATGCAACAAAAAATGTTGTAATCATAATTAACTTGGGGTACCTCCCATACACGAAAGGAGGGGATGAACTTTTTTTCTTCATTTTTATACTGTGCGGGGTTATAGGTATTTTTAAACAATTTAAGGACTTTGTTTAAGTACAGAGAGACAGACAGACATAGTGAAACTATAAGGGTATCTTGTATATAGTTTTACAACGTTACCCCAAAAGGATTGAGTAAGAACTGATTTCAGACTACGATTGAGAATTTCAACAGATATGTCAACTAAATGAGTAAAAAACATAAGGAAGAATAAAACTTTGCAAAAAGAATTCACATAGAATGCAAAACAGTGATTGATAATCAAATCTAGTGCTATTTCACTTTTATTCTGAGGAATGAGAGAGTTAATACGCAAAAAAGAATAAAACTTTCAAATGAGAACTGACAGAGGAAGCAAAGAATTCACAAAGAATGCAAAACAGTGATTGAGAATCAAATCTAGTGCTATTTTACTTTTATCCTGAGGAATGAGAGAGTTAATACGCAAAAAAGAATAAAACTTTCAAATGAGAACTGACAGAGGAAGCAAAGAATTCACAGAGAATGCAAAACAGTGATTGAGAATCAAATCTAGTGCGATTTTACTTTTATCCTGAGGAATGAGAGAGTTAATACGCAAAGAAGAATAAAACTTTCAAATAGGAAATGACAGAGTAAAGCCTGTATTACATTACACGGTATTCAGGGACCCTTACCCTAACTAAGAGTGGTGTAATAAGAGTTAGAGCGTAAGGGACCCTAACTAGGGCGACCGGTCGGACCCGGCAAGCCTTGCTCCCTAATCGCCCTAACTACCGGGCCCTGAATACCGTGTAGTGTAATACAGCTTTAAGCAGAACAGGGATCGAGAAACAAATCAAGCGCCATTTCACTTTTATCTTGAGGAATGACAGAGTAAATACACAAAGAAGACTTAAACTATGTTCTAAGAACTGATAGCAGTAGGAAGCAATAGAATACAGTGATTGAGCATCAAATCTAGCGCTGTTTCAACTTTACTCTGAGGAGTGACAGAGACGAAAAACAATCATTACCTCAGCCTGCTGTGTATGTCCACTGCTGGACATAGGCCTCCCTCATACATCTCCAGGATCCTATGGGGTTTGTTGCCACACTCACACGCTTGGCAGGCAAGCAGACGGAGTGTGAGGGGTTGTTGCCACACTAACACGATTGGCAGATCGGCTAGGAAACATCACATTACTTCAATGTCCGGCAACCACAGAACCCGCAGTCAATGCAGTAAGAGGCTTAGCACAGCGTCGGCTGAGTTATTGTATGTGTGCTGTCGACCGGGCAGAGCTGTCGTTTGTCTCTGTCACTCCTCAGGTTAAAGGTGGAATAGCGCTAGATTTAATACAGTATCACTGTTTTCCATCTTTGTCAAAGCGCTCTTATTTTAAACATTTAGAATAGAATATAAAAAGTTTTATTGTTATCACAGTCAGTTTTGTTATACATACAGTTATGTAATTACAAGATAGAGAGGTGAAAACAATAAGGTTGTCCCCTCAGCATTGATTTAGGTTTGTTCTTGTTATTTACTCTCTTGCCCGTCATCAGTTCAGCCGTAAAACGGTCACTACTGAACACAGGCCTCCCTCATGGATCTCCATGAGGGTAGTTGCCATACTCACCACGCTTGGCAGGCGGGTTGGTGAGCGCAGTATGGGATGTTGTATGCGCGAATGACTATAAGCATGTGTAATATATGTATGACATATGTATGTGAAAGAAAAGAGTGTTTTGACGTGGAAGTAAAGGAATAAATTTCGTGAGAAAGGATAGTAAGAAAACATTTTTTTATGACTTAGTTGGGTGGATTTGATCATTATGGCGACCGATATTTGTGGTAATTATATTATGGATTCCTCTATTATAGATCTTGATTATTCGGGGAAACGATGATTATGAAAATCAATTTTATGGATTACTATATTCATCATTTCAGCCATAAAACGTCCACTGATGAACACAGGCCTCCCTCATGGATCTCCATGAGTGGTAGTTGCCATTCTCACCACGCTTGGCAGGCGGGTTGGTGAGCGCAGTATGGGATGTTGATACACGGATAGACGCTGCTGCCCATCTTCCGGAGGTATCCCTTAGCAGGCTCTTACTGCATCCACGGGCATGAAAGGAGGGGTAACATTCTTCTGCCGGCACCCCACGGCTGAAATAGTTTACAAAAAAATATGTTAGTAATTTATCAATCAGCTGTTAACTTTTAGGTCTGAATTTGATAGGGTGAGGTTTAATTCTTTACAGGTATCCACAATGTACAATCAATGTACGCTACCCCTTACTCGATCACAGAGAGGCTAGATAGCCCAGCTCTACGTCTACATGCGTGTGTCAACCTGATACAAAACAGGGTGTCTAAAGGTTCATTATCATCATTTCAGGCGTTAAACGTTCACTACTGAACACAGGCCTCTCATGGATTGCCATGAGGGGTAGTTGCCATACTCACCATGCTTGGCAGGTGGTTTGGCGAGTACGGGATGTTGATACGCGAAAATATGCTGCTGCCCATATTCCGGAGGTATTCCTTAGCAGGCTCTTACTACATCCATGGTTATGAGAGAAGTCGTAAAATTCTACTGCCGGCACCCCACAGCGAAACCAAAAATGACATAAATAAATAAATAATAAATGGTATTCATGCTGTTAGGGACGCTGCAGTGTCTGGGACGTTGATAGATAGATTAGGCTTGCCCAGCACTTGTACCATCATCCCAGCTTAGTCAGAGAAAGACAAAGAACAGGTCAATACGTCTGAAGCTGACTGATCCGCGGGTGTCCTCACGTTGTGTGCTTTCACCCTTAACACGCACATATTAAATTTGCACATATTTTATTTAAGAAAGAAAAATATATTGGTGCATTTATCGAACCACGTATCTTCGAATCGTAAGGGGTACATACCACTGAACTGAAATTATCGTGGCTAGACATCATTTAATAAATATAATACGGCTTACACCACGTACCTAACTTATTATCATCTTGCTGACGTTTCGTAGACCATTTAGAGGCCCTTCTTCATGAGCACCGTTCGTGACCGACTCCGAGGGCCGCGAGACGAGAACTAGCTTGAGCGCGGCGTTCGGCACGGATCGCGCGGCTGGACATAGCCGCCGGCGCTGGTGGTGGGGGGGATCCCCCTGCTAAATCCTCGTCACTTGTTTCTTTATTGTGGGTACATACCACTCGGCCAACACAGATACCTGCGCGCATTTTTCAAATAATAATTGACATGTTAATATTAACACCCATAATTCACCGAGGGTTCCGTGCCATCATACAATTTTATACAATGAGGAAGGCGGTTTATATTTGTTGGAGAACCTTGACAGCGCCATCTTTTGTATGATAGCGGAACTTATGTAGATTTTTTACACTTTCGATGATTTCTAAAAAACTATGAAAATTAATGGATCTGTTTTCTTTATAAACACTCCTATTACCAATAAAAGTTTTAGGGGTTTATCGCTGCAAACTTCGGAGATAAGGGGGGGACGCTGCAATCCCTGCAATCATAATAAAAATATTTTTTAACGATTTCATATTTTTTATATTAATAAAAAAGTGTTATCTTTAACTATTTTAAATTTCAAGTCGATAGAATCAGTAGTTCTCGAGATATCCATTTTGTGATAGAAAGACAGACAAAGTGATACCATAAGGGTTCCTATTTACCATTTTGGTCCGGAACCCTAACAACAATAACCTATTTCCTACTATTAAACCAACTTCAAAAAAGGAGGAGGTTCTATGTTCGACTGAATATTTTTTTTATGCTTTTTAATTTTTGAAAGCCCACCGCGTTAAATATATTTTGTTAAAGTAGTGGCAAAAAGATTGCAAGCAGCTCACTCAACGGGCCAAAGCAAAATAATGCTAATACTCGTATCATCATCATCATTACAGCCGTAAGACATCCACTGCTGGACATAGGCCTCCCTCATTGACTTACAGATCCAAGTGCATGAGGGGTTGTTGCCATACTCACCACGCTTGGCAGGCGGGTTGGTGAGCGCAGTTCGGGATGTTCTTACACGGAAAGACGCTGCTGCCCATCTTCCGGAGATATCCCTTAGCAGATTCTTACTGCATCCACGAGCAGGAGAGGAGGGGTGGCATTCTATTGCCGGCACCCCACGGCGAATACTCGTATAATACAACAAAATACGAACAACCCCGGTACCAGTCCATAGGCGAAAGCACGCTCGATATGTGTCGCGAGATTTGACGCTATACTACACACTCGATAAATATCGTGATCCTGGATTACGATCCAAATCTCGCGATACATATCGAGTGTACTTCATTCGCTATAAAGTTGTGTGGGTCCAATGAAGCCTGACTCAGCATAATGCTCCCACACAAGGAATGCTAGGGAGCGCTGGTTTCAGTTAGACCCTGGACATGACAGTGCACGAACTGCAACTAATCCAGCATATCAGCTGTACAGGGTTGCCAAACGTTGAAAACTATCAATTTACTACAGTCATTGCCGTGCGGTGCCGGGAGTACCCCTGTTACCCCTCCTATCATGCCCGTGCATGCAGCAAGAGCCTGCTAAGGGATACCTCCGGAAGATGGGCAGCAGCGTCTTTCCGTGTATCAAGATCCCGTACTGCGCTCGCCAACCCGCCTGCCAAGCGTGGTAAATGTAGCAACTAACTACCCGTCATGGAGATCCATAAGGAAGGCCTGTGTTCAGTAGTAGACTTATTACGGCTGTAATGATGACTACAGTCCAATCCTTGAAAATATCATAGTTAAGTAGTAAAGTAAAAGTAATAAAAGTAAGTAAGTAAGTTATCACTCAAGTAAATAATTTCTCACACAACATGAGTAAAATATTTTACGAAAACTCGTGTGATAAATTTATAATATTAGGTGATTTTAATTTACCTAATATTACCTGGTCACTATCTGATGATGAAGTCTCCTACCAGCCCGCAGATCTACTAGGTTCATACCAATTTGATCTCTTTGATAATATTAACATGTGTCACTTGCTTCAATTTAACTCACACGCAAATGTAAACAATAGACTACTAGATCTAGTTTTTTCTAACAGTGAGGTTTCTTTAACTCATTGTAGTAACCCATTAGTGCCCGAAGACCCGCACCATAAAGCCTTATGTATATCAGCAGACTTCGTTGAGTTGCATAAGTTAGAACCTCAATCATATACTAGATATCTTTATAACCAGGGCGAATATGACGCCATATTATCTAAACTTAAAAGTACTAACTGGCGCGACGAATTTAAACAAAGATCTCTGAATGATTCAGTTTCGTATCTGTATGAAAAACTTACAGATCTACGCAATTTACATATTCCTACGAAAGTGGTCAGTCAATCGACTAAATATCCTTTATGGTATAAAACACCACTTATTAAAATGTTAAAAGAAAAAGCCAAATACCGCGCTAAATTTAAAAAATATGGAAATATATCAGACTATGATTCGTTCGTAATTTTGCGTGATCGTGCTAAGAATCTGGAATCTGAGCTTTTTGCGAATTATATTGCCTCCATCGAAAACCAGATAAAATCAAATCCCAAAGCTTTTTGGAGCTATGTTAAAAGTAAGAGTCAATCTAACTGTTATCCATCTGTTCTAAACTTTGGTCAGCGATCCTCGGCCAATGGTAATGTTATCTGTGAATTGTTTGCCGAATTCTTTCACTCTACTTTCCTTCAACCCACATCAAACTCTTGTTACACACTTGATAATTCTGACGCACTATTGTCTACTTGTGACATTGCAACAATTTCTATCACAGTAGATGATGTTTTGAAGATATTTTTGCACCTCGATCCAAAGAAGTCAGCCGGGCCTGATAATATACCTTCAACTTTCATCATTAGATGTGCACAAGGATTAGCATCACCACTCACTATCTTATACAATAGATCTATTTGTGAGGGTATCGTACCAGAAATTTGGAAAACTGTCTATATTACCCCTATTCACAAAAGTGGTCCCAAGGAGAGGGTTGAAAATTATCGGCCAATTTCTAAGCTGTGTGTGTTTGCTAAAATACTAGAGCGTTTAATATATAACCAGCTATATCCAGCTCTCAAACATACGTTGTCTGACAGTCAGCATGGCTTCCTCAAGGGTAAATCTACCACGTCCAACTTGCTACTGTGTAGCGAGTTTTTGTCGCAATATATGTCTGAACCGGCTCAAGTAGATATAATTTACACAGACTACAGCAAGGCGTTCGATAGAATAGATCACATCATACTTTTGCAAAAATTACAGTCCGCTGGAATTCGAGGAAATCTCTTTAGATGGTTCTCTTCATACGTTCAGAATCGTTCTCAGACTGTGGTCTTAAATGGATACAATTCCAAATCACTGAATATACCGTCGGGGGTTCCTCAGGGTTCTTTGCTTGGTCCACTTCTATTCACTATTTTTGTTAATGACATTGTCAACAACTTTAAACACTCAAAAGTATATCTTTATGCTGACGATATGAAAATTCTTTCTGTTATAAGAAATTTTGAAGACAGTATTAAGCTTCAAGAAGATCTGAGTAGGTTTGAAAAATACTGCAGTGTTAATAAGTTGGATTTAAATGTCCGTAAATGTTATATTTGCTCTTTTACACGTAAGCCTCAACCTCTGATCTATGACTATAAATTAGAAGATGTAAATGTAACAAGAGTGACTTCTATTCGTGACCTTGGCATAACCTTTGATTCGAAACTGCTTTTCGACCAGCATGTGGATGCTATTGTGAAAAAAGCGTCTAAAGCCCTAGGTTTCGTAATAAGAATGTCATCAGAGTTCGATCAAGTGAAGACCCTCAAAATCCTCTACTGTGCGTATGTCAGAAGCCATCTGGAGTATGTCTCACAGGTGTGGAGCCCCCAGTATGGCATATATTCAGCTCGGATTGAAAGCATTCAAAAACGTTTTCTCAAGTGCTTACAATTTAGAACCAAAACATATCTCCCAAACTACCTTTTAAGGTGTAAAAAATTCCATATTCTACCTCTATCAGAAAGACGACGAGTGGCAGACATCTCCTATCTCTTAGGTGTAGCGAGTGGCAGGGTGGACAGTCCGGAGTTACTTAGTTATATAGGACTAAAAACTACTTCAGCATCTGTGAGAAATAATAACCTTCTCTATATCCATACATCTAAGAATAAGTATAGACAGAACTCTTTTATTATACGAGCGTGCAGACACTACAATGCAGTGGCCCAGAACGTTGACTTATTCAACACTTCTCCTTCTAGTTTTAAACATATGTGTAATAATTTATTCTTTAAATCTTAATTCCTAACTTAGTATTTGTTTATTTGTCAACTTTTTATATTTGTATTCTTCTACCCATATGTGGAAACTTTTAATTGGCTTTCTGTACCTATTTCTTTAATTATTAAATTGCTAGCTGTAAGTTTTCCTGTAAGTTCTAAAATAAAATAAAATAAAATAAAATAAATTAAAGTTAAAAGACATTTATTTATCACTCACAAATCATATCACTTACAATCATAGAGTTTATTGAACTAAAAATGAAGGGTGAGCTAATATTTCCTAGTGTACATAACGATTTGCATAAGTACCACTACCCGCAAAATCTATTTATTGGTACTGCATATTATTTAAGAGCACTTGGAGCACACTTATAAATTGGTTTCGCTCGTGTAAGGTTATTTATACACCCTGTATGTTATTTGGTACACACTGTATAAGCCAACAGAGCGCATGTTTGGGCTATGGAGTGATGCATGCCTGTTCGGATAAGGGTGTTCACATTTTTTATGAAGTACCTAAACGAAAAATTGCTGTAATAATTTGCGATCCAATTAAAGGTGAAATATTATAAACCTTTTTCCAAGACTGATTTTGATTTGATTCTCGGATGTTATTCAACACTAATAATAATGAGGAAAGATTTGATTGTTTGTTTGTTTGTATGCGTTGAATAGGCTCCTAAACTACTAAACCGATTTGAAAAATTCTTTCCTACATTACTTTTGATGAACATAGGCTATATTTTATCCCCGTATACCTACGGGAACAGGAACTCCGCTAGTGAAACCAAGGAGTCCGGCTAGTGATGTATATGTATCTGCCGTGGGGTGCCGACAGTAGAATATTTTCCCTCCTTTGTTGCCCGTGGATGCAGTAAGAATCTGTCTAAGGATACCTCCAGAATATGGGTAGCAGCAACTTTCCGTGTACATAAATAAACATCCCGCGCTGCGGGTATGGGAAAACCTTATGAACATTATCATCATTAAGGTCGTAGCTCACTCACACGACCTGCACAGTGGTGTCACAGATTACAGGACCGTTTCTGTAATCTCAAATCAAATCAAAATATATTTATTTCTCTCAGAACAAAACGTAAGACAAAATTATTAATACATAGAAAAATAAAACTTGTTCTATTTGAGTCGGTTTCCAAGAGACTGGTGAGGTAGGTTTGGAAAAAACATTTGTGACACAAAATCTGTGACACTCAACACAGCCTGAACTAGGCATGACTACTGGCTGTCCTGTCCATACCCCGATATCCAGCAGGCATCCAAACTGTCCACACGCTTAAAGCTGTCCCCGCGGCTTAGACGCGAAATGCCTCTTTCACAGAATTCCTCTATCACAAAACTTTGCGATAGGCACTTATTAACATTTCGATTTTTACAGGCATGTATTTTTTTTTAATCTTATGTTATACAGATATAAATTAATCGTTTTACTGGTACTTACTTCTTAAGTACTTATGTTATGTAGGTAAAATAAGTCCCTGTCGCTACATTATCAGAAAAAGATTTTTATCAACCTGAGATATTTTGTGAATAAGCCGCTTGAAGCGTGTGGTAAGCGAGTCTTCAACTATCAAGTAATACGATGGCGGTTAGCTCACTTACGAGCAGTCGGCTTATTCACATGTGTTGACATACTTAAAAAAAAACTAAATTAGTTTATTTTTATTGTAAGGTTAAACAAGTTTTCAAGGACTTCGAAATCCCCATAATTTTATTCAATTGCTATGTTCGTAGCCTACTGGAATATTGTTGTAAAATGTGGAATCCTTACTACGAGGTTCACATTAGCAGACTCGAAAGACTTTAGAAGACATTCCTCTACAATTTTACATACGCTAACAATCTCTGTCAAAGTCTTGACTCGTATCAATCTAGCTCATGCATTACCGCATGGACACACTCGAACACAGAAGATTCCTTGCGGACATTGTGTTTCTGCAAAAAAATTAAACATGGTCAAATTGACGGCTCAGTCATTCTAGCTAAGGTAAACTTTTTAATTCCCCGGACTTCAAGCCGCCTTGTAAACCGAAAAACGTTCCAAATTACTTACTTATTTATTATATTCTATAATTTAATAATATTCCCCCTTCCACTCCCACACTAATAAATTAAAAATAAATAGACCATATTGCTATCCAGAGCTCTAATTGTACAATTAATTTTCTTTCATTTGAAACCAAACTCGGGTATATTTGGAAACATTCAATGATTCAACACCTCTGTCACCTCCCATACCATGTAAACTTCTTCACCGATTTTGATAATCATGTTTAAGAACCAACGCCGGAAAACCTGCTTTTAAATTTAAAAAAACTGCGAACTAATCGGTCCACTCGTTCGAGCTATGGTGCCACAGACAGACACACATACACCCCTCTTTTTTGTCGCGGGTTAAAAATACACAGCCAATAAGGATTCAACTTTAAAAAAAAAATTACTGTAGGTACGCGTCAATAGACACTGACCCAGTATGCAGTTGATTGTATATCAAGCAACCAACGCTGATCATCCGTCAGTGGCTGTTGATTTTCTAATATTCATCAACATCACCATCATCATTATCATCGTAGTGTTAAACGGGCTTTCTACTCACGTTAATTATACGTCGAAAATAGGTTTCCAACGTGTTCAGTTCCTCCCAGGGGAACTTTCGTCAGGGAATGGAGTCTTACGCGGCACCTTCTCCTTGCATCTCGCGCGCTCGCCCTGCACTGATCTCATCATTACCATCGCGAATAAGTGCCAGAAATGTCATTCGAGCGGGTGATTTTTTTAACCTTTTTTGTCCCACTGCTGAGCAAAGGTCTCCCTCAAACTCCTCCAACCATCCCTGTCCCTCGCCGTTATTAATTAACCGAAATAATATAGCAACACTACATATACATATAACAAAACTATACTCAAGCCGCTTTCTATGTAGAATATTCGCAACTGGCACATCTTAAATTGAATTGCTTCCTGAAGCTTGGTTTTTTGACTGAGTTAAAAGTAATTTATAATGAAGGAAGCAGCGGTCGCAAATCCCCAATAATTGAGAAAAATATGTAAAAGCCAACAGAAATAAAGTTATTTTTAGGTTAAGTGTTGACAGGTTGTTGACAAACATCGAAAGTGGCTGGAGTAAATAAGCCTCTCACAAAAAACTGGGTTAGGTTCTGGTTGCGTTGAAACAGCAACACACGAGCCGAGCAAGCAAAGTGAGAGTGCCGTTTCCGTGGCAGTGGCCGGCAAAGTGCTAGAACCAGATTCTACTTGATGATTCCATAGAAGTGACAGATGTAGCTACTACGAGTATTTTAGTAACAAAAATATTTGTAAAGAAGGTGATAAAATTATGCCCTTTATTTATCTCAACAAAAATATGTCTATATAATACAGCCTGTATCACAATATAAACGAATCTGAAAGAGGGGGGGGGGGCGACTGACCCAGTCCTAAAAAAGTAGTGGAATTAAAAAAATCGGGACTTTATATATATAGTTATTTTTTTATATCTTTACTAGTTGGTGTAATGAGAAGATAGTCTTTTTTAAATAATGAGAAATAAAAAATATAATAATATAATATAATCTTTTCTTTAATAATGAGAAGATAATCGTTAGGTATAGCGTGTATGTAGTAACCGTAAAAGTGTATACAATAATCGGGTTTTTTTTTACATTTTAATAATAATTGCCTCCGCGTGTGTAGTGTATGCGATACTTTGGCATACATACGCTGTCTCGCGTGTCCTACGTATTGACGGGTATTGGTTAGCGAACTGTCACTGTCACAATGAGAATTATGATGTGAGCCAGAAGGGCGGGAATGTTGGTATGCATGTTCGGGGTGAGTTAAAATATAAATACGAGGGCATTGTCAAGCCAGTGTGTAATATAGATTATAGCAACCCCTACAGTGTGGTTTAATTTAATTTGTTCGTGTACAGCGACTTTTTGCAGAGGTCAATAACCCTGTCAATAATCAGCTGGCGCTAAGGTTGCCATTATCGTATAAATTAGCTGTTGAAGATCAAACTTTCATGTTGTTTTCTTGAATGAAAATCATGGAATCTTGAGACAGTGTCTCATAATTTAACAGATGTAATTATATAATTTATAATTAATTATTGGAATAAAAATTTTCCCGCGGTGATCATAACCACAACTCCTTATAGGTAATCTATAATGTAAGGTAAAATAAAATATCATAATTTTTATTAAGTTATTTTATTTGAAATAGAGTTATAATAAAAGAAATAGTCATTTATGAAATCTTACTACGAACTGTCCTTATTATAATTATCATAGAATATATTAAACACATCTACATAAAAAAAAATAACTTCTTACGATTTGGCGCCGAAAATCCGCCATTTTGTTTTTTTAATACCTATCTTCCATGGAACGCACTTGGGTTTTTGAGACGAATCCAAGAAGTTTACATGATACAAGATGCGCGCGAATGACAATTATCATTTCAGCCGTAAAACGATCATTGACGAACACAGGCCCCAACATGATACGATAAGATTCGTTTATTTGCTAGAATATATTTTACATTAGCTCTTATAATAAAACAAGAACCACCGCCTTAAAACCTGTTTTTAATTTAAAAACTGTAATCGTTTAAGAGCTACTGGTTATCGTTTTAGGTGCCAGAGACAGACACACAGACCCACAGACGCAAATACAAAATGTACGACAGCGCCATCTCTTGACTAATAGCGTATACTTTGTAGACATTTTAAACTTTCAATTATTTTTAAAAACTATGACTATTATTACCATTAGAGAGTTGCTTATAATTTTCCCGTAATGTTTTCGTAAAATTCTAGCAGCTAAAATTCTAGCTAAATTCAGGTGCAAACTTCGGAGATAAGTGGGAGAAATAGAACGGTATTTAGCGTTTTAGAAAATAAGTTATAATCTATGCGGCTCAAAGGAAAATTATTGGGCAGGCCATGTAGCTCGCAGAACAGATGGCCGATGGAGCCGAAAAGTTCTCGAGCAGAGGCCACGGACCGGCAAGCGCAGCGTACGACGGCCACCAACAAGATGGGCTGACGACCTGGTGAAGACCGCAGGTCAACGGTGGATGCAGATCGCTTCCAACCGCAATAACTGGAAATCCATGAGGGAGGCCTATGTCTAGTAGTGGACATCCTACGGCTGAAATGATGTTGATGAACACAAATGATATTGCATGATCGCACGCAACCCTCGGTGCGCGAGTCCCATTAATTGCTCATAGCCAGTTTTGATTTCTATTAACTACCCGGCTCTAATTGTGCTATCACCGAACTCATCCCACGTGGGATAGACTAAGTGCTATCACAACAAAGTTACGGAATTTCCCAGTAAGAGAAACCATTACCGGCCCCGCAGCGGTACCCTAAAATTAAAGACAATTACACCCCGTGCGAAATAGAACGACGCTTTTCTATACTGTCCTGAAGTTAATTTACTTGGAAAAGCGGTAATGGATAGCAGTCATTTAATAATGTTTGATACTGTTCCACGAATAAGTCTAGACGTAAGACCTATTCAATTTCTTGTGAAGCTTCGATCGGTGAAGTCGTAAAGCGGACCGTCTACTGCAAGAAGTAAATAAATATATAATAAATAATGCTGGGCAATTCACACACCATCATCTAGCCCCAAGCTAAGTAGAGCTTAAGTTATGGTGTGAGATGATACTCGTACTTAATACATTACACTGCATAAGCGGGTCACCTGTGTGTGTGCAACAGTGTGTGCGCCGGCCGCCGTACGGCGAATTGTATCTTTTAGCTAACTTCACGGCAATAAGCGAGCTATGACTGTATTGTCTCTTTGTCCAACTGCGAACTATTTTAAGATTAGCGTAAATATTAATTGATGTGTTCCTTCCTAATTCAATTGTAATTTATGAGAACCTAGTGTCCAGATAAACCTAATATAGGCTTAAGGATGCTACTAACCATATTATAATGTAAACTCTTTGTTAAATAAATAAATCTAAAATCTAAATGGATATTTTTATTAAAGAGAAAAACATAATTTATATAAAATAATATCAGCAGATCGTATAGACATTTGTACCGAGGCGGGAATCGAACCCTCTTGCGTCGCAGGTGGACCTTCGCCCGCTGCGCCACAGATGTCGTCAAAGTAGGGGCATATTATTGACTCGCTTGCTGGAATTTTTTGCTATTTTCGGAAGGTGCTTTTTGTGAGTGAGTTTATATGTCTGTTCAAACATAATATCACACTAGCAGAAGATAGGTTAGTAGCAGGGATATTGCGAAGAGGAAAGTAGCAAGAAAAATGGCGGACGGCATTTCACTGTATCAAAATTATACACTTTATTTTTATTCATCATCATCATCATTCATTTCAGCCAAAGGAATGCTGTCCTTGTCCACTGCTGGACATAGACCTCTCTCACGGATCTCCAAATACTGGGCATGTGGGGTTGTTGCCATGCAGCAGGCTGAGGTCTTCTTATCAGAGGGACCAAGTATTGAATTAGGCTTGCCACAAGGATCAATTTTAGACCTTTCTTGTTTTTGATTTATATAAATGCCGTGGGGTGCCGGCAGTAGAATGTTACCCCTCCTCCCATGCCCGTGGATGTAGTAAGAGCCTGCTAAGAGATACCTCCGGAAGATGGGCAGCAGCGTCTTTCCGTGTATTAACATCCCATACTGCGCTCGCCAACCCGCCTGCCAAGCGTGGTGAGTATGGCAACTACCGCTCATGGATATCTACGAGGGAGGCCTGTGTTCAGTAGTGGACGTTTTACGGCTGAAATGATGAAATGTCGTTCCGTTCTATGCAAACAGCATAAATTATATCGTTTTATTTTCCGACGATACTCCGTTTATTTTTAAAGTTAATAGGAGTAAAGATAATTACGACAACTTAAATAATTCACTTTCACAAGTGCACTGTTGATTTACTGCGAACAACTTAGTGCTAAAAAGACGAAATGTGTTAAATTTTCTTTATTAAAAGTAAAATATATTTAATAAACCTATGTCGTCGTCCCACTGCTGGGCAAAGGTCTCCCACAATGTCCTCCAAACATCCCGATCCTTCGCAGACAAAATAAAATAATTCAATTCAATTCGTTTATTTCAGCTTAAAATACATACACAGGTACACAACACAGATACATATTTCAGCCATAGGTAGATTAAATAATTAAATAAAAACATCTAAAACTAATGACATTACGTTCTTCATAAGCGCGTGGCACTATGTGTGCGCGTCCAATGCTTCATGAAAGCGCAGTCCGTGTCCAGCCTTCTAGCTATAAGTTTCAGATAGCTACTGGTACCGCTCCTGATCCGGCGCATCAGGGATGCTGTTCTGTTGCGGATGATTGCGTAAAAGTCATCAACGCGGGACTCTGCAAACATCCCGGACGCGCTACAGAAGCGGGGCAGTCCCAGTAGCACTCTGAATCCATTATTATACTGGACACGCAGGGCATTCCAGCATTTCTGTGTGTAGTTAACCCACAGACTGCACGTATAAAAAGATTGACAGTAGGTATGCTCTAAACAAACACGGATAATATCCTACTAAAATAATTTTGGGTAGGAAGATGTTCATTCTGGGTAAATTCCACAGTATTTTTATGTATACGGTATACACAAAGATCCATGATTCTACCCTTCGATGGAAACTGCAATGAAATTATAGATTGTTACAAAAGGGGACTAACTCAGCATACGTTATTTATTATTAGCTAGTGCTAATAATAAATAACGGTCTTCCGTTACGACCAGTAAGTGATGCTCTATCACTCTTCGCATTCACCAGAATAACCAACAAATGCATACGTATCTACATCCTCTCTTGCCCGAGGATGCAGTAACAATTTGCCAAGAAGAAAGTTGGCGGCAGCGTCTTTCCGTGTATCAACATCCTGTACTGCGCTAACCAACCCGCCTGCTAAACGTGGTGAGTACGGCAACAACAGCCTCATGATCAGTACTGTGAGGAAGACCACCAGTGGACGACCTTCAGCTGATATGTTGATGATGATGTACATACCCCGCTTTAATAAAACCTTATCACCTGAAAGCTAGTGGAATTAGTCCTTTTCAGCGCACGTCGCGCACGTGACCTGCGAGGCAATGCATCAGGTGGCCATCTGTCTGTCTTATTACTGGCACTCGGCGTCCGTCACTTAGACACTACATAGGTTAAATTAGGTTTTATTGCACATCTTATTATGAAGGAAGTTATAAGCTGAACTATTGAGAAAAGGAAAGTATCAAGAAAAATGGCGGACGGAATTTCACGGAATCATCTTAAATGAAGATTCATAGGTAAAGCCCGTATTTGCTAAATTTGGAATTGGATGACGCTGTGTGTCCAGCATTAGACTGCCTCCGTGACTCACTTGGTATAATATAGGCAATATAAGAAAATTAAATGTAATTGCAAGAAAAATTCAAATTTCAAATTCAAATTTCATTTATTTTGCGAACATGGGTTACGAGATAGTGTGAGTTAGAGCTATTTATAGTACAGCCATGATCTGCTTTTCAGCATGCAAATGCAGTTAAATTTAAATATTATCAAAATAATTCATAGTAGTTAATTTACAAGCACAAAGCAACAAAAAGAAAAAATAAATTATATAAAATTGTCAGTCAAATTTAAGTGTTACATTATTAAAGTCAAATTAATTCACAGGTTCATAATATCGAAATATAAAAATAAAAACAGTTTATTCAATTAAATGTCAAAATTTGTCAATAAGAAATTCATTTAGCTTACATTTACATATATTTACTGCGCATGTTTCTCTTATATCTTTAGGTAAGTGATTATAAATACGAGGGGCTATACAAAATACACTTTTACTTAGCAATGTCGACTTGCTAGGTGGTTGACATATTTTTAAATAATGTCGCTTACTTATTAACTTTTTAAACTGGTTAAGATTGCTTTTGACAAAAACTGCAGTTTCAAAGATGTAAATGGACGTTATCGTTAAAATCTTTAATTCAATAAAGAAAGGTTTACAACTTTCTGTTTGTTTAATACCACATATTGACCTGACGCATCTCTTTTGCGCTCTAAATACCGATTCTATCCCAGTTAAATTGCCCCAGAACAGAACTCCTTATCTTAAAATAGATGCTACAATAAGCAAGAATAATGTATTAAAGAGTTCTATTAATCATCTGGTACCCATTACACAAGATCTACATAGATCTGCTTACTTCAAGGCTATTGTCACTTTACGTATAGTGTTTATTTTATTTGATGTTATGTTTATATTTAAGGTGTGCACTGAAGCAGTGCACGTCTTACTGCTGATATGATGATAATGATGATGTATAGAACCTGCCTTAATAAAACCTTATAATCTGAAGGACTAGTGGAATTAGTCCCTCTCAGCGCACGTCGCGCACGTGACCAGCGAGGCAATGCATCAGGTGGCCGTCTGTCTGTCTTATTACTGGCACTCGGGGTCCGTCACTTAGGTATTACACTAAGGTTAATCACGTATCAGAATTAAGGACAGATTAAAATGGCTTTTTATGATATTCACGTTCTCACCCTTCCTTTTTTTATTATCAAACATCCCTTATCTCTCTCATACCTCCGTGAGCGCTTTAATTTCTTGGTTCCTTCCAATGATCCTTTCAGAGCAGTTAGGTCCCCCTCCTTCTTAAAACACCTTGTCACTCGTCTAGGAGATAAAGTGATTCATTTTCTGTATCTGCTGTACGACTCTGGAATTCTCTTCCTCACACTATCCGCAACATCTCATCACCTGATATTTTTAAAAACCTCAAATAGTGTTAACCGCTTGAGTTACCCGGCCCCCGCGCCCCGCGTGCGGCAAAAACAACACTAGTTGACCGTTATTTTTTCGGCCGCCGCGCGATTCGACATCTGACACTATAAAGCTATTTACGACTCAACTCATTAGAATTCGACCCTACTTGTTCTGATGTTTTTTGTTGAGACTGAGTTGGCGCTTTGAATGACACATAATTTGTAGGAATGTGAAGGCATATTACGAAATAAAATAGATCAGAACATACAATTTAAAAAAAAATGTGCCATTATTTAGAGAATGATTTATAGTTTAAAAATGAAGGGATAAATGATGTTTTAGATGTTTTATATGAATACATAGATTCAATTTGAAGAAGAAAAAAACAAAATAAAACATTCTACTATACAAAAATATTTATTTACAAGCCTTTAAAACCAATACAAAATGTGTTCGTATCGCGGTATTTTCGCACTGATGATATAAATACAAATTCAACATGGAGAGTTAAAATATGGGTATTTTCTGAAAGCTTATTTCAGCCCTGAAGCAAAAATGTAATTGTGATTATCTAAAAATAAACGAATACATCAAAATAAAGGGAAAGTAAACACCAAGGTACCATAATGCTGGCAGTTAACCTTACGGTTCCTAAGATATTTTGTTCAGCAAAATCTGTTTTACTAAACTTGTATTACGTACCAATTAATCCACATAAAAACAGCTTTCTAATGATACCACACAAAGTTATTTCCATTGTAATTGAAAAAAGTTACAAGCCTTTCAAGAAGACCTCTTACAAAATGTTTGACGAAAGGTGCAATACAGGGCGTATTTACACCGAACTTTATCCGGACCAAATGGTGACTGGCGAAATAATCGGAAAAGAAGTATTTATCTACCTATGATATTAAAGGTAGGTTACCTACAATTTATAAACCACTATGTAACATTCACTATTATTTAGAGTACATATTTTTTTATTATTCTACATTAAAATTACGATACATCGTTTACATCGTTATTAGGTACATTGTTTTTTTTTACTTATACCGTATGTTAGTTTAAACGAGGGACATATCACAATAGTGTATGCTAACATGATACTAATAAAAATATGAACAAAAAAAAACACTGATAAATAACAGACAGAACCGTACCAACATTTTCGCAAAAGTATCGCATTTAATAATAGGTATCGAGAGAACATGTGCGCGGGTGAATGACCTTTAGTTTGAACACATTTTCCCTTCATACTTTAAACCTGGCTTAGGACAGGCAAATATATCTAGGTACTAAACAACATTAAAATCTTCAATGCAAATGTGAATATTGTGATCTAATTTAAGACAACGATAATTATGATGAGACAAAGTTAGGTAATAAATTATGTACTTAGTATTTTTGGCGTATATAAAAACTGGAATCACACACACCTATTTACAACGATTAACTTGATTGGCTATTTACACATTTTTACACGCGATACGCGGAAGCTCAATATTAGAGAATATTACTTAAAGAAACACAATACAGAATTAAACATACAGATTAAACAGACAAAAACGTTTGGAATAAATCAATACAACGGAATAAAATAAAATCTTAACTTAAAATAAAATGGCACAAAGTCATGTCACATTGACTTCGTAATATGGGCTTGTAGACTTTATCAGACAAGACCGTTCTAGGTTAACGTTATGAACGAATTCCTGAAGGCAACGGCAAACAGGCAGGGTTTGGATGTAGACTTTATCACACAAGACCGTTATAGATTAAAGCACCTTAAGGTACTTGTAGACTTTATCAGACAAGACGGTTCTAGGTTAACGTTACGAACGAACTCCTATACACAGGCAGGATTTGGATGTAGAGTAGACTTTATCAGAGAAGACCGTTATAGATTAACGCACCTAAAGGTACAGTGGCGTTCATTATTAGCTTTACCCTGTTACGTTTGAAGTAAATTCCTATGAATACAGATATATTTATATCTAAAAACTTTTAGTAAAGAGAAGATAGCAAGCAGCATTATTTAAATCAACAAATTTAATATTATTAAACCAAAACTGATGTAATTACGAGACTTGGAACCTGCCAGGGGGGGTCAGCTAAAGATGAACGCCACTGAACCTATTTAAAAGAGCGATGATTACATTATTTATATAATCTTTACTCCCTTAAATGGTACTCTTTAAAGCATCCGACAATGCACAAGTTTTAAGTGATAAAAGTTTTTTATTTATTTATTTATTTATTTATAACCATGTACATACATCTATCCTAACGGGTACACCCAATTCGATAGAGTACCTACCTACCTAATATATTATAGTGTTGATAATTAATATTAAAATTAAAAAAATTATTAAAAATATAAACAAAAACAATAAAAATAATAAAAGTCAGCATTAATTAACTATAACATAAAATAAAAAACAAAGCCTTTTGGAATTCGCTCCAGCAACAGTAAAAAAGATCGATTCTCTCGGCAATCCGATTAAGCGTGCGGATGCTACGCGTCAGAGGTGCTTTGTAGCAAGTTGGTTCGCCCTTTTGGTACTGCCAATAAGGCGGGACGCCGTCGTCTGTGCACAAAGTCTGCGGGCACATTTAGCCGTATTTCCTCCAAAATACCTGGATGGGCGATCAGTTAATATTGCAAGTGTCGCACTTGTAGGCGGTGCGCGTCTGAACCTTTTTAATGGAGCACATTTTGCACCGGGCCCGGTTTGTGTCGGCTTTAGTGGGGAAGTGGCTGGAGCGTCTTAATTCTGTATTCGGATTGGGTTTTTCACCTTGGACCTTGTCCAAGATCATCTTCGCCAACGTCACCCTAAATTGCCTCTGGCGGCCGTTCCTGTTGTGGTTAAATATAACGAAAGCGTTATATATTGACACATTCAGTAGCCGGCGGAAAAGTTTCTTGTACCAGACCAGGTTGCGCACTCTTTCCACGGGGAACGCCTGCAACATCTGATCTTTCTTATCGACGCCCCCCATGGTCATATTGTAATCAAGCACAACCTGCGGTTTGTACCTGTAGGTACCGTATTTTTCCTTTCCGCCAACTACTGAGCTGTGATACGTAGACAGCATGGCCACTATATTGGCATCATGCCAAACAGAGATAGTCAGGTCTTCTGTTTGGCTGTATACCACCTCACCCTGCCTGGTATTTGATTTCGTTATGTTCCTCACGGCTTCTGGGACAAATTCTCTTTTAAGGCGGAGAGTTCCCATCGTGTCGGTTTTTTTTGCTTTTAATGTGCGTGAGAGCAACGGCGAATTATAAAAATTGTCCATAACCAGAGTATGGCCTTTGTTGAGCAAAGGCCGTACCAGGTTATGGACAATTTTCGACGTTGTCCCCTCAGGCTCATCGTAGCTCCCAGTTTCGTGGATAGGTTGCGCTTTGTCGCCTTTACCTGTATAAATTAGCATTTTCCACAAATAGCCCGTCCGGGACTCGCACAACTCGTAGCTTTTTACACCTACCCGAGCAGCTTTTGTCGCAATTAATTGGACGAAAGACAGTCGGCCCTTCCAAAGAAGAAGGGACTCGTCGATAGCAATGTACTGCTCGGGTAGGTATAACGAACTAAATTTTTTGTTCAAATGCTCGATGATGGGCCATATTTTTTGGAGCTTTCGCTCTTCGCCAGTTGCCCTCAGGAAGTCGTTATCTACGAAATGTAGACATTTTTTTATTTTTAAGAACATCTTAAAAGACATGATATTCTGGAAATTCCCGACCTTGAGGAGCGCCAGGCACGGATACCAATACTCCCGCTCGACCGGGAGTATTAATATGCTCTGCAGCATTATCAAGGCCAGGAATGTCCAGATATCATGTGCGGTTATTTCTGTCCACAGTTTGTTGGCAGTAGTGTAAATTTGGCGCCCATACCGGTTCGACTCGCGCACAATGGTGTTAATTATGTCATCGTCCCAGATCCGCTCGAAAATATCCAGCGGCGACAACCCGTCCGTGCTAAACGTTGGTCCACTGTCCCCAGAGAAAACCTCCTGCTGACCGACAAATTTCTCTGGGTCACTGGACCAATCGAAATTTAGCATGTCCGGGTTCGACGACGCTGCCTCCCTTAGAGCGGAATCATCCCTGGTACCCATCTCGTCGAGTAGATGGGCCAGGTCTACTGGGATTTCTTCCTCGTTTATCAACGAGCTCCGCTGACTTACGGTCCTGGCCATCGAGTTACCGTCATTGGCTTCCGGCTCCTCGACGACGTCACTTCCAGGATCGCAAGAGTACTCTTCGTGCCCAAGGAAACCATCATCTAAAATAAAACAACAGAACATGTTAGGTAAATATTGGATGCTGATAAGAATCACGATTAGTTTTGGTATCTTTGAAACTATGTAACAAACGCACATCTTCACACACTTTCAAACAAAAAAAATGTTATAGACTGCTGGTGCGGCTCACCGTCAAAAATATTTGGGTCCAGCCATTCAGGAGACGGAGTGGCAAGTTCCCGACACGGGTCATCAGTGCTGGTTCCTGAAAATTAATTTGTGATTTAAAAACTATTTTAACATTATGGAATGGATGAAAAGGATGGAAGTGGCTCAGAATTTCTATTCTTGGCGTCAGATGTGGGAAGTATAATATACTTCCCACATCTGACGCCAAGAACTGAACACTGCTGAACATATTATGTTCGGCAGTGGACGAATACAGGTTGATATAACTCAATTCATTTGTTCTCACCAGCATAACATTTCATGAATCACTTGGTCATGATGATGATGATGATATTATGTATAATTTAAACTCGAACCCTCCCTCAGCGATTTGTACATCGGGTTGTACATGTATCCCAGTGGATGGGGAAATTAGCATAGTGCTGGCTAAGAAGAGAAGAGGCTCCCGTAAGAAACCAAATAAAATAAAAAAATACAAAATTTATCAATTGTTGCATACCAGGTAGGCTCTTCTCCCAGGCTTGCGCTTTCCTTGGGGGTGGAGTCTCAGGTGTACCCGGAACTAGAGGACAGGGCACCCGTGTTGGAGATGGTTTTCTAAATGAATTGAACATAGTGTAAAAATAATATAACAGCAAAAATAACAGCCTCAATGAGACTACATAAAAAGAGAAACCTTCGAACCTGTTTCGTTTTTTGGGCGGAGGAGCATCGGGCAGCAAGTATCGAGCGGACTGTTTGGTCGCTCTTTTTTCCGCTAAAGCTGCCCGCTGCTGCGCCGAAAGGACAGTTAGGTTTTTTTTATCAGCCACCTTCGCCGTGCGCACTTTCTTTAGCTGCTCAGCCAGCGATTGCCTAAAATAAGTAACATATAAAAAATTAATAAAATAAAAAAGAATAATTTTTAAAATATATCAATAAAAAGTAAAATAAAAAGTGTACTTACTTGGGCTGAGAGCTCGATCCCAAAGGTGCAGGGGAAGGTGACCTTGCAGGCGAAGGCAACGTTGGTTGAATCCCAGAAGGCCCTGCTTGCCTAAAACACATTAAACCATTAAGTTTCATTATATCTTTCGAGAAATTCAACTTCATACAGAACTATGCTAAATATATTAAATATACAAAAAAAATATACAAAAAAAAACAAGTCAGAACTATGCCAAGCGAAAATATTTCTCTCTAATAATAAGTCTCTTTTTTAGTTAAGTATACTAATTGTGCTGTATTTCAAAGTTAAATAAAGTTATTCTATTCTACAATAAAAAAATATTACATACAATCCATGGAATAAAAATTATACAAAGAATACCAACGTAAAATCAAGCAAACGAGCCCTTTGGCCTCTACCACGAACTCGTCCACCACTTGCGCTGCCTCCGCGTGCACGAGCGCGACCGCGGCCACGTCCACGATTTGCTTCCATTATGCTAATAAAAAAATAAAAATATCCTTAAAATCAAGCAAACCACATCAAATACGTTGATGAATCAGGTTCCCGAGATAATTAGATATACAAATATACCACTTTTATCGTACGCGGCAACTATTTACTGCAGATAATTTATTGTGTTTCCCGAAATTGTTTTCTTTACATTCAAATATCTCGGAAACGTGACACTTTAAGGGTACTATAATATAAACATATTTTATTTGTATACGTGTCCTGTATCTAAATATAACATTTACATCGTGCACGAAAACTTCAAAAAAATACAATATCGCCGGACAAGGCCAGTCCGGTAATTGATAAATTTCTTTCGGTGTGACTCGGGTCTCACTGTACCGAGCACCGACGGAGCAAACATGGCCGCCGACTTGAATAGATTTTGTAAAATATAACAAAATATTACCGTAAATTATGATTTATGGAAAGCAAATCGGCACACACTTGTTTTAAAATGATTGTTTAACAATATTTAGGTATGATTATGGCATTTAACCTAATAAATACATTATCATTTGTCGTTCAAATACAGACTTACGAAGTTCAACGGACCATGCTGGGTTTTTATCCAATTTGAACGAATTCTAATCACTGTCAACTCAAAACTATATCGTAAATAGATACTTACTGAGTAATACACACGATAAACACACAACACACCACACAAATTTAACATAAATCGCGAAAAACACAGTGTTTAACTTCAGTAACGTCACTCACACGGGCACTCACACAGACTGAAACAATGGACAGTTTGTTTATTTTTTTCCGTGATGCTTACGTAACGTTTAATAAGTTGGCACTACTAAAGATGCAGTTCAATTCAGTGCGAATGGGATGGAACTCTTTTGCTACAGCTATTCCAACTAGAGAAAGCAGGATAGATAGATTTATGCCAAGTGGCGGTGATATTCAAAATTGGGTAGTATATTACCCACGGTGTTTTTGAGCACTTTTTCGATTTGGGTATTATATTACCCAGATTGTTTCAAGCGGTTAAAGAGCACTTTTTCTCCTTGTAAACTATGGGTATTATATAAATATTGTATTATTATGTGTGTTTATATAGGATTCTACTTCAGAATTTATAATATTTATTAGTAATAAAAAAAAAATGCAATAAAAAATATCTAGTTTTAATTCCGCTTATGCTGAGATGCAGGAGCACCGCCCTCCC
The DNA here is from genome assembly GCA_963082625.1 of Pasiphila rectangulata. Classification (NCBI taxonomy): domain Eukaryota; kingdom Metazoa; phylum Arthropoda; class Insecta; order Lepidoptera; family Geometridae; genus Pasiphila; species Pasiphila rectangulata. Next base: position 2,098,366 of record OY720244.1, on the reverse strand, counting down.
GCCCGCTAATTATGCACATGCAGGGAGAACTAGCTTGTCAGTGCAGCATGCATACCCAAACCTATACGACGACACGTGTTTCGCCTCTCCGCGAACGAAACTTTCGTTCCAGCGGCCGACCAGTCAACATCTCAGCGGTCACCTGATGATGCCTCGCGGAGAGGCGAAACACGTGTCGTCGTATAGGTTTGGGTATGCATGCTGCACTGACAAGCTAGTTCTCCCTGCATGTGCATAATTAGCGGGCGGGAGGGCGGTGCTCCTGCATCTCAGCATAAGCGGAATTAAAACTAGATATTTTTTATTGCATTTTATTGTCATGGATTTCCGCAAAGTAACGCCTGATTCCATTAATTATAATATTTATTAGTATAATATAATATACGGTGTGTACCTATATGTATAATAAATCTGTCGCATGTTTTTTTTTTGCTTTATTCATTTATTGTTGTACACTTATCTACCAATAGGTATATTGCATCTCGTTTGTCTCAGGTTTGCTGGAAGAAAACTTTTTAGGGTTAAGCTCGCCTTTTTACATGTTTGTTTCTATACCCTTCTTGTAAATGTTTTTTTGTGTGCAATAAAGAATTACAAGAATCAAGGTTGTTATTCAGGTTGAATTAGGCTTTATCTCTACTCTTACTGCATCCACGGGCTAGATAGAAGGGGCTACATTCTACTGCCGGCACCGCACGAGATTTCTATAGCTAACTCGTATTTACCAATTAAGACTCAATAACAAAAAAATTGGCTACGAAAATGGATGAGATGAACAATCCTACTAATATATAAAAGCGAAAGTAAGAATGTATGAATGTATGTATGTATGTATGTAGTTGTAGGGTAGTTGTAAGTTAGTTGTAGGGACAGCTAGTATCTATATATTTTCAGGTCGATTCTAGAGAAAACGCCCGTATCTTCTGTTAATAAAAATAAATGATACTTTGAAAGGCGGAAGCCTCGGCTTGATAAATGGTGCTACTCAACATGACATATTCGTATAAAGCCTTACATCCATTATGGGAAAAAATAAAATAAATACATTCATTGGCCTGCCGTGGTGTGCCGGCAGTAGAATGTTGCCCCTCCTTTCTTGCCCGTGGACGCAGTAAGAGCCTATTAAAGGATACCTTTAGAAAATCGGCAGCAGCTTTTTTCCGTGTATCAACATCCCGTACTGCGCTCGCCAACCCGCCTGTCAGGCGTGGTGAGTATGGCAACTACCCTTTATGGAGATTCATGAGGGAGGCCTGTGTTCAGTAGAGGACGTTTTATGAAATGATGATCATGATTCATTGGCAACGACACTACCAGCGGCACTACTAGTAGCCTATTTTGGATAACATAAGTCAGGTGATATTTTATTTACAACAGGTTTTGCGATATGCGTGGCTATTTCGTCATAGCCAGTTGCTCTAGTATTTCTTAAATTCTTAAGTATAGATAAAATGTCACCTGGAATAACGGGAGTCATAAACAAAGAGCAATATTGCTGAGTTGTTTTATGTTCGTGGTCATTATTTTTAGTGGATGTTATTTGACCGATAAAAAATAATTAAATAAATTTGCTATTTCTGAAGGATCTCTAATAGTTTAGCCATTAAAATTAATTTATAGAATGATAGATGATCCGTATGATTGATTAAATACTTAAAAAGTAAGGATCTGTCAACGGATAACTCTAACACAGATCCCTTGGCAGATTCATGTATTAAGTTTTTTAGTCATCTAGTACCCATAACACAAGCTCTGCTTAGCTTGGGGCTAGATGCTGTATGTATTGTCCAGCATTATATATTTTCTTTTTATTCAAAGACATCCAAAATCCATTCATCGGTTTAAATTCTCACGCCATAGCACAAAATACTCCATCTCAGCGCTTTAAAATCTCGAACATCTAAATGTATTTCACTTAAAACAATTTTACCGCAACTCTCTTGCTAAGTCAAGCATAAAAATGCATAGTCGTGGATTCCTCGGACAAATTCATTTTTCTTGTTAGAGGCGACAGGCGTCAACGCTCTAGTGGGCCGGTAATCGAATCTTGTGCCTTTGCTGCAGCTAAGAAAACTCAGTAGCTGAAAACCAGCGCTGTGTAACCTAAACAATAAGTTTTTTGAAGCGATTCGTTCGCTTCAAAAAACTTATTGTTCTACATTAGACATTCATCATTTCAGCCGTAAAACGTCCACTATTGAACACAGGCATCCCACATGGATCTCCATGAGGGGTAGTTGCCATACTCACCACGCTTACACATTAAAAATCAATTTAAATGCGCTACTTTTAACAGACTTCAAATACGAGAGAGAAATAAAGAGACGTTCTAAAGTCGTCTGTATTTTTTTTATTATCTCAGAAATCCGTCGTTCATGAACCAATTTGGAAATTTTCTTTTTGGTCCGAATAGACGACACTTTCGATTAAGCCCCATTGTTACAAAACTCGACTCCGATGATGGGATCCACGAGGAATTGTGCATTTTTTTTCTTACTTATGTCGTCCCACTGCTAGGCAAAGGTCTCCCTAAAATTCCTCAAACCATCTCGATCTTTCGCAGACTTCTACCATCTGTAGTGCATTAGCAACACAAAATTTAAAACTTAATCTAGGTACCTGAGCAAGAAAAACTTAGTCGTATTCTTCATTACTAAAGGTCGTGCCCGTCTTGAAAGGCTTTAGTGAAGTTATTGACGAGATGCCACGCTGTTCTGTCCTTGGCATGTTTTGGACGGCGGCGTCAAAATACCTTGGTTAGACCAGCGGCTAGGTGAAAGTGCGCATGCTCTTAACTGGATCTTTATCATCATCATTTTAGCCGTGAAACGTCCACTACTGAAAACAGGCCTACCTTTTGATCTCCATGAGGGGTAGTTGCCATACTCACCACGCTTGGCAGGCGGGTTGGCGTGTACAGGATATTGATACACGAAAAGACGCGGCTGCCTATCTTTCAGAGGTATCCCTAAGCAGGCTTTTACTGCAACCACGGGCATGAGAGGAGGGGTAAAATTCTACTCCCGGCACACGCCGGCAGACCTTATCACAATAAATTCTATTACGTATGCTAAAACGTCTGACGCTTATATGTCTAATTCTGGTGGGGATCTGCACAGACGTCCCGCATCGGGGTGTATTGTGCATTGTCGTGATTCTACCCCGACCCTAGCCAGCCCAACTCCTGTTCCCAGTTGAACTACCGGATAAGGACTTGGGGCCGCTGACAGCATTCCATGGGAATCCCCGAAGGATATGCAGATGTTGTAGAAGGGCACGATTCTGTGAGCTCCTGTAATCCCGGTTTTAATCTTTGTGGCAGTAACACGTGCTTCACTGGATCCTTCTCCTCATCATCTGCCATCATCATTCGTAGGTCTGACGCTTCATCATCATCTCAGCCGTTAGCTGTCCACGTCCAATGCTGGACGTGGACTTCCTTCATGTATCTCCTTGAGGGGTAGTTGCTATAATCACCACGCTTGGCAGGCGGGTTGGCGAGCGCAATACAGGATGTTGATACACGGAAAGACGCTGCTGCCCATCTTCCAGAGGTATCCCCTACATGAGCATAGAAGTAGAGGCAACATTCTTCTGCAGGCACCCCACGGCATCTTCATCATTTCAGCCGTAAAACGTCCACTACTGAACACAGGCTTCCCTCATGGATCTCCGTGAGGGGTATTCGCCATACTCACCACGCTTAGCAGGCGGTTTGGCATCTTACTCAGATTCAATTCAATTGTGTTAACATACACACGTCTGACGCTTAAACGTAAATAGTAGAACAATAATGCAGTTGTTCTACTTAAAATATTTCCCCAATATTTTACACTGTGTCATTTACTGAGAAGTAGTCAACCTCTAAGAGATTCAGAGTCGAAGGTTCAATACGATTCTCGCTTCGAGTTGTACAATTTAATGTCAGTTATTTCTACTCTTCTGTTAGATAAGGGTGGATTTTTAACTGTGTACTTTAAGAAGAAGGTAGTCTGTAAGATATTGCTCGCGCCTTTTGGTTCGAGGGGATCAATATTGCCGTGAGGTGCCGGCAGTATGGTTGCCTCTCTTCTCTTGCCCGTGGATAAAGTGAAAATTCGCCAAGAAATATCTCTTAAAGATAGGCAGCAGCATCTTTTATCATCATTTATTAGCGCTCGCCAACCCGCCTGCCAAGCGTGGAGAGTATGGTAATAATCCCTTCGTGATCTTTGAGACCTACGTCCACTGCTGGACGCATCCTCCGTGCTCTGCTGATAGTCAACAGATTCTGGAGTTCCGGGATCCCTTAGCATATTCTTAACGCATTTGCGGGCAAGAGAGGAGAGGCAATATTCTACTGCAACCTTGCGGCACCTTCTAGAAAGTAGTCATTCATAAAGGATTTCCCCACTTTAAAATAAAACCGGTCAAGAGCGAGACGGACTCGCGCACTGAGGGTTCCGCGCCATCATACAATTATAATATAATGATAAAGGCGGTTTATATTCTTTTGAGAACCTAACAGCGCAATCTCTTGTCTGATAGCGGAACTTATAGAAGATTTTTCTCACTTTCGATGATTCTAAATAAATTAAAATTAAAAACAAACAAGCTTTTATTTAAACGTACTAAAAATAATAAAATAATCATTTTCCATTAAAGTTAATCTAAACTTAAAACGTCTTTACACAATTAGATAGATAGATAGATAGATAACCACACGTTGATCACCACATGTGATAAATTAATGTGATAAAAAAGCTTGTCGCGAGATTTAGGCGGGTACTCGTATTTACATTGTTTAAAAAAACAGTTAGATCAAGTTACAGGTACACAGGTTAATCTATTTATTATTATTATTTGGTCCATGTTATGGTAATAATTATGATAAATTGTTTCTTATTTATATAAATTGTATTCGCAATTTTTAATAACGTTTATTAAACAATAGTTTTAAATAAAACAACGGCTTTGAGCCACGCGGGAATGTCGACAGCAGCGCCAATGGAGGAAAATAATTATTACGCAGGAAAGAAGCATGGTCGGAGCTCCGACACGAAAAAAGGCCTTAATTGCCATCCAGCCAGCAAACTGTAGAAGTTAAGTTGTGTATTATTTTAAAATACTCAGATCCATAATGTGTAAAACTATCTTAAACTAAAGTCAGAAGAATCTAGACTAAACTCTCTTTGTGTTCTGTTGAATTATTATGGGATATTAGAATAGTAGCCAGAATAAAATAGTGGGATTGGTTATTTTAAGGTTTAATTATAAACATGTAAGAACCCCAGCAAAAAAGATTAGAATGTGAAATTGAAGAAGTAATGTGATAATTTGATGTAGCAAATGCTGAGGGGTAGCCTTATTGTTTTCACCTCTCTATCATGTAATTAAATTACTGTATCTGTAATGTAAGTGATTGTGATAACAATAAAACTTTTTCTATTCTATTCTATTCTAATGAATATTTACCACGTGGCATTCATACTTTATCCGTGGGGCGCCGGCAGTAGAATGTTGCCCCTCCTCTCATGCCCGTGGATGCAGTAAGAGCCTGCTAAGGGATACTTCCGAAAGATGGGCAGCAGCGTCTTTCCATATATCAACATCCCATACTGCGCTTGCCAACCCGCCTGCCAAGCGTGGTGAGTATGGCAACTACCCCTCATGGAGACCCATGAGGGAGGCCTTTGTTTATTAGTGGACGTTTTATGGCTGAAATGATGATGATGATGATTCATACTTTATGGAGTAGGACTATTATATTAACTTCTCCTTACGAAAGATTACTTTATTGAGGGTTAATATTAGCTAATTAATATTCACTTTAAATAGTTTTATACAGACGTAGATCTTCATAGCTCATCAATAATAATATCACTGCTACTTTATACAGATTTTAAATTACCATCATAGTTTTAACACATGAGAGGAGGGCCAACATTTTACTGTCGGCACGACGAGAATATTATGCGTAATTAATGATAAAAATAATAGATTTATCAAAATACTTTAGATATCTTCATTCCCACAAAACATCCCAACTTTAATAATAGTACGAATGCTTCACATTCATCGTGGACTCTGAATGGTGGGTAACCTAGTTTCTAGGCGATTTGGCTGATACATGAAAGGATTGCATGCAAAAAGTGGAGAGCTATTCGCACATAGCTGGATTTCGTATCTGATTGCGAAAGAATTGGATAGGGGCAATTAAAAGATGATGCAGTTCTGAATAAGCTTAGCTGTTTGTAAGGCTTTTTAAATATTTTAAATAAATAAATAATTCTGGACAACTCACACAGCATTATCCAGACCCAATCTAAGCAGAGCTTGTGTTATGGGCACTAGATGACTGATATACTTAATACATTATACATAGATACATAACATAGAAAAACATCCAGAACACCCTGAACAAATGTTTGCAGATCGTACAGACTTATGTCCCGTGGCGGGAATCGAACCCCCGCAACCTCTTGCGTCGCAGGCGGACCTTCGCCCGCTGCGCCACAGAGGTCGTCAAAGCTTCTTTTGATTTTTAGAGTGACTGATATTCTTAATGTACAGGTTGCTTACTGCCGTAAGGTGCTGGTAGTAGAATGTAGCACGTCCTCTCTTGCCCGTAGCTGCAGTAAGAATCTGCCAAGAAATACTTGCGGAAGATAAACAGCAGCGTTTTTCCGTGTATCAACATCCCGTTCTGCGCTCGCCAACCAACCTGCCAAGCGTGGTGATTATGTCAACAACCCCTAATGATCAGCACAAAGATACATGAGGGAGGCCAAGGTCCAGCAGTGAATGATCCATTATTGCTGTTCTAAAAACCGGATCTGTTGACTGGATCTACTGAGGGAGATCCTAATTATGTCCTACGGATGTAATGATGATAATGACGATTGCATTTCATTTAACTTCACATTTTTTAATAAAAACCATAAAGAAATCCCTGGCAGAGAAATTGAAATAGTCCGATAGCCTGACGCAGATTCATTAGCGCCTGGATCAGTGAACGGCACTTATTATTTCTCGTATCTATAAGTCTGTTTTTTATGCGATGTCTGCTTTGAAATGAAGGCAGGTTTTGGAAGATTAGTTGTTCGCTACGAACATAGAACGAGAGAGCGACTTCTTTTAATGTTGTTGCATTTAAAGCTGATTTTACGTAGCGTGCTTGAATGTGTGTGATCTAGCGCGTAAAATTCATTGAACCAGTAGGACACACAACAAATTATTTATTTTTTTGTGTCCTAGATAATATAATGGAGTATACTCCAATATTATCTCTTAATGTCACAGGACAGGACGGAGTTGGCTGTCGACGTCATTTACTCGTTCGCTCCGCGTTTTTTTTACTTTAACGATAGACAGGCTAAAAAGGAGATGTTTCAAAATGGGCTAGGTCTATGTACCCAGACTGAAAAATTGCGTAAAAATCGGTGATTTCGGAAAAAATACTCATTATTTAATTTAAACTAAAATGATTGTTTTATTAATGTTTTCAATACGAGGTATAATTATCTAATCTAATATAGAGCCTACATTAAAGTCATTGAAAACCGTTTATCACCACAATTAGATCTCGAACAACCACCTAAACAGGCAGGCTTCCGCCTAGGACTGTCAACAACAGACCATCTTCAAGCAGTTAATATTTTGATAGAAAAACACAATGAATACAACATACCCTTATATCTAGCCTGCCCTATCTAGCTGACGACCTCTGTAGCGCAGCGGGCGAAGGTCCGCCTGCGACGCAAGAGGTTGCGGGTTTGATTCCCACCTCGGAACAAATTTCTGTATGATCTGTAGATATTTGTTCAGGGTGTTCTGGGTGTTTTTCTATATGTAATACAAAATATATATCTATGTAGTTTAATGTATTAAGTATGTCAGTAATCTAGTACCCATAACACAAGCTCTGCTTAGCTTGGAGCTAGGTGATGCTGTGTGAATTGGCCAGCATTATTATTATTTTTTTTTTATTTATTTACCTTCGACAGTATTTTACATCCTTTAATATTTAATGCCCTTCATAACCAACATATCGATTCTACATATATCTTATCAGAAATATTTATTCAAACAGCACAGCCTCAATTAAATTAGATTAAATTGGTCCACCTTTTAACATAGCGAAAGGTGTGAAGCAAGGTGACCCGTTATCCCCAAAATTATTCAACAGCTCCCTTGAGTTCAGATTTTGAAAGCTAGCGGCCGGCTGGGAAGGGAGAGGTGTTGACATCGGCGATGTAAAGGTGACGAACCTTCGCTTCGCCGATGACATCGTACTTTTTTCTTCCTCAGCCTCCGAGTTACAGATAATACTTCAAGATCTCATTATTGCAAGCCTTGAAATTGGACTGACAATGAATCGTACTAAGACCATGTTCATTACCAATGGCGTTGAGACCAAAGTTACTGTAGACGGCGAAGAATTGCTTTATGTGGAAGATTATGTCAAATATTTTTCTTCAAATCCAGGCAAGATAAGGAGATCGCTCGGTGAACAGAAAATGCCTGGAGAAAAAAAAAATTAGTAATTGACGCAACTTCAGAAGTTCAAGGTCAAGGTTTGCCAACGTGCTATGGAGCGCAGCATCCTGGGTGTCCTGCGAACGGATAGAATCCGTAACACCGAACTGCGCTCTCGCACCAAAATCGCAGATGTAGCTCAAAAGGCCGCGAGGCTTATGTGGGATTGGGCTGGCCATGTCTGCCGCATGCAAAGCGAGCTGTGGCCAAAATTCGCCACGGAGTGGCACCCAGACCCGGCAAGAAGGCGACGCGGTATCCAAGATGGAGGTGGTGCGATGATGATTTTCTGGAGGACTGGACCAGCGTAGCTCAGGATCATCTGTAGACAAATATATCATGTGTGAAAATTTAAACTATTTAGCTATCACGGTTCATGAGATACAGCCTGGTGACAGACAGACAGACGGATAGACAGACGGATGGCGGAATCTTAGTATTTGTATTTGTATTTATTTATTGCATCATGTCAGTAACATGTTTGTATTAGGTCTAAGCAATACATATTATAAGTAATTACATGAACCCTGTTAGGGCGATGCAAATTTGAGTTCGATTTAGGTTTTCATGCAATTTAATTAAGAAAAATTATTAGAAAAAGGAAAAAGTATAGTATAATTTATTTGTGTTCAAGTCAATAGATGTCTAGAATTAGGTAAGTAAATAAATCACACAGTAACCGTAAAAAAGAGCATAAGTTTATAATTAGTCGCCTTCACGGCATTTGCGAATGAGAGACACTTTTCCTCCAACACCACTCTTATGCCAATTCGTACAAATCTGAAATTTAAAGTAAACAGAAACTTGCTTCTTCTGAAACTTCTGGAAACGTACGCGACGGTAATTGGCACGCAAGTTTTTAAGATCTTTAAGCAGTTCCAGAAGTTTGGAACGAAGAGAGCACACGACTTGGCTTTCGTTTAGTAACTCTACCTTTAGATTTCGATGGGACTTTGTGTTTACTTAGGCACCTAACTTTGGATTTCTGGCTGAATTTGTATATGAAATATATTTATGATATATAAAATTTGATGCGGCAATGAGCCTTTGGGTGCCGGCAGTAGAATGTTACCCCTCCTCTCATGCCCGTGGATGCAATAAGAGCCTGCTAAGAAATACCTCCGGAAGATGCGGAGCAGCGTCTATCTGTGTATCAATATCCCGTACTACACTCGCCAACCCGCCTGCCAAGCGTGGTAAGTATGGCAACTACCCCTCATGGAGATCCATGAGAGAGAAACCACTTGGGACGGAATCTGCTCCAACTCCGTCCAACGTAACATAAGACAAAATAAAATTGTTAAATGATGACTATAACGACCGAGTTAGATTATTCTGTTCACTTCTTTTCCTAACTCGCGTGTCATCTGAAGTGAACAGATTCAATTATGTGCTTTATTCTATCCATCGGCCCATCCGAACTTTATCATTCCTTTAGAGACGAAATTAAAATTCATAAATGGTTGTGGGTTATGTTTTTGGGAGGGTGATTTTTATATCTTCGGATGAAGTGACTCATATAATAGCGATCGAACTTCACTTAGTACTTCGTTTGATCATCTATAAGTCTCTAACAGTACAATGCAAGTGCAGGTACCTACAAAACGATATTTAGGTAGTAACAGATAACAACTTATAAAAATGGATCAAAGGTTAGCAAATAAATAAGATTTTAGTTTTACTTTTATGTTCCTCATATTAATAGTATTTATTATATCTATTGGTAGGCTATTGATAATCTTAATTGATTGATAAATGATTCAAAATGTATAACGCGTGTAAAGTTGCGGGCAACATTGCAGCTAGTGTGCTGTCAAAGTCCTTTTTGATCTGAGCCGCAGGACTGCTATCCACATCCACTAGGCCTCCCTCATGTATTTAAAAGACCATGAGGCGTTGCCATACTCGCAACGCACGAGAGGCGTGAAGTACGGGATGTTAATACACGGAAAGACGCTACTGCTCATCTTCTGGAGGAAGAGAGGACAGGCGACCTTCTACTGTCGGTACCCCACGGCGGAATAGTTTTTTTTGGGTCAATGTCCCTTTAGAATGTTTAAATAAGCTCCCTACTAATTTTCGTTACCTAAGTTGCCCTACATACATTAAATTCCTTTCAGCCGTAAAACGTCCACTACTGAACACAGGCCTCGCTTATGGATCTCCATGAGGGGTATTTGAGGGGTAGGTACGGGATGTTGGTACACAGAAAGACGCTGCTGCCCATCTTCCGGAGGTATCCCTTACCAGGCTCTTACTGCATCCATGGGTATGGGAGGAGTGGTAACATTCTACTGCCGGCACCCCACGGCGATTAAATATAAGATGATACATTAAATTACAATACGTCAAAGAGTAAAAAAGATTTCATACGATAGATTTTTGCTTTGTTACTTAAAAGGTATTGGGGATAGCGAAGTATTAAGCAAAACTAAACTACTGGACGGGAAATAGTTTACCCTATTATTTTCACAAGTACCTACCTACCCGTTCGATTTAATCACATAAAAGGAACAGATAACATAACTCATCATGAGGTATAACGCCATAAACGTAGAAGCCAAAAAACACCATCGTAAAAGTTGATTGGAAACAAGAAATTAGCTTCCACATTCCTACTACTCTCTATTTTGTAAATAGTGTGTAATAAAACAGCCGGCACGTATATTGAACCGTGGAGATGTAGCGTATCGCATTTATCTACGATCAGACGGAAGATGAACCATTATTAACATTCATTTATTAATTCAGATATTTTATTAACAAACTTAAACTTCTTGTGCGAAAATGCTGTTATAATTTGCAGTAATATATTTTGACGATTAGTTAACTGTTTTAATGTAATCTAAAGAAAAAAATTCAATAACTCCAAATAACATTTATTTCAACTTTTGAATAATTAAACTATGTCGGAACGTCGTTCATTTTGAGTTTTCTTTCTCCGTATATTATTTAGTTTCGTCCAAAGTTGGGCTAAAATCAGTGTTGAAATACGAAAGTTTATAAGCTTGTATTTTTGAAATAAATACTTTTTTTACGGTTTGGGATGTATACAAACATAGATTATGACGAGATAAATTGGTATTTGGTGGTTTTGGTGGTTAGTGTTGGATGTTCAACATGAAACAGTGGAGTAGTTACCCTTCCACGTTTGTACGGAAAGATGGGCGACTCGTTGAACCTTAAGGTAACATAATTATTGTATGTCCGAACAGGATAAAATTGTCAAAACATAATTTATATTCAAGACCTTTACTTGTATTTGCCTGCATGTAATATTGATACAATTTAACAATAAACGTTTCTTTATCTTTATCTCTAAGAACAAAGCTCAGAGCTAGAAAAGCTCAGTCTACATAAAATTTCGGGCAGGAATATTCTCAGGTGCGCTACGTTAACGCAGCCGAAAATAAAAATATTTTTGCAAAAACAGAAAAAATATTACAGATAGGCCAAGAACCTTGGGACTTGGCCGTAATTTAAATCAATAAAAAGCCTACCCATTCTTAACATAATAGTTTTCGATCTTTCGTAAATCCTTTCGTAATTCCTTTCTTATCGTGTGATAATTCTCTAGAATACACGTAACAAAAGTTAAAGTCAACCCGGGACCACGATTGTTGAAACACAGTCGAAACGTCGGGAATAATCAAAAGGTATTACGCGATAAATTCCCGTGTTTATGTTATTATATTATAAAAGTTAAAGTTCGGTGATCGAAAGTGGTATTTTATCAGAACAGCAATTTATGGTGGGGCATGTCCAATTGATAGGGTGATAACCACTGAACGTATGTATGCTGTCACTGAAGCTAGATTATAGGGTAAAATGAGTTTTATTGCGGTTTCTGAAGATTCAAATTTGTGGTTCAGTGGCTTGGTGTAAAAACTGCTATAACAGAAACACTAATATTGCACTTTGAATGCTAAGGGTGCTAATAGCAAGAAATGCCATTATAATGCACGTCATCGTGGCGTTTAAGTTTCTTAAGAAGTGAAACGTCAAAAAGAGCTTGTATTAATAGTTTACCTCACGCTAGTTTTTATTTTTTTATACATCTACGAGACAAGCCGAAGGCCCATATGATGTAAAGTGGTAACTTCTACCTACACAAAGCACGTGACCAATGCTGCATTGCATTTTGTGTGTCCATGCACAATTACAGCTTCCTAGGACCAAGCGTCTCTTCGCAAAACCGGTGACGGTCGGACAGACCAACAGACATATAGAAAAAGCGAAACTATAAGGGTTCCTAAAAAGTTTAAGTGTCAGTGAGACTTCGTGGGCGCTAACAATGAGCTCAGCTGTGTCCGCGATAAGGATTATAGTCTAAAAGTGAGGTTTTGGGCGAAATTTCTGCCGCTCACGAGTCGCTATCCGCGCGATAGGAGCTGAGTGATTACCATTATTTCTTTGCCAAAGGATTGCGTAGTTTTGTTAGCGATTTTCACATTTTAACTACAGTTATTCTAGCAGAATCGTTTATAAGATTCCGGTCCAAAATGGCAAAAAGGATCCCATATAATGTGACTTTGTCTGTCTGTATTAAGTTCTCCTATATACATTACATATGTGCAATAAAAATATTCTATCTATCTATGATTGCATTGGGAGCGGAGAGGGGTTTTCAAAAATGTTGTGAAAAGAGTTACAAGGTCGTGTGATGTATCACAAGAAAGGGCTTCATTTGCGAATTAATAAACAGTTTTTTTGTTTTCCTTTAAGCCGTATAGATAAACTGTTTAAAGGAAAACTAAATATAATAATCTCAAACTTTTATAGCTAATAGAAGTGTATGTAAATATTACAGGAAGCGAACTCTTTAGTTAGCATAGTTTGTAAGGAATTATCGAAATTTAAAAAAATCTACATTAGTTCGTGTAGGTAAACATATTAGCGATTACGGCATATTTAGCATTCAGCACACTGGAGTCCCTCAAGGTAGTTTTTGGGCCTAAATTTAAACATGCGGTTGGGATTTTTGTTTTACTTAACCCTAGAACCGTACCCATCCTGGACATACACTAACGGTACCGCGGGGTACTGTGTAACCCCAATAATAATAACACATTTTTATAAGAATGTTAAACTTTTATTGTAAAATCAACTTACTTACGTGTTTACACAACAATTTCGGACATATTAATCGTAATCATATCACAACAATTAGGAATTACAAACAATTTTGGCATATTTTGTTTTGTTGTTCATCACACAGATATGTTTTACATGTCACACATTGGGTGCGTGATTTGCAGTCTTTAGACCTCGGGCAGAAAAAACAACTACCAGTTTTTAGACTAGAAGGATTTGCCGCTGGTACCTCCCAATTTTTTTCAAATATATCCCCAATACCTATTTGGAGGGGGGTCGGCAAAGTACGGTATTGAAACCGGTCTTCTAGGTGAGGCTTTATGAGATCAAATGCTAGAATCTTCAGTAAAGTGCGCCAATTCTTGATAACTTGCTTATTAGTAGCACTCAAATAATTTAGCAATACCATGGAATTGATCCCTGCAATATTCAGTATTCCATAGAACACACAAAGGCTCCAGCGGCGAGTTTTGTGCGACACGCTGTACGTAAGACAAAGCTGGTCGAAGGTAGCAACTCCACCCCTTGTTTGATTATAGAAGCTGATAATCTCCGGAAAATTAACAGATTTATCTTCATCTAGTTTGTAATGCATGGTGGAAAGCATAATGACGTTTTTCTTTTGTCCTTTGAGATGAAGAACTCGATGAAATAATTCAAGATTTTCGATTAGAGGAAGAAATAAGTTCTTCCTCGAAAATCTTGAATCATTTCACCGAGTTCTTCATCTGAAGCCTCTCTTAATACCAGATCTTCTCCATCATCAGTCTCCAGAAGTATATTTTGTATGTCATTTTCGTTCAAATTGGATCTTGCCGCTACCTAAAAAACCAAAAATACTCAGATCATGCACAAAGCAAAAACAGTAAAAATATAACAATACTTGACTGAAAAAACTTTGTAATTAGGGACGCTTAAATAATCTACGAAAAAACAAACGTTTAGTTAATTTTCTATAGGTAAATATATAAAAGAACGTCCAAAAAAAACACAAAAAGAAACAAAATATAAAGATGAAAAACTTACGTTGATCGTACCCAGGGGTACAGGTGTACCCCACAAGCAGCGTGCCACGTCCACTAGCTAGCAGGACCGCCGTCCATCCGAGGTATCGGCGAGTCCCCCTACCCCGCGTAAATACACGGAAGCGCAAAACATACCGTCTTTTAATAAAAAAGTTATAAACTATTTTCAAATTTTTTTTTCGATTGTACCCCAGGGTACGGTTCTAGGGTTAATAATGTTTGCTTGCTTTCAAACCCAGTTTTGATGATGGGATCCATGATAAATCGAGGTAAATACTCAAAATTATATAGCATACATATAGTGGTATTTTCAGCAACACTTAAGATTTTATCATTGAAGTTAATAATGAGATAATTCTTCAATTTATCTTGTCTTTTTGCTATTTTACTATGCTATAAATTTAGAAAAACGGCCATCACAGCTGAGGTATGTTTTGTGATTTGAAACGACCTCGGTAGGTCAGTTGGTTAATCACCCGGCTGAGACGGAGGTTGCGAGTTCGATCTCTATCGGGGACATAATGTTTGCTTTTCTCGAGATATTGGTCTAACTAACATCTGCAGAAATATATGAGTGCTGAAAACACTGATGTGAAGAATTATGATGAAAAAAACATAATTATTATCTTAACTGTAGGACTCCTGTCCAGTCAACTGCTGAACATAGGCCATGGTCTCCAAGACCATAAGGGGGTTGTTGCCATACTCCCCTCGCTTGGCAGGCGGGTTGGCGAGCGCAGCACGGGATGTTGATATAAGGAAAGACGCCGCTGCCCATCTTTCGGGGGGGGGGAGGGGTACCCTTGGTAGATTCTTACTGCAGAAAAGAGAAAAATACAGTCCAATTATTTAGTTAACTTTAAAATGTATTAATCTAGCCTGTAAATGTTTTACTCAATGTCTATGAGCATTATTAAGAGTAGGAGCAAAAATTGCTGTTGAGTAACCACACATCTTATGAAGTACAAGGCAGTGTTCCTTAATAATGTTAGAGTTCAGTAATAACGGGATAAAAACCCGAGCATTTGCACCACAAACACAAACGGCAGACATCAAAGTGTTCTATTTCGCAAGCAACTGAGGATACACTTGAGGACAAAAATAATGATCGTCATGAATTGGTTGTTTTTTGTTTGTTTAACCAGTTTAGTTTAGGTATATTCCAGGCAAGTGTTTTGTTAATTATATAATCAACCCAAAACCATAATAATATAAATTATGATAATGTATAATAAAAAATTGCTGTCTCATATCGCGTTATTTTATTAAATTAGTTAAAAATCATCTACTATTATAGTTGTCTTTTTTAAACTTTCGCGATCACAACACATTATTAACATATGTACATATAACCGGGTATTTATCGCGTAAATTACCTTTATTATTTCCCGACGTTTCGCTTGGATTGCACCAAGCATGGTCCCGGGAAGAATCAGTCTTCCCGGGGTATAATACTATTATAGTATTTTATAAAAAAAATTGTAAGCCTATTGTATCCTACTGATTGGCAAAGGCCTTCCTTAAATTCTTCCATTCGTTCCTGTCGGAAGCATCTTTTATATACTATTTAATTAATATTTTAATCATTATAAAATTTACTCACCTACAATCTTGTTTAATCACCTCTAAATAAAACATTTTTTAATCCACTGGTGTTTATACCACATATTATTATGCGTAGGTAAGAAGGAAACAGTATTTTGAAAAAAAAGGTATAATGTTTCTTGATTCCCTGCATTTAACTTCCTTCAAAGCTCTTGTTAAAAACCAATCAAAGTTTATTTTAAATTGAATTTCAAAACTTCGCATCGATACAGAGTACTAGTTCCGACTTGAGGGTTTCCAACCTATCAAGAGTTCAAGAAAGTTTTAAATTCTAAAGTTATTTAGTTCTAACCGCGTTGATGTAGAGGTAGGTGATTTTCATAGCTGATCCTACAGTATTCAATTTTATCGAATCACTATGACTTGAATTCTTGCATCCATATTATTTAACGTTAAAGCTTTATGTTAATATGCATTGCGCTGTCTGTCTGTCTGTGTATTTGACGATTACAACCGAACGCGTTGAACGATTTACATGAAACCTTTATTTTGTTAGCACCGTCTTGATGAGAGAAGGTGACTGATTGATTTTGGTGACCCTAGGTTCACAGGGACCGGAGTTATTGTGACCTCAAAAGTTTTCCAAAAAAATAAAAGTCTTCAAATGGCCGAAAACGTCCAAAAACCCAAAAATGCCAATTTTGACTTTGGTGTACCAATGCTTGTAACTAAATGTTCCGAACATGTTATCTACTTTTTGACGCGGGAATTCACCGCTAAAATTATGAATTGTGCGCGTTGAACTACTAAAGCACGGCAAAACAATACAATTACAATTAGCCATAAGTATCCCACTGAGGGGCAAAGGCCTCCCCTTTATCTCTCTTAAAAACAATAATTAACATATTACCTTCAAAGAATTGTCATTAAAGTAAAACAATTTGTCATTAGAACACTTTTCTTGACATATGATTATTGTGTCAGTTTTATTGTCCGCGAGTGTAATCGGCTCCTTTGAGACTACGTGGCGTCGTGTCACAGAAAAAACGTTCTTAGAAAGAACTTTTCACGGAAATTTCGTTAGAGCGTCTATTTGATGGGGAGGGAACTATTAAAATCTTTCTTTTTGTTATTGTGCATTCGTCTACTTCAGACAGGCCGACTTTTAAGTTGACGACGCATTGTTGATATTGGCGTCAGGAACTCAACTTTTTTCAGCAATAATAGGCATGATGACGCGATATGAAAAGCAAAACTCAATTTAGAACGTAAGTTAGATAATACAACAATAATAGACACGAATTTTTACCTTTCCAAATGAATGAAACAATACTTATATAATAATAGATACCTAATACAAGATCCATAATTTATTGCTGTTCTACTGAGAGTTAAAATCAGTTAAAACTCCCACTAGATCCAGACTGGATCTACAGAGAGTGATCCAGCAGGGCCATTACGTATCTCGCGTCAGATTTTGCAACAGACGATCATTGCTGTCAAATGTCGATTCTTTGCTGTTCTGTTATAATAATAATATCTTTATTATCAGGCAACAATAGAAAAGTACACAGATCTTAAATAACTTATTCTACGGCCCATAGATATATACCTTAAATCTAACATATATATAGTATATACTTATTGCTAACACACGTTTAGGACGGCGACGTATGACGCATGCTTGTCTCATAGCGACGATTCACGGTGTCTGCTTGCAGGCGTCCGATGAACCGTCGGAATTTGACTCCCTTTGGCCAGAACTCTTCACTCATAAAAGTTGATAGTTTGTCCGTTGGAACTCTCACCATAAAATAACTAAAGTTCACGCTATGGTGGGAAGACAACTTTTCAACCCTTAGACAGTATCCGGTTTTCTTCGTGAGGTAATCCTCCACCTCCTTAATCTGCACGGCGTAGTGAACCCGTGAGACATATAGTCGGGTAGTAGGCACCTCCGCTAGGAATCCAGAACACGTTCCAGAGGCGGTACCACACCGGTTCCGGCTGGATTGTTTCCGGCGTTTCCGTACCACCTCAGTGAAGCCTTCCGGATTACACGGCTCCTTCCTTGGAGCTGATACAGTGGCAGTACTGGATGACTGCTTCTTTTTCCCCTTCATTTTTTTGGGCACCGCTTGCTCCGAACCGGCGGCAGCGGGTGCGGGGCAGCTAACGGCACCGCGGGCGGCGACTGCAGCGTATGCACGAGCGGGGGAAGGCGCACGCGCATGTATCGGGCCATCGCGCGGGGAGGCAGGCGGCGGGCGGGGGGAGCGCGGTGCGGCAGCGACGTCAGCTGCGGCCGGTGATGCGTTATACTATCGCCTGTTGCAAAACATGTCGCGAGATACGTAATTACCCTGCCGGGCTTGTGACGTCATAATATTCTACCGAGTAACGTCGCCGCGTAACGAAATGTTGCGTGAAGTCACACGCGACAAAAACATTCTCAGAGGGGAAGTTTACACGGCAATTTCGTTTAAGCGTATATTTGACGGGGAGGGAGCTATTAAAATATTTCTTTTGTCTTGTCTTTTTATTTTATGGCTTTTTGTGTTTGGTTTTACACAATTCCGCCAGTGTCAAGTTTCTAATTTCGTATGTCATTATCTTTCTTTTTGTTATTGTAAATTTGTATACCTACTTCAGACACCAATAGTCAGCCAAATAACTTACGAATTTATAAATTAACTTGACACTGGCGGAATTGTGATAAACCAAACACAAAAAGCCATAAAATAAAAAGACAAAACAAAACAAGACTTTTAGGACATTGACAGATATTGACGACAGACGTCAGGTACTTTAACTTTTTTCAGCAATTACAAAAAATTTGGAAATTACGTTTTTTGTTTTGGATATTTCATGTTTTGGATATTTCATGTTTTGGACTGAAAAGGCAAAGGAGAAAGTTAGCTAGTGATCTCTGGTGTCGTAGGCTAGGTAGGATTCACTTTGGATGCGCTAAGCCAGTAAGTAAGTACCTAAGGCAAAGGAGATAGATAGCGAGCGATCTCTGGTGTCGGAGGCCAAGATTTACTTTGAATCGTAGCGCCAAGCCAGTAAGTAAGTACCTAAGGAAAAGGAGATAGATATATGTATAGCTAGCGATCTCTGGTGTCGGAGGCCAAGATTTACTTTGGATCGGTGCGCCAAGCCAGTAAGTAAGCAAGGCAAAGGAGAGAGATAGCTAGCGATCTCTGGTGTCGGAGGCCAAAATTTACTTTGGACGGTGCACCAAGCCAGTAAGTAAGCAAGGCAAAGGAGAGAGATATCTAACGTACTCTGGTGTTGGAGGCCAAGATCTACTTTGGATCGTTGCGCCAAGACTATTAAACGAGAATAAAACGAGATTCTGTAAAACACATTGTTTGTGGAAAACACTAATTTAAAAAGCAGAACAGTGGTTACAACTCCACCTATTAGATTTTGAATTAATATTAGTTAAATTTTTACTTAAAACGACTCAATATTTTTCATCTTTTCTAGTCAAAAATGAGGCGGCTTTATTGAAGAAGGTGTATTCAACTAGATCGTTCAGAGGGCGCTAGTGCAGATACTCGTTGCCTGTATTATGATTATTTGAGCTGTTATTTTTTTTAAACAGATGCAATAAAAATAAAAAGTTTTCGGAAAAAAAAGTTAAGGTCAATAAGTGTTATATCAATAGAGTAAAAAGCTATATAGAATGGTCAATTTACAACAAGTCACATTTCAATTGAATAACGCACATAATTTAATTCGTTCGCTTCAGATAAGTTTTTTTTCCAAGTGTGGGAAAGAAGCGAACAAGAAACCGCAATCTATCACTTCTATTCATTGTTACAATTTTGGCCATTATTTTATGCATAATTTAATGTTTACAAGGATATAAGATACCTTGGATATAGCAAGATGACATTATTTCTTATCGCGGTTGAACCGAGCAGCAATCGGCCAACCACAATAACTATAGTTTCTTTCAGAAGACATTTTAATATTCTCAGGTCGCGGGAAATACCTGGATTATGACGAGCTCTGTGGCGCAGCGGGCGAAGGTCCGCCTGCGACGCCAGGGGTTGCGGGTTCGATTCCCGCCTCGGGACAAATGTCTGTACGATCTGCAGATATTTGTTCAGGGTGTTCAGGGTGTTTTTCTATATATAATAAAAATATCTATCTATGTAGTTTAATTTATTAAGTATATCAGTCATCTAGTACCCATAACACAAGCTCTGCTTAGCTTGGGGCTAGATGATGCTGTGTGATTTGTCCAGCATTATTTATTTATTTATTTTATTTATTTATTATGTGAAAGAGAGTGGCATCCTTCTGTCTGTAAATGATTATGATGATAGAGTATTAGAAACATCAAATACAGCCCCACACATCACTAGGAAAACTATAAAACCGATGAAGACATAAAGCAAGTTTCAGGTCGTAAAAACCTTACCTATCGGCAAGTACCTGCGCGAGACAGTTTTAGGGTACCGCGGCAGCGTGAAACGGGAGATTTAGTGTCGACCTGTGTACGGAACACGTAGGTCCGATTGTAAAGCTTTTAGGATTATACGACTGAGAGCTACGATTGTAGGTACCAAACTTGTCCTCTGGAGGGATCATCTGTAAGTGAAGAAAGCCTGAACCAGGCTATTCGCGACGACCTTTGAGGCGCAGTCTCAACTCAAGCTAATAATAACATTTGCGTTAAATTCACTCATCATTTCAGCCGTAAAACGTAATGGGTCCTCCCTCATGAGTCTCCATGAGTTGCCATACTCACCACGCCTGGCAGGCGGGTTGGCGAGCGCAGTACGGGATGTTGATACACGGAAAGACGCTGATGCCCATCTTCCGGAGGTATCACTTAGCCAGATTCTTACCACATCCACGGGCATGAGAAGAGGGGTAACATTCTACTGCCGGCACCCAAGGGTTAAATGTACTAAAATTTTAACTTTACTTGGACAGCTCTTAGTTAAGAGACATCATACATTATGTGTAATTATAATTAGCTATAATAAATGCAACAACATAACCGACACTAATAACAATTTCACCATAACAATAAATACATATAGCCGCTTTTTTCATGTTCCGGTTTCCTCGTAAAAGCTCTTGTATAATAAAACATTTTAAACATAATAGTTTTATAAAAGCCAAAAACCGTTTTGAACAAGCAGCCAACAATTCCTGGCGACTTGGCATCATACAAATACACTCGCTTTATCCTCGGGGTTGGTGGGAGAGCGGCGGCCGTCATATAGCGGCCGCGAAAACAATAAGTCAAATGTGTTCATTCATTTGAACCCCAAGGCCACACAGAAATGTCAATTTACAAAACAAAAAAACCGGACACGTGTGACTTGGACTCGCCTACCGAGGGTTTCGTACTTTGAAGGTACATATTATTAGTAGTTCAGGAATTGAGTCTCTCAGTTCTTTTTGTACAATTATGAAGTGTTTTGTAGCAAATTTACTTTGATTCCTTTTTGAGCACAATTTGGGTATCTCTAAATCAATGGTAATTTATTTCTTTTCTAAGCCTCACAGTTATTGTTTTCAATACATTGTTAAATTATTTACTATTCATAAACCAAATCTAGTCTAAGAGAGGTAAACAAGTACGCGTGTCCCACCCTAGACTACATTGCTTAACATCAGGCAAGATCCAAATCAAACGCAAGTCATTATGAAAAAAACGCTTGTCGATACTCAATAACCCATTTTCTCCTACGCGCACCGATTTTCAGTTTTTAATAACGTTCACAGCCTATTTGTAACGAAAGAGCTGTTTTAACTGGGTGTTTTTCTATATATTATAAAAATATCTATCTATGTAGTATGTATTAAGTATATCAGTCATCTAGTACCCATAACACAAGCTCTGCTTAGTTTGGGGCTAGATGATGCTGTGTGATTTGTCCAGCATTATTTATTTATTTTAACTTGGTATTATAGTCAACAAGTTTAAAAGATGTTTGAAAATTTCGCTATTAGTTTTTCGGCAGCCTTCATTAGTTTCTATGCATGCCGTCCAAGCTGTCTTCGTCTCTATTACATGGCACTGTATTATTTAGAACTTTTACACATTTTGTCATTGATGCATTATTTTGGTAATAAATTGTATAATTAAACTCTTTATTTGTCTAACAAAGTTCGGTAAAAGTCGTAATCTGCTATAAGCGTTCGGTTTATTACGGCCACCGTTAACTAGAAGACGGAGGCTTGACTCCAGCCGTTGGAAAATGAAATTGGTGCATTAGCTGCGTACGGATTATACACTCAAGCCCAATTGGTAAGGCACCGGCCAGGAAATAAAATTTACTTGAGCACATGTAATGGTAAAGCATAGAAGGATTGTTCTTTCCCAGTATTAGAATCCAAGAAGCTGCTAAGATTTAGATTGGATTAGAAGAGTACTTGAAGATAGCCGGCAGTAGAATGTCGTATCTCCTCTCATGCAGTAAAATTCCCCCAAGGTATACCGGAAAATGAGCAGCAGTCTCTTTCCTTGTATCGACATCCCGCATTGCGCTCGCCAACCCGCCTGCCAAGCGTTGCGAGTACAGCAACGATCCCCTCATAATCTTGGAGATCCATGAGGGAGGCCTATGTTCAGCAGTGGACGTGGACAATTAAATTAGTTCTACGACTGAGATTATGATGATGAGATGTATATTTGTAGTATCTCACCGACTACTCCCATCATTGTAACGTTTTTCAATATCCTACGAAGATATGTGTAATAAATGACACAACTGATATTGAAGGACTTCCAACGGTGCTGCGAAATGGCACATGGGTCTATCTTATCATACACACAACTATACTCTCTCCAATTATGTGGCTAGACAGTACAATTATTGAGTTTTACTTTAACTTGATCAATAAACCTCGAGTTAAGACTTAGTTATTTAAAAAAAAATACAGTTACCGTAAAACATAATCAAACAAATCAGGTTGACCTTATTGGACGCTATTTTATTAACGACTAGGTATTTAGACCAAGATGAATTTTTTGATGATGCTATTTTTTTGTTTTATAATAATCGTAATCTTTAAATGCAGTTTTTTTCTCTAAGAATAAAGGACTGTTTATTTGTAAAATGTGCTATCTACATTGTTAAAAGCACTTTTCTTTCAGATGGCATTACAAAATTCTACCCTCCGGAATTTTGTAATGTCATTGTAGTGTCATAGGTTGAATCAAAAAGATCCATGCGACCGCACTGAATAAGGTATTTTTTGAGTTCGAGTTTGTCAGGCTGATTCTATTTATTCTTATTCTATTCCTCAGTCGAGTCGGCACCGCGTCGTCGCTTTCCTACCATTATGCACTGTTTAGTGTTATTCTTACTGTTTTATTTATGCAAATTGGGCGTTTAAAGTTTTTGCTATAGGTTTATAAATAGTTAATGTGGATTTGGCAGCTGGCCACAGGGAGTTGCGATTGGTTTGATAATGGGATATTGGGCGGGTTTTTGAACTTTGTAAACGAGGCTTTGACCATTTTGCTTTCTTGTACAGTTTCCAGGTTTTTTAACCTACTACGGCAAAGCGAATACATACACGGGACATATTTTATTTATTTTATTTTATTTTAGAACTTACAGGAAAACTTACAGATAGCAATTTAAAAATTAAAGAAATAGGTACAGAAAGCCAATTAAAAGTTTCCACATATGGGTAGAAGAATACATATATAAAAAGTTAACAAATAAATAAATACTAAGTTATGAATTAGGATTTAAAGAATAAATTACTACACATATGTTTAAAACTAGAAGGAGAAGTGTTTAATAAGTCAAACTTCTGGGACACTGCATTTATATCCATATTACTGTACTTATATTTTGTTTACATCTGGCATATATGTATATTATCATATGTACTACCAGTTGAACTTTTAACACTGTGGTCTATGACAAAAGCCGAGGGATATTCTTGTATTTTTATTAGTAGTACTAGTGACCTTACGGTGTATCATTGTACTACCTGTTGAACTACGTGGTAGTACTACGCTCTCAGAGGGAAAATTTGGGGTTATGTTTTTAGCATTATATGTCTGTATACATAATACGAATGTGTATGTTCCATTTTTAGTTTTAGTAGTAGTAGTTTAGAACTTTTCGTGTTGAATTCATCCTGGGAAGTACAATACCATACCTATTTCCCTATATATATATCCCTATATCTACCTATTACAATACCATACCTATTACCATACCTTTTTGGTAAAGAGCTGGTGGATTATTGTGGTGAGCAATCTTTACATTGTTTGGACCTAGAAAGACTCGATCCCAGTACATATACCTTTGTGAGCGATGCGCACGGGACGTGTCGCTGGCTAGACCACTGCGTGACAACTGCCGCCGCTGCTAGTCTCGTGACTGATCTGCACGTGATGTACGACTCATACTGGTCGGATCACTTTTCTCTAGTCATTAAGTTTAATATAAATCGAATAATATCAAAAGAAACATGCTGTGATACATATACAGAAAATGAAAAATATATATTATGGGGTAATAGGGAGAAACAGATTATAGATAAATACCGTAAGCTTTGTGATACTAAATTAAACATAGTAAATAGTAAATATTTGGATATGGAATGTGTAAATTGTGAAATGTTATGTAAAGATAGTGAACATTTTATATACATAGATAACTTCTACTGTGATATTATCGAAGCGTTACAATCGGCATCTAAACAGAGTTGTAGTTTAAATAAGAAAAGAATAGGCCACAAAATAATAGGCTGGAACTTCCACGTTAAGCGACTGCATGATGCAGCCAGGAAACATTTTTTGACGTGGGTTCAATATGGTAGGCCATGCTCGGGGTATTACTACAATAATATGTCTGCCTCACGCAGGGAGTTTAAATCCGCGCTTAAGTATGTACAAAATAACCAAGAAAAAGTAAAAATGGATGTGCTGGCCCGACATCACAATGCAGGGAACTTCACAGATTTTTGGAAAGAAACGAAAAAGTTAAGTCGTAGAAATAACTTACCTGTTTGTATTGAAGGGGAGAAAGATAAAAAAACAATAGCTGACCTATTTAAAAATCATTTTAATATAGAGGTACAAAAAAATAATAGGAAAACTCAGGCAAGTCAGGGCCCGGAGACCCAACACGTTGTCACTGTCACACCGAAGCAGGTTGAAACAATACTGAGGAAAATGAAACGTGGTAAGTCTCCAGGTCATGATGGTCTGAGCATAGAACATTTATTGAATGCGGGCCAGCATATCTGTGTGGTACTAGCGCGGTTTTTTAATCTGTGTATGAGGCATTGTTACTTACCCGAGGAATTAATTAAAACGCTGGTAGTACCTATCGCCAAAAATAAAACCGGAGATATCTCAAGCTTGGCCAAATATAGGCCTATTTCTTTAGCGACGATTTTGGCCAAGGTACTTGAACGAGTTATCCAATCTTATCTAACTCAAAGTCATATTGACGATGGACAGTTTGGGTTCCGTTCACAGGTCTCCACGGATATGGCAATTTTTTCACTCAAACAGGTTGTCGGTTACTACAAAAAGCGACAAACGACAATGTACGCATGTTTTCTGGACCTGAGCCGTGCTTTCGATACGCTCAACCACGACCTCTTGTGGAGAAAGTTACGTGACGGTGGCAGTGGAGTTCCTCCTGAGGTTGTTGATCTTCTTGCATTTTGGTATCGCAAGCAGATTAACAGCGTCAGGTGGGGCTCTGAGCTTTCTGAAAGCTATCAGCTTCCATGTGGTGTGAGGCAGGGTGGTCTCACTTCTCCGGACCTGTTTAACACTTATGTGAATGATTTGATCGTGGAGCTAAGCGGCACCCCGGTAGGGCTCAGGTTAGATAACAGATATGTTAACAACCTGAGCTATAAGCAATTTTTATTTAAAGTGTAAACCCACACTAAGGTAACCGATAAAGGCAGTCAAGATTTTCGACCCGACGGTTAATTGCTCCGTGGCCGAACGGTTAAGACAGCCTGCGTTGAAGGTGTTCGTCTGAACGTTACGGGTTCGAGTCCCGTCGGAGACAAAATTTTGATTGCATTTTTCATTTCTATAATGATACCTTAGTGTGGGTTTACACTTTAAATAAAAATTGCTTATAAAATTAACTAAAGCGACATCTCTTCACTGCTACTGACTACTTGTTGTCGGACAGTGGGCTAGAATATCTCTAAGAATTTCAGCTAGATGTCGCCACTCGGTTCGAAACCGATAAAGGCAGTCAAGATTTTCGACCCGACGGTTAATTGCTCCGTGGCCGAACGGTTAAGACAGCCTGCGTTGAAGGTGTTCGTCTGAACGTTACGGGTTCGAGTCCCGTCGGAGACAAAATTTTGATTGCATTTTTCATTTCTATAATGATACCTTAGTGTGGGTTTACACTTTAAATAAAAATTGCTTATAAAATTAACTAAAGCGACATCTCTTCACTGCTACTGACTACTTGTTGTCGGACAGTGGGCTAGAATATCTCTAAGAATTTCAGCTAGATGTCGCCACTCGGTTCGAAACCGATAAAGGCAGTCAAGATTTTCGACCCGACGGTTAATTGCTCCGTGGCCGAACGGTTAAGACAGCCTGCGTTGAAGGTGTTCGTCTGAACGTTACGGGTTCGAGTCCCGTCGGAGACAAAATTTTGATTGCATTTTTCATTTCTATAATGATACCTTAGTGTGGGTTTACACTTTAAATAAAAATTGCTTATAAAATTAACTAAAGCGACATCTCTTCACTGCTACTGACTACTTGTTGTCGGACAGTGGGCTAGAATATCTCTAAGAATTTCAGCTAGATGTCGCCACTCGGTTCGAAACCGATAAAGGCAGTCAAGATTTTCGACCCGACGGTTAATTGCTCCGTGGCCGAACGGTTAAGACAGCCTGCGTTGAAGGTGTTCGTCTGAACGTTACGGGTTCGAGTCCCGTCGGAGACAAAATTTTGATTGCATTTTTCATTTCTATAACCTGAGCTATGCTGATGATATGGTGCTGCTTAGCCCCTCGATTAAAGGTTTGAATAAACTGATAAGGATATGTGAGAGGTACGCTGCTGAACACGAACTTATATATAACGTGAAGAAGACAGAAATGGTAGTTTTCAGGTCCGGAAGGGGGCCAGAGCATATACCAGCAGTCTATCTGAACCGGCAACCTGTAAAAATAGTCAAAACGTTTAGGTACCTTGGCCACATCGTGACATCTAGTCTTAAGGATGATGCTGATGTAGAAAGACAGCGCAGATCTCTCTGTAGTATAGGTAACATGATAGCGCGAAAATTCTGCAAGTCCTCACCCGATGTGAAAGTGACACTGTTTAAGTCTTTCTGCCAAACTTTCTACACATGTCAGCTCTGGACTGACTATACCAAGAAGACGCTCGACAGGATACGCGTGGCCTATAATAACATCTTCAGGCAGTTGATGGGCCTGAAACGCTTCTGTAGTGCGTCAGAAATGCTAACGGAGGCACGCGTAGACTCTTTTAACGCTATTCAGCGGAAGAGGATTGCGTCTTTTATGTCCAGAGTTGACTCATGTGACAATTTAATCATCAAGAGTCTGGCAGAAAGACTTATTCTTACAACAACATTTAGACGTTGGGTGGACATTGCCACCTGAGTTATTTTTAATTTTGTATTTAAATGTTTTGTTTTTTCATTTTTCATATTTTGCTATTTTTATTCGGTTTTTATGTTTAATTTTAAGAAAAATATGGATGAAATATCTGCAATAAAGATTTATTATATTATTATTATTATATTATTTCAGCCGCCAAGTAGTAAGTCTGCATTGCTGTGTTCTGGTTTGAAGGGAAAGGGGGTCGGTGAAATTACGGGCACCTGAGACCTTTCAACTGCCAGGGACGCAGCTATGACGGGCGCAATGCAATAAACGTCCGTGCTTAGTGATCATCGCGGTATTACGGTTGTAATAGGTCGAGGTTACCGCTTAGCATTCAGGTGGGCCTTCGGCTTGTCCCGTCATTTTGTAATATAAAACGAGCTCAAGCTACTTATGCCGTTCTGATAAATTGGGCGTCAATTGATCTCAGAAATAGCCGAAAACAGTAAACTAACAAACGACAGCAATCTTCAAAAATATCCGTAAATGTGGGAAAGAACAGAAAATTCAGAGAGTTTCTTGATGCAACATCATCATCATTGTCATATCAGCCCGTTGACACTCACTGAATAGAATAGAATAGACATTTATTTAGGTTGCTGCTGGGTAAAGGCCTCCTTTTAAACAATTTAAGCGGCCCTGCGCCAGCCTCAATCACTGACGTGCATCGTGTAAACTCAAAAAGCCTTCTGACGCTATAAACATTAATAAATTAGGTCAACTTGGCGTATTTCACCACGTGCTGTGTAAGGTCTCGTCAGTTACTCGTTGTTAGAAGTTTGTGTGTGTTTTACGCTTACCAAAACATACTAACAGGTATTTTGTATGCAAGGTATTTTTGTATTTAGACAATATCTCTGAAACTTATTTTATTTTATTTTTTCGAAAGAACCATATATGTTGTTTACCGCGGATGGCCATGACAACGTTACCGGACTATGGCGAACGCAGAGGGCGCCCAGCCGCAAAAGTTAGGTTGGGGCAACAAGCTCAAGGGCACCACTAAGGTACGAACCACGGTCTGGACTGTTGCCAGATTTTTATATGTAATGATGGTTAACGTCCAGGTGCAAAACTGCACCTTAAGACCTATATGATAAAGGCGGTTTATATTTGTTGGAAAACCTTGACATCGCAATCTATTGTCTGATAGCGGAACTTATGTAGATTTATTACAGTTTCGATGATTTGTAAAAAACTATGCAAATAAGAGGGTTCGTTATAATTTTGCTGTAATCTTTACATACATTTCTATTAGCAAACAAAGTTTCAGGGGTTGATCTTTAAGAATATTTTTTAACATAATTATATTATGCTATATTAGTAAAAAAAGTATTGTCTATAACCATTTCAAATTTCAAGTCGATAGCACCAGTATTCTTGAGATATCCATTTGTGACAGACAGACAGACAGACAAAGTGATACCATAAGGGTTCCTTTTTACCATTTTGGTCCGGAACCCTAAAAATTTATTTCAGAAATTTACCGTTGTCTCGGCGTGATTATTTTATACGTTCTTCGTCGCAGACAGACATACAGTACAGACAAAGCTAAACTTATTGTGTTTAGTACTCAATTGATATACTCTTATTATATTAGGTTAAAGCTGTAAAAGTAGATGGAAATAAATAAAATAAACTGTATGGTTTCCTTGTTGTGCAAAAAGCCAAATCAATGACGCGAATCGTAATCCGGTTCATCATTTCAGCCATAAAACGTCCACTGATGAACACAGGCCTCCCTCATGGATCTCCATGAGGGGTAGTTGCCATACTCACCACGCTTGGCAGGCGGGTTGGTGAGCGCAGTATGGGATGTTGATACACGGATAGACGCTGCTGCCCATCTTCCGGAGGTGTCCCTTAGCAGGCTCTTACTGCATCCACGGGTAGGAGAGGAGGGGTAACATTCTACTGCCGGCACCCCACGGCAGCATAGTAATCCAGTTGGCTCCTTGTAAAATGCTACCCTCATGCGATGGTTACGTGAAGCAACAGCTACGTGTCCACCCTCGCGCCGTGAAATGAGCAACAGTCCCATTGACTATAAGTCCATAGTTTATCTATGTAGTATAATGTATTAAGTATATCAGTCATCTAGTACCCTTAACACAAGCTCTGCTTAGCTTGGGGCTCGATGATGCTGTGTGATTTGTCCTGCAATATTATTATTATTGATACCCAAAACCCATTCCGTCTAATCGTCTTGTTTGTCGATGTGAGGACTGCGCAATGTCCTACCTGTTTTGTATACTTTACTTTCATCATTTCAGCCGTAAAACGTCCACTCCTGAACACAGGCCTCCCTCATGGATCTATATGAGGGTTAGTTGTCATACTCTTATACTCTTGGCAGGCGGGTTGGCGAGCGCTGTTCGGGATGTTGTTAGAAAGACGCTTCCGAAAGTATCCCTTAGCAGGCTTTTACTGCATCCACTACTGCATCCACTTTATTTGTTTATTTAACGTACAAAATTACATAATGGTAAATTATAACTTGATTCTAACATAAACTTATGTACGTACTGCTATAATATAAATGTATATCGATTAAATAAAGTTTTTACAAAAACATTTTATTGACATAAAATAGAAAATGGTTAAATAATTACGATTATGGTCACTAAAATTAGATTACATGCAATATTATTACTATTACTAGGTAGTAGCATTATACTAAGTGCTTGAACTCGAATTATTTTTTTGATATTGAAGTGGAGGATCTCTTTAATAATTTTAATGAACTGACCTAATCTTAGAACATATATGTCGAGTCTGCTGTCATCTTAATGTAGCTCATTAAATTGACGGGCCATTCTTGGGGGGGATTGAAGTGAGAAATATTATTTCTAAAAGTATGTAACGCAAAAACATTATTTTTATTAGAGTTACGAACTCTGAAATTTATATTAAATGATATTTCAGATAAAAGTTTGGGAGAATCTATTAGGGAGTGAAGTGATTCTACTGCTGGCACCCCACAGCAATAATACTCTACTGTCGCTATATAACATCATCATCTCAGCTCTAAGACTGCTGTCCACATCTAGTGCTGGACCTATGTCCGCAACAAACCCGATGTACCCGAAGTAACCTCTTCAAAACCATGACAGGTTGGTTGCCATACTCGCCACACTTTAATATTTCGGCCATGTAATTCTAAACCGAATTATTGTCATCGCAACACTGCAATGGTTTCAAAAGACCTATTAAACGACACCCCACACGATGGTATAAACATGAAAAATAAAACCGGGCAAGTCGAGCCGGACTCGCACACTGAGGGTTCCGTGCCATCATACAATATCATCATCATCATCATTTCAGCCGTAAAACGTCCACTACTGAACACAGGCCTCCCTCAAGGGTCTCCACGAGGGGCAGTTGCCATACTCACCACGCTTGGCAGGCGGGTTGGCGAGCGCAGTACTGTATGTTGATACACGGAAAGACGCTGGAGCTCATCTTCTGGAGGAAATTCTTGGCAGATTTTTACTGCATTCATTCTTTATACAGGGTAACCGGTAATTCGATACATTCCTTAAAGGGGGTTATAGAAGAGCTGATTTCCAATTTATTTTCTTGTACAATATGAAGTACAAAATTATCGAACGAGTGAACGAAGCGACCGAAGTTCTTAGTGGCAACTAGGCGTTTCAGCTGAATGATGTATGTACGTCCGCAATTTTCGTACGAGGTTAACTCTTGAACGGATGTTCAGATACTGATGAAATTTAAAACTTAGAGAGTTTACATCGATACAAATCGATTGTCGTTGGAAAGTTTTGATTTATTTGGTAGTTCTTAATATATTGGGGCTTAATATTTTTTTATGTCCGAGGATTACTCTTGAACGATTGAACCAATTGTGATAAAATTTTAAACATAGGAAGATTCCATCAATAAAAATCGATTGTGGTGGGAGATTTTTGATAAGTGGTGCGGTTGGTGAGATATGAGGATTTATTAATCTTTGTTTTTTGTCCGAGCATCTTGAACATTAGTATACCTGGATTTTCTTGAAACATAAACATAGGGAGATATTATCAACACACGGTTAGGCGTTTCAATTGGCTACCAACCATGATACTCTGCTACTTTCCGCTACGTACTAAATCCGCCACAAATCAAGTTCAAATGCCTTTATTGAAAGAGGTCGCTCGCTTGTTATGAGTTCGTGGCGAACAAGGAGTTATATTTATAGATATCTCTAACTTTGTTTTTTAAATGGATATTCCCCAATTATAAGAATAAAATAAAGATTTTTGTATTACCATTACTATGTGGTCAACTTTTAATGATTTTTGGTAGATAAATGATACAGAATTAATTTATGATACTTTAGTTACAAATGCCAGAAAAAATATGTCATGGTGCAAAAACTAGGATCGATATTTACAGAAAATCTTTTTTCTCACAAATGCGGCAAATTTCTGGAATATTGCGTAATAACTGTTTATTTCATAAACTATCAAAAAGAAACAAATATTGATATTTATCAAACCTACTTTTGTAAAATTAAACAATTTGTTAGTGCAGATAGTTTTCTAAGAGAGGTTATAGGAGCCATAGTAGCCGTCTTGACCCTCGGACAGCCGTCATGAATCTTTCAATCCAAACGTTGCTGGTTCGATAACGGTCGTGTACCAATGGATTTTTGTTCCTGAAAAAATTACGTGCACACTTACCGCTTGCTTGAAAGGTAAAGAAAAACATCGTGGAGAAACCCGCAGCTTTAGGAAGCTTCAGAAGTAATGAGCTTATTTTCCTCTCACTAGAAGCTTATTACACTGTAAGAATGTTATAAGTGCGGGGTGACATAAATATATAACTTATAGGTGTTTGTTTTTGAAAATTCTTTCTTCCGTCGACCTAGACACGTTCTCGGCTTGCCCGTTGACGAGCTCACCGCCGCTAACCCGGAGGTGACGTCAACCCGTCCTACACTAGCTGCTAGGAACTCATTTAATAACCAGTCTCGCCGGCAAGGCCGAAGAATACACTCTTCCGTCATAAGGTGCAATTTTGCACCTGGTTGTTAACCATCATTGCATATAAAAATCTAGCAACAGTCCAAGCCGTGGTTCGAACCTAAGTGGTGCCCTTGAGCTTGTTGCCCCAACCTAACTTTTGCGGCTGGGCGCCCTCTGCGCTCGCCATAGTCCGGTAACGTTGTCATGGCCATCTGCGGTCAACAACATTATATTGTCATATTGTTTTTTTTTTTATTTCGTATTTTATCTATAGATTTTTACGCGTAATATTTTTTTTTATATTTTAAATGAAATGCTATCATTACAACCCGAAACAGTTTTTCTGTCTTGTCATCTAGGACAGCGGAGTGGCAGCGGATAGTGGAACATAAACAAGCGCGGAGGGTTCCGTCGGAAAAAACAAAATCATTTAACTCTCTAACTTATTCGAGTTTTCGGCGGGTGTTTTTGTTGGTGTAAGTTTGGAATGGTTTTCGGGAGTTTTTTAGTTTATGTAGATTTCAAAAGTTGGATTGTTAGTTGCTAATTTACATTGCTAGTTGGGGATTCCTAATTACTAAAATGCTAGTTTGTATGCCAAGAACGAATGTTTTCTGTGGCACAATATTTTAGCTAGATTTAGTTTTAGGTATAAATAAATAAATAAATAATTCTAGACAAGTCACACAGCATCATCTAGCCCCAAGCTAAGCAGAGCTTGTGTTATGGGTACTAGGTACTACTAAATACCCGCTAATCCAATATAGTAATAATGTGTTGTGATCCACAGGCTGATTACGTATCTCGCGACAGATTTGAAACAGGCGTAAATCTCGCGATCATCGCAGTTAAAAATCAACCTTGTAGTATATAAAAGCAAAAAAAATGACGTTTGACAGTTAATTAATGTAATGACGTTTATACGCCTGTCTCACGATACGTAATCAGTCTGCCGCTCTCGCTAACCCGCGCTGCCAAGCGGTGGTAAGTAAGGCAACAATCCCCTCACGCCCAGACTACCAGATTAATAAGGGTCACAGCTGAGATGATAATGATAAAGGACCAATAGCTGATGCTCATAAATTACAGTATCTTAAAAAAAAAAAAATTAGGCCTTTGCATCTTGATGTTTCCTTCACCGTTAAGGACGCATTTACGAAACGCGTCAAAATATTAGGAAAATAGGACTAGTTCCGGTTCATTTTCTGGTTTATTCGTCGAAGTTTGACATATTTTAAGCATACCAAATGAAACAAAAAACCAGTGTCTATAGAATATGAGTTTTTTTTCTTCAAAATAATATACTTTTAATTCAAAAAATACAGTTTTCCGTAGCCTCTTCTCGCAAAAACCATGAAGATAGGCCCACTTTCGGCGCATAGATCTCAATAACTCGAAGATTTCAAATAATAAAAAATATACTACGATTAAAAGGAAACATTAAATATTAATTCATGGGGAAAAAAACAAAAATATTCACATAAACCACAAAAATAAATCATCAATATTCCACCATCATTCTATTGTCTAAGAAATAAGGTTGACTATCTTTTGTTTTGTTCTTGATGTTTGGCGTATAAAGTAACGATCATTTTGTATGAATGGTCAGTATGCAATTCAAGCGCGTCAAATCGTAAATGCGTCCTTAAAACACGTATCAAGTTTGCACATATATTTTTCAAGAAGGAGAAATCCAGTGCTACGCGGCTTTTATCCAACCCACGACCTTCGGATTAAAAGTTGGGGCTGCATACCACTCGGCCAACACGGCTTGATAAAATTACATATCTATAACTCTGATATTTATGTTTTTCTGTATACACCAGTATCATAAACATGTCTTGTGCCTCAGCGTTATTGCTAGATAAAACTTTCAAGAGCATTTCCATAAATAAAGTCTTTGTGAGTCGAGCAATACTCATCCGTCAGGCTGTCAGGCCGCGCATAGAAACTAAAAAACCACAGATACACGGTTCATTATTATTTTTATCAACCTATATTATTGTCCCAGTCCCGTGGGGTGCCGGCAGCAGAATGTTACCCCTCCTCTCATGCCCATGGATCCAGTAAGAGCCTGCTAAGGGATACCTTCGGAAGATGGGCAGAAGCGTCTATCCGTGTATCAACATCTCGTACGGCGCTCGCCAACCCGCCTGCCAAGCATGGCGAGTATGGCAACAGCCCCTTATGACCAGTACTTGGCCATGAGGGAGGCCTTTGTCCAACAGTAGATTTCCACGTACGACTAAGATGAGATGAGATTGTCCCACAGCTGGGCAAAATTCTTCTCTTTCTCTCTCGATGCTGGGCAAACGTCTCTTGTTTCTCTCTCAATGCTGGCCAAAGGTCTCCTTTTCTTGATTGATCGATTGCTACTTCCGGTTATAATGTTTCTAATGCATCCAGATCATCTCGAAATCTCTTTGTGGGTTCCCAAGCGGACAACGACATCGTTGTCCGTGTAGGACTCAATGTGTGACGAGATTGGCCCATCGTCCTGGGTGCATTCGAGTCACGTGGCCTGCCCAATCCCACGGTTGATAAAATGGATAAATAATAAATAAATAATGCTGGACCATTCATACCGCATCACCTAGCCCCATGCTAAGAAGAGCTTGTGTTATGCGTATTATAATGTCTGATATACTTACTTAAAGTTTCGGAGAAATTGTCACTGAAACAAGCTGTTTACCAAACGTACCGGATTACTTTAAGCCGAAAACTCAACTAATTTATTTTGGTAAACGTAAAAAACTCACACAAAGTTCTAACAACAGGTCTACGGGTAACTACGGAACTCTTTATTATTATGATCTTATGTTTTTTAAGTATATTGATCTTATTTTCTTGTTTATCGGATAAATCCCTAAAAATCGTTTAATTTTTAAACATACATACTGCGCCAAAGATTTCTTCATTGCAATGACGTCCGAATGATTTCATATCAGATTAGTCTGGTCGGAACTTTCCAACCGTATTTCCACGCCTTAGTAAACTGAACGAGGGAATATAGATGTTACCATATATGTATGGATCACGACAAAATTACGACTTCCACTGTGACAAACAAATAAAGAAGCGGCAGCCGTGTTCCGTATCACCGAGCGCGGTTTTTTCAGAGTTCCGCACACAAATTTATACACAGTTTACCATTTATTGCAAAATTCTTGTCACTTGTGATTTTATTTTATTTGTCGGGGGAAGCCTTTGTCAAGTAATGGAGGCATGTGTCAGTGAAACTTTATAATGTAAAGTTGGACAGTAAATTATAATATTATTAAAATATGGGATTATCGGGTATTCATCGCGTAAATACCAAATTATAATAGACCATACAATGTAAAATATTATAATAGTACACGTAGAAGAGATTTCTTTTATAGCGATAAGACCGTCCATTTTATGTTTTTTTTTGTTTTTTATTTAAATTACAAAAGGAACTTGTCGCTCAGCGACAATATTGTCCCGAAAAGGCTACACAATAATCAACATATTTTTTTTTTGTGAAAACAACAAACTTAATTCTTATCTAGTCCTAATTCTAGCAACGTGATCAACATTTTTGATTCGTCCGACATCGGACTACTCAAAATACTATTTGGGAAACCAATGGCTTGTGTCACATTTCTGCCAAAATATGTCACCCTTTGTGGCTCGTTCCGAACACTCTCCATCAAAATATGCTAATGTCTTCGATTACGCCGCAATCGTCAATTTGCTTGTTTATTTCCTTTTATTGTTTTTTTCACTCTCACACCATACGTACACCATAGAAAGTGCATACAATAAATAGTAAATCTATCTATCTATGTACCTATACGAGCAGCTTAAGTTTTTACGCAAATGGCTGACTTTTTTTTGTTAATAAAAATATAGAAAACGACAAATACCTCTAGTTCTTACAAACATAATCATCATTTCAGCCATAAAACGTCCACTGATGAACACAGGCCTCCCTCATGGATCTCCATGAGGGGTAGTTGCCATACTCACCACGCTTGGCAGGCGGGTTGGTGAGCGCAGTATGAGATGTTGATACACGGATAAACGCTGCTGCCCATCTTCCGGAGGTATCCCTTAGCAGGCTCTTACTGCATCCATGGGCATGAGAGGAGGGTTATCATTCTACTGCCGGCACCCCACGGCGACAAACATAATATGAAGATCGAACCCGCAACGTCCAGCCTCTCAGCTCATCCCACCTGCGTCACGAAGGTCGTCAAAGAATATTTCAAGTAGTAGGTACTTACACTCGTAAATGTGATAAATTTTCTAAATCTATCAGAAAATTATGCTTTAACCATGAATAAAATCGTCGTGAAAATAAGCCTCAATCAGCTTCAGACGTCTTGTACCAACCCGAATGAATAGTATAGGTGCTAACTAAGCCTAATCCATTCAACTCATCCAACAATGTCGCTGCGGTGCCTAGGAGGGCACGCAGTCTCCCTAACGAAACGTTACACGTGACGTCACACATCTAAAGAGAACGAAACGTTATTAATGTTTGTATAATTTCAGCCATAAAACTTCCACTGATGAAGACATCCTCCCTCATGGATATCCATGAGGGGTAGCTGCCATTCTCACCACGCTTGGCAGGCGGGTTGGTGAGCGCAGTATGGGATGTTGATACACGGATAGACGCTGCTGCCCATCTTCCGGAGGTGCCCTTAGCATGCTCTTACTGCATCCACGGTTAGGAGAGGAGGGGTAACATTCTACTGCCGGCACCCCACGGCAAAAAATGTTTGTATGTATGTACATATGTCCGCAATTTTTGTCCGAGGATAACTCTTGAAAGGATGATCGGATTTTGATGAAATTTAAAACATAACAAGTTACATAAAACAAATCGCTTGTCATGGAGCTATTTTGATTTATGGGATAGTTGTTGAGATTTTGAGGTTTCATCGGTTTTCTTTGACCGAGGATATTTTTTAACGGACGATCTGTTTTTGATGACATTTAAGACCTAATGGAGATAGCATCAATACTAACCGTAGCACAGGGGATTTGTGGTAAATTTGTTACTTTTTCGGATATGGGAGCTTTTTTATAGTTTTGAGATATTTTTTATCGGGGCTTTCATAGATTTTCTTTGTTCAAGGATATTTCTTGACAAATATTAAAATTGAGGTTTCATGAATCGAAACCCTTTTTTAATGGGAGTTTAGTATTCCAGTAATCCGGTCCAAGATTATACGTAAAATCAAGTTCATATGCCTAGTTCATAAGTTCATAGGACTTCATTGAAAAAAGTAAACCTCGCTCATCCTAATTTCGCGGCGAATAACTAGTGATGGAGATGGATGGATATGTAAATGGCCTCCTTTTTAATAGATCAAAATAATATGTAGAATGAGAGAAGGCTTTTTTGGTAATTGGCTGTAGCAGACAATAAATTAAATCAGTGGTTGCCATCGATAGTTGCGCGTTTGCTGCGGGCGCCACACCACGGTCGAGCAAACTCCGAGTGTAATAAAATTAAGTCGAGGTCATGTCATTTCGAAATTGAATCGCCATTTTTTTAACCCTTTATAGCGCTTTCAACTATGGAGCCGACATAAAATTCAACAGTTCTGTTTTAAAATACTGTATCCGTGATTTGTAGATTGAAACACTAAACACTTTTGAAAATAATAGCGCAATCAAATTGACGACTTCTGTGGCGTAGCGGGTGAAGGTCCGCTTGCGACGCAAGAGGTAACATATGAATTATGAATAAATTATCATATCTCGTCTTAAGGTTCAACAAGACGCGGAGGCAAAGTCGTCAGTGGGCGCGGCCTAAATGTATGCTATCTCACCTGACATAGTGTGTGTACCCGCACGCTAGAATGAAATGCACAATGATTCATTCCTAAACCGACCGCGCAAAAATATGTGAATAGACTTTTAGCACAAGGGTTATTATTGAAAAACTTGAGTGTAATCTTTTCAAAATAACATTTATTTCAACTTTTGAATAAATTAACTATGTCGGAACGGCGTTTACTTCTGAGTTTTCTTTCTCCATAAATTATTTAGTTTCGTCCAAAGTTGGGCTAAAATCAGTGTTGAAATACGAAAGTTTAGAAGCTTGTATTTTTGAAATAAATACTTTTTTTACGGTTTGGGGTGTGTACAAACAAAGATTATGACGAGATAAATTGATATAATCCTTAGTGTTGGATGGTCAACGTCAAACAGTGGATTAGTTACCCTTCCACGTTTGTATGGAAAGATGGGCGACTCGTTCATCCTTAATAGAAAGATACCCAGACACAAGATATATGTATATCTGCAGAAATGCAAACATCTTGTCCCCGACTGGAATCGATCCTCTTGCGACCCTCTTCTGCAGCTCATAGTAATAGCTTCTAATACACGATCGGTCTTAGGTCGCGTGCCCGCGCATAATGTGGTGTTTGTTTGTGGACAATTGAGACATGACGCAACTATAAGGTTTAATACATACGGCGCTACATTTTAACCAGCTATAAGTCATTATTAAAATATGGGATTATCGGGTATTTATCGCGTAATTATATTATTACGTGATAAATACCCGATAATCCCGTATTTTAATAATGTGTTGTGATCGCGAAAGTTTAAAAAAGACTACAGCTATAAGTCGTCTGTATTTATTATAAACTTTCATTATCATAAAAGGCCGTAGGATGTCCACTGCTGGACAAAGGACTCACGGCCAAGTACTGAGCATGAGGGATTGCCATACCGCGTTTGGCAGGTGGGTTGGCGAGTGTGGGATGTATGTACACTGAAAGATGCTCCTGCCTGAGATTATCATGATGAAACTAATTATTTAGTTTCAAATTACAAGATTTTATCGTGTAAC
Organism: Pasiphila rectangulata; assembly: GCA_963082625.1. Taxonomy (NCBI): domain Eukaryota; kingdom Metazoa; phylum Arthropoda; class Insecta; order Lepidoptera; family Geometridae; genus Pasiphila; species Pasiphila rectangulata. The sequence continues at coordinate 2,058,746 of OY720244.1, read as the reverse complement.
TTTTAAGGGTTTCGTACCTCAAAAATAAAAGCGGAACCCTTATAGGATCACTTTAGTGTCCGTCTGTCTGTTTGTTCGTCTGTCGGTCTGTCAATACCCTTTATCTCGAGAACCTGTAGAGCTATCGAGTTGAAATTAAAAACATATACTCAAATCTACAGTCTCTTTAAGATGTGAAAGAAACCATAAGAAAATGACAGCCAATAAATATAACAATAACGAAGGCCGTACATGCCGTGGTGTGCCGGAGTAGAATGTTACTCCTCTTCTCATGCCCGTGGATGCAGTAAGAGTCTGCTAAGGTATACCGGAAGGTGGGCAGCAGCGCCTTTCTGTGCATCAAGACCCCGTACTGTGCTCGCCAACCCGCCTGCCAAGCGTGGTGAGTATGGAAACTACTCATGGAGATCCATGGAGGTGGCCTGTGTTCAGTAGAGGACGTTTTACGAATGATGAGTTCATCATAATCATCACTGAAAGTTCAAACGTTTAAAGTTTAAACATAAAGTTTCATCATCATCATTTCAGCCGTAAGACGTCCACTACTGAACACAGGCCTCCCTCACGGATCTTCATGAGGGGTAGTTGCCATACTCACCACGCTTGGTAGGCGGGTTGGCGAGCGTAGTACGGGATGTTGATACACAGAAAGACGCTGCTGCCCATCTTCCGGAGGTATCCCTTAGCAGGCTCTTACTGCTTCCACGGGCATGAGAGGAGGGGCAACATTCTACTGCCGAAACTTAAAGTTTAAACGTTTGATATTTCACTTAAAGTTTAAACACTAGCTCATGATTTTTATTGCTTTTACTATTGTAATTTTTTACTTGTGTATCTTCTGTTGGTGGCTCAAATAAATAAATAAATAAATAAATAAACGTTTGATATTTTTGGAAAATTTGTAAACGGAGATACGTAATCAGCCTGCCGTCACTGATTTGATATAAAGACAACGCATTGATGATATGTCGTCACGGATTACAACTTTTTTTAGCAGTAACAAAACATTGGTAATTTATGTATGTTTTATGTTTTGAATTTTAGTGTTTTATACTTCAAACTGGTAGTTGGGTAACACGATTATTCAACTAAAATCCCAAAACCTGTTCTATTAGAATATATATTCACTTCACTAATTAGCGAAACCGATTTACGCCATTTAATTTTCTGGACATCATTTAGACTTAAATGATGAGGAAAAAAATTTAAGCATAAAAGACAACACTGTGTATCAGTTTTAACTAAGATGTATCTTCTCACGAAGAAGGGCCTCCAAATGGTCCACGAAACGTCAGTAAGACGATATTAAGTTATAGTACGTGGAGAAAGCCGTATATACTTATTAAAAGATATATGTGTCTTGTCTTATTTAATTTTATTTTTATACACGTATAAATACGGTTATATCGTTGGTAAATCCAGTTGGAAGTTTCATTACTTGAAGTGAAATATGAATTAATTTCTTCATGTGCATTCACATATGGGAGTGGGGATGCGATAGGGCCGTATCGATGTTTTCGCAATCTGATAGAGTGCAATAACTATATTTTCTTATCGACTTTCCCCACAAATCATTGATCTTCTCTGAAATGCATTTTGTATGTGCATGTAATTTCTAGATAAAAGGTAGTTGAAGATTCAAATTACTATTATTGATCTGTGTATTTGAATTTTCAACTTTCTACATCTAAAAGTTAAATCGGCCTTTCACATATTTCATTAGATGATTTTTAAAGCGTCAGACAGTTGTTAACGCTTTATCAATCATCTAATTATAAATTAGGTACCTATTCATGTTGTACGGGACGCTGCAGTGTTCGGGACATTCTTAGATAGATTCGGCTTGCCCAGCACCTATACCATCCTCTCAGCAAAGTCGTTCTTCTATATTCAGAGGATAGAACATGTCAATACTTCTGCCCGCCTTAGCCCCGGGTTTCCGCACGAATTTTTCTTCGCCGTTAAAAAACGTGTGCACACACATTTTTCAAAAAAAGGTAAAATACTTAGTGCACGGCCGGTACCAAATCCACGAGCTTCGGATTGAAGTTGGAGGTAGTTAATAATCGGACAACACGGTATCTACATATTTCTCCTATCTAAAAATATTGGTAGGTATATTCAAATGGCTTTTTTTGACAACACTTTTAAATAATTACTTTTTTTGCGGTAAAATCTATATCCATAAAAAGTTTCAAACATTAACAATAACAATTTTAGAATTAATTAACTAAAATTTATTTGGTTCTTAGTTAATAATCGAGAAAACGCTAGCCATACTTCAAACTTACCGTCACAGGTAATCCCCGCTGTCAAACTAAATAAAGTTTTAGCTGAAAGTTTATCGATAAAATTTCCGAAGCAATTTGTTAACATTGTCCCATCCCTACTTTAATTGTGAATTGTTCTCAGAGCATTAGTAAGTCGGAGTAATAATGAGTTAACTACAACCTACTAGAAGAACCTTTAAAATCGCTTCTCAATATCTACAAAAAGAAACGGTTCGCTCACGAATAGTAAAAGTTCAGCATTTTCTTTAAACCTATATGAAATGTGTTAAAATCCAATCGTTCGTTGGAAAATTAAATAAACAGTTTTTATGGAAACCAATATAAAATGTATACAGAGTCTAAATTTAATATGGGTTGCCGGGGATCGTTGACAGCACACGAAAAATGGATTAAGGAGTCCACATCTATTTTTTACGTTCCAAAAACAATATTTTATACTACTAAATTGAAATTTGGTACTAATAACACAACTTTAGCAATTGTTTTCTAATGGCAAAAGTGCAAATAAACTTCACATTCTTACAGACCAGATGGCCAAGGAGTTCTTGCTATTCTCCTTTCATTTGACTTCGTATTTTATGACAGTCGTCTGAACGTTAGCCGCTGCACCATTTTGGAGCTATTTAACAGCAGCAGCTTAGACAGGAAAAGGAATTATGGACCCGCGCATCTCGCAGTGGTCAGCTCATATTATTGAGCATTTTTCGGCGGCTTTTAAGACGACGCATTGGGATATCAACTTTTTCTATTACAAAATATTCGGAAATTATATTTTATGTTTTGAATTATTTATGTTTTTTACTTAAAATAGGTAGTTGGTATTCATGATTCGTTTACTAGTGAAACATAAAAAAAGATCCAGATCTGCTCTATAAAAATATAGATTTTCACTTTACAGGTCAGCGAAACCGATGCCTCTAAATTTTCAGATTAAAGTTTTTATTTTAAACGACTGTTTTAGGGCTCACGACTTTTTCAGTGTATTCTTGTATTCTAGATGTTTTTCTATATGATAATAAATATATATACATTATATCTAATATAATAAAATAATGTATTATGTATATCAGTCATCTAGTACCCATAACACAAGCTTTGCTTAGCTTGGAGCTAGATGATGCTGTGTGAATTGTCTAGCATTATTTATTTATTTTAATTCACCTATGTTTGTATGCAGGCGGTCAGTCCGCGTCTACCATTCTAATTTAAAGAATTACATTCAAACAATTGTTTATCGATGCGTTGCCTTATGCTATAGCCAGCATTACACCTCCGAGTTTAGTATTTAATTAAAAGTTGCGTCACGCCCCTGTTTGCGGGTGACGCCACGAGTTTTCATAATTTCCTTGAATCTGCGCGAGTCTTTGAATAACTACATTTGTCGCAAGTGTCCTGATTAGTGCTGGTTTATTCCTTGCACTTCATAATACAAATTTGGACGGCTGCAGTTAGCCGTGCAACTGATAAATGACGACATTGGCGGACCCAGCGAGGTAAAGCTGCAAAATGACTGACTTCTCTCTTCCCGCCGTAGGACATCCACTGCTGGACAAAGGCCTACAGATCATGAGGGGTTGTTGCCATACTTACCACGCTTGGCGGGCGGGTTGGCGAGCACAGTACGGTTTGTTGATAAACGGAAAGACGCTGCTGGCCATCTTCCGGAGGTATCCCTTAGCAGATTTTTACTGCATCCGCGGGCAAGAAAGGAGGGTCCATCCCACCTTAGAAAAAAGCACCCCACGGCTAATGACTTGAATGACATTAATTTTATTTTTTTGATTGATTTTAGAAATGACATTTCTTGCCAGCAACGTAGTGCGCTTTCACACTAGGAAGCCCGCATAATAGTGGTCGTGACGCAATAATAACAACAAGCTTGCTTTACTCCTCCGAGATTAGTATCTATTTAAAAGTTGTGTCACGCCACGGTTATAGATAACATTACCGTGGTCACGCATCTGTTTCCAGTTCCAGTTCGCGAATCTTTAAATAACTACATTCGTCGCAAACGTCCTGATTAGTGCTGCTTTATTCGTTGCATTTCATAATACAAGATTTGCCGCGTTGCTCGTGTCAAGCTACCGGACACTGACCGTGCACCGCGCCGGGGGAGTGATACCCCTGCATGGCAGTTAAGGATAGGACGGCGTATTAATACGTTCAGGACTCTCATTGCAAAGGTAATTTGCTTTAGAGAGGGCAACCGTCGTCATAGGGTTATGAGTTTTGTGACTCAGGCTTTTGCTGGTCAAGCGTAGCAAGGAAAACCTGTCTGCTGCTTGAATTGACTATAAGATGGCCCATGATTCAGTGCCACATACATGGCTCGAGAGGGTCTTAGATTTGTATAAAGAAGTTACAACTCTAAGGTCATTCTTAGTTGCGTGTATGAGGCAGTGGACCACACTTCGTCACCTAGGAAGTGGATGGGATTATTTTGCTACGCCAAGACCTGATAAGGATCGAGAGGGATATATTCCAGGGTGGTAGTCGGAGTCCTTCGTGGTTTTGCCTAGCACTAAATCCGCTTAGTACTTTACTAAAGAATTCAGGGCTTGGTTATTGCCTGTGCACAGGTGGTGAGAGCATATCTCACTTGTTGTATATGGATGATCTTGAGATCATCCATACAAACAAGATTGATCTTTTCGCGCTGAAAAAATCAGAGTTGACAGCTTTGCTATTGAATATCTGTGTAATATTAGCATATTACACAGATATTTAGCAGCGCTATCAACATGTAGTTTGGTGTAGAAAAGTGTGCGATCATGCTGGAACATGGAAAAGTTATCATCATCATCATCATCAGCCATAAAACGTCCACTACTGAACTCAGGCCTCCCTCATAGATCTCCATGAGGGGTAGATGCCATACTCACCACGCTTGGCAGGCGGGTTGGCGAGCGCAATATGAGATGTTGATACACGGAAAGACGCTGCTGCCCATCTTCCGGAGGCATCTCTTTGCAGGCTCTTACTGCATCCACGAGCATGAGAGGAGAGGTAACATTCTTCTGCCGGCACCTCACGGCTATGGAAAAGTTATAAATTCAACAAATTTACCCATAATTATGTCTCTCAGGTGTCTCTCGGAAGGTGAAACAAACCAAGGTACTTGTATGTTTCGCGATACAAGTACCTTAGTATGTCATACTTTATACTTATATATAATGCTTGTATATATAATACTTGTATATATAATACTTGATGTAATACTTACTTACGTGGTGGTAGTAATATCGCGGCATACCAACAGCTGCATGTACTACGCTGAACACACCGAAGAGCCGCCTTGACCCAACCGTAAAACGATCATAGGAAGTTATCGAATGGTATATCTGCCGGAGCCGGCTTAACCTGTTCACAACCATGATACTGCCGCACAAAAGATAACCACAGTAAGTACATTTTTTTAAAACTCCACGGCGGCGGGAAAAATGGAAATGGACGTAGCTCTGCCGCACAAAAGATAACCAAAGTAAGTACAATTTTTTGCCAAAAATTGTACTTACTGTGGTTATCTTTTGTGCGGCAGGATAGGTATAAAGCGTTTATCCGTGATCATTACAAATCAGACTGCGCCAAAATATCATGAAACTTAAAAAGACTGAAATCGTGGTAAATATCCCGTAAATTTGCATATAATATTATTCACCAACCAATATAAAACGGAACCCATTTAGCCACCTTAACCCAATCGCAAAACGTCCATAGGAAGTTATCGAACGGTATCAGCCGGAGCCGGCTTAACCTACTTAGTTTTGAATTTCACACGCATACCAAAGCCCAAAGCTTTCCATCTTTCCCAAATCCCATCGAGGCAATCCTCAGATTTGTAATAAAAGAAAAATTAATATTCCCACCTCGTGCCGGTGGATCACTCTGCGTTATTCCTACGAAATTGGGTATTTGGGACATAGGGTAACAAGAGGACTCGGCTCTGGCAACCGTTATTTGCTGACCGTTATTTTAGAATTTCTGCGAAAATTCTAGAGATTTTGCGAAAACACGGATAATAAGACAATAATTTGGAATGAGTAGATTCTTAATGGGCGAGCTATCTCATTTCGTGTGGAAAGAAAACGGCGTCGTATCATTACGGTAAAGGCGATGAAAGTCTAACGATTTAAATCTTTGGTTTGGTCTGGTGGTTTGGTATTTCAGACATGACACTATATTTTCAGACACTGTCCGAAATGTCACATTTTAATTTTAATAATTTGTTTACTGACATTTCAGACACTTATGATAAGCACTGTTTTGTACAGTCAGTTAATTAATCTTCACTGAAATACAAGTACAGGTACTTTCGTTCCGGCGGCCGACCAGTCAACACCTCAGCGTTCACCTGATGATGCCTCGCGGAGAGGCGAAACACGTGTCGTCGTATAGGTTTGGGTATGCATGCTGCACTGACAAGCTAGTTCTCCCTGCATGTGCATAATTAGCGGGCGGGAGGGCGGTGCTCCTGCATCTCAGCATAAGCGGAATTAAAACTCAATATTTTTATTGCATTTTATTGTCATGGATTTCCGCAAAGTAACGCCTGATTCCATTAATTACAAGTACAGGTGTTGAGCCACGGAAGTTTATACTTCCCATTTTCCCTTAGTAGGCTCTTACTGCATCCATGGGCGAGAGAGGGCTACATTTACTGCAGGAAACATACGGCACCCCACACTTTTTAAAAATATTGTAGAGCAATCCCATGAAATACCATTAAGAAAGTCTCGAAAGCGTAAAATATCATAGTTTCATATACGCCTGAAAACGGGCGACATTTCTCAAGAAACCTTAGCCCCAACTGCAAAGAATTTAAAAAGATCAATGCCTAATAATCCAATATGGAATGAATCGCCTGTAAATTCGAGTAGCACGTGACTTGCATCGGGGGACGCCTGTCCACTTCGGCAGAGGGAACTTTAGGATGAAGGCGCCATCTTTGGAATAAGGGGGAAGGTGTAAGTGGAGATTTGTTGGTAAAGATAAAGATAAAGATCATTTATTTGCATAAACATGTGTAAGCTAGTATGACAAAATAAGTAACAATATGTTTTACCTTCGCAGGCGTACAAAATTAAAGTGTAGCATGCTACAAAACAAGTCAATAAAAATAAAAATATTAATTAACTACAATTATGATGTCACTGTAAATAATCACATGAATTAACATAATATTATAATTTGTCATTTGAAAATTCGTCAATGGTATAATAGCATCTTGAGGTCAACAGTTTTTTTTTAATTTAATTTTAAATAAGCTATCATTAAGTTCCATAAATATATTAGGAATGATATAGGTTTAATTTTTAATTTAATTTTTTAGGTAGTTCCCATAAGTTCTATAGATTATTAAGGATTGTTCACTATTTTTCCATCGAACTACATACTAGGTTTTCACCCAAGCTTCAGACCATAGAATAAAATGAGAATCAGATTTTCCCAAAATCTTCCATGAGAAGCTAGATGACATTGATATTGACAATCATTTTTATTATAATCTTGAACTGTCTTATTATTTACCGTGTCCTATAGAACAATTTGAGAAATAAAAATATTACATGTTCCATGGTATAAAAAAAACAGAAAAATATCTTACTCTGTCCAATGACGTCATGTTCCATAGAACATTTGGGAACTACTCGAATTTTGTTTGCAATCCAGTTACCGTGGCGACTACCGTACCCAGGACTAGCGGAGCCGCCGGGGACATGGGGCCTGATCCTTGGGTGTGTGTTCACGCCCCTCATGAAAATCGTATTAAATATATTAAATGACGTCATCGGACAGAATAGGTTATTGTTTGTCATTCTTTTCTCATCTCTCTCTCTAAAGAGTGACATCCACTGCTGGACCTTAAAGTACTGAGCATGATATTGCCGTACTCACCACGCTTGGGGTTAGCGAGCGCAGTAAGGGATGTTTATACACGAAAAAACGCTGCTGCCCATCTCCCGGAGATATCCTGTGGCAGATTCTTACTGAATGGAATCATTTTTTTCTCCTGTTTTTTGTTAATTTAACATTGGTCAACCTTTACATTTTGACATCCACTCACAGTCACAATCAAATCAATTATCACCTAATTTATTTAGATAACTCCATTCGGAGTGGTAAAAATGATTAATTGATTGTACTGTGACATCCACTTTGATTCGCTTTGTCTGTCTGTCTGACCGTCTGTCTGCGGCTTTGCGAAGAGACTATTAATCCTAGGAAGCTGTAATTTTGCATGGACATAAAAAAATCATGCCAAGATAGCACTACAAAAAAATTCTAAAAAAACAATTAATGAAGGGGTACTGAATTGTCATTTTCTTGTCATGTTGGTCCTAGTCTCTTAAACTTTTGTGATCACGACACATTATTAATACATATTTAACCGGGTATTGCACCCATTGTGGTCCCAATGAATGAATGAATGATAATAACTTAATTGCACACCAACTTAAAAATAACACAAATACAGGAAAAATAATAAGAAATTAATGCACAATGGGCGGCCTTATCGCTAAGAGCGATTATAGCGAGTATATGACGGTGGCGTACTAATAAGATAGAATAGGAAACATAATATTATCAATAATAAATGCAAAAATTAAAAAAAAAACAATATTAAAGCATACATACATGCTCATAAAATACATACATATTTCTAAAAATAAACTAATACTAATATTACTTAATTAAGAAGGCTTATCAAGGGAGGCCAGATAAAATTGATGAACCAATTTTTTAAAGATGGAAAGGGATTTGGAATGTTGTATGTATTTGTAACAACAAGCATATACAACTTTTAACACATACAATACAAAAAGACAGGAAATAATGGAGCCATGCTTAGGTCACAAACAGGTATCTGTCTCAGCTTAATGTAGGCTATGTTAACCAAGGCTGGTCTTCCGACTGAGCCATTTGGTGACGTCACAGAAAGCAGCACAATAAATAAATAGAACATTGTACAAAACTTCACTTCGTTCTTATACTGCCGCACTGCTATAAAACCTCCCAAACATCCTACGTAATTCTGACCACATGTTCCTAAGGAGCTCGTCTGTTTTGTGGTCCTTTGTAAATGATATTGGATACAATTCCTCTGTAAGAAGGTATCATAATATTGCCAGGATTGATTGATAAAAAAATGAAATAACTTTAGGTGGGGGCACACGGCCGAGTGCTGGGTTACAGGCCATTTTAATTAAATTTGCTAATAAAAACTGGCATGCTTGGTGGTTGGATGCACCTAAACCGTTTAGTTTCCCGTGATGTGGGTTGGGTAGCCGTGGGGTGCCGGCAATAGAATGTTGCCCTTCTTTTCTTGCCCGAAGATGCAGTAATAATCTGCCAAGGGATACTTCTAGAAGATGGGGCTTCTGGGATGGGAAGATGGGATGCGTTCGCCAACCCGCGTGGTAAGTATGCCAATAACCGCCTTATGAACCGTACTCGGAGATCCATGAGGGAGAGTAATCTCCAGCTGTGGACGATGCGGCTAGAGTGATAATGATGATGATGAAATGCTATGATTATTGGGAGCTGGAAAATTCCCTGGAGAATGGAGAAGAACTTGGGATAGAAGACAACATCGTTGGAGATATCAAAGCTGACCGACTTCGCTGGCTTGGCCATCTGGACAGAAGGGGGGGATCGAATGGTGCGGAGTGCCATCTTGAGTATCCTATAGGGTGCCCCGTTGCCCCTCCTCTCTTGCCCGTAGATGCAGTATCTTCCAAGCTATACCTTCGGAAGATAGCCAGCAGCGTCGTTCCGTGTTTAACATCCCACACTGCACTCGACAACCCACCTGCCAAGCGAAGCGAGCAAGACAAGTATGGCAACAATCTCATGATCAGTACTTAGAGATCCGTGATGGCCTATTCCCAGCAGTGGACGACCTACGGCTCTGATGATAACGATGAAACGTAGTATTTCGTCCCTACGCTAAGCAAATACCTCCTTCAAATCCTATCCCTGGTTTAGTTTTTCAGTTTCCCACCAGTCCACCAGCTCCAGTGCCATTTGAACAATTTTTTACTTGGACTTTATGTGCTTCAGTCAGTTTCCTAGTGATATCTGTACACCGTAGGTTACGACAGGCAAGTGGTGCATAATAATATTATCTGTTATTAACATACGTCAGAAGCTAACTAAGCCGCAGGTTTTCTCACTATGTCTTCCTTCACCGACTAAGCTGGGAGGATGGTATGTTTTTTTTTTTTTTTTTTTAAGGTAATTTACGTGATAAATACCCGGTTATATGTATGTTAATAATTGATTACCTGTTAATAAGTTTTGGTAAACGTAAAAACACATACACTAACTTCCAAGAACAAAGGTCTACGGTTAAATAAATAAATTAATGATGCTGGACAAATCACACAGCTTCATATAGCCCCAAGCTAAGCAGAGCTTGTGTTATGGGTACTAGATGACTGATATACTTAATACATTATACTACATAGATAGATATTTTTATTATATATAGAAAAACGTTTGCCGCATGCCCGACGATTTTTGGGCGAAAATAACCACAGAGTGGACCCCAAACGCATGTCGGCCGCGCGGACGACCCAGTAGGAGATGGCGGGATGAGCTGGACACTCATATGAGCACGTGGCCTGTCACAGCGTTAAATCGCGAAGAGTGGAAGAAGGGAAGGGAGGCCTTTGCCCTGCAGTGGGACAGTGGAGGCTAAATAATAATAATAATAATAAATAGAAAAAACACCCAGAACACCCTGAACAAATATCTGCAGATCGTACAGACATTTGCCCCGAGGCGGGAATCGAACCCGCAACCCCTTGCGTCGCAGGCGTTGCAAACTACTTACTATTATATTACTTACTAATTAATTAATTAATTACTTATTACTATTTTTACTTGTTGTGCAAGCCTAATTCCAAGCAGCGCATAAATCATCTATAATAGATGACAAAATCCTGAATTTTATAAGCATAGTAAAAACTAATTATAAGCAAGGTTAAAACAGGTACCACTATATACAGATACGGTAACAAAATGGTCACACAATGGCAAACATTGAAATTGAAAAATAGTTTTCGAAACACGATTGGTCCTAAGCAAGGACCCTGATTCACCTAGCTACTTTGCCAAAACATAAAACGGATGGAACAGAGGCGCACAATATATTGTTTCTCTATTCATTGGTGAATCGGAAAAATATTATTTCCTAAGGGATATGAAACAAAGCAGATAATAATTTCGGATAAAATGAAATGAAAGAATGAATCATTTAATTTCAAGTGTATCCGATTGACTGGAATTGTTCCAAATCCAAAACCATCGAAATCTGGTTGGACAACAGACAAATTCAAATGAGCGTACTTTTAAAAAAGGAAAAGCGATGTTGCTATAAGTAAATTGCAAAACTGCTCAGAATAAATTAAAACTTGAGGCGTTCCATTTTCGAAAAACTGGGGCTCAGAAATGTGAAGCTAGAGTTTTGTTGGTTGCCGCGTCATGCGTTCGTTGTTTGCTGAACGACAATTAAAATGCTAATTATTTGCAGACGACTCACATTTTAGCTGCAGAGATAGGAGAATTTATGGTTTAGACCTCTTGTGAATAACAAGACAGCGTTTTGAAATGAAGAAGGTTAATTGCTCTCACACACAAACTCATCAACAAATTCAGAATTTCTTACCAACTTGTTAAAAATATGGAAAATAAATTTAATATAGGCCTGAAATGAGCATTATTTCGTGCGCCACATACAGGTTTTTATTGAATGTAAATTACTGTGTTGAATTTGGATGTTTACTTAAATTCAAAGGAAATCGAGAAACAGTATCGTCCCATTAAATGGTGGTAAAATAAGTAGAGGTTTCCGGTTCAAAAAAATCCGTACGTAAATATTATATCATCGTTAAATAACGCCCCCGTATACAATGACTCATAGCAGAGACAAACGTTTGTGAGTTTGCAAACGCGATAACAAAATCGCTTTATTTTGAACGTACAACTCCGCGAATTATTAATTAAGCCAACTCCCTAAAATATAGCATTGCGGTGTTGGTGTTGCCCGATCCAGATTTCCCTGTATAATTTCATTGCCAGATAACAAATTACCTTGACATCTGACGTATAAAGTTCAGTTATAAAATTAACATTTAATATTGATTTATTTGTGCGTAACAAGTGAAAATGCCCATGTTGCCTGGTAATTAATTTGGAAACTTTGTCTTGTCTCAGTAACACGTACAATTAATTATAATTATGAAGGAAAATGTACCCATGTGGTATATAAGTCGTATGACGGCCACGTGCTAGACACAGCCGACGATTTTCTTATTGGTTTAAACATATAACACAGCATTATTACAGCCACGGCAAAGGGTTATAAGATCAGATGGCCAGCACCGTCTTTCATTGTACCAACATCCCACCACAGATGGTCATTATTTTCGTCATTTCAGTCAAAGATTTAAATCGTAAGATACGTACTTACTATGAGAATGTACCGTTTTGTTTCAACGCGAAATGAGTGAGCTAACTTATTTTGGTATCAGTGTACCTCTAAATATAGTGTTAGCCGAACGTGGTGTGTGCTATTTTTTTCACGAAATTTCGTAAAAGACAGTTGCACAATAAATGGTAACAATAGCAGTTTGGTTTATTGGCAAAACCAGTGTAAGTCAGCACTTTTGTTTACACACATATAAAGACTGAATGAAGAATACCACAGTTTTTAATGTCAGGGAACATCAAACTAATTAAATCTTTGATTTCAGCCGTACAACGTCAACTACTGAACACAGGCCTCTGTCATGGATCCCCGTGAGGGGTAGTTGCCATACTCACCACGCTTGGCAGGCGGGTTGGCGAGCCCGTACGGGATGTTGATACACGGAAAGACGCTGCTGCCCATCATCCGGAGGTATCCCTTAGCAGGGTGAGCATCCACAAGGCATGAGAGTAGGGGTAACATTCTAGTGCGATGGGGTGTCCACGGCAACTAACTAGGTCGGTAAGTGAGTTTGGAACTTTGGCACGCTAGTAAAAAGATTGCTAAAAACACAGGTAGCCAGTTCCCACTTAAAACTTTCCAAACTTATAGGAGCTAGGAAAATTCGCGAACATTAATAAAAGATGAGTGTCAATCGAGGGGGGCTGGCAGTAGAATGTCACCCCTCCTCTCATGCCCGTAGATGCAGTGAGAGCCTGCTAAGGGATGGCTCTGTAAGATGGGCAGCAGCGTCTTTCCGTGTATCAACATCCCATACTGCGCTCGTCAAGCCGCCTGCTTAGGCTTCGGCTTATCTCCTCATTTAGTTTTCAAGGAACGTCGATCTTAGGACAATAAATCATTTGTCCCTTGGTCTAGACAAAATAGGTTCTCTTGTTTATCACAAGATATAAAGACCAAGTAGACTATACCAAATTGGGTGATTAATTATCTAAGAACGTAGTCATCATCATCATTTCAGCCTTAAAATGTCCACTTGTGAACTTAGGCCTCCCTCATGGACCTCCATAAGGGGTATTGCCATACTCACCAAGCTTGGCTGGCGGGTTGGCGAGTGCAGGACGGGATGTTGATACAAAAAAATACGGGATGTTGGAAAGACGCTGCTACCCATCTACCGGAGGTATCCCTTAACAGACTCTTATTACATCCACGGGCATGAGAGGACGTGAGCTAAGGGAGTATAGGTCAATTGTAGGAAATCTGAAAGGCTTACGGGACATAACCTTTAATACGCCTGGGTAAGTATGGGTGATCTGTAAATCTAATAATTAATAGTGATGAGTAAATCTAAGGGCGTGCCCCGTATGTCAATTTTTTCCAGTTTTGTGATTAGTAGGGGAATCGAAACTGTATCGAAAGCCTTAGATAAATCGATGAAAATTCCGATGATCTTTGGTTTTTAGTCCAGGTGTTTTATGACAGAGTTATTTAGTTCAAGTAGAGCGTCTTCAGTTCTTCTATAGATAATCCCTTTCTGAAGGCAAACTGATTTTTAGATAAGATATTATTATTGTTTAGGTAGGACATCAGTCTAATATTTATAAGCTTTTCAAAATTTTTTGAGACTACGGGAAGCACTGATATAAGACGGTAGTTTTCAATAAAATCCCGATAACCATTTTTGTATATGGGGTGAACCACAGCTTTCTTAAAACAGCTGGGGAAGATACCAGAGTCGATGCATAGATTAAAGATATGTTTCAAGACAGGAGCAATAACATGTCTTCCAGCTTTGATCAGGTATGTTGGAATACCATCCCAACCGACATACGATTTATACTATAAGTTAATAATATTTAGCTTTATTTCCTTATCATCAACTTTATTTAAAACCATAGAGTTTAGCGGGGCATGAGATAGTGTGGCTGACATTGGAGGCTGTGGTGCTGGTATATTATTTGAGTTATTAATTTTCGATGCCAGATCATTTCCAACACTGACGAAATATTTATTTACGGTATTTACTGAGGCGGATGGATTTACATCAGAGCTTAATAGATGGAAAGATGAATTTTTATTGTTATGCTATCTCCTTTGTTGGCTATCTCCTTTATTATTTTCCATGTGGCCTTTGGTTTTTTACTGGAAGTTTGTATTTCTCGTCTCTCATATTTGCGTTTAGTTTTTTTTTAACAAATTATTGCAAAAGTTTTTGTAAAGCCTAAATGAATTGAGATTTAAATTGAATTGAGAATATGATTTTCGCGATGTTTTTTAGACTTTACGAATAATCGGTCGCAGTGTCTGATACACCGAAGAAGACCTGGCGTCATCCAAGGCTTTAGCATAGATTTACAGGTACCGCAATAGATTTTTTGTGTTTTTGAATTAAAGTGGTTATAGTAGTCATAAAGCCGGGTCCGCAGCGCCGTGTTTTCGTGTTTTCTAACGTCATAACATGTTTACAAAACAGAATAGGGGCGTGGCTTAACAGTTTTGTTAGCAAAAACACAAAAACATGTTTGCCGAGACAAATGGATAACATCACCCGCGTTCGCCTGCAGGGAGGGGAAGCGTTGCATTTTATGTTCGCGCTCATTGAAGCAAGACGTCATTCGTTCGTTCACTCGTTGAGGTTATGTTTTGAATAATTAATAATAATTCTCTATATCTGGTGAAATTAATGATACCAGCTCTTCAAAATCACTCTCCGAAAATCTAAAAAAATGTTTTTATTCCGAATCTATCATCGATTTTCAGTTCTTGATAAATATAGAAGGAACGAGGTAGCAGGTAGGGTCGGACCCCGAATCTATTTCGGTTACGTCTTTGTAGAACTAAATCCACTATAGCTATTACAGCATCTACGTCCTCTTCGTCGGAACTCATTTTTGAAATGAATTGGAATGAAACAAAAACAATAAACAAAACAGAACACACCAGACGGGTTGTTTTAAAAACATGTTTTGCTTAACATGTTATGTTAAAGCCGGGTCCGCAGCGCCGTGTTTTCGTGTTTTCTAACATCATAACATGTTTACAAAACAGAATAGGGGCGTGGCTTAACAGTTTTGTTAGCAAAAACACAAAAACATGTTTGCCGAGACAAATGGATAACATCACCCGCGTTCGCCTGCGGGGAGGGGAAGCGTCGCATTTTATGTTCGCGCTCATCATTGAAGCAAGACGTCATTCGTTCGTTCACTCGTTGAGGTTATGTTTTGAATAATTTTGAGTATTTAAATCTTTTGGTATGTGATAAGTTGTTTACCATGGAGTGGAAAAAAAAATACTTTGTTTTTATTAGTTAATTTAATAGGCTGGTGTAACTGTCTCCGGTCGCTAAAAAGCGTAAAGTAGCACCTAATCTCATGTCACATCGTTCCTCCATGTTGTTTTCTTCTCTATATCTGGTGAAATTAATGATACCAGCTCTTCAAAATCACTCTCCGAACATCTAAAAAAATTTTGTATTCCGAATCTATCATCGATTTTCAGTTCTTGATAAATATTGAAGGAACGAGGTAGCAGGTAGGGTCGGTCCTGGAATCTATGTCGGTTACGTCTTTGTAGAACTAAATCCACTATAGCTATTACAGCTTCTACGTCCTCTTCGTCGGAACTCATTTTTGAAATGAATTGGAATGAAACAAAAACAATAAACAAAACAGAACACACCAGACGGGCTGTTTTAAAAACATGTTTTGCTTAACATGTTACGTTAACATGTTTTGTTAGAAAATTGGCGCTGCGGACCCGGCTTAACATGTTTTGTTAGAAAATTGGCGCTGCGGACCCGGCTTTATGATTACCAGATGCTGATGCTGTATAAATCATTTATAATAGATGCAGAGGCCTTACTTATAATATATGTAAATAAATAATAATTACAAATAGTGCTAGACACTACACACAACACCATCTCGGAACAGACTTTCGCTTTTGTATATACGTAAGTAGGGATTGTACCTTTTGAAACCGGTGATAGCGAACGAATTGAATAGATTGCAAGTTAGACAAACGGTCATTGGAAACGCGAGCGCAGGAAATTAGATGGTTAGAGAAGCGATGAATGATGTTTCAGCCAGGTCTTATATTTCAACACAACGTAAAATTGAAATGGTAAGAAAGACGCTTGTGCTTTGCAAAAATGATACTTTTTGTATCATGCGATTGAGAGCTGAGGTTGCGCGTTCGATCTCCGCCGAGTGACTAAATGTTTGATTAGTGTGCAATGGCTGATGATGATGATGAAAGTTCCAGTCAGGTCTTATATTTCAACAGAAGATGTAGGGTTGCAATGGTAAGAAACACGCTTCTACTTTGCAAGAACGTTACTTTTGTATTAGGCGACTGCAGGTTCGATCTCCGCCGGTTGACAAAATATTTTATTTGTCTCGGTGTTTTCTATGTATCTCACTAATATTATAAAACTGAAAGTTTGCATAGATGTATGGATGTTTGTTACCTCTTCACGCAAAAACTGCCAAACTGATGTTGACCAGGATTAACGCAAAGGCTTTTTTATTCGGGTACAACGCATGCGAAGCGGCGGGCAGAAGCTAGTGATATATATATCTTTATCCACCCCCGCCACCCGCTCGTCCGAAGTCGCGCGCTGAGAGAGCCTTGGCACGCAGCCACGACGGGACGCGGAGGGAAAGGGTGGCGGACTGGCATCACTACTCATCACCCTGAAGAACGCCCTCGTTAAGGGTCGAAAAACTTGATGCCTCCACCAATGTAACGATTATGTCATTATAGTTGATGAAAATGTATTCTTTTATGATGTGGAATAATAATAATTCATTTATTGTTCTGTTATACGGGTTTTCTACTCACGTTTATTATTGCTTGAAAATAGGTTTTCAAATTGCAACGCGAGTGCGTGAGAGGGAAAGAGAAGGTGCTGTGTGACACTCCATTCCCTGACGAAAGTTTCCCTGGGAGGAACTGAACAAAACCCGTTCATCACAACAATGAATGGTGTAACTCACGAGTCTTTTAAAAGAAAAATTAATTTATTTATCAGATTATGCAACCATTTTGTTAGTATTATACAAGTAAATGGTTACTAGAACTAAGCCGCATTACCGTTTTTCATTTACATTTTAAAAACCAATTATCTACAAATATCTAACCTTTTCAACTAACTCTGCTTTGATGAGGAAATTAACATATTTTGAAAGTAATTTATGGACAAACGAATTAAGTTAAAATAAGATTAGGTCCAGCGTAAATAATGCGACGGGAGCCTTGTGTCCTAATTCTAATTGATTGAAGTGCGAAATGGGAAGGTCGGTCCGGGTCAGAGATGGGATATATTAACTACTGGACGTAAATATACATAGAAACATGCAAAAATTCCTTGAAACCTAGGATAAGTTCGCGGTCAAGCAAGCGCCTGATTGGAATCCTCGAGGGAAAAGGAAGCGAGGCTGTCCCCGACAATACTGGCGTCGCACTGTGTTAGCAGTAGCTACGAGCATCGGAATGACTTGGAGTGAAGTGAAGCGAGAAGCTCTGGACCGATGGAGGACTACTGTGGCCGCCTTCTGCCCCATCTCGGGGACATGATAGGATATTAGGTAAGTATGCGATGATTAAATAAATTAACAGTTGATGATAAAAGGTTAAATAACAATTTTCACAAAACACTGTCAAAAAATCCGTCTTCTAAGCGCTGATTGTTTTAATTAACCACTATATTCTTTGTCACGTAAGATGAGCTCTGTGACAGCAGAATAGAGAAGTGCAAAAGCGATTAAGCAGTTGTCCTTTTTTCTTTTATTGATTTTTAAATTATTCTATCCTTTTCAAAACAGATTTTTCCGGGTATTTATCGCGTAATTTGTATCTAGTCTTCCCGGGACCAAGCTTGGTGCAATACAAGCGAAACGTTAGGAAATAATAAAGGTAATTTACTCGCTAAATATACGGATAAATGTATTTTAATAATGTGTTGTGATCGCGAAAGTTTAAAAAAGACAATTATTATATCCTGCTGCCACAGAGCTCATCATACGTGAAATAGACTATGATAAGTTGATCAACCTTTATAAAGAATGTGTTGAATAGAACAGTGTTCGCGACACTAAGATCCTGAAGTGGGACAAAAGATTAAGATGACGGAGGCGGAGTCTAATGTTACGAGTACAATCACCTGTTAAAGTAGCAAACCTTAAAAAGGGCTGCATATAAATACTACAGTAGGTATGGTTTATGGTCTTAGATATTTATTTTTCCGCCATACAATGGGCAGCAGCATCTTTACATGTATCAACATCCCGTACTCCGCTCACCAACCCGTCTGTAAAGCGCTGTTTGCATGGCAACACTCCCTCACGACCAGCACTCGGAGACTTCCTACAAATGATAATGTTGAAATATTTGTAAAACTGAACATTTTCGCGTCCACTCTTGCAAGCTCACCGCCCACCATTCTCGCTCTCCAAATGTAAGGCGAAGTTTCGTGTAATGGAAACAAAGCTGGGTGGGGCGCAGTTATTGTTAGTGGACAATCCTGCCGAGTTTAGATAGGGTTAATGTACTACCACTCCTAATTGAGAATGGTTTCTAGTTCACAATAGGTGTCTTACTTGTACTTGCTGATGTTGTAAAATAACAGTTGGTAGCAGTTTTTAAACAAAATAATTACAAATGAGCCAGATACATTTGAGTTGAAATAAGGTTTCCAAAATACATCATTATTTTATTAGGAAACTATTTACTATCTTTAGAACCTTTTTTGGCGTCATCTCGGCGTTGTTATATTATGAGTAATGCAAATGTACAGCTTTCTAGGACTAATAGTCTCTTCGTTAAGCCGGTGACGGACAGACAGACAGACAGAAAAAAGCGAAATTATAACGGTTTTTTGCTTTACTAAAAATTAAAGTTAGTTTATACAAAAATATTTAAAGGGAATAAAACACGGAAATAAAAACAAAGAACAAGCAAAAGTTCATGTTAATAGGGCTAAGACTTCAGACCAAAATCATCATTTCCTTAAAACGTCCACTACATGCCTCCCTTAAGGATCACCATAAGGGGTAGTTGCCATACTCACCACCCTTAGCAGGCAGGTTGGCGACCGCAGTACGCGATGTTGATACACGGAAATACGCTGCTGCCCATATTCCGAAGGTATCCCTTAGCAGGCTCTTACTAAATAATTATGTAAATATTAATTGATGTGTTCCTTCCTAATTCAATTGTAATTTATGAGAACCTAGTGTCCAGATAAACCTAATATAGGCTTAAGGATGCTACTAACCATATTATAATGTAAACTCTTTGTTAAATAAATAAATCTAAATCTACTGCATCCACGGTTATGAGAGGTAGGATAACATTCTACTGCCGGCACCCCACGACAGACCAAAATGAATTTAATAAATTTAATTATATACGTCACAATGTATTTAATACATCGTAAGACCCTAAGAGCCTCTAAAGTTGTGTTATGGATCCCTTCGTTATGTCGCGCGGTCAACTGCGGACTGTAAGACGAGCAGAGGTCGGCTGGCCCCGAAATGATAAATCACCTCGTCTCACACAGGACATTAAAACGCGTGAGCTTCGAGCCACTCAGCCTATATGTCATCTGGGTTATTGATAAAAGTTTTACTATAAGGCAGTCAGTTAAAATTCAAACTCAAAAAATATTTTGTTCAGTGCGGCCGCAGGGACCTTTTTGACGCGTCAATGAAACAAGACAAATTATAACGAGATAGATGAACCGTGCCCACTTCGTTAGGCGGTATGAATCTGACTACTACGTAGCCTATAACACTTTCTAATAATGTGGCTTTCTATTAGCAAAAGATTTCAGTAGTAGTATAACTTCTTGTGAAAGGTTCATCCGGGGAAGTTACTACCACGATACCTATCTCTGCTGCCAAGCAGTAATGTCTCCATTGCTGTATTCCGGTTTGAAGTGCAAGGGGGCCGGTGAAATTACGGGCACATGAGATCTTACAACTCTGTCTCAGGGTGACGGGCGCAATGCAATGCAACGTTGGTCACGTGCTTAGTGAACGTGATCACCGCGGCATTGCAATTGTTATAGGTAGAGGTTACCGCTTAGCATCAGGTGGGCCTTCGGCTTGTCTCGTTATTTAGAAGAATAAAAATAAATCGGTTCAGTAGATCCAGAGATTCCTCTACAACCGCACAAACTTACAAACTTTGTCTCTTTATAATATTAGTAAAGATAACAACGAATAAAGCACACAATATTTGTTCGCTACTTTAGAGTTTGTAATTTTTACAGTGCTTAACCACACTTATGTAGGTAGAGGTAGATATTTCAAAGAAATGAATAACTTTATCGAAAATTTACGATTCCGGTGGGATTCGAACCCACGTCCGTCAAATCGATCCTTGTCGCTTCCTAAAGCCGGAAGTGCTTTTTCGCTTCTTTATGTTTGACATTCAAGTTAGAAAAAGAAGCTAGCTGATTTCTCGCTACTTTATTTCAGCTGTAGGACTACCTGCCCACGTCCACGGCTGGGAATAGGCCTCCGAATCTCCAAGATCATCAGGGGGTTTTTGCCATACTCGCTATGCTTGGCAGGCGGGTTGGTGAGCGGTGTACAGGACCTTTCATGAATGAACAGTTTATTGTACACAACACTATAAAACAAAACAATGGATACAACATATACTGGAACAATACATACACGAAGGCAAGAAAGGAGAGGCAACATTACTGCCGACACCCAACGGCAACTACTTTATTCATCATCATTTCAGCCATAAAACGTCCACTGATGAACACAGGCCTCCCTCATGGATCTCCATGAGGGGTAGTTGCCATTCTCACCACGCTTGGCAGGCGGGTTGGTGAGCGCAGTATGGGATGTTGATACACGGAGTGACGCTGCTGCCCATCTTCCGGAGGTATCCCTTAGCAGGCTCTTACTGCATCCATGGGCATGAGAGGAGGAATATCATTCTACTGCCGGCACCCCATGGCAACTAGTTTATTAATAACCGGGAATGGAGATGAGCAGATATGTCCCTTATAATATCTTATCTTAGATATTCTTTATGCTTTGTTCGTTAATGTACTCGCAGATTTATTTATGGTTTGAGTGGGACCTATATTTTGGCTTTTGTGGTGCGCTAGAGGTCATTTATCAAGAGAGTCCTATATGTTTACGGTCAAATGATGCTACTTTTGTAAAGCTGCCTACATACTCGTATAATAATAATCATCATAATTATCATTGTATGATGTCCACTGGATATAGGCCTCCCTCATTGATATCCAAGTAACGATCATAAAGGGGTTGTTGCCATACTCACCACGCTTGGCTCCCCACGGCACGTAATATAATAATACTGCTGGAAATTATATACGGCACCATCTAGCCTCAAGCTAAGCAGAGCTTGTGTTATGGGTACTAGATACTTAATACATTAAACTACACAGAGATATATTTTTACTTCACAACATGTATGTGTAATAATCCGTATGGGGGTGATTCTGACCATCCCAAGGAACAACTTTGTTCTACGACTTTTCAGAATTCAAAGAATTCATTCAAGAAAAGACCACGAAAGTTTAACCTTCAACAGCTGCTTTTTGACAGAGTCATTGACCTCCGCGAATAGTTGTCTTCTAAGGCAACTCTTCGCGGAGGTCAATGACCAATAATATATCCACAAATATGTTTTTTTTAATATCATTGGGGCCGTTTTGTGATCCATTCTTGGACATAGGCCTCTTCCCGTTTTCTCCATTCCTGGCGATCTTGTGCCCGTCTTATCCAGTCGTGTTCTCCGTGTCGTCTGACGTCGTCTACCCAACGGTTTGGTGGTCGGCCGCGTCCTCGGGTGTCCGCTCTGGGTCTCCATTCTAACACACGCCTGGTCCAGCGAGATGCGTCCATTCTGGCAATGTGTCCTGCCCATGCCCACTTTCTTTTCGCAATAGTGTCTATGACGTCACTAGCTTTTGTTTTGCTTCGAATCCATTCGTTGCGTTTTCGGTCGCGTAACGTTATTCCGAGCATTGCTCTCTCCATACCTCAATTTAATTATAAATTAAAAAAAAAATTAAAATCTGATTATGATCTCAGGGTCATGTTCACATCACCCCATCTAATAAAATTATAAATAAAAATATATAAAAAAACAAGTTTTTTTTTCTTTTTAAAACTACCAGTTTTCATGGACTCTTTTGGGTTAGTACACATGTTATAATACTCGTTGTATACAGAAAAAACAATATTCTGAACTTGTTACAGAAGGTTGTACAGAAGTGACGTATTTAATAATAAACCTGTTCATCAAAAAGACTTAACTAAATGTTACCAATATACACAGAGAGTGGAAACTAAAAGTACACTTAGTATCTAAACAGATCTCACATATATCATCGTTGTACACTAAGTAGTGATACATCTCTTCTCTCAAATTATAAAGAGGAAAGATTTGTATGTTGTATTTTGTATGTTTGTAGCAAATAAACTCAAAAACTGCTAGACCGATTTTTTAAATTCTTTCACCATTAGAATGCTACATTATCCCTCAGTAACAAAGACTATATTTTACTCCTGTATTTTAACGGGGACGGGAACTACGCGGTTGAAACCGCGAAGTGCGGCTAGTTATAAAAAAAAACTTTAGATAAATGGACATTGTTTGTGTTCTGTTTACAAGAACTCTGTTTTACAAGTTGTGGCAGAAGTTAATCGATTTATGATACAACGTGATTATAGTAACTGAAGTATGTATATTTAATGTCCCATGCGACCAAAAGTCATTACAGAGCATTTAACGGGACCAAACTACATTTAGTTATTAATGCTCCATTGATACACGGCATAAATAATGAGCGTGTGGACCGGTTCGTCTATTAAACGAATTAATTAGGTCACGTGCGTAACGGGCCACGCGCTAAGTAGGGTTTCGTGGTATTTAACCACCTGACCTAGCCGTGGGGTGCCGGCAGTAGAATGTTACCCCTCCTCTCATGCCCGTGGATGCAGTAAGAGCCTGCTAAGGGATACCTCCGGAAGATGGGCAGCAGCGTATTTCCGTGTATCAATATCCCGTACTGCGCTCGCCAACCCGCCTGCCAAGCGTGGTGAGTATGGCAACTACCCCTCATGGAGATCCATGAGGGAGACCTGTGTTCAGTAGTGGACGTTTTGCGGCTGACATGAAAGTGTTATTTAACAATATAATAATTCCCAATTGCATGTTGGATTGTTCTGTGTCATTTTTCTCACGCTAACTAATGGGAGCCAATTTCATCAATGAGAATTTAATTTTCCAAATAAGTATTGTATCCGATCAAAAACAACATCAATTACCGTCCAATATACGATAAACAACTATTCATTAAATACATTTGCGTTACCCAAAATTGTATTCACGCATTAAATGTTGTCCACTCGCGAATTATTCCACACGCGAATAATGGGGTGTTAGAGCAGGAGTCAGTAGACTTTTCTCACCTCTTAATGTAAACCGAGACGTGGTCCTTCACTACTGGTCTAATGAATAAGCTCGGAGTCGCCCAAGGAGCTATGCTCGGGGTTTCTCTACGGGATCGAATGCAGAAATGAGAAGATACGTATTAGAACTCAGGTCACAGACATAGCCAAATCAGTTATTGCTATTGGTGCTAGGTACTGTGTTATTTATTATTTTTCTTTTTGTCTTTTGTTCTATGCTTGTGCTGTAATGTAAACCAAATAAATATATTTCTATTCTATTCTATTTCTATTCTGATATTATAAATTTGTAGTATGCCTATCCATCAGTTTGAAATCCAAAATTTTGAATGTAATATTAAAAAAATCATTTTGTTATTTTATGAACTAAAATTTTAAATTTCCGACCGCTTTTTGCCTAAGCTAATCTCAAAAATATTTTTATACATTTTGTCTCATTTGGCCTCTATGTCCACATGTTATTACTAAATGGTGTAGAATCTCCATAAGCGACCGCACAATTTCGTCGTGTTTTAAACAATCCCGAAATTTGGAGTTTGTGAGTAACAATGGGAAGTTTTAATGGGCCTACGGGGCATACAGTTGCATCGCATTGGAATCATTCCAACAATTTATGAAGCGGCTTCAATCTGCTCTATGCTTTATGAGACTTTATGTTTACCAATCGCGCCACGGTTGTCGTCCTAATTACGTAATGAGGCATTAGTATAGAAAATAAATAACGGCACAAATAGTTCCGTTCGACTTTATTGTACAACATAGTGGATGGCGTAAAGCCCGTGCCACCACTGAAGTCCAAAGCGCTGTTATAATAGAAATACGGGAGTTTTGTTTTAGCTTATGCCGTAAGACTTCTGTAGTGGCGCCGACTCGGAGCGTTCTGTAAAGCTGTGGTTTCGAAGTCAGCGACGCTGCGCTGGCTAGGGTCTGGGTAGTATCGCGGAGGAGAATGCACAATACACCTCTAGATAGATAGATAGATAGATAGAAAATGCTTTATTGCACACCTTATATATAAAAATAACAACAGAAAGATAAACTAGGCCAGTGCAGATCTGGTATCCCCCACCAGGATTAGAAGTCAGCGACGCGGGAGCGGTTCATATGGAGAATGTTGATTGTTGATGAAAAATTCAGTAGAATGTTGCCTCCGTTCTTTTGCCCGTGGATGCAGTAAGAATCTGCTAAGGGATACCTTCGAAAGATGGGCAACAGTGACTTTCCGTGTATCAACAACCCGTACTGCGCTTGCCAACCCGCCTGCCAGGCGTGGCGAGTTTGGCAACAGCCCTTCATGATCAGTGCGTGGTGGTCCAAGAGGAATCCAGCCGTGGACGTCCTATGGCTGAGATGATGATGATGATGATAATGAAGCTTTTAAAGAAGTAGCTGAAATTTCAAAGCTACTTTCAGCAATTTTTGTGCATTCACCTTACGTCCGATGCAATTTGAACTGCAACACGAATTTCCAAAGTGGTCAATTGATGCTTCCTTTCCCAACAATTTTCTATTTCCCGTTCCATTTCCCAAAGATAAAGGAGAAATAAAACAAACCCGTAACTTTCCCCCGCTGAAAGGAGTTCATTGGGCTAAAACGGTTCGTTTAATCCAATTATTTAGCTAACCTTTTGATTTCTTATCACGACTTTTTCTAAACTGTGCTAATTACGTAATTAATTTCCTTTTGAGGTTTTCGACTCCGTCTCTCATTGATTACTTTACAAATCGCCGTAGGGAACCCTTCTAAGCGTTTGATATTTTTCAAAATTTCTAAGGATCCATTTTTAGCACGCTCGTTTTAGATTCACAACAATTTGCTTTCTCTGAACTTTGATAACACAAAGTATATATATATTTTAGTATTATGAATCATACAGCCCCTTAAATAGCATTTTTAGAATCCAATCTCATACCTGTAATCCTTTTCTTAATGCCATATGTACCTATATTATCCTAAAGGCCTTTGCATAGATGATTTATACAGCGTCAGCAACTGGTAATCATGATTTGCGGTACGCTGCAGTGCCTGGGACATTGTTAGACGGATTAGGCTTACCCAGCACCTCTCATCCACTTAGTCAATCATAAGTCAGAGGAAAGAACCGGTCAATACGCCTAAAGCTAACCAAGCCGCAGGTTTTCTCACGAGTTAAACAAGTTAAATAAAATACTCTAAGTATCGTGTCGTAATCGCGTAAGTTTCATAAAGAGTACCTCATACTGTTCAACCTTGACATTTAAAATTCAAATGCCCAAAGTAAACAAAACACCGTACTATTCACAAAAACTAGGCTGCTCTGATCCCCGGAAGCGAGCCGGGTCCATTCCGGCCCTAATCCCGTCGTAGCCCGCATTACGTAGACAAAGCTTTATATCCTTGTGTGTAGCTGGCTTAATTATTGTCCTTCGCTGCTTGCAATTGTCCGGCCGCTCAAGAATGGACGATAGAGGTGTTATAGTGACTCATCAGTAAGAGGTACTGTCTTCAACCAGGGTCGAGTATGTCGGAG
Organism: Pasiphila rectangulata; assembly: GCA_963082625.1. Lineage (NCBI taxonomy): Eukaryota > Metazoa > Arthropoda > Insecta > Lepidoptera > Geometridae > Pasiphila > Pasiphila rectangulata. Next base: position 2,032,042 of record OY720244.1, on the reverse strand, counting down.
ACTTATAAGAAAGATATTTCATTCGTAATTTACCTTTATTTTATAAGCTACTAGCCGCACTCCGCGGTTTCCCCCGCGTAGTTCCCGCTCCCATGGAAATACGGGGATAAAATAAAGCCTTTGTTACTGAGGGATAATGTAGCATTCAAATAGTGAAAGAATTTTAAAAATCGGTCAAGTAGTATTTTAGTTTATTCGTGTTAATCTTTCCCCTTTATAATATTGGTATAGATTTTTGTTTTTTTTACACATAGGTATCATTTATACAAAATGACAAATGCAATAAGAATTTGGTCATAACCTTTGATCTCTTATCACGACTCGCCCAGCGAGGATTCCTTAGGTATGTAGGAACATAATAAATATTAGTAAAGTTGTTAAAGTTTATAAAAATGCACAAAAAGATTCGGTCACCCATCCATTTATGGGGCATAGGGTTGCTTAAGCTCAATGATGGATTTCGTTTTTTTTAAGGACGGTTTATTTTTATGATTCCATTGCAATTGGAATTGACTTGAATCCGCAACGTCCAGGCGAACACATTTAACGCAGGCTGCTTTTACCAATTCGGCTACGAAGACACTAACCGTGGACAGATCTTTATATCCTTGTGTGTAGCCTGGTTTTAATTATCCTTCGCTACTGCTGATGAGTAACGTAGTTAGAGTCCTAGTTTAAGCAAAAAACCAATTTTTGTGTTATACAATTAGTTAAGTATCTCGTTTTGTTGAATGTATTGTTTAATAATTTAAGTTCCAAAATGTTTTAGTTAGTTATTGTAAATCTTACCTTTTGAAAAATAGAAATCTACTTTGTCTGTCGGACAATAACAATTATAATTTTATTACAGTTTAGGGAGGGAACTGATTATCTGCAACACAGTGCTAAACTCACGTAGAAAACAGTGCATCACTCCTTTATGATTTTATAATGATTAACGATCTGTATTTGTATTTGCTTCCACTTATACTCGCCGCTTAAGGATGGACGATAGAGAGAGGTGTAGGGACTGATCGGTTAGAGGTGTACCTCTAACTGATGAGTCACTAAAACTCTGAAGACAGTAGTCTTCAACGGGGTCGAGTATGTCAGAGACTTAAAAACATCATCATCTTAGCCATAAGACGTCTACTACTGGACATAGACTCCGTGTACTACAGGCGGGTAGGTGAGCAAACATTAGCCATGCGGTTCCGTACTTGGAAACCCATGGCTAATGTCCAGCAGTGGTCTTACGGCTGACGTGATGATGCTGATGAATGAGGTTAGTGTATTTCATATAATCATCATTTCAGCCATAAAACGTCCACTACTGAACACAGGCCTCCCTCATGGATCTCCATGAGGGGTAGTTGCCATACTCACCACGCTTGGCAGGCGGGTTGGTGAGCGCAGTATGGGATGTTGATACACGGATAGACGCTGCTGCCCATCTTCCGGAGGTATCCCTTAGCAGGCTCTTACTGCATCCATGGGCATGAGAGGAGGGGTATCATTCTACTGCCGGCATCCCACGGCGGGATTTCATATAATAAGTATGCATATTCTGATCTAGATATTTAATAAAACATACCTAATTCTGTCTCTAAATGATCCCATATCCAGGCAACACTTGCCTGTCTCTTTCATCTACGAATATATTTGAGTCCGTTCTCCGTACACCAAATAACGTAACTTACCTACCTCTATTTATAGTTCTTTTAATAAATGGCATTCCAGAAATTCCTTTCGATAAGCCCTTGTAAAGGGGATTCTTGGTAATTTTAACCAGAAATCCCCTTACGGTTCTCAAAGGGGATATTTGCACAAAAGTTCCACAAATCTCCTTATCACTATTACTATTATTTTATAAAATGCTCTCAGATTCACTGATAGACAACGTATCCTTTGGTGCCACGACGGAACTCATATTCCATAATTACACGAATTTTTTAGGTATCCATTATGACGAAAAATGTTCAAATGTAATGAAAATACAACGCTAATCAATAAACAAAAGACTGAGTTTGTAAAAAGAATGTCATGTTTTTAAAACAAAATTAATTTGAATTTAGAATACAAAGGCATGCCAAACTTTTTTTTATTTGAAATTACGAGTAGGTACTGAAGAACGATAATTTCATAGGTAAAGACTTATTATAAAAACCAACAGAAAGTTATTTTTAGGTAAAGTATTGACAGTTTGTTGGCAAACATTCTACAACAAAAGTAGCTGGAGTATAGATCACCTACAATAAAAATAAAGAGACTTTATCATAGCACAGTGGTGAACCACGTCTCAAACAGACGCCTTTTAAGTTCGAGTCTCCACACTTGTCCGCGATGACACATGTGATCTAGCATCACACATGTGTCCTGTATACAGTGTGCTCCATAGGACGAATAAATAGATTTTCTTTTTCGAAAAATGTAAGTGTACTTACAGTCAACACAATATGTTTCCCGATAAAGGAAAACATCGTGAGGAAACCCGCGGCTTAGTCCGGTGTATTGACATGTTCTTTCCTTTGAATAAAGCCAATTAAGCTGAAAGGCCGTGGGTTGTTGGTACACGGAAAGACGCTGCTGCCCATCTTCCAGGGGTATCCCATTGCAGATTCTTACTGAATCCTCGTGCAAGAGAGGAGAGGCAACATTCTTCAGCCGGCACCCACGGCAAACACAGAAGGGTGCCGTAGGGTGCCGGTAGTAGAATGTTACCCCTCCTTTCATGCACGTGGATGCAGTAAGAGCCTGCTAAGGGATACCTCCGGAACATGGGCAGCAGCGCGGGGGGTGACATTCTTCTGCCGGCGCCCCACGGCTAAATGCAGACCTGATACATTCTCCACGCATAATTCACGACAGCCTGTACAATCAGTGCCCTTAGCACGACCGTCCCGAATAAAAAATAGACTGAGCAATCCTTGTATTTGAATTTATTCTCGCACGCAAAGTTTCGGCGATGCAAGACCGGAATACAGAGCTCAGTTTAACGCCGCTTATGCAGATAAACACAGATTTAGCACTTCAGGATGCGGTATTGGTAGTCATTAGCATGAATGAATGAATGAATGAACACTTTATTGTACACAGATAAACTTAAAAATAAAATATAAATAGGTAAACACGTACAAATAGGCGGCCTTATTGCTGACAGCAATTTCTTTCAGGCAACCCATCATTAGTTTTAGTCATCATCTCAGCCGTAGGACCGTCCACGTCCACTGCTGGGCACATGGCTCACTCAAGAATTTGCAAGCATTATGTAGGTATATGTATGTATATGTATTGATAGTATATAATTTCGTTCTTTTCGTACATCTTTAAACCCCTTGTTGTATCCACGAATCCAATCCATCCCAAGTTTGTCTGGTAAAGATCGCCCTTTAACGATAAGACCGCCAATTGTCACTTAGTGCTAAGTGTTTATCTTTTCGCTGTTGTTGATTTTTGACCAGGCGAACAGAAGTACTTTTCTTTTTTGTGCACTACCTAAGTCAAATTTACCAACTTGTTTTTCCTAGTAGGTGAAGGCCAGCAAGAAATTGCTTTGAGCAATGAGGCCGCCAGTTTGTATATTATATGTTTTTCATTGTTTTTTTTTCTATTATTTGTTTGTTTCTTTGTGCATTAATAAAATGTTAATTCATTCATTCAGTTCTGTGGCTAAACGCCATAGGCTACCTGCGTTGTAATGAAGTTCCTTTGATCGTGCGGGTTCGGATGGCGTCAGAATCGAAAACTAAGATTGCATTTTTATTTTTTTATCATCATTTCAGCCGTAAAACGTCTACTACTGAACACAGGCCTCCCTCATGGATCTACATGAGGGGTAGTTGCCATACTCACCACTTGGCAGGCGGGTTGGCGAGCGCAGTACGGGATGTTGATACACGGAAAGACGCTGCTGCCCATCTTCCGGAGGTATCACTTGGCAGATTTTTACTGCATCCACGGGCAAGAGAGGAGGGACAACATTCTAATGCAAGCACCCGACGGCATCGGAAACTTAGATTGCATTTTATTTTTTTTATGTAACTTTATAATGTCTCTTCCATTATCTCTATGTCCGTGTACCACATCCTCGCCGCGCAAAGTTCTGTTTATCTCCAACAGTGATACAGTAAGTTAAAACGTCGGAGTAAGGTGCCGTGATTGTAAATATGAATAAATGATTTTTATTGTGAATCTCAATGTGATTCCGCTGTTTTTGTATTCACTGTGTCCTACTTCTTGGGGTTATATGGAGATGTGGCCAATATGAAAGGGTTTTATTGTTTAACTTTATTTAACTTATGGAAATAAAAAATGCAATCAACATTTTTTGTCTCCTACGGAAATCGACTCCTCGATGCTACAAAAACTGATAAAAGCATTCAAGATTTTCGACCCGACAGTTAAGATCTTCGTAGCCGAAATGGTAAAGGCAGCCTGCGATAAAGGTATTCTGAACGTTACGGGTTCGAGTCCCGTCGGAGATAAAATTTTGATGGCATTCTTAATTTCTGTTAATAAAATCCTTGTGTGGTTATACCCACTTTGATAACAAGAATAGTTTTTTAATTAAATTTTTTGGAGCATAGAGCGCAATTTTAAGGGATTGAGTTTAATTTATTATTATCAAAAGGAAAAAAAACGGAACCCTTATAGGATCACTTTTTTGTCCGTCTGTCTGACTGACCATCAGTATGTCTGTCAAGACCCTTTTTTTATCATAATTAATTTTTATCAAATTTATTTTTTGTATATAAATACACAAAATGAAGCGTTTATATGGCCCTAGCGGCCGCTCTGCGTAAGTATTTTTTTGAGTTTGAGCTTAAAATAATTATTCTCTAAAGAAAGTTATTCTCTTTTCCGGGTCTCATTAACAAGTCTTTAAACAATCTTTTCTTAAAAAAATATGACTAGGAATTCCGTGGTTTAATTTTATGGAAACGGAGATTGATGAATAAATTTTAACAAGACGAGAATTTTAAAGTTAACGAGATTTTTACGTTTCGGAATTAACAAGTAATTTTAAACTTACAAAGCTTCATTAAAATAAGGTATTATTAAAGAAAAAAGATTAAACCATTGTAAAAAATTGCTTCTGCATAAATTAATCTTAACATAAAAGCAAATTTGTCCCTATACTTAATTATTAAGAAATAATTTGGAATTATTATTATCAAGAAATAATTAAGTATAAGGACAAATAAAGGGTAAAGTATCTGTGTGACATCTACGTTGATTTTTGTAATTCCTTTGTGGTAAATAAATGCATTCTTTATCTTTATTTTTAAACTAAATCGTGGGATAGAACGGACCGGCTGAATACGGGACGGGGGAACGAACCAAACCCGAAAATTTAAAGTCGAGAAAACGTTATATAATAAGGCCTTTCACAACTATTATAGATAATACAGAAATCGTCAGTAACTGGAACATTGCCTGGATTATTGTTAGATGGCTTTAGGGTACTGATAGGACTGCCGACCTTCTGCAGTGCATCCACTATGTTTGCGGATGTATGGATCGATGGTTTTCACTCCATCATCCGTAAGGAAACTGCCTCATTGCTCAGCAAAGTGAAGGGCAGTTCCAATGGCATCCTGCAGGTCATTTCAGATCTCTACGACCTGCCTATGATGAAGGCTTTTCTTTAGGTCCTGATCAAGTAGAAAGGCTCGCTTGAGACAGCCTGATCGGGACACGAGAAAAGGTCCTTGAACCTACCTTTTCAAAGTTTATGTATTGTGCTTTTCTTGTATTTTAACATAAATTTTAAGACTTACTAACAAAATAATAGACTTAATTATGTTGTCTGATTTAATAAATGAATGTAATTTAATTAAGCTTGGCCAGCACCTAAACCTGTCTCTCACTCTAGTCGACTATGTTCCCAGATCAGTATAACCTTGGAGTCTTCAAGGCCTGAGTGCATAGGTTCTTTTTAGACAATCTTGCTCCATCTTATACCTCATCTTTACTTGTCTCCGAGTTAGATGGTGGCCAAACGCTATTGTAAAAAATGGAAGAACATGTAAATACGTCTAAAGCTCACCAAGCCATGTGTTTCCTCACAATGTTAATGATAGTTACGAGATTTAAACGGACTCAACCATTGGAAAGAACCATAAAACAGATCATTTAAAAGTTTTTAGTTGTATTCCTCCAAATATTTTAAGCGTCTTCCATTCCTACTTAGTTTTATAGTCTTGAAAACAAGCCATAAATATTTAATTGGCATAGTTTAATCGTCGATAAAAGTTATAGGAGGAATTACAATTTTATAGTCATTAAGTTTTATGATGAATAACATCGCGTGTACCTAGATCTAGAACTCGGGGAAATAAACTTGTAGTTTATCTAGACTTTAATATGGAATTTCTATCCGCCACATTACATATTAAATCCTTATTTCCTAACTTTATGATTCCTGAATGGAAATTATAATTATTATTATAGTATAATGTTTTAGCTATATTAGTCGCCTAAAACCCATAACATCTAATTAGCTTAGGGTTAGCATAAAGCTTAGGGCTAGATGATGCTGTGTTTTTCCATTGTTAATTGTCCAGCATTCTTTATTTTTTTTTTAGTTATTTATTATAACGTATAATTTACATATTAAGCGGAATTATAAAAAAACTTTTATTACTATATTGGATTATCGGGTATTTATCGCGTAAATACCTTTTTTTAATCCCGACGCTTCGACTGGATTGCATCTGCAATAAAGTTATAATGTGTTGTGATCGCGAAAATAAAAACTTTGCCTCTCGTGGTAGTTAAGAAACTGTGTTAAGGCAAGGTCTCTCAAATCTGCGTGTACATAAAAAAAATTTATTAAAGGTCCTAAATATATACCTTCATCATCATCATTTCAGCCGTAAAACGTCCACTACTGAACTAAGGCCTCCCTCATGGATCTCCATGAGGGGTAGTTGCCATACTCACCACGCTTGGCAGACGGGTTGGCGAGCGCAGTACGGGATCTTGATATACGGAAAGACGCTGCTGCCCATCTTCCGGAGGTGTCCCTTAGCAGGCTCTTACTGCATCCACGGGTAGGAGAGGAGGGGTAACATTCTACTGCCTGTAAAAATTTTAAAATTTTTTCTGTATTTTAAATATATACCTTACAGACTAACAAAACATACATTTGATTATAAACATAAATTGTATAATACACTACAAACTTTAACAGGACACCAATTAAGCGGCTGTGCGTATAGATACATAATATACAATACATACATGTATATTTAATTGGTCATATTTATCTTAGATTTTAGGAATAAAATTCCCTAATTGTTTTATTTATATGGTTAATTATACAAATAACAAGTGAAATAAAAAATGCTTTATTTTTTAACCGACTTCAAAAAGTTAGAGGTTCTCAATTCGACTGTTTGTTTGTTACGTAATAACTTATTTTTATAGCGTTTAACCACACTTAGGTTTCTACCTACTTCAAAGAATTTTTTTTATGGTTCCGGTGGGGTTCGAACCCACGTCCGTCAAATCGATAATTGGCTCTTCCTAAAGCCGGAAGTGCTTTGACTACTAAGCTACAGAACCCATGTCGAGTACCGCTGAAATTCTTGATAAGGTGATATTCGTTTTAACTTTAAGATAATTATAATGTTACTAAACATATCTGATAAAATTATATTTTTTTTTATTTATTACGTATTTTTTTTTTCTTGCACGTTTATATTGATTACTGCTAGAATGTATTCATGGTGATGATACCTATCTCAAATCCATCTCCTTTATATTCAGGAGAGGACAAAAACAGGATTCTTTAGCTTTGCGATAGCTATAAGCAGATGATTTCCCAGGAGTCTAGACGATGTCGCCACACGTAATTACTACGTGTAAACAAGCATTGGTACGGGGGTACCAGAATAGGGGGTGAAGGTCTCAAAAGGTCACTAAAGGTCGAAAATGGAATTTTTATCTTTTTGGACGTTTTCGGCCATTTAAAGACTTATTTTTTGGTGACCTTTTGAGGTCACAATAACTCCGGTCCCTGTTACCCTAGGGTTAGCAAAAACAATCGGTTTTCTCTCAATTAGACTGTGCTAACAATAAAGTTTTCATGTAAATCGGTCAAGTTAAGGTCAAAGTAATCGTCCCATACACAAACAGACAGACAGACAGACATACAAGCAGACATACAGACAGCACTATGCATATTAGGGGGCGAAGCCCCGTACAATTTTTACGTTGTTGGTCATAGGTATAACGTACAGTCCATTTTTGGGCAGTATTTTGTTCGGTTAGTAAATAATAAAGGAGCATGTGTAATAGGTACTGCTTTAATTAAAAAGTAACGAATTTTCCAATATTACAATATTTTATTTGCGAAATGAACGAGGTCAATAAGGCGTAGATATATCTCAAGTTTGCAGTGGGGTGCCGGCAGTAGAATGTTACCCCTCCTCTCATGCGCATGGATGAAGTAAGAGCCTGCTAAGAGATACCTCCGGAAGATGGTTGGCAGCGTCTTTCCGTGTATCAACATCCCGTACTGCGCTCGCCAACCCGCCTGCCAAGCGTGGCGAGTATGGCAACTATCCCTCATGGAGATCAATAGGGAATGAACACATCGTTCAGAAGTGGACGTTTTACGGCTAAAATGATGATGATGATAATATTCAAGAGGCGTCATTTGGGTTTCTCTAAAACCTTTTTTCTCCGTAGAGTTTAAAGCTTACTATTATATAGGTCTTGCTGGCTCCGATTTCCTTTGCTTTACGCCACAGACTTCGGCTGAAATGAAAGTAACAGCCTACTATTTTCACACATGGGAAAACATTTCGAACTGCTTTTATTGCTGAAACTTCGAAGTCCATGGTACACACCACACAAAAAAAAAAAAAATTACAGGAACTAATAAATTATGAAGTAGGTAGGTAGATACTACTAACTTAAACATCTTCGTATTTATTTCGGATCTGTATCTGACGACGAGTGACCATTTACGTCACGTGGTTTGCGGTCCCATTTGCCGGAAGCAAAATAATTAAATTAAATCAATCCGGCGAATGGGACCGCGGTCCTAATACCTAGCGGTCCCAATTGACGGAAGCCTCAATTCATAATTTAGTCTATGCTCGGGATATACAGAGTAAAAATTACATCACCTGATAATGAGATTTTATTTTTAGTTATAGTAAATATTTTGTTTGTAAATCCAAATTTATTATTATCTATATACGTTTTCTGCTGTTTAAACATAGTTTGTAGTATAACCTCACTAAAAATAATAAAAGAAGTAGGTGTCTTCAAGCAAAATATTATTCTAATCGTAATTCTAAAATGCATTTTTATGCATTTCTTATGCATATTTTTTTTATTTTAATTTAATCGAATTAAATTTTTCTTTTCTTGGGTGACGTAAAACTTATTTGTTATTGTCATTATCAACTTCACTCAGAAGGCACCAAAACAAAAAGTCGATAAACACTATAGTTTACGCTCGGAAAAAATGGCCGCCGACATGGCCAAATAACTTACGAATTTATAAATTTACTTGACACTGGCGGAATTGTGTTAAAACCAAACACAAAAAGCCATAAAATAAAAAGACAAGACTATAGTTTACCAATAATAATTGTTTTAGTGGATCGCTAAATCACTGGTATCTCTAGCTACCAAAACCAAACAAAGGCTAAAAAATCTTGATAATCTTTAGCTACCAAAACCAAACAAGCGGTTAAAAATTAAAAATATGCAAGTATGGAAACAAAAAAGGACATCGCTCAGCATGTGCACAGTAGCGAAGGTGGTACGTGCGTTGGTTTTCTGCGACACCTAGAGTGTGTGAGGTAGCGGTGCGACACACGTTACAATATATAATATAATACGGCTTACACCACGTACCTAACTTATTATCATCTTGCTGTCGTTTCGTAGACCATTCAGTGGCCCTTCTTCATTAGCACCGTTCGTGTTTCGCCTCCGAGGGCCGTGAGACGAAACTGGAACCGTTACAATATATAGTTGACAAAAACAAAATGATTATAAAGTAAGCAAAAGAATTGAATAACTTAAATCATTTCGCAAGTTTTACTAAATACAACAAGGTCTTATCGAAGCTTAAACTGTAAAATCATCTAACAGTGTTGTTGCTAAGCAAAAACATGTCTGGACTTGATACGGGATCAAAGACAGGTCACATGTAACCCGAACATTCAATTATTTGCATAACTAACGTTGCGTCTAGATGGCCACAAGCTACGGTAGCCTACCTATCAATATTATATACGTATCGTGAATCGGTTGAGATAATTCTTTATTACACAAAATAAACATGTGTGTTAGCGACACGATTTAAAAAGAGAATAGAAGTGCAACGAATATTTTTGTACAGGAGCTTGCGGGTTATGCACAAGTGGGAGGGGGGGGGAAGGAACTCGAAGGTGCGAAAGCCAAAGCTAGGATACAAATGGATTTAATCGACTCAAAGTTGGCTGCTGATTTGGCAGCTATCGACAAACAATACAGTCCATCTGCATCTGAAGTTGCTAGTCGAAGATGCTAAGCAAGGACATTGAGAAGTGGTTGGAGCAAAGCTAGCATGAATTGGAGAAAAAGAAGGTCGCCCAGGATGGTATCATACGTGGCTCGATGTTTCCGCCGTCGAATGTCGACAGCACTAACGGTCCAGTTCAACAGTTGGCCAGCGCGCTGAGGAACTTGGTTGTGTCCACCGCCTCCACCAGCCATAATGTCAATCTACTTAGCCGTTTAAGTACACCAAAAGAACTACCCTGGTTTTTTTGTGACCCAATAGAATGGCTTTCATTCAAAGCTGCATATGATGAATTTATAATACAATTTCTGTTACATGGTGGTAATCAATAAAGAGTTATCTATTGCAATTTATGCCTATTGCTTACTATTGTCTATTTTTTTTCGCCTTGGTGTGCCTGCAGTAGAATGTTACCCCTCCTCTCATGCCTGTGAATGCAGTAATAAAAAAAAAGTAAGGCCTTTGCATCTATTATAGATGATTTATACAGCGTCAGCAACTGCAGTAATAACCGGCTAAGTAATACCTCCGGCAGATGGGAAGCAGCGTGTTTCCATGTATCAACAGTAGTGGATGGTTCAGTAGTGCACGTTTTACGGCTCGAATGAATAAATTGCCTAATTCTCATTATAAAAACGTAGCCATAAAATGGCTGATGTCAATGGTCCACAACCGTTTAGTTTTATAAGTAACAGCGAAGGGTCATGTGATTTTGAAAGTCAAGTACGATTAATTACCAAACAGTTAATAAAGTCCATAAGAAAGGAATTCTGGGAGACGGTTGTGTTTCATGAAGCTGCGGGTACATTGGACATTGACCATTATATGCCCTTTTTCAACTGTGCAGAATTTCACTTGAAAAAAAAAATAACGTTTATTTTGTTTCACACATTACAAATCATCAATCAATCAATCATTTATTTATTAAAACCTTAACAACATTATAACATATATACCGCAATTATCAAGACCTTACCTCCCGTGCTAGTTAAAGAACTGTGTTACGGCAAGGGAAGGTCTCTCCAACATGCACATATAAAAATACATCACAAAGGTTGTTCATACAAATATACAATACTATAGATACAATAAAATAGATAGATCTAAACAGACTTATAATTAACACATAAATTTTATCGCGTCCGATGTGATGACGTGCGCGTGGTGTCTTGTGTCAGGCGGCCGATGAACTTCCTAAACAAGACACCTTTCCGCCAGAATGCATGGTCCATAAATGTCGAAAGCCACTTCGTAGGTACTCTCACCATAATAAATTAAAATTCACTTCACGGCCAGATTCCAACTTCACAGCTCTCATGGAGAAACCAGTCTTCTGCTTCATGTACTACCACACCCCCTGCTGTCACGGCGTAGTGGACGCGTGAAATGAAGAGTTGCGTTGTAGGTACCTCAGCACGCAGGGTCGTTACATCCCTGTACGATAAGGGCGGCAGTGCCACACTGAATACGATAAGTGGTTTTCCTCTTCATTCTAGTGGAAAGGATTCCATACTTGTCGCAGCGGTCTTTTGCAGGATTCAGAAGCAAAGCACTACGCTTAGGCTTGCAGCGTTTCGGCTTCATCATAGTAATGAAAGGCACGACGCATGCAGGGGGGGCACGGGACGAGCGGCGGCGGCGGCGAGGGCCGAGGGCGCCGGGACGGGCGTGCTCGCAGTGGCTCGTGGTGATTCAGCTGCCGTCGGCGATGCTGAGGTCGACATAAAGCTACACGCTGACACGTTTAGCTGCGCGCCTCGCCGTACGTTGACAGTGGTTACCTGAGGCGTCCTACACGCCTCAAGTGACCCAAATACCGCAGTGGAGTTTCGGGAAACCGCAAATTTGGTACGAAGGTCGGCGATCATCCCCTCAGTAATGGAAGGCTCGACGCATGTAGGGAGGGGCGCGGAACGAGCGGCAGCGGCGGCGAGGGCCGCGGCCGCCGGGACGGGCGTGCTCGCAGTGGCTCGTGGTGATTCAGCTGCCGTCGGCGATGCTGAGATCGACATAAAGCTACACGCTGACACGCTTAGCTGCGCGCCTCGCCGTACGTTGACAGTGGTTACCTGAGGTGTCGTACCTACACGCCTCAGGTAACTCAAATACCGCAGCGGAGTTTCACTACACCGCAACTTCGGTACGTAGGTCGGCGATGGTACTGTGGGCAGCTTCAAACTTCAACTCCATGGCGTCCAGGTGATCGTGGAGAAATGCAAGGATTTCACTTGCCATGAATTCTTTGTCAGAACTCATGGCAAAACACGTGCAGCGGACAATGCCGCGCGGGACGCGAAGGTGTAAATTCGAAACGATGCAATGACGTGCGCTCAATCGAGCAGCCTGCACTGCAATCATACATTTTAAGGGCAAAAATTAAAAATATACAAGCATGGAAACAAAAAAGAAAATCGCTGTGCATGTGCCCAGTAGCAATGGCGCTTCGTGTGCGGCGTACCATAAAAAAGCATGAAACTGCATTTTACTCGCGTGTCTATTTTCTTCAACATCGTTTCAACCGTAGGAAGTCAGTGCAGAAGCAGTGGACGGGTGAGATGATTATGATCATTTATTTAGATATCTTGTTATTTATCCACAAAGAAAGATGACAAAGGTCGGCAGTAAACCGATAAGTGAACCGAAACTAAAGTGAAACGATTCAAATATGTGCTTTATTATATTAATTTGTGTTGTGTTATTTTGTATGTTATGTATGATGCATCAATATGGTCCATGCGGTCGCACTGAATAAAGTATTCCTTAATTTGTTTTGAAACACTTTTTTTTAAGTGCATGTGTGTGTGCATGGGAAATGAGATCGTTTTTCAGGGGGATAAATTTTTCTGCAAACATTCGAACAATACCGTGGTGAAATAGTTTCGGCAAGCCACGCGTGAAATCGGGCCGCACTGCTCGGTCATCCGGTCACTAGTAGTGATGGGATCTCAGACTATCGATATCGATGAACAAGTGCCAGTTCGCCGTGGGGTGCCGGCAGTAGAATGTTGCCTCTCCTCTCAGAATGCAGTAAAAATTTGCCAAGGGATACCTCCGGGAGATGGGCAGCAGCGTCTTTCCGTGTATAAACACCCCCTACTGCCCTCGCCAACCCAGCTGCCAAGCGTGGCGATATGTTATAAGCCCCCTCATGATCTTGGTTATTCATGAGGAATGTCCAGCAGTGGACGTCGACAATAGTCATAAGGCTGAAATGATGAATGATGACGAAGTGTTAATTTCCGTTGAACAAAATTATAATTTTGTGTAAACGGAAAGGCCTTGAGAAATGGTATAGTCTAGGTTCATGACATAAGTGCTTTTTTATCTATGAAAACCCGATGATTGCATGCGTTTTATTTTTATTAGTTATACCACAGACACAAAACACAAAGAATACGACTGACACAAATACCTACAAAAATTTCACTTTCATAAACTCGTGAGTTATACTGTTAACTGTTACACTGTTAACCGCCGTGCTAAGGGATACCTCCGGAAGATGGGCAGCAGCGTCTATCCGTGTATCAACATCCCATACTGCGCTCACCAACCCGCCTGCCAAGCGTGGTGAGTATGGCAACTACCCCTCATGGAGATCCATGAGGGAGGCCTGTTGTCATCAGTGGACGTTTTATGGCTGAAATGATGACACTGTTCATTGTTATGTTAAACGGGTTTTCTACTAACGTTAATTATTGGTTGGAAATAGGTTTCCAACGTATTTAGTTCCTCCCAGGGGAACTTTCGTCAGGGAACCTTCTTCCCTCTCACGCGCTCGCTTTACTCATTGTAACATACAAAAATGATATCATCTCAGTACAAGTAGAATCTTTTGTGAAGAGTTGATCCGGGGAAGTACCTACTACTCGTATGTCTGCCGCCAAGCAGTATGTAATGTCGTATGACGCCCGGCAGTACGGCAGTACCGGCAGTACGCCGTATATGAGAAATAGAGTTGTAAAGTCTTATAAAGAAATAAATAAATAAATAAATAATGCTGGACAAATCACACAGCATCATCTAGCCCCAAGCTAAGCAGAGCTTGTGTTATGGGTACTAGATGACTGATATACTTAATACATTATACTACATAGATAGATATTTTTATTATATATATAAAAACACCCAGAACACCCTGAACAAATATCTGCAGAACATACAGACATTTGTCCCGAGGCGGGAATCGAACCCGCAACCCCTTGCGTCGCAGGCGGACCTTCGTCCGCTGCGCCACAGAGCCCGTAATTTTACCGGTATCGGTACCTTAACCTTTCATACCGGAACACAGCAATGCAGACATTACATTAGTTGGTCACGTTCTAAGTTAACGTGACTACCGCGGTATTACAGTTATTAAAGGTAGAGGTTAACGCCTAACACCAGGTGGAAAACATTTTGTTTCCTTGTAGACTTATCAATGTTTATTTTTTTTATTTTCTAATTGAACAGTTGTATTATTAATAGTAGTAGTAGTATTATTAATAGTAATACCTTAGAATTATTAGGCGGTAAATTCCCATGTTTTTGTTACAATATTATAATCAATTTAGTATTCATAATTATGTTTTTTTTATTAGCTCGCCGTGTATTTTTCTGTGTTGTATTTTTTTATATTACTCGTAGCACCTATAGTGTCTGTGTGTTTTGGATTTATCTATAAGCTCATTCAGTAATATAATTTCCTTTAATAAATACGACCAACTCGGGTCATCAAGGTCTGCCCTCATCATATCATATCAGCCGTAGGACGTCCACAGCTGGACAAAGGCCACCCTCATTAATCTCACTATCATAATTGCCATACTCGCCACGCTTGGCAGGTGGGTTGGCGAGCACAGTATATGGTATTGCAAACACGAAAAGATGCTGTTTCCCATCCTCCGGAGGTATTCCTTATCAGATTTTTACTGCATCCACGGACAATAGAGGCGGGAAAACATTGTACTGCCGGCGCCTCACGGCGTCAAAGTCTGCCCTGAGCTAGATAAACTGTTTCTAAGCATCGATATCGATACGAGCTCGCCCACGCCTAGCCTAGGCTTCGGCTAGCCGACAATATTGTAGCGCCGCGTCGGATGCTCAGTATTGACGGAGTGTCCTTTTTGTTCACAACTTTTAAGTTTCCTATGAAACTGACAAAACGGAAAATTTATATCTTCAATACCAATTTTGGTGATTTGTTTTGAATATTTTTTACCGCTGAATGCAGCTTAGTAAATTGATTTGATTCATTACAGAAGCAGAGCTTCTTTCCCTCATCGTCATCATCTCTTCGTAGGACGTTCACTGCTAGACATAATAATAATCTTTATCATATTACATTATTTGTACGAACTTACACATTATTTGTAGGTATACAATTGTGGTCTTAAAATAATATGTTCGGCTATGTTTCGCCGTAGTTCGGCATACAAATGTTGCAAGGTACATAATAATAAATATAAAATTTAAATTTAAACTAATGAGCATGCAAAAAATATAAGATAAAAAAAAAAAAAAAAAAATTTTCTGTCAGTAATTGCTTAACCCTACTCCGAAATAAATGCTGACTCAATTTCTTTTAGAAAGCTTAGGAGGTTACAAAGAAAATGAAAAAAAACATTAAATAAAATAATAATTTACAATGTAACGTTTGATTTCATTTGATGTCTTCCAGGCCGATTTCGGCCACGGCGGCGGTGGCAATTATTGTTTACGGTTTATATGGATGAGTTTCGTTCGTGTGCTCTGATGTGGCATAAGTACCCTATTTTGGCTTCGAAAGTGCGTTTACAGGGATTGCACGTCAAGGTATTATTTTCGTTGTGATAGAGGATGTTTGAAGGCGATCTGCTTTTATGGTATTCACGTTTCCTATCCAAGTCACGCCTTCTGTCCCCCTCAAAGGTCCTAATGTTTTCTCTTCGATTCCGGACATTTTAGGGTTTAAAAATACGTAATTCTAGGGATTTAACTCTCAAGAAAAATAGAAACACACGTCAATATTGTAAACCGCACGTCACAAAATGGATACTGACTCAGCATTGAGTTGATTGTCTAGCAAGCTAGGCAACCAATGCTGATCTTCCGTCAGCGCCATTTTGTGACATTACGGACATTTTACCTACTCAAAAAATAACATACAGTGCATCGAGCACAAGAAAATACTTACATAATATTGTCATGTATTTAAATTTAATCAGAAATAACAAACAAACATTACCATTAAAATGTTTAAAATACAAGATATGCGCGTAATTCGTAATGTAATAAAACGTAAGCGCATTGTATCTTTCAGAGGGCACTGTACACACTTTTACAATCATCATCATCATTATCATTTCAGCCGTAAAACGTCCACTACTGAACTAAAGCCTCCCTCAAGGATCTCCATGAGGGGTAGTTGCCATACTCACCACGCTTGGCAGGCGGGTTGGTGAGCGCAGTACGGGATGTTGATATACGGAAAGACGCTGCTGCCCATCTTCCGGAGGTGTCCCTTAGCAGGCTCTTACTGCATCCACAGGTAGGAGAGGAGGGGAAACATTCTTCTGCCGGCACCCCAGGGCACTTTTACAATAAAACTCCTGAAAAATGGAGCAATTTTCCATGACAATTACATACTGTGGTACCCGTGATAATAAACAGCTGCGTTTAGGTCGCCTAGGTCCCGCACCTTATAAACTCTGTCAATTGGTTGTTCATTAAAATAATAAGTGTACTCTATAGGCTTTTTCTTTCGAGAAAATATGATGACGTTACACTTTTTTCTATTAAGATAGAGCCTTTTGTCCTCACAATAGGCGAATAAAGCATTTAAATCGTTTTGAAGTTCCACAAAATCGTTTGAAATTTCGACTATTTTATAAATATTTTTTGTCATCAGCGTAGAGTAAACATTTTGAGTGCTTAAATATGTGTATAACGTCGTTTATAAAACCATTGAAACGAAAAGTACCAAGGTGGTAACCCTACGGAACGCCAGAGGGAACAGGAATAAAATAAATCTCTCAATATGTTCAATGTAAACATTGTATTGAGAATTCCAAACAACAGAGGCATATTCAAGAGTCGATCTTACAAAACTGTTGTACAAATTAAGTAAAGTAGCGGTGTGTTTGAAGTCTTTACTAACTCTTAAAACAAAACCTAGCATACGAAAAGTTTTTTTAATGATACTATCTATATGAACGTCAAGCAAAAGCTTGGAGTCCAGGCACACACCTAGGTTAGTTTATGAGGTGTGGGACCTAGTTTCCTCAAATATATGTATATAAATAGGCTTTTCAAACATTATGCAATTACTTTTAACATATTTTCTGTTTGTGTGTAATTTAGACCGTGTATAAATTAGTGTAATTTTTATTTCAGTTCAATAAAAGTCATAATACTAAGTGTAATTATTTTGTTTAAATGGTTATATAAATGTGACCCTAAAAAGTAATAATGCTTTTGTGCAAACCGGGTTTTACATAGTACGTTTTGGTAATGTTTATCTTTTCTTCGTTTTGTACTTATGTGTTTGGAATGATTATCACGTGGAGTATGTCGTTGCAAAAGTATGACTTACTGAATGAAGAATTGTCTAACACTTAGAATCTGGCAGTCTTTATAGTGCTGTGTGGAATATTATACGGATGATAATTTGCAATTTTGAGAATCGCTCTCTGTGCTCTCTCAAAGTTAAGCATATTCATTTTAGAGGAACCACCCCAAGCTGTAATACAGTACATCAATAGAGTTTGACAGAGAGCGAAGTATGTATTTTTAATTTGTTGTTTGTTTGCAACATGACTTAAATTTTTAAATACTGCGATAAGTTGTCGTATTCTAGCGGTAATTTTAGTTATGTGTGGTAAATAATATGCTAGTTGCGAATCAATTGATAACCCCTAAATATTTTATCTTGTCTTATTTTTCAAATACAATGCAACTTCAGTCCTGCTCGTCTTTAGAGAGCAGGCATTGAATTGTGTGTGACCGAATAATATTGTCTGAAGAGTTGGGTTGTCCACTTTTGCGTAGAGAAAAAGTGAAGTATTTTGTTTTATCGGAAATGAAAGCATCATGTCTATTTAAGTACATCCCCACAATCCCCTCTAACTCTATAGCTTTTTTAGAAGCTTGGCCGAGCTCCGCCTTATCAGTGAGTTAAACATTATTTCCTTCTCATGGGACAGACAAACAAAAATCACTTGAGGACTTTTGTATAGCTTGTTTAACTTCGAGATTAGTCTCTCGTCACTCGAATTCTTAAGCGTAATAAAGTGTGTCTTAGAAGTGGTTCTTAGAAAGTCGAACAAAAAGCAGGCCCAAAATAAAACTGTTAAGAATAATTCATCACATGAATATTGTAAGGTATAGTTAAAATTGTTCACTTAGTTCATAAATGAAATACTATATGAAGGTTCGTTACAATATCTAAGTAGTTTATTGTTTTAAGTATATCAATCGTCTAGTACCTATAACACAAGCTATGCTTAGCTTGGGGCTAGATGATGCTCTGTGAATTGCATAGTTTTATTCAGCAGGACAGTTAAGGTAAAAAAACAAAATAACACAAAAGTAAACTCCCATAACTTTAGCATTACAGCATTACACGTGTATTTACAACCTTCCAAATTAAACTCCAACAGGAAATTTAACGTTCAACGAAAACAAACGCATAAATTCACCGAAAAAACTCCACTTAACTTAACCTCCAATTATTCCCGATCACGAGTGCCAAGGAAAGTAAAACTAGGGGCGAGTCATCGAAGTTAACTAGTTCACGTCGTTAGTCCACTGACATGGCGACTGAAACAAGTAATTACTGCAGCCCAAAGATTTAAGCCATTAGATGTGCTCTAACACCGAAATCTCTGTCATTTTCTATATGTGTGTAGGAGTGTACTTATCTACAAGAATAAATACGCAAGAAGATATCAAATACGAATAAAATACCTTTAACCACATTTCTTCTCTGTGCCGTGGGGTGCTGGCAGTAAAATGCTGCCTCTCCTCTCTTGCCCGTGCAGGCAGTCAAATTTGCCAAGTGGTACCTCCGGAAGATGGGCAGCAGCGTCTTTCCGTGAAACATTCGATACTGCGCTCGCCAACCCGCTTGTCAAGCGTGGTGATTATAACAACAACCCCTCACGTCCTTGAAGATCCATTAGGGAGGCCTATGTCCAGCAGTGGACTTGGAACAGCATTTCAACGGCTGAGACGACGACATTTAATTAAGTCAGTTCTCAGTTACAGCGTTTCTTTTATTTATTTTACAATCAGGTCTCAACTCAATGATGGTTCTCTAAAGACTAGCCACGAGCAACGAACGTTTGAAGTAAAGTCGCATTTTGTTCGTTGCAAGTTCATAGCAAAACCTTTCTGTTACGTTATTTTAATAGTCAAATCATTGTCCGGCTTTCTTTTAAATAAGACAAAATATAGCTTTTACCTATTTCCAGCAGTTAAAACTTGATATTAATCATCTATAAGTATAACAATAACAAGCATTGGTACCGGGGTACCAGAAAAGAGGGCGAAGGCCTTATAAGGTCACCAAAGGTCAAAAATGCCATTTTTGGGTTTTTGGACGTTTTCGGCCATTTGAAGACTTTTATTTTTTTTGGTGACCTTTTGAGGTCACAATTACTTCGGTCCCTGTGATCCTAGGGTCACCAAAATCAATGAGTCCTCTTCTCTAATTAAGCTAACTAAAAGGTTTCATGCAAATCGGCCAACGCGTTCGGTTGTTATCGTCAAATACACAGACAGACGGACAGACAAACAGACAGACAGCGCTATGCATATAAGGAGGCTTGGCCCCCTAAATAATTATATATAAATCAATTGTTAATATATTTCAGTAATTAAGACAGTCAGGTAGCTCCTCTTACAATATAAATAAACTGCATAAAAGTAATGGACACCATAAATCGTCTAAATGTTATATTGCACGAACTTTCGCGAATAAATACCATACACCACGTCCGGTTTACACTGAGTTTAGAGGTACACTGATTACAAATGAGCGAGCTCACTCATTTCGTGCGGAAACAAAACGGTGCGGTCTCATTACGGTAAAGGTCGTATCTAACAATTTAATTCCTTGCTTAAGCTGCGTTTAAGAGAGCCAGTGCCTTATACTCGTAAACACACGTTTTAACTCTAGCGTTTATTTCCTACTGACTCCTCTACTTTTCCTGCAGACTCGACTACGACCGAAATAAGAAATTACCGTAGCCACATTTAGGAGAGCCAGTTCCTAATAAACACTTGGTAGCCTGAATTCTGGTGATTATTTACGATGGGCGTGAAATCACCTTGAGGGCCTATTTGAAAACCAGCGTAGCACTTAAGCTATCTTGCTTAAAGCAACATAAGCTGAAATAGGTCCTTGTTTTCTACCATTCGTCAACATCATATTGACGAGCTCTGTGGCGCAGCGGGCGAAGGTTCGCCTGCGACGCAAGGGGCAACCCCTTGCGTCGCAGGCGAACCTTCCCAGGGTTCGATTCCCGCCTCGGGACAAATGTCTGTACGATCTGCAGATATTTGTTCAGGGTGTTCTGGGTGTTTTTCTATATATAATAAAAATATCTATCTATGTAGTTATAATGTATTAAGTATATCAGTCATCTAGTACCCATAACACAAGCTCTGCTTAGCTTGGGGCTAGATGATGCTGTGTGATTTGTCCAGCATTATTCATTTATTTATTTATAATTCCAGCCGTAAAACGTTTACTAATGAACACAGGCCTCCCTTATGGATCGCCATGAGGGGTAGTTGCCATACTTACAACGCTTGGCAGGCGGGTTGGCGAGCGCAGTACGGGATGGTGATACACGGAAAGACGCTGCTGCACATCCTCCGGAGGTTTCCCTTAGCAGTCTCGTACTACATCCACGGGCATGAGAGGAGCGGCAACATTCTACCGCCGGCACCTCACGGCAGCCATATACCATAAAACACGCCTAATATACATATTGAAGTATTGAATGAAGCCACGGACTGGCAAGCGCAGCGTAGGAGTTCCATCTACAAGATGGGCAGACGACTTGTTTAGAACCACAGGCCGGCGGTGGATGCAAGCCGCTTCCATCTGCAGTACTTGAATATCAATGAGGAAATTGTCCAGCAGTGGACTTATTACAGTTAATATGACGATAAGAATAAGAAACCTTTATTTTTTGTTACAAAATATAAAACAATGCAACATACAATAATAAAATTAGGATTACTGACAACAAAACAACGAAAGAGTGATTCAAGAGGAAGGTTTCTATTTCTATGCATGCATAATATAGGTAGAAACCTCTAAAATTATCAGTGTTTCTTATGTTCAATGTGAGGTCGTATATTAATTCATTTCTTTGCGCTTACATTGCAAACGCTGGCTGAACCCTACGACACAGATCAAAATAATGTACAGTATTGTACACCTTAAAAAGGTCTGCAAAAAAGTCCGCGATGGTACATTCTGTACATTTCGTATCAGCATTGCACCCGTGCGAAGCCGGCGCGGGTCGCTAGTATTACACAAAACAACAAAGTAGCTAAATTATACAATGACAAAAAAAAAAACAAAAACAGATGATGTGATGATGATAGATGAGGACTAAAATATCAAAGAAAGTTTATAGAACAACTATTACTACAAGAAGTATTTAACGAGTCCGCGTCGTTAGTCTACTGGCATGACCACTGCCAATACCAGTAATTACCTGCAGCCGCGTTTAGGCGAGCCAGTGGGAAAGTTAAGTAAAGCGGTCATAAGTCGCGCCGTCCACTGCGAGATGGATAACTCATTAATGACTTGCAAGTCATACATCATCATCTCAGCTGTAGGTTGTCCACTACTGGACATAAGCCTCCCTCATGGATCTACCAATGCTTGTTATGTAATTTACACCGCGTTGCACACACACGTTTTGCGCTGACTGCGGTGAAATCGACGACACTGCCTTTTCATAGCGCAATGTCGTGACATTGCGCTATGAAAAGGCTCGTGAGAGTGAGCTCGTGAGCTCTGTCCTTAATTCGGAAATAGTTAGCTCCGAATCCTCCAACTTGGCACGAATGCTGGCAACCTCGGTCTTGAGCAGCGAGACGTCCTGCATCAACGCGGTGACGTTGACTTGGTCCAGGGCCACGGGATTAAGAGTGTCCGTGCGTTTTGTACTTGCCATTTTCAATGACGATTACAAAACGTAATTCGACTTCGGTCAATCATCGAGTCAGCCGCTGCGACGCGACTAATCGTGCTGACGGTACGAACGCGAATAGATGTAATATTGAAGAGTTTTGATAACTACCTGTGGTCTTCTAAGACCATTGCGATCTTGGAGATGGCGTGGCGTCCACTGTAGGACATAGGCATCCACCATGGATCTCAAAGATCATAAGGGGCAGATTCTTACTGCATCTACTAAGAAGAGGAGTGGAAACATTTTACTGCCGGCATCCTACGGCAAAATTGCAAAAAATGTACACCTTTTATTATGCAAATAAAAAAATATTTACGAATTCTTAATTCATTAACATGGAACAAACGCCCCCGGGTGGGCTCCAGGCAGCTTTAAGCAAATAAAGGAAAGGAACACATGCATTTTTAAAATCGCTTCAGTAGTTCCGAAGTGCCCGTGTTGTGATTTCGATTTGCAAACGATTTTTGAAACAATGAACTCAACAGTGAAAACATTTCATCATCATCAATTCAGCAGTAAAACGTTCACTACTGAACACAGGCCTCCCTCATGGATCTCCATGAGGGGTTATTGACATACTCACCACGCTTAGCAGGCGGACTGGCGAGCGCAATACGGGATGTTAATACACAAAAAGAATGGCGCGATGCCCATCTTCCGGACGTATCCCTTAGAAGGTTCTTACTGCATCCATGGGTATGAGAGGAGAGGTAACATTCTACTGCCGGCACCCCACGGCAGGTAGTAGGATATAATGCAATAATCTAACATGTACCTCTATATAATAACATGCAGTGTTAGCCTGAGGCAACCAAGTTCTAGTACAGTCATGCAGAATACCGCTTCCAATTAAATCCACTGGCAATGTACAATGCTGCTAGAAATACTAATTGAAGAGTTTTTTACCTTTGTTTATTCAGAGCTTATATTAAATGAAATAAAATGAAAATACGTTTACAAATAGACTAGCCGTTTATCTAAATTCATCTCTATTCTTTAAACCTAGTACAATGTTTTAATTTGGAATAAGTTTTCATTAATAAATTAAACCGTGTTTTTTTATGAATTAACTAACATGTATGTTTGGACGGTTTGGACTTAATCCTATTTACATATGTATTTTAAATCAATTTATATGCAACACTTAATAAATGAAGGAGTGAAACTTTGAGCCACTTTTTAGCTCACTCGTCATATACTGCGGGCTAACTCTACTGCCATGCGTGTCGTAGGGTATTAAAAACCAAGTTTAGTCTAGCGAGCCATATCAGGGCTCATTTAAACCGATGAGGATGACTATATATAATAAGGCCTTGCCCACATAATTCTTATAATAGTTTGCTTATTCTCGCCGCTTAAAGTTGTTTGTTAATTTTTTGAATTGTTTGTTTACCTGTATGTCTTGTGGGCCAATAAATGTATTTTCTTTCTTTCTTCCTACCGCCGGCAGCCCACGGCGCTTACACATAATCAAATTAAATTGTTATACGCAATTATTCCACAGCACTCGATACATAGGAAGAAATAGGCCTCCCTCATGGATCTTTAAATGCTGATCATGAAGGGTTGTTGCCATACTCGCCACGTTTGGCAGGCGGGTTGGTGAGCGCAGTACGGGATGTTGGAAGCGGTATTCGGTATGACATGGAAAGACGTTGCTGCCTATCTTCCAGAAGTATCCGTTGGCAGATTTTTACTGCATCCACGGGTAAGAGAGGAGGGCAACATTCTTCTGCCGGCACCCCACGGCACTGTTCCACAGAACTCGATACTCCAACAGTACCAGGATTGTAATAAAATGGCGCTTTCAATCGTCCGTTACGGCATGTTAGGTACTGTGGAATCGTGCATTGGAATGTTTGCTGTTTTAACATTTATACGCTGGATAGACCAATTTGTATTTGCGAATACCCTGGGCTATATTTGTTACTCTATTTTAACAAATCGTGTTGCCGGAATGTACCATTTATGTAGCTGCAGACAGTACCTGTGCCGATTTATCTGATAGAGTATTATGGAACCTAGAGCTTATAGAATTCAAAGTAAAAGTCAAAGTAAATAAATGTTATTGCCGTGGGGTGCCGGCAGTAGAATGTTACCCCTCCTCTCATGCCCGTGGGTGCAGTAAGAGTCTGCTAAGGGATAACTCCGGAAGATAGGCAGCTTGCCAAGCGTGGTGAGTATGGCGACTACCCCTCATGGAGTTCCATGAGGGAGGCCTGAGTTTAGTAGTGTACGTTTTGCGGCTGAAATGATAATGATGATGAGAGCTTATAGAAGTCAGAGTCAAAGTCAACATAAAGTAACATAAAATGGCCTGGCCGAGTCGCAGTAGTAAAATCGCCCCTGGCTGAATTAGAAATACTGTTATGCATGTTTATTTGTTTCATTATCAGATATAATTTTGCCGAAAATTAAGCCTTAAATACTTAAGATAAGCGAAATAATTAAAAAAAAAAAACAGTTTTTAATTTTTATTAGCCAAACTACTGTATCGATTGACATGTCCTTTGGATATTTTATACATGTATTTAAGATACATTTATAAAAAAAAATAAGGTCCTAGCGTCTTTAACATTTTTGGCTGTTTAAGTTTTTATTTTTAGTTTTTTTTTTACTTGCAAGTTAGCGACACCTACCATATTTTGATATAATATACACATTTTAATATTATATTACATAATATTTTTTTTTAAATATTAGTTGGGATCAACAAAGTCAAAATAAGCTATTTGTGTAAAAGGGTGGAAAAAAAGAAAACCCATGAACGGCGACTTCCTTAAATAATGGAAATAGCTAATACTGCAAAAAAAACTTTTATTTTTGGAAACAATAAATAAGTACTTTTATAATTCGTTCTGATATTTTAGAAATTCATAACTGTTTACTTTATTCCAGCCCTGGCACGCCAGCAGCATTGCACAATAGCATGATCATTTGATTAACTCATTATACCTAGGCGGCTAGAAAGTCATTTATAGTAATTTATTCATAATTGATAAATAACTACAATCATTCTAAAGATAAACTGTGATAATAGGCATTTCTGGCGATTAGAAATGTAAACCTACGACTCACTTTTAAACTCCGTGAAAACTACTTTAAAATCTGTTCAGTAGCTTTTGATTTTACACGGGCAGATACTCGTATACTTTTTCTATATACAGAGAAGAGATAATAATATATTGTATTACATTTTTCCCCATAAAATTATTTCCAGTGAACATCATGTTTATTACTCATATACATCAGTAAGAAAAATGCAAAAATGCATTCTATTTAAATAAAAAGCAAGATTTTGCCCGCCGCGTTCGAAATTCAAAATGCGAGTCTTTGAATTTCGAACACGATGGAACAAATGAAAACTTTCTCTGTTTAATAACGAATAATGATGGGTACAAAGTAAGTACGGAACAGATTTGAATAACACTCCTATACAAATAGCTTATTTCGACTTTGTTGATCCCAACTAATATTTTTGGAAAAAATATATGTAATAGAATATTAAAATGTGTATATTATATCAAAATATGGTAGGTGTCGCTAACCTGCAAGTAAAAAAAAATAAAAAAAAACTTAAACAGCCAAAACTATTGACTTCAAAAGACGCTAGGACCTTAGATTTTATTTTATTAAAATACCTACGCTACTTTATTTAATGTTTTTACTATCTGTATTTTATTCTCATCTGGCCTAAAGGGTAATTGTGTTTATTTGTGTAATTTGTCTTTGCTGTTTTTGTGTATCAAATAAATAATTTTCAACTATAATATCCGGGTCCAACTTATACGAAGTCACAGGCATGCGCAGGTATATTCGGGTCCAACTTGTGCGAAGCCAGAAGCAAATAGATACACAAATAATACATCCCAAACCGCGAAGGTGGAGACCTTCGCAGTATTCCGGGCGCATTGCTGCTCAAAGGACTGGCCCGAAATTGGATCAAAGAATACGTTTCACGACTGAAACGTGACATTTTATTTAATTCGGGAAATGCTTTCTTGACATCAAGGTGTGCATTGAGATTTAATATTCTTTGATGTCCATTGTGTTTCCCGTAACATTTTATATGTATTTGGAAAACGCAATGGAGCATAACTGCGACGGCATAAGGGGCATTTACTAGGCTGCTCCAATTTTATTTTCAATTAGCTTCGTCATCTACACAGCTTTTAGATACCAAGGCACTAATCGGTGTAAACCTCCACTTGTAAACGGAACAAAAGCATCATCATTTTAGCCGTAAAACGTCCACTACTGAACACAGGCCTGCAAGAGCCACACATCCCGCAACAACAACCCGCCTGCCAAGCGTGGTGAGTATGGCAACTACCCTCGTGGACCCTTGAGGGAGGCCGTGTTCAATAGTTGACATTTTACGCCTGTAATGATGATAAAATACTTGATCCCACGGTCAAAGGAATCACCGTGAGCCGTCAACAAGAATGCAAAGAATACTATATAACAATATGCACACCTTATCGTCAAGAAAGCATTTCCTGAGTTAAATAAAATGTCACGTTTCAGTCGTGCAACGTATTCTTCGATCCAATTTCGGGCCAGTCCTTTGAGCAGCAATGCGCCCGGAATACTGCGAAGGTCTCCACCTTCGCGGTTTGGGATCTATTATTTGAGTATCTATGCTTTAAGTTGGTCCCGAATATACCTGCACATGCCCCTGGCTTCGTACATCTATTATTTGACTATCTATGTGCTTCTGGCTTACAGTGTCGGCAGTATAATGCTACCTCTCCTCTCATGCCCGTGGATGCAGTAAGAGCCTGCTAAGTAATACTTCCGGAAGATGGGCAGCAGCGTCTTTCCGTGTATCAACATCTGGTACCGCACTCGCCAACCCGCTTGCCAAGCGTGGTGAGTAGGGCAACTACACCTCATGGATAAGGGAAGTCTGTGTTTAGTAGTGGACGTTTTACGGCTGAAATGATGATCATCATCATCATCATCATTTCAGCCGTAAAACGTCCACTACTGAACACAGACTGATGGATGGCTGGATGATGATGATAATGATAATGATCTCATGGATTTCATGAGAGGTAGTTGCCATACTCACCACGCTTGGCAGGCTAGTTGGCGAGCGCAGTACGGGATTTTGATACACGGAAAGACGCTGCTTCCCATGTTCTAGAGGTATCCCTTAGCAGGCTCTTACTGCATCCACGGGTATGAGAGGAGGGGTAACATTCTACTGCCGGCACCCCACGGCATATGGTGGATGGGAAATGATGATACCATATTTTTATAGTTAGATATTTCATAACGCTTCCAACCTAAGTGTCCTTGAAATATTTTTACCCACTCGAAACTGATAAAGTTATAAACAATCGCAGATATACAGGGTGTATTATAACATGTGTACTAACCGGGAAGGGGGGGTTTCTGCCCATGAAAACAAGTCGTTTTCATAGGAAAAAAAATCAGGAATTCGTATTTATTTTCCATTTTTTTTTTCATTATTTTTATTTACATTTGTACTATTTGTGGTGTGAACATGATCCGGAGTGAACTCCGGATTTTTAGTTAGATTTTTAGATTGTTTTAAAACATTTACATTTATACTAGTTGATGTGGTGTGAACATGTTCCGGAGTTCATAGTGCGATTTTTTTAATACATTTACGAAAAAAAAATACCTCATGGTTTTAGGTATTTTTATTTATACCTCTACGGCAGCTATTCACAGAGGTCAATGACCCTGTCAAGAATCAGCTAGCGTTTAGCTCGTCGTTATCGATTAATCAGCTGTTGAATGAACTTTCGTGGTATTTTCATAAATGAAAATCACCAAATCCAGTAAAGTCATAGAACTAAAGTTGTCCCTTGGGGTGTTCAGAATCACCCCTCTCGGCTTAGTACACATGTACCCTGTATAATGTTATTCGAGTAACTCGACGTCATTCTGTCAATATTTGGTTTACGTTATCGTTATCTGATAACTGCGTTGCACAGTCGCGTAATCGAGTATTAACGTTTACGTCTATCCAAACATTGCTTTGCCGTGGGGTGCCGGCAGTAGAATGTTGCCTCTCTTGCCCGTGGATGGAGTAAGAATCTGCCAAGGCATGCAGCAGCGTCTTTCCGTGTTCAACTCGCCAACTCACCTGCCAAGCGTGGTGAGATATTGATATACGGTGATATTTGTCCTACAACATTCTACTAGCAGTACTCCACAGCTTACGAAATTTGTCTATTTCTAATTTAAAACTTCACTTGACTGTGAAACAAAGTATTCCGTAATATCAAGCGAAAGGATCGTCACGTATATTGCTCCAAAGCAGCGCAGTTCCTTATCTGAAGGCAGCAAACTATGCTCCAAAACTCTCCAGTTGAGGATTGAAACAATAAAGCACTTCAGGTCGCGAACAATTCTGCAACGACTCGACAATGTAAGACACGGCTCCAAACATGCAACCAGAGGAAGAATTACTGACAGAGCTGGATTTACTATATTTTATGCGTTTTTTTTTTCTTTCCGTGGGGTGCCGGCAGTAGAATTATGCTCGTCCTCTCTTGCCCTATATAAGGGACATCTCCTGGGATCTAAGGGATCCCTCTGGAAGATAGGCAGTATGTTTTCTGTGTATCAACATCCCGTACTGTGCTCGCCAACCCAAGCGTTGTGTGTATGGCAATAACCTCGTGATTAACACTTGAAGATGCATGAGGAAGGCAGTCTAGCAATGGAATTCCTATGGTTGAGATGATGACGAAATCAGGAATTTCTTAAAATCGTGCCTCTGATCAAAATGTTACTTTTCCGAGTACCTACAAACAAATAGGACAGGAAACAAAAGAAATTGCATCATAAGCACCATCAGTAGAATGTCGATAAAAAATTCTGTCTTTCAAAACACGGGAATTTCTTAAAATTGTGCCTCTGATCAAAATGTAAGTTTTCCGAGTAGTAACAAACAGGAGTGGAAACAAGTGAGATTGCATCTTAAGCGCTATCAGTAGAAGCCAGGATCGTTTTTAATTAGATAAAAGGATTTTATTGAAGCGTGACTCGAGAGGGCAGGTTGAAGTTGTAATTATGTCAGAGGAATCAGTTTCATACCAGGAGTTTCACGTTATGTCCTTGTTTAACTTATTAAGTTATATTGGATTGATTCTTTTTTTAAGGTTCCGTATGGCAACAAGGAAGCTTTATAGTTTTGCTTTGTCAGACTGTCTGTCCATCTGTCTGCGGCTTTACGAAGAGACTGTTAGTCCTAGAAAGCTGTTATTTTGCATGGATGTATAAAATAATGACGTCGAGATAAAGCTACAAAAAAAATATTAATTGGGGGTACCTCCCATACACGTAAGGTAGGGATGAACTTTTTTTTCTTAATTTTACCATCGTGTGGGGATTTGTTGAATAGGTATTTTTAAACCTTTTAGGGATTGCGAAGACTGTCTTTGTCTTTAGGGTTCTGTTTGCGAAATATTAAAGTTTTAAACTTTTTTCGATTTTAGGGGGGGTGGGCCTCTAAAATCTAAAATGTGAATAAAATCATGCATGTACTTTCAAGGAAACTTTTTTTTTGGGTTAAGCTAGCTTATTTAGTTTCTGTTAATATGTTTTGGTAAACGTAAAAACACATGCACCAACTTCTAACAGCAGGTGCAGATTTTTTGTTTAGGAGACATCAGTTAACCTTCGCCCCTCGAAATATTATTGTTTTGAAATTATAATCAAGCATAGATTTTGGATGCGATGCAAAAACGAAAAGAGGCCTAGGAGGTTTTTTGGCTTCTTTCCCTCTTTTAGAGAAAAGTTATCTGAATAGAACGAATTCAATCATGTGCTTTATTCAATTTAAATGAGTATTGTTCGTGTTTTGTTAATTGACTATTCTACCTCTATATAGCTATTTGCTTTAAACACTTATTGACTTTGACTTTGTTCCCAATAATAGAGACAATAATTAATAGAGATAAAACCTATAGTGGAAAAGTTTAAAAAGTATTTTGTCACCGACTGTACAAAATAACTGCGCGTTCAAATTATCTCCGTAATCTCTCAGTCACCATTGTGCCACCGCATCATACATTTACAAACAATAAGTAAATCTACAAAATGAACATTTTACACGTTTTGGGAATCACATTTCTGCTTCTGGGCACCACACAAACATTAGAGCTTAAGAAGAAAACACAAAGGATACTTTTAAGGAAATTGCAAAGCGTAGAAAGCAAACCCCTGATGTGGAATGAAGTGTTGGCAGACGTAATAGTGAACAAAATAAAGCTATTCCCATTTAAAGACAAACAAAGTAATATTGACGAAACAGCGGCTGCTATCCAAGAAGATCGTATTCCAGAGAGAACAGTTCTAACTAATTTTTTCAGTGAAATATTTTTCGTCTACAAGAAGTTTGTGTACGATGTATTTGTGGGACCGAAAATAACGACCGGTTCTGATGGAAATCCTCAATTCAAAAATACAAATCGAAACTCGACGACATCGAATACAACACCAGTTAGTATTCATGATAATTCAGAAATAGAAGAACGAGACGTAGAGGCCTATGATACCCAAGCAATCACACTAACAGACGGACCTAAAGGTGAAGTGGAATTCGTAGAACCAAGGTATCATGGCAAGCAAGTCCTTGAAAACAATACTCAAGAAGTTAGAGTTGGAGAAATTGATGATGATAAAGGTGAAGGTGCTGTTGTATGCCCAGAAGGGCAGGTGAAAGTGGAAGGAGAATGTGTTAACAGCTCGAGGCTATTGATGGCTATACCGAGTCAATGTCCGATAGGGTATAGACGGGACAGTCGCGGATTCTGCAGGTTGAGATTCTAGAGTATTCTATGGAAATAGCTGTTATTTCTAACAAGTGCTTTTATGAGCTAGAAAGAAATAGAAGTTTAAGGAATAGTGTCTTGATTCAAAATCTTGGTGCTGTAGATTCGTTCGTGCTTGGTGCAATGGTGCTAAAGGATCAAATTCGAAAGCATTTTTAATCATTAAGGCCTTTAAAACCTAACTACGTTCAAAAACTTAACCTTCAAACTAAAATATCAAGGTGTGGAAAACTTTAGTTTACATTTATAAAAAAAAACTCAAATGACACTCAATAAGCCACTTTCATTTTCATGAATCATATTTTTGTAAATATTAATCACCTATTATATAAAAAAAAGTATTTTGGCGTTTTTCTGAAATATTCAATCCGTTTTGATTAGTTCTTAATAAATTTTAGGTATGAAAATCATAATTTTATTAAGCCATCAAAATAATTTTTACTTTTTAGAATTAATTACACAATGGAGTCATAATTAGAGATATGACGTTGTAAATTTAGAGCTGTCAGCGAACAGTTGGGTATATTTTTGTTCCGTTTTATTTTAGAACGGCATTAACCGAATATCTATATGTCATATTAGTCAGTTTAACGTAATTTAGTCAGTTTAAGTAGTAGTAGAACTTTTTGTAAAAGGTTCATACGGGGAAGTACTACCACCATACCTATATCTGCCGCCAAGCAGTAATGTCTCAATTGCTGTGTTCCGGTTTGAAGGGCAAGGGGGCCGGGGAAATTACGGGCACATGAGACCTTACAACTCTGTCTCAGGGTGACGGGCGCAATGCAATGCAGCGTTAGTCACGTGCTTAGTGAACGTGATCACCGCGGCATTGCAATTGTTATAGGTAGAGGTTACCACTTAACATCAGGTGGGCCTTCGCCTTGTCTCGTCATTCAGTAGTATGAAAAAAAATAGCTTTAGCTAGTTAGCGCACATACAGAATCGCCACCAATACTTATTTAAAGCGCATTGAAGTTTAGGAGCGGGGGTTCGTGACGTCAGACCATAGTTATAAATTGTACCGAAATAAGTGGGTGCGTGACGTCACGCAACATTTCGACATAATGTTTTGCCCTTCATTTTGGATTACGTTATAACATAAAAAACACGTGTCCAATAGTATTTGTTCATTTACTTATAGGACTAATATTTTAATTAAGTCAAGTAGCTTATTAACATAACTACTAGTCCCAAGCAAAATTTACTTTAAATACCAAATCTCATTTAACAAATACATGAACAACTAACTCGGTAGCAAACTGTAACAAGCCCCATTACCTTTGTAGCAAATCGATTCCCATTATAGGAAGACATCAGCATGACGTCAGAGCGCCGTAGTGGACAAACAGGTCTTTTTGTCTGACAAACGCTAGAGTCAATTTCACGGTGAGGCGAACTCCAAAAGAAGTCCAACGGAACGTAGATACCGCTCTACCTGCTCGGCGATTGGAGTCGTGCTACTCAGAAATTCCAAACATTACATTTTATTTGTGGTCTTGTCCCAGCAGTGGGACTCTACAGGCCCCTAATACTAATAATATTATCTTGTAAGGAGGGAAGGAAAAAGATTATACAAGTAAAACCACAAAGTGAGGGGGTAGTTGCCATACTCACCAGGCTTAGCAGGCGGAATGACGAGCGCAGTTACAGGATGTACGAGATACGCTGCTTCCCATATTCGGAGGGTAACCCTTGGCATATTCTTAGCCGTTTCCTAACTACAAGAATTACTATACAGGGTGTTATAAAACATTTGTACTAACCCGAAAGGGCCCCGACAGCCCATGAAAACAAGTAGTTTTAATTGGAAAAAAATGGGGAATTCGTATTTTTTTTTTATAATTTTATTTATAATTTTACTAGATGGTGTAATGTGAATATGACCCTGTGGTCATAATCAGATTTTAATTATTTTTTTTACTTTTTAATAAAAAAACCTACTTGTGGTTATGGGATATGTATTTTTATTTTTACCTATACGGCAACACTTTGTTTATTTATTTATTTATTTATTAAGACACTCCTACGACATCTTCACATTACATTCACAGAGTACATTAACAATACTGGTCCCGTGTGAGACACCTTTACAGGAGTGTACAGCACTCGATAAAAAAACTAAAAACAATATTGCTCATACATAATCTTACAAAACTAAAATTAAAGTCAAAATTACCTAACTACAAATTATACAATAAAAAAGAAAAATTACGAAAATAAACGTTTTATTAAACATTTTATTCGGTCCCAGAAGTGGTCAGAAACTTGCGTTTCAAACCACTCAGTGAGACCGAATACATGTCAATGTCAACGTCACGAGACTCTTTTACAAGTTTGCTATAAGATCGTATACAACGATTGACCGGTGAAAATTTGCCTATGTTAGTTCTAAATGAATAAATGTCAAAAGGATTTGTTATTCTGAAACGAGGCAAGGTGCGGGGTACTGATATTTTCAGCAAGGCTAATATTTCCGGGGCATCATATATTCCATTTGCAGTCTTATATAAAGAAACAACCTCTGATTTTTGTCGACGATATTCCAATGTGTTCATATTAAAATAAGTTAATCGGGATGGGTAGTCCGCTCGGTAAGGACATCGATAGTCTTTGTACGCTAGATATTTTGTAAATTTGTGTTGTATTTTTTCTATGCGTTTTATATGCACTTTATAGTAAGGGTTCCAAATAACTGAGGCATATTCTAAACTGCTGCGAATATATGCGTTATATAAACATTTAATGGTGCTGATATTTCTAAAATTATTGCTGATTCTTTTAATGAAGCCAAGTAACTTAAACGCCTTTGAAACTATCTTATCAATATGATACTTATATGTTAGTGAGCTATCAAGTATGACACCCAAGTCACGAATCTGTTGAACCTGTTGTAGAGAAATGCCATCTATTGAATATAGAGGTGGTAAACCGATACGTTTTCTGGAAAAATTAATACTGAAGCACTTGTCAATATTTAGACTCATCTTGTTATGTGTGCACCAAGCGTTTAAAGAGTTTAGGTCTGATTGAAGAAGTTTTGAATCATCTGCATTTTCCACTTTACGATACAGCTTCAAATCGTCAGCAAAAAGGAGACATTCACTATACTTAATACATTTAGTAATATCATTAATAAATAACAAAAACAAAATAGGACCAAGATGCGAGCCTTGCGGTACGCCGGAAGTTGCTGAAAATGAATATGAACTAAACCCGTTGACTTTGACTTTTAATTCTCGATTAGAAAGATAAGATTTGAACCACAGCAAGAGTTTTCCGTGAATACCACAAAGCTGCAATTTGTGTAATAAAATATCATGGTTAACTTTATCAAAGGCGCTTTTAAAGTCTGTATATATTGCGTGAACCTCAGATCCAGAATCAATAGCTTGAGACAAATAATGTGTGTAACCAATAAGATTAGTATCGACTGACCTATTCCGATAAAACCCATGTTGGCTGTTGGTTATTATATTTTTAGCGTAAGATGTTAAAACAGGGCAAATTACAAGTTCAAATATTTTTGAGAATATACTTAAGATGGATACAGGACGATAGTTTAATACGGAACATTTATCTCCTTTTTTAAAAATCGGAATTACATTAGCAGACCTCCATATAGTTGGGAAAACGGAAGTTAGCAGTGAACACTCAAAAATCAACTTCAGAGGATAAGTCAAGTTCTTATAAACATTTTTAATGAAAAATGGAGGAATCCCATCAGGGCCCGCACCTTTACTCGGATCAATAGATTTTAAAATTTTTGATACCATCTCTTCATTTACATGGACATTGGCTAAACAATGCTGAGTAGGATATGAATCATTACAATTAAAATTAAGGGAGTCACTAGAATAAACAGAAGAAAAATGAGATGCGAACATGTTACAAATATCGTCACCTGAGTTGGCCAAAGAGGAATTATATTTCATTTCACTCGGTAGATCAGTATCATTAAGGCGATTTTGTTTGACATATGACCAGAACTTTTTGGGATCATTTTTCATTTTGTCTTCTATATTAAACATATATTCAGAGTAACATGACTTCATACGAGCCTCAATACGTTTGTTTAGGATTTTTAAAACAAGTTCATCCCTGGGATTCCCATAACGCTTAAATTTTAACCTAAACTTTACCTTTTCTTTTAACATTTTTATAAGATCAATTTTAAACCATGGCGGATACTTAAAGTTACGAGGTTTAGTTTTAGGCACTAAATCATTAATTATAGCATATAGTATATCATAAAATTGAGAAACCATAGCGTTGACATCATCACCATAATTTCCCAATTCCATCCTCCAGTCTATTTCACTTAATCTAGTATTAATATCAATATAATTAGCTTTCTTAAAGTTATGCGTAGCAAACATTTTTGGTTTTAATATTTTAGATTCAGTGCAAAGACCGATTTCAATTTCCAATGCTGGATGATGTGATTCAATTTTTTTAGTTAGACTGTCAGAGCTTTTACTCACAGAAATATCCGTAAAATTTGATAAAACTAAGTCCAAACATTTACCATTATCGTTTTTGATATTATTATATTGTGATAGGTTGTTTAAAGACATAAAATCCACAAACGCAAAACCAAGATTACTATTAAAATTCGATGGAGTTAATTGGCTTTGATTATTATTTAAGCTCCAAGAAATAAACCCTAGATTAAAGTCTCCTAGTACAATAGTCTCAGCTTGACTAGATTGTAAAACAGTGCTTACGTTATCTAGGAATAAATCTAAACTATGAATAAGAACAGGTGGTGGAATATAAACTGCACAAATTTGTAAGTCTCTTACATTATTCTTATCACCATCACATATTTTAAGTGTGACCCAGAGATCTTCAGCAGATGACTCAAAATGCATAATCCGCCTTGATTGTATGGTCTTTAAAACTGCGACAAGTACACCTCCTCCACGTATAGAAGTTGAACCACT
Organism: Pasiphila rectangulata; assembly: GCA_963082625.1. Classification (NCBI taxonomy): domain Eukaryota; kingdom Metazoa; phylum Arthropoda; class Insecta; order Lepidoptera; family Geometridae; genus Pasiphila; species Pasiphila rectangulata. The sequence continues at coordinate 1,995,597 of OY720244.1, read as the reverse complement.
CGACTGGCGATCTCTTCTATATATGTATGTTGTATTTGCTGCTAAGTAGTTCACTATCTAGGACTGCATCATTAAGCCATGTTTCGGTAGCAACGATAACATCGTATTCATTTCTCATGCTTGCAAGTTGGATATCTAGAAATTTAGATTTTATAGCACGAACGTTTTGGTAGTAAATGTTAAACATTTTTATAGCTTTATTTGCGGCCATGTGATGTTGAGCTAAACAAGGTAGAATTACAAGTTATTAAGGGATTCGTTGCATTTTATCTGTTTTGCCGGAGATTGGTCATCCTTACGAACGAATATGCGGCCATTACGAACCCACACATACTTGTAGTTGTGCTCACGTGCTGCGGCTCTAGTGCGGGCATGTAGAGATTTATTGTATGGTGATAGATGTTCCGAAACAAACACAGGTGTTCTGCTACCACCGAAACCCAAATGTGCCGAGCTGAGTTTATGGTCAGCATTTTTCCTGTTGAATTTGGACACAGCTGCTATTATTTCGTCTCTTACTCTCGAATTTGGCAGAGTTACGATTATTGATCTTGGATGATTGGTAGAATCGTTCATTTTCCTTATTCTAGTGCATGATACGACGTCAGCATCTTGTATGGGTCGAGAAATAGTGACGCATATCTGTTTAGTTATTGTGGCAATATTTTCATTTTTGTTTTCAGGTACTCCATTAATTTCTATATTAGTCGATCTGTTGTATTGTTCGATCAGGTTAAGTCGAACATTTAAATCGTCCACCTTGCTTGAAAGTGAGCTATTATCTTTCGATAGTATCTTAATTGTGTCCTTAGCTTCTTTCAAATCGGTCTGAACGCGATCGTATTCTGCACTTATAAATTCCACAGAAGATTTTAGATCCATTATCGTGGCTAGGTCAGCTCGAATTGCGGTTAGTTCCTTCGCCAAAGCCTTCTCAATCGAAGATGATACAGAGTCTTGAATTGCAGAACGGATTTCAGATCTTATCAAATTGACCAACTCAGGACTGAGATTACTTGGTGTGACAGGCTTTTCTGCGGGTTTTTTAGTTCTTGTTGTTATATTAGATGAATCAGATGCGGAGTCAAGGGTCTGGGATTCTGCAGAGTAGTCGATAGCATTGGTAGCCGACCTTACAGGTGTATTCGTGTTGTCGCGCTTGCGCTGTGAATTTTTGCACTGTGGACATAACCAATTCTCCTTGGATTCCCGGGTTAATGCCTTGAAACGCTCAACGGAAATATTTGCGCAATCGATGTCGTAAATTGCCTTACAGAGCGGGCATGTAAGGAACTGCCTATTCGCTATCAATTTGAGGCATCCGTTGCAAGTTTGCTTAGGTGGCATGGTTCCGATTATTTTCTACCAATAAGGTAAGACTTTTTAAGATGGTATCACCAAAACTTGAATACGGAATGTTCTGCTTGAAACGGAACGCACCACTATTTCCTTGATGTTGGCACTAATGCAATGTTATCAATATTTTGTCTATGGTCGTAGTGACAATTAATTTTGAGGTTATGTTATTTTGTTGTTTAAGCTGTTTTATCATGAAGATAAACAAAGTATTGGCAGGACTTATCTGTGCAATGTTTGAGATATTCCTTGATGTGTATTTCTTGCAGCAAAGCAGGTATTTAACGGCACTAATTCACTAATGAACTTTATCTAAATAACGGAGCAATATTGTTGTTGCTGCTGTCAGATTGACAGACTGACAGATTTTTGTGGAGATCAATGCGCTGCTGCGCTGTCGAGAATCAGCTGGCTTATTCGTTGGCATTATCGTATAATCAGCTGTTCAAATTAAAACTTTCGTGGTCTTTTCTTGAATGAAAATCAATGAATCCTGAAAAGTCGTAAAACAAAATTTGTTCGACGGGATAGTCAGAATTACCCCATTCCGGCTTAGTACACATGTATAATACACCCTGTTTATCAGAAAAGTAATGAACAGTTTTTCACCTTACGCCCATGTAGGCGTTAAGTGAAAAATGTATTCACTGTTTTACACGATCACATGATAGTAGCGATATAATCTTTTCACCTTTCGCCCATGAGACGGTAGCGAAACGACCGAGCCACATGTTTTGCCTGATGTGTAGAGTATGTGAAGTTAGGGCTTGTAAAGTTAGTGTAACTTTACAAGCCCTAACTTAAGCTTGGCTCTACATGAGATCTGATAGCTTTTTGATAGTGCGAGCCCTATGCCTCTCGTCTCGGCAACATTTTACATAAAAACGTTTTGGTAGGGTCGTACTTTCTAAATGCAAACCTTGAGTTATTTTGAAATAAATTAGGCCAAGTGCGAATCAGGTCACGCGATAGATATACATTAATCTCACGATATAAGTATTCCGGTATATTTGGGAAACCGCAACACTTATTTGAGCGTCTATTTGTACGAAACTAAAAAAGCTGGATTTTTTAGATTCATGATTTTTTGAGATTTGTAAAGCTAGCAGTTTATTAGTGAGGGGTATCATTCTACCGCCGGCACCCCACGGCTATACAAATATATCTATCGATTACGCCTGAAGCACCCACTGCTGAGGCCTTTTATTTATATCGCCGCCACTGACGATCTTGTGCTAATTGGATTTCCAACTGTGTTCACAATGTCTTCGGACCAACGGAATCCTAAATCGAAAAATTGTCTTGGAAACCCCGGAATGACTTTGAAAACCTATTCAACATAATTCCACATGATGTCAAAATCAAGAAAAAAAAATCAATCCCTCCTTACATCGGGAGGGAACAACTTAATAATTTTTTTATCATTTTTTGTTACGTTATCTCGGCATTCATATTTTATACGTTCATGGAAAATTACAGCTTTCTAGGACTAATAGTCTCTTCCCAAAGCCGGTGACGGTCGGACAGACAGACAGACAGAAAAAGCGAAACTATAAGTGTTTCTTGATTTACTACGAAATCCTAAAAATGCGACCTAATTAAAGTGTAGACATCAATTCGAATTCAAAGATTTTAAAAAGACGACTTGAGAACCTTCTCCTTTTTTCGAAGTCTGTTTTATATTTAAACTAGCGACCCGCCCCTGCTTCGCACAAGTGTACGGATAAACTAATCATTGGTCATCTTGTATCTTGTATGAAGAGTTAAAAATAATTTATTATTTTTTTAGAAAAAAAAACTATTTCAATGATAGATTCTCTGGATTTCCCTTGGATTCACAATCAGATCCTGATTTGGTTTATATAAGACCATCTTGGAAGTGTACTCTTTCGAATAAAATATAAATAATATTTTTTATTTTTACATCCTTTTTTACCAGTAGTTCAACTTGTACACAAAATTATTAAGTTATTTTGTTAGCAGCCATTACTATTTTTTTGCATGCGGTCTTCATCTAAAATTATAATGGCACTAGATTAGTTTTAAGTATTTATTTTTTTATTTTTTATATATTTTTTTGTAGTTAGGTGCATTATGTTGGTACAAAAAGTTGTTCAGGTTGGATACAACAACCCTCTTGGATTTCTAGTAACAGGATGAATTGATTATGGTTGTCGCACGTGTTTCACATGCCGAAGTAAATATTTTATCGCGCGAGAGTTTTAATTTCGCTCTATCTCGTAAGATACTGATTATAACTATATAGTTTAGGGGGCAAATATGTTCTATAAGAACTACTCATCATTTTTAAGAAACTAATTTAGATATACATATATTCACACCCAGTTTGTTACAATAACTTCTCAAATAATGCATACACTTTCTTAAAAAATATAATACGAAAAATTGTTACTATGAGTTAACCATAATAATAATAGGGATATGCTGTCGCGAGGAACAATTGTTTCATATTAAAATATGGGATTATCGGGTATTTATCGCGTAATTACCTTTATTTTATTCCCGACGTTTCGACCGGATTGCACCTGGTCGTATAATAAACGATAATCCCATATTTTAATAATGTGTTGTGATCGCGAAAGTTTAAAAAAGACTAATAATTGTTCCATACATTACTCGCACATAACTTTAATGGTTGACACGGCGCATGCCAAAACAACTCGCTTTCGGGAGGAAATTTTTCGACAACTTCAACAATCTTCATCACAGTTCAGCGAACTTACACTAAACCTCAACGATTTTTACTGCTAAACCTCTTTAAACCTTGCTCTTGAAATACTATCTATTGGTGAACACTGCGTCTAAATCCGTTGGGTAGTTTAGGAAGAGAAGAAAGCTAAACTGATTTTATTTATTTATTTATTTATTTTATTAATTAATTAGCACGACTTATATAAATCAATTACACTAATTAACTAGAATAGAATAAAAATAGAATAAATTAGTAAAATTCCGAAATAATAAAACAAGTATACCTCTAGATTGAATCACACATTCATTCCTCAATCTCCCAAAACCTCATGCATACCAACATAATCTTCTTCCACTCATCAGCAAAAATATCACAGTCAGGGTTCTGGTCAAGAAGTCTGTTCAGGGCTGCGAGGGTGCGAGGCAGAGGAGAATTGGCGCGGGCTACGGTTCGGCTATAGGGCACAGAAAAAAGTATATGACTTCTACTCCGAAGATAATTATTTGGAAGATGGAGAAGAAATAATATATTATGTAGATCAGGGGCATCAATCTTTCCGCGTAACACTTTGCACAGTGTTGCAGTCTGGTCGTACGCTCTCCTAGTTTGTAGGGAGTTGTAGCCAAGACAGCCTAGCAGAAACTTGGTTGGGTACATATAGGGATAAAAACCAAAAATTCGTTTGTACATAAACCTAAGAAACGCCTTTTGAACCTTCTCCAGTAACAGAGCGTACGTACTTTCGAAGGGGTTCCAGACGCAGCAACTTGCCTCAAGCTTGGTCCTCACTAGGGCCCCAAACAAAAGCCGAACAACACCATCACTGCGAAAGTCTCGGGCGTTTCTAAGTACAAAGCCAAGTCTCTGGTAGGACTGCTTGGCAATAATGGAGATATGGTCATGAAACGTGAGCCGTTGGTCAAAAGTTACCCCCAAATCCTTTATCACTGTTGTCCTAGGGACTAGGTTTCCCAGGATCATGTAATCAAAGGACACTGGCCGCTTCTTTCGCCCAAAGGTCAACATTGTACATTTAAGGGTATTAAATTCCATTTTATTATTACGGCTCCATTGACAGACCGCATCAATATCAGCTTGGAGCACCTCACAATCCCTTACAGAGTGCACGACCGAGTACAACTTAAGGTCGTCGGCATATAGAAGACATTCCGCGTGCTCCACAACATCAGGCAGATCGTTGACCATTAATATGAAGAGTAAGGGTCCCAAAATAGAACCCTGACTCACACCCGATCGCGTATGGTATGGTGCTGACTCATATATACCGACTCTAACATACTGCTGGCGATCGCGGAGATAGTCAGCCAGTAGACGAAGGAGATCTGGAGCAAAACCTGTCGCGCTCAGTTTTGCAAGCAGTATGTCATTATTGACTCGGTCGAATGCCTTTTGGAAATCAAAATAGATCACGTCCACTTGATAGCCAGTATCCAACTTAGACGAGATGTACTCAACAAGAGTCAAGAGGTTAGTGTTTACCGATCGTTTCTCTCTAAAACCATGCTGAGCGTTACATAAAAAATTCTTGACTTGAGAATAAATGAGGTTATGTAGAACACTTTCAAAAACTTTGGCAGGAGATGACAGTATAGCGATGGGTCGATGCTCCTCAACTACTTGCCTATTTGAGGTTTTCGGAATAGGTGTTACCCTTGATACCTTCCATTGTTTTGGGTAGATACCTGTGCGTAGGGCCAAATTGAAAAGATGAAATAGTGGTGAAGCAAAACTTTTGGAGACAGATTTTAGAATAACTGGTGGGATACCATCTGGTCCTAGGGAACTTTTAGTCTTTAACTTTTTGATTCCATAGAGGACATCTTTTGGTGTGAATTCAAAAATATTGATATAATTGCTGTTGCAGCTTTTATCATTACGATTAGCATCCTCGTAGTTTAGCGTAGGAACTTCGGGCAGAAAGACACTACTAAAAAAGCTGGCAAAAGACTCAGCAGCTGCGACACCTGAATATGACTTTTCCTTGAAAGTTACCTCCGGCTCAAAACCACCTTTGGCTCTCAGACTAGAGACATGCTGCCAAAATGCACAGGGGTTAGACGTTATGTTACTTTCAATTTTATTCAAGTGGGACTTGTAGGCTTTAGATACCTGAGTTTTTAGAGAAGCCCTTATCTTCGAAAACAATTTGTAGACCTCGTTAGACTTGGTTTTCTTCCTTTCTGATAGACAGACAGACAGACGCGGACAGCGACTTCAATTTATACTATGTAGAGAAGATAGAATACGAGTATATGTAAAAGTACCTATTCCTAAATCGATCTCAATTGAATAAAATAATTTGAGTTTATATAGTTCTTTGAGACATCTTCACTGCAGCGATCTTCGCAGTAGCACCATCGCAAATTGACTAGGATCCGTCAGTGGTCCGCTCCACTAAATATGGCACCACTCGGTAAATAAGGCCTTTATAGGACATATTGGACAGATGTAGGGACCAATATTGTTTGGAAGTTCAACGTTTGTAACCCACACGTTATTTGACAGAGTGCCTACGGAAATTATGTACGTAAAGAGATAACTGGCCATGTTACCCCTCCTCTCATGCCCGTGGATGCAGTAAGAGTCTGCTAAGGGATACCTCCGAAAGATGGGCAGCAGTGTCTTTCCGTGTATCAACCCGTACCGCGCTCGCCAACCCGCCCAAGCCTATTTCCAGCACAATTCGGTCATAATAACACACAAATTTAAAAATATAGCACAAAATTTGATCATTACTCTAACGAAACTTGAATTAAAATTAAATTTCCAACTTAATTGAAACGAATAATTCGATTATACCTCACTCGGCTCGAAACTTAAAATAAATTAGTTTTACGAGATTTAAAAGTTCATTATCACAGCCTTAGGACGTCCACGTCCACTGGTGGACATAGGCCTCATGTATCTCCAAAATCATGAGGGAGTCGTTGCCATACTCGACACGCTTGGCAGGCGGGTTGGCGAGCGCAGTTGGCCAGAAGCGTACGGGATGTTGATACACGGCAAGACACAGCTCATTCTCCGGCTCATCTACCAAGGGATGGGTCCCTTGGCAGGTTCTTACTTCATCCTTGGGCAAGAAGAGAGGCAACACTCTACTGCCGACACCCCACGGCAAAAAACATTAATAGTTTTTAGATCTAAATTATATTCTCATGAATATTTTAAATGATTACTAAAGCAAATTTCTCGTGGACATTTTATTTTCAAATTTAATTATCTTGGGTATTCAAAGCACAAAATGAAAATTTTATAAGCCATTGAAATGTTTCATTTAGTTACGTGCGAATACTTGGAATTATAATTGTTAGAGCGTAAATATTACTAGCTAATATTATTCTATCTTTGCCGTGGGGTGCCGGCACTAGGTTGTTACTCCTCCTCTGATACCCGTGGATGCAGTAAGAGTCTGCCAATAAAAACTGTTAATAATGTGCAAATTAATACCTTTCCCCACACGGCCTAGTAACTTCACTTAAAATTTTGAGATCCCCTATCCGCCCCCCTGCAATCAAAATAAGAATATTTTTTAACATTTTCATATTATTATGCTACATTAGTAAAAAAAGTGTTATCTTTTACCATTTCAAATTTCAAGTCGATAGCATCAGTAGTTCTCGAGATATCCATTTGTGACAGACAGACAGACAGAGTGATTCTATAAGGGTTCCTTTTTACCATTTTGGTCCGGAACCCTTAAAACTTCATCAGAAATTTGCAATTCCGGTGGTATTTTTGGATCACTCTCAGCAGATCCATGTATTAATATAATAACTCATTTTGTTTTGTACACGTATCCAGCTAACATAATCAGCTTTTCCTATCCTCAAATGTTTGATGGAAGAAAACTCTTATTAGGGTAAGCTCGCCTTTGTACATCATCTTTTCATTTATTTAAAATTTTGTCTGTGTAGGTATTTACAATGATACAATAAAGAATTAAGAATCCAGTCACCAGATCCAGTCTAGATCTAGTGAGAGCTTTCCCGACAGAAAACTCTTAATAAATCAAGTTTTTAGAAGAGCAATAAATAATTGATCTAGTGAGAGTTTTTACCTGTTTGTACTCTCAGTAGATACAGTTTAATGTTTTTTGAAAATTTAGAAAATTACCAAAAAAAAAGGGGTTGCTCACAACTGGGCCTGCCGCCTGGGCAAGGTGGTGAATGAACCTTGCCTGATTTTTGGCGGAGTGTCTACTCACCGTGGGGTTTTTAGCTGGTAAGAGTCTGGCATAACCACTCTGGCAGCCCCGTGCTGGAGTGGTATCCATGAGGATTTTCCCCACGCCAAAAAAGAAAAATAAAGTGTCACGGGGACAATTCACAATACACCCCAATGACCCAAGACGTCAGTGCAGATCTGCTAACCTCCCCACTAGAATTAGAGAATTCACTAAAATCTGTAGCTTTGGGAGGATTTTTTAGTTTCTTATTTTATTTATTTTTACCATTCACAGTATAAACGACTTTCTTGTCAAAACGTCAATAATTACAATTAATGTAAAAAAATATTGCTGCTATTGCAAAACATTACAGAAAATTAAAAATATGATGAAAATGTCATTTATAGACAGCGATTCAAAAAAAGGTCCCTGGATTTTCCATTTTATCATGTCTCAGGTACTACTCCGTAACACATCATTTCAGCCATAAAACGTCCACTAATGAACAAAGGCCTTCCTCATGGATCTCCATGAGGGGTAGTTGCCATACTCACCACGCTTGGCAGGCGGGTTGGCGAGCGCAGTATGGGATGTTGATATATGGAAAGACGCTGCTGCCCATCTTTCGGTAACAAAGCTTTTAGGTGTATTAATTGGGGTTGCTTTTCTAACACATATGACAGGATAATTTAAAAGTCCTGTTGGAACCATAAATTTTCATAGTGCATTTTGCTTTAATGGTTTTAAAAGTTGCTGACGTGTAATAATCATCTCACTTGTATTGTAAACTTATTGCTGCGGGGTGCACGCAGTAGAATGTTACCCGTGGATACAGTAAGAATCTACCAAGGGATACCTACGAAAGATAAATAAATAATGCTCGACAAATTACACAGCATCATCTAGCCCCAAGCTAAGCAGAGCTTGTGTTATGGGTACTAGATGACTGATATACTTAATACATTATACTACATAGATAGATATTTTTAATATATACAGAAAAACACCCAGAACACCCTGAACAAATATCTGCAGATCGTACAGACATTTGTCCCGAGGCGGGAATCGAACCCGCAACCTCTTGCGTCGCAGGCGGACCTTCGCCCGCTGCGCCACAGAGGTCGTCAAAATATAGATAGGCAGCGGTGTTTTCGTGTATCAATATCCCGTAGAGCGCTCTCCAAACCGCCTACCAAGCGTAGAGAGTATGGCAACAATCCTCTCATGATCTTGGAAATCCATGGCTTATGTCTAACGTGGACATGGAAAAATCCCACAACTAAGATGAATGATTGAATGAAGTGTTAATTAACCACATAAAGATACAGCTTATAAAGGTTACAACAAACAAATAGAAAAAAATATAAAGTAACAAAGCTTTTAGGTGTATTAATTGGGGTTGCTTTTCTAACTTTATTAGAGTGTAAAGTTTTAGGTTAAATTCAAATTCGTAAAGGTCATAATAAAGTTTAAAGGATTTTACCGCCTTTTTCTAATGGAATTAAATTATTTACTAAAGACCAAACTTAATCCAATGTTTTCAAATTATATATCTTATTATTTTTCTCCTATTATTAGATTTTTGTTATCCTTAATAATTTGGATAATAATACCTTATTATTTTAAATTAATAAAATTTAATTTAGGTATTTTTTTTTTTGTGTTGTACGAGTTTAGGGTTATAATAGAACAATAATTTATATTTTAGTTAATTCATTAGGTATTTGGGCTTAAATTGGGTTAGAAATTAATCTATTAAAATTTATTCTTTTAATTTCCTCCTTATCCAATATACATAATATCATCGAAAGCTTCATTAAAATATTTTTTAACCCAATTTATTGCCTCTATTACTAAATAATTTTGTTAAATTTTTTCAATTTTTTTTTTTCAATTTATTTATTTTCAATACAGAAACACAAAATACAAGGAAATGTTATATGTAGATAGGTACTAAATAGTATATGTATAGGTAATTATTTAGGGGTGCAAAACAACAATCTATATTCTTTTGCAGCCGTGCTAGGTCTAACCTGTGTTACGGTCTGCAAAGTTAGATTCTTTTTAGAATCTTATTTAACCAGATACAGAAACAAACTTACCAGCTATCTACGTACAATATGTTTGAAACCTGCACCAACACAACACATAGTCTTTTAAGAAAGAACCCACACAATTGTAAACTGAGTAATCTTCTGCAATGACTTTATCGCTTAATTACCTTATTTTATTATTTCCCGACGTTTCGAAACACAGATCGCAAAAGTTTACAAGATACTAAGAACCTACATAGGTACTCAATTTGATGAGTATTAATAACAGTAACTTTAGTTTAACACTTCACAAAGACTAAAAAAATCAAGTTAATCTACAACATATTTTACACTAAATAACTGAGCATACATTAATTATTATTAACAATAAAATCATCAACACAATTGTAAACATGAGGGTAGGCCTGCGATTGCATCGTGTCGTGATTAAAATTAAAGAAATTAAATAATATTGTTAAGTAATTTTGAAATAAATAGAATAATTTCAATTTGAATTAATTCTTAAATATTAATAAAAATAGGATCGCCCCTTTCCATTTCTGATTACCCAATATTGTTGAAGGTTTATCTTGATTTAATAATTTTATTCTTATAACTAGAAAAAAAATTACCTCCATAATTTTATAGTCATATTATTTTAATGAAACTTTTTTAATTATAAGAATTGTATTAAATATAATTATTCGAGCTGTGGGAGGATAAAAGCAATTTTCTTTACGAAAAATAATAGCTTTCTCATCCATTAACAATGACTAGGTTGAATAATTTCTACAATTATCATCAAAGAATATTTATGATTATTTAACTTAAATATATATTCATTTTTAATTTCAATATTGTTTTTTTTTTAATATAATGAATATATTTTACCTATATCAAATATTTATTAATAACTTAAATCCTGTTAAAAATAAGTTATTTATTATTTTTTATCTTTAGGAGGATAACCTCCATTTTAAGTATCTTTCCCTAAATGAATCATTATATTTTTTTAATCATATATAATTATTTATTTTTATCATTTAAATTTATTATTAATAAATAAAAAAAAATAAAACGTCCACTACTGAACACAGGCCTCGCTCATGGATCTCCATGAGAGGTAGTTGCCATACTCACCACGCTTGGCAGGCGGGTTGGCGAGCGCAATACGGGATGTTGGTACACGGAAAGACGCTGCTGCCCATCTTCTGGAGGTGTCCCTTAGCAGGCTCTTACTGCATCCATGGGTATGAGAGCAGGGGTAACATTCTACTGCCGGCACCCCACGGCGGGGTGTACATTTTTCATTAATAATAAATTATTTCAAATTAAAATGATTAAAAATTCGTAGAAAAAATATTTTGTTTATATTAATAAATTCTTTTTCAATTATTTCTAATATAGGAATTATTTTTAGAACAATATTCTTTTTTTAAAGGTTACCCTTTTAATTTCAAGAAGAATTGTAGAAAATGGAGCTGGGACTGGTTGAACTGTTTACCCTCCTATAACTTCTAACATCGCTCATGGAGGAGGCTCTGTAGATTTAGCTATTTTTTCACTTCATTTTGCTAGTATTTCCTCTATTTTAGGAGCAATTGATTTTATTACTGCAATTATTAATATACGATAAAATATTTTTTTTTGACCAATCACCACTGTTCGTTTGACCTGTGGGAATTACAGCATTTCTACTTTTATTATCAAAACCAGTTCTTGCTGGAGCAATCACCATATTACTAACAGATCAAATTTAAATACATTATTTTTCGACCCTACTGGAGAAGGTGACTCTATTCTTTACCAACATTTATTTTGATTTTTTGATCACCCAGAAGTTTATATTTTAATTTTACCAGGATAAGGTATAATTTTGCATATTATTTCTTAAAAAAGAGGAAAAAAAGAACCAAAGGTTTCTTTTTTTCCTGTTGTCCCTTCATGATCAGAACTTAGTGATCCATGAGGGAGGCCTTCCAGTAGTGGATGTTCTACGACTGAGATGATGATGATGATTGCATGTAAGGGCCTTACTTTTTGATGTAGCCATTTGTAAGCCTGTATGTGTTCGTTGCGTGTATAATTAAACTTTGTTGGTATTTTTGAGCTGGCATCCATCAAGCGAAATGCCAGAGATCCACTGAAATGTTTTAATTAAGTTCACTGTTCATCAAGCTCATGTTAAATCGCACTTTAACTGTAAAAATTGTTAAATTAGTAGTTTATTTTATCTAGTGTATCTATTAAAATATGACGTTAGCTTAAAGCTTAACAAATCTGAAAAAGACATGTATGTATTTGAAACCGTGAACTTTCTAGGGAAACTATCGCGGTTCAGCTAGCTATTTATGTTTAAGAGAAATCACCGCTCAAATAATTCATTAATACGTTTTACCAAACATATCGGAATACTTTTAACCTAAAACTCAATTATTACCTGTTAATATGTTTTCGAAACGTAAAGAAATACAGAAACTTCTAACAACAAGTCTATGGTATACCGTGCAGCTCTTAAAGAAAGATTTTCAAATGAAATTGTAAATTAAAACGTTATCTAAATTAAGTATAGTCTTTAAGGGTGTCATGTAACCAAAACCCTGTATAAATAATAAATGATTTAAAAAAAAAAATAACAAGTCTATGGTTAAGTACGGAACCCCACACAGTGCGTGGTCCGACACGCACCTGGGGGGCAGTTCTTGTGCATGTTTATCCAAGTGATAAACGCTCCATATCGATAAATTTCACTAAGACTGTCAAAATCTCTATTGAAGCGAACTTTCTTCATTCTCGTGATCTCGCTATAAACAATTATGTATTGTAAACCGATCGTGATGCATCGACTGATAAAGGGCAGCAATCGAGATGATAGTTGTGACAAATGCGTAGTCGACACTGAGAACTAAGATGAGACGAAAAATCGTGCATAATCACGATTTACGAGAAGTGGCCACCTGGCCTAATCTATTTTGTTGAAAAATTTAATAATTTACACACACACACACACACGCACGCACACAAACAGCACAGTTATTTGTCTATATAAAAGTTTATATAAATATGTATAATGTATATATATATATATTTCAAGTTTAGTAATACAAATGTAATTTCTTATTTTATTATATTTTATTCTGTATTTAATGTTAAGGAGGAGAGCGTTGGTATCTGCGACACATTTTCGTACTTCTGCAGGTACCATCGTTTCAAATCACTTGTGTCATAAAATACATGTTTACAAATAAATAAATAAATGAAAAAATGAATGAAAAGAATTATTATGGAAATGGATAAACAAACTTGAAGAACGCTTTATGCGCACTTTTTTGTAGACTTATACAAAACTGAGCACAAAACATAAGCAAAGCACTCGGATATCAAAATCGTATACAACTCGTAATACCAAGAGTATTACGAATTGTGTACTCTTAGCGTGCAAAATAACTAGATTGTATCCTCCTGATACCAAGAACTCAGAGAAGTTTCAGGCAGGGTTGGATTTAGAAACGGTTATTTGGCGTAATGGCGTAAATAGTTGTTACTAAAACGCCGGACATTAAATACAAATAACGTTTATTGATAAATCATTGGTACAGTTCGGTATGAAGCCCTGAACTAGCGTTCTTCCCAAAGTACTAAAGTTCTTAATATAATGGTTTATTGACATTAAAAACTACTAATGAAAACAAAAACTTATTTTTATGATAATGTAAGAATTGTGTGTCATATAGAGGTAGGTATATTATATTATAAATTTATCAAACAATATATATGTATATTAACAAATTCATAAAAAAATACAATATACACAGGGTGTATCAGAGAAAATTAATGATTATTTTATAGAGATGTATCAACCTAAGTGTAGTAACCCGAAAGAAGGGTTTCAGCCCATTAAAACAAGTAGTTTTGAAATGAAAAAATTAAGAATTCGTATATTTTTTTCATTGTGTTTTAAATATTTTTCTTTACAATTTTACTTAACACCAATTAGATCCTAGGGTCAAAATTGGATTATTATATTTTTTTCAATTTTAATAAAAAAATACCTTTTTGTGGTATTTTTATTTGTACCTGTACGACAACTCTTCGCGGAGTTCAATGACCCTGACAAGAATCAGCATTTTGGTTGTCATTACCGTTTAATCATCTGTTGAAGTTAAAACTTTCAAGGTCTTTTTTAAATGCAAAATCACTAAATCCTGAAAAGTCGTAGAACAAAAAAGATTTCGCTATAATTTTCCTATAAACTTTACATACTCTTCTTTTAGGATTTTAATTATGCTATACTAGTAAAAGATTGTTATCTTTAACCATTTCAAATTTCAAGTCGATAGCATCAGTAGTTCTCGAGATATCCATTTGTGACAGTCAGACAGACAAAGTGATACCATAAGGGTTCCTTTTTACCATTTTGGTCCGGAACCCTAAAAATTAATCCCTATTTCCCTTGGTCACGGTCATCATGCGTGAACGGCTGGACCGATTTCGCTAATTCTTTTTTTGTTACGATTCCAGTGGGATACAAACCCACGTCCGTCAAATCAATCCTTGATGCTTCCTAAATGCGGAAGTGCTTTAACCACTAAGCTACGGAACTCGTGTCGGGTACCGCTGAAATTCTTGATAAAGTGATATCGGTTGAGCACAGATTACAAGAAGAAGAAAAACATTTATGATACACAATACAACACCACTACAAAAAACAAGCGCATTGTAGGACGTCCACCGACAAGATGACGACCTGGAGAAGACCGCAGGTCGACGGTGCATGCAGATCGCTTCCAACCGAACAGTGGACGTCCTACGGCTAAAATGATGATGATGTTGAGGTAGAAAAAAGTAATAATAATAAAAACACATCGCGGACAGAAGGAAGAGGATGTGGCTCGGGTAAATAGGATTAGAGTGTCATCTACAAGTAAATACTAGGAGTTCTACCTAAGTGTGGTTAAACACTTAAAAAGTTACAAACTATGCGTAAAATATACCTAATTAAACGAGTCGTCGACACTGGGGCGATATGTATTAGGCGTAGTAGTTAGGCGTGTAAGCTTTCCTATGAATTAAATAAAAATAAAGTAGCTTCAATCCAGCAATAACAAATAGCAAACATCCTTCTCACGTCAACTAGTAATTAGGCAAAACTCCAAGTTTTAATGAGCGCAAGTGCCACAGCTTTAACTATGGATTTCCGTCTAACTTTTTTCAATTTGAACTTTGAACAGGTTATTTTCAGAGGATGAATTTACAGTTGTTACTAGTTAGAGAATTCATTTTCACCGGGAATTTGAGCGAGACTTTCTGTGATAATTACCCCTCTAATTTATGATCGTTAAATGTTCGAACCCATTTTAAATAACTAGGAATATATAAAAACGTCACACAGACATCCAAAAAGAACATACAATTGAATACATGTTACAGTGAAACTATAACTTAGTGATAGTGCTCTAGCGTCTTGAGCTCCAATAATACAATTGACAAATTACGGGAACGTGCTTACTTTTCGAACAATGGTATTAACAGAGTATCCAGACAACGTTCACGTTGCCGTTGGGTGCCGGAGGTAAAATGTTGCAAATCCTTTTTACCCTTAGACGCAGTGAGAACCTGCCAGTGCATACCTCTGGAAGATGGACAGCAGCTACTTTCCATGTATCAATATGCTGTAAAGTACTCGCCAACCCGCCTGCCAAGCGTGGTGAGTATGGCAACAACCCCTCATGATCACTACTTAGTGATCTAAGAGGGAGGCGTTTGTCCAGTAGTGGGCGTCCTACGGCTGTATGAGAGAGATAACGTAGTATCGCCAATTATTTAGCCATAAAGAGTAGTAAAATCGATATCGTCATAGCAAAGTGCTACGCCGTAGCAAAATTTTACGCCGTAGCAAAGTGCTACGCTGAAGCAGTTATAACATTTTGTTCGATAAAAATAAAATACTCAAGCACGGTGAAATCAAATTATGTGCTCAAAGTGTTGTAGAGAAGTGGCTATAATTATTCATGATTAATCGTTATGATATTGCGCAGTTTACATTTCCGATAGATGTATGTGATTGGAAAAATAATTTTGGAACATTGCAACTTCTGTAACGCATAATGGCCGACTGAGACGTCTTGTGTATCTCCACCTCAGCCGTAGAACTTGGATTCATAAGGCAGGCCTATATCTACTGCTGACTATAGGCCTCCCTCATAAATCTACAAGAAGAACTGATCAAGAGGGATTGTTGCTTGCCATCTAAACGCTCCGAGGTAGACGTATGATTGGACTACATCACAGTTTGCGATTTGTGTGATTTCCGGCAAGTTGTTATTGATACGATCGACAATCATCATTTTCGTTTAGGAACGGTTGATCTTTAGAACAAACTCAAGACTGATGCTTTCTACCTTGCAGATCAGGTCTTCCATGTGTTGTTAGTGGCGAACAAGGTGGTATCGTCCGCATAGCCTAGGTTCGAGATTCTAAGACCTCCAATAGCAACAGCGTCCGTCCAGTTTTCTAGGGCTATTCTCATTATAAGCTCTGTGTAGATGTTAAAAAGAAGCGGTGATAATATATCCCTGACAAACGCCTGCAGTGGGCTGGAAATTACTTGACAGCAGATCATCCGCTCTAATTGAAACCGTTCCATTCTCTTAGAGGCGTCTAAGATGATGCACAAGGTGTTTTGGCGTGCTCATATTTAATAGGGTTCTCCAGAGCTTTGAACTTTGTACCGAGTCGAACGCCTTAGAAAAGTCAACAAAGCAAATGAATGTTGGTTTATTGAACTCGCGTACCTTCTCGATAATTTGGCGCACTGTAAGGATTTGCTCACGGGTACCCTTCCCCTTCACAAAACCTGCTTGTTTGGGTGCACTTTTCTTCGATAAGTAAGTCTTTAGACGCTTGTTAAGTACATGCAGTAAAATTTTGCTGGCATGTGAAATTAACGCAATAAGGCGATAGTTATTGCACTTTCTAGTGGAATCTTTTTTAGAAAGTGAAACGAACACAGAATGGGCCCATGCCTCCGGCCAAGTCCCAGTTTGCCATATCTTATTGCACAAATTCTGAAACATCTGAACGCCATACTCTCCGGAGGCCTTTATTGTCTCAATCGGTATGGAGGCTCTTCCTGTAGCCTTTCCATTTTTTAGATGTTTAATGGTAGCCAATCGCACTGTTTCAAATCCATAGAAACTACTGGTGAAGAAACGGAACCAGATACTCCATTAAACATCTAAAAAATGGAAAGGCTACAGGAAGAGCCTCCATACCGATTGAGCTCTAGAGTTTTCAATAGCCCATATTTTGGAGGAGAGGGATTTCGTAATTGAGCGGATTTTCTGATGTAGGTCCCTAGACTCATGTTTATTTGCATTAGTTTCATCTTCTTCACAGACATGTCGAAGTTGGGTTTTTAAGTCTCGCCTGCAAGTTTCTTGAACAGGTGTTGATTTTTCGTTCACGATTCTCACATCAGCACCCAAGGCTTTCAGTCGACATCTTTCTTCCACAAGCTTCAATGTATCGTCACTCATCCAGTGTTGTCTTTTGCGTATCTGCATAGGTGGGTTTGACTCATTTATTGCGCATCCCTTGTTGTAAATGAGCATCCCTTTTTCTTCCCCATAGCTGATACGATGTTTCTAAACAAGAGTCTTCATTCACTGGGTCCAGTTTTTTTCTAGTGCGGACATAAACTTCGAGTTATCGCTTACGTTGAGCTTTATCATCTTGTCGACTTTTCTGGCTGCTTAAGAGCAGAAAATGTGGCTTGAACTAAGGTTCAGCCACATTTTGACGATCAGAAGTTCATGGTCCGATCCACAGTCAGCTCCAGGGAGTGTATGAGAATTCCTGACAGAGGTTTTCCAACGTGACCTGATCATGATATAATAAATTTGGTTACGGTATTTTCCGCTAGGCGAAGTCCAGGTGTAAATCCTTCGAGGGTGGTTCTGAAAGAAGCTGCACGAGATTGTCATGTTGTGGGCAGCTGCAAATTCTATCAGACGTTCACCCCTGCTATTGCGATCTCCAAGTCCAAATCTGCCTGCGCATTCACTAATTTGGTGAGCATCTGATCCGATCTTCACATTAAAATCACCCACCACAAGTCTCTCGGTTAGTCTTACCGATGGTGGTCTCCAGCTCAGAATAACAGCTCTCTAAGTCAGCCTCACTTAAAAGACTCGTAGGAGCATAAACCTGTACGATATTTAGGTTTGCGAGCATTGCCTTGAGTTTTATACTTATCACTCGATCACTGACCGGTTTGTATCCCATCACAGAGTTGTTTAGATGCTTAGGAAAGATGAGCGCAACTCCATGGTCACTGCTACTGTCGTTTCCAAAGAAGTAGACGGCATTTGTGTCTGTGAGGAAATGGCCATTGCCTCTCTAATGCGTTTCATTAAGACCGCAGATCCTAATGCCGCAACGGGTTAACTCGTTCTCTATGATTTTAAGCTTACCGGGCTGAAGCAAGCAAGCCTCTTACATTCCATGTACCTATCTTCTGGCAATGTAACATCTTCAGAGGTTTTCCAGTAGCTCGATTTCGATGAGATGTCTGGTCCACCACATCTACGTGGCCGGTAGCCAATTTCACACCGTCTGCCCCGGACGCAGGACGGTGCCGGTTGCTAAGCGGATCATAGCAGGCCACATAACTTTCTTTGTTTTTCCTTTCATGACGACTTTCTTGGGAAAATAGTGCAGTGGTTTCCCTTGCCTTCTGCATCAGGCATTTAAGACGTTATTTAGACGGCAAGGCCGATGTAGCCTCTTCTATCGGGTTGTCCAGGTGGGTGTATGGTGTATACCGCCATTGCTCGGTCGCCATAGCCTCGTCCGTTATCTAGCAGGGAGCACCGCGGTAGCCTGAAGGGCCACCGTCGCATGCAGGTGAGGTTGACATTTAGGCCGTATAAGATGTTATTACCATTCTCCCCTTACTCCCCTTCGTCCCCTTTGTCCCCTCCGTCTTATGTATAACCACTTTCAAACAATTTAATCTAATCTCCCCAAGTGCAGCAAGAACAGCAATTATAACCAATAACACTGCAACAGTACAACAGAGCAGTCGGAGGCGACCGCAAACTGTGCGAAGTTGTAACACTTGCACCGCGCGCTCCGGGAACTTAGCAAAGCGCAGGTGCCAATTACGAGCCACTCTGCGACCGACGGGCCAGTGTAAATGACCTTTATTATCGGCACCGCAGAACTACCAGAACATTAAGATTATGTGTTGTTTTGTTACATAACTGTGTGAAGTTAAAAATGCAGTAAGAGTCTGCTAAGGGATACCTCCGAAAGATGGGCAGCAGTGTCTTTCCGTGTATCAATCCTGTTATTAAATGAAAATAACTGGTTTAACTTATTAGAGAAAAACTTTATTTTATAGCAGAACATTTAGTGTAGCAATACTTTCCGGTTAGCGATGCGCATAGAGTACAGAGTATATCAAAACTATTATAGATACAAAAATATCCACAGATAAGCTGCATATTAGCACAGACTATATAGAAGGTGTAATTTCTACTACAACACTCCTCCTAAATTAAAGCCTTCTTATTAATTTATTTAACAATACAAACAATAGTTCAAGATTTTCTAACTATATGGCAAGATTTCATTCCTATTTTATCTCTTATATAACAAAATTTAAGCTTACACAAAGGTTTAGTAAATATACATATCTGCTAATTGTTCCTCACTACACATATGTATATTTTAATTCAATAATTTTATCCTCATATTTTTCTTTAATGAAATGAAACTTTATGTCTATATGTTTACACCGTTTGTGAAAATTAATATTTTTAATAACACTTATAGCACTTTGATTGTCTATGTTCAAGCATACAGATTTTTGATTAAATTCACCAATGTCACACAATAATTGTTTGACCCACAACGCTTCTTTAGTGGCAGCACAGGCAGCCATGTACTCTGCTTCAGTGGTTGAGAGGGCAACTGTCTGCTGTTTCTGGCAGGTCCATGTCACTGCTGCATTGTTTTTGATGAAAACATAACCAGTTACTGAACGTCTCGTACTTGGGTCATTGGCGTAATCTGCATCACTGTAGCCTATTATTGTATTACGCTCACAGTTTGGCTTGTAGTACAGGCCATAATCTTTTGTTTCTTTAAGATATGTATTTAAAAATCTTCTTTACAGCATTCCAGTGATTTTCATTGTAAGAATTTAAAAATCGACTCACCAGGCTAACCGCATAGGAAATATCGGGTCGGCTTACTGTAGCTAGGTGCAGTATTCAGTATTCAGTATTCATTTATTAACCATTCCGTTACATTTCATAACATTGGCAAGTCATAAAAAATACAAATTAATTTCATCAAAAATACAACATAACCTAATTATAAACATCAGGGTAAACAGTGGGAACATATTTTTTTATGCATCAAGGATCCAACTGCCTCACGGTATGGAATATTCTTTTCATTTTCTCCTTCTTCTTTTTCCAATTTTACATGTGGATCAACTGGGATGCTGTTGGGTTTGCAATTATCCAAATTAAATTTATTTAATAACTTCTCAATATAGCTTGACTGGTGTATGAAAATGTGCTTGTCACATTTCTCTATCTCCATACCAACAAAATTTCTGGGAGGATAAGACTTCACTTCAAATATTGACTGTAAGTCATTAATCAGTTCATTTGATGTTGATATATCTTTTGAAAATATAAGCCCATCATCAACATACAAACACAGGTAACATTTGTTTCCATTGATAGTGCCAACATACACACATTGGTCTACCTTACTATTTACTAGCCCAAACTTCTTTAAAACTGCATCAAATTTTGAATTCCAACATCTGGGAGATTGTTTCAGACCATATAATGATTTATTGAGCTTACATACCTTGTGAGTATCAGCTGTTAATCCTTCAGGTACTGTCATGTATGTATATGTCTTCCTCGAGCTCACCATATAAAAAAGCTGTTTTGATGTCTAGTTGAGTTATCTGTAGATTGTGTTGGGCTGCCTCTGATAATAATAAACGGATGGAATCATACCTGACAGTTGGCGCAAATGTTTCCTGGTAATCAATGCCTTTGCTTTGAGCATACCCTTTTGCACAGAGCCGAGACTTGTATCGTAGACTAGATGGTTCTTCTTTAATGCGAAACACCCATTTGCATCCAATTACTCTCATATGAGGAGTTCTTTCAATTAATGTCCATGTATTGTTTTGTTGATGAGCTTGAAGTTCTTCTTCTATTGATTTTATCCATTTTGGAGCTTCCATAGACTTTATTGCCTGTTGATAGTCTTCAGGAGCTTCATTGTTTAATAATTTTTCATCACAGCAGAGGTAAGTACTTAGTTCTTGGTTCAGAGTATTTTTGAATTGTTTTCTAGTTCTTACAGTTATATTCTTTTCAGGCGAAGAATCTATACTGTTATCAGGGATGTACTCGCTGTCTGATTGTGATCTTCCGTCTTTTGTGATTTTGGATCTAACTTCTTTCTCTTCTCTTTCGGAAGGTGGACCATTGCCTCACATCCAAATGTACGCATATGGCCGACATTGGGTTTCTGACCGGTCCACATCTCTTCAGGTGTTTTGTAAGACAGAGATGTTGTTGGAGTGCGGTTGACTATGTAAGCAGCAGTATGAATGGCTTCAGCCCAGTACATTTTAGGTAAATTGGCATTTAACATCATACATCTTGCTCGCTCTATCAATGTCCTGTTCATACGTTCAGCAGTACCATTTTGTTCTGGTGTGTAAGGTGTGGTAGTCTGATGAATTATTCCTGCACCTTTGAGAAGTTTTGAAAAGTTTCCATTTAAATATTCAAGTCCGTTGTCTGATCTGAGAATTTTAATGTTTCTACTTAACTGATTCTCAACTTGGTTTTTAAATTCCTTGAATTTTTCTAGGACTTCTGATTTGTTATACATTGTGTAAACAAATATCTTCTTTGAGTAATCATCTAGGAATGTTACAAAATATCTGGCTTTGCCTAGAGACTGAGTATCCATTGGTCCACAGACATCGGAATGGATGATTTCAAGCAGGTCTTTGCTCTGTGACCCTTGACTCTTAAATGGCAGACGTGTTTGTTTTCCTTCCTGACACGTTATACATTTTACATTCTCTTTTATTTGGCTAAGCTTCAAATCGGCAGTATTTTCGGTCAGCTTTTTCATGCTTTGAAAATTCAGGTGACCCATCCTTTGGTGCCACAGGTAAGTGTCTTGCTCAATAACATCTGATATGCATGCATAGCCGCCAGGCATATTCAACCGGTACATATTATTTATTAAGCTTGCTGTTGCTACAATAACATTATTTTTGTTCAGTATAACACAGCCATTCTTATTAAACTTCACTTGGCCACCATTCTGTATGATCTGACTCACAGACAGCAAGTTTGTAGCTAGTTCAGGCACATATAAAACATTTGTAAACAAAATTTCATTTTGTTGGCCTCTTTCGTTGTAAACAGATAAACTTATTTTTCCAGAGCTTTGCACATGCATTGTTTTATTATTTGCAACTTTGATGCTTGAAATGTGTGATGTTGTTTCTTCACTCATAAGATTCTTGTGTTTGGTCATATGAACAGATGCTCCAGAATCAACATACCAGACATCAGAGCATTTGGAAGATGCCATGAATACAGCTGCATAAGAACTGTTATTTTTTAGATTTGCATTATTCTTATGATCCTTGTTGTTTGATCTGCATTCAGGACTTTTATGTCCATATTTATTGCATGTATAACAGCGGGGGCCTTTTGAATTTTTCTTGTTTTTATTTTGTCTTTGACTTGAAGCAAAAGCTGATGTATCACTTTCAGCTTTGACATCCTGTAGGATCTTAGACTTCACTGAGTCAGAGCTTATCTTCATACCTGAGCTCTCTATGGCAATTATCATTGGCTTGTAAGTTTCAGGCAGGCCGGACAACAGGAGTGTGCCAAGCCATTCATCATCTACATATGTACATGGAAGCCAATGTTTCTCAACTTACATATGTGCTGTTGTAATGATTTTACTCACGTATTCTTCTACGTTTAAGCATCCAGCTAATGTAGTATTGCATAAATCTCGCAGTAGACCAACTCGGCGTGTTAGCCCGGAGTCATCAAAAGCGCGTGCCAAATTATTCCAAACTTCTTTTGCAGTGCTTGATTCTTGTATATGAATATAATTTATCGGATCGACGAGAAGGATAAGCTTAGATCTGGCTTTCGTGTCGCGTTTTTGGTCAATTGAATCTGAATCGCAGTCCCACAACTCTTCGTGCTGTAAATATGTTTTGACAGCAAAACGCCATGTGGCATAGTTATCACGGCCCGTTAACCTTTCAATTAATGCCATTGAACTTGTTGATGACATCTTTTGGTTGTGGATTATCACGGATTTACTTGAAATATTGTTCAGAAACTGAGCACGTTGCGTGTGCAGATTATGTCTTTTCTTTTGTTCGGCACTGTTTTTAGCACTGGGTCTTTATAGTATTCACTGATTTTACAAATCGGGCTTACTGGGCCCATAACCTGTTATTAAATGAAAATAACTGGTTAAACTTATTAGAGAAAAACTTTATTTTATAGCAGAACATTTAGTGTAGCAATACTTTCCGGTTAGCGATGCGCATAGAGTACAGAGTATATCAAAACTATTATAGATACAAAAATATCCACAGATAAGCTGCATATTAGCACAGACTATATAGAAGGTGTAATTTCTACTACAACAAATCCGTACCGCGCTCGCCAACCCGCCCAAGCCTATTTCCAGCACCATTCGGTCATAATAACACACAAATTTAAAAATATAGCACAAAATTTGATCATTACTCTAACGTAACTTGAATTAAAATTAAATTTCCAACTTAATTGAAACGAATAATTCGATTATACCTCACTCGGCTCGAAACTTAAAATAAATTAGTTTTACGAGATTTAAAAGTTCATTATCACAGCCTTAGGACGTCCACGTCCACTGGTGGACATAGGCCTCATGTATCTCCAAAATCATGAGGGAGTCGTTGCCATACTCGACACGCTTGGCAGGCGGGTTGGCGAGCGCAGTTGGCCAGAAGCGTACGGGATGTTGATACACGGCAAGACACAGCTCATTCTCCGGCTCATCTACCAAGGGATGGGTCCCTTGGCAGGTTCTTACTTCATCCTTGGGCAAGAAGAGAGGCAACACTCTACTGCCGACACCCCACGGCAAAAAACATTAAATAGTTTTTAGATCTAAATTATATTCTCATGAATATTTTAAATGATTACTAAAGCAAATTTCTCGTGGACATTTTATTTTCAAATTTAATTATCTTGGGTATTCAAAGCACAAAATGAAAATTTTATAAGCCATTGAAATGTTTCATTTAGTTACGTGCGAATACTTGGAATTATAATTGTTAGAGCGTAAATATTACTAGCTAATATTATTCTATCTTTGCCGTGGGGTGCCGGCACTAGGTTGTTACTCCTCCTCTGATACCCGTGGATGCAGTAAGAGTCTGCCAATAAAAACTGTTAATAATGTGCAAATTAATACCTTTCCCCACACGGCCTAGTAACTTCACTTAAAATTTTGAGATCCCCTATCCGCCCCCCTGCAATCAAAATAAGAATATTTTTTAACATTTTCATATTATTATGCTACATTAGTAAAAAAAGTGTTATCTTTTACCATTTCAAATTTCAAGTCGATAGCATCAGTAGTTCTCGAGATATCCATTTGTGACAGACAGACAGACAGAGTGATTCTATAAGGGTTCCTTTTTACCATTTTGGTCCGGAACCCTTAAAACTTCATCAGAAATTTGCAATTCCGGTGGTATTTTTGGATCACTCTCAGCAGATCCATATATTAATATAATAACTCATTTTGTTTTGTACACGTATCCAGCTAACATAATCAGCTTTTCCTATCCTCAAATGTTTGATGGAAGAAAACTCTTATTAGGGTAAGCTCGCCTTTGTACATCATCTTTTCATTTATTTAAAATTTTGTCTGTGTAGGTATTTACAATGATACAATAAAGAATTAAGAATCCAGTCACCAGATCCAGTCTAGATCTAGTGAGAGCTTTCCCGACAGAAAACTCTTAATAAATCAAGTTTTTAGAAGAGCAATAAATAATTGATCTAGTGAGAGTTTTTACCTGTTTGTACTCTCAGTAGATACAGTTTAATGTTTTTTGAAAATTTAGAAAATTACCAAAAAAAAAGGGGTTGCTCACAACTGGGCCTGCCGCCTGGGCAAGGTGGTGAATGAACCTTGCCTGATTTTTGGCGGAGTGTCTACTCACCGTGGGGTTTTTAGCTGGTAAGAGTCTGGCATAACCACTCTGGCAGCCCCGTGCTGGAGTGGTATCCATGAGGATTTTCCCCACGCCAAAAAAGAAAAATAAAGTGTCACGGGGACAATTCACAATACACCCCAATGACCCAAGACGTCAGTGCAGATCTGCTAACCTCCCCACTAGAATTAGAGAATTCACTAAAATCTGTAGCTTTGGGAGGATTTTTTAGTTTCTTATTTTATTTATTTTTACCATTCACAGTATAAACGACTTTCTTGTCAAAACGTCAATAATTACAATTAATGTAAAAAAATATTGCTGCTATTGCAAAACATTACAGAAAATTAAAAATATGATGAAAATGTCATTTATAGACAGCGATTCAAAAAAAGGTCCCTGGATTTTCCATTTTATCATGTCTCAGGTACTACTCCGTAACACATCATTTCAGCCATAAAACGTCCACTAATGAACAAAGGTCTTCCTCATGGATCTCCATGAGGGGTAGTTGCCATACTCACCACGCTTGGCAGGCGGGTTGGCGAGCGCAGTATGGGATGTTGATATATGGAAAGACGCTGCTGCCCATCTTTCGGTAACAAAGCTTTTAGGTGTATTAATTGGGGTTGCTTTTCTAACACATATGACAGGATAATTTAAAAGTCCTGTTGGAACCATAAATTTTCATAGTGCATTTTGCTTTAATGGTTTTAAAAGTTGCTGACGTGTAATAATCATCTCACTTGTATTGTAAACTTATTGCTGCGGGGTGCACGCAGTAGAATGTTACCCGTGGATACAGTAAGAATCTACCAAGGGATACCTACGAAAGATAAATAAATAATGCTCGACAAATTACACAGCATCATCTAGCCCCAAGCTAAGCAGAGCTTGTGTTATGGGTACTAGATGACTGATATACTTAATACATTATACTACATAGATAGATATTTTTAATATATACAGAAAAACACCCAGAACACCCTGAACAAATATCTGCAGATCGTACAGACATTTGTCCCGAGGCGGGAATCGAACCCGCAACCTCTTGCGTCGCAGGCGGACCTTCGCCCGCTGCGCCACAGAGGTCGTCAAAATATAGATAGGCAGCGGTGTTTTCGTGTATCAATATCCCGTAGAGCGCTCTCCAAACCGCCTACCAAGCGTAGAGAGTATGGCAACAATCCTCTCATGATCTTGGAAATCCATGGCTTATGTCTAACGTGGACATGGAAAAATCCCACAACTAAGATGAATGATTGAATGAAGTGTTAATTAACCACATAAAGATACAGCTTATAAAGGTTACAACAAACAAATAGAAAAAAATATAAAGTAACAAAGCTTTTAGGTGTATTAATTGGGGTTGCTTTTCTAACTTTATTAGAGTGTAAAGTTTTAGGTTAAATTCAAATTCGTAAAGGTCATAATAAAGTTTAAAGGATTTTACCGCCTTTTTCTAATGGAATTAAATTATTTACTAAAGACCAAACTTAATCCAATGTTTTCAAATTATATATCTTATTATTTTTCTCCTATTATTAGATTTTTGTTATCCTTAATAATTTGGATAATAATACCTTATTATTTTAAATTAATAAAATTTAATTTAGGTATTTTTTTTTTTGTGTTGTACGAGTTTAGGGTTATAATAGAACAATAATTTATATTTTAGTTAATTCATTAGGTATTTGGGCTTAAATTGTGCAACAACCTGGTGCCGTGGGGTGCCGGCACTAGGTTGTTACTCCTCCTCTGATACCCGTGGATGCAGTAAGAGTCTGCCAATAAAAACTGTTAATAATGTGCAAATTAATACCTTTCCCCACACGGCCTAGTAACTTCACTTAAAATTTTGAGATCCCCTATCCGCCCCCCTGCAATCAAAATAAGAATATTTTTTAACATTTTCATATTATTATGCTACATTAGTAAAAAAAGTGTTATCTTTTACCATTTCAAATTTCAAGTCGATAGCATCAGTAGTTCTCGAGATATCCATTTGTGACAGACAGACAGACAGAGTGATTCTATAAGGGTTCCTTTTTACCATTTTGGTCCGGAACCCTTAAAACTTCATCAGAAATTTGCAATTCCGGTGGTATTTTTGGATCACTCTCAGCAGATCCATGTATTAATATAATAACTCATTTTGTTTTGTACACGTATCCAGCTAACATAATCAGCTTTTCCTATCCTCAAATGTTTGATGGAAGAAAACTCTTATTAGGGTAAGCTCGCCTTTGTACATCATCTTTTCATTTATTTAAAATTTTGTCTGTGTAGGTATTTACAATGATACAATAAAGAATTAAGAATCCAGTCACCAGATCCAGTCTAGATCTAGTGAGAGCTTTCCCGACAGAAAACTCTTAATAAATCAAGTTTTTAGAAGAGCAATAAATAATTGATCTAGTGAGAGTTTTTACCTGTTTGTACTCTCAGTAGATACAGTTTAATGTTTTTTGAAAATTTAGAAAATTACCAAAAAAAAAGGGGTTGCTCACAACTGGGCCTGCCGCCTGGGCAAGGTGGTGAATGAACCTTGCCTGATTTTTGGCGGAGTGTCTACTCACCGTGGGGTTTTTAGCTGGTAAGAGTCTGGCATAACCACTCTGGCAGCCCCGTGCTGGAGTGGTATCCATGAGGATTTTCCCCACGCCAAAAAAGAAAAATAAAGTGTCACGGGGACAATTCACAATACACCCCAATGACCCAAGACGTCAGTGCAGATCTGCTAACCTCCCCACTAGAATTAGAGAATTCACTAAAATCTGTAGCTTTGGGAGGATTTTTTAGTTTCTTATTTTATTT
This sequence comes from Pasiphila rectangulata, assembly GCA_963082625.1. Lineage (NCBI taxonomy): Eukaryota > Metazoa > Arthropoda > Insecta > Lepidoptera > Geometridae > Pasiphila > Pasiphila rectangulata. Next base: position 1,967,185 of record OY720244.1, on the reverse strand, counting down.
ATTTTTACCATTCACAGTATAAACGACTTTCTTGTCAAAACGTCAATAATTACAATTAATGTAAAAAAATATTGCTGCTATTGCAAAACATTACAGAAAATTAAAAATATGATGAAAATGTCATTTATAGACAGCGATTCAAAAAAAGGTCCCTGGATTTTCCATTTTATCATGTCTCAGGTACTACTCTGTAACACATCATTTCAGCCATAAAACGTCCACTAATGAACAAAGGCCTTCCTCATGGATCTCCATGAGGGGTAGTTGCCATACTCACCACGCTTGGCAGGCGGGTTGGCGAGCGCAGTATGGGATGTTGATATATGGAAAGACGCTGCTGCCCATCTTTCGGTAACAAAGCTTTTAGGTGTATTAATTGGGGTTGCTTTTCTAACACATATGACAGGATAATTTAAAAGTCCTGTTGGAACCATAAATTTTCATAGTGCATTTTGCTTTAATGGTTTTAAAAGTTGCTGACGTGTAATAATCATCTCACTTGTATTGTAAACTTATTGCTGCGGGGTGCACGCAGTAGAATGTTACCCGTGGATACAGTAAGAATCTACCAAGGGATACCTACGAAAGATAAATAAATAATGCTCGACAAATTACACAGCATCATCTAGCCCCAAGCTAAGCAGAGCTTGTGTTATGGGTACTAGATGACTGATATACTTAATACATTATACTACATAGATAGATATTTTTAATATATACAGAAAAACACCCAGAACACCCTGAACAAATATCTGCAGATCGTACAGACATTTGTCCCGAGGCGGGAATCGAACCCGCAACCTCTTGCGTCGCAGGCGGACCTTCGCCCGCTGCGCCACAGAGGTCGTCAAAATATAGATAGGCAGCGGTGTTTTCGTGTATCAATATCCCGTAGAGCGCTCTCCAAACCGCCTACCAAGCGTAGAGAGTATGGCAACAATCCTCTCATGATCTTGGAAATCCATGGCTTATGTCTAACGTGGACATGGAAAAATCCCACAACTAAGATGAATGATTGAATGAAGTGTTAATTAACCACATAAAGATACAGCTTATAAAGGTTACAACAAACAAATAGAAAAAAATATAAAGTAACAAAGCTTTTAGGTGTATTAATTGGGGTTGCTTTTCTAACTTTATTAGAGTGTAAAGTTTTAGGTTAAATTCAAATTCGTAAAGGTCATAATAAAGTTTAAAGGATTTTACCGCCTTTTTCTAATGGAATTAAATTATTTACTAAAGACCAAACTTAATCCAATGTTTTCAAATTATATATCTTATTATTTTTCTCCTATTATTAGATTTTTGTTATCCTTAATAATTTGGATAATAATACCTTATTATTTTAAATTAATAAAATTTAATTTAGGTATTTTTTTTTTGTGTTGTACGAGTTTAGGGTTATAATAGAACAATAATTTATATTTTAGTTAATTCATTAGGTATTTGGGCTTAAATTGGGTTAGAAATTAATCTATTAAAATTTATTCTTTTAATTTCCTCCTTATCCAATATACATAATATCATCGAAAGCTTCATTAAAATATTTTTTAACCCAATTTATTGCCTCTATTACTAAATAATTTTGTTAAATTTTTTCAATTTTTTTTTTTTCAATTTATTTATTTTCAATACAGAAACACAAAATACAAGGAAATGTTAATGTAGATAGGTACTAAATAGTATATGTATAGGTAATTATTTAGGGGTGCAAAACAACAATCTATATTCTTTTGCAGCCGTGCTAGGTCTAACCTGTGTTACGGTCTGCAAAGTTAGATTCTTTTTAGAATCTTATTTAACCAGATACAGAAACAAACTTACCAGCTATCTACGTACAATATGTTTGAAACCTGCACCAACACAACACATAGTCTTTTAAGAAAGAACCCACACAATTGTAAACTGAGTAATCTTCTGCAATGACTTTATCGCTTAATTACCTTATTTTATTATTTCCCGACGTTTCGAAACACAGATCGCAAAAGTTTACAAGATACTAAGAACCTACATAGGTACTCAATTTGATGAGTATTAATAACAGTAACTTTAGTTTAACACTTCACAAAGACTAAAAAAATCAAGTTAATCTACAACATATTTTACACTAAATAACTGAGCATACATTAATTATTATTAACAATAAAATCATCAACACAATTGTAAACATGAGGGTAGGCCTGCGATTGCATCGTGTCGTGATTAAAATTAAAGAAATTAAATAATATTGTTAAGTAATTTTGAAATAAATAGAATAATTTCAATTTGAATTAATTCTTAAATATTAATAAAAATAGGATCGCCCCTTTCCATTTCTGATTACCCAATATTGTTGAAGGTTTATCTTGATTTAATAATTTTATTCTTATAACTAGAAAAAAAATTACCTCCATAATTTTATAGTCATATTATTTTAATGAAACTTTTTTAATTATAAGAATTGTATTAAATATAATTATTCGAGCTGTGGGAGGATAAAAGCAATTTTCTTTACGAAAAATAATAGCTTTCTCATCCATTAACAATGACTAGGTTGAATAATTTCTACAATTATCATCAAAGAATATTTATGATTATTTAACTTAAATATATATTCATTTTTAATTTCAATATTGTTTTTTTTTTAATATAATGAATATATTTTACCTATATCAAATATTTATTAATAACTTAAATCCTGTTAAAAATAAGTTATTTATTATTTTTTATCTTTAGGAGGATAACCTCCATTTTAAGTATCTTTCCCTAAATGAATCATTATATTTTTTTAATCATATATAATTATTTATTTTTATCATTTAAATTTATTATTAATAAATAAAAAAAAATAAAACGTCCACTACTGAACACAGGCCTCGCTCATGGATCTCCATGAGAGGTAGTTGCCATACTCACCACGCTTGGCAGGCGGGTTGGCGAGCGCAATACGGGATGTTGGTACACGGAAAGACGCTGCTGCCCATCTTCTGGAGGTGTCCCTTAGCAGGCTCTTACTGCATCCATGGGTATGAGAGCAGGGGTAACATTCTACTGCCGGCACCCCACGGCGGGGTGTACATTTTTCATTAATAATAAATTATTTCAAATTAAAATGATTAAAAATTCGTAGAAAAAATATTTTGTTTATATTAATAAATTCTTTTTCAATTATTTCTAATATAGGAATTATTTTTAGAACAATATTCTTTTTTTAAAGGTTACCCTTTTAATTTCAAGAAGAATTGTAGAAAATGGAGCTGGGACTGGTTGAACTGTTTACCCTCCTATAACTTCTAACATCGCTCATGGAGGAGGCTCTGTAGATTTAGCTATTTTTTCACTTCATTTTGCTAGTATTTCCTCTATTTTAGGAGCAATTGATTTTATTACTGCAATTATTAATATACGATAAAATATTTTTTTTTGACCAATCACCACTGTTCGTTTGACCTGTGGGAATTACAGCATTTCTACTTTTATTATCAAAACCAGTTCTTGCTGGAGCAATCACCATATTACTAACAGATCAAATTTAAATACATTATTTTTCGACCCTACTGGAGAAGGTGACTCTATTCTTTACCAACATTTATTTTGATTTTTTGATCACCCAGAAGTTTATATTTTAATTTTACCAGGATAAGGTATAATTTTGCATATTATTTCTTAAAAAAGAGGAAAAAAAGAACCAAAGGTTTCTTTTTTTCCTGTTGTCCCTTCATGATCAGAACTTAGTGATCCATGAGGGAGGCCTTCCAGTAGTGGATGTTCTACGACTGAGATGATGATGATGATTGCATGTAAGGGCCTTACTTTTTGATGTAGCCATTTGTAAGCCTGTATGTGTTCGTTGCGTGTATAATTAAACTTTGTTGGTATTTTTGAGCTGGCATCCATCAAGCGAAATGCCAGAGATCCACTGAAATGTTTTAATTAAGTTCACTGTTCATCAAGCTCATGTTAAATCGCACTTTAACTGTAAAAATTGTTAAATTAGTAGTTTATTTTATCTAGTGTATCTATTAAAATATGACGTTAGCTTAAAGCTTAACAAATCTGAAAAAGACATGTATGTATTTGAAACCGTGAACTTTCTAGGGAAACTATCGCGGTTCAGCTAGCTATTTATGTTTAAGAGAAATCACCGCTCAAATAATTCATTAATACGTTTTACCAAACATATCGGAATACTTTTAACCTAAAACTCAATTATTACTTTTTTTTTTTCTCGCTCTAACGTGCCAACCTATACCACTGTTTTGAAAAGTGCTGAAGATTTTTATCGTCAAACAATTGTAAATAAGAAGTTGTGCAAACTTACGACGCTGAACACCTGTCGCCCTCCAAACAAGGATTCGCTGACATACATCCAACTGGCCCTGGTGAGCTCAACAATTGCAATAACATCACCTTAAATCCGAGGCGGAGACTGAAGAACGTTGGCAAATCAACCAACATTTAGAATTTCTAAGTTTGCACTGCTCTTATGCTCAAAATACTTTTTATTTGAGTAAGAAAATATTGAAGTGACCGATCACAACAAACAAGTGGCAAAGCTAATTGACAAGCAGCTGACCCGTCAACAGCCGTCACTGACATATCTGCAAATGTGACAGTTGACATCAACGTCTATTTATCAGTCAACCGGAGCAACATTCAAACATCCTACCATTTGGAGTTACCAGCTGCAAAAGAAAAATCTGCCGTAATAACTTAGTACACTAAATTCGTCACATTAAGGGCCGGCCGTTTTGTTTTGTATTGTTTGGCCACTTCGTCGTTGCCTCGTTATGAGTTGCTCTGCCTGCAACTGTAGTATTCTTCCAAATGAGGAGTATATGCGATGTGTAATGGATGATTGCAAAAAGCGATATCATCTTTTATGCACTGGTGGGAAGCACCTAAATAACGATGAAAGAGATACTTGGATATGTCCCGAATGCCACTGCGCTGCTAAAAGAGGAGGCGACAACAGCTGTACGCCAGTTGGTTCTAAGAAATCTCGCGAAACCAACAACGTAACGTTTAGAAAGAAAATTCCGCCTTCCACCAACATGGATTCACCTTACGATTGCGATGAACCTACTAACATCACTGCGATCATACATAACTTTAAATGCGAGATGGCTACCTTAAAAGAACAGCTTACCAAAGCTGTATCACTAATCGCCTCCTATGATGCAAAGTTTGACTTCTACGCTCAGCAGGTGGTTACTCTAAATGCTAAACTGGAGGTATACGAAAATAGATGTTCTAATAAACAAGAGCCGGATCAAACTGTATCATCGAAACCTGGGTGTGCGGTTCAGTATACACGCGACCCAAAACGCGTCGAAAGTTTCTCAAGACAAGCGACCACTGTTCATGAGTCTATAGAATCTGCACTGCCGATCTCTCAAGAAAGAGATTTCACTTCTTCCATTGAAGGCCGCCCACCACATGTTGTTCCAGTTCCTGTTGACCATGATTCTGAAATTCTAGTACCTGATCAGCACTGGATCGAGGTCAAGAAACGTAAAACCAGACGACCAACTTTTCTCTGTGGAACTGCGGGACCATCAATAACTACCCTGAAGGCAGTAGAACCGGTAAAATATCTTCACCTCTGGAACATGGCATCTGACGTTAAAGACGTCAGCGACTATCTAAAACAGTTATGCCCAACAGGAACCTGCACTGTAGAAGAGCTTTCCCCGAAAGGGAGTTACAAGTCATACAAGATAGGCGTGCCTGAAGCACACTACAACCTGTGCTACTCTATCGATGTATGGCCGGTCAACGCCAGAATAAAGCCTTGGATAAACTACAGAAGTCGAACAGGTCCAAACAGAGTCAGTAACGAAACTGGTCCAAGCGCTACGATAGTCACTACGCAGAATTCCTTTCGTGGCAAGTCGAACGTCCAATAAAACAGTGTGTATTCGAGCATTTTACCAGAATGTAAGGGGACTTAAAACAAAATTGTCCATGTGGCGTAATAATCTTGCTCTACTGGAACACAACCTTGTAGCTGTTACGGAGTCATTCCTTGACGTGTCTGTGGAGGACTCTGAACTTGTATGCGGCGATTGGAGCATCCTGCGGCGGGATAGAGGCACACCTTGCGGGGGAGTCCTGCTCGCTGCGCGTTCACCTGTCATGCTACGCAGACGGCAAGACCTCGAGACTGATGTTGGCGAAGACCTCTGGGCGAGCTTTTCCTGGTACGGTCGACCCTTTCATGTGTGTGTTGTGTATCTAAAACCTAGTTCAAGCGATCAAGATTTCATGCGTTGGTTTTCTAAAACTGAGAGCTTTATAAACAACCTGAAGGGGAATGTAATTATCTTTGGTGATATTAATTTAAATAGCGCGTCAGTTAATATCAAAAATTATTATTGTTATTTCTTAGCTTTTGCGAATATTGTAAATAGGAACCTAGTTTTGAATTTGCATGGTGGTATTCTTGATGTTGTTCTGACCAAGGAGTGCGAAGGGCTAAGAGAGGTGGTGGTATCTCCTACAGAGGGCGTGGTCCCTATAGACTCATATCACCCTGCCTTGGACGTTGATATTCTGGTAGAAGGGGTGCGATGCTCAGACCGCATTGAACCAAGCAATATTAACCCGTCTAGGGATTGGAACTTCAGGCGGAGTGATCCTGAGCTCTTGTTTAACACATTTTCTAACGTCTCTTGGGATCAAGTGTTACAATCGGAGAGTATATCTTCTGCAACTGATGCTTTCTACTCCATCATTTATGATGTATTTGATAATTGTTTGCCTAAAAAGAGTCGTAAGAAAACAGGAGGTAGGCGCTATCCAGTTTGGTTTACCTCGGAAATTATAAAAGACGTAAGGCGTAAAGTAAAACTCCATGCAAGTTGGAAGAAAACCAAGTCTAACGAGGTCTACAAATTGTTTTCGAAGATAAGGGCTTCTCTAAAAACTCAGGTATCTAAAGCCTACAAGTCCCACTTGAATAAAATTGAAAGTAACATAACGTCTAACCCCTGTGCATTTTGGCAGCATGTCTCTAGTCTGAGAGCCAATGGTGGTTTTGAGCCGGAGGTAACTTTCAAGGAAAAGTCATATTCAGGTGTCGCAGCTGCTGAGTCTTTTGCCAGCTTTTTTAGTAGTGTCTTTCTGCCCGAAGTTCCTACGCTAAACTACGAGGATGCTAATCGTAATGATAAAAGCTGCAACAGCAATTATATCAATATTTTTGAATTCACACCAAAAGATGTCCTCTATGGAATCAAAAAGTTAAAGACTAAAAGTTCCCTAGGACCAGATGGTATCCCACCAGTTATTCTAAAATCTGTCTCCAAAAGTTTTGCTTCACCACTATTTCATCTTTTCAATTTGGCCCTACGCACAGGTATCTACCCAAAACAATGGAAGGTATCAAGGGTATCACCTATTCCGAAAACCTCAAATAGGCAAGTAGTTGAGGAGCATCGACCCATCGCTATACTGTCATCTCCTGCCAAAGTTTTTGAAAGTGTTCTACATAACCTCATTTATTCTCAAGTCAAGAATTTTTTATGTAACGCTCAGCATGGTTTTAGAGAGAAACGATCGGTAAACACTAACCTCTTGACTCTTGTTGAGTACATCTCGTCTAAGTTGGATACTGGCTATCAAGTGGACGTGATCTATTTTGATTTCCAAAAGGCATTCGACCGAGTCAATAATGACATACTGCTTGCAAAACTGAGCGCGATAGGTTTTGCTCCAGATCTCCTTCGTCTACTGGCTGACTATCTCCGCGATCGCCAGCAGTATGTTAGAGTCGGTATATATGAGTCAGCACCATACCATACGCGATCGGGTGTGAGTCAGGGTTCTATTTTGGGACCCTTACTCTTCATATTAATGGTCAACGATCTGCCTGATGTTGTGGAGCACGCGGAATGTCTTCTATATGCCGACGACCTTAAGTTGTACTCGGTCGTGCACTCTGTAAGGGATTGTGAGGCGCTCCAAGCTGATATTGATGCGGTCTGTCAATGGAGCCGTAATAATAAAATGGAATTTAATACCCTTAAATGTACAATGTTGACCTTTGGGCGAAAGAAGCGGCCAGTGTCCTTTGATTACATGATCCTGGGAAACCTAGTCCCTAGGACAACAGTGATAAAGGATTTGGGGGTAACTTTTGACCAACGGCTCACGTTTCATGACCATATCTCCATTATTGCCAAGCAGTCCTACCAGAGACTTGGCTTTGTACTTAGAAACGCCCGAGACTTTCGCAGTGATGGTGTTGTTCGGCTTTTGTTTGGGGCCCTAGTGAGGACCAAGCTTGAGGCAAGTTGCTGCGTCTGGAACCCCTTCGAAAGTACGTACGCTCTGTTACTGGAGAAGGTTCAAAAGGCGTTTCTTAGGTTTATGTACAAACGAATTTTTGGTTTTTATCCCTATATGTACCCAACCAAGTTTCTGCTAGGCTGTCTTGGCTACAACTCCCTACAAACTAGGAGAGCGTACGACCAGACTGCAACACTGTGCAAAGTGTTACGCGGAAAGATTGATGCCCCTGATCTACATAATATATTATTTCTTCTCCATCTTCCAAATAATTATCTTCGGAGTAGAAGTCATAGACTTTTTTCTGTGCCCTATAGCCGAACCGTAGCCCGCGCCAATTCTCCTCTGCCTCGCACCCTCGCAGCCCTGAACAGACTTCTTGACCAGAACCCTGACTGTGATATTTTTGCTGATGAGTGGAAGAAGATTATGTTGGTATGCATGAGGTTTTGGGAGATTGAGGAATGAATGTGTGATTCAATCTAGAGGTATACTTGTTTTATTATTTCGGAATTTTACTAATTTATTCTATTTTTATTCTATTCTAGTTAATTAGTGTAATTGATTTATATAAGTCGTGCTAATTAATTAATAAAATAAATAAATAAATAAATAAATAAATTACCTGTTAATATGTTTTCGAAACGTAAAGAAATACAGAAACTTCTAACAACAAGTCTATGGTATACCGTGCAGCTCTTAAAGAAAGATTTTCAAATGAAATTGTAAATTAAAACGTTATCTAAATTAAGTATAGTCTTTAAGGGTGTCATGTAACCAAAACCCTGTATAAATAATAAATGATTTAAAAAAAAAAATAACAAGTCTATGGTTAAGTACGGAACCCCACACAGTGCGTGGTCCGACACGCACCTGGGGGGCAGTTCTTGTGCATGTTTATCCAAGTGATAAACGCTCCATATCGATAAATTTCACTAAGACTGTCAAAATCTCTATTGAAGCGAACTTTCTTCATTCTCGTGATCTCGCTATAAACAATTATGTATTGTAAACCGATCGTGATGCATCGACTGATAAAGGGCAGCAATCGAGATGATAGTTGTGACAAATGCGTAGTCGACACTGAGAACTAAGATGAGACGAAAAATCGTGCATAATCACAATTTACGAGAAGTGGCCACCTGGCCTAATCTATTTTGTTGAAAAATTAAATAATTTACACACACACACACACACGCACGCACACAAACAGCACAGTTATTTGTCTATATAAAAGTTTATATAAATATGTATAATGTATATATATATATTTCAAGTTTAGTAATACAAATGTAATTTCTTATTTTATTATATTTTATTCTGTATTTAATGTTAAGGAGGAGAGCGTTGGTATCTGCGACACATTTTCGTACTTCTGCAGGTACCATCGTTTCAAATCACTTGTGTCATAAAATACATGTTTACAAATAAATAAATAAATGAAAAAATGAATAAAAAGAATTATTATGGAAATGGATAAACAAACTTGAAGATCGCTTCATGCGCACTTTTTTGTAGACTTATCCAAAACTGAGCACAAAACATAAGCAAAGCACTCGGATATCAAAATCGTATACAACTCGTAATACCAAGAGTATTACGAATTGTGTACTCTTAGCGTGCAAAATAACTAGATTGTATCCTCCTGATACCAAGAACTCAGAGAAGTTTCAGGCAGGGTTGAATTTAGAAACGGTTATTTGGCGTAATGGCGTAAATAGTTGTTACTAAAACGCCGGACATTAAATACAAATAACGTTTATTGATAAATCATTGGTACAGTTCGGTATGAAGTCCTGGCTCCCGAACTAGCGTTCTTCCCAAAGTACTAATGTTCTTAATATAATAGTTTATTGACATTAATCTAATGAAAACAAAACTTATTTTTATGATAATGTAAGAATTGTGTGTCATGTAGGTATATGTTTTATGTTATTTTTTATTTCTTATGTTTTTTTTATCTCTAGTAGACGGAATCAAACGAAGGAATGAGGGACCGATTGAAGAGAGAGAGAGGTATATTATAATATTATAAATTTATCAAACAATATATGTATATATTTACAAATTCTTAAAAAAATACAATATATACAGGGTGTATCATAATATGTGGAGTAACCCGAAAGAAGGGTCCAAGAAAGCAAGTAGTTTTGAAATGAAAAAATCAAGAACTCGTATATTTTTTTCATTGTGTTTTAAATATTTTTATTTAAGTACAATTTTACTAGTTGGTGTTTAGTACATTTTCACTTAACACCAACTAGATCCTAGAGTCAAAATTGGATTTTTTATATTTTTTTTTTCAATTTTAATAAAAAATACCTTTTTGTAGTATTTTTATTTGTAACTGTACGACAACTCTTCGCGGAGTTCAATGACCCTGAAAAATATCAGCTGGCGTTTTGGTTGTCATTATCGTTTAATCAGCTGTTGAAATTAAAACTTTCAAAGTCTTTTCTTAAATGCAAAATCACTGAATCCTGAAAAGTCGTAGAACAAAAAATAGTTCGCTATAATTCTCCTATAAGCTTTACATACACTTCTATTAGCATTTTAATTATGCTATACTAGTAAAAAATTGTTATCTTTAACCATTTCAAATTTCAAGTCGATGGCATCAGTAGTTCTCGATATATCCATTTGTGACAGACAGACAGACAAAGTGATACCATAAGGCTTCCTTTTTACCATTTTGGTCCGGAACCCTAAAAATTAATCCCTATTTCTCTTGGTCACGCCATCATGCATGAACGGCTGGACCGATTTCGCTAATTCTTTTTTGTTACGATTCCGGTGGGATACAAACCCGCGTCCGTCAAATCAATCCTTGATGCTTCCTGAATCCGGAATTGCTTTAACCACTAAGCTACGGAACTCGTGTCGGGTACCGCTGAAATTCTTGATAAAGTGATATCGGTTGAGCACAGATTACAAGAAGAAGAAAAACATTTATGATACACAATACAACACCACTACAAAAAACAAGCGCATTGTAGGACGTCAACCAACAAGATGACGACCTGACGAAGACCGCAGGTCGACGGTGCATGCAGATCGCTTCCAACCGAACAGAGGACGTCCAACGGCTAAAATGATAAAAACACATTGCGGACAGAAGGAAGAGGATGTGGCTCGGGTAAATGGGATTAGAGCGCCATCTACAGGTAACTACTAGGAGTTCTACCTAAGTGTGGTTAAACACTGAAAAAGTTACAAACTATACGTAAAATATTCTTAATTAAACAAGTCGTCGACACTGGGGCGATAAGTATTAGGCGTAGTAGTTAGGCGTGTAAGCTTTCCTGTGAATTAAATAAAAATAAAGTAGCTTCAAACCAGCAATAACAAATAGCAAACATCCTTCTCACGTCAACTAGTAATTAGGCAAAACTCCAAGTTTTAATGAGCGCAAGTGCCACAGCTTTAACTATGGATTTCCGTCTAACTTTTTTCAATTTGAACTTTGAACAGGTTATTTTCAGAGGATGAATTTACAGTTGTTACTAGTTAGAGAATTCATTTTCACTGGGAATTTTAGCGGGACTTTCTGTGATAATTACCTCTCTAATTTATGATCGTTAAATGTTCGAACCCATTTGAAATAACTAGGAATATATAAAAACGTCACACAGACATCCAAAAAGAACATACAATTGAATACAGGTTACAGTGAAACTACAACTTAGTGATAGTGCTAGCGTCTTGAGCTCCAATAATACAATTGACAAATTACGGGAACGTGCTTACTTTTCGAACAATGATATTAACAGAGTATCCAGACAACGTTCACGTTGCCGTTGGGTGCCGGAGGTAAAATGTTGCAAATCCTTTTTACCCTTAGACGCAGTAAGAACCTGCCAGTGCATACCTCTGGAAGATGGACAGCAGCTACTTTCCATGTATCAACATGCTGTAAAGTACTCGCCAACCCGCCTGCCAAGCGTGGTGAGTATGGCAACAACCCCTCATGGTCACTACTTAGTGATCTAAGAGTGAGGCGTTTGTCCAGTAGTGGGCGTCCTATGGCTGTATGAGAGAGATTTTATAACGTAGTATCGCCAATTATTTAGTCATAAAGACTGTAGTAAAATCGATATCGTCATAGCAAAGTGCTACGCCGTAGCAAAATTTTACGCCGTATCAAAGTGCTACGCTGAAGCAGTTATAACATTTTGTTCGATAAAAATAAAATACTCAAGCACGGTGAAATCAAATTATGTGCTCAAAGTGTTGAAGAGAAGTGGCTATAATTATTCATGATTAATCGTTATGATATTGCGCAGTTTAAATTTCCGATAGATGTACATATGTGATTGAAAAAATAATTTTTGAACATTGCAACTTCTGTAACGCATAATGTCCGACTGAGACGTCTTGTGTATCTTCACCTCAGCCGTAGAACTTGGATTCATAAGTCAGGCCTATATCCACAGCTGGCTATAGGCCTCCCTCATAAATCTACAAGAAGAACTGATCAAGAGGGATTGTTGCTTACCCTCTCAACACTCCGAGGTAGATGTATGATTTGACTACATCACAGTTTGCGATTTGTGTGACTTCCGGCAAGTTGTTATTGATACGATCGACAAACATCATTTTCGTTTTGGTACGGTTGATATTTAGAACAAACTCGAGACTGATGCTTTCTACCTTGCAGAGCTAGTGTTAGTGGCGAACAAGGTGGTGTCGTCCGCATAGCGTAGGTTCGAGATTCTAAAACCTCCAATAGCAACACCGTGCGTCTAGTTTTCTATGATTATTCTCATTATAAGCTCTGTGTAGGTGTTAAAAAGAAGCGGTGATAATACATATATCCCTGACGAACGCCTGCAGTGAGCTGGAAATTACTTAACAGCAGATCATCCGCTCTCATAGAAGCCGTTCCATTCTCGTAGAGGCGTCTTAGATGATGCACAAGGTGTTTTGGCGTGCTCATATTTAATAGGGTTCTCCAGAGCTTTGAACTTTGTACCGAGTCGAACGCCTTATAAAAGTCAACAAAGCAAATGAATGATGGCTTATTGAACTCGCGTACCTTCTCGATAGTTTGGCGCACTGTAAGGATTTGCTCATGGGTACCCTTCCCCTTCACAAAACCTGCTTGCTCGGGTGCACTTTCCTTCGATAAGTAAGACTTTAGACGCATGTTAAGTATATGCAGTAAAATTTTGCTGGCATGTGAAATTAACGCAATAAAGCGATAGTTATTGCACTTTCTAGTGGAACCTTTTTTAGAAAGTGGAACGAAAACAGAATAGGCCCATGCCTCCGGCCAAGTCCCAGTTTGCCAGATCTTGTTGCACAAATTCTGAAACATCTGAACGCCATACTCTCCGGGGGCCTTTATTGTCTCAATCGGTATGGAAGCTCTTCCTGTGGCCTTTCCATTTTTTAGATGTTTAATGGTAGCCATTCGCACTGTTTCGAATCCATAGAAACTACTGGTGAAAAAATGGAACCAGATATACTCCATTAAACATCTAAAAAATGGAAAGGTTACAGGAAGAGCCTCCATACCGATTGAGCTCTAGAGTTTTCAATAGCCCATATTTTGGAGGAGAGGGATTTCGTAATTGAGCGGATTTTCTGATGTAGGTCCCTGGACTCATGTTTATTTGCATGAGTTTCATCTTCTTCACAGACATGTCGAAGTTGGGCTTTTAAGTCTCGCCTGCAAGTTTCTTGAACACGTGCTGACTTTTCGTTCACGATTCTCACATCAGCACCCAAGGCTTTCAGTCAACGTCTTTCTTCCACAAGCTTCAATGTGTCGTCACTCATTCAGTGTTGTCTTTTGCGTATCTGCAAAGGTGGGTTTGACTCATTTACTGCGCATCCCTTGTTGTACATGAGCATCCCTTGTTCTTTCACATTGCTGATACGATGTTTCTAAACTAGAGTCTTCATTCACCCACTGGGTCCAGTTTTTTTCTAGTGCGGACCTAAACTTCGAGTTATCCATTACGTTGAGCCTTATCATCTTGTCGACTTTTCTGGCTGCTTAAGAGCAGAAAAAGCCACATTTTGACGATCAGAAGCTCATGGTCCGATCCACAGTCAGCTCCAGGGAGTGTGTGAGAATTCCTGACAGAGGTTTTCCAACGTGACCTGAACATGATATAATCAATTTGGTTACGGTATTTTCCGCTAGGCGAAGTCCAGGTGTAAATCCTACGAGGGTGGTTCTGAAAGAAGCTGCTCGAGATTGTCATGTTGTGGGCAGCTGCAAATTCTATCAGACGTTTACCCCTGCTATTGCGATCTCCAAGTCCAAATCTGCCTGCGCATTTACTAAATTGGTGAGCTTCTGATCCGATCTTCGCATTAAAATCACCCACCACAAGTAGCAGCTCTCGGTTAGTCTTATCGATGGTGGTCTCCAGCTCAGAATAACTGCTCTCTAAGTCAGCCTCACTTAAAAGACTCGTAGGAGCATAAACCTGTACGATATTTAGGTTTGCGGGCATTGCCTTGAGTTTTAAACTTATCACTCGATCACTGACCGGTTCATATCCCATCACAAAATTGTTTAGATGCTTAGGAAAGATGATTGCAACTTCATGGTCACTGCTGCTGACGTTCCCAGAGAAGTAGACGGCATTTGTGTCTGTGAGGAAATGGCCATTGCCTCTTTAATGCGTTTCATTAAGACCGCAGATCCTAATGCCACAAGGAGTTAACTCGTTCTCTACGATTTTAAGCTTACCGGGCTGAAGCAAGCAAGCCTCTTACATTCCATGTACCTATCTTCTGGCAATGTAACATCTTCAGAGGTTTTCCAGTAGCTAGATTTTCATGAGATGCCTGGTCCACCACATCTACGTGGCCGGTAGCCAATTTCACACCGTCTGCCCCGGACGCAGGACGGCGCCGGTTCCAAAGCGGATCCTCCGGCCACATAACTTTATTTGTTTTTCCTTTCATGAAGGCTTTCTTGGGAAAATAGTGCAGTGGTTTTGCCTTGCCTTCTGCACCAGGCTTTTAAGATGTTATTTAGTCGTCAAGGCCGCTGTATCCTCTTCTATCGGGTTGTCCAGATGGGTGTATAGTGTATACCGCCATTGCTAGGTCACCATAGCCTCGTCCGTTATCTAGCAGGGAGCACCGCGGTAGCCTGAAGGGCCACCGTCGCATGCAGGTGAGGTTGACATTTGGGCCGGATACGATGTTGTTACCATTCTCCCCTTACTCCCCTTCGTCGCCTCCGTCCCCTCTGTCTTATGTATAACCACTTTCAAACAATTTAATCTAATCTCCCCAAGTGCAGCAAGAACAGCAATTATAACCAATAACACTGCAACAGTACAACAGAGCAGTCGGAGGCGACCGCAAACTGTGCGAAGTTGTAACACTTGCACCGCGCGCTCCGGGAACTTAGCAAAGCGCAGGTGCCAATTACGAGCTACTCTGCGACCGACGGGCCAGTGTAAATGACCTTTAATATCGGCACCGCAGAACTACTAGAACATCAAGATTATGTGTTGTTTTGTTACATAATTGTGTGAAGTTAAAAATGCGTAAGTTACTGTTTTTAAATGCCGTTACCACACAGGTAAAGGCAGTAGGATGCCTCTCCTCTCTTGACCGTGGCTGCAGCAAAAATCTGCTAGGGATACCTCCGAAAAATGTGCAGCAGCGTCTTTCCATATACTAACATCCCGTGCTGCGCTCGCCATCCTGCCTGCCAAGCGTGGTGAGTATGACAACAGTCAACGGTCAGTGTAAACGACCTTTAGTATAGAAACTGCAGAAAGACTAGAACATGAATAAATTAATAATGAAATAATGCTGGACACTACACACAACACCAACTAGTCTCAAACTAAGCAAAGCTTATGCGATGGGAACCAACCATGGTTGATAGAATATTCAAAGAACGGATCAATCTATCTACATATATAATATTAGACTTAGCCGCGGGTTTTCATACGATATATTACCACTAAGTGCAGAACAGCAAAGAACAGCCATTATAACCACACACTGCAATTTTACTTCTGACAGAGGTACCTACTCGTATGTAAGACTCCACCTTATAAGCGTCTCATTTAGTGTTCCGTAGTAAAACAATGAAGCTTTATAGTTTTTCTTTGTCTGTATGTCTGTCTGTCCGTCTTTCTGCGGCTTTACAAAGAGACTATTAGTCCTAGAAAGCTGTAATTTTGCACATATAAAATAACGACGCTAAGATGACTTTAGGAAAACGCTAAAAAAATAGTTTATTTGTGGTACACCTACCATATATAATATGTAAGATGCGGGAACTTAACAGCAGCGTCCCTTACAGCGTTAATACCAGTTGTTGACACTGTATCATCATTTTACCCGTTAAACTTCCACAACTGAACGCAGGCCTCCCTCATGATCTCCATGAGGGGTAGTTGCCATATTCACCACGTCTCGCAGGCGGGTTGGTGAGCGCAGTACGAAATGTTGATATACGGAAAGACGCTAATGCCCATCTTCCAGCGTGACCGCTTCACCCTTAGCAGGCTCTTACTGCATTCACGAACATGAGAGGAGGGAGAAGGACGTAACATTCTACTGCTGGCACCCCACGGCATTTTAGTGACGCTATATAAATTATCTATAATAAATGTCAGGCCTCACTTAGTTTGCACTACTGCTTCCTACACTATGGCAGAATCCTAGCTCCAATGGCATAGGTATTACCGTTATTGGTAAGGTATAAATTAGCAAATTATTGGCAACAATAGAGAGTATTATTAGTACTGGGTTGACGAGGGAAAGCCTCTCTAACAGGCAAGTGCGGTAGCCAGGCTTATTAACGGTTGTGGGTTCGCTACCTGGTATATTGCTGATTGTTAGTAGCTAGTATTATTGGAAAAAGCATGGGTCTCTGTTTTGTCTGCGAAATAATTAACCCTAATATTCATTAACATTATTTTCCTAATTGTTTTATGAGAATAATTTTAATGTTCATAATATTTTTTAGCGGCCACTACTGCGCCACGCTGACTACTCTAGTTTTTTTAGAGTTTTATTTAAATATATCCCCTACCTACTTTGCTTACTTGATTGTTATGTTATTTACCTACAATAAGTAAATGTAAGTCCCACTAGTCTGAAACACAGGTTTTATCCTAGTTCAGACACGGATATTTTAGTACATTTAAATAGCTACGGCTTTTGTAATTTATTGTGAATTTATTTTGATTTTTGAATAAATTATCTTATCTTATCTTACTTTATATAGGCAGCAGTGCCGTGTTGGTCGACGGAAATCGGCCCCTGACGAAAATCTTATAAATAACCTACGCGGTCTATTTTTTCGGTTCTGTAAAAGACAAGAGATTTCGGTTGGTTATAAAATAAGAAGGCCAGGAGCATGTTGGGCAACGTGCTTTGTAGGTAGGGTTCCGCAGTTAGAAGTTGGTGTATGTTTTTTACGTTGGCCAAAACATATTAACAGGTTGTAATTGAGTTTTTGGCTTAAAATATTCCGGTAAGCTAAGTAAACCGCATACCTTATTCGAGTGATTATTTCTCCTAAGCGAAAGTGTTAAATTATTCAAGAAATAAAAATCGGTGAAATTAAATGTTCAAATTAAATCGAATACGTCCCGACTGAGTCGCCGGTTTTCTTATATAGTTTTGTTTTGAAATGAAATAACATTTATTCATAAGAATTTTGGGTACATAATGGACAGATAATCGGCCTTAAAAAGGCCTACAAATATTCATATCTACCTAGGTACATACAGAAAATAATTTATTACATGCTTTCAATTTAATAAATAATTTGCACATAACTTAAAATATCAATTAATAAACCAACGTCCGGCTATTACAAATTATAATCATTTAAAAAGTCTTTAACAGCTTAATAGCATTTTTCAATTAAATAATTATAAATATTTATCTTAAATTAATAAATTTAAGATAAATATATTATAATAATAAATATATATAATAATAAATAAGTTAATTTAAGATAAATATTTATAATTGTTTCAATTCATCACATTTTAGATTGTCAGGTAGTTTATTACATATTATTTTACCGTTAGACGACGTGTCAAATGTCTAACCCATCCACAACAGTTATGACAATGCGTTCTCATAAAGCTATTTAATGCAACCATCCATCTTACTTCCCGCCAGCGGACGGACACTTTAAATTGGTCAAGTTGTCACCGTCTATTTTCCGCTCTGTTTAATTAATGTTATTACTTTGTTGGAATGAAACTGGTGTATAAGTTAGATGCGCTAGTTTCGATAAACGGAATAGTTAGATGGTATATGTTCTCTATTAAGCGCCGCCCTAAAGAGAGGTCTAACTAACCTGGTAACTACTAGTTGTTGTTTTTGCCTTTCTGCGTATTTAAATAACTAATTCTTAATTATAAAATTTCACACAGCACCATTAGAGTTAAAACTCTTCTCATCAGTTTTAACTCTAGTGTGAGTGATTCTTTAGTTTGCATACCTCATCATCATTATCATTATCTTAGCCGTAGTCCACTGCTGGACCTAGGCCTCCCTCATGAATCCCAAAGCACTATTCATGAGAATCAAGAATAAAAAAATACTTTATTCAGTGCGGCCGCATGGACCTTATTGACGCGTCACAAATTACAAAATAAAATAATAAAACCGGGCAAGAGCGAGTCGGACTTGCGCACCGAGGGTTCCGTGCCATCATACAATATAATATATGACAAAGGCGGTTTTATATTTGTTGGAGAACCTTGACAGCGCCATCTCTTGTCTGATAGCGGAACTAATGTAGATTTTTTACACTTTCGATGATTTCTAAAAAAGTATGCTATGTAGAGAGATCGTGATAAATTTCCTCTAATCTTTACATACACTTCTAATAGCAATAAAAGTTTTAGAGGTTTATCTCCGCAAACTTCGGAGATAAGGGGGGGGGAACGCTATTTTTTTCAACATTTTTGTGAATAACTCAAAAACTATACGACTTAAAAGAAAACCAAAAACTGTTTATTAATTTGCAAAAGAATACCTTTCATATGATACCCCACATCACCTAGTAACTTTCCAAAAATTTTGAAAACGCCCCTTCAACCCCCCTTGTCTAAAAAACTATACAAATTAGAGAGTTCGCTACAATTTTCCTATAAAGATTACATACACTTCTATTAGCTATAAAAATATCACGGGTTTATCTCTGCAAACTTCGGAGATAAGGGGGGGGAACGGTCGTTTTTTCGACATTTTTGTAAATAACTCAAAAACAATACGGCTTAAAGGAAAACTAAAAACTGTTTATTATTTTGCAAAAGAATACCTTTCATATGATACCCCACATCACCTATTAACTTCACAAAATTTTTGAAAACCCCCCTTCCAACCCCCTTGTCTAAAAAACTATGCAAATTAGAGAGTTCGCTATAATTTTCCTATAAAGTTTACATACACTTCTATTAGCTATAAAAGTATCACGGGTTTATTTTTGCAAACTTCGGAGAAAAGGGGGGGAACGGTCGTTTTTTAAACATTTTTGTAAATAACTCAAAAACGATACGGTTTAAAGGAAAACTAAAAACTGTTTAATTATGTTCAAATGAATACCTTTCATTTGATACCCCACACGGCCTAGTAACTTCACTTAAAATTTTTGAGATCCCCTATCCGCCCCCCTGCAATCAAAATAAGAATATTTTTTAACATTTTCATATATGCTATATTAGTAAAAAAGTGTTGTCTTTTACCATTTTAAATTGCAAGTCAATAGCATCAGTAGTTCTCGAGATATCCATCTGTGACAGACAGACAGACAGACAGACAGACAGAGTGATTCTATAAGGGTTCCTTTTTACCATTTTGGTCCGGAACCCTAACAACACAAATAAAAAGAAGAAAGCACATAATTGAATCTGTTCACTTCAGATGACACGCGAGCTAGGAAAAGAAGTGAACAAAAGAACCTAACTCGGTCGTTATAATCATCATTTAACAATTTTATTTTGTCTTTTGTTACGTTTGACGGAGTTGGAGCAGATTCCGTCCCAAGTGGTTTTGTCCTCTAGATAATCTGATATTTTATAATAAGCTTAATTGCACAGATTGCGTTTGATAATGTTTTTGAATTTATTCAATGATAATTTCTGCAACTCACTTGGGAGTTTGTTGTAGAAGCGTATAAATTGCCCTTTAAAAGATATTTTAACCTTATGGAGCCTAGTACTTCACACAGCACAGCAAGTTTATTCTTATTTTTTGTATTTACGTTGTGATTGTCGCTGTTCTTCTTAAACGAAGCAATATTTTTATGGGTGTACAACAGGTTCTCATAAATATAGTAAGTTTCAGCGTTCTTGGTCGCGAGGGGTGCAAACCCTTCCCTACGCCCTTTATAACCATCGAGGTAAACTTTCTTGATACCTTAACACAAATTAAAATTCGTAATAAATGAATAATGTTTTGTACATTATTCATTTAATATATTTTAATATGTATAAAATTAAAAATTTTAAGTAACCCCGACAATTTACCTAATCTCTAAGGTTAGATAAGTTTTTTTTTTTTGTAATGTGTACACTCACTTTTGCAATCTACACATCATGCCCCTTCATTTCCACACTTGGGTATATTTGAAAACATTCCATTGTTCACCAATACCAGCAACCCCTCTAAGTCATGAATGGCTCGACCGATTTCTATATAACTTTCAGTTTTGCATTCTACAGATCAGTTTCGTACATTTGATACTAAATTCGGGTATATTTGGAAACATTCGATGATTCATCCCTCTTTCACCACGACCAGGACCACTGTTCTTAAACAATGTTTTATTAAGAGTTTAAATATTAAACAGTGGTTAAGGACCACTGTCGGAAAACCAGCTTTGAAATTAAAAAAAACTGCATGCAAATCGGTCCTCTCGTTTAAGAGCAACTGTGCTACAGACAGACACACACACATAGCGTTCAAACTTATAACACCTCCTTTTTTGTCGGGGGTTAAAAATATATAAATGTGACAAACCGACTTTTTGTAATGGAAAACAAAATATTATTCGTAAAAACATGACCATTAAGGTTCATTTTGCAGGACAGCAGCCACCTTGCAAAATTATGTCGCCATATTTTTCCCCTTAAAATCCTGTTACAAAAACACCGTCCTTTTTATCCACATTCATTAATCAACAAAAGCTCCATCTCCATTTTTGGGAACATGAGAATATAGGATTAAAATAAAATCGAATTCTGCGGTTCCCCGTATCGGATTCCCAATTAACAGGTCCGTAATCGATAATTTGCTAGTGCCACGCCATTATGGCCATTATAACAGACGGTTTTCGGTTCCTAATCGCAGCTATTATCGTTTTAGACCTCTCATAAAATATTTTTGGACGTTATCACTGGCCGTTATCCATTCTGTTTCTGGTGTGTTTTGAGTTTCCACATTAAACGCCGATATTATCAATTCCATTGTGAACACTTACTGCGGGATTACCATGGTACCATCAACAAATAAAAACATAAAGCGTAATCTTCACAATAAATAAAACCGGACAAGTGCGAGCTGGAGTCGCCCACCGAGGGTTCCCAGGTTATGAACATAACATCATCATCATCATATCAGCCGTAAAACGTCCACTACTGAACACAGGCCTCCCTCGTGGATATCCATGAGGGGAAGTTGCCATACTCACCACGCTTGGCAGGCGGGTTGGCGAGCGCAGTATGGGATGTTGATAAACGGAAAGACGCTGCTGCCCATCTTCCGGAGGTATCCCTTAGCAGCCTCTTACTGCATCCATGGGTATGAGAGGAGGGGTAACATTCTACTGCCGGCACCCCACGGCAATGATTAAACCTCATTGAACATTAAATGAACATAACAATTATTATAAATTACCTAACTGATTTGATTTAGTTAAAGTTTTAAAAATGCACAAAAAGATTCGGTCACCCATCCAATTTATGACCGCGCGTACGATTGCATAACCTCGATGATTGATTTCGTATATTTTAAGGACGATTTTTTATGATTCCGTTGCATAATGTATCCGTTTTTTTCCTTTACATGACATGTTTTATAGAGTATTTATACAGCGTCAGCAACTGACATTTATGCTGGTCAGGACGCTGCAATGCTAGGTCAATGTTAGATAGATTAGGGTTACCCAGCATCTATACCATACTTCCAGCTAAGTCAGCCATTAGTTAGAAGAAAGAACAGGGCAATATGTCTGAAGCTGACTAAGCCGCGGGTTTCCTCACGGTGGTCTCCTTCACCGTTAAAGTACGTATTAAATTTGTGTAAAATCCAACCACTATTTATAAAAACGTGTGTCGACTTACATGAACAGACAAATTAGAGGCATAAACCGGTTTCGTTAATCTGTAAAGTGAAAATCTATGTTTTCATAAAGAGATTTTTGTTTGGAGTAATATTTAACCATCCGTGAAAACCAACAACCAGTTTAAAGTAAAAAACATGAAAAATTTAAAACAAATTAAAATATCAATTCTGAATGTTTCGTAACTGCTGAAAAAAGTTGAGCATAAACCTTTGTTTTGTATAAGCGCATTATGAAACCATGGATACCCAAACTCAAAAATGCAGATGTTAAATTTAATTGGCGCCTGTATACAAATTGTACGCCGCGGTTTCGAATGTAAACGAAGATAGTGATGATACCGGATGTATTGCCAAATCTGGAAGCATCGCGCGCATACCATCCGATATTATTTGGCGGATTTCCAAAATAATTACTTACGTAAACCAGTCGACCGGGCGACGAAAGGTGGACAAACTGATATTGGATGTGGCAGTTCGCTATCACCTTCTACGCCTTTATCACACACTGAGATCTCAAAAATCAACAATCAAACTCAAATCATTCAAATCAAATCAATCATTTATTCATTAAAATCTAACACACAACATATCACATATTGATTGCAATTATCAAGACCTTCATCAATTATTCAAAACCCCTCCTCTCATGAACGTGGCGTGGATGCAGTAAGAGCCTGCAAAGGGATACCTCCGGAAGATGGGCAGCAGCGTCTTTCCGTGTGTTGATACACGGAATCTGTACCGTACTGCGCTCGCCAACCCGCCTGCCAAGCGTGGTGAGTATGGGAACTACCCGTCATGGAGATCCATGAAGGAGGCCTATGTTCAATAGTGGACGGAAATGATCAAGACCTTACTTATCATGCTAGTTAAAAACTGTGTTAAGGGCGCTCCACATTCTCAAGAGAATCTCAAGAGAACGCGAGATTCTCTTGAGAATGTGGAGCGCCCTTTACGGCAAGGTAAGGACTATTAAACTAAAAATAAAATAAATAAATATAATAAATATCAAAAACGTTTACATATAAAAATAAATCACGGTTCTAGATACATAGTACTAATACATAATATAGATTACAATAACACCTAAATAAGCATAGTCAGGTCATCAAGATTAGCCACTTAATTTTAGTCTACATAAATATCTTCATCATCATCTTAGCCGTAGGACGTCCACTGCTGGATCCTCCCTTATGGATCTCCAATTGTGATAAGAATAAGAAGAATAAGAATAATATTTATTTTGCAACAACAAATACAGAAATTATTAAAATGTAACAAACAAATACAATAAAGGCTGTAACAAAAAAGGATAACCAACTCAGCATAATGCTGGTGGAGGCAACCAGCGCTGGTCTTCCGTTGGATCCTTCTTACAGTGAATACACTGTATTATACACTGCATATAACAAAAACAATAAACAAAAATAAAAAGGAACAATTGAGCAAAACATAGGTAAGTAATCGAAGAAAGCAAATAGAAAAACAATTACAACTACTGACTTACTTAATCTATAATTAAAAGAATTAGAAGAATTACAATAAACCCTTACTCTTATCCTATTATTATAATATTTCTTCATTGTTCTTTTTCCCATCTATATTTTTGGGAAAATAAGATTCACACTATTATTCACATGTTTTCTCGTTTTCGGGAATGTCGCCATGTAAACATGAATGCAGTTCGCCATGTAAAGATGTTGTTATTTCTGGTGGACGAGTCGAGTGATAGAGCTTCATAATAGTATAGGTGTTTATTGTAGGACGGTGCGATCGGTTCTGTTCAAATACATACGAGTCTTAAGATACTATTAATTATTCTATGGATAAGGAATGCGCTTACACTACAGTATCAAAGAAATGTTTATTTTTGCGTTATTTAACTTGATGAAATAAATTATCTTTTCTTTTAATGATGCCACATCGAAAGCTTCTCAGCTCGATGTAAGCTTCCAATACTAGCGTTGTATCAAATATTCATTATCTGCTACTAAAGGGGTACTTTCAGCGATTCACGAGGGAACCAGTTTGGCAACGCTCGTGGACAAATTAAATGGGCTTCAGGTATTTAATTAGCGGTGGTTATATAATTTTTTCTTTTAAAATGGGATAGTTTGTTCTATTATTTTCTTGTATCAGCTACATTTAATGGATTTTTTTTTAGTTGTATTTATTAGCGAAACAAACAATTAATATTTCTTAAAACCAGATAAGGGACTCCGTATATCAACATCCCGTACTGCGCTCACCAACCCGCCTGCCAAGCGTGGTGAGTATGGCAACTGCCCCTCATGGAGATCCATGAGGGAGGCCTTAGTTCAGTAGTGGACGTTTTACGGCTGAAAAGATGATGATGAGATAAGGGATAAGGTAGATAATACACCAAATAATTATAAGCAAATAATAACTATTAACAACTAATTACCTCAAAGAGAATTTTGAGTTTCCCTCAGACTCCCATTCCCGTTCCTGGCGCTCCTCTGAAACACTGGCCTTAAAAATTCTTTCTCACTCAACTTCCTTCTGTGAGAAATCCTTTACTGTGCAAGCCATTCGTCTGTAGAACCTGTATTGTGATTTTGCACCCTGAACATCAGAAGTCTGAAAATCTCTGCCTGTTTTCAAAAATCTTGTTGAACATTGTTAATAACATTATGCGTATAATTAAGTATTCTAATATTGTAACCTTTACTATACACAATGTTGTCGTTTGTTATTCCTAAAATAAATAAATAAATAAATCTTCTATAGCAATATTATTGATTTATAACTATATATTTTTTTAATATAGATATTTATTCTAATATTTTATGTTTATGTGTTATATTTTCGGGTAAAATACCTTTGTACCTAATCTAAGACTATTTATTCATGTTAGTTTTATTTCTTTACCCTCTTAAATTTTATGCCACGATATAGCCACCTTCATTTTCCTATTCATTCCAAGGTTGCCTGAAAGAGATCTCTCAGAGCGATAAGGCCGCCCTTTGTACTCCTGTGCTGTTTTTTACCTTATTTCTAAATTACTAAACAATTGTTTATGTTCTTTTATTTGCTAATCCACAGTAAAAAAAAATTAACTTGCTTATATTTTTTTTAATGTGGATTTATAAATGATTTCTTATTCTTCTTATACTTGTTTATATGTGCTTCATCATCATTCACAGTCCCATTTCACCCACTGCTGGGTAGGCCTCCCTAAGTTTGCAATTTTTTTACTCATTTTTGTAATGTTAAACGGGCTTTTTACTCACGTTAATTATACGTTGAAAATAGTTTTCCAACGTGTTCAGTTCCTCCCATGAAGAAAAAGGTGCTGCGTAAAACTCCACTCTCTGATAAAAGTTCCCTTGGGAGGAACTGAACACGTTGGAAACCTATTTTCGACGTATAATTAAATGTACTGCTTGCTCGATACGAATGAATTCTGTCTATAGTTGGTATTAACAAATGAAATATTTATGGGCTGGTTGAATCTAATCTAATCTAATAGTTGATTTTACTTAACAGGTCCGGACAATCTACTTGACTGGACATTATTTTTAACGTTGTGTATATTGTTGTTATGTGCCGCCCCCGACTTTCAAACCGAAGGTCGTATACCGACCCTGCACCAATGGATTGTTCTTTCTTGAAAATGTATGTGCATACTTAACACGTGCTTTAACGTGGAAGGAAACATCGTGAGTAAACCCGCGCCTTAGTCAGGCGTATAGACCTGTTCTTACCTTTGCATAATAGCTGACTAAGCTGAGAGGATATAGGTGCTCGGCAAGCCTAATCCATCTAACAATGTCCCAGGCACTGCAGCGTCCCGTACAGCATGATTACCGGACCCTATCTTGCAGCATAAATGACGCCATCCATATTGTTGTTATAATATGTTGTGTAATTAATATCACGTCTTGTGCTAAGAGGTAGAAGGTGAAATTTTTTGCAAAGTTGTAATTCTCGGATCTATAAGGGATTTTAAGCCAAAAACAAAGGAATCTAATAAATTTCAACTGTATGCGCTATGTATACGACGTACCTGTTGTATCTAGGATTCCATATTAAACGACGCATACTCTAATACACAGTGAACAAGAGTGAGAAAATGCTCTATTGCACACCTTAATCTAGCCGGACTCCGCGGTTAAGCCCATATTCCCACTTGAACGGGAATTACGCGGGTTTTACCGCGGAGTGCGGCTAGATAAAGGTGTGCAATAGAGCATTTTCTATCTATCTATCTATATGCCGTGGGATGTGGTGAATTTTACCCCTGCCATTGGTTCATCCGTTCCTACGCGAAGCAGGGGCGGGTCGCTAGTCTACATCTACACTAATACACTAATGATAATGAGGAAAGATTTGATTGTTTATTTGTATGCATTGAACAGGCTCCGAAACTTCTGGACCGATTCGAAAAATTATTTTACCATTAAAATGCTACATTATCCCTGAGTAACATAGACAACATTTTATTCTCGTATTCCGGGAACGGAAACAACGCAGGTGAAACCACGGGATGCGGCTAGTCCGATATAAAACAATGTAAAGCCTGTACAACATTTGCATGGCTCGCCGCAAACCGCCGACAAACTACAGAATCAGAGGGCATTACTGTAACAAGCGGTCGCCGACGCCGCTTGCATCGCAATCAGCTGATAACGGCTGCACACCGACGTCATTATACAAATTACTTAACTACATGATGTTCTAGCTGTTAGTATCAGCATAAACAATACACAAAAACAGAAATAACAAAATTAATAGCCCCGCATTGTGATACCGTTAGTGTTGTGGGCCGTGATCGAGTTGCGTTCGAAAGTGAAACCGATAGTAGAGCCATCATTCGCAGTCAGATACCCAGAAAGAGGGAAGATCGTTTTGTCTTCAATGACTACCAACTGGCAAAAGACTTCAGTTTATCCGTGATGTGTGGTGTCGTGTGTACGTGACGTGTGAAACTGCGTCGAAATATCGGGAAACTCAAAAAGACTCAAATCATGGTTTATTCCCGTAAATATTGCATATAATAACAAAATTAACTTAAAACAAAACAGGCAGGGTAACAGTCATCATCATCATTTCACCCGTAAAACTTCCACTGCTGAATACATCCTCATGGGTGAGTGCTACCATGAGTGGTAGCTGCCATACTCTGCCATAAGCCGCGAGTTTTCACACGATGTTTTCCTCTGCCATTAAGCACGTATTTAATGTGAACTTACATTTTTCAAGAGAGAAAAAATCATTCGTTCACCGTCGCCGCGCCGGTATCGATCCCACGACCTTTGGATTAAAAGTCGGGTCTACAATGGACTTCATCATGTCAGCCGTAGTGTCCACTGCTGTACAAAGGCCTGCATCATGGATCACTAAGATAGTGAGAGGTTGTTGCCATACTCAGCAGGCGAGCAGGCGAGCGCAGTACGGGTTGTTGATACACGGAAGGACGCTGCCGCCCATCCTCCGGAGGTGTCACTTTGCAGACTCCAACTGCATCCACGGGCAAGAGAGGACAACATTCTACTGCCGGCACCCCACGGCATGCGGGCACACCACGGTATACCGGCAACCTACGGCAACTTTTGAATAATTTGTCTAAAATTATTTAAAAATTGCTATCATCATCATCATTTCAGCCGTTAAACGTCCACTACTAAACCCAGGCCTCCCTCATGGATCTCCATTAGGGGTAGTGGCCATACTCACCACGCTTGGCAGTCGGGTTGGCGAGCGCAGTATAGGGCGCGGAAGACGCTGCTGCCCATCTTAAGGACAATTTCCCTTAGCAATTCTTACTGCATCCACGGGCAAGAGAGGAGGGACAACACTCTACTGCCGGCAACCCACGGCAATTTTTGAATAGTTTGTCTAAAATTATTCAAAAATTGCTATGCTCTTTAATCTAGAAGATGAATGTAGTATATTGTGAAAAGGCACGCTACTTACTGCCAACTAAAACACCTATCAAGTATATCTGACACAAACATCCGAAACAATTCCATTACCCATCACTCGCTCCCCCGAGTGCTGCCAACAGTCATTTGTTTATTGTAATATCCACAATATCCAGCAGAAATGACGCAATGTCATACAGCGGGTCCCAAAAGACCACGGTCAATTTAGGATCCAATTACGAACAGCTTAGTGGGAAAAAATCCGGGGTAATCCCGCCGTTTGGTTGTGGGGTGCGCGATGAGAGAGTGGTTGAAAGTTGAAAATGTTGAAGTGCTCTGCCACATTGCGGGCCTACTCGTAGCGCGGTAGCGACGACAGGTACGAATCAAGTAATTTAGTAGTAGTAGAACTTTTTGTGAAAGGTTCATCAGGGGAAGTACTACCACCATAACTATTTCTTCGCCAAGCAGTAATGTCTTCATTGCTGTGTTCCGGTTTGAAGGGCAAGGGGGCCGGTGAAATTACGGGCACATAAAACCTTATAACTCTGTCTCAGGGTGACAAGCGCATTGCAGTGCAGCGTTGGTCACGTGCTTAGTGAACGTGATCACCGCGGCATTGCAATTGTTATAAGTAGAAGTTACCGCTTAACATCAGGTGGGCCTTCGGCTTGTCTCGTCATTTAGTAGCATAAAAAAAATTAAGCAATAGCGACCCACCCCTGCTTCGCACAGGCGTACGGATAAACTAATCGACGGTCATCTTGTATGAAGAGTTAAAAAAAATAAGGTCACAATAATAACCCAATCGGATTTCTAGGGTTTTTTGTTACAGATTGTATACATGGCCGTGGAGTTGCCGTGGGTTGCCGGCAGTAGAATGTTGCCTTTCCTCTTTTGCCCGTGGATGCAGTAAGAATCTGCCTAGGCATACCTCCAGAAGATGGGCAGGAGCGTCTTTCCGTGTATCGACATAAAGTACTGCGCTCGCCAACTTGCCTGCCAAGCGTTGCGAGTTTACAACAACCCTCTCATTATCTCAGAGACCCATCAGGTAGATCTATGTCTAGCAGTGGACGTGGACAGCATTCTACGGCCGAGATGACGATGATGCAGTGGCCGTGCCGCTTCAGTATCTCTCGCAGTAATCGCTTCCTCTCATGACTTGCGCGTGACATCGACGTGGTAATTCTCCTTTGGGGAAGTTCCACGTCAGAACACAATCGCCTCGTAAAGGATTAAGATAGCCTTCGTCACTATTGATTCCAGCCGCGAATTGAATGAGTTCGCTCCATTGTTTAACTATCTGAACCGAATCTTATCATGCTATCTAACCACGCTATTTCGAAAATTATCACCATCTCAGCCGTGGGACACTGCTGGTTGTAAGGATATAGGATTTCTGGTGGTTGTTCGGGTGTATATGTTTATATTGTTTATTGAGTGACAGTGCGATGAGTTCTGTTCCTATTACTTGGATATGGTTATATTAAGAATGCGCTGAGCTTGCGCTCACACTTAACACTGCTAGCCATAGGGCTCTCTCTTCAATCATTAAGTGCTGGTTGTGCCCTCACAATCCCCTGATTGTGGACTCACAACTCTTGGCGGGTCGACGAGCGCAGAAAGGGCTGTTGATACACGGAAAGGCGCTACTGCTCGTCTTTCCCCCTTGGAAGATTCTACCTGCATTCAAGGCCAGGACAGGAGGGGCAATGTTTAACTACCGGCACCCCACGGCAATCAATGAAATGAAATGCCTCGAAAAGGATTAAGATAGCCTCCGTCACTATTGATTCCAGCTGCGAATTGAATGAGTTCGCTCCATTGTAATACTAACTTAGCCGAATCTTATTTCGCTTTCTAACCACGCTATTATGAAGAGGTAAAGTCAGAGTTCATCATCATCATCATCATCTCAGCCGAAGGACGTCCACAGCTGGACAAAGGCCTCGTAAATTTTAAACATCATGAGGGGCTGGGTTGCCATACTGACCACGCTTGGTAGGTGGGTAAGGGGTTAGCGGATTGGCAATACGGGATGTTGATACACGGAAAGGTATTCCTTGGCACGGTGTAGAAAGGAGGAGCAACATTCTACAGCTAGCACTGGGGTGCTGGGCTGAGTGGATTTCAGCTTCATTTTATGGAGCCGCTTGCTAGCTCCATCTAATTGGGTTCACTAAATAATATTGTTTTTTTTTTCAGCTGAAAACGGACGGCTCATAGTATAACGCGGTCTTGTACTTGACGCTCGTGAAGTCATCCTCCCAGGACCTGTCAGCGCCACATACAGCCTACCCAGCTTGATGTGGCAATATGCATCACGCAATAGATCTACAAACTACAATTTACGGATAACCCACGTTACCATTTCTCTTATTGAAATTTGAATAAATAAGTAAAAATTGTTTTCGAAGCCATTTTGACCAACATGGCGTTAATATACTCGTATCATCATCATCATCATCATCACAGCTGTAAGACATCCACTGCTGGTCATAGGCCTCCCTCATTGACTTAGAGATCCAAGTGCATGAGGGGTTGTTGCCATACTCACCACGCGTTGGTGAGCGCAGTTCGGGATATTCTTACATGGAAAGACGCTGCTGCCCATCTTACAGAGATATCCCTTAGCAGATTCTTACTGCATCCACGGGCAGGAGAGGAGGGGTGACATTCTACTGCCGGCACCCCACGGCAAATAAATATAAGTAAATACATTTTTTACATCCTGAGTTTGGGCGATGTAGTCACTTAGCAACGAAGTCCTTAAATAAATAAAAAAAACAAATTAAGTTCTTATAGAACATATTAATAACATGTTATACAAAGCTTACGAGTCATAGCGAAATTTAAACTTTTACAGCGGCGCGGGCGTACGCCATTGAACCCGGTAGGTGGCGCTGCTGTCAGTATGTCGTCAAATCAGCGGACAGGACGACGTCAGCTGGGTTCGCTAGTTAATAATACTACTAGTTAAATATAAGTATATTTAACTAACGAACCAGGCTGACGTGCCTTCGACGCTCGTGTGTCGGGTGACAAACGGACCCATCCAAGCGGATGGGTCCGTTTATCACCCACACACCTGCTTACACGATATCTATAAACAAAATACGAGTATCTAACTAAAACGTAATACCTAATATAAACGTAATCGCCGTGGGGTGCTGGCAGTAGAATGATACCCTTCCTTTCATGCCCATAGATGCAGTAAGAGCCTGCTAAGGGATACCTCCGGAAGATGGGCAGCAGCGTCTATCCGTGTATCAACATCCAATACTGCGCTCATCAACCCGCCTGCAAAGCGTGGTGAGAATGGCAACTACCCCTCATGGAGATCCATGAGGGAGGCCTGTGTTCATCAGTGGACGTTTTATGGCTGAAATTATGAACTAAAACGTCAAACTAATATCCACGATAATGTACCACCGAAGCAAACTGCGATTATTACTTAGAGGAAATTTTATCACCTGCATAACTAGTTTAAGTGGCCCGATAAAAGTTTACCAAAGCACTTTCTTGGCGTAAATAGCTGCTAGCTAACTCGTTCTCGAGTTACTCGGCGAAGTGTAAGTAGGGGAAGTGGCTTAGTTACCTCTTTGAGAAATGTTGACGGTGTTTCGAAAAGGCTAGAGACTGCTAAATGTGTAATTTAAGGACTGAACGTTTGAATGCGAATAGCTTTCGTTTTCATAACAGTGTTCCTGGAAGTTTTATAACTCATATGATCTCACTAATATAGCCGAAAGTTTGTTTGTATATACATATGTATGTATGTTTGTTAGCTCTTCACGCAAAAACTAGCGTACGGATTAAGATAAAACTTACGTAGATGTTGATTAGGATTAACACATTAGCTACTTTTTATTCGGGTACAACGCATGTGAAGCGGCGGGCACAAGCTAGTGCTTCGATAAATGATTTAAATATAGTGAAATACGATATAATTTAAAGAATTATTCTTTTGTGAATCTTTATGTGGCCTGGGCCCGAATGAATAAACACTTTTTGACTTTGGCTTTATAGATTTCGTCTTCCCAAGTTGCTTGTCTTGTGCGCCTTATATAACTTTAACAAACTCTCGTAGAAGGAAAAACTTCAGTGAGCTTAGTGAACTCCCCGTTGGCAGGTCATAGAAGCGAACCTACGTAACGAAGCGGCGACTGACCGAACAAATAGTTCATCTGGCTCCAATCCAAGCTATTAAGCTGCCCGATTGATGCGCCTTTGCGAGCGCAGCCTCCTGATGCTTTTAAAGACTACTTTTCGATTTGGGGCACTTTGGCTCGGAAAGGTGGAATTTTCTTGGATTTGTAAACGGTTGCAACTCAATTTGTAGACATTTACGGTTTGACGAAACGTTTTGGCAGTTTTCACAGGTAAACATGTATATGCCGTAGGGAGCCGGCAGTAGAATGCTGCCAGTCCTCTCGTGCCCGTGAATGCGCAGCGTAGGACGTCCACCAACAAGATGGGCTGACGACCTGGTGAAGACCGCAGGTCGAAGGTGGATGCAGATCGCTTCCAACCGCAATAACTGGAAATCCATGAGGCCTATATTCAGCAGCGGACGTCCTACGGCTGAAATGAGGATGCTGATGACCTCCGGAAGATGGGCAGCAGCGTCATTCCGTGTCAAACAACCAAGTCAAAACCAACATCTCGTACTGCGCTCGCCAACCCGCCTGCCCAGCGTGGCCACATGGCAACAACTGATCTCGGAGATCCATGAGGGAGGCATGTCCATCAGTGGCTGTAAGTACTACTGCGGAGATATAAATGAACGTTGATTTATTGGTAGCCGTATCTCTGGAATCGATTAATGCAGGGAGCTTTCATGGACAGTCAGCATAAATAAAATTAGTATAATACTGACATATACCTATGGAGGAGGAGGGCGCTGTCACTACGACGCAGTTTTTCAACTTTTGTGGTGGCAACGTTCACATCAGTTTTTGTAACCACTTAAATGTTCTATATAAAGATTTTTTAATTATTTTTTTTAAACCTATGGTCGGAGTATCGTGGCGGATGGCACAAACTAAGGAAGGCCTATATACCCAGCAGTGGGTGAAGTCGGGCTGTGGATGATAATGATGATGATGATAATTATATGAGTATATACTGACTTGCCGTGGGTGCCAACAGTAAATAATAATAATAATAAATAATGCTGGACAAATCACACAGCATCATCTAGCCCCAAGCTAAGCAGAGCTTGTGTTATGCGTACTAGATGACTGATATACTTAATACATTATACTGCATAGATAGATATTTTTATTATATATAGAAAAACACCCAGAACACCCTGAACAAATATCTGCAGATCGTACAGACATTTGTCCCGAGGCGGGAATCGTACCCGCAACCCCTTGCGCAGGCGGACCTTCGCCCGCTGCGCCACAGAGCTCGTCAATAATACTGACATATACCTATGGTCGTCCGGCAGCAAGATAAGCAGACAACATTGATAAAGTCGCGGGCAGATGATGGATAGGACTGGCGCAGGATCGTGGCGGATGGCACAAACTAAGGGAGGCCTATACCCAGCAATGGGCGAGGTCGGGCTGTGGATGATGATGATGATACTTATATGAGTATATACTGACTTGCCGTGGGGTGCCGACAGTAGAAGGTTGTCCCTCCTCTCTTACCCGAGGATGCAATAAGAATCTGCCAAGGGGTATCCCTTGGCAGATTCTTATTGCATCTCCGGAAGATGGGCAGCGTTT
The DNA here is from genome assembly GCA_963082625.1 of Pasiphila rectangulata. NCBI lineage: Eukaryota > Metazoa > Arthropoda > Insecta > Lepidoptera > Geometridae > Pasiphila > Pasiphila rectangulata. Next base: position 1,932,987 of record OY720244.1, on the reverse strand, counting down.
TTCCGTGTATCCCGTACTGCGCTCCCCAACCCCAGGTGGGTTGGGGAGCGCAGTACAGGAACAGTAAAAAGCGCGGTAAGGCAACAATCCCCTCATGAGCTGTAGCTGAAGATTTATGAGGGTCTTTTACGTCCACCAGTGGACGTCCTGCATCAATAAGGTCCCTTCGGCCACACTGAATAAAGTATTTTTTGATATAATGATGATGAAGTTTTTTGGTCCGGTTAACTCGACTGAGGAGAGTTCTTTACTCCAGAGTGATTTGGACAGGCTGGTTACTTGGTGTTGTACGAATGGCATGAGTTTGAATAGTGATAAGTGCTTTGTGATCCGTTTCACTAGAAAAAACATCTTAACTAATAGATCGTACTCAATAGCATGCAAAGCACTTATCGAATTAGATCACGTTCGTGACCTTGGAATCACTCTTGACAGCAAACTGCGGTTCAATGTTCATGTTGACACAATTGTGAAGAGAAGTTTTAGAAGTTTGGGCTTTGTTTTGCGCAACTCCAAGGAATTCAAAAACCCCAACACCAGAATCATGCTATATAACACGCTTGTCCGTAGCTCCCTCGAGTATTGTAGCGCCGTGTGGAATCCGCATTATGACATTTATGTAAAGCGCTTAGAAAGCGTGCAGAAGCGATTTCTATGGCACTTGTGTTTTGGCTTTAATTTAGCAAAAAAACTACCAAGTTATACTGATCGGCTACGTCATTTCAATATGAAATCTCTGTGTAATCGTAGATCACTGCTGGACAGCATGTTTCTATTTAGATTAGTAAACGGTTTGACGGATGCTTCTTATTTACTATCACGAGTCAACTTTTCTGTTCCTAGGACCCTACCTAGAAGGAACAAATACGCTCCATTTGCAAGACAGACTGCCCGTACAAATATAGGACATTTTTCTCCCCTGAACAGGATATTTATATTTTATAATGGGATTCACAATATCAAACCTAACGTTGTAGAAAATATTGTTGATGAGGACGGTGATCTGGGAATCAACACTGAAGTTGATGTTTTTTCAGGTCGCTTCCATAATTTTAAAAGAAATGTTGGATTGACGTTATTTCAATCATAGTATCCACAATTAATAAAAAAATATATGTATAAAATAGAGTTAAATATAATAATATTTAGAAATTCTTATGTTCAATTTGTTTTTTTGTATCAAATCATAATTCTTTTTTAATTTTTTTTAATCATAATGTATGTTTGTTGAAATTGTTTTATTTTGCATGTGGTTTACACCTTTAATTGAAATGTCACTTTACTTGTATTTAATTGTATTTAGCCTAAGTTGTTTTTTTAAGTGTTCATTTTGTTGGTGTGACTTTCTAAATAAATAAATAAATAAATAAATGAAATCGTTGAAAAGGGCGTAAATAGCAAACGCGTCTCCGCAACTCACGTATCTCGCTATATGTTAACACGTTGTAATCCGTAACAGCGGTTCGTAATTGCTCGGTAAAATTGTAATTGTTATAGAATGCTCGCTGCACTCTAATTGCTGCGTTGCATTGCACAATGTGACTTGAAGCAGAAGCCAACGATGTCTAAAACATAGTATTACTACATAGGCCACGTCTTAGTATAGACTACTTGACTTATCATGGTCAATGAAGATACTCTCCTCAAGAGCATAACTCATTAACCACCCATCGGTAAAAGTGACCACTGTGTACTTGAATTTAGCCTCCAATGCTAGTTACATATAGGAAATAATGACAAAAGATATAAAAGACAATATCAGCTAGTGTAAGTGCAGCCACGGAAGATCAGCGCTGTGGCATAATTCATTATGTCACGGCATACGCTGAGTGATGGCCTTTTTTGTTTACTATTATTCTCACTTTATATGTAACATCTTTTTATATTGTTTGTGGTGACAAAATAAACGTATTTTTATCTTTATCTATAACTAACAATTAGCTATGATACGTTTAACATTGATCTTGCAAACAACATTGATCCTTCGAACCCGACCATATACACAGAAGATTTCTGAGCAGAAATTTTAGATGAAATTAGTTCTGCCATCGATAAACATGCTCCTGAAAATATTTGTAAGAATAAATCCTGGAACAAACCTTGGATTAACGATACTATTATCCAATTATTAGCTAGAAAGAAAATGATGTGGAATACATATAGGAACTCTGAAACTGAGCTTGACTATAAGAACTTAGGGAGGCCAATAATGAATGTATTTCTATGACTAGAAAACAGAAAAGCAAATATGAAGCAAAATTAATTGTTGGAGATAAAGCCAATCAAAATGTTTGTTTCCGACGGGACTCGAACCCGTAACGTTCAGACGAACACCTTTAACGCAGGCTGCCTTTATCATTCGGCTACGGAGCAATTAACCGAGGAGCATTAGGTTCGAGTCCCGTCGGAGACAAAATTTCGATTGCATTTTTCATTTCAATAAATGATACCTTAGTGTTGTTAGTGTAAATGATACCTTAGTGGTTTACACTTTAAATACAAAAATAGCTTATAAAATTAACTAAAGCGACATCTCTTCACTGCTACTGACTACTTGTTGTCGGACAGTGGGCAAGAATATCTCTAAAGATTTCTGCTAGATGTGTTGATCTCTGTGCTGTCACCTTTGCGGCACCAGGCGCGAGACATAACCAGCCCGCTTTCATTTTAACGATAGTGTGCCTCACCTCAGAGTCACAGACCACGAGTCAGAGCACCTACGGAAGATGGGCAACCTCCCGTACTGCGCTCGCCAACCCGCCTGCCAAGCCTAGTAATTATTGCAACTGCCCCTTTATGATCACGCTTAGAGATCCATGTCCTGCAGTGGACGTTCTGCGGCTGTCATGATGAAGGGCTATGTGCAGTGGACGTTCTGCGGCTGTCATGATGAAGGGCTATGTGCAGTGGACGTTCTGCGGCTGTCATGATGAAGGGCTATGTGCAGTGGACGTTCTGCGGCTGTCATGATGAAGGGCTATGTGCAGTGGACGTTCTACGGCTGTCATGATGAAGGGCTATGTGCAGTGGACGTCCTACGGTGCAGGTGGTGTTATTGTCGAGTTGGTCTTACTGCCTGGCATCTACACTGTGCCAGTACATAACAGTTCCGGTGAATGCAAACTACCGGCATAGCTTAGTTTACTCGATTTCGCTAATTTAACACTATGTACTTTTAACACTACCTAATTGAAGCAATGGTTTAGGGATTTACTACTAGTAAATGTGCTTTGTACCGTGGGGTACCGGCAGGAGAATGTTACCCATCCTCTCAAACCCGTGAATGTAATAAGAGCCCGCTAAAGAATACGACCGGAAGATGGGCAGCAGCGTCTTTCCGCGTATCAACATCCCGTACTGCGCTCGCCAACCCGCCTGCTAAGCGTGGTATGGCAACTACCCTGGTCTGTGTTCAGTTGTGGACGTTTTGCGGCTGAAATTAAAATAATGATGAAATGTGCTTTGTAATAATAAAAAAATAAAGACCTATACATCTAGCATAGATGATTCATACAGCGTCAGCAACAGGTATGCAGGCTGCACGGGACGCTGCAGTGCCTGGGACATTTGTGAGATGGATTAGGGCTGCCCAACACCAATTCCATCCTCCCAGCTTAGTCGGCTATTAGTCAGCAACCACCGCCCTCATGATCATTACTTGAAGATCCTAAAGAAGGCCTATGTCCAACAGTGAACATTCTACTGCCGAGATGATAATGATGATAGCACTCTCGGCCATTACCAGTTCATTCACAAATTATCCCCACATGATTGAACGTAACAACAAACTCGTAAATTCCATCCGGCGCCGTTAACAGCCCATGTCCCAACTTTTAAAAGGCCCTGCTAAGTAAATAATGACTTAATAGCCTGATCCATCCTCTTTAAACACACTAGTTTATTGCGGAAGGCTATTTGGAGTTAACTTAGTTATTTTGGTACTTCAGAAGTTATCAATGAGTTTGTAATAGTCTGTTATTTGAGATAGATTTTACCCTGTTTTTTCTATAAGTTGTTCTGCTTTTGTCTATGTCAAGGGATATCGTGTATGCCTTCAAAATCAATAGGTTGACATACTGATCGGTGAATATAACCATTAGAACATTGTAATTTTGTGCATAAAATAAATCGAACAAGTGCGAGCGAGGCTACGCACCCTAAGAGTTACCGAAACTGTTTACCTGTTGACTCCTTTCGTTGACTTATCGCCAGGACGAGGTTTCATATTTGCAATACATTCAAATGTCAAAGTCAGAATGATAAACGATGGTATGTTATAGACAAAAAGATGTCTATGCGTTGTATCCGTTTCTATGGTTGAGAGAGACAAAAGCGCGGGAAGTCATTGCATTTCGGAAACAACTCAGTTTCCTTTTTTAATAATTATCTTTCATAATTTTGATTACATAACTGCATGTAAAAGTCTAGTTCTGAGTGAAAGCAGTAGTGCAGACCTCTTTGTGCTAGTTTTCCTATGATTTCAGGATTCAGTGATTTTAATTCGAGAATGTTTATCTTCAACAGCTGATTATACGATAGCGACAACCTATATCCGATATTCTTTTTCCTTTAAAACTACTTGTTAACATGAAAAACCCTATTTCAGGTTAGTACACACGTGAATACACGTACTAGAATAAAAGGCTATTTAAAACTACACTGATTTAGATTTTCAATGTCAAATTAGTGGGTACTTAATTCTCAATTCCTACCTATAAAAATATCTTTAACTACTTCGTACTGAATTGACGCTAGATGGCTCTACCAGTTATAAACTTTATTAAAAAGAAAAGTTACTTAAGGAACAGTGAGATAATAAAAGTTAAAACTGTGGAGCAGCCTCAACGCCCGCCTCTCAGGGTCAAATTTACATTTAAATAAATGTTATACAAATTCAAGAAATTAATAATAATATAGTAAATAAAACCGGGCAAGAGCGAGTCGGACTCGCGCACCGAGGGTTCCGTGCCATCATACAATATAATATATGACAAAGGCGGTTTTATATTTGTTGGAGAACCTTGACAGCGCCATCTCTTGTCTGATAGCGGAACTTATGTAGATTTCTTACACTTTCGATGATTTCTAAAAAAGTATGCTATGTAGAGAGATTGTAATAAATTTCCTCTAATCTTTACATACACTTCTAATAGCAATAAAAGTTTCAGAGGTTTATCTCTGCAAACTTCGCAGATAAGGGGGGGGAACGCTATTTTTTTCAACGCTTTTGTAAATAACTCAAAAACTATACGACTTAAAGGAAAACTAAAATCTGTTTATTATTGTGCAAAAGAATACCTTTCATATAATACCCCACATCACCTAGTAACTTTCCAAAAATTTTGAAAACGCCCCTTCCACCCCCGTTGTCTAAAAAACTATGCAAATTAGAGAGTTCGCTATAATTTTCCTATAAAGTTTACATATACTCCTATTAGCTTTAAAAGTATCACGAGTTTATCTCTGCAAACTTCGGAGATAAGGGGGGGGAACGGTCGTTTTATCAACATTTTTGTAAATAACTCAAAAATGATACGGTTTAAAGGAAAACTAAAAACTGTTTTTTAATGTGGAAATGAATACCTTTTATATGATACCCCACATCACCTATTTACTTTACAAATTTTTTGAAAACCCCCCTTCAACCCCTCTTGTCTGAAAAACTATGCAAATTAGAGAGTTCGCTACAATTTTCCTATAAAGTTTACATACACTTCTATTAGCTTTATAAGTATCACGGGTTTATCTCTGAAAACTTCGGAGATAAGGGGGGGGGGACGGTCGTTTTTTCGACATTTTTGTGAATAACTCAAAAACGATACGGTTTAAAGGAAACCTAAAAACTGTTTATTAATGTGCAAATGAATACCTTTCATATGATACCCCACACGGCCTAGTAACTTGACTTAAAATTTTTGAGATCCCCTATCCGCCCCCCTGCAATCAAAATAAAAACATTTTTTAACATTTTCATATATGCTATATTAGTAAAAAAGTGTTGTCTTTTACCATTTTAAATTGCAAGTCAATAGCATCAGTAGTTCTCGAGATATCCATTTGTGACAGACAGACAGACAGACAAAGTGATTCTTTAAGGGTTCCTTTTTACCATTTTGGTCCGGAACCCTAAAAAAATGAAAAATGAGTTTATAATTAATTGCATTGAAAAAAATAATCATTACTTAAGTAAATATTAACAAATTTACGTATTAAAAAAAATCGTATTTAGTTTATAGAGTCACATGACTTCTTGTTAGAATCCTGATTCATCATAGGTACTCCAAAACTCCCCATACGAACAGGAAAGTAACTACAAAGTTACTCGCAGGTATCTCGCGGAATGTTTCCGTACATAAAGCCGCTCTCCGCAAACAATAAGTTTCAACCGCCTTCTTATTCAAGAAATATTGAATTGCGCTGAATAAAAAGAAAGGCTTTTTACGAGGAGATTTTGTTTTGAGTCCCTCATTTTCGGAATGGGACGCTCACGCTACACTTTTAAGGTGTAATATTTTGTAGCTATACGCTGCTCACACGTTTATTGCACTTGAAGTAAATATTTAGTGAGTTTTCTGGGAATATGGCGGCTCTCAAAACTCTTGCAAATGGAATTGCTCTTGGCGAATACTGCTTGAAACGAGACGTAAAACTGTTGAAGTATTGCATATATAATTTTTCATAATTTCAGCCGTAAAACGTCCACTACTGAACACAGGCCTTCCTCAAGGATCTCCACGAAGGGCAGTTGCCATACTCACCACGCTTGGCAGGCGGGTTGGCGAGCGCAGTACAGGATGTTGATACACGGAAAGACGCTGCTGCCCGTCTTCCGGAGGTATCCCTTAGCAGGCTCTTACTGCATCCACGGGTATGAGAGGAAGGGTAACATTCTACTGCCGCCACCCCACGGCAATATGCGCATTCAATATACGAGTAGATAGGTGATTTAATTCATTCATGCTTATCAAAAACGTTGAAATATTTTATTTTCCCATACATCTAAATATTTCAAGTCTCATATGTTCATCATCACAGCCGTAGGACTGCTGTCCACATCCACTACTGGACATCATCATTTCAGCCATAAAACGTCCACTGATGAACACAGGCCTCCCTCATGGATCTCCATGAGCGGTAGTTGCCATTCTCACCACGCTTGGCAGGCGGGTTGGTGAGCGCAGTATGGGATGTTGATACACGGATAGACGCTGCTGCCCATCTTCCGGAGGTGTCCCTTAGCAGGCTCTTACTGCATCCACGGATAGGAGAGGAGGGGCAACATTCTACTGCCGGCACCCCACGGCTTCGTCCTTCCTTATACATCTCCAAGTTCATGAGGGGATTGTTGCCATACTCTCCACGCATGGCAGGCGGGTTACGCAGTATGGGATGATGATACACGGAAAGACGCTGCTGCCCATCTTCCGAAGATAGCAGAGCAGATCTTACCGGATTCTTACTGCATGCACGGGCAACATTCTAAAGCCGGCACATCACGGCAATATATTAATATGTATATATTAATTTGTTTCTTTAAAACCGTACGCAGCCTTAAAGAAAGATAGACAAGTTTACGATTGTATCTAAATGCACAACAATTATAGTAACAAATCTACTAGCCAATGAATGCTTGAATTCAAAAAAGAATTCGACACGTGCTTCGCCAAACCCACCGCTCCCGAGACGTGTTGTTCGTTGCTGGGCTACTACCTATGCGTTTTTTTTGTTACTAGTGTTTTCCGTGACGAACGGGGAGCCTATATCTCCTGAAGAGTTCTTTACTAGTCGTAGTAGTAGTATTTTTTACTTTATTTTTCTTTAAGAGTGTTTTATCAAGCCCTCGTCAGATATAAGTTAGCTAATTTAATACAATAGGTACGAGTATATTAGTGTTATATTAGATTTCTTATTCTTTAGTAGAAGTAGATTTTTGTTAAGAGTTTATCCGGAGAAGTACTACCACCTATTTTTGCTGGCAAGCAGTAGTTCATTGCTATGTTCCGGTTTGAAGGGGGCGGATGAAATTACGGGCACATGAGACCTTACAACTCTATGATGTCGCAGGGTGACGGCCGCAATGCAAAGCTACGTTGGTCACGCGCTTCGTGAATGTAAGTCACCGCGGCCGTAAGTAAGTCGTAATAGGTAGAGGCTACCGCCAATCCAATCCGGACAATCCACACAACATCATCTAGCCCCAAGCTAAGCAGAGCTTGTGTTATGGGTACTAGATGACTGATACACTTAATACATTATACTACATAGATAGATATTTTTTTATTATACATAGGAAAACATCCAGAACACCCTGAACAAATATCTGCAGATCGTACAGACATTTGTCCCGAGGCGGGAATTGAACCCGCAACCTCTTGCGTCGCAGGCGGACCTATGCGGCAGATGGGCCGTTGGTTTGTCTCGTCTCTTATTATAATAAAAAATATTATGGTTTTCTTGTATCAATGAATATCTTTACAATGCTAGAGTTAAGTTACCAATAATGAACTGTATACACATATCGCACTGCTGAGTATAGACTTCCTCTTAAATATGCCAACGTAAATGGTCCTTTAAGTAAAGGCCAATGAACTTCCCTTTATTCTAAACGTTATAAAATGTTCAAAGCAGTGAATACGTGAATTCACTACAACGTCCGGGCTTGTGAAGCTTTTAGTTAACTAACTAATGATCACATACTAAAATATGCCGCGGGCGATACATCGTCCTGCCTGCTGGATTAATAAACTTCGATGTATGTGCAGCTGTTTATAGGCATACCTTTCATCATTATGTATGTGCTTACCTGCCGTAAGCCCTTACTTGTTTGTCTATCTTAACTGTATTACGAGCTGAACAAAATGAAATGTTCTGATTAACTTCTGCAATTTAACGGTATTTTTATTAGTGTTAGTGTAGTTTGCCGCGAGGTCCCGGGAGTAGAATGTTGGCCTCTCTCTTGGCCGTGGACGCAGTAAGAAGTACTTAAGGGTACCGGAAGGTGTGCAGCAGCGTCTTTCCGTATGATACACATCCTGTACTTCACTCGTAGCACGGAAACGCCTCCCAAGCTTAATGGGTATGGCAACAGCTTCAAGATCAGCAATTAGCGATCAATGATGGAGGCTATTGTCCCGTTGTGGACCTCCTGCAGCTGGAAGAGTGTATAATCTTTTGATTTTTATTAGCTTTGACAATCTATCTATACAACCATAATAGGTCATCATCATTTTTAATCATTTCAGCTATAGGACGTCCACTGTTGGACATAGGCTTCCCTCATGGAGTTCCAAGTATTGCGGTTGGAAGCGGCCTGCATCCACCGCCCACCTGCATACCTTACCAAGTTGTCTGCCCACCATAATAGGTCATCATCATCATCATTACAGACGTAAAACGTCCACTACTGAACTAAAGCCTCCCTAATGGATCTCCGTGAGGGGTAGTTGCCATACTCACCACGCTTGGCAGGCGGGTTGGCGAGCGCAGTACGGGATGTTGACATACACGGATAGACGCTGCTGCCCATCTTCCGGAGGTATCCCTTAGCAGACTCTTACTGCATCCACGGGCATGAGAGGAGGGGTAACATTCTACTGCCGGCACCCCACGGCTTACTAATAACTTATTATTAATAACTACTATGATGAGGCATAATTCTTATGAAGTTTTTGTATTTTAAAAATGTATCTGTTGGACAGTTGTTTAAGTGTGGTGCCTTAATAATTCAGTGTATGACCCACTAGTTATTTGTACGGCGTCGGCATGTGCGTATGACACTGAATATATTGGGACATTCTTCAATTGATTGAGCTTTTCCAATCTACAATATCGTCTTAGCTTAGTCACGTATTGACTTGTCCTACCTCATAGCGTACCTCATTTACACCCGTAAGTTTACAAACTCGAAACCAAAGTTTTTCAGCGTAAATTGAACAATCTATTAATTCTCTAGCTGATAAAATTAAAGTATTTCTTTGCGGTAGAATGTTCTCGCATTCACTTGCGCATACCCGTCTATAATCACGCTAACAAAGTTATCCGGGATTAAGGCTTTTGGCGCACCACGGGACGGATACGGTACGGACGACTGGTTTATGTTCAGATGCATGTCAAGAAATCCTCGTTGGATGTGGCTGGGAACTAATGTATTAAAGTTTTCTTTTCCGAGAACAATGGGTTTGGATGTGGTGGGAAGTAGCCGTCAAAAACACATTTTGATTAGACATAACTTTTAAAAGTATCATGGTTTAGTCATAATAGTGGTGAACACTAGATACATGCAATATTTACCATGATTTGAGAAGTCATATCAAGACAAAATTTAGAGAAATATATATATTTTGAACTAACACAATAATCCCAATATGACATGTCAGATAACACATTCGTAAAAATGGGCCTATTATTATTATATCAAAATACTAGAGTTTTTTTCTGCCTCGTTGTTTTATCAGGGAAATACAATCCGTTGCGCCCCTTGAGTTTATTTTTGAGTGTTATTTGTTTTTCGTTTGTTCGGTTTAAATTAAGAATGTATGCACTAACTTAAATTAATTGTTATGTTATAAATGTATTATGACTACCTGCCTAATTTATAAATCGACCTGTAAATTGATTTTATCAATAAAATGTATTTTTGTAAACTCCGCTTCTCTGAATCGCTCCGCGTCGTACTAAGCAGACGCTCAACATTTGAACAGTCAAAAGTTGAACGAGTAAGTGAATCTTCGCATGGCAACACTCCACCACGATAGTGAGTTCAAACTCTATGTAATTAAGCGAGTTGCCTGAATGGAACTTTATTTTTGTTTGTGTTAAATATGCAAATTTCTAAACTGATAGCGTGTCGGAATCAGTGAGCAAATTGTAGCTATGAATTTAAGTTTCTAATAAACACAAATATAGAATATAGAACCGTATATTGTGTCTATGATTCCACATTAAACTAAAGCGATATAGCACAACTCTCATGTGGAATGCTTTATCTACTAGTTAAATTAGGAAATACTTATTTGTAAAACAAAATTAGTATATTTTTTTTAAGACATTATTGTTTTTTGTATCTTTGTGCGTATTTTGTACCATGTATACCGACGGGGGGTTTCAGCCTATGAAAACAAGTAGTTTTGGAAGGGAAAAAAAGTAATTGGTATTTTTTTTAATATTTCTTTTTTATAATTTTACTAGTGGCTATTATGTGAAAATGATGCCACGGTAAAAATTGTTAATTTATTATTTTCATTAAAAAAACCCCCGTTGTTGTTAGAGGTATTTTTATTTGCAGTATGGCAACTCTTCGCGAAGTTCAATGACCCTGATCAGAATCAGCTGGCGTTTAGGTTGTCACTGTCGTATAATAAGTAGCCTTTAAAGTTAAACCTTTCGTAGTCTTTTCTTGAATGAAAATCACTGAATCTTGTAAGTTCGTAGAAAAAAGTGGTTCTTTGGGATGGTCATATTCACCCCCTTTCGGCTTAGTACACATACACCCTGTATAACCGGGTATTTATTTTTGTCTGTCTTCCCGGGACCAAGCCCGAGGCCATGCCTGGTGCAATCCATTTGAAATGTCTGGAATAAAAAAGTGGTTGTTTACGCGATAAATACCCGGTTATATGTATATTAATAATTACACTCGCAGCGTTTTAATGTTGCCCTAAATGAAATGAAATAAAATAAAATAAATAATTGCTTTTTGACAACACAATGCACAGCATACAAATGAAAACAGAAAGAAACAAAAATAATTGCACAGAGATTTAATTACTACTACAGAATCTAATATGACAACTTAGAAATAGTCGCTGTAGCAACATGCGTCAAAAGGTCCCGTCTCAGCTTTATGCTACTCCACCCGCACCGCTCAGGAGCGGGAAGAGTCCCGCTGGTATTGACTGACGGAACCTGTCTAACGTCTCGACCAATCACTGACACAAAAAAAAACATAAACTTATTCAAAGAAAAACAAAAATATAACAAAATAGAAACAGCACATGCTTACATAAAAGAGGAAAAATAAACAAACAATTTAATTACAAACTTCTTTTTAAATTATCTATATACAGTTAAATACTTAAAGAAAGTATAACGATAATTAAAATCTCTGAAACATTACTAACAATTCAGAGATTTTCGTATTGCTGGCAAGGATCTCTGAGTACTATAAAAAAATAGTTCTTCTTCTATTCTGAAAGAGCAACTCTCAGAATAGAATACTAAATCTGTCGCACTAAATGCTGAATTCGCGACACCAGCACAGCAGAGGCGCCCTCGATCCAATTATAAAAATCCTTATAATCTGGAATAATTTTTGCCAATTAAAGTTAACGGCCAAAGCCTCGGTACACCTGAGCCAAATAAAACTTCATTTTTAAGCGTAACTGTCTAACTAATTAGTATTTTGTGTTTTAGCCCGGTCTGGGCTTGGACTAAAGGTTGTTAGGACAAGAAGATATTGTTGCTTTGCAGCTGGGTTGAGACGTAAATCAACTTTTTTATAGCAGGATTAGGGCTTGCTTTCATTTGACAGGTAATTAGTCACATAAAAATGGAGGCAGAGAAAAATATATAGGTCTTTTGTGCGCCACAGTGCCACTGTCTGTATGATCTGCAGATATTTGTTCAGGGTGATCCCGATTTCTATATATAATAAATAATATCTATCTATGTAGTTTAATGTATTAAATATGTCAGTCATTAAGTACTTATAACACAAGCTCTGCTTAGCTTGGGGCTAGATGATGCTGTGTGGATTATCCAGCATTATTTATTTATTATAAATACATATTTTAAAGTTCCGTGTGTTTACAATAACATCGAAGCTGTTAGGTGACTGGGAAAGAAAGGCGAAAAAACCAGACTGGTTGTAATTTCGTTTACTACATTGGGCTTCAAATTAAAAATACAGTAAAATAAAAAATACTGCTCGCAAGACACCCCATATTACATTAAAGAAGACTATCCAATGGAAGTGCTTACCAAGCCTAAAGACTTACAGATTCAACTTGTTGGTAGCCCCACCAGGTCCCTAAGTTTCTAACACTACTGGTTGTATTTTTTAGCATTCGGATAGAATCATCATCTGAGCCGAAGGACTACTGTTCACGTCCACTGCTAGGCTCTTGATGAATCTCCAAGATTATGAAAGCGATGTTGCCATACTCGCGACGTTTTGCAGGCAGGTTAGCGAGCGCAACACGGGATTTTGATACACGGAAAGACGTTGCTATTGAAGCAGTTATTACTTTCAGATTCCACGTGAAAAAAGAACTTCTAGCCTTACAGAAGGAAAGTTGAACCATGCTGTTCAATGTTGACGGGTCAAAACATGAATAACTTACCTATATTTGTTGCACGCTGTACTCTGAGAACTCACGACCGTTTCACGCATCCACTGCTGCTAATTTTTACACTGTTTTTGTGTTTTTTGAGCTAATTTTTAATTAGGTAAATTATGTGTACCGTAATTGTAATTTCAAACTTTTCTTCTTCTTTGGTTAGGGTTAAATCCCAGTTTTCTTAGTGTTTAAATTTTTATTTTTTGTTTGTCATCTATCAAACTTGTTTGCGAAGGCGCGAAGACGCTCGCTACATACGGTCCGGTCTGGTTTTATTTGTCGGAACGGCGAGACCGTTGAACGTTGAACGGTGTTGACCGATCCCGTGTTCAAAATAATTTAGGTAAATATATTTTTATTGTATTTTTTGCTAGTTTAAGTATTTTATGTGAGAGTTTTTATTGTTTATAAATTTATTCTATTTTTTTTTTACTTGTATAACTTGGTATTTAGTTTTATAAGTGTGGATAATTATAACGTGTCGACACGCACCAAAGGTCCTGCCAGAATACCAGCGTTGGACCATTATAATTATATGGACCAACATTATGCTGAGGCAGGACCTTTTGGTCCACAACTCTTACTATAAATGTTTTATTTTTTATATTAATTATGTTTTTGTGTTATTTTTTGTTGTGGATCAATAAATACATTTTCTTCTTCTTCTTCTACATATTCATTTTCTTTCTTCTTGCTGCCCATCTTCCGAAGTCTTCCCTTGGAGGTACTGCATCCACGGGCAAGAGAGGAGAGGCGGACTTCCACTTTCAGCACCCCACGGCACACTTCAGATAGAATCCTTGTCAAGAAAACGCACATTGAAACAGGATTTCGGAAATTCCTGCGGCAAAACGAGAACAAAACCGGAAGCTAACTCGTAATAAATAATCCAACGCAACGCAACCGTTTTGCAACAATTACAAAAGCTATTTACAAGTTCAAGTTTTACAAGATCCATTGTTTTGTAAGAACGTTATTGCGTAAATAAATAGCGAATAACAGGCCAGCGGGGACTCAATCTCGATGAAGGGCCGTCCTAATGATATTTAAATTAAAAATGTTACGCCTGTAAATTAAACATACGGGTTGTAATTTCACATAGTACACGTTCAACCAAATTAAACGGGGATCTCCCCTAGATGATCAACCCGGGGAGACAACGAAGAAAAATATAACGTGCCACTATATCTCGCTTTATTAACACATATTTACACACTCGCTTTATTGACGACCTATTTAGCGCAGCGGAGGAAGGTTCGCCTGCAACGTAAAAGGTTGCGGTGTCGATTCCCGCCTGGGGACAAATGTCTGTTTTACAAATATTTGTTCAGGGTGTTCTCGATATTTTTCTTTGTATAATAAAATATATCTAAATCTATGTAGTATAATGTATTAAGCATATTAGTCATCTAGTACCCATAACACAAGCTCTGCTTAGCTCGAGGCTAGATGATGCTGTGTGAATTGTCAAGCATTATTCATTATTATTGGTATTTATCGCGCCATCTATCTTTGTTATTGCCCGACGTTTTGACAGTATTGCACCCATCGTGTTCCCGGAAACACAGTATTCTAATAAATATCTTGTTAAATATTTGTGTTAATAATGTGTCGTAATCGCGAAAGTTTTAAAAAAGGTTATATCTCGCGTTTGTGGACAAGATAAAAGCCTTTGCGCATGTTTCGTCCATGAATCGAATTTGGCAAAGGCAGTGCTTAAGTCTCCAAGCGATGCCGTATTGACATATCGGTTCATCGCGTTCACGCCACTATGTCAGTCCATGGCAGAATCGTCGGAAGAACTCAGCACGATGCTCAAAGGCCTTAAAAGCTTAGTACACATGTTATAATACACCCTGTATTCTTTGTAAAGAAGTACTCATACACATTATATTTAAAACTACCCAGGATACCGTCCCGAATATCTTTCTGTATATTCTGCTTTAGTAAAGAACTTCTGTTTCCCTTAAAAATTAACTCTTCCCGCCTTCGTTCCAAATCTTAGCGCCGCCCGTCTCGTCAGGGTGAATATTTAAGCAACGCTTTTGATACTTAACATTAATGCTCGTTTTTGGGGGTTTTACGCGACTTCTACGTATTATTTAGAGGAGTATAACTTGGATGGAATACGCATTTACTGTCGCTCAGGTTTTTTATCTTTGGAGACGAATCGCCCTCCTGATGTTTAACCGCCAAGTTGATACCAATGACATATTATGGTAAACAACTGATTATGTCAGGGTTGTTAACAGTTAAAAGTTAACCCGCCTACCAAGCGTGATGAGTATGGACTCATTGCGCTTGGCAGGCGGGTTGGCGAGCGTAGCTGCGCAGTTGATGCACGGACTGACGTTGATTTTTTTTTTGAGAAAAACCTTAGCAGATTCATATTACATCCACGAGCAAGAGGGGAGGAGCAATATTCTACTGCTGGTGTGAGGTGCCGGTAGTATGACTATTTAAAAACAAACTTCTGTAAATTTGGCTTGTTGGTTAATGGCTTACAGTACAGTGAGCACTCTTATGTGTGTCATAATACGCACAGTGTAAAGTGAATAACGTACAAAAATGCCATCAAATAATACTTAAAGCACGTTCGAACCAATTCGCTAAAAGTTGACTTGTACGACGACCAGTCAGCCGGTCCAGTCAGTCAATCTGTGAGCGCTCTTCACTTTCACATGATAACTCCATAAGATCTTAATGCAGACATTTTGTCCGCTATAGTTGGGTTGCCCATTTGTATATAATTTAATAAACTGGCAAGCAATTTTTGTCTTAGTTACTAATCACAAGCGTAAAACTTACTGAAAACATTTTAAGTGAAACTCACTTTGACCCGAATAACTTTAAATTTTAAATGGAATCTCGTTTTAACGATTTAAGGTCGTAGCCGACTTATGCGACACCGCTTCCAACCGGAGAAATAATATTTATTAACATGTAAGTTTTGGTGCGTCCTGCGTAGACAACACAACTACAACACAAATTAGCAGACTGTTCGCTGTTCGCAATTATTATTATTATCATTATTTGTTATTGCACCATCGCACCACTCGATAGTTGACATCTCGCTTACCACGCGCTTCAAGCAGCAGCAGGCGACCCGCGTGATTTACGCACGTCAATGCATAAAGACTCTTAGAAGTACGTTGCTTTGCTGGCTTGTCGGTGCGCGGGAGCGCGTGTACAACTGGTTAGCTGGCTGTCGGCGCGTGGACAGCGAGTGTTGTCCATTTTCGGTCGTGTAAGAAAGCTACGACCTTTAGAAGGAAATGCTACGGCGTAGCAACTTCGTAGCAGTGCTACGCCGTAGCATTCGCTACAAACGGATAGACGTTATTTCAACAACTTTGCTGCAATTAAGCCGAGCCTGAAACTGAAAACAATGGTTAAACCTACAAAAGCATTTTCCGGTGAAGACTGAACAGTGTTATGTAGCGCTTCTCATGAAATGGGTAATACTTATCCTTTATACCAAAGGTTGACTGAATTTTAACAGAGCTTATATTATTATCCTGCTTAAATCAAATTTTTAATCTTTTATCCATATTTTTTTTGTTTCATCATAGCTATATGGATACTGATCGGGCAAAAACGTTGCGGAAGACCCATAAAGATATGGCGAGACGACCTGGATGTTTTTGAGTCCACATGGCCATAGACGAAGAAATGGCAATAGACTGAGAGAAGTGGAATAAAAAGAGGAGACCTTTACCCAACATTGGGACAGTACTGGTTAAGAAAGTAAAATAGCGTTTGATTTGAGTTTGAAGTGAAATAAAGAACATATTTGTAGGGTTGCGCTACTTTTCTCTATGCTGTTTCTAGTCATAAGGAAACGATTGTTAATTTTAATGGAATTGTTAAGCCAAAAGTTACTCAACTACATTTGAAAACAAAAAAGACCTTTATCAAGCTTTCATTGCACTACATTAATCCAGCACTGGTGACGTATATATCTGTGAGTCACTAAACCTGTTTGCAGTGCGGCCAACGACCCAAGAGCCAAATTGATCCGGCATTCTACCGGGAACATCAGCCTGTACGAGATCAGGATGGCCTTGAAACATCTTAAGAACGACAAGGCGCCGGATGAGGACGGAATCAATTCAGAATCAAGAAGAATCAAGAATCAAGAAGAAGTGGTTTTGTTCTTCATTAAAGATGACAAACCTTGCTTAAGAATTACAGACCCATCTCGCTTTTGAGCCATGTTGATAAGCTGTTTTCAAGGATTATCGCGAACCGTCTCGATCGCAGGTTTGATGACCTCCAGCCTCCCGAAAAAGCCGGGTTCCGAAAAGGCTACAGTACCATAGACCACATACATACGCTGCGGCAAGTAATACAGAAGACCGAACAGTAAAACTGGCCGCTGTATCTTGCGTTTGTGGACTGAAAGCCTTCGATTCGATCGAAACATGGGCAGTGCTTGAGTCTCTCCAACGATGCCGAATTGACTATCGGTACATCGAAGTGTTGAAGTGTTTGTATACAAACGCCACTATGTCAGTCCGAGTACAAGACCAGAGCTCGAAGGCAAAAACAGGCGTAAGACAGGGAGACGTAATCTCTTCAAAACTGTTTACGACCACTTTGGAAGATGCCTTCAAGCTCCTGGAATAGAAAGGGCTGGGCATCAATCATCATCATCATTTCAGCCGTAAAACCTCCACTTCTGAACACAGGCCTCCCTCATGGATGTCCATGAGGGGTAGTTGCCATACTCAACACGCTTGGCAGGCGGATTGGCGAGCGCAGTACAGGATGTAGATACACGGAAAGATGCTGCTGCCCATCTTCCGAAGGTACGAGTATCACTTAGCAGGTTCTTACTGCATCCACGGGTATGAGGGGTAGGGTTAACAGTACTAACAACCACACTCAGAAAGGATCATTAAACTAGTCCTAATGAGTATTTAACTAATGAACATTAAATCTCCTAATGGACGGTACATCCCAGAGACATAATTTAATGGTTCATTAGTTAATGATTACTTAGGTATTACGGATACCTAAGTAATCGGCGCTTTGTCGATTCTTGGTCGATTCGCTCAATCGATTGCAGTTATTTATGGAAAAAGTTACTGCTAACTGTCAGTGTCAAGTCAAATATTTCATTACTGTTATTGTCAAATTACTTTTGGAAGGAATTTTGTTTGTATTTTTGCCGCCGCAGTTGTTGTGTTGGTGTAAATTATTGTGAATAGAATGGAAAAGAATTAATTCTAGATATCATGGTAAGTATCGCTACAAATTCATTATTACAATATATGTATAATGTGTACCTATATAATCAATCGACCGTTTATTCATATGTTTAGGATCTTGTGATGGCACGGGCGTGATCGTCTAAGCTTGTTAATTAGTGACTTAGTATATTTGAGGAAAATTCTTTAAAATAATAAATACTTCAGGATAAGAGACACTTTGGTATCTGGCATATCTGTAATTTCGCGGATTCCCAAGGAAAGCGGAGGCGCGTCACTCACCTGGGCAGTACAATACGTTGGGTGGACAATACAGGCTATCATTCCATTCTACCTGGTTACGCGAGGCTCATTGTATTGTATGAGCCCACCTCAATAAAACTGTGGAATAAACGTTACTTCAACACTCAGAAGTCCTGAAAGGACTAATTAAAATTATAATTTAACGAACAGGTTAGAATGCATGATTAGCTGGTGTATGTATTTGCCTTCTTTGGGCTATCGTAACCGACCGATTTCCCTCTAGCACGGGGGAGCCCTACGCCCTGGGGGCCTTTGATCATTGTTATTGGGGCACAGTCAACTCCCTTTTATCGCTGAGAAGCGCTTAATGCCTTGTCTCGAAAGACAGGTTCTTTTGTGAGCCGTAGGCTCGCCCCTCACCATGGTGTAAATTTTGTTTATTTATTGATTTCATATTAATTTTTGGTTTGGCCAAACCAAGTCGGGAGCTGAACTGTAAGACATGGCGTGTATTGGTGTGCCGGGATATCGCTGCCGGAACGCCACGCTGGAACCGTGTACTGTTCTTGCATCAAACTTGACTATGTCAGTCAATATGTCAATATTTTAAAAGCCCAATCAACCTTAGTGTCTCTCATTCCGCAATATCATAGTTACCCTACTTTTGCTATGTCTAGTCTCTCCGTTGCGTCCCGTTGTTTGTAGGATCTCGGTGTCTCTGCTAACTTCGCTGGATCTATTCACTAGCGTAGTGCTAATGCCCTCAATCTTAGTACTTAACTAAGTACCTTAATGCAATCGTTCTATTGAACTTAACTAATTTAATTTTATTATGAAATATGATTGATCGACTTAGATCAATGTAATAAAGAGTAATTATCGAAGTTTCTGAATAAATTTATTAAACACAATTCAAAATATCGTAGCCAATGGGATTCGAACCCACATAAAATGAAGTAGTCTTAGTTCTGTTAAACCTAACTTTCTGGATTAGGAATCGTTATTCTATCTAGGTAATGTGAGGGAATTTATTAATAGAGAAGGCTCAATTCAGTTCGACACACGTGCTGTATAAATGATGACCCGTTTTGGATTGATTAATAATAATAGAAAAGGTTCGAACTTCAAGTGAATTCTCCATTATTAAACACCTTTGAGGAGTACTAAAATTATATTAATAAAAGATAAAAATTATGACTCAAAATCAGTTTAATTCTCAAGATTTCTATTTGTATTTTTCTCAAAACAACTTGAGTGATATCAAGGAAACTGTTGGATTATTTAGATCGTACTTTAAAATACTAGGTTATATCTTAAAGCACGAACGAATATACACGTTCCTAAAAGCCATACTAAGCAAGGTAAAAACGGTATATTCAAACGAAAAAACCCTTGGGCAATTTAAATCTAAGTACACGTTTACAATTAAAATACACACATGCCTCACTAAGTATTATTGCCTAAGTAATTACCTACAAGTTAACCTAGCTGTCGAAAGAGAAAGACACACACATCTTAATTGTATGATAACACTAAAATATACATATATGTATGTACATAGTGTTGTGTTAGATTCACAGATGGTTAATTTATCTATTTCATTCCTTAAAGTGATTAACTTCAAACTATAATAGGGGCAATCTGCTGTTGGACTCGACTGTTGGCGCTTTACTTTAATCTTTACTTCATTCTAGCCCCGCCAAACTAGTCTAAATCGTAAATCGTAAATCATGATATTGTAATAAAATACGTGATATAAATCACGGATAAGGAAGAGATTCCCAGTCTTCGGAATTCCACGCTCGATTCCTGTTTCTCCCCATGAATTCTAGTCCGGTCTATGGATCCCTGTTATTTGACTTTAAAGGATAAGCCTCTCAATTTCATTATGTAAGTTGCACTATCTATCTGTGAATCTATTACAACCTGTCAAATTACAAAATTGAATTAGAGTACATTACCAAATTGTTGCGTCACCTCGTCAGTCGCACTAAATTACACTCGTTTACTACTCTTTAATTTATTTCTCTTCTCCGCGGTTATAAGAGAATATGCACACTAATATTAAGTATTACAATTTCGTACACTAGGCTTAGACTAGACCCGTCTTCTTCGCACGCTGCCCAGCCTCTGTCTGTCCTCTGTCTGTCTCCTCTGTGTCCCCTCCCTCGCGGTGCTGGACCTTAAGAAGAATCCCCTCCATCAGACCCTTCTCTCCCTTCCATCAGACGTTGGAACCACCTATCTGTAAATAATGCCACACCCAAAATCATCTGTACTTCGTGATTTGTCCATCTAGTTATGTCATTTATTGCATTGACCAATTGTCTGTCGAGTTGTTAAAAGTCAACGCCCCTGTTTTCAAGAACAATCGACTTTCTAGAATTTTCGCCATGTTCCATTGTCAAACATCTGTGCGTTAGATCGTCCGTTTCCCACGTTCATGAAAGCTGCAAAAACCCCATTTTTTTATGACACGTATTTTAAAACGAATTCTTATCGGGTCTTTTTCACTTGTATTAGCGTTCTATAGTTTATTTTCTCTTAAATGTTCCCGGTTTTTTGTTTTCTTTGTTTTATTTTGCCTTAATGGCCTCGCATGTGCGAGCGAAGTCGTGTTTTTTCTAAGTTAGGTAAGTTTATGGGTTTCAATGTTTATTTTAGGAATTTCTTTAGAGTTAAAAGTTTTATTATGTTATTAACACATATTTAAACGGGTATTTATCGCGCTATTTACCTTTATTATTGCCCGACGTTTCGACAGGATTGCACCCATCGTGGTCCCGGGAAGACTCTTTATTATGCTCAAGAATTATTTAAGCGTTCATTCGGCGAAGAAAGAAAAAAAAATATTGTAGGCCCATATGCAGACCATCTCAATCTACAACCAAATACATCACGCAGAAGAAGAGTTCCAAATTTCACCGCCGATAGAAAGGTTTTATTGGCTCAACTAATAAAAAACATGCCAGTCGTGGAATCAAAATTAACAGATGGCAAGTCGATTGCCAAGAAAATAGCAGCATGAGAAACTATTACACAAGAATTTAATTGCAATGCTAATGTGCACAAGGTTGGAAAGTCCACAGTTATTTAAGAAATGAACACATTCGATGTTAGGTACCTACAAATGCTTTTGATAATATCATTTTTCTGTTTGTTCCAGCGCGAGACTCTCACTTTAAAGCGGGCATGGGACAATATGAAAGCGTTCACACGCGAAGCTCGTGCTGAACAGAGGGGAAATTTACTAAGAACAGGAGGTGGACCTCCCCCACAACCACAACATTTCGTTGCATTGCTTAGGTCAGATGCCAGCATAGGCAATATATCATTTTTTACAGATTCAGGTGTAAATCTATATTGAGGATGGAATTCTTGAACTGGGTATTTTGTAAAGGGATCAGAATAATCTCGTAAATACCGTCCCAGCCCCATTTGTCTATACCTCCTGGCGTAATCCACAAACTCGATAAAGTCTAGCAGATCAGACATTTTTGTCAAAACACTCAGAATACCTGTATTCTGAGTCAAAATAACGCGAATCACAAATCTAAAAATCAAAGATAACCACATAACCTATAAGCAAAATATCAAAATCTATCATTAAACAGATAGGTGTAGGTCCAGCCGTACTTAACTTTAATTGTCATTAAGGGACGTTATTGAAATATTTACTGACTCTGAGAGAGAATTTTTTCAAATCCCCTCTCTAAGCAACGATTTAAGTAGCCATTAAGTGACTCTGAGTGTGGCTGTAACTAGCTAAAGCTAACTAAATTGTCGTAAAACGGACTAAAATGACATAGAGCCTAGTGTCGTTCTAAAATTAAAACGAAACAAATAGACCCAATTTTACGCTGATAACTCTAAATAATAGAAACGTCAGATTTCTAATTATAATTTAAGATAAGATAAATTTATTTCTTAAAAACAAACGTTACAAATTAGTCTTGTAGTTACATTATTAGACTTAATTAATGATGATTACATAATCATAAATTTATATTATATTTTATTTTTATGTATTTGGAAATGTTTGACGTATGTATGATTTAACCAATTAAGAATAAATGACTATAAATTACATGCTGCATGTTGGAAAGACATAGGTACAAGGTTTACAAGGTTACAAACTCGGTTTTACCTGTATTTTGGCATACCTATACCTTCCGCCGTTAAGATACATACCATAGAATTGAGAGAGTTACAAATTACAAATCATATTAATATACATATTTAAATAAAATTTCTGTAACATAGTTTATTAACATTAGTTTACGGAAGTGTAAAACAGAATCAACACCATTGAAAATTTTAAATTATACTAAACAACAAAACTTTCTTCTACCGGCAGATAAATCCAATGCCTCACTCTTTTAGAGCCACAAAATCTACAAAATAGCTGAAACTTTTTCAATAATCCTCGGTTTCACTTCGCAGGCGCAATTATAGAGGAAACAAAACAAAAAGTTGTCCTACACTTGAAAATAAAAAGGGGCATTGTACATTGGGGTGTTGTGGGGAAAAACATTTCATTTTCAATGAGGCGCAAAATCGCTGTACCGAGGGTAAAGTCATCTAAACATACCAGCAAACTTATTACATTATCAATATACATATAACCGGGTATTTATCGCCGTGGGGTGCCAGCAGTAGAATGTTAACCCATCTCTCGTGCCCGTGGATGCAGTAAGAGCCTGCTAAGAGATACCACCGGAAGATGGGCAGCAGCGTCTTTCCGCGTTTCAACTTCCCATACTGCGCTAGCCAACCCGCCTGCCAAGCGTGGTGTGTATGGCCACTACCCCTCGTCCTACACTAGCTGCTAGGCACACATTTAATAACCTTCTCGCTGGCGAGGCCGAAGAATACACTCTTCCGTCTTAAGGTTCATTTTTGCACCTGGACGTTAACCATCATTATTCATTACATATGAAAATCTGGCAACAGTCCAAGCCGTGGTTCGAACCTAAGTGGTGGTGCCCTTGAGCTTGTTGCCCCAAACTAACTTTTGCGGCTGGACGGCCTCTGCGCTCGCCATAGTCCGGTAACGTTGTCATGGCCATCTGCGGTCAACAACATACTTATATTATCATTTCGAAAAAGAAAAAAAATCCGGAAGATGGGCAGCAGCGTCTGCGCCTGCGTGGTGAGCATGTCAACTACCTCTCATGGAGATCCATCAGGCCTGTGTTCAGCAGTGGATTTTACGGCTGAGATGATGAGTAAAATTTCCCTCTATTCATTAAGTAAGCAAGGACCTTTAACCGGCGGAATTAAAATTCAACTCGTCCGCTTGGCTTTAATAAAATATTTCAGATTTTTTACTGTTATAAGGATTGTTAGCTGACGCTGTATGTTTCGCTCGTGAATGCTCACAATTTATGTTTTAAAAACGGATTTAAAAGTTATGTGTTCATTATAACGACGGCGAGAGGGTTGGATGCGGATTTTTCTGTTTAAAAGGAATGCACAACGTCATTCATTTGTGAAAAATGAGGAGAACCTACGAGTATTACACATACTAATATACAATACGGTATAATATATAAATAAAAAAATAAATATATACAATACGGTATTTACGAAAAGCGCTTTGGAAAACGCAGGTTTAGAACCACGACTTTTTTTTAGCATAACGGTAGGTACACGATATTTTATATAAGGTTGAAAACATATAATTAAAAGCAAATCGGTAAACGCTTTTAATAGATTATTTGACTTCCTCTTTGGCTCAAACGGTCTAATAGCCGACTGATACGGAGGAGGTAGCGGGTTTGATCTCCGCCACGGAATTAAATTGTTTGTAATTGTTCTATATATATATATATATAATAAATAAATAAATAATGCTGGACAATTCACACAGCATCATCTAGCTAGCACCAAGCAGAGCTTGTGTTATGGGTACTTACTAGATGACTGATATACTTAATACATTATACTACATAGATAGATAATTTTATTATAAATAGAAAACATCCAGAACACCCTGAACAAATATCTGCAGATCATACAGACATTTTTCCCGAGGCGGGAATCGAACCCGCAACATCTTGCGTCGCAAGCGGACCTTCGCCCGCTGCGCCACAGAGGTCGTTAATTATATTAATTAGACGCTGCTGCCCGTCAATTTCAATTAATAATTCAATTTAATCAATTTTTAATATAATGTAACTAGCTTCTGCCCGCCGCTTCGCACGCGTTGTACCCGGATAAAAAGTAGCCTGTGTTAATCCAGACCTACATCTATACGTGTGCAAAGTTTTAGCTCAATCCCTAGGGTAGTTTTTGCGTGAAGAGGTAACAAACCTCCATACAAACAAACTTTCGGCTTTATAATATTAGTGGGATATGTATATCAGTCATCATTGTACCCATAACACAAGCTCTGCTTAGGTTAGGGCTAGACGATGCTGTGTGAATTGTCCAGCATTATTTCCTGTCGGGAACGTCGGGAAATAATAAAGGTAATTTACGCTATAAATACCCGGTTAAATGTGTTTTAATAACAGCATTATTTCATCATCATCATCATCATATCAGCCATCCAACTGCTTTACAAAGGCCTCCCTCATTAATCTCCAAGTACTGCGGTTGGAAGCGGCCTGCATCCAACGCCGACCAGCGGTTCTTACCAAGTCGTCTGTCCATCTTGTAGGTGGACGTCCCACGCTGCGCTTGCCGGTCCATGGCCTCCATTCGAGAACTTTGCGGCCCCATCGGTCATACGTTCTGCGTGCTATATGGCCTGCCCATGGCCACTTCAACGTGCTAATCCGTCTGGCTATGTTGGTGACCCGAGCACGTATCTTCTCATCTCTGATTAATTGATTCAATCCCGTAGAGAACCGATCATAGCCCAGCATTATTTATTTACTTATTATTTATCAAGTAAGTTTAACAAGATCTAGTCAGTTACCAGAGCTACAGCTGAATCTAACACCATCAAAGTCTGCATTAGCCTTTAGCCTGAGAGGCTGAGTGCAGTTATAACGTGTCCATTTCCCGTGCCTGATGAGAGCGCGACATCAAACTGGATTTGCACGACTCGATATCGATTGTCATAATTCCATTCCGCAACACTTTGAATCCACTGCATGGGGAAATGAGCTCTATTTTTCTCTTTTAGCACTGATTTAAATAAGAGTATCGTTTATTACTACGACCACTCCTGACTATTTTGCAAACTCCGATCTTAGCGTGAGCGATAAGTTCCAACTATAACAAAGCAGAGGGCCTAGTCATTAGGAAATTTTACAGACCATTCTACCATGAGTTTTCACTGTTAGATTGCCTGCCGTTAGTACCTACAGTAGTAATATATAGTACGTTACTAAGACATTTGTCAGATTTGTAACTCATGGTAGGTACCAATATTCTTTGCACATGAAGCCCAAACTACAGGCGCTGAAGTATATTTTACTGTACTTTAATTTACGTATTTCAGTACCAAATTATCCGCTAGAGGCGCTGTACAAGTTTTCATACTTAGTAGAGGCAGGCGGGTTTGCGAGCGAAGTACGGGTTGTTGACACGGAAATACGCTGCTACCCATCTTACGGCAGTATGACTTGGCAGATTCTTACTGCATCCACGGGCAAGATAGTAGAGGCAACATTCTACTGCCGGCACGCCTCAGCAGTACGATTAGTAGTAGGAGTATTACCTGTGGTATTACTACAGAACATAACCTATTCCTTCCTTTTGGGTTTACCGTAGTCGGGTAAAAATATAAAAACAGTCTCAACGCGGACGTCCACCAAATGAATTTAAAGCAGATTTTCAAGGCAGGTAATTCGAATGAAATATGTAACAAAGTTTTAACAGAACTTTTAATTTGTTTATTTTAAAGGGATCCAAGCGCCTTTGTAAACCGTCTTTTGGAATATTTAAGAGGATAATGGGCGGAAGTGTAACCCTTTTATAACAATTGATCTAAGTTTAAAACAGAGATGCTAAAAGTGGAAGGCGTACTACGGATTTTTGCGGATTTTACGGATGTTTGTTACTACGGATTGAGCTGAAATTTTGCACACGTAATAATAGATATTGACCAGGATTGACGCATATAATACTATAGTTTGTTATTTTTATAGTGTTTAACCACACTTGGGTTGATTTTTGATAAGGTTATTAATTTCTTTGAAACATATAATACTTTTTGTCCAGGTACAACGCATGCGAAGCGGGAAGCACAGTCTATACAAATATTATAAAGAGAAAATATTTATTATTATGTTGTACTAGCTTTTACCCGCCACTTTGCACGCGCATAGTTAATTTGACATATTTTTTCCAGAGTCCAGACATCCTCTAAGGCAGACCGTCATCGAAAATTGGGTGCCCATTTTGTCTCCGAAAAATGATTTTCCGAAAATCACAATCAATATCACCTGTGTCTCAGAAACATCACCATCCATAATAATTATGGTCCCATAAATATCATTTGCAACAAGAAATTGTTCATCATAATGCTGCTTACGCATAAAATTATTTTACCTAGTATAATATTCTCCATAATTTTCATCGCTATAAACTAATAAAACGAATCATAAAACTTATAATCCCGAATATTTTCGAAAGATTATAAAAAACCTTCCAGTGGCAGAATCGAGACGGAAGGACAGTAGGTTATTAGGATTTTTTACAACTATCTGAAAACACTGCCTGGGACAGAACCGAAATGGAGAGACAGTAGGTTATTAGGTTTTTAGGGTTCCGGACCAAAATGGTAAAAAGGAACCCTTATAGAATCACTCTGTCTGTCTGTCTGTCACAGATAGATATCTCGAGAACTACTGATGCTATCGACTTGCAATTTAAAATAGTAAAAGACAACAGTTTTTTACTCATATAGCATACATAAAAATTTTAAAAAATATTCTTATTTTGATTGCAGGGGGGCGGATAGGGGATCTCAAAAATTTTAAGTGAAGTTTCTAGGCCGTGTGGGGTATCATATGAAAGGTATTCATTTGTACATTAATAAACAGTTTTAAGTTTTCCTTTAAACCGTATCGTTTTTGAGTTATTTACAAAAATGTTGAAAAAATGACCGTTCCCCCCCCCCTTATCTCCGAAGTTTGCAGAGATAAACCCGTGATACTTTTATAGCTAATAGAAGTGTATGTAAACTTTATAGGAAAATTATAGCGAACTCTCTAATTTGCATAGTTTTTTAGACAAGGGGGGTGGAAGGGGGGTTTTCAAAATTTTTGTGAAGTTAATAGGTGATGTAAGGTATCATTTGCACACTAATAAACAGTTTTTAGTTTTTCTTTAAGCCGTATTGTTTTTGAATTATTTACAAAAATGTCGAAAAACCGACCGTTCCCCCCCCCCTTATCTCCGAAGTTTGCAGAGATAAATAAAATAAATAAAAATAAAAATAAAAATAAATAATGCTGGACAAATTGCACAGCATCATCTAGCCCCAAGGTAAGCAGAGCTTGTGTTATGGGTACTAGATGACTGATATACTTAATACATTATACTACATAGATAGATATTTTTATTATATATAGAAAAACACCCAGAACACCCTGAACAAATGTCTGCAGATCGTACAGACATTTGTCCCGAGGCGGGAATCGAACCCGCAACCCCTTGCGTCGCAGGCGGACCTTCGCCCGCTGCGCCACAGAGCTCGTCAAAGTTAGAGATAATCCCGTTAGTTAGTTTAGAGATAAACCCGTGATACTCTTATAGCTAATAGAAGTGTATGTAAAGATTAGAGGAAACTTATTACAATCTCTCTACATAGCATACTTTTTTAGAAATCATCGAAAGTGTAAAAAGTCTACATAAGTTTCGCTATTAGACAAGAGATGGCGCTGTCAAGGTTCTCCAACCAATATAAAACCGCCTTTGTCATAAATTATATTGTATGATGGCACGGAACCCTCGGTGCGCGAGTCCGACTCGCTCTTGCCCGGTTTTATTTATATAACCATCCGAAAACCCTGCCTGGGACAGAAACGAGATGGAAAGACAGTAGGTTATTAGGTTTTTTTATAACCATCCAAAAACACTGCCTGTGACAGAACCGAGATGGAGAGACAGTAGGTTATTAGGTTTTTTTATAACCATCCGAAAACCCTGTCTGTGACAGAACCGAGATGAAGAGACAGTAGGTTATTAGGTTTTTTTTATAACCATCCGAAAACCCAGCCTGTGACAGAACCGAGAAGGAAAGACAGTAGGTTATTAGGTTTTTTTTATAACCATCCGAAAACCCTGCCTGTGACAGAACCGAGATGGAGAGACAGTAGGTTATTAGGTTTTTTTATAACCATCCAAAAACACTGCCTGTGGCAGAACCGAGTTGGAGGGACGGTAGGTTATTAGGTTTTTTTTATGAAAATCTAAAGGCATGTGACAAGAAGTGTTAATAAATAAGTAAGGCTAGTAAAAAAATACGCGACAGCTGCAGCGGCCGCCAACAAAATATTATGGAACATGAAAAATATTCAAATAAATAATTATGAGAATAATGTTTATGAGGTTAATAATGTTATGGATTTCTTTACTTATTGCGAATTACTTTATGGATTGTAACTGTTATGGATACCGATATTAGTGGAAACTATATTAGGGATCGTCATATTATAGACTGTGATTATTCGGGCAATCGATGATTATAAAAATAAATTTTATATCAGGGAAATAAAATTTTCGAGACAAAATAGAGAACCTCGAAAATTATAACGACTTATTTTTGAAACTGTACCTGACGTGACCTTTCTTAAGGAAGGAACTTGACAGAGACCGCTGAACCATTTATTATGACTTGTATCTTAAATTGTACCTGAAGTAACAAGAAAAAGGAACTTTGTCGGAGGCCACATTTGTGTGCACCGTCAGCAACAGCTGACGGTGACAAAGGTGGCGCCACAAAAAAGATGGTGTCTCTGAAAACGTTCACTTGCTCTGGCGCGTAAATATATCATTTTCAACTTTCAAGCAACTCATATACTTTAAATAAAGTGGTGCAAACAATTTTGAGTATAGTTTTAACACACCCAGTGAAAGGTGTATTTATAATGTGTTCTAACAGCGCAACTTTAAAACGAATAAGTTTTGCTTATTCCGTGCCACCACGTCAACTTTGTTTGGTGCAACAAGCCTTTTCTATGTACGTTTTAGCGGGAATCAAACCCTTCTGCGTCTTAGTCGCCTATAATATGCCCACTGCACAACAAAGTTCGTAAAAACATACAATACAATATATTGATAACATCAAGATAGATGCCGTAGAGGCGGGTAAAATAGAAGAAAACTTATATTGACCTTAGATATTATTATGGGTACATTGATACATTATTGTTTAGATAAGATAAGATAATCATTTATTTGCTGAATGTAGGTACAATAGATCTTAAATAATAAACAATAATTTCCAATACATTCTACCTCGTAGGGCGTGCAAAATAGAATATAATAATTATGGATTCATGCAAGATAGGTAATAATGCGGTTTGGGTATAATAATTGTTCTTTCCTCTGACTAATAATAGTTGACTAAGCTGAGAGGATAGTATAGGTACTGGGCAAGCCTAATCCATCTAACAATGTCCTAGGCACTGCAGCGTCCCTTAAAGCATTATTACCAGTTGCGGACGCTGTATAAATCATCTCTAATGGAAAATCATAAAAATAAAAAAATAAACAAATAGATAAAATTGTTATAATATTGTATTGATCGCCATTTTTTTAGCCTTGATTTAAAAACTTAGACCGGGTATTCGATTTTTAGCAAGTGGAAACGAAATCTTTTCTTTTTCCACGTGCAAACCAAACGAGCAGTGCTACTGACAGCCGCTTCAACAAATCCAGAATATTCCATCAATGGCCGCAGTTGGGCACCTCCGCAAAAACAATTTCACACAAGATAGCTCAGGCATGTGCCACGCAGAAGGCTCACTCACTAACCTATGTGCGCTATATTCATCTTAATTTCAGCCGTAAAACGTCCACTACTGAACACAGGCCTCCCTCATAGATCTCCATGAGGAGTTGCCATACTCACCACGCTTGGCAGGCGGGTTGGCGAGAGAAGTGCGTTATGTTGATACACGGAAAGACACTGCTGCCCATCTTCCGGAGGTATCTCTTAGCAGTCTCTCACTGCATCCACGGGCATGAACATTAACATACTACTGCCGGCGCCCACGGCGAATGCGCTTACTTTATCTATAAAAGTAACATTCAATCATTCATTAATTTATAACCATAGGGTTCCGGACCAAAATGGTAAAAAGGAACCCTTATAGAATCACTCTGTCTGTCTGTCACAAATGGTTATCTCGAGAACTACTGATGCTATCGACTTGAAATTTGAAATGGTAAAAGATAACACTTTTTTTTACTAATATAGCATATTAAAATGTCAAAAAAAACATTCTTATTTTGATTGCAGGGGGGCGGATAGGGGATCTCAAAATTTTTATGTGAAGTTACTAGGCCGTGTGGGTTATTTATATATGAAAGGTATTTATTTGCACATTAGTAAACAGTTTTTATTATTTCCGGTAAGCTTGTGCTGACCCTATATTTGTCATGGGTCATTTCGATGTTTGATAAGTATATATTTATTAACAAATAAATATATTTAAGTATCCTATCAACCATATGGTACCCATTACCCAAGCTCTGCTTCCTCCGAGGTTAGAATCTAGCCCAAACGAAGCAAAGCTTGGGTAATGGGTGCCATCTATACTATAATATTATAAAGCTGAAGAGTTTGTTTGTTTGTTTGCTTGAACGCGCTAATCTCAGGAACTACTGTAGGCTCATTCTGTAAACTCATTTCGAACCTCACTGCGCTGAATCCGCAGTGACTTTGGAGTTTCGTATTCTGTAAAACTCGATAGTGTTAGTAGCGCCACAGTGACGAGCGTGGAAATGAAATGAACTAAGTTGAGTGAGATTTTGACACTGGTCCTTAGAAATGACGTTTAATTGGTATTCTGTAAGGGAATTCCCCAATCATCTCGAACCCGAAACTCGAACTCACCTGTCAGATAAAAAGTTACAAAGGAGCGATCGAATTTGGTTGATTGTTTGTAGTTGTTAAGGTAAACACGATACGAATTATGGCTCGGTCATTCGTTTTTCTTAGTTTATTGAAAGAATCTCACGAGTTAGACATTAATACTAGCAGACGGCAAGCAGTACATTTCAGACGTGTAAAAATATTTAACAGAAATGAAAATTATGTAGCATTATATCGATTAACACAGGAGTTGATTGATAACTTGCTATTAGAAATAAAAACTTTACTTCCAAGTGCTCGCAGACCACGTAGACGACTTTCGGCGAAAGTAAAGGTAAGTAAGTATAACAACTTATTAAAATATATATAACATCATCATCATCATTTCAGCCGTAAAATGTCCACTACTGAACTAAGGCCTCCCTCATGGATCTCCATGAGGGGTAGTTGCCATACTCACCACGCTTGGCAGGCGTATTGGTGAACGCAGTATGGGATGTTGATATACGGAAAGACGCTGCTGCCCATCTTCCGGAGGTGTCCTAAGGGACATCAGTCATAGTAAGAGCCTGCTAAGGCAGGCTCTTACTACATCCACGGGTAGGAGAGGAGGGGTAACATTCTACTGCCGGCACCTCACAGCTAAATATTATAATTATGTAACTCCTAGGTATAACTACGTCTCCGATCCTCTTTTTCGTAAGCCGGAACCGCCCCAGAGTATGTAGTAAGAACTTTACTTACCTAGGCAGCTTTTCACCATGTACTTACTTCATTTTAATGTTTCAGTTGCTGTGTACGCTATCGTTTTTAGCTAGCGGAAGTTACCAGAGAATACTAGGCAGAGATATAAATACCTTTTTATCGCAACCATCGGCATCTCGTAGCATTAATGAAATAGTTGAAACCCTATGTCATCCTAGTATAGTGAGAAGATATATAAGATTTCCACAAAATAGTGAAGAAAGACAACAATTAAAATAAAGGTTTGTTTGCGACAAATAGATAAAATACTTATGAGCTTATAAATATTATATGAATTATAATATTTATACCTATTATTTATATTATTCATTAATATAAATAATAGGCATAAATTATTAATTTATTAATTATTGTAATTTTTCAGATTTTATGAAAAATTCAAGATCCCAGGAGTTATTGGATGTGTAGATGGAACATTTGTTGCCATGGTGAGGCCTAAGGAAAATGAAGAGCGGTACTATTGTCGCAAAGGAAACCATGCAAGGAATATTCTCTTGGTAAGTTATTTTCTGCCATAAGATAATTAAGTTAGTATTAGTAGGGAACTACACCTGGTTTCATTTTAAACTACCCAACTAATAATATATTATATTTTTAGATAACTGATGCAGATCTTAATGTTTTGCATGTTGATTCAACATATGGGGGTGCAACACATGACAGCTTCATATTTAACAACACTGTTATAAAGACACATTTAGAGGATTTGGTGAATGCTAATGAAACCGTTTATTTACTAGGTGGGTAAGACTATTTCACTTGTCGTACACTTTACCTAGAGTAATAATATAACAAAATACAATTATTTCTATTCCAGGGGATTCTGGATATGCACAGCGTTCATATTTAATGACTCCCGTGCCCAATGCCGAAGAGGGAACTCCTGAAGCCTTTTACAATAAAAAGCATGCTACAGCGCGCAACACAGTGGAAAGAGCAATAGGCAGGCTGAAAGGCAGATTTAGATGTTTGCTAGTACACAGAGTACTTCACTACCACCCTGATATGGTCGCTAAAGTGGTAATAGCATGCTGTGTCCTACACAATATTTGTAATAGAGCTGGATTGCCAGCTGCTGTCTTGGACCACATCGATGTTGAAAGGGAGGCAAGCTTCCGTGCGGCAGCATTATGTCGAGCACGCCACGTTACACCAGGCTCTCAAAGCGAAATTGTAATTGGACAGTCAAGTAGACAAGACCTAATAAATAGTTTGTGGCGCGCACGCAATTTACATTAAAATAAAAGTACTTTATAATCTTATATATATTATTTATTTTAAAATTACCTCCTATCTATATATCTATCTAACAAAGGAACTCCGAAATTTCGGAGGCTGTTGCTTCCAACATTTAACGCCAAAAGGAACAACTGTCAGAGACAATAATCTAAAATATATTATTTATTTTAAAATTACCTCCTATCTGCTAACATTCCAAATGCATTGGCAATGGCATTTAATGCCGACGCGATGGCCCTATTTGTTTCTGACAGTTGTTCGTTTTGGCGTTGAATGTTGGAAGCAAAAGCCTCCAAAATTTCTGAGTTCCTTTGTTCTAGCTGCATTCGCTGTTCTTCCAACCTTAAAAATCTGTCAGTGGTGATAGCCAACTGAGATCGTCGCTGTGATGGTGACGATGGCGGTATCAATGCCCGTCTAGGACGACGTGGACCTAGAACAATATTTTTTTATTACAATATATGCTATGATTGCTTTCAAAAGCACTCTGAACCTATTCAATGCTACACAACTGAAAGTATCTTGATACAATTTTACAAGGAAATATTAAACATCTTAGGGAAGGTCAGAAGGTGCTTCATAATCCAAGTACCAAGCTGGTGAAGTGACATCAAATATTTTTGAAACTAAAATAAGAGTAGGTGCCTTGTTATTTTGTACTTAATATGGTTTGAACAAATCTAACAGTTGTTGAATACCAAACCAAAATATATTTAGAACTGAATTACCAACCTCAGCAATCATTTTGTATATAATATATAATATTATATCATTTGACGACCTCTGTGGCGCAGCGGGCGAAGGTCCACCTGCGACGCAAGAGGTTGCGGGTTCGATTCCCGCCTCGGAACAAATGTCTGTATGATCTGCAGATATTTGTTCAGGGTGTTCTGGGTGTTTTTCTATATATAATAAAAATATCTATCTATGTAGTATAATGTATTAAGTATGTCAGTCATCTAGTACCCATAACACAAGCTCTGCTTAGCTTGGGGCTAGATGATGCTGTGTGAATTGTCCAGCATTATTTATTATTTTATTTATTTAATTATAATATGTTTTGTATCTAGGAATTTTGAACAGGAAAAATAAAGAAAATAACTTACTTGTGTGTCGGGGTGGCAAATGTTGTGGTGTAGGAGAACCCCGGTTTGGATGAACACCCCGTCTGGAAGGTGCTGTATGCACTGCGAGGTGTTCAAGCACAATTTGAGGGCTCTTGGGTGGTGAAGCCAACACTGGGAGAGTTTCTGTAGACTCCTAGAAATATATTGTATATTACATTTTAATCTATCTAGAAACTATATATTTTTAAGAAATAAACAAATATTTACCTGTGGTATAACATAACTCTGTCTAACAGATGCATATGATGTCCCAGGAACAGATATTGTGTCAGCCATTGTGTTCTTAAACAGACATACAAACTAAATTATGTTAAATACTTTATTATGAGTACTAATTTATTCATATAATAGCAATGTAGAAGGAACTGAAAGTACCATACCAGTGTAGTATCTATTGCCAATTCCTCCGGCCTTGAAGGTGATGTTGCAGGTGGTGGTGGCAACAAATTCTCATTCTCTAGAGGGTCCTAGAAATGATAACATAAATTAAATTCCATAAAACTATTTAAAAAAATTAAATGTATACTAGTAATCAAAACTTACACTAAAGGGATCAATAGCTAAATGCCTATCACCAATAGCAAAGCTTTCACCACCCATAAGGCATATGATCCGCTCCTCCACCTCTGAAATATCCACCACCACCTCTTCCACACCAACACCGGTCCTGCGTCGGGCCGCAGCACGTCGGGCAGCTTTTTTTTTTACTGCACTCTTTTTGTCAGCCCAGTACTATAAAACAATAAATTGCCCATTAATATTTGCTAACAATCTAACAGATAAAAGTTAGTGTATGATGTTAAAAATAATTAGCTACATAACATAATGTTGCCAAAATTAGTACTAAAGATACACGTACCTTAGTCCACTGCTGCCAAGTCTTGGTGCTCCCTCCCATGCTATTGAGTTGGACGGCCAACCTCACCCAATGCTTACGCGCAGCATCTCTGGCACTGGCAACCTTAGAGAAGCCCTTTGCAAGGCTTGGATTGCCTTCCAAATGTTGCAAAAGAGCCTCTATTTGTTGTCGGCTAGGGTGAGACGATCGTTCGCTGGGACTGCAATGGTAATGATTGTTTATGAGTCAGTATGGTTAAATGCTTACCTACCTACCTATCTTTAGATTGCCAAGTCAACTTTTGTAAATAAACATGTACTCACTTCATCTTCTTTAGTCCAAATTCACAATTATTTCCAAATCACAACAAACACCCACCTATCTTCCGCTTATAAACACTAGGTACATACACAAACAAAACAAACTTATTAGGTAGCGTCGGCGAACTTTTGGCATTGACAGTGACAGACACACAACGAAGAAAACAAAAGTTAATATTTTTATTTTCAGCGATTTTATTCATTTCTCGTAGGTAATTTGTAGACTTCGACCTTATATTGACATAATATTACGTAAAACATTAATTTTCTTTTGTTTCATTGTTTAAACCCCAAAAAATTATAAATCGATTGGACGATTTTATCTGTAACATGTAGGTTCAATCCCTAACTCATTTCAATACTCACTTCACTTCACTTGTTCGTTTAAACATAAACAGAATACCATTTCAAGGTGAAAGTGGGTTTGCGTTCGAAGTGAGCTCGGTCACTTGAGTGAATTCGAGTTCGTTATCGAGTTTTTACAGAATGAGTCTGCTGGTCCGATTTGAAAAGTTATTTCAGTGTTAGATAGCCCATTTATCGAGGAAGGCTATAGTTGTAAGCAGTGGTTGTAGTAGGTGCGATACGAAGTTCACCGGGACACCTAGTATCAGATAAAGATAAAAAGATATAAATTTGTTTATTTTGTCACAGAAATAACACAATACTATAGTCTTATATTAATTCAGTTTAGGTAGAACAATACGGTGACAAAAAAGGCCACTACTCAGCATTTGCTGTGGCAGAGCAGGTCGCACCACAGCGCTGGCCTTCCGTAGTTACCATCGTTTGCGATTGGTGGCGACCGCAGCACACGAGCATTATATGCAACAGGTAATACAAAAATAGAACATTATAATATCCGCTCGTTTGGTTTTGGTCAGTTTACTTACCAAGATTTTTTAGCCGTCGTTTGGTTTTGGTAAGTAAACTGACCAGTGAGTCATCGGTGAGTCATCGTTCCACGAAAACAATTGTCATTTTTAAACTATGGTGTTTATCAACTTCTTCTTTGTTTTGTAGCCTTCTCAAAGAAGTTGACAATGACAATAACAAATAAAATTTACGTAGCCCAAGAAAAAATAATTTTATTCGATTAAATTAAAATTAAAAAAAAAATTACGCAAAAAAAGTGCATAAAAAATGCACTTTATAATTACGATCAAAAAATATTTTGTTCTAAGACACCTAAATGTTATGTTATATATAGTGAGGTTATACCACATACTATGTATATACCGCAAAACATGTGGATATATGATAATACATTTTGAATTACAAACAAAAGTATTTTTTATATAAAATTAAATCAATAATTAATAGAAAATAATTTTTACGCTATATATCCCGAACACAGACTAAATTATGAATGATTGTACTGACAAGCTTCATTCAATCCCTTTCCATAGAGCGTAAATACCACGATACGCTCCATTGTAAAAACCGAGCCAGTATCCACTTAGCGCCGACGCGGAGCGCCCGCCGTTTTTCGCGCCAAAATGCAAACCAAATGAGGGTCGAAAAATTATTTTCGCGAAACCAATTTAGCGGATATACTTAGTGAAAACTAAACTATAGTAATATATAAATTTAAATGTTTTTTCTCTAAATTCTAACAATATGTAGGTTATAAGAAATAATAATATAAAAGCCATTATTTATGGATGGTCCGAGGCCTAGAACAGCGGGCTGTCATATTAGTCGAATTTGACTGTGATTCTAGCAAAGTCTATTTAATTAAGTTTATTTTTAAAAGTTACTAACTTTCAGATGGTGTTGTGTGAAATGTCCAGCATTGTTAATGTATTCCTAAATACTCAGTATAACTTTTTAGAAGTATACTGGTCATTGCTTAACCTACTTTTCGTTTATAGTGTGTTTTCTAAGCGGCGTGCATCTTTACCATCTTGTGGTAGCGATCTGAGTGATTGCTCGCTGTGGGTAGGTACATAAAATACTTTCGGGTTTTCAACACGCATCGTCATTTTTTTAGGAGTATTCACACAGAAAAGTTTGATCTCGATGTGTTTCTAGTACGATCAATGGACATAATTTTAAACTGATTAACGGGACTTTATCGCGTGATTACCATATTAGGGTTCCGGACCAAAATGGTAAAAAGGGACCCTTATAGAACCCTACAGGACTTTGTCTGTCTGTCTGTCACAAATGGATATCTCGAGAACTACTGATGCTATCGACCTGAAATTTAAAATATTAGTAACACTTTTGTTACTAATATAACTTATAAGAAAATGTTAAAAAATATTCTTATTTTGATTGCAGGGAGGCGGATAGGAGATCTCAAAATGTTTACTAGATCGTGTGGGGTATCTTAAGAAATGTCTACATATTATTAAACAGTTTTTATTTTATTATTTCCCGACGTTTCGAGTTCCCTGCTGCGCTCGTGGTCACGGGTGGACCCGATAAACGCGATAACGTCCCGTTAAAAAGTTTAAAATCGACGTGTTTTTGATCATATGATAAAGGCATTTTTTCTGTATTATTCTGTATCTCATCTGTCAAAAAAATAGATTTGTAACTTAAAGGTTCAAGTTGTAGTTGTAAGCATTTACATACCTAGATACAGTTTAATTTTTGTTCATTTCGAAATAGGATCAACCGAGAGCAAAAACTCTCGCTAGATCCATAATTTATTGCTGTTCTAAGAACTATTAGTCGTTAAGTCTAAGAACTATTATTAGTAACTAGTGTCTATTGAGAAATAAAACTTGAGATCCTGATTAGATCTGTAGTAGTGGATCTAATGAGAGTGATCCTCTTGTTCAAGTGGGTAAAATATTATTTTAAAAGTGCTACTAAATATACTAAAATTTGTATTTGCTGTAATAAATTCACCATCATCTCAGCCAGAGTACTGATCATGAGGGGTTAGTACCATACACACCACGCTTGGCAGGCGGGTTGGCGAGTGCAGTACGGGGTGTTCATACATGGAAAGACGCTGCTGCCCATCTTCCAGAGGTATCTCTTGGCAGATTCTTACGACACCGGTGTCCCCGTGGTCGTCAAAGGGTTATTTCCACGACGAACGAATTTTAATTGAAAATTAAAAACCTTAACCTGTTTCAATGTTATACCTTCTATTAGCCAGGGTGGGTTCCGTACAAACTTTCAACAACTCAATGTTCGTTAAGTTCATACGTATCTTCGGTACACAATGCGGGTACTCAAGTGTAGAGATTTTATAGTACCGACGCATTTACACTGAAAGCATTTTTTTCTTGTATCATCATTTCAGCCATAAAACGTCCACTGATGACAACAGGCCTCCCTCATGGATCTCCATGAGGGGTAGTTGCCATACTCACCACGCTTGGCAGGCGGGTTGGTGAGCGCAGTATGGGATGTTGATACACGGATAGACGCTGCTGCCCATCTTCCGGAGGTATCCCTTAGCAGGCTCTTACTGCATCCATGGGCATGAGAGGAGGGGTATCATTCTACTGCCGGCACCCCACGGCGGTATTATTTCGGTTTTCTTGTATAATTGTGGATAATGTTACATTCTATAAGTGATACTATATCTATATAAACAACATGTGTACTAAGCCGAAAGGGGGTGGTTCTGACCATCCCAAGGAACAACATTTGTTCTAGAGGTTTTGAGAGATGGCGCGAGCGTCGCGGCACGCGCAATGTTTTATAACAAAAAATATTGATAAAAATAGTAATTCCTTATAATTATTTTTAGCCAAATAGATTAAGTTCTACATTAACTTCAAAACTTTTTAAACTGGAAGTGTTATCATCTCTCAAATACTTCAAAGTGTAATAAACACAAAAGTAAAATTTCAACTTAGTTCGTCAGTGAAACAACTATGAAACAAAAATAAGTTATTTCCAGCAGGATAACAATGTGTAAAAGTGATACCTTTTATCTAATGTGAATGGAAACTGTACAAAACCTAAAACTGTGAGTAAAAAATTCACAATCAGTGCACAAGTGAAATTGACCTTGAACTGCTGAACTGTGAAAGAAAGTACATACTTCCCAAGCCGAGAGCCCCATTGCAGTGTAAAATCTACGACGACAACTAGCTTTAAGTAAAAATTAAACAAATCCAAAAAATCTTAGATCATTGAAATCGGTCCAGCCGTTCACGAGTTTTTCAATACATAAAAAACATTTCTAGGTAGTTCTGCGTTCGTCTATAAGGGAACCAAAAAATCTCGTTGTGGACACAATTGCGCATTCCAGGTCAAAGGTTAGTTGACAATGTAACGATGTTAGGCGTTGCCTAGTTGGAATTGTCTGCTCACATTTACTGCAATTTTTAGGTTGTACCGGTGTTTGTGGGAGAGACATTTTTTATGCATGTAATTATGTAGGCAGTTCTCAACATTGGCGGGCGCAGACAAATCCAAAAAATCTTAGATCATTGAAATCGGTCCAGCCGTTCACGAGTTTTTCAATACATAAAAAACATTTCTAGGTAGTTCTGCGTTCGTCTATAAGGGAACCAAAAAATCTCGTTGTGGACACAATTGCGCATTCCAGGTCAAAGGTTAGTTGACAATGTAACGATGTTAGGCGTTGTCTAGTTGGAATTGTCTGCTCACATTTACTGCAATTTTTAGGTTGTACCGGTGTTTGTGGGAGAGACATTTTTTATGCATGTAGTTATGTAGGCAGTTCTCAAAATTACCGATTTATTATAGGAACGATAATAAAATACAGACACAACACACACTAACACAAAACAAAAATAAAAAAAGCAAAAACAAGAGTAAGTCAAGATTTGAACCTATGACAAAATATAAGATTCCACAAAAATTAAAATTGGTTTATTTCAAAAACAAGCATTACAGTTTACATTACAGGTACACATTTGAAATAATTAGAATAACATTACATAATAAGAAGTGTGAGACTTGTGTCAATGAAGTTGGTCTGCAGCATCTTTTTTTTTTTTTTACGATGGGAAAATGCTTGTTATGCATCCTCTTCTGTCCGAGGAGAACCAAAGGGGTATGTTGGACTCACCACTGCTACCAATAAAGTGTTAGTGGACAGAGGCATCAAAAACCCATCGCTGTTCCGCCTTTCACCTTAGCGCCAGAGCGTCGTCGAACCATTCGTCACCGGACGATTCGTTCGACGACGCACTAGCACTTGACAGGGTTGCGGGTTCCCGGTTAGATCCGACCGCTACCCTGTCGGTGATTATCCGTCTTAGACGGGTCCTTCCTGAGCGCCTCTGAGGCGAGAGATTTCCTATGTTGGTGTCGACATTTTGAGACCTGTGCAATGCCGGGGTGATTCTCCTCGCATCACCACTCGGCTGGTCTCCATTAAGCGGAATAAGGCGATCGAATTGCCGTCGCCGTCTTCCGGTCCTCCGCCGACGAAGTGGTTCTTGAGAGCTTTCCTCTCTGACTCTCTCCGCGGTTTCTTTCTGTAAGATGACATCTTCACAGTAAGAAACCATTGCTTCCCAGGCCCTGTCACTATCAAGCATGGCATGCACCAAACTTGGCAGTGAGAGGTCGCTACCAACTACTGCTTCCAGCGCCTGGCGCTGCAACGCCCAAGCACTGCATTCCTCTAGGGTATGTTGAGCTGTATCCTCAGGGGCGTCGCAGTGATGGCATATAGAGGTTGCTTCTCTTTTTGCAACTCGGTGCAAGTACCGGCCAAAGCATCCGTGCCCAGTCAGTACCTGCACCAATCTAAAGGTGAGAGCTCCGTGTTCCCGGTGCATCCACTCCGCCAGAACAGGACGTATAGCCTCTATAGTCCACCGGCCATAGGGAGCAATCGCCAGCTCTTCAGCCCACTCTTGCATCGCAGCTTCCCTCGCTAGCTCCCTTGCACGGGTAATTTCCTGCTGAGCCAACCTGTAATCTTGTGCTTGTTCCTCTTTTTTGTGCTCGTGTACTCTTGCAAGCACTCTTCCTTCTCGATCCTATGGAAGGGATCCTGCTAGCACACAAGCGGTCCCATAAGACACAGTGCGGTAGCCGTGTATCGTTCTTATCGCCATTATTCTCTGCGGTCTTCGCAGAAGAGATCTGTTTTGGGCTGTTAGAGCGTCCGCCCATACTGGTGCTCCATACAGGGCCATAGAGCGGTGGTAAATTTTATAACTGTGCTTATATAAACTAGTAAGTCCAATAATATTAAAACGGTTTTAATACTATTGTACTTACTAGTTTACTAGAGTACATACATATATATATAACATAGTAATGTTATATATAGTATATGTAAAAGAATGTAAAGCATGTACATACATGCTTTACATTTTTTAGAATAAAAGAATATTTAATACAATAATTAAGTAATAATTTAATTTAATTTACTTTTTTTAATTCATAATATAAATTTTGTATTAGTATTTGATTAATTCTTAACAATTATAAAATAAATTGCTAATAGCTTAAAATTTTGATAATTCTTGTAAAATAAATAAAGTGTTTCAGAGCGCTGACAAAAAACGCAGATGGACCTTTGAGAAACAATTCTATTTGAAATCGGAAATGGTAAGTTAAGTTAATTTCATGCGGGTGTGTCGTTGTGTCTGTACAGACACAACATATACATGTTGTTTGCTTTTAATTGTATATATTTGAGAGTGTGAGAAAGTGGTTGACTCACCCATATTACTACTTTCAACAACTCTTCCGTTTCTTCGTAGGTTAATTTTGTAAGCCACATCTTAAGCTGCCTCTTGCACACAGATTGGTTAAAATGTACCTACTTAAAGCTAGTTGTCGTCGTAGATTTTACACTGCAATGGGGCTCTCGGCTTGGGAAGTATGTACTTTCTTTCACAGTTCAGCAGTTCAAGGTCAATTTCACTTGTGCACTGATTGTGAATTTTTTACTCACAGTTTTAGGTTTTGTACAGTTTCCATTCACATTAGATAAAAGGTATCACTTTTACACATTGTTATCCTGCTGGAAATAACTTATTTTTGTTTCATAGTTCTTTCACTGACGAACTAAGTTGAAATTTTACTTTTGTGTTTATTACACTTTGAAGTATTTGAGAGATGATAACACTTCCAGTTCAAAAAGTTTTGAAGTTAATGTAGAACTTAATCTATTTGGCTAAAAATATAAGGAATTACTATTTTTATCAATATTTTTTGTTACAAAACATTGCGCGTGCCGCGACGCTCGCACCATCTCTCAAAACCTCTAGAACAAATGTTGTTCCTTGGGATGGTCAGAACCACCCCCTTTCGGCTTAGTACACATGTTGTTTATATAGATATAGTATCACTTATAGAATGTAACATTATCCACAATTATACAGGAAAACCGAAATAATACCGCCGTGGGGTGCCGGCAGTAGAATGATACCCCTCCTCTCATGCCAAAGCTATAAAACATCGTAAAAGTTCTCAAATAAAAATATAACGTGAATTAATTTCATGATCACGGAAAGGCGTTGCTGCCCATCTTCCGGAGGTATCCCTTAGCAGACTCTTACTGCATCCACGAGCATGAAAGGAGGGGTAACATTCTACTGCCGGCACCAACCCCGAGTCTAATTTTTTTTTTTTTTTTTTTTATTTATTTGTTTTAGAAGATTTTACAAGGTTTTTGTAGTATTGCACCTAAAAACATTTATAGGTTTGTCTAGGTACTCACATTCGTCGTAATTATAGACAATTAACAATATTATT
Source organism: Pasiphila rectangulata (assembly GCA_963082625.1). Lineage (NCBI taxonomy): Eukaryota > Metazoa > Arthropoda > Insecta > Lepidoptera > Geometridae > Pasiphila > Pasiphila rectangulata. Next base: position 1,889,243 of record OY720244.1, on the reverse strand, counting down.
TATGATCAGTAATGAAATAACAAACAATGTTTTTGCATTCACATGGAGCATACCCCTACCCTCACTAAAATTAAGCACAATTCAAGACAGTGTAGGTAGTCGCGTTTAGGCAGCGTTGGCCGTCTCGCTTACACAACGTTAAGAGTGCATTGCGGGAGCGAGACGTAGCATAGTGCATCTACGTGTGCAGTGGTAACCGATACAGGATGAACCAAATTGCACCAAAAATAAGGATGAATGCATTTTGATTTTATCTAATTGACTATTTATTTTTAAAACGTGTTAGTATTATACGTGTTATTATATAAAGTTTTAACTAAAATTGTATTTTTATGAGATAAATTACTTTAAAGTTTATTTAGGTAAAATTGTTTGTATTTAGTTTTAAAGTTTTTATTATTTATTTCTTTTTGAGTCGAATAGGGGATATTGTTTAGCAAAGTTGGCATTAAAAAATTAGTAGTACGTCTTCCATAGAAATTATTCATTCTAGGTATTTGCAATTTACGTTGGGTTGTTTTCCTTGTGATTATTTTGTGTTCTATTGGTTTTAATGAATGAAGGTTGTTGTGTTGTTCGCTTAATAAGGCCAATTCAACTTTCTCATGCACCGGAATCACGCCACAGTATTTAAATAAACTCATATCTTCAGGAATATTGTTTTTTGATATGTTTAAACAAAAATTAAAAGAAAATAAAATTAAATCGTTTGTTTCAATTTGAACCTGTTTCCTACGCAAAGGCAGCGTTATCGAGAAACGAATTGAAAACGCAGGTTACACAGGATTTCTTTGTTCTCTTTGCGAAAACTTCTAGAAAGTTTCAAATGAGTACGGGAATGCAGCTTTCGAAGTTCTTTCAAGGGGTCCGACTTGGCGCTGGTATAAAGAGTTTTATTTACGATACTTATTGCTGTGAACTTTACTGCGAGACAAAGTAATGAGAACTCGGTACTTTGGTCTATAAACTTAAAGCAAGATTTTTATGATTTAAAGTAAGGCTTTTGCATCTATTAAAGATAATATGTGATCAATTGAACCTCTGGTGAGGTTCGATCATTATTATATGAGTCAATTCACTCTTCAAAATAATAGTAAATTAACAAGGTACCTAGATATTTAGATGTAGGTTGCCTGGAAGAAATTGCTTTGAGCAATAAGGCCGCCAATTTGTACAATGACATATTTATCCAAATAATTATATTTTTTGTATTTTAAGTGCAATAAAGTGTTCATTCATTCATTCATTATTTAGAGATTGAAGGTTTGTTTCCCTTCCACTCCTTAGTTTCCAATGAAATACGTGATGTATTGATTTATAATTTGACATTATTTGTTATATTGAAATTAAGAATATCTAATGTCAACGGTAAAAATAAAGATAACTTATTATAAAAAAATAAAATTTTATGCAGGAGCACCGCCCTTCCGCCCGCTATAGCGGTGCTCCTGCATCTCAGCATAAGCGGAATTAAAACTAAATATTTTCATTACATTTTGTTGTTATGGATTTCCGCAAAGTAACGCCTGATTCCATTAATTATACAAATTATTATGTTATCTTGACAATATATATAAATATTATTTATTAGAAAATAAATACTGTTACGAGCTGGAGGTTCGGGATTCAATAATGTAGTCCAATTAAACCAAAATTAACACCTTAATCACAGATCACACCAAAAAGAATCGCACAGCAGATTCTCAATAGAACACTTCTTCACTGAACAACACTGATCGTCACTACAAGACTTGTTCACTATTCACCGAACACTGCACTTTTACACGATCACTGTATTCACTTTAAGACACTCGGATATATCGCACTGTTCGCTTCCATAGCCAAATAAAGATTGTTCGCTCGCAAGCAAGTGAATTTCTTCTCACCCCTTTCTGGGGTGGGGAAAGGGTTTCGGGGCGGGGCCCTTTACCCTGGCTCGTCTTCGCCCATTACTATGGGCGAGTCTATTGGGTTGTAGGTTCTGGGGATGTTACCTCCAGGGCCACTTGAGAATTCGGGCGATCTAGCCTTGCCGGGTGAGATCCCTGGCTAACCAGGGAAGGCCCAGCAGACCGATCAGCGACCGAGACAGTGACCACCGAAAGTAGCATCCCAGTGTCAATTGCACTCTCCTTTTCAGGCTGCAGATTTTATGTTTCAGTTGCACTCTCCTTTAAAGGCAGCAGATCTCTGGAGTACGGCTTCATTTTTCTTCTTCCGGGTTCGTCGGGTGGTCTGGCGTGCTGCGGGGCTAAGTCTCTAATATGGCTGAACTGAGACTTATCGGCCTTCTCAAACATCCCCGTGGTCAGCCTCCGGATGAATGCGTCCAGGTCTTCCATCCCTAGGTCTCTTTTGATGGTGGCGTTCCGTACGTAACGAGGGGCCCCTACGATCCTCCTAAAGGTTATGTTCTCCTGAGCTTGTAGTCGGCGTCTGTTCGTTTCACTCAGGTACGGATACCATGCTGGACTAGCGTAGGTAATCCGTGACCTGAGGTACGTCTTGTAGATCATCAGCTTTGTTCTGAGTGATAACTTCGAGCACAGGATCGGTAGGAGCCACGTACGCGCCCCCCTCACTTTCCCGATGGTTTGGTCCACGTGCTTGTTGTTCGCTCGGTAAACACATCCCCGTATTTATAACGCACATAAAGAATATTCTCGAAGCTTCCAGATTCACAGAAAAAGGACAGCAATAATGATTTACAACCCACGCCATTGTTCTCAAAATCGGTTTATCTAGAAACTTCGCCTGTTTGTTTACAAAATAGAGGTGCCCTTTAGACTCTTTCGGATGTGTTTACGTAATCACCGGTTCTTTCTGGAACTTTCGCTAACTTACTAGTTTGCGTTTGTGCGCGGCGCAACACTGCCCCCTCCTAAGACATACTCGTCCCGAGGATTGTTAGATCCGTAATATCGCGCGAGTCAATCAACATGAACAACCTTCGGCGCTCCTCGCGGGTCCTTCCGAATCCTGTACGTGACATCGTTTATTTTAGTCACAACTCGGTATGTTCCGTCCTATTTTTAATTTTTTTGATAGAGTTCCAGTGTCTACGACTTCCAATGCCCCGCCGCTTCTCGTTTGCGGTCCTTTCCCAGCGGCATAACTAGTGCATTTCCGGCACCAGTCTTCCACGTCGTCTCGGCAATGATTCCAGAAAAACCGCTCTCGTATCTTCAACCAGGTCCTTTTCACGGCCATATGTCCTCCGGAGCTACCGTCGTGATAGTGCTTTAAAATATCAGACACCTTGGCCTTAGGAACGACCATTTGCATCTGCAAATGGTCGACAGTCTCCTTGCGCATTTTCCCATCTACGACACAATACACCTTCTTGGTTAACCAGACTGTCCCATTGTGTCCAATAACCTTTCATTGTTGTACTTAGCGCTACAACGTCCTTCCACTTAGGTTTGGGTACACCAGCCTTAATCCACTGAAGTATCGGGTGCTAGGTGGAACGTAGTGTCTTTCATTATTATGCAAAACTAATATTATCTAATCAATCGAATCCTGGCTCTTGAGTTTTCCTGAAAATGGCGTCATGTCGGAAACAGTGTCGACATAGCTTACGAATAAAAACTCAAAAACGGAACACTAAAATAATACCTCATAAATCATTAATCAACGTTCTAAATGAAGAATCCATTTTAAAGTTGGCCAGAAACAGTCCAACTGTCATCCCCAATCACAGCCGGCTACAGGAGGCTAATTCTCGTGAATCGTGATATTTCGACTCGCCTCACTTCTGTGTCTACTTCTAACTTGTCACATCAGCATTAAAGTCTACTAGGTGGTACTAGGTGGGGTGCCGGCAGTAGAATATTATCTCTCCTTTCTTACCCGTGGATGCAGTAAGAATCTGCCAAAAACTCCGAAAGATGTGCATTAACATCCCGTACTGCACTCGCCAACCTGCCTGCCAAGCGTGGTGAGTATGGTAACAACCCCTCATGATCAGTACTTGAAGATCCATGAGGAAGACCTATGTCCAACAGTGGACGTCCAGTCGCTGATGATGATGATGATAATCTCGATCTCTCTCATTACCAGGTGATGCGTCACAACCGGTTTGCAATTTGTTGAAAAATTATCGGCCAAAGCCGAGTTAAGGTATTGTAAAAAATACATTATATTCTTATTTTTGTTCCTTAACTCGGCCACTTTTTTCTTGGACAGGTTAAGTATAATCAGAGACTGAAGTCAGAGACTGGCTGAGAACTTTTCGGCCGAGTTAAGGAACGACTCGAGTTGTCACTGTTAGATCGCCTCCATGGTCCAAATTCGGAGCAAATGAAGCCCAATCTACAGAAGCTGTAGTGTATTTTACTGCGTATTTTAGTACCAAACTTATATCCATAGTGGCGCTTTACAAGTTTTCATTAGCCACCACAAGAAGACCCCTGTTGATCTGGACCAATTAAACAAGCGCAAAGGGAAAAGTGTCCTGGTAGGCGTACTTGTCAGTTTTTGTAAATTTATGGTTTTTGAGCGTTTCTCACTTGGATCACGGAGCACGATAATTGCCCCCTTGTTCAGTGATTGCCGGCACCTCTAGGGGCGTGCCGCGATAATTTGCGATGGCGCGGAAACTCCGCACGACACGGCGGTACCTGTATTGGCGGGAAATGAGGTAAATGTAGGCGTTGAATTGTACTTTATAGCGTAGATTTCATCTATTCCTCCAAGTGTTAATCATCATCATCTCAGCCATAGGACTGCAGTGCTGTCCAGATCCACTGCTGGACATAGACCTCGTGGATCTCTAAGATCAAAAGGTGGTGGTTGCCATACTCGCCACGCTTGGCACGCGGGTTAGCAAGCGCAAAACGTGATACACAGAAAGACGCGGCTACCTTCCGGGACATCCCATGGCAGATTCTTACTGCATCCATGGGTAAGAGGGGAGAGGCAACATTCTATTGCTTCGCCCTCTCCAAGTGTTAGCTTGCAAAACTTTATAGTGGAAAATTGAAATATATACGGTCGAATTGAGAAACCTCTTTCGTCCTTTCGACCGTTAATAAAAAAAGAAACGTGTATGTTTATATAGGGTAGGTACCACAGAACAGAGAAAAATAAGTAGAATTAGCATGATGCCTTTTTACTAAGAGAACCAGTGTCGCTAAACTCACACATGTAAAAACTAACACACATAGAAATAAAAATTCTTATTGGTTGAAAGAGTACCTTAAAAAGGGCATAAAATCATAAAACTAATTTTATTAATATTAACCTTATTCCGATCGCTACATGGTTTAAAGTTCAATAAAATAAACAGTGATAAAAAATGAATATTTAGTATGTCCACTCAGCCAGAGATGGCGCTTCTGCCAAATATTTTTTATAGTCTCTATTCCCAGGAAATAAGATTACTAATACAATGGCTACTTTTTCTACTCAACCAGAGATGGCGTTTTTGCCAAATATTTTTTATAGTCTCTATTCCCAGGAAATAAGATTACTAATACAATGGCTACTTTTTCTACTCAACCAGAGATGGCGTTTTTGCCAAATATTTTTATATAGTCTCTATGCCCAGGAAATAAGATTACTAATACAATGGCTGCTTTTCTTGATTGCTTGATAATCCACAACACAAAGCCACTCAACAAGAGATGGCGCTATTGCTATATTTATTTGACGGTTTTGCATTTTGAACAAAACTAACAAAAAAACAATAAAATAATGCTTACCGGTGATATGATATGCCCCCTTTCGTTAAATTTTTGGTTCGGCTTTCGTTTTTACACTCTAAAACGGCACAATACGACATTTTTATATATTTTTTGTTTTTTTTTTGAAGTACGTTTACTCTGCTAAATTAAAACACGACTGAAGTAAGCGGTGCTTGAAGTGCGCAGTACTGCGCCTACTAGGTGTTACGCGAGCCCCGCCTACTTTCGCTTTCTATGTTTTCTCTGTTCTGTGGTAGGTACAATGCTAGGCGGAACATAGTCTCTGTCATGATATGCAAAACGTTCGTCAAGCAGACCCTCGGCTTTTCAGTTTTTCCGGCAAATGGCGCCGCTTGAATTTTACTTTGGAAAATGTATTTAATGTAATTAAAAATTTAACGAGTGAGCGAAGCGAACGAAGCTCTTTATGGCAACTAGGCGTTTCGGCTCAATTATTTTTTGTGTTCTAGAACGGATGATCGGATTTTGATGAAATTAAAAGAACATAGGAGAAACGCATCACGTTAGATAACATCAATACAAACCGACTGTCGTGAGGATTTTTGATAAATGGTGTAGTTTTAGGTATAGTTCAGATATAGGGATTTCAATGTTTTTTAGGGTTCTAAGGGTAAAAACGGAACCCTATATTACTAAGACTCGCTCGTCCGTCTGTCTGCACCAGGCTGTATCTCATGAATAATAGCTAGACAGTGGAAATTTTCACAGATTATGTATTTCTGTCGCTATAATAATAAATACTAAAACAGAATAAAATAAAAATTTAAGGTGGCTCCCATGCAACAAACGGAATTTTATGCTCGATATTAATAACGTCAACAGTTAAATGCTTGAAATATATACAGAATATTTAATTATATATATTTACTATAATTAATGGAATCAGGCGTTACTTTGCGGAAATCCATGACAATAAAATGCAATAAAAATATTAAGTTTTAATTCCGCTTATGCTGAGATGCAGGAGCACCGCCCTCCCGCCCGCTAATTATGCACATGCAGGGAGACCTAGCTTGTCAGTGCAGCATGCATACCCAAACCTACACGACGACACGTGTTTCGCCTCTCCGCGAGGCATCATCAGGTGAGACGCTGAGGTGTTGACTAGTCGGCCGCTGGAACGAAAAAAAAAAAAAAAAAAAAAGGCTGACCAGTCAGACGCAGATGGAAACCGCGTTTTATGGGGGATTTTCATTAAATGTTTTTTACTGGTTTGGTTTTTTATAATCAAAGAGAGGATAGCTCTTAAGCAGACGATCTTATTTTCATGAAATTTAAAACATATCGAGATTACATCAATATACTCGTACATCGATCGTTGTGAAGGGACTTTGATCGATGGGGATTTGAGATATGGGGGATTAATCCAATTTTTGACCGAGGATAACTCATGAATGGATCCGATTTTGATATAATTAAAAACTTAAGCATATTGCTTCAATACAAATTGATTGTTTTGGGATCTTTTTTTAGATATGGTGGTTTTTTTTTTTTTTTCAATGATAACGGTTTTCTTTTCATGAAACATTACATCAATTCAAATGGGGTAGGTTTTGAGATATCTATTTATTTTTATATTGTTGGAAGAAAAAAACTTATCATTGCAAGTAGCTTTTTACCACTAAAGCATCTCCACGTATTGGAGATTAATAGTTTTTTGTTTGCCGGTGACACCTGCGTGAATTAACCTCTTTTATGGTTATATAATTTCAAAAGGTCCGATTAAAATTTTGAATGTTTTCAGAATTCAATCCAAATCGGTAGGTGAGTAAAATAAAGTACAAATGTAATAGGACTTTATTCATAGAAGCAAAGCCCGCTCGTTCTAAGTTCGGGGCGAACCACTCGTTATATTCATAGAGTTCAAAAAATGTTGTGAATTCTGACGTCGACACGTTTTTCACGGTTTTCAATAGGTTGTATTTAACGTTCTGTATTGGCTTAAAATATTACATTTTGATTGCATTTTTTATATCCTTTTATTGAACTAATAAATTATTCTTATTCTTTATCTATTCTTCTTTATCTTAATAGAAGTGTTACAATATTTAGGAATAACCTTCCAACTAGAAGACAGTCGTCTACGTTTTATCCGAATGTGTTTAATCTAGCAGATTACACATAGGAGAGTATAGCAAATATTCACAACAAACTTTCAAAAACCTTCAAAGAGATACACTATCAATAACCCAGATCTACAAAAAAAAACAAACAAATAAATCACAACTCCATGAGCCGAGGTTCATTATAACACAGTTATGACTCGGACAGAACCGCGCGGAAACCAGCCGATTTCCCACCGGATCTCATTTCGAATTTCGAACAAGATATGAAATTGTCGATACCAAACTTCGAACGAAGTCTCTAATTGGTACGTTTAAATAAAAATAAACTAATAGAGCGATGGAAGATCGTCTCTAGAGACTCCATTTTTTGTATTGGACCGTAACGAACGGATAACGGAGTAATTTGGAATCTATTTGAACAGATGTCGATGTATTTACACAATTTCCTTTCTGTAATTGCGTGGGTTACGAATATTTTAACAGCAGAAATTACAATAAAAAACAACAAACAGTTCAACAACTATAAAAACAAACAGAATAACCGGACAGTAAAATACATTGTATCTATATTTATTGTCTGTGGAACATGCGAAGAAGCCCGCCGCCGAATTTTCCCCGCCATTTCAGAGTTTTCCATACACTCGCCATTACACAGAGGAAGCGAAACGTGCATGTTGGATACGTTTCAAATGTAAATAACTCGGAAAATAGCTATAAACTTCCAAGAACCACCCACTGTCGTCTGCCTGCCTCTTACGAATGCAGTAAACAAACATATTAGCTCACATAACTGATCCGTGTAAGTGTTCCAAGTTTTCTCGCTCGGAAATTTCCCATAGTCTTGTTTGAATTGCTATTGAAACTTTTCTAAATATAAAACAAGATCAGAAAATATTAAATGAAAATACCTAACAGAAGTCCCGTAGGAGTGGATGCTTTTGTAATTTTAGATCATTGAGTTCTTGCTTTGTCCTATATAAATAAATTAAATAAGTGTTCACTTCATTTTTAGGGTTACGTAGTAAAAGGAATCTTTATTGTTTCGCTTTGTCTGTCTGCCTGCGGCTTTACGAAGAGACTAATCCTAAAGAGCTGTAGTTTGGCATCGTGATATAAAATAATAAAGCCGAGATAACAAAAACAAATATGAAAAAATAATTAATTTAAGGGAGCTCCCATACACTTAAGATGTGGATGAACTTTTTTTCCTAGATTTGTCCATCGTGTTAGGTATCGTTGAATGACCTAGGTATTTACAATCCATTTGAGTTTTATACGTTTTTTTATGAGCGTCCCCACCCCTATCCTCTAAAATCTAAACTGCTAGCTTTACAATCATGAATTTAGCTTTAACCATGAACTTTCTAGGAAAACTGTAACGGTTAAGCTAGCATTTTTAGTTTCTGAGAACTTTTATATTAATGTATCTTGCTCGAAGTTCAATTGGTACCAATATCTATACCTATTATATATCTGAAAGTTTGTTTGTATGTACGTATGGTTCTTACTTCTTTACTCAAAAACAACCAGACAGATCAAGTTGAAACTTTGCAGGTGTAGACCAGGATTAGCATATAGGTTTTTTATCAGGCTACAACGCGTGCGAGCTGAAGCAAGTATGTAATAAAAGATTTTATAAAATCACGTTAGACAGGAGAGACCGCTAACTGCTTTTACCGTAACAACATTGTTAAGCCATCATCATCATTCCAACCGTAAAAAGTCCACTGCTGAACAGGCCTCCCTCATGGATCTCCATGAGGGGTAGTTGCCATACTCACCACATTTGGCAGGCGGGTTAGCGAGCGCAGTACGGGATGTTGATACACGGAAAGACGCTGCTGCCCATCTTCCGGAGGTAGCTCTTAGCAGGCTCTTACTGCATCCACGGGCATGAGAGGAGGGGTAACATTCTACTGCCGGCACCCCACGGCTCCTCCATGGTAAGCCATAGGTACTTTCATATAAATAATTTAACATTTTAAGTAACTTGTATAAATTACAGATCTAACCTAATCTTCTACATACCAAATCCTCGTATTGTTTCCCTAGAAACCTTGTCCATCCAAGCCAACTAAACCTTTTGCTTTCCAGACGATTGCATCGAGGCTAAATGTCTTTGTGAAGGTAATGACTGGATGTAAGATCAAATACCTACTAAGCTTCGCTTCACTTCAAAGCTATTCTCACAAAAGCTGGAAGGAGCCAGTAGAATCTACATTGCCTTGGCCAACGTATCTGATTATTCATTACAATATATCTTGGCCGCTGCCCGCTGTACAGCTAAGGACCATTACTTATTTCCCAGAAAAGAAATATTTATTGCGCCCGATAACTCACCTCTAATTACCAGTTCGCTAAAAGGCACTGGCTATTTCCAAGAAGCTACAAAGAGCGGGCGAGTTGCCAGACTTGGCAGCTTTTGATTTTTTTTTAAGAATGTAGCATCTAGGAGTGTTCGTATTCGACCGTGATCCTCACGCGTTCACGCTCGATTGAGTGGTAGAAGCGAGGGCTGCGAACGCACCCGACTCGTTTCCGGAGGAGGCGCCTTAGTGACGCCGTCCGGTTCCGGTAGCCGCTAGAGTTGGGAAAACTCTGCTCTGGTAGCGATGAGACGCTTTGTACTCCGCTTGGAGTTTTGTAAAAGAAAAGTTCAGTTATAAAGTATTGGTGATCCAAAAAGTTTGGATTGGGACTGTGGAGTGTATTGCAGTGGCCTTTCTGGTTATTAGGTCTACGAGATAGCTACGCTGTGACACCGTTTTCTGCAGGTATATTTGGTTGGTGCTGTAGTCAACTTACTAAATTAAGTAAAGTTCATGTTAATATAGATAATCCACAATTTAAAATAAAGTTTTAATAACATCCTTTTAATAACAATTTATTTATTTATTTGCTAGTTAAATATGAAGCGACCTTGGTACCCAATGAAATCAATAAGTTTTAGTAAGTTATTTAGCCAGCATTGCGCGTCAATATCTATCTCGTATGCTAGCTAGTTTTGTCACCACAAACAGCCATATTATCCTAAAGAGGGTTTTCTTTACAACAAAACTGATAACGGAAGCCCAATGAAAAATAGAACGATTATCGGAAATAATAAAACTCCGTCCGGCACTAGCAAAAAACGCGGGAAAAGGAAAGAAAAGATGGCGATTTGCACAAAACACAGCCATTACCGGGTTAAGTTCTATGTTAGTTATTGCACACATTTGCACGGAATAGAGTAGGAAATCTATTCTAAGCGACACTTTAGTCAATTATTCAACTGTATAGCGTGATGGAAAGCTAGGGGTTGGCTTTGGACTTATACACTTGACTTTTCATCCTTGACGACTGACTTGAAGGGAGATAGGTAGGATGTTACACTATTAATTTAAACTAAATAAGGCCAGGTGCGGGTAAGGCCACGCGCTGTCTAGGGTCCCGTATCTTGGCATCATTATTATATATGTCCAAAATTATAGCTTTTTATGGTTAGTAGTCTCTTCGTAAAGACGTAGCCATACAGACAAAGCAAACATAAGGGTTCATTGTTGTATTCCGGAACTCTAACAAATGTAGGTAATGTGTTTTGTTTTAAATTCTTAGGATTTTCTTTCTTGGAATTAAATTGGTTTTCTATCAGGTTATATTTATGTACCCACCTGAATTAAATACCCAGTTAAATACAACCATATTTCAATTTATTTAAAAAACCCCTGTAGGTGGAAATGTACACTCTCCTTTCCTAAAAGCCTATAATGAAATTATTACCAATCTAGTCAATTAATTAAGCCAGGTGCGCCACGCGCTATCTAGGTAACCGTAGACCTGTTGTTAGAAGTTGATGTAAATATGTTTTTTTACGTTGACCAAAACATATTAACAGGAATTAATTGAGTTTTCGGTTTAAAGTATTCCGGTATGTTTGGGAAACTGCATCACTTAATTGAGCTTCTATTTATACGAAACTAAAAAAACTAGCTTTAACTCTTATAGTTCTCCTAGAAAGTTCATGGTAAAAACTAGATTCAAGTTTTTTTTCAGTTTTGTAAAGCTAAAGTTTAGATTTTAGAGATATTTCGCAAACGGAATCCGGAAAAAAAAATCATCCCCCCCTTACGTGTATGGGTCCCCATACACCCCATATTACCCTTAATTAATTATTTTTCATAATTTTTTTGTGGTGTAATCGCGGCATTATTATTTATTTATTTATTTTTTATGGCACACAAAACAGAATACAGTCGTTAGTAGACAAAACATAGTTAACCAATATTATTAAGGCTAGACAGCACTCCAAAATATGTGTACACACACTATTATCACACTGCTAAACAAGCATTATTAAGAACAAATAAAACCTTACTAAGAAAAACACAAATTTACTTACAATTAACAAATCACATCTTATACATAACACTCTTTTAAAAGAGTGGCAAAGTTGTCTCTTCTAAATTCTAAGCCAAAGGCAAAGCCGGTGACGGACGGACAGACTAAGACTGAAACTGTAAGGGTTTCTTATTTTACTACGGAACTGTAATAAAAACTGCGTAGGTGACATCTAAGGTTTTCACTTTACAGTGACGACGGGTTGTAAGTAGGCACATTATCTTATTTAAAGTACAAAATTCTTTCACGACACTTAACAAAACTCTCAGAAACGTCGCATCCACTTAACGAACATAGATTTCAATTACCGTGGGGTGCCGGCAGTAGAATGTTGCCCCTCCTCTCTTGCCCGTGGATGCAGTAAGAGCCTGCTAAGAGCTACCTCCGGAAGATGGGCAACAGCGTCATTCCGTGTATCAACATCCCATACTGCGCTCGCCAGCCCACCTGCCAAGCGTGGTGAGTATGGCAACTGCCCCTTATGGAGATCCATGAGTGAGGCCTGTGTGCAGTAGTGGACGTTTTACGGCTGAAATGAGTAGATTTAAATCCCACGGTTAAAGAAAATCCCCAATTTGTGCTCGCTAAACATTCTACTATGCGTGGGCGTACTCAGGGCTTTAATGGAGGAGCATTGAAACCGTAAATTCTCCATTCTTAGTGCCATGATGGGGATTTTGATTTTGAGACTGCCTCCGTGGCTCTGTTGGTCTAATAGCCGACTGATATGCAGGAGGAAGCTGGTTTCATTGTTTGACAATGTTTGTAATTGTTCTGTTTGCTGTTTGTCCTGTGTCTGAAAAAAGTATTTAAGTTTTCTACCTATCATCCGGTTAATCTTTATATATAAAATTCAAAGTCCTGACTGACTGACTGACTGATATCAACGCACAGCCTAAACCACTGGACCTAAAGACTTGAAATTTGGCACACAATTATACCTTGAGTATCCTAGAGGTGCACTAAGAAGGGATTTTTCGAAATTCCCATGGAATAAATGGGATTTATATTTTCGAATCAAAGAGGCTCTGCGTGAAAAAGGGGATTTCCACGCGGACGAAGTCACGGGCAAAAGCTAGTATATTATATAAGCTTTGCTTAGTTTGGGACGAGATGGTGTTATGTGTAGTGTCCAGCATTACATAATTATTTACTTTAATCTTGGCATCACAGTTCCATCTCCAAACAACATTCTCATTATTTAATTAGAATAGCAATTTCAAACTAATCGATATTTTCTGTTAATATGGTTTAAGGCATAATAAAAAAAAATTTCCTATAAAATTGATACCAATCGTCTATCTATTACTAAAGTATAGAAAAGCTACTACAACAACCAGGAAGCCTCTTAATTACTAACTAGTAACAGTAGTAGGACTTTTCTTCTTACCTTACCAACAGTGCTAAGTGCTAGATGAACTAATATAACTAACTACCTAGTATTTCGCCTTGAACTTGATCTTGCGATGTCCCTCTGTTGAGGTAAAATACTTCTTTTACTTATACAATGTCACAAATTGAACTGAATAAAACTACCCAGCTCCACAAAACATCTTGAGTTTTTTCGGTCATTATCTATACCTACTCGATTTATAGTATTGACGATCCTTGTGATTTTTTTTTATTTAACCTATGTTGTCCCACTGCTGGGCAAAGGTCTCCCCTAAAGTCTTCCAACCATCCCGATCCTTTGCAGACTCCCACCATCCTCTGTCAAAGGTAACAAGTTTATCCCGCCAACGCTTCCTCGGTCGACCCCGACACCGCATTCCCTCTTTAGTATAATTTATAAAAATTTAATTGTCTGTTCAAGAGTTATCCTTGGACAAATATTGCTTCATGTTTTCAGCTTTATTTTGCTTTGGCTTTGGTCACGACCTCACACCAAAATGTTCATGTTCCTGGCCAGCCATGAGGAGCACACGAGTCTTCGTCCTAGCGTGCTTATATCCTTACGAAGATTCACATTTATTTTAAACTTTTGAGACACTTCCTAAATTACAGATAATAATAATAAACTAGTACCTCAATGTCAATGAGTACATTTATCTTGGCCAGATAGGTTCCTTACAGGCGGGTCAGGAGAAAGAAATTACCTGCCGTACCGAAAATACCTGGAGAAGCTATTGGGCCATGAAAGACCTTATGAAGGGAAACCTTCCCCTATGCCTAAAAAGACGGCTCATGGACATGTGCATTCTTCCTACCCTTACTTATGGTGCATAAACCTGGTCTCTGACTAACCTTCAAACTCGGGATCTGCCAGAGAGCAATGGGGCGTAGTATACTGGGATTTAAATTGACTGACCGAATAAGAAACACCATGCTACGCTCTAAGATAATAACAAAAAATACGGACGTCAACCACAAATCTGCCAAATTGAAGTGGGACTGGGCTGGATACGTGTATCGTATGAGAAAGGACTTGTGAGCCAAAATTACCACACAGTGGGTCCCACAAAGCGCAAAGAGGTATCGTGGTTGGTCCAGGCGGACGAACTGGATGCGCATTGCACATATTGGCGGACAGAAGCCCTAGACCGGGATAAGTGGAAGAGGAGAAGGGAGGCCTTTGCCCAGTAGTGGGATCCAGCAGGCTGTTTAGATAGATTTAGACTAGATAGTATCTCAATGATGATTTGCTGCCCCTCTGAAACAACTAGCATAAGTTATTGAGCCATGATAATCTACGGCCAGCGGCTACGCGAATAAGTAAAACGGCAAAAAAAGTAACTAGGTATGTAACTTCGCCCTTACCCAAGAACCCTAATTCCGTCCCCAGCTGGCCATCCGGACCGCTATTGAATTATTAATCACACGTCACGCGCCCTCTGTCTGCGCTAATCTATCTTTTGTCAACGGGATCCAACGGACGTGTCCCGCGTTTTGGCGCCGGCCACTGGTCATAGACAAAGGTATGTTGTTTAGTGCCTTGAAATTGGAATACCTTTTGTGGTATGTTGCTCCTTTTGACAGCTCTTTACTTACCACTTTTCGACAGTGTAGTTAACTGTCTGTTCATGTCTTAGAAAAATATGTCATTATTCTAAGGTTAATGTTCACATAGGTCGTTATTTTAAAATTACATTTTACATAATAGCAGTGGTTTAAAAGTGATAATTAGATTAATTGCATGCTCCTTATTCATTGTTTGAGAATTAAAAAATACAAAAAAAAATCCCACGTTCCGTTCATGTTGTGTAACAACATTTTTACCATTCCTACACATACCATTTTATTGTACGCAAAATAACTATGAATCATTTTCGACTTAAACCTTGGAAATAGGTAGATAGGTACTGATCAAATGAAAATTATTAATCATTTTCAACTTTGGAAATAGGTACTGATCAAATGAAAATTAGGCCCTAGGTCTAATTCAATACCTACGTAGTAGGTTGGTTATATTGGCAATAAAAATGATAAAGATAAAGAAACGTTTATTGAGTAATAGTTGCAGTTTCCCCCTTGAAATAGCAGCGGCCATTTTGACTTTGGCAAAGGTCGTAAGCGCATTCTACCCTCTAATCGGGCCGTTCATCTGGCGTTGGTAGTGCAACCCGGAACACTCGGTAATTGCTTGCCAAGCTATTACTGTGATGTCTGGTTGACTGCGATGATATAGTAGGCTTCACTGGCCTCTCAAACAATGTTGTATTCATGAAGGGAGATTAGGTACGTTTGGTAGGTGTCTGCGCAATAATACCTATGTTTTGAGGTAAATTGGTAGGTTAGGTTGGTTTTTTTATATTATAAGGTGCTAACTGACTTCCATAATTACTTGAATACATGAACAATTGACTTAAACAAAATTGTTTGCTTTATTTATGGATTATTTTAAGAAGTTTCAATTGCTCGAAATAAGCTTTATATTTTGATAAATTTCAATTTCATCCGGATATTGATTTGACTCTTGGAATGACGTAGTAGCGACACTTTGCTCTGAAGTTGCAACGAATGATAAGCGGCTTCATGCAAAATGGTGCTGCCCAGGCATTCTATCCGTAGCTCTTATCAAGTAAAGACATAATTGTAAAGTTAAAGAAGTAGAACGCTGTAACGGAGGACTTGGAGAATAAATGTATTTAAATGGTATTTATATTTATTATCCCATGAATTCTTGTAGATAAGTGCACTCCTTACAGTTTGGTACCTGTGAAACTCTTATTTCAATTTCAATTTTTTATATAAATTTAGGTAGTTACTACTAGGTACTAGTAAGTTACACACCAATTTATAACTATATTAAAACTAAAATATAGAGTAGATAGTGTTTTGTAATAAATCATTCTAGGATATAAGTATATTTCCCATATAGGTAAGTCCTCTGATAAAAACTTATGAAGCACAGGTTTTAAGTAACTAGCTGTCTGTAAATTTAGAAACGCCATATCTCTAATTATAACCCCCTCTTTTTTGTCGGGGGATAAAAACAGCCAACATAGTAGCAACGTACATCCGAGCTATTCAGGCGCTAGACAGGCAGTTTCCATCGTGAAGCTTCCTTCACCGTCGTTAGTTTTAACAAGCATTGATACGGGCGCGATTCGTGCCAAACATTACGAACAAAAGAACATCGGAACAGCTGTACCTACGTCCCTACTCAGAAAATAACAAAGTGAATCTTCAATGCAAAGCTTGTACCTTGCGTAGGTACCTACTATGAAAATAAGTACGTAAACATATTATTAAAACTGAACAATTACCTACCTGCACTTCACTCAAACAATGAAGGACTGTTAGTTGTCTGCCCTGATGGATGCGTAGGCGAGATATCAGGAAAAAAAATCATGTGTCCCATAGATATCGGCACTTATGTACCTTTAAAAAATATTTTAGTGCTGTTGTCTCCCCCATGACTTAGGTACTCTGATGTTACGAAATGTGTTCGAAACATAGGGGAAATAATAAAAAAGGTACGCGATAAAATCCTGTAATTCTAAAACTAAATTTTAACTAATCGCAAAAGTTTAAAAAGTTATGATTTTACACTAATCATCAAGATTCAGACCACCTGCCAGATGGGCGGACGATCTAGCCAGGGTTGCCGGACGACAGTGGATGAGACTTGCACAGGACCGTTTACGTTGGCGTGCTGAAGAGGAGGCCTATACCCAGCAATGGGTGTCAACGGGCTGATATGATGATGATGATCAAGATCTTACTCAACCAGCAGTGTCCGATCGTTGTTTTTGACATACTGTGTCAAAAACATAACAATCGGTCATTTATTTATTTATTTAAGTTTATTTGGGAAAACACACAGAACAATAATACAATCTAAATCTTAAATATAAAGTATTACACAATCCAATAAAGTTTCCACTAATTTTTAAAACTTATATACGAAGAATTGGTGGAAATTATGTTATACCTACCTAAACAAAACATAAGAAGTGTCTTATAATTGTGTGACTAAAGAAGGAATATTATATAAGAACAGTATTAAATTTAAAATAAAAATAAAAAAATTAAATTAGAATAAGGTTACACAGAATGCGATGAGAGTAGTTGATTTATAACTGCAAGCTTAAATTTAGAAAGAGAGAGGTCAAAAATATCTATATCAGAAAACATGTTATTGTTACAGTTCATAGATCGGTTCACAAAAGTATTAGACGCATATTTAGTTCGGGTTGTGGATGGCTGAAACAGTTGTTTATTCCGAGAACTGATTCGCGGGCATCTAAATCTTACTTTATTTAAAAGATATGGCGTGTCTATATGTCCATTTATGACTTTATATAGAAATGTTTGATCACGTAGGGTTCTTCTTTCACGTAACGAAGTTAAAGAAGGTAAGGGTAACTTATTCATGGCACATCTATATACTAAATGTTTGTAAAATTTGTTTTGCAATCTCTCAATTTGTTCAATGTAAACATTGTATTGAGGATTCCAAACAACAGAGGCATATTCAAGAGTCGATCTCACAAAACTGTTGTATAAAGTAATTAAAGTAGCGGTGTGTTTGAAGTCTTTACTAACTCTTAATACAAAACCCAGCATACGAAAAGCTTTTTTAACGATTGTATCTACATGGACGTCAAGCAAAAGCTTGGAGTCCAGGCACACACCTAGGTCCCGCACCTCATAAACTCTAGCAATTGGTTGTTCATTTAAATAATAATTGTACTCTATAGGCTTTTTCTTTCGAGAAAATGTGATGACGTTACACTTTTTTGTATTTAGATACAGCCGATTGTCCTCACAATAGGCGCATAAAGTATTTAAATCTTTTTGAAGCTCTGCGCAATCGTTTGGAGTCTCGACTATTTTATAAATCTTTTTGTCATCAGCGTAGAGTAAACATTTTGAGTGCTTAAATATGAGTATAACGTCGTTTATAAAAACATTGAAAAGAAAAGGACCAAGGTGGGAACCCTGCGGAACGCCAGAGGGAACAGGTGGGAACCCTGCGGAACGCCAGAGGGAACAATCACGGTCGGCTTAGTAGTTACTACATGATTAATGTAATAAACATCCTGAAGAAGTCCTACGGGTAGGCAACACTGAGTGGTCTCTCGATGATACTCGCATTATCGTTCGACTCGTCGCTCGCCAACCGGCACGATTGGTTGTGATCACACATTTTCGGTAAAATAGTCATGCGATCCATATGTGGGCGAGTCAAAAATAGAGCGCTTATGCCGCGCCAGGATTGGAACCTGCAAACACCACGGTGTTTGCAGGTTCCAATCCCGGCGCCATCGCTCCACGGGGAGATCGTCTTTTGGCAAAATGGAACATTAAAATGTATCTCATCAACCAACATTATTAAATCTAATGCTTTGTTTTACCTGCAACGATATTCCTTTGTGAAAACAATGCATTCAGGCTGAACATACAAAGTCCTAGATTAAATTAAACAGAATGTTCTGGTTGTATCGGTATGTACCTAGCTAGATTGCGGGAATTTAATTTCGTTTGTAAATAGAGAAAACTGTTTATGGCAGTAATTCAGTTAAAAACCTATTCAGGCGAACAGATAGCACCGTTGAATTTTATTGTTTATTTCAAAAAAGGGTCTACTGAGAGTTAAAACACTCACTAGATCCATAGTATTGCACTGAGCACCATGCAATAGAACATTTAAATCAAAATTCGTCTTTGATAGCCACTCTCGAGCACATAGCCAATTAAAATTGCACTCCGAATGGAAACGTACTTGTCTAGAAACGTATAAGATGCTTGCAGACCTTAGGGCCTCCCTTAAGTCTCGTGCAGCGCCAGCTTACGCGGACTATACTAAACGCACAGAAAGCAACGTTCAGGTTGACTTGCGCACCTTTTGGCGTCATATATCCAGTCTAAGAGCCAAAGGTGGGTTTGTGTCTAGTGTTGTGGTACAAGGATCAATCGGGTACCGGTGTAGCTGCTGCTGAGGCCTTTGCTGATTTCTTCGGGAGTGTTTTCTTAGCTGACACACCATCTCTTAGTAAACATTGAGAACTCTGATTACTGCAAAAATAGTAACTATATAAACATCTTTCAGTTTACCCCAAGAGTTGTAATGTTTGGTTTAACAAAGCTGAAGACTAGCAGCTCTTCAGGTCCCGACGGCATCCCCTCTACACTACTCAAGAGGGCCAAAAAGAGCTTTGTAAATCCGCTGTGCTATATCTTTGATCTAGCGTTACGATTAGGCATATACCCACCACAGTGGTAAGTAACGAGAGCAACGCCTGTATAGGCGTATATTGGGTATCCAAAACACCCAATAAGCTCTTAGTCGAGGGGTATCGACCCATTATCATTATGTCATCCCTGCTAAAGTATTTGAGAATATACTCCTATAAGACCATATACAAGCGGGTTGAGAAATCGTTATGCAACGCGCAGCATTTCAAATATTTCAAATTATTCTTAGTATGGTTTGTTACTTAATGATCTATCTATTGTATTATGAATGCGCTTTTTTAAATTTAATGTTTTACTATTAGTTTTTAATCATAACTGAAGTTGTCTGTTGCCTTGTATTTTTCTTGCATGATGTGGTACCCTTTAAGTATGGGAGCACAATGCTTTAAATTGTTTTTGAATGTTTTCTTATTATATTACTTACGTGTAAACCTGTGTGGGGTATCCTACTATACTCATCATTTTCATCATCATCATTTCAGCCGTAGGACGTCCACTGCTGGACAAAGGCCTCCCTCATTGATCTCCAAGTACTGCGGTTGGAAGCCGTCTGCATCCACCGCCGACCAGCAGTTCTCACCAAGTCGTCTGCCCATCTTGTAGGTGGACGTCCTACGCTGCGCTTGCCGATCCGTGGCCTCCATTCGAGAACTTTGCGGCCCCATCGGCCATCTGTTCTGCGCGCTATATGGCCTGCCCATTGCCACTTCAACGTGCTAATCCGTCTGGCTATGTCGGTGACCCGAGTTCTTCAACGTATCTCCTCATTTCTGATTCGATCCCGTAGTGAAATCCCGAGCATAGCCCTCTCCATAGCTCGTTGAGCGACTCTGAGCTTGTTCATAAGGCCAATAGTGAAGGACCACGTCTCGGTTCCATATGTCATCACTGGTAACACACACTGGTTGTAGACTTTCGTCTTAAGGCACTGAGGTATGTTGGACGAAAAGACGTTGCGAAGTTTCCCAAACGCTGCCCATCCGAGTTGGATTCGACGATTGACCTCTATCTCGAAGTTGGACCTACCTAATTGTACTGTTTGTCCTAGGTATACGTACGCGTCGACAACTTCAAGAGCCGAGTTCTCAACCATAACTGGGGCAGGCACGACATGGACATTTGACATGATTTTCGTCTTGTCCATGTTAATTTTAAGGCCTACCCGCTGGGAGACTCCATTGAGGCCTTCGAGCATCGTGCTGAGCTCTTCCATCGACTTTGCCATGACCACAATATCGTCGGCAAATCGAAGGTGAGTGATGTATTCGCCGTTAATATTGATACCCAGCCCTTTCCATTCCAGGAGCTTGAAGGCATCTTCCAAAGCGGTCGTAAACAGTTTTGGAGAGATTACGTCTCCCTGTCTTACGCCTCTTTTTAAGGGAATCGCCTTCGAGCTCTGTTCTTGTACTCGGACTGACATAGTGGCGTTTGTATACAAACACTTCAACACTTCGATGTACCGATAGTCAATTCGGCATCGTTGGAGAGACTCAAGCACCGCCCATCCTACTATCCTAATAATAAATAAAATTAAATAAATAAATGGCTTCAGAGCTAGGCGATCGGTTAATACAAACTTTTTGACTCATGATGTTCATTTCTATGCAGCTTGACAGAGGACATCAAGTAGACGTCCTCTACTTCGATTTCTAGAAAGCCTTTGATAGGGTGAATAATGACGTGCTGCTGACAAAGCTGAGTGCAATAGGATTTGCTCCCACCCTCCTTCAGCTATTCGGGACCGTTAAATGAACGTCAGACCTGGAATATTATGAGTCTTCACCCTATCATACGCGATCAGGCGTCAATCAGGGCTCTATTCTAGGACCGTTACTATTTCTAATTATGATAAACGACCTGCCAATCTTCCTAGAACACGTAGAAAGTCTTCTCTACGCCGACGACCTCAAACTGTATACCTACAGTTGTAGACTCGGAGGACGACAGTTTTGTTCTCCAGCAAGATATCTATTCTTTTTGTGGTTGTGATTTCCATTTTGCTTTGGTAGCACCAAGGCAAAATGGAAATCACAGCAAATGCTCAGTAATGTCTCGGTCAGATGGTGGATGGTGGTCGGATGCGACACCCTATTCAGTATGAATATAAAATTCGTGATAATTTGATCACTCGATCTAAGTAGAGTCACCAAAGACTTGACTGTTACATTCGACCGTAAGCTTATATTCCACGATCATAAGAACGCTGTCGCTGAGGAGTCCTACAGCAGGCTGGGCTTTGTGTTAAGAATAGTTTAAAAATATACCTACTACAAATTGTGGTTATTCTATCAGAAAAAAATATTTTTAATTAAAATATGTAATTTTTTTTAAAATAATACGAAAAAAAAATTATAATTTTCGAAATTTTATCTGTGACCGAAACGCCTTGTTTGGTTGCAACTCTGGTGACGTCACATGCAAGTAAACATTGCTTCCGCGACTGATTGTAGTTTGCGTTTATTGTTTCTGGGTATTAAAATTCGTTTTTTGAGCTATTTCTGATTTTTCAATAATTTTTGATAAATCACTGGCATAAATATTCGTTTCCTTTGTTAAAATGGAGTCCAATTTTGTGTGAGCTGATAAAATTGACGCATGTATGGACAAACTATGAACATAATTTATGTAAGTATAACAGAAATAAACAACATAACAGAAAACATTTGAAATTCTAAAGAGTGGGATGCTGTGATTGTGCTGGATGTGTGTGTTTGTATAAGTAGATTAATTAGTTTAAGTAGTTCTGTACTGTTATAATAAAATAAATAAATTTCAAATAGCCGACAATCTAAATAGTCCAGCCAGGTTCGCCATTGCGGATACGACACGGATGAAATCATCAGATCCATAGTTTATGGATTAACTGAGAGTTAAAACTGTCACTAGGGGGAATAGGGGCTCGGTCTGGCTCGTTAAACTATTGTTTGTACCTACCTATGTACCTATAAACCACTGTAGACGCCAATATCCATAATTTTTATGTAAATCTACGAGATGGTCTAAAAATTCAAATTTAGTCATCTAGCTTATTCTGTCCCTGATATTAAAAAAACACACACATTTTTTTAATGTCTCACATTTTTTTAAGTCATTCATTAAGATCCATGCGGACGCAATGAATAAGGTTTTTTTTTAAATTTTTAGTTCTGTATTACATGAACATAAACATTACTTATAGATTAAAGAGATAGGAAGCCCCACAAAATAGTTCTCATCTTCTATAAGTAGCCTTCATAATGTTAGATAAAGCCCCTATGGGGTGAAACACTTACGATAACTTGCAGTATTCCCCCCCAGGACCGCTACGGGAGCTTCAGGCATACCCTACTTATACAGGGTGTATTATAACATGGGTAAACACCCGAAAGGGATGCTTTTAGCCCTTCAAAACAAGTAGTTTTCAAAGGGTAGTAATGTTGTAGGTAGTTTGTAATGTAAAGGTTTGATTTTACTTTTACATTATCATTACAATAAATTACCATTTTGGTCCGGAACTCTAAAAACCCAGTCAAGAATCAGCTGGTGTTTAGGTTGTCATAATTGCAACTTTCGAAGTGTTGTCTAAATAAAAATCACCGCATCCTGAAACGTTTTAAAACTGAAGTTCTTTGGGTTGGTTAGATATTTTTACACACCCTGTATAATCCACTATTACTATACCCGTTATATCTAACGACAACGTAAGGAGGTAGGTATTTGAATGATGTAGTTAGCTAGATCTTCGTTAATAGTACGAACCTAGATATTTAGGAACCAACTAGACTAAATACTTGTATATATTTGTAGTTGTTGTGTTGCAATAACATTAGGATATTTCGATTAAAGTGCCGTGGGGTGCCGGCACTAGAAAGTTACCCCTCCTCTCATGCCCGTGGATGCAGTAAGGAATGGTAAGAGCCTGCTAAGGGATACCTCCAGAAGATGGGCAGCAGCGTCTATCCGTGTATCAACATCCCATACTGCGCTCACCAACCCGCCTGCCAAGCGTGGTGAGTATGGCAACTACCCCTCATGGAGATCCATGAGGGAGGCCTGTGTTCATCAGTGGACGTTTTACGGATGAAATGATGATTAGCACACTCACTTCTTTTCAAGGAAATGAAAAATGTACGATTCCGGTGGGAACCCACGTCCGTCAAATCGATCCTTGACGCTTCCTGAAGCGTGGTGCTTTAACCATTATGCTACGTATCACGTGTCGGGTACCGCCGGTTGCAAAGACAATCTTTGTATTCAGGGTTCCGTTTGCGAAATATTAAAGTTATAAACTTTATTTCGAGCGTTATTTCTCTAAATCTAAATTTACAAATCTGAAAAAAATCATGAAATTAGTTGTAGCCATGAATTTTCTAGGAAAACTATAAGGATAAAGCAGCTTTTTTATTTTCGGAGAAATAGTAGCCCAAACATACCGGAATACTAAGTCTTATCTATTTTAAAATTAAGTTTATGCGTCTTTTTAAAAAAGGCCCATCTCCGGAAGATCAGCAGCAGCAGCGTCTTTCCGTGTATCAACAACCCGCACTGCGCTCGCCAATCCGCCTGCCAAGCGTGGCGAATATGGCAACAATCCCTTAAGATCAGTACGTAGCAATCCATGAGGCAGGCCTTTGTCCAGCAGTAGACGTCCTCCAGCTGATATGATAATGATTGAATTTTTACTCTCGCCCACAGAATCTAAGACCAAAAACTAGATAGACACCCTTTTCAACGCTACATACCTCTACTTGTGTGTTCCACTCGGGCCCCCATGCAATGTGCGTGAATATATTTAATACCTACTCTTAAACTTACTCAACATATTCAACCAGAAGAAAATATAAGGCTTTTTTAAAAAAACATTTTCTATTGAAAAAAATATTTTATTCAATTGAAGGTTCCTTGATAGTTAAATTAGGATACTTATTGCAAAGTTATTGTATATTATAAGTTAAGTCATTGAGGCTTTTTATTAGTAAGTAGTCTACCATAACCGGAATAACTAAAGTTATCAACCTACGTATGATTATTTAACTAATAAGTTTTATGTTAAAATGCTTTGTAACTAGTCGTCACCTAGCATTACCTCTTGTGTTCATAAGTTTTGAGAGGAACTTATTTAATTAATTTAAAAAGAAAGTAATTCATGCAACCTTTTTTAAACTTTTAAAATTTAAATTTCGAATGTTTTGAATCAGAAAAAATATACATTTGAATATTTATTTCATTCTCCGTGAAAATGGCGCCAACAAAAGATTTGCGTGCGACTGTAATTTCACTGTTTCAAGCAGGAAAAAAACCAATGCAAGTTTTTAGTGAAATCCAAAGTTTGGGATGTAGTCGGAACTTTGTGTATTATACCATAAAGAGGTACAAGGAGACCGGCTATTTAGAAGACCGTGGAAGATGTGGCCGCCCGCGGTCTGTAAGGACGCCCGCCAACATCAAAGTAATCAGAGAGCGAATTCGTCGCAACCCTTGCCGGACCCAAAAGAAATTAGCTCTGCAGACCAACATTTCGCGAATATCGGTGAACAGGATACTTAAATATGATCTTAAACTAAAGGCCTACAGTCGAAGGAAAGTGCATTATTTAAACGAGCGTCTTCGTAAATTGCGACTGGAACGATGTCGGAACCTATTGAAGAGACACGATCCAAAAAATATCCTGTTTACCGATGAAAAGATCTTCACGGTGGAAGAAAAGTTTAACCGGCAGAACAATAAGGTTTACGCCAGAAGTTCAAAGGACGTCCAGCCATCTGTACGCAATGTCCAGCGCACTCATCATCCAGCAAGTGTGATGGTTTGGTGGGGTGTTTCCTACGAGGGGGTCACTTCGCTTCATTTTTGCCAGCAAGGCGTCAAGGTGAGGGCACAAAATTACCAAACCGACATATTGGAAGCGGTGGTTAAACCATTAAATGATACGCTATTCGCTGGAAAATACTGGGTTTTCCAACAGGACTCTGCTCCCTCCCATAAAGCTAAGACTACCCAACGTTGGCTGGAGGCCAATTTGCCAGGCTTCATTCAGAGCGAAGATTGGCCCTCGTCAAGCCCTAACTTGAATCCTTTGGATTAATTATTCTTTATGGACGGAATTGGAGCTGAGGGCATGCAGAAAGTCTCACCCAAACCTGGATTCTCTCAAGCGAGCCCTTATTAAAGAATCGAAACGGATTCCCATTGAAAAGATTCGTGCCGCCATAGATGAATGGCGCACGCGTTGAAGGCCTGCATTGAATGCAAAGGCGGCCATTTTTAATGATTTATTTTTAAATACAGATCTAGATGTCAGTAGTTTTAATTTTAATATCCAATAAATGAATACTCAACTTAGCTCCAAAAATATTTTAGTTTTACTGTGTCTCAAGACTTATGAAACACACGAGGTACATTGTACAATAGCCTGTGCCCTTGCAGGGTTCATGTTTTTAAACACTTCCTAATTTTAAGATCTTGACAACATGACAACATCCGTATACGGAATAAAATATTGGAATTGATAAACATATTTGCCGTGGGGTGCCGGCAGTAGAATGTTATCCCTCCCTTCATGCCCGTGGATGCAGTAAGAGCCTTCTAAGGGATACTTTCGGAAGATGGACAGCAGCGTCTTTCCGTGTATCAACATCCCGTACTGCGCTCGCCCACCCGCCTGCCAAGCGTAGTGGACGTTTTGCGGCTGAAATTAATGATGAATGATAATCATATAGACACCTTTTGTCTATTATGTTTATCATGTATTATATTCATGGTTGAAACCATAGTGATGGGAGACTCGAACATAGTTACTTCAGTCATCTAGAATCAACTAAATTCCGACGTGGCTTTGTAGAGTAATAGTAGCAATTATTACTTCAAAACTTAGACCACACTTCGTCTTGCCAGGGTTGAATCTAGGGAAGTAATAGGGGTATTTAGTTTAGGTAATATGTTAACGTGATTGTTTTTTGTGTGTTTAATTTTATTCATAAAAGCCGAAGCTAAAGCCGGCAGCGCCGTGTTTTCGTGTTTTCTAACATCATAACATGTTTACAAAACAGAATAGGGGCGTGGCTTAACAGTTTTGTTAGCAAAAACACAAAAACATGTTTGCCGAGACAAATGGATAACATCACCCGCGTTCGCCTGCGGGGAGGGGAAGCGTCGCATTTTATGTTGGCGCTCATTGAAGCAAGACGTCATTCGTTCGTTCACTCGTTGAGGTTATGTTTTGAATAATTAATTATTATTCTCTATATCTGGTGAAATTAATGAGCTCTTCAAAATCACTCTCCGAAAATCTAAAAAAAATGTTTTTATTCCGAATCTATCATCGATTTTCAGTTCTTGATAAATATTGAAGGAACGAGGTAGCAGGTAGGGTCGGACCCGGAATCTATTTCGGTTACGTCTTTGTAGAACTAAATCCACTATAGCTATTACAGCTTCTACGTCCTCTTCGTCGGAACTCATTTTTGAAATGAATTGGAATTAAATAAAAACAATAAACAAAACAGAACACACCGGACGGGCTGTTTTAAAAACATGTTTTGCTTAACATGTTATTGTAACATGTTTTGTTAGAAAATTGGCGCTGCGGACCCGGCTTTAAGCCGGGTCCGCAGCGCCAATTTTCTAACCTTGATTGACGTAACCGAAATAGATTCCGGGTCCGACCCTACCTGCTACCTCGTTTTCTTTAATATTTATCAAGAACTGAAAATCGATGATAGCTTCGAAATAAAAATTTTTTTTAGATGTTCGGAGAGTGATTTTGAAGAGCTGGTATCATTAATTTCACCAGATATAGTGAAGAAAACAACATGGAGGAACGATGTGATACCTCCTGACATGAGATTAGGTGCTACAAAATGCGACGCTTCCCCTCCCCGCAGGCGAACGCGGGTGATGTTATCCATTTGTCTCGGCAAACATGTTTTTGTGTTTTTGCTAACAAAACTGTTAAGCCACGCCCCTATTCTGTTTTGTAAACATGTTATGATGTTAGAAAACACGAAAACACGGCGCTGCGGACCCGGCTTAAGTCGTACATGTTTAATTTCTATGTTGGCGTGTATTTGGTGGTAAAAATACAAGTTGGGATAAACAAAGTCGAAATAAGCTATTTGTGTAAAAGGGTGGAAAAAAAGAAAACCCATGAACGGCAACTTCCTTAAATAATAGAAATAGCTAATTCTGAAAAAAAAAATATTTTTGGAAACAAGAAATAGGTACTTTTGTAATTCGCTGTGATATTTTAGAAATTCATAACTGTTTACTTTATTCCAGCCCTGGCACGCCAGCAGCATTGCACAATAGCTTGATCATTTGATTAACTCATTATACCTAGGCGACTAAAACAGAGTCTAAACAATCGCTCTAAAGATAAACTGTGATAATAGGCATTTCTGGCGATTAGAAATGTAAACCTACGACTCACTTTGAAACTCCGTGAAAACTACTTTAAAATCAGTTCGGTAGCTTTTGATTTTACACGGGCAGATACTCGTATATCTCAATTTTTTATACATACAGAGAAGAGATATTGTATTACATTTTTCCCCATAAAATTATTTCCAGTGAACATCATGTTTATTACTCATATACATCAGTATGAAAAACGCAAAAATGTTCGTTCTATTTAAATAAAAAGCAAGATTCTGCCCGCCGTGTTCGAAATTCAAAATGCGAGTCTTTGAATTTCGAACACGGTGGAACAACTTACTTTCTCTTTTTATTATTGAATAATGATGGGTACAAATTAAGTACGGAACAGATTTGAATAACACTCCTATACAAATAGCTTATTTCGATTTTGTTGATCCCAACTAGTATTTTTTTTTAATATATGTAATAGAATATAAAAATATGTATATTATATCAAAATATGGTAGGTGTCGCTAACTTGCAAGTAAAAAAGAAAAACTTAAACAATCAAAAATGTTGACTTCAAGACGCTAGGACCATATTTTTTTTTATAAATGTATTTTAAATACATGTATAAAATATCCAAAGGGCATAAAGTAGTTTCAATCACCTACACAGTTAAAATTAAATATAAATAGACATAAATCGGTCTCCAACTCAGCGACAATGTCTCAACACACGACACATCACTGGTTTTCAGACCTTTCAGTGGCGCCGTAGATTTAATTTTTGCGCGGAATCAGTCTGATAGCGTAACATAAATATTAATTTTGTTCAAAGTCTTTATATAGGTGATTTAGCCTGGCCAGTCATTGTTATTTCTGTGTATGTCCTAAATTGTATTTAGCGTAACATACCTACTCTTGTACTTTCTTATGATAAATAAAGAACTTTGAAACACAGAAAACAAGTCTGATTGCGACTTCGAAGACTTTGTAGCTTAATCGCATGCGAGCAGCTGTCATCAAAATCCCGCCCGCTCAGTTTTGTAACGGTATACATATATACCTAGTTACGGTACCTCTGATAACCCAACATCCTTGGATTGATACTACATTGTTCATGCGAAATATCTAAAATCTGTACTTAGATTGCGATCTGGACACATCCCTTCAAACAAATTTACTTTTCTCATGAATATACATAGTTCCATCTCCAAACTGTAATGATTGCGGTGTGCTCGAAGATCTCCAGCATATTTTGTTGGAATGTGTCCGTCACGCAACATTTAGAACCACTTGTGTAAATAAGATCCGTCAACTAGATGTAGGTATTGTAAATAGCATTTTATCCAACCCTAGTTGTGAAGAGGTAGAGCTCTTGATTAAGTTATTAGATTTAGGTTTAGATAAGCATTAAGTTTGTTACTTTTTGCGATTTTGTTTCATTTCTTTTTCTTATACGGACGATGTGGTCGCTAAGCGACAGTCTCAAATAAATAATTAAAAAATAGTTACGGTTTATAGTTCAGAATAACGACAGTTTATATCCATTAAAATTCTATGCCTACGATTATATCCATCCTTTATAAATCACCTGTAGTAACGTCGTACTATATGGGTGGGAATGCACGAATAATATTTTCGTCGAATCGTATTTTTTTACGTAGGTACCTACGGCAGGCTACGTAATCGTATCTCGCGACAGGTTTGAAAAAAAAGTTACAAAATCAACAAAATTACGCTTGACAGCGATGATCGTGAAATATACGCCTTACGTTATTATTCTGAGCCTGCTGCAAACCTGTCACGAGATTAATCAGCCTGCCAGTGTGTTTAAAATTGTAATATTATAAGTGAGGATTCACACACGCACAGCCTCGGTATCCCATCGATCAAACTTATCTTACTTTGCTTACTGTGCGAAAGTCCATCATTATATTTTACCGCTCCACATATGGACCTCACCCCTATTATATAACCGTGCACTCAAAACGCTGCATCTGCACCATGCAATCTAGAGCAAAATTCTAGCTGCGACGATACGCGCCGTGACGTTTATTCAAACAATAGCGAGCGTTTAGAAACGTCAACAATGAAGACGTGCCTCATTGTCCTCAAGTGGTTTGTGCTTGCGATCTGGGTCGCGCAACAATACGCGGGAAAATTATAATTGCGGCGGTATTCAAATACTAAAAGGGTGACGGCGACCTGAAACTCGTGAAAGCAAATGTTATTATTTTTCTGTTTAGCGCGGGGATATCTGGCGAACGAGTTTATAATTATTTTTAGAGTTTTTCCACGTTTAATTATACTTAGTTAATTATCTCTTATTAATCTCAGCTAATGGTCCCGGGTAGACTCAGTCTACACGATTATTGAAACACAGTCGAAATGTCGGGAATAATGAAAGGTGTTTTTGATATTTGAAATGTAGGTATTGGGATCGCGAAAGTTTCCATCTCAGCCGTAGGACGTCCACTACTGAACATAGGATAGATAGATAGAAAATGCTTTATTGCACACCTTAAACTAAACAAATTAACAAAAAAATGAGAAACACTAAATATAAAGTGACAATAGGACTCCCTCATGGATCTCCAGGATCATGACGAGGTTGTTGACATACTCGCCACGCTTGGCAGGTGCGTTGGTGAGCGCAGATCGATACACGGAAAGACGCTGCTGCATCTTTCGGAGGAACCCCTCGGCAGACTCTTACTGCATCCACGGAAAATAGAGGGGCAACATTCTTCTGCCGGCACCCCACGGCAACGTAAAACGCGAAGTTTATGAAGGATATTTTTTTCTCCTAGTTTTACATTGACTGGTCAGAAGCAACTCAGGAACGAGATATCCGGGTGGAGTGATGGGAAGCTTTTGCCCAGCAGTGGGATGAAAGTAGCTCATAATAATAATTATTTTTACATGCGTAGTTATTATTAGGGTGGAAATATTAAAACCAAATTAACAGATCAACAATGGAGTATAATAAATCAATAAATATTTTTTAAATATATACACAATTGTAAACTAACCGGTAATGCATCTATTTGTACGTATCTACTGAATATTCACGCTAAAAAGGGGCGTACTCAGTACTTACAGAGGGGCAGAACTATGTCACTTTCGTATACCCAGCTATGTTGAGGTAACATTTAATTCTTATATTTAGCACAATAAATTCAAGAGTTATAAAAAGGCTTGTCCAGAAAACTGGCCTGGTAAAATGTTTAACTAGATAATATAACTAATTGGTGAGCATTTATCCGAAAGGGCCGCTACCAAACGTTTTCACATTCGTGTATGCTAAGTTTATCACAAAACAGGCATTGAATATTGGTAACATTTAACGAAGTTTTTTCTATGTACGTTTATATTCCGATACAAACAATAACAACCTCGTACAAGTCGCAAGAGTATAGGGTTGTCTATATTTACGATATGTTTTAATCCGACGTATTCGTCACTTATATTACTCTATACTGTCGTGTTTGCCTGTAATTGGTTTAACATATCAGACTGTGTCCCTATAAATGTTTAAGTGTAATTTTTGATATGTAAACTGTTGGCGATCCTTTTCTTAAATAAATAAATATACTTTAATATTATTTACAGCACATTTCGAAACATCACAGTCAGTGTTTGTCATAACTGTTTTAGCACAAACCATCATTTTTTTAATATAAATGGCTTAAACTGGTATTAAAAGATACCAATACGTCACACAGAAGACTTATCTGTAGCCATAAGCACCGCAACTAGTTATTCAATTGACATTTTCCATAAAATATTACAACAAATTCAACAGAAACACCCTAATTAACAAGTAAAGAGGTAAAAACTACAGCTATGTACATAGCAGCGTTCATTAGTATCGAATATCATGCACGGTTATTTAGCCTGCACATGAACGAAATCAGGCAGTCTACAATAATAGTAACAACCCAGTATAGCGCACAGACAAATAATTCGAGCCCCCATTAGCATTACTGAGTACGTCCCATAAATTATTCTACAAGAATTCCCCTGTATTTGAGCAAATATATTCAACACATTTCATAAGATCACTGAATAGAGAAATATCATACATTTTGTAATCATATGAAATGAGACGAGTACAAGTCATCCCAAAAGTATGCTAAGCCAAACGATCGGATACCCGCCTTCCACTACGAACAACTGTCGGACTAGCAAAACTTACTGCCTTAACATAAAAAAATAATCAACCATTCTTTTCACAAACCCTAAGAATGCGGATCCTATTGAGGCAGAGCGGAGCGTGGTGTAACTAACAAATAACAACGCTCGAACGGCACAAGGCTCTAGGAAACGAGAGTAGTGATTGGTCAATTAAGCCGTGCTCAGTGGAAACGCTAAGGCAGGCATCATCCTCGTCTGGAGATTACCCTAGCACATTAACTAGTTTCCTTCTTCAAGTAGTGGTGGTGGATGAACCGGCCGCCCTGCACGGTCTGCGCAGACACGTTGGTGAGGTGGCAGGCGAACAGCAGCATGTTCCGCGGCTGCACCTTCCATGCGAACCGCATGAAGCACATCGAGTAGAGGGTTAGCGCTGGAAATATATTTACATACATTTTATTTATTTAACACATAACAAATTGTTCACAAAGTATTTAATGAACTACAGCATTATCTGCCAGTCATCCTGGGCTAGCAGAAATATGGTGTGGCGTCACTTACTAATATAGCATCTTTTGCTAAAACAAAAGATTAAATAAAGTACTCGCATTACCAACAGCCGTGTTAGCAGTGGTATGTACCACCGACTTTAAATCCGAAGGTCGTGGGTACGATACCGGCGGTGCGCCAATGGATTTTTCTTTCTTGAAAAATGTATGTGCACACTTAACACGTGCTTTAAGGTGAAGGAAACATCGCGAGGAAACCCGCGGCTTGGTTAGCTTCAGACGTATTGACCTGTTCTTTCCTCTGACTAATAGCTGACTAAGCTTAGAGGATGGTATAGGTGCTGGGCAAGCCTAATCCCTAATCATAAGTACAGGAACAGAGTTCGAAGGCGATTCCCTTAAAAAGAGGCGTAAGACAGGGAGACGCAATCTCTCCGAAACTGTTTACGACCGCTTTGGAAGCATCAATATTAACGGCGAATACATGACTCACCTTCGGTTTGCCGGCGATATCGTGGTCATGGCAGTCGATGGAAGAACTAAGCACGATGCTTGAAGGCCTCAATCGAGTCTCCCAACGGGTAGGCCTTAAAATGAACATGGACAAGACGAAGGTTATGTCGAATGTCCATGTTGTACCTACCCCTGTTATGGTTGAGAACACGACTCTTGAAGTTGTCGACGCGTATGTATACCTAGGACAAACAGTCCAATTAGGTAGGTCCAACTTCGAGAAAGAGGTCAATCGCCGAATCCAACTCGGATGGGCAGCGTTTGGGAAACTTCGCAACGTCTTTTCGTCCAATATACTCGTACGTCAGTGCCTTAAGATGAAAGTCTTCAATCAGTGTGTTTTACCAGTGATGACTTATGGAACCGAAACGTGGTCCTTCACTGCTGGCCTAATAAATAAGCTCAGAGTCGCTCAACGAGCTATGGAGAGGGCTATGCTCGGGGTTTCTCTTCGTGATCGAACAGAAATGAGGAGATACGTAGAAGAACTCCTGTCACCGACATAGCCAAACGGATTAACACGTTGGAGTGGCAATGGGCAGGCCATGTAGCTCGAAGAACAGATGGCCGATGGGGCCGAAAGGTTCTCGAGTGGAGGCCACGGACCGGTAATCGCAGTGTAGGACGTCCATCTACAAGATGGGCAGAAGACTTGGTGAAGACCGCAGGTCGACGGTGG
This sequence comes from Pasiphila rectangulata, assembly GCA_963082625.1. Classification (NCBI taxonomy): domain Eukaryota; kingdom Metazoa; phylum Arthropoda; class Insecta; order Lepidoptera; family Geometridae; genus Pasiphila; species Pasiphila rectangulata. Next base: position 1,855,271 of record OY720244.1, on the reverse strand, counting down.
ATGCAGGCCGCTTCTAACCGCAATACCTGGAAATCCATGGGGGAGGCCTATGTTCAGCAGTGGGCGTCCTACGGCTGAAATTATGATGATGAAGCCTAATCCATCTAACAATGTCCCAGGCAATACACCGTACAGCATGATTACCAGTTGCAGTTGTATAAATCATCAATAATAGGCCAAGGCCTTACTTTATTTTACCAACAAAAATATATTTGAATTAATAGATATAATTATAATAATGTTTAAAACTACTCATGTAGTCTTCATGGGGTTATAGCTGAAGTCACTTGCGCCTTAGAAGGAAGAAAACATTAAGATTATTTTTAGGTTTAACAATGTGTGTAGTTTAATTAGTGTTTCGAAAATTTATTGGACGCCTGACAACAGACAACGCGCAGACGTCATCTCATCGGCGACGTGTCTAATCTGATGACCTAAGTGTATTTGGGTGTTATAGTCCCACTAATATTATAAAGCCGAAAGTTTGTTTGTATGGAAGTTTAAACTTCACGCAAAAACTACCCCACGGATTAAGCTGAAACTTTGCACACGTATAGATGTAGGTCTGGATTAGCACATAGGCTACTTTTTATCCGGGTACAACGCGTGCGAAGCGGCGGGCAGAAGCTAGTATTCTATATTATGTATCTATTTTTTTGAATTAGTATTATGTGTAAGTATCTAAGATCTTGTGATGTATTTGTATATGTGCTCGTAATTTGATAAACCTTACCTTGCCGTAACAGTTTTTAACTAGCACGGGAGGTATAGTCTTGATAGTTGCGGTAAATAGGTTTTATACAAATGATTTGATTTCATTTCATTTGAATGGGACAAATTAATGTATTCAGAGTACAGTTAACACAAGGTTCGCTCAGAGAATTGGCAGATTTATGAAAGTAGCTACGTGTATACAATGAAACTGTTAAATATTGCAATATTAGAAATAGGTCATCATGGGCAGCAAAACCCATCATAATAAAGTGGCTCAAATCATTAAATTATGACCAGACAGAAAATATAGATAATATTAATTAAATAATATATTCATTAATTCTTAATTAGTTACTTCACATTATCTTATCTACTATTGTAAAACTCGTATTCATATGACAAGTATTTTTAAAATTTTACCTTGTTTATATTGCTTAAATTAGAATACAACACACTGTTATCTATATAATTATTACTTATACAAGTGTCCTCGATACAGGCCTCGCCTAGTGAGGAAACTGATAGGTACCTCTTCAATGCAGTCTCAGTGTTATCAGTGTAATTAGTTTTAAGTACCATCACAAGACATCCTGTTTCACTGTAATGAATTACAGGATTTTTCATCATTCCTGTCTTCCGGACCCCTTCGAGGGTCTCCGGGTGGGTCGTCGAGGTTAGAACTCCTTACACTGGCTTCAACTCCTGGGGCTACTACCCCAGGGTCCTTTGATAAATGTGTTTTGTTTAATTATTTCTCATTTTTCTTTCATTTTCAGTGAGATGAATTGATGATAATTATAAGGTCTAATAGTTGCGGTAAATAGGTTTTATACAAATGACTAGCTTTTGCCCGCGACTTCGTCCGCGTGGAAGTCATAAAACGTAAAATCCCCTTTTTCACGCAGAGCCACTTTGGTTCGAAAATATAAACCCCATTTATTCCCTATCCCGTGGGAATTTCGAAAAATCCTTTCTTAGTGCACCTCTAGGATACACAAGGTATATGTGTGCCAAATTTCAAGTCTTTAGGTCCAGTGGTTTAGGCTGTGCGTTGATATATCAGTCAATCAGTCAGTTAGTCAGTCAGTCAGGACTTTGAATTTTATATAATATAGATTTGATTTTAATTTGATTTCATTTGAATGGGACAAATGTATGAGATGAATTGATGATATAGGCTAAGTCCCCATGGCGCGGTAACGCAGGAAGACAATAATTTTGTATAAACTACAGATATTTGTTCTGAGTCTGATTTATAAAATATTGAAGAAATAAATCAAAATCATTCACATCATGGCCAGCGTTCTATTACAGATAACACAAGTACTATTCATCTTGCAAAGCCATTCTGTTTTCTATACAACAAGTTAATAAGATTTAAACTAGTGTACACTCCATTATCCGTCTCATCCAAAGTTGAGTATTAATTCAGGGAAATAGCAATTGTAACTTGTTAAACTTTCGCGATTTGTTAACATATTTTTAGTTTTAAAATTACAGGATTTTATCGCGTACCTTTTTTATTATTTTCCCGACGTTTCGAACACATTTCAGCGTTCTTGGTCGCGGGAGGACTGATGTGCTGGGAGCTAATAAAAAAGAAATAATAAAAAAGGTACGCGATAAAATCCTGTAATTTTAAAACTAAAAATAGCAATTGTGTTGCTTATTATGAAACAATGTATGATTGATTATGGATGACCTATATGGATGGTTAATGGCTTTGGTTAACTGTCTATTTACACAATAAAAAATGCCACCAATTGTATTGCAGCGGGCGAATGTCCTGCGAAGCAAGTGGTTGCGGGTTCGATATCCGCCTCGGGACATTATATCTGTACGATCTGCAGATATTTGTTCTGGGTTTGTGTTTTTGTATAAACAATAAAAAATATCTATCTATGTACCTAATTTAATGTATTAATTATATGAGTCATCTAGTACCCATAACACAGGCTCTGCTTAGCTTGGGGCCAGATGCTGTGTTTGAGCAGGCTATCAAACAAACTGAGCCACAGAGGTTGACATTATAATTAGAACATAATTAAAAAAAATATTTAAATAAGTTATTTATTATATTATCTCTTACCACCTATTTAGGTAAGTTCTAGATGCACAATTGCACAATGCTTATTAGTTTATTTACCAGCATTCCAATGACAGTTGAGTTTTTATGAGTTTAGTTAGGAGAGCAGTAAATAACATCAGCGTATAATGCTGTAAACATTGATTTATAGGCTAACTACAATTTGATAATATTAATCCAAAATGCTAGGCTAGATAACTGAATTGTAATTGCCTACGTATAGATTTACAAAATCCATTCTGCCGCACAAAAAATAACCACAGTAAGTACAATTTTTTGTGGTATTGAGTTATATATTATATAACTCAACACCGCGAAAAATTATATATATTATATAACTCAATACCGCGAAAAATTGTACTTACTGTGGTTATCTTTTGTGATATTGTGAGCTACGTCCATTTCCATTTTACCCGCCGCCGCGGAGTTTGAAATAGTTAGATTACAATTTTTTGCGGTATTGAGTTATATAATATATACTACTGTGGTTACAGGTGAGTACTTACTGTGGTTATCTTTTGTGCGGCAGTATTGGACACGTATTTTTTTCTTTATTAAACGTAATCCGAAAATAACCTTGATACATTATAATAAAATCGTAATGTCACGTTAACTCACACGCTGGTTGGTACGCGCCGACGTGTCTCGGTACAGAATTATGACGTCATGAGCCCCCACTCCTAAACCTCAACCCACTTTATCTAAGTATTCATTTATTTATTATTAAATAACGCCAACAAAGTAAACACTCACATAGAACTAAAGGTATCATACATATAAAACACATGACTAGTGTTACCTCAATTATAGGTGTTAACCACATGCCAGTTACGTTAGATGCATAGAAATAATACATTTAAAAGAAAAATTATACAATATTAATATACTTTAAGCTAAAATAAAAAATAAAAATACATCAATGTCTAATTCATTTCAGCCGTAAAACGTCCACTACTGAACACAGGCCTCCCTCATGGATCGCCATAAGGGGCAGTTGCGATACTCATCACGCTTGGCAGGCGGGTTGGCGAGCGCAGTACGGGATGTTGATACACGGAATGACGCTGCTGCCCATCTTCCGGAGGTAGCTCTTAGCAGGCTCTTACTGCATCCACGGGCAAGAGAGGAGGGGCAACATTCTACTGCCGGCACCCCACGGCAAATGTCAAATTATATTATTAAAATCACAATCAGAATACATTAAAATTAAATTATTACGTAAACCTACAAAAGTATTGTTTCATTAATTTGGAAAAGCAAAAAATACCTGTCTATTATTTTATTAAACTTAATAGAATAGGGAAGAATCAGGTTCATAAATAAAATAAATAATAAATAAAAATAATTTTGATTTTCACACCCTGTCATTACGCCTATTCCTGGCAAGCACTTAATGGAGTAAGCATAAGTTTAGTTAGAGGCTTCAAGGTGTCAATAACAAGTGAGATCAGAACCATGTACTAACATTTCTATAATCTTAATGGAGTAAGCATGAGTTTAGTTAGAGGCTTCAAGGTGTCAATAACAAGTGAGATCAAAACCATGTACTAACATTTCTATAATCTTAAACAAAGATAACAAGATGTTAAGTGTTTTAAAGAAGATTAAGAGTAACTCTTATCAGTCTGAAAACCTTCATTATCTTTTTATAACTATCAGTTTTTATCTTATAAGTGAGCATCAAATTAAGGCTGTAATTGGAACATGTTCTAAAGTACAAAGATGAAAATTATGATGAAGGGAGTGGCATAGTCACTATGTGACTATACTCCTTTTTTTCTCTCTAAATATTATAGAGGAAAGATATGTATGTTGTATTTGGTATGTTTGTAACGAATAAACTCAAAAACTACTAGACCTATTTTCAAAATTCTTTCACTGTAACAATGTTACATTATCCCTGAGTAACATAGGCTATATTTCATGACCGTATTCCTACGGGAACGGGAACTACGCAGAGTGCGACTAGTAATAAAAAAGATAAATAATATACATGTTGAGTGTTATTTAATAAACTTTCAGTTTTTGCATCACATTAAGGGTGTAATTTGAACATGTTCTAAAGAACAAGGATTGTGATTAAGTTATTTAGTAGGGAGTGGCATATGCACTGCAACTAAACTCTTTTTTTTTAATAATTAATAATAAAATAAGGTATTCTGTATATTATTTATTCATTTATTTATTCCTGTAATACAAGAGCCTGTTCAAAATGTTGTTTAACTTTCCATAATTTTAAACTAGAAGTCAAAGTCAATAAAAGCAAAAAAGCTACATAGAATACCTAGTCAATTTACAAAAGAAAAACAAAGCACATTTAAATTGAATAAAGCATATAATTGAATTTGTTGACTTCAGAAAACTTTATTTCCAAGTGAAGAATTTTAGTTCCTACAGGGGATCAGATCTGCACTTCAATTTACATCCCCTCTTAGGATTTTTTTCTTCTGTAATTACCCCGGCTCCTAACAATAAAATTAGTCTTAGTACCTATAGATAGATAGCATAATGTTAATGCCTAAAATGAATTGCTGGGCATTTCACACAGCACTATCTAGACCCAAAGTAAGCAGAGCTTATAAATAAATAAATTATAAATAAATAAATTTTTATTCATCATCAACAAAGAATGTACAATAATTCAGTTCAGGGTTGAAAATGCCTTTTAAGTATCATAGATAACACTTGTATTAGACATTTTCGCTCTTCCACATTGAATAGCTTATGTTTCACAGGACTAGATGTAAAGTAAGGCATATACATCTATTATAGATGAATTATTGTATTGTAGAAGAAAGAATGTCAGCATCAGGAACTGGTATGGATGCTGCAGTACCTGGGACATTGTTAGATTAGGCTTGCCAAGCACCTATGCCATCCTCTCAGCTTAATCATGATGGCAACCAGATGATTGATAGAATATTTTTTTTTTCTGAAAACCTTCCTAACAATAACTTGTAATGATAACTCATTACATAGAAAAATACCCAGACCAGATATTAACATTTGCAGAATAATGGAGGACCTAGTTTATTACCAGCATTCACATTCCATCCCCTTAGATGATGCACATGTTAATGACGCAGTGCCATAGTTAGTAAACATCAGAAGAACTTACCAAAGGTCATCTTTCCACTAATAAAGCTAGGGTCTTTCCGAGTGTCAGCTATAGCTGCTAGAGGAATGCCCCAGTTTGCTACCGGTCCCCAAAAGTGTGTGCTGGAATTGTTAATTAAAAATTATGATTATCAATATTAGTTATCAATATTATAAGAAGATGAGAAAAACTATAGATCAATTCCCATACCTCATCAAATATGTCCTGAATTCAGGGCTTTTCAGCTCTTTTAATAGTTTCTTTGCGTAGTTCATGTTGCTAGAATTAACAAACGGTAAGTTATTTTGCGAACACAATATGATTCAACAAATCATTTTAAATGTAGTCCTGTAATCGAGAATCGCGATTTTTCGACAAATTTTATCGCGATTCGCGGTAATAAAATGTACCTATAGAAGTATTGCTTTTAAGAGAAAGAAGAAGAGAGCCGGCGGTGCAAGCTTTGAACTTTTAGCTTCATGTTCACTGCCGCTTAGAATAGGTGTCAAGGTTAACCAATTTATTTTGAATTAGGTATTATCAATATTACCAATTTCTTTAACAATACAATGCTCACCTGTTTTAAGTCTACGGATAAGTAACACTTTTTTTCCTGGAAAATAAGGGATTTGTAACAGATGAAATTATTTTATTTACTTTGAAGAAAAATTCAAAGCTTTAAACGCGAATTAACTAATGGTACTAGAAGAATGAATGTCCGCAAAAATTAAAATCCAAAGTCAAATCGTGGTCGTCCGAATTTTACCTTGACAGTGACAATATCTCGTATCATGTCAATGTCAAATAATTCTTCTTCTTTCATGTGTCAAGTATCAAATAATTCACAAGCACAGATGAAACAGTTTATGTATTGCGTGCGCGACAGTACCCAAGCGCAGCTATTCCCTCCACGTATCGTCCAGCGCTAGACTTCTGTGCCGCTACTTATACGGAACGTCGCGTCGCCGCCGCCGCGCCGCGCCGCGGCCGCAGCCTTCGACTAGATAACCAAATAAGCGGTAAATTAAAATACTTTGGCTAAAAAATATAATTTAAAGCAGTTTTGTGATTAGATTACCATCAACATAGAATTTAATTATGTACTTACTAACTCTATGGTGATTACAGAGAGAAAAGGGGAAGAACTAAATCCTCGTTTAAGGGGAAGAGCTACCTTGTTGTCAAGGGATACAGAAAAAAATTGTTAGCATGCATGCAATCCATAAGCAATCCTGCCAAATATTCCATTTTCTTTATGAGTTACATGTCATTTCAAAATTTCAAGGAGGCAAAGCGTTAGCAATGTCTAAATTTATAAAATGTAACCACTCTGGTGTAATAAAACCAAATGTTTTACTTCAGTACAAAATATCCAATGAATCCATAATATACTACTGATTTACATCCCAATGAAACTGAATACTGAAAATGAAGATTGAGAAGTACAGTAACCACCGATGGGGCTTATTCGCATGCTTGTAATTTTATACATGCTCCTCTACGTAACTATTTACGCTGGTTTAGTGGGAGCTCTAATTTACGCAAGAAGCATGATTATCAGCCACAAGTATGTTGAGCCAAGGTAACATAATTTGGTAACAAATTAATTAGGTACTTGCGGGCTTAGGAAACTTGATTTTCTAGTGAAAGTTAAAGGTGAAAGTTTTGAGGAATCAACCCGCCTTTGTGTCGTATACCTTTTTTCTCCTAATAAGGCACAGAGTTCTAACGAGGTACATCTCCTTGTAAGGGTGCCGGCAGTATCATGTTTGTCCCTCCTCTCTTGCTTGTGGATGCAGTTATAATCTGCAAAGGGATGCCTCCGAAATATAGTGAGCAGCTACTTTCCGTGTATCAACATCCCGTACTGCGCTCGCCAACCCGCCTGCAAAGCGTGGCGAGTATGGCAACAATCCCTTCATAATCTTGGAGATCCATGAGGAGGCCTATGACGAGCATCAGACAAGGACAGCAGTCCTATGGCTGTGATGATGACCTGATCTACACATATTTATACATAGCTTTTTTTATACTATGTATTTAATATTGAGCTTGATTTCAGCTACCCAGAAGAACTATACTATTCAAATCAAGAATGAAACACAAACATAAAATAATATAAATGTATTCAAAATGCAAAAGGCACAAAAATGGACGGCTTACAAATCAATCATCAGTCATGTAATAATGTTACACAAATAATAAGTACTGGTTTAATAAATATCTTGTGCTAAATTCATCTATTTTAATTTATTATGTTGTACATAAAGAATGAGATTCATGCAACAGAAATATCTTTCCTCTATTATTATAGGATTGCATAGTATAGAATTGACAAAAGAAGGTCTGTTCTCTCCCTGTATCTGATGTACTTCCTAGATAATATACTCAAAAGATGTTTTTACAAGGCTAGAAAAGAATATAATAATGGATTTTATCAGGCTTAGCAAAAATCCTGTTAATTAATATATATTTGGGTTAATCTGAATGAAATCATAAAAACATTATTTGTACAGAATAAGCTATTTTCTTGTCACTATCAAAACTAAATATTCTTACATTATTCTACACATACAACATTTTCAAAATACTTTGACCCTATAGTTATCAGATTTACCGTGATACAAGTGCAATTTAAACTTAAACCTAAAAAGTGGTAAATAAAATAAAAATTAAGCATACATCATGGACAATATACTAAATCACAAGTATTATACAAAAATAAACATAAGAATATAAAATTAGAATCTATTGTAATACTATCTACAAAAATATTCACCTAAAAATAAGATCAACCTATTTCACTTTCAAAATTAACGTGAGATATACTATTCATTTTGTAAAAACGGGAATCACTCACGCAGTATTGTAACGTCGAAGATTATTCCGACACGTTTCGATTTTTCAAGAAAATCATCATCATGGGATTGAATGCCCGTCCGCGCGTGGGGCCGACACGACACTGGCGCTGGCAGCGGCGCGTGCCGCGCGAGCTTCGTAACGTTCGGCGCGACTGGAGGCGCGGACGGGCATTCAATCCCATGATGATGATTTTCTTGAAAAATCGTTATAATACTACGTGAGTAATTCCCGTTTTTACAAAATGAAGATCAACCTAGTTCAAAATACACTATATGAAATAAAAAATTGATTAATATAATTCAATGAATATGATATAGTTCCAGAAAATTAATGGAACTTCTTACTCGATATTTTTTATATTATTTCTAAGGCACTATAGCACTATAATTGATGTGCAGTTTTATGAAACACTATTTAACTTGAGTCTCATCTTGGACGGATGTATTTAGTAGTCAGTAAACTAAAAAAAACTTTGTTTGAAGGAGTGAATTATGGAATATGTACTAGAAAAGTAGGTACACTTTTATTTCTATAGTTTCCATTTATATTGAAATCAATTCTGGCTGCGCCAGCTAAAATAGACGTGTATAATAATAAATTGTAAAGAAATATTCAGTTCTTAAATTGTAATTCAATTAATTACTTACAAATGCTAAATAAGATCTTGGTTTGGTTTCAATAGAATTCAATAAATTTGTATCCAATGTAATGAACAAAACATAAATAAACCCAAAGATTTAAATCTTTACATGTGCCCTGTCACCAAAACCTGTGGCATTGTCTTCATAAGTGTCTATATAATATTGTATGAACTTGCGTGCAAAAATAACACACCACGTCCGGCTAACACTGACGTACGTGTGGAAACAAAACGGCGCGGTCTCATTGCGCTTAGGGCTTTCCTAACGATTTAAATCTATGCATTTTAATATCAGATCTGTCTATTCGATTACTTTAGGTCTACCATGAGTTTTTATAATCTATACTCGCTAGCGACTGTATGAAAACATGTACAGCGCCTCTAGCGGATAGTTTGGTACTAAAATACGCAGTAAACTCAACTACAGCGACTGTAGTTTGGGCTTCATTTGCCTAGAATTTGGTACCATGAGTTTACAAATCTGACAGATGTCATAGTAACGTACTTGGCTTCTTGGCTTCTTATTTTATGGCTTTTTGTGTTTAGTTTTACGCAATTCCGCCAGTGTCAAGTTGATTTATAAATTCTTATGTTATTTTGCTGGCCATGTAGGCGGCCATTTTCTAATCTAGTAACGTACTATTACTACTGTAGTAACGGCAGGCGGCAACTCATGGTAGAGACACTTATCGTACGCTGTGCTTACTACCGTAGCTTATAAAGCAGCCACAGTACGCTCAACACAGCGAGCAGGCTGGCGCGCACCCCGGCTGCGCCAGCCAACCTACACTTGAACATGTCGATGCGCGTCTCCTTGTCGAGGATGATGTTCTGGAACTCCGCCTCCACGATCTGCCCGTCGTAGTACGTGATGGGGTCCTCGAACGGGTACTCGTAGCCCTGCAGGCACTCGCACTTGTAGCCGCCCACCTCGAACCCGCGGCCCAGGATCGGCACGCACTGGAACAATACAAGCGTTTATTTCGATACCGGCCGTGATCTGATCGACATTTCTTTCTATATTTCATTTATTTTTTTAAAATAAGTTGAGGGATCTCTTGTTGAAGGGGTGCTTCTATACGGTGGAAGAGTACGAATCCCGAGATTCCTCATAGTCGGATCTTTTATTTTTGTTGTCTTATTATATTGCCCATTGTACCAAATGTTTATTGTAAGTTATTATTTCTGTAATTTCTTAAGGTGTGCAATAAAGTATTTTGTATTTGTATTTGTATATTATATTTATTATTGACTGAGATGGTTTTTTGTTTTGCGTTTTGTATATGTATAGAATTAAGTAATAAGTATAATATAATATAATATTGATATATTTAGAAGCAGTGTTAGTATTAAGACAAGTGATTTTCAAATCGATTTGTAAAGTAATTGTTCTGAAATAAATAAATAATAAATATTAGCTTCTCTGTTGCCCAGATATAAGTTCACTTTCATATTATTGTTATTATAAAAGCTGTAGGCCTTCCTTAAGAAAATAAATAAATAAATATTTCTTTCTTGAAAAATCTATATACGTCTGTTCACAAATACGTGCTTAACGGTGAAGGAAAACATCGTGAGGAAACCCGCAGCTTAGTCCTCTGACTAATAGCCGACTGAGCTGGGAAGATGGTATAGGTGTTGGGGCAAACCTAATCCATCTAACAATGTCCCAGGCACTGCAGCGTCCTTTCTATGTGGTTATAATGTGTTCAGTATATCAGTCATCTAGTACACTCGGCCGAGTTGGCCGAGTGGTATGTACCCCTGACTTTCAATCCGAAGGTCGTGGGTTCGGTACCACCCGCGCACCAATAGATTTTTCTTTTTTGAAAAATATATGTGCACACTTAACACGCGCTTTAACGGTGAAGGAAACATTGTGAGGAAACCCGCGGCTTAGTTAGCTTCAAGACGTGTAGACCTGTTCTTTCCTCTTGACTAATAGTTGACTAAGCTGAGAGGATGGAATGTCCCAGGCACTACAGCGTCCCGTACAGCATGATTACCTGTTGCTGACGCTGTATAAATCATCTATAATAGATGCAAAGGCCTTTCTTAAGTACCCATAACACATGCTCTGCTTAGCTTGGGGCTAGATACTGTGAGAATTGTCCAGCATTATTTATATATATTGCCGTGGGGTGCCGGCAGCAGAATGTTGCCCCTCCACTGCCGGTGGATGCAGTTGAGCCTGCTAATGTGTATTAACATACTGCGCTCGCCAACCCGCTTGCCAAGCGTGGTGAGTATGGCAACTACCCCCCATGAAGCTCCATGATCCCTCATGCCTCCCGGCCTGTGTTCAGTAGCGGATGTTTTACGGCTGAAATGATTTCATCATCATTCCAGCCGTAAAAAGTCCACTACTGAACAGGCCTCCCTCATGGATCTCCATGAGGGGTAGTTGCCATACTCACCACGCCTGGCAGGCGAGTTGGCGAGTGCAGTACGGGATGTTGATACACGGCAAGACGCTGCTGCCCATCTTCCGGAGGTATCCCTTAGCAGGCTCTTACTGCATCCACGGGCATGAGAGGAGGAGTAACATTCTACTGCCGGCACCACACGGCAATGATTTATACATATTTAAAATTGATCATATAAAAACAGCGTACTCACATAACTGGTGGGGCGGTCGCATTTGTCCGTGCCCTTGAACGCATTCGGCACGTAGGACTTGTCGGGGCACTGGTTGACGTCGAGCGACATCAGGGACATCGTCACTGCTACCGCGCCCCTGCAACAGCGACTCTTTGTTGAGTGTTTGTCCTTACATAATATAAAACAAAGCGCTCCGCCGCGTCTGTCTGTCTGTCTGTTCGCGCGGAACTCAGAAACTACTGAACGGATTTTCATTCGTTTTTTAGTAATACCTATAGTAATTCAGGAGGAAGGTTTTAAGCTGAATTTATAAAGATTTGGTGGAAACTTGCTGAACTATGATGATGATACAACTATCATCAACATGTTGGAGAATTTCTTGCAGACTGGGAGTTGTTTTGGCGTGCGCCGCGTAAACCATTTATGTTAAATACAAGTGATGTATAGAAGAGTTATTGTTTTTCTTAAAAAGGTCTACAAAAATGTCAGCAACACCATATTATGTCTATCTTTCATGGTTAACTCATAGTAACCATTTTATCTCTCGTAACGTTTTAAGAAACAATAAGAATTCATATAGAATTTAAAATGTAGTGTAGAAAATCATAAGACATCGCTAAGCGTATAAAGGTGCCTGCAACCTTCATACGCTTAGGGATGTCTTATGCATCAGTGTAAAATATTTTTTTCGACAAACTGGGCACTTTATCTTAGTCGATTTTCTCAGATTAATTTAAATCCAAACTATTGACCGGCTGATTATTGCCTTTACCCTGCTGATTAATGGTTACCCTGTAATCGTCAGTGAAGTTCTAACAGTGCGGAAGTCAGAATGCACTGGCATAAAAATGTCAAGACTGTCAATGTCAATACTGTCAAAAATTTCAACTACTTGACTTCAACGAGGAAAATTAACTTGACACTGGCGGTATTGTGTTATACCAAACACAAAAAGCCATAAAATAAAAAGACAAGACAAGACAAAAATGACTTCCGCACTGTTAGCACTTCACTGACGATATGTAATACTCACTTGAACTCCAACTTGACCTTAACACTGTCCCATCCGAAGAAGGGCGCCGCGTACGTGATGGCCCACTGCTTGACGTGCCCGTCGCAGTCGTAGTAGGGGCTGGTCCAGTGGCCGTGCTTGATGCTCGCCGCGCGGTAGGACGTCGGGTATCGCTCGTTGCGCTTCAAGTATTTGCCCAGCACATCGTCGCGTATCTTCATTTTCAGGAAGAACTGCTCTAGGCTGTCGAAGCTGGTCGACCATCGCTGCTTCAGGAATTGGAACCAGGGCTTGTTTGTGTATACTTCCTCTGTGAATACGATACAAATACAAAATAATTTATTTGGTACACATTAAAGGTAGCACACGTATCAACTCGGAAAGGGATCGTCACCGTATCAACTCGAGCCGTTCAGTATTAGTTATATGAGACTTAGTATTAGTACTAGTTACTGCAACGCACACTAATCGGAATCGTAACGTAATCGCCTCGCCTCGAGACAAACTCACGAACGGCGGTGCGGTGCGTGGTCGACTTGCCGTTCCCGCGCTTACGGTTCTCCGTACCCTAGCTTACGGTTTTTCGTACCCTAGCTTACGGTTCTCCGTACCCTAGCTTACGATTCTCCGTACCCTAGCTTGCGGTTCTCCGTACCCTAGCTTACGGTTCTCCGTACACACTTAACGTTCTGATTGAAAATGATTGAACTAGCCGTCAACCAGCGGCTGGCGAGCCGTAAGCGCGGCGTCGCCTAGCCGTAGCGGAGTCCATGTATCGGAGCTTCTGATCCGCTTTGGTTCCGTGCTTACGTTAGGTTGACGACTGTTTGACGGCGACGAGAAAGGCGATACGGTTACGATCCCTTTCCGAGTTGATACGTGTGCTACGACCTTAAGACAACATAAATACATTTTAAGGAAACTCAGCAATTGCACAATCTTGCCATATTTCTTCAACTGCTTATGAATTAGTGTTGTTTTATTTTGTATATTGACGCGTCGCAGGCCCGCACTGCACCAGTATTACAAAAGTCGGCCAAGTGCGAATCCGACCCGCGCACGAAGGGACGTGCCGTTACTTGGCCAAACATCAATCACGTTTGTTGTATGGGAGCCCCCCTTAAGTAATTCATCATTTCAGCCATAAAACGTCCACTGATGAACACAGGCCTCCCTCATGGATCTCCAAGAGGGGTAGTTGCCATACTCACCACGCTTGGCAGGCGGGTTGGTGAGCGCAGTATGGGATGTTGATACACGGAAAGACGCTGCTGCCCATCTTCCGGAGGTATCCCTTAGCAGGCTCTTACTGCATCCATGGGCATGAGAGGAGGGGTATCATTCTACTGCCGGCACCCCACGGCGGTAATTAAGTAATTATTAAGTAATTATTTTAGTTTGATTTATTTATTTTTAAAATAAATATTCGGTGAGTATTTCAAGCGTCTACCTGTTGCCGTTATTAATATCGAACAAAAAACGGTACACAACATAACATTCACGTTTGTTGTCTGATATATTCAGATTTCTTTCTGTTTTCTATTTTTATTTATGATATTTCTTATGTTTTACTTTCGTATCAACCCCTTACATTGTAATTAGTCGTGAGGACCAATAATTGGCTTTGCATTTTATCTACATATAATATACAAGCGTAATAATGTGTTAGATATAAGCTGTCGGTCTTCCTTAACAATAAATAAATGAATAAATATGGCCCCCCTTAAATATTAATTTTTATTCTGTTTTTAGTAGTTGTTACAGCGGCAACAGAAATAAATCATCATGTGAAAATGTCAACTGTCTAGCTATCACGGTTCATGAGATACAGCCTGGTGACAGACAGTCAGACGGACAGCGGAGTTTTAGTAATAGGTCGATGTTAGGTAAAACCCTAAAAAACACACACACACACACAAAGAAACTTATAACACCCCTCGTTATGGTTGGGCGTTAAAAAGCGAGCATTCTCAGCAAGCCTCAGCTTACGCTGAGCGGTCATTTTCGTCATTAATATATGTACCTAATATTTTGTTTGTTTTCACGCTTACAATGTACATGTAGCCGTGGGGTGCCGGCAGTAGAATGTTACCCCTCCTCTCATGCCCGTGGATGCAGTAAGAGCCTGCTAAGGGATACCTCCGGAAGATGGGCAGCAGCGTCTTTCCGTGTATCAATATCCCGTACAGCGCTCGCCATCCCGCCTGCCAAGCGTGGTGAGTATGGCAACTACCCCTCATGGAGATCCATGAGGGAGGCCTGTTCAGTAGTGGATTTTTTACGGCTGGAATGATGAATGTACATGTAATACATTCACGAAATAATATTATTTTTATCTTTTTATCTATCTGTGGCGAATCGATTCGACACAACCCTTTTGTTGGGTACATCCAATGTGGGGAAAACTCTTCCCACGTAAATAAAAGAGCTGCTTCGATCACAAGGTTTAATGGGGTACGGATTACACCTTACACATGATACAAATAGGTACAATAAAAGTGTGATGATAAGAATGCGTAACAGCAATCGGAAAAGCCACGCCAATAATATGCATCTGTCACTCCGCTAGGGATGTACCCAACAAACGGGTTGTATCGAATCGATAATATGCATCTGTCACTCCACTAGGGATGTACCCAACAAAAGGGTTGTATCGAATCGATAATATGCATCTGTCACTCCACTAGGGATGTACCCAACAAAAGGGTTGTATCGAATCGATAATATGCATCTGTCACTCCACTAGGGATGTACCCAACAAAAGGGTTGTATCGAATCGATAATATGCATCTGTCACTCCACTAGGGATGTACCCAACAAAAGGGTTGTATCGAATCGATAATATGCATCTGTCACTCCACTAGGGATGTACCCAACAAAAGGGTTGTATCGAATCGATAATATGCATCTGTCACTCCACTAGGGATGTACCCAACAAAAGGGTTGTATCGAATCGATTCGCCACATATCTTCATCATTATCATTGAAACACGCTACGTACCGGTCTTGTTTAGCCGCGCCAGGTCCTCCAGCTTGAACTTCCTGGTGTTGAGCTCCGTCTTGTAGGCGAGCGGCGCGAAGTACGTGCGGTTCGTGAACTTGTTCATGTCCCAGTACGTGCCTGCGGACGGAGCCGAACTCTCAAGCTGACCGCGACAGAAACGAGCCGTCCTCAGTAAACAATGAATAAATGTTCACCACTACAAGCCTAACAGATGGAGCTGGCAAGCAAGCCTGTGATTAATCACACTTGCTGTCATTGTCAAACTGTGTTTATAGGTCGCGCGATAGTTAAAGATCGCTCGTCAAATGTAGAAGTGGTATGCGCAGTATTCAATTCTAAGGTATATTTGGTGATGTGCGGGGTGAGGGGGGCGGGTGTGCGCGGACGGCGTCACGTCATTGGTAGATCAGTCGCTCTCAAGGTCTCAAGGTCACCTCCCGCGATGCGTTCACGCGTCTCGATTCGTGCGCGATTGGACACATGCGCCGATTGCCCCCACTAGATTCATCGAACGATCTTAAACCACCGCGCGACCTATACTACCAGCAGAAGAAAACTAACGCCATCTGTAATGTGCGAGGAAACTATTTTTAAAAGTTTTTAATGGAAACGGCTCATTGTATTTTAAAATAGTTAATTAAGTGAAACAAATACATGCTTATACCAATGAAGCAAAATAAAAGCCGGTGCCGGCATAACAATGTTGCCTTTCCTCTCTTGCCCGTGGATGCAGTAAGAGCCTGCTAAGGGATGCCTCCGGAAGATGGGCAGCAGCGTCTTTCCGTGTATCAACATCTGTACTGCGCTCGCTGACCTGAGTTCCAAGCGTGGTGAGTTTGAGTACCCTCACGGAGATCTATGAGGGAGGCATATGTCCAGCAGTGGACCTCCTACGACTGAGATGATGATGAGGGTCCATTTATTTTGTAGTCAGTAAGTTTTTTGTCGTGGGGTGCCGGCAGTAGAATGTTGCCCCTCCTCTCTTGCTCGTGGATGCAGTAAGAGCCTGCTAAGAGCAACCTCCGGAAGATGGGCAGCAGCGTCATTCTGTGTATCAACATCCCATACTGCGCTCGCCAACCCGCCTGCCAAGCGTGGTGAGTATGGCAACTGCCCCTTATGGAGATCCATGAGAGAGGCTGTGTTCAGTAGTGGACGTTTTACGGCTGAAATGAATGAATGAAGTTTTTTGTGTAAATAATATTATTACCTGCAGACCATATCTTCGAGTCGCCCAGCACAACTGACAGGGTCTCGCCAAACATCTGATCCTCCGTCAGCGGCTTGTCCGCGACGCGGTTACCACTGAACACTTCTTGAGGGTCCGACACCTGGAATAAAGGCCATCGACATTAAATTAAGCATAGTATTGCCGTGGGGGGTGCAGGCGGTAGAATGTTACCCCTCCTTTCATGCCCGCGGAAATAAGAGCCTGCTGAGGGATACCTCCGGAAGATGGGCAGCAGCGTTATTCCGTGTATCAACATCCAGTACTGCGCTCGCCAACCCGCCTGCCAAACGTGGTGAGAATGGCAACTACCCTCATGGAGATCCATGAGGGAGGCCTGTGTTCATCAGTGGACGTTTTATGGCTGAAATGATGATTGCCGTGGGGGTTGCAGGCAGTAGAATGTTAACCCTCCTTTTATGCCCGCGGAAGCAGTAAGATCCTGCTAAGGGATACCTCCGGAAGATGGGCAGCAGCGGTACTGCGCTCGCCAACCCGCCTGCCAAACGCAGTGAGTATGGCAACAACCCCTCATGATCAGTACTTGGATCCAGCAGTGGATGTCCTACGGCTGTAATGATTATATAAATAGAAAGACATAAGCTAAGAGGTACCTGTAAGAATGCACTGATGAAGTTGGCGAGTCTGACCGCCATCTTGGCTTGGTTCTCCAGTTGCTCCTCAGCCCCGAAAGACATGTCGCCGTTGAGGAATAAGTCGGTTGGTTTATACCTAGAAGATAAGAGGAATAATTCTATAATTCTTCGACAAAAAAACCGACTTAAATTAAAAAATCCAGCTCGAAGGACCAAAATGTTGGGGATTGTAGTGATTCCCAACAAAGATAAAAACTCACATATAATGGTTACATAATACGTTATTTTATTTAATGACTGCACCTATGTATATAACTGAAATAATGGGTTATTTCAGTTATATACATATTCTGACTGCTATTAGTGGTGTTTAACAACCCTCTGTAAATAAGACAATATTTATACCTGGATATCTGAGACCCTGGGAATAAGTGGAAATACCTCTATAAGTGAGACAAATTTGCAGGGCCCTTGATGTCTTACTTAACCAGGTTTCACTGTAATATACATATATATATAGCATTTGATGCAGAGCATTTCTTAACATCACAAACTTTGTGAAACTAAACAAAGTGAAACGAAAAACCCAACGGTAAGTTTAAAAAAAAAATTAAGCAACTGTAAATGTAGGGCACTGTTGTACCCAGTGTTATGCCCTACACTTAAACTTGCTTAATAGTGTGTACTGGAGTCCCTCAAGGTATTGAGGAACTCCAGTACACTCTAACATTACTTATCAGGAGGTCCTTGATAGTTCAAAGGGTGCAGAACCCAACACTTAATTGGTACCTACAGTTGTGCGGCTGCACACCCCTCATAAACTCTCCTTGTGCAATTCAAAATCAATGTTGGTGGGTGGGGTCATATATGATCCTTCTCAGGAATATAAGTACCATTCTAGACACTAATCGTGGTGCTTTGTAGCTGAAATGGTGTATAACCAATCACTTACTTGGTACAGTTGTGAGACCCTCGTAAAGTTGAGCGCCTCATTCTCTCCTTGGGCAATTCAAATTCTAATGTTCGTGGGTGAGGCCATATCTGTTCCTTCTTAGGTATTCTATTACACTTATCGTAAGGTCCTTGCTGGTTCAAAAGCTGCAGAACCCTAAGACTTACTTGGTACAGTTGTGCGGCTGCACGCCCCTCATAAAGTTGAGCGCCTCATTCTCTCCTTGGGCAATTCAAACTCAATGTTGATGGGTGAGGCCATATCTGTTCCTTCTTAGGTATTCTATTACACTTATCGTAAGGTCCTTGCTGGTTCAAAGGCTGCAGAACCCTAAGACTTACTTGGAACAGTTGTGCGGCTGCACGCCCCTCATAAAGTTGAGCGCCTCGTAGACGTTCATGCGTTCCGTGTGCAGGGAGTCCGGGCCGCGCGTCGCGTTCACGTATTCGTAGTATCTGTCCATGTAGATCGCTCGTAGGAACGGGTGGGCTTTCTCCCATTGCACTGGCAGACGTTGCACCCCTGGGGAAATAATATTCTCTTCATAAATAAATAATAGCTGCACTCCGCGGTTTTACCCGCTCAGAAAGTTATTTTGTGACTAAACCTGAACTCAAGCATTTATATTTTTGGCGAATAGATGGGATTTTTGGAGAATAGAGGTAGAGCAGTAATTGTAGCAGTAGATGTAGTGAGTTGTAGGATAGTTAAAGAGTAGTTGTAGAATAGTATAGCGGTACAGCGGCTGTAGTTTATTATATCGGACAAAACGTTATTTTGATTTCATATCCTGTGTGTGACCATGCAGTTTGATTGCGAATTTGATTGTTTTTCGTTTAAATTTGGTATGATTTCGTTAAGTGCCACTCATTCGTTATGCCTATTCAATACCTAATAAACAGTAATGCTATCAATGATTCCGATTAGTATGTATTACCATGATGTGCGCAGACTACGTACTAAAACAAACGATCTATAGAGAAATTTATGTTTAAACTCGTATAGTTCGCGCAAAACTTCTTGAGCTCTGTGAAGTTAGCTTCAGTGACTGCGCAGTACACAGTTTTTAGGGCGTTGAGGGGAAGGAATGATAAAAGGGGTTCGAGAGGGGCTCAGTCTGTGAAATTAGGGTTGCCAGCGCGAGTTTTGGTGTATTTTCGTTTTATTTAGCACACATTTTACTATGCATTTATTTATTTTTCAATTATTAAAACAAACATATTTAAAAATCAATGATTATATTAAATTAAGGATTAATAAAAACTTAAATGCTAGAACGAATTCACCTTTATTATCGCAAGAAGCCAATTTTTTAACCTTTCGAAAGCCGGACCTGGGAAACAACTGCACTCTTCGTGTGCCGCGACATGGCGCGATCAGAGAACGCACTCGACAGGGTTCAGAATTTATTGAATATTTCTAATTAATTGTTTGGTGGAAGCATAACTAACGATTGTATTTTGAAGTTAGATAGTTACTGTACCTTATAATGTATTTTTCTACTGCTAAATCATTAAAACGCTTTTATCTTTCATAGGTTATTGAACCCAACATAAAATTTACACACAGACAGTAGAAATAATGATAAGATTTATAAATTCTGTTATTTTTTTTTGGTTTTATTTATAACACTCGTTAATTCAATATCAAAGCGGTCTATTCATATGAAAAACACAATCATAATAGATAAAAATCACTTAGAAATACAATGTTGAAAATCACAATGCACACCGAAAAATTTTCCATTTCACGTTTGTTCAAACCAAACTTTTATTAGTTCATAATAACATTCTAGGTATTTTTTTATGAAAGTAAGTACGCATTTTAGTAAAAAATATATTATTTTATACTTATATCGTGCTAAAAGTACATGTATTATAATAATAATCCAATTTTTCGATAAATAACCAAAATAGGTACGTGACTTGTCAACGCAGTTTTCATAAACAAATTCACGTTGTTCTAAATCTCAATGCTCTATGGAAATGATTGTGAGATATAGTAGACAAAATGAGCTGTTCATTGATAATAAACACTAGTAAAGGTCCAATAAAAAAATATTTAGAATAATGTGGTAACAAGTGAGGCATAGATTTCGATCATCGTTCAATTATTGTTTACATGTGTGCGTGTACAGCGTACGTGATAACTGCCGGAGCACTGATCAGCGCTCGTATAGCGATCCGTCAACGGCCTAAGCACTGATCAGGAACACTATACAGGTTGTTTATTTTGGAAACAGTCAATCAAAAAATATCGTATTTTACATTATTATTGTATTTTAAAACTAATTAAAAAAAACTTCATGTGAGGAGGTAAAATCTTTTATTCTACAAACATACGATTTAAAAAACTTAAAAACATTTACAAATTATTACAATTGAAAATAAAAGCTATAAAATAATCAACAGGGAAACTTAAAACTATATTGAGTCCTGTCATAATTATTATATAAAATAGCTAAAATGCAATAGCTCACGTTTTGACAAGGCTCATCATGGAAGAGGCTTCGCGGCGTAATGCTTGGCGCCTCGATTATCTCTATGAGACCCCTTTCCTCGACCTCTAAATGTTCAGGCTGCCACGGCTATAAACAAAAAAATTGTTAAAGTAAGCATTGTTATAGGCTTTATAAGAACAAAAATCTTCGAACTTGATAGTAGGTACGGCACCCTTTGAGTGCGAATACGACTCACACTTGGCCGTTTTTTATTATCAACTGTACTCATTTAGAAAATATTTATTTATTTTTAAGAAATCGATATAAAGAGGGTAAATAACTAAAACGTAAAAACACTGTGCCCAATGTTCATAGAACAGGATAAAATAACACATGCTGTATAACGTCACTGGCGACTTCGTATAAGTACACATTGCATCGCCATTTTGCGCTGTGTATGTGTGCGTGTATTTTTCTCAGATGCCTAATAAATAACGATTTTGTACAATTATTACACATTTATAAATGATTTTAGATGTAATGATTTGTTCTCAATGAAATTATCATCTGAATGATATATCTATTTCAACAAAAACACTACGCGAAACGTATGAAATCACCAAAGGTATAAGTTACGTACAGCCGTTACAAAGGGTCAGTACATTTGACGAAAGATATTTCAAAACTGGTTACATTTGATAACTATATTCATATATATTACAGTTCTAAAATAGTTAAAGAATAATAAAATGTAGCCATAGCTTACCTTTATAAAGTTTTTCCCACAAAAAAGAACACTTTTTGACGCACAACAAATATCGACGCTTGCCTGCCGATGTT
This sequence comes from Pasiphila rectangulata, assembly GCA_963082625.1. Lineage (NCBI taxonomy): Eukaryota > Metazoa > Arthropoda > Insecta > Lepidoptera > Geometridae > Pasiphila > Pasiphila rectangulata. The sequence goes on along the minus strand of OY720244.1, from coordinate 1,833,199 downwards.
CAAATTTGAACCGTTTGTAATAACGGTTCTATGAACTTCACTGAATGAGTGAAATGATTTTGGGTTCGTTAATTTCAGAGGTAAACAAACAAAACCATTTTAGACTGTATTGCACTGTATTTAAATACCAAAAACGAATAAAATTGTATCGCTGGTACTAGAGCACTGATCAGAGCTTAGGCAGACAAAGTTAGTAAGCGCTGATCAGTGCTTAGGCAAAGGAGAGGTTAATACAAAATTTCGACTATGTGGCAAGATTATTTATAACCTAGTTGGCAATATTGAATGAACATGTCAACATGCGCAACTTTTCATTTGCCGCAACGTTCACAGAGCTCAAGAAGTTTTGCGCGAACTCTATCACGTTGTTTGTTTAACGGAGACGTGGCTGAGCAATAGTTTCGATAATAGCGAGTTATTTGTTGACGATTGATATGTCGTTTGGAGACGAGATCGGAATTGTGCGGTAACACAACAGGAATATGGAGGTGGTATTTTAATAGCTGTACGTCGTGACCTTGCCGCCGAGTCAGGCTGAGTGGTTAAGATCGGCAGAGGACTTGTGGGTTACCTGAACCCTTCGTAATCGCAATCCCAACTGTATTTACAAAATGCACTATTCGTGGTCTACATTTGTGAGGAAAATCCGGGTAATTCAATGCACGTGCAATTATCTAACTTTGCAAATAATTTGACTAATATCGTGTTAGATAATCCTCTGACATTTCATTATACTACATTTTAATATGCCCTTGGTTACATGGACACTTAGTGATGACGGCATTTCTTTAACACCTAGTAATCTGAAAGGTCAACATCAAATTTATTTTAACGATAGCCTTAGCGTGTGCAATCTGCTGCAATAATAATCTAATTCTTAATAAGTCGTAGCCGCCTCTTGGATTTAATTTTCTCAAATAGTGACCTGACTGCTCATGCATGTGACAACCCGTTGGTACCTAAAGACTCCCATCATCCATCTCTATGAACTCGGCAGAGAAATTCAACTTCATACAATAAAACCACTCTCTTACATACAATATAATTATAGGAACGGAGATTATGATGTATGTCAACGCTGGATGAAATGGACTGGGGTTCTATGCTCGGCCGTGGGACTGTAAATGAAGCCATGTCGCTTGTGTATAGTACGATTTAGAGCCTTCGTGATACCTACATACCCTCTAAAACCTCAATACCATCTCGTAAATACCCTTTATGGTACAGGCGACCTCTCATAAAGCTTCTTAAAGAAAAGTCTAAATTCCATATTAAAATAAAATATAACACCAATTTACAGCGATTATAATACATTTGTCCTGTTATGTGGCAGAGCACGTCTGAAATGTACAATAACTACATAGGAGACGTACAAAATTATATAAGAAATAACCCCCGTGCTTTTTGGTCCTACGTAACCACTCGAATGCTTACCCATCAGTAATGGCTTATGGTAGTCGCTCTTCAGACCGAGGCACTGATATATGTAATATGTTTGGGGAATACTTCCTTTCCAACTTTCAAAGTACGTAGAATTCACCTACTGGTATTGACCTGATATATGGAAATTGGCTTTAATCACTCCCGTGCATAAAAAAGGTCCTAAAAATAAAATTGAGAACTATAGGTCCATATCAAAGCTATGCTTATTTGCTAAGATCTTTAAAAAAATAATTTATGTCCAGTTGAATTCTGCTATCAAACGTGATCTTGCACCGCAACAGTACGGATTCTTAAAGGGTAGGTCCACTACGTCCAATCTCCTGTTGTGTACGGAATTCTTGTCTCGTTTTAATGTTATCCCTCGGGAGTCCCACAGGGATCTTTATTGGGACCGCTACTTTTTACAATCTTTGTAAACGCCATCTCTTCTTGCTTTCAATATTCTAAAATTATTTTGTATGCCTGCTAAGGGATACTTTCGGAAGATGGGCAGCAGCGTCTTTCCGTGTATCAACATCGCAAACTGCGCTCGCCAACCCGCCTGCCAAGCGTGGTAAGTATGGCAACTACCCCTCATGGAGATCCATGAGGGAGGCCTGTGTTCAGTAGTGGACGTTTTACGGCTGGAATAATGATGATGAAACTTTTATTTGATATTCACGTTGATTATATCGTCAAAAAAGCTTCTCGTGCACTTGGTTTCGTTCTAAGAATGTCTATCGAGTTCTCTAATTTAAAAACATTTAATATTTTATACTGTGCGTATGTTCGCAGTCATTTGGAATACGCATCTCAAGTCTGGAACCGTACAACGTTTATATTTCTCGCATAGAATGCATACAGAAAAGATTCTTGCGTTATTTGCAATTTCACGCAAAAATTTACCTAGCTGATTATACAGCGAGATGTCGTAAATTTCACTTCCTCCTCCTCTCCGAACGAACGAATATCTACGATTTATCCTTATGAACATTGCAAATGGCACAGTAGACTGCTCTGACCTCCTAGAGCTTGTAGGACTGCGCACAACCAATGCGACATTAAGGAGACCTAACCTCTTAAATACTCCTTTAACTAAAACAAATTACAGGCAGAATACATGTACAGTTCGAGCGAGTGACGTGTTTAACTGGTCAAATTAGGATATTGATCTATGTAATACTTCAGCTGGCAAGCTTAAACGTTTACTGCGATGCAAGCGATTTCTTTAGGTTAAGTTAGGTTTCTTTTTTTTTCTCTCTTAATTATTGTAAGCCATCATTTAAAATAAATTCAGTAATCCATGTATTCACTATGTCTGAAAGCAAGCTTTGCACCTTTTTGTAACCTAGTATTCACTATTCTTGTTATTTACTGTCATTAATAGTGACTTTTACAATATTTTAACCGCAATCTCATGCATTATAATTTATAATTGATATTTTCAAATGTAAACAGTTCAAGTACTAATTGGCGAGAATCTTGTAAACATGTATTGACAGTAAAGTGACTTTTGACAGCTGGTCTTGACGTTGACATTTCGTTTTAAATCATTCCATGGTACTTGTCACAGTATGGCCACAATTAAAATAATTTATAAGAAACGTTACGAATCGGATACGTTAAGACTAGTGCTGCCATCTGTCGCGAGAGGGCCGGCATGACGAATGTCGGTAGGCCCGACCAAGTAAAGGGGGTATTAGAACAAGCCTATAAAATAAGAAATAAAGATTGTACAGCTCTCTTTTCCTTTTCGTCCGCTGATGAATAAACTAGTATCGCTGCTGCTTCTGTCTTTTATTCAACATTATATACCTATTTAAATATTGTTATCATCTTTTTTGTTTTAATTTGAAATTTGTGTTGTTTTTTTCTTTTATAATAATGATGTCATGTTTTACTTTGGACATGTTAATACCCGGCCATTTTAGTTATAAGATATGGCCAGTGGTGGTCGGGCCTTGAGCTCATCACGCTTTTTATCGAGCTCCTCACGACGCTCGGTTTCAAACGTGTTAACCTGCTCGTGAATGTACGTCGCCATTCTGGCCGCTGCGCTGCTTTTACCTCCCATTGAGAGAGCTCTATATTGCATCTTTTCATAACGTCTTTGTATTAGCCACCGCGCTCACGCTTACCGTTCTGAAGTTCTGAAAAGAAGATGCGCTTCGTAACTCTATTCTCCGAGATACGAGACAGCAAAGGTCATACATAGATATAAACATAATATAGTGTCAAAGTGCAAATAAATAGGTAAGATAAAAATAATTATATCATAAAATAACAAGACCTGGTTTTAAAATTAGGTACCTATTAAATGAATGCTGTGATATTCGTACTATTGTTGATAAGAGGTTGTGAAGACAGTCGGTTTCATATTCTCGGATCAGACAGAACGGTGTTTAAAATGAAATCGCCAAACAGTGGTTTGATCATATCATGTGTTTTGTTATCTTGTTTAAAATTTGCTACAGCAGACCAGCATACACATGATGCCATTGACGAAGTTTGGATTAAAATGAAAAGCATAAACAAAGATGACTGCAGCAACATGGATGATCTAACTCTATCAGAAGACGCATTTCCTCATCAACCGAATTCTTATGAAGCTACCATAAATCCTGTATTACAACGAACTAACATGTTTCAGTTACGAAATACAGCTTTAAATAGAGCATTCTTCTGGAGTTTCATTCTCCAATCAAGATTTTTGCGACCCGCAATTGAAGAAACCTATGACCCTGGTATGATGTACTACTTTCTTTCGTCCGTTGCCGACGTCGCCTCTAACTCCCTTATTAATGCCAGTTCCCTTTACTTTTCTCCACAAATGTCTTATACTTCATCATACAGAGGATCCTTTAATAAAACATTACCGAGGTTTGCCCCAAGAGCGTACCGACATGATTATTTAAACAAAAATGCTCATTTACAAAACATGTCTTCGTTGAACGCTCTTGTTGTCGAGGATCTTGGCGCATTTGATCGAGAAGAAAGTCTATCAAAGGATTATGCATCTTCAGAGTTGTACAATAATGAGTGGTACAAACTATGGCTGCCCGATGGTGTAGAAAACAGCACACTGAAAACTGCTTATCGAGTGGAGATCACATACGCAAATAATACTAACGTAACATTTGATTTCTTTGGGCCACCTGGAATGGATGAGGTATTTATTTATTCCTTTTTACAGGTACAAAATAAAGTGCTTTTAAAAATTAACTAGTGCACACTTGAAAGAAACATTTACTTCTTCCCGCAATGTATGTACATACTGTGTTAGGTATGCATTAGTGCTCTTAGTTTTAAAACAAGATGGTGTAATTTGCCACGTTTTTAACCCCCACGCGGTTCAAATGTTTTTTTGAATCGGCACTATCAAGTAAATTAGTAATAAGGTAACAAAAATTTCCAGGAACCAGGTCCAGTTAAATGGACACGACCATATTACGACTGCGAGAGACTCAACAAATGGCTGGTGGGAGCAGTTTCGCCTGTCGCCGATTTGTATCCTAGACATACAAATTTTAAAGATATTGAAAACCCTACGTAAGTAATTATATCTGGTTAACATTGGAATTTCATTATGCAATTTCATTTTTGTTTCATTAATTACCAATTATATGCAGGTACACTGCAGCCACAGTTATGGAAATGGATTTTGAACAAATAGACATAAATCAGTGTCCAGTGACAATCGGAAACAAGCACCCAAATCTTTTCGCGTCCACAGCCCGATGTCAAGAAACAACTGAGGTAAAACATAATAATACATTTGTAAAGACGAAAATGTATTTTTTTTTATTTTCCGGTAAATATCACAATAACCAAAATTAAAAACACATTTCAAAGACAAAGAAATCACAGATGTAAATATTTAAAGTTCCATAAAATTATACTCATACTTATTTTTCCATAGGGACAAAACACTTGGATACGTCATAGTTACACACAATAAATTAAAAACTAAAATACAATTCATTTAAAAGCCAGTCCAAAAACAGACAACCCAAGCATAGTATCATATCAGTATAAAGTAAGAATTACATTCTAAATAAAATAAATTAAAAATAAAAAAAAACATTTTAACAAACAAGCTTTTATTTAAACGTACTAAAAATAATAATATAAACATTTTCCATTAAAGTTTAATGTCAACCTAAAACGTCTTTACACGATTTATGTGATAAAAAAGCCTGTCGCGAGATTTAATCAGGTACTCAACAATGTAAATAAGAGTACCTGCTTAAATCTCGCGACAAGCTTTTTTATTACATACATACATGTGTAAAGACGTTTTAAGTTGACAATAAACTTTAATGGAAAATGTATATTTTATTATTTTTAGTAAGAACGTTTAAATAAAAGCTTGTTTATTAAAAAGTATTTTTTTACTTTTAATTTATTTTTTACTTTTTAGTTATCACAGGACAGTTGGTTTCTTGTCTGTTCATCTCATGACCGCCATGTTGGATTTAGAGTGATGTCATATAATTTTTCGAGTAGCTCGCAGCAAGGCCTTTCATTTGATACCCATATTGTAAGAGTGCATTAAAAATAACTAGTCCGCCATACATACAGGACAAGCTTAAAAAAGCTTGTAAAAAGGTAGAAACATAAATTGTAGGTAATTGTCTCTAGTTTCATTTTGTACATAACTGTTTTAACGTAAAATGAGTCGGAAAGGAGATATTGCCAAAAACTGCTTTTAGACGGCATTTTTACAATATGGTGGTGCGAGCGGCAAAAATAAGTGGCAAAGTTGAAATTCGGAAAGAGCACATGACAATTTATAAAATTACCAATTTTCAAAACTTCCGGAAACTTTCCAGGTAAAACTACCAAATGACTGTACTATCAGCAGTCATTGAATATAATAATTTATTTTAAAATATGTTGAACACAGCGCCGTCTGTGTCTCAACGGCTGCACTGCATTGCATTACCTCTCAGTTTCCGATATCACATCACCTAACAAGATCAATCTAGTTAGATTCTTAATAACGTAGTTCGACAGCCGCCCCTAGACAGCGCTGCTCCGAGGCTATAAGGGAGATTTGAGAACGAGGCAGACCTCTATCCTTGTCTTGCAATTGTCATCTAGACACCATGAATCGAATAAACAATAAACCAATTTTTTGTTAGAGCTGGCTGGTTTCTCTTCCTGCATTTTACAAAATACATTTAATTGAAAAATTGTGAAGTGCAACACAAAATGTGTGCTAGATTTAACAAAATACGTTCGCAGGATCATGTAGTGTTGCCAACTAGATTGTAATTAAACTTGCCACATTGTAGTTAATTGTACATATATTCAAAATTGGGCTTCTTGCGACAAATGAAGGTTAATGTGTTCTAGCATTTAAGTTTTGATTTATTAGTCATTAACACAGAGCTGCATAATGACGTCATTAAGTACAATAATTTAATACAAAATATATTATTGTATTGCCTTAAAAACTGTGTACTGCGCAATTGCACATTTTTGAAGCTAACTTCACAGAGCTCATAAAATTTTGCGCAAACTCTACCTATCTCACTAATATTATAAAGCCGAAAGTTTGTTTGTATTTATGGATGTTTCCTACCTCTTAAAAACTTCCCTACGGATTAAGCTGAAACTTTGCACACGTATTGATCTTAACCAAGATTAGCACATAGAATACTTTTTATCCAAGTAAATTTCAAAAGCGGCGGACAGAAGCTAGTAGTTTATATTAGTAATAATTTTATAATATTTTTATCATGTAGTGCGAGCCAATCCATGGCTTGGGCTTCCGTCGTGGTGGCTACCAATGCCGCTGTGCATCCGGATATAGACCGCCTCCGCACGCCAACAGCACCTTCCTTGGAGATGACTTGGAACAATTCCACAACATTAGTTCAACGGTCAACAAATTTAGATGCGAGAAGATAGAACGTGAGTTAAACACTTCCAAGACGACAAATCATAAAATTCTGAAACGTCTTTGCAAAAACTAATAATGAGAATACTATTCCAGGGCCACAACCTCTTCCGTACTATCAGGGCAAGGTGAGCCCGTCTCTTCGATCAAAATACATGAAAAAGTATCCCGCGTATGATAGTCCCACGAAAGGCCCACGATCATTGTATGCTTTCCCATGGAGTATCTATGAAGTACTCAATTATGTCCATGGAGTCACGCCAAAAACTTGTACTGAGTATGTTGATTTTTGTTACCTTCTTTTATAAATCAGTTTAATAAAAATATCGTCACCAATCGTCATGTACCACAACTCGCACTACATTTCCCATGAATTCGGTACTACCTATGTACATTTTATCACTCCATTAATTTGCTAGTGAATATATTTCTAACACGACATCGTCAGTGTGGTGATGGTGAAAACTCACACTACTACAAGTCATTTTCACGAAGGAATCCCTTTGAACCGGCATGTTTATATAAACTTAGTACTGATAGGTATCGAGGGAACTTGTTGTATATTTTCAGCAACAATTCACGCAATCAGAAATTATAATTAGAAAAAGTCGAATTGACGAACCATATAATGCCCATAGAAATTCCGTCGCCACCCATTATATTATTTAAGTTAGTTAAGGTTTTTCTTCTGATCTTTATTATTTTGTAAACGATGCTTGCTTACTTCAGACGCGGTTCCATTAAACATTATGATTTGACGACGTAAACCTATGTAAAATTTATGGAACTCCTCAACAACGAGTCCAAAATAAATAATTTTTAAAATTACTTATTCTGTTGTCTAGATATCAGAGATCAGACCTAATTCTTCATAAAGCATACTTATATGGCGCAAAAGAGCAGTTTCAAAATCAGGCGAAATTGGCAGTCAGGCTTGCAAACTTCATCAGTGCATATCTACAGGTAACCTACCTTTTAAAACAACAACAAAAGAACCAACTGAATATTGCATTACATTCACTTATATTGTTTGAAAAACACAACACAAACATATTATACGAAATTCGCAGATCAACGAACCAGGCGAAGGAAACGACCACGATGACCTCTTAGCAGATAAACCACTGACAGAAGATCAGATGTTTGGAGAAAGTTTATCAATCCTTCTTGCTGACCCTAAAATTGTATCTGCAGGTAAGAAGAGAGATTTCTATAACATAATCGATACGTGACTTTTTATTTATAACGGGATCTACCTACATAGTTATCAAAGTTAAAAAATATAACGTTAAAAAATACATAAGTATAAAAGATTACATTCTTAATTTTGTTTTCAGGTTCTTTCTGGGATAGAGATGCATATTCAAATCGTACATTCTTTGCCCCATTTGCTTACTTTACTAAAGATTCTAACCGTAAGGTAAAACTTGAAGATTTGGCTCGAGAGGGACACATTCGTAAGTACTAGTTGATATGTAACGAAGCGTGTTAGAATATATTTTTTCGCTATTTACATTATTACCTCGTGTGTTTATAAGTTTTGAGACGAACTTATTTAATTAATTTAAAAAGAAAGTAATTCATGCAACCTTTTTTAAACTTTTGAAATTTAAATTTCGAATGTTTTGAATCAGAAAAAATATACATTTGAATATTTGTTTCATTCTCCGTGAAAATGGCGCCAACAAAAGATTTGCGTGCGACTGTAATTTCACTGTTTCAAGCAGGAAAAAAACCAATGCAAGTTTTTAGTGAAATCCAAAGTTTGGGATGTAGTCGGAACTTTGTGTATTATACCATAAAGAGGTACAAGGAGACCGGCTCTTTAGAAGACCGTGGAAGATGTGGCCGCCCGCGGTCTGTAAGGACGCCCGCCAACATCAAAGTAATCAGAGAGCGAATTCGTCGCAACCCTTGCCGGACTCAAAAGAAATTAGCTCTGCAGACCAACATTTCGCGAATATCGGTGAACAGGATACTTAAATATGATCTTAAACTAAAGGCCTACAGTCGAAGGAAAGTGCATTATTTAAACGAGCGTCTTCGTAAATTGCGACTGGAACGATGTCGGAACCTATTGAAGAGACACGATCCAAAAAATATCCTGTTTACCGATGAAAAGATCTTCACGGTGGAAGAAAAGTTTAACCGGCAGAACAATAAGGTTTACGCCAGAAGTTCAAAGGACGTCCAGCCATCTGTACGCAATGTCCAGCGCACTCATCATCCAGCAAGTGTGATGGTTTGGTGGGGTGTTTCCTACGAGGGGGTCACTTCGCTTCATTTTTGCCAGCAAGGCGTCAAGGTGAGGGCACAAAATTACCAAACCGACATATTGGAAGCGGTGGTTAAACCATTAAATGATACGCTATTCGCTGGAAAATATTGGGTTTTCCAACAGGACTCTGCTCCCTCCCATAAAGCTAAGACTACCCAACGTTGGCTGGAGGCCAATTTGCCAGGCTTCATTCGGAGCGAAGATTGGCCCTCGTCAAGCCCTGACTTGAATCCTTTGGATTATTCTTTATGGACGGAATTGGAGCTGAGGGCATGCAGAAAGTCTCACCCAAACCTGGATTCTCTCAAGCGAGCCCTTATTAAAGAATCGAAACGGATTCCCATTGAAAAGAGTCGTGCCGCCATAGATGAATGGCGCACGCGTTTGAAGGCCTGCATTGAATGCAAAGGCGGCCATTTTGAATGATTTATTTTTAAATACAGATCTAGATGTCAGTAGTTTTAATTTTAATATCCAATAAATGAATACTCAACTTAGCTCAAAAATATTTTAGTTTTACTGTGTCTCAAGACTTATGAACACACGAGGTACATATCTTGTATAGATAATCAATTATATACCTGTTCTGTGTTTTCTTTTTGCCTTTCTGTAAGTGCGTTTGTGTTGAGCATATAAACCTTTATCTTTATCAACCATCTTTCTAGCTACCAGTATAAATGCTTATTAACCATACCAGACACAAGGGAATACAATGACCATGACAATTTTTACTATTCTCAGACAAATACTACAACGAATTCTGGTTTTATTATCCGAAGCCACAGTGGTCAAGTAACACCGACAACTTGGAAAAATTCTACGTCAAGATAAAAACACGTAACGATCCACTTGGTAATAAACTAAAACGTTTTAAAAGATACCCAGTGAACTACCGAGCGGCTAGTATCAGCGATGGATACTGGGATCAACCTACTTATGATTGTCATGGACTTCTGAAACAGTGGGTGATAACCTACTCTGTGCCGTTTTATGGATGGGACTCGACGAAAGCAAAACTAGAATTCAAGTTAGTACCTACCTACCTATTAATTACTGACAAATTCCGCAGCATTGTGTCGCTTACCGCACGCTGTTCCTCGCTTCAAGCCGTAGGACATCCACTGCTGGACAAACGCCTCCCTCATTGATCACTAAGTACTGATCTTGAGAGGTTGTTGCCGTACTCACCACACTTGGCGGGCGGGTTGGTGAGGGCAGTACGAGATGTTGATACACGGAAAGACGCTGCCGCCCATCTTCCGGTGGTATCCCTTGGCAGATTTTTTTCTGTGTCCACGGGCAAGAGAGGACGGGCAACATAATACAGCCGGCACCCCACGGAACTATTAAAGCCTGTAAGCCACTAGCTATGAATATGCATGTATTTCTTTGTGCATATTTAATAATAACTTTAAGCCTTAAACAAGATAGTGTCTGACTTATGACGACGTTTTACTTTAAATTCCGGCTGTGGGTCGTTGATTCTCGAAAAATCTATGTCAATATTTCTGACGATGTTAAATATTGATTTGTCGAGACGGGCGCGAATACGAGGAACATCTTGAGCAAACCCATGTTTCGACATTCTCAGAGGAATCAAAATTCATAGGGTACTTCCCGGTAGGGTAGACCTAGAACTATGAAATTTGGCAAGGTATATCGCCTTATACTGTACCGACACAGAAAAATCTAAAAACTATACATTTGCAATGGAATCATAAAAAAAATCGTCGTCAAAAAAAGTACAAAATCAATCACCGAGGTTAAGCAACCCTACGCGCGGTCATAAATTGGATGGGTGACCGAATCTTTTTGTGCATTTTAAAAACTTTTACTAATAATTTTATTATGTTCATACATACCTACGGAACCCTCGGTGGGCGAGTCCAGCTCGCACTTGGCCGGTTTTATTATTTTTTAACGTAATCCAAAATAACCGCGCTACATTAGCCTAGCACGCGTTGTACCCGGGTAAAAAGTAATCCAGACCTACATTTATGTGTGCAAAGTTTCAGCTGCTCAATCCGTGGGGTAGTTTTTGCGTGAAGAGGTAACAAACCTCCATAGAAACAAACTTTCGGCTTTATAATATTAGTCGCGTGAAGTCAGACGCTGGTACGCGCCGAAGTACAAAATTATGACGTCAAGAGCCCTCTAACTTCAACTCGCTTTATCTGAGTATTGTTTCATTAATTTGGAAAAAGCAAAAAATACATGTCTATTATATTTGTATTATCTTACTGGAGGACTAAATAGAATTTTGATTTTGTCAACATGCATATTGGTATTTTTAGTTGCTGGAACTGTATGCATATAAGGGCCAATTTTTTAATCCTCAGATAAACAGTCGGATATTGTCTATTCCTCTCTAACATTCATCAATAGCGTATATACCGTATTGTTGTCTCACTCTCTATTTGTTGGATAAGTATTCGGCCTTTCATCTGATGATTGAAAAATCGGCCCTAAGTCATACAGGGGTACCTGTATGACCCGTATTTGTCACATTACCATAATAAGCTTGTACATCTGTAATTACTTAGGTAGGTTCTTCATCATTATTTCTTGTGAGCTTATTGCATATTTTTCTTTCAGGGGTGCGGTAGCAATAGCAATGTCCCTCGATTCACTTGACATCAATCAGTGTGATGACGTAATAGCAAATGCATTCGAATGGACGGACAAATGCGACCAAGAGACTACCCATGTGAGTAATATTCCTGCACTTAATTAATTTATTCGTGCAGAAATATTGCACAGAGCGCTACGTTACATGAATTTAAATATTCTGCATTTTCCATCGGCTTTGTTGGCTTGGCTTGCTTTAAATAAGATACCTAAATGTAAATCATTAAATAGATAATACCGGACACTACACTTAGCACCATCTAGTTCTAAACTAAGCAATGCCAGAAGTATGGAAACCTAGAAAACTAGTAGTTTGTAAAAACTTACACAGTTTGCATTGAAAACACTCTCCGAGACAAATATCTGCAGATAACGCAATAATTCGTCACTCTAAGAGTAGATCGAAACCGCGACCTGTTGTGTCTCAGCTGGCTTTAAGATCAACTAAGCCACGGAGATCGTCAAAACCTAAAATAGATATACCTACCAATTTGACTCTGACTAATACTTATATATTTATATATTAATTTCAGTGTGTGCCTGTCCCTGGATATGGTTTTAATCCAGGAGGCTACAGATGTGAATGCCGGCCGGGATACGAATATCCGTTCGACGATTCCAGGACTTACTTCAGTGGCGAGCTAGTTGAGGCAGAACTCAAGAAACTGGCGGACAAGAAACCATCGCTAATCGATATGTTAAAATGTAGGCCTGTGAATAACTCTCCTACGAATTCTACTACTTTAAAATCTAAGGACACGTTAAAATCAAATGATGACACCTCTTATGACTACGAGGACACCACAACTGAGGACACCTTACCTTCCACCACTTCTACTACTTTAACTAAGGACTCTTTATCTCCCACCACTTTTAACGCTACTGGGGAGCATTCGGCATCCCTCTACTCAAATTCCATTGCCAATACTTCTACACATAATGTTACAATTAATTTCTACACTAACCCAAACACTAACATTAATTTATTAGTTAACATATTTTCTAACACGACATCGTCGTTGTAGCGATGATGAAAACTCCCACTACCTAAATAAATACGCAGACACACTAACTCTTGTCTTTTAAACTTTCGCGATCACAACACATTCATTTCCCAGCGTTTTGACTGGATTGCACTACCATGTGTCTACCATGAGTTGTCACTGTTAGATCACCTGCCCTTACTACAGCAGTAATAGTACGTTACTATGATATCTGTCAGATTTGTAACTCATGGTACCAAATTCTAAGCAAATGAAGCCCAAACTACAGTCGCTGTAGTATAGTTTACTGCATATTTTAGTACCAAACTATCCGCTTAAGGCGTTGTACAAGTTTTCATATTTTTTTTAACTACAGTCGCTAGCGAGTGTATATTGTGAAAACTCATGGTAGACCTACAGACATGGGATGATAAACGATACGGACGCGATAAATATACACTAACTCTTATGACTCATTCATACTCGTATATTTTACAATACATCTGTGGCACCTATTGACCTAGGTACCTTTTAATATGAACTGTATCAGACCATATTTTATGATATTTAATTTTGTCAATAAAATAAAACCTACTTCATATATTAAAATCCTAGACTTGTTGCTGAAATCACCCAAGTCGCTATGGTTATGTACGCCTATTATATTCGAGTATTTTCCTCAATTTATCATGGATCCCATCGTCAGAACTGGGTGCAAAAACAAGCAAATATTATAAGTAAAAGAAAAACCCAACCGCAAGGTTAAATAAAGGGCATAATAGTACCTTAAGGGTCTACCATTACAATTATTTAATGTCTCATAGATCCCAACATCAGAATCGACCAGTTTATGAAACATGACCTACATTATAAAAAATGAGTCATCAAAATCCATTCATAATTGGCGGAGTAATCGCGTAACAAACAAACATACAAAAAAATCATACAGTCGAATGCCTCTTTCTTTTTAAAGTCGGTTAAAAATAAATGCTAGTTATAGTTAACCTGTTAACCTGTACAAATGTATCTACAACTGACTACAAAACGTACTTTAATGTAGGAGATGGCACGTTCCAGCAGCTCGCGGAGGTAGGTAGGGGCGGCGCACGAGCGTTCCATCAATCTGTCTTTGACTGATGTTAACTTAGCTAGCATACTTCAGTTGATGACTAACCAATAGCTAATTAAATCTAACAGCTAAATCAAATCCAATCAAGTAGTAAAGCACACTTACAGCCAATCTTCCTGCAGTCAAAGTTGTTGTAATACTGGTCGGAGGTAGCACGTTCCAGCACCTCGCCGAGGTAGGGGCGGCGCACGAGCGGCGGCAGGCGGTGTCCGGGCGCGCAGCGGCACTGGTAGCCGCCGCGGCGGAAGCCCCAGCCGTGGAGGGGCTCGCACTGCAACCAACCAGCGAGTGATATCATAGATTATTTATTGTTGTACAAATAGTTAGGTGGTAGGTACTAACTAATAGTACTAATAGGTAGATATATAATATACATTTCGAGTGACTATACCTGTATAGTCAGTCACTCGAAACCCGTTGCAATTATAATACACCGGTGTCATATATAATTGCCTGGCAGTAGAATATCTCCCTTCCTCCCATGCCCGTGGATGCAGTAAGAGCCTGCTAAGGGATACCTCTGGAAGATGGGCAGCAGCGTATTCCAGTGTATCAATATCCCGCACTGCGCTCGCCAACCTGCCCGCCAAGCGTGGTGAGTATGGCAACCCCTAATGGAGATCCATGAGGGAGGCCTGTGGCCTGTTCAGTAGTGGACGTTTTAGGGCTGAAATTATGAATGATTATGATATGTTTCCTAAGCCGAAAGGGGATGATTCTGACTGCCCCAAGGAACAAGTTTTATTCTACGACTTTTCAGGTTTCGGTGATTTTCATTTAAGAAAAGACCACGAAAGTTTCGACAGTTGATTATACAAATTATGTATGAATGACAATCTAAATGCCAGCTTTAAAACTTCAATATGTCATTGACCTCCGCGAGAAGATCCGCACAAATAATAATACCTAAACATACAGATATATTTTTTAAATTTAAATGTATAAAAAATTTACCACCAGTAGTAGTACATAGGCTAGTAGGGCATAGGCCTCCCTCATGGATGACCAAGTACTGATCAAGAGGGGGTTTTTGCCATACTCGGCACGCTTGGACAGCCGGTTTGGCAAGCGCAGTACGGGATGCCGATACGCGGAAAGACGCTGCTGTCCATCTTCCGGAGGTATCCCTCTGCAGATTCTGCATTCACAGTAAGGCAAGAGAGGAGGGCAAAATACTGCCGGCGTCCCAAGGCTAAGTTTGTATAAACTTCACATACCTCAGTGGTTTCTTTACATCGCGCCGTAGAAGCGAATCGATTGGGTCGATCGTTCCCCTGACTCGGCGGACATTGATTTATATCGATTCGATCGTAGTCCATTTCCATAACCACAGC
Organism: Pasiphila rectangulata; assembly: GCA_963082625.1. Classification (NCBI taxonomy): domain Eukaryota; kingdom Metazoa; phylum Arthropoda; class Insecta; order Lepidoptera; family Geometridae; genus Pasiphila; species Pasiphila rectangulata. The sequence continues at coordinate 1,817,520 of OY720244.1, read as the reverse complement.
TGCCGTGTACCTGAAATGTTTTTTAATTATTATTATTATGAGACATTTGGGTCCCACAGATGGGCAAAGGCCTCCCCCAATTCCCTCCATATAACACGATCCTGAGCTGCTTCCCTCCAGTCAACGATGTACTGATCGAGTTCGTCCCGCCATCTGCGCTTCGGTCTGCCGCGTCGCCTTCCCGCCGGGTCAGGCCGCCACTCCGTGACTACCTTTGCCCACAGCTCAGTCGGCATAAGTTTTTTAATTAAATAATAAATAATTTTAATTGGAGTAATTTGAGGGAGACCTTCACCCAGCAGTGGGAAATATCTTGATTTAGCCCACGAGATTGCCACCATGTGGAATGTTGACTCAGCGACTATAAGAGTCTCGATCAACATCTCGAGACTTTCGCTAGGCAGTTGGATCAAGAGCCAGATCCAAAAGGCAGTACTCCTGGGCTCGGCACGTATAGTAAGGAGATTCCTCTCTCTGCAGCCCTAGTCACCGCTTCCGACTTCCGCTTAGTCGACCGCTTGAGCCTTGCTTCGCGGCCGGTGATTCACCGTTTTGATATATTTTTTACTGTAGAGTATTTGTTTTTATATTTCTTTATAGTAAAAAATGTATTTTTATGAGTTTACAAATAAATGATGTGGAATAATAATAATAATCCTGGACAATTTACACAGCATCATCTAGCCCCAAGCTAAGCAGAGCTTGTGTTATGGGTACTAGATGACTGATATACTTAATACATTATACTACATAGATAGATATTTTTATTATATATAGAAAAACACCCAGAACACCCTGAACAAATATCTGCATATCGTACAAACCCCTTGCGTCGCAGGCGAACCTTCGCCCGCTTCGCTACAGAGCTCGTCTCAAGGTTTAGTGTTAGTGTTAGCCCTAAATTTAAACTTGCAGTTAGATTTTTTGTTTCACTTAATAATGTGTGCTTGCTTTTAAACCTAGTTCTGATGATGGGATTCATGATAAATCAGGGGAAATATTCAGATGTAATAAACATAAATATAACAGTTTGGGTATATCAGCAACATTTTAGATTTTATCATCGAAGTCACTGTTTTTTGTTGCAAAATAAAGGAATATTTTTTATTGAACAGTTAAAGAATTAATGAACAAACCCTTTAAATAAATGAATAAAGTAAAAAGAGTTAAAGAATGATTTCTCACAACATGCTTTCCAGAAAGCTGTAAATGTTGTTGAAACATGAGAAAGCCTACTCATGCACATGTATCATGTTCCAACACCATTATGATAGTTTTTATACATTATTTAAGTGTCCATTGTTACTTACGTGGGGTATTCAACATGTCGGAATTGTGTGTGTCTGGGGTATATATCTGCGACAGGTGAAACAGCACCAACCAGCCACTTGTTCAGTCTGTTGCAGTCAAAGTAGGGCCGAGTCCAGTTCACAGGGCCTGGTACCTGTTGATATACAATTATGTTAATATAAAAATAATTTAAAACAGATGAAGGAAAACATGGTACGGAAACCCACAGCTTCAGCATCATATGTAACTAAGCTGGGATGGTATAGATGCTAGGCAATGGTAGCCGCAGTCACCACAGCCGCCACAACATGATGGGCACACTGGATGAAAGGCAATAGTAACTAGTTACTAGGACAGTTGCGCCCTAGTACTAACTACACATTTCTCCAAGAGTCACATGTCACCTCTCACCCAATCAGTTTTATCCCCCACCTCCCCCCCCCTGCAAAAGATGTTTTACATCAATAAAGATCTTACCCTATTGCAATTTCAACATGTTCGAAATGGCAATGCAAAAGTAAACTGAACAAACCTCATCGTTTCCTGGGGGTCCATGAAATGTAAAAGTTTCATTGGTATTGTTTGAGTATCTGATCTCTACTTGATATGTTGTCTTGGTGTCATGCCGTCTCTCCACCCTGTCGGGCAGCCACAGCTTGTACCACTCGTTAGTGCGGTAGAACTCAGATGTATAATCTTTTGATAAGCTGTCATGGTCAAATGCGCCCAAGTCTTCAATAATAAATGTGTTCAGAGTAGAGATTTTTTGTAGATGCACGGGATCATTGAAATCATCTGCTCGGTAAGCCCTTGGAGCGAACCTGGGTAATGTTTTATTGAAGAATCCTCTATATGACGAAGTGTAAGACATGTTCGGTGAGAAGTAGATTGAACTCGCGTTAATAAGAGGGTTAGAGGAGATGTCTGCAACCGAGGATAGGAAGTAGTACATCATGCCAGGGTCGTAGGTATCGTTGATCGCAGGTCGTATAAACCTGGACTGAAGGATGTAACTCCAAAAGAATGCTCGATTCATTGCCATATTGTGCAGATGAAGCATAGCAGTTCTGTTTGGGAACACAGGGTTGATGTTTATCTCCTTTACGTCCGGGTGGTGGGATACAGAGTCTTCCGGTAAGTGCAGGTCGTCCACATGGCTTATAATGCAGTTGTCTGAGTTTATCTTGTCCATTTTGCCACGAACTTCGTCAAATGCATCTCGAATCTGCCATTCATACTGGCCGGCCACACCCCACAACAAAACACATAGCGAAATCGCCAGAAAGCTATAGTTAACTGTCTCCATTTTTCACTTATATGCCTGTCTACAGATAAACAAGTTTGTTTGACTTCAAGTTTAATTCATTTTAGTATTTTCTGCTCATTTCTAGATAATTAAAACTTCACACAACAACAAACACATTCCGACGGTTTCGGTTTGAATGGAATGAATCACAGAACGTGCACAGAACAAACAAAACAAACACTTTGAAATGAATGAATGAACGTACGTGAGTTCATTCAATTATCAAAAAAATGAACGGATGGAATCAATTTTAGCAGTGCCACCAAGTCCTTGGTGCCACCAGGTGCCACCCAAATCATTTTCCACAGGTTATATAAATTCAACCTGGGTTCTGTAAACAAATTAAGGTCGAACTGATAAAATAATATCCTCCTCTTTTCTCGTTGGCTAATAAAAAATTTGATACGAACGATCCGAAACAACTTAACGTCAGATTTTCTATCATTCATTCTTCTGTTTACATTGTCGATGGGCAAAATAACCTCAAAACAAAACAAAACTAAGTGTTCTATTATTAATCAATTGCTGGCTGAAAAAGTTAAGGAATAATGGCTGGGACGTTATTCCGTAAGTTGTACGACAGACTCGTACGTATAAAATCTGAGAAGTGTCTCATGAAATAATTAAATGTTTCAGGGTCTATGTTCAGCACTTCGCTATCCCTGTATTCAGAACATTTTACGAACTTGGTAAGTAATTTGTATTTGTTTCACCTGCAATGTCTGTTAGCTGGTAGAGCTGCTTCGTAACTTGTAGCAACTCATAAGTTGTATCTACCTATTGTGTATCTGCTAATTTATTTTATGTAGTTAGTGAGTGGAAACTTAAAATAATTTATTTATTTACTCATTTCTACAGTAATTTACAGTTAATTACTGCAATAAAAAGTGGCTAATTATAGTCTAACGAAAAATTACTATCACTACTAATATAATTTAAAAAAAATATTACAATTTATTATACTTTATTTCTATTCCATTATTTCAGAGATCTATACACACAGCAGCTGTGTACAATGCTGCTCGTAAAGGCACAAGGGCAAAGGCTCGAGCTAAAAAAGTTAAGGTGGAAGTTACTAAAATTGGATTTATTCCGCACAATGAAAGAGGGAAAGATAAGTAAGTTGACATTATATCAATAGCTTGTGCTGATATAAGTATTTTATCTATGTGGCAAGTGGCAACCTCCATGGTGCATTTGGGTTATTAGGTGGCTGAGATGCTGATTTTGATTTTGCTTTTTGCTGAGCAAATGGTTGTAAGTTTTCTGCAGATATTTATCCCAGGTCAGGCAGGATAAACCCAATAATACCTCTGTGTATGATAAGTTCATAATATTTAAGAAAAAAAAGTATTTGAGTATTCTATCAACCATCTGGTATCCACAGCACAAGCTCTGCTGACTTTGGGGCTACATAGTGCTGTGAGAATTGGAAATGTCCAGCATAATTTGGTTTCATAACTAATTCAAATACATTACAATTAATGATGAAGGAAAATCTTAAGAAGTGTTAGACAAATATTGAATCAATGTCAAAATTAAAAAAAAAAACAAATACAACCAGTAAATTAAAATATTCACACAGATTTTATTAAATAATGTAATTACTTCTACAGAATAACTAAATCATTAGCGAACAAGCATGCCGATGACGCCTACAAGCCAATTGCTAAAGATGATGTCTACCCACTCAAGTTCTACAAATGGGTGGTATACTCCGCCGAGGATGCTGTGAGGGCTCATCAGGAGACTCATCACCCCACCATGTACAACCAGCCTAATTCATATGTGTATGCTAGGGTGGAGTTTGATATGAGTGCTGCAAAGAAGGTAATTTCTAGTCTTCACTACATATGGGTAAGGACCAAATTCTTTGCATCGTTGGACAACGGAAATCACACTGGAATGTGTCACACAGGAAAAAAAAGTCGCACAATAAAATTGTAAAGGCACGTGTACAAGGTTTGAAGATGTACATCAGTAAAAAATAAAAATAATTTTAAATCATGTGTTTTTTTAATTATTTATTATTATTTAATAAATAATTTAAAAAAAAATTAATTAATTTTTAATATAGCATGATAAAACCAAAACCTTCAAAACATCTCTAAAAATCTGCTACAATACATATAAAAATGCCTCGTTAAGTCATTATCAGTTTTTTTCACATTTATCACATTTAAATCTGCTTCATAATTTTCCTTTGGTTTTCCTATGTCATTTATTAAGTACTTTTTTCTGAATTCAACTTCACTAGACACAGTCCGTCAATCCTCATCACTTTTTTCTTTTAAATTTGATTCATCCTGTGTCTCTTCAAACTCAGGCTTCCTTCCATTGTTGTCTCATATCTTATTTTCATCTTCGTTCTTATCAGATTTTTTTTTCTTCGATTTAGTTCTCTCCGCATTCTTTCGTTGCTTTTGTTTAAATTTTTCAGGATTTGTTTTTTTAAATTTTTGCGATATTTCCGACATCTTTCTGCCGAGGAAAATGGCATCTAAAAAACAAAACATTGTTTAACTTTACAATTCCAGCATAATACATTGATTTAAACTTGCACGATTTTCACACATTATTATAACAAAAGGAGACAATCGCGTTCAAAAAGGTGTTTATTTCATTATCTCGACGTTTCGGACGTGATATTACGTCCATGGTCTCAGGGAATCCCTTCGAGACCATGGACGTAATGAGCTTAAATGGGTCATTGTACGCATCAAAACAAACAACTTTATATAGAAATATATGTTTCATTAAAAGTATCCAGTAGGTATCCAGAGGTATGAGTATGCCACGGTTTCAAGTAAATCTGACCATAAAATAAACTCACAATCAGTTTTTTTCTCTTTATTTGTTAGACTAGATAGAGAATAAAATGATTAAAATGATGTGTACGTACCTTTACGAATTTCCGTTGTGACACGTAGCACACTTTCGTGTCACTTGTCGCACAATGGAGCGAAAATACTTCACGACCTACCCTAAAATGTTTCACACTCAACAAACTAAACGAGTAACACTAGTAAATTTTGGTGTATTTCAGCAATGTACTACTATAGTTCGCACTTAATTATTCGCAAGCAGAGAAATCGTGATAGAAAGCAATAAAATTACATAGCAAAGTCACACAATTTTAACGCTACGCGGAGCTTCCACCGACACGATGCTCGATTGTCAGTAAAAAAAGATAGTGGCACTATCGGAGTTTTGCTTGAGAGTTCGGAGTCAGTGTTGCCTTTAAAATAATTTAAGAATCTACTGGCTTAGCTTTGTAAATTCCGTGTTATGTCGTCGCACAACTGGAGGTTGCACAATGGAAGGATATTTAGGACATACAATAAATACCAGCTAAATTTTAAATTAGGAAGGATATCCTTATGAAACTGTAACTGCTTCTTAGCAAAACCTAAGACTATACATACAAATAAACTGTATAAGTTAAGGCGTTCGTATTTTTAAAACAAAATCAATATATTATCGACAAAGCAGAGTTGGGACATATTCATTTTCTATGGGATCATTAATAAAGATAAAACATAATATTTATTAATAAAATGTTTATTAATTATTTTGAAAATCAATTGGTTTATAAAGATTAGGTTTAATAAGAACTGTTATTTGGCGTGTTTTTTTACTCAATAAAGTAACAATAAATATTTTATTTTTAATTAGAGAAGAGGTGGACGCTTAAGTGTGACAGCATTTGCAAAGAATTTGGTCCTTACCCATATAGGTACTCATAGATAGATCAACTCCTTATTGTTAGTACACCGGAGAAAGTAATAATAATTAAATTAAAAATAAAAACCGACTTAACATGATAAAATACTTGTTGCTGAAAATCCTCAAACCGCTATATCAAATATAACAGGCATGCCTGTGTATTTGATATTGTCAAGTATTTCTCTCGATTTAGTATGGATCTCATCATCTGAACTGGGTGCATAAACAAGCAAACATTATAAAGTGAAACAAAAGGTTATATTTAGGGCATGAAATCTCTATATATAAAATTCAAAGTCCTTACTGACTGACTGACTGACTGATATATCAACGCACAGTCTAAACCACTGGACCTAAAGACTTGAAATTTGGCACACATATACATACCTTGAGTATCCTAGAGGTGCACTAAGAAGAGATTTTTCGAAATTCCCACGGGATAGGGAATAAATGGGATTTATATTTTCGAATCAATGTGGCTCTGCATGAAAAACAGGATTTTACGTTATATGACTTCCACGCGGACGAAGTCGCGGGCAAAAGCTAGTATAAATTTAATAAACCGTGACAGACTCCAATGTCTCCTATTACAATCATTTAATTTCTCATGGATCGCATCATCACAATCAAGGTATAATTATGATCATTGGATCCATGGTAAAAATGGAAACATGACCTACCTTATAAATAAATTAGGCCAGGTGCGTGTCGGGCCGTGCACTGCGTAGGGTACCGTAGTTACACATAGACCTGTTGCTAAAAGTTAGTGGATGTTTTTTTTACATTTATCAAAACATATTATAACAATGAGGGAGGCCTTTGTCCAGCAGTGGACGTCCTACGGCTGATATGATGATGATGAAACATATTAACAGGCACTCATTGAGTTTCCGGTTTAAAGTATACCGGTATGTTTGCCCATATGCTTGAAAAAAAATCGAAAATTGTCTTCGTAACCACTAAATGGTTTTTAAATACCTATTTAAAACCACCCACACGATTGGCAAACCAACAAATCAATCATCCCCGCCTTATGTGTACGGGAGGTATTCTACCCCAAATTATTATTTTGTTTCTGCATTTTTAACCCCGTTAAAAAAGAGGGGTATTATAAGTTTCACCGCTATGTGTGTGTGTCTGTCTGTACACCGTGGCTCTGAAACAAGTGGACCGATTTGCATACATTTATTTTTATTTAAAAGAAAGGTTATCCGGCAGTGGTTCTTAAATCAAATCATGTTTAGTTCATGTTTAATCAAAATCGGTTAAGAAGTTTACAAGATATGGGGGGTGAAAGAGTGGAAGAATAATCAAATTCCAAATATACTTGAGCATCAAATGAAAGGAAATGATGTGTATAATGCAAAACTGAAAAATTATATAGAAAACGGTTGAACCATTCATGTGATAATTATGGGGGTTGAATGTAGGGGTGAACAATCGAATATATCAAAAATACCCAAGTGTGGTATCAAATGAAAGGTTTAACCTCCGATACTATGTAAAGTGTAGGGGGGTTACTTAAAATTTTTAATTTTATAAACTTGTTTGTATTTTTTTTTTCGGCGTCATTATTTTTTATGTTCATGCAAAATTACCGCTTTCTAGGGCAAATAGCCTTTTCACAAAGTGCAGATCTGCAGATATTTGTTCAGGGTGTTCTGGGTGTTTTTCTCTATATAATAAAAAATATCTATCTATGTAGTACAATATATTAAGTATATCAGTCATCTAGTACCCATAACACAAGCTCTGCTTAGCTTGGGGCTAGAAGGTCCTGTGTGATTTGTCCAGAATTATTTATTTATTTATTTAAAGTCGCAGGAAAGATAAATCGAAACTACGGATATCCAAGTTCATGCATGAAGGAGTTGTTGTCATACTCACCATGCCTGACAGCCGGGTTGGCGATTACAGAACGACTGGAATGTGTCGGGAGCCCACGGCTACCACAACTTGCGTTGCGACGTTACTGGTGCCAAATTCGCAAGTTCAAATGGTAGTTACCCTTTCCAGAACCGCTACATGGACAGTTTCACTCGTCTCTCGCTGCTGCCGAATCCGTTCCCTCGCGAAGAGGAACGTACCGTGATGGCTTTCTGTAAGGGAGCCGAACTCACCAAGGAGGTGCAGGACGCTGGCGCCACCCTCGTGGGCGGAGCTGATCTCATTAAGAAGATTCAGGTACGGTTCAGGTCTTACAGCTAAAAAGGCTCTATATCGTAATTTCTAGATGCAAATCCTAGATGGACATAATTTAGTGTTCCCTGTTGCCTAAACTCCTGTGAGATTAGTGCCCTCAGGAGAATCCATTCATCTGTGTTACAAAACTTTACTCTAAATTTTCGCAACGAAAAGTAGCCTAAGTCCATCTCCATGGTCAAATCGAATTAGTATCATAATCTCCACTAAGCTGTCCCCACCAGTGGGGATTATGACACTTTTCAAAAAAGTTGTGGCGTTTTCGCCACTAACATTTTTAATTCTGGTTGGTGGGGATTATGACACCAAAAATAATTTAGGTTTATTTTATATTATCACCCCATACACGGTGCCTTTTAAAATAAAACGAATAAACTTTCATTTAAATCAAATTGTAATAAAATTTTAACCATGAAATTGACAAACAATTAAACGTTTGTTACTTTGACAAAAATGAGTAATAATCAACTGGATTTAATTAAATTATAGCTTAGTGGGGATTATTTGTATGACACTAATCCGTCTAATCTACCTATACTGAAATTCATCCAAATCGGTTCAGCGGTTTTGACGTGAAAAGGGAACATACAAACATAGGTACCTACATTCTTACTTTCACTTTTATAAACTTCAAAGTCAAAGTCACACGTTATAGGGGAGGGGTCGACGGAGTGTGACATTGTGTGACAAGGGGTGGTTGGGGTTCTAAAATTCTTGATGTCACTTGTCAATAAATAATATACCTCTATGGCTCCCATACAACAAACGTAATTTTGATTGTACGGAACCCGTGCGCGAGTCCTGCTCGCACTTGGCAGAATTTGTTTTGATGGCTCCTTATAACAATTTAATAATATTCCTTCACAGGAAGGCGCAATCAAATTATTTGAGTTCGACTACATAATCGCCCATCCGAACATCATAACCGACCTTGTGCCCATTCGCGGCCTGATGAAGAAGAAGTTCCCGACCCTCAAAGCTGGCACCTTGGACACGGACCTCACTGGCCTGGTGAGGAAGTTCGCGGGCGGCGTCCAGTACAGGGTGGTTCGGGACGAGAAGCAGGATAACTTCGGGTCCGTGGAAGTTGCAGTTGGGAGGGTAAGGACACTTTATGACTGGCATATCATAAGTTTATAAAATTTAAAAAATTAGGGGGCCCCCTACACTTATGGTTCAACATATACCCAAGTGTGGTATCAAATGAAAGGGCATGATGTTGTAGGTTGCAAAACAGAGAGTACACATTACAAAAAAAATTAGGTAACCTCCGAGGCTAGGTAAAGTGTAGAGAGTGACTAAAAATTTCGAATTTTATAAATTTGTTAAATAAATGATGCGTAAGTTTGACGTCTTACAACCGCCCGTGATGGTTCTATAAGTTCGCATTTACGAAAAATATGTAAATGAACAAGCCTTATATCTGTGGCCTTGCATGTTTTATCCCAGCGCGTAAAAAGTATCACAGGTCCATTTTAAATTGATGATTTTTTTGTGGTATGTGTTATTTTAATATTCAAACCATACAAAACCTTACCTCTTAATTGTTATATTGTATGGGTTATACAATGTCCGGTCAGAGGTGTCGGAGCCAGCAGGGGCATTAAATACGGTAAATTTTATAAAGAAATCGCCCCTTATAAGTAGTTTTTTCCCCACCGTAATAAAACGGCAGCCATTTTGTTTTTTTTAATCAAAGCACTAGTGATTGTACTAATTTAGCCATAGCTATCTATGTAGGAACACAAAATAAGTCTCATTCGATAGCTAGATATGTAGCCCATTATAGAAAAAATAAAAAAATCCAATTTTTATTTCATGAAAGAACAAAAAAAAATGGTGAAAGAAGAAAAATTATAATTTTTATAGTTTTTTTTTAGATTCTTAGTTTTTTAAAAAATCTAAGCTGTTAACTTGCTATTATTTTATTTTTACACGAAACTACAGGTTATTTGCTAAAGTAAATACTATCACATTTTATTTCTAAGTGAGATATACATACATAGATGATGTAAATGTTATTTGTTAAAAATATCCTGTACTTTCGTGTAAAAATAAAATAATAGCAAGTTAGCTTAGATTTTTTGTAAAAGCTAATAACCTAAAAAAAACGCAAAAAATTATAATATTTCTTCTTTCACCAATTTTTTTCGTTCTTTTGTGAAATGAAAATTGGATTTTTTTATTGTTTCTTTATGGGCTATATATCTAGCTATCGAATGAGACTTATTTTGTGTTCCTAGGCCCTCTACATAAGTAGCTATGGCTAAACTATTTTTTTTTTTCGAAATGACAATATATGTTGTTGACCGCAGATGGCCATGACAACGTTACCGGACTATGGCGAGCGCAGAAGGCGCCCAGCCGCAAAAGTTAGGTTGGGGCAACAACCTCAAGGGCACCACTTAGGTTCGAACCACGGCTTGGACTGTTGCCAGATTTTTGAATCTACTGCCAGTTAACGTCCAGGTGCAAAACTGCACCTTAAGACGGAAGAATGAATTCTTCGGCCCCGCCGGCGGGACCGGTTATTGAATGTGTGCCTAGCAGCTAATGTGGGACGGGTTGACGTCACCTCCGGGTTAGCGGCGGTGAGATCGTCAACGGGCAAGCCGAGAACGTGTCTCGGTCGACGGAGGAAAAACTAGTACAATCACTGGTGCTTTTATTCCAAAAAAACAAAATGGCTGCCATTCTATTATGGTGGGGAAAAAACTACTTATGAGGGGCGATTTCTCGATAAAATTTACCGTATTTAATGCCCCTGCTGGCTCCGACACCTCTGACCGGACACATTGTATACTAGCTACATGAAAAAAGATTACAATGCGCTATGTTTTCTTATATTAGATAAATTAAGTTACCAATTTAATATTTTATTGTTTGCAGTTAAACATGGAACCAAAGGAGGTTGCACAGAATATAGAAGCTCTTCTAAAGGATTTACAAATAATCCGTCCGAAAAGGGATGGCCTATTTATAACAAGGTACCTTGAAAAAGTATTTCTTTTATTTATTTATTTGGACAACCAGCAGCTATAATAAACTGGTATAAAAAAGTGTGAAAACAAAGCAAGATTACCACAAATAGTAACAAGATAATAATGAGAAAGAAGAGCAAAGTATGTAACTAAAATGAAGACAGTTACAAGTCCTGAAAGGAAACTGAGACTTCAAAGGGAAGGATGGTGGTTTTAATCCCAGCCATGCTTCAGTAAATTTTTCCTTATAACTGATGTAATGGTACAGGAACAATCTTGAAGAAATATGGCCTAATCAAATGCAGTCATTTGCCAGACATTTTTCTTTTGACTTCAGCTTGAATTTAGAGCTTTAAAATTCACCTTGAATAAGTGACAGTTGTAACATAACCAGGTGCTAGATATATATTATTATTATTCTACGGGCAACATTATGAACCTACATGATTCCTAGAATCTGGCTACAATTAACAGATGGTTTATTTTCCCTTATTAAATAAAAAATACACGGGATTCTTACGTTACTTAAAATATATAATATAAATAAATTATATATAATTTTTCTCTTTTGTAGGTGTATACTAGTCAGCCCGCCATCACCAGAGAAACTCAAAATAGATCCATTTGTTTATGTGGACCGCACATTATCCAAGGAGGTGCAAAATGATAGTGATGACGAAGATGATGTAGTCGCAGCTACAGCTTAGTTTTATTAACTGTAGTAATTATTGTATTATATTATTGTAGTAGGATAGAAAGTTGTTAAATAGAGCACACGTTTTATTAAAAAAATACTAAGTTCAATCAAAGTTTTGTTTTCTTTTGAACGCAGTGGAATGAATGACTGACCGTTATTTCTATATGCTTTTAACTTGAATGTCAACGTCAGATCGTGATTCATGTCAGTTGTTGACTGAAATTATATGAGTGCGTTCAAAAACGAAATTGCCCAAGCGAATTCTCATGTAATGGGACTTGAATGGTGCTGTATTTATACTATAGGATTCCTTGTTTTGTTTATTAATTTTAGGCTTAGTGCTAGAAATAAAGAAAATACTATCGTTAACTAATTATGAAGATATGTAAAGATTTTGGCCCCATGTCAGTTTGTGCGAATTATATGACTTTAGAAGTTACTGAACGCATCCGATAGGGGCGTAAAATAATCCGCCATTTTGTCCCTCTGACAATTTTCTGAATAAAATACATCTATGAAATACAACTAAACTCGCAATAATCTACACAATCCTTGTGCAAAAGTGATATTTAAGAAACTGTGCAGTGTTTTTAAAGTCTGTGATAATTGTGTCTCCAGTTATTTTTGTTTATTACGCTGCTTTGACATTTTGTGATTGACCGATTTTGACGTCGATTTGAAGAGCTCTCTTTTGATAAATCAAAATGGGTGGACTAGAAGACTTATATGATTATTTGTTCAAAGGTAAATACAGTGAAACTTTTGTCGGTCTTTATGTCTGTTCTTTACTAAGCATAGAACCTAAGTTATTCTGAAGCTTGAGCTTTTGATATAGATAGCGGGTCCATTGTTTCGTCTGTGAATGACGTAGAATAAAAACTGGTACAATTTTCCCTTTGTTTCATGTATTAGTGTATTTATTATTGTCTCATCCCGCTGTACATTCATAAGTTTCATTAGAAATACTCTCGTATACAAATGCTATTGAGTTTGTTTTACTATCAGCTGACTGAATTGTTCTGATCGATTTTTGCAAATAATTCGTTGTTGGTGACTCATCTCTCGAACTATCATGTATAAACTGATTTTGGAAACTCATTTGGTATCCATATCCACGTCAATATTAGTAACCCATCATTGTGATGAATGAAAAGTGATGCTGACTGAATCTTTTGTTCCAGTTGTCCTCATAGGGGATTCAGGAGTGGGAAAGAGTAGTCTTCTCTCACGTTTCACTAGAAATGAATTCAATTTAGAGTCAAAATCTACCATTGGAGTGGAATTCGCTACAAGGAGTATAGAGGTAAGCCAAATCATGCTAATAATTTGTGTGCTTATGAATAGATAGATATGTAAACAGCTTATGACTGCCAATTTATATGCTGTTCAAAAACATTTGCTCACAATATTTTGTTGAGTGTATGTAGTTTGTAAGCCATTTGAACAGTTATTTATTATTTGTGTTTGAATCTATTGATCTTAAAATAGTCTTGATCTTTGGCCCAAATTGGTAAATTAAGGTCAATAGGTTCAAGGTCCCTCAGTAATGGGCTCCTAAATCGTGCCACATCTTGGCCCTAGTGACAAAACAACCATTGAATGTATGTTTAATAAATATAATACAGCTTACACCACATACCTAACTTATTATCATCTTGCTGACGTTTCGTAGACCTTTTAGAGGCCCTTCTTCATGAGCACTGTTCATGGCCGACTCCGAGAGCCGCAAGACGAGAACTGGTTGACCAGTTCTCATCTCGCAGCATCTAAATGGTCTACAAAACGTCAGCAAGATAATAAGTTAGGTATATCTGTTTACCATATGTTTTAAATTATATACATCAAAATCAGATGTTCTATCCAAGAGATCTTCCTCGGAAAATTCAAAACCTTATTAAAACCACAAAAAATCACACAAAAGGTAGCAGAATTGTTACAAAATATTTGTCACTCATTAGAGTTTATTACAATAAAATATACAAATACCTTTTACAAATACTTGCTAAGCATGGTGAGTATGGTGGCGAGTATGGCAACAACCCTTTATGATCAGTACATAGTGATTAATGAGGGAGGCCTTTGTCCAGCAACTGGAAGAGAAGAATATATTTTATAAATTTTCGTGAGGTCGCGCCTGAATCAATTTTTATTTTTTTGTTGGTTGACTTCGTTGAGTGCTGTGATTTGCAGGATGAAGGGCCCATTGACCACTTTGTCTCTTCTTTTCATTCATAGAGTTTGATGATGTGGCGCCTTTTGAGCCTCTTGGGGTAGTTGATCGTTGTCAACTCGGCGGCCAGGCGGTTTGGATGCCGACCAAGGCTGTTGTAGGCTGTTGAGAATTGTTTAATCATAGGAAATCCTTTACAGGTCGATGGAAAGACAATAAAGGCCCAAATATGGGACACCGCTGGGCAGGAGCGCTACCGCGCGATCACATCGGCTTACTACCGCGGCGCGGTCGGCGCCCTGCTCGTGTACGACATCGCCAAGCATCTCTCCTACGAGAACGTCGAGCGGTGGCTGAGAGAGCTCCGCGATCACGCTGACCAGAACATACTGATTATGCTTGTGGGTAACAAGAGCGATCTCAGGCATCTTAGGTAAGACTCAGACAAATCTCTTTGTTTATCTATTCTTTAACTTAATAAATAAGCCCAGTAGTAAATTTTAACAGCTGATAGTGATATACACTGCCGGCCAAAAGTTTGAGACCACCTACATCTAAGTAGCAAAATGAAATAAAACTCAAAATATAAATCAAGAGGTTTAGATATTAATTAAAATGCTTATTTACTAATACACATTCATCAAGAAGAAAAACAAAAATCTAGAAATATCAACCATTTACGTTAAAAATGACGTTCATATTTAATAAAATCATTAAACGGATTTTTCGTCAAAAAAGCCTCCCTTGCATTTTATAACTTTTTTCACTAGTCTCGGCATACGAGCAATCAATTTATCAATTGTATCTTGTGAGATATTGTTCCAGCTTTCTTGTAAAGCCTTCCACATGTCTTCTTGTGAGGAGGGACAACAACTGCGCACATTTCTGTCAAGCTCTTCCCACAATAGCTCAATGGGGTTGAGATCCGGACTCTGAGGGGGCCACACCATGTTTTTTAACACCCTTTCTGTTTCTTTATGTTCTAAATAACCCCTGCATAATTTTGAACTATGTTTAGGATCATTATCTTGTTGGAAAAAAAATCAATTTCCAATTAATCTTAAACCAGACGGAACGGCATTTTGCTGTAGTATTCGTTTATAATGCTTCTTTTTCATGATTCCTTCGACTCGTACCAAATCTCCGGTTCCATGGCCCGAGAAGCATCCCCAGACCATAATGGAACCACCACCATGCTTAACTGTTGGCACCACACAATCTGGCATCATCTTTTCCTCGGCGGTACGTCGAACAAAAATTCGTCGTTTTGAACCAAATATTTCAAACTTGGATTCATCTGTCCAAAGAACTTCTTTAAAGTCTTCTTCAGTCCAGTCTCGATGGGTAAGGGCCCACTGCATCCGTTTCTTTTTGTTTTGTGGCCTTAGTAGTGGTTTTCGAACGGCGACGCGACCAAATAACTTAGCATCTCTCAATCGTCTTTTTACTGTAGTCAATGACACAGGTTCTGATCGGGATTTGTTCACTTCTGCGCGGATTTCTGGTGCGGTTAGGCGTCTATTCCGCTTGCTGGTAACGACGATGAAATTATCCTCGCTAGAAGTGGTAGCTCTCGGTCTCCCCGATCGCAAACGATCTTGATTACTGCCAGTCTCCTTGTATCGGGATATTGCGTTATGAACACAAGTCTTCGACAACTTAAGTTGAGAGGCAATCGCACGTTCAGATTTGCCTTCGCCGTGTAAAACAACTATGGCAGAACGAGTTTCAGTGCTAATTTCGCGCACTTTTCCCATTTTAAGATGTCTTCACTGTAACAACGACGAGCTCAGACTAGTTAAGATAATGAAAAATTTACTCCATCAAAACTCAGGTAAAAAATATGTTTAAGGAAGCTAAAATAATCCGGAAGTACGGTTACCGCAAAACAAAACCAAAATAATTAGAAATGAGCAGGCCATAAAAAATATAACAATGACTCTATCACCTGGTAAGCGCGCGGTACTCATTTATGTTTTGAAACAATAGACCTTTAAAGGATGATAACTTAAAAATATACAATAAAAACTCTCAGAAATTCTTTGATAACAATAGAATACGTAGGTGTTCAAATTAGCTCTTTATCATGTGTACTTTTGAAATATTTTGGTGGTTACAAAGATTTTTACAAGTGGTCTCAAACTTTTGGCCGGCAGTGTATATTTCACATGATTGTTACATATTTCTTCTTTCATTCTGCTCTAGCATCGTAGTCTCGGCACTTTCACCAGTAGCGCCTCTCTCTATTATATTTGACATCACCTCGTATTTCCACAGTAGATAATTACGAATTACGATGTTTGTACATGTAGTTGATTATCTATAATAATGATTAAATAATACCAGACAACACCACGACGTAATTATCTGCAATGTACTATGTGCACAAAAATCGCGTTGGCCCCACGACTTTTAATCCGAAGGTCGTGTGTTCGATACCGGCCGTGCACCAATGGACTTTTCTTTCCTGAAAAATGTGTGTGCACCTTTTACACGTGCCTTAACGGTGAAAGAAACCATGAGGAAACCCGCGGCTTGGTTAGCATCAGACGTATTGTCCCGTTCTTTCCTCTGAATAAGCTGAGAGGATAGTGGGCGTGGGTGGACATGCTGGGCGAGCCTAATCCATTTAACAATGTCCCAGGCGCTGCAGCATGAATACAGTTGTTGACGCTGTATAAATCATCTACAGCAGATGTAAAGGCCTAACCTTAGTGTATACCAAATTAAATTATAAATGTCCTGTGACTTCTAATAAGCAACATCGAGATTAAATCATTCAAGTTATAATTGCATTAACATAGATACACTTAATTTATTTTCGTAAATTTCGAAACTAGATCTACTGAGACTACAAACAAATAAAAAACTCTCACTATATATCCAGTATTCGAAAAACTTTAAATACTGGATCTATACTCTAGCCAAACTCAAGATGCAATATTTACTAACATTGGAAATCAGCAGATTTTTAGGGTTGCGCCTCGAAACTTATGGAGTCATAACTTAATTAGTTGATTTTACCAATAAATTCTACAAGATTTGTTACAATTTTCAATAGTTACGTCATTTCTATGGAAAATCTAACTTTTTCAATTTACAAATCTTCATTAGGTGATCAAAAACAAAGATTAAAATCCACAGAGATTTTTTGTGTTCCTAACAGTGCCAACCATAACGAACTTTGGTTTTGACTTCCTGGGTCGCAAACAGTTGGATATTTATTGGCTATGATTCGGGATTCAGAATACACTACAACATTACTCATAGAAAGAGCATCAATAAATTCATATTTAGTTTTCAAGGCAATAAAGACGGGTTTTTGAATCGCGGGGAACTAATATTCGAAAGCAAAAGTGGAGATGAAGATTATCATAAAGAAATTAATGCAGAAGTATTTGAAAACTGGTTCAAGAAAATAAATGAACTAATTGAGCCGGAATCAGTTATTGTGATGGATAATGCTCCCTATCACTCTCGTCGTCGCCTGGAACGAGTACCAAACATGCAATGGAAAAAAGCCGAAATCCAAGATTGGTTAACAAGCAAAGGTATCTCGTTTCAGGCCACTATGATAAAAAGGGAGCTTATCGATTTGATTGCACCAATTAAGCATAATTAAATGGTCTATGCTACAGACACATACGCAAAAGAAAAATATATTGAAGTCTTGTGTTTGCCCCCCTACCACTGTGAATTAATCCCAATAGAAATGATATGGGGGCAGGTCAAAGGCTATGTTGCAGATAAAAATAAAACATTTAAGATGCATGAATTAAAAATTTTATTACAAGAATCAATGAATTTGATAACACCTACAGCATGGCAAAAATGCATAGGCCATTGTTATAAACGAAGAGAACAAAAGGAGAGACCTGGATGGTATAACAGATAATGTAATTGATGAATTCATCATCCAGGTCTCCGGAGAAACATCAAGTAGCTCAGAATCTGACAGTGATGATGATTAATTAATCATCATCACTGCCAGACAGAGTCATGCTTAATTAATTGTCCCAAAAAGAGTTATTTTAGGACACTAATTCATTAAGCATGATGATAAGTAATGGTAATAATGTATATACTTTATTTATATGTACCTATTTTAAATGTCCCAGAAAGGAGACACTTGTATGAAACAGGCTATTAACATAATAAATGTTAGTTGAAATTTCTATTTGGTCTTATATAATCTTCCTTAGCTAGTAGCAGCTTCAACTCTATAGGTACCTAATGATAAAACTGATGATGATGATGATAATTAATTAATTTGACAGCAAGTAATATTATTTTATATTCAATATTTATCTAAATATAAATATATAAATAGCGAAAATAGCACAGCCGAAAAAATGTTTTCACCCCTGATATCAGCTGATTTAACTGTCAGTGCAATGTTAGTAAATATTGCATCTTGAGTTTGGCTAGAGTATAGTGACTTGATCTAGTGAGAGTGATCCTCATCATCATAATATATCCTTTTTGCACATCCTCTTTTATTCTTCAGTTAAAATGATTCTAAATGTGACTCACTTATTGTGACGTCAGCATGTGTGATGTGATAAGTCGACTATTGTGGTAACAGGTGTTACAATACACTTGATTTTGTCATTTATTCAAGCATATTCGTTGGCCTCCGTGGCTTTGTTGGTCTAAAGGCTGAAATGCAGGTAGTGTCGGGTTCGACTCCCGCAAAGGCCTCCCCCAAATTCTTTTAACAGTCTGTCAGGCAGGAGCGATGACACGATAAGTGTGTCAACAAAAAAAAAATTGACGAAGTATTATTTTATTTGACTATAATGACGAAGGCCCATCTGATGTTAAGCGGTAACCTCTACCTATTACAACAGCAATAAATACAGGTGATCACGTTCACTAATCACGTGACTAACGCTGCATTGCATTGCGCCCGTCACCCTGAGACATTGAGGTCTCATGTGCCCGTAATTTCCCCGCCCCCTTACCCTTCAAACCAGAACACAGCAATGCAGACATTACTGCTTGGTGGCGGAAATATGTAGGTATGGTGGTACTTCCGCGGATTACCTTTACAAAAAGTTCTACGACTCTTAAGAAAGTATTCTATCGATGAGCATCATCTAGCCCCAGACTAAACAGAGATTGTGTTGTGGGTACCAGACCCACAACACAATCTCTGTTTAGTCTGGGGCTAGATGATGCTGTGTGGAATGTCCAGCATTGTTTATTTATTATTTATTTTGTCCTTCAATCTTGTTGTTTGTGAACTTCTTCGTATTAATGACAACAATGAGGAGACTGATGCTTGTGACTATATGTTTTTGCCTTTCAATACTGAAGGTATTTGATATGTTTGTTCAGCTTTTGTTTTCCATTCATGTAAGAGGAACCAACGTTACACTGCGGACACCCCACGGCAATCATGTTACTGTTTTAAATGCTATAAAATCGGTCGGAGATACAGAACTAACAGATATTGAGAAAATGCTTTTTGGTATATAATAATTTTTTTAAATATATTTTTTTCATATGCGTTCTATAAAAATCTCTTATTTTAGCATTACAAACAGGCACTACAATTGCATTTATTTGTTAAAAAGGATGTTAGGTAACATAACCGACTTAGCCAGTAATCGCGTAAATGTCATTCATAGTCCTTGGAAGAATTTCAGGATTACCAATAGAATTACCTGACTATACTACTTTACTTAACTATATGCCTACATTGTATTTACAGTATTTTCGTGACTTTCAGATCCATCCCAACAGAAGAAGCGAAGGCATTCGCGGAAAGAAATGGACTTAGTTTTATTGAAACATCGGCGCTGGATTCTACCAATGTGGAGCCGGCTTTCCAAAACATTCTAACTGGTATGTCACATAATCAACACATTCACATACTCCCTATTCATGGAGACTGCAGAAGTTATGAGACATAAACAAAACAATTGAATAAACACACGAATATGAAATAGTTCGGCCCAGATAGAACGCGAGTTGAAAAAAGATGCGATAAGAATCAGGGCGCCTACTCCAGAAAACGATTACGATATTATCGTCAGAATGGCATTCTTTACGTAACAGCCATAAGAGTTTGTTGGGCTTTAATACGATTTCGATTTATCGCGATGTGCATGCAAGAGTAGACATTTTTTTGTCTAATATTATTATTCGTGAGCCGAATGCCAACGGAGAAATGGGCTCAGAGTGTAACACCTTGGCTCCCTGATGAGGGAAGGCGGTGTCGGGGTCGACCGAGGAAGCGTTGGCGGGATGAACTTGTTACCTTTGACAGAGAATGGTGTTAGTCTGCAAAGGATCGTGATGGTTGGAAAACTTTAGGGGCCTTTGCCCAGCAGTGGGACAACATAGGTTAAACAAAAATATTATGATTCACGGACGGTGATATGTCGTGGGGTGCCGGCAGTAGGGATGTTGCCCCTTATCTCTTGCCCGATGCAGTAAGAATGTGCGAAGGGATACCTCCGAAAAATGGGCGGCAGCGTCTCTCGTGTATCAACATCCTGTACATCGCTCGTCAACCCGCCTGCCAAGCCTATTGAGTAAGGCAACAGCCCCTCGTGATCAGTACTTAGTGATCATGAGGGAGGCCTATGTCAAGTAGAGGACGCTCACGGCTGTAAGAGACCGGATGGTGAGTGATGTGTAACAAAAAATCAACAGAAAGAAAGTTATTTTTAGGTTAAGTATTGACAGTTTGTTGGCAAACATTCTACATCGAATTTGGCTGAAATATTATGTCGTTCGTAAATCGTCACTTTGGTGGGCGCTTTATACATTCGCAGTATTTCCACTCAAAAACTTGCCTAACCCATCGGGTCTTCGATAGAGATGACCAGGTAAATAATAAACATTAGAATGTAATTATGTACATGCAGTTATTTTAGGCCTTATTTTATGCAAAGACTTACAAGTTACTAGGACAATCCTCACGTTTATTTAAGTAGGTACCACGGGGATACCATTCCTCATCTAATGCTTAGTGATTTTCAACACTATATCTATCCCGTAAATTTCAAACAAGTCTATTCGTCAGGATAAGTAAATATTAAAAAAGGGTCGTCAATAAATTGAGTAAAAACAGCCGCTCTTGAATCTCAAAGAGCTCTTACAGACTTGAGTTGACTTGCAACGAAGTTTCTCATCAATTTTTAATGTATCTTGTATCTGGCTTGTGTTTGTTTACAACCCGATCACGAAAGTTTACTGTATTAGTGTATTAGTATTCCTTGTGACGTAGAAGGTACGAATTAATACGACTTAGAACTATCCTTGAGTTAGAAAGTGAGTGAGTTATTTTCCGTTGAATATAACTTCATCAAAAAACAAACAAACTTCAACAACAAAAACAAAAAACAAAACAAAAACTTTATCATCAGCATCATCCAAAGCCCGCTGCTCGGTCTAAGCATCCCTTAGTTTATGCTATCCGCCACGAGCCTGCGCCAGTCCGATCCATCTTTCGACCACGACTTTATCAATAATCATCTACCCATCTCTTTACAAAGTATATTTACTCAGTATTTACAAAGGCTATTAATTATCGAGCTTTGTTTGTTTTCCTCCTAAGTACATTAACCAGTTCCCATGATATATGTCTAATTTGGTAACATTTTTATTCATATCCTTATCAAATTGACCACGACGTATAATGAATTAAACTATTAAATCCAAGTTGCGATACATCGAAATCGTAATCAACCAAACTAACTCTTATGGCCATTACGCAAAGATTGCCATTCTAACGATAGTATCGTAATCGTTTTCTAGAGTAGGCAACAGATAAATCGGCATGTAAAGTCAACGTCCGTTGGTATTGGGCGTATTCATGACGTCATATCTATTTTTAAATGTCTGGGGTCAATAACGGGTCTATGGTTCCTTACTTTATGTTAGTTATGGGTTGATATGGAGTTCATTTCCCTTGGCGCGCGTGACTAGCGTTGTAGATAGTTAAATTTGTGGGTAATTATGATTAGATGGTTTGGTTATTATTTCAGCTGTAAAACGTCCACTACTAACACAGGCATCCCTCATGGGGAATGATTATGAGGGGTTGTTGCCATACTCACCACGCTTGGCAGGCGGGTTGGCGAGCGCAGTACGAGATGTTGATACACGGAAAGACGCTGCTGCCCATCTTCCGTAGATATCCCTTAGCAGGCTGTTACTGCATCCACGGGCATGAGAGGAGGGGTAACATTCTACTGCCGGCGGCACCACACGGCAAATAGTGGCGGTTATAGTGTGTAATAAATAAGGTTATCACTTTTTACATGTTTCTTATCTTATGCATCGATTAATTTCCGTTCCAAGTCTAGTTCGTTCTTATAAAACGGATATAGAGGTATTCATTGTAATAATAAGAAAACAGAACGGTTTTTAATTCGTATTTATTTTAAAATAATGACACTATTTCTCTTTCAAAATTAACGTGAGAGATTCATTTTGTAAAAACGGGAATTACTCACGTAGTATTGAAACGTGTCGGAATAATCTTCGACGTTACAATACTACGTCAGTAATTCCCGTTTTTACAAAATGAATGACACTATTATATTATATACAGTACATACGAGTAATAGGATTATATTGTGGAGCTTGCCTGGAAGAAATCGCTTTAAGCGATAAGGCTTTTTGGTTTGTTTTTATCTTGTTTCAATAAAGCGTATTCTATTCTATTCTTGGGATAAGGTGGTTAACACTTTTCCTGAAGGCCTCTGACACGATGAATCAGGAGAAGGCTTTCACAGCATACCATCGACCGTGCTCTCCGATTCGAATCGAACTCCGCTTCTCTTACTCGAAACTTCATCACCGACGGACTAATGAGGCGTTTTCATTAAGAAGTAAAAACTTCAAAAATAGTTACCTCGAACCATATAGATGGCGTTAGCTTTCTTTTACTGGTAGGCACAATTCGACAATGACAGGATTAATCACAAACTTGCTTACTCCACTTGCCAGCTCCATCTGTTAGGTTTGGTAGAAAACTCTTTTTCTTTTTTTACTGAAAACGGCTCATTAGAATTTGAATTTCATATCCTGTCGTCTTATCTCTTGTTATTTATGTCAATGACAATAAGTTTATCTTCATTGGAGTTAAGAACTTCTCAGAATAGTAAACTAGTTCCTGCCCGCAGCTTTGCACGTGTTGTACCCGAATAAAAAGTAGCCCATGTGTTAATCCTGGTATGACACGTAAATACGTGTCTTCAAAATTTCAACTTGTTCTGTCTGGTAGTTTTTGCGTGAAGAGGTAACAAACATCCATACATCTATACAAACAAACTTTCGACTTCATAATATTAGTGGGATTTACTAAAGAGAAACAAAACATTTATTAACTTTCGACTTAATAATATTAGTGGGATTTACTAAAGAGAAAGAAGTGAAAAAGAAATGTAAAATGTAATAATTTTAAACTGTCTAACGAGATATTATCGCGTAATTAAGTTGTTTTATTATTTTCCGACGTTTCGAGTGCCCTGCTGCCCTCGCGGCACATCAGTCCACCCGTGACCGCTGGCACCACGACCGCGTGGCACTAAAATGTAATGCTAACACAGGGGTTCCCAAACTATTTTGTAACACGCCCCCCTCCGCAGAATACAAAAAGTTCAAGCCCGCTATTGTATATCTGTATATCTTTGACGGACCTAATGATAAAACCTCTAAGAACAGCCCAAAGCAAGGATTTTGTAACGTAAAGTTATCAATTCACGATTGCGGGAGTGTGCATTTGTAACCAGGGACGATTGCGCGGGCTGAGCAGAGGGCGAGCTGGTGCGCCAGCTTTGTGGGAACGGGTTATGGATCGCGCCCCCGCAAAATTGTCTTACGCCTCCCTAGGAGGGCGCGCCCCCTAGTTTGGGAATCCCTGTGCTAACACAATGTTGTGATATTGCAGAAATCTACAGGATCGTCTCGCAGAAGCAGATGCGCGAGCCGCCCGAGGGCGACGTGATCCGGCCCGACGCCGAGCCGGCCGACGCGCGCGCCTCGCCCGACGTGCGCAAGCAGTGCTGCCAGTAACCACGGTGCGTCCGGTCATTATGATTCTATTTTTATACTAGATAGATAGATAGAAGGTGGAAAATACTCCATTGCACATCAAAATAACAACAAAAAGAGACACTGGACACAATGTGACAATTGCTGGTCTTATAGCTAAAGAGCGATCTCTACCAGACAACCTGGGGATGTATTGGATTCGTGAATACAACAAGGCGTTTAAAGATGTAAGAAAGGTTTTACGAAGTTATTTCTAATATACCTTACATAAATTATAATATAAACATACAAATATACCTACATAAAATATTACAAAAGTTTGGCCTATGTAGGAACTTCCACAACCCAGGAACTAGCAAGGGTACTACATTCTTAGGTGTACGTAGACGCTTAGCCAATTTAGTATGGCGTGTAGTCCTACTTTATCGGAAACTTACAATTCGTTAAGTTTCCAATTTCATCCGTTACACCTTTCACGATTCAGCTCTGCAGGTTAATGTTCAAGGTCACAGAGGTTATAAGCTCTATTCATAAGTGACGAGACCACTGACGGCAGATGTGACGGATCATGGTGCGACGCAGCGTTCAGGTATCTATCGGTGTGTGACGGCTTCCCGTACATTATATGCGATAAGGACCCATCAGGATTCACCATGACTTAGAAACTTTAAGCTTTTGTATAAATAATGACGATGGTCTCTACAGTAGGACATACTGACTACAGTATGTCCTACTGTTGTCAGACCATCGTCATTAGCCGTGTAAAAAGTTTAGCATTATTAATCTTTCGAGCTACATCGTAGTATGTTCGTCATAAACATCGTCAAGAGTACAAGTACTGCTAGAGATATGCCTAATTTTTTTTAAATGAACAACAAATATATAGTAACAAATCCGCTAACCTATATCTAATGAATCATCATTTCAGCCATAAAACGTCCACTGATGAACACAGGCCTCCCTCATGGATCTCCATGAGGGGTAGTTGCCATACTCACCACGCTTGGCAGGCGGGTTGGTGAGCGCAGTATGGGATGTTGATACACGGAGAGACGCTGCTGCCCATCTTCCTGAGGTATCCCTTAGCAGGCTCTTACTGCATCCATGGGCATAAGTATCATACTACTGCCGGCAGCCCACGGCGGGGTATCTAATGAATGCTTAAAATGAATTCGACACGTGTTTCGCCTTTCTACATGGCAACTTCAGGAGTAATCGTGTGCCTTTTCATGAATTTGTTACTATTTTATTATATTTGTTGTTAATTTAGTAATTTTTATGGATTTCCGCAAAGCCACGCCTGAATCAATGAACTTTGATTATCTTTGTTACAGAAAGTCCAGTATATTGTCGGAGCCGAAGCGAGAGACAAAATGGCTGTAGAATAACTGCAACCATTACGAATCATTCCTAGGACAACGGTGTTTACAACATCGAGTGTTGCCAGCGCAACAATATTCTCTATGCTGTTTATTGTGCTGTGATACGATCCTACCGCTTACCGCATTTGGAATAAAGCTGCAATATCTAAAACAACCCCAATAATTTATAAACTTTTATAGTTTTTAAAAAAGTTAGTACTAATCATACTAAACTGGCTAACAAACCAAGCAATATTTTGATCTGGCAACACAACTGGTCAAGAGTGGCTCATGTAGATAGCTTTGTGTTATTATTGATATTTAGAGTCCGGACGAAATGAAATCCTCATAAATTAACATACTTGGAGACAACTAAATATTAACACGAGTTAGCATATACATGCTTTTGTTAGCGGAAGCGCCTTAATGATTGGGCGCTCCTAGTGAGTAGGTACACATGCCTGTGTAAAATACACCTAAATTATAATTTTATTTAGGTGAAAAACCTTTTATTTCGACTTAGTAGTAATTCTTAATATATCTATTTATTTAGTTAATTAAAAAGTATATAGCAAGTTAACTGGTGGTCCATTTTAGTTGTACATTAAAGTGATGCGTTATTAATTTGGCGATGTATAAATTTCTAAGCAATAACACTGGGTGATGTGCACAGTCCACATGCTTCATCATCATTGTTCTATATGACGTTAGATGTATAACGAGAATAGCTTTTTTATGGTGTACTTGTTTATTTACTGATATTATGTGCCTTCAGCGGACGAGCTGTATGTTTCTATTAAAGCTTTTATTGTTTTTGCGTCATGTTGAAGTTAGATTATTGGTATTTATAGTCCCATGGAATGGATTGAGAAAGCCGTTGGATAGCCGAAAGGGGTAAGCAGTCATCCGTGCCGTAGCCGGGCTATCTAGCGATCCCTTGAACTATTCTACCGTGCTAAGCCCTAGAGCGTTATCCCAAAAAAGGCAGATTCAAAACACAACTCAAGGATTATGACTTGAATATAATTTAAAACTCCGCTTTGAGCTTATGACGGCAATATTGGGAACATTAAAAAATATCAAGTTTATAGTCATCCCTTAGAGGCACTTACTGAAGCTGAGCTCTGAAACGAATTGCGAGTTATTTTCGTGGAAGTTGTCCTGCAGTAATTTGCATTATTATAGTGCAATAACATTCTGTTGCTATAGTATTCGCGTTTAAGCATGCCTACGGATGGAATGACGTTAGGGATGCTGTGATATAGCCCTCTATGGATTCAATACTCTCATTCCGCACGTGTTCTTGGCTTTGTGCCATTTTTATTGTCAGTTAGACGGCACCTGGCCTAGAGCAGACCGTTTGGCTTGCGGTCTGTGTCTTGGTGAGATGCAGTGTTAAAATATGTTATTGTATTATGGTCTTAAATATGCATGGTTATTTTTTTAGTGCCTATCTGTAATTACTTTATTAAAGACAAAGATAATAAATAAAATATAATGTAAATTTCATGGATTATTCATTGGATAAGAAAGAACCTTGTGGTTTGACGTCTGAGTAGCTTGCCACCTTTTTTAACGTAGACCGTATATAATGGTCCCTGTGTTTTCACTAGGCAACTTTAAATTGAGTATTATGATGCGTTAAGGGAAAAGTTTCTGCATTGGAAAACATCAGGCTTATTAATAGACAGTAAGTAACCTCAATTCGCTACTTCCGAGTTGTCGTACTATTTTGTCATATCAATACTTATCTATAACCAGGACAAACAGATGAACAGTATCTGTTAGTGCGCAAGTGGGGGCCGACTCACTCGTGTCGGACCGACCGAATATGACAGTAAAAATAAGGAAATATGAACTCTATTCGTATGAAAGTATTGCTTAAGGGGCTACACAGCAGCAACAAATAATTAAACTGTGCGCATGGGCAGTTTAATTATTTGTTTACTGTCTGTCCATCCGCGCCGCGCCGGCTCGTCATAAAGTCGTTACGCTACAAAAATTTACTCTAGGGTTCCGTACCCGAAGGGTAAAAGCGGGACCCTATGACTAAGACTCCGCCATAATAGCTAGACAGTTGAAAATTGTACAGGTGATGTATTTCTATTGCCGCTATAACAACAAATACAGAATAAAATTAATATTTAAGGGCTCCCATATAAGAAAACGTGATTTTTTTGCCATTTCTTGTTCGACATTAATAACGGCACCAGGTAGACGCTTGAAATATTCACAGAATATTTAGTTGTATAATCACTTAAAAATAAATTCAAGTAAAACGAATATTTTGTTGCTCCAATACAACAAACGTGATTTTTTTTGCCATTTCTTGCTCGATATAAATAACGGCAACAGGTAGACGCTTGAAATATTCAGTTGTATATTTAGTTTCATATGCATTTTAAAAATAAATAATTAAAATAATGGCACGGGAACCCTTCGTGCGCGAGTCCGACTCGCACTTGGCCGATTTTTGATGTGAAACATCTATAGCCGCACGTAAAACATCTATAGCCGCACGTAAAACATTTATTTCTGGCTAGTTTTTCTGGTTAGATATTATGATGGTGTATAATATCTATTATAGTCTATTATGTTGTAGTACTGTACTGTATTACTGTCCTGTTACTGTTATTTTCATTAAATACAAAAATCACTCTACAGTACAGTATATTTGTATATAATGAAAATACATGTTTTTTAATGTAATCTGTTCTTTTCTGTATATTACTTTTACAAAAAATAATGTGGATGTTTCACATCTGCCAGGCGTCCCGTGACGGCTCACAATTTTTTTTTTAGTTTTAACAAATCTATATTTTTATTTATTACCTCATTATCGCATGGGGACCTGAATTAAATATTTTTAATCTAGAAAAAGGATAAACGAATGAACCAACTGATAGGATAGATGATGTTTTTATGTCAAAGAAAAATAAAACCGGGCAAGAGCGAGTCGGACTCGCGCACCGAGGCGGACTCGCGCACCGAGGGTTCCGTGCCATCATACAATATAATTTATGACAAAGGCGGTTTTATATTTGTTGGAGAACCTTGACAGCGCCATCTCTTGTCGGATAGCGGAACTTACGTAGATTTTTTACACTTTCGATGATTTCTAAAAAAGTATGCTATGTAGAGAGATTGTAATAAATTTCCTCTAATCTTTACATACACTTCTAATAGTAATAAAAGTTTCAAAGGTTTATCTACGCAAACTTCGGAGATAAGGGGGGGGAACGCTATTTTTTTCAACATTTTTGTAAATAACTCAAAAACTATACGACTTAAAGGAAAACTAAAAATTGTTTATTAATGTGCTAAAGAATACCTTTCATATGATACCCCACATAACCTAGTAACTTTCCAAAAATTTTGAAAACACCCCTTCCACGTCGTTATGGCGTTCCATTGTCTAAAAAACTGCAAATTAGAGAGTTCGCTACAATTTTCCTATGAAGTTTACATACACTTCTATTAGCTATAAAAGTACCACGGGTTTATCTCTGCAAACTTCGGAGATAAGGGGGGGGGAACGGTCGTTTTTTCAACATTTTTGTAAATAACTCAAAAACAATACGGCTTAAAGGAAAACTAAAAACGGTTTATTAATGTGCAAATGAATACCGTTCATATGATACCCCACATAACCTATTTACTTTACAAAATTTTTGAAAACCCCCCTTCCACCCCCCTTGTCTAAAAAACTATGCAAATTAGAGAGTTCGCTATAATTTTCCTATAAAGTTTACATACACTTCTCTTAGCTATAAAAGTATCACGGGTTTATCTCTGCAAACTTCGGAGATAAGGGGGGGGGGGGGGGACGGTCGTTTTTTCAACATTTTTGTAAATAACTCAAAAACGATACGGTTTAAAGGAAAACTAAAAACTGTTTATTAATGTACAAATTAATACCTTTCATATGATACCCCACACGGCCTAGTAACTTCACTTAAAATTTTTGAGATCCCCTATCCGCCCCCCTGCAATCAAAATAAGAATATTTTTTTAAATTTTTATATATGCTATATAAGTAAAAAACTGTTGTCTTTTACTATTTCAAATTGCAAGTCGATAGCATCAGTAGTTCTCGAGATATCCATCTGTGACAGACAGACAGACAGACAGAGTGATTCTATAAGGGTTCCTTTTTACCATTTTGGTCCGGAACCCTAAAAACAGTAAATGGGTGGATCAACTTTTTTCTGTCAGCACGTGTCCTTGACATAATAAAGCCTCAAAACAAACAAACTATGAAGATCTGGTTATTTAACTAATACTGTTGGTTAATCAGATCCTAAAACAATATTTTTTACCTTACATATCGCAAAAATTACACTTTCACAGGAAAAATAAAATCGTGACCCAGTGGATAATTTAATGTTGTCATACAAAACTTTGCTGTCCCTCTAGCGTATGGGGTGTGGTAGTTACCGACAATTTTAACATTTTACCTTGGAACATAGTAAACTTTAATGGAAATTACTTACTACAATATTCATTTGTATGCTATCTTCATTTACGAGTACGCAACTTCAATTTACGGCATAAATATCAATGTTACAATATTTGTCCCTAAGATAACCGAAATCGACACGTCTACTGGGTCACACATATAAATCGCTCCTAAGTGCGAGAGGGACAGGTAATCAAGGGCTTGACAAATAGGAAACTAATCTGAACATCGTATGATCGCGTCCGCCATTAACGTGACGTTCCCGCGGCTCGGCCATTTCGTCCGTGACTCCGGAAGAGGCTACGTGTGTTTATTATGTGTCTGCTGGCTCACGTCGAATTTTAATGAAACGTAAGTGTTTTTTTACCGTAAATCATACTATATTAGTAAGAATTAAGATCTAAATTTCACATTGAATACATTTTTTGTTGTTTTTCGAAATTTTTTTTAACAAAATGTTGAAAATATTATAAAATTTCTCTGGGGTCACGAGTCCACTGGGTAACGAAAATCGTGACCCAAGAGAAAATGTTAGTGACTCAAGAGAAATTTGTATCTTTAGTACCAAATTAAACAAACTACGATTTCTTTATCAATAACGTAACATAGTACTAATGTTCACAGTGAAAATCTTAATGTGTTATCTATATAAAACTAAACATTTTTTTTGTGTTAATGTTAGCTTTACTGTTTCATAGTCATACAGTTTAAATAAAGTTTATGATAGTCAAAATAAGACTCAGATATTAAAAAAAAAATAACTAATTTACAATTTTTTTTTCAGTAACTAAATAAAAATGCCTTTATCAGCTGCTGAACGTCAAAGGAGATACAAAGAAAATCTGAAACGTGACCCTGCGAAGTATGAAGAATATAAAAGAAAAAAACGAGACAATTATCATGTTAAAAAAAGACTTATCAAAGACTTAACACCTAAAGAGAGACACAATGCAAGGGTAATTTGTAAACTTAGAAAACAGAAAGTGAGAAAAAATAGAAAACAATTGAATAGGATTATTGATATAACACCACCGAGTTCTCCTTCTATATTGGTGCCTGAAGCAAAGCTACCTCAGAATGCTGTTTTAAATTATCAACAGCAGAATGATGATACTGATATCTCGGGCATTAGTACTCCTCAAAGCTCTGATGCACAACATATATGTAGGAACGATTCGAAAAAAAATAAAGGTAGAAATAAAGTTAGAAGAGATAGATCAAAGCTATATAGAGACAATTTGAGATTACAGCAAGAAGTTGCAGATCTGAAAAAAAAATATGAAAAATATAAAAAACGTTTCAATAGGGCCAAAAAAGACACAGGACAAAATATACAAGAAAAAAGAAAATCTGATGATACGATTATATACAAAAAACTGTCCAACGCAATCAAAGAAAGGTACCAAAGAACAAAGAAACACAAGGAGAAAGATATATTGAAACATATATTTGATAACATTGAAGAATCTGAAAAAAGAGAAATGATTAACGAGTCTTTGGGAATAACTGGACCATTGAGGTCGACTTTAAAAGTAAAAGCCGATTTGTCTAAATTAGAGAAGGAAGTCGAAACGTTTTTCCAAAGAGAGGATGTTTCTAGACCGACAGCAGGAAAAAAGGAAACAATTACGCGCCATGGACAAAAAGTGCAGAAAAGGTTCCTTTTAGACACAATAAAAAACCTCTATAAGACATTTAAGCAAGAAAATCCGGCAATAAAATGCTCATATTATTATTTCACTAAAAAGAAGCCTTTTTATGTTTTGAAACCTTCTGTAAGTGGACGCGAAATGTGTTTGTGCAAAACGCACACCAATCCAATGTATAAAGCAAGTGCTTTAAAGAACAAGGGCATTATAAATACTGAAAATATGAGCGAGTTGATCACTGCGATAGTCTGTAATCCAAGAGAAAAAGACTGTATGTATGGAACTTGTAAAAAATGTTTCAACTTAAAAATTCAGAGTAATGATGTTGACAAAGATAGCCATAAAATACAATGGAAAGAATGGGCAAGAGTACAAGAGACATATGAAAAGGATGGAAAAACTTCAAAAGCATTCAAGAATGTGAAGCAAGATAAGGAAGGAACAGTTAAAGATATGCTCTATTCATTTAATGAAGAACTAAAAACATTGAAGAAACATGTATATAACATGAAAGTTCAATTTTATAACTTCAGACAAGCCATTGATAATTTATCAAGAACAGAAGCAGTGGTAGTTGCAGATTTTAGTGAAAATTATAGTTGCAAACACCATGAGGAGATTCAAGCACATCACTTTGGTGGTTCCAGATTACAAGTATCACTGCATACAGTTGTGGCATATGTTCATACAGATGTTGGTGTTAGAGTTGAATCATTCTGCACGGTGTCACCAAATACTAATCACCAACCTCCAGCTATATGGGCTCATCTGGACCCAGTTCTAAAGGACATCAGAACCACTTATCCCGATATTTCTGTAATACACTTCTTCACAGATGGTCCCTTTAGTCAATATCGGCAAAAACAAAACTTTTATCTCGCTTCTACTGCAGTATTTGACCACGGGTTTAAAGCAATGACCTGGTCGTTCTTCGAGGCAGGCCATGGCAAGGGACCAGCAGACGGTATTGGAGGATATCTTAAAAGAACTGCGGATGACCTAGTAGCTAGAGGTGAAGATATTTCATGTGCAGATAAATTTTATACAGTGATGAAGAATTTGAGCAAAATAAAGCTTTATTTAATTTCATCCCTTAATATAGAAGACTGTTCCAAACAAATACCACCAAAAATCCAGCCATTACCTGGCACCAAAGATGTCCACCAAATATTTAGTACCAGTCAAGGAAATCTTAAATACAGGCACCTGAGCTGTTTCTGTAGCAGAGGCTTTTGCGATTGTCTGTCGCCAAAAGATTATATCCCCCTTCCGCTTGTGACTGAAAGAGACCCAGAGCAGAACACAAATAACTTTAATACAAGTGCAGAGAATGCCAGAAACCATGAAAATGTACATGAGTTGATAGCCCACTTTGAAGAGAATAGCTTCAATGTCAGTGTTTCGGGAAGTGTGTCGGCAAACCCGAAACTCGTTGATGATCCAGCAAATTCCGACGAAGATTTACCATTGAGTAACTATAAAGTCTCTCGGCAGAAGTCTCCGCTAAAAGAAATTGAATTGTTGGACTTAAGCAAGCCCCGTAACAAACGCTGGTACCGACATATCTATAAAACACCCGAAACATCTGACGATGAGAAACAACAGGGTACTTCAACACACAAATCTGCCGACAAAGAAAATCGACCAGTCCAAAAGGGTGATTTTATGTTAGTTAACGTTCATGCAACAAAGAGTAAGATTTTTAAATATGTTTGCATGGTCGAGGATTTGCACGAAGATGGTGAGATTAGGGTCACATTTTTACGCTCAGTGAAGAAAAAAAACACATTTCGTCTGGATAAAACTGACGTAGCTGACATCGACTACACAGACATATTAGAAATTCTCTCTGAACCTACAATTATTTCCAAACGAGGCCAACAGTATTACGTTTTTGAAAATGATGTTGTAGATGTTTCTGAAAAAATATAAGAGATAACTCTTATATTTTTTTGCTTTGATTTTTTTTGTTTTGTCGTTATATTATGCTGAAAAATTGAAGTTATTCCTAACTTTTTAATTATGCAAAGTTTCAATTTTAGTTTCTTGTACCTAAAATTATGGATATCTTTTTGTAAGATTTCCATAATTACAATAACAAGAGATTTTTTGATAGAAGGTATAGGTACGCTACCATAATATCATTGTGATCAATAAGACTTTAAAATATAATTTGAGACTGATTGTTATCGTTAAGATTTAGATAATAGTTATCGTTACCTTTAGCAGAAATCTCGACATTGTATGCTCAGTTACCATTTCAGTCTCTTGAGTCACAAGTTTTGTCTCCTGGGTGACATGATTGTCCCCATACTCCATGACCATTATGTCTTTCATTAAAACATGCAAAAATTAGTGATTACATTTTTAATTTTAGATTTATTTAAAAGATTTCACGGAAATATTGTTCGCATAATTATTTTCTTGCGTATTAGCTTCAAAAAAATATTATAAAGAAAATTGGTTCTGATTTGTTACATTGTGACTCAAGAGATACAATTAACATCCGTGTTTTTGTTATAATACTGAATTGTTGAAATTCATTTTGTAGTAGTTATTCCCTAAGAGGTTTTTAAGAATTTAAGTACAAAAGTTTTACTATCTTGTGTTGTTTCATTAGAAAATCGTATACGTTACCCAAAGGACGTTATAAGTAGCAAGTTCTCAGGTTTTGTTTAAAAACAATAGTTAAATTCACAAAAGTGCGATGCTCTTTACAAATACATACAATTCAATTATAAATCTATCAATATTAAAACTTAAATTCATTAAAATAAAATATATAAATTTTAACACAAAAAGTTTATTCTATACAGAAAATAGTTGATTCACCCAAATAGCAAGCACTTGAAAAAAGTAATAATTGTTGTTGTTTGCTCATTTGTATGTTTTTTGGCTGAAATAAATGTTGTCCAGCGCTGATGTTAAAGGTGTCATATCCCACACTAAAATTTGTCTACGTAAGTGTTAAACACGACAAAGCTATCGACATAAAGATGTTGGCACTTAGAACTGACGAAATTAAATCCTCATAAATTAACATACTTGGAGACAACTGAAAAAAAAAAAAATGAAAAATGATTTATTTCAATAACTTAATCTTAAATGTACATTTCAGTGGTATGAGGCTCCTTTTAAGTATGTATAATATACCTGTACAACTAAATATTAACACGAGTTAGCATACATGCTTTTGTTAGCGGAAGGAGTAGGTACACATGCCTGTGTAAAATACACCTAAATTAAAATTTTATTTAGGTGTAAAACCTTTTATTTCTACTTAGTAGTAATTCATAATATCATGCCACTTGTCCCATGGGACAAGTGGCACTTATATCGGAGAGCGACTTTCTTAAGTAGTTCAAGAGCTAGAGGCTATTTTCGATTTTCAGAAAAACTCTTCTAATTCATACACCTTGCATTTTTTTTGGAAAACTACTAAGGCACCAATTGACACATATTACAGCAGCGCCAGTCCATGAGAAAAATCATATCTCTATCCAGCCGTTCCAGAGGTATGGAAATCTGCCAAACGTTACTGCAGCGTCAATTTGAATTACCTAAAAACCACAGAGGGCACAAAATGCCGCTGGCCGGCCAAGGAAAGGCACAAATATAAGCTACTTTTTAGGCTACTTTGAATTTGACTAAGACTAATACTTAGAAAAAAAATTATGCCGCTGCAGTAACGTTTTCAGGCGTTACTGTAGCGGCATTTTGTTTATTCGAATTAAGTACTTTGAAACCTTAATAGGCACTTATTTTATTTTTAGGGCATATTTATAGGCATTGACGATTTATATCAATGGGTATAGGGCTCTAATTGTTTTATATTTTCAACTTGATCCGAGTCGACATGCTGCCCCAGTAACGGTGTGCGTCTGGGGCAGCACTCAAGAGATGGATAAACATAGCATCGCTTTTTTATGTTTAAACATATAAATGAATAAATAAAAACAAAAGTATTTTAAAATATTTATTTTGTGCCTTAAAAATTAAACCTTATAGATTAGTTAATTGAGTTAAAAAACAGTGTTGAAAACTTAACTCCACCTAGAACTAAGACGAAATTGTATGTTTAGTTATGGAGGTAACTAAACGACGCTTTGATGGGATCTATTTTGTTCTTTACAAGTGGGCTTTTAAGTGCGATTTTAATTAGTCTTGTGTGGTTTGGTTACTTCTTCATCATGTTGTTGACTAGCGCTTTGAAGGCATCAAGTCCGACTTCGTTAGCTTCCTTGTATCCCGGGGCGGTCTTCTTGACGGCGTCGTACCATCTGCAAAATAAATGATTATTGGATAATCAGGTATATTCGAGCTCACAGCCGACCTTTCAAGGACGTGCATTATGCTTGTCGCCACGCCACGCTTGGCAGGTAGGTTGGCGAGCGCATTATATGACGTTGATACACGGATAGATGCTGCTGCTCATCATCCAGAGGTATTCCTTAGCAGATTTTTACTGCATCCACGGGTAAGAGAGTATAGGCAACATTCGGTACCCTACGGACATTTTCCGCGGGGCCATCTACCTAGGCCTCCCTAAGTTTGTTACCATTCTGTACGGTTTTCGATAGTTACCTCTTGATATTGTTGTATTTCTGGAAGTCGATATCCGCAGCCTCGAAGCTGGACACGCTGGCGACGATGCTGAGGTCGGCGATGGTGATGCTGCGGCCGGCCACGAAGTTCTGCCCTTCCAGGAACTTGTCCAGGAGCTGGAGCGCGTCCTCGATCTTCGCGAACTTGTCCTTGTCTGCGGGGGCGCCGCCGAACACTTGCGGGTACTGGGAATGGCAACAAGCATTATTCAATCATAATCACACACAACTACCTTACAACTACTAATTTACGCCACAAAAAGTAGCCTAATGTCCTTCTCCATGGTCTAATCTACTCCTATACTAAAATTCATCCAATTTGGTTCAGCGGTTTTGAGATGAAAAGGGAACATAGATACATACATTCTTACTTTCATTTTTATACATTAGTAGTAGGGATGGACATCCAACGAAAAATACACATTTATACAAATTTAAAATAACATGCTTGTGTTCAGTAGTGGACGTTATACGGCTGAAATGATGATGAAGTAGGTACCTATATCTTATCTACTCATTATATCCAATGAAGTCCAATAGTTCTTGCGTTTTTTATGACTTAAGTACAGTCAGCGTCAAATTGATATGAGCCTCTAGAGTTACCTAGTCAAAATGATCTGAAAAACATAAAAGCAATTTGATATACGCAGTTCGAATCATCATATTGTTGCAAGCACCTATAGGTGTTCAAAATATCTTACTACACATTGTTTCATATTTATATGAGCAGTCAGGGTGTTCAAAATTATGTTAGTAAACAAAGCTCTCAAAGGTAGTTACCTAGTATGCAAACTCTTGAGTGAATACTTGAAATGTCATAGATACTTGAAAATCTTTAAATATCATAGATATAAGTAACCATTATCTGATAAGTCAGATATTGTTGCAAATAAAACGTGAATATTAAAGTAATTATTGGTTACTAAACTATAAATTAAAACATGCCTCCATACCACTTGACTGAACAAATAAAGTAAACTGAAAATTAATAAAGCGTAGATTAATAAATTTATACAGAGATAAAGTTTCCATCACCGATATAGCGGATAAACTCGGTATAATTAATTTTATTTTTAATTGCAAATGTTATTTATATTTAATTATTTTTCTAAATGGGTATTAAAATATAAGTAGGTACATATATATAAATATTACTTTACAGAGAACACTGTGTCACTGTGGGTAAACCGTTGGCGTGAATCTGGAGATGTACTTACGTCAAGACAATGCTCTGATTGAAAAGGTGCGAGAAGATCGCTTCTTAAATAGATCCCCATTGGCTACTGCTAATAATTTGTCTCAGAGTACGATTCGACGTAGACTAAAGGAATCTGGCTTACATCATCGTGTGCCAGCTAATAAACCAATGTTGACACCAAGGCACAAAGCTTTGAGATTACAATTCGCTTTAAATTATTTACATTACGATTTTGGACAGGTCCTTTTTGTTGACGATAAAGTATCTTGTAATTCTATTCACGGACGAGTTTCTCCATGGAGACCTAATAATATGCGATATAATGAAGAAAATATCTTACACAACAATAGAAGTGGCCGTATATCGCTCGGCTTTTGGGGATGGATGTCGCAAAGTGGACCGGGCGAGTTAGTTGAAGTTGGTGGGCGTCTGAATGGAGTATGATACAAGGAGATTCTTGAAGAGGTGCTATTGCCTACTGCTCTCGAGTGTTTTACCCCGATGAAGAGAAAATTACATTCATCCAAGATGGAAGTTCAATACATAATTGCGGAATAGTTACAAGAATACATAGGTGCAAATAGAGAGTTGAGTCTAATAACACTGCCTCCAAAAAGCCGAGACTTAAATCCTATTGAAAACGTCTGGGGAAAAATGGTCCAGTGGGATCATGGCCAACAACATAATAATTTTGAACACCCTGACTGCTCATATAAATATAAAACAATGAGTAGTAAGATATTATGAACACCTTAGGTGCTTGCAACAATATGATGATTCGAACTGCGTACCTATATCAAATTGCTTTATGTTTTTCAGACCATTTTGACTAATCTAAACGCTCATATCAATTTGACGCTGACTGTACCTATAGTTTTTCCCATCGTTATCCTTTACGGCCCAAGGTATAATGATTTGATTTTAGTACTTAAGTACCTATATAATTATGGTAATCATGCTAACATGCAAGAACGCATACCTAACGTATAAAATAAAAGATTGTGCTTAACACCAATATTCATTCTGTGAATATTCTTCGTAAGCTATAATATAATGCGTTCCGATGTAGCAGTAAAGCCTAGACGAGCGGGTCCATTTCCACCACTGGTAGGTAGGTAGGTACCCATCACACAGGCTCCGCTTACCTACTTTCGAGCTAGATGATGCTGTATGAAATGTCCAGCACTATTTATGCTTTGAAATACTCACAAAGTAGTCTCCAAACCGCTGGTACAGCGTGCCGATGTCGAAGTAAAGGCGCTGGTCTACCAGAGCGCGGGCGCGCGGCTCCTCCGGGTACAGCGCCGAGCCGGCGCCGTACTTGTTGGCGAGGTACGAGATGATGGCGCGAGACTCCCAGATGGAAAGGCCGTCGTCCACCAGCGTTGGCACTGTGTGTTGCGGGTTCATCTGCGGAGAAAGAAGACTTATATGAGACTATAGTCCAACCTGCCGTGGGGCCGGCAGTAGAAGGTTGCCCGTGGATGCAGTAAGAATCTGCTAAGGGACACCTCCGGAAGATGGGCAGCAGATTATTTCCGTGTATCAACATCCTGCGCTCGGCAATCCGCCTGCCAAGTCTCGATGTTCAGTAAGTTAATCATCACCGTTGAAATAAATGAGTTTCTGTTAGCCTGAATCATCGCGTTGCTAACTAACCAACTAACAGGTTTTTTCACACTATTTTTAAATCCCTACAACAGGTAATGCTTAGGTTCTAAGTCTAGCCTAGTCTATAAGTTTCGTAGTATACGTGATCGTATCACTAAACTGACAAAAAAAATTATTAGGCAGGTATGTACCTACGTACTATCATGGACCAAATAAATACTGGACTGCTAATGTCCATCCATACTAGAAATCGTCACTCAAATAATGTCACAACAATAATGTCTATTTATTTGGTCCATGGTACTATTTCATCTCATTTAACTTGCGTTGCTATGACGAAAATAAGGTAGTATACTCGTGTGTGAGATGAACTAGGCGTTGTAATTGCTGCCTACTGTCATTGTTGAGATGTCAAAATTAAGGAAACTTTGACAGAAATATGTTAATTGGTTACACAATTAAACGATGAATCATGACGACGGTGACGATGTAACGACAATGAAGGTCGAAAAACATCAATAATCAAACAACTAAATTCATTGTTGTTGTTCTAGGTAGCCTACCAATTCCAATATCATAATAATAACTAACAATCGTTCTAAGTAACTTGGTTCCACTGTTGGATCCATACACCAACAGTGGAATGGAAGGAATAATAATAAGTAACCAATCATGTGTGTTTGCCATTATTTACTTTTTATTTTCCTTTGTGTAATGTTAAGTCTGTTAAGTGTTTAGGAAGGTAGTATTTTCTTTACTGTTTTTTTTGTGATGTTTTATTGCCAAATAAATGGCTAATCTATTCCATAAACATTAACAAAAAGCTGGAAAAAAAGTTTTAAACTTTCGTATTTCGCAAACGGAAACTTAAATCGAAAAATTGTCTTTGATATCCCACATGATGGGAAAATCAAGAAAAAAAACATCCCTTACTCTAGTGTATGTGAGGTAGGTACCGCAGTATTTTTTTTGCAAAACCGGTGACGGACGGACTGACAAAGCGAAACTATCAAAGGAAACTATAATGGTTTCTTGATTTACTACGAAACCCTAAAAAACCATCACGATGACGTAACTACTCAAGGTTATCTGACAGTGGAAGCACCAGCAATATACATATGGTAACTTTGATTTTGACCTCAGACGTCCAAACCGGTTTTCTAAATTGCCTCGGTTTTTACCCAAAGTTACAAAATAAATGAACAGCGAAGATATTTCGCGGATACACTCCCTATACACAACAAGGTGATGCCGAGGTATTATAAAAATGTCTGATTTACAAGCCTGAACTAAGATCGCTCGTTGTCGCGTCGGTAGGACTCCTGTCAATGTTAATAGCCCAACTAATTTGTTAGTTGGTAAAAAATATATAATTTGTCTTAGCTTATATAGGGGAAAGGTGTACAAAATGATCCCTCGAGGTAATATGATTCCCTATGGTTCTCAGCAAACTACTAATGCCATCTATCTGATTTATAAGCAAACGTGTTTTCCGTACCCCGCTCAGTGGTCTCACAAGGTGTCATGGCGGGGTGAGTGTTGTGCATCGAAATATTACGAAAAAAAGAAAAATGGTGTGTTTGATCTAAGGTAAGCATAAAAATAATGTTTCATTGTTGAAATTTGGTTGCATTTTACGGAATGAATGTTTTACTGGCTGTTCCTATCAATATTCAATTTATTTTTAAGCACGCTACGACCTCACTAAGGCTATGTTCCGAGGTTAGTTTTAGACATTTTTTGAAAAATGTGCTCTTGAGGTCAAACGATCCCCTTGTGCCGGTATAAAATGATCCCTGGGTCATTTTACCCCAAGCATTTTAACAGATTTTAAATAAAACATGGTAAATTGTTTAACGTATTTAAAATTGTTTGTATGTATAAATATACAATGCAAATGTAATAAAAATAAGCTAAAGGCGTGACGATCTCATTTCGGAGGTATAAAATGATTCCGGGAATCATTTCACCCCAAACATAGAATTTAAGTTAGGTAATGTTTTTTCTTTGTTTTTTTCTTTATTTACCAGGGTATGATTGTTTTTTTACCTTTCCGTCTTATATGTACATATATATGTATGAATTTTTATACGTATGGTGCTTATATTTTTACAGATTACCATGCCACGTACATACCAAAGAAAAAGTACCCGTCAAAACTAGAGTGAAAATTCCATGAAAAAAGCCTTAGAAGCTGTGAATGGACTGCCACTCAAAACAGCTAGTAAGCCATTCAAAACACTTTTGATAAACCATCGACATCTTTTGGAGTTTACATCACGAGATCTTCGACCTTTGCCAAAGATACAAGGAAAAAGAAATAATTATGTAAGAAAAAAATAGACACCTCAATTTTGACTAGCACACCCTATAAAACTATTTAGAAGAGGAAATGCAGAAAAAAATAGAAAACGAAGCAAAACAAAAGTCACGTAAAGACAAAAGTGTGAAATTGATCTCTGAAAACAAAACTAAAAGAAAAGGAGTAGGAAAAAGACAAAATCAAAACAAACAAATAATAAAGAAGAAGATAAAAAGAAAATACTAAAAAAGAAAGAATAAAGAGAGCGAGCGGATGACGCTGAATGCATGTTCTGCACAGAAGCTTGCTGGGACCTTTGCGTAAAATGTCATAAATGGGGACATGAAGCATGGGCCGGGCTTGATCACTATCAAGCCCGGCCCATGACTGTTGATTATAGTGAGATTGATTGAAAAAATAAGAAGATTTTCTGAATAGTTTATGAGTTATTATGTGTTATATTAAATATAGCCGTGGGTTGCCGGCAGTAGAATGTTACCCCTCCTCTCCTACCCGTGGATGCAGTAAGAGCCTGCTAAGGGACGCCTCCGGAAGATGGGCAGCAGCGTCTTTCCGTATATGAACATCCCATACTGCGCTCACCAACCCGCCTGCCAAGCGTGGTGAGTATGGCAACTACCCCTCACGGAGATCCATGGGGGAGGCCTTAGTTCAGTAGTGGACGTTTTACGGCTGAAATGATGATGATGATGATATTAAATATTTCTGATCTCAAGAAAAAGAAAGATGTTTAATGTTTTGTAATTTCTACCTTGGTATTTAGACACAGTATTGATTAGATACTATAAGAATTTAAATAACCTATTTTTGATAATTTTTTGTGTTGAAAATGAACATAATCATGATTACGTACCCGTATATATCTTTTATTTTAACTCGGCAGGCAGCAATAATAGTAGGAGGGGTAAAATGATCCTTCGGATCATTTTGACCCTACCCCAGGGATCATTTTATACACCTAGGTGTACAAAATGATCCTTTAATAATG
Organism: Pasiphila rectangulata; assembly: GCA_963082625.1. Classification (NCBI taxonomy): domain Eukaryota; kingdom Metazoa; phylum Arthropoda; class Insecta; order Lepidoptera; family Geometridae; genus Pasiphila; species Pasiphila rectangulata. The sequence goes on along the minus strand of OY720244.1, from coordinate 1,774,941 downwards.
TTTTGGAAAATCTTAAATTAATCTGATCTACATAAAGAACCCAAGATAAGGGTATGCTAAAACGTTACCACTGAAATTATTCATCATAAACTCTTTCAACATTTTCAATAACCTTCATACTTTGGACACAATCAAGCTTTTCTCTTAAGGGGATCATTTTGGACACCTTTCCCCTAGGTAAGCTGTATAAGCAATACTCAATACCAATGGTATGTAGGTATGAGTAGTTACAGGTCCCCACCTACATACCAATATTATTATTAGTTACTCAATCAAAGTTATGCGCCGCGCCGCCGGCCGGCTTTTAAATTACCGGTCTGGTAGGTCTACCATGAGTTTTTACAATCTATACTCGCTAACGACTGTAGTTAAAAAAATGTATGAAAACTTGTACAGTGCCTCTAGCGGATAGTTTGGTACTAAAATATATTAAACTATACCTACCTACTACAGCGACTGTAGTTTGGGCTTCATTTGGTTAGAATTTCTGCGTACCATGAGTTAGTTACAAATCTGACAGATGTCATAGTAACGTACTATTATTACTGCAGTAACGGCAGGCGATCTAAGTGACAACTCATGGTAGACACACTGATCTAAAACCCAGACTACCTACAGTGTCGATCAGATTCAGATATTTATTTCATCTTAGGAACATAATTAACTTGGTTACGTACATTTACGTTGCGGCTGTTCATGCCTTGTCAAATGTTCATCATCATCATCATTTCAGCCGTAAAACGTCCACTACTGAACACAGGCCTCCCTTATGGATCTCCATGAGGGGCAGTTGCCATACTCACCACGCTTGGCAGGCGGGTTGGTGAGCGCAGTATGGGATGTTGATACACGGATGAATGCTGCTGCCCATCTTTCGGAAGTAGCTCTTAGCAGGCTCTTACTGCATCCACGGGCAAGAGAGGAGGAGCAACATTCTACTGCCCGGCAAATGTGCATATTCCCACTTAATTCCTACAAAATTATCGTAATTCGTAACGACCCGAGCTTATTTCATCGAAAATTAAAATTAATCTTTTATGCATTTTCATCAATGCGGGAAACAATGATCTTAAAAAAGTTATGACTTGGGATTAGGTGCTCATTGATAGATCTTTTCTTCATCATTATCATCATCTACAGTTCTTTACCCACTGCTGGGTATAAGGCCTCCCTTAGTTTGTGCCATCCGCCACGATCCGACAGACCGATCTATCGTTTGCTTCCCACTTCATAAATATCGTCTGCCCATCTTGCCGGACGACTAACATTTCTCTATTATTGTCTCGGCCACCATATTCAAATTCAAATAGTTTATTGCAACCACATTGTAGTAATTTGTACAGATGATATAACACATGAATAGTTCCAAACATGGACCCGGTTTGGGCACGGCAAAATAGGTAAGTAGGTACTTAAAAATTTAAAAATTGAATATCTACTTATCTCACTTAATTGTTATGTTAAGTGAGTTACAATTTAATTGGTGTTGATAGGCACTTTTTTTCATTCAGTTTAAGCTTCACTCCACCTGCCATCATATTGCAGATCGAGCACTGATTATATACCAACCATGAATTATAAAAACTGGCCAAGTACTAAACATGTTACGTGTACAAGTAAAAAACGTGTTTGTTTCTGTTTAAAATATAAACTTTATTTATACTTAGTTACACTACCTAACCATTATTTATTAAACTGATTGAGCTTATACCTATTATAGTAATTTATGCACTAACATCTACATAAACTTTAATTTAAACATAAAAAAGTAAAATATCCAGCGCCGCGGTGCAGTCGCGGCAGCCGGGAGTATAAATAGAACCGGCTAAGTCCACGCACGCTCATGCACTAGACAACCTAGGTGCTTGGTTCAGAAAGTGGCGCATAGAGGTGAACCCGACGAAAAGTGCAGCAGTGCACTTTACTTGGAGTCCCCTCTTGCCCCAGCCTCTCCTCCTCTTCGATAAACCCATCTCTTGGGTTAGGTCAGCTCGCTACCTAGGAGTTATCCTAGATAGATGTATCACCTTCTATCCCCACATAAGGTCTGTCACTAATCGCGCCAAGTTCGTGCTTAGCCGGTTAAACAGCCTTCTTAACTAGAAGAGTAAAATGTTCTTTAGAAATAAAGTGACACTTTACAAAACAGTTGTACGGCCAATAATGACATATTCCTCTGTCATCTTTGGCCAGTCCCGTCATTTTAGATGCCTTCAGGTAATCCAAAATATTTTCTTGCGCAGGGCCACGGGCTGCCCATGGTACAAGCGTAATGAAGACCTCCACCGAGATCTCAAACTCGAGTCCATCGAACACTTTATTAAAACTGCTTCAAAGCGTTTTTATGAAGTGGCGGCGGAACACCCCAATCCGTTAATCTCGGGATTACCCTCCGACTACCCGATAGAGCCATTGCCCACGAGTTCTTTTCTCCGTCGACCGAGACACGTTCTCGGCTTGCCCGTTGACGAGATCACTGCCGCTATACTTGAGGTCAACCCGTCCTACTTTAGCTGCTAGGCACACATTTAATAACCGGTCTCGCCGGCGAGGCCGAAGAATACACTCTACCGTCTTAAGGTGCACTTTTGCACCTGGACGTTAACTATCATTAGATATAAAAATCTGGCAACAATCCAAGCCGTGGTTCGAACCTAAGTGGTGCCCTTGAGCTATTGTAAATAAAGCTATATAAGCAGGTATATAAGCTATTTTTGGTTGTGGCATCACGCGGGCAAAGCCGTGGGCAGAGGCTCTCATGTTAGGAGGTTAGGTGTAGGACTCTCAAGTTTTTTCGTAAGACTAAGTTTAGTCACTGATGGCCACAAATAAGGCCGCGAAATCACACACGCTTTGACTTCATATAGTAGATAATGTAACTTATTTCCCAGTAGGTAGTACCGGTTGTGTAAACTTTCAGAACTTTGAGGCTGAGGCAACCCTTAGCGTAGGTAGTAGGTTTTGTCCTTCTAATGTTAAGTTAATACAGACTCTTCTATAGTGACCAGACATATATTATAGATTTCATCTACTTAGTACCTTAACCACTTTGCATATGAGTCCCAAAAAAAATGCTGATTTACATCCTTTAAAAACGCGGGCGAAGCCGCGGGCAGCAGCTAGTAAATTATAATATATCCTGTATGTTGTTTGGTTCTTTATCTCTCGGTAGTAAATAAGTCATTATGAGATAGTATATCTGCAATGGACAAACAATAAGCAAGGAAAATACGCTAGCATAATCTTGTATGGCCCCATAAAAGTTCATCGCCCCTGCTGCAATATTACATCATGCACTAACCAATCTATTCAGCGTCCTTCAAACCTATCATGGTAAATAACACCTTCCATTCTATGTTTTAAAGTTGTATTTAAAATGGATTGGGATTGGAATGAATCGGAAACGCTGGCCGAATGCCATAAGCTGTTTGAGACAAGTATTTGAATCTTGTTTCGTTTATGGTAGGAGTTTGCCGGAATCGGGGTAAGTATATTAAATACTTATGTTAAGTTCCTCGAAGCCGATAAAGATACGGTAGGCAGCTAAATTAATAAAATCATACTAAAACTACTCTTTGACACCTAGATAGAACCAAGAACAGTGCTGATGATGAACAGTACAGAATATACACTACTAAGCGCAATCTTAAGTTATATTAATACCAAGACTTCGGTTCTAAAATAAAATATTTTTATTTTGTATTCGTGTTTTTTTTTGTGTTCCGTTCTTATGAAGGTTCTACTTAGTTTCTGTAATCTGTGGTTCTACGGTGATCTTGGGGATCGCCCTATAATGCAAAGCAAAAGAGTTCAACGCGCTCCATACAAAGTCAGAGTCGTAAAATCTGTGTGTGGATTGAGTACTCAATTTTTAAATCCCATCACATTAAAAAAAAATTAAGCAACGGTAATTATATATGTGTAAAACTTATATTAAAGCTGGTACCTATATCCAAATGAGTGGAGCTCTCTCCACACGCATGTGTGCTATATTGGAGGAAAAAATCAAGAATCCGCTCTGTCAAGGTTAGTATGATCACAGATAATATAATACGGTATGATTAAGATTTTATCAAAATAGTTTTTTTAAACTTTCGCGATCACAACACATTATTAACATACTTACGTATAACCGGGTATTTATCGCGTAAATTATCTTTAATATTTCCCGACTTTACGCGATAAATACCCGGTTATATGTATGATAATAATCAAAATAGTTTTTGTAGAAAACTTCGTGAGGACTGCAGCGTCCCGTACAGCATGAATACTAGTGCTGACGCTGCACAAACATTTACAATAGTGTTGTAAAAGGCCTTAGCTGTATTCATCATCATCATCATTTCAGCCGTTAAACGTCCACTACTGAACACAGGCCCCCCTCATCCATCATCGGATCTCCATGAGGGGGTTGCCATACTCACCACGCTTGGCAGGCGGATTGGCGAGCGCAGTACGGGATGTTGATACACGGAAAGACGCTGCTGCCCATCTTCCGGAGGTATCCCTTAGCAGGCTCTTACTGCATCCACGGGCAAGAGAGGAGGGGCAACATTCTACTGCCGGTGCCCCACGGCAACTTACACGGCACTTAGCTGTATTATCGGGTCTGATTCCCGCCGCGAGACGAATGTTTGTAGTTTTCTGCCGATATTGGTCCCTCGTCTCGGTAGTTCTACTAGGTTAATGGTGTTTTATCATGTGCCCTACGTTTTCCGCCAAAATTGGTTTTGACAGTCATCTTAGGGTGTACCCTAAGTTATTTAAATTAGCAGAAACGATGTCGCCGTAGCTAAAATCGGCATGGGTGATCAACTTCTATCTATGTATATCAACATTAATAATAAACAGGAAAGATTTGATTGTTTGTTTGTTTTCCCCGAGAAACATAGGCTCGTAGTTTATCCCCGTATTCCCACGGGAACGGGAACTACGCGGGTGAAACTTGGAAGTGCGGCTAGTAGTATATATTTAAATAAAAAATATCTATGTATTCTATGAACCATCTGGTACCCATAATACATTCTGATTTGCGACTAGGCGCTGTGTCAAAGTTAAGCAAAAAGAATACAAAAGCAGAATCTGGAAGAAGTGTTACCTTCAAGTACTCAGGCTTGAGGTGGTCTCCGTGATGCAGGTCCACCAGCTTGAGGTCCAGCTCCAGGTTCAAAGCCTTGGCGGTCAGCAGCACCGCGCGGCAGGGCGCCGAGCCGGGCACGTAGTAGAGGGTGGGGGCCATCGTGCTGCAAACACAGAGAAAATATACAATAATATTATGTGCATTATGTGTAACCCTGTGTTGGATGTCCTATCTTAAATAAATAAACAAATTACTTCCCCGGATTACTCTTCAGAAAAAGTACTACTATTCGTTACCCGCGACCTGGTCAGTAGAGTAGGATAAGTCGGGGGATATAGCAGGGAGGGGTCAAGGCTAGACTAGAAATGTTGGTCATCCGGCAGCACGATGGATCGGACTGGCGCAGGATAGTAGCGAATGGCACCAACTAAGGAAGGACTATACCCAGCTGTGGATGATAATGATACCTATTTTAAGTTTGTGTTAGTGAAGAAGAGCGATGACCTAGACGTGTTCTTTGGGAGTTAGCGGGGGAGCGCACTGGACAGAGGCAAATAGAGAAAAGCTGGGGAGGCCTTTACCCAGCAGTGGGGCAGACCGGGCTAATACATAGAGTTTTACATCTGTTCTAGAGTTTTAATTTAAAATGGGACCAATCTGGAGACTATATCTAGTCGGACTCAAAAATATTATTTCAAATCAATGCTATAACGACAGAGTAATACTGGGGTTACAAACGCTAAAATAACTTCATAAATATAAACCATAATAAAATAAGTATTATATATTTACCGCCATTTAAAAAAAAATACCTATAGTTATAAATAAACAAACGACTTGAGCTCAGCCTCCTTCTTTTGAAGTCGGTTAAAAGAGTCTTCCATTTCAGCCGTAAAACGTCCACTACTGAACACACTCATGGATATCCATAAAAGTGTCTTAATGCCAAAAAACCCTTTTAAATTGGCCAACACAACAGTGAAAGCAACGGCATTGAAGTGAATGAACGGAAGCGTTTCCCACAACTATATTAATTATTAGCCGACTCCGACGCACAATGGAAAGTCAGTCAAGGATACCGCGAGCACAAATTGCTTTTATAAACAGTGGAGTCAGTAGCCTCGGTTGGTTAAGAAGACGCATTGGCGAATTGGACGTTTTATGGCTGCAATGATGATGATGATGGGCGAATGGGCGTCAGAGATTTCAATGTTTTTCAGCAATTACTTAGAAAACATTCGAAATTGATATTATGTTTCGATTTTTTCATGTTTTTTTCATAAAATCGGTAGTTGGTTTACACGATTCGGTAACTATTACAATAGGAAAAAATCCCGGCTCCATAAAAGCATAGTTTTTGATTTTGACTTTAAGGGTAAACGCAACCGATTTATGCCTCTATTTTTCTGTACATTATAAGTATATGGTATACAGTTAAAATTGGAACATTTAGTTTTGGAAACAGTGATTGGATTTTAAATAATTACCAATAGTTTTTTTAAACGAGAATTACTGTTTCTTTTGCCGCTTACGACCATTCATTTAAAGCTAGCTTTGCGCGTCGTCGGTCGCCTTAAAAGTTTTTGCATGGATATAATAAAATAATCACGCCGAAACAACGCAATTTTTTTTAAATATCAATTTTTTGTTCCTCCCATACACGTAAGTTGGGGAAGAACGGGTTACCCCCCAGAGACTAGGTAAAATGTCGGGGGTCACATCAAATTTTTAATAATATAAAATTTATCTGACGCTAAGTTCAGTACAATAAAAAGCAGAACTTTCTGCCTACTTACTAAAACTTGCCTAGCAACATAACAGTAATATTTGGTAAGTAGGCAGAAAGTTCTGCTTTTTATTGTACTGAACTTAGCGTATACATAAACGCATAACAGTAATATCGTAAGTAGTTTATTCGTGGGAGCAATGCCAATTGAAGAATGTCGAAATATCTCGCGTGCTGATCAAGTTCACTAAACCAGAGCACTTTCTCTTCAATTAAAGTTTGACTTTCATGATACGAAAGCTTGACCGCTAGTAACGATTGATATCGTAACAAAAATAGACTTAAAGTGGGCGTTCGATAATGGGTCTTGTAATATTGATAGCTAACTGAATATTAAATTGACGACCTCCGTGGCTCCGACTGATACGAAAGACGTTGCGGGATCGATACCCGCCGGGGGACCAATTTTAGCTTTTCTGCAGATTTTTTGTCTCGGGTCTCGGTTTTTTATGTATGAATAAGGAAGTATAAAAAATATACAAGCTCTGTTTTTTGGTTCTAGATAGTGCTGTGTGCAATGTCCAGTATTATTTAAGTATTTATTTATTGAATTCATTTGTCCAACTGTTGGACTTAAATATGTATAAATTGGTATGTATCCTACCAAATTTATAAAAATATATTTTTTCATAAAAAATAAGTGCTATAAGCAGTGCAAGTGGGGTGCCGGTACTATACCTACTGTTGCCGCCTCTCTTACCCATGCATGCCGTTAGAATCTGCAAGGAATACCTTCGGAAGATTGGCAGCAGCGTATTTCCGTGTATCGACATCCCGTATTACTGCGCTCGCCAACCCGCATGCAGAGCGAGGTGAGTTATGGCAACAATCCCTCATGATCAGTACAAAGATCCCTAAGGGAGGCTTATGTCTCGTAGTGGATATCCTATGTAATATAGCTACGGCTGAGATGATGATAATGAAGTGCTTTAAGAAACGCAAAGAGCGTAAAGCAATAATTTAGTTATAATTATAACCACATTAAATTTAACCTGGACTAAACCTACATACCTACGAAATGACATAGCTACGAGATTAATCATTAGGTACGATACAGTTTGGAGAAAAACACGGAAATGAAGGGATTGAAAAACCCGCGAGCATTTGAAGGCAACTTGACTGATTTTTAGAGCAGCAAAAAAAGTATAAAAAAAGTAGCTTGCTGACAAGTAAAATGAGATAAATTATTAAAAAATTACTCAGTAAGCTTAGCTGGACGAGTGGGTAACATTATATTTGCGAGTTTAATTCTCGCCACGGGACAAATGATCGTAAGTTTTCTTTAGATATTTATTCCGGGTCTGGATATTTTTCTATGTATTAGGTAACTATTCAAAAAAATAAATCTATAAACCACCTGGTACTCGTATCACAAGCTTTGCTTACTGTGGGACTGTGTAAAAGATGGTGCTGTGAAAAATGTGTAATTTATACCTTTAGCTTTTTTCATTTGATACTTTTTGCAAAATAAACCTATTAAATGAGTAGGTAACTAAAATTAATGGAGGTAAACTGTGCCGACAATATACTATACCGTTTAATGACAATGACAGTGTAGTTTTCCTATTAGCTGTAGGTAGATAGTTATTTATTGCAAATTCTAGAACAACGTATTAATTGAAATGTTGACCATAAACCTCATTCTACCAACAAAACTCTGTCTTATACTATTTACATCGATAAACTAAGAACTAGAAACAGTCACATCACTATTTTCAATGTTCCACAGACAAAATTTTGTACTCACGATTTTTGACAGTGAATTTTTACACCAAAACAAGCACAGGAAAGCACTGCGTTTAGCCAACACGATCTCCAGCGACTGAATAGCTGAGGAGGGAGGTCAATGGTTTTATAGTAAAGCCGGGTGAGTGACGCAGTGAGGACAAACTCAGACTACACGGAGGAATAATACCTCTTAATGACGTGGGAATAAGGCTTAGATTAATGAATACAAGAGAGGTATCATTTTCAGTTATGAATCGACCGGGGCCCTACCACAGAATAAGTATCTGCCCTACTCTTGTTCATAAAGACGTTTGTAAAGACGAATATTCGATCAATAGTTCGCGTGATTGCTACCCCGGTTTCATTTCGTTACGAAACTTCGTTCGAACGAAAATTGTTTGACATTTAAATTTTCTAAACCTACTCTAATTCACGAAAGCACCAAATGAACATTTGAATTTGACGGATCTTTGTTCGGAATTTTAACCTCAAATCGACGTAACCAAAAGTGTTACCTTTTGATTTTCGTTTTTGTGGTTTAATAAAGAAAATTGACTGAAATGGATGGAAGATTACTTTTAATTGAAGCTGCTCTTCGTGAGGAACGTTTGGAGCGTAGAAGAAACCGTCACCGCCTGTGCAATTAACTTAATATCCATCACATTCAAGACTTAGAGTTTGTAGGGAATCACAGACTGAGTCGGGAATTATTTGAAGAGTTGCGCCAGGAGATAGTACCTCTATTACCTACGGAAGCATATGATGACGCCTATAGATAATGCTGCTGTGAACACCCCAGAAGGACGCTACAACTCGCTCCAAAAGCGTGCACGCTCCACAATAGAACGCACATTTGGGATATTGAAAGGTCGCTGGAGATGTCTTTTGTCAGCTCGGGAACTCCATTACTGCCCTGAAACAACATCTGAAGACGCTCCAGTTTGTTTAGCAGCTCTTCAGTAATGTCAAGGAATACTACGTCAGCATAGTCTAGAATAGGTAAGAGCAGTGATTGGACTAGAATATTTTTTGTTTTGAGAGGTAAGAACTTTTGAAGGCGCTTAAGAGACTGAAAACTGAAATTTATTTTTCTGCTAACCTCGCTGATATGGAAAGACCAAGACAACCGGCTATCGAAAATTACGCCAAGGTTCTTGGCTTTCCGAAAATAAGGAATAGGTTCGTGCGCAAAACATACAAGAGGGAAAAGGGAGGGAGTATTATGTATGATTTAACATAAAATGGGTTCCGAAAATTAGAGCTTGAGATTTAGAGGGATTAACCAAGAGGCCAAAATTATTTGCCCATTCATAGATTTTGGTTAGGTCAGAGTTAATTCGGTTGATTCCTTCAGATATCTCATCGGCTCTCAAGTGACAATAGATTTGCAAGTCATCCGCATAAAGATGATAGTGTGAACTGATGTTGTTCATTACTAATCCACATCATCACACATTACACAAGACATGGTACTTTGGGCTAGCACCTGCTAGCACAGTCCTTGACGTGGCCATTACCTTCAGGAGTCGGGTGACCAGCTGTCCTTATGCAAGGAGGACGGCCGCCGTTCAGGTCAGCTGAACTCGCAGAGAGGGTGTTAAAACAAGGTTAGAACAAACAGGTAACTCCATTGATATAAACTCAAGTCTAATATTTATTCACACCACGGAGCGCTAAGCTGAGATCTACCTAAAATATCAATGTATATCCTAAAATTTCCATGACAACATCATGACTATTTGCTTTCCGCCGCTGCTGAACAAAAATGTCAAATCATTGTACCGTATTTTAGTACCTACTTAGTCCAAGCCGCGTCTCTTGTTCGCCCCTGGCACCCCGCGCACGATTGCACATCAACCATCTGCCGCAGGCCGTGCTCAATAGCATCTAAAGGAGTTATTAAAAGTTTAAAGTTTTGTAACCCTCTTATTAAAAAAAAAATACTTAAACGCAGGCACATGATAGATTTATGGACAATTTTGATAAAAGAAATCACAAACTTATGTTTATGCTTCTGAAATCTATGATTTAACACTTGAATAATGTAATATTTTTACGAGTAAGACTGGTTTTACGTTCAAGGTTAGTTCTCTGTTTTACACAAGTACCTAGGTAATCAATGTAGATAAAAGTTGTTATCATTCATCATCATTTCAGCCGTAAAACGTCCACTACTGAACACAGGCCTCCCTCATGGGTGAGGGGTAGTTGCCATACTCACCACGCTTGGCAGGCGGGCTGGCGAACGCAGTACGGGATGTTCATACACGGAAAGAGGCTGCTTCCCATCTTCCGGAGTTATCCCTTAGCAGGCTCTTAGTGCTCTAAGGGCAAAAGAGGGGTAGGTAACATTCTACTGGCACCCCACGGCAAGTAAAATTATACATATTTAATTGTATTTATTAAAGTTAAACACACACCTTGTAGTATATTAGTATAACTAAGTACAGCTAGAAAACAAGTTGTTCAACTCGACCACGTGGTAGTTTTTTACTTGCTACTTTATAAAGGCCGTGTCGCTTTGTCTCAAGGTAAAATAAAAACTATTTAATTACACTTTTAATTTCATTATGGATTGGCTATAAATTTACTTTGAACATGGTAGGCGAAATATGGGTACCTACTTATTTATCCCTAATTTCGCCTGCATCATGGCAAGGCATCAATTTGTAAACATTGTAAACAATCATTTGAAATTCTATAAATACTTACATCTGGTAAAAACTCAAAAATAAAAAACAATAGAGTCCTTTTTCTAAAAAAAACGTGCAATAAGCGAATATAGGGAACAGAAGTAATTTCCATACAATCTGTGCATACAATGAGGCGTTTTCATTAAAAAGTAAAAATTTCAAAAATAGTTCTTTCAAAATTTACAGATGGCGTCAGTGAGTTGTAAATAGATAGAGTAGCTATACCAAACAAAAAACGTGTCGCAACTTGATGACAGCGGGGGTGCATGCGCGGGGCGCGCTCGCCCCCGCACACAAGTATTCGCTGCAGCGCTACACGATTAGAATGTCGTCTATCCATACCATCAATACATGCAGCGCTAGATCGCTAATAGAGAATAGTTTTCTTGCGACCAAAACGTCGTAAGCGCCGTGAATTTCGTGGCGCTTACACGTTTCGTTCAACATAGTGTAACAACATGTCGCTCTAATAGATTTTTTTCACCGCAGAAGGGACACTTCAGACAGCTATTAATGCAGTAATGATAATGCAGTAGGTACCTATGAATATTATATTTCAAAACGTAAAAATATTTAAGTACATTAAATTAAAACGAATCGTTAAGCGTTTAAAGTCATTTTTTTTTAAATAAATTGGTATTTTATCCAACAAGTACGTACATAGGTAGGTAGGTACTTACACTAACTAGACCCCACATTTTATTTCACTCTGCCCCTCCTCTCATGCCCGTGGATGCAGTAAGAGCCTGCTAAGGGATACCTCCGAAAGATGGGCAGCAGCGTCTTTCCATATACCAACTTTCCACTTTTTAACATTTAACTTTCCATGTACTGCGCTCGCCAACCCGCCTGCCAAGCGTGGTGAGTATGGCAACTACCCCTCATGGAGACCCATGAGGGAGGCCTTTGTTCATTAGTGGACGTTTTTTGGCTGAAATGATGATGATTATCTAGCCCAAAACTAAGCAGAGCTCTTGTTATGGCTACTAGATAACTGATATAATAAATACAATACAATACATAAATACCTATTTATTTATTATTATACGTAGAAAATGACCTGAACACCCAGAACAAATATCTGCAGCGATCACTAAACATTTGTCCCAAGGCGGGAATCGAACCCACCTCCTGCATCGCAGGCGAACCTTCGCCCACCACGCCACAGAGGTCGTCAATCTATTACATTAAGAATTTGTTCAGACAACAATATAGGTATAATACAGCTTCAGTTTATAAGTAATGACGATTGCAAAAGATACCTACAGTAGGTACCTAGAGTACCTACTGTTACTGATCAGACAGACGGCATAGGGCGAGTAATATGAGTTAAAAATAATCAGTTAAACCTTTTTCGCCAACCCTTAGTAGGTACCTACACATCCCATCTGTACGAATCACTTTTCATAATCTATGATTTTCAAACAAAATGTCAGTACAATAAAAAATAATGTACAAAAATTAATTTTAGTTGGTTTTAGTTGATATTCTGTTTACTTTCCGATGATAAGTCACGCCACTATCTTTTTTCTTCGCAGTTGATTGATTAATAACACGTTTTTAACACGCAAGACGGCATTTTTAATTTGGGTTTATTCGCATGCGGTCGCGATGGGCGTCGACGAACGACTAAATGAGTTGTTGCCGGCCGGCAACAACTCATGGCGCAAACTTGTTGTTCGCGGGTGTCAATTCTATACGCTAGTAATAATACTACAATGGATGGCGTTAGTTTTTTTTTACTGGAAGGAAACACAATTTGACAATGACAGCAATTGTAATCAATCACAAAGTTGTTTTCTCCGCTTACCAGCTCCATCTGTTTGGTTTAGTAGAAAACACTTTTTTATTTTTTACTGAAAACGGCTCATTGGTAAAACGCTGATAGGGTTGCCAAATATCATGGTAGCTTAGTGCACTAAAAAATCATCATCATCATAACCATCATCTATCAGCCACATGACGTCCACAGATGAACATCGGACTTCCCATAGATAACTAGTGCGATAAAAAAGGGAGTTGTGCAATAAAAATTAAAACAAGGTAAGTGTTACCATTATAATATTATCTGTGGTGTTACGTATTTTATTAGTTAAAAAGGTATTAAAAACCAAACATTTATCAAAAATAGAAGGCATTGTTGTATGTTTTATATATACATATTTTTATAATTTATGCAATATGTATAAATTAAATAACAATATTAAGCTTAAATCCTAAAATTCACGCAGGTAGTACAAATGAATAATAACTATTTCCATAACCTTTTTAAAAAGGTTAAAAACGAACGAAATATTTCGTTGGTTCTTACTTAGTTACTTAGTCAGTCTTTACTATCGAAACTAAACATTAATTAAAAATATTTTATTTAAGATTTCTGTGTATTTAAATAATATGTAATCATAACTTAGTAGTATGTTTTTGTTTTTGTTTACGGAACTTATGATTGTTCATTGATTCGGAGGAGGGCGCTGACTCTGCAACACAGTTTTTTTTTTAACTTTTGCAGTAGTTCAACGTTCCCATTGTTTTTGTATGACCTGTTTTTTTTCCAAATAAACTTTTTTTTGAGAATTATTAGCAGGTACCTACCACAGAACATGAAGGTACCTACACCGTTGTTTCTAATGAAGTACCTAAGTAAAAGTAAAAAATGTTTTATTGACATTTTATTATTGTTGTTTCTTTTTGTTTGTTTTCTTTGATTGTTTATTGTAATTTTTTGAAATGTACCTAATTATACCAAAATGTACCTAACGTATTGGCTTATGTTGCAAGGATTCTGTGTAAATAAATAAATATTTTTCCAGTAATTCAATGTTGTAAATAAATAAATATTTTTCCTGTATTCAATGTTGTATTTTTCCTGTTTTGTGTAACCTTGTATTGTTCATTTATAGTCTTGTGTTGAGTGTTTAGTTTATTAAATTAACCTGAATATTTTTGATATTATTTTATATGGACTAATAAGTGTTTTTAACCTGTGCATATTTGGTTGATTGGGGAGTTGTTGTTAAATAAACGCAATCCACTATATGTTCTTTGTTATCCTTTATAAAATATTTTCTTAATAATGCATGTGTTACAGATAACAATTCGGCTTTGGTAAAATACCATCTATTGTGCCTCCTTCTCCGTGTTTCCCATCATCATTAGCTATTATAGGTCAGAGGCCAGCAGTCCTAGGCGCGGCCATTGCCTTCAGGAGTCGGGTGACCAGCTGTGCATTGTGCAAAGAGGATGGCCTGCGTTCAGGTTGGCTGAACTCACTGAGAGGGTGTTAGAATCGAGCTACAAAAGTTTCAATGTCACGCCTCACGCATATCAGAACGTACTGAGACTATATTGGTTGTTTAGTTGTTTACACTAAAATGACAGTAGCGCACGAACTGCAATTAATCCAAAGAATCCTATGAATTTAATTTATTATTATAAAAATCATTAAAAAAATGTGATTATAATCTGAGGTTCATCATTGCCTACGCCATAAATTTCATCTAGTAAAAAAGATATACTTAATGATAAAAAATAAGAATTCCCGAGTTTTCCCCTCCAAAATAACTTGTTTTCATTGTTAGCAGAGATTAGTTAAATAGACTTTGATATTAGGCTTTTTGACTTTAAGGGCCAGCAGTCCTTGGCGTGGCCGTTGTATTGAGGGTGTTAGAATCCTGCTACAAACGTTTCAATGTCACGCCCCACGCATATCATCAGAACGCAGTACTGAGACTGGTTGAAAAAAAATCATGACGAAGCATTAAATGTTTTATTTATTGAAAAATCTTTACAGAGTACTACATAATTAGGTGCAATTTACAAGATCTTACCTCCCGTGCTAGTTAAAAACTGTGTTACGGCAAGAATTAGCGAGTTTTCGATTTTAGCGCTCGGATGGCATAAACTCATGACAACGTTCTTTGCATAGTTGGTCTAATTGCTGGCTGAGACGCGCGAGGGTTCGATTCCCTTTGCGGGATAAATGTTTGTAACTGAACAAAACGGGAACATTGATTAGCACTCTTTCGTCTACCTACAGGGTGTATTACAAAAATATACAAACCCGAAAGGAGGTGATTGTGACCACCCCAAGGAACCACTTTATTTTCACGACTTTCCAGGATTCGGTGTTTCATTCAAGGAAATACCACGAAAGTTTTTATGACGGTACATGAAGATCTTATACTTATAAAATGTAGGTAGTTTTAAACAATTTATCATTTTCGGATATACAATAGTATTTAGTATTTTTGTAAGTTAAAAACATATAAAGTGGTAATTCTAGGTTAGGTATATTAAACCTGATAGATAACTCTCGGTTTGTAAACTCGGGTTTGTATAAATGAAAAAATATCATGTCGCTCTTCCTCCTTACGAACTAAACATAAACATAATATTTGTATACCCCAGGTGAACAATACGATGTACTATAAAAGTACATATAATCACAGCAATTAAAATTTATAATAGCCTGTTGGTTGATTGATTGATGAATGATTTAAAAATATTAGAAGGTATCATATTCAAAAACCAATTAAGGAAATGGTTAATTGCTGGTTCCTTCTATAATCTCGGGGAGTACTTTGAACGATGACTGTTGCAGGTAGTTCGAAGTTTTATTTATTATTTAAGATTATGCTCTTTTTATATTTTAGAAATGGGTGCACATCTCTGTAGATATTTTTAGAGTTATGACTAAATAAAATTACTTATAATGTAGGTCTTGATAAGGACAAATTGTTAAAAACAGCACAAACTAATTTTAAGATCTTTATGTACAACAATTTTCAATAAATATTTTCTATTCTATTCTCTTTACAAACTTTTATAAAATTATAAAGAACAATTTATACAACACGATAGAATTTTCATTTCACTATGACTATGACTATAGAATCTTCATTTAGTTTTCAAAGAATTCTTTTAAACTATAATTCACACAAAATCTATATAAGTACGATTTTCTTATGAACTAAGTATGTGTACAAGTAGTAATGAAGGGGAAATAATCGAGAATCCATTTAATTTAATTTTTAGTAAATTTTGTATCCATTTCACTAGTTGATAACCATATCGTCATATACTTGTTTTCATGGGCCGATACCCTCCCGTTCGGGTTTGTATATGTCGGCGGCCGATCGTAGAATTGGGCACATCATGATGTGCCTCGGCATATCATGATATGGCGGCATTTCTTGATCTGTCATGCAAAACCCGCCATATCGTTTCAAGACCAACGTTCGACGATCTGCCAGCCTATCACTCGGCATATCGAATAATAGGGTGACCATAGAATTTGATTGGTGAAGGGAATGAGTACCATTCCCAATGGTCAACATTTACATTACTACAACGAGCTATGATATAGTAGTTATTAAAATAATTATGTTGTTTCTATTTATACTGACTAAAACCTACTTAACTGTTAGAAAAACATCACAAGTAGCAAAAATCAATACGGGAACTAATGATAATTTTAAGGGTTTTTGTCAGAAGATAAATCTTGTTAACCACTCATCAGTGGGTCCTTAACAGCTTGGTAGTAAAGTTTAAAACCTATGTAAGAGAGAGATTGGATATTGCCTAGTTATCAAATAATAATGCTTATATATTTATCATTTAAAGTCGTTTATTTAAAGTCGTTTTTACGTGTAGTAGGTATTATCGGTACTTACTACATAGGCACTTAAAATCACAGATATTTTATGTATTAATTATTCTTTATGACAATATAAGGCTTTGCAGAGTACTTTACAAACTATTTACAAACTATTACCGTAAATCAAACTAAAGAATAAATATACTTTTAGCAAAACTTTTATCATATTTTATTACTGTTATGTTTATTACTTTATGACAATATTAGACTTTATTTTATTAGTATTGTTTTTCTTTATAATGTGAACACAACTTTTTTAGGCATGTACATCTTGTTTTTTTTATATTATACATAATTTTTTTCTCTACCACCTTGTCCTACAGCTTTGTGAACTTCTGTCTGGATATCGAAGTCGAAATTTCTCGAGTGGTATGCGCACCGTGGGATCGCTAATAGTTTTCTTTTTGAAAATCAAAAAATCCTCATTAGCAGTCTCTAAAATATCGTACTTGGATAGCCAATATTAGTCCACCGACTCCCGTGTTGTGGCCACCCTACTTTTAACCTAAAAACAAATGGTTTGGGTTATTATTCTGAAAACTATACGGATATAGGCATTTAGCATACATGTAACAATAAAGTAATCGTTGTAAAAATGGAATAGATTTGTTTATTCTTAATGAACCAATTTAATAATAATTACTAACCTCTTTAAATCGTTCTTTCGTCCAAGGCTTTTTTACGTTGCGGTTCGTGTTGACGTGGCTTGCATAAAAGTCTTTCAGTTGCTAATTATAGTTTAACTGAAACGCACTTCTTTCACCATTTTCATTTTCGTTACCAAACTCCTCGTTATTTGTTGTTGTCGCCATGTTGCCGCATTTACTACTAAGAAACCCCGTAAGCAGCGCCTCTAGCGGTTTACATTTGAACTATTTGACGATGTGACGTTTTGTCCTTTGGGCATTTCATGATGTGGCGAAGCGTTTACTGGGAATATCGACAAACGTTTGGTTTTCATCGATCTGCCCGGATTCGCTTTGGGCACATCATGATGTGCCTCCTAGACAGTGGCGTATTTCAAGAAATGCCGCCATATCATGATATGCCGAGGCACATCATGATGTGCCCAATTCTACGATCGGCCGCCGACATATACATATTTTAATACACCCTATATTAAAATATGGGTTTGTATACCTACATATTTTAATACAGGGTGTATTAAAATATGTATACAAACCCGAGCGGGAGGGTTTCGGCCAATGAAAACAAGTACTATTGAAGGGGAAATAATTGGGAATCCATATACCTATATCTGTGATAGTGCTTCTGTGCTATTATGGGCCAGGGGCCAGTAGCCCTTGGCGTGGCCGTTGCCTTCAGGAATCGGGTGACCAGCTGTCCTTCGCGCAAGGAGGACGACCTGCGTTCAGGTCGGCTGAACTCGCAGGGCCGGCTTTAGAACACCTTTATTGATATATTTGATATTTATATGAATGATTATTGATATTTATATGAACCCATTGAGTTACATAAAAAGGACTTTTATAAAAATGTTAAAAAAAATATCTATGTAATTATTGTACTAGTAACTGACAAAGCTATTAGGTATGTTCGTTTATTTTGATGTGATAATTTGATATCATTTAGAATAAGGTATGTTATGTACATTTTTACAATACGCAACTACAAGTAAAGTTGTTTTAAATTAGGTAAATACGACAATTGTTATGTTACCTACAAACACCTAAATTGTAGTGCCCTTACTGGGCTCATGTTTGGACTAAAAGCTAAATTATAAGACCTAATGTACTGTGAACGCAATAGGTAAATGATTTTGGATTTGAATTTGAGTCGAGACTTTCCATAATTGACCAGGGCGCCATTTGAGTAGTCAAATGAAATTAAACCGATTCATCGAAATATGCATTGAAGAGTAGGCTTTGTATGAATATTTAATTCGATACTTTTTTCACTGCTTTCAAATTGTAAATCCAGAATATACATGACATAGAAACCTAAATTACTTAGGTACTTACATACTAAACCATATGAAAAACTTTGTAATAATTTTGCATTATAGATATCTTCTTCAAGCAAAAATCTAAAATCGCTGCCGAAAAAACGTTATAAACGGCGGGCAAGCCTCAAATAAAGGTGTTCAAAATCTATAGTATACCTACTTACTAGCTTTTACGCGCCGCTTCGCTTGCGTAACATTTTTAAGGCAAAATTGTAAGATTGAATTTTTCATATGAAAGAAAACTGTTTACGTCATATTTATCTTTGGAAAGTCAATTTTGGGACAAAAAATAGCCTGTGTTATTCCTGGTCCACATAATATATACGTATGCAAAATTAGCTTAATTCGTTGGGTAATTTTTGCGTGAAGAGGTAACAAAGGTCCACACAAGCAAACTTTCTGATTTTATTTTTATTTATTTATTTAGGTACACAAAACGCAAAACAAGCAATACAAAAATAATAATAAAAACACTAAAATGATCCGGCTTGAATCGCAACTCATGTGTAGGTAGGTACACAACAAACTTTCAATATAATTTATGTCAAGTGAAGCTTAATTAAAAACAAGAAGACAAAAAATGCAAACAGTATTAATTATTATTGGAAGATTTGACATAATAAGTAAGCCAATAAACCTACATAGCTACCATATAATTATTTATTCATCCTATTGTTGCTACAACACTACTATGTACTGGGAGAATCGTAGCTGTTAAAATGGAGAATGTCTATAACAGTTATAATTATAGAACAACGCGGGTGAAAACGCTGAGTGCAGCTGGTATAATTTTTTAGAACTTACTGAAACTGCCAATTCACATAGAAAGAAGCCTGATTTTTTATTGACTAATAAATAACGCTTGAAAGAGACGCTCATAATGTTAGTCACGTGCAAAATGTACCTAATCGTTTTTTTCGTATTTTTTACTAGGAACTAACTAGGAAATGACTGCGCAAAAACGGCAATGTTTTGCTGAGTCAGTCCAGCGACTATTCTAATGACTATATTATTCTATTCTAAATAACCCATGATCATTGTTTAAAAACCCACACAGATCTGACCAGATCTGATGCAATCGTAATTTTTTAGGTAGAATAAGTAGTTTGGATGTTCTACCTCTACCTACTGTTAATGATGATACTGTTGATAAAACACGTGTTGGGTACATATAGCAATGCAGTCTAAGGAGTTAACTAAGGTCGCTAGCGAGTATAGATTCTGAAAACTCATGGTAGACCTACTGATGTTGTTCAAAATTTAAAGCGCGCGAATCGGCCGGTAAAGCTGGTTTAATTAACCCCACTAAAATTATAAAGCCGTAAGTTTGTTTAGATGGAGGTTTGTTACCTCTTCACGCAAAAACTAGGCTACGGATTGAGCTGAAACTTTGCACACTTATTGATGTGGACCAGGATTAACACAGGCTAAGTAGCCGGGTTAATTCGGGAACAACATCATTGTAATTTAGTTGCCATAAATGTGATACAGATATATTTAGTTACTTTTAGTATACATTTAAAGAGTGTTGTGTTCGCCTATAATTGGCATATATATATAAGAATTGTTCCTTGTAATTTTTTTTGTTGAATGTGTTTATATATATACTGTCGGCGTTACTTTTTAAATAAATAAATAAATAAACAACGCATGCGAAGCGGCGGGCAGAATCTACTATTAGGTATATATAGTGTCATTTATGCTAAAAACTAGACAAACCTAGTCAAAAATGTGTCTCTAAGCTAAAAACTTCATGTTCTATAATAGGTACGATTCGAACCCCTTTGTGGCGAAACGGTGATGTGTAATATCTATCCCGAAGATTCGATGGCCGTGCTAGAAGCTAGAGGGTTAGAAGGTAATTACGGTAAAAACTATTGTACCAAACAAATTGTTGGGTACGAGACAGTAATAAAAACACAAGATACTGTTTATATCCCTAACTACGTCCATAATCGGGAGGAAGGCTGCCCACCGCCCATGACGAGACACCTCGGACAATGGCTCTGGCGCTTTTATTGAACCTTTTTGCGCCGGCTACATAGTATACTGTATTGTTTTCACGCTAGCTTGTTTACTACTTACTATCTGTGGCTGTAGTGGTGTGTAGGTATTGTATGTGAGCATGCTTTGTGGAGCGGAGTAGACAACCTGTCTGGTACTTTGTCTGGCATTTAAATACATATAAGTAATAAAATAAAATAAACTGGGGGGACGATTTTTATTTCAGCATTTTCGTAAATAAGTTGAAAACGTTGAAAAACTGTACAGTTTAATGAACAACTAAGAACTGTTTAGTGCGCATATGAAGCCGAAACCCTTTCATATGATAACCCACAGACATAAGGTAGTAACCCCACATTTCAGCCGTAAAACGTCCACTACTGAACACAATATGCCTCCCACATGGATCTCCATGAGGGGTCGTTGCCATACTCACCACGCTTGGCATGCGGGTTGGCGAGCGCAGTACGGGATGTTGATACACGACAAGACGCTGCTGCCCATCTTCCGGAGGTATCCCTTAGCAGACTCTTACTGCTTCCACGGGCATGAGAGGAGGGGTAACATATACTTGAATTTAAATGCTTTAAAGTTTAGTAATTATAATACAATAGCCACATTAGTTATTAATTATTATAGAGATCTAGTGATAAATCTGTAAGTACCCTAGCTTTAAGAAAATATTGTTGGAGTAAAATATTAGACTTAAAATGGTGGCTACAACAGGCTACAACGAACGTTTTAGGTTCTTGCTGTTTCTTTTTCTCATACGCGTGTCACCTGAAACAGACTATTTCAAATATGTACAATTTTATTGCTTTATTTCCCTGTGTGTTTGGACATAACGTAGAACATTTTACGTAGTAAGATTTTTACTAATATGTACAACCTATGTAAGTTGAACTAGATTCACCAAAATATAGTATTAAGTGCTTGGTAGAGTTCGCGCAAAACTTCTTGAGCTCTGTGAACGTTGCGGCAAATGCAAAGTAGCGCATGTTGACATGTTCATTCAATATTGCCAACTAGGTTATAAATAATCTTGCCACATAGTAGAAATTTTGTATTAAAAAATTGGCTTCTTGCGATAAGTAAAGGTGAATTTGTTCTAGCATTTAAGTTTTTATTAATCCTTAATTTAATAGAATAATTGCTTTTTAAATATGTTTGTTTTAATAATTGAAAAATAAATAAATGCATAGTAAAATGTGTGCTAGATAAATCGAAAATACACCAAAACTCGCGCTGGCAACCCTAGTTTCACAGACTGAGCCCCTCTCGCACCCCTTTAATCATTCTTTCCCCTCAACGCCCTAAAAACTGTGTACTGCGCAGTCACTGAAGCTAACTTCACAGCTCAAGAAGTTTTGCGCGAACTATACTTACTATACCAATTTTGCTGTGCCTTAAACAGGGCGCATGTTTGATACTCCTTTATTATTATAAGACCTTGTAACTCAACATGCTTGCAATAAATGAATATGAACATATTCAAAGAGTTAGGTAGTAGTTTTGCTGAAATAAAGAATATTTGAGATTGAAGGTTGTGATATTTTAATTAGTTCCTTCCAAATGTATTCTTTACCTAGAAATGTAGGTAGTATAGCTAGGCATCACCATATTAAAAAAAGATAGGTAACTTGCTTCACATCGGGGACTTGAGAATTTAGTTTAAATGAGGGAAATGGGTTTATTTTTTTATTTTTATTTTAATTACTTAGTAGGAGTTTATTAATACAGTACTAAAGTAGAATATTATAGATAGTGATCATAGTTCTATCAATTATTATGTTTGTTCCTCACTGTGTTTTGTTTTGTTTGTGAAATTGTATCAGTTTGTTTTGTATTAATTGATTATATTTATATTAAGTACCTTCAGTAGGTACCTACCTTCTTTTTGTTGAGTTGCATACAATTACGTCCATGTTGTGGCCGCCTTTAATTGGGGGATTACTGGCCCTTGTTGAAAATAATTATGTTTAATTTGTGTATCTCTTGTCGGGGTGTATCGATAAATAAAACTCCACTTAAAATTTTTAGACCCCCTTAGCGCCCCCTTTGCAATCATAATAAGAATATGTTTATATTTCTTAAAACGCTTTAAGTATTAGTATGTAATCTGTGATATTAGTGATAAAGCGTTATAGCTAAAACATTTCTCAAGTCGATAGCATCAGTATTTTTCCAGAACCCTAGAGACTTAGAATAAAAACACTATAGAAACCAAGTCCGCGTGTCCATTTTAAAGCACTTTCATTGGAGCCAGAAATGGCTCCAAACGCCGAACCGCGCTGTAGTGTTCAACGTCAAATCACGCAGAACGTGTCTCGCGCAAAAAAAATATTTATGACGGTTTGTGCAATTAAATTGTGTCACAACACATCTGAAAAACGAAAGATGTGTAATAATATCACTTTTCACAGGTAGGCGTGCAATATTTCATAGAATTTTCTAGTTAATTAGGTCAAAATAGACAAGTTTTGTATATGTTCTGTTTCAATGCTCAGTGTTGCCCGATTGTGGATGGATATTTTCCCATTTTAACTGACTTAATTGCTCCGGCCTCCGACTGATTAATTTGCTACTGATATTTAATTAGGTGACACGCTCTATAATGTAGGTGTTTGTGTGATTGAACTAAAATTCTGTTACTTGAAAGTTGAGAAGACTAAAACGAATTTTATTACCACACTGTTAAAATCACAAATTAGAGGTATTACTTGCTGTTGTTCAAAGGATTCCTGTCGATCCTGTTATTGCTGACAAATGGGTGAAAAATATAAGGCTTAGTCATGAAGAAGTACATTGGAAGCCAACCAAAAATACACGAATATGTTTAATAACGAAGATAAGTACATCATCGAGTGGATACACGGATAGATACTGTTGTCCATCTTCCGAAGGTATCCTTTGGCAGTTTATTACTGTATCAAGAGAGGTAACATTCTTTAGCTGGCACCTCACGGCATTAAAGTACCTAATAATAATAAAATATTATATTAAATTAACTAAGAACTAAAAGTGTTTTTACGGACGCCGGACATGTGCTGGGGCTAGATACGGTTGGCGCGGGGAAAATATTTGATTCCGCCCAAATCCTCAAGGTCGTTGGCTGGTACCCGGCCCTTAATGTATTTTTCTACTAACTTACTATGAGGCCTGTACGGTTAAAAATTTATTGCCGTTGTGGCGGCTCCTATCATACGCCGCACATAACACGCAGTACACAAACGTGTACTAGGTGTTCTGTGTATAAAAATATTAGTTTGTTAAACGTTGTTTTGATGTAGGTAATGAAAATTTTGTGTATATATAGTTTGTACGGGTTTTAAATCGCGGTTTATTACTTTTTCATCGTCGTTGACGTCGTAATAATGTTTACTACATGGTTTTTTCTTTTATATAACTTATTTTGAGATTTAACTTTAATTTACTACTGTATTTCATTCGAATTAAAAAATGAATTGTTGAAAATTGTATATAATCTAAGCCTAGAGATATTGTCATGCTGACACTAACATTTTGGCTATTTGGAACACAATCGATTCTAAGTTTCACAAGGAACTTGGAACACAGTAAACTTCGTAATGTCAAATGTTAATTCATATCAAATTGTCAATGTCATAACATGGTTGAATTGGATTTTTTTGGTTGAAGATTACTATTTTTCGACTTTCTTTTGCGAAATTCATTGAGTTTTCATTACTGATGATGTGAATTTATAATCCAGTTCAATTCTAGTCATAATTTTACACAATAATGTCGTCTAAAATGGGAGATAGCAGTGATTCGGAGGAGTTTTACGACGCTGAGGAGTTCACACCCATCAAGGGCTCAAAGTATTATTCATTTTCATAATTTTCACATATTTACGTGATTGTGATTGCATATCGATTGCTTAGAACCTACATAAATTAATATATCTATAATATGGCCTTTAGTCTTATGCAATAAATTCTAATATTTAGAATTTGTCACGAGTTGTTTAGATTCAGAAACAGATGTTTTATATTCAATTTATTTACGTCCTTGGCGGCCGAGGCTTGCAAAAACAGACATGCATCCACGCGGGATCGCCTGGCTGAAGTGAAACCATGAGTTACTAGACCAAAACAAACATTCACATCAATATTGGCCAATGGTTTAACTGGTTTAGTTCTGCATCTTTTACTCTGTCCTGTTTAAGTTATGCATAGTAGTCATTGGATTACCAATTGACTTAATGCATGAGTTCTCCTTACTTAATTCCATTTGAATTGTCCAGTGGCAATGGACAGATGTTTTTAGCTGTTTAGAAAAATATTTGTGATTTTTAAGCAACAGTTATTCTGTAAGATACCTAATTTGAATATTCATACTTAAGTGAGTAAACTTATTAGTTAAACACTAAAGTTACAGCTTCAATAGCAACATTTCTGTGGCACAGTAGAGGTCTCAGCAGGTTCAGCAATACTGCAAAAGATTTGCTTCAAGGAAGAGTAGGGTCAGTATGCCTTCTTCTAGGCTTGTAGACTGCTCCCCTGGTACACATACAAGTTGCTTCAAGTCTATTTGATCTATAGAAAAGTTTTTATATAACCAACTACTTAGTAATTATTTTTTTATTATATTTCCTTTTATAGTTAAGTAAGGTTAAGACCAGTATTGCTTCTCTTTCTTAAATTATGTCTCAAGGGTAACTAACTTTTTGACAGACAATATGTTGGTCAGTCAAAACAGGTCTCCCTCATCTATCTCCATAGGGGTTAGTTGCTATTCTCACCACGCTTGGCAGTCGGGTTGGCGAGCGCAGTATGGGATGTTGATACATGGAAAGTTTAAACACACTGCTTCCCACCTTTTGGAGGTATCCCTTAGCAAGCTCTTACTGCATTCACGGGTATGAGAAGATGGGTAAGATTCTACTGCCAGCACCCAATGGCAAATGTCACCACATCTAAATAAATAAATCATCATTATTTCAACACATTTGCTCCCAGTGTTATATAGCCCTCCCCTCTAAATTTGCCATTGTTTACAGTCATAAATAAATGAATAATTATAAAAATCTAATGTGCTTGTTTACAGACGGTCATCATTATGCAAGAGTATAGGTGCATTGGACAAGGTGGGTAGCCCCGAGAAGGACAAAAGCAATGCAGTGAAGCCAGCTCCAGCAGCCAAGGTTGAATCAGCTTTGAACGCCCCTCCAACCATAACTGAAGCCACCCCAGAGGATGACAGGACTACAGTGAAAAATGTTTGTATTTAACAAGAAATAAGTCAAAAGTGTTTTTTCAGTAGAGCAAAGAGCTACTAGAAGTGTCAATTTACAAAATAAAAACAAAACACATGTAAATATGTTGTGTTTTTATTTTTTACATTTATTATTTTATATTATTATTTAGTTTTATTTTTGAATAAAAACAAAACACATGTAGATGTGTTGTGTTTTTATTTTTATATTATATATTATTTTGCATAATGTATGTTTATAAGCACATAATTGAATTCATTCGCTTTAGAAAACTTTCTTTACCAAGTTACAGAATAAGATGATAACATTTAGGTTCTGCCTGCAGCTTTGCATGAAAAGTACTGAGATAAAAATGTGTTTCTGGATCCTGGTAAACCTCTATAGATGTTAAAAGTTTAGCTTGATCTGTTCATTATTTTTAGCTTGAATAGCTAACAAATATCCATAAAAACAAACTTTCGGATTTGTAATATACATAAGTGGGATGATTTTTCTTGTACTTAAGATTGATTAATTTCTGAACCTATGTTGACTTGTTGCTGGCCAAAGCTTTTCCTAAGTCAATATAGGAGCTTTTTTTTGAAATTAAATGACTTGGGTGGTTGTTTAGCCGCTGTTTGTCGAGTACAGCTTTATTTCCTCGTTGACGGTATTGGTTTCAAGTTCGCTGTGAACCTCATCAATCCTTATGAACCATGGTGCATTCGATATATTTGTAAGGACGCCTTTTTGCGCTCTTTGAATGATCGCTAAGTTGGTGTTGCATAATCATTTCACCCGTAAAGCGTCCACTACTGAACACAGGCCTCGCTCATTGATCTCCATGCCGGGTAGTTGCCGTACTCACCACGCTTGGCAGGCGGGTTGGCGAGCGCAGTACGGGTTGATATACGGATAGTCGCTATTGCCCATCTTCCGGAGGTATCCCTTAGCAGGCTCTTTCTGCATCCATAGGTATGAGAGTAGCGGTAACATTCTACAGCCGGCACCTCACGGCACAACTTTTCACATACTGCACACTTCTATTTGCCTGATAATATTTTTCATTTTTAATTTAATTAATTCAACAGTGGTTTCTGACTTGTTTCCAGGTGGTGCAAGGTCGCCGCCGGTTCCAGGAGCTGCGGCGCTGCATCCAGACCGAGGAGGAGGACGAGGAGGGCATGCCCGACCCTTCGGGGTCTATCGATCACCAGAGTTACACTCTAGAACACCCTTTCAAGTAAGATAACTGTTGCTGAGTTGGGTGGTGGCCCTTCCTATTTGCCCGTGGACGCTGTAAGAATCTGCTAATACTACCGGAGCAGTAGAATCTCCTCTCTTTCAATCAATCAATCATTCATTTTTAAAACCTTAACAACACATACTTAACATATTTACCGCAATTATCAAGACCTTACCTCCCGTCCCTAGCCTGTAACAAAAAACATTTATAGTAAGAGTTGTGGACCAAAAGGTCCTGCCTCGGCATAATGTTGGTCCATATAATTATAATGGTCCAATGCTGGTATTCTGGCAGGACCTTTGGTGCGTGTCGACACGTATTAGACCAACCATGTCTAACCATAGCTGAACGGATTAGCATGTTGAAGTGGCAATGGGCAGGCCATGTAGCTCGAAAAAGCGATGGCCGATGGGGCCGCTAGGTTCTCGAGTGGAGGCCACAGACCGGCAAGCGCAGCGTAGGCCACCAACTAAATACAAAAATACAAAATTGTTTATTTCTTTAACCTTATCTATACATAACAAATAATAGCATTTGAAATCCCCTTTTATGTAATAAGATACCTGTATTAGGGGATCTCGCTCTTCCCTGATTACATTTTTAATTAAGTTAGAGAAATTCCCTTAACTATTATAAATTAACTTTCTATAATAACGGTTTCATAAGTACTATATTGTATGATAAATTTTTTTACAGTTACAAGTACCAAATTATGTGAAGTAGGTGTATGTGTTGTGTGTGTCTGTGTGTGCGCGCGCGTGTGTGTGTGTGTGAGTGCGTGTGTGTGTGAGTGTGTACAAGTGTTCATGTGTGTACATGTGTGTGTGTGTACCTATATGTTTTTGATGGTGTTTTTTGATGGGTTATGTATGAGTAAATGGGCGGACGACCTGGTAAGAACTGCAGGTCTGCCGCAGTACTTGGGCTCCTACGGCTGAAATGATGAACTGAGCCACAGAGGTCCTTAATCCTAAAGCAATAGATACTGGTACCATACAAAATAGAAAAAAAGTTTATATGTAATTCAGTGTGCTAGTTCGATACTTGGTTGGTATTTTTGGACTGGCACTCGCTGCCGGCTTCTGTTTTCCCCCAAAATCGTGGTCCATACAACCATACTCACCACGCTTGGCAGGCAGGTTGGCGGGCGTAGTACAGGTTGTTTATAGAAGTTGCTGCCCATCTTCCGAAGTCTTGGCAGATTCTAACTGCATCCACGAGGAAGAGAGGACAACATTCTACTGATGGCACCTCACGACAGTTTTGTCCCTCTTACCCCCAAATTAACTCTCTATCTCCCGTCATTATCCCGTCTATATGTAAAGCTTTACAAAAAAACGTAACATCCACACTTCAATAACTTTTGTTTCACTTTCAGAATAATATCCCACGACACAATGAGTTTGCAGAGCATGACGTCGTTGGGAAGAATTGGACGAATACTGAGCGGTGCTGCGGACTCGCAACGTGAGTGTTCGAAGACTAATATCTAAATAAAACACAAATAAATAAATAAATAAATAAATAATTAAATAATGCTGGACAAATCACACAGCATCATCTAGCCCCAAGCTAAGCAGAGCTTGTGTTATGGGTACTAGATGACTGATATACTTAATACAATATACTACATAGATAGATATTTTTATTATATATAGAAAAACACAAAATAAATATATATAAGATAAGGTTTTCTACCCGGTAGTTATTTGGACGACACCGTTAATCAAAACACAACTGAGTTTCTCTGTAAGAAAAGGTTTATTAGGTTAATATAAGATTTACAATAAACAGTACGTGTAGAATTACACAGTGAGACAAACTGTACCGACCTGTAAGAAAAGAAACGACATTTAATGTTCTTATTCACAATGTCGATTCCTTGATGAATATTCGCCTTTTATTATAATTGATATCTGAAATAATCTTTTTACAAAAACTGCTTTATCATCACAGCACATAGATAATCAAATTTACCACAGATTATACTCACACTCTCACAGGGTCAAGTTCAGTCACAATGACACTTGATGCGAAGAAATAAAGATAATATATTTTTCTTCACATATTTACTAACAAATCCGCTAACCAGCGCTTGAAAAACACTCAAAAAGAATTAGTTAAATTTTTCGCCTCTCTACAAGGCACCTTCAAGAGAAATCGGCTCCCCATTCGTGACGGAGTAAACTAAAACGACGACGCCGGACAGAGGCGGTAGTCTTTCTGGGAGCGGGTCGGGGAGGCTCTGGGTCTGCGTTTGTAGGTAGTGTACTCGGTGACGAACGGGGCGCCGATTTCTCTTGAAGTTGCCTTGTATAGAGGCGAAACACGTGTCGAATTCATTATGAGTATTTTCAAGCGCTCATTTGATATAGGTTAGTGGATTTGTTACCATACCTAAGGAGAAAGAAAACTCGAAAATTCCTTTTTCCGACATAGTTTAATTATTCAAAAGTTGAAATAAATGTTATTTTGAAAAGATTACACTCAAGTTTTTCTATAATAACCCTTGTGCTAAAAGTCTATTCACATATTTTTGCGCGGTCGGTTTAGGAATGAATCATTGTGCATTTCATTCTAGCGCGCGGGTAAACATGTGAAGACGTCGTAGGAGTGTCTTAATAAATAAATAAACACACTATGTCAAGTGAGATAGCATACATTTAGGCCGCGCTCACTGACGACTTTGTCTCCGCGACTTGTTGGACCTTAACGCGGGAAGTCTGTGGTTTCAATATACCAAACGATCGCTATACTCGATGCTATTTAGCGTGGCAATACAGGTCATTCTACTACCTTCACTCCGCTATCATAAAATGCAATGAAAGTGTCGCTAATTCTGTCGCTTACCATACAAATCACATAGCACGTTTTCGATACGTTTGTATGGTAAGCGACAGAATTAGCGACACTTTCATTGCATTTTAGGATAGCGTAGTGAAGGTAGCAGAATGACCTACATATATTGCCACGCTAAATGGCATCGAGTATAGAGGTCCTGCGTGTCCAATATAATAATGTCTGCCGGATGATGATGAGGCTGTCCAGATTCTGCAGCGCATCGGGGATGTTTGCGGACGGGTTTCACGCCGTAATGCGTAATAAAACAGCATCCCTGATGAGCCGGATAAGAACCAGCCGAAACAACATCCTGGGGGCAGTCGCGGAAAATCTGTTTTCTGCGATATGGAAATGCCTTGTGCGAAGGGTGATCTGAGAAGACGACTATTTCCTCCTCTAACCATCCTTTATGTACAACTTTTTTAATTAATATAATTAAATTAATAATTACCTTATAATTACCTTATTTTATTATTTCCCGTGTCGTTATTTGCCGTGGAGTGCCGGCAGTAGAATGATACTCCTCCTCTCATGCCCATGGATGCAGTAAGAGCCTGCTAAGGGATACCTCCGGAAAATGGGCAGCAGCGTCTATCCGTGTACCAACATCCCATACTGCGCTCACCAACCCGCTTGCCAAGCGTGGTGAGAATGGCAACTACCCCTCATGGAGATCCATGAGAGAGGCCTGTGTTCATCCGTGGACGTTTTATGGCTGAAATGATGATTATTTCCCGACGTTTCTCGACTGCCCTCGTGGTCACGGGTGGACGGTAGTCTACTCGCTAGGTAATTACGCGATAAAGTCCCGTTAATCAGTTACACATTATGTCTGCGCATCGCGAAAGTTTACAGAACACCAAACCTTGCTGCATTATTGATGTCATTCTCATTGTAATTTTCAGCAAATATCCGCGAATCGGCGCCTGCGTCCGCGGCCTCGAGGGAGCCCTCCACCATATCGGACGAGCCCTCCGCGGCGGAAATCAGATCTCAGAACGGTAATACATATCAAGAAAATATATCCCATTTCTGTGAGAATCTAGTTAATAAATAAATAATGCTGGACAATTCCCACAGTGTCATCTAGCCCCAAGCTAAGCAGAGCTTGTGTTATGGGTACTAGATGACTGATATACTTAATACATTATACTACACAGATAGATATTTTTTTTATTATATATAGAAAAACACCCAGAACACCCTGAACAAATATCTGCAGATCGTACAGACATTTGTCCCGAGGTGGGAATCGAACCCGCAACTCCTTGCGTCGCAGGCGGACCTTCGTCAATTCGGCAATTCAATAAAATTATTGGTAACAATGAGTATATTACTAAAGAAAAACAATTAATATATAACAATGTAGTATGGCTTGGGAAAAATCTAAGAGAGAATACAAGCCCCTACACTAAGTCCTTAAGGATTATCAAGAAAATATATCCCAATTTTGTGAGAATCTAGTTCTGATGATGTTTTTAGGGTTCCGTACCCAAAGAGTAAAAAGTGGACCCTACCTATTACTAAGACTCCGCTGTCCGTCTGTCTGTAGTCACCAAGCTGTATCTCACGAACCGTGATAGCTAGACAGTTGAAAACAACAAAATAAATATTTAATATAATATAGCTCCATACAAAAAAACGTGATTTTTTGCTCGATATTTAATAACGGCACTTGAAATATTCACAGAATATTTAGTTTATTATTCATGTTAAAAATAAATAATAATTTAAATAAAACATATACAATTCACGTGATTTTAACAATAATGGTACGGAACCCTTCGCGTCCGACTCACTCTTGGCCGAGTTTTTATTTATATTACTAAATGACGAAACCAGCCGAAGGCCCACCTGATGGTAAGCTAAGCTACAGTTGTAAGGTCTCATTAATTATTATATAATAATAATATAAGAAAACGGCCAAGTACTAGTTGGACTCGCACACGAAGGGTTCCGTACCATTATTTAATCAAAATCACGCTTGTTGTATGGGAGCCCCTCTTAAACATTTATTTTATTCTGTTATTAGTAGTTGTTGTTAAAGCGGCAACAGAAATACGTGTTCTGTGAAATAAATTTCAACTGTCTAGCATCCATGAGATACAGCCTGGTGACAGACAGATGGACACACAGACGGACAGCGGAGTCTTCTAAATCTAAAATCTAATCAGCCTGTAGGATCCCACTGCTGGGCAAAGGCCTCCCTTCCCTCTCTCCATACTTCCCGGTCCAAGGCGTTGGTCGACCAGTCAGCACAGTACATGTCCAGCTCATCCCGCCATCTGCGCCTGGGCCGGCCGCGCGGTCGTTGTACCGCATGTGGGACCCACTCGGTGGCTATCTTTGCCCACATTTCTTCCGACATGCGACACTCATGTCCGGCCCAGTCCCACTTCAGTTTAGCTGATTTATTGACAGCATCGACGATTTTTGTCATGGAGCGCAGTGTGGTGTTTCTTATGCGATCTGTTAATTTAACACCTAGAATACTGCGCTCCATCGCCCTTTGAGTCTTAGTAATTAAAAAATCTTAGTCTTAGTAACCCCATTACTAAGACTCTTTGGGTACGGAAGCCTAAAAAATAATCATAATCATTTATTTAACGAAAAGTACATAATTGTGGAATTACATGAGGAACGGAGAGACCACAAAAGTTAAAAACTGTGGAGCAGCCTCAACGCCCGCCTCTCAGGGGCAAAATTTACACTCAAGAAAAATATTCGATAAACAAATTCAAGTAGATAATAATAATAAAATAGTGAAAATAAAATTTAACTAATATTAATAATAAACATAATGTACATGTTGGTATAAATGAATCAACATATTAACAAAATTTACAGAATGCATAAAAAATAATAATAATAATAAAAATAAAAAAATAGCTATTTAACAAATCAAGGAAAATTAATGACTAAAGAACATAGTAATTGCATTTAAAGAAAAAAAATAAAAAAAAATAATTACATAAATAGTTGATGTTAGATGAGACACAGGTATGATGCGCTATATTGACAAATGACTGTATGTGAATGTATGTGTTATGTTTGTGTGAGTAATTTAGCATGTGAGAGTGTGTGTTAGTGTTTTGTGAGCAAGTGTTGTGTGTATGTATGGGCTGTATATGTAATATGGCTTAGGGTATTTTGAATAGGTTTTCCGTTTCTTCGTAAGAAAGAGAGAGGAGCCATTTGGTTATTTTTATTTTACACTTATAAAAAGAGAGGGGGTAGATTTCAAGGATTTTGTTAATCCTATTATAAAGGGAGGGGCTCATGAAAAAGTAGTGACGTCCAGCCACAGCGGTTCGACGGGGTTCAATGTTACAGACTATATCGGAGCGACGTTTTTTATGTTTAATGCTTGGGTCGTATGGCAGCTCTTTATGCTTACGTGATATGACGGCAAACACAACTAATTGTCGAACAGTCAGAAGCTCACACTGGGCGTATAATAAGGCGGTAGAGAAACGCCTCGGTTTCGACAGCATGACCTTCAGTACTGACCTTTGAGCTCTCTCCACCCTCAACATTTGTGTTTTGCCTAAACTTGAAAATGGCCTCAGCATTACCGCAATCACATAGCAAGTGGGGTTGCGGCGCTGAGTTCCAGACAACAGATGCGAAGGCCTCACCTTATCCGGTTCCAGCGATGGCGATGGCGGAGCCGGACGTGATAGCGAGCACCAAGGCCAACAGCCTGAAGCACACCCGCCCCGCCGCCGCGCCCGCCGCCGCGCCCGTGGCGCCGCCGCGGAGGAAGAAACGAAGTATGCACACACGCACAAACATCACAATCCTCACATAGATACGCGCTCATTTGTATTCAGTGTACCTCTAAACAGTGTTAGCGGGACGTGCTGTGTGTTTTTCACGAAAGTTCGTGCAACATGATTGCTTAGAATGGTAAAACGAAGATGTATATACAGCTAGCTTCTGTCCGCCGCTTCGCACGCGTTGTATCCGGATAAAAAGTAGCCTATGTGTTAATCCTGGTCAACATCTATATGTGTCTAAAGTTCCAGGTCAATCTGTAGCATGGTTTTTACAAGAAGCGGTAACAAACATCCTTACACAAACAAACTTTCGCCCTTATAATACTAGCGAAATAGAGAAATGTTTTGTTAATAATTTAGATTTATCTGCGTTCTAACCTTACATACATACATACATACATATAATCACGCCTTTTTCCCGTAGGGGTAGGCAGAGACCACTTCTTTCCACTTGCTACGATCCTTACATACTTGTTTCGCTTCGTCCACTTTCATTATTCCCTTCATACATGCTCTTCGGTTTAGGGTACTCTTGACCTGGCCTTTTTTCAAGATGTCCCTGATTTGGTCTTAGAACGTCCGCCTAGGTCTACCCCTTCCAACACTTTCATTCACACTCGCCTTATACACTTTCTTCGTCAATCGTTCTTCATTCATTCTCTCGACATGTCCAAACCATCTCAGCATACCTTTCTCAATTTTCGTCACTACATCTTCTTTCAGACCACAACGTTTCCTTATCTCACTATTTCTTATTCTGTCACTCAGCTTAACTCCTATCATACTTCTTAACGCTCTCATCTCAACTGCATTTATTCTGCTTTCATGTTTCTTCTGCCATGCCCAACTTTCACTTCCGTACATGAGTGTCGGAACCAACACTCCCCCATGCACAGCCAAACGAGCCTTGTTAGACACCTTCCGACTGTTCATAAAGGAGTGCAAAGCTCCATTAACCATGTTTCCTGCATTCACTCTTCTTTCAATATCACTCTCACACTTTCCATCTCTTGTAAACTTTGAACCCAGATACACAAACTCATTCACTTGTTCAATTTGTTCACCTCCAATCACGATATTGCAGTCTGTCACTGCCTCATCTCTTTCAAACACCATCACTTTCGTCTTCTTTACATTCATCTTCATTCCTTTTCTAACGAAAGCTCCACTCATAGCAGTTACCATCTCCTGCAACTCCTCGGCCGAAGACGCAAGTAATACTTGGTCATCAGCATAGAGAAAACATTTAACGAGTAACTCATTCATTCTCAACCCACTTTCATTCTCTTTTAAATCTGTCAAGCAATTGTTCATGAACAGATTAAACAGCCACGGTGACGCTACACATCCCTGTCTAACACCTTTTTCGATATTAAACCATTCATTGAATGCCCCGTTTATCCTTACACAAGCACTAGAATCCCTATAAAGGGATTGCAATGCTCGTATAAGGACACTGCTCACACCGTTCACGGACAATGCTGACCACAATTCATTTCTCACCACTCTATCATAGGCCTTTTCTAGATCCACGAACGCGCAATAGACCTTCTTGTTTTTAGCCAAACACTTTTCGGCTATGCACCGCAAGGAAAATACCTGATCCGTACATCCCATTCCCTTTCTAAATCCCGCTTGTGCATCCCATACTTTTTCATCTGTTTCATTCACAACTCTTTCAATCAATACTTTTGCATACAATTTACCGACGACGCTGAGAAGGCTTATACCACGGTAATTTATGCAGTACTGCCGTGACCCTTTTCCCTTATACAATGGCACGATTACGGCTTTGCACCAGTCTTCCGGTACTTGCCCATTTCGCCAGCACAAAATGAAAAGGCGGTACAGCTGGCTAGCCACTATGCCCTGTCCAGCCCTCAGCATCTCGACGGTAATCCTGTCATACCCTGCAGCCTTACCTAATCTCATACTTTTCAACGCTTTCACTATTTCATCCATGCTTATCTCACTTTCATCAACATTTATATCAGTTTCCATGGAAGGTGCCGGATGTTGTACCTGCACTTCCTCTCTTTCAAACAAACTTTCAAAATACTCTTTCCATCTCTTTAACACACTTTTTTCTCCTTTAATAATGCTCCCATCTTGACTCCTGATGGTACTCAGCTCCGAGGTAGAAGTATTTCCTCTTGCTGTTTTGATGGATTTCCAGAAAAACTTGATGTTTGACTGGAAATCTTTAGTGAGCCTCCTATCAAAATCATCCTTTTGTTCTTCTTTCTTTCTAGACAGAACTTCTTTCGCTGCTGATTTCAATCTTTTATACTCCGTTCTTGCTTCCTTTATCTCGTCATCTGTTGCCTTTTGAACTTTTTGGTTAGCTTTTGTTGCTAACCAATCCAACCACGCTTTCTTCTTTTCTTGCACAGCCCTTTGTACATCTTTATCCATCCACACATTATAGTTCTTTCTTCGTTTCCTTCTTTTTGCTACCCCGCATACCTCAATAGCAACATTCACGACCCCTTTCTTAAATGTTTCCCACAAATCTTCAATCACACCTATCTCTTCTATGCCTTTAAAACTTTCTTTCAGTTTCTCTACATACTCGTCTTTCTTTTCTGTTTCTTGTCTAACCTTATCACTTTCAAAATTAACGTGAGATATACTTATTCATTTTGTAGAAACTTGGATTTCTCATGTAGTATTGTAACGTTGGAGATTATTCCGCGCGGGCGGGCATTCAATCCCAGGACGATGATTCTCTTGAAAAATCTTTGTGAATAATCTTCGACGTTACAATACTACGTAAGTATTCATAGTTTTTACAAAACGAACCTTATATTTGTTTCCCACAGACAAGCTTCACGGCTCGCAATCCCTGTCGACGACCGACGGAGACAACCTCAGCATCTGCACGGGCGACACGGACGTCGACCACGAGATGCGGCTCGCTGCGCTCTCCCGCGAGAAGCCTACGCTCCAGGAGCTTATAGTCGAGGTAGGCCCTCAATCCCTGTCGACGACCGACGGAGACAACCTCAGCATCTGCACGGGCGACACGGACGTCGACCACGAGATGCGGCTCGCTGCGCTCTCCCGCGAGAAGCCTACGCTCCAGGAGCTTATAGTCGAGGTAGGCCCTCAATCCCTGTCGACGACCGACGGAGACAACCTCAGCATCTGCACGGGCGACACGGACGTCGACCACGAGATGCGGCTCGCTGCGCTCTCCCGCGAGAAGCCTACGCTCCAGGAGCTTATAGTCGAGGTAGGCCCTCAATCATGTCATGCGCAATGATCACTTTATCGACAGATTGAGACGATCTCAATACTGACACGGACGTCGACCACGAGATGCGGCTCGCTGCGCTCTCCAGGAAGAAACTAGATTCACCTAGACTGAGAAGAGCTAATCGTAGAGAAACATTTCACATTCACAAGCCGCAGAGCTGCCATTGTATCAGTTTTAGTAATTTTCTGTCATTATGGTTCCGAGCCAAAATGGTGAAAAGGAACCTATATGATGTGACTTTGTCTGTCTGTCTGTCACTGATGGCTATCATGAGATAGTCATATACTCGTAGATGTAAAAGCAGCATAATTCAATTAAAAAAATTCGTGGAGTGTTTAGTATTGAAAACCAGCACTTTTACTGAATAAAACTCAACTACGCATATCCTAAAGCTAAACCAAACTAGAGCTAAACTATGAAATGTATTATTTTCAGAGTCCTAAAAGCGTAAAAAATATTTATGACACTTCAATCCTACCGTAGTTCTCGACGCTACCCGTTATTGTCTTTACATCTCACTAGCCGCACTCCGCGATTTCACCCGCGTGGTTCTCGTTCCCGTGGGAATACGGGGATAAAATAGCTTGTGTTACTCCGGGATAACGTAGCTTTCTAATGGTGAAACCATTTTGAAAATCGGTCTAGTACTTTTTGAGTTTATTCGTTTCAAAAATACAAAATACAAATCTTTCCTCTTTATGATATTGTAAGATTATTTCGTTTCTATTATTATGTTTCCTTATTAGAACAGGAAAACCTACAAACAATTATACATTGTAATATTACATTGGTCACAAACAATACTTAAATCTCGCATCGTCCTTAAACATTTAATTTAAACATAATTTACATTACTTATGTTCCTTGTTTTAATAGTTATTTGTGGAATTCATGGTTAACATTTGCTGTTGTGCGTTGAAATATCACCGGAAGTTAGTAGTTGATACAAGGTTCGGCTACCTCTGCGCCCTCGGCAAGTTAATGAGTTTATTCAATTAAACATTTTAAGTAACCCCCCGACACTTCACCTAGTCTCGGAGATAACATTTTTGTAATGTGCCGCCGTGGGCTGCCGGCAGTAGAATGATACCCCTCCTCTCATGCCCATGGATGCAGTAAGAGCCTGCTAAGGGATACCTCCGGAAGATGGGCAGCCGCGTCTATCCGTGCATCAACATCCCATACTGCGCTCGCCAACCCGCCTGCCAAGCGTGGTGAGTATGGCAACTACCCCTCATGGAGATCCATGAGGGAGGCCTGTGTTCATCAGTGGACGTTTTATGGCTGAAATGAATGTGTCTTAGTTTTGCAATATACACATCACGCCCTTTCATTTGATACCACACTTCATTCAAGCATACCGAAACGCATGGAGGTTGAGTGGAGGTTGAGTCGAGGTCGAGGTTACGACTAAGAATATGGGGGTTAGTTGAAGTAGTTTTTTTATTAAAATAGAAGAGTGATTGAGATGTGTGTTGTGTTGTCTCAGGCGGCGCCGCGCGCGCCCGCCTTCGCGGCGCTGCCCAGTCCCGCGAGCACCATCGAGTCGCTCACGCGGGAGTTCCAGGACTCGCTGGAACTGTCGCACTCTAAATACGGTATGTATGACGTTTTATTAATCATCATCATCATCTGCAACACAAGTATTCTTAGTGCCGGCACTGCACACCTCCAAAATTCACCCACAAGCCACCATCTCAAACCAACAAGACCTAGAAACTTTTGTATTTATATTTTAACTAGCCGCACCCCGCAGTTTCACCCGCGTAGTTCCCGTTCCCGTAGGAATTTCGAAAAATTCCTCCTTAGTGCACCTCTAGGATACGCATGGTATATGTGTGCCAAATTTCAAGTCTCTAGGTCCTGTGGTTTAGGCTGTGCGTTGTTTGTTAGTCACTCAGTCAGTAACGGACGAGTTTTATATATATATTGATTGATTTATGCATAAATTGTTTTTGAGAATTTACATTATGAATTATCCCTGTCGAACTCTGTGGCGCAGCGGGTCCGCCTACGACGCTAGAGGTTGTGGGTTCGATTCATATTTTTGTTGTAAGAAATTTTAATTTATTTACAGTCTTATGCAATAAAATTGATTTAGATGAGCTTCAGCACGTTCTAGCTAGATTGCTGTCTGAGGATAGACAACGTTCAGATTCGGTACATTAAATTTCGTATACAGTGTCGTTAGATAAGAATGTTCTAGTTAGCATTGATTTAGTCTAATGGGACTATAAAAAAAAATGCAATGAAAATATCTAGTTTTAATTCCGCTAATGCTGAGATGCATATAAAGAAAGAAACGTTTTTTTGTCACATTTTTACAATCAAATAAAAAAAAATCATCAATTCGGTTTTAAAACTAGTGACAAAAATGGTCACTACTCAGCATGTGCTGTGGCAGAACGAGTCGTACCGCAGCGCTGGTCTTCCGTATGCACCGCCCTTCCGCCCGCTAATTATGCACATGCAGGGAGAACTAGGTTGTTAGTGCAGCATGCATACCCAAACCTGTAATAAAGTCTAATAGGACTGTTATTTTAGATTGTTGCTTATTTTGCAGCGAGCGACAGATCTATCAGCATGTTCGAGTCCCGCGGCAGTGAGAGCAGCGCCGCCTCCGCTAGGCCGAGGCTGTCGGTCGACCAGGCGACGGCGAAAACGCTCAATGGTAAATTGTCATTATTTATACCACCTCAGTGTTATGGTTTTTAGTCAAAGTTAATAAGTGTTTATTCAATAGAGCAAAAAGCTACATAGAATAGTCAATCTACAAAAGAACAAGACACATTGAAATTGATCAAAGCACATAGTTGAATTCATTCGCTTCAGATAACTTTTTTTTATAAGTGAGGGTAAAAAGCGAACAAGAAACCTAACTCTTTCACTTCTATAGGTGACCTAACTATCATAACATTGTTTATGTATTTATTATTGATGACATATACATACGTGCACACAACATTGATCAAAATTATCTAGGTACTTATTTATTTATATTATAATAACTACACTACACAAATAACTTATTCACAAGCATAGCCGCGCGATACCAGTAGTATGCAGCAAATGCTGAATTGTCATTCAGCCTCGGTACTGACGCGAGCCTTCGGGAGTGCTCGGGTCTAGTCGGGCTGCGCCGAGCCCCGGCGCCGGCGACCACTCGTCCAGTTGCCACAGTTACCGACGCGAGCCTTCGGGAGTGCTCGGGTCTAGTCGGGCTGCGCCGAGCCCCGGCGCCGGCGACCACTCGTCCAGTTGCCACAGTTACCGACGCGAGCCTTCGGGAGTGCTCGGGTCTAGTCGGGCTGCGCCGAGCCCCGGCGCCGGCGACCACTCGTCCAGTTGCCACAGTTACCGACGCGAGCCTTCGGGAGTGCTCGGGTCTAGTCGGGCTGCGCCGAGCCCCGGCGCCGGCG
This sequence comes from Pasiphila rectangulata, assembly GCA_963082625.1. Classification (NCBI taxonomy): domain Eukaryota; kingdom Metazoa; phylum Arthropoda; class Insecta; order Lepidoptera; family Geometridae; genus Pasiphila; species Pasiphila rectangulata. The sequence continues at coordinate 1,734,269 of OY720244.1, read as the reverse complement.
ACCACTCGTCCAGTTGCCACAGTTACCGACGCGAGCCTTCGGGAGTGCTCGGGTCTAGTCGGGCTGCGCCGAGCCCCGGCGCCGGCGACCACTCGTCCAGTTGCCACAGTTACCGACGCGAGCCTTCGGGAGTGCTCGGGTCTAGTCGGGCTGCGCCGAGCCCCGGCGCCGGCGACCACTCGTCCAGTTGCCACAGTTACCGACGCGAGCCTTCGGGAGTGCTCGGGTCTAGTCGGGCTGCGCCGAGCCCCGGCGCCGGCGACCACTCGTCCAGTTGCCACAGTTACCGACGCGAGCCTTCGGGAGTGCTCGGGTCTAGTCGGGCTGCGCCGAGCCCCGGCGCCGGCGACCACTCGTCCAGTTGCCACAGTTACCGACGCGAGCCTTCGGGAGTGCTCGGGTCTAGTCGGGCTGCGCCGAGCCCCGGCGCCGGCGACCACTCGTCCAGTTGCCACAGTTACCGACGCGAGCCTTCGGGAGTGCTCGGGTCTAGTCGGGCTGCGCCGAGCCCCGGCGCCGGCGACCACTCGTCCAGTTGCCACAGTTACCGACGCGAGCCTTCGGGAGTGCTCGGGTCTAGTCGGGCTGCGCCGAGCCCCGGCGCCGGCGACCACTCGTCCAGTTGCCACAGTTACCGACGCGAGCCTTCGGGAGTGCTCGGGTCTAGTCGGGCTGCGCCGAGCCCCGGCGCCGGCGACCACTCGTCCAGTTGCCACAGTTACCGACGCGAGCCTTCGGGAGTGCTCGGGTCTAGTCGGGCTGCGCCGAGCCCCGGCGCCGGCGACCACTCGTCCAGTTGCCACAGTTACCGACGCGAGCCTTCGGGAGTGCTCGGGTCTAGTCGGGCTGCGCCGAGCCCCGGCGCCGGCGACCACTCGTCCAGTTGCCACAGTTACCGACGCGAGCCTTCGGGAGTGCTCGGGTCTAGTCGGGCTGCGCCGAGCCCCGGCGCCGGCGACCACTCGTCCAGTTGCCACAGTTACCGACGCGAGCCTTCGGGAGTGCTCGGGTCTAGTCGGGCTGCGCCGAGCCCCGGCGCCGGCGACCACTCGTCCAGTTGCCACAGTTACCGACGCGAGCCTTCGGGAGTGCTCGGGTCTAGTCGGGCTGCGCCGAGCCCCGGCGCCGGCGACCACTCGTCCAGTTGCCACAGTTACCGACGCGAGCCTTCGGGAGTGCTCGGGTCTAGTCGGGCTGCGCCGAGCCCCGGCGCCGGCGACCACTCGTCCAGTTGCCACAGTTACCGACGCGAGCCTTCGGGAGTGCTCGGGTCTAGTCGGGCTGCGCCGAGCCCCGGCGCCGGCGACCACTCGTCCAGTTGCCACAGTTACCGACGCGAGCCTTCGGGAGTGCTCGGGTCTAGTCGGGCTGCGCCGAGCCCCGGCGCCGGCGACCACTCGTCCAGTTGCCACAGTTACCGACGCGGAGCGCACGCCTTTCTTACCTATATCCGCGTATCGTGTTCCGATCTATTTTAATATGTTTTACTGTGCCTTCCTATTCTAAACTATAACATACTTCTTCCGCCTACCCTTAGTGCTTTGACTGTCTGTGTTTCTATGTTCCTTCTGTTGTATATTCTTGTGTTGTGAAGCTCAGCAATAAACTTATACCGTAGTGAACTTTCTTCAGTGTTTCACTTCAACCTACTTAACTTTTAAAACTTCTATTCATTGTTACTGTACAGATTTTTTATTGGTTTTAATTTAACAACTGCAGACAAAATGTCGTAATTTTAAATTATATAATGTAAACGCGACATAGACCTCGATGCCAATTTCAGACATTTCATGGAGGAAATCCTAAGAAAACTAGCACAGAGTTCAGCTGTGGTCTGTACTTCTTATACTCAGAACAAGACTTTTACTTACAGTTTTGTTAGCAAATTCAGATAAGATAGTTATAACAAAACGAAATGAAGTTGTTTCCGAAAATACAATGAAACCCGCCCTTTTTTACTCTCCCATCCATAGATACTGATACAACCAATAGACATCTTTTTGTCTATGACATACATTATATGACATATCATCATATCAATCCGGTAAACTAATTGCTTTCGCGGATGATACGGTCCTGGTGTACCAAGAGGATACCTGGGAAAAAGTATACCAGAAGGCTCAACAGGGATTTAACATTATTACCACCAAACTGTACCAAAACATACTTACCCTTAACACACTTAAAACTAAATACGTAACTTTCTATTTAAAAAAATCTTCAAAACCGGATCCGTCACATCCTACATATCATCTAAGAGCTCATAGTGTGAACTGCCTTGAAAATAATATAACAAATTGTTGCTGTGACAGCTTGGAACAGTGTGATAACATTAAATACCTTGGTGTTACGATTGATTCTATGATGACTTATGAGCCACACATCAACCTTTTAACAGCTCGAATAAGAAAGTTAATAGCTGTCTTCAAAAATATTAAACATGCTGCAAATGCATCCCACATACTCACTATTTATTATGCACTCTGCCAGTCCCTTCTTACATATTGCGTCACAACATGGGGTGGTGCAGCAAAAACCCATTTATTGCAGCTAGAGAGGGCACAAAGGGCTGTGCTCAAGGTAGCTTATTCGAAACCATACAGGTACCCAACACTGCAACTTTATACAGATTGTAAGCTACTTACTGTAAGGCAGTTGTTTATACACCAAACTATTCTAAGACAACACCTTGAAATCCCTGTTAAAAACAAAATAGCACCTTGTAAGAGGCGAAAAGACAAGATTTACACGACCATACTCTGTAAATCCTCACTAGCACAAAAACATTTCTCTTTTCTAGCGCCCTTTATGTACAATAACCTCAGCAAACAAATGCCTCTAAGAGAATTAAATTATATGGAATGTAAAACTAAAGTGAAGTCCTTCTTATTGAATCTTGATTACGAAAAAACCGAACTTATACTTAAAACTGTTGGTTAATATTAGGGTACCTTTGTAAATGCCACCAAATACACATAATACATACATACATATACACACATACATACATACGCACACACACGCATATATACACACGCAAACATACATACAAACACACTCCTACACACATATGTACATACATGCATGTCGGCTGATTTTTTATTTATTATTTTTATTTTTTATTGAAGAACGCAAAACGAACAAACACTTGTATTCGAATTTCTTTATATTTCTTTTTTCTTTTTGTTGTTTTTATATTACTTTTTCCTTTTTAAGAAATGTAGTTAAACTAGTTAAGTTAAACTTAATGTAAACTGTGCCGAGGTAGAGATCCCTCGCGTCTTTATCACAAGTCTAGTACTTAGTAAGAGCGAGGTGTTGAAACTAAGACTGTTATACTAGGTTTTTCATATCTGTAAGACCTTTCTGGAAATAAACGTTTTTATTATTATTATTATTATTTATATCACAAAGTATTTTGACTGTGATTTGAATGTGTTGCTAACACGAAACCTCCTGGCGGTTCTCAAAGAGGAAGTAGTTTTTAAGTACCTACTTTGTTTTGTTATGCATCATGAAGGTTTTATTACAATTTAAATTGGATACAACATCCTCCAATTCACACGCCCTCGTGTGATCCCGTTATAAGGTCACCCAGATAAAATACAGCCGCTCGGTCAACCCTGACTTGGCACAGTTTTGAATATGTTGCAACATCAGTACGCAAAAAAAACCCATGAACTTTACAGATTTCTATTAAGTACCTCCAGCTAGCTTCCCTCTGAGGAACACTTGACACTTCCCCTGAGTAGTCCCGTACCGTCCATCTGAGTGGCCTCTTGTCATCGATAAGAGACAAGGGGCTGGTAATTGTACCAGGGTGGTTTCTTGCCACATACTGAGTCGCCTCTTGCCACTCGTCAGAGCGGCCTCTTGCCTCACCCAGGGTGACCCATTGCACCTGCCAGGGTGTGGCCTCTTGCCAACCCAGGGTAGCCTCTTTCCACCCGTCAGTGATCGCTTGCCGTTCCCAGAGTGATCTCTTGTCACTTGCCTGGGTGGCCTCTTGCCAACCTTTGAGCAGCCACTTGTCAGAGCGGCCTCTTGCCGCTCTCAGAGTGATCTCTTGTCACTTGCCTGGGTGGCCTCTTGCCAACCTTTGGGCAGCCACTTGTCAGAGCGGCCTCTTGCTGCTCCCAGAATGATCTCTTGTCACTTGCCTGGGTGGCCTCTTGCCAACCTTTGAGCAGCCACTTGTCAGAGCGGCCTCTTGCCGCTCCCAGAGTGATCTCTTGTCACTCGCCTGGATGGCCTCTTGCCAACCCCTGAGTAGCCTCTTGCCACCCGTAAGGGCGGGTTCTTGCCGCTCCCAGAGTAGCCTCGCAGGTGGCCACTTGTCCCCGTCAGAGCGGCCGTTTGCCGCTCCCAGAGTGACCTCTTTGTCACCCGTCAGGGTAGTCTCTAGCTACCCCCTAAGTGGCCTCTTGCCACCCGTCAGAGCGGCCTGTTGCCGCCCCCAGTGTGACCTCTTGTCACCCGCGGGGGTGGACTCTTGTCAAACCTGGATAGCCTCTTGCCACCCGTCAGAGCGGCCTCTTGCCGCTGCCAGAGTGATATCTAGTCATTCGTCAGGGTGGCCTCTTGCCAAACCCTGAGTAGCCTTTTGCGACCCTGTAACTTCTTGTTACTTCCCACGTGGCTTGCTGCATTTTTTTTAGGGTTTACAGCATGCTCCTAATAGAAGAGGCTTGACAGTGTGATAATATAAGGTTGTTGTGTCGCAGGTGAGGGCAGTGGGCGAGGCAGCGGCGGCGCGTGGGACGACGAGAGGACGCGGCGCGCGGTGCCGCACTCGGGACACTCCAGCCTCGGCTCTACGACGAGGTAACATTGTATGCTGTAAGGTTGTGTCGCAGGTGAGGGCAGTGGGCGAGGCAGCGGCGGCGCGTGGGACGACGAGAGGACGCGGCGCGCGGTGCCGCACTCGGGACACTCCAGCCTCGGCTCTACGACGAGGTAACATTGTATGCTGTAAGGTTGTGTCGCAGGTGAGGGCAGTGGGCGAGGCAGCGGCGGCGCGTGGGACGACGAGAGGACGCGGCGCGCGGTGCCGCACTCGGGACACTCCAGCCTCGGCTCTACGACGAGGTAACATTGTATGCTGTAAGGTTGTGTCGCAGGTGAGGGCAGTGGGCGAGGCAGCGGCGGCGCGTGGGACGACGAGAGGACGCGGCGCGCGGTGCCGCACTCGGGACACTCCAGCCTCGGCTCTACGACGAGGTAACATTGTATGCTGTAAGGTTGTGTCGCAGGTGAGGGCAGTGGGCGAGGCAGCGGCGGCGCGTGGGACGACGAGAGGACGCGGCGCGCGGTGCCGCACTCGGGACACTCCAGCCTCGGCTCTACGACGAGGTAACATTGTATGCTGTAAGGTTGTGTCGCAGGTGAGGGCTCTTTACTACGAGAAGGTAATCAGCCTTCCGGAAGGCGTTCCTCTTGTGATGATGACACAGTCTGATATGTTAAACCAATAACAGGCAAACACAAATGATGATGGTGTTGATGGTGGTTTGACTGTCCGCAGACGCAGCGGCGGCAGCAGTGGCGGCGGGCGCCGGCGCTCGTGCGGCGACGAGCAGGAGCCGGCGCTGTCCGCCGCGCGCCTCACAGACATGGAGATACTGGAGCGCGTCACCGTGCTCAACCTGGACACTGGTAACTACATCTAGTCACTGTATAGAACACAGACGCAGCGGCGGCAGCAGTGGCGGCGGGCGCCGGCGCTCGTGCGGCGACGAGCAGGAGCCGGCGCTGTCCGCCGCGCGCCTCACAGACATGGAGATACTGGAGCGCGTCACCGTGCTCAACCTGGACACTGGTAACTACATCTAGTCACTGTATAGAACACAGACGCAGCGGCGGCAGCAGTGGCGGCGGGCGCCGGCGCTCGTGCGGCGACGAGCAGGAGCCGGCGCTGTCCGCCGCGCGCCTCACAGACATGGAGATACTGGAGCGCGTCACCGTGCTCAACCTGGACACTGGTAACTACATCTAGTCACTGTATAGAACACAGACGCAGCGGCGGCAGCAGTGGCGGCGGGCGCCGGCGCTCGTGCGGCGACGAGCAGGAGCCGGCGCTGTCCGCCGCGCGCCTCACAGACATGGAGATACTGGAGCGCGTCACCGTGCTCAACCTGGACACTGGTAACTACATCTAGTCACTGTATAGAACACAGACGCAGCGGCGGCAGCAGTGGCGGCGGGCGCCGGCGCTCGTGCGGCGACGAGCAGGAGCCGGCGCTGTCCGCCGCGCGCCTCACAGACATGGAGATACTGGAGCGCGTCACCGTGCTCAACCTGGACACTGGTAACTACATCTAGTCACTGTATAGAACACAGACGCAGCGGCGGAAGCAGTGGCGGCGGGCGCCGGCGCTCGTGCGGCGACGAGCAGGAGCCGGCGCTGTCCGCCGCGCGCCTCACAGACATGGAGATACTGGAGCGCGTCACCGTGCTCAACCTGGACACTGGTAACTACATCTAGTCACTGTATAGAACACAGACGCAGCGGCGGCAGCAGTGGCGGCGGGCGCCGGCGCTCGTGCGGCGACGAGCAGGAGCCGGCGCTGTCCGCCGCGCGCCTCACAGACATGGAGATACTGGAGCGCGTCACCGTGCTCAACCTGGACACTGGTAACTACATCTAGTCACTGTATAGAACACAGACGCAGCGGCGGAAGCAGTGGCGGCGGGCGCCGGCGCTCGTGCGGCGACGAGCAGGAGCCGGCGCTGTCCGCCGCGCGCCTCACAGACATGGAGATACTGGAGCGCGTCACCGTGCTCAACCTGGACACTGGTAACTACATCTAGTCACTGTATAGAACACAGACGCAGCGGCGGAAGCAGTGGCGGCGGGCGCCGGCGCTCGTGTCGCGCGCTAGTCGGCCCTTGTGTTTAGCTTCTGTAGACTACAAGAAGCGTCGAACGCCGGGCCGTGTCTCTCTCCACCACTCTCAGATCGACACGCAATAAGAGTCGAGTCGAGAGCTATTATACCGACCGACCCTATTCACATCAAAAGGGGAGTGCGACGGGGACCATAACCTATCTCTGGCACTCTCTTATCTCTGGTCTCATAAACATCTTGAATTTAGCTGATGTACCCCATAATACCATAACACTTAAATTGTAACAGTTTTGAGAGAAATAAATATTTCTGCACTGCTGGGTGTAGGCCTCCTCCATTCCTTGCCACTACTTGCCGATAAAAATTATATATATTAATATTTTAGTTAATTCTGTCTTTAGCACGCGCTTTCTCGTTCTCTGAGATGTCAGTTAGAATGTCAGTACTGTCTGCAGGCGAGCGCGTCCCGCTCAGCGTGGCGGAGCACAAGCTGCCGCAGTGCATCAACCCGCTCAGCCTGCACATCATGCGCCTCACCTCCGAGTACATCGGCCGCGACCACGACGACAACGCGAGGTGAGACTGCACACATACAGTGCATCAACCCGCTCAGCCTGCACATCATGCGCCTCACCTCCGAGTACATCGGCCGCGACCACGACGACAACGCGAGGTGAGACTGCACACATACAGTGCATCAACCCGCTCAGCCTGCACATCATGCGCCTCACCTCCGAGTACATCGGCCGCGACCACGACGACAACGCGAGGTGAGACTGCACACATACAGTGCATCAACCCGCTCAGCCTGCACATCATGCGCCTCACCTCCGAGTACATCGGCCGCGACCACGACGACAACGCGAGGTGAGACTGCACACATACAGTGCATCAACCCGCTCAGCCTGCACATCATGCGCCTCACCTCCGAGTACATCGGCCGCGACCACGACGACAACGCGAGGTGAGACTGCACACATACAGTGCATCAACCCGCTCAGCCTGCACATCATGCGCCTCACCTCCGAGTACATCGGCCGCGACCACGACGACAACGCGAGGTGAGACTGCACACATACAGTGCATCAACCCGCTCAGCCTGCACATCATGCGCCTCACCTCCGAGTACATCGGCCGCGACCACGACGACAACGCGAGGTGAGACTGCACACATACAGTGCATCAACCCGCTCAGCCTGCACATCATGCGCCTCACCTCCGAGTACATCGGCCGCGACCACGACGACAACGCGAGGTGAGACTGCACACATACAGTGCATCAACCCGCTCAGCCTGCACATCATGCGCCTCACCTCCGAGTACAAATTATTGAAAATTATACCCATTATGCTGTGGAGTAACGACAGTAGAATGTTACTCCTGCTCTCATGCCGTGGCTGCAGTAAGAGCCTGGAAAGGGATCCCTCCGGAAGATGGGCAGCGGCGTCTTTCCGTGTATCAACATCTCGTACTGCGCTTGCCAACCCGCCTGCCAAGCGTGGTGAGTATGACTACTACCCTTCATGGAGATCCATGAGGGAGGCCTGTGTTCAGTAGTGGACGTTTTACGGCTGAAATGATGATGATAAATACCCATTTAAAAGCCATATAAAAACCCATTTTAAAGCCATATGAAAACCCATTTAAAACCCATAAAATCTATAGTCAGTAATATTTGCAGCCCACTGCCACCACCACCACCAGTAAAATCGACATGGCGCCGACGATTGTCGATTACCGTCTACGCTTCGACATTCAACCTCATGAGGAAGTCGACCGCGACATCAAAGTCGACGGATGCGCGCGCTAAATCCGACCTCACTATAAATAGGTTGATTTTCAATTGGTTTCTAAGTATCTGTCGCAAATTGTTTGGAAATTGTCGCTAGGTGTTGTTTTTTCTGGTGTTTGGTGTGCTGTAAGCTATTGTTAAACTATTATTTGTGAGAAACACAAGTTTTTGATTTTGTTATATGTATATATAGATATGAAAGGAATGAACTGTTGCTGTTAGCTCTTAAACCTGAAGAGTTGTTAGGGGCCAACCATACATTACGCGTACGTCACACGTTATTGGGGAGGGATGGCTCGTTCCAGATATCCCTTGCGACGATCCCCGGTTCTCAAAGGGGACGCAGGGGGGATTTCTGAACAAAAGTTCCACAAGTCACCTTAAGGCGATGTTATCCGAACACATTAGCAGTGCTAAAAAATTCAAACAGTTGTCACTAAAAAACATTTTCGTTACTCAAAACCATTATTTTAATGATCATTATTATAGTATTATCTTATTTTTGATCGTTTCTTCGAATATTTTTCCCATAGACGCCTAGAGAATTACACAGTTTTAATCCACGTAGTTACCTACCACACATAGGTCTGATGCTATACATACCACACACTTGACATACACACACACTTTGTACACAGTTCATTTTATCCCATTTATCCGTGTAAATTCTTCACATCTATTCTATGCGGCTCATTAGACCCCATCCTTCCCATCTACCCCGTGTTGTGTTGTGTTATCAAAACATTATCATTAGGTATGTTAAAAACACTAGCCGTGGAGTGTCGGCATTAGAATGTTCCCCTCCTCTCATGCCCATGGATGCAGTAAGTGCCTGGTAAAGGATACCCCCGAAAGATAGTCCGAAGTCTTTCCGTGTATAGCATACCGTACTGCGCTCGCCAACCCGCCTGCCAAGTGTGGTGAGTATGGCAACTACTCCTCTTGGAGATCCATAAGGGACGCCTGTGTTTAGAGTGGACGATTTTTTCTCTTACACATGCTACAACAGATCATCGGGTTTTGGCAATCCATGTGTCAAACTATGTTGCTTAGTTGAAAATAGCTGCTAAAGAGATGAAAATATATTAATATAATGGACAGTAGCCACAGTCACCGTAGCCACCACAGTCAACCCAGTCATTACAGTCGCCTCAGTCACTCCAATCGCCACAGTAGACCCAGTCACCACAGCCGCCACAGTCACCAAAGGCGTCACCGTTGCCCCAGTCTCCACAGACACCTGATGATCCTTTCAAGAGTTATCCTTGTATAAAATATCCTGTTAACCCTAAAAATCGTAACACATTAATGAAAAAGCCCCTATAAAAATCAGCTTCAATTCACGTCATCATCATCATTATTTCAGCCGTAAAACGTCTACTACTGATCACAGGTCTCCCTCATGATTTTCATGAGGGGTAGTTGCCATACTCGCCACGCTTGGCAGGCGGGTTGGCGAGTGCAGTACGCGATATTTGTTACACGGAAAGACGCTGCTGCCCATCTTCCGAAGGTATCCCTTAGCAGGCTCTTACTGCATCCACGGGCATGAGAGGTGGGGTAACATTCTACTGCCGGCAGTCCACGGCAATTCATCTAAAGTTTTAAATTTCAACCGTTTAAGAGAGATCCTCAAACAAAAATTGCGGATATAGTATGTATGTACTCGTACATACAAACATTCAGCCAAAACTCCAAATTGCCTCTAAAAACTTCATTCGCTTCGCTCACTTGTTCGAAAATATTTTAAAATAATACAACGAAAAAAAAATACTCTGCTGTGAAATACTCGTAATGTATGGATGGCTCCTTATTCAATTAAAGAGTTTTCGATTTTTCGATCTTTTTTTCAATATAATGGCGTTGAAATATGATTGTTATCAATGTAAACGTTTTAAAAAAGGAATCGAATAAAAATACAAATCGTGGTTAACATCCATAGTTCTAACAGTCCTTTCAAGCTATCGCTTACTTTAAAATTACGATTATTTATTTGGTTACGCTGCGTATTGTTTGGTTAAGCTTTCCTTTGGGGGCAGTGTCAGGTGTGTATTCATGTTTGTTCCTGTGTTTATATATCGGTAACTAAAAGGATGTAAGTATAGAATAAATATATTTAATATTCTGGACAATCCACACAGCATATCTACATCTAGGCCCATCCTGAGTATGTACTTTTACCGTTCTAAAACTACTTGTTTTCGTGGGCTGAAACCCCCACTTTCGGGTTAGTACATAGACATAAGCACTGGTATTCTGTCTCCAAAACAAACAATGTTAGACCTTTCCACGCAGCGCCATGGCATTCAGTTCTAAACTTGAGTAAAACTTGTTGCATGGAAACCAGATGTCTTTGTAGAAACGTAGGTACTTCATCTATCATACATAACATAGAAATATCTACTTTACCACCATACGCTGTATACTTGACCGCAATACGTTGTTTAAGGGGCGTATTAAAAATATGTGTACAAACCCTTGAAAGGGAATGATGCTGACAACTTTGACAGATTCATGGCAGAGTCACTGACCTGCGTGAAGAGTACAGAAAAAAGCATAAATTCCCGTTTTAATATTTTTTTATTTCTCCAAAACAACTTGTTTTTATGATATAAAACGCTTTAGCTTACAAAGTGTTATACATTTTACAAGAAATATGTATTGATATTGATAACACACACAGAAATGATTTGGTTGACCTGACACTTTCATTAAAGCTAGTTGTGTTTTTCCGATCAAAACAAAAGATACTTGATCATTTTAGTTGAATCAGTATAGTTGAATCGAAAATTGACTAATTTGGAATATCGTGGCCAGATTATTCCAGCGGCGGGCTACTGAAGGAGCGCGCGGGCGCGGCCTGCTTCATTTCTACAAAAAAAATAGGTTTTTAGAAAAACTAACCGTTGAATATTCTTCAAAACGTCGTTGCCTATTTTCTGAGATGTTTTTGAGAGTATAACCAGTATAACTTTGATACACTTGAAGTAAAAACGAGCTAAACTCTCCTTCCTTCGCAATATTTTATTATCAGGTAAAGCGAAAAATATATTTTTTTGGACCGTTGTATAATCAATAGGTAACGCTTATTCAACTATAACAAATATTTTTTCCGATCAAAGCAAAGGACATATAAACCGAAAATTGGATAAATTTGAAATAATTATAATGTCTTCCAGGCCGATTTCGGCCACGGCGACTTAACTTTCGTTTAGGCTTTATACAAATGAGCTTTCATGTGCTCTGATTTGGCTAATGTACCCTACATTAGCCACATATGAGCACACGAAATCGGATTTCGGCTTTGAAAGTGCGTTAGAATATGTTGGCCGTAACTTGCAGAGAGACGGACGAAGAGAGCGAGAGCGTGTGCGCGGGCGCCGAGGACGAGGAGGCGAAGCTGCCGGCGCGCGAGCCCGCCGACAAGACCACCGCCATCAAACGGAAGACTGACAAGTAAGCACTGTCACTGTCAAATATACATTAACAACAAATCTCTAGTAACAAATCCGCTATAGGTCCCGCGATAGTTAAAGATCGCTCGGCAAAAGTAGAAGGGTATGCGCAGTATTCAATTGTAAGGTCTATTTGGTGATGTGCTTGTGCGCGGACGGCGTCACGTCATTGGTAGATCAGTCGCTCTCAAGGTCTCAAGGTCACCTCCCGCGTTGCGTTCACGCGTCTCGATTCGTGCGCGATTGGACATGCGCCGATTGCCCCCACTAGATTCATCGAGCGATCTTAAACCACCGCGCGACCTATAACATTATAACTTTTGAAACTGTCATGGTTATTAACATTATATGCAATATATACCTACGATGTTACTACGTCCAAATATCCGAAAACTCAAAAAAACTCAAATCACGGTGAATATTCCGTAAGTTTAAATAGTTCACAACCATGATTGTTCCAATAGTTAAGGCATTTACATTCATGTGATTTGCCGGTGTGGAACTGGTGCAGGCCGCAGACGGTCATCGAAACAGTGCTAAGTAACAACTCTAAATTGACCACAATATTTAGGCACAATCCCGCTGATCTTTCTCTTTACGAATGCTTCACAATACGTGCACTTGCCTAGAAATACTATAGCTATACTGCAGCCAAATTCGATGTAAAAGGTTTGTCAACAAACTGTTGCAATTCCACAAAATACACAAAGTTGGAAACCTTTTTAACTAACTATATATGTTTCTCGATGTACAATAGCTCTCAACCCGACTCGAGTTTTAAGATCAAAATACATGACTGTAATAATTGCATGTCTTGCAACTGTCCTGCCTTGGAAAAAATTGAGTCTACAAAATATCTTGGTGTTGTTATTGACCAACGTCTATCTTGGCACATACATTTAGAACTACTCATGACACGAATTAGGAAATTAACTTATATTTTTAAAAAATTAAGACATGTCGCGACACCTAAACTTTTAAAACAAATATACATCTCATTGGCTCAATCTATTTTAAATTATTGTATACCTGTTTGGGGAGGAGCAACGAAAACAAAATTCCTTGACCTTGAAAGAACTCAGAGATCATTATTAAAACTAATGTACTTTAAACCCTACAAGTATCCTACTGACATGTTATACTCTAACTCTGAAGTACTATCAGTTAGGAAACTATATGTTCTAAACACAGTACTAAAACTACATAAACATCTTGAGTTCCATCCAACAACTTTGGAAAAAAGAAGATATTATCATGTGGCTCACCAACAACCAACGAACTCACAATTTGCTAGTAGACAGTATACTAGCCAATCTATACTGCTATACAATAGGATTAACAGAAAACTAAATATCTACGTACTCAATACCTATGAAATTAAATCCATACTCACAAATTGGCTTCTTAAACTAAGCTATGACGAGACTGAAGCTCTTTTAGATAGATTACGATAAACATTTTAATTCCTCATAAAATTATATTCAATAAAATATTAATATTAATGTATTAAAAATACGTCAAATGTAAAACAAATTGTTATAATAATTTTAAAAAGTATATAGAAAAAGTATATTTATAAGTATAAAATAGTGTAATAATTATTAATAATGGAAATTTATTCAAATGTATATATATACATATAATAAATCAGGCAAATCTACCCCTTACTTACACACACACACATACACACAGCCACGCATACACAATTGTTGGGCTACCTTGTTGTCCAGACTCTTTTGAGACTGGTGCCTCAAGGGATCTCTTATAACTTGGACCACACATAACACACAAACACAACACCTACCCTCTATTTAAATTGTAAATTTGTATCTTGACATTCATTCTCTGATTTTGTTTATAAAAATGTATTTAAAAGGAAAATATATATGTATATATATACATATATTATAGTATAATAAGTTAAATATTATGTAATTAGTAACCTTCAATGTGGAAGAGCGAAAATGTCTAATACAAGTGTTATCTATGATACTTAAAAGGCATTTTCAACCCTGAACTGAATTATTGTACATTCTTTGTTGATGATGAATAAAAATTTATTTATTTATTTATTTTTAAGGGTTGTCCCAAGTCAACTTTTGACATAGTAGGTACTTAACACAGCGATAATAGTCTTTAATATATAAAAGCCCTCTATACAACCAAATAAGTGTAGTGATTATACACACGATCTAACATTATTTAAGCCGATTTCTTCTTCATTTAATAGAATAATTCGGATATAGTACACATCGGTTCTGTTCTTGGCTCTAGAGTAGCGGCGGCGGATTTTGTGAAAAGCCATTCGCAGGACAACATAAACGTCAGGTGACATATTGCGAATTACGTGTTTTTAGCTTTTTCTATTATTGTTTTCTTTCAGTTTTGTGAAAAAGTTTGAGAAAGAGTTCAAATATTAACTTCTAACTACAAAAAATAATAACGCTGAATAAAGACTGAAACGCACTATTGTACGTCAGAACCATATCGGTGTCACAGGTTTTGTAAACATTGTGTAAGTAAGTAATATGTTTCTAGTCATCTATACTAATATTATAAAGAGGTAAAGTTTGTGAGGTTGTAATCTCTGGAACTACTGAACCGATTTTCAAAATTCTTTTACAATTTTTTTTTAATAGAAAGACACAGTATGTGAGTGTCACTATACTATATGTGACTATAAATTACCGCCCAACTAAGTGGGCACCGGGTCAGCCAGTACATACTAGAGCCGATATGATTCTGACACAACACGATCCAGCACGACACAATAGTATGTTTCAAATGTATTATTTTTTAAAATATATTTTAAAATTGTTTAACGGTTGGTTTTTTGTGATAAGAACCCAAGGTTTTTCGATAGATGCTGCTGGTTACTTATTTTTGTGTCAGCATCTGTTTTAATTTTGGCTTTTGAGACTCATATCCATGTACACTAGGACACTATATACTCAACGTGTTGTTACGGTTTTGTTGTGATTAAAATATTCGCTTTTGGTGCAATATGTGTTGAAATTTGCTTGGCTAATATGATATCGGCTTTGAGCGTTGCGTTGTTTGCTGTTAAGCCAATTCTTATAAGAAGAGACTCGGTTTTTCGAATGTAAATTCATTAAAATGCTGTCTTGTAAGTACTCTTATTCGCCTGATCATCATTTTAAAAGTTGCGTACCGTTTTGTTGAAACACACTATTAAATTGTGTCACGATAACACATTAGTCGCGTCTGAAACCTACGGTAAGGTTTAACGTAGAAACACACTATTGTGTTGTAGTGAATATGCTTCTGACACGTTCTGAAACGTTTTTGTTACGGATTTGGCACCCAGATTTTATACATTAACCCCTTTAAACAGTGATAAAATTAAACAGTACTATTTGAAGAGTTTTTGACAGTTTTGTATGAACAATTTGTCATTAAAGGGGTTTTAAGTATAATCCATAAATTACGGCACACGTTAAGGGAGAGGGAGGGAGTCGGCGAAGTATGGGGGGAATAATGAAATGCGTATGACGTAATTTATGGAGAGTTATGGGGTGCCGGCAGTAGAATGTTGCCTCTCAGTTCTTGCCCGTGGATGTAGTAAGAATCTGTCAAGGGATACTTTTATTTCAACATGCCATACCGCGCTCGCCAACCCGCCCGCCAAGCGTGGCGAGTATGGCAACAACCCCCTCATAATCTTGGAAATACATGAGCGAGGCCTATGGACAGTAGATCTACGGCTGAGATGATGTATTTATGAATGGTTCCTAAGTTGGCTAGTATGGTTAGAAGTACACATTACAAAAAAGTCAAAGTTTTAAAGTCAATAAGTGTTTATCCAAAAGAGCAAAAAGCTACATAGAACAGTCACATTACAAAAGAAGAACAAACAAACCAAACGGAATCATTAAATTCGTTCGCTTCAAAAAATATTTTTTCAACATGACACTGTGTCCGCCAACACCGCCACGGCACTGACCAGCGCGGCCCCTTGCAGATTGAAGCGCTTCTTCGGCAGCACCGTGAAGAAGACGGTGGACGCGGCGAAGTCCCTCGCGCAGGAGGTCTCGCACGCGCGCCATAAGGAGGACGTCGCCGACATAGCAGACGACGTCAGGTACACCTTATTATTGCCAACATACCTAAACCCTTAAGGACGCACTTACGAAACGCGTCAAAATATTAGGAAAATAGGACTAGTTCCGGTTCATTTTCTGGTTTATCCGTCGAAGTTTGACATATTTTAAGCATACCAAATGAACCAGAAAACCAGAACATGGGTTTTTTTTCTTCAAAATAATATACTTTTAATTAAAAAAATATAGTTTTCCGTAGCCTCTTCTCGCAAAAACTATGAAAATAGGCCCACTTTCGGTGCATAGATCTCAATAACTCAAAGATTTCAAATAATAAAAAATATACTACGATAAAAAGAAACATTAAGCAATAATTCATGGGAAAAAAATCCAAAAATATTCACATAAACCACAAAAATAAATCATCAATATTCCATCATAATTCTAAAATTTTGCTAATTCACGTAAAGCGTATTGTCTAAGAAATAAGGTTGACTATCTTTTGTCTTTGTTGATGTTTGGTGTATAAAGTAACGATCATTTTGAATGAATGGTCAGTATGCAATACAAGCGCGTCAAATCGTAAATGCGTCCTTAATTTACACAAAATTTATAAAATTTCGGCTTTTACCAACGTGCCTAAGGATTATCATCAGAGCACCGATCGCGGCCGCCCCGAGGGCCGCGAGACGAGAACTTTTATTATACTTTATCCCATTGCTGGAGAAAAGTCTTCCATGGTCTAGCCTTGACATTTTAAATTGAATTATTATAGACCTTAAAGTAACATTACTTCAATAACATTTATAAAGTCTGAAAATATATCCTACGGATAGTTTGAAGACCTTTATGACCCGACTTCTTGAAAGAGACGATGTTCAGGCAGTCCAAGCCAAATTTAATCATCAAAACTAAACAAACACTTAAAAACACTAGGTTAGGTTCTGGTTTTTACAACTTTGTGTTACAAATTCTACTTGGTGATTCAATTCAATTAACGACAGATCTTCTATTTTAGAAACAAATACCTACGTTTGTTATTTTGATAAAATCATAGACAAATAAAATAAATGATTTCAGAGGCGAGCATAATATCAAGCTGAAAGCTTCCAACTCGCACAAGGGGCCGTATGACTTCGATGGTTGCGTTAGACACGTTCAGGTAAGGGCAAAATATCCTTTTATATGTGTGAAGGACAATACTAACTTCGAGAACAACGTTCAGGAAGCCAAATCGATAAGGGCCGGCGCTGACTGACGGCGCGATGAAGGATTTTATTTTGGTGATCAAGTTAATTTGACTTTAGAATTATTATTATTTTCTATCTATCTACTTTATTTCGATACAATCATATCACGGCATATTGTGATATGCCACATAGGTCACAGGATTGTGACAGGTAAACTAATTGAAATAAGGTATAAAACAGGCCATGATCCGAACAAAACTGGTTGTATAAGGCCGGCGCTGACTGACGTTAGCGTGGTGGGTCGAACTGCGGGAAGCCGCATAATGCCAAAGAGACCTTCAGGCATTCGAAACAGGCACTGCGGTGCCGTGTCGTCCCGTGCCGTCAGCCAGAAGCGGCTCTAATCCGTTAAATTTCAAATATAGTTTTTTCGTACGATTTGACACTTCATGGTTATGTTTTGCTGCTAAATGCATTTATGGAGTCGAATTGCTAAAGGATCCATGTTCAAATAATGTTCCTAAGTTTACCAATAAGGCTCGATTTGAAAGTGTTTTTCTTTGACAGGAAATGGGCAGCATGGGCGGCGCGGTGTGGTGCTGCAAGTTCAGCGTGTGCGGCCGCCTGCTGGCCACCGCGGGCCAGGACCGCCTGCTGCGCGTGTGGGTCACCAGGGACGCGCACCACATGTTCCAGGTAACTGCAGGGCCAGGGCCGCCTGCTGGCCACCGCGGGCCAGGACCGCCTGCTGCGCGTGTGGGTCACCAGGGACGCGCACCACATGTTCCAGGTAACTGCAGGGCCAGGGCCGCCTGCTGGCCACCGCGGGCCAGGACCGCCTGCTGCGCGTGTGGGTCACCAGGGACGCGCACCACATGTTCCAGGTAACTGCAGGGCCAGGGCCGCCTGCTGGCCACCGCGGGCCAGGACCGCCTGCTGCGCGTGTGGGTCACCAGGGACGCGCACCACATGTTCCAGGTAACTGCAGGGCCAGGGCCGCCTGCTGGCCACCGCGGGCCAGGACCGCCTGCTGCGCGTGTGGGTCACCAGGGACGCGCACCACATGTTCCAGGTAACTGCAGGGCCAGGGCCGCCTGCTGGCCACCGCGGGCCAGGACCGCCTGCTGCGCGTGTGGGTCACCAGGGACGCGCACCACATGTTCCAGGTAACATCTTCGTGAAGATATGGAACGACCCTACTCGACATAAATTCATACTGAAAAGGTCATTAACATCTTGATGACTTATGCAGTTACACTGCACTTAATGAACGTCAACGTCATCATCATCTCAGCCATAGCACTGCTGTCCTTGTCTATTTATGGTGTTTTTTTCCATTTGTGGTGTACATACAATAATGAGTAATCTATCTATTTATCTATCTTAAAAGGCATTTCTACTGCCACAGGATATGCGAACGAAATACAACGCCGAGAAGAAATCGTCCCCCACCCCCTCGCAGGAGTCGCTGGCGCCGCTGTCCCCCCCCGCGCCCGCGCCCGACGAGCCCCCCCTCGGCGCCTCCGCGCCCTTCTGCCCGCGCCCCTTCTGCGTGTACAGCGGACACACCTCCGACCTGCTCGACGTGTCCTGGTCCAAGAACTACTTCATACTGTCCAGTTCCATGGATAAGACTGTCAGGTATGCATGACTTTATGTTACGAGTAGCTCCCTCATTATCAACCTGCTCGCTGAATTAACCGCATTGGCCATTCTGTGTATGAGGGCCGTACCATAGCTCGGATCTACTCGACGTGTCTTGATCTAAGAACTGTTTTATACTATCCAGTTCCATGGATAACACTTAGGTATGTACTGTTTGTCGGTCCCCTCGCCGAAGGAGCCCCCCTGAGCTCAATAGCACTTCAATACCCCTTTCTTTTGTGTGTATAGTGGCCATACCATACTTAGCTCTAAGCTCTATGGATAAGACTATATGTTAGGTATGTATAAGTCTATATTATCTCGCTTGACGAGCCTGCATACCCCTGGGGAGCGTCAGTTCATTTTGTCCTCCCCTTCGCTGAATGAGCCCTCTGAATCATTAGGCCCATTAGCACTTCAATTCCCCTTCTATGTTTGTTGGTATAGAGACCATACCACACTCACCTCGGTCCTACTCCACGGTTCCTGGTCAATTCGCAGGTGGGCCAGCTCAATAACAACTTGGGCTACAACCACAAGAAAGCCGTGGTCGTGGTCGGCCACGAAGGCGTTGGCGGGACGATTTAGACACCTTCCGAAAAGATTTATGGAACACCGCTTCC
This sequence comes from Pasiphila rectangulata, assembly GCA_963082625.1. Taxonomy (NCBI): domain Eukaryota; kingdom Metazoa; phylum Arthropoda; class Insecta; order Lepidoptera; family Geometridae; genus Pasiphila; species Pasiphila rectangulata. The sequence goes on along the minus strand of OY720244.1, from coordinate 1,714,657 downwards.
GACAAGGACTAATGGAAGAATTTGGGGGAGGCCTTTGCACAGCAGTGGGATACAATAGGCTAACAAAAAGAAAGCGGACGTCTTATGTTTTGTAATTGGAAACTGTGGAAATAAATAAATGAATTTCTGACATTTCTGAATGAATTGCAGGCTATGGCACATATCCCGCGGCGAGTGCCTGTGCTGCTTCCAGCACATCGACTTCGTGACGGCCATCGTGTTCCACCCGCGAGACGACCGCTACTTCCTCTCCGGCAGCCTGGACGGCAAGCTGCGCCTCTGGAACATACCCGACAAGAAGGTAGCTATCTCGTCGTGTCCACCCGCGCCACGACCGCTACTTCCTCTCCGGCAGCCTGGACGGCAAGCTGCGCCTCTGGAACATACCCGACAAGAAGGTAGCTATCTCGTCGTGTCCACCCGCGCCACGACCGCTACTTCCTCTCCGGCAGCCTGGACGGCAAGCTGCGCCTCTGGAACATACCCGACAAGAAGGTAGCTATCTCGTCGTGTCCACCCGCGCCACGACCGCTACTTCCTCTCCGGCAGCCTGGACGGCAAGCTGCGCCTCTGGAACATACCCGACAAGAAGGTAGCTATCTCGTCGTGTCCACCCGCGCCACGACCGCTACTTCCTCTCCGGCAGCCTGGACGGCAAGCTGCGCCTCTGGAACATACCCGACAAGAAGGTAGCTATCTCGTCGTGTCCACCCGCGCCACGGCCGCTACTTCCTCTCCGGCAGCCTGGACGGCAAGCTGCGCCTCTGGAACATACCCGACAAGAAGGTAGCTATCTCGTCGTGTCCACCCGCGCGACGACCGCTACTTCCTCTCCGGCAGCCTGGACGGCAAGCTGCGCCTCTGGAACATACCCGACAAGAAGGTAGCTATCTCGTCGTGTCCACCCGCGCCACGGCCGCTACTTCCTCTCCGGCAGCCTGGACGGCAAGCTGCGCCTCTGGAACATACCCGACAAGAAGGTAGCTATCTCGTCGTGTCCACCCGCGCCACGACCGCTACTTCCTCTCCGGCAGCCTGGACGGCAAGCTGCGCCTCTGGAACATACCCGACAAGAAGGTAGCTATCTCGTCGTGTCCACCCGCGCCACGGCCGCTACTTCCTCTCCGGCAGCCTGGACGGCAAGCTGCGCCTCTGGAACATACCCGACAAGAAGGTAGCTATCTCGTCGTGTCCACCCGCGCCACGACCGCTACTTCCTCTCCGGCAGCCTGGACGGCAAGCTGCGCCTCTGGAACATACCCGACAAGAAGGTAGCTATCTCGTCGTGTCCACCCGCGCCACGACCGCTACTTCCTCTCCGGCAGCCTGGACGGCAAGCTGCGCCTCTGGAACATACCCGACAAGAAGGTAGCTATCTCGTCGTGTCCACCCGCGCCACGACCGCTACTTCCTCTCCGGCAGCCTGGACGGCAAGCTGCGCCTCTGGAACATACCCGACAAGAAGGTAGCTATCTCGTCGTGTCCACCCGCGCCACGACCGCTACTTCCTCTCCGGCAGCCTGGACGGCAAGCTGCGCCTCTGGAACATACCCGACAAGAAGGTAGCTATCTCGTCGTGTCCACCCGCGGGTCGACCGCTACTTCCTCTCCGGCAGCCTGGACGGCAAGCTGCGCCTCTGGAACATACCCGACAAGAAGGTAGCTATCTCGTCGTGTCCACCCGCGCGACGGGCGCTACTTCCTCTCCGGCAGCCTGGACGGCAAGCTGCGCCTCTGGAACATACCCGACAAGAAGGTAGCTATCTCGTCGTGTCCACCCGCGCCACGACCGCTACTTCCTCTCCGGCAGCCTGGACGGCAAGCTGCGCCTCTGGAACATACCCGACAAGAAGGTAGCTATCTCGTCGTGTCCACCCGCGCCACGACCGCTACATCCTCTCCGAAACAGAATCGTCCGTGGAGAATATACTTCAACATCATGTCATCATCACCCACACTTCCCTGCTTCACCCAGTGCCGTGTACAGGCCGAGTTAGTTTGTGCCATCCGCCACGATTCTGCACCACTCTGATCCTTCTAAGCCAAACAATTATAAATATTCCCAGGTCGCGGTATGGAACGAAGTCGACGGCAAAACGAAGCTGATAACCGCAGCTAACTTCTGTCAGAACGGCAAGTTCGCGGTCGTCGGCACGTACGACGGCCGCTGCATCTTCTACACCACGGACCAGCTCAAGTACCACACGCAGATCGACGTGCGCTCCACGCGCGGGAAGAACTCCACCGGCAGGAAGATCAGCGGCATCGAGCCGATGCCGAACGACGACAAGATCCTGGTCACGTCGAACGATAGCAGGATACGGCTGTAAGTCAAAGTCAAAGTCAAGAAGTGTTTATTTAGCCAGGGCCGCACCGACTCCTGTCAGCGCCTGCGTCCAAAATCTCTTATCCGCCTCATTATGTTGTTGGGTGTCTTGGGTGCGCTTACTCACCGATGTTCAACTATGAATTGTCGACGTACAGACGAAGACTTACACACATTTGTCCCGTCCCGTCTGTATGATCTGCAGATATTTGTTTAGGGTGTTCTGGGTGTTTTTCTATGTTTAATGTATATCAGTCATCTGGTACCGATAACACAAGGTCTGCTTAGCTTGGGGCTAGGTGATGCTGTGTGAATCGTCCAGCATTATCATCCTAATATGGTCCTTGATGTAATGCCCGCAGGTACGACCTGCGGGACCTCACCCTGTCCTGCAAGTACAAGGGCTACGTGAACGTGTCGAGCCAGATCAAGGCGTCGTTCTCGCACGACGGCAAGTACATCGTGTCCGGCTCCGAGAACCAGTGCATCTGCATATGGAAGACGCACCACGACTACTCCAAGTTCACGTCGGTGCGGCGCGACCGGAACGACTTCTGGGAGGGCATCAAGGCGCACAGCGCCGTGGTCACGTGCGCCGTGTTCGCGCCCAACCCCGACCACATGATCCGGACCATCGCGGACAGGGAGGAGGCCGAGCGCCGGCGCGCGGAGGAGAAAGACGAGCCGGTGAGTTGCCTTATCTGTATATCATCAGCGCCGTGGTCACGTGCGCCGTGGTCGCGCCCAACCCCGACCACATGATCCGGACCATCGCGGACAGGGAGGAGGCCGAGCGCCGGCGCGCGGAGGAGAAAGACGAGCCGGTGAGTTGCCTTATCTGTATATCATCAGCGCCGTGGTCACGTGCGCCGTGGTCGCGCCCAACCCCGACCACATGATCCGGACCATCGCGGACAGGGAGGAGGCCGAGCGCCGGCGCGCGGAGGAGAAAGACGAGCCGGTGAGTTGCCTTATCTGTATATCATCAGCGCCGTGGTCACGTGCGCCGTGGTCGCGCCCAACCCCGACCACATGATCCGGACCATCGCGGACAGGGAGGAGGCCGAGCGCCGGCGCGCGGAGGAGAAAGACGAGCCGGTGAGTTGCCTTATCTGTATATCATCAGCGCCGTGGTCACGTGCGCCGTGTTCGCGCCCAACCCCGACCACATGATCCGGACCATCGCGGACAGGGAGGAGGCCGAGCGCCGGCGCGCGGAGGAGAAAGACGAGCCGGTGAGTTGCCTTATCTGTATATCATCAGCGCCGTGGTCACGTGCGCCGTGGTCGCGCCCAACCCCGACCACATGATCCGGACCATCGCGGACAGGGAGGAGGCCGAGCGCCGGCGCGCGGAGGAGAAAGACGAGCCGGTGAGTTGCCTTATCTGTATATCATCAGCGCCGTGGTCACGTGCGCCGTGGTCGCGCCCAACCCCGACCACATGATCCGGACCATCGCGGACAGGGAGGAGGCCGAGCGCCGGCGCGCGGAGGAGAAAGACGAGCCGGTGAGTTGCCTTATCTGTATATCATCAGCGCCGTGGTCACGTGCGCCGTGGTCGCGCCCAACCCCGACCACATGATCCGGACCATCGCGGACAGGGAGGAGGCCGAGCGCCGGCGCGCGGAGGAGAAAGACGAGCCGGTGAGTTGCCTTATCTGTATATCATCAGCGCCGTGGTCACGTGCGCCGTGGTCGCGCCCAACCCCGACCACATCCACGGGCATGAGAGGAGGGGTAACATTCTTCTGCGCTTCTTAGCAGTAAATGAAACTCCCCTCTATAATCAATATAATGTGTATAAATAAATAATAATATAAAGTAAGGTAACAACTTCCCATAGGATTTGTTGTCCGTCTATTTAGACGATGTATAATTTATATATACAAGGTATATCATTATATGTGTACTACGCCGGAGGGTGGGGGGTTCAGACCCCATTGGTGATTAGTTTTGGGGGGATATAATTAAAAAATCCTATTTTCAGTTTCCCATACAAAAAGTTTAAATTTCATAGTGCCTAAAAAACGTGACAGCCCTGTCCGGGCAATCTAGTAGGTATAGGTAGGTATTTATCTTCGCAGGTAAATTTCCGCTATGGCGGGAGATTACTCGACGATTTATTTAGTAAATGCGTATGTAATAATAAGATGTGTGTACCTCAACCTAGGTTTTTAATTAGGAAAGTTTTAAGTACCTCATATTTTCTCGCTTGTCAGATGTCTAGACGGCTTCTTATTTCGATTTCGTAGGTCATTCTTAGAAGGTACACAATCACAGACAAGTAATTCACTCACTTCTAGAACTAGGTAGGTACATTTACACAAGGTACACATAATCACGAGATTGCACGGGACTGGCGACGGACGGCACGTGCGCGCGCGACGCTTTCCGCGCCACGAATGACGCGACCGCCGCGCGCGGCGTTCGTTTGTCGGTGCTTTTCAAAGCGAGGCGGCTTGCCGAAAGGCCACCTTTCGGCACGGCGCGGCGCGTTTGAGACAAAGACTTAAGATTTCTGGACAGACCGGACAGATTAACAACATTGAATAACGGAAAGACTGGTAAAGTTTTTAGATAAGTTTGCTGTAGTGGTCGCAGCGCTGTCTAGAAGTGGACATCAGAGGCTTTGTAGTCAATCAGTAGGTTAATAAATCAACACACAAGAAATAACAAACAGTTGGAAAGAGGCATGACTGCGGTATCAAAGAAACAGCCTAAAGTTTATTTCGCATGTTTAACTTCACGTAACTACAACCTTCAAATTGAAATGTGTGCGATAATTTATTATTCACATCATCATTTCAGCCATAAAATGTCCACTGATGAACACAGGCCTCCCTCATGGATCTCCATGAGGGGTAGTTGCCATACTCACCACACTTGGCAGGCGGGTTGGTGAGCGCAGTATGGGATGTTGATACACGGATAGACGCTGCTGCCCATCTTCCGGAGGTATCCCTTAGCAGGCTCTTACTGCATCCATGGGCATGAGAGGAGGGGTATCATTCTACTGCCGGCACCCTACGGCATGGTTCATTCACATAATTTACGACAACTTGCCTCTATGATGCTGTAGGCGTTTTAAGAATTATGAATCTGTCACTGTCTGTCACATCATCTGTGACGATACTGAGGTCATCGTCCCGACAGCTAAAATTAGGGTTGTTATTGCGTAAAAAATCAGCTGTTCAAGTTGAAAGTTTCTTCAGAGTTTTTTCAGAGATACCAATCGAAATTCGAAAAGTCGTTGAACAAACGTTGTTCCTCGGGGGGGTCTAAATCCCTCACTTTTTGGATAGTACGGATATTATGATACAGTCTGTATATGTATGTATTACTTCTTTGGTTGCAGAAGGCGGAGGGCGGCATGGTGTCCTCCTCGCAGACGGGCCACGTGCTCGTCAGCGCGGACTTCAACGGCTGCATCAAGGTGTTCGTGCACAAAGCCAAGCCCAAGCACAGCTCGCTGCCCGCCTCCGCGCTCGCCTGAACGCGCCCTTACGTCACCTTACGTACAAGCACAGCTCGCTGCCCGCCTCCGCGCTCGCCTGAACGCGGCCTTACGTCACCTTACGTACAAGCACAGCTCGCTGCCCGCCTCCGCGCTCGCCTGAACGCGGCCTTACGTCACCTTACGTACAAGCACAGCTCGCTGCCCGCCTCCGCGCTCGCCTGAACGCGCCCTTACGTCACCTTACGTACAAGCACAGCTCGCTGCCCGCCTCCGCGCTCGCCTGAACGCGGCCTTACGTCACCTTACGTACAAGCACAGCTCGCTGCCCGCCTCCGCGCTCGCCTGAACGCGGCCTTACGTCACCTTACGTACAAGCACAGCTCGCTGCCCGCCTCCGCGCTCGCCTGAACGCGGCCTTACGTCACCTTACGTACAAGCACAGCTCGCTGCCCGCCTCCGCGCTCGCCTGAACGCGCCCTTACGTCACCTTACGTACAAGCACAGCTCGCTGCCCGCCTCCGCGCTCGCCTGAACGCGGCCTTACGTCACCTTACGTACAAGCACAGCTCGCTGCCCGCCTCCGCGCTCGCCTGAACGCAGCCTTACGTACAAGCACAGCTCGCTGCCCGCCTCCGCGCTCGCCTGAACGCACCCTTACGTCACGTTACGTACAAGAATAGCTCGCTGCCCGCCTCCGCGCTCGCCTGAACGCGGCCTTACGTCCAAGCACAGCTCGCTGCCCGCCTCCGCGCTCGCCTGAACGCGGCCTTACGTCACGTTACGTACAAGCACAGCTCGCTGCCCGCCTCCGCGCTCGCCTGAACGCGGCCTTACGTCACGTTACGTACAAGCACAGCTCGCTGCCCGCCTCCGCGCTCGCCTGAACGCGGCCTTATATCTGGCGGGCTGAGCACGTCTCGCGGCAGGTTCCACAGTCTCTACCACGAGTTGTCGCTGTCAGATCGCCTGCCGTTACTGCAGTAGTAATAGTAGAGATAAACCATTTTCAAAATGGTTTATCTCTACTATTACACCCCCCCTCCCCCCTCCACACAACTTAATAATTACAATGTGTTAGAGGAAATACTTATTGCATATCTATACTTGTGTGCGTGCTGCAACTTTACTGGAAGCATGGAATAATCTGCGCACTGACAAGTCAACTAATCGGGCGATCAGTCGCGCTGTAGACATTGTAAGGCGGGAGCGCGCTTCTTGTTACGGCGACACGTCCGCTCTGTCGCGCGCTCGGAGCACTAATGCACTAGTTGACCGACAGATCCAGCTTTTTTTCCTAGTGATACCGTTTGTGTCTGGCCGGTGACTGAACAAGTGTGAACAACCAATGACAAATACTAATTTATCTGTATTGCGTATAGAACACCTATTTGTATGTCCGAGTTAACGCTGTGGAGGGGCGTGCATTTTTAGAATAGTTTATCTCTACGTTACTGTGACATCTGTCAGATTTGTAACACACGGCACCAAAGTCTAAGCAAACGAAGCCCAAACTACAGTCGCTGTAGTATAGTTTACTGCGTATTTTAGTGCTAAAATATCCGCTAGAGGCGCTGTACAAGTTTTCATACATTTTTTTAACTACAGTTGCTAGCGAGTATAGATTGTGAAAACTCATTGAGACCTACAGACGTATTATCTCTGGACCATCGCTGTCAAACGTCAATTCGTGAATTAACTTTGTGACGTAAATTACCTTTATTGTTTCCCGACGTTTCGACTGGATTGCATCAGGGGCCTAATTCTCTTTATTACTTATTGCACACAAAACAAAAATAACTTGAAAATACACAGAAATAGTACAAAGGCGAGCTTAACCCTAAAAAGAGTTCTCTTACAGCAAACCTTTGAGGCTGAACATATGTGATCATTCTCGTGAGTATGATGAAATGTCACAGTATATAAATATCGTAATAACTGTCAAAATAACGTTGGATTCAATACATATTTGACAGGTTTTAATGATATTTATCTATAGTGATATTCACCTCTTCGAGAATTAGGCCTCAGGCATGGATGGTCCCTGGAAGACTGACCAGTATAACCTTCATCATCTTAACCGTAGGACGTCCACTGCTGGACATACGCCTCCAAGAGTACTTGGTCAGTAGATCATGAGGGTTTGTGGCTATAATCACCAAGCTTGGCTGCCGGGTGGCGGGCGCACGCAGAAAGACGCTGCTGCCATCTTCCGCTATCCCTTGGCAGATTCTTACTGCATCCCCGGGCAAGAAAGCAGGAATATTCTACAGCCGGCGCTCACGGCGTCCGGTATAAGAATGGACAACGTACAGTTAGCGCCAACGTCATTTGAATTCTCCTTCAGTCGTATTCCTCTGTTACTGTAGGTTTTGAACTAAACTTGTTTTGAACTTGTTTTTTTAACATTCAACGTCAATATAAGCTGAAATAAAATTCAGTAAAATACGTGTAAAAAAGTATAAAAATCTTGGGCACCTACAAAATATTATTTAAAAGCATTTTTTTCACAATAAGTAGTAGTAGTGGAGGGATTTGGGGGATGCCTTTGCCCAGCAGTTGGACAATATAGGCTATAAAAAAAAAAGTAGTCAGTTTTTTTTTACTTTCTCAATACTCAGTTTGATAATTCAGCAAAACAAACTGAGTGAACCTTACAAGTCATGTCCAAGATCGAAGTTAAACAGTATAAAAAATACCTTTTATAGATAGAGTAGATATAGATACAATAGTTTGCATTCTTAACTTTGCTAACATGATAATTCATTTGTGTCCAAGATAATTGTGGCTATCTTATAATCTGGCGCTGACTGCCAAGTCGACATACAACATTTACATCACCAATCAGTATATTGTATTTACTGGCCCGAAGTGCCAAGTTAACTCGACAGGGTCGTATAAAATATACAATTAAATGTTTGTCCATTTATTATTAGAAATAGCTAGTTTGACAACAGAAGATTTACTTGTTCCTAAATGCATGTTGTCGAAAAAGGGTGATTCTGCCGAGATTTCAAAGATTTATTCCCACCACAACTACCGGTTTTCGTGGGCTGAAATCCCCCTTATTGGTTACACATATTATTATAACACTAGTTGTATCTTACATAAACAATGAAACAGTATTCGATGTCTTTAGTTTAGTTACACGGTTTGATACCAGTGGTCGGAGAGTCGGAAGGCGAAGCGGAGTGAAAATGAGTAATCAATATTCAAGGCATGACTTGATGTTTTTAGAGCACGCGAGAAATCGGAAGCACAATTAAATTAAGTAGATAAACGTTAGGTTAGGGTATCGAACCAAAATTGGTCAGTGACTGGCTGATGAAATAAATAATATTATGATAATTATATGCAATATTTACGGGATACTTACCATGATTTGAGTCTTCTTTAGTTTCCCGTTATTTCGACGAAGTTTCACACGTCATGGTCACGGATAAACTAGTTTATCCATATTGATATTAGTCAAAAAGACTCAAATCATGCTAAAAATCCCGAAAATGCATATAATGTTCACAACCATCATAGTTTCAAAAGTAATATAATGATATGTCTGGAAATAATGACATGATACAAAACGCTTTTTCGTATGCTTCGTTCTGATTCAAACAACATAATTACGCTTTCAAAATTATTTTTGAAAAAATTGTTTATTTTGTATGTTACGTGCATTAAAAGACGCTGCTGCCCATCTTCCGGAGGTATCCCTTAGCAGGCTCTTACTGCATCAACGGGCATGAGAAGAGGGGTAACATTCTACTGCCGGCACCCCGCGGCATTGGCATTACTCGCGTTATATTATAACGTCGAAGATTAAGCCGGCGGCGCGGCGTTACGCTTTTTCAAGAAAATCATCATTGATTGTATGCCCGTGTTGGGTCGGCGCCATTTCTGTTTTGTTTCACGGTCATACATAAATGAATATATTATCGAAAACATCTTCGATGGCAGCTTGCATGATTTTGCGTAAGTGTTTCGCAATGTACGTTAACTTAAGTAACTACTGTGCCAGTAATCGTGAATAAACTGTGTTGGTAAATAAATCTGTTTATAAAACTAGCTTAAAGGCTCGAGCAGACCGGATGCGTATGCGTAGACGTGCACGTACGCACTGAATTGTAATGTATGGAACTGTATGACGACGCGCACGTCTACGTTACGCAAGCGGTGTGAACTGTCTCATACATTACAACTCAGTGGTACGTGCACGTCTACGCTTACGTCTACGCATACGCATCCGGTCTGCTCGAGCCTTAAACGTTATACGTGAGCGGATTAGCGTTCCGTTCCAGCTTATGCCAAAATAATCTTTGATGTATGACGTCATGTGTAGAAGTTCGAAAATGTTTGCTTTATATGTATGTATGTCGCATAAAAAGTTCTATCGTGTCTTTGCCATTGTATTTTGGCCATACTACACTGTCATACTACTATGTGGCTGTATAGTTTATAGTTACAAAGTATATTTTGCAGTCATAAAAAATACCAACGCAACAAAAAACATGCTTATGAAATCGAATCAACATCGCAAGGTTATTTTAGTTTTTAAAGAATACTCGTATGTTAGGTTTTAGGATGCATTGGATAAAAAAAAATATAACACTGTTATCTTTTTTCTACGTTTATATTTTTATCTTAGCAACTGCATGTTTAAACTCATTAAAATGTTGGATATAGGTGATTGTGCAATAATATCACTTATTCAGGTATTGTTATAGGTTGTATTTTATTTGTATCTTAGTTCTGTAAAGGAAATTCACAGACCATTCTATTAATCAAATAATAGTAATTCATAGTAAATAGTATTCGCTACTGTTATTTTTTTTATTAATGTGCATGACAAATAACGGAAATGTGTATGTAAATATTGTATAGTTCTATTGTAATTCAGTGAAGGGACCTTTTTCGTCATCTTTAGATTGTCATCTTTGCATTAACGGTTGACAATGACTGTTTTAGATAGATAACTCTTTTCAAATGAATAAAACAATACATAGATAAAGCGAGTTGAAGTTTGAGTGGGGGCTCGTGACGTCATTATGATGTACCGAGGCACGTGCCAGCGCGTGACTTCACGCGACATTTCGATATCGCGTTTGTACGTACACCACACATTGAAACAATACAACAATAGTTATTATCCAGCATGAGTTAACATGCATCTAAAGGTGATGATTGAGGTAACTTCTGAAATTGCTTATATTTATATTTAGGCTATTCATATTTTTCCATTTTATGTAAGTTCTTGCCTGAATGAAAGAGTTAAAATTGTGATTACTATTTTGTAAGTGTATATTTAATGTTAGTGATGTATTGAAAATCGTGATGCCATTATTATTGTATGAAAATCATATTTTATGTATATTTTTAATCCGCATTTATGGTTAAATAAATCGTTAAATTCATAATTGTCGTAAGTTTGTTTATAATTTCCACTTTCAATTGATTTATTAGCTCTGCTTAGCTTGGGGCTAGATGATGCTGTGTGAATTGTCCAGCATTATTTATTTATTTATTGAGTTCCACATGAACTCAATAAATCAATACAGTGCCAGCGCCGTTAGTAGAATACTTCCTCTCCTCTCTTATCCATCAATGCATTAAGAACCTGCCAAGGGATACCCTCGACAGATGGGCAACGTCTTTCCGTGTATTAACATCCAGTGCTGTGTTCGCCAACCCGCTTGCCAAGCGTGGTGAGTATGGCATCAAGCCGTCATGATCAGTTCTTAAAGATCCATGAGAGGCCTGTCTAGCAGTGGACCTCCTTCGGCTGAGATGGTGATTATGATGATGTGTACAATAAAGTTCTACATGAACCCAGTGAGGGCACTGCAACTTTGTTACCTATAGGCAGTCCAGTTACACAAATAAAAAAACAATTTTATAATTAGAATTATATTCTTTGACATAAAAAACAATTTATTGCGTACATAAATAAATTATATTACTTGATGTCTTATACAAATGTTCAGAAAAAATCAAGGAATGTAAACAAATGCATACCTACTACCTAATACATAATTACAAAACTACGAGTACATTGTAATTTTTAAATGATTAACGGGACTTATCGCGTAATTACCTTATTATCGCCCGACGCTTCGAGTGCCCTACTCCTCGTGGTCACGGGTATACTCGAAACATCGGGAAATAATAAAATTATGTCTACAGATATCGAAAGTTTACAAAGTACATTGTTATTTATTGAACTTATCGTCTTTTTGGTGTTACCGTCAGGATGATCGTATTTAACGTTGAAATGCTATCCAAAAATTGCTTCCTCCAATAAGAGATTTGCTTCCTTCCTATTTCAGATGAAATTAAACAACGGTGGGCATTCTGACGTCAAGATGGCGGGCCACTGGGCCGTAAACGACGTTCGGTGGGATATAGCTGAATTCTATACATACCAATATTTTTGGTGAAGCATTAGTTAATTGGGGGTTGATTCGCTTGAAAAATATGCATTACTTTTCAGTCTTAAATGTTACAAATTCGAATGTAATTCGAGTATTTAGGGTGGGATTTATCTTGCGAAACTGGTTCGTTAAGAGAGCCTAACTACTGTATTCTAACTACACTAACAGCGACAAGTTTCTATAGGAATTACTACTGACATCAAAATATCTCAACTGCCTCCGTGGCTCAGTCGCCCCCCCCGTCGCAGGCGTACCTTCGCCCGCTGCGCCACAGAGGTTTTTATCATTATTTATTGCATGCTGCTGTTATGACTGATTTCTAAAGAATATCCGCACCAGATTACAACGGCTATGATTTCCAGGGAGGCTTGCTGCTGTTATGACTGATTTCTAAAGAATATCCGCACCAGATTACAACGGCTATGATTTCCACGGGGGCTTGCTGCTGTTATGACTGATTTCTAAAGAATATCCGCACCAGATTACAACGGCTATGATTTCCAGGGAGGCTTGCTGCTGTTATGACTGATTTCTAAAGAATATCCGCACCAGATTACAACGGCTATGATTTCCATGGAGGCTTGCTGCTGTTATGACTGATTTCTAAAGAATATCTGCACCGCAGACTACAATGGCTATAATTTCCAGGGAGGCTTGCTGCTGTTATGACTGATTTCTTAAGAATATCCGCACTGCAGACTACAACGGCTATGATTTCCACGGAGGCTTGCTGCCGTGGAGGCTGCGCCGGGATCGCTCGGCGCGCTCGCGGGCCGGCCGGTCGCTGGTGGGCTCCTCGTCGCGCGGCGCGCCGGCCTCCGACCCTTCCAGGTTGGGTTCCAGGTTGGGCGGCTTCGTCAGCAGCTGGAGGAAAACATATGACGTTTAGATTTAGTTTAATAACTCGTCGTAGTCATAGAACAAAGACGGATCTGATATTTCATAACTTTACAGTAGAGCATTTTATAACTTCTAAAAGAGATTTCATGACATATTATGAAAATGGCTTTCCCTATCAATTCAATTCGGTTTTAGGAAAGTTTACAGTAAAATTAACAAAACATCTGTATAAATCGTTTATGTATAGGTTTAAAAGCACAATGGTGACAAAAAAAGAAAATTTAAAAAATCAGATCCGTCTTTGTTCTACGACTACGACGAACTTTTCAAACTATTATGGTTGTGAACACTACATGCAATATTTTTGGGATGTCTAGCATGATTTCAGTCATGGTAAATACCCCGTATTTACTAGTAACATTAAATCTATATGCAGATTTAATTTTGCTAGTAAAGTTGCTAGGAGGACAATGGTGTCGATTCTGTTTTACATTTCCTAAAACTAAATAAAATTAGAGATATGACGTTTCTAAATTTAGAGCTGTCAGCGTGAAATTGTGCGTTTTAATTTTAGAACGGCATTAGCCTTGTATGTCATTTTAGTAAGTTTTGCGTCAATTTAATTAGCTTTTTAGCTAGTTAGTGGATGACCCCGCTTGCCAAGCGTCGCGAGTCCGGCAATCTAGGAGATCCATGAAGGAGGCCTATTTCCAGTAGTGGACAGCACATGAGACCTTACAACACTATGTTTCACTTTCAGCAGCGTTGGTCACGTGCTTAGTGAAAATGAGCACCGCAATATTGTAGTTGTTTTAGGCAGAGGTTACCGCTTAACATCAGGTGGGCCTTCGGCTTGTCTCGTCATTTAGTAGTATAAATAAAAGTGGGATAGGATAAGGGCTAATCAGCCCATAGGATCCCACTATTATTTAGAATCTTCTTTTATCACAATATTTGAAGCTATTTCCAAAGGCCGATGTGAGCGAGTCCAAAATGGATCGCCGGGTACTATAATGTCATACCAGCTTGACGTAGTGCTGCAGCTCGTGGTCGCTCAGCGCTTCGAAGTGGCCGGCGTCCCCCGCGCCGCCCGCGCCCCCCGCGCCGCCCGCGTGCGGCAGCGTGAGGGGGGGGATCTTGGGGGGCGCGTAGTCCGTGCCCACGGGCGTTGAAACTGGAACAAACAAAACCATCTTATGTTAGTATTTATAGATATTGTTACGAGCTGGGGGTTCGGGATTAAATAATGTAGTCCAATTAAATCAAATATAACACTATACTGTATCTCGTATAACGCTGCCAAAAACAATAACAAAGGTCATACCAGTAAAAAAAGATCCTCCTTTGGAGAAGGTTACTTCGTCGCAGCTACGTTTTGGATAAAAAATTTAGATAGATAAAAGATTTGGAAAAAAATTTAGGATTTTTTATTTTAGCCGAAACTTATCAAATTGTATATAAATTATGGTCTTGGAACATTTTTATTCCAATAATTTCGTTTCTTACAATGAATATAAAATAATTAATATTTTTTACGGGTAATTATTTTGTAACACTGGTCACTTTTTGGGGAAAGCTATCAAGGTGCATTGGTACTGCACATTGGGTAAAAATGTCATTCGTTTCCCGTGCCTCCTCCGTTCTGGAATCGAATGTTCTTTCTCTCGCCCCGCCGCCGCCGCCGTCGCCGTTGTTGTTTTTGCTGTTCTGTTTATTTGTTGAAGTTGTTTGTTACTCGTTAAAAGTTATCTTGTTGTGTTTGTGTTGTTGTTAGTATCTGGTCGAGTTTTTGTTGTTTTAATAAGGAGCCTGAGCCCGCGGCTGCGCTCCTGGAGCCGGTAGCTGGTCCATTGAGAACAATTGAAACTGCTACTACACTGTCACCACCCAAAAAGCGGCCGGTAAAAGCTCTGAGTTCAACAGAGAAACTGATGATGATGAATGTGTGAACAAGCACACGTACAAGAACTGGCCCAAAAGCGAATATTGGTCACTCTTAGCCTGTGTAAACAAAACAGCCGAGCTCTTGGAAATATCTCAAAGAACAGTAAGAGTTGTTGTAAAAGAACACAAATCAACAGGAAGAAGACTTGCTTCGCCCAAGAAAAAAGGTCGCAAAACAAATTAGAAACAAATTACGCCTTTGTTGGACCAGGATTTTAGTAATCTAAGCAGTGAAAACATAATTCTTTGTTTTATTATGCTCCGAGGCTCTTGTAGATAGGTACAAACATAGCATGGTGTAGGGTGGAACTATACTTGTAGTGATCCATAAAAAACAAGGTTATGCTCCACTGTCTTGTCAGTTTGTCAGTGACATCAAGTGACATTACTTTGTTTACATTATTGGCAGCGTTTGAAAAAACAGACTATAATCACAGATCACACCAATAATAATATCTCAGCAGATTCTCACTA
Source organism: Pasiphila rectangulata (assembly GCA_963082625.1). Taxonomy (NCBI): domain Eukaryota; kingdom Metazoa; phylum Arthropoda; class Insecta; order Lepidoptera; family Geometridae; genus Pasiphila; species Pasiphila rectangulata. The sequence continues at coordinate 1,699,192 of OY720244.1, read as the reverse complement.
GAACACTTGTTCACTGAGCAACACTGATCGCCACCATAACACTTGTTCACTATTATTCACTGAACACTATTGCACTTGTACACAATCACTGATCGATCACTGTATTCACTTTGAAGTCACTCGGATATATCGCACTGTTTACTTCCGTAGCCAAGAAGTAGCTAAAGACTGTCCGTTCGGCAAACACATCCGCGTATTTATATCGCACATAAAGAAGATTCGAGTCGTCGAAGTATCCAGATTCACAGACAATAGAAACAGGACAGCAATAATGTTTACAACTTTATTTACAACCCGCGCCATTGTGATCAAAACCGGCCTATCCAGAAACTTCACTTGTTGGTTTACAAAATACAAGTGACCCTTGGACTCTTTCGGCCGCTCACACACCGGTCCTTCAACAAATGACCTGACTGTGGTTTTACTTGCTTACTGACTGGCTTGGCGCAATGGCTCAAAGTGGATCTTGGCCTGCGACACCAGAAATCGCCAGCTATCTCTCTCCATTGCCGTTTTAGTCCAGTCGACGGCACCCATCCCTTGCTGATCTCTCCAGCGACCTACAATGCCCATCAGGCCTTCACAAACTAGTTCGACCCACGTAAGCTCTTAAACTATGGTTATACACCAATAACGCGTTATACTTCGTGTACTTCTGTCTTCCTGACGCGCACGGACCGTGCGTGAGGATGAGCAGCGCCTGGCGCCACTGCGCCTCCATGACGCCGTGCAGCTGGCTGGCGATCTGTCAACGAGGGGCGAGGTCCTCACCGCTGTCCTGCCGGGTGCCGTCGAGCGAGGCCTGGTGGGGTCCGTGCGTGAGGATGAGCAGCGCCTGGCGCCACTGCGCCTCCATGACGCCGTGCAGCTGGCTGGCGATCTGTCAACGAGGGGCGAGGTCCTCACCGCTGTCCTGCCGGGTGCCGTCGAGCGAGGCCTGGTGGGGTCCGTGCGTGAGGATGAGCAGCGCCTGGCGCCACTGCGCCTCCATGACGCCGTGCAGCTGGCTGGCGATCTGTCAACGAGGGGCGAGGTCCTCACCGCTGTCCTGCCGGGTGCCGTCGAGCGAGGCCTGGTGGGGTCCGTGCGTGAGGATGAGCAGCGCCTGGCGCCACTGCGCCTCCATGACGCCGTGCAGCTGGCTGGCGATCTGTCAACGAGGGGCGAGGTCCTCACCGCTGTCCTGCCGGGTGCCGTCGAGCGAGGCCTGGTGGGGTCCGTGCGTGAGGATGAGCAGCGCCTGGCGCCACTGCGCCTCCATGACGCCGTGCAGCTGGCTGGCGATCTGTCAACGAGGGGCGAGGTCCTCACCGCTGTCCTGCCGGGTGCCGTCGAGCGAGGCCTGGTGGGGTCCGTGCGTGAGGATGAGCAGCGCCTGGCGCCACTGCGCCTCCATGACGCCGTGCAGCTGGCTGGCGATCTGTCAACGAGGGGCGAGGTCCTCACCGCTGTCCTGCCGGGTGCCGTCGAGCGAGGCCTGGTGGGGTCCGTGCGTGAGGATGAGCAGCGCCTGGCGCCACTGCGCCTCCATGACGCCGTGCAGCTGGCTGGCGATCTGCCCGCGCCTGCGCCGGTACGACTCTAGCTTGCTCTGGGAAATCAAAAATAACTATATCACTTTCGAAACACTCGTGAGTTACACTATCCTATCAAAAACATTAATGTGAAAATGGGAGCCATGTTCAATATTTAGAATGTTATGGTTGTCGGCTTCGCCTACAAATAAATGAGATCTAAATGACGCCAAATTCAGTAGATAACGCTGAAATTATTTTACAGAATATTGTAGATAACTTAGGATCAATGAGGCGTTTTCATTAAAAAGTAAAAACTTCAAAAATAGTTACCTCGAACCTTATAGATGGCGTTAATTTTCTTTTACTGGTAGGCACAATTTGACAATGACAGGATTAATCACAAACTTGCTTACTCCGCTTGCCAGCTCCATCTGTTAGGTTTAGTAGAAAACTCTTTTTGTTTTGTTACTGAAAACGGCTCATTGAATTTCACGATTTATTTGGCTCGTTTTTAACAACATATTTTAAAATACAAAGAAGATGATAGCTTCAAATATTAAAACCAATGTCAGATCTCGCACGTTATCAGACACGCTTCCGCGTGTCTAGATTCATTGTATAGTAATGTTAAACGCGCTTTCTACTCACGTTAATTATACGTACACACGTTGGAGACCTATTTTCGACGAATAATTAACGCGAGTATAAAGCCCGTTCTAACATTAGAAAATATTTATAGTTTAAATTCTAACTAGCTTGTGCCCGCCGCTTCGCATGCGTTGTACCCGGATAAAAAGTAGCCTATGTGTTAATCCTGGTCAACATCTAAACGTGTGCAAAGCTACACGTTTCAGCTCAATCCGTGGGGTAGTTTTTGCGTGAAGAGGTAACAAACATCGATACATCTACAGGGTGTGGCGAAAATAGTGTTCCACCGTTAAGGATTCGATTTACCAGATAATTTACTATAACCTACTACAATTTTAATCATTTTTACCCAAGGGTTCCGGAGATATAATTTTTTTTTCTTTTTTTAATAAAATTTCTAAATTTTGTTTTTTTGGTTGTATATTGTGTGTGCTCTCTTGGCCAGTGTTCCATAGGTACTTTGATTTATTTTGAATTTGATAGTGTGTAATTTTAATTGTGATTTTGATTTTAATTTTAGTATTGACTTTTATTTTGTATTTAATTTTTATCACTCGAATATGGACCCTTTAACTTATATATTTTTTTTGTATTATAATTTATTGTTGTCTGAAATAAACGAATTGCATTGAAATAAAAAAAAGAAACATCTTTTTCTTGTTCTGATTTCTGTTAATAACTGCTGAATAAGAGTTGTCGTGAATAAATGTGTTTTTTTAAGTACATTTCGAGAATTTTAAGAAAAAGCAATTCTTCTCTATTTTTAATCTAATTTTTTTACATTATCTGCAAATTCAAGAGCGATTTCTGTAAAAAAAAATGGTTAAAATTGTAGTAGGTTATAGTAAATTATCTGGTAAATCGAATCCTTAACGGTGGACCACTATTTACGCCACACCCGTATACAAACTTTCGGCTTTACAATATTAGTAAGAAATCAAGCTGAATCGAGGCGTGATGGGGCAGAAATTGGATATCTACATGGTGAACTAACAATAAAATTTAAAATTAATCATCCAGCCTATTATTTTGTCATCGGTCCTCGATAGGTATACAAATGAAATCGGTTTTTTTGATGACGTACGAAGTGTATGTATGAATTTTGAATTGTTTGACTATGTCTCTTATGAATATATTACCTCCAATAGTCCTATTTTCTCGCTCGCTTGCGCCAGTTGCAGTCTGTATAGCTTTATCTCTTCTCTCTGCTTTTCTTCTAGAACATTCACTTCTAGCTTGTGTCTGAAAAATAGGAATATAATCTTAAAGGTTTGAGGAACATTTGAAATTTTATTTCATATCATATCATACCGGGTGTTAGTGTAAACAGTCTTATCCTTGAAACCACAGACTAGGTATCAGGAACAGAGTCCAAAACCGATGAAAAAATAATAATTTATTTTTACATAATTTTTGCAAAGAAAATCCTCATAGATCATGAATGCGTTTCACCCTACACACACTACGATTTCTGAGGCTACGAAACACGTGCGTAGGTGCAATGCGCCTTCTCTTTCTCTCAAACAAGCCGCCCGCCGCCTTTCGGCAACTCGCCGTTTCTTTGAAGCGCCGACAAAACACCCGCCAAGGTCCCGCGGCCAGACCCACGCGAGCGCCCGCGCCGCCACTTCGCCAGTCGCGTGCAATCTCGTGAGGTCGATACATCGCAACCCTTATGTGTGCCGATTCGCGGTAAAATGTAAACTAACTGTGTAACTTATCTGTGCTGTGACAATGTCGTACACAAGCGAACAGTGGACTGAAAAGGTGCGGCTTTATGCCATAGCTGGTGGGTGACCTTGGCACGTAGGATGTACACAGAGCGGTTTCCAGGACATCGTGTGCCAAGCCGGGAAACTATCCTAGCGGCTACACAAAGGCTACGTATGTAAATAAGACTTGTTTGTTAATGAACTTTTTGGTTGGGCGGGCGACGTACGACTGTAATTAGGGTGTCCAAAAAATCACGTTCCTTAGATTAGAAATGAATTATCAAAATGTAACGAAACTAATTGACTATTATTTTTAATTATTACTTATATCAATTCATTTTAGGGTTATACATTCGTGGTTTAAGTGATAAGTGTGTTCACACTAACACACTGTATATTAATAAAACAATTTTACAATCGTATTTGAATTGAATTACAAAAAAATAAAGTCTTAATACCACTAAATAAAAAAAATCCATGTATTAATTAATAAATAAGAGACTTTGACATTTTCCGTATTTTGAAAATTCCTCCACTGAGTAAAATGTTTCTTCCAATAGTATGTTCTTAAGTTTTGATTGAAATGTATGGGGACTCTCGATAACTTTTAATTCGGCAGGCAGTGAGTTAAAGAGTTTAACAGCTTGATATCTAGAGCCGTGCTTTGCAACATCTAACTGAGGCTGTAGAGGCGCATTAAGATCCTTACGCCGTGTTTTTAATCTAGTTTCTCTACCTTCTAGGGATTCATACGTGCGGGAATATTTATATACCTTCATGAGAGTAATTAGAATATACAGGCATGGAACGGTCAAAATTTTCAGTTTTTTAAAGTGGTCCCTGCAAGATTCCCACTGTGGAATACGCATTATTGTCCGGATTGCTCTTTTTTGTATAATGAAAGCCTTTTGAGTGTTACACTTAAAACCATTCCCCCAAAACTGTATGCTATATCTGAGCTTAGATTCTACAAAGGCATAATACACAATTTTAAGCCGCGTCACCGTCACCTCATCTCGCAAGCTTCTCAAAGACCAAACTTTATTACTATAACGTTTATTACTCAGGGCAGTGTTTTATCATCTCAGCCGTTACGTCCTCTGCTGGACATAGGGGAGGTCTATGTATCATGGACCTCGTACTGATCATGAGGAGATTGTTGCCATACTCGCCACGCTTGGCACGCGAGTTGACGAGCGCAGTACGAGATGTTGATTCACGGAAAGACGCTGCTGCCCATCTTCCGGCGGTATCCCTTGGCAGATTCTTACTGCGGAAGGAATCGAACCAACTACCGTGTATCAGTCGGCTATTAGACCAACTCAGCCACGGAGGCAGACAGCTGTTCTATTGAAGATTTGAACCATCACCAAAGCCCCGAGTGTGGTGACGGAACTGAACCTTGGCCACCTACAGATGCCTGCCTTATATTACGCCGTGCTGTGTGCCGGCAGTAGTGTTGCCCCTCCTCTCATGCCCGTGGATGCAGTAAGAATCTGCCAAAACCTTCGGAAGCAACAGCGTCTTCGTGTATCAACATCCCGTACTGCGCTCGCCAACACGCCTGCCAAGCGTGGTCAGTACAGCAACAACCCTCTCATGATCAGTACTTGGAGATCCGTGAAGGAGGACTATATCCAGCAGTGGACTCTCTACGGCTGAGAGGATGAAAATGACTTACTGTTCCTCAATCCTCACAAACTGCTTGTTGAAGGTATCCACAATTGAGTTCTCCTTCTCTGTGGCCTGTCTCTCCAGGTCCCTAGCAGCTCGGTCCAGCTGTAACTGGAACTCCTGGAGCTTGGACAGCACCGCGTCTTCCAGCTGCTTCTGGTAGTGGCTCTTCAGCTCGCACTTCTGGAACTCCAGGTGTTTGCGGAGGGACTTGGCTTCGGCGTCTAGTGTGTCCTGTAATATAGAAATCAAAAAAATTATATCGTAACATCATAATGTTGACTGGACATGTGTGCCCAGGAGAGGTATAAATGCAAGGAAGGGGGATTAGAGGTACTCGTCAGTTCCTGCTTGTCAGTTGACGTTGCAGTATGCTGCATCATTCTTTTTCTCCTTCAGTATGTCTCGCTCCTGAGCGAGCGACCCTTGGAACCATAAATAGTGGAAGAAAACGTACTGTGATGACCCCACGTGCCATATGTCCCTGCATATATGGGCAGTTAGCCTGTATCTGGTTTCGACGCTATTGACCCAATAGGACCCTCAGAGAAAGAGTCATGTGGGATTAACGTAGAGAACATCTACATCTGCATATTCTTCGGGGATGCTCAGAGTGCTGTCGGCGGCCCAGAGTTGACCGGTATTTATTTATTTATTGGCTATATTCTCTTAGGCAGGGAAATGATGAACTACTTACGCATTTCTTCAGCAACTCGCTCGTTAGCTCCTGTTTGTCCGCCAGCTGTCGCTCCAGCATGCTGCATCTCGCTCGCTCCTCGTTCACTTTCCCCTTCAGTGTGTCTCGCTCCTGCGCGCGCAGGGCCGCGTCGTCCCCCGCGCCCTGCAGCTTGCGCGCCAGCTCGGAGGCAGCTAGTTTTGTTTCACTGTGCTCTGACCTTTCCTGTTGATGTTTTGATATGAGTTGCCAAGCATAAAAACTGGGTTTTTAACCCACAAGATAAAAAATCAAAATTAAAGAAAATAAGTAATGGAAGGGGGATAGGGAGGCCTTTGCCCTGCAGTGGGACGAAAATGGCTAATAATAACCTCCAACACTACCTGGTCTCGGGGTGGTGAGGATATGGGTTGCCCCCATAACCAACAAATTAACAGTTGAAATATTGGTGTAATCGAAGTGATGTAATACAAATTGATTTGAATGATTGAAAAATATAAAAATTATGCATGTGAGAGCTTTCGTCGTCTGCCAAGTTGTGTCCTGAGGAAGGTGCGCGGTGCGGGGGAACGAAGTTACGTTCCGTTATTAGTCGTAGACACGGGGTTTTTGTAATGTGACCCTCAGTTTGCAATGTACACACCATTTCTATTCATTTGATACCAAAATATTAATAGGTTTATTTGAAATCATTTGATTACTCATCCCCTCTTTCTCCCCCCCCCCCCCCCCCCTACCTATTACGTAATTACGTCGTACAGAAAAACACACACATTATAGCGGTTATAAAGTTGACCGTAGACTGACCAAGACTAAAACGATCGTGAAAATTCCGTGGTCGTCTTCACTTTACTAATTAGGGGACATAAATTACGTCACACCTTAAAACCCAAAAACTCCGTCTCATTGTGACGGGCGGAATGCAATGCAGTGTTGGTCACGTGCTTAGTGAGCGTGATCACCGCGGTATTCATAATAAAATATTAGATGTAATAGGTACCGCTTAACATCAGGTGGGCCTACGGCTTGTCTCGTCCGACATTTAGTGGGTTATATAAATATCTCTGCCGTGGGGTGCCGGCACTAGAATGTCCTCTCATGCCTGTGGATGCAGTAAGAGCCTGCTAAGGGATACCTCCGGAAGATGGGCAGCAGCGTCTTTCCGTGTAACAACATCTCGTACTGCGCTCGCCAACCTGCTCGCCAAGCGTGGTATGGCAACTATCCCTCATGGATGTCCATGAGGGAGGCCTGTGTTCAGTAGTGGACGTTTTACGGCTGAAATGAATGAATAAATATCTCATATTATATACATATTATATTATAAACATGTCAATTTATTCACCTTCTCTAATGCATCTTCTAAACTCTTGACACAGTCCGTAGACTGTTTGTTTAGGCGCATCACCGTGTCGTAGTTTTCCTTGATCGCGTCGACCTCCCTGTGTTTAGCGTCGACAATCTCCTGTTTAGCCGCTAACTCTCTCGCCGCGGACTCTTGCAGTTCCTCCTTCTCTATGGTCAGCTGTTTGCATTTCTCCTGATAGTCATGGGCGAGGTCTAACGCTTTGTAAAGTTCCTTTTCGAAGTGGTTGGTTTTCTGTAAAGAAGTAAGTACACTATTATGTAACATCTGCACTTAGCCCATGTTTCTTAGTCATTGTATATTTGATTTGATTTAATACATATAAATGGTATTTATATTTATGAAATAAAATCAAATAAGCATTTATTTTGCGAAACATGGGCATAAATGAAAAAGACATATGTTAGGACAAATGACTTGGCATGCCACCTGTCGTTAGTGTGGCGGAAAAGTGGATAGGTACCAGTCCATTACATATTTGGGTGCCAAAGCGTCAATCAGAAATGGACATCAACGTTGGTCAAGGTCTATACTTGACACTTCCTAAAGCTAAAGTGCTTTAAACGCTAAGCTACGAAACTCTGGCGAACCGTGTCGAAATTCTTGATAAGATCATATTATCAGTTGAGCACTGAGAAAGTGTGGTTTAACAACACTACACATCATCATCATCAGCCGTAGGATATCCACTGCTGGTCACTGGACATCCTAGGTCTCCCTCATGGATCACCAAGTACTGATCATGTGGGGGTTGTTGCCATACTCACCACACCACGTTTGGCAGGCGGGTTGATAATTTACCTTCTGCGTATCATCAGCAACAGCCCTGAAGTTCTCCACCTCTCTGACCATATTGTCCAAGGCGTTCTTGTGCCGCTCCTCCGCCTTGTCCAGGCTCCCGTTCAGCCTCAGCCAGGCCTCCTTCAGCTTGGAGATGGCAGCATCCTTGGACTTGTCCACCCGTATCGCCACCGCCAGCTTCTCTTGCTGATCTAGTATCTTCTTCTGTAGCTGCTGGATTATTGATTCGCAATGCTGGAAGAAGAGTTTGGATTTTAATAGACATGTATATATCTCTTTTTGCACAAAAATGTAAATAAGTATTCCATCAATCATCTGTTTTCCATACTAAAGTCATTGTGAGGGCATCACTTCAGAATTGCTTGTGCACCATCTACCAAAAACACTGTGCATAATTTCCTCAGTAACAGTAAAGTAAGTAGTCCATAGTTGGAATTGTTTACCAGAAGAAGTTGATACTGCCTCCTCAACAAATAATTTGAAAATTAAATGTGACAGCTGGTTGCGAAATAATAAACTGTTATCAATATGAAACAATCAAGTATAATCACAAACATAAGACTTTTCAACACTGTGACATAGAAACATCAGCAAGAGCTGTTCTTCTAGATTTTTTTTTATTAACCCATTAGCTGTCACTGTACCTGATTGGGTACACCCAATTGTAATTTTTTTTCTAGAAAACTGTTTGTTCCAGCAGATTTCTTCTTTTTTATTATAAATCACAGCAACACTCGTCATTCAAAAAGAAAAATAAGAGGGTAGACAGGTTTTTTTTTTGACCAATTTTTGTTATCTGAAGTTTGACTACGGATCTGTGTGCAGAGGTAAGTGCATCGCCAACGAATTATTTATTATCATTGAAAGGATATTACACATTTAGTAATAAAATCAATAGAATACATATTTATAGTGATCTTGTGTAACAAATTAGGTTGCTGTTACTTGTTATGGTTGAATTATTACGTTAAAAATTATACTGTACCCAATCAGGTACAGTGGCCACATCCCTATATAAAATTTCCATGTTTTTTTTCAGATTTATAATTATGAGCGGAAATCGGTTCCTTATTGCAAACAACTGCAATTGATTTCAAAAGGCCCTAGATACTGTTATACAGGATAGTGATGATGATGCCAAGTATGACTTGGCCATCATACCTCCTGATCCTGACGTTGTTACGGACGAAGAAGCAGGTGATGAAGTCATTACTGCCAGACTTATGCCCCAAGATGTTCCAGGTTGTAGTTGAGGTATTTACGAACGACGAAACTGACAATGCCGATGACAGTGATGATGAAGCGTAGGTACATAAGCTGCAAAGCGCATTTGCTTTCCATCGGAACCACACACTCCAGTTTGGCGTAAGTGTTCTCCAACGTACAGCTCGACTTCCTAAGGAACTACTGAAGAAGAAGACAAGCTAAGTGCAGCAAAAGAAGAGTTCAAAGAACTAAACAAATACTTGCAAGAATATTTGACGAAGAGATAATATACTTCGTAGTCACAAATAGCACTCTATATATGCGACCATTATAATAGGCACTATTTTCATCAAGTTTATTGGTATTTTGATACTGTCTGGGTACAATAAACCACCTAGAGAAGCTAAGTACTTTACTGTACTGTACTTTAGACAAAGATGTATGCGTCGCATTAGTGTCTGAAGCCATGGCAAGAAACAGATTCTGATGATATGATTATAGCAGGGGTCTATGAGCTTGACCAGTCAAAATCGATCTATAGAATGCACTTCTTGAAAAAAAATGGTGATAAGTTCTTCTAACTTACATGGTGGACATGGCTATTGCAAATGCTTGGCGTTTACATGTTCTGAGTAAAGATGACAAAATGGACCAATTGATGTTTCGACGTAGCATCGCGAGGATCTACAAGATCGTCAAGATATCCAAAAGAAGGCTAGAGCTTCTTCAGCCCTGGTGCCAGATTTGCCTCAAGATAGGTCTGGACATTATGCAAGAAAGCGGAGAAACCAATGCAATGTATTGGGTGCCATATAGCAGTGCAAAAAATGCCTTATAACGATTAGCGTTGAAAAGCCTCGCTTTAAAAATATCACCTATAAGTGGCCGTTGTACCCAAATGAGTACACCCCTCTCACCCCCTGAAAATTTATCATAATTTTTTTTTTCTGTAAAAATATATTTTTTTACCCCTTTTGTGATATAGAAATAAAGTATTTGTGGTAGAATTACTTCTGGTTTTCATTTGGCCACTAATGGGTTAAACTAATTAACTAAGCAATACTTACCTCTCTTTTCAGTCTCTCCTCTTCTAACTGTATACTATCCACTCTATCTGCTCTTTTCTGCTCTGCCTTCTCCCCCCACAACTCACTCAGGCTCAACAAGTCAGTATCAATGGAGTCTAAAAGCTTACTTGAACGAAAACCTTCCTTATTCTCATTAGAAAATGGTCTCATTTGTGGCATTTTGAATTCCTTTTGCATGTAACTTTCAGATGCAGACAGTTCTGATTGACGGCTGTTTTGAGCTTTGTACTGTTCCAATACTTTTGTTGCTCTGTCATATATTTTGTTTGAACTTGGTCGGAACGAGTCGAGGTAGTTCTGAGTGCTTTGTTTGGGAGTGGAAGTAGGTTGTACATCTCTTTCAGTGAAGTTGAGTTTTCTTATGCTCGGGGATTTAACTTGAATATGTTTGGAAATTTCTGGTCTACTTAAACTTTCTGTCTGGTTAAGTGTGGTATCATTAAGGTTTCTATAGCCGCTAGTTGAAGGTACAGATTTCTCCAGTTGAGGTGACAAAGCATGGTTATTGACAAGATAAATATATTTATCGAGAATACTACTGTTAACTATTCTTCCGCTTGGCAACTTAATTTGATCATCATCATGTTTCGAGTCCAACTTTTGAGATAAGTAATTTCCAGTAGCTTTAATGATATTGTCAGGGTTTGCAGCACCTTCCCTCTCTTTAAATTTAGCATCAGGGCTTTCATATGACTCGACTTTAGTGAGAAACTCATCTATTTCATTGAGAAGCAGCTTATCAGTCTTTTTGCTTGGGGTTGAGACAATACTGCTGATATCACCATCCATGCTTCTAGTATCATTGATGCTTTTGGTAGGTCTAGAATACAAGGATCTATGCAACTCTATTTTCAGTGGCGGTACCAACTTTCCGTTGGTGCTCAAAGAATCTAGACTAGTTAGTGAAAGTTCCCTCTGAGACTCCTTTTTAAAAGTTTTCCTCCGACGACGGCGTGGAAAAGTAAAGCACTTACGCTCAACACTCTGGTCGTCGAAACTGTCTGACGTGTCTAGAGCTCTACGCCCTGATTTTGATCCAAAACTAGATGGATCAGTGCTTATTTCTAGACTTTCTAACCTCGACTCTAATGTTTGCACCTGGTCGACTAATTTGCCTATAACCTGGGCGGTGCAAGAGCGTGGCTTGTGCACAACTGTTCTAGAGGATTCTAGCAGTGAAGTGTCTGATCCAGAGCTCTGCACGAGGAAAAAATTTGGTGGAATCAACAGGAGAACATCGGTGTCGTCGGTTTCACTCATCACAACTGTTTAGCCGACAGCAAACTTTAAAAACTGATGCCATTATACTGTTAACTGTTTATTTGATTTGGTCGTATGCACTTATTTTAGCAATAGAGCTTTAGTTTTCAGAATAAAATCAGTCTATAACTTTTGGAACTCGTTTACACACACAATCCACACACAATACAATACAAACAAACAACAAAACAAAACCCAAATCGTTCGCCATTCGTCCGTTCTAAACCACAGACAGAGCAAGGATATACGTAGATATGATAGAATGAACTATTCTCTATCTACGAGCAAGTATACCTAATAGTCTGTGGTCACGCAAGTAACGAATCACCGATCACACAATAGACGAGATAAATATGAAAGAATTTTAAATAATGTTTGGTTAAATAAATAAATGCATAGTAAAATGTGTGCTTAGATAAAACGAAAATACACCGAAACTCACGCTGGCAACCCTAGTTTCACAGCTGAGCCCCTCTCGCACAGGGGTGCGGGTAGGATAGAGTTCGCGCTAAACTTCCTGTGTGAATTTTTAGGGCGTTGAGGGGAAGGAAATTCCTTCTCCTCAACGCCCTAAAAACTGTGTACTGCGCAGTCACTGAAGCTAACTTCACAAAGCTCAAGAAGTTTTGCGCGAACTCTACTAAAATACAAAAAACTCTAGTGATACCAGCGTCATCATTATTCACCCTCATATTTGCTTATTTTGCTCAACCTATTTGGGCTTCGTTGTAGAATTACACAAGTAGAAACAATAAACCTATAATAATATGTTTGTGTTTATTATAAAACAACATAAAATCTTAAAAAGTCGTGATATTGCTACATTTTTATTACAAAACGAATCCATTTACGCGATATTATATCAATAATATCGCGTAGGTATTCTTATTTGTCAAGTCATCAGACTTGATGAACAAGAATAAGAATAAACATTTTTTACTGAAGGTATTACTGCGGATTACAAAGCTCCGAAAAAATAAGAACATGAAACCAATGAACATTTATTTTCCCTAAATTGTGTAAAAAGTGGGAAAGAATTATTGTAATAATTAGTCTAAATTATGTACAAAATATTATCCATTTATTGTTAGACGAATACTTAATTCGAATGTTCCCGCCTGATTTGTAAGGTAGTTGATTTTTTTAGTACTTGATTTTATCAAGAAAATGTTGTTTTATGTTAATGAACAGATAATAGAAGAAACACACAAGAAACAGCTATGGACATAAGAAAGTGGCAAGTTCTCATATCAGAAGGCCAAGACTCACTTTGGGGACCTGTGAAGTAAGGTTTAGTGGTACTTATATTTTGTTTTTTTTTTTACTTGTCTATGCTGTCCCACTGATCCCTTCTCTTTACATTTGTCTCTGTTCCGTGTTATTTCCTACCAACTCCCATTTTGTTCATTAAATTATGAAATATAGCAAGGTTCAAATATATTAATTTTCCATCATCATTTCAGCCATAAAACGTCCACTGATGAACACAGGCCTCCCTCATGGATCTCCATGAGGGGTAGTTGCCATTCTCACCACGCTTGGCAGGCGGGTTGGTGAGCGCAGTATGGGATGTTGATACACAGATAGACGCTGCTGCCCATCTTCCGGAGGTGTCCCTTAGCAGGCTCTTACTGCATCCACGGGTGGGAGAGGAGGGGTAACATTCTACTGCCGGCACCCCACGGAAATTTTCCATACAAAGCTGAAAATACCTGCCTATCCATTTTTGATATCTACTAGAGATGTGCAAAACAGTACTTTATGAACTAATGCCATAATATGGCATGACATTTCATACCGCATACTATGGCATTATAGCATTACACAGTACTCTAAACATGACCTACCTGTGAGATGCCCAGGCCATTATGCTTACATAGCATGCTATTACTAATTTATGCCATTATTGTGTTAATGTATCTACTGAATGTTCAGGTGTTATGTGGTAGCGACGACATGCGTTTTGTAATCAGTTATCGCCGCATCATCCTGTTCTGTCCCGTAGACCTAATAAATATACATAGAATAATCTTATTCTTAATTTCACAAAAACTAAGCTTATGCAATTTCATCCGTATCAAAAGACTCCTTTACAATTTCCAATTATGTCCCAGTAAAAACTATCTTAAGTATGAAGTAGCCTTTATTTAAATACTCATTATTAATTATATAGTTCTCTTAAAGATACTAATTAATTTACCTACTAGAAGATAGGCAGGTACTTCACACTCATACAAAACAACCTGAGTAGTGCCTCCCACTGACATTTACACAAAATGGTAAAACAGGTCTTGAAACAGAACATTACATTTCTAACACCTACTTATCAAGATGCTCTCACAGCAAAGTTAGGAGTCTGTTTGATGAAAGAGTCCAATTTGGTCTTGAACAGGTCACTAGCAATGGGCTCTCCGATTGCACACAGTGGATTTCTCACTGCATACTTCACATATATCTCTGCATAGATCTTTTTTAAAAGTTCTCTAACTCCTTGCGCCTGGTTGTCAGTGTTCATGACGAACTTGAGCCCAGATGGTGTTTCCAGACAATGCAGGGTGTATTTTGAGGTTCTGTAGTGCATGAATCCATCTTTCGGGTCCAGAGGAGATATTTTTGAGACAAATGATTTTATGGAGAATAGCATGCCATACATGAGTTTTCCTTCCTGTAAACGAAAATTTGAAATTAAGGTTTTAAGAATAAAACATTGCTTCATGGGACCCTAAAGATTGGTCAGAGTCAGATGAGGAAGCGTTGGTTAAGGGGGAAGGAAAATTTGGGGAGGATAGAAAAAATGTTCTGACTCAATATTGTATGAAAATTTATCATGAGAAGTCATGTCCTTGTTATACAAGATGTGGTGTTTTATATTTGGTTTAGAAGCTAGGAGAAAAATCGGTTATGATTATTAAAATAATATTTATAAACTGTGAGTTAAAAACACTTACCTCTTCTCGCGACATTCCTGCTTGTTTATTTCTATTCCATTCACCGTAATATAGAAGAGTCCCATAGCGGTCGAATATGTATAAATTGTGAATCGTCATTTCTAAATACCAGTTCAGATTTTTTTAGAGTAGGTAATTTATTTTTTATTTTATTTATTTTCTAAATTCTAATCCAAGACTTGTTCTTCTTTTCTAATGGCTGATGCTTGCCATGCCACTTGCTGCACTGCAACTCTGCCAATGTCAGGTAGGTAAAGCCAAGAAAGGCAATCCAACACAGCTAAGCACACATAGCACGATTTGACAATGACATTGAATGATTAGTTGTCAGTTACTAGCAAGCAGATTTTAGTGATGTCCAAATCGGGAGAAAGTTGTCTATACTCGTTCTTGATTCGTGATATTTATTCGTTACGTTCATTCTTTTGGTTCTCTCTCTTGAAAAAGTTGAACTTCAACCATGGTGTAATTTCGTAAATTCTGCAGAAAACATCCAAACAACGCGCCATAATAGAACATTTAAGTGAAAACACTACTGTTCTAAATTAAAACAAGTGTGTATTTAATTTGTGCGTAGGAATTTATACCAGTGTTAGTGTTTCAGGGCCCATTTGAGGTTATAATTATCTAATGGATGTTCTATTCCAGGGTAACAAAATCAATAGGAAATGGATGAATACACAAGAGAACCTTGTCCTTGGCGAATCCTAGATGATTCTGGTGGCGCCTTCATCATGGGTGCCATTGGAGGTGGAATATTCCACTCAATAAAAGGCTTCAGAAATGCACCAGTTGGGTTCAATAGAAAAATGGTAATTCCTTCTGCCTTGAGCATACTTAGAAAAGTAGTTGAGCTTTATATCATTACTGTTATTAGGACTGCGCCTAATATCACTGTTTGTTATAGCTTGGCAGTTTAGCAGCAGTAAAAGAAAGGTCTCCAGTGATTGGTGGCAACTTTGCAGTATGGGGTGGAATGTTCTCCACCATTGACTGCTCCCTAGTCTACCTGAGACAAAAGGAAGACCCTTGGAACTCGATAATGAGTGGGGCTCTAACTGGAGGCATCTTAGCTGCCAGAAATGGTAAGTAATTTTATTACTAAATAGTAGACACAGTTCAACCTCTCGGATCTCTGAGAGGTTGAACTGGGTTATGATTGTCCTCATTGTCTTCAAAGAATCTTCTTACAACATTAGCTTTTATGCATGGAGGATTGCAGATGGAGTGCTTTATGAATTTTTCCCAATACACTAAAATAACTTAAAATACTAGGATTTTTTTTTTTTTATAATATAATTTTATTTAACCTGTTTTGTTCCACTGCTGCTGTCTCCCTCAAACTACTCCAACTAGAATAGTTATTACTCTAAAAATGATTTTGTTGTTTTAGGTGTACCAGCAATGGCAGGCAGTGCTTTGGTGGGAGGCATCCTGCTGGCACTTATTGAGGGGATTGGTATCATGTTCACTAGACTAACGGCAGAGCAGTTCAAACCGCAGCCCATATTTGAAGACCCCTCAGTTTTAGGCCAGAATCAACAACAGAACCCCACCTTTCAATAGAGATGTAATTGCAACACCTTTTTGATGTTCAACTTGTCATGTCAGTCAAGTTGAAATGCCTAATTGTTTGTTGTTGTTAAATCTGTAGGATTGTACAGTTGGTAAATGCAAGTGCAATACTGATTAGTTTTGATATCTTCAATCAATTTTATTATAATTTTGTTGCTTACGAATTTTGGTTTGAAAATGAACCATCTTGACTCTTTTAATTTTTGTTAATTATTTTTAATTGGTTTGCAAAGGGTTTTGATCCATTCCCAAGATTTAGGTATAAATATTACCAAGAAATAGTTTTATTCTTAAAAATATGTTTATTTTTAGTAATCAACAGGACTAGGTTTACTGTACAATCCAGAATAGCTAATATTTTAATCTATCTTGCCATAAGGCACTATTATATTCACCAAGTGGTTAATATGCATCTGTGATATTCTCAGTCCGGTACTGATTGCTTTGTGCCACTTGGTCATCAATAAATAACTGCAAAATGCTTGGGTGGTTTTTGTACATAAGATAATGTTGTCCAAACAACATCTTGTGATCCGATTCACCCTGTCTGATAGGGAGTGTACAATCTCTTCAACTGTGTAAAATGCACACCAAATTTGTTCAAAGCTCAATGCCTGGTTATTTATCAAAAATTAGCTTTATTTACTTATATGTTTCACAGTACACCTATTACATTCAACTTAATTATTTGTTCCCCATAGGTTGATGTAATTGCTGTTATGTAATTGTACCAATTCTAAAGGATATGTCCCATCTTTAGAAGACAGCTTACTTTGAAGAAAGTAAGTGGTGTACGCACATACTACTCTGTGATGTACTGTGAAATGTATTTTTCTGAAAATAGTTGTTAAATAAAAGTTTAATAAATATTCTAGTTGTTTATTTTTAATTCGACATTAGTTCTAGAGATTCCTTAGATTAAAATTAAAACCATAACAAAATTGTGATACAATGACTTTCAAACACAAAATCTAGCTGAACAGCTCACTTATACTGCCCTCCTTACGATAAACAGCGTAGGTGACATTTTTTGTGAAAATGAGTTATTAGCATATTTGTAATCAGCTAAACGAGATCTATCTGAATAAATTATTCATTTTTCTGTATGTTTGATAGAAATAAATATAAACATAAGCATAAACATCGTATGTGCAAGATTTTAATTTTGTTCCTAAACATAAACAACGTATTGTCCACTACGCTCAGAGATTCTACTCAATCTCCTTGTCATAATTAACGCACAAGAACTTACGTTGTTTATGATTTGTGGTACCTTCGACTCTCCCCTCAACTTACAAAACATAATGGTTATTATGAGCCACTTACGTTGTTTATGCCTTGTACCTATTTAAGAAAGTTTAAGAATATTCTATAAATAAAAATAATACCATCTCTTACGCTCTTTATTTGTTGCATTAAATCTTTATTTTTTTTCGTTTTCCTATATGTATATACACAACGCAAGTAGCGCACATACGTTGTATTTGTCTGGTAAAGACAATACAGAAACGGTAGGGAGGTGAGGTATGGGGGGGGGGAACATTACTAACAGTGAACAGAAATCATTCGCGTTGCGAGTGACGAGCTAAGTGGATGTCGTCACTTGGCGGGAATTTTGCGCGAAACGAACCCGTGGTGAGTTTAAATTTTAATTTACCAACAGACGAAGAGAATCAGGTACAAAATCAAATTATTTTACAGGAAAAAGCTACAACTAGTAAGGGTTTCACGAAATCCGGAGAGCCAAGAAAGATAAAATTGTGTGATGAGTCGTAAAAATATTTCCTAAAAGATCCATGCATTTTTCTAACATGCAAAAAAATGCACTTCATGTATCACCGAAGACCAGATAAAATAAATTCATGATAAATACATTAATTTAAATTTTGAAGCAAAAGGCCTTTTCATCAATTGCTCGACAGACACAACAGCAGTACAATGAATAAAAATGTCAAGCTAAGAAAAATGAACAATTACTAAGTATTACATGAAGGTAAGTGGTTCAGAAAAAACTGAAGTAAGACATTTTTTTTGACGACTCTTGGGTATGAGGCTAGTAATGATGGTAAAATTAAAAATGTGATGAAAAAGAGTAGAGAGTTGAAAAAATTGACAAAGGAATTATAAAAGACCACATGAAACAATGTAATCCTAGTGTTTCCCATTATAGACGTGAGCACGCTCCAAATCGCTTGTACCTACCGTACCGAGTGACCTTTCAGTTACAGCGATGCAAAAACAATTTTTAGAACAACATCCAGAAGCTACGATTTCATTAGTCATATCGATTAGTTGTCAAGAAAGACCTGAATATTACATTTACCAACTTGGGCCATGAAGAATGCGAAACATGTGCAATTTTTGAGAGACATTACACTAATCACAAAGATAGCCCGGATAATGCAAGACTTGCAATAATTACATTACTCACAGAAAAAAATATGAAGAGTGCTGTTCTGAGTACCAAAATGATGTTAAGACTGCAGCAGAGGTGACAACTGACGTTTTTATACTGCTGCAACAACTCAACAGAAAATGGAGCCTCGAATTTATTTGAAGGACATGATGATGTGCGATTGAGTCCAAAAAGGACTTCAAAAGATCATGTACAAGACTAGTCATGCCGAAGAAAATTTTACTGAGCTTGATTTTCTTCAAATGAAAATAACAAAAACAATGCACATCCCGCAAGTAGTTGCTAAACTAGAGAAAAGAGGTATCGATAAAGAACGCAAAGCGGCAATAATAACAAAACTAGTGCCACTAAATAATGCCGTCAAATAGACGAGATTTTTGATTTAATTTACCTGTTTCAAATTCACCTGTAATAGACTAAAAGGCTGAAGATATTTTAGTTTTAACAACTACATAATTTAAACGGTGAAGCACCAAACAGTCCAATTTTGTTATTTTCATAGCTTTATAAAACGTGTTTTTTAACAATTAAGCCTAATTCTTGCTCCAAGAACATGTTTTATATAACAATAAGTATTCGAAAGATTTAGGTACAATAAGTTACAATTAGGAACAATAGTTTGAGTCTGATATCTTTGATAGATTTAAAATATAATGATGTTGATTCTTACTAATTAGGTATAAGTTTTATGTATTGTAAAAGGTGTTAGAGTATTTTGAATAGTGGTCCTTATTGATCTCTACTTAGATCGTTTACTTATAAGGTGTATGAAGAACTGAATAATATTTAAAATATTAATATTTGTGATTGTGTACTGTTTTTTTGCATTTAATAATTTTGTCAATAAAACATTATTTCATATCAATATTTTTTTTAGAATTACTTTTATTTATTAATTAATCTTGAATAATTATTATTATCTATATGTACTTATATTAAAAATGGAATAAGTAATAAACACAAAACTACAAACTTTCGCATTTATAATATTAATAGAATTAACTTTACTTAGATCAAATCAAAATTCTGACACTTCTGAAGTTACAAACCCCAATAATAGCTTACTTGCACGTTGAACTCATTAGAATTTACTTTGGTACTAGTCATATTCAACGTATGTGGTTGCTTATGATTAAATTTTTTTGTAAATTATTTTTGCTTTGTATGAAGATACTAGACATAAACAGTTTAAGTTAATTTTCCTAGTCATAAACATCGCAACTGCTGCACATGCGATGTTAATGTTTAGTATATCAAAATAGGTGAAATCACATTTTACTAATCATTAATAATTTTTGAGTTTTAATAACCCAGAAATAAAAGAGAAAACAGAAATATGTAAGTAATTATAAAATACACACTTCTACTTAGAGTTAAAAGTAACAATTTTAAAAATAACTCAATTAGTGTATTCGTGGCAGCAAAAATAGGGAAAAAAACTTTAGACGCGATTTTCTCGAAATATGCCGAGATGCACTTACGCTGTTTATGATAAGAAGGACAGTATATACAAATCTTATTATTAAACAAGTTAACTTTGTTTTTACAATTGAAGATTCATTAGGAAGATTTGGTTCAGATTAGTCAGATATGATACAATGTCATGTTGACCAAACAAATATTATGAAAGTGATGGTAGTACATTTCGTCGACCATTGGGATTCAATGGGCTGTACAGATGAGTAGGTATATATTTCTTAAGCAGTATGTTAAATACCGGCTTAAAACAAGAATAGGGAAGAACAATACTGTGTATGCTTGCTTACAGTATAATTGGCAAGTTAAATCTTGAGATTACCAGCAGTTCTTGACAATTTGTAAGTACAGCACTTAATACTTTTAGCGCTTTCTTTACAAATTGTCCTTAATCTCACGCTATGGATGTAAGTGTGCTGGCTTGGTCTGCGTTGCGGTGTCACCCATTCTCCTTATTTCCTTGATAATTCGCGCCAGGACTTCTGGTTCGACTCCCAACTCGCACAGCCTGATGCAAATCGAGAGGGACTCTGCATCTAGCCCGGTGTTTAGAAGCTGTGATATTTGGTACATCATCTGAAACGCTTCTCGAGCCTGACCAACCTGCGCATTTATTTCCGATGTCATTTTCCTGCTGTAAATACGACGGATATTATAAACCACGTTTTGATTTCGGAGATAGTTTTGTCAGGTGTTTATTTACCAGTTGCGAGCAAATGAAATGTGAAAAGGTATTAAAAACTAGTAATTTTTCCCAATGTTTCGAACAGTTGATAGAACTACAAACGAACGATAGACAGACGTGACGCTGACGGGTCTTCTTCTTCTTCTTCTTTATTTAATGGCGTGTGTGACAGGAAAGATATTCCACCACTTTGCCAACGTCTGTTTATTCGACAAGATTTTAAACAATAAAGCAATGGGGTTGAGCATAAAGAAAAATAATACAAAAAAAGGTAAAATTCACACAAGACACACAAGTTGATTGATTTTTAAAAAGTGAAGCAAACCAATCTATGCTATTAATACAACATTACATAAACAGACGTGACGGGTCTTTTCAATCAGTTTCCGTAATACTGACATTGACAATTAAAAAAAAAACATAATGTCAAAAAAAACGCCCGTTCCGTTACACGGCGGTTCACATTATTCAGTTATTTTACGTTCCTGTGTGTGGGTGAGGCTTAATTTCCAACTCCAATCTTGCCTTGGTTGGGACGCTATTTGTATAGCGTCCCAACCAAGGCAAGATTGGAGTTGGAAATTAAGCCTCACCCAACAGGCGGTCTGTGGCACAGAACACTAATATCCTAACAGTCTGTGGTTGCGGGTAGTGTTACAGGTTAGCCCGCGATCACAGATTACAGAACCCCGCGATTGTTGATGAGGTGTTATACAGGATGGAGTTTCTTACTTAATTAGTCTGTTAATTAGAGGAAACTCTACTGTAGGTATAGGTATATTATCTAACACCTACTACAGGCTGGTTGGTCCCCACTTACCTGCTAATCAATTTAATTTTACGCGGGGTGTTTAGTAAAATAATAACTCGCCATCCCACTAAGATATCTTCTATTTCCGTAACAACGCGTCCGCATCCCGAAATAGATGGGAGTTCGACTTTTCAGTATTCCGCCGTAGGCGCACCAATGCAGTGAACAAAAACTTCTCTACGTACCTAATTCAATAAAAACTCTTTGCAAAAACATGGTGAGTGAAATATCATTGTTTTTTTTTTATAATTTTCTCGCGCGTAATTTTTCTACATTGTTATTAAAAAGAAAATAGTTTATTTTGGAACCATGAAATCCAGAAGGACCAGACTACGTGATGCTGACAGTGATAGCAACGGAGTCAAACTTTTGAGTTTTAAAACGCATCCGTATTATTTTAAGAGGGTATCGTATTATCGTACTTATGATAAGCTATTTTGTTAATATATGTTTTTAGCTTAGTTTCCTAGAGTTCTTATAGTCTGCGAGCAAATTCACTGCCGTCCCGGCTTCGTCGCTGTTATATTCACATGAAGCTTCTGGAAGTACGTAAATAATGGTAACCAGAGCATCACAATATACCTACATTGTTTAGCTTAAACTTTGTTAGACACGAAATAACGGCAATAATTTACACTAGAAAAGGTATGCACTTTTCTATTTTAAATTATTGCAAATGAACTGATGGTGATGAAAGGATGGTGGTGTGATGGTGCTGGGCATGCCTAACCAGAGTACCTAGGTACAATGTCCCAGGCAGTCCGGCACTGCAGAGTCTACCTGTGACAAAGGCAAATTCATTTTACCCACTGTGTGTCATTCATAAGTGAGTTATCTATCCCCAGTTGATGTCATACACAAAACTTGTGTTGTTGTACCTATACAACACAATGTATTATATATTTAATAAAGTTTAGATAGACAGATTAAGTAGGTACTTTGTAAAGATTTGTAATAAAAAAAAAACATAAGTAGGTTACTGAAGCGGTTTTTTTATTTTTGTGTAAGTAAGTAAATATGTTTTTACAGTTTTAAAATTTTTGTGTTTTAGATTATATTTCAAGTTACCTAAAATTAAGAACAGTTGATGAGCGCACGTAAAGGATACTTACCTCTAAGCCTTCGTGTTACTAGTGTTACCTTAGTTAGTGTGTCCTTACCTTAGTGGTATCCTTTACTATGAGCGCAACTGTACAATATATGTTTTTTCATAATAACTGAGAAAAAATGGAGAACCTTTAAACCGAGCAGGTACTCGTGTTTATGTCGCCTGGCTAGTGTTAGATTCTACACGTTTTATATTTATCGGCATTAACACTTAGGTAAGATCGACTATAGAAGCTAACTTTTAGCAGAGACGAGTTAAGTTATATTATACACATGAGTATACCTAGTCGTAACGTTTAGAATATAATAATAATAATAATAATGTTGGACAAATCACACAGCATCATCTAGCCCCAAGCTAAGCAGAGCTTGTGTTATGGGTACTAGATGACTGATATACTTAATACATTATACTACATAGATAGATATTTTTATTATATATAGAGGTAGAAAAAACACCCAGAACACCCTGAACAAATATCTGCAGATCGTGCAGACATTTGTCCCGAGGCGGGAATCGAACCCGCAACCTCTTGCGTCGCAGGCGGACCTTCGCCCGCTGCGCCACAGAGCTCGTCAATATAGTGACGATTAGTAGATTACATCAATACAAAATGATCGCAAGGAAATTTTAATAAACGGGGTAAGTTTTTGGTATAATCTTTATTAGATTTTTTGTCAAAATGTATAAATTAAGCCACAGTAGGTACAGGTGTAATTTCAAAATATGTATCCAATTCAAGACTACATAATCAGTAATTTCATCAATACCGTAAATCACTATCTCTACCACAAGACTACATAATCAGTAATTTAACCCCCGACGCGCTTTATGGAGCGACGGGTCTCCATAAGATTTGAACCCCTCGGGTGAGTAAATTTTTTTTTATTTCAATCACTAGCTCTACCAAAGACAATCAGTAATTTCATCAATACTGTAAACCACTAGCTCTACCACTCTACCACATTTTTCTCTCCTCTTCCAGCCGTAGACATCCACTGCTGGACAAAGGCCTCCCTCATTGATCACTAAGTATTGATCACGAGGGGTTGTTTTTCACTTAACTACTCACATTGAAAGTGCAAAGTCACTTTGTGGGAATCTTAAAAGCTATGGGCTCTATTTCAGAACCTATCGTTGACTAAGGAAGATGTCTTTTATTTAGGTATACTTATATCTACCTACTATCTTATTCTACTTTAATTGTGTGAAAGAAGAATATATTGTCCAAGAAAGATATATTGACTTTACGTAGCCTAATAGTAAGCATTGCGAAGTTTATCTTTATTTCTATTGTAGAGGTCATATTTCTTAGGAAAACTACCTATTCATATTTTTGGGAATGACGAGCGCTGTAGGAACGGGATGTTGATACACGGAAAGAAAATGAAATCGATTAAATTTACAGCAGTGGCTTCTTGTATCGCATAATTAGCAAGATAAAGTGGAAAACAAGCGAACAGAATAAGCAATTAGTAAAGTCGGTTAGGCAGAGATTCGCTTAAACAATTACTTAGCTAAGGACCCAACAGACATGGCCCATTTCCAAATTAACGTTTGTTCACCAAATTATGCACGACTTGGTAGACTTGTTGAATTTGTTCTTAAAATTGTGCTACTTACGTATTTGGCGAGTCGTTTGTTTATTTATGGAACTGTGAGAACAGACAGAAATAACATGAAATAAAGTCTGACAAAAGTAATTATGACGACAAAGCTAAAGAGATTTCACAATGGAATAAAATCAATCTAAGTAAGGGGTTAATAATTTTAAAATATTGTGTACTAAATGCCGTGAGGTGCCGACAGTAGAATGTTACCCCTCTTTTCATGCCAATGCTTTGGATGCAAGTAAGAGCCTGTTAAGGGGTACCTACGGAAGATGGGCAGCAGCGTCTTTCCGTGTATCAACATCCCGTAGGTACTGCACTCGCCAACCCGCCTGCCAAGTGTGGTGAGTATGGCAACTACCCCTCATGGAGATCCATTTGCACAGTTTTCACAAATAACTCCCATGACGTAGGTAGGTGGTATTTAGTTTTCGCTTCTTATCCTGACTTTTAAAAAAGTTATCTAAAGCGAACGAATTTAATTATGTGTCATTTTAAACTAATTAACGGGACTTTATCGCGTATAGACTATGGAGTCTACCCGTGACCACGAGGGCAGCAGGGCACTCGAAACGTCGGGAAATAATAATAAGATAATTAAGCGATAAAGTTCCGTTAATCAGTTTAAAATTGTGTCTACAGATCGCAAAAGTTTACAAAGTACTATTAAAATAGTATGTGCTTTATTAATTAAAGGAGATGTTTCACGAATGTATGGAATCCAGGCTAACTAGGTGTACACGTGCACAAACATGGCTAAATATTTATTAAACATTTTCCTACTATCAGTTTTTTAATATGTTGCTTCGTTTGATGCATTTTCCTAAAAATAACTAGCCTAAGTCGAGCAACACAAAACTGTAGAACAATATGGCGGACCAATACAGTTGGTGACGTCATTTTGACAGCTGTTGACATAATAGTGAAATGAATGATTTATGATAGAAGCTAAATCAAGTCAACCTGAGGTATTTCAATTTTAGAGTACCTAAGTACCTCAGGCTACCTACGTAAACTACATTAAGAGCCTAGCTACTGTTAAAAAACTTCAAAATCTTCAACTCAAACACGTAAAACCATCTGTCAAAATCATTAGGCAGTGACAGTTACAAGAATTTATTAGAAACTGTCTTGGCTGCCTAGTAAAAATGTTACCAGTGATAATATGCCTCGTATTTAAAACATTAATAAAACAATCATTTTAGTTTAAATTAATTATAGAGTATTTTTTCCGAAATCACCGATTTTTGCACAATTTTTCAGTCTGGGTACATAGACCTAGCCCATTTTGAAACATCTCCTTTAGATGTGTTTTGTTTTTAGCCGCCTTCAGAAAAGGATGAGGTTCTCAAGACGTCTGTATTTTTTAAATCTTTGTTACCTCAGAACTCCGCCGTGAATCGATTCGAAAGTTCTTTTTGAGTTCAGATAGATAGATATGTACCTACACTTTCAATTAGGTTTCATTTTTTGAAACTCAGTTCAGATGATGGGATCCATGAGAAATTAAATATTTTAGGGAAACAAAGCAATTTTGGCATATTTAGCTTAAGGTCAAGCATTTGCATTCAGAAAGTATCATCATTTCAGCCATAAAACGTCCACTGATGAACACAGGCCTCCCTCATGGATCTCCATGAGAGGTAGTTGCCATACTCACCACGCTTGGCAGGCGGGTTGGCGAGCGCAGTATGGGATGTTGATACACGGATAGACGCTGCTGCCCATCTTCCGGAGGTATCCCTTAGCAGGCTCTTACTGCATCCATGGGCATGAGAGGAGGGGTATCATTCTACTGCCGGCACCCCACGGCGGTCAGAAAGTATGATTTGGTGAAATGAAACTGATGAAGAAGACCACAGATGGTTATCGAAACTTTAGTTTTTCAGTTTTTGCAAGGTTTTAATTTCCTTGAATATTATTTTGTTTGTTGAAATTTCTGTGTTTTTTGGGTCTAAATGACTATAAATAAATAAATAATAAATAATGCTGGACAAATCACACAGCATCATCTAGCCCCAAGCTAAGCAGAGCTTGTGTTATGGGTACTAGATGACTCATATACTTAATATATTATACTACATAGATAGATATTTTTATTATATATAGAAAAACACCCAGAACACCCTGAACAAATATCTGTAGATCGTACAGACATTTGTCCCGAGGCGGGAATCGAACCCGCAACCCCTTGCGTCGCAGGCGGACCTTCGCCCGCTGCGCCACAGAGCTCGTCAAAAAATGACTAAACACATATTGACTTTGTCTGTGATCTGTTTCAGGCCGATCAAGTCCAGAACCAGTCAGGTGGCGGCGAGGGAGTTACCGTTGAGCCTGTTCCAGTTGCTGAGCCGGCCAAGCCTGTGAGTTATTCCAAATACCAGTCGAGACAGTGTCCTCAATATACAGTCGTTTCCTGTCTTAGTGGAATTGTGTTACATTAATTTTCCAAGGTTTAATACTCTGCAGTACTGTCATTACTTCCAATCTAAGTAAATTAAAAAAATAACTTAGTTCAGTTTTATAAAACGTCGTTTTAATTGTCCCAGATTATTGGCTGGATTGTCAAGTTAGACAATGCTAAATTGTTGTAGAAAGTTGAAAATAATAAATTGATGCTTAACTTTAAAATTTGCAAAGTAATCTAACCTTAGGTAGGTACCTGAGGTTAGAATGGTTTAACGCAAATGTATTTAATAATTTATTCGTAGAAAACCCAACAGTAATTATTCCTTACCGTGGGGTGCCGGCAGTAGAATGTTACCCCTCCTCTCCTACCCGTGGATGCAGTAAGAGCCTGCTAAGGGACACCTCCGGAAGATGGGCAGCAGCGTCTTTCCGTATATCAACCTCCCGTACTGCGCTCACCAACCCGCCTTCCAAGCGTGGTGAGTATGGCAACTACCCCTCAGGGAGATCCATGAGGGAGGCCTCAGTTCAGTAGTGGACGTTTTACGGCTGAAATGATGAATTATTCCTTACAAGTACAAAATTTAAATTACATAATAATAAAACATAGCTAGTGACAATGGACCAATATGAGTAGTTGAACAATGTAACATATTATGTATAATACTTAAAATTTACTTTCAATTAATTATGTACAGGAAATAACAAAACCGGAAGAAGTTAAAGAAGAGAAAGAGCAGGTGAAGGTAGCCGCTCCAGTCACACCTGAACAGATAGCAGTAGAACCAACTCCAGCAGACGCCAAGCCAGAGGGCGAAGTAGCTTCTCCAGAACAACAGGTAAGCTTAAAATATACATGTGGTAAAATAATCCCCTCCTTCCACTTAGATCCACAGTCTTGATCCACATATAGATCCGAGGATACTTTTTTTTCCTCTTTAATCCACTGGTGGATCATTAGATACTTTTGTTTCCCCTTAAATCCACTGGTGGATCATTGGATACTTTGGTTTCCTCTTAAATCTACTGGTGGATCATTGGATACTTTTGTTTCCTCTTAAATCCACTGGTGGATCATTGGATACTTTTCCCCCTAATTAAAATAATAAATAAATAATGCTGGACAATTCACACAGCATTATCTAGCCCCAAGCTAAGCAGAGCTTGTGTTATGGGTGCTAGATAACTGATATACATAATATAATACAATACATAGATAGATATTTTTTATTATACATATAAACGACCAGAACACCCTGAACAAATGTCTGCAGATCGTACACACATTTGTCCCGAGGCGGGAATCGAACCCGCAACCTCCTGCGACGCAGGCGGACCTTCGTCCACCGCGCCACGGAGGTCGTCTAATTCTTATTCCCAATAATAAAAACCTTCGAGCACTGGTTTAATGCTCGAAGATAAAAACGGTTGGAAGTAGGTATATTATATCTTTACATTTTTCTATTTTATCTAATGAGTTCTTATACTCATAATAATGATCAATCCTTCTTTCTACTCGACGACAATCTGTAGTGCTACTACTTGAAGTTGCTTGTCATATTGACACAGTCTTTGTCAATTTGGTCTTAAAATTGATTTATTTTAATAAAAATATTAAAATATACATATATTATATTAACTTAAAAATGAATGAAATTAAATATATTAATAACAGAGGAGTGGTTATGCTGCATTCTGGATATCAGTACCATAAAAAAAGGAGTTTTAAAAATGGTTCAGTAATATGGCGATGTTCAAAATGGAGAAAATTTAAATGCAATGGAACATTGAATCTCAAAGTAAGTCATATCACTCATTGATACTTATCTCGTACCTACTCGTTTTGAGAAATAAATAGTTTATTATTATTAATTACATTTACAGGATGGCGCCATTATTAAACAAACAAAACACGTATCACACTGCACTGAAAACCAGAATGAGATCGAGAAAAAAATTATATTACACGAGCTAAGAGAAAAAGTTATAAATGAAGAATGTCGTCCTATACCCAGCATTTATCAAGAATGTCTAACAAACGCCGAAGACAAAGGGATAAATTTAGTTTGCACTTTACCAAAACTTGATTCTATTAAATCAGGGTTATATAAATTACGAAACAAAAAATGGAATGTTAATAAGACATGTTTTACGAACATTTCAGAAGTTGAAATACCACCATCTTTGTCGGATTTTGTTCTTGCAGATTATTTCTGCAACGATAATCGTATAATAATCTTTTGTTTGCCAGAAACTTTAACTATCCTACCTAAAATGAAACACATTTTCTGTGACGGAACATTTATGAGTTGCCCTCCGCCCTTCGGACAATTGTATGTATTATGTTCTGATATAGATAGCACTACAGATACAAATAATGTCGTTCCGCTATTATTTGCGTTAATGACGAACAAAAAAAAGGATTCATATTTCACTTTATTTGAAATGATTAAAAGCCAAGTACCTCTATTTAAACCAAATAAATTCACTTTAGATTTTGAACAAGCAACTATCACAGCAATAAGTGAAGTCTTTCCTTGTGCCGAAATAAAAGGTTGCTATTACCATTTTGTTAAAAATATATGGAAACATGGAAAAGAGATGAAACTTTTGAAAACAAAACGTGGAAAACGAATAGTTGCACTCTGTGCCTCCTTACCACTAACACCAGAATCTTATCTAGCTGACGGATGGATATATATATGTACAGAAATCGCAAGAAATGATTGCCCAAAACTCATACAATTTCAAAAGTATATGAAAAGGTTTTGGTTCAAAAGCAAATTTTTCACACAGATGTGGGCAATCGCAAAAGAACGGCATCGTACCAATAACTGTATCGAAGGTTTTAATAGAAAACTAAACAAGAAATTGGGAAAAAAATATTGTAACTTAGTAAATTTTTTATGCATATTAAAACAGGAGGCAAAATATAACTTTTTGCGCATAAAAGAAAATATTGTAAATAAGAGAAAAAAATCAAACATTGATAATGATAATTTTATTTTAGAATGTCAAAACCAGTTAATATCAGGAGAAATCACAGTTGCACACTTCTTAGAACAAGTGAAGTAAAAATATTTTTTTTTGTTTATTTTTGTTGATTAATGATTTTTTTTCATTTTTATTTAACAGAAGAATTATTATTTATTTTAAAATTTTAATACAAAATTACACTTCTGTTTATCAAGTACGGAATTAAAAGTTGTGTATTTTGGTCTATTCATATATCTAAGCTTTGTCAGGATAAACTTAACAGTGAAAATTTCGTTTATCTATTTTTATTTTTATTTAACAATTAAGTTGTTTACATTTAAGTGAAGAGAAGAGAACTTTACGTTTATTTTTGTAATTTATAATTTTAATAATTAAATTTTTTTGTTTGATTTATGTTTAATTTTTTCGCTCCTTGCCCGTGGTCCAGTTGAGCTGGTCCCGTTGACTGGACCACGGAAAAATATTTTTTCGGTGGTCCAGTCAACTGTACCACGGAAGAATTATTTTTTCGGTGGTCCCGTTGACTGGACCACGGAATGAAAAAATAAAATTTTAAGTGGTCCAGTCAACGGGACCACGGAAAATATATTTCACGTGCGTCTACTTGTCACCAAACGTTAAATGTGACACTAAATGTCAAAATTTGGAAAGGTATTATTCAAAAAGACTTGTGTGACAGCACGAGTGGGGTCGTATTGCAACGCAATGCAACCACCATCACACTGAAAGGCGAGCGAAGCGAGCCTTGCTGTGTGACTGCACACACTAATTTTTGACGACCTCTGTGGCGCGGTGGGCGAAGGTCTGCCTGCGACGCAGGAGGTTGCGGGTTCGATTCCCGCCTCGGGACAAATGTGTGTACGATCTGCAGACATTTGTTCAGGGTGTTCTGGTCGTTTTCTATGTATAATAAAAAAATCTATCTATGTATTGTGCTATATTATGTATATCAGTTATCTAGTACCCTACCCATAACACAAGCTCTGCTTAACTTGGGGCTAGATAATGCTGTGTGAATTGTCCAGCATTATTTATTTATATTTATTTATTATTTAATTATATGGGTATCGTTTTCGATTAACTCAAACTCGTAGGTTACAAAAAAGATGTCAATTTCCAAATCCAAGATGGCTGACATTTTCTAATCGCAAAATTCTCTCTTGGATATCAATTTCGACTAAATCAAACACGTAGGATATGAAAAGGAAAACTATAAATTTAAAAATAAAAAATAAATAAATGAATTATGAAATACAACTAAAAACAAAAGACGCGAGCTGCTTGCAGCTCGCGCACATATACAATACTAGAATTGGCATGAGTAGTTTGCGAG
Organism: Pasiphila rectangulata; assembly: GCA_963082625.1. Classification (NCBI taxonomy): domain Eukaryota; kingdom Metazoa; phylum Arthropoda; class Insecta; order Lepidoptera; family Geometridae; genus Pasiphila; species Pasiphila rectangulata. Next base: position 1,667,876 of record OY720244.1, on the reverse strand, counting down.
ATATGACAGTTTTAGTTCTGGAAGCTGTCATTGAAAATGTAGGTCCTGTTGTTACCTTAAATTTGTGACAGGAACGACAAGTCTGGCATGAGTAGTTTCCGAGATATGACAGTTTTAGTTTTGACAGCTGTCAAAAAATGAAAATTCTGTTATTGCCTTTAACTTGAGCCAAGATTTTTGTGATTTGCTGTCAATTCAATTCTTTTTTATTTATATATATATACCAATTTTTGACAATAACTGTCAATTTTGATGTAAGCTGTCAATTTGGACAAGTAGCTGAGGTTTTTAATTTATTAATGAATTACTTAGTACTCCGACTTTTCAAAATTTTTGACATTAGCTGTCATTTTGACATTAACTGTCAATTTTAACATTAGGTGTCAAATTTGATATAAGTGTCCATTTGTTCTTATCTTATGCAATTCCTTACACATAATCACACAAAATGAGTGGTCCAGTTAACTGTACCAGCGAAGATATTTTTTATCGGTGGTCCAGTTATCCAATGAACTGGACCACGGAATGAAAGAATCTTCCGTGGTACAGTTAACTGGACTACGGAAAAAAAGTTTTTCCGTGGTCCAGTCAACGGGACCACGGGCAAGGAGCGAATTTTTTAATGAACAATATATTTTTTTTATTCTTTTTTATAGCCCTCCTTCCACCTAGATCCCACTGTGGATCGAAGTGGCATAGAAATATATTAAATATTTTTAGATCCCCTTCATTGTGGATTCAAGTGGAACAGAAAAAAAATTGTAATTTTAGATCCTCTTGATTGTGGATTCAAGTGGAATAGAAAAGAAATAGTAATTTTAGATCCCCTCATAGGTGGATTAAAGAGGAAAAAAAAGTATCCTCGGATCTACATGTGGATCAAGACTGTGGATCTAAGTGGAAGGAGGGAAATAATCTTGTTACTCATGGAGGAAGACGAGTCAGAACTGTTTAGCTGTTAATTTTTGACCGCTACGTACAGAGACCCGACTGAATTGGCATTGCTGTGTTCCGGTTTGAAGGGTCCTTACCCTTGCAGACAGTACTGCTTGGTGGTAGTCCTTCCTCGGATGAATTCTTCACAAAAATTTCTACTACTACAATATCTTGTGTTCTGATCATGTGAGTTAAAAGTGAGTTTAAAAACACTATCTATCTTTAGTTACAGGATTGGTACGAGAAAGCCGAGCTCCTCAAGCAACTTGCAGGCCTACAGTCGCTTAAGAAGGACAAAACAGACGAGTGCTTGAGGCTTGAACTAAAGGTAATTTAATATTTAAATGCTCTTAATTAACAATCTCCGCGACCCGTCGTGCGATGCGCGCCAAGGCCTCAGCGCGTGTCTTCGGGCCGGCTTGCGGGAGTGGGGGGCGTGTAGATGAACCGTCATCACCCTGAAGAAGACCTTTGATACGGGTCGAAATTGTTGGTGCCTCCAACAACATAACAAGTATCTACGTAATAATTTGAAATATGTCGTTACTGATAAACGTTATTATTATTAAAGGTGAAAGAAGATGAGATAGAGCTGCTGAAAGCCAAGGTCAAGCATCTGGAGACGCAGCTCCAAGCGGCGCTCGCCAAGCCTAGCGGGAAGAATCACGAGATGGTGGAGAACATCAAACAGCAGCATGAGGAGGTGAGCTCGTATACATTAATTAATTTCATCCGTAAATAAAATATAGTTTTAATAAACAAAAAAAAACACGCATTAATAGCAAATTGAACTAAAAATCAGAAAATAACTTTTAATTTACATTTTTTTCAACTGTCATAAAAAGTAACTATGTTTCAATAATTTTCAAAAATTCTAAAATAAAAATAAAGTTATGAAAAGGAAATTAATTTCATTGTAAAAAAGCGAGGGGTGCTTTTTATCATATTTCTATACTAACTCTACGTTTACAAAGAACTACTATTTATATATTTACAACAATCAATATCGAGCACCCCACGCTTTTTTACAGTACAGTAAAGTACAGTACGGACGTGCACAACAGTCCCGCAGCTGAGATGATAATGACGATGAATAATAAACTCATTATAAGCTGTGGGGTGCGGCAGAAGAATGTTACCCCTCCTCTCATGCTCGTGGATGCAGTAAGAGCCTGCTAAGAGATACCTCCGGAAGATGGGCAGCAGCGTCATTCCGTGTATCAACATCTCATACTGCGCTCGCCAACCCGCCTGCCAAGCGTGGTGAGTATGGCAACAACCCCTCATGGAGATCTATGAGGGAGGCTTGAGTTCAGTAGTGAATGTTTTACTGCTGACATGATGATGAATCATAAACTCATTTATATTCCAGTTGCTAAGCAAAGCTCGCGGCATGATCTTCGACAAGACGAAGATGGTGAAGAACCAAGAGCTGCAGATTGAGGCGCTCAGCACCCAGGTGCAGTCCCTCAAGGACATCAACCAGATCACCAAGGACCTCCTCGAGATACGCAACTCAGAGGTCAAGGCTATGGAGGTAATGTTTGAAGAAAATAATCAATAATTAAACACACACAAATCCGTCTTCCGTAGGTAGGCCTTGACAGTTTCTTACTGTATCCACGGGGAAGAGAGGAAGGGCAACATTCTATGGCTACGGTTGGATTTCTATCTAGGTACTTAAAGTGAGAGAATACTACAAAACACTTGTGAGTAGCAAAAGATGGTTAGCGCACTCAGCAGGTCAACAAAATAATAGTCACTAACCTGGTATCGGTTCATGACGCTGTGTTAGTCCAATGGGACCTGACTTAGCATCGTGCTGCATAAAATAATGCACCGGAGCGCTGGTTCTCAGTCAGAACCTGGATAGGTGACATCACAATCGCAGACCCACTGAAGAACCATAAGCTGCAGATAGAGGCGCTCAGCACCCAGATGCAGTCCCTTAACGACACCAACCAGATCACAAAATATCTCCTCGAGATACGCAACTCGAGGTAAAGGAGGTAACGTCTAAAGAGTTTCCAAAAAAAATGTTTATAAAATTTATAAAGTATAAAATCAACCATCTGATGCCCATAATACAAGCTCTGCTTGCTCTGCTCCTCTGCTTCCTTTGAGCATCATTTTTAATAGGTGCAAAAGCCATACTTTTAAAAACTTTTAGAAATGATCAAAGAATAAAAATGAGAAATAAAATATGAGACACCATTCCGCCATATTGGAAACGTTCAATTCGCAAGATGGCGTTAACACCATTACAATAACTTTATTCGTTGAAATGGCTCTTTGATTCTAAAGATTGTTATCAATTTGGCAACTGTTCTGAGTCTGAGTGTCTGTATTAAATGCATGTTATCGAGCCATCTTTAAGTTTTAAGAGCTAGGTCAAAGTCAAATTCATAAAGTATTAATTAATTCGGAACCAACTGTCAGTTTACGCACATTGAATAAAGCTCATAATTTAATTCGTTCGCTTCAGAAAACTTTATGTTTTTTAATGAGTCTTATATCGAGTTATCATGAATCTAAGAGACAACTAATAAGTGTCACAAAATGGTCCTGGTTCAGCATAATGTTAGTTGTAATGCACATCACAACTAACGCTGATCTTCCACCAGGGCCGATGGTGGCATCACGGACGTAACCTCTGGTTACGTCCTCCTCTGGTTATTTCTCCGTCAACGAATTCTAAAAAATATTTTTTAATACGAAAGTGTGCACTTCCGAGGAGGTCCCATAGGAACCAAATGAAGTTGGCTTCTTTTGTTAATAATTTAAAAAAAAAATTACAGGAGAGATATCAAGCGATGGACGCCCGCTTCAAGGCCGAGAAGGAGAAACACAGCCTGGTGCTGCAGAAGGCCCAGAACAGCTCCAACATCAACGAGGACCTGCGCAAGGAGTATGAGACACAACTCGCTATTTTCAAGGTGAGGTTCCATTTATTTCATCATCATTTATTTCATCATCATTTCCATCGTAAAACGTCCACTACTGAACACAGGTCTCCCTCATGGATCGCCACGCTTGGCAGGCGGGTTGGCGGGCGCAGTACGGGATGTTGATACACGGAAAGACGCTGCAGCCCATCTCCCGGAGGTGTCCCTTAGCAGGCTCATACTGCATCAACAGGCGTGCGAGGAGGGGTAACATTCTACTGTCGGCATCCTACGGCCACTCTTTTATTTATTAACTTATTATTATATGCCCATCGTCTATGGCATCGGCTGCTGCTAAACTTTAGAGATATCTAATCCTGGTGCACGGCACCGTTGTATCTCGCTAAAAAAGAGCGAGAAAAAAGACGCTCCACAGATGGATACTTTAGAGATATCGTATGGATACTTAAGAGATATCATAATCCTGATCGACGGCACCGATGTATCGCGCTGGAAAATTGCGAGACATAAAAAAAACCGTCGAAATAACAAAATATCAATAAATAATAAACCTTTTTTATTTAACCTTACCTTTTTACTAAAGCCATGGGGCGCTGGCAGTAGAATGTTGCCTCTCCTCTGTTACCCATGGATGCAGTAAGAATCTGCTAAGGCTCCCGATGATGTTCAGTCACACAGGCAGCTCAATAGACAAATTTGGAAATCCTTGCGGCACGATATTCGTACCTTTAATACAGCTTGTATTAAAGATACGATAGAGCGGAATAAAGGCTCCAAAGTGTTCGCGAAAGATAGTTCTATTGGGCAGAGCCAGATGACGAAGCTGAAGAGGGAAGATGGAAGATGGCAGTATAGCGTCGAGTAAAGCAGAAGTGTTAAGGGAAGTCGAAAGGTTCTATGGACGGCTCTACGATACGATCACGAAACCTGTTTGCAGTGCGGCCAACGACCCATGAGCTAAACTGACCCGACATTATACCTAGGAGATCCCGGACATCAGCCTGTACGAGATCAGGATGGCCTTGAAACAGCTTCAGAACGACAAGGCGCCGGGTGAGGACGAAATCACTTCAGAGCTTCTGAAAGCGGGTGGATCACCGGTACTTAAAGTCCTTCAGAAGCTATTTAATTCCGCCTTGCTTGAAGGTACGACGCCAAAAGCATGGACCAAGGGCGTGGTGGTTCTGTTCTTCAAGAAAGGTGACAAAACCTTACTTAAGAATTACAGACCCATCTCGCTGTTGAGCCATGTTTATAAGCTGTTTTCAAGGGTCATCGGAAACCGTCTCGAACGCAGGTTTGATGACTTCCAGCCTCCCGAACAAGCCGGGTTCCGAAAAGGCTACAGTACCATAGACCACATACATACGCTGCGGCAAGTCATACAGAAGACCGAAGAGTATAACTTGCCGCTATGTCTTGCGTTTGTGGACTATGAGAAAGCCTTCGATTCGATCGAAACATGGGCGGTGCTTGAGTCTCTCCAACGATGCCGAATTGACTATCGGTACATCGAAGTGTTGAAGTGTTTGTATACAAACGCCACTATGTCAGTCCGAGTACAAGAACAGAGCTCGAAGGCGATTCCCTTAAAAAGAGGCGTAAGACAGGGAGACGTAATCTCTCCGAAACTGTTTACGACCGCTTTGGAAGATGCCTTCAAGCTCCTGGAATGGAAAGGGCTGGGCATCAATATTAACGGCGAATACATCACTCACCTTCGATTTGCCGACGATATTGTGGTCATGGTAAAGTCGATGGAAGAGCTCAGCACGATGTTCGAAGGCCTCAATCGAGTCTCCCAGCGGGTAGGCCTTAAAATGAACATGGACAAGACGAAAATCATGTCAAATGTCCATGTCGTGCCTGCCCCAGTTATGGTTGAGAACTCGGCTCTTGAAGTTGTCGACGCGTACGTATACCTAGGACAAACAGTCCAATTAGGTAGGTCCAACTTCGAGAAAGAGGTCAATCGTCGAATCCAACTCGGATGGGCAGCGTTTGGGAAACTTCGCAACGTCTTTTCGTCCAACATACCTCAGTGCCTTAAGACGAAAGTCTACAATCAGTGTGTGTTACCAGTGATGACATATGGAACCGAGACGTGGTCCTTCACTATTGGCCTTATGAACAAGCTCAGAGTCGCTCAACGAGCTATGGAGAGGGCTATGCTCGGGGTTTCACTACGGGATCGAATCAGAAATGAGGAGATACGTAGAAGAACTCGGGTCACCGACATAGCCAAACGGATTAGCACGTTGAAGTGGCAATGGGCAGGCCATATAGCGCGCAGAACAGATGGCCGATGGGGCCCCAAAGTTCTCGAATGGAGGCCACGGATCGGCAAACGCAGCGTAGGACGTCCACCTACAAGATGGGCAGACGACTTGGTGAGAACTGCTGGTCGGCGGTGGATGCAGACGGCTTCCAACCGCAGTACTTGGAGATCAATGAGGGAGGCCTTTGTCCAGCAGTGGACGTCCTACGGCTGATATGATGATGATGAAGGTCTTAACTCCTCTCTCTCTCCAACTTAAATGGCTCTCCAAAGTTGGAGAACCATTTAGGTAAATGGCTTCCCATTCGACAACGCAGAAATCTCAGCATCCTATGTTTACTCTTCTCTGTTCTCAAAGACCCTTTCACTCCCGACTACCGGAGACAGAACTGGTTACACTATACCGGATACCGAAGACACGGTTCCGTTTTCGCACTGACACTCACAACAAACAGCTAAGATCTTCCGAAAACTTACTACTGGACATTCCAGAGCATAGTACTTCTTTTCGGGATGACTCCTTTTCAGTGGAGGCTGTTCGACTTTGGAATGATTTACCCCTCGACATCAAAAAGGTACGTTTCAAAGGACAAGCAAAGGACTGTTTCAAGCAACTTACCCGCAAGCACTTTCTTGATGAAATATACCCGTAGGTTCATCATCGTCTCCCCTTGCTTAACCCTCGGCTGTTCTATTGTGAAGTGTAATTTGATTAAATGTAATTTTTGTTTGTTTAGTTTTTAAGTAACGTGGCCGTTTTTCGAACTAGTCGTTTTGATACTAAGCCATTCAGAGATGAAGACCCTCTGCTCGGTGGTCGTTTTGGCTACCATGTCATCTTGAGAAATTGCCTTTCTGCATTTGTAGTCGTTTTGCGATCTAGTCCTTATGCAGAACAGGTCATTTTGTAAATCCAGTCCATTATAGCACGCCAACCACACTCTAAACTACAGGTTTGGCTGGTAAAAAGTAAAAGTAAAGTAAAAGTATCTTTATTGCTATAGTACATGTTCAAGGTGTTACATATTTTATAAAAAAAAGTCTCAATGTACTCTGCCATGATTGGCATGCAACGTCTTGTTACAAACAAATTATTAAACATATAAAAATAAAAAATGTTGATTAAAATAATAAAATTAATGTCACAATAAAATTCATTCATAAATTAAAAACAAATGTCTGTCGATTCAAGTCAAATAATTACATAAAATACATAATGACATCGAATAATATATTTACCTACTGTATTTTTTTATCTTTCATAAAGTCATTTAATAAGGTAGAGAATGCTTTAGCATTAAGTCCACCTTTTGTAATTGTGCAAAATAGTATTAAATAAATAAGGTCAAAATACGACGCGAGAGTACTATTCCCAATTTAGGTCAGATCAGATCGACTGTGCTACGAAACGTCTACGGCGTAGCTTTCACTTTATGAAGGTGCCTATTTTATTTGCAGGAGCTGAGGTTGAAGTACGACGCGCGAGTGAAGGGTCTGACCTTGGAGAACGAGACGCTGAAGGCGTCCCTCGCGAACGGCAGCGGACCTTCGGCTTGAACGGATACCTATGAAGACTGTTTACGATAATAATTTACTTTTGTATAGTTTATACATTTTAATGTTTGTATAAAAGTTTTCAAAAAAAGCTTCGACTCATTTTTCTTATGACTTATGGACTAGATTTCCGTATGGACAGGTGTTGCAAACATTTCATTTCAGAAAAGGTTAAACACGTAAGAATGCATTATGATGGGAATAGTTTTCATGCATACTTCGGCGTATGATATCTATGCCATCCCGACCTTTACGATAGGGTTTTATGACGAGGGTTGTAAGCCTCATGGGCGAGGTCAAGAGCAGGGTAATGTGAAAAGCCTTCCTTAAATTACATCCTAACTAAACGGTGTAATAAATGTAACCTCGTGGAGTCAAAAAGTTTTAGCAGTCCGAACGAGATGAAAATAGGCCTTACAACTTTTGCCAAAAAATCATTTTATTCAAATCTTATTTAGGTATTAGGCAATTATATCAAAATTTATTAAGGTAGAGTTTTATGTGCTCATATGAGCACAATAATCAGAATCAAAGAAATTGCCTGAATAAATCTAGGTAAAATACAGACAAAATATTGGGACTGGGTGGGTCACGCTACCCGGCTGCATCCCAGCGATGGGCTAAGATTGCCACAGGTTGGACCCCTGAGGAAACACGACGGCGAGGCAGGCCAAAGAAGCGCTGGCGGGAGATTGCACCGGTCAGAGACAAATGGAGAAAAACGGCTTTTGGCCAAGCTGTAGGACAGTACAGGCTAGTAAAAATAAAATCAGTGGTGGCGCAGACTCTGTGCAAGTAAATGTAGACCGAGGGGGTTTAAATTTCTCACTCCTACTTGAAAATATTTTATTTGTAGCAAGACAAACAAAACAATTGGATGCAGTTAAGCATAGTTAGTCCAAGCGCCATTTTCAGTTTTTTGGCAAATGACATAAACGCGTTTTTATTAGCAGGAGAGTTGAATTTGCTTCATCTGAAAGTAAATATATATATGTATGTACATCGACGCTTCTATTTGTAGGTACTTCAACATACCACAAGAAAAAAATACAAAATAAATATTTATTTTGCAAGATATAGCTAAAAATGCACGTGGACTCTCGATAAATGTGATGTTCTTATTTTGCTAAACGAGTCCAAGAGACATTTATGTCGTTTAGACTCCTCATGTGTAATTAAATTTGATAGAATAGGTTACTCTGCATCTGAAACCAGGGTAAAGAGGATTGAGAAAGATAAATAAAATACTATTTAAATAGCACAGGTAATGGCAAGATTATAATATCCAAAAAGAAACGACCTTATGACAAACTAATTTTACCAATAATTTTAAAATATGTAGGTATACTTTAACATACTCCTAGATGTACTTTCTTAGAAAAAGAGACGATTGGTGATTATAGATAGATAGATAAACTCTTTATTGTACATTCACCATATAACATAAATTTCACAAAGAGAAACACAGACAAATATAACATACAATGGGCGGTCTTATCGCTAAAAGCGATAAGAAGCGTTGATTGGTCAACAGCAGCAACAACCCCTGAGCCTGTCTAGTACCTACCTAACAACTTACGATATAGTAGATGGAGTAGATGCCATCGAGCAGATGCTAAATCTACTCACTTCAACATGTTGTGGATCAAAATCTAAATTACCATCAAACCCTTTAATGTCATCATAAATCGTATCGTCTGTAATCAAATTTTTGTAAAATGACATAGCATCTTTTGGGATAAATGGGAACAGTGATTTTAAATCTTAGTTTTTTCTCCGAAACAGGCTTTCCATTAGGCCAGAGGTTTAACCATGTCTTTACAACGGTTCTCTATTTCGTCTCCGAAATTTTATATCCCTAATTTAGTAATCCATATTTTTTTTTCATAATCATCGATTGCCCGAATAATCAGTATCTATAATATCATCACTTCAGCCGTAAAACGTCCACTACTGAACTAAGGCCTCCCTCATGGATCTCCATGAGGGGTAGTTCCCATACTCACCAGGCTTGGCAGGCGGTTTGGTGAGCGCAGTACGGGATGTTGATATAAGGAAAGACGCTGCTGCCCATCTTCCGGAGGTGTCCCTTAGCAGGCTCTTATTGCATCCACGGGTAGGAGAGGAGGGGTAATTTTCTACTGCCGGCACCCCACGATCTATAATGTAGTATGTATGTATGTCCATAATATAGTTACCACTTATGTCGATTTCCATAATGATTAACGTCATTCCCAATAAATAATGTAATCCATAACATTATTGACTACTTACTACAATAAACACTATTTTCCAAATTGTTTATTAGAATTTGATTATTTTATAATTTGTTCAGTAGTGGACGTTTATCGGTTGAAATGATGATTGTTTCTTTTTTTGTGTTAATTTTGGTATTGTCTATGCCTACGTATGTGTCCCCACACTACGCTGGACAGGAAGTGTCCCATCTCTACGAATCAAGCAAAAAAAGCGCAGACGCATGCAACTCTTGCGCGCCGCCATATTTTTTCGCTCTGTTCCTACATACACCGCAGCCTGAGAGGACATATCTCTCGGCCCCAATTTATTACTAATTAATCACCGCGCGCGACCACAACAGTGAAAGGAGGCCTCCTAATTTATATGTGCGCGAGTGGAATCCATCCTGAACATCTGGAGACTGCAACCCGCCAGCTGGAGCTAGCATCGTGGCAGCAGAAATACAATACGGGGTATGTACATGCCAAATCTGCACAAAATTGATTCCATCTCACCAGGCCTCTTGATTTTGAAACTCCCATTTGCGTATTTCCATGAAAACCTATTTGAACTATCATAACCAGCAACCCGCCGGATGAGAATATATTTTTAAGAATTATTCCACCCATTTTATGGTCCTTCGACGCCCGGATTTTGATAGTTTTCATTATTTTCACCCTTTCTTAACATATTTTTGCCGATTCGCTTCAAAATCCGCTATTTTATACTCAAAATTCGCATAGTTTATACTACAAAGGTAAACAGCCATCTTGTGTGTCGCGCGTAGTGTCTCGCATTTTTATACCAAAGATATTATTAGGAACTGTCTTTGGTTACCGCTTTAATTCGCATAGTTTAATTTACCGCATTTAATCGCATATTTTATTGTTTTCGCATCGCATTTCCTAGCTTACATCGCATTTCGCTATCTCTGAACTAAAATACGTACCTACATTCATTTAGTCCGCCCGCCATTAAATAATAATGTCATCAAACGAACAAAAGTTAAAAATATTAGAATGCCAACGCCAGTTATTTTTCCAACGTATGCAAAATGCTTACGATCTCTCGTGTAATTTGGACAATAGAAAGTTTTCTCTGTTCAATTGTGACCATAGACGAGGTTCGCAGTAATTTTCAACAATGCATATCTGACATTAATACGCTTTCGTTAAAAATTGATAAAGAATCCGAACCTGACTTCAATAAATGGCTTGCATTTGCGGACTTATATAGCCGCGTCAAACGCAAGCATTCTCAGTTGGAATCCAACTCGAGTACAAATATAACTAGACAGACAAGCAGCCATAGTAATGCGTCACCGAACGTAAAGCTAGCTCGCATAGATATTCCCGAGTTCGATGGTAATTCTAAAGATTGGCCACTGTTTTATGCCACATTTCAAAGCGTGGTACATTTAAACACATCGCTTAACGATACAGAACGAATGTTTTATTTAGCCAGTAAACTTACTGGTAAAGCTAAAGCTGTTTACGCGGGATTAATTCCATCTGCGGAAAACTACCATACGATATATTCCGCGCTCATAGATAGGTATCAAGATAAGAGATGTTTAGCTGTCAATTATTTAGATCAGATGTTTTTATTAAAACCTGTTCTTTCCGCTACCGCAAATGATTTAGAAACTTTAATCGATCAATTTTCGAATTCTCATCTCGCATTGAATAATTTAAAATTACCTAACTTGTGTGATTTTATAATATCACACGCTTTGTCTCAGCGCTTAGACAAAGAAACCGCACAGCTGTTTGAAATGGAAAACCGAAGCAGAGAAATACCTAATCTCGATAGTTTGATTTCTTTTATCCGTGACCGTATAAAAGTTCTAAGGCGGACAGGTGATAACAGCGCTGACGCAAGTACCTCGTCTGCGAAGGGTAATAAAAAAGCATGTAGCTCGTCGAATAAAGCAAACGCACGCACATTTATGGTAAACAATAATGATATTACGTGTCAATTGTGTGAGGGGTCGGACCATGATCGATTCTATTCGTGTCCGAAATTCAAATCGCTTGCCGCTCGCGAACGTTTTAATTACATTAAAAAACTTCGCGCATGTGTAAATTGCTTGAGTTTACAACATAACACGCGCTCTTGTAGGTCGAAATCAACGTGTAAACACTGTAGTTCGAAATTCCATCATACTTTATTGCATTTTCCGGAGAATGAGCCATTGACCTCAGCCGATAATGGATCGAGTGAGGCGAGATCTACAGATCCGAAACATAGCGCGCCTTCTAGTTCGTCTTCAAACTCAGTTTCCAATAAACAAGTAGACAACGTAGTAGCCTTTTGCAGCATGAGTGCCAGCAATAAAAACCCGCAAAAAATAAATAAAGTTTTGTTAGGCACCGCCCTCGCTTACGTCAAGAGCAGGGATGGATCTATTGCACAAGTTAGAATTTTGATTGATAATGGTTCTCAGAACCATTTTATAACCCGCCGCACTTGTAAACGATTAGGTATTCGCATCTTTAATGATTGTTCTGACAGGTCAGTGAACGGATTAGGCAACTGCACTCAGACTATTTCCGGCGTAGCTAACATTACTTTACATTCAAAATATGATAAATATTTTTGCTTGCCGATTCAACCGCTAGTTCTTAAAACGATTTCAAGTAATTTGCCGAGCTGCCAGTTTGACATTTCGTCTTTGACATACTTAGACAATCTACAACTCGCCGATCCTAACTTCCACACTCCTGCCGACATAGACATTTTGTTAGGCGCCGATACTTTCATGGAGATCTTGCGACCTGGAAGATTATTGGGACCGCCTGGAAAACCAGATGTACTGGAATCCGCATTCGGTTATTTAGTTTTCGGGTCGATCGCCTCACTACCTTGCCACATTAATAGCCCGCCGATTAGCCAGATATTTTTTTCATCTAGTGAGGAATCGATCGAATCTTTAGTTGCAAACTTTTTACAACTCGAGTCAATACCGAGTAAAACTCACATTTCTAAACCCAAACAAGAATGTGAGGAATTTTATGTGTCGAATACACACCGCGATAATAAATCCGGACGTTACGTCACCGCTTTACCCTTTTCGCAACCAACTGCGTTGCTAGGCGATTCTTTGACTATCGCCTCTCGCCGCTATATAAGTTTAGAACGTCGGTTTCGGACAAATACCGCTTTAAAAATCGAATATGATAACGTAATGAGAGACTATCTCGAACGTAATATCATTTCACCCGCACCTGCCTCGACAACTGATAAGGACTATTACGTCATACCGCATCATGCAGTTACGCGGCCGGACAAACCGGTTCGAATTGTTTTGAACGCTGTCAACGAACGCTTGAATCGTTTCCTTACTGAACTTCCCGCTTTAAAAAGCTTTAAAATACCGCGCTTTCTCGGCGCTGTGCCCGAATCCCGCGTTATTCTGTTGGGGTTCGCGGACGCATCCGAAAAAGCAATGGGTGCTGCCGTATACCTTTGTGTACATCCCGCTTCTGGACCGAACGAGGTCAACTTGATTGGCGTCAAAAGCAAGGTAGCTCCCCTGCGCAATATAACTTTAGCTCGCCTGGAGCTCTCCGCTCTTTTATTTTTATCGAAACTGTTTCGATTCGTAATCGATATAGTTTCTTCCCGCTGTCACATAGACGAAATATTCGCTTTTACTGATTCGACGGTGGCCCTCCACTGGGTTCATTCGTCTCCGCATCGCTTCGATACTTTCGTTGCAAACCGCCTCGCTCAAATACAGGACAATCTTAGTTCTAAACATTTTTATCATTGTGAAAGCGCGCAGAACCCCAGCGACTGCATAAGTCGTGGGCTTACTCCCGCTCAATTGTTAGACCATCCACTATGGCTCCACGGCCCCACGTGGGCTCGCGACCCAGTGCACACTTGGCCAATTAGCAGATTCACCTTTGACCCCGCACAAGACGAAAAGCTTTTAGAGCTCAAAAAACAATCAAATGTTTTTATCACTACTGATGTGCCGGAACCTTTTCTCTGCGCATTATCTAAACGCGTATCTTCTTGGTCTAAATTCCTTCGCATTGTAGTATACATCTACCGTTTTTTAGGGAAGATCCCCCGTTCCAATAGGATGATGCTTTCGCATCTGGATTTTGCGGAGACTGCCGTTATAAAGGCACTCCAACGACAATATTTCGCAAGCGACATCAACGCGCTTTCTAAAAGCCACAAGGTGTCTAAATCGCTTCTCCCGCTTTCTCCTTTCCTGGAAAACTATATTCTTCGCGTAGGTGGCCGGTTAGAAAAATCTTACGGTTTAATACATTTATTTTCTCAAAAGAATTTACAAAACTCACTTATAGAGAAAACTATAACTAAAGTAACAATTTTATTAAGGTGCCGCAAATAGTTAACACAATTCAATTATGTACATTTTTATACTTCGTTTCATAAGCAAAATCATTTTTCTACATACAAAATAAAAATAAGCGGGTAGTTTAGCATCAATACACAAAGGCTACCACTGTGCACTAAGCGGCGGAGATAAGGATTGTCACAGTGTAAACACAAGCAGTAAGAACATTTGCGTTATGATTCGATGATGAAGTTATGTTAGTTTTTGATGTAATAAATTACGATGATACATATTATACTATTTATTTGTTATACTTATATATTGTATTTCCTTTATACAATTAGTATACAATTTAAATGACTGAGATAGTGTTTTTTTTTAATATAATATATAATTATATATTTTTAAATATAATTTAAGAAAAAAAAAAAAAAAAAAGAAAAATAATAATAATCTTGTTGTAAATTTTAGTGTTTAATATTCGTTTAATATATATTTTTTCAATAATCGCTTAAATGAGATGAAGGATTCCGTTTCTTTTCCAATCAAAAAATCTTCGCTGGAGTTTGATAGCAAACATCCAATTTTGCTTCCCAAAAGGGATCATATTGTAAATTTAATAATTGACTACTACCACCGAAAATACCTACACGCCGGTCTACAATTATTACTTTCGCTGTTACGACAGAAGTTTTGGATTATCTCTGGACGTAGCACGGTAAAACAGCGCTTTCGCTTGTGTAACCGTTGCTTCAAGACTAATCCCCGCACAGAAGCACCTTTTATGGCGGCTCTTCCCGCACCCCGCGTCAATGAAGCTAAACCTTTTCTTTATAGCGGAGTAGATTATGCGGATCCAATAAATTGCTTAATAAGTAGGTATCGTGGTGCTCGTAAGGAAAAGGCGTACATGTCTTTTTACCTGCCTTGTTACTCGAGCTTGCCATATCGAGGTTGCAGTCGGATTGGATTCGATGTCCTATATTCGCGCCTTACGACGCTTCATATCCCGTCGTGGCAAAATTTCTTCCTTATTTTACGATAATGGAACTAATTTTATTGGAGCGAAAGCTCAGCTCGACGAGTTAAACGGGTTTCTTAAATCTAAAGCCTTCCGTGATTCCTTTGAACAGGAAACACTATATCAAGGTATAACCTGGCATCTGAATCCGCCTACCGCTAGTCACTTCGGTGGTTGCTGGGAAAGTCAAATCCGCGTCGTAAAAAATCATCTACGCCGCACAATAGGCGACGTTCTTCTCACCTACGAGGAGCTACTTACTGTCCTCACACAAGTTGAGGCCATGATCAATTCTAGACCGCTAACCGTGCTTAGTTCAGACCCCGCAGAGCCCGAAGCTCTAACACCCGCGCATTTTTTGACCTTTGGTCCGCTAGACTCATTTCACGCCGACCCGCGCTTAGACTCGGTAGACTTGATCCGCAACAAACGCTTACTCGACGCCATAGTTCAGAGATATTGGTATAGGTGGAGGCGTGAGTATCTAAACACTTTGCAATCTCGTGTTAAGTGGAACACCAAATCTAATCCGGTAACCAAGGGAACTATAGTTCTTATAAAAACGGAAAACTCGCCGCCTTTACAATGGCCCATAGGCGTTATCGATGACGTCAAGCCTTCCTCAGATGGAATAGTCAGAGTTGCTACTGTACGCACACAAAGTGGCACCTATGTTCGACCTGTAGTAAAACTTTGCGTTTTACCCTCGCAATAATAGTCTATTAAATAGTTATTACATAAGCCATCTAGGCTCCCCTTAGTCATATTATAAGTCTTAGTTTATTATTATTTGTCCGCTTTCTTATTAAGTCATCCGTTTAAGCTAATTGGATGTACTTTCCTTTTATCCCGCTCTCGCTTCGCTATAGCTCTCCCTGACTCTTTGGTTCAGGACTTCTTCAAACTCCTGAAGGCCGGGGGGATGTTTCTTTTTTTGTGTTAATTTTGGTATTGTCTATGCCTACGTATGTGTCCCCATACTACGCTGGACAGGAAGTGTCCCATCTCTACGAATCAAGCAAAAAAAGCGCAGACGCATGCAATTCTTGCGCGCCGCCATATTTTTTCGCTCTGTTCCTACATACACCGCAGCCTGAGAGGACATATCTCTCGGCCCCAATTTATTACTAATTAATTACCGCGCGCGACCACAACAGTGAAAGGAGGCCTCCTAATTTATATGTGCGCGAATCCATGGAATCCATCATGAACATCTGGAGACTGCAACCCGCCAGCTGGAGCTAGCATCGTGGCAGCAGAAATACAATACGGGGTATGTACATGCCAAATCTGCACAAAATTGATTCCATCTCACCAGGCCTCTTGATTTTGAAACTCCCATTTGCGTATTTCCATGAAAACCTATTTGAACTATCATAACCAGCAACCCGCCGGATGAGAATATATTTTTAAGAATTATTCAGCATTATTTATTTATTTATTTATTTATTTATATAAATAACGTTTAGTCAAGAGTCAAGACAAGAGTAACTTTATTTAATGGTGGGCATCATCACGGGACACTGCGATCTAAACCACCATCTTCTAAAGCAGGGGCCACAGACAGTGGACTATGTCGCGGGTGTCTTGAGAAGGAGGAGACAGTGGAGCACGTGCTATTGCATTGCACCGCAACAAAGGACGCCAGATCGGAGACGGGACTGCAGGAGCTCATAGAGTCATGCCCTTCTTCTTCTACAACATCTGCATATCCTTCGGGAATGCTCAGGGAATGCTGCCGGCGGCCCAGAGTCCTTATCCGGTACTTTAAGCAGTTGGGCTGGCTAGGGTCGGGCTAGCATCACGGGGGACAATGCACAACACACCCCTATGCGGGACGTCAGTGCAGATCTAGTTACCCCCACAAGAATTAGAATTAGGATATTCATAACATTGTATGTTGATGCATTTAACCCCTCAACAAGCAAATTAACCCCTGACGCGCCATATGCACCGACGGGTCTGCATAAGGTTTGAACTATAAATAACGTTTAGTCAAGAGTCAAGACAAGAGTAACTTTATTTAAATTAGTCTTCAATTTAATAAAAATTCTTAGGTGTCCGCTCACTACGCTCACTCGTCTTAAAGTTAGGTCTTGGTAATTGCGGTGAATACTTAACATAATTGTTGTTATGGCTATAGAAAAAAACTAAATAAATGATTCCATTTGATTTACTTATTATAAAATAATAACGAGCTCTGTGGTGGCGTAGCGGGCTAAGCTCCGCCAGTTTGCGGGTTCGATTCCCGCCTTGGGACAAATGTCTGTACGATCTGCAGTTATCAGATAACGGTAGGAAGGTAGGAAAAGACATACATACATGTTGTATGTCCTTTCCTACCTTTTTTTCTCTCTACATCAATTTCTACTGCGTTTCTACCCCTATGGTATTTATGCACTCATGGTAGTTACAAAACCATGCGACACATTTTTGAATTTTTGGTTTGCGTTCGGAATCATGTTTTTAGTTTTGCAAAACCAGTCCAGGTAACAAACAAATGTCGCGTGGACTACTGATGCGTAACACTAAGTTGTTTGGGCTTGTTATGTATAAACGAAAAAGTGTTTTCTCATTATAAAATTTTGTTGTTAGTTTTGAATTGGTTGTTGGGCTTGTTTTGCGTATCAAAATATCTCGTTTGCTATAGAAGGCGCTTGGACTGGGTATTAAAAAATACCACTCAGAGTGAAGCTTGCTGCATGAGTGTTTTTTCTATGGCTAAATTTTATTATGTCTTAGAGATTACAAAACTGCAAAAAAATGGAAAAATTAAATTTGGCGCTTCGACTCACTATGTATAACTGTATCCAATTAAAGCTTGTAAGTAGTTAGTCCTGCGCAGATGACGTTTTACAAACTCATTAAGACCGCGGCTTTTAAAAATCGTTTTGTAATTTAGGCAGTAAAGTAAAATCAGAGGATTCCACAAGTACGTACATACATCACTCAAGCATTTATGAAACTGAAAACTTAAAGTTGTAGGTGTGACGAAAAGTGGATAGAGAGGTACCTCTTTCAACCGTAGGGTCCGTAGAACGTCCACTGCTGGACAAAGGCCTCCCTCATTGATCACTTAGTACTGATCATGAGGGGTTGTTGCCATACTCACCACGGTTCGCAGGTGGGTTGGCAAGCGCAGTAAAGGATGTTGATACCCGTGAAGACACTGCTGCCCATCTTTTGGATGTAACCATAATCCTATAAGATAGGTATATCTTAATATAATTCGATATCGCCACCCGTGATTTATTAACATTTAAGAGTTTCGATGGGGATCATCTTTATCAGTTCCACTTCATCAATTAATACATTCTGAATGCAAATGCTTGAATTTTAAAGATATAAATATGTATATGCTAATAATTTTTGAGGAGTGTCCTATATTTCTCAAGGATCCCTTCATCTTCATGATCACTAACTGTGATAGAGATGATGTGTCTTAGGTGATAATCGTCTAGTTGGCGTGTTATTCTGTTGCATACAATTTTTGCAAATATCTTGTAGTTTTGTGAGAGTAAGCTTATAGGCCTGTAGTTGGATAGTTTAATGCTGTCGCCTTTTTTGTGTAAAAATTTAACCACAGCGTTTTTCCATGCGCTAGGCATGTGATCGCTTGTTAAAATTTTATTGAAAAGCTTTAGCAGCATATCCACGACTTGTTGCCATCCTGCCTTTAAAAGTTCTCCGGTAACTTCATCTCCCCTGGTGATCCGTACCATTAGTCTGTGAACATTTCAAGCGTCTACCAGTTGCCGTTATTAATATGGAGCAAAAAACGGCTTTAAAATCACGTTAGAGCCCCCTTGAAATATATATTTAATTTTAATTGATTAATTAATTTTAAAATTAATATACGTCTAAACATTCTAAAACAGACAGACAGACAGGCAGACAGACAAACGGATGGATAAATGGACAAACGGATAAACGGACGGACGGACGAACAGACAGACGGACAGACAAACAGACGAAAAGCGGAGCCTTTTTTTTTAGATTGACTTTTAAAGTTGTTGACCGCAGATGGCCATGACAACGTTACCGGACTATGGCGAGCGCAGAAAAATTATGGATAGGTTTTAACCTGCTCTTACTATCAAAATACCTCATTAATCATCCAAACCCGTTCATCATATCCTGCGCATTTTGTCAAGTTATCAAAGTACATCAAACAATTTAGTGGTGCGCAGTCCTCCATTTTTACTTATCCGTGATAGGCGCATTACTTATGCCGAAATGAAAATAAAAATATCCGGCACATTCTGCAGGAAAGGTCTGAGGTAATGAAAGGGAAAACGACCGGCTTTTATGTAGGAAGCAAGATATTATATCGCATACCTAGTATTAAAATGACCTAACTCAAAAATACTGTTTTGTGGAAAATGCGAAAGAACTATTTTACTTTATAACTTTTGAAACTATCATGGTATTATATGCGATATTTACGGGGTATCTACCATGATTTGAGTCTTTTTGAGTTTCCCTATATTTCCCAACAAGCATCGGTAAGGGGGTACCAGAAAAGGGGGCGAAGGTTTCCGAAAAATCCCATTTTTGACCTTTGGTGACCTTTAAGGTCACTATAACTCCGGTCCCTGTGACCCTAGGGTCACCAAAGTCAATCAGTACCCATCTCATTAATACAGTGCTAATGTTTGGTGGTGGGTTTTATGTATCGGTAAACGCGTACTGTTGTAATCGTGTCATTCACAGACAGACAGACAGACAGCGCTATGCATAATAGGGGGCTTCGCCCCCTAATACGACTCAAATCATGGTAAATATCCCGTTAATATAGCATCATCAGAGAGTTTCTGAGGTCTATTTGTACGGGGCGTCTTAAAGAACTGAGACCCCCCGTATGGACAGTTTCTACGAACCTGTTATTGATCTCGTCCACTGGTGCATGTTCTTTTAGACCCAGACAATCAAAGCGATTTGACAGCTCAAGTTGAAAGCTCTCGAGGTTTTGGATATGTGCTCGAGTAATAGGAGCGTAGACTACATCAAACGGGACCTTTCAAGTCTAACGTTCATATTCAATGTGCCTCTAACGATTCGGTAATCAATTCCGATTTTCACACTGTGAATCACAGTGACATCATTAAATACCCGTTTCTTGTTGGTCAAGATGAAATCAATCTCATTTCTCGTGGAACCATCGGGACTCATCCAGGTCCATTTCCTGTGAGGCGGCTTCTGGAAAAAAGAGTTTATCATAAAGAGGCCTTTTTTTCTAGCTTTAGGAAGTGTAAAGCAGAATCAACACCATTACTTATTATAAACATACATATAACCGGGTATTTATCGCGTAAATTACCTTTATTATTTCCCGACGTTTCGCTTGGATTGCACCAAGCATGGTCCCGGGAAGACTGACGTGTTGGAGGTACCGGAGTAATTTACGCGATAAATACCCGGTTATATGTATGTTTATAATGTGTTGTGATCGCGAAAGTTTAAAAAAGACAACAATTACTTATATATAATAATATAAGTGCAAGCTAACACAGGAATAAATTATGTAGGAAAAGCAAAGATAAATTTACACGAGAATGCACAGTTTGCTTACTCTTAAAACAACACAACAAGTCACATAAACCTGGACAAAATCTTAAGACCAAAGTACTTACTAAAGAAACAGAATCGGGTTGCCAGCTGCCTTAACATATTTTTTATTACTGTCTGGGTAAACGTGATTAGGTAGCTTTTTATTGCTATATTAACTGGATGGTTTATCATTTTTTCCCGGTAGCACCTAGTGGGAGGTACAAACCTCTTTTCGCTTTTGTCAGACTATTTTAAATAAGTAATTATTGGAAAGTTCACACAGCATCATTTAGCCCCAAGCTAAGCAGAGCTTGTATTGTGGGTGCTAGATGACTGATATACTTAATACATAGATATATAAATTTTAGGTCGTCGCGTAGGAGTTGTGCTTCTTGCATACAACAGTGCCCTTTGACTTTGGCTATTACATCCACCCATTCTAGCACCTGGACGAACCGGATAGATCACTCGAACCTTAAAGATGGCGTTAGTTTTCTTTTACTATTAAGAAACACAATTTGACGATGACAGCAATTGTTATTAATCACAAACTTGCGTTCTCCACTGGCCAGCTCTATGTGTTGGGTTAAGTAGAAAACATTTTTTTAATTTTTACTGAATACGAATCATTAGGTATTTTTTTTCAAATTTTTTGTAAAATAAGTCGAAAACTATACGGCTTAAAGGAAAACCAAAAAGAAGTCGTTTCATAGGATACCTTACATATCACAGCTTAAAGTTTTTGAAAAACTTAAGCCGAGGAATAAGGTTCGAGGGAACTTTTTTTAAAGTTCTATTAACACATATTTAGCCGGGTATTTATCGCGTTATTTACCTTTATTATTGCCCGACGTTTCGACATGATTGCACCCATCGTAGTCCCGGGAAGACTTTTTTTGAAGTTTTTACCTTTTAATGAAAACGTCACATTGTATTATCACCGAAATTAAAGGTGTATGCAATATTTGAGCCCGAATCAACATGGCCATCCAAAGTCAATTAACATAAGAATTTATAAATTAACTTGACACTGGCGGATTTGTGTAAAGCCAAACACAAAAAGCCATAAAATAAAAAGACAAGACAAGATAAGACAATATTTAGCCTAAACGAATGTCAAGGAGTTAATAAAAAGGTTGTAAAAAGAAGAAAATAAATTCAATTTTGCATTCGTTACGGTCGATAGCTCACTGTGACTGTACCTCTACAAAACCGTTTAGCTGTCGTGGCACTCAATTCAAAGTTGGAACGCAGTTCGCCTGAGAACCAATTTGGCACGCAAGTTAGTTGTTCCTAAACTACCCTACTACGTTGTCTCGGAGATTATTTAGAGCCAGCATATCGAATTAAAATGTTTTTTTTGGTCTTATACTCTCAACTGGAAAAATACCGGTAACTGGTAAATTAGATTCCCGTGATAAAACTGCAACGATGATGCTTGAAAAGGAGTGGTTAAAGATAAAGATACGTTTATTTTGTCACACAAATTGCAATTAATCATATATTAATAGGCAGAACGGGTCGTTTCACAACGCTGGTGCAATATGCTAATTAAAATATAATTATGAAGTAGGTACCTATTTTAATATTGATTATTTTATTATTTGACGAGCTCTGTGGCGCAGCGGGCGAAGGTCCGCCTGCGACGCAAGGGGTTGCGGGTTCGATTCCCGCCTCGGGACAAATGTCTGTACGATCTGCAGATATTTGTTCAGGGTGTTCTGGGTGTTTTTCTATATATAATAAAAATATCTATCTATGTAGTATAATGTATTAAGTATATCAGTCATCTAGTACCCATAACACAAGCTCTGCTTAGCTTGGGGCTAGATGATGCTGTGTGATTTGTCCAGCATTATTATTATTATTATTAATATCAAAAAATAAACTAACCAATAATAACTTTTTGTGAATGAAATAACAATTTTTATTCATGTAAATGAACTATTAAACATATATGAATTATAACGATGAAAATAAAATAAAACAACACGATTCTTTCAAATCTTAAGTTGGGTAGAGAATTATTTACATTTATGTAGGTATTCAAAACTTAATAGATGTGCAGTTTGGTGTGGTTTATCCGAGGCCCAGAACGACGGGTTTCAATATTGACGAAGTTATACTGACTTTTTTATATATTTTTTTTATATTTAACAGTTTGATTAGTTCGATATCCGAATAATTTTCCTCACATTATTATCAACATCTGAGCCGTAGGACTGCTGTCCAAGTCCACTGCTGGTCATAGGCCTCTCTCATGGATCTCCAAGACCGTAAGGGGGTTGTGGCAGGCGGCCAAGCTGGGCGCGTATGGCCACAACCCCCTCACGATCTTGGACATCCATGAGAGAGGTTGGCGAGCCCAGCAAGGGATGTTGATACACGGAAAGACGCTGCTGCTGATCCCTTGGCAGATTCTTACTGCATCCACGGGCAAGAGAGGAGAGGCACCCCACGGCATTTCCCCATCCACCACCACCATTCCAGCCGTAAAAAGTCCACTACTGAACAGGCCTCCCTCATGGATCTGCATGAGGGGTAGTTGCCATACTCACCACGCTTGGCAGGCGGGTTGGCAAGCGCAGTATGGGATGATATTCGGAAAGACGCTGCTGCCCATCTTCCGGAGGTATCCCTTAGCAGGCTCTTACTGCATCCACGGGCATGAGAAGAGGTGTAACATTCTACTGCCGGCACCCCACGGCACGGCATTTCCCCATATATAAGTATAAATATTATTTTATTGGTGTCTGCTCTACCCCAAGGCTACAGCCTGGCGTCTCTGAAAGATAAATTCTTAAAGCTCATTTTTCGCCGCACACGTACGAATGGATATAGGTAGGCATGATCCATTTCCGCCACAATCCAGGCTCGCACGCTCCGCTGCTATCGAATATCGTTATTGAATCTGCACTCTGCGAAGACTGCCAGAAGATCAGGCTTATGTTTTCCATTCCCTCCAGACATCTCGATCTTGAGCCTTATATTATTTATTTATATATTCCTTATTTAATTTTTTGTTTTGTTATTGTTTTTAAAATAAAATAAATAAATACAATGTTACGTGTATGTTGGCTCAGTCTTGAGTTGGATTATTTTAGCACTTTGTAAACTTTCGCGATTAATAGACATAATTTTTTAACTGCTTTACGGGTCTTTGTCGCGTAATTACCTTGTTTTATTATTTCCTGACGTTTAGAGTTTGCTACCCTCGTGGTCACGGGTGCACTGGAGCTACCGTCGCGAGTCGAGAGTAAAATCCGCGACTACCCTCAATTCGCCATCAGAATCAGGAATGGACAGTCGACGACACACAACATTGAGAGTATCTTCGTGCGGCAATGCGTTATCTTGGCCTATTTTGATTTTGTATACCATAATGTAAGCCACCGTATCTAACTGTTCTTTAAATTCTTGTCCACCTAAAGGCAGAGATTGCTTTTAGCGATAAGGCCGCTCATTGTCCACTTAATTGTTATTAGTTTTATTACTTTTCTGTTTGTTATGTTATTTTAATGTGTACAATAGCGTATTCTATCTATCATATATGGGTAAGTTGTCCGCTTTTTCCTATTACCTTAAGGGCCGATTTTTCAATCCTTAGATCCAACGAATAGAGAGTGAGACAACAATACGGCATTGATGAATGTCAGAGAGGAATAGACAATATCTATTTGTTTATCTGAGGATTGAAAAATCGGCCCTTAGGCCGTATACAGAAAGAAAGCTGGAAACTTATAAGCGCTTACCGGCGCTTGACAGCGCTGGTAACCCGCGCAGGAAAATATATGAACGCGCGCCGATAAGCAGTGCACGGTGCCGACAAGTTCCGACAAGCTTCAACACGCGCTGGTCAGCGCTGGGCGCATTTTTAAATACACATTTTCTAACAAAACCAAATCATCGTCCGATGAGTCCGAAATTTCGCTTGGTCTGCTTCAACCTGCTTCCTTTGTGTAGAACGGACCAGCGCTGTCAAGCGCCGGTAAGCGCTTATAAGTTTCCAGCTTTCTTTCTGTATACGGCCGACTGACTTGTTAACCTATAAATGCCGTGTTGGCCGAGTAGTATAATTATATACCCCTATATGAGTAAGACTTTTGATCGGAAGGTTAGTGGGTTCGATACTGGCTGTGCATAATGGATTTTTCTTTCTTGAAAATAGATATCGACGGGTAAATGGCGAAACTTTTTGCGAAATTGAGTTATATGCATATTTGTGCTGCGTCTTTTGAGCCGGGTTCTGCTCCAATTGCTCGCTCACTTTTGACGCATTGCATTGCAGACATTTGCGCTTGAATTCATGACCAATTTTGAGACGCGGTTGCGCGGAAATGTTGGCTAAATTAATGCCAGGGATGTTACAGAGGCCGTTTTACCGGAATCAGATCCGGAGATCGGAGTAGGAGTAGGACTTGGAGGTATAAATCAATTGGAAGTTCCGACCTTTTGGAGTCGGAGTTGAAGGTCAGTAACGTCCCTGATAGTATAGTTCAGGTGACAGTACAATATACATAGTAGGTACTCGAAAAGTTTAATATGGCAGATAGATAGATAAATCATGCAGCAGAATATTTTTAGATATTTTTAGAAGGCGGCAGAAATATTTTTTAAATTAAACATTTATTACAGCGGTGCGGGCGTGTGTGGGACCGACACAATTGAACCCGGTAGATGGCGCTGCTGTCAGCATGTCTACATAACAGCGGGCAGGACGACGTCTGCCGGGTCCGCTAGTATAACATTAAATAAAAGAAAACTGAACACAAAGTGACAACTGACGGTCTTATCGTTAAAGAGCGATCTCTACCAGATAACCTTAAACTGGATTGGATTCGTGGATACAACAAGGTGCTTAATGATGTTTTCTTTTAAACATAAATCTACCCGTACAAAGCAAAAACTATTGGTAATTACGAACTTTCAGGTAATAAGAAGTACCGAAGCAGATGCACCTTCAAAAGTTTCCGATAAAAAGATAATCAGTTTTTTCGAAAGCACTTCTCAAAGGCAATTAAAATGAACAGGAACTATGTATCTCCAGCGAGAAGCCCCGAGTTTGTTTATAAGTTCCGAACTTGGATGCAATTAAGTAAGACTTGATTGCTTCGTAAACGGAAAATAAATTTTATGTTTGTATGGTTAAGAAACGTTTTTGATCTTTATTGCGTTACCCAAATCTATACTAATATTATGAAGAGGTAAAGTTTGTGATGTTGTAAGTTTGTGACGTTGTAGGGGGTAATTTCTGGACCTACTGAACCGATTTTGAAAATTCTTTTACTAATAGAAAGCCTAAGTATTTGTTAGTGTCATAGACTATAAATTAACCCGAAAAATTAAAGGACTTTTTCGTGGAAGTTGGATTTGCAAAGTAAGCCGGAGAAAAAACAGTTGAACGAAAACGTTTCTTACGAACGCTGCCGAGAGGTAAATGTTTGAGTTCTAGAGCGCTTTAGAGCTTAATAATGCCCGCCGTGGGGTGCCGGCAGTAGAATGATTTCCCTCCTCTCATGCCCATGGATGCAGTAAGAGCCTGCTAAGGGATACCTCCGGAAGATGGGCAGCAGCGTCTATCAACATCCCATACTGCGCTCGCCAACCCGCCTGCCAAGGGTGGTGAGTATGGTAACTACCCCTCATGGAGATCCATGAGGGAGGCCTGTATTCATCAGTGGACGTTTTATGGCTGAAATGATGAATGCCTACAAAAAGTCAACAACAGCCTATGTCTAACTTTTATATTAGAGTTACAAAAAGTAGTTTTTTATATTTAAATAAACAATTTAAATCGTTAGGTGATGTTTTTGAGTTATATTATCGACAATTATAAACTCTTATCAAAATAAGTAAAGTTATCGTCTCAAGCGTTTAAAACAAAAGTCTTTTCCCTTTTACTGCATATAATTTGGACAAATGGTTAAAGAGATAATACGACATAGGTATGGAACCGCGACCGTGTGTCATCTTTTGAGTAATATTTCTATTAGATGGCTTTTTTCTTAAATCTTTTATTTAGGGCTACAGTATCATGTCAAGATCTCTATTGCCCTTACTATTAATAAGTCCCAGGGTCAAGTGTTTAAACAAAAGACTTTTCCCTTTTACTGCATATAATGTGGAAAAATAGTTAAAGAGATAATACGACATAGGTATAGAACAGCGACCTTGTCGTTATCTATTGAGTGATATTTCTATAAGACGGCTTTTTAGGGTTTCGTACCCAAAGGGTAAAAACGGGACACCATTACTAAGACTCCGCTGTCCGTCTGTCTGTCTGTCTGTTTAACACCGGGGTGTATCCCATGAACCGTGATAGCTAGACAGTTGAAATTTTCACAGATGATGTATTTCTGATGCCGCTATAACAACAAATAGGTACTAAAAACAGAATGATATACATATTTAAGGGGGCTCCTACACAACAAATGTGATTTTTTGCCGTTTTTTTCTCGAAATTATTAACGGCAACAGGTAGACGCTTGAAATATTTACAGAATATTTTAAAAAATATTTAATTAAACTAAAATAAAACAAACATTTGAGGGGGCTCCCATACAACAAACGTGATTTTTATGCCGTTTTTAAGGTTCCGTACTCAAAGGGTAAAAACGGGACCCTATTCGCTGTCCATCTGTCTGTCTGTCACCAGGCTATATCCCATGAACCGTGATAGCTAGACAAATTGAAATTTTCACACATGCTGTATATATATTGCCGCTATAACAACAAATACAAAAAACAGAATAAGGAAAATATTTTACAACAATACAATAAACGTGATTTTGAATAATGGTACGGAACTCTTCGTGCGCGAGTCCGTTTCGCACTTGGCTGATTTTCTTTCATAAACAACACATCAATATTTTATCAAAATCTCTTTTGCCCTCACGATTAATAAGTCCCAGGATCAAAAATTCTCTCTGGTGAGTACTTGAGAAAGCAGTTACAAATTGACTTATATCTCGGGTTGGAACTACTGAGAGACAATCATCACAAGTTTTTACTTGTGTAGATTTGACTGTATTGTGTGTTTTAATTTTAACTCGATACCTCTACAATTTCTCGAGAGTCTTGATAGACCGACATACGGACAGACAGACAGACAGACGGATAACTACACGTTTTAGAGATAAAGGATCTTGACATACCGACAGACGGACAACAAACTGATCCTATAAGGGTTCCTTTTGAGGTACAAAACCCTAAAAACGACAGTAAAGGGGCGGTCAATATTTTTATATTGACCGCCCAACGAAGTGGACACGGATCAGCTAGTCGTTAAATAAATAAGTAATTCATCCATTGCACACACATCACCATCTAGCCCCGAAGTGATCAGAGCATGTGCATTGGGCAACAGGTGGTTGATATAATAATTAATTTGCTGTCGTTTTTGACATTTACTGTCATTTTTAGGGTTTTGTACCTCAAAAGGAACCCTTATAGGATCAGTTTGTTGTCTGTCTGTCGGTCTGTCAAGATCCTTTATCTCTAAAACGTGTAGTTGTCCGTCTGTCTGTCTGTCTGTCCGTATGTCGGTCTATCAAGACCCTTAATCTCGAGAAATTGTAGAGGTATCGAGTTAAAATTAAAACTATATACTCAAATCTACAGCCTCAAATCTCGATCCCTTCCAAAACTACTGGTTTCGTTGGGCTTGTTAAATAACAGCAATTAATTATAATTGCTGTTATTTAGATGAATTTGTATTAATATTTTAATGCATTTTGACTTCATATTCTGTACCTCGGAGGTATAGAAAAGTAACTCCATTTTTTATGAAATCTTGTTTTTGTACCAATTTATTTTGGTGTATATTATTATATGTTATCTATATATATAAAATTCAAAGTCCTGACTGGCTGACTGACTGACTGACTGATTGAAATATCAACGCACAGCCTAAACCGCTGATCGCACAGACTTGAAATTTGGAGGGTATGTTTGTCTTGGTATGTAGGCGCTCACTAAGAAAGGAATTTGGGAAATTCGCACACCAAGAGGTTCAAAATTGGGTTCAAAGTTCAGAATTAAATATGACATATCTACGTGACCGTTCACGATAGACATTTAAAAATTCTTATGTAGATTTCTACAATGAAATAAGCAATGGCATGATTAAGTTTTTTTTTTAATTTTCAAAATTAAAGGGTAGGGGTTGCATTGTTTATTGAAAAAACCTTTAAAGATCTACATCTTTTGAACTGTAACCGGTAGCTGGTTGAAATTTACAGAGAAAATAAAATATTCAAAAAATTAAAACAAAAGGGGAGTCTTTATACAAGAAGTGTTTTATAAACTGCTAATTGAGCTCTGTCGTACAAACGTTAAGGCCTTCCTATTTTAAACTTGGTGTGAAAATAGTGCTTACTTTAAAGATATACCAACCATGAATTATAAAAACCGGCCAAGTACAAAATATGTTAAGTGTACAAGTAAAAAACGTGTTTGTTTCTGTTTAAAATATAAACTTTATACATATATACTTAGGTACACTACCTAACCATTCTTTATTAAACTGATTGAGCTTATACCTATTATAGTAAATTATGCACTAACATCTACATAAACTTTAATTTAAACATAAAAAAGTAAAATATCCAGCGCCGCGGTGCGGTCGCGGCAGCCGGGAGTATAAATAGAACCGGCTAAGTCCACGCGCGCTCATGCACTAGACACCCTAGGTGCTTGGTTCAGAAACTGGCGCATATAGGTGAACCCGACGAAAAGCGCAGCAGTGCACTTTACTTGGAGTCCCCTCTTGCCCCAGCCTCTCCTCCTCTTCGATCAACCCATCCCTTGGGTAAGGTCAGCTCGCTACCTAGGAGTTATCCTAGATAGATGTATCACCTTCTATCTCCACATAAAGTCTGTCACTAATCGCCCCTAAAGTTCCCTGTTCCACTCCCGTCATCTAAAGTTTTAGAGATTCGTAATAAAAAACCTACCGCTACCGCAGCATCTGCCGAAGCACCGTTTTCAGCTCGCGTTACGTTAATTTTGTAAGATGAGTCATACAAAATTCCTGCTACCGCAGCTTTTGCCAAAGAACCTTATTCAGCTTCCATCTAGAAAAGTTTAAGAGATACGTCATAAAAAAAAACAGCTACCGCAGCGTCTGTAAAAGTACCGTATTCAGCTCCCATAAGGTAAAATTTGAGAGCTGCGTCATAAAAATTTCCAGCTACCGCAGCTTCTGCCAAAGTACCTTTTTATACATCTTACAGGCGAGACAAGCCGATGGCCCATCATATGTAAAGCGGTAACCTCTATTACAACTGCAATACCGCGGTGATCATGGTCACGAAGCCTGTGACTAGGTGACCAATGCTGCATTGTATTGCTCCTGTCACCCTGAGATAGAGCTCTAAGGTCTCATGTGCCTGTAATTTTACTGGACCCTTACCCCTTAAAACGGAACAAAGTAATGCAGACATTACTGCTTGGTTGTAAAAATTACGAAGTACGATTGTAGTATTTCCCCGGATGAACTCTTCACAAAAAGTTCTACAACTACAACTATTTGGCTTCCATCAACAAAAGTTCGCGAGATGGGTCATAAAAAAATTCCAGCTACCGCAGCGTCTGCCAAAGCACCGTTTTCAGTTCCCATTAGGTAAAATTTGCAAGATGAGTCATAAAAATTTCCAGCTACCGCAGCTTCTGCCAAAGTACCTTATTCAGCTTCCGGCTAGAAAAGTTTGTAATCTATACATATAAAATACAAAGTCCTGACTGACTGACTGACTGACTCGCCAACGAGGCCGAAGAATACACTCTTCCGTCTTAAGGTGCACTTTTGCACCTGGACGTTAACTATCATAAGATATAAAAATCTGGCAACAATCCAAGCCGTGGTTCGAACCTAAGTGGTGCCCTTGAGCTATTGTAAATAAAGCTATATAAGCAGGTATATAAGCTAATTTTGGTTGTGGCATCACGCGGGCAAAGCCGTGGGCAGAGGCTCTCATGTTAGGAGGTTAGGTGTAGGACTCTCAAGTTTTTTTGTAAGACTAAGTTTAGTCACTGATGGCCACAAATAAGGCCGCGAAATCACACACGCTTTGACTTCATATAGTAGATAATGTAACTTATTTCCCAGTAGGTAGTACCGGTTGTGTAAACTTTCAGAACTTTGAGGCTGAGGCAACCCTTAGCGTAGGTAGTAGGTTTTGTCCTTCTAATGTTAAGTTAATACAGACTCTTTTATGGTGACCAGACACATATTATAGATTTCATCTACTTAGTACCTTATCCACTTTGCATATGAGTCCCAAAAAAAATGAAATGAAAATGAAATGAAAATGAATGAAATGAAATGAAAAATGATTTATTTGCAACACTTACAAACTTAAACAGTGAAATCTTAATCTAAGAGACAACTAATAAGTATCACAAAATGGTCCTGGTTCAGCATAATGTTAGTTGTATGCACAACTAACGCTGATCTTCCACCAGGGCCGATGGTGGCATCACGGACGTAACCTCCGGATTAACATAAATTATAACTATAGAGCGAATTAATTAAGTTATAGACTATAGAGCGCAAGCGACCAAAGACAGATAACAAAGAAGCAACAATACAAAAATATATTAAAGAGTAGGTAAGTAGAAAAAATAATAGCAGTAAATATACATTGTATACTATAAGGTAGGCTCCGTTTAGCAAATGCAACTTAATCAAATAAAACAAAATCACTTCAACCATCCACTAATTTCCGAGTACTTATATAATGCTAGTGTCATGTCTAAGACTTTCCTGTTCCAACTGTTTTTGAATAAGGTACTTTTTCAGTTTGCGTCTAAAGGTGTACGAGCTTTGCAGGTTCCTTATTGGTGGGGGGATATTGTTCCAGCACTTGGATGCAGCGTACCGGAAACTACCTCTGAAAGCGGCAGAGGCATGTACCTGTGTCGAGAGCTGCATGGAGCACTGACGAGTACCGCACGTTCTTGTGCTAGACATCCACGTAATCTTTTCATAAAGATAAAATGGAGCCTTATGCTTCAGGACTCCGAAGAGAAGACAAGCTAGATGTAACTTTCGCCTATGTTTCATTTTTAATACAAGGTGATTATTCAAGAATGGCGTAACATGTCCTCTCTTCGGAATGTCGAAACAAAAACGTGCACAAGCGTTTTGTACTCGTTGTATTAATCTTTGGGTTTTAGTAAAGAGACGAGGACCAAAAACTATATCCGTATAGTTTAATTTTGACAAAATGAGTGACTCTACCAATCGAATACGCAACTCCGTTTTTATATGAGGCCGCAATCTATACAATACTTTTATTCGGTAGAAACAATTCCTAACCACATCAGTAATATGTGTTTCAAATCGAAGATCAGAATCCATATGCAGACCTAAATTACGTGCTTCATACACTCGCTCAACAGGCTCTCCCATAAGCGTTATATTAAGATCTGAAGGATTTATTTTAGATAATTGGCGCTTAGTACCACAAATGAGGAATTTCGTTTTAGAAGGATTCAACAAAAGGCTATTATTCTTAGACCATAAAGCTATATTATTAAGATCATAATTCAGTCTAACAATTGTTTCCTTGACGTTTTGAGGTGTACAAGATATATAGACCTGAATATCGTCGGCATAAATGTGGAATTGGGAATACTTTATTTGTGTTTGGACATCAGCTGAATACAATGTGAATAGGAGAGGACCTAAAATAGAGCCCTGTGGCACTCCTCTATTAACTGGTAGTGTATCAGAGAGATTTATAGACCCGTCATTATTAATAAGTTTTGTGCATTGGTTCCTTCCACTAAGATAGGAATTAAACCAATTAATAGAGTCGTTGTTAAATCCATAGTATCTAATTTTTGATAAAAGTAAGTTTATATTTATTGAGTCAAAAGCTCTAGAAAAATCTAACAGTACAAGAAGCGTACACATCCCCTTATCCTGAGCACAAATAATATTATCAGTGACGTCCAATAATGCAGTTACTGTGCTACGTCCCTTTCTAAATCCTGATTGTGTATCCGGTAGTATATTATTTTTTTCAATAAACTCTACAAGCTGATGACTGACTACTTTTTCCAATACTTTCGATAAACACGGTAAAATACTAATAGGCCTCAAATCTTTCAATTCAATGGGGTTTGGTTTTTTCTCTAAAGGGCGCACAATAGATAATTTCCAACTATCGGGGAAGGTGGATGTGAGTATCGACGTATTTACTATGGCAAGTATAGCCTCTACTGTTTCCGGTAATGTCATTATAAGCATATCCAACGTTATATGGTCACAGCCTTCCGCATTTGATTTAAGATTTTTAATGATATTTACAATTCTATCTATGCTAACTGGTACTAGCTGGAAAACGACATCACTGTATTTGTGATATTCGTAGTAAGTAAGTTGCGAAATGTTGACATTTGACGTACCTGGAATATTTAGAAAATAATGATTAATACTGTTTGGGTCTTGAAAATGACTAGGCAGTTCTTGGTTTTTTTTTGGCAATAAAGTAGTTTTTAAGTTTTTCCAGAGTAGTTTAGGCTCGTTAATTTTACTGTTAATATTATATTTGAAAAACGCTGTTTTTTCATGATAGAGGGCTTTGTTCACAATAGATTTGAGACTCTTGTAATAATTCTTCTTAGTTTCTGAGCCTGTTCTGTGATAATGTGCCAAGGCCTGATCACGTAGCCTCATCATTTCTTTAATGGTTTCTGTGATCCATGGGTAATTATGTGATTTGATAACGATCTTAGTTACAGGAGCATGCAAGTCAAACAAAGTTAAAACAGAGTAGTTAAAGGAATCTACCATTTCGTCAACACTTTTCAGGTCAGAAATAACATCCCATTTTATTAGTTTTAAATCATTGTTAAAAATATTTATGTCTATATTTTTTATTGATCTATGATTTATTGTAAATGGTTTTAGTTTATTTCGTTTTACATAAAACTCACAAATAATAAGAGAATGGCCGAATAGATTCCCTACTGGTTCAACGGTGATCCTTTTAGGTTGCAAATCACAACATACTAAGTCTATTAGGGTCTGAGATGTATCTGTGAAATGCGTAGGACATGTAACTATTTGTGAAATCCCTAAACATGAAAGAAATGAAAGTAATTTTCGATGTTTTCCATCACTTAGGTTTAAAAAATTAACATTGAAGTCTCCCATTAGCACTAAGTGATCATAACCTGGAATAGAGTTAATAGAATCAGCAAGGGCATCAAAGAATATGTCAATATCTAGCCAAGGTGGGCGGTAAGCAGTGCCAATTATGACCTTTTTCCCGTAAAGTGACATAATGAGCCACATTTGCTCCACCAAATTATGCTGTGGGTCCACTGGATGTGGCCAAGTCTGAACTGATATGCCTTGCTTTATAAAAAATCCTACTCCTCCGCCTCGTGAGCGTATGCCTCGCGGACGCGGAATATGACGTAGTCGATAGCCCGGCACCGCGGGGGCGCGTCCCTCCTCACCTTCTCGCAGCCAAGTTTCGTTTATTGCGAGGATATCAAACTTAGCCCGCAAAATGGATGCAACGAGATTATCGTGATTCGTACTCAAGGAACCTGCATTAAACAAACCAAGTATTAGATTACTACTACACATTTTAAATAAAATATATTACACACATGACACTGGCGCTTCCCGTACTTATTAAAATAAATAGTCTCAGTAAAATTTGTTCTTAAACCTATGGAACTAAATATTGTAAGAATAATTTGTTGAATATAAACTATAAGATATACCTTAATTACAATACAATTACAGATTTTATAATGTTGAAGTGTGCATTTTAAATAAGTAAATATTGACTTTATGTTACATATATTATTGTATATTGTTATAAATATTTCAATGTATATATTGATCCACCTTGATTATGATTTGACCTTGATTTAATGCTGATTTACATCCTTTAAAAACGCGGGCGAAGCCGCGGGCAGCAGCTAGTTATATTATAATGTAAAAGCTGTTGTCAATGAGCCAGTAGGACCACCAGTCCATGTTTGTCCTGGTGGTCATATTGATACCCCCACGCGGAAGTAGCATTCGCTCCTCTCTGCATTGTTATGAAAAGCGCTTAGAAAACTTTGAAACACTTGTTTCGGATTTGAAGCAATGCCTTCTAAAGTGAAATGGTAACCGTCTGTTAAGAGGGCCCAATCCAACTTACTTTTCATACAACCGCTCGTACGTGGGTGTGGCGTCGTAATAGATCTTTCTATGAAACTTTTGATCTAATAGGTATCTTGTGCACTATATCTAGGTTTCTATCCAAACAAAAAATCAAAATTTGGAAAAACAAATTTTATACTGAATTGGTTTCTCCAAATTTTGATATAGTGCACAAGATACCTATTAGATTAAAAGTTTCATAGAAAGATCTATTACGACGCCACACCCACGTACGAGCGGTGTATGAAAAGTAAGTTGGATTGGGCCCTCTTAATAATGGTGTTTATGGGTACTATATGTATTATGTACGCGTACTCGTAGGGTTGTGCTCAGTGGGGCGAAACGTCTCATATTATCTGGCTTTCATACGGGCCTCATTAGCCCACCTCGGCTCAAAACCTGCGAGTCAAGGGTCTCACCATACTGGCGGCTTATGAAAGTTTTCAAAGCCGAGCAGTCGGTTGCATCCGAAGAATACCGGATTAATACATTGTTGGGGTTCCGGAACAAAATGGTAAAAAATAACCCTCGTTTGTCTTTCACAGATCTTGAACAACGAAAGCTATTGAATTGAAATTGAAATGGTAGGTATTAGTCAACGCTTATTCACTAATATTGAATTCATTAAAATGTTGAAAAATTCTTCCTGTAATTGCAAAGGAAGCGGAAAGAGGGTCTCAAATGTTTTAAGTGGGTTTACTAGGTTGTGGGTTGGCGAGCGCAGTACGGGATGTTGAGATACGGAAAGACGAGGTATATCCCTTGGCCCCTTGTTCTTACTGCATCCCCGGGAAAGAGAGGAGCGGCAACATTCTACTGCCGGCACCCCATGGAAAAACCCTCATCAATAATTTGTGAAAATTATTAATTTCACTGCCGTGGGGTGCCGGCAGTAGAATGTTACCCCTCCTCTCATACCCGTGGATGCAGTAAAAGCCTGCTAAGGGATATCTCCGGAAGACGGGCAGCAGCGTCTTTCCGTGTATCAACATCCCGTACTGTGCTCGCCAACCCGCCTGCCAAGTGTGGTGAGTATGGCAACTGCCCCTCGGGGAGATCCTTGAGGGAGGCCTGTGTTCAGTAGTGGACGTTTTACGGCTGAAATGATGATGAATGATCAATTTCACAAACTCACAGCCACACACATAGCGGTCTAACTCATAACACCCCTCTTTTTTGTTAAATGGGTTTAAAATGGCGTCTTAAACGCTATTCGCCGTTCGTCCGACGAATTCTTCGCTACGCGTCTTCTTCGCTGCGAAAACGTTTGCGAGCCGCCCGTGTGATGAGGTTCTAAGGGTGTACTTCAGGTGTACGCTGAAGTTAGGTGGTGTCTTAGTGGTGATGTTCCTATTTCAGTTTTGTTTTGTTGGTGGTTTTAGCGGTAATGCTGGCGTCAGAATTACGTTAAAGCAGCTAAATAATCCAAGCCTTGAAACTAACAGTTAAAAAAACATTTTTCGTTTCTCTTTGTTTCAAATTTTTCATCATCATCTGAGCCACATTAGTGAAAAAGCGTTATCTTATATCATTTAAAATTTCAAGGCGATAGCATCAGTAGTTTTTGAGATTTCCATTTGCGATAGACAGACAGAATGGCAAAGTCACACCATAAGTTGGTTATAAGTTCCTTTTTACCATTTTGGTCCGGAACCATAAATATATGGACGACTTTAGAACCTCCTCCTTTTTAGGATTCCGTACTCAAAGGGTAAAAACGGGACCATATTACTAAGACTCCACTGTTCATCTGTATGTCTGTCTGTCACCAGTCTGTATCTCATGAAGCGTGATAGCTAGACAGTTTATATTTTCACACATTATGTATTTCTATTGCCGCTATAACATAAAATACTAAAAACAGAATAAAATAAATATTTAAGGGAGCTCCAATACAACAAACATGACTTTTTTGCTGTTTTGGCTCGACGCGCATTTCGCCGATTTTTATATTTTTTAAAATTGGTTTGAAGAGAATGACAATAAAATGAAAGATTTAAAATAATATGATTGGTATTATAACGCATTTAGGCACAAGGCACGTCCGATATTCGATTATTTGTTTGACTTTTTCATTGTCTTCGTGCATTCAGGGGTGTTCGGAAAGCGGGCATTTAATGCGTTTATCGTTTTAGGACTGCGATGGAAATGGCAAACCAGCTAGCTGATTGGCTTTCGTAACGCCCTTCAAAACTTATTTCATCATCATCATTTCAGTCGTAGGAGGACGTCCTGCTGGATATAGGCCTCCCTCTTGGATCTCAGTACTTATCATGAGGGGGTTGTTGCCATACTCGCCACGGTGGGCAGGCGGGTTGGCGAGCGCAGTACGAAATGTTGATACTCGGAAAGACGCTGCTGCGCATATTCCGGAGGTATCCCTTTGGCAGATTCTTACTGAATCCATGGACATTCTACTGTCCCACCCCTCGGCAAAACTTCAACATTCCTAGCTGTCCCGACGAACTACAAACCGCCCTATTACTACTAACTACTCTATTATCAGCCGTAAGGTGCCGGCAGTAGAATGTTACCCCTCCTCTCATACCCATGGATGCAGTAAGAGCCTGCTAAGGGATACCTCCGGAAGATGGGCAGCAGCGTCTTTCCGTGTACCAACATCCCGTACTGCGCTCGCCAACCCGCCTGCCAAGCGTGGTGAGTATGGCAACTACCCCTCATGGAGATCCATGAGCGAGGCCTGTGTTCAGTACTGGACGTTTTACGGCTGAAACAACTCTATTATTACTACTAAAACTTTTTTTGATTCGACGGTAACCTATTACAACTGCTATACCGCGGTGATCAGGGTCACGAAGCATGTGACTATGTGACCAACGCTGCATTGCATTGCGCCCGTCACCGTGAGACAGAGTTGCAAGGTCTCAAGAACACACAGAACATTTTTCTGTAGGTCTTTTTAAGTCGCTGCTGTTAGACTCTGAAATTTCCTTCCGTATGGTATAAGAAAAGTTGACTCCAAAGACTGTTTGAAAATGCTCACTCGTCAGTATTTCCTTTAATCTCTATAAACTTCTTTGAAATCTATTAAAAATATATAAAATAAGCATATGTTACTCACTGATAACGCAGCTTTCTATTGGAGAAAGAATTTTCAAAATAAGTTTAGTCTTTTAGGCGTGAAAGCGTAGGTAATATAGTAAGGATTAAAATGTCACGCCTTCTATCTTCTTTGATGACGTTATAAAAGGTCATAATTTTTTCATCATTTCTATTGTAAAACGTCCACTACTGAACACAGGCCTCCTTTATGGATCGCCATAAAGGGCAGTTGCCATACTCACCACGCTTGGTAGGCGGGTTGGTGAGCGCAGTATGGGATGTTGATGCACGGAATTACGCTGCTGCCCATCTTACGGAGGTAGCTCTTAGCAGGCTCTTACTGCATCCACGGGTAAGAGAGGAGGGGCAACATTCTACTGCCGGCACCCCACGGCAAAATAGTTATAAAAGGTTATAAAAGGTATTTTTATGTTATTCATGTAAATCCGATAAAATAGTCAATTCGTTTCAGTTTTATTTATAAAGCCTGAAGCATCCATCAAACGTTTTCAATCGCAAATTGACACTCCGATATTTTTATTAGTCCAATTTTTCCATCTCTGCACATAAACACAAGCAATAAATGTTTTGAGCTGTTATTATCATCATTTCAGCTATAAAACGTCCACTACTGAACACATGCCTGACTCATGGATCTCCATGAGGGGTTGTTGCCATACTCACCACGATTGGCAGCCGGGTTGGCGAGCGCTATACGGGATGTTCACAAGTAAAGACGCTGCTGCCCATCTTCCGAACGTAACCC
Source organism: Pasiphila rectangulata (assembly GCA_963082625.1). Taxonomy (NCBI): domain Eukaryota; kingdom Metazoa; phylum Arthropoda; class Insecta; order Lepidoptera; family Geometridae; genus Pasiphila; species Pasiphila rectangulata. The sequence continues at coordinate 1,629,070 of OY720244.1, read as the reverse complement.
TTAGCAGGCTTTACTGCTTCCACCGGCATGAGAGGAGGTGTAACAATGTACTGCCGTCGCCCTATTATGTTTCTGCTATTTACTTAAATTCCAGAGTTTGTTTCGTTTGAAAGTTTCTTCTACACAATCAAACTTTTGGTATTGGATAAAAAATACTCGTAATAAGTATTTATTTGTTTGTTTCTCGAGATTAAAAGAAGTTTGTCGTTGAAAAATATTGTTCTTTCATCTCAAAATTTACTCGTTATAGGTATAACGAGTAAATTTTACGTTACGTTTTTTAGATTACGTTAAGTAAGTAGGTACTTACTTAACGTAATCTAAATTAGGTCGAGGATTTCAGTTTAGATTATATGTTGGATAATTAATATTATATTTCAATCAGGTTTTACGGGAAAATCCATTTCACGGCTCAGTTTCAAGCCCCCGATCTATTATCTCCACCTAAATCCAACTCGTAGCCTATCTTAGAATTTGAACACTGGTTTTGATGGAAAAACCCTTGCAGCGTTATTAACGTAGACAATAATATTAAAGCGTTCAAATCTCTGAGAGAATTTACAATTGCAGACAAAGGAACAGTTCAAAGGTAACCTCACCGCTCGCGGCACAATGAGCAACGAGTGTTTTGTTAAAATCCTGAGGTAAATTCACCTTGTGTCGGCACTCCTACGAACTTAATTCTATTCTTGAGCTGTATCTGCCGGATTACTCGAGGTTGGATCTGACGTTAGGTAGTTAAGGCCTTTGCATCCATTGCAGATGATTTATACAGTGTCGCCGTGGGGTGCCGGCAGTAGAATGTTACCCCTCCTCTCATTCCCGTGCCCATAATTTTATCTAAGATCTCATAATATATAATTTAATTAACCGTAATATAACATAACTATACCTCTATTGCTTTGGTTACCTAATATTAGTATAAGTTTAACGAATGTTGTGATCGCCTATATCTGGCATATATGTATGTATGTATATAAGAACTGGTCCTTGCAATTTCAATGTTGAATCCCACTAATATTACAAAGCCGAAAGTTTGTTTGGATGGAGGTTTGTTACCTCTTCACGCAAAAACTAGGCTACGAATTGAGCTGAACTTTGCACACGTATTGATGTTGACCAGGATTAACACATAGGTTACTTTTAATTCCGGTACAACGCATGCGAAGCGGCGGGCAGAACTTTACAAAAACCAGCATTACAAAAAATCCTCAATGCTGCTCTAAATGTAACACTTTGAAATCAGATGAAGATTGAACAGAACTACTCGTCTGCTCTGAAGCAAATGGATTGGAAAAGGATAAAGGAGGTCTTTGTCGAACGGCAACCGGACTAACGAAGAATGCGCAAGGCCGAAATAAAAGGATACTAATACTCTGCGAAGTCCGAACAAAAGGCTGAAATAAAATAAAAACATTCTTTGATTTAGAAAATTAAAAACCGACTATAAATTATACAATCCTTGACTTGTTGCTGGAAACACCCAAACGTATGCCTCATGATCTCCATGAGGGGTCGTTGCTATACTCACCACGCTTGGCAGGCGGTTTGGCGAGCGCAGTACGGGTTGTTGATACATGGAAAGACGCTGCTGCCCATCTTCCGGAGCCATCCTTTAGCAGGCTTTTACTGCATCCACAAACATAAAAAAAAACATACAGCCGAATTGAGAACCTCTTCCTTATTGGAATCGGTTAAAACACGGCGATTACGTAATCTACCGATTTCATGTAAACTGTCAAAAGTTCACGTTCACGTAACAGTTCAATAAACAAAGGGCAAAGGAAAACACACAGGAAGCGAATCTCCATGTTAAAGGGGAATTCCAAAAGTGCCTCAGTCCGCACCCAGTGGAGCGCTCTTTATGAACCAATCTTCAAACGAACGACTATATTCTGCCTAAACGCAGAAATAAAAGGTTCACAGGAATGTCAAGCAATTTTCTGAAGATTTTCGTATCAATTATAGTGGTTTTTGTGGGCTCAGGGGATATTGTGTTTGATTGGTTTCTCTTTGTATTTTTGCGTAGATTGAATATTGTTTGTTTGTGAAAGATTGTATTAATTGGTATCTATAACAATTAACAATGTTTTGGTAGCGATAAAGTATTCTGACGTCACTGACAGTTGTAAAATAATTACATGTTTTTTATTATCCATTATTTCGCGATCGATGATAACATCTTCGGTAGTATAGTGGTAAGTATCCCCGCCTGTCACGCGGGAGACCGGGGTTCGATTCCCCGCCGGAGAGATTCTTTTTGTATTTTATCTCCAAAAAAACACGAACTAAATCTTTCGTGATTCAAAAGAAATCACTTAAGTCTGTGAGCGTGTGTCCTCGCAAATGTCCGCTTCAATTTAGGGCAACGTCACCATCTGTCCCCAGAGACCAGACGATTTTCAAATGGCTCTGCTGTTCTAAGGGACCGTCTCCACGAGCAAATTGCGGCGATTATATAGCGCGGATTCGTCGCGATTCTCTTGCTCATGGAGACGGCCTCTATAGAAATACGTGGCACGGACGATAACATCGCCGCGATTCCCTCGCTCGTGGAGACGGCCCCTTAGAGTAACTGGCAATCGTTGCTGACTTCGTACGTCATACCTTAACCTGATGTTTTTTTACTATTGAATCAATATTTGTTCATAGTGTTCTGGGTGTTTTACAAAGATATATATTTGTATAGTATAATGTATATTAAGTATATTAGTACCCACAACACAAGCTCTGATTACATCTTCACGCTTGGGGCTAGATGACGCTGTGTGAGTTGTCCAGCTTTATTCATTTATTTAATATGTATTTATCTATCAGCTACTGTTTTTGTTTCTGTGTATTTCAAAAACCTTACATACAACACATTGAATATATTTTAAATTAATGTGTATTGTTCTAAGATTTTTGTTATAAACAGATTCTAACGTCTTGGGTTGTTGTAATGTTTTATTTAATAAATATTGCGCAATAAATAAATAAAAATAAAATTTAGTCGCCGTGGGGTGACGGCAGTAGAATTGGCAGATTATTACGGTTAAGAAGCCGTAAGAATCTGCCAAGAGGTACCTCCGGGAGATGGGCAGCTGCTTTTTTCCTTGTATCAATCCCGCCCTGCTTTTGCCAACCAGCCTGCCAAGCGTGGTGAGTATGGCAACAACCCCCCATGATCAATACTCGGCCTTGAGCGAGGCCTTTGTCCAGCAGTGGACGTGCCACGGCTGAGATGATGATGATAGTCAATGAGTCACACTGAGCCGTTCTATAACTGGAGGGACGAGATTTTATTTGTTTACGCATATTTTTAGTAATTTTAATTTCCATAAACAAACACAGCAAAAGTAAATTATTAGTCGCAAAATTCGTTATATAACCAAGTTTAGGTACTAAAACGTTTTTATGTTCCACTGACAGACGGACAGACAGGGACAAATAATACAGATTACGTATACGTAGGAGCGTGTCCCTCTTTGTTCTCAGGTGGTCTGGGATGCTCTTAACGATATTAGGGAATTAACTTTTAAATTGTTCTTGTTGCTAACGAATTAGGTCAATTTCGTACTAGATCTTTTCGTCTTGGATTAAACTTGGTAATCATGACTGTCGAGAAACTTGGCTTGGAACATTTTGTGTGAAAATTCATTATTTTTCTTTTTAGACAGTCTGTTGAATACAAGACAATGCGGATAGCTTTATACAAAGATAAAATTATTAGCTTAATTTATTAGGATACTGCAATGATTAAAGTTAAAACTAATTAATGTGGGCTGCTGTCAGAGAATGTTGCCTCTCTTGTCCGTACAGTAAGAATCTGCCAAGGGATGCTTCCGGAATATGGGCAGCAGCGTCTTTCTGTCCCGCACTGCGCTCGCCAACCCACCTGCTAAGCGTGGCGAGTATGGCAACTACCTCCCCATGATCTTAAGATCCATGAGGGAGGCCTATATCCAGCAGTGAACGTGGACGTCATACGGCTGAGAAGATGAATAGCTCTATTTGTTCTAGGCCTGAGAAAGGAACAATTCTTCATCACACGAGTACATTCATTCATCCAACGTTCTGAGTTTGCTAAGTTTGCTCAATAGGAGCCTACCAGCTAGTTGAAATGGATTTCAATAGGCTCCCAGCTAGTTGAAACGGATTTCAATAGGCTCCAAGCTAGTTGAAACGGATTTCAATAGGCTCCCAGCTAGTTGAAATGGATTTCAATAGGCTCCCAGCTAGTTGAAATGGATTTCAATAGGCTCCCAGCTAGTTGGAACGGATTTCAATAGGCTCCAAGCTAGTTGAAACGGATTTCAATAGGCTTAAAACTAGTTGAAACGGATTTCAATAGGCTCCCAGCTAGTTGAAACGGATTTCAATAGACTCCCAGCTAGTTGAAACGGATTTCAATATGCTCCAAGCTAGTTGAAATGGATTTCAGTAGGCTCCCAGCTAGTTGAAATGGATTTCAGTAGGCTCCCAGCTAGTTGAAACGGATTTCAATAGGCTCCCAGCTAGTTGAAACGGATTTCGACGGAGAATATACTTACAGTCCTTTCTTAAATTACTTTCTTTAACTTAAATTGAATCTTAAATTGTTATTTTTCTATTCTAATCGATTTTTGCTGTTTTTATTGTATAATTTAGTAGTGTAGACTCTAATTCCGGAACGCATATTCCGGTAGGAGGGTATAGGCATGCCATCATACAGGTTATTTATACCTAGTTTGGGTGCCTGTGTATTCCGTTCTGGATAGTTTTTTATTCTAGTAGAATTAAGAACTAAATTGTACTTGTGTTGTTTGTGGTAAATAAATTATCTTATCTTATTATATCTTATCTAATAGGCTCCCAGCTAGTTGTACTTTACTTTACTAATAACAGGTCTACGGTTAACTAAGGAACCCTACATAGCGCGTGGCCCGACACGCACCTGGCCTTATTTATTTAACTAATTCCTTAAAAGTTAACTGGAACATGCCGTAAGGTGCCGGTAGTAGAATATTACTCCTCCTCTTATGCCCGTGGATGCAGCAAGAGCCTGCTAAGGGATACCTCCGGAAGATGGGCAGCAGCGTCTTTCCGTGTATTTACATCCCGTACTTTGCGTATCCCGTACGAGGCCTGTGTTCAGTAGTGGACGTTTTACGGCTGAAATGATGATGATGAAAACTATGATGACTCAAAAATAGGCGTACATATAATACTAAGAAATTTTCAGCAACAAGTCAAAGACTTTATCATGAAGTCGTTTTTTAACCCCTGACAAAAAAGGGGTGTTATGCGTATGACAGCTCTGTATTACTGTCTGTGTGTCTGTCTGTGGCACCGTAGCTCTTAAACGAGTGGACAGATTTGCATGCAGTTTTTTTTTATTTAAAAGCAGGTTTTCCGGCGGTGGTTCTTAAACACGTTTTATTTGTTGAAACATTATTAAAAAGACAGTGGTCACTTATCTAAGATATAGAGATAGAGTGCTTAAAATAATGTCCTTACATATACAAGGTATATCATAATATCTGTACTACGCCGGAGGCGAGGGCGGTCAGACCCCATTGGTGATTAGTTTTGGGGGGGAGATAATTAAAAAATCCTATTTTCGGTTTCCCATACAATAAGTTTAAATTTCCTAGTGCCTAAAAAACGTGACAGCCCTGTCCGGGCAATTAGTCCGGTATTAGGAAAGTTTTAAGTACCTCATATTTTCTCGCTTGTCAGATGTCTAGACGGCTTCTTATTTCGATTTCGTAGGTCATTCTTAGAAGGTACACAATCACAGACAAGTAATTCACTCACTTCTAGCACTAGGTAGGTACATTTACACAAGGTACACATAAACACGAGATTGCACGGGACTGGCGATGGACGGCACGTGTGCGCGCGACGCTTGCCGCGCGACGAATGGCGGCGCGGCCGCCGCGCGCGGCGTTCGTTTGTCGGTGCTTTTCAAAGCGAGGCGACTTGCCGAAAGGCCACCTTTCGGCACGGCGCGGCGCGTTTGAGACAAAGAATTAAGATTTTTTTTTTTAAATTAAAAATTGTTTATTTCAAAAACAAGAATTACATTTTTAAAGCATAAAAATTCATACCTTTTTTAATTTAAACCTAACTTTACAGGTGTAAGACTTGTACAACGTGGTTGGTCTGCAGCATCTACAACTAAGTGTGAACTTGTGCTGTAGATGCTGCTTCCCTTCCAAATGTGGCAAGCTTTTAAAGGCGTGCTTGGATTTCACAATAATAGATGGAATATATGTATGTAGGAACATACATCTTCCTAAATACTTATCACGCTTTACATTAGAATTTCACCATTAATGAGAAACAAAAAGTAAAGAAAAGAAAAATAATAATATAATTTTAAATGATTTACATAAAATAAATGTTATATTGTTATTACTTGAGATAAGTACATTTTCAATTACATAATTCAATTGATAAATTTTAATTTACATTTTATTTACTGTTCTGATAATTAAATAAAATTTTCTTGTATAAGTGTTTCAGAGGGCGATTTTAAACAACGGTGGTACCTACGTGAAACATTTGAAAATATAAGTTAGGTAAGTTAGGTTAATTTATATCTATCCATGCATGTGTGTGTGTGTGCTTGTGTGTGTGTGTGTGTGTGTGTGTGTGCGTGTGTTTATGTGTGCGTGTGTATGTGTGTGTGCGTCTGCATTTATTTGTGTATGTCTGAATGTAAGAACAGGTCAAGTGGCTCATTTCACTACTTTTAACTATTTCTATTTCTGGACAGACCGGACAGATTAACAACATTGAATAACGGAAAGACTGGTAAAGTTTTTAGATGAGTTTGCTGTAGTGGTCGCAGCGCTGTCTAGAAGTGGACATCAGGGGCTTTGTAGTCAGTTAGTAGGCTAATAAATCAACACACAAGAAACAACAAACAGTTGGAAAGAGGCATGACTGCGGTATCAAAGAAACAGCCTAAAGTTTATTTCGCATGTTTAACTTCACGTACACTTCACAACCTTCAAATTGAAATGTGTGCGATAATTTATTATTCACATCATCATTTCAGCCATAAAATGTCCACTGATGAACACAGGCCTCCCTCATGGATCTCCATTAGGGGTAGTTGCCATACTCACCACGCTTGGCAGGCGGGTTGGTGAGCGCAGTATGGGATGTTGATACACGGATAGACGCTGCTGCCCATCTTCCGGAGGTATCCCTTAGCAGGCTCTTACTGCATCCATGGGCATGAGAGGAGGGGTATCATTCTACTGCCGGCACCCCACGGCATGGTTCATTCACATAATTTACGACAACTTGCCTCTATGATGCTGTAGGCGTTTTAAGAATTATGAATCTGTCACTGTCTGTCACATCATCTGTGACGATACTGAGGTCATCGTCCCGACAGCTAAAATTAGGGTTGTTATTGCGTAAAAAATCAGCTGTTCAAGTTGAAAGTTTCTTCAGAGTTTTTTCAGAGATACCAATCGAAATTCGAAAAGTCGTTGAACAAACGTTGTTCCTCGGGGGGGTCTAAATCCCTCCCTTTTCGGATAGTACACATATTATGATACAGTCTGTATACAAAAAGAAGTGTCTGTTTGTAATGTCAAAATGGCAGGTTTTTTAAATATGCATATATTTTGCGACAATGTATTTTTTATTTTTTTATTCTGTCTGTTTGTGATAGCTAATTTCTGAAACAGTTGCACCGACTTTTACTGGCAGATAGCTGTTTTTATAAGGACTAACTTAGGTTGCTAATATTAAAAAAAAATAATAAATGTTCTCCGCAAACAATAAAAAAAATAAAAAAGGCGGGCAAAGCCGCAGCAGCAGCTACTTAGGAATGTATTCTTGCCGTCAAAAATCATACAAAAATGTATTTCTCTTCCAGCCGTAGACGTCCACTGCTGAACAAAGGCCTCCCTCATGCCTCATGCAATAAAATACCATTTCATTTCATTGATCAAAAAGTACTGATCATGAGGGGTTGTTGCCATACTCACCACGCTTGGCAGGCGGGTTGGCGAGCGCAGTACAGGATGTTGGTACACGGAAAGACGCTGCTGCTTATCTAGAGGTATCCCTTGGCAGATTCTTACTACATCCATGGGCAAAAGAGGAAGAGCAACATTCTGCTGCCGGCACAACATCCATTTCATGAATCAAAGAACATCCTTCCTAAATACTAATTTGTTAGAATATGAGTGAACTGTTATTACTGCAGAGGCTCCCGTAATTACGAAAATTTTATTTTTTTAACGTAATGTTTCGCGAAAGAGGTGGTTTATTATGTTTTCTCCGCAGCGACTTTTGTAAATCATGCCACGTTTGGCGGAAACACAGCGTAGACCCCTTACGACGTAGACACATCGCGTAAACGTCTAAATAAGGTGATTTACCTGCATTTTGGGGTAGTTCCCACTTGTTCTGTGGAACATGACGTCATCGAACCTCTTCCCTCACGCATATCACGCTGAACGGACGTGTTGTCTATTGGCGCTGCGTAAATATTTCAAACCTGTGGGAGCTACGCCCCCACCGCCTGTTTCTACGTGCAGTACTGGAGCTGCGCCCCCGCCTCGTGGAGTCCTAAGTCGTCGCGTAGCGTTGTATTTCTAAGAGTTGAAATTTTTGCAACTTGATGACTCGAACTAGCGGTCGTCTGATCTCAGCTACAATCTGCTTATCTGCTAAGAATTGCATTCACACGCGAGTTCCTAACATTGTTAGAGGATATTATGAGTAACGCGTGGATTATATTATCTGTGGTAACGCTGCGATGTCTAAATCCCCGGCAGAGACCCGGCGAGGTAAGAGAGCAAGAGAGAACAAATGGGCGCCTGATTGCAGTGCGTTTAGAGAAGAGATAAAAACAATGATTACGACTTCGATAAATGAGCAAGAAAATAAATTAAAAACATACACTCTCAAGAATTACAAAAAGATGTTATGAAAAATAGTAAAAAAGTGAAAAATAAAATAATAGACTAACCTACTTAAATATATTGTTAATGCAGAAAATGCTTCCTGGACATAACCTACCTATTCGAGAAGACGGATGTTTGGACCTTGTTATATTAAAACTAAATAAACAAAAAATGTGTGCCACCATTGATATTATACACACATCAATAACAGATCACCTTACAGTTCTACTCAATGTTTCAAATGCCAACTTATCGTAACTTTAAAACAATAACAAATTATGAAAAAGCCGTTAACAACTCGGACCACCGCAACAAACTTGTTGATTTACTCCATTTTAATGATCCAAATTATGTATGTGAAACCATGATTTTTGTTATTCAAACCTCTCTGTCAACTTTTGCACAAATTACCCGCATACCCAGAAGCAAATGAATAACTAAATCTTGGATCACACAAGGCTTGTTACGGTATATTTTTATTAGAAATAATATGCAAAGAAAATTTAAAGATAACCATTATGATGAAATTCTCAGAATAAGATTTAAAAGGTATAGAAACTTTTATAATACCTTAACCAAAAAATTAAAACGTAAATATGAAATATAACAACTTAACAGAAACTCCAAAAACAGTAAAATCTTTGGAATACCATAAACAAAATTACAAACTACAAAGCAGTAAAACCACCCAATACGCAACTACTTGACATAAAGGCATTTTCAATAGAATCTGTTAGCTTTGCAAATGAATACTACGCTAATTGCAGGTATCGATTTAGCCCAAAAAATTGCAATTCAAGACAAAGCATGATCGATAACTCCATATCAGGATCAACAAACTCGCAGCTCTCATCTTTTATTCTACTCGAAACCGATGAAGTAGAGATCAATAAAGTGAAAATGCATCAAAAATCGGAAAGCGCACTGGGTATTAGACTTATACCTATAATATGTCACTTAGTGAATCTTTGCTTTAACCAAGGGCTATTTCCCAGGGCACTTAAAAAGCTATTATAACACCTGTTTATAAGAATGATAAAAGAGACAAAATCAATAATTATAGACCGCTATACTAACCGCAGTACTAACGTCAATCTCCAAAGTCCTAGAAAAACTTATAAACAGCAGACTCCTAATTTACTTAAATATATTTGGTATCTTACGTAGTCTCTCAACGGAGGATGCTATCTCAGACCTTACTAATCATATAGTAGAACAAGTTGATGGCAGGAAGAAGTGCCTGGCGGTATTTTTGGACTTAAAGAAGGCTTTTGATACCGTCTCGATTTCCATTCCTATAAACAAACTAGAAAATATTGGCATTCGTGGAATACTACTCGCACTGTTGGCTGACTATCTTCATGAACGCAAACAAAGAGTAAAAGTGGGACTTTTTGTCAGTGACGACATAGAAATGAGTTATGGTATTCCACAAGGGAGCGTGTTGGGTCCAACTTTATTACTAATATACATTAACAACCTGGGTAAAATCCAATTAACTGCTGCTAACATATACTCGTATGCAGATGATACTACGATTATCTTCACCGGAGTCTTCGCAGGATGTTAAAATAAAAACCGAAGCAGGGTTATCTTTGGTATCAGAATGGCTTGGTTCTAACACCCTTACACTTAATGTTACCAAAACAAGTTTTATGACTTTTACAATGGATAGTAGTACCCAACTACCTGATTTTACAATCAGCATTCATTCTTGCCTTCCGAATGATCCCTTCTGTAATTGTCCTAAATTAAGCAAAATTAATAATACAAAATACTTAGTATTTTTAATCTGGATTTTTAAAAGTCTCAGACATGTAGTTCTTAAAGCCCTATTAAATAAAATATACGTCAGCTTAGCTCAATCAGTTTTAACTTACTGTATACCAGTATGGGGCGCAGCTACGAAGATTCAATTTCTAGACGTGGAGATAAAGATCCTTGCTCAAGGTTACTTCAAACCTTATAGATTCCCAACAGAACAATTGTATTCATTTTGAAGTTTATTATCAGTCAGAAAACTATACATACTTATTTACTTACTTATAGTTATATTAAAATCACACCATAGTACGAATGCAAAAAAATTACAAGTGATTGGTTAATGACTCTTAGTTACGATGATGTTGAAGAACTTTTGGATACTAGAAAGTAAAATGCACCCGGACACATCCACACATACACACATACATACACATACACACATACATACACGTACCACACATACTAACACAAACACACACGCACACACACACACACACACACACACATACAAACACTTACACACAACACAGGATCCAACAGTTTCGTTTCAGCCGTAAAACGTCCACTACTGAACACAGGCCTCGCTCATGGATCTCCATGAGGGGTAGTTACCATACTCACCACGCTTGGCAGGCGGGTTGGCGAGCGCAGTACGGGATGTTGGTACACGGAAAGACGCTGCTGTCCATCTTCCGGAAGTATCCCTTAGCAGGCTCTTACTGCATCCATGGGAATGAGAGGAGGGGTAACATTCTACTGCCGGCACCCCACGGCGTGGCTTTTTGCTTAAAAGAAGACCACATAACTATGTTTGTAATGTATTACTGAGTTAGAGAAATAAAAATTTTGTACATTTTGTATCGAACAAAATTATATTTTTCTTCCCTATTTTTCTATGGAACTACATACTAGCTTATCACCCGAGTTTCATGCAATATAATAAAATGAGAATCAGATTTCCCCAAAATCTTCTATAAGAAACTAGGTCAGTGTCAACTGATAATAACAAAATATTCTGTCATACCATTGATCAAACATCTTACTATATTTCAAAGAAATTATTAATTAACCTTATCAAAATTTTTCGTAAAACAAGTTCATTCTCTCACAATCTTTGTACAAACGCATTATGTGTTATAAAAAAGTCTTTATTTCCTTTTTCGAGGTAATGGTAAATACCTTATTACTGGAGTAATGAGATTTTCCCCATGTGTTTTTCCAAGCCTGGAAAATACTGTACATTTCAGTATCATCCTGCTGTTAATAAAAATAAACTGCCTTTATCAAACCGCGCTCACCTAGTGCGAATAACTCGGTATGTCTGTAAATAATTTGAATATATTCGCTGTGTGCCAGATTCGTTTGTTTTACGGCAATCCATTTTTAGGGTTCCGGACCAAAATGGTAAAAAAGTACCACGGTGTGACTTTGTATGTCTGTCTGTCACACATGGATTTTTAGAGAACTACTGATGCTATCGTCTTTAGAATAGATCACGCATTTTCACTAATATAAAAAAGTAAGGCCTTTGCATCTATTTAAAATGATTTATACAGCGTCAGCAACTGGTAATCATGCTGTACGGGACGCTGCAGTGCCTGGGACATTGTTATATGGCATTAATATAACATAATTATTTAAAAATCACATCGTTGTTTATTTATCAACTCAACAAATAAATATAACAAAGTGACACTTAAAAACGTCTCTAAAACTTAAACTTGGTAAACGAGCCACGGAAATTGTCGAAACTAAGAACGTTTTTGTATAGCTTTGTGTTGAAGATATTTAAATATAGTGAAAATTACGAGTTTATCTCATTATTTGTGAAAACTTTTGTTATTAGATCATCAAAACTTTTCATATTAAAGTAGCATTGAAACCTCTATTTTTAACCGACTTCAAAAAGAAAGTGGTTATCAATTAGAATGTATGTTTTTTAGTATGTTTGTTACGCGATTACTCCGCTAATAATAAACGGTGGTTGATGATATTTTTTTATGAGGTAGGATATGTTTCAGAGGTGATCCGATTTATTTCATAGCTCGATTCTGATGAGATCCATGAGGAATTGAATAATTGTAATAGATTGGGGTCTCTCAAGGTACAGTTAAAATTACCTATTTTTAATATTGGTTGTGTTGGTGGTGCGGTTGGGTTTTATGTTTCCCTTTATAATGTTGGCTTGTTTATACACCCAGTTCTGATGATGGGCTCATGATGAATCGAGGGAAATACTCAAATATACATACATACATATGTACATGTAGTACATATATTTATGAATGTTGTTAGTACATAGTGTATAGTTACATATTATTTATTACACATTGGCTCGACAATGTCCTCGTATTTTTATACACATGAAGCATCATCATTATCATTCCCCCCTTCCGGCTCACATGACAGTGACAGTTCGATAACCAATACCCGTCAATACATAGAACACACGAGACAGCAATTTATGCAATAGTATCGCATACGCTACAATGCAATAGCGGTTTGGTTGTTTTCAGCAACTAGTTAATGATTTTATCATTTAAAGCCGGTTTTTTTTAAATTATATTACGCCTTTTTTTAATATCCAACGACTTCTTGCCCATGGGAGCTAATTCAGCGAGTAATCTACGTTCCTGTTTGTTTCGTTTTCAATTGCTTTTGATCATATTTCTATCAGAATATGACGTAGGTAGGGGTACTCCTATGGGAAAGCCGCCAATCAAATTTTAATGATCCTTTACAAACAACGTATATTCATTCTTACGTACTTATAATGAGGGTTCATTTTTGTGTAAACAGTTTTGCAATTACTTTGTGGTGGAACATGATCTTAGTAACGTATTGAACAAAAGACACTGATACCTTTTCCTACAACCTTGGGCCGTTACTTAAATGGATTAACTTAAATAGGAAATAATTAGTTGTACAGGGCGCATTATAATATGAGTACTATTCCGAAAGAGGGTGATTTATCAGTCCCCCAGACCAACTTTAGTTTTACGACTTACCAGGATTCGGCGATTTAAGAAAAGACAACGAACGTTTTAACTTCAACAGCTGACTACACCTAAACGCCAGCTGATTTTTAAAAGGGTTATTGACCTCTGGAGAGAGGTAAAAAATAAAGTAAAAGTAATGAAAATTGTACAATTAAAAATACCTAAAACCGCAGAGAGGTATATTTATTAATAATATAAAACAATAAAAAGCCCGCTGTGAACTCAGGATCTCGTTCACACCACATCAACGAGCAAAAATGTATTTATGTTTTTTTTTTATTATTAGTCATTGGTGTCCCACTGCTGGGCAAATGTCTCCCCCCATTTTCTCCAGACGTATACACATATTCCCTCCAAAACGACTGGTTTTCTTGCCCTGAAACACCCCCCTTTTAGTTTAGTACACACGTTATAATACACATATATAAACCTTGTATTATTTTGTTCTGTTTTTAGTATTTATTGTTGTAGCGACAATAGAAATACAACATCTGTGAAAATTTGAACTGTCTAGCTATCACTGTACATGAGATACAGCCTGGTGACAAACAGATAGACAGACAGACGGACAGCGGAGTCTTAGTAATAGGGTCCCGTTTTTACTCTTTGGGTACGGAACCCTAAAAAGAATAAATTTTATTTATTTTCAGAGAAAGGAAAACCAGTTTTCCGAAGTGAACGAATTCAATTAAGTGCTTTATTGAATTTAAATGTGTTTTGTTTTTATTTTGTAAACTGACAATTCTATACAGCTTTTATCTAATTGCTCTTTTAAATAAACACTTATTGACATTAACTTTGAAAAAGATAGTATATGTGGAGATAGCGAAGATATCAGCAAACAAACTAACACGAGAAGCGTGTAACGCTTCTAACGATAATGATAAAAAGGTCTATAAAAAGTATATGTCTATCTTTTATGGCTAACACATAGACACATTTTATTCAATTTATAACCATTCCTCTCTTATCCGAGGATGCTGTAAAAATCTACAAAGGGATACCTCCGGAAGATGGGCATCAGGGTTGTTCCGTGTATCAACATCATGTACAGCGCTCGCCAACCCGCCTGCCAAGCGTGGTAAATATTGCAACATGTGCAATCCTTCATGTTCAGTGTATTACTGTACAAAACCAAAACCCTCCTATGATACTTCTTATCTGAATGCTCAGTCTTCTTATATGAATCATCATAAACGTACATTAAAACTCTGCGTTAAAGTACTAAGTGTAATTCGTACATCAAAACTCTGCGTATGCGTTGAAAATACCCGTTTCCAACTTTCCGTGTAACAAACCAGATTTGATAGCGTACAAAATACCTGAAAAGTACCTTCTGGAGTAAACAGCATAAAAGCTGTATTACACTACACGGTATTCAGGGCCCGGTAGTTAGGGCGATTAGGGAGCAAGGCTTGCCGCGGTCGCGCTAGTTAGGGTCCCTTACGCTCTAACTCTTATTACACCACTCTTAGTTAGGGTAAGGGCCCCTGAATACCGTGTAATGTAATACAGGCTTTACCGCAGACGTGGGTGCGAATACCGGGTTAAGGCTAATTTACATTATACGATGGGTGCTATTAAAATACTTTGGATGACGTAATGATTAAACAAGGGGGACTGAGTTAGTGTGTATGTGGGTTTGCTTAATGGAAGTTCTAATGATTTTGTTTTTTAAAGGTATGTAATTAAATAATAAATGAAAATTAATAATAGCCATGGGGTGGCAGTAGAATGTTGCCCTGATGAAGGTTATCCTATCTTTCCCGTGGTTTCAGTAAGTATCTGCCAAGGGATACCTCCAGAAGATGGGCAGCAGCGTATTTCCGTATCTCAACAACCCGTACTGCGCTCGCCATCCCAAGCGTGGTGAGTATGGCAACAACCCCTCATGTTCAGTACGTGGAGATCAATGAGGGAGACCTATGTCCAGCAGTGGACGTGGATAGCAGTCCCATGGCTGGCATGACGATGATGATGATGAAGCCTCAAATAAACTTGAAAACGGTTCGACCGATTTAAATGTTTTTGAATTGTTAGATTTTTTTGGCTTTTTTTTGTGCACAGAGGTGGTTTATATTCACAATTGCCCCGCTGACAGCTGATATGTTTATTCTTCAAGTTATTAGGTTAACTATAATTATGACATAAATGCAAACTTTTGCGTGTTTGGTTTCTCTTTATGCTCAACCTACTCACGGAACCGCAGATGTTTACGAGACTTCATGACGTATCATGACTCTAGTAATCGTCCGGAAGGAAATTGGTCATCAAAAATTCAGATCATGGCTCGCGGGCTAACTTGTAAAAAATAAACACCAAAAATATTTCTCGACAGTCTAATAGATGGCGTTAGTGTTCTTGTTCTGTTAGTGAACACAATTGACTATCACAGGATTATTTTAACCTCGCTTACTCCGTAGGCTATCTCTGTCTGTAAGAATCTATCAGCAAATACACACAGAGAAGACGCAAACACTTTCTTCTGTATTATTACCTTAAATTTGACGTTCTTATTAACAGAAATAAATAATCTCAGTTATATTGCCGTGGGGTGCCGGCAGTAGAATGTTACCCCTCTCATGCCCATGGCTGCAGTTAAAGCCTGCTAAG
Source organism: Pasiphila rectangulata (assembly GCA_963082625.1). NCBI lineage: Eukaryota > Metazoa > Arthropoda > Insecta > Lepidoptera > Geometridae > Pasiphila > Pasiphila rectangulata. The sequence continues at coordinate 1,612,797 of OY720244.1, read as the reverse complement.
GGATACCTCCGGAAGATGGGCAGCAGCGTCTTTCCGTGTATCAACATCCCATACTGCTCTCACCAACCCGCCTGTCAAGCGTAGTGAGTATGGCAACTACCACTCATGGAGATCCATGAGGGAGGCTTGTGTTTATCAGTGGACGTTTTATGGCTGAAATGATGATTCGATAGGTTACACGAGCTAATAGATTCAAGAAGAAAGCGTACAAAAACATATTTCCTACTAAATACACATTCTTTTTTCTTCAAAAACGAAGCAAATTAATAGTCAAAGAAGCACTTGAATTTCAAATCAGATTCTTCAAGGATAAAATAATACCGGGAAGATAAATCTGTAAAAACCGCCGCCCTTGCCCCGGCCAGTCGTAATGTATTCATTGCCGCGATCCAGCCGGCGACTCAATTATAAGCACACGGGATTTCCTCACTTTATTTTGATCTTTCCTATGTTTTAGGAATGGCGTTGCCCATAACACAAGCTCTGCTAAGTTTGGGGCTTGATGATGCTGTGTGAATTGTCCAGCATTATTTATTTATTTATACATATCAGTCCACTCCTAGACATAGGTCTACGCCTACTACTGAATGTGAACATGATAAAAATGTTGACACATACAAACTATATGCCGACGAGCTTGTTAATGTCTATCTATCTCTCTCGTCGTTACCGCAACGTTTCGCCCGCACTGATTGTGGGGACATTGTTCGCGCATAATACCTACGTAATCGTAAAAAACTCGTTAAAAATAATTACTAAACTTATTTGCGAAAATAAACCAAAGGTTCTCTTGATTTATTTTATTATTTTTAGAGAAAAGGGTAGTAACCATGCAAACAGATGGTACTTTGCACAATTATTTCAGATCCTACTAATATTATAAACGTGATTTCTTGAGTATGTATGGATGTTTGTTGCTCTTTCACGCAAAACTAGCCTACGGATTGAGCTGAAATTTTGCACACGTATAGATGTTGACCAGGATTTTATTCAGGTACAACGCATGCGAAGCGGCGGGCATAAGCTAGTACTTGATATAAACATTTATGTTTTTGAAACAAATGGCCTTGTATAGCATACATTATTATGCATTTTTTTTCCAAAGCTTCTAATTCTTATTCTGGTTTCAGGTTAGATTCCAGATCTGCACTGACGTCCTGCATAGGGGTGTATTTTCCCACGTGACACCACCCCAACCCTAACCAGTAATCATTTCAGCCATAAAACGTCCACTGATGACAACAAGCCTCCCTCATGGATCTCCATGAGGGGTAGTTTGCCATACTCACCACGTTTGGCAGGCGGGTTGGTGAGCGCAGTATGGGATGTTGATACACGGATAGACGCTGCTGCCCATCTTCCGAAGGTATCCCTTAGCAGGCTCTTACTGCATCCATGGGCATGAGAAGAGGGGTATCATTCTACTGCCGGCACCCCACGGCGCCATATTAACCAGTAATAGGTATGTGTAATTTTGTATGTTATCGTGTGTGTTTTCCTTTATTTTTCTTTGTCATGTTCGGAAGAAGGCGCTGCCAAACGTGGTGAGTATGGCAACTACCCCTCATCGAGATCCATTTACGGCTGAAATGAATGAATGAATGAAAACGATTATTATCATGCGTTCTAAATGTCCCTGATATCTGCCAAGATGGCAGATATAATAAAAATCTAATCATATCGCTATCTGATCGTTTCAAAAATAAAGGCTTACGTTTTCACATTTATTTCGTAATGTGTCAAAGTAAAAAGGGTTCTATGTACGCTAGTTTAGATTCAATTCACATCGCGCGTCTAAGTCTAGGAGCCAAAACGTGAGAGCTAAACTCTTTCAGTTTCTATTATCGATATTTAAAATGATTGAGAGCCGCTCTTACTCTTAAATTACAAAGGTAAGGTCTATCTAAGAAGTGAAAACAAAATTAAGGCCTTTCTATCTATTATAGATGATTTATACGCGTCAGCAACTGGTAATCATGCTGTACGGGACATCGTTAGATGGATTAAGCTTGCCCAGCACCTATACCATCCTCGCAGCTTAAACAGCTATTAGTCAGAAGAAAGCACAGGTCAATACGTCGGAAGCTAACTAAGCCGCGGGTTTCCTCACGATGTTTCCCTCACAGTCAAAGCACGTGTTAAGTGTGCACATACATCTTAAAAAAAGAAAAATGCATTGGTGCACTACCGGTATCGAACCCACGACCTTCGGATTGAAAGTCGGGGCCCATACCACGAAGAAGTCGAAGTCAATAAGTGTTTATTGAATAGAGCAAAAAGCTACATAGAATAGTCAATTTTCAAAAGAAGAAAAGACACATTTAAATTGAATTAAGCACATGATTGAATTCGTTTAATAACTTTTTTTCCGTGAAAGAAGCGAATCCCACTCTTTTACTTCTATTTATTATTATAATTTCTGTCTAAATTTTATGCCTAATTTATGGCCTATGTCCAGTAGTAAGCGTGGACAGCAGCCCTACAGCTGAGATAAGGTACCTAAGACATTCAAAAAACTTAAAAACATTTATTTCGTACATTTTGTGTTTCTACAAATAACTTGGGTGAACGTTGACGCTACAAAAGTTTACTACTGCGTCGTAGCGTCAGCGCCCTCCTCTAAAAATATTTAATTTTTTTTCCTTATCAAGATTACACACTTCAAATAAAGAGTATAACAATATTGTTTAATTTGAAACCGCAGAAGGCGGCTAGTATTAAAATATAAGCAAAACTTTGTTTAAATGGAGTGAACAAGCGTCATATCCCGCATAAGCGGAGTCACGTCTTCTTCCAATGGAGTTTTGATCCGAAGAACACTTCGTTTACATTACCTACTTGTTTCGACGTTTTGTAAAGATCATTTTACGCCTGAAATGTCGAGGTTTTTGCAGAGTTCCCTCGGTTGGAGTTAAGTGATAAAGTTGGGTAAGTTATGCAAAATTTGGGATGAAATGGGATTTTAACTTTCCATTTGTTTTCACCATTAACATTTATAACACTTTGCTTTTTGTTTAGGTACTACGAGGTTTTGTGAAGGTAAATTAGACATGCGTCGATTTACCACACACATTCTTAAACTAAAAACTAAATAACTAAACAAAATTATGTTGGTAGTGACATTCAAAATTTAAGTTAAATTTAAGTGAACCTGTTGTTCTTTATGAGTATTAGTAAAGTTCTTTAAACCGAAAATTAGTAATAATATTTAAGAAAAATGTGTGTGCCACAGAAGCTTGTTAGTCCCGGCTTAGCATTACGTCCACTGTATTAACAGCGCACGCTGGTATTCTTTCCAAACAACTTCTTCTTAGATTATATATTTAATAATTTTAAAGCACAGTCGATGTATTAAAATTAAACTTTTTATAAAGCAATTTGTCAAGCTGTCTCAACTGTCAAACCTGATTAGCCTTCACCAAGATTCTAGTTACGTACCTAAATATGTATCCCCCCTTTGATACCAATACAGAATGTAAAAATACGTAATTAGAAATAAATAAGCCCTTTACATCTATTATAAAAATAAAGGTTCTGTATGCCAGCCAACGAGGTCCTTCAGGCGCTAATAATTCCCAAAAAGCAGAGCAAAACGCTCACCTGTTTAGTAAGGCGCAGAGCGCAGGTCCCAACCCTCAGTGTCGAGTCGAGCCTCGCCCGATGTGCGCATCGCCGCCCTACGATAAAACCTCCCGAACATATCAATACAACTTTTTCAATGAAACTTCTTTCATAAACCGCGCGTAACAGCCAATCGAATTAGAATCGAAACTTTGAAGTTCGAATATAGATTGCGTACGCTAAACTTGTAATACGAAAAGAGAATCTATTTTCTTTTGGTCGTAGATAAATACAGTTTCAGCCAGTAGTTTTTGCTGATTAGTACAAGTGTAAAGTTTTGATTAATTAGGAAGTAAAGGCGAAGACATGTGGTGGATTCTTCGTCGTGCAAGGCTGACGGGCGCGTCGCTTTTCAGTCAGGCTTCGGGCGCCAACAACAATAACAACAGCAAGCCGGTGAAAACAGGTAAGTGATGTGTATTAAGTCAATGTAAATTTTGGAAATTAGATTTTTTAGACAATAATTAAAGGAGATTTTTAAAATATCTAAAATTTTAAATAAATATACATATACATATATAAATAAGAATATAAATTATTGTCTACATATCTTTAAAAAAATTAAGCAATCTTACAATGGATATTTATGTTTTATTTGGAATTCAAAAGTACTTATTTACATACGATTTCATGGTATGTAATTGGGGTTCGTGATTATAATTGCGTTCCTCGTTGTTAGATTTAACAACCTAAGGTTCTCGACGAATCCCACCACAGCTACCTAAATAAATAACTTTCAAATTATGTTCCCAAATTGCGAAAGTTATACCTATAAAACGATTCGAAACATTTAGTTTATTTCTGAATTTCAAGGATTGTTCCTAATGTGAGTACTGTTAATTGAACGGCTCGACTAAATTGAACAATCGACTTGTATAATATCTTTGAAAATATGTACCTATTTGAAAAACTAGGATTCTTTGAGGAATATACATATATAAATAAATAAGCAAGTTTTATCACGTTATAACGGCCGGTGCACAATTTCGGTTGCACAAAAGGAAACACAGTTCCCTTATTTATATTATTTACTAGGTATTTAAATAATTTAATATTCAAATGATATAGGTATACTGTTGCTTTTTTGTTTTTTTTTCGACTTAATGACGAGGCAAGTCCAAGGCCCACCTGACGTTTAGCGGTAACCTCTACCTATTACAACTGCAATAGCGTGGTAATCACGTTCATTAAGCACGCGACCAACCCTGAACTGCATTGTGCCCGTCACCTTGAGACATAGAGTTATTAGGTCTCATGTGCCCGTAATTTTCCCGGCCCCCTTACCCTTTAAACCAGAACACAGCAATTACCTACTGCTTGGCGGCAGAAAGAGGTATGGATATATTACATACCCGTCTGGGGTAATGAAAAGGACATAATAATAATTTTCCGGTTAACGTGAACCTATTTATACCAATTACATTATTAGAATAGTTAAACTTCATCATTATCATTTCAGCCGTAGGACGTCTACTGCTGGACATAAGCCTCCCTGATGAATTTCAAATTGTATTAAATAAAAAATGTATAAAATTGAAAACATTCGATTGTTCACTCATACTTTCAACCCCCATAACTAATAAATAGCTCGACCGATTTCTATATTACTTTCGCATTCTACACATCATTTCCTTTCATTTGATACCAAACTCGGGTATATTAGGAAACATTAGATTACTCATCCCCTCTTTCAGCCCCCATATCTTGTAAACTTCTGAACCGATTTTGATAAAACATATTTAAGGACCACCGCCGGAAAACCTGCTTTTCAATTAAAAAAACTGCTTGCAAATCGGTCCACTATTTTTAGAGCTACGGTGCCACAGACAGACACACAGCCACACACAGGTTATACTTAAAACATATCACATCCCTCTTTTTTGTCGGGGTTAAAAAAAGCAATCTAAACATGGCTAGAGAAACATTAACAATTTACCAGGTAGTTAAAGTCTTACAAGAATAAATCAACGGGGATATGGTAATTTTCATAATTACTCGGTTTTAAACTTTAAGCGTGTATAACCGAAATAGATGGGCAGCATCGTCATTCCGTGTATCAACATCCCGTACTGCGCTCGCCAACCCGCTTGCCAAGCGTGGGGAGTATGGCAACTATCCTCATGGAAATCCATAAGGGAGGCCTGTGCTCAGTTGTGGACGTTTAACGTCTGAAACGATGATGAAACAAAATTGAAGTGATTTCAACATTTCTTCATTTCATGTTCTTCATTTTCAAAATCCGTTGTGTTCATGGAAAAATCAGACAGCATTGTATTTTAGCTGCCAAAAATATGCAAATAAAAGCCTTTTCGCATCATACTGCCGCAAATGGTTGTCATGTGTCAGAACTTTATGGTAAGGGTTTTTCTGCCGAACATAAATTTAAGGAACGCCTTCTCCTCTGTCGGTCTTTCTCTGTTGTAAATCTTGACTTTCTGCAAGACTTTCTGCTTAGTTTGTAATTTTTATAGTGTTTAACCACACTTAAATAGAACATATGAAATGTTTTCAATGAAATGAAAACCCTTATTGATAAGGGTTTTAATTTCCTCCAGGATCCTCATACTTCCTTAATATATTATCCTTCCATAATTCCTTCCAAGGATCTATTTGACGCTTCCTAAAGCCGAATGTGTTTAAGCACCAAGCTGCGGAACACGTGTCAGGTACTGCTGAAATTCTTGATAAGGTGATATCGCTTAAGCACCAATTAGAGCGCCATCTACAAGTAACTACTAGAGTTCTGTTCATTGTCTAAAGTTGCATTCAGTAGCAATGACTAGAGATGTCGCTATAGCTTATTCGGAATCGTACATTTTTGTTAAGGTCTTTCATTCCCTTGAAATGCTCATGCTTAGTTTTTCTCCATCTCTCTCCATCTTCAGCTACATTGCTTGTTTTACGAGCACAACTCAGTCTCATGCTGACGGGTGCAACGCAACGCAGCGTTGGTCACGTGTTTCGTGATCACCGCGCTAATGCAGTTGTTATACGTAGTTACTACCGCTTAACATCAGTTAAGCCTTTGACTTGTCTCGTTATTTAGTCCTATAAAAAAGCTTGGTTTTACGACATCCATCGGCATTTACAAGTTCTCTGACATTTGGTCATACCATTGTTTTGAATTTCATCCTAATGGTCGCTTGCCCTCAATGTTGTAACTATCAGCTTCTCGATGATTTGAGTGCGCTAAAGAATCTAGCCGGATTAAATCAAATGGAGTGACATAAAGTAACCTTGCACAGTTATCATCATCGTCTAACTCGTGCTGGACATAGGCACATCCAAGATTATGAAGGGGTTCTTGCCATACTCGTCACACTTGGCAGGTCGGTTGGCGAGCGCCAACCGGCCGGAGTGCCGTGTCGATACACGGAACGCTGCTGCTCATCTTCCGGAGGTATTCCTTTTCAGATTCTTACTGCATCCACGGGTATACGGAGGCAACGTTTTACTGCCGGCACCCTACGGCAACCACAGTTATATTTTCATTTAATGTAAGCCAGATGGAACTGGAGGTATTTAAACTGTAAATAATTATTTATAGTTGTTTCCCAGGTTTACTTCAAACCTTATGGAGACCCGGCGCTCCATAAAGCGCCTCGGGGGTTAATTGCGGCGTGCATGTACCCACTGTGTGTGTAGGTGACCTAACTACATAATGATGATAATAACGTTTAAGTATTTATTATTGATCACATGTACATTATACATACACACATAACATATTTAGACTTATTTATTTATAAACAACTACACTTTACATACATCACTCACAGTTTACACGTTCATAGCACTAACTTTACAAATAAATATATCCACAAGCATAGCCGCGCGATACCAGCAGTATGCAGCAAATGCTGAATTGTGATTCAGCCTCGGTATCGACGCGAGCCTTCTCCACTCGGGCCGCGCCGATCCCGGCGCCGGCGACCATCCGATCAGTCGCTACACCTTCCAACGCGGAACGCACGCCTTGCTTTCCCGTATCCGCGTAACGTGCCCTTGTCGCGATCTATTTGCTTGTGTTTTATGTGTCTTTAAATTCTGAACTATACCTACTTTTTCCGCCTACTCTTAGTGCTTTGACTGTCTGTGTTTCTATGTTCTTTCTGTTGTATATTCTTGTGTTGTGAAGCTCGTCAATAAACTTATACCGTAGTGAACTTTCTTCAGTGTTTCACTTCAACCTACTTAGCTTCTAAACTGGTGACCCCGTACAGAACACCAAAGTGCAACAAGTATGTCACAGCCTGCAACAAGCCACGAGTCGAGCGGATCAGACACGGAGAAATCACAAATCCACGTGGACACACGGCAACGCCGTGCTCGGAACAAAATGGCCACCACCGTCAAGACTAGTACGTCACCGCCGCCACACCCTCCCTTGCCCATTAGAATACCACCATTCTGGCCTGAAAAACCGGCGATATGGTTTGCGCAAGTGGAGGGCCAGTTCGCAATTATGCAAGTGACTGACGACAGGGCTAAATTTTATCATATTTTAGCCACACTTGATCGCCAATACGCCGCCGAAGTTGAGGACGTGCTTACCGGTCCTCCTGATTACCAGCGGCTGAAGGACGAGCTTATCAAACGGCTGTCGGCGTCCCGAGAGAATAAAGTAAAGCAGTTGCTTACCCACGAGCAGCTTGGCACTCGCAAGCCGTCACAGTTCTTGCGACATCTACAACACCTCGCCGGACCCGACATACCCGAGGATTTCGTCAGGACCATCTGGACCAGCAGGCTGCCTACTTCTATGCAGCCGATCGTCGCGTCGCAGTCGACGTTACCTCTGGATGCACTGGCCGAGCTCGCCGACCGCGTCCACGACATCGCGGCGCCAGCGCATCATGTCGCGGCGACCGCCGCACCACCATCATCATCATCAGCGTCAGCCATTGACGAGCTGACGAGACAGGTAGCCGAGCTAACGCGGCAGGTAAGCGCATTGACTGCGCAGTCGCAGCATCGTTCGCGGTCAGCTGAACGCGGAGGAGGACAACGCACCCGTTCGCAGTCGCGCCGCTCGCAATCCAGCTACCGGAAGTGGCCCATTTGCTGGTACCACTCCACCCACGGGTCCAATGCGCGCAGGTGTGTCAAGCCCTGCGACTACAAGGCGGGAAATGCGACGGGCAGTCAGTGATGGCGACCAAAGATTGCCCCAGTTCCAGCACAGGTCGCCTCTTCATCACGGACCCCGGTACGCACACACAATTTTTAATAGACACTGGAAGTGACATTTGTGTTTACCCTGTTTCCGCGCTTCGTGAGCGTCGGCGTAGAACGTCATATCAGCTCAGTGCTGCCAATGGTTCGGCTATCGATACATACGGCTACATTCAGCTCAACCTGAATCTAGGCCTCCGTCGCGATTTTCCGTGGCGTTTTGTTGTTGCTGACGTAACAAAAGCTATTATAGGTGTAGATTTCCTATCTCACTATCGCCTCATAGTCGACGTCAGCAAACAAAAACTCTTTGATAGCCTAACCAATGTTAGCACTGTAGCCAGTGTAGACATAAGTTGTGATTTAATATCAAGTGTAAAGGTGGCAACTGGTGGTGATGGTAGGTACCACAAAATTTTAACTGAATACCCGGAGATAACGCGCCCCGCTGGTACTCCTGGTATCGTTAAGCACAACACCACACACCACATTCGCACTACACCTGGTCCACCTGTGTCATGTTCCCCACGTCGTCTCGCCCCCGACAAATTAAAAATAGCGAAGCAGGAGTTCGACGCCATGATAGCCACTGGGACGGCACGTCCGTCTGACAGTCCGTGGGCATCACCCTTGCACCTCGTTTCTAAAAAAGATAACGGCTGGCGTCCCTGTGGCGATTATAGGCTACTCAACGCGCGAACTATTCCCGACCAGTATCCTATTCGACACATACACGACTTTTCACACTGTTTGTCCGGTTGTAATTTTTTTTCAGTTATAGATTTAGTAAAGGCTTACAATCAGGTACCGGTCGAGAAGGTAGACATTCCTAAGACGGCCATCACCACGCCCTTCGGTTTGTATGAATTCCCGTTTATGACGTTTGGATTAAGGAATGCTGGCCAAACCTTTCAGAGATTCGTCGATGAGCTGACCCGTGGACTCGATTTCTGTTACCCGTACCTCGACGATTTTTTAGTTTATAGTAAATCGTCGAGCGAGCACGAGGACCACTTACGCCAGCTTTTTGAACGCATGCGTAAGTATGGCGTACTCGTCAACTCGGCCAAGTGTGTCTTCGGCGTATCTGAGGTAACGTTCCTCGGGTACCATATCTCTGAAAGGGGCACCAAACCACTCGACAGCAAGGTACAGGCCATCTCCGAATTTCCCCCTCCAAAAACCGCCCGAGAACTACGAAGATTTTTGGGGATGGTGAATTTTTACAGGCGTTTTTTGCCCAACGCGGCCAAAATACAAACACCGCTCAATGCCTTGCTGACCGGGTCAGTGAAAGCTTCCCATCCGGTAGCTATCGAAGGGGATTCATTGATCGCATTCGAAGCGTGCAAAAAGAGCCTCTGCGATGCCGCCCTTCTAGCCCACCCTGACTCGCAAGCTAAGTTAGGACTAGTCACTGACGCCTCAGACACAGCGATAGGTGGAGTCCTGCAGCAGCTGAAGGATGGAGACTGGCAGCCGCTAGCATTTTTCTCTCGCAAGTTGAGCCCATCGCAGACCAAGTACTCCCCGTACGACCGCGAGCTCCTTGCCATCTACGAGAGCATTAAATACTTTCGGCACATGCTGGAGGCCACTCACTTCACTGTCTATACCGACCACAGGCCGATTTGTTACGCCTTTCATCAGCGGAAAAGTAACTGTTCGCCGCGTCAGTATAGACACCTTGACTTCATCTCGCAGTTCACCACCGACATCGTACACATCGCCGGCAAAGACAACTTGGTTGCCGATACTCTGTCGCGCATCGAAGAACTGCAGATGCCAGTTGACCTTGAAGTGATGGCCCAGCTCCAAGCAAGTGATCCAGAGCTCGCAGATCACCTCGGAGGCGATACCTCACTCCGCCTAGCTAGGACGACCATTCCTGGGAGTCGTTCTGTTTTGTACTGCGACGTCAGTACACCGACGCCCAGACCTTTCGTACCGCAGCAACAGCGTAAACAGGTTTTCGACTGCCTCCACTCGCTTAGCCACCCCGGTGCCAACGCCACAGCCAAACTCGTCGCCCAACGCTTCGTCTGGCCACTGATGCGGAAAAACTGCCGTGAATGGGTTAAGACATGTTTGACTTGCCAGCGTTCGAAGGTAACTAGACACGTTGCATCACCTCTAGGTAAGCACGATTTACCTTCAGCGCGTTTCAAACATGTCCATTTAGACCTGATCGGCCCTCTGCCGCCAGCGGGTGATTATCGGTACTGCCTCACTGCCGTCGACCGCTTCACGCGGTGGCCGGAAGTTGTGCCTATTGCCGACATCACCGCCGAAACAGTGGCCAAAGCGTTCGTTTCCTGCTGGGTGGCACGATATGGTTGTCCCATCGAGATCGTCACCGATCAAGGCAGACAATTTCAATCAGCATTGTTCCAACAGCTGTCCAAATCCATCGGTTTCGATCACCGTAGGACGACTGCATACCACCCACAGTGCAACGGCTTAGTGGAGCGATTCCACCGACAGTTGAAGGCAGCGATTACCTGTCATGACAACGCAGACTGGACAGAGTCCCTCCCACTAGTGCTCCTCGGCATCAGGAGCGCCTTCAAAGAAGACCTTCAAACTACTTCGGCTGAGCTGATGTACGGTGAACCCCTTCGTCTTCCCGGCGAATTTTTCGGCCACGACGAAGCACATTACACCACCGACATCACCGATTTTTCAGCCCGTATGAAGTCTTTTGCCGAGAAGGTACGCCCAGTCCCACCACAGCACCACTCCAACACACGAAAAGCCTTCGTATTCAAAGAGCTTGCCAGCTGTAGTCACGTATTTCTCCGGGAAGAAGTGCTACGTGGCTCACTCCAACCAGCCTACAAAGGTCCGTACGAAGTGATAAGAAGAGGTGCTAAAACTTTCACTATCCGTGTCGCGAGCAAAGACGTGACAGTAAGCATAGACCGCCTTAAGCCGGCCTTTATACTGTCCCCCGATAAAGCTCTGCCTCAAAAGGACACTTTTCCCTCCGCACCATCTCCTTCAGATCCACCGCCTCAAGATCCATTGGTTAGGACGACACGATCTGGCCGGCGTGTACATTTCCCGAAGTTTTATCGACCTTAGTCAGTCTCTGGGAAGGGAGTGATGTAGGTGACCTAACTACATAATGATGATAATAACGTTTAAGTATTTATTATTGATCACATGTACATTATACATACACACATAACATATTTAGACTTATTTATTTATAAACAACTACACTTTACATACATCACTCACAGTTTACACGTTCATAGCACTAACTTTACAAATAAATATATCCACAAGCATAGCCGCGCGATACCAGCAGTATGCAGCAAATGCTGAATTGTGATTCAGCCTCGGTATCGACGCGAGCCTTCTCCACTCGGGCCGCGCCGATCCCGGCGCCGGCGACCATCCGATCAGTCGCTACACCTTCCAACGCGGAACGCACGCCTTGCTTTCCCGTATCCGCGTAACGTGCCCTTGTCGCGATCTATTTGCTTGTGTTTTATGTGTCTTTAAATTCTGAACTATACCTACTTTTTCCGCCTACTCTTAGTGCTTTGACTGTCTGTGTTTCTATGTTCTTTCTGTTGTATATTCTTGTGTTGTGAAGCTCGTCAATAAACTTATACCGTAGTGAACTTTCTTCAGTGTTTCACTTCAACCTACTTAGCTTCTAAAGTGTGTTTTCCCCAAAACCGACACTGTACTAATTTGAATACATAATTTTCTGCATACAATACGAGTAGCTTGAATACTTGGAAGTCAAGTGCGGAAATATCAAAAGTACTTGCAGCATAAATAGTTTGCATAATTATAAGCAGAGTTAAATTATAAAACAAAACATATTTTGTTAATGCCGTGGGTATGGTGGTAGTAGAATGCTACCCCTCTTTTCATGTCCGTGGATGCAGTAAGAGCCTGCTAACGGATACCTTCGGAAGACAGCAGCGTCTTTCCGTGTATCATCATCCCGTAATGCGTTCGCCAATCCGCCTGCCAAGCGTGGTGAGTATGGCAACGGTCAAATATTTAAATCTTTTGTCTTTTTTCACAACACATTATTAACATACATATAACAGGGTATTTATCGCGTAAATTACCTTCATTATTTCCCGACGTTTCGCTTGGATTGCACCAAGCATGGTCCCGGGAAGACTGATGTGATGGAGGTACCGCAGCAAAGCGAAGGCGTTTGTTGAACTACGCTCACTTGATCTTCATAAAAATTATTAGGGCCGGTTCCCACTGGGACAGCACACTACACTGACTGTATCCACATACTGAGTTGATTTTTCACGCCGAGTACACTTTGCTATCACTGGATTCCATGAGGCAGAGAGTCTGAAACCGTCTTCATGATTGAAATTAGGATGCTTCTTAATCTCAATCGCTTCCCGAACCATTCTCTTATAATAGTGCCTCTCGTTGGCTAGGATTTTTGGGTTGTGTAATTCAATCCAGTGATATTAGGTCCTGAGTCTACTATATGCTCTGCTATAGCAGACTTGTTTATTTGTCGATTTTTCACCGCAGCTATGTGCTCCTTAACACGTTCGGCGACAGTGCGCTTCGTTTGGCCTATGTAGGAGCGCCCACAGCTGCAATCGATCTTATAAACACCAGGAACCTGCAAAGGTACTACATCCTTTGGCGTACGCAGATGCTTAGCCACTTTTGCGAGTGGAGTATAGATAGACTTAATCGAAAACTTCTTCAGCAGGTTCCCAATCTTGTCCGTAACCCCTTTCACATAAGGCATGAACGCTGGCTGTCTTGCTACATCTGTGTGTTTCTGTTTGCGCCTGCGTTTAGGATGCCATCCATTAGTCCTGTATCCGTTTCGTTTTAGAACCTCCTGAACATGTTCCAGCTCTCCGGGTAAATGTTCAGGGTCACAGAGGTCATGGGCTCTGTTCATAAGGGAAGAAACTACTGACTCAAAATGTAATGGATGATGATGTGAAGCAGCATTCAAATATCTGTCCGTGTGCGTCGGTTTTCTGTACACGGTATGAGATAAGGTTCCGTTTGATTTAACCATCACTTTCAGATCTAGGAAAGCTGAAGACCTGTTTTCTTCCATTTCATATGTGAACCTGATCTTCGGGTGTATTGAGTTAAGATGTTCTGTAAGCTGATCGACTTCCTGTTTACTTCCATTGATAATGCAGAAGACATCGTCGACGTACCTTTTCCATAGCTTTATACCATGGGCAGTCAGGTTAATCATGGTCTCAATATGCTCCATCCAGATATTGGCAAGTACAGGGGCTACAGGACTACCCATAGCTACGCCATCAATCTGGAGGTAATGTTGCCCTTGGTATAAAAAGAAATTTCCGTCTAGACAGTTCTGAAGAAGACTGACGTACTGGTCCGGAAGTTCACTATCATTCAATCTCTGCCTCACAACATCAAGACAATCTTGCAGAGGGACACTGGTAAAAAGAGATTCAACGTCGAAGCTCACCATTATATCTCTGGGTTCCAACTTCATGTCCTTGATGATGCTGATGAAATGTCGTGAGTCCTTGACAAAAGATGCTGTCTTGCCCGTTAGCGGCTGCAATGTCCCAGCAACATGCTTTGCCAAATTGTATGTTGGCGAGTCTACCTGACTAACCATAGGTCGCAGGGGAACGCTGGACTTATGTACTTTCGGTAATCCATACAATTTGGGTGACTGCACAATAGCTGGTCTATACAAACGTTCATAGACATCTTTATCGAACAGGTCCTCATACTCGTGTATAACCGCCCTAACACGTTTCGTGACTCTCGCCGTGGGATTGTAGGAAACCGGCTTATACACCTTTTTGTCACTTAGCAAACTCCGTATTTTAGTGTCGTAGTCTTCTGTCTTCATAACAACGGTGGCATTGCCCTTGTCCGCCCTAAGCACGAGGATTTCATCATTCTTGCGTAGGTCCTCTAGTGCTTGCCGCTCACCCGCCGTTACGTTGGACTTTGGAGTTCGACATTTTCGTAGGATAACTGATACATCCTGTCTTAGTGTTTCTGCGTCACTTGAAGGTATCCTATTACGAACAATGGTCTCCTCGACACAACTGACAATATCCTCATACGGAATTCTCTTAGGTGATAAAGCAAATTTTGTACCTTTCTCAAGAATGCTGAGTGTGTCATCATTGAAATTATGTTCAGTCAGATTGATAACCGTCTTAGAATTATGTGTCTGTCCTACCTTATTATGTATTGCGTTACAACTTCGAGCCAAAAGTAGGTTAAACTTGTTTTCGTGTCGCTCGGAACAACACTCGTAGGTTCGTTGCGCTTGATAATAAGTTACTCGGTCACACAAATCAAAATCACTGGACGACAACACCACACTGCACTCCATATGAGCATTGTACAGGTCACTTTGCACTTTGCTTAGATAATAATTATCATTTTTAATTATCTGCTTAAGAAGGCGGACACTCGCGTTTCTTAGAATTTTTGCGGTATGTTCGATGTCACTACGCGGTTTTAGTCGACAGCACGTAGGTATTAAGTCCCAATCACGGCATTTTGTTAAAAATGCCAGTGATGTAATAAGATGCGCACTTTTGTTCCGCAAAGATTCTAGATGACACACTTTCTTTACTATTTCCGGCCCGTACCGGTTAGCAATTGTCTTTTTTAAACTTTCGCGATCACAACACATTATTAACATACATATAACCGGGTATTTATCGCGTAAATTACCTTTATTATTTCCCGACGTTTCGCTTGGATTGCACCAAGCATGGTCCCGGGAAGACTGATGTGATGGAGGTACCGCAGCAAAGCGAAGGCGTTTGTTGAACTACCCTCACTTGATCTTCATAAAAATTATTAGGGCCGGTTCCCACTGGGACAGCACACTACACTGACTGTATCCACATACTGAGTTGATTTTTCACGCCGAGTACACTTTGCTATCACTGGATTCCATGAGGCAGAGAGTCTGAAACCGTCTTCACGATTGAAATTAGGATGCTTCTTAATCTCAATCGCTTCCCGAACCATTCTCTTATAATAAATAGTGCCTCTCGTTGGCTAGGATTTTTGGGTTGTGTAATTCAATCCAGTGATTAGGTCCTGAGTCTACTATATGCTCTGCTATAGCAGACTTGTTTATTTGTCGATTTTTCACCGCAGCTATGTGCTCCTTAACACGTTCGGCGACAGTGCGCTTCGTTTGGCCTATGTAGGAGCGCCCACAGCTGCAATCGATCTTATAAACACCAGGAACCTGCAAAGGTACTACATCCTTTGGCGTACGCAGATGCTTAGCCACTTTTGCGAGTGGAGTATAGATAGACTTAATCGAAAACTTCTTCAGCAGGTTCCCAATCTTGTCCGTAACCCCTTTCACATAAGGCATGAACGCTGGCTGTCTTGCTACATCTGTGTGTTTCTGTTTGCGCCTGCGTTTAGGATGCCATCCATTAGTCCTGTATCCGTTTCGTTTTAGAACCTCCTGAACATGTTCCAGCTCTCCGGGTAAATGTTCAGGGTCACAGAGGTCATGGGCTCTGTTCATAAGGGAAGAAACTACTGACTCAAAATGTAATGGATGATGATGTGAAGCAGCATTCAAATATCTGTCCGTGTGCGTCGGTTTTCTGTACACGGTATGAGATAAGGTTCCGTTTGATTTAACCATCACTTTCAGATCTAGGAAAGCTGAAGACCTGTTTTCTTCCATTTCATATGTGAACCTGATCTTCGGGTGTATTGAGTTGAGATGTTCTGTAAGCTGATCGACTTCCTGTTTACTTCCATTGATAATGCAGAAGACATCGTCGACGTACCTTTTCCATAGCTTTATACCATGGGCAGTCAGGTTAATCATGGTCTCAATATGCTCCATCCAGATATTGGCACCTCCATCACATCAGTCTTCCCGGGACCATGCTTGGTGCAATCCAAGCGAAACGTCGGGAAATAATAAAGGTAATTTACGCGATAAATACCCGGTTATATGTATGTTAATAATTTAAATCTTTATTATGTCGCAAACGGAACCTTACACCGAAAAATTGTCCTTGCAACCCCTAAATGGTGTTAAAATACCTATTCAACGGGTACAGTTGAATAGGTATTTTATCGTTGAGTATTTTGTAATGGCAAGATCAAGAAAAAATAAATTTATTTTCTAAACGAATGCTACAAACTGGTACTTGAAATGTGACTACATAGTCCTTGTGTTATAGATCCTTGTGTTATCTAGACTGGTTTCTTAAGCTATTTCTATAGTATTATGTCATGGCATAGTGACGTGGACCTGCGCTGGAGCTAAACATAATACACACTTTTTTGAGCTGTAGAAGAGGCCTTTTCGTGCTTCTACAATATGGATCCCACAAAATTTGTAAGTGATAAATTTAACGAATTAGATATAAGAACAGTTCCCTGCCAATATAAATCTAAATCAGCTATCTAAGCACTTTGCCGACAACAAATTGCTTCACTGCAAGCAATTTGGCTTTACTCGCGGCCGTTCTACTACTGATGCTGGTATAGAGTTAGTCTCGCATATCTATGATGCTTGGGAGAGGTTGCAAGACGCTTTAGGTGTTTTTTGCGACCTTTCAAAAGCATTTGACTGTGTACACCATGAAACATTGATCGGAAAATTGCGCCACTATGGTGTTAGAGATATCTCTTTGGATCTACTTATTTCTTATCTCAGTAACAGGATACAAAGAGTTGATGTTAATGGAAAACGTTCTTCGGGATCTGTAGTTACAATGGGTGTACCGCAGGGATCAATTCTTGGGCCTTTTCTATTTTTAATTTACATTAATGATCTACCTCATCTTGTCAAAAACAATCATGAGATTGTATTGTTTGCTGATGACACTTCACTTTTGTTCAAAATGAAACGACGTACCACCGATTATGACGAGGTGAATAATGCAATCATCTATTGTATACCTAGTGTGTATTATAAGTAATGTCAATAACCTATTACTTAATGAAAATAAAACAAAATGCATTAGATTTACTCTCCCTAATGTAAAACAGGCTGATGCCAAGATTAAATTAAAAGGTGAAAATTTAAACCTTGTAGAAAAAACTGTATTATTAGGCATAACTTTGGACAATAAGCTTCAATGGGGCCCACACATAGAACAACTATCGGGTAGGCTTAGTTCTGCAGCATATGCAGTCAAAAAAATCCGCCTTCTTACAGACTTTGATACCGCTAGACTTGTTTACTTCAGCTATTTCCACAGCATTATGTCTTATGGCTTACTACTGTGGGGATGTGCTGCAGATATAGACACCGTATTTGTGCTGCAGAAGAGGGCTATTCGTTCTATCTACAATTATCTTGCCTAACCTATTGTGAGAACATTTAATTTATTATTATTACCATATTATTATTTCTATGTTTTATTAATGAGAATTGTGTGCTTTATTTTTGTTCTACTTCATTGCTATTTATATATATTTGATTTTAAAGTGTAGTTAGTATGTTGTTATTGCATGAATTTTAAAAGTATATTATAGTTATGAATAAGTTCCTTTGTCGTGCAATATGCAACTCTAACCTGAATTTAATGTTTTTAGATATGATGGATGTAATGATTTAGATTAAGTATCTGTTATGTTACATTTATTTTTTGAACAATAAACAATAAACAATGGGTCCCAGAGAATCACTTCGCACTAAATTTAAATAAATAAATATAATGACAGTAGCTTGTCAATATATTTATGAGAATAAAGTGCAATAAAGCTTATTATAAAATATCAGATTACCTAGAGGACAAAACCACTTGGGACGTAATCTGCTCCAACTCCGTCAAACGTAACATAAGACAAAATAAAATTGTTAAATGATGACTATAACGACCGAGTTAGGTTCTTCTGTTCACTTCTTTTCCTAACTCGCGTGTCATCTGAAGTGAACAGATTCAATTATGTGCTTTATTATATTTATTTGTGTTGTTTTATTTTGTAATTTGTAACGCGTCAATAAGGTCCATGCGGCCGCACTGAATAAAGTATTTTTTGATTCTTGATTCTTGATTCTAGTACATTTACGAAGTTGCTTAAAACAGGATAGCGAACAAATTCATTCGTATTCCATAATTCAGATTAACTTAAGATCAAATATCTCTATTTTCTATTGTGTGTTGACGTTTTAAAGTTTTGAATTAAAAACTATGGAAATAAAGAAAATTACTTTTGAACTGCGTTCACGGGCATGAGAGGAACGGCAATATTCTACTGCCGACACCCCAAGCCAGAGTGTCATTTTGTTTATCCAAAACAAATAAATTACCGACACATCTCAAAGAGAATCTTTGAAGCGCCAGTAAAGGTCATACCAAATGAATGCTTCAAGAAAACATCCAAAGTTAATTACAATAAATGTACCCTGCGTGTTTCTTCAAAGTCTCATGAGTGTGTATTGAGAGTGTTTGATCGTGATTAGTCACAGTCTGCTGGCCGGCGTAATGAAGGAGCTCAGATCACTTTTAAACAAGAGTTTTCTCGTTGAAGTCGATTATTTTTGACAAATAAAAGAATTATTCTGTTGTAAAGTTCAATCAAAAAGTGTTCATTTATTTAGACATAAACGCCGCAAGGAATGTCAACAGTTCTTTAGTTTTTCAACAAAAAACTACTTCATGTGACTGATTTTACCTCGCTTACTCCGCACAAGTACTCTATCTATTAGGTTCAGTCGAAATACATAATAAAGTTGGCGTTTTGTATGAGAGGAACATAAAGTCGATTTTTTTTATATATAATATTTAATTAATCAAAGTAATCCATTGCTATCTATGCACTTTTGCCATCTCATAGGTAGTTCATTGATCCCTTTACTAAAAAAAACCATTCGGACGGGAATCAATTAAATCGTTGAAGGCGGTTAGAACTGCCTCATCGCAGTTGAATTTTTTCTCCTGCAAGAAGTTATCCAAATTTCGAAAAAAATAGTATTCTGTTGGAGCAAGGTTCGAAGAGTACGGTGGATGTCTTAGACATGCCAATTGAAGCTCCTCTAACTAGGTAGCCGTCTGTTGAGCAGTGTGTGGTTTAGCGTTGTCCTGAAGCAGCAGTGGCTTAGAGCGATTGACCAGCCTCGGTTGTTTAGCAACTAGCTTTTCCATCATGGTTTGCAGTTGCTGACAATAGACATCTGCCGTAATCGTCTGGCCAGATTTGACCAGAGACCAAGAAAGCTGTAGTGGACGACACCGGCACTGGTCCACCAAACGCTCACAAGTTACTAACTTTTTTTGAGTCAGTTTTCGCTTGGGGCATGATTTGGCTGGTTCACCAAGGTTCAGCCATTGCGATGAGCTCTTCCGATTATCGTATAGGATCCACTTTTTATCACAGGTTCATAATTATTGTGCCGGTTGAGTAATGTAACGCAGCAGTCGACGCGCGTTTGTCGATTTGCTTCACTCAATTCGTGAGGTACCCACATTTCAAGCTTTTTCACCTTCCCAATTTGATTCAAGTAGATTAAAATAGTTGTATCACTGACACCGTGCCTGCAGCTAACTCGAACGTGGTTTACGATGGATTCGCTTCCACAATAGCCTTCAATTCTTGATTATCAACTTTGGTCTCCGGCCGTCCATGGGGCTAGTTCGAATTTTGAAATTTCCAGAACGAAAACGTTGAAACTACTACCCTACAATTACCCTACAACTAACCTACTACTGTCCTACAACTAACGCTTAAACATGTTACAAAAAAGTTTGTACGGAAAAAAATATTAAACACATGTTTAAGCGTTAGTTGTAGTATCCCCTATTTTAACCCCTTCTGATTTAATTTACGCAACGAAAAGTAGCCTATGTCTGTCTCCATGGTCTAATCTACTCCTATGCTAAAATTCATCCAAATCTGTTCAGCGGACATACATACATATATACATACATACATAAATACATACATTCTTACTTTCACTTTTATATATTAACTAGTGACCGGGTGGTGCGCGAGCTGCTTCGCAGCACGCGAGGGTTGTTTAAAAAGAGTCGAGGGTAGGTTGTGCGCGAGCTGCTTCGCAGCTCGCGATTTTTAAAGCAAAAAACAAAAAAAGTAAAAAAAAAAATTAAGGGGGTGGAAAAGGGGTAGTTTCAGATTTTTCTCGTACTCACCCCCCAACCCTCTACACAACCCCGTTTACAGATTCCCGAAATTCCATCTGGAAGTGGGAGAACAATGATGTCAGTCAGTCAGTCAGTCAGTCAGTGAGTGGTAGTGTAGCTTTATATAAAGTAAAAAAAAGTAGGATCAAAGTGGCCACTACGACAAAACGCCAATTTCATAATACGTAACCTAATACTTTTTTATTTTTTACTGAACGCGGCACGGTAACGCTGACATTTGATCACGAAGTCAATATCAATATCAAATATTTTCTTAGTCGCCTCATAACTTTTATAATATTGAATTGAAAAAGTTTCGTCGCAGAGCTCCAATTAGACCCGCTCGAGATGGGCCCAGCAAAAGTGTAACTTAGGATTTTTCTTCCTGCTCTCCAAGACTCCACCTGCGTTAAACACGTTAATGAATAATAACTTACTCATGGAGTGCCGGCAGTAAAAGGTTGCCTCTCCTCTTTTTCCCATGGATGCAGTAAGAATCTTCCTAGGGATACCTCCGGAAGATGGGCAGCAGCGTCTTTCCGTGTATCAGACATCCCGTACCGCGCTCGCCACGCACGGTGATCTATGAGAGAGGCGTATGTCCAGCAGTGGACACGGATAGCAGTCCTACGGCTGAAATGGTGATGATGATATAATGAACTTTATCATCTTCAGACGTAACGTTAACCTGTTCTTTCCTCTGACTAAGTTGAGAGACTGTTTTATTTATTATGATTAGGTTTGACAGCCGGAAAAAAGTTTTCGGATGGTTATAAAAAAAACCTAATAATTAATAAACTACTGTCTCTCCATCTCGGTTCTGTCCCACGCAGTGTTTTTAGATAGTTGTAAAAAAACCTAATAACCTACTGTCCTTCCGTCTCGATTCTGCCACTAGAAGGTTTTCTAATCTTTCGAAAATATTCGGGATAATAAGTTTTATGATTCGTTGTTATTATGACACATAATGTTTATAACGATGAAAATTATGGAAATGATATATTACGTAAAATAATTTTATGCGTAAGGAGCATTACTATGAAACATATCTTATTGCAAATGGTATTTATGGGACCATGATATTATTGATATGTTTCGGAGACACTTTTTATTGATTGTGATTTTCAGACAATCGTTTTTCGGAGACAAAAACGGCACCCGTAAAATGTACAAAAATAAAAAATACTTGTGTAACTCGCGAGTGATTACTACTGTGAAAAAAATGTGTATTCACTGATAAGTAAACAAATAAAGCAACATAATCACGAACCAGATGCTTTGAGGATTAAAGTGGCCAAGGCCGTGAACAAAATAAAACGAGAAGCTACAATAAATCCATTTTATGGGCCTAGTACTATTATAAGCATTGTGAGGCATCAACATCACTAGAAGTTTTATCCTATTTGCCCACAACAAATAACATTAAACAAAGTAAATATATACAGGGCCAGAAAAAGCCAGAAAAATTTAATTAAAGAACCAAAAAGTATTGGTTTTGATATAAACACGAGCTATCTACAATATGGAGAACTTAAGTATGATATAAAATTGTCAAAGGCAGAATTAAAAATCGAAAAAGTGTTATTGTTTACACGGGTTATATTTGATCGAAGTTCACACGAGTAAAAAATGGATTTCTGTTTTGTGCCAGTCAAAATGCTAAATGCTCATGGGCGGAAATTTTAAGATTTTACCTACTATCTTCCACTTACTATACACCATTCACGGGTCGGTTATGCAAAATGAAGATAAAATATTTATGGTTACAATAAACAGTTATGATTTACATTGTTGTTGGAAATCGCCGGGAAAATGCCATCTTGTCACCACGATTTGTCATCATGGACTTTGAGAAAGCGTCACAAGTAAACCTAAGACAAAAATTTGAAAGTGCTACAGTTAAGGGATGTAATTTCCACATGGGACAGATAATTTATAGGCAAATACAAAAATAAAACCGAGCAAGAGCGAGTCGGACTC
The DNA here is from genome assembly GCA_963082625.1 of Pasiphila rectangulata. Lineage (NCBI taxonomy): Eukaryota > Metazoa > Arthropoda > Insecta > Lepidoptera > Geometridae > Pasiphila > Pasiphila rectangulata. The sequence goes on along the minus strand of OY720244.1, from coordinate 1,589,914 downwards.
GCGCGCTGAGGGTTCCGTGCCATAATATAATATATTATGGCACGGAACCCTCGCTGCACGAGTAACTAAACCAGAGCCCATGAATACCTCCTATCAGATAAAAGCTCACTCGTTAGACTGTCTCGAAGCAAACTTGTACAACTGCACGGACTGTGCTACACTGGAAAGCTGCGACACTATCAATTATCTTGGTATCACAATTGACTCAATGTTGACTTACGTGCCGCACATCAATTTCTTAACATCTAGCATCAGGAAATTAATAGCCGTCTTTAAAAACATTAAGCATGCTGCCAACAAGTCCCATATCCTTTCGATTTACAACTCTAATGGACTCTGCCAGTCACTACTGACGTATTGCGCAACTACATGGGGTGGTGCAGCTAAAACCCATTTGCTACCTCTTGAGCAAGCACAAAGGGCAGTTCTCAAGGTAGCCTACTCAAAACCTTACAGGTACCCAACACCACAACTTTATAGAGACTGTAAACAAGTTACTGTGAGACAGTCGGGTATCCAGCAAACTATATAGAGGCAACACTGTACAAACCCAATAACTCATGTGGGTAAGGCAAGAGGCGGAAAGATAAAATATACACAACTCCTCACTGTAACACCTCTATAGCACAAAGACTTTTCTCCTTTCTAGCGCCATACATCTATAACGGTATAAGTAAACGAATTGCACTAAAAGATCTAACTTATTCTGAGTGCAAAGTCAAAATTAAAAACTATTTACTGTCTCTAGATAACAATAAAACAGAAAGCATTTTGAAAATAATCGGTTAAATTTATGTACAAACAATATATAGGTATATATATGCACACTCACACACATACACACACAAGCACAGACTTACAAATCCACACAATTTTGGTTGGCTGAATTATATGCATAAATAAGTAAGAATAGCTACTTGTTTGAATAGACAAATGATAGTGTTACTTTACATAACATTACATGTTTATCGCAAACCTTCTTTTTTGTTCTTTTTTTATATACAAAATTGTTAGTTTTATTTAAAATAGCTTTAGTAATATTATATACCAAGATTAGGTATATTAAAATTAGATACTATAACATGCATGTAGTATACCTGTTAAACTGTGCCGAGGTAGAGATCACTTGCGTCTAAATCACAAGTCGAGAACTTAGTTACAGCAAGGATTAGTTACAGCAAGGAGTTACAGCATTTTCATTATTTTATTAATACCATTTAAAATCTCAAGTCGATAGCATTAGTATTTATTATCTGTATCACACGGACAAAGTCACACCATACGGTTTTTACCATTTTAGTGCTTTGTAGTACCTGCCATCAAAATTGTGAAATTAAGTATGTTTATTTTACAAGGACCCATAAAATAATTGAAAGGACAATACAAAAGTTTCTAGGTCTAGTAGTTTTAAGGTGATGGCTTGTGGGCAGTTGTGGATGAATTTTGGTGGAGTACAGTGCCCGCACTAACTAAAGAATACTTGTATTGCAGAATTGTGTCGTAAGGGTAATTATAATAAGTATTTTCTATCATACACTTACTCGGCAATGCACGGGAGGTAAGGTCTTGATAATTACGGTAAATATGTTATATGTTGTTAATAAATGTTTTAATAAATAAATGATTGATTGAAAAATGATTAAATGCCCTCGTCCCGCGTTCTCGGCTCGCATGACAGTTAGAATGTGACAGTGACAGTTCGCTAAACAATACCTTATACCTATACCTAATCCTTATACAGAACCCACGTCACAGCGTATACATACTATAAGCAATCCTACCGCATACACACTACATATCGACTTACCATCGAAAATATTGCTAGCTACAAAAAAAGAAATTCAAATGAAAAGAAGTAGAACCAATAATTAATTCGAACAACATTTACTTCAGCACGGAACAACTTATAATATTATGAAATATAAAATCGAAGATAATTGTATTTCTTTGTACGTTTACATCATTAACTGAACATAAAAATGAAAAGGAAATCCGTTTCTGAGAATTTCCCTAAGTGAAATTAATAGACTTTGCACTTTTATAGAAGAAGGCCTTATTAGAAATACCTGTAGTCTTCTGTTATTGACACAAACAAAAAATACTCGTATCACTCGTATCTATAACCGTAATATTACGAGTATTATAAAGCTAATGAGTTTATTTTTTGTGTGTTTGGTTGAACGCGCTTATCTCAGGAACTACTGGCTCAAATCGAAAAATTATTTTAGTGTTGGGTAGCTGACTTATCAAAGAAGGCTTTAAGTCATAACTTAAAACTCTGACAAATATTATACTAGCACAGTATCAAAACGCGTACGAAGTCGCGGGGAACATCTAGTAGTTACTTTCGTCATAATACCGGCGCTACTTTACGCCCAATTACTACAGTAAGCTTGAAGCTACCACTACCCGCGTAGACATGGGAAGTGTAGCATAAGGCTGACACGGAAACTTTTGCCCCATTTTGTATATGACTTAATTACAAGACAGGCCGATGGCCCACCTGATGTCAAGCGGTAACTTCTTCCTATTAAAACTGCAATACCGCGGTGATTACAATATGGGTAAATAAATAAATAAATCACGTAGCATGTGACTATGTGACCAACTACATTGTATTGCGCCCGTCACTCTGAGTCAGAGTTCTAAACTCCCATGTGCCCATAATTCCACCGGCCTCCTTACCCTTCAAACAAGAACACAGCAATGCAGACATTACTGCTTGTCGGCATAAATAGGTGTGGTGGTAATACTTCCCCGGTTGAACTCTTCACAAAGAGACTACTACTAAACCCATAATGCTACAGTAAGCTTAGGTTCATCATTTCAGCCATAAAACGTCCACTAATTAACAAAGGCCTCACTCATGGGTCTCCACGAGGGGTAGTTGCCATACTCACCACGCTTGGCAGGCGGGTTGGCGAGCACAGTATGGGATGTTGATATATGAAAAGACGCTGCTGCCCATCTTCCGGAGGTATCCCTTAGCAGCCTCTTACTGCATCCACGGGCACGAGAGGAGGGGTAACATTCTACTGCCGGCTTTGCAGTATACAGTTGCCCTAGTAACTAGTTATTAGGGCAGTCCATCGTGCCCGTCGTGTTGCCCATCGTGACTGTGGCGACTTGAGCGACTGGGGCGACTATGGCAACTGTGGTGAATAAGTTTTACATCTGCCAGGCGTCCCGTGACAGCTAATTTTGTTTTCTTTATATAACAGCTTTGTTAATTCTAAATATTTTTAGTTGTCTTTGTTTCTTTCGTTAAACTTTTTGTACTGCATCTTTATGTGGTTATTAAACACTTCATTCATAGTTCCTGAAGCTTATGATCCCCGAGCCAGGTACAAATCTAGTCGCTCATTTCCTCCCGGACGACAACTTTTCCTTTCATTTATTTAACTATATTTGCGAGTAATTGGATCCTTATGATTGACCTTATCGATTTTCGCTATAAAAGTACAGGGTGTGGTTTTTCTAATAGGTATTCGTTTCGATTCCTGGGTGTAGGAAACGTATTTTTATCGTAAATCGCAATATTTTTGTTTCTTTTATAAAATGAAGGAATGATTTCTCAAAGTGAAATTTGCTATCTCCTTTGTTAAGGGTATTTTCCCTACAGGTAGAATTAAAATCCACCTCGTAGGTACATTTTCAGCATGAGTGACCAGCTGACGTATTTCCCACCTGACTTTTTTATTCTTCAAGACATTGACTTAACTATAAATGAGAAATTCGGGAGGAAATGACTGAAGAATTTTCATTGGGGAGAGGGGAGGGGGGGTGTTACTACTACAGCCCACCCACGGAACCACGGATGATGTTCACGGGGCTTCATGATACCCTCTTAACCATTTTACAAGTCTTCCTCAGGAAGGAAATAGGTCACCAAAATCTGTTCCTGGCTCGCGGGCTAATAGCTGGTTCGCTGTGTAGTACACGTACTACGGAACCCTAAAACAGGAGTATTTTATGTGGAAACGTAAACAACCAGATGTAGCCTATTACGAAGATTTATAAGCAATCAGCGCGGCAATATAATTGTACGAGGAAGGTAATTTAAACAGTATTATGCTAGAGATTGCTTTCCTAATGGCGTACCTACCTGTCTTCTTATCATTATTTTGTACGTTCATCATTATCATCATTACAGCCGTAGGACGTCCACTGCTGGACATAGGCCTCCCTCATGGATTTCCAGTTATTGCGGTTGGAAGCGATCTGCATCTACCGTCGACCTGCGGTCTTCACCAGGTCATCATCCCATCTTGTTGGTGGACGTCCTACGCTGCGCTTGCTGGTCCGTGGCCTCCACTCGAGCACTTTTCGGACCCATCGGCCATCTGTTCTGCGAGCTACATGGCCTGCCCATTGCCACTTCAACGTGCTAATCCGTTTGGCTATGTCGGTGACCCGAGTTCTTCTACGTATCTCCTCATTTCTGATTCGATCGCGTAAAGAAACCCCGAGCATAGCCCTCTCCATAGCTCGTTGGGCGACTCCGAGCTTATTCATGAGGCCAATCGTGAAAACACATTGATTGTAGACTTTGTACGTTATTGTAATGTTTTTATTACGAGTATAATGCTGGAAATTTGACATAGCGCCATCTAACCAAAGATATAAATCATTAGCTCTGCCCTGACACCAAAAACTGTGGCACTGCCTTTATGTGTGTGTTATCAATAATGCCGACACACGTACGCTGGTTTTGCCAATAAACCAAACTATTATTCTTACCATTTAATGTGCAATCATGTTGTACGAACTTTCGTGAAAAGAATAACACGCACCACGTCTGGCTAGCACTCTGTTTAGAGGTACACTGATTCAAAATAAGTAAGCTCTCTCATTTGGTGGGGAAACAAAACGGTGCGGAGTCACTAGATTCCATACGAAAACCGAACGGCTCTCAGTATTCGTCTGAGTCAGCGGCTGTCGATGCAATTAACTCGCATTTTGTTAACGCTGCAGATGCGTGTGTAAGATTTAGTATTAATCCCTAGGTATATTCCTAGAGTGTGTGAGTGTGAATTTAAGCTAGTATTTTAAATTTCAAAATTAACGTGAGATATACTAATCATTTTGTAAGAACGGGAATTACTCACGTAGTATTGTACTAGTGTACTATTGTAGTAGTGTAGTATCTTCGACGTTACAATACTACGTAATTCCCGTTTTTACAAAATTAACAGTATTTTAAATATTTAAATAAAATATCTAGGTAGCATTGCCTTTACTCACGTTGCAGGCTAAGCTAGGTTGACATTTTTAAAACCCAACAATCAATGGCCGTTTGAAGTTTGACATCTGTCATCGAAAAAGTAGATCTTATCAAGGTCTTTCATTTGAGCTCACAACGGAAAGTCTAAGATGATAGTTCTCAAGATATGGCCGTTTAAAATTAGACAGCTGTCATCGAAAAAGTAGATCTCATGAAGGTCTTTCATTTGAGCTTACAACGGAAAGTGTAGGACGAGTAGTTTCCAAGATATGGTCGATTGAATTTTAATAGCTGTCATCGGAAAAGTGAAAGTCATGAGGAGTTTCAAAGTACTAGATATTTTACGAATATTTTATCTACATACCAACTATTCAGTCAAGTGCGATCCTTTTCAGAGTAGTGTAACCACGATTAAAAGAAATTACTCGTCACACTGGTGTAGCAAATCGGTGTGACCACGAGGCCGCCGCGCGAACGAGGGTGTCTCATGCGGTGAGCAGTTAACATTTAACGAACTTTACAATTTAACTTGAACTTTCTACAATCCAGGGCATCCAATTCTGTCTGAGACCATCTTAGTATGCCGAACGTATAAATGAGTAGGGGCATAACCCAGCCATAACATTGTAAGCATGCACCTTGTTACCGCCTGACAGAAGACTATTTAGAACTTTTGTAAGGCGACAAAAGAAACGTTTCTTCACTGCCTTTTTTATGTCCCTATCCTAATGATTCAGACATACCGAGGCACTTGTATGTTTCGCCTTCAGAGAGACATCTGAGAGACATATTTTGGGAAAGCTGTTCGTTGAATTTACAACTAATTTCAGGGAAGGTGCTAGCGCACCTACCGAATGAAATTCTACTAATGAAATTATTAAAATTGGTATCCCAAATAAAGTAGAATATTTTAATATGGACATTACATCGCGTCACGAACAATAGGCAGCCGGCGCCCGGTCAAATTTACGACGAAAGTCAAAATTATATTTAGTTTGTCAGTTAGATAATACAATAATAATAGAGGTAGGGTTTTCTACTTAGAAAGAAAGAAAGAAAGAGAGAAAAATATATATATATATGTATATATATTTTTGACACAACACATACAAAATAGCAAGGAAGGGAATACATTTCAGATAGACTTACAACTAAGGACGATACAAATAAGTGGGTAAGCGTGTTGTATGGGGTCAAAAAATGGACAATGCCTCCGTATTACCGCCACCTTAACGCTGATTTTCAGCAGGTTTTTACAGCAGGTCCTGTCTGTCTCGCCTTTCTACTTATGTTAAATACATTGAAAATAGGTTTCCAACGTGTTTAGCTCCTCCCAGGGGAACTTTCATTAGGGTATGGAGCACGTTGGCAGTGCAAAGCGAATGAGAGGGAAGGACAATTCGTAAAACTCCATTAAATGTTGTGTCTTATGGTAAATCATCATCATCATCATCATTTCAGCCGTAGGACGTCCACTGCTGGACATAGGCCTCCCTCATGGATTTCCAGTTGTTGCGGTTGGAAGCGATCTGCATCCACCGTCGACCTGCGGTCTTCACCAGGTCATCATCCCATCTTGTTGGTGGACGTCCTACGCTGCGCTTGCCGGTCCGTGGCCTCCACTCGAGAACTTTTCGGCCCCATCGGCCATCTGTTCTGCGAGCTACATGGCCTGCCCATTGCCACTTCAACGTGCTAATCCGTTTGGCTATGTCGGTGACCCGAGTTCTTCTACGTATCTCCTCATTTCTGATTCGATCGCGTAAAGAAACCCCGAGCATAGCCCTCTCCATAGCTCGTTGAGCGACTCTGAGCTTATTCATGAGGCCAATCGTGAATGACCACGTTTCGGTTCCATATGTCATCACTGGTAACACACATTGATCGTAGACTTTCGTCTTAAGGCACTGAGGAATTTTGGACGAAAAAACGTTGCGTAGTTTCCCAAACGCTGCCCATCCGAGTTGGATTCGTCGATTGACCTCTTTCTCAAAGTTGGACATACCTAACTGGACAGTTTGTCCTAGGTATACATACGCGTCGACAACTTCGAGAGCCGAGTTCTCAACCATAACTGGGGCAGGCACCACATGGACATTCGACATAACCTTCGTCTTGTCCATGTTCATTTTAAGGCCTACCCGTTGGGAGACTCGATTGAGGCCTTCGAGCATCGTGCCGAGTTCCTCCATCGACTTTGCCATGACCACAATATCGTCGGCAAACCGAAGGTGAGTCATGTATTCGCCGTTAATGTTGATGCCTAGTCCTTTCCATTCCAAGAGCTTGAAGGCATCTTCCAAAGCGGTCGTAAACAGTTTCGGAGAAATAACGTCTCCCTGCCTTACGCCTCTTTTTAAGGGAATATCCTTCGAACTCTGTTCCTGTACTCGGACTGACATAGTGGCGTTTCTATACAAAGACTTCAACACTTCGATATACCGATAGTCAATTCGGCATCGTTGGAGAGAATCGAGCACCGCCCATGTTTCGATCGAATCGAAGGCTTTCTCATAGTCCACAAACGCGAGACATAGCGGCAAGTTATACTCTTCGGTCTTCTGTATCACTTGCCGCAGCGTATGAATGTGGTCTATGGTACTGTAGCCTTTTCGAAACCCGGCTTGTTCGGGACGCTGGAAGTCATCAAACCTGCGATCGAGACGATTTGCGATGATCCTTGAGAACAGCTTATAAACATGGCTCAAAAGCGAGATCGGTCTGTAGTTCTTAAGCAAGGTGTTGTCACCTTTCTTAAAGAACAGTACCACGACGCTTTTGTTCCATGTTTTTGGCGTAATACCTTCGAGCAAGACGGAGTTGAAGAGCTTCTGAAGGACTTTAAGTATCGGTGATCCACCCGTTTTCAGAAGCTCTGACGTGATTCCGTCCTCCCCCGGCGCCTTGTCGTTCTTAAGCTGTTTTAGGGCCATTATGGTAAATACCCCGTAAATATTGCATGTAATACTTTGACAGGAAATGTTGAATGATTTGACCGTCGCAGCGGGTGAAGGTCCGCCTGCGGGTTCGATTCCTGCCTCGGGACAAATGTCTGTACGATTTGCAGATAGTATAGGGTGTTCTGAATGTTTTTCTATTTATAAATAAAAAACTATCTACATATTTAGTACAATGGATTAATAATATCAGTCATCTAGTACCCATAACACAAGCTCGGCTTAGCTTGCGGCTAGATGATGCTGTGTGAATTGTCCAGCATTAAAATAAAAATACAATATATGTTTATAGTTAGGCTTTTTAAACCGCTAAATAATCTGGGTGCCGAGGTGGTAAACTTCACTTAATATTTTGAACACGTATTTTATTTTATTTATTTTATTTTATTCGGAAGACAAACAGTTTTATAATCATAATAGTTAACTTATTAAATAAACACGAACCAATTATACGTCTTCGCATAAAAAAAACTAAATATAGCTTGCTGAAGTTAACTATCAAACTAATACTAACATAATAAAATATAAATTAAGAAAACAAAAACTAAAAAGAAAACACAAGATAAATACTTATTAAAAAAAACAATCATGATGACGGCACATCGAACCAGCGATCCGACAGGATGTTTTTGACTTTTTGTGCACTTGTATTAAAAACATCTAGGTCGGAGAGTTCCACCAAACTGTTGTACGTAGCTACAGCTCTACTGAAAAAAGCATTTTGTCTGTAGTTAGTTGCGCTAAAAGGCATTTCTAAAGGAATGGGATGTCTGACCGATCTATTTGGAACTTTGATCTTTATTTTTTCTAGAAGCTGTGCAGAATCAACCTTACCTTGGGCAATTTTAAAAAGTAGTGCAACATCAGCTATTGTACGTCGTTCCTTTAAAGGGAGTATATGATGCCTTTTACACCTGGCTGAATACTCGGTGTCAAAACAGCCACATTTAAATTGAAGGTATCTTAGAAATCTACGTTGAATACACTCAATCCTGTCAATGTAGGTTTCATATTGAGGGTTCCATATTTGTGAACAATATTCTAAGATGCTACGCACATAGGCACAGTACAAAATTTTTATTACCTTAACGCGTAGCCTCACGTTATTCAAATAGGTATCCCAGATAACGAGGGGGAATATTAGATCGTGTCTCAAACAATAGCCGGGCCGACTACAAGTATTGATAATTGGGTTGTTGATATTCTCAACCAGCTTGGCAGATTTTTACTGCGTCCAAGGACAAGAGAGAAAAATAAATGAAACATTAAAAAATATTTAAGAAGGATTTATCAGCGGTCACCACACAAGGCATAGCCGCTATCGTAGAGGCCAGTCAGAAACTTTTAAATGCACAGTATTTTGGACTTGGAGGAGAGGGCACATTCCACTGCCGGCACCCACGGCAAGATAAGCATATTAAAACGGCTAAATAACCTAGGATCCGAGGTGGTAAACATTACTTAATATTTTGAACACGTAATAACTCGTAGCATCACGGTATTCAAATAGGTACCCCAGAAAACGTATGGTATTTAGATTAAAAAAAAATAATAATGCTGGACAATTCACACAGCATCACCTAGCCCCAAGCTAAGCAGAGCTTGTGTTATGGGTACTAGATGACTGATATACTTAATACAATATGATAGATATATCATAGATAGATATTGTTTATTATATATAGAAAACATCCGAATTTGAATATGAATTTTAGATAGCGTATCGAACAATAGACGGGCAACTCCAAGTACTTATCATTGGGTTAGTTCCCATTCTCAACCAGCTTGGCAGATTTTTACTGCGTCCAAGGACAAGAGAGGAGAGGTAACATTCCACTGCCGGCACTCACGGCAAGATAAGCCTATTAAAACTGCTAAGTAACCTAGGATCCGAGGTGGTACACTTCACATAATATTTTGAACTCTAATACCGCGTAGCCTCACTGTATTCAAATAGGTATCCTAGATAACGTAAGTACATAGGGTATTTGAATATGGATGATATGGATATTAGAGCGCGTCTCGAACAATAGCCGGCCAACTCCAAGTACTCATCATTGGGTAGTTGCTATTCTTAACCCGCTTGACAGGCGGGTAAATATGACGGCCTGTTTCATCACCTCAGCCGTGAGATTATGAAGTTTGACTTAATATTTTGAACACGAAATAGCGCTCATAGCCTCACATTATTGAAATAGGTATCCCAAGTAATAGAGTAGGTACTTGAATAACGGTATTAGATCGCGCCTCGCACTAATATAAAAATTCTAAACTAATATAAATAGTCGGGCGCCACCGGACAAATTATCGAGTTCGAACCTTCATCATCATCTCATTCATCTCATTCTCAGCGTTAAGACGCCGACTGCTGGACATAGGCCTCCCTCATGGATCTTTGTATCTTTGTACCGATCATGAGGGGTCGGTATGGTTCGAATGCAGTAGAATGTTACCCCTCCTCTCATGCCCGTAGATGCAGTAAGAGCCTGCTAAGGGATACCTCCGGAAGGTAGGCAGCAGCGTCTTTCCGTGTGTCAACTTCTATTACTGCGCTCGCCAACCCGCCTGCCAAGCGTGGTGGGTATGTTAACAACCCTTCATGATCAGTACAAATATCTATGAGGGAGGCCTATGTCCAGCAGTGAGCGTCCTACAGATTTGATGATGATCATGATGAAGGTTCGAACTCGATAATTTGTCCGGTGGCGCCCGGCTATTTATTTTTCATATTAGTTCGAGGCGCGATCTAATACCGTTAATCAAATACTTTGTTATTTGGGATACCTTATTCAATAATGTGAGGCTATAAGCGCTATAACATTTTCAAAACAAGCGTTGGTACGGAGGTACCAGAAAAGGGGCGAAGGATTCCGAAAAAACAAAAAAAATATTTTATATATTTCAAATACACTGAGGTCACAAAAACTCCGGTTCTGTGACCCTACGGTCACCAAAATCAATCAGTACCCTTTTCTCATTAAGACAGTGCAAACAAAAAAGATTTCATGTAAATCGGTCTACGCTTTCGGTTGTAATCGTGTCATGCACAGACAGACAGACAGCGCTATGCATAATACGGGGCTTCGCCCCCTAATATCAAATCAAGCTTCATAATCTCAGCCGTACGTCCACAGCTGGCCACAGGCCTCCCTCATGGGTCCAATATCTCCTAATCCCATATATCCTTACTTACTTACTCCATTGGCTCAGGGACTCAAATTAAGTCTTGGCCTCCGATACGAAAACTCGCCGCTTCCTTCTGTCTTCGCCATCCCATATATCCTAAACACAATTAAAACTCTTTGTAGAGGTAGATCTCTCTATCCTGAAGGATAGAGATAATGGATAGGTACTTAATTACTTATTCAAAGATAATTTTAAAGGTTTTTACTTTATCTTAAAAGCAAACCTCTCAATGAAAATGCCAGTTGAGGAAAATCTATGAAAGAAATTTAAATATCCATTAACTTCTTATAATATTTGAACTTAAGTGCTAGAAAAATGTTTTCTTACATATTTAAATAACTAGATGTCCCGGCGAACTTCGTAGCGCACCTACAACAACCACTACTTGCAACTACCCTACAACTACTCTACAACTACCCTACAACTACCCTACAACTACCCTACAACTACCCTATATTTATCCTACAAGTACCCTATAACTTCACTACAAATACCCTACAACTACCCTGCAACTACCCTGTACTGTAACAATACTACACAGGTTGCGGGGGTTTGAATCGAGTAATACTGTAACAAATAGCCTACAACTACTAATTTACGCAACTAAAAGTAGCCTATGTCGGTCTCCATGGTCTAATCTATTCCTATACTAAAATTCATCAAAATCGGTTTTGACGTGAAAAGGGAACATACATACAAATATAAAAGTAAAGAAACAGTAAAGATTACGCTATTAGCTATAAATGTTTAATATGTTTATCTTTTTAAACTTAAGTTTGACGTATGTATAACGGTACTTTTTTCAGCATTTTGTAAATTAGTGAAAAACTGTAAGGATTATAGGAAAACTAAAAACTGTTTCATCATCATCATTTCAGCCATATAACATCCACTACTGAATATAGGCCTCTCTCATGTCTATGTCTATTTCCATGAGGGGTAGTTGCCATACTCACCACGCTTGGCAGGCGGATTGGCGAGCGCAGTACGGGATGTTGATACACGGAAAGACGCTGCTGCCCATCTTCTGGACGTATCCCTTAGCAGGCTCTTACTGCGTCCGCGGGCAAGAGAGAGGAGGGGTAACATTCTACTGCCGGCACCCCACGGCAAACCCCACGGTAAAAAACTGTTTATTAATGTGCTAATAAAGCTCTTTCATATGATACCCTACATAAAATATTAAGTACCTAGTAACTGCACTTAAAATTTTTGAGACATCCTTTTTTCCCCTTCCCTCCAAAGCGAATTATGAGTTCCTACGGATCCCTAAAAAGGAATGAAGTATTCGCAAAACTGGAGACCTATGTGTCTATGAGTCTGAAGAGCTATGGAAAATGGAATGAAATTGGTTTAAGAAGAAACCTTGCATGTCTTAATAAAACCAGTAGGATATGCAAAGCTCAGTAAAGTCGTCCCATTAACGGTCCTACCGGAGCACCGGCTCAGAGATATCCAAGTGTCCATTCTGAAGTCCAAAACTAATTTCAGCTGTCAGCCGTGTAGGCCGTAACAAGTAGTGTAACCTCTTGTAGCCAGGACGTGGCTACGTGGCCACCTTCACACGTACCCACATTATGTTTTATGTTTGGTTTGCGTACCTTCTAGATAAGGTTAGGTTAGAAAACTATAAGAACCGACTTCACATACGGAAGAGGTTTTTAAGTCGTCTGTAATCTTTTTTTTTAATCTTTGTTCCCTCAGAACTCCGTCGTTTATGGAACGATTTGGAAAATTATTTTTAGGTTCGAATAGATACATTTCCAGATTCATCCCATTTCAAAACGCGGTTCTGATCCACAAGAAATTAAAAAAATTGTGACTACAGAATAAATAAATAAATAATGCTGGACAATTCACACAGCATCATCTAGCCCCAAGCTAGAGCTTGTGTTATTGGTACTAGATGACTGATGTACTTAATACATTATGCTACATAGATAGATATTTTTTATTATATATAGAAAACATCTAAAACACGCTAACCAAATATCTACAGATCGTACAGACATTTGTTCCGAGACGGGAATCGAACCTGCAACCTCTTGCATCGCAGGCGGACCTTCGCCCGCTGCGCCACAGAGGTCTTCAAGTTATAGTTATATGTCATTAATTTATGGGGTGTAGTCCTATAATATGCATAGCACTATCTGTCTGTCTGTTTGTCTGTATGTCTGTCTGTGTGTATTTGACGATTACGACCGAACGCGTTGACCGATTTACATGAAACCTTTTTTGTTAGCACCGTCTTAATTAGAGAAGGTGACTCATTTTGGTGACTCTAGGGTCACAGGGACCGGAGTTATTGTGACCTCAAAAGTTCACCAAAAAAATAAACGTCTTCAAATGGCCGAAAACGTCCAAAAACCTAAAAATGCCATTTTTGACCTTTGGTGATCTTTTGAGGCCTTCGCCCCTTTTCTGATACCCCGTACCAATGCTTGTTCAATATTGCGGTTGGGTTGTTTGTTTTATTTAATAATGTTTATTTTAAATCTTTTTTACATCAGAACCTCGTCCCTTATGAACCGATTAGGAAAATTAATGTTGAGTTCGAATAAATATTAAATAAACTTTAAATTAGTTTTCCCGTTTTTTTCAAAACTCAGTTTAATGATGGGATCCACGAGGAATCGAGGGAATTGCTCAAATCATTTCAGCCATAAAATATCCACTGATGAACACAAGCCTCCCTCATGGATCTCCATGAGGGGTAGTTGCCATACTCACCACGCTTGGCAGGCGGGTTGGTGAGCGCAGTATGGGATGTTGATACACGGATAGACGCTGCCCATCTTCCGGAGGTATCCCTTAGCAGGCTCTTACTGCATCCATGGGCATGAGAGGAGGGGTATCATTCTACTGCCGGCACCCCACGGCATTCCTCAAATATTGTGGTATAATTTTAACACCTTAATCAGATACACACTCATTCCTTTAAGTTTTATGACTAACTAACTCGAAAAACAATTTCAATGCATTTATTCATAGTAACATCCATCATTCCAACAAACTAAGCAATAAATAAAACGTTATCAGAATACGGCAAATTATTCAGTGGCAGAATCCTATAATATACGTCAACATTGAAGGGCTCTGCTATTTCAAAAAGTTACCGCTTGAACCGTCAGAGTGAGCTGATACGAATTCAATCATTGTAGAGAACTCGTCCGTATCGGCACCTGTTGACGGATTTAATTTGCCGCGCTATTTCCTGACTGTTACCAATGGAATCATTTCATGGAAATTAAATGATATGGAAATTTCAGTTACCGACGAAGATAATTTTGCGAGATAACTGAAAACCGACGCGATCCCTGAGCTTCTGTAGTAAATGATGGGTACTACTATGTTGTCACGTATCTCTCATGTTGTCACGTATCTTGTACAATACAGGATGTATTATAATGTGTACTACTTACTCGGTATTACTTTCTTGTTAGTTTTTGTCTATACAAAGGTTGCTTGTAAGAGATCGCTTACAGTGATTTTTAGCTAATAAATGTTCTTTGTTTCATATGTGTTACAATTAAATTGTACAATAAAGAGTTATCTGTCTATCTACTAACACGAAAGTTCAGAATATAAAAACAAGTAGTATTGAAGGGAAAAATCGGATGTGCATGTTTTTTTCTACTTATTTACAATTTTACTAGTTTGTGTAATGTGAAGATGATCTTGATTTCTGAGTTCTGAGGTATGACATAACAAAGATTTAAAAAAAATCAGATGACTTAAAATGCTCCTCTTTTTTTAAAGTCGTTTAAAATATAGTAGTCTACTCTTGTAACTACAATATTGTAAAATAGAATATGAATGTTCTTGCATTAATGGAACTCCATTAAGACAAGAACTTTCATATTCTATATTGATGTTGCTTAGTTGCAACCAAATCAGACAAACACAATTACATTATACTAGCTTTTGCCCGCGACTTCGTCCGCGTGGAAATCCCTTTTTTCACGCAGAGCCACTTTGATTCGAAAATATAAATCCCATTTATTCCCTATCCCGTGGGAATTTCGAAAAATCCCTTCTCAATGCACCTCTAGGATACTCAAGGTATATGTGTCCCGAATTTCAAGTCTTTAGGTCCAGTGGTTTAGGCTGTGCGTTGATATATCAGTCAGTGAGTCAGTCAGGACTTTGAATTTTATATATAAAGATTGACGCGCCCCAACGCTATCCCTGGAAGATAACTGTCATCTGTTCGACGCTGTCTCATCTGTCATAATTCTCGAGTTACTACAAATTGTCACCGGAGCGCATGTCAGATACAGCCTGATTCGATTCCGATTGTACCACTGTCACGTTCGCTGTAATCCGAAATGTGATTTTTACCCAAAATTCATCTATTTATGTTTATTGTTTTCACACGATATTTCCTACCAAGCATATTTCATCACATCAGCCGTAGAACTCCTATTCACTCCCACTGCTGGACATAAGCTTTTCTGTTGGATCTCCAAGAACATCAGGGGGTTGTAATCATACTCGCCACGCTTAGCAGGTGGGTTGGCGAGCGCAGTACGAGATGTTGATACACAGAAAGACGCTGTTACCCATGTTCCGGAGGTATCCCTTAGCAGGTTTTTACTGCATCCATAGGCTAGGGAGGAGAGGCAACATTCTACTGCCAGCACCCCACGGCAAATAATATACGTACAACAATATGATAGAGAACATCTAATTTCTACTAATTAACAGTTAACTAAGCTTTGTTGGATCACTTTTCACACTAATTTGACTTGACAGGTTAGGATCTTATCGGCTTAGCATTGTAAACCAAGAGAATAGTCACTATGAAATAGTCCCTGAATGCCATGGACATTTTGCCGCGGAACGGCGAATCAGCCCTGACCCAGAAAAGGATGGCGGATTCAAAATGCCCGCGACGAAAGGAAAACTTATCCAGATTATTAAATTCTACAGTATTTCGTTTTTAAATGGTTTTAAGCACTAATTTATACTGATCCCGTGTTCGTTAATTAACCACAGGTGATATATTACATGTATGAGACAGCAGCTCTACTGCTCGGCAGGGTGATTACGTAACTCGCGACAGGTTTCGCAACTGGCATTTGACAGCAATGATTGCTGTCAAATGTCAAATGTCCTTGCTGTTCTCTAATACCAAATTGACATCTGACAGCAATCGTTCCTGTCAAATGCCTGTTGCAAAACCTGTCGCGAGATACGTAATCACCCTGCCGATTTCGTCATTGACAATATCAGTAAAAATCTTGAGAATTTTCGTAACTTTTGATGGACTCGTTTGATTTATTACTCATAAGCAGTAGTGAATTTGAACACACTTATTGAAATTCCAGCTAGACATTGAGATTTTGGGACTTGGGGCATGTCGGATTCATTGCGATGATTTACTACGCGGTTGGAGTATAGATTGAGTAAATTATAAATAAAATTGATGTGTCTGTTTACCAGCTCAGCCATAAAATGTCCACTACTGAACAAATGCCTTCCTGTCGCATCTCCTTGAGGGGTTACTCACCACGCTTAGCAGGCGGATTGGCGAGCACAGCACAGGACTTTGATGCACCGAAATACGCTGCTACCCAGCCTCCGTAGGGGCCCGTGGATGCTGTAAGAGCTGTATAATTATAACAAGTAAACTTCACGAATCAGTGTAATCTAAACCGCTGGCTGGATACCGCACTGGACGAAGACCTTTTCTCTTCTACCTTTCTCGATCTAGGGTTTTCATCCGAGCAATGCGCATGTATTGCGTCCTGCTATGGCATCTCCGCCTGAGCCCAACATGAGACCTCTGCGTGAGCTGTGTGGGACCCATCGTGTAATAATTACTTTTTTTTACTGTCTATTTCGTTTAGGCTTGCGTTTGACCACATCTTGCCTGATGTTAAGCAATGATATGGTCTAGGATGGGACACGCTTGCTTAGAAAGTACCTGTTTACCCTTTATTTGAAGATAACCAAATTGTACTTTTCGGGGAATACTGACACCGGCAACGATTCCAGATAATTGCAGTACGCATTAAAAATGTGGAATCAACGCGTTTCGTGCGTACGTATGATATTTCTACCATGTATCTATGGTACCTTTGCCGGGTTTCCCTGGACGTACGGTAGAGAAAAGGGGCTGGCGGAATTAAATTGTGCAACTCGAAAGCACATTATGTATGTATATATAATGGCCACCTTACGTCTATGTTCTAGGCTTTGTAACGGTGACTCGAGTAATGCGTCATTGCCTATGATTCTTTTTGCACGCCTCTCTATCGACTCCAGAGCCTCAAGTTGATACTTGGCAGAGGTGGCAACACAGTACTCCATACATGATCTAACCTGCGCTTTGTACAAGCATAGTAGTTGTTCTGGTACGAAGTACCGTCGCACCTTAGAGAGGATACCAAGTTTTTTAGCGGCAACTTGCGCTTTTGACTCAATGTAGGAGCCAAAATTCTGAGTCGACGAGAGGGTAACGCCAAGGAGTTCAAGTGCATTAGTCATCGGTACAGACACATTTTGTAAAGAGGGAGACAGTTCAAACGGTCTTTTTTTGGCAGAAAATAGACACGCCTTTGTCTTAGTGGCATTGAACTCGACCAGGTCAGCATCACTCCAGTCAGAAACAACCTTAAGGGAGAAGTTCAAGTGTTCTACCATTGCCTCTCTGAGTGACTGGATCTGTGGTCCACTGGTTCGTGCGTTGGATGTGTAGCTCTCTACAACTGTGCTGTCTTCTGCGTACCTAAAGATACCGGGCTTCAGAGATCGTCGATATGCAGCAGGAATAGTGTTGCAGAGAGCACTGACCTCTGGGGAACACCGGCATTGATTGCCATTTGATCGGATGAGCCGTCAACAACTACCCGAATCGATCGTTCCAAGCTTGTCGCAACAAGCTTTTTAATTACATTATATTGTTTATTTTATATTTTTAGTGGGTACAATTATATAAAAAAATGTTTGTTAAAAAGTTTGTTTTACTTTTAATTTATTTGAGTTATTCTCAGCAAGCTATTTCATTTGATACCCATATTATAGGGGTACATTAAAATTATGTAGTCCGCCATCTTAGGTGTTCCGCCATGTTGGATTCAGAGTGACGTCACATAACTGACCATGCATTGTCATCCAAAGTAAACATGTATACAAAATTTCAGCTCAATTGGTTGAAGATATCTGCTTCAAAATTGAGTTGCATGATTCCGTGAACAAACATAGTTACATACATACATACATACTATATTATACAGGGCAAGCTAAATAAAAGCTTGTAAAAAAAGAGACAATTTTATATTTCAAAAGCGTATTGCAATTTGAAAGATCCAATTTAAGCCTTAAGCTCAGCTGTTATAGACAGATTTCATTAGTCTGACAGAAAATCGAATTCGACTCCTTGGTGGCTTCACATAAGGTAATATTATTTGTTCTGTGGTTTGTAAAGTTTATTTTTAGGCGAATGAATCAATGTATGAATTCTTAGTTTAGTCGTTCTTAGGCTACTTTAATATATGTATACGGAATCATTGTACTCGGCTTCTAAGCCGTACAAAATTTTATTGTAAATGAGCTGAACAGTTGTTTACTTTTTATATCAGATTGTAGGTTGTTGTAAAGGTGCGCTCCTTCAAAGTAATAATCCTTTACATCCATTATTACATCTAGATGTATTAAACAGCGTCAATGATTGTTTAACCTATGCTCAAAGTCGGACATAAATCTTAGAATAAGATAAGATAAAAATACAGGGCTAGCTAATTAAAAGCTCGTAAAAAACATGCACTAAGGCGAAATAAATCAGTGAAAATATTGGTAAGTACAGTTTAAACTATTTATTTTATTTATTTTATTTTTATATTGTTGGAAGACAAACAGTACTTATTAACTAAAAAAACTTATCTATGAAAGTAGCTATTTACCATTAAAGTGTCTCTATACGCAGGTTTCCAAAGAGGCTTCATTTAGTTAATCATCATCACCATTGTATGATTGCCGTGGGGGGCACCCCGCAACCCCTTGCGTCGCAGGCGGACCTTCGCCCGCTGCGCCACAGAGCTCGTAATGAATGAATGAATGATTGAATGAATATAACTTTGTTGTACACCAAAACTTAAATTAAATACATTACGAAAACTTAAAATAAACACAAATGCACAATGGGCGGCCTTATCGCTAAGAGCGATCTCTTCCAGGCAACCTTTGCATGGACAGGAAAGATTAAACAATATAAAGACGGTGGCGTACTTTGAGGTAATGTTGAGTTCTAATAAATATTAAATAAACTTTGAATTAGTCAGGCATGAAAAGAGCATGCCTGCCGGCAGTAGAATCTTACCCCTCTTTTCATGCCTGTGGATGCAGTAAGAGCCTGCTAAGGGATACCTCCGGAAGGTGGGCAGCAGCGTCTTTCCGTGTATCAACATTCCGTACTGCGCCAACCCGCCTGCCAAGCATGGTGAGTATGAGAACTACCCCTCATGGAGATCCATGAGGGAATTCTGTATTCAGTAGTGGATGTATATCGGCTGAAATGATAATGATGTTTTTTTATTACTTGTATTTGCCCACTGCTGGTTATAAGTCCTTTTACCCAAGCGACAATAAGCTTCTTATTTAGGCGTTATGCAACTTACCTTATAGGTACAACAACTATGTAGGTCGTCCATCTCCAAAGACTAATGCGACCTGTTAACTAGAAGAAGAAGAAGAATAAATACATTTATTGGACACACACAGTAAACTTAAAAATAACTATAGTAAAAACCCTAACTTATTTCTAATTTTATTCTAGGAGTACCTACCCAGTTAAATATTCTGCGACATAGTGACAAATAGATGGTAAGCAGCTCACTCAGCGGGTCAAAGCAGTATGAATACTATTTCAAGTACCTAATGAACAAACCAGTTCACAAAGTTGTGTGAGTCCAAAGGGGCCTGACTCAGCATTATGCTCCCACACATAAGGAATGCTAGGAAGCGCTGGTTTTCAGTCAGACTCTATTTATTATCTGTCTCGAGCTAACTACGAGATGAGCAGATGAGCCCGCTTCATTTGCAGTTGTATAAGACTTTGTACAGCCCGTATAAGACTTTGCTCATCTCGAATAGGTATGTTGACAGGGTATGGAAATCAAAATCATATTTAGTCCATCAGTTAACTAATACAAAAACGATAGACATTTTTCAAATTAATGAATAAATACTTAGATAAAGCGAGTTGTAGCTTAGGAGTTGAGGCTCGTGACGTCATAATACTCCGTCGGCGCGTACCAGCGTGTGACTTCACGCGACATTTTCACGCGATATAATTTTACGTGGTTATTTTTGGATTTTATATCTACATGACGGACAAACAATAAAAATTTAGTCATCTAGCCTATTTGTGCAGAATCGTAGGAAAACTCGTGTTATGTTATTTTTCGAACAGCTTCATTGAAGCGGCCTTTATCATCACCATCTTGACGTAGTTTATAGAGTCGCGGGCGGAGGGCCCTCAGGGCAGGCGCAGATTCATCATTCTACGTCCCCCAATATACAGCTGATCAAAGATAGCTGGTCTTTTCACGATACCACTGTAAATAAATATAATACTGCTTTCACCACGTACCACGTACATTGCTGAAGTTTCGCCTGAAATGAAGATTCTAAAACACTAGGAATCATGTACCGTACTATAAGTATAAAAAGCCGTGTTGGCCGAGTGGTATTTACCCCCGACTTTCAATCCGAAGGTCGTGGGTTCGATACCAGCAGTGCACCAATGGATTTTTCTTTCTTGAAAAATGTATGTGCACACTTAACACGTGCTTTAACGGTGAAGGTAACATCGTGAGGAAACCCGCGGCTTAGTTAGCTTCAGACGTATTGACCTGTTCTTTCCTCTGAATAATAGCTGACTAAGCTGAGAGGATGGTATAGGTGCTGGGCAAGCCTAATCCATCTAACAATGTCCCAGGCACTGCAGCGTCCCATACAGCATGATTACCAGTTGCTGACGCTGTATAAATCATCTATAATAGATGCAAAGGCCTTACTACTACTACTATAAGTTCACGATCTCTAGTGTTTTAGAATGTTTTTAGAATCTTCATTTCCTACCGTGGATAGGTATGAGGTCGTTACATTAGAAATTGGCATTTTGTCGTACTGGAAACTTTGATCTCAAATAACTCCTCTTTGATCAGGAATTCCAAATTAAAATTTATATTTATTACAGCTATTTACTCATGCATTTGTGTTTCAAAAACCATAATTAATTTGTTTCTCCTCTTTTGTATTTTTTAATTAAAATAACTTAAAATATCGCGTTATTTACGAGTACGAGTTCTACCGTGGCATCAGTGCTGCAGAAACGGCTCGAAGGATTAATGATGTGTATGGCGTCTGTGTATCAAAAGAAAACACAGTGCGTTTTTGGTTCCAACGTTTTCGTTCTGGAAATTTCGACCTGCAGAACAATCCCTGTGGACGACCGGAGACCAAAGTTGATAATCAAGAATTGAAGGCTATTGTGGAAGCGGATCCATCGCAAACCACGTCCGAGTTAGCTGCAGGCTGCGGTGTTAGTGACAAAACTATTTTAATCCACTTGAAGCAAATTGGGAAGGTGAAAAATCTTGAAAGGTGGTCAGCTATGGTACCTCACGAATTGAGTGAAGCAAATCGACAAATGCGCGTCGACTGCTGCGTTACATTACTCAACCGGCACAATAATGAAGGGATTTTAAATCGAATCATTACCTGTGATAAAAAGTGGATCCTATAAGATAATCGGAAGCACTCATTGCAATGGCTGAACCCTGGCGAACCAGCCAAATCATGCTCCAAGCGAAAACTGACTCAAAAAAGTATCTTGTGAGCATTTGGTGGACCAGTGCCGGTGTCGTCCACTACAGCTTTCTTAAATCTGGCCAGATGGTTACGGAAAATGGCTATTGTCAGCAACTGTAACCCATGATGGAAAAGCTAGATGCTAAACAACTGAGGCTGGTCAATCGCTCTAAGCCACTGCTGCTTCAGGACAACGCTAGACCACACACTGCTCAACAGACGGCTACCAAATTAGAGGAGCTTCAATTGGAATGTCTAAGACATCCACCGTTTTTTCCGGACATTGCTACAACAGATTACCATTTTTTTAGAAAATTGGATAACTTCTTGCAAGGGAAAATATTCAACTCCGATGGGGCAGTCCAAACCGCCTTCAAAGATTTTATTGATTCCCGTCCAAATGGTTTTTTTAGTAAAGGGATCAATGAACTACCTATGAGATGGCAAAAGTGCATAGATAGCAATGGATATCCCATTTCTTTGATTTGCTTTGATTAATTAAATATTTTATATAAAAAAATCGACTTTATGTTCCTCTAATACAAAACGCCAATTTGATATTTAACGACCTAATATAGACATAGAGATTTAGGTATCCTATGCTTTAAGGGATCTGTAGTTGTGTATGGAACATAAAACAAGTTTAATTAGTGTTGATTAGTCTAGTGGCTAGCTTAGATGGATTTGGATGGATTAGGCTTGCCATCTGCAGCCGACTTAATCTAATAGTTAAAGGATAACGGGCCCTAAACCTTTGTGGTGGTATTAAAGTTCTCAAATCTAAATCATAGTTGTAGAGTTAGAAAACTTTGCTTGGTTCGAAATTAATTCACTTTATTTCCATAGTTTGCAACAGCTTCTGCCCGCCGCTTGAAATGCGTTGTCTCTGGATAAAAAAACAACTTATGTGTTAATTCTGGTCAAACAATATGTCAATGTCTATACTTGTGCAGAGTTTCAGCTGAATCCATAGACTAGTTTTTGCGTGAAGAGGTAACAAACGTACATATAACTATACAAACAAAACTTCGGCTTTTGATTATTAGTGAGATTACAAAACATAAATAAAAAAATAAATAATGCTGGCACAACACACAACACCATCTAAATAAGCAAAGCTTGTTCTAAGAAAACTAATAAATTTTATGTTTTTGTAATTACATAATTATCATACATAGAAAAATACCCAGACCAGGGCCAAATATCTGCAGAATGCAGAAAACAAAAAAATATGTATTACTAAATAAAATTAATATAAAACAAAACAATTAAATAATGTACATACAGTCCACTGCTGCTTATCGGAAATGTTAGCTGATAGGTCTTATAACATTTTAGAAAAAAATTATATTCCCATAATTAATATTTTAAATAAGAAATTATTAGTTAAATTTTATATTTTATATTTTTAGTACCTAGTTACAGATTATGCAACATCCTATTATTGTTCTTTTGTTGATTTATTTTTGTCATAATGAGTTTTTATTTGTTATTTTTTGTGAATGCCATAGTGACGTTATATAAATACTAAATATAAAAATTTAGCTAATTTGTGCTGTGTAGTGTTATTTAATATTATAGACGTGTACATAAAAACTTAATGTGTCTAAAATTAATCTTTCATTTTTTAAATCACGTACATCTTATCTTGCATTTTAATATCTATTAATATATAGCGCATATTACTTTGTGCTGTAAACCTTACCTTTAGTGAATATTTTTTTTTTTATTAATTTCATCATATCCATTGTAGGTTATTGCGGAAATAAGTGAGCTAATTTCCACTCACATGTTATTAACAACATGTGAGTGAGCTATTTCCACGTAACTGCAATGAAATGTCCGCAGCGTGTTAAATGAGCCGGTTGATTCAAAGTTCTTACGCTGCTCGTTAAATAATGTGTTAGTGGCTATGTAGGGTCAGGCACTACAATGTATGTGTTTTATCATTCATCATTTCAGTCGTAAAACGTCCACTACTTAACACAGGCCTCCATGAGGGGAAGTTGCCATACTCACCACATTTGGCAGGCGGGTTGGAGAGCGCAGTACGGGATGTTGATACACGGAGTCGCTGCTGCCCATCTTTCGGATGTATACCTCAGCAGGCTCTTACTGCATACACGGGCATGAGAGGAGGGGTAATATTCTACTGCCGGCCCCCATTGGTAACTTGGTCATACACTCTTGGCCTCATGAATTTAAAAGCTCAGAGTAACTCAACGAGCTATGGAGATGGCTATACTCGGGGTTTCTCTTCGGGATCGAATCAGAAATCAGGAGATGCGTAGAAGACCGACATGGCCAAACGGATTTGCACGCTGAAGGGCAGGCCATGTAGCTCGAAGAACTGATGGTCGATGGGGCCGAAGAGTTCCTGAGTGTAGGCCACGAACCGGCAAGCACTACAATATGTATTTATTGGTAACTTAATTTGTTAATTAAGTCTCCAGAATGAGACATATTAAGGCACTTCAGAAGGCATATTAAGGCACTCTCCATCTATAATAAAAGACGGCGGTAAAAAAGATGAAAATAATTTATTTACCAAAAAAAATGTAAAAAAGATGAAAATAATTTTTATAATTTATAGACCTGGCCATTGGATTGAGCTTCACGATCCTAAAATTCTTGCCAATGAACGTCAATATTACCGAAGAATGATTCGTGAGGCAATCGAAATCAAAAAACATCCGAATTTCAACCGTGAAGATGGATTTAGGCTCCCGATATCTTGGAATCCAGTGATAAGTAGGTGTAGTGTGCGTCGTGATATAACATTGCATAGTGAAGATACTGTTAGTGTTGTGTGCCGCAATGTAAACGCGGCCTTACCGAGTTCTGAAGACAAAGTGAGGGTAGTTGCAAAACTACCATCGTTTTCTTGATGGACACTCCAATGAAATCTCCAGTCAACCCGGGACCACGATTGTTGAAACACAGTCGAAACGTCGGGAATAATCAAAAGGTATTACGCGATAAATTCCCGTGTTTATGTTATTATATTATAATTTATTTATTTAAGGATTTCGATGATTTTCTGGAGGAGTGGACCAGCCTAGCTCAGGATCAATATGTCTGGAGGAAATGGGGAGAGGCCTTTGCCCACCATGACAAGAATTTCCATATAGATAAACGTTCTATAAAGTAGAAAAACAAAAAATGAAGCCATGCTTGAGTCACGAAGGTCTTTCAAAAACTCGCTCTGAGCGTATGCCAACCAATACAGGTTTTCGTCATCTGTTATTTGGGAACCATGCTGTATCATCATCATCATAGCCATAGGACGAACACTGCTGGACATAGGCCTCCCTCATGTATGACTAAGTAGTGGTTGTTGCCATACTCACCACGCTTGGCAGACAGGATGGCGAGCACTGTAGGTACTGGCTGATACATGGAAAGACGCTATTACCTGTTATATTCCTAGCAGGGAACGGGACTTTCAGGGATAGCACAGAGAAACGCGTTTCGAACCGACCACCATTTATTTCAGACTGTCTACCCACATGATATATTAATCGTATCTTACCTATCTACACTACTTACTCTACCCATCTTCCGGAGGTATCTCTTGCCAGGTTCTTACTGCATCCACGGGCAAGATAGGCAACATTTTAATATCACGCATGCGAAGCGGCGGGCATAAGCTTGTCTCTCAATCTCTCAATATTATATAGAGAAAATATTTGTTTGTTGCATTTTGCATGTTCGTAACGAATAAACTTAAATACTACTGGACCGATTTTCATAATTCCTTCACCATTAGAATGCTACACTATCCATGAGTAGCATAGGCTATATTTTATCCTCGTATTTTAACGGAAACGGAAACTACGCGAGTGAAAGCGCAAAGTGTGGCTAGTATTAAATAAAATACCACGTACCCTGTTTGTCTTTGCAAGTAAGTATTCACATTCAGTCATTCGGATAGAAGACAATATCCCGACGAACTCAGTAACTTTGTAACGACGTAAAAGCTTTAGCAACTGTATCTAATGCGGTTTAATAAAACACTAACAAGTAATAACTTTGTTGTTTTAGCCACGTATACGTTGCTCGGGCGCCCCGGTACCCACTAGACTGAGTGCCCACAGATTAAACAACCTACTGCGTAGTGTCCGAGATGTGTAATATTTCATCCCACTTGGTAAAAACAACTAATGCCTTTACATCTCAACGTGTACTACTGAGGCCTCCCTCACGGATCTGCATATGGAGTAGTTGCCATACTCATCATAAAAGGTACTTACCACTCGGCCCACACGGTTAACTCACTAATTAAATGAAAGATTTTTTGTCTCAAGGTGTACAGAACAATACAATACAATACAAAATACTTTATTGCACACCTGTGCAATAAAACAAAAGTGGTACTTTTAGTTTTTTGTTTTTTTTTTATAACAATGCTCAAATGCTTTGAATTTGGTACCATGAGTTACAAATCTGACAGATGTCATAGTAACGTACTTATAACACCAGGCCTCCCTAGTAGTAATAGTACTACTGTAGTAACGGCAGGCGATCTAACAGTGAGTTGTCGGTTGTAGACACACTGATGTTGAAAACTCTGAAGTAACCAAATAGAAACAGTATACAAAAATGACGTGATGATAATAGATAAAGATAAAAATACGTTTATTTTGTCACCACAAAAAATATAAAAAATATGTCACAAATAAATTGAGAACATGTTAATGGTAAACAAAAAAGGCCACCACTCAGCGTATGCCGTGACACAATGAATTATGCCACAGCGCTTGTCTTCCGTGGTTGCACTTACACTAGCACAAAGCGGCTGCTATTTGCGGAACCACATTTTAATAGAAAAATCAACATAAAAAATAGTATAACAAAATATAAGATAAGATAAGACGACAAGACCGCCCATTGTACCTTCATTTGTAATATTTTATTTGTAATTTGCTTATCTTCTGTTTTTTGTGTACAATAAAGTATTTTCATTCATTCATTCATTCATAGAAATGAAAAATCAACATAAAAATAAACAACACTACTATAAAACGTATGTTAAAAAAAACAATATATGGTAATGTAGGCCATTTCATACACTAATGACTATTAATGAGACCTAGAACGGCTGCCAGTTTGATCGGTTAAATTTAATTAATATCGTAATAGATGTTTTTTGAGAGATTTTTTGCATGAATTAATAGATTTGCCGTTAATTAAGGGCGGTGGGATGTTATTCCAACATTTCGTGGCAGCATATCTAAAGCTACCACGAAATGCAGCCATGTCTTGTATGTCTTGGAAAAATACGGCGGGTAGCAAAACGGATAAGTCGGGATGAAAAATTTAGTTTTTCATACAGGTAAACTGGTTCCCGGTGCCAAAGAGTAAAGTCGCAAAATGAAGAGTTCGGCGAGATGCCATATTCAATAAACTTTTAGCATTGATGTACGAAAAGATGTGGGCTCGTCGGGGGATACGGGTCGGAGTACGCAAGCATTCTAATAATGAAAACTGTTCGATCCTTAGACATGTGACAAGCAATCCCAACTGTCCCAGCAGTGTCCCTGCTATTGACAGCGATATAATCGTCACAATGGACATCAAAACATACTGAAACGGATCCCAAATCCTATATAGTCCGTAAAACTTGCTTGATCGCTTCGGCAGATGCCATGTGACACGATTAGGGTTGGGGAGGTGTTGAAAATATACTTCGAGTATTATAGTTATCAAGTTTTGCGATACCTTAATTTCAGTCGAAAAACGTCCACTACCGAACACAGGCCACCCTCATGGATCTCCGTGAGGGGTAGTTGCCGTACTCACCATGCTTGGCAGGCGGGTTGGCGACTACGGCGCACTACGGGTTGTTGATACACGGAAAGACGTTGCTGCCCATCTTCTGGATGTATCCCTTGGCAGATTCTTACTCAAGAATCAAGAATCAAAACACCGCGCTCCCAATCTTCTTGTATAACCTTTTCTCATTGCACTATTCGTGCAGCCCACCCTTAAAGTACGAAGATGCCACAAGCCATTTACACAGTTACCAAAATTCAGAAATTGATGGGCGGGATTTTGATGACAGCTGCCACAGCGGTTAAGCTAAGTTTTTACGAACAATAACAAAATATATTTCTAACAATAGGTAACGCTATAAGCAAAAAACCTGACTCAGCAATTTTACACTTTACCAACTGATTTTAGAACTGACTTTGAAAAGACAATATCACTGTTTGTTCAATTTGACTCCTTGTTCCCTTAGTTATAGGTTTTCTAAATTCAAACATAAGTTTGATTTTAGAACTAACTTCGGAATTACAATATCACCTTTCAATTGAACTCTTTGTTACTTAAGTAATAGGATTTCTAAATTTAAACATAAGTTTGATTTTAGAACCGACTTCGAAAAGACAATCATCATCACAGCCGTAAGAAATCCACTGCTAGACAAAGGCCTTCATGGACTAAGAGATCCAAGTCTGATTATGAAGGGTTGTTTCCATGCTCACCACGCCTTACAGGCGGCTCGGCGAGTGCAGTACAGGATACACGGAAAACCGCTGATGCCCATCTTCCGGAGATATCCCTTGGCGATATCTCACTGCATCCGAGGGAAAAAGAGGAGGGGTGACATTCTACTGCCGGCACCCCGCGGCAGAAAAGACACTATCACCTTTCAATTCTTTCTCTTTGTTAGCTAACTGATACGATTTATAATGGATAGACGCGCGCCTACTAACATTTGAGATAACCTCATTAAAATGTCACGGGAAGATCGAAAGTGTAGCAAATAAATGAAAAAAAGCGAGCACAATAAAAACGTGAAGAAGCTTATTTAGATATTAAATTAACAGTCTAAGATGGATGACGAAAACGAGCGCATTTTGCGGCATAATGTCTAAATTCATCATAATTTGTCATTTTTAGATGTAAATGTCATGAGACAAAAGAAAAGTAAATTGTTATGTAGTAGGTCGGCATTGCTTATGGACATTTTTGGTGTCAGGGCACATGATATATGATAAAAAAAATGTTTATTTCTGTAAAGCCTAATTAACAAATAAATGCTTAATATAGACCTAATGTAACATGTTTAGTTTCGACACCTCGCTCTCACTAAGCTCGTGGCTCGTGCTGCAGACGCGAGGGTTCTCTACCTCAGCATAGTTTATTTAGGTATCATCATTTCAGCCATAAAACGTCCACTGATGAACACAGGCCTTCCTCGTGGATCTCCATGAGGGGTAGTTGGCATTCTCACCACGCTTGGCAGGCGGGTTGGTGAGCGCAGTATGGGATGTTGATACACGGATAGACGCTGCTGCCCATCTTCCGGAGGTATCCCTTAGCAGGCTCTTACTGCATCCATGGGCATGAGAGGAGGGGTATCATTCTACTGCCGGAACCCCACGGCGGTACTTTGGTATACAAAGTTATAATATTATGTGAATTCAGTTACGTAATCATTCTTTAATTTGTCAAAAAAACAACTTCAATAAGATAAATTGTATTGCTTTAAAATACTTAATGAAATTAAGACTTATATGGTTTTCTCATGGATCCCATTGTCAGAACTGGACCAAACTAAAATGGGAAAACCTCAGAAGTGCACTATTTCGAATAATTTTTTTTTTTAAATCGGTACACAATTGACGGAAAAATCGGTGAACATACATAAAAAAAATATACAGTCGAACATAGAACCTCCTCCTTTTTTGAAGTCGGTTAAATATACCATTACGAGTAGTATACTGTAAAAGAAAAAAGTTAATATTTCATAATAATAAAAAGATAAAAGGAAGATGTATTAGTAGTAGAATTTTTTGTAAAAGGTTCATCCGGGGTAGTACTACCACCATACCTATTTCTGCCGCCAAGCAGTAATGTCTTCATTGCTGTGTTCCGGTTTGAAGGGTAGGTAAGGAGGCCAGTGAAATTACGGGCACATGAGACCTTATAACTCTGTCTCAGGGTGACGGGCGCAATGCAGTGCAGCGTTGGTCACGTGCTTAGTGAATGTGATCACCGCGGCATTGCAATTGTTATAGGTAGAGGTTACTGCTTAACATCAGGTGGACCTTCGGCTTGTCTCGTCATTTAGTAGTATAAAAAAAGATGTAAAAGGTTATACTAATATCAAACATCTGGTACCCTTAACACAAGCTCTGTTTTTTTTGAGCTAGATTGTGTAGTGTGGAATACTTAGAATTATTATAATATTTTTTAGTACAATTTGTAATGCTCATTTGGAATCAGTGTACCTTTAAACACAGTGATAGCAGTTCGTGGTGCGTGTTATTTTATACACGAAAGTAGGTAAATTTTTTTTTTTGTTAATAATGCTGGACAAATCACACAGCATCATCTAGCCCCAAGCTAAGCAGAGCTTGTGTTATGGTTACTAGATGACTGATATACTTAATCTATTATACTACATAGATAGATATTTTTTATTATATAGTATATATAGAAAAACACCCAGAACACCCTGAACAAATATCTGCAGATCGTACAGACATTTGTCCCGAGGCGGGAATCGAACCCGCAACCCCTTGCGTCGCAGGTGGACCTTCGCCCGCTGCGCCACAGAGCTCGTCAAATGGTATAGTGTAAAGCACAAGAAATGGTAAAAATAACAGTTTGGTTTATTGGCAAAACTAGCGTGCGTCGGTATTATTGTTAACACACATATAAAGTTTTTGGTGGCATATGTAACGACTTAAATCTTTGGGACAACCCCATGCTTAACTTGGCATTCTTCAATCCATATTAAAAGGATCTTGTTCCATCTGAAGTCCTTGTCCTAACAAGATGGTGCACAAACAAAGCCCTCATAAGTTTTCCCTGCAAGTGTAATCCGATCTGTCCGCACGAAGAGCCATTAGTTAACGTAAACAAGGCGACTCCGCAGATAGAGTAGTATAGGACATGCCCGCAAACCCGGACCAAGAAGGCGTCAAGTTATTTTAACCTCAGTGTGGCTAGTCTAATTAATAAAAAATAAAAAAATATTCTGGGCTATTCACACAGCATTATCTAGCACCAAGCCAAGCAAAGCTTGTGTTATGGGTACTAGATGACTGATATATTTAATACATTATGCCATACATAGATAGATATTTATTTGTATATAAGTATTTATTTAAAACATGCTTTATATTATTATTATATATATACATTATTACACACATATATACACATTATTATTATTATATATGTATATTCTATATGGTATTTTTTATATTTACTTTTCTTTTTAATCTCACACCATTTTACCCCATCTCATTACCACAATCCAATCCCATCGAAAGGGGGTCTGGTAGAGATCGCTCTTTAGCGATAAGACCGCCGATAGTCACTTTATGTTTAGTGTTTCTCTTTTTTTGTTAATTTGTTTAGTTTAAGGTGTGCAATAAAGCATTTTCTATCTATCTATTTATCTCATCATTTCAGCCATAAAACGTCCAATGATGAACATAGGCCTCCTTCATGGATCTCCATGAGGGGTAGTTGCCATTCTCACCACGCTTGGCAGGCGGGTTGGTGAGCGCAGTATGGGATGTTGATATACGGAAAGACGCTGCTACCCATCTTCCGGAGGTATCCCTTAGCAGGCTCTTACTGCATCCACGGGTAGGAGAGGAGCGGTAACATTCTACTGCCGGCACCCCACGGCTAATCCATCATGATATCTCAGCCGAAATATTACGGAAGATAACGAAAAACGAAAATTGAAAACTAGCACAACTATGTACTCAACCAGCAGGTTTTCTTTTTCCCATTATTTTGAACCCTGTAAAATTCAAAAAAAAATTCAAAATTCAAAAAATACTTTATTCAGTGCGGCCGCATGGACCTTATTGACGCGTCACAACTTACAAAATAAAACAACACAAATAAATAGAATAAAGCACATAATTGAATCTGTTCACTAAGGCCTGTACGTCTAATAAAGGTGATTTACAGCGTCAGGATCTGGTATTCATGCTGTACGGGACGGTGCAGTGTCTGGGACAGTTTTAGATGGATTAGGTTTGCCCAGCACCTCATAGGAAAGTACCTGACTAAACCGCGGGTATTCTCACGATGTTTTCCTTCACCTTTATAGCACGTGTTAAATGTTAACACATTTAAAAAAAATATTTCCATTGGTTCACCCCTTCTCAATCCTGTATACACAGAGAAATACCCTAGCTACAACAAACATCAAACATTGTTTTACCCGAAAATGTGTGTAAATAAACCATTTGCTTCATAGTCATAATAGCTGGGTTAAAACAAAGATTTAAATCGTTAGATGCGCCCTCATCGTAATGAGACCGCGCCATTTTTTTCCCACACGAAATGAGTGAGCGCACTCGTTAAGAATCATTGTACCTATAAACAGTGTAAGCCAGACGTGTTGTGTGTTGTTTTTTCACGACAGTTCGTCCTACACGATTCCACAATAAATGGTAGAAATAACAGTTAGGTTTATTGGAAAACCAGTGTGCGTGCGTCGGCATGATCGTTAACACTCATGTTAATACAATGCTATAGTTTTTGGTGTCAGAACGCATCTACCGATTCAATTCTTTGGGTTAAAACATAAACAAGCGACCTTCAGTCAACAGCGGGGAAGGAAAGATGAAAACAAAGAAACATGTTGGCAGAACATGTGGTTACCGCACATTATACAGCTTATGCCATTAAGCCGATGCTGTTAGGTTTTAAATGTGATTTGCATATTCTGCTTTGTAAGAAACATCACTGTACGAGACGACAAATTGATGGAGATTATAGAGCGGTTTCAGACTAGCGTTTTTTTCTGCGGCGTTTTGTCGATGCCGTGGGGTGCCGGCAGCTTGCCCCTCCTCTCTTGCCTGTAGATGCAGTAAGAATCTGCTAAGGGATAAGGTGAGATAGGATAAGAAAATTCTTTATTGTACAAGATAAAACATGTTTATAGGCGAACATAATGCTATTTAGCATTTAGGGATACATTGGAAGATGCCAGCAGCGTTTTTCCGAGTACCAAAGTCCTGTACTGCGCTCGCCAACCTGCCTGCCGGGCGTAAGCCTCTTCCTGCGGTGTTCATCTTCCGCCCTTAAGCAGGTGATCGAGTGAGGTGGTTAGCTTTCGAGTGCCACCGCTTGCGTCAAGCCGACGTTTGCGGATAACCCCCAGTTCGAAAGCGACTCAGGAAGGGAAGAATGTGCGCCGCATTTTCAACCGGGCGTGTGATAAGTTCATCGATGTGGCCGCATCGATGGCATAGAGGGCCAGTAGAGCGTCGTCCGGGCAGGGGACATCGTCGGTGTACTACGAGTGACAGACAGGTGATAGGCAGCTCCCCTGTGGTACTCCGGCTTTGATTGAGCGCTTCGTAGAGGCAGTCCTTTACTTTTACTCTTATGCATCGGTCTTGTAGGAGCTCATACGAGTGTGGCAATAGGGCCTATAAGCGCCTGCATGGGCTTACAAACAAATAACAAGCTTATCATCATTAACCATTTCAACCATAAAACGTCCACTGATGAACTCTCTAAAAATACTCTTACAATAATATCATCATTCCAGCCGTAAAAAGTCCACTACTGAACAGGCCTCCCTCATGGATCTTCATGAGGGATAGTTGCCATTCTCACCACGCTTGGCAGGCAGGTTGGTGAGCGCAGTATGGGATGTTGATACACGGAAAAACGCTGCTGCCCATCTTCCGAAGTTATCCTTTAGAAGGCTCTTACTGCATCCCATGGGCATGAGAGGAGGGGTAATATTTTACTGCCGGAACCCCACGGCGCACGAGCTTATTCGCGCGTTTAACACGCTACTTTGAACACCGCCCTTGAGATTCGCTATCTTTTCAACCATATTTTTTATGGCAGTTGGGTTTGTATAATGTGCGTTTTTAAGATGAACCGTTGGTAGATAATGCTGATATTTTGATTATGGTAATGGCAAACATTTTGCTAGGCTATAAAATATCGTATTGAGTGTGTACTAACCGCAAGGTACATTTTTAGTCTTACGATTTTTCAGGATTCGGAAAATTTTATTCAAGAGAATACCGCTATAGTTTTAACTTTAAAGGCTGATTTAACTATTATGACAACTTATATGTCAGCTGATTATTAACCGTGATTGTTCTCTACGAAGATTCACCGTAACACCCTCGGTAGAGGTTCCAATAAAAATACCTCAAACTCCAGTGAGGTAATAAATTTATTTTTCAAAATGTAATACAATCACATCAACTTGTAAAAAATTATGTAAATAAAAATTATAATACCTCCGGAAGATGGGCAGCAGCATCTTTCCGTGGATCAACATACCGTACTGCGCTCACCAACCCGCCTGCCAAGCGTGGTGAGTATGGCAACTATCCATGAGGGAGAGAGATCCATGAGGGAGGCCTGTGTCCAGTAGTGGACGTTTTTATGGCTGAAATGATGATGATGATGATGAAAATTATAATAAACATTAAAATTAATATTACAAATTTCACCTCGAAAACGACCTTGCATTTTTACAAATATTTGCAGAACACATTTGTTCCGATGAATCCGCCATCTTCTTCATCATCATTATCATCAGATGTAGATCGTTCATTGCTGGCCCTAGGCCTCCCTCATGGATCTTCAAGAACCGATCACGAGGGTTATTGATAAGATAAGATAAAGATACGTTTATTTTGTCACACAATTTACAATTAATCCATGTACAATATTAAGGTTTAAAAAATAAAATAAATATGTGACAAAAATGGTCATTACTCAGCATATGCTGTGGCAGAACGGGTCCGTACCACAGCGCTGGTCTTCCGTAGTGATACTCACCACGGTCACCGAGCGCTGTACTGGATGTATACACGGAAGACGCTTCTGCCCATCTTCCGAAGGTATCCCTTGACAGATTTTTACTTCATGCACGAGCAAGAGAGGAGGGGCAACATTCACTGCCGGCACCCTTCTACATGACGGACTGAAAAATTAAAAATTAAGTCATCTAGCCTTTTATTACGCCACAGATATTGTCGAATGTTGACGTAATGTAAGAATTCTCTGAAGTAGAGTTGACTCCAACATAACCTAGACGTAACAAAACCAAAGTTTTTTTACGGGCGATATAGTATTAATCACAAGTAACAAATTCAATGCCGTGGGGTGCCGGCAGTAGAATGTTACCCCTCCTCTCCTACCCGTGGATGCAGTAAGAGCCTGCTAAGGGACACCTCCGGAAGATGGGCAGCAGTGTCTATCCGTATATCAACATCCGTACTGCGCTCACCAACCCGCCTGCCAAGCGTGGTGAGTATGGCAACTACCCCTGGAGATACATGAGAGAGGCCTTAGTTCAGTAGTAGACGTTTTACGGCTGAAATGATGATTATCAAATTCACGTCCCCAGGTAATGAAAACCTTATCAAAAACTACGACTCCGGTGGGGTTCGAACCCACGTCGTCAACATTATCCTAGTGTGTGTACACTTAATTAATAACGGGTTTGTGATATAACAGGTGTGAATATTCCTAGCCAGTTAGGTTGTATGAACGATCCATTACAATAGAGTGCTGTGTATAATATTATAACTCGGGTTTTTGCGCCAAAGTGCTTTCGTATCGCGGTTTTGTTGAAACAATAGAGCTGAGTGTTGGAACGCGGGGTAAGTGGCGTGATGCTTAGGTGGAGCATTTCATTTTAACATGAATTATCCCTAAAAATGCAATGAATATATTATACTATGGAGGTATAAACGAACGTGCCGTGTTAATGTTACAATGCAGTGGGGTGGCAGTAGAACGTTGCATTTTATTATTTATTATTATTTATATAAGATAAGATAATTTCATCATCATCATTTTTCATCATTTCAGCCGTAGGACGTCCACTGCTGGACAAAGGCCTCCCTCATTGATCTCCAAGTACTGCGGTTGGAAGCCGTCTGCATCCACCGCCGACCAGCAGTTCTCACCAAGTCGTCTGCCCATCTTGTAGGTGGACGTCCTACGCTGCGCTTGCCGATCCGTGGCCTCCATTCGAGAACTTTGCTGCCCCATCGGCCATCTGTTCTGCGCGCTATATGGCCTGCCCATTGCCACTTCAACGTGCTAATCCGTTTGGCTATGTCGGTGACCCGAGTTCTTCTACGTATCTCCTCATTTCTGATTCGATCCCGTAGAGAAACCCCGAGCATAGCCCTCTCCATAGCTCGTTGAGCGACTCTGAGCTTGTTCATAAGGCCAATAGTGAAGGACCACGTCTCGGTTCCATATGTCATCACTGGTAACACACACTGGTTGTAGACTTTCGTCTTAAGGCACTGAGGTATGTTGGACGAAAAGACGTTGCGAAGTTTCCCAAACGCTGCCCATCCGAGTTGGATTCGACGATTGACCTCTTTCTCGAAGTTGGACCTACCTAATTGGACTGTTTGTCCTAGGTATACGTACGCGTCGACAACTTCAAGAGCCGAGTTCTCAACCATAACTGGGGCAGGCACGACATGGACATTTGACATGATTTTCGTCTTGTCCATGTTCATTTTAAGGCCTACCCGCTGGGAGACTCGATTGAGGCCTTCGAGCATCGTGCTGAGCTCTTCCATCGACTTTGCCATGACCACAATATCGTCGGCAAATCGAAGGTGAGTGATGTATTCGCCGTTAATATTGATGCCCAGCCCTTTCCATTCCAGGAGCTTGAAGGCATCTTCCAAAGCGGTCGTAAACAGTTTCGGAGAGATTACGTCTCCCTGTCTTACGCCTCTTTTTAAGGGAATCGCCTTCGAGCTCTGTTCTTGTACTCGGACTGACATAGTGGCGTTTGTATACAAACACTTCAACACTTCGATGTACCGATAGTCAATAGTTGTGCCGTGGGGCGCCGGCGTGCCGTGGGGCGCCGGCAGTAGAATGTTGCCTCTCCTCTCTTACCCATGGATGCAGTAAGAATCTGCTAAGGGATACCTCCGGAAGATGGGCAGCAGCATCTTTCCGTGTTTTTTTTTTCACTACCCTATACTGCGCTCGCCAACCCGCCTGCCAAGCGTGGCGAGTATGGCATCAACCCCCTCATGACAACACAACAAAAGATAATTTATTTATTTGTAAAACAAGCATTCACATACAAATAAACATTTTATAACAAAAATAAGAAAAGTAGGTGACATGCTTGAGTCACAAAAAGGTCTCTGTCTCAGCATAAGTTGGTTATGTTAACAACCAACGCTGGTCTTCCGACAGAGCCGTTTGGTGACGTCACGGAAAGCAACATATTAAATATAACAAAACTAAGCATAAACATTGACAATTGTTAATTAATTATTTATTATAAGCCCATCTGATCCCACTGCTGGGCAAAGGCCTCCCCCGATTCCCTCCATGCATCTCGATCCTGAGCCACTTCCCTCCAGTCAACTCTGTATTGATCGAGCTCGTCCCGCCATCTACGTCTTGGTCTGCCGCGTCGCCTTCTCGCCGGGTCAGGACGCCACTCAGTGATTGCCTTGGCCCACAGTTCGCCTGGCATACGGCAGACGTGGCCAGCCCAGTCCCACTTCAGTTTGGCGGCTTTTAGAGCTACATCTGCGATCTGAGTTCTGGAGCGCAGTTCAGTGTTGCGGACCCTGTCGGTTCTCTTTACACCCAAAATGCTGCGCTCCATCGCACGCTGGCAAACTTGGAGCTTGAACTTTTGGATGTTGGTTAGTGACCATGTCTGCGCACCATATGTCAAAACGGGGAGGATGCATACGTCCATTAGTTTGCACTTAAGTGACAAGGGGAGCTCTCCTTTCATAGTGTCTCCAATGGACCACTTGCACTTTATATAGTTTGTTATTTTTTAGTAAACCGACATCACCTTATCTAAATTTTCAGCGGGTCCCAACATGGGTTCTGTAGCTTATCGGTCAAAGCACTTCCGGCTTAAGGAAGCGTCAAGTATCGATTTGACGGACGTGGGTTCGAATCCCACCGGAACCGTAAAATGTTTAATAAAGTAATACATTTCTTTGAAAATGTTGCACTTTCTTGCCCGTGGATGCAGTAAGAATCTGCCAAGGGATACCTCCGGTATAGGGACAGCAGCGTCTTTCCGTGAATGAAGATTCACTGCGCTCGCCAACCCGCCTTTTATCTAATTTATATAGCGCAGTTATTTTTGGATTACATTAAAATTACGTTAAAAAAGTGCGAGTCGGATTCGCGCACGAAGGGTTCCTTACCATTATTTGGCAAAACAACTATATACTATACTATAATCGATACATAAATATACAACTTATACTAAATATACTTCTTGACTGGTCCAATGAAGCCGACATATTCGCTAATAGTATAAACAAACTCTGTAGATTGACATATTTATTTTTGAATACATGTAATTAATCATTTTAATCACATTTTAATCACCTTTTGACATTATGTACTTTTGATCTTATTCCATTCTACTGTTTTTATATTGATATATTTATGAAATTGTATGACTATTTTAACCAT
The DNA here is from genome assembly GCA_963082625.1 of Pasiphila rectangulata. Taxonomy (NCBI): domain Eukaryota; kingdom Metazoa; phylum Arthropoda; class Insecta; order Lepidoptera; family Geometridae; genus Pasiphila; species Pasiphila rectangulata. Next base: position 1,551,268 of record OY720244.1, on the reverse strand, counting down.
ATCATTTAATTTGTGTTTGACATTATCATTTTCATGTTATTTTTTACTGCTATTATTTAACCAAAGTTATTGTATTGTTAAAAAAAATAAAAACTAAATATTCTGTGAATATTTCAAGCGTTGTTGCTGTTAATAATATCGAGCAAGAATCACGTTTATTGTAAGGGAACCCAGGGAATACTCTTGTTTTATTTTAATTATTTATTTTAAGTGAATATACAACTTTTTCATACATATGAATATTTCATGCGTCTACTTGTTGCTGTTGTTAATATCGAGCAAAAAACGGCAAAAAATCACGTTTGTTGTATGGGCCCCCTTAAATATTTATTTTATTTTGTTTTTGGTATTTGTTGCTATAGCGGCAACACATCATCTGTGAAAGTTTCAACTGTCTAGCTATCATGGTTCATGACATACAATCTGGTGACAGACAGCCAGATAAACTGACAGACAGACAGACAGATAGACGGACAGATAGACAGACGGCGGAGTCTTAGTTAGGGTCCCGTTTCTACCCTTTGGATACGGAACCCTAAAAATAGATTTTGATTTGTCTTTTGCGTAAACACAGAAAAATAAAATGCAATCCACGATACGATACGAACAAATCCGCCAAATCCAATGAGCATCTTTTCAATACAACATTCTTTGTGAAATCGTGCTTTGTTAGTTATTCTAGATACCTAGATATTCTAGAAACTTGTACCTATCTTGGATCGTTATTCAGAGCACGCTCTACAACAACCCGCTACAAAGGAAAGTTTTAACTAAAATAGTGGAACCGTTGTAGAGATAAATTTCTGATTGAAATCGAATATCTATGAAGGTATAGTGTAGCTTTCATAATAAACTTCCATCTGAGGCGACTGATCCATAGGTTTAAGCTGTTTATAAAACCAAATCTCATAGAAAAAGGTTATTAGATACTGTAAGACCATTAGTTATTAGTACATAAACGTTGTTTGTGTTCATTTTGTAAAAACGGGATTACTCACGTAGTATTGTAACGTCGAAGATTATTCCGACACGTTTCGATTTTTCAAGAAAATCATCATCATGGGATTGAATGCCCGTCCGCGCGTGGGGCCGACACGACAGTGTCGTTTTTACAAAATGAATAGTATTGCTCACGTTAATTTTGAAAGTTGTTTGTGTTTTTTTGTTTTTGACCTGTTTAACCGTATTGGACTTTGCATTTTCTTTTATTTTTAATTATAGTTTTACTTTGTCTATCGTATTTGTTTAGTAATTATTATTGTGTCCTAATTTTTTTTTTTTTATTTTTTTTTTATTTATATTTGTCTATTTGCAATCAGCCGCATAGCTTTAATCAGATTTGATAATGCGCTTTTCGGGTTTTGAGAGTGCACATCCTCTGATGTGTCATCTCTAATTATTATTATTTTTTAAACTTCTATTGTTTAAATGGAGGCCAGCCGATTTCTTTTTAGTCGGAATGTACAGTCATGTGTATTCATGAGTTTTGTGGCCAGATGATTTCTGTGTTGTTCTAATCTTTGTTTATAGGCCGTAGAAGACCTTTCTATTTCTTCCTTGACTGTAGGGATTTCCAAATATTCATGCACTTCAGTGTTCCGTGTGAACCATGGCGCATTGCTCACGATTTTCAGGACTTTATTCTGGTAGCGCTGGAGGATTTCTACATTTGAATGGCTCGCTGATCCCCAGAGTTGTATACCGTATGTCCATACGGGCTTCATCACACATTTGTATACAAGTACTTTGTTTTCAAGACTTAGATTGGATTGTCTGCCTAGTAGCCAGTACATGTCTCTAAGCTTTTTATTCGCTTGTTCCTTTTTGGCCTTTATATGATCACGCCAGGTGAGTCTCCTATCGAGATGTATACCTAAGTATTTCACTGTTGTGTGTTGTGGTAAGACCAATCCATCAAGTGTCACAGGTGAGCAATCCCCTCTTTTAAGTGTGAACGTTATGTGGACCGATTTGGCTGGGCTTGCTCGGATTCTCCACTTCTTCAGCCATAATCCAATTTTGTTCAGGCATTGTTGCAGTTTCATGGACGCTATGTTTGGATCTTTGTTACAAGATAGGACTGCGGTGTCATCTGCGTAGGTTCCAATCACCACTTCTTCAGAGTTGGGTAGGTCTGCGGTATATATTGTATAGAGGACGGGGCCCAAAACCGAACCCTGAGGCACTCCTGATTCTATTTGGTAGATGGATGAGAGAGAGTCCTCGCATTTAACTTGAAATACTCTGTTTTGTAGGTAAGACTTCAGAAGCATGTACATAGTATGTGGCAGGTGTAGCTTTAGCTTATATAAGAGTCCCTTATGCCACACGCGATCAAACGCCTGTTGTATGTCGAGAAACACAGCTGAGCAGTATTCTTTCCTCTCCAGAGCTTGTCGTATTGTATGAGCTACTCGGTGTATTTGTTCTGTCGTTCCATGATGTGCACGGAACCCAAATTGGTGGTCTGGTATTAGTTCTTGCTCATCTAGCACTGGAAGAAGGCGTCTCAGTATCAATTTCTCGAGAACTTTTGACAGTAAGGGGAGAAGACTTATGGGCCTGTATGATGTAACTTCTGTAGGAGCCTTCCCTGGTTTGACCACCATGTTTATATTGGATACTTTCCACAACTTTGGAAAATATTGTAGTCTCAATATTCCATTAAAGAGGACTGTCAGCAGAACTATACCTTTTTTTGGCAGTTGTTTGAGGACTTCTGCTGTTATAAGATCAAACCCTGGTGCCTTCTTTTGTTTTAAATGGGTGATTACTTTTTTGACTTCTGCCGGTGTCACTGGTCTAAGTGGCGGAGACATTTGATGATCACTGTTCAGGAATTCATCAATTTCTTCCTCTGCGTGCACAGTGTCAGGTTCGTTGGGTTTAAAAACGTCTTTAAGGAAGTTAGCAAACAACTCAGCTTTGTCTTGAGGTTTTCGTGACCAGTTGCCATCACCTTGTCTTAGCGGAGGAATGTGTTCTTTTGGTCTTTTTAGTGATTTGGTCATTTTCCAAAGTGAATAATCTTCTGCTTGGTACGGAGACAGTGTCTTTAGTTTATCTTGCAGGGTTCTATTTTCATTTTCTCTAAGCTTTTCCTTTAAATATTTTTGTGCCTGGTTGAGTGCCTTTTTGTCTTGGCGATTCCTGCTGGTGTGCCACTGGCGTCTAAGTCTTCTCTTATCAGCTATCAGCTCTTGTATTTCTAGGGTGATGTCCTGACTTTGTGGTTTTACTTCTACATATGGAGTTGAAAGCCAGGCTGCTTTTTGTATTAGGTTGGTGGTATTCTATACAGTATCTTCTATGTCAACTTCCGTTTTGAGGAGTATGCATAAATTAGCATTTTCTTCTATATAATCTCGAAAGGCCTCCCAGTCAGTTTTGTGATTATATAGAGTCTCACGTGGTTCTTTCCTTATGACTGTGGAGCTTAATGTGCATATCACAGGTGTGTGGTCTGAGGAGCCATCAAGAGATGATTCCACTTTTGTATAGAGTCCTGACATGCCTTTGGTGATGAAGAAATCGATGAGATCCGGGATTTTATTATGGTCGGATGGCCAATAAGTTGGTTCCCCTGTTGAAATTACGTTAAGGGTATTACTATCAATTGCTTTTTTCAGTTCTCGGCCCCTTGTTGTCGTCAAACGGGAGCCCCAACATGTGTTTTTCGAGTTCCAGTCTCCCCCTGTAATGTATCTGCCACCAAGTGTGCGGAAAAAGTCATTGAACATCTGTTCATTTATTCGATGTCGAGGAGGACAGTATACTGCAGCCACATTTAATGATCCCTGCCAATCATCTATTGATATTACAGCGGTCTGAATGTGTGCATGTATGAAGTTTGGTAATATGTGGTGTCTGATGTTTTCTTTGACTATCACAGCGGCCCCAGCATGTGATGTTCCATCTGGGTGATTAGCATAGTATATATTATATCCTTTAATTTTGATCACTCTTTGGTCAGTCAAATGTGTTTCAGATATGAGTAAAATGTCTATTTTGTTTTGGTTCATAAATAATTCCACTTCTTGCTTATTCGGGGATAAGCTATTTATATTCCATGCGGCAATGCGCAAGAATTTCATTTCGTCTGCTGGGCTATAAGCGTCGTTAGAAGACCCATTAGGGTTCCTATTTGTTGTATGAGGATGTCTATCTTCTCTGATTGTTTAATTATAATTTGTTCTAGTGAGTTTGTTGACTGAGATTGGTTATTCTCTATTTTTCTATTGCGATAGTCAGTATTTGCAGTGTAGGATATGTTTTCAGTGTTTCTTCCCGTGTTGTTTGATGGCGCTTGTCTGGTATAACCACTAGGTTTTAACGGAGGGAAGTCATCTATTTGAGGTGGTGGTGTATATGCATTAGTGGGCTTTTTCTGATTTAGTGGGCCTTTCCTGCTTCCTGCCTGTACCATTTTTCGTGCTCTAATCTCTTTATATACTTGGCAGCCTTTGTAATTGGCTGGATGGTCGCCATGGCAGAGAGTACAGGTAGCTGGCGTGCTCTTATCTTTTTTTGGGCAGTCTGTAGTTTTATGTCCTTTTGCACATTTGACACACCTATATGGGCGCATACAGTTATTCTTGGTGTGCCCATATTGTTGGCACCTGGTACACTGAGGAATTTCATTTGATTTCCTTGGATCTTCGATATTAACTCTTGTATGGTATATGTATTCAATATTCTTTATTTTAGGGTTATTGAGGCTAGGTTCTATATTTACAAAGAACATGTTCAGTGGTTTTTTGTTTTTTCTGGATATTGCACAGATGATTTCACCTCGTACTCTGTTCCCTGTTTTTTCAATTTCTTCTATTATAGATGATGTAGGGGTGGTGTGATGCAAGTTTTTTATTACAATTCTGTAACATTTATTTTGCTTCTGTGTGAAGGTATGACCGATGAGGCCATTGCTCCGGACAAGTTCTATCAGATCTTTATATATTTTAGTTGATTGTGTCATTACTCTTAGCTGGTTTCTATTTATGATTTTATATGAGTAGCTGTCACTAGGTATTGTCTTATGCAATAATTCTGTTAATTTAGATAGGTCTTCTATGCCATATAGTATTATAGGTGGAGGTTTGCTAATTTTTTTGCCATAAGTAGGTGGATCTTGTGTTGGCTCCTCGGTTAAATCTACTGGTAGTTCGCTATATCTGTTAGAAGTATCAATTTCTATTTGTGTTCTTTGGTCGTGTTTTTGAGTATGTGTCGGGCTGTCAGATAGTCTCTTCCTTTTAGGATAGCGGTCTGTAGGAACATGTTGCCAGGGGGGTGGGCGGACATTGTTGTCGTCATCGTTTATTAAATTATCATTTATCGCTGGAGGCATACTAGGTGGATTATTCAAGTCAGTAGTCTTGATATTCCCCAATGAAGACGATCTCGGTCTTGTGTTGAATAGGCTTGGATGAAATGCCTGCTGGACCAGTTTTTTATTTAAGCTGCCATCTACGATGGGTGTATTAGTAGACGAGGAGGTTCGGGTTTCCGTAGCCTCATGGGATTCAATATTTGTATTTTTATTAAGCAAAGTTGTGCCCCCCCCAGAATACGAGGGGCGATCTGAGCTTGTTTTAGTCGAGCTATGCTTGGCTGAATCAAGCTCAGAGAGGGATTCTCCGGGGTTAGCGGTACCCTCCTGGGGTAGTTTCTCTTTCAAATTTGCCTTCATGTTTTTTTTTCCAACTCCTTTCTTACACCACACTTTTAAGAGCTATTTAGGCTCTAAGGCTCGCTACAGCCTCCTCTGACCAGTTGCCTGATCAGGTGTATGGATATACCGCCATTGCTCGGTCGCCAGTGCCTCGTCTGTTATCTAGCAGGGAGTACCACAGTATCCTTTTGGGTACTGTCGCCATCCGGCGCGTGCAGGTGAGGTTGAAAATTGGGCAGGATAAGCTGTTAGATCCATTCTCCCCCTACCCCCCTTACCATTGTGTCCTAAATATATAATTTTATTTAATTTTTATATGTAAGCTATCTAAGTAATTAGTGTAATTGGTGTTGTACCCGTTCTAATTATTCAATAAATAAATAAATATACATCGCTGATACCTTTTTAATTAACTGAATGTAAACAACAAGTTCTCATAAGCAAACAAAATTTCATCAGCTGAGTGCAGGCTTTGATGGAAAATGCATTGAGGCGAAGCGCGGTGACCGGATTACGTCATGAAAGGCTGTGGGTCGCAGGGCGAGAGGGTAAACACATGAGCACGAGGCTTAAAACGCTTTTGAGGAAACTACCCTTAAATTGCTTTAAGGATTTTGTAATGTGCGAGTGAATTTAACACTCGTTCAAAGAGCCGTATGAAATATTTTGTACTTTAAAATGAATAGAGTGCACTAAATTAATTTGCATTCGGTTTGTTTTTCTTTTTTATGAAACCTGACGTGTTGTTTTATCTGAAGAAACAAAATTGAGATATAGTACGGCCCGTGAGATCCGTATAGAATGCCCATGGGGCATTCGTTGGCAGAAGAATGTAACCACACTCATGCCCATGGATGCAGTAAGAGCCTGCTCAGCGATACCTACACCCTGTACTGCTCTCGCCAACCCGCCTGCCAAGCGTGGTGAGTATGGCAACCCACCAGTTTGTGCCAATACAGCTCTTCATTATGATACCCCACATGACACGGTTAACTCACTTCATTTGTACCCCCGTTCTTTGCATAAAGGCCATGTTTTTTGTCATTTAATTATAAAATTACTTTCATATTTGTTCAGTACAAATTAGTGAATGTTAAAAAATGAACAAAAAGATTTGGTCACCCATACAATTATGAGCGCGCATACCGTTTCTTAACCTCGATTATTGAATTATAACTTTAACTAAATACTATATTTTTCATTATTAACATACATATAACCGGGTATTTATCGCGTAAATTACCTTTATTATTTCCCGACGTTTCGCTTGGATTGCACCAAGCATGGTCCCGGGAAGACTGATGTGATGGAGGTACGCCAGCAAAGCGAAGGCGTTTGCTGAACTACCCTTACTTGATCTTCATAAAAATTATTAGGGCCGGTTCCCACTGGGACAGCACACTATACTGACTGTATCCACATACTGAGTTGATTTTTCACGCCGAGTACACCTTGCTATCACTGGATTCCATGAGGCAGAGAGTCTGAAACCGTCTTCACGATTGAAATTAGGATGCTTCTTAATCTCAATCGCTTCCCGAACCATTCTCTTATAGTAGTGCCTCTCGTTGGCTAGGATTTTGAAGTTTTGAAATATATGTACGTTTTTTACTTTTTTTACGTTGACTAAGGAGTTTGATTTCTTAACTTAGGCATAAAATTTTAATTTCAACCTATGTATGCGTTCCTGAGATAAAGTGTCTTGACAAGCAGACTGAGAACAAAGTAATTCAATAATGTGTCGGTTTTTTTCCATTTTAGATACAAAACCCTAATACTCAACATGAAGATAGTGATTTTTAGGTTAAGTACTGGCAGACTGTTTAAATTTGATATCGCTTCTCGTTAGGCGTAGTAAGTAGCGTTTTTTAAACAAATTTCTATATTCGCTTTAAACGTTTAAGTATTTAGGTTGTTATGTATGTAGGTATATTTTATCTATCTATTTTTGCGTATGTATTATTCGTACACCGCCGTTTTTATTATCTTATTTCCTGTCAATCCAAAGGTTGTCTGGAAGAGATCGCTTTAGCGATAAGACCACCCATTGTATGTTTTATTTGTCTGTATTTCTCTTTGTGAAATTTATGTTTTATGGTGAATGTAAGAGTTTATCTATCTATCTATCTAAACATTGCACTTTTACTATTTTATTTTCTATCGTTTAGATTCTTGATTAGGGATTCTTTATTGTGCAAAATAAAAAGAATATTTATTGGATTTTGAACATACTTTTCGTGTGTAACATTGATAAAGAGGCTGTATGTGTGTAAAATATTCCAAGAAACGTAAACGTGAGAATGAATTATGATTTCCCTAAGAATTATCCCTATTCGCAAGAAGAAATATTTCAATTACTTCCCAGAGTTCCATTTTTATTAGAGGCTTTATTAAACGGCGTTTTACTTTTATGGCCAAAGTTAGTCAATTATTTTTTTCATAAAAGTATTTCATATCAGGTAGTATAAAATTAGTATAAATACATAAAAAGCGAAAGGCGGCATCTTTTTTATAAAAAAACCAAATAGTCTATAATGACCACTATCTTATATTAAGGTTTAGTGATTTTTTAGTTCATCATCATCGTCATCATTTCAGCTATAAAACGTCCACTGATGAACACAGGCCTCCCTCATGGATCTCCATTTTATTTTATTTGATTTTTTAGTTGTATGTCCTAAACTAAATAAAACCGGACAAGTGCGTGCTGAACTCGCCCACCGAGGGTTCCGTAGGTCGACATACCTAATAAATAAATATTAGTAAAAGTTTTCAAAATACACAAAAAGATTCCGTATTTTTTTTTATATTGTAATGTTAATTTGATTGTTTTATTTTTATTTGTTAAATTATATTAATTACTTTAAGTGGTTCCGTACCGTTCTAATTAAATAAATGAACTGAATTATTCAGCGTTAGGAACTGGTACAAATGTAGTAATAGCACGTTACTATGACATCTGTTAGATTTGTAACTCATGGTACCAAATTCTAAGCAAATGAAGCCCAAACTACATTGGCTTTAGTATAGTTTACGGCGTATTTTAGTACAAAACTATCCGCTAGAGGCGCTGTACAAGTTGTCATACATTTTTGTAACTACAGTCGTTAGTGAGTATAGATTGTGAAAACTCATGGTAGACGTACAGGACGCAGCAGTGCCTGGGATACACTTATATAGATTAAGCCGGCCCAGTACCTATACCATAGAGCCGGCTTAGTCAGTTATTAAACAGAGGAAGGAACAGGTCAATACGTCTGAAGCTGACTAAGCCGCGGGTTTCCTCACGATGTTTTCCTTCACCGTTAAGCACGTTTTAAATGTGGACATACACTTTTTAAGAAAGAAAAATCAAATGTTTCATGGCCGGTTTCGAACTCAAGACCTTCACATTGAAAGTAGGGGGTACATACCACTCTGCCAACACTGCTCTCGGAGACTCTTCGGTTCAAGAAAATGTAATTACTTTTTATACGCTAAAAAGTAAAAACGATTCAACTAAACCAATTTCGCCTCTCAAATATCTCAAACACAAAAATTCTTCATTGAGTGGGACCGAAAGAGCCTCTTAGAAAATTCAATTTACAAAAATAATGCGCAATTTAATAAAGCATATAACTGAATTCGTTCGCTTTGGATGACATGCGAGTTAGGAAAAAAAACGAACAGAGAAACCTAACTCGGTCGTATCCCCTTGTCATGGGATGGGATCATTACGGTCCTGATCTCTAAAGGACCATCTCTTTAGAAAGTCCATATCTCCGAATGACTAGGTAGCAAAACGACTTACTGAATTTGTGTCAGTGCACATCTACCTGTCCCGGAGAACTTCGTGCCCCCCAAGAATCAATTAACTACAACCAGTGATGACATATGGAACCGAAACGTGGGCATTCACGACTGGCCTCATGAATAAGCTCAGAGTCGCTCAACGAGCTATGGAGAGGGCTATGCTCGGAGTTTCTTTACGCGATCGAATCAGAAATGAGGAGATACGTAGAAGAACTCGGGTCACCGACATAGCCAAACGGATTAGCACGTTGAAATGGCAATGGGCAGGCCATGTAGCTCGCAGAACAGATGGCCGATGGGGCCGAAAAGTTCTCGAGTGGAGGCCACGGACCGGCAAGCGCAGCGCAGGACGTCCACCAACAAGATGGGATGATGACCTGGTGAAGACCGCAGGTCGACGGTGGATGCAGATCGCTTCCAACCGCAATAACTGGAAATCCATGACGTCCTACGGCTGAAATGATGATGATGATGACTCTACAACGTGCCATGTGGTGCCGGCGGTAGAAAATTACCCTTCCTCTCATGCCCGTGGATGCAGTAAGCGCCTGTTAAGGGATACCTCCGGAAGATGGGCAGCACCGTCTTTCGCGTAGTCCTACATTATAATAAGCTTGATTTTAAAGATTGCCTTGGACAACCTTTTTTTAAATCAGTTAATAAAAAAGTTGCCACCGCCCTCGGTCACAAGTTAAGCGAAACGTGTAATACCAAAACCGGTCGCACATCAATTGAATTACCGTATTGGATTTTGCCGTTTTCGGTAATAAATTCTGAGTTTTAATCCGGCCGCTAGCGAATTTAAATTCATATTGGATTGTAGACGGTATACACTCCAATATGCATAGAAACCTGTATGAAATATTGATTGGTATTGAGTGATATATGTTTCTTTCTTTTTAGGGTTCTGTACCCAAAAGGGTAAAATCGGGACTCCATTACTAAGACTCCGCTGTTCATCTGTCTGTCTGTCTGTCACCAGGCTGTATCTCATGAACCGTGATACCTAGACAGTTGAAAGTTTCACAGATGATGTATCACTGCTGCCGCTATAACAACAAATACATAATAAAATATTATGTTTAAGGGGGACTCCCATACAACAAACGTGATTTTGATTAACTGGTACCGATTTTTTATTTTATAAAAGATTTATATGATTGTTGTTACAACCAACGAAATGATCTATCTAACATTTTTATTTTTGTACTATCAGCATGAGTCCATCTTGAATTTATCTATCATCATCATCATCACCTCAGCCGTCAGACGTCCACCGCTGGACACAGGCCTCCCTCATGGATCTGCAAGTCCTGATCATGAGAAGTTCTTGCCATGCTCGTCACACTTGGCAGGCGGGTTGGCGAGCATACAGCATACGGCTGAGAAGATGAGATGATTCAATAAATAAATTAAATAAAAGTGTACCTTCGGCCTCTCCTAAAACGGCAGAGGACTAACGCGGTGATGAAACCCTCAGTCCATAGCGGAAGAAAGCGGATATCGAAGTAGTAGTAGTAGTAGATTTTATTGTGAAGAGTTTATCCGGAGATGTACTACAACCATACCTCTTTCTGCTTCTAAACAGTTAATGTCTACATTGCTGTGTTCCGGTAGAAGGATAAAGGGATCGTTGACATTTTGGGCGCACGAGACCTTACAACTCTTATGTCTTAGGGTGACGGCCGCAATGTAATGCAGCGTTGATCACGTGCTTCGTGAACTTGATCACCGCGGTATTGCAGTTGTAATAGGTAGAGGTTACCGCTTAACATCCGATGGGTCTTCGGCTTGCCTTGTCAAAATCAAACATAAAGGCGTCAAAGCCACTGCGCAATGGAAGTTATCACTTGGATTTTCCAGACGAACCCTTCCCAAAGGACTTTAAACATAAATAATGAGTGTGCACAAATAAGTCGTTAAAACTTACCAAATTAATGCCTCTAATAATCCATCCCTGAGCAAATACAAAACTTTGTCGTCAACACAATATTTCCATTTGAAATTCGGTGTAAAATTGTGGATTCGTAAAACTTTGAATTTTCAAGTTTGTGATGAGAATTGTTGAAACCGTTACGGCGAACCCACCTGAAACGCATTCTTGCAAACAAACTTGAACGAGCATTCTTCTTTTGAATATTATATTAGGAAGCACGTATTCCAAACTCTTCGAAAGTTATTTAGATGTTGTTCATTTGTTTGCATACAAGGGGTACATTTTGGGTATTTTTAAAAATTGTTTTGAGGTCGGATAAAGCAAGGGGAAAGAAAACAGGAAAAAATAAAAGTCCTTTCATAATCCGCTCGAGCGGGACGGCAATGTATCCCCATCGCTCTCTAGCTTTGAAGTAGAAATTTTGCAATGTATAAGAAGGTGGCTCGTTATGATCCCCACTAATTCGCAGTGAAAAATAGTACCTTAGTAAGGTTTGGTGTAAAATTTGTCATAGTGGCAACGTTCTCGAGTGGCACACACGCGCGCGCACGGACCTACTTATTTTTCTCCGCTTACGACCTCGACCGCGTGTTCTGTGAATACGTCTGTCGAGTTCGGCCCTTCGCAGACCGCGAAACAGTTTATGTGTTTTGTGTTTGTGAAGTGAGTGAGTGTCAAGTTCGGAGAAGGAGGACGCTGGCAGGAAGCAGGACCCCCGGACCCCGAATCATTGCCAAAAGGTCGCGCGTTCGACAACGCCCCGTGGCAACAGCCATCCTTAGCCGACACATCTGGCTCCCAGCGACGACACACCGAGTCGGATCGAAAAATCCTTGCGGAACAGGCCGTCCATGAGCGACGTACCTCCCGGATGGACTCCACCTCTTCGAAGTCCTCGGCCTCCAGCCGGCGCTGGCAGTGACATCGGGCGTTTGCGATCAAGGCCTCGATCATCCCGAAAGGTATATTTAAAGCATACTAGACCTGCAAAGCCATCGCCATCGAAAATATCATCCGATGCGATGCGATGCGATGATCACTACGCGGAGCCCCCCGGGCCACGCCAAAGGATAAGGCCACCATTTTATTGAATGCAAATGTAATTATGCCCCCCGGTTCCACATCTACAGCACAGCAACGCGCCTACAGCGCAGCCAGCACACAATTGCCCGCCCAGCAGGGTAACTAAACTTGCCCTACACAGACCGCCCGCCCCAACGAGACCCACTCGGGTCAACGAAATTAAGGTACGTGAAGACCAAGATCCCGTTACCCACCCCTGGTAGTAGAGGAAATGCCGAACTGGTCCAAGCATTTCAAGACACTCCGCGACCTAGGAGGCCACGCCCCCAATGCCAGACCGTTCGGCAAGGGCGTACGTTTCTCCCCGGAGTCGGCGGAGGAATACCGTACCAAACGTCTTCTCCGTCTCGAGGGATATAAGCTAGCTTCTTCCTTCTGTCGAACAAACTATGAGGGCGGTGGAGTTTGCATCTTTTCAAAAAATGAGATTGATTTTATAGAATTAAGTGAATTAAATAGGTTAAGTCAAGAATTTATCATTGAAATTTGTGCAACAGAAGTACCAAAGTTTAATATAGTTTTAGTTTTATTGTACTGGCCAGACAGGAAAAGAATGCCTGATCTCGTTTATAAGGTCTTAGAAGAACTTTTGAAGCTCCTAAGTATAAAACATGTAAAAAATGATATTATTATCGGAGGTGATTTCAATGTTGATGTTCTAGATAGCACTGGCTCTTTAACGCTTTTAAATCTGATGCATAGTTATAATTTTTATCAACATGTCAACCAGCCAACCAGAATTAGCACTTGCAGAAAAAATAATAAAACCAAATACTCATGCATAGATCTAATATTCACAAATTTCAATAATAATAATTTAAATGTAGATGTTAAGGAATTTGGATTTAGCGATCACAAAGGTGTTGTTATAAATATAAATTGTCCAAAACTTAACACACGAAAAGTTTGGTATGCGGAAAAAAGAATTTTTAGTGAAAAAAATATACAAAATTTTATCACGCACCTAGAGAATATTGATTTCCAAACTATCATTACTAATGGAAAAAATTCTAACGAAAACTACAACTCATTTAGCGAAGCTGTAAATAAAATATTAAACCTATGTATGCCTAAAATTAAGATAAAAATAAAAAACAATAAGAAAAAAGCTTGGCTCACAAAAGGAATTAAACAATCGTGTAAAAACAAAAGAATATATAAAAAAATTATATCACAGGTAAATGATCCCATCCTTAGCAAAGACTACAAAACATATGAAAAAATATTAAAGAAGACCGTTACAACGTCCAAAAAGATTCAATGTATAAAAAAAATTAAAAATTCGGATTGTGTAATAAAAACCATGTGGCATATTGTAAAAGAAAAAACTAATAAACTAACTTTGAAGAATCGAAATAATATAAAACTAAAAGTCAATAATATCATAACTGAAAACCCAGAAATTATAGCTAATGTCTTTAACAATTTTTTTATATCCGTAGGAGAAAACGAATTTCAAACAACACCACCCGGTCGACCAGTTCTATCCCAATCTGAAAACTCGATGTTCTTACATCCTGTTACAACCTGTGAAGTATACAAGATAATAAAAAACTTAAAAAGTAAAAGAAGCTTTGGCCACGATGAGTTACCACCATTTCTTATTAAAAAATGCGCAATGGAGCTAGCTCCACCGCTAGCATTTTTGATTAATCAATCTTTTGCCGAAAGTATAGTCCCTGATGCAATGAAAATTTCCATCATAAAGCCACTTTATAAAAAAGGAGACCACAAAGATGTAAACAATTACAGACCGATTTCTTTGTTGCCAACTTTTACAAAAATATTAGAGAACGCTATGTCATGTCGACTCTATTCATATTGCGAGAAATTCGAAATATTTAATGACAATCAAAATGGTTTTCGAAAAAAAAGGTCCACGTCATACGCAGTTTATAAATATATTAATGAAACCTTAAATATAATCAATGAAAAAAGCTATGGTTTGGGATTATTACTGGATATGAGTAAGGCCTACGATAGAGTTCTGTATAAAATTCTACTAACAAATTACATGGCATCGGAATAAGAGGACCGAGCTATAATTGGTTTGTCTCATACTTCAGTAATAGAGTCCAATATGTAGAGATTGAAAATTATAATCATAGTACAGGAAAAGTAAATAAAATCCTATCTGATAAAGTAAAAGTTACTAAAGCTATTCCCCAAGGCAGTGTTCTAGGCTGTATATTATTTCTAATATACATAAATGATTTGCCAAAACTTATTGAGTCTCCCTGTTCCTTATTTGCCGATGACATATCAGTAGTTATTCCATGTAAATCCGAATCCCATATAAAAATAAATCTAGATCATACTTTAACTAATATTATAACATGGCTAAATGACCATAATCTACAGTTAAACTTTAACAAAACCAAAATCATTCAATTCAGACCCTATCAGAAAATTCCTCTAAATATTAATTATACATTCCAAAACACACTATTAGAAAACGTAAATTCATACCCCCTTCTAGGCTTACATATAGATTCCCATTTAAATTGGAAAGAACACATTAAACAAGTATCAACCAAATTATCCAGATTTACTTACGCCTTGTTCGAGTTAAAGAAATCTACAGATATTAAAACTGCCACTACGGCTTATTATGCTTATGCCAACTCATGGTTACAATATGGAGTAATTCTTTGGGGCAATAGTAGAGATGCCTCCAAATTATTTATCTTGCAAAAACGGTGTATAAGAATAATATTTAATATAGATGAAATGACTAGCTGTAAACCATATTTTATAAAAGGAAAATTTTTAACGCTCACATGTATATATATTTTGGAAATAAGTTTATTTGTGAAAAATAATATAAAATTTTTTAAACCCTATTCCAGACCAGAACACCTAAGACCTCGCAATCGTTTAGATATTCCGTTCTCAAAGCTTCAACTTTTCCACTCAGGTCCACATGCAATGTGCATAAAAATATTTAATAAAATTCCACAAGATATTCAAAACGAAAGTAAAATACCACAATTTAAATCATTATTAAAACAGTACTTATTAAAACATTGTTTTTATACCTTACAAGATTTTTTAGAGCTGTAGGTTTTATTTGTTTGTTTTATTTTTCTGTTCATATTTTAGGAAAACAAGTTTAGTAATGTATGTATGTGTTAATCACATAACATATTCTTCGTTTTCTACACTCATAAGATTTTCTTTGGTTTTGTACAACTTTTCTTTTTCATAGCTTAATATACAGGTAGCTATATTAACATGTACCTACTTACTTAATACTTTGTCACCTGCATGTATAGGGTACGTAACATATAATAGGTACCAAATTGTAATTATAAGTGCATTACTGTCGTGCCCAAACCGGGTCCATGTTTGGAACTATATTTTGTTAACATCTTCACTTACTACAACGTGGTTGCAATAAATGTTTTGACTTTTGACTTTAACAGAGGTACCTGTCGGAGGTCGAGGAACATATGAACTGGTTCTCATGCTCCCTACCGGAGGAACGCCAAGTCAAAGTGGCGGTATCACAGATAGTCTCAGACTTATCAAAAAAAGGCTTTGAGGCTGAACTGATAAAGCCCATCAGAGCCAGCAAGGGTAGACCAGGGTGCATTTTCTAGGCATCTTCAAGCCCACACCAAACCTCCTCCCCGCATTGTACGAGGTCACAGAAATACTGTGCATGCCGGGAGTGAAGGTAGAGAGCTGGAGAGGAAAAAGGAGCCCAGCCCAATGTCACCAGTGCCAGAGTATCAGGCACAGCAGTCATAACTGCCATCGAACACTCGCCTGCGTCCGCTGTGGAGGCCCACTGCACCAACTGCAAAGGTGCACACACGGCCAACAAACTAGCTGCCCGGTCTTCAAGAAAGAGACGTGGAACAGGAAGGCTGGCTCAACAGTTTTCACGACCACCACTACACGCAGGGTAAGCCGCCTACAGACCCAGCCCAGCAGGAGCCAGCCCAACAGCCCTAACCCACTCAGATGGAGCACAGCGGCTCTCTCATGGCCCCCGCAAACCCACCAACGCAGAGATCGAGCAATCTGCCCAAAAGAAGAAGGAAGAAGAGGGTCAGGATGGCCAACCATTGAACCCAGACAGACACCGAGACTGAAGCCCCCCGCGCGAGGCAAGTCCCTCGGCTCCTGACGTCAGCAGCAGCCCGGCCGCAAGTACCTGCTGCACCAACCCTGGGTATGACACCCACGACGGCCCCACAGGAGGTACCGGTACCATTCCCGTAGAGACCACCACCGCCACAATAAACACAAGATCAAGCGTCAATGGAGGTTCTGGACACAGCACTCCAAGTACTCCACGACATCCTCCTGGCGATCCGACAGGGAACGGTTGGTACAGTTCCAACTTCGCTGAGAGTGCTCTGGACTTCATACATAAATGCTATAAAAACTGAATTAAAAATACATTTCAGCCCAAAATCTCCATACCGGATGTAATAATTGTAGGGAACCTTTTATATGCAAATGTGACGTCCAATTCTAACCACTTCGAGCGCTTCGACGCGTGGAATTAAACCGCGAGTGAAATGTCCAATGGAGAGATAGCACGTTACCACTCTTGAACGTTGGACGTCGTTCTGAATTGCGAAGCTATTGTAATAGAAAAATGCAGAAAAAGTAATAGAAAATGCAAGTTACTGATACTTAATCCTCACTTTGGATCCGAAGGTTGGATTCCGGATGTGAAGCATTACCTCTTGTACTTAAGTACTTAATTACTTAACCTAAAAAGTTTTTTTTTTTAGGTTAGGTACCTATTTTGTTGCTAAGCAAAGCCATCCCAATTCGCAGTGTCCCACTTCTGTCTGTCGAAGGTGCCGAGATCGACCCGCCAGCGCTTTCATTCGCTATTAAAAGTTACAAACGAAAAAAACTACCTATTTGTGATATAGCAGGCACAATCCATTGCGAAGCTATTGTAATAGAAAAATGCAGAAAAAGTAATAGAAAATGCAAGTTACTGATACTTAATCCTCACTTTGGATCCGAAGGTTGGATTCCGGATGTGAAGCATTACCTCTTGTACTTAAGTACTTAATTACTTAACCTAAAAAGTTTTTTTTTTTAGGTTAGGTACCTATTTTGTTGCTAAGCAAAGCCATCCCAATTCGCAGTGTCCCACTTCTGTCTGTCGAAGGTGCCGAGATCGACCCGCCAGCGCTTTCATTCGCTATTAAAAGTTACAAACGAAAAAAACTACCTATTTGTGATATAGCAGGCACAATCCACACTAATTCATCGCATTTAATATATTAGCTTTGTGAGTTTATGAGAAAACCACCTCTATAAAGCAAACACAGTCCACACTAGTGTCTGATGTGGTGTGTAGATTGTGCTCGCTAATATAGATACCTATGTGGTCGCTAAGCGACAAAGTCCCTTTTAAAAAAAATAGCTTAGTCAGCTATTATTAAGAGGAAAGAACAGGTCAATACGTCTGAAGCTATCTAAGCCGCGGGTTTCCTCACGATGTTTCCTTCACCGTTAAAGCTCGTGTTAAGTGTGCACATACATTTTTCAAGAAAGAAAAATCCATTGGTGCACGGCCGGTATCGAACCCACGACCTTCGGATTGAAAGTCGGGGGTACATACCACTCGGCCAACACGGCTTAAATATTTATACATACTTACTTTATTAACATGTCAATACTTTTGAAGCTGACTAAGCCGCGGGTTGCACGTGCTTAAATGTTCATAATGTATTTGTCGGTGTAGAACAATCCATTAGTGCAATTTGTTAAACTTTCGCAATTCGTTAACATATTATTAAGTTATAAAATTACGGGATTTAAATCACGTATTTCAATATTTTCCCGAAGTTTCGAACACGTTTCAGCGTCGGGAAAATAAAAAGATACGCGATAAAATCCTGCAATTTAAAAACAAAATAACCCATTAGTGCGCTGCCGGTTTAGTGTGTTCTCTCCTCTGAATATAGGCGACTAAGCTAAGAATAAGTAAGCGTTGTCGTGGGGTGCCGGCAGTAGAATGTTACCTCTCCTCACTTGCCCGTGAATGCACTTAGAATCTACCACGGGATACCTCCGCAAGATGGGCAGCAGCGTCTTTCCGTGTGTCAACATCCCGTACTGCGCTCGCCAATCCGCCTGTCAAGCGTGGTGAATATGGCAACAACCATGGAATTCATGGCTTATGGCAGTGGACGTCCGATGGCTGATATGATGATGATGAAGTTAAGAGTATGGTTTAGGTATTTTGCAAGCTTAATCCACTAAACAATGTCCTAGGAATTCCAGCGTCCAACATTGTTATCAAACTTAAAAATACTTTCAATTTCTGTAAACCCAGTCAGCAAAATCGTTGACTTTTCGCCTTCGCATTTTAAATGAGGAATTTTACCCAAATCTGGCAGATTCCCAAAATGTTACGCAATCCACTCATCTTTCAGACCCGCAAACCTTAACCCAGTTATTTAAAATGAAAAACTAAACAAAATGCAATGAGTTACAAAGGAGATACCTATAGCGTTTTTATTCCAATGAAAATGTAAAGGGACTGAGTGCTGCAAATTAAATTGCTTTTATTAAATTCCAGCCGTGCCGTGGGGTACCGGTGGTAGGATGTTGCACCTCCTTTCTTGCCCGTGGATGCAGTAAGAATCTGCCAAGAGGTACTTCCTAAAAATGGGCAGCAGCGTCTTTCTGTGTAACAACATCGTTTACTGCGCTCGCCAACTCACCGTAAAATGTTGGCGCTACTCTCTTGCGCGTGGATACAGTAAGAATCTGCCAAGGGTTCCGAAAGATCGCAGCGTCTTTCTGATTATCAACCGTACCGATTGCGCTCGCCAACCCGCCTGCCAAGCGTGTTAAGTATGGCAATAGCCCCTTATGATCAGCACAAGAAGATCCAAGGTCATCAGAATCATCTCAGTCGTATTACGTCCACTGCTGTATCTCCATGCTTATTCAATTGATTCTAGCTGTTTAGTTCAATCTTTCATCAGTAAGGACTGTGCAGCCTTATAACTCGTCATCATCTCCTGATCTTTATGTGTTTATCAGATTAGTCGCGAGCTTTGAATGCATTTTGCATGATACTAAACTTGATTAGTTCAGATCTTTTTTCAAGCCAAGCAGTAAAGTAAATTACCCCTTCACATTTTACGTGGATGTCTATATTAATTATCAGGACTGTTCACGCACTTGTTATGAGCACCAACTGTTTCGACTCTTATCGAGAGACTTCTTCAGGCTCTCGATAAGGGTCTTTAAGAAAAGATATTGTTTTTATTGATATTTTTTTTCTTTTAATTGGCTTGAATATTGTTTTTTTCTTTTAATTAACGGTTTGCGACCCTCTCCTCTACGTCCCGTCGTTTAGATTTAGGTTTTTTGATATTGACTGTAATTTTAAACATTTACTGTAAGTTTTAACATTTACTGTACAACGGCTTGGACTGAAACTTTGAAAATTAAATTAATCGTGAAAAAACTAAGTATTAAATTAACTTGACACAGGCGGAATTGTGTAAAACCAAACTCAAAAAGCCATAAAATAAAAAGACAAGACAACAGCTACTGTCATTTTCGGGATGTGTCAATAAATTACTATTGCTCATCATAGTCCGTTCTAAAACGGAACTAGCAACAATCATGCAATTCCTGGAAAGTTTCGTTTCACATTGACCTCTATTTCAAGCTGAGGTTATCCATACAAATTCATTGCAAAAATTGTGTAAATCAGGATTTTTTATCGATTGTAAAAATTTGTAAATACACGAACTGTCTAGGATGCATGTTGACCAAAGCTAACTAAATATGCAGCATTACGTTCCATTATTCACTCACACAAATATTGTGTAAATCAGGATTTTTTATTCATTGCACAAATTAGAAAATGCACGAACTGCCTAGGCTGCATGTTAACAAAATACTACCACAGCTTATTAAATATGCAGCATTACGTTCCATTATTCACTCAAACAAATATTATGCCGGGAAATCTTGAAGCAAAACTTAGCGAGCGACGAAGTTGAAAGAAGTTGGGTGAAGTTCAGTTTTCCGGTGGGTGCGCAGGGACGGACGAAGTCGGATAATTGTAATAAATATTGTGGGGATGTTCCAGTCGATGTCAGCGTAAGTTGATTACCTTCTGATATGCTATTGTCTAAGGGTTTGGGGGAATTCAGTTATAAGGGCTGGCAGAAGTCTCTACGTTATAATTATAGTATAAGGATATAATTTTTTATCGAATGATATGTTATTGTATAGAGTTTTGGGAGGAAATCTCTACGCCATAATTCTTGTATCAGGATAAAAATATTTCAGTTAAAGAAAAATCTTGGTCTTCTACATCCACGTCATCAAATCCTATTTCTAGTATTCAAGTTAAATAACTGGATATCCATGAGGGAGGCCTATGTCCAGCAGTGGACGTCCTATGGCTGAAATGATGATGATGATGTTAAATAAAAAAAATTCTAAATATAAGTTTATGATTTGTAGCTAAAACATCCTAATTATTATACTCGTAATACTACGACTTTTATAGCACTAGGATTTAAGGTACACTGGAACTGTAACTTTTCATTTTTATGTGTTAATATAGAATCTTTTAAATTGAATTGAATTGAATTGAATACTACGACAAATTGTAAACTAGCAGAGCATTATAACGTGTACGAAATCCCGGGAACTGGTATTATATATTTTTCCAATGCTGAAAGAAAGTACGTCGCATTCAGGAAAGTCTTTGAAAAATTGACAGCGGAAGCTTCATCCTTGAATGTTCTTTGATGTTATAAGCATCTTGGATATACATATATCCTTCATGGATTCATGGAAGTAAAGAACCTACATGCTACCAAGAGAAGTTAAAAGATCGCAGAAAGGTCTCTATGAAAAATTAATTAGGCCAGGTGCGTGTTGAGCCTTATTTATTTTCAAAGCAGACCACCTACCAGATATTTGGACGATATCGTTAACGCCAGGTTATGCCAGCGGCGGGCTACTGAAGGAGTTTCAAATTCCTTCTCAAATGCTATAAAAAAATCGTTTCAAAACATTTTGTTTAACTTTTTAGATGAAGTAACTGTTGAATATTCTTCTAAATCATCGTTGCCTATTTTTAAGATGTTTTTGAGTGTATAACATTGATACACTTGAAGAACAACCACATTATCGAGCAAAAACTCTCCTTCCTTCTCAATTTTTTATTACCAGATGAAGTGAAAAATATCGTGTTTGAACTGTTGAATAATCAACAACGTTTATTCAACTATAACATATATTTTATCCGATAAAAACAAAGGATATTTGATCGTTTAAAATTGAATCGAAAATTTGCTAATTTGGAATATCGTGGCCTTAAGGTTGCCGACAGTGAACAAGGCTGGTGCAGGACCGTTTATGTTGGGGTTTTAAAAAGAGGCCTGTACCTAGCAGTAGGTGCCAACAAGCTGATAACTTATAATAATGATGAGTCGCAAGCTATTATCTGCAAAACTCATGGTTGAGGTAATCTGTTTTTCGTATCAAACAAAACCCCACAAAATAAAGAAAACTTTTCCGGCAAGCTTAAACGAAAAAGTTTCAACGGCACCCACTAAAAGTCATGCCTAATTTAGTCTATGAAAAAGGTAGTAAAAGGTCCTACACTTTCGCAACCAAAAATCCTTCGTTTTATTAATACAGGTGCCTATAGCCGGATCAGCTTTCAAGTTATTCTCTCAGAGTAATATTTTAAATGCCAGCAAACTGTATGAAAGTTGTTTTAGAATAGTTTTTTGATATGTTGTTTATTGGTGAACGTCTCTGTCGCTAATCAGCTGATGAGACTCTTGAGATCAGGTACGGGGTGTTAATGCACGGAAAGATGCTGCTGCCCATCTTCTGGAAGTATCCTAGCAGAGATTATCCTCTTAATGCATTAGAGGAGGGGTAACCTTCTACTGCCGCCACCCCACGGCTACATGTAATACACGGTCTTACTACTCCACAAATCTGCAGCGATGCGAAGTAGTGACTTCGGAAAACTATCACGTAAGCGCTCTAGTAAACTGGAAGTTTTTCATGAATTCAATGGAATCTAGAGGGCGTGGAAGCATATTTTATTTGATAGTTTTAAAGGTTCAACCGGTCATAGTTCATTTTTTGCTGCTGAATAGCATTAGTTGATTGAAAAACAGCGCTGTATCCTCAAGCAGCACTGGCTGAATTTACACATTTTGCTGTTTAGGGTTCCGTCCCCAAAGGGTAAAAACGGGACCCTATTACTAAGACTCCGCTGTCCATCTGTATATCTGTCTGTCCGCCTGTATGTTACCAGGCTGTATCTTATGAACCGTGATAGCTAGACAGTTAAAATTTTCACAGATGATTTTACTGCTGTTGCCGCTGTAACTAGAAATACTAAAATAAATATTTAAGAGGACTCCCATACAACAAACTTAATTTTTTGCCGTTTTTTGCTCGATATTAATAACGAATGACTTTGCCTCCCTTATGGATCTCCATGAGGGGTAGTTGCCATACTCTCCACGCTTGGCAGGCGGGTTGACGAGCGCAGTACGGGATGTTGATACACGGAAAGACGCTGCTGCCCATCTTCCAGAGGTATTCCTTAGCAGGCTCTTACTGCATCCACAGGCATGAGAGGAGGGGTAACATTCTACTGCCGGCACCCCACGGCATTTTATATTTATTACCTACTGTTAAACTAATAGCTATTAACGTAAGCTTAAGCGTTCGTTAATAGCTTAAGCGTCTTAGCGTTTAAGCGTAAGAAGGTCAACCTACAAACAACAATTTTGTATGTAAATTATGAAGGGAATATGTATGTAGGCATTCGTTAAATCATACTCGTATAGAGATTATTTTAGGGAAGAAGTAATAGTTAAGGCGACAACGTGTCAATATGCTTAATCACAACGATCAAACGAACAATCATTAATTGATTTACCGTAAAAAGATGTTCTATACAAATAAGAAACACGCTTTAATTTATCTCTTTAAATGAGACATGACAGGATAAAAAGTGACAAGCACTCGCTGGGTCGTTGTTTCATTAAGTAGATAGAAGTATTTAGTAATGTTTCTATGATTGTGTGTTCCTGTGTCTTATTTGAAATGTGTGATATGAATTTGTAGTTTGAAATAAATGAGTTAATAATTAAACATTTTTACCTGAGCAGGACTCTTTTAACGAAGTTGTATTAGATTTAGTTTACGCTCTAGGATTCAATTTCAAACTTTGGCTCCCGTTTCAGGCTTCAGTCTAGACCTAGGGCTCTCAAGAGCTTCACCTAGTAACGCGGGATCACTCCCGGGAACTATATCGCGCCGAGAACGTTCCCGCTCCAAATGAATTACCTCCAAGTAATCTGCTTTATTTGCCTCTGGGTTTCCTTCAATGCGTTTCTTAACCAGCTTTGTACTAGAAAGGTTCGGTTTAAAGAATCTTTAGTCATGAGAATTTATATTCACATGTTAACTTATTATAAGATAAATAAACAAATGATAGATATAATTTTTCGTTTACAAGCGTGCCACAGCAATACATGGAAACAATTCTAATAAGTGCTTTTACAAAAAAAAGTAAAGCGACGAATACTATCTAAAAATTTGTAAAATAATTGTACTTTTGAGTTGGATTTGAGTTTTCTACTTGGTATCATCATTTCAGCCATAAAACGTCCACTGATGAACACAGGCCTCCCTCATGGGACAGGATCCCACTCTCCCACAGGATCTCCATGAGGGGTAGTTGCCATACTCACCACGCTTGGCAGGCGGGTTGGTGAGCGCAGTATGGGATGTTGGTACACGGAAAGACGCTGCTGCCCATCTTCCGGAGGTATCACTTAGCAGACTCTTATTACATCCATGGGTATCATTCTATTGCCGGCACCCCACGGCCAACCTCCGTTTTGCCGATGACATAGTCATTTTCTCCTCTACAGCACTTGAACTAGAGTCCATGCTAAACGACCTAAGCGAGATAAGCCGTGAGACTGGGTTAAGGATATATATGTATATAGAATATGTCAAAGACCAAAGTAATGACTAACACCACCAAACGTCATATTATTATAGTCAACGGTGAAACAATGCACTATATCCAGGATTACATCTACCTCGGCCAATTTGTTTCTCTCTAGGCAGGCAGGCAAGACAGAGAAATCATACGTCGAACTGAGAGTGCCTGGAGATGCTATTGGTCGATGAAGGACATCATGAAGGGCGACCTTCCAATGAAATACAAACGTAAGATAATGAACATGTGCATTCTTCCCGTTCTTACAAATGGCTCACAAACTTGGTCTCTGACAGACATCCAAAAATACAAACTCAAGGTTTGTCAACGGGCGATGGAACGCAGTATTCTAAGAATTAAACTAACTGGCCGCATAAAGAACACCACGCTGAGTTCCAAAACTAAGATCGCCGACGTAGGGTTCAAGGCTGCTACACTAAAATGGGGTTGGGCCGGCCACGTTTGCCGCATGCCGGACCAGCTGTGGGCTAAAAAACTACCTCCCTAACACAGCAAGAAGGCAGCGTGGCAAGCCCCGGAGACGGTGGCGTGATGAACTTGATCAGTTCCATAACACATAGGGAGATGGCTGGGAATCGAACCGACTGGAAGAAGTGGAGGGAGGCCTTTGCCCAACAATGGGATGATTCGGGCTAATAGTAAGAGTAATTGTAATAATAAAGATTATAACACAAATAAGTAAATGCTTATTTCTATGAATATTTTACAGAATCTTGTTTATGCAAGTAAAAAGTTGTTAACACAATTTGATTCTATAAACAAGTCAAGCTTGCAATGTTCGAACGTAAGAGGTTCGCTTTAAAACTTCCAAACTATTTACGAACCCTTGCTGATATCCTACTGGATTTAGATTCGGCATACCTATGTAAGTCCAGTGACATTACAATATCCAATAACCGCATTTAATGCAGCGGATGAACCGATTTTGATTGGGTTTTTTTATTCGAAAGCCGATTTTGTTCTTCGACAAGACCTACGGATGATGGTGGGTATCATCACGGGACACTGTGATCTCAACCACCATCTCCTTATGACAGTGGACAATTTCGCAAGTGTCTTGAGGAGAAGGAGACAGCGGAACACGTGCTATTGCACTGTACTGCCGTAAAGGACGCTAGATCAAAAACGGGACTACAGGAGATCATAGAGGCATGCCCTTCTTTTTTTACAATATCTGCATATCCTTCGGGCATGCTCATGGAATGCTGCCAGCGGCCCAGAGTCCTTCTCCCATTTCCGAGGAGTTGGGATGGCTAGGATCGGGCTAGCATCACAGGGGACAATGCACAATACACCTCAATGCGAGACGTCAGTGCAGATCTGGTAACCCCCACTTGGATTAGAATTAGAATCTTTTGTTCTTATGGTACTTGACATGTTGTATCAAGATCGGCAATTTGGAAATTATTGAAGGTAAGGTGTCCGGGTAGTTTATAATTTAATTTTATACAGATAGCGTTTTATTAAAATATCAATTTTCTATAATTAATAGAATCAGGCGTTACTTTGCGGAAATCCATATTATTATGACAAACAATGAAAATATCTAGTTTTAATTCCGCTAATGCTGAGATGCATATGCACCGCCCTCCCGCCCGCTAATTATGCACATGCAGGGGGAACCAGGCTGTTAGTGCAACATGCATACCCAAACCCACACGACGACACGTGTTTCGCCTCTCCGCGAGGCATCTTTAGGTTAAACGCCGAGATGTTGACTGGTCGGCGGCTGGAACGAAAGAATTCTTTCGCGGAGAGGCGAAACACGTGTCGTCGTGTGGCTTTGGGTATGCATGTTGCACTAACAGCCTGGTTCCCCCTGCATGTGCACAATTAGCGGGCGGGAGGGCGGTGCATATGCATCTCAGCATTAGCGGAATTAAAACTAGATATTTTCATTGTTTGTCATAATAATATCAATTTTCATTTTTCGCATACAAAACGTTTTCATAATAATATTTTTTTTCTAAAAACTGACTTCGAATGATAAAAAAACATTGTACGTGCCTTTGCAATTTGAGGGTATCCCTCGATTTCCCCGGATTCCACCATCAGATCCTGACTTGGTTTCATCAGAGATTGACCACCTCGGAAGTGCACTCTTTCGAATAAAAGAAATGTTTTGAAAATCGGTCCACAATTGACGGAGAAATCGGTAAACATACATAAAAAAAATATACAATCGAACATAGAATCTCCTCCTTTTTTGTAGTCGGTTAAATATAATTATTCACAAAGTACACAATCTGGTACAATAACCGTTCCTACATCGTAACGAGTTTACGGCTAATATGCAATCAGCTGAACGACGTCTACTCGCATTAGCCCGATGTGCTGACATGTTGTGTTGAGTCAATAACATGACGTGAAACAAAAGGTGCCATAACCCTTATTAAAATGATACCCATTAATAGATATATTACGCATTATTAAAACAATATAAAGACTCTCTAACTCACATTAGGTCCGGTATTAGTCGTCATCAAAAGGTTAAGAACAAGGTATACAAAACTTAAAACCACGGCCCAATAATAATATTATCTACTAGCATGTGATATCTGTGACGTATGACACACGGTATGTGCTAATATCGGCAGTCATCCGCGAAAACGCCGCAACAGCACATTCTTTAGCCTAAACTTTTCCTTCGTAAATAAATAACTTGGCTCGAAATTATAACAGCTGGAATACGCACCACAAAAGATTTGAAATCTTTGTTGACACGGAACCCCCGGTCCGCGAGTCCTACTCCCTTTTAGCCGGTTTTATTATTTTGTAATTATCTTAAGATCTGTGACTCCTTTCTTTCCCAAAACCCTCTTCCGTCTTCGCATTAGACTTTGCATTTATGAAAAGTCCTGCATAAAGAAATTTCGTAGACTAAGATGTATCTTTGTGGAAGCATGTTCTAAAAGTAACTTATTTACAGAAGTCTGGGTTTTATTTAATTCTCTGATTGAGACATGCTCATTTGTGGAGGCGGAAGCTGCATTGCATGGACATTAAACTAATATTCGATTCTCCGGCGAGTTTTATGAAAATATCATTGTACGGACACTGGCAGAATTGTGACAGCTAGTCATAGAAGCTAAAAAGTAATAAGAAGGAGTAACTACTGCAAATTGTTGGAATAACGGGCAGTTACAACAAACGTGCTTACAAAACCAAGGGTACTTTAGTCACATCAGAGCAAACAACGAAGCTCTTCCGTTTCATCATCATCAACTTATAAGTTAGCTTATTTACAACAATGTTGAAAAAATACCGTTCCCCCATGTCTTCAAAGTTTGCAGACATACAAACCTGAAACTTTTATAGATAATAGAAGTGTATGTAAATATTAAAGGAAAATTATAACGAACTCTCCAATTAGCATAGTTTATTTAGTAATCATAGAATGTTTAAAACATACATAAGTTCCGCTATCAAGGTTCTCCGACAAAAATAAACCCCCTTTACACATATTATATTGTATTATGGCAAGGAACTCTCGGTGCGCGAGGCTGACTCGCTCTTGGCCTGTTTTATTTAGTTAACTTATACGGTTATTTAAAAAGCCGTGTTGGCCGAGTGGTATGTACCCCTGACTTTCAATCCGAAGGTCGTGGGTTCGATACCGGCAGTGCACCGATGGATTTTTCTTTCTTGAAAAATTTATGTGCACACTTAACACGTGCTTTAACGGTGAAGGAAACATCGTGAGGAAACCCGCGGCTTAGTTAGCTTCAGACGTATTGACCTGTTCTTTCCTCTGAATAATAGCTGACTAAGCTGAGAGGATGGCATGGTGCTGGGCAAGCCTAATCCATCTAACAATGTCCCAGGCACTGCAGCGTCCCGTACAGCATGATTACCAGTTGCTGACGCTGTATAAATCATCTTAATAGATGCAAAGGCCTTACTTTTTTTTACTTATACGGTTATTAGGATTATGAGAAGGCCTTTGATACTGTCGAAATCTGGTCTGTGGATATGAGAATATGTTCAAGACGCTGGACTGGAAAGGACTCGGCATCAATATTAATGGCGCACACATCTCTCACCTGCAATTTGCGGATGACATCGTCATCATGGCGGAAACGTTGCAGGAGTTGCAACAAATGCTGGACGTCCTTGCAAATTCGTCTCATCGAATCGCTCTACGGATGAACTTGGGTAAAACCAAAGTTATGTTCAACGAACACGTTAACTCGGGACCGATCGCCGTAAATGAAGTCTCCCTCAAAGTTGTTTCAGAGTATGTGCACCTAGGGCAATTGCTTCAACTAGGTAAGAACAACTTTGATAAGGAGCTCAAGAGACGGATACAGCTGGGCTGGGCAGCATTTGGCAAACTTCGGCAAGTCTTCACATCGCCCGTACCTCAAAGCCTTTATACACAAGTTTTTAATCAGTGCGTCCTACCTGTAATAAGTTATGGAGCTGAAACGTGGCCACTGACCGTGATCTTGTCCACCAGTTCAAAGTCGCTCAGCGAGCTATGGAGAGGGCCATGGAGTTTCTCTAAGGGATCGAATCCGGAACGAACTTATTCGTCAGAGAACCAAAGTTGCCGACATAGCTCAGCGAATTAGCAATCTGAAGTGGCAGTAGGCAGGTTACAAATGCTGTAGAACCGATAGCCGTTGGGGCAGGCTGGTTCTTGAGTGAAGACCGCGTGTCGGCAAACATGGTGTAGGACGCCCTGTAGCTAAATGAGGCAATGATATTCGTAAGACAGCGGGCAGGGATTGGAGAAGAAAAGCTGAAGATCGAGCTCAGTGGCGCGCCATGGGAGAGGCCTATGTCCAGCAGTGGACGGACACGGGCTGATGATGATACGGTTATTATATTTTTTGGTAAAAATGTTTAAAGGCATTATAACGGGTTGGCTGGTAAGTGGTGCCAATCAAAATACGAGTAAGACGCGCCTCATAAAACAATACGCACGCATAAAAGCTTTCTGACATTGATTTTATGAGCAAAGCTTATAAACAAAAGGAGTTCGGTTGCTTTCGTCAATTTTGATTAGAAAATGGCGGAGCATCTACAGGGTTTCCAATAAATTGTTAAAAAATTACAATTCATATTCTTATTACTTAATAAAATGTTTTTTTTGCCTATATTCATAGGTATGTACATTATTATAGAAAATATTTTTAAGAGAAATATTTTTATTGTCTTTTTAAACTTTCGCGATCACAGCACATTATTAAAACACATTTATCCATGTATTTTTCGGGCCATCTTATTGATAAGTAAGTAATTTATTGAATGCGCTAAAACATGCAATGAAATAATCATTCGGCGGGAACGAGCGCTACCACGTTGAAGCCCATCTTATGGGTGGACGTCCTACGCTGCGCTTGCCGCGGCCTCCATTCTAGAATTTTGCGCCTCC
Organism: Pasiphila rectangulata; assembly: GCA_963082625.1. Classification (NCBI taxonomy): domain Eukaryota; kingdom Metazoa; phylum Arthropoda; class Insecta; order Lepidoptera; family Geometridae; genus Pasiphila; species Pasiphila rectangulata. Next base: position 1,521,381 of record OY720244.1, on the reverse strand, counting down.
ATCGGCCATCTGTTCTGCGCACTATATGGCCTGCCCATTGCCACTTCAACCATTTGCCATTTGGCTATGTTGGTGACCCGAGTTCTATAGGTGTCAATCTTCCCTTCGTAATTTTTTTCATCATTTATTTATTTATTGAGAAAGATACATAATAACATAAAACTAAAACTTATGTAACGATGCTAACCGCAAAAAGTATTAAACTGTGTCGCGGTGAGTAACGCCTTCCTTAAATAATGAACATTTATGTATGTATTATCTCTAGGTATAAACTACAATCTTAATTTTAACTAACAAAGAATATATTGAAAAGTTGGGAGAAGATAACAACATGTAAACAGGAAAAAAAATATAATAATAATAATAGTATACTAATATACATATATGTACATTACAGCCATAAAACGTCCTCTACTGAACACAGCCTCCCTCGTGGATCCTCCATGAGGGGTAGTTGCCCTACTCACCACGCTTGGCAGGTGGGTTGGCAAGCATAGTACAGGAAAGACGCTGCTGCCCCTCTTCCGGAGGTATTTCTTAGCAAGCTCTTAATGCATCCAAGGGCATGAGAGGAGGGGTAACATTCTACTGCCGGCACCCCACGGCTCCAAAACCTCTACAGAAACCAACAAGTTTGATGATCTTTCAATCTTGATTCCTTACAAGAATATTACACTTACCTTTTTGAAAGAACAGGATACCTATATAAAATATATGTAGGTACTCGATGGGGGATTATCTGGCTCTACCGACAACTCGTGAGGGGATATCCGAGTCAGGAGGATTGCAGCTGAATCTTATTGACACTTTACTTACGCATACTTCGACTGCTCGAGCCCGGAGTTATGAATGCGACAGTTTCCATTCATTATTGAAATGGGGAATTTGAATAAAAAAAAAATCAATCAAGCAGATATATTTGAATTGAAATTTTCATGGCTTGACGTCATTTAATAAATATAATACGGCTTTTACCTCGTAACTTATTATCATTTTGCTGACGTTACGTAGACCATTTTGAGGTCCTTCTGCATGAGGAAGGCAGTTTAAAGCAGGTATCAGTTCTATGTCAATAAGTTATACATGGTCATATTTATTCATGGCAAACACGTTGGGTAAACAAAGTCTTAGATTAATTAATAAGTAAGTTTTTATATTATATTATTTTAGCCGTGGGGCGCCGGCGGTAGAATGTTGCCTCTCCTCTCTTACCCATGGATGCAGTAAGAATCTGCTAAGGGATACCTCCGGAAGATGGGCAGCAGCATCTTTCCGTGTTTTTTTCACTACCCTATACTGCGCTCGCCAACCCGCCTGCCAAGCGTGGTGAGTATGGCATCAACCCCCTCATGACTACACAACTAAAAACCAGGCCCCGAGTCCCCGGCGGCCCCGCTAATCCTGGCTACGGTAGCAGTCACGGTAACGGCGGGGCTAGGGGTGCTAAGAATCCCCGGGAGACGATCGGCTACCAACCCCTACGACGACCACTGGCCCTGGTAACACACAACATCCGCACTTTGAGGACAGACGATAAGATTGTTGAGCTGGAAGAAGAAATTAGTAGATTACACTGGGACATTTTGGGGCTATCAGAAGTCCGTAGAGAGGGCGAGGACACGATATCCCTTAAGTCCGGTAACCTACTATACTACCGGGAGGGCGACCAACAGTCCCAAGGTGGTGTCGGGTTTCTCGTTCACAAGTCACTCATTAACAACATTGTCACCATCGACAGTGTGTCGAGCAGGGTCGCGTACCTAACACTCAGAATATCTAAGCGATATTTGCTGAAGGTCGTTCAGGTATATGCGCCGACCTCGTCACACCCAGATGAAGAAGTAGAGTCTATGTATGAGGACATCAGTAGAGCCATACATACGAACAACACTCACTTCACTGTTGTAATGGGGGACTTCAATGCAAAGCTAGGCATGAGAAGCGATGATGAGTTGAGAGTGGGGCAATTTGGGTATGGGCAACGGAACCCCAGGGGACAGAGGCTGGCCGATTTTCTGGACAAAGAAGGACTCTTTATGATGAATTCTTTCTTCCAGAAGCCGCCTCACAGGAAATGGACCTGGATGAGTCCCAATGGTTCTACGAGAAATGAGATTGATTTCATCCTGACCAACAAGGAACGAATATTCAATGATGTCTCTGTGATTCACAGGGTGAAAACCGGCAGTGATCACCGAATTGTAAGGGGCACATTGAATATAAACGTTAAACTTGAAAGGTCCCGTTTGATGAAATCTACGCTCCGACCCACTCGCGCACATATCCAAAACCTCGAGAGCTTTCAACTCGAACTCGCAAATCGCTTTGACTGTCTAGGAGTAGATGCATCGGTGGACGAGATCAATAACAGGTTCGTAGAAACCGTCCATACGGTGGGGTCCCAGTTCTTTAAGACCCCCCGTACTAATAGACCTCAGAAACTTTCTGATGACACCCTAAACCTCATGGCTGAACGACGTTCTTTGCGACTGCAGTCTCCCGATGATGCTCAGTCACACAGGCAGCTCAATAGACAAATTTGGAAATCCTTGCGGCACGATATTCGTACCTTTAATACAGCAAGTATTAAAGCTACGATAGAGCGGAATAAAGGCTCCAAAGTGTTCGCGAGAGATAGTTCTATTGGGCAGAGCCAGATGACGAAGCTGAAGAGGGAAGATGGCAGCATAACGTCAAGTAAAGCAGAAGTGTTAAGGGAAGTCGAAAGGTTCTATGGACGGCTCTACGATTCGGTCACTAAACCTGTTTGCAGTGCGGCCAACGACCCAAGAGCTAAACTGACCCGACATTATACCGAGGATATCCCGGACATCAGCCTGTACGAGATCAGGATGGCCTTGAAACAGCTTCAGAACGACAAGGCGCCGGGTGAGGACGAAATCACTTCAGACCTTCTGAAAACGGGTGGATCACCGGTACTTAAGGTCCTTCAGAAGCTATTTAATTCCGCCTTGCTGGAAGGTACGACGCCAAAAGCATGGAACAGGGGCGTGGTGGTTCTGTTCTTCAAGAAAGGTGACAAAACCTTACTTAGGAATTACAGACCCATCTCGCTGTTGAGCCATATTTATAAGCTGTTTTCAAGGGTCATCGCGAACCGTCTGGAACGCAGGTTTGATGACTTCCAGCCTCCCGAACAAGCCGGGTTCCGAAAAGGCTACAGTACCATAGACCACATACATACGCTGCGGCAAGTCATACAGAAGACCGAAGAGTATAACTTGCCGCTATGTCTTGCGTTTGTGGACTATGAGAAAGCCTTCGATTCGATCGAAACATGGGCGGTGCTTGAGTCTCTCCAACGATGCCGAATTGACTATCGGTACATCGAAGTGTTGAAGTGTTTGTATACAAACGCCACTATGTCAGTCCGAGTACAAGAACAGAGCTCGAAGGCGATTCCCTTAAAAAGAGGCGTAAGACAGGGAGATGTAATCTCTCCGAAACTGTTTACGACCGCTTTGGAAGATGCCTTCAAGCTCCTGGAATGGAAAGGGCTGGGCATCAATATTAACGGCGAATACATCACTCACCTTCGATTTGCCGACGATATTGTGGTCATGGCAAAATCGATGGAAGAGCTCAGCACGATGCTCGAAGGCCTCAATCGAGTCTCCCAGCGGGTAGGCCTTAAAATGAACATGGACAAGACGAAAATCATGTTAAATGTCCATGTCGTGCCTGCCCCAGTTATGGTTGAGAACTCGGCTCTTGAAGTTGTAGACGCGTACGTATACCTAGGACAAACAGTCCAATTAGGTAGGTCCAACTTCGAGAAAGAGGTCAATCGTCGAATCCAACTCGGATGGGCAGCGTTTGGGAAACTTCGCAACGTCTTTTCGTCCAACATACCTCAGTGCCTTAAGACGAAAGTCTACAACCAGTGTGTGTTACCAGTGATGACATATGGAACCGAGACGTGGTCCTTCACTATTGGCCTTATGAACAAGCTCAGAGTCGCTCAACGAGCTATGGAGAGGGCTATGCTCGGGGTTTCACTACGGGATCGAATCAGAAATGAGGAGATACGTAGAAGAACTCGGGTCACCGACATAGCCAAACGGATTAGCACGTTGAAGTGGCAATGGGCAGGCCATATAGCGCGCAGAAAAGATGGCCGATGGGGCAGCAAAGTTCTCGAATGGAGGCCACGGATCGGCAAGCGCAGCGTAGGACGTCCACCTACAAGATGGGCAGACGACTTGGTGAGAACTGCTGGTCGGCGGTGGATGCAGACGGCTTCCAACCGCAATACTTGGAGATCAATGAGGGAGGCCTTTGTCCAGCAGTGGACGTCCTACGGCTGAAATGATGATGATGATGATGAAGTTTTTATAGTTTGTAATTTTATAGTGTTTAATTACACATAGGTATTTTTCAAAGAAATGAATAACCTCATCAAAAATTTTACGATTCCGATGGGATTCGAACCCACGTCCGTCAAATGATACTTGACGCTTCTTAAAGCCGGAAGTGCTTTGACCACTAAGCTACAGAACCCATGTCGGGTACCGCTGAAATTCTTGATAAGGTGATATCAGTTTGAGCCCCGATTACACATGAGGAATGAATGTTGCCTCTTTCCTTATGATCAGTACTTAGTGATCTATAAGGAGGCCTTTATCCAGCAGTAGGCGTCCTACGACTGGGAGAGAGAGGGAGAGAGATGTCTTTTCTGTGAGAATAAATTAGTCTTAATCGTATTTGAGGTCAAGGACAGATCTGTATCTGTACTCATCGTGGTCTCCGGGAGACTGACATGTTGGAAGTGTCCGCAGCAAAGCGAAGGCGTCTTATCAGACCCTCACTTTGTTTTCATAATTATAGGAACTAGAGATTAAGGCTGTTTCACACTGGGCAAGCACATGACACTAACTGTACAATCCTGTCGAAACGTCAGGCAATAATAAAGGCAAATAACGCGATAAATACCCGGTTACAAATGTGTTATTAATTTGTCGTGAACGCGAAAGTTTATAAAATACTATTGTATCTGTACTGTTGGAACAATACGATACAATATTTTATTCATAACACCATTGTTACAGTCCATAGACAAAGGTTAAAGTCGTAAAATACGCCCTTACTGTAATGAGACCGCACCGTTTTGTTTCCACACGAAATGAGTGATTCCGCTCATTTGGAATCAGTGTAGGTACATCTAAACACAGTGTTAGCCGGACGCGGTGTGTGTTATTTTTTCGCGAAAGTTCGTGCAATGTGATTGCATAATATTATTACATCCGTGTGCCGGCAGTAGAATGATACCCCTCCTCTCATGCCCATGGATGCAGTAAGAGCCTGCTAAGGGATACCTCCGGAAGATGGGCAGCAGCGTCTATCCGTGTATCAACATCCCATACTGCGCTCACTAACCCGCCTGCCAAGCGTGGTGAGGATGGCAACTACCCCCCATGGAGATACATGAGGGGGGCCTGTGTTCATCAGTGGACGTTTTATGGCTGAAATGATGATGATGATGATCCGTAGGACTGCTATCTATATTCACTGCTGGATCCTCTCTCATATACATATCTCCAAAATCATGATGGGATTATTGCCATACTCGCCACGCTTGCAAGGCGGGTTGGTGAGCGCAGTATGGGATGTTGATACGCGGAAAGACGCTGCTGCCCATGTTCCTAAGCAGAGCAGACCTTTAGCAGATTCTTACTGCATCCACGGGCAAGAGAGTAGAGGCAACATTCTTATGCCGGCACCTCACGGTTGATAATAAATGGTAACAATTAGTAATAAGTTTGTTTAACTGGCAAAACCAGTGTGCGTGCGTCAGCATTATTGTTTACACACATTTAAAGACAATGCCACGGTTTTTGGAGTAAGGACACATCAACTACTATTCAAAATATACAATATGATTCCATGAAATATAATATTTATACAATGAAAATTGGTAAATGACAGATTAATTTAACTTTAAATAACAAGAGGAGGTTCTGAAGTCCTCTGTTATTTTACTACTCCGTCGTTTACGAACCGATTTGGATTTATTAAAAACTCTTTTATTTTTAAAAAATCACGGGTAGCGACTTTTTTAAACGCACCGTGCGTTTAAAAAAATCGCTATCACTTCAGAGCTTCAGAAAGCGGGTGGATCACCGGTACTTAAAGTCCTTCTGAAGCTCTTTAATCCCGCCTTGCTTGAAGGTACGACGCCAAGATCATGGAACGACGGCGTGGTGGTTCTGTTCTTCAAGAAAGGTCACCATGACCTTGCTTAAGAATTACAGATCCATCTGGCTTTTCAGCCATGTTTTTTTTTAAATAGCTTTAATGTATTTATTTATTTATCATCGTACCTAACTACTCATCATCATCATTACCATCGTTAGGGCTATAAAAGTCTGTCAAAAACAATAATTGAAATATTAAAAAAAGGTTCATGATAATTTTCACTGCCATAATATCGCAGTACAGAATCTAAGCCACTTTAGGTTTCAACTGCATAGGCACGGTAATAAAGCTCCAGTTAGGTCAGTAAATTACCTAACTTCGCGTGACCTAAGTACTGTACTACTCTACCTACCTGACTATTGAATTTAGTAACATACATTGCTGTGGGGTGCCGGCAGCAGAATGTTGCCGCTCCTCTCTTACTTGTGGATGCAGTAAGAATCTGCCAAGGGATACCTCCGGAAGGTGGGCAGCAGCGACCTTCTGTGTATCAAGATCCCGTACTGCGCTCGCCAACCCCTCATGATCACTACTTGGTTCTGTTAGTCCATGAGGGAGGCCTATGTCCAGCAGTGGATGTCTTACGGCTATGATGGCATGATGATGATGATAATTGACGCATATACCGGATCTACCGAGAGTGCTTCAGCAAATCATAGAGCGTTTATCATCTAAAGCTTCAACCAAACCTAACCAAAGCGACTGCGAAGCGGGCGCGTCAGCAGCGCGGGGTGGTCGCAAACCTACACATTTTACCCCATCTCATTACCCCAATCCAATCCATCGAAAGGTTGTCTGGTAGAGATCGCTCTTTAGCGATAAGACCGCCGATTGTCACTTTATGTTTAGTGTTTCTCTTTTTTTGTTAATTTGTTTAGTCTAAGGTGTGCAATAAAGCATTTTCTATCTATCTATCTATCTACACGACTACAACAAGGGCAGATCAGCAGGCTGATTACGTCCATATATCGGTCTGCAACAGGCGTAAACCTAGCGAGCATCGCTGTCAAACGTCAAATATTGTAGGGTTTCGTACTCAAGCTCGAAGAGCGTTAGCGCGATGTTCAATACCTCGATGTCTCTACCTCGACGACGGACGGTACGTTTCGTCGATGGGTCGTTACCTCGAAAGATCAGTACCTCGAAGGGTTCTACTGCGACGGGTCTATGCCTCGACGGTATACTTCATCGTAGTGTTGTTACCTCGAAAGGTCAAAACCAAAACCAAAGTTATGATACGTTGTCATCGATTACGTATCTAATTTATCTGATTACGTATTTTGTCATCGATCAAGATACGTAATCAGCCTGTAGATCGCACACAGCTATGCTTTGTGAAATTTTGAGTGACAATTTCGTCCGACAACATCTCACTAACATGTGTTCTACTACTGAATATAATACGGCTTACACCACGTACCTAACTTATTATCATCTTGCTGACGTTTCGTAGACCCTTTAGAGTCCCTGCTTACGAGAACTGACGCAGTTCTCGTCTCGCGGCCCTCGGAGTCGGCCACGAACGGTGCTCATGAAGAAGGGCCTCTAAATGGTCTACGAAACATCAGCAAGATGATAATAAGTTAGGTACGTGGTGTAAGCCGTATTATATTTGTTAAATGATGTCAAGCCACGATAATTTCAATTCATGTGTTCTACTAATAATGAGGTGCTCCATAGATATGTACCACCCCCTCAGTGTAATGCCAGGCATAACGAACAACCAGGCTATCAAAAATACGTTTTGAAAACATAAATAAACAAAAAAACTAATAAGTATTAAGATGACCATATTATATTTTGTAAATATTAAAGTTTTTATTTGCAGCTATAATCACGCAATTATTTGTACAAAACGATTACTAACATATTTATTTTTTAATTTAATTATTAAATATCATGCAAACATCAATTTCTAGTTCTATGAGAATAATAATCGATACACGAATAGGTTTAAACGATTGTACTCTGCAGCATCCCTACTGTGAGCTGTCAAAATTATAATTAAACGTCTCAGGCAGTAACCTGCCCTTGTCCTTTGACAAAGCTTAGTGATGAGACACACAAACACACACACACACAAACACCCGCACCCATGCAGCCACAGATTTAAATCATTTCTTTTCGACGAGCGATTCGATTTCGACGAGCTCTGTGGCGCAGCGGGCGAAGGTCCGCCTGCGACGCAAGGGGTTGCGGGTTCGATTCCCGCCTCGGGACAAATGTCTGTACGATCTGCAGATATTTGTTCAGGGTGTTCTGGGTGTTTTTCTATATATAATAAAAATATCTATCTATGTAGTATGGGTGTTCTGGGTGTTTTTCTATATATAATAAAAATATCTATCTATGTAGTATAATGTATTAAGTATATCAGTCATCTAGTACCCATAACACAAGCTCTGCTTAGCTTGGGGCTAGATGATGCTGTGTGATTTGTCCAGCACTATTTATTTATTTATTTTTATTAGATGTGCCCTGACATCAAAAACTGTAGCTTTGTCTCTAAATGTACTCGTATGTTAACAATAATAGCGACGCATGCACTTTTGTGTTTTCAATAAACCAAACTATTTAATGTTACCTTTTATTGTGCAATCATATTGCACGAACTTTTGTGAAAAAAATAATACACATCACGTCTGGCTAACACTTGGTTTAGAGATACACTGATTCCAAATGAGCGAGCTTACTCATACTCATGTGAAAACGAAACGGCGCGATCTCAATACGGTAAGAGCGTATCTAACGATTAAAATCTTTGCATGCCACAGACAGGTTTTAGTGACTGACTAATAACTAACAAATTAAATCGTGATTAGTCATCATCCTCATAGTTTCAGCCGTAAAACGTCCACTACTGAACACATGCCTACCTCATGGATCTCCAAGAGAGGTAGTTGCCATACTCACCACGCTTGGCAGGCGGGTTGGCGAGCGCTGTACTTGATGTTGATACATAGAAAGACGCTGCTGCCCACCTTTCGAAAGCATCCCATAGCAGGCTCTTACTGCATTCACGAACATGAGAGAAGGGGCAACATTCTACTGTCGGCATCCTACGACGTGCCTGTGCGCACGTTTAATTCGCGTAGTAGCTTCGCGTTCGGCAACCCGCGTGTCACGTAGCTGATTTGGCCGAAGCTTTAGTATATTATGTAAGAAAGAAAACATTTATTAGTCCACAGACAGTAAGTACATTTCAAGGAAATGAAACCCACGTCCGTCAAGTCGGGTTCCGCAGCTTAGTTGTTAAAGCACTTCCGGCTGTAGGAAGCGTCAAGGATCGATTTGAAGGACGTGGAATCCCACCGGAATCGTTAATTTTTGATAAGGTTTTCATTTCCTTGAGACGTTCTTCCTAAGTGTGGTTAAACACTTTATAAAATACAAACTATAGTAAGTACATTATCAAATGTGTACTTACGTATATCTATGTTTGTGGACCAAAAGTTCAACGCAGGTTTTTAGGTAGGACCTTTCGTGAGTGTCGACACAAAACAACAAAACACAGTTAAGTGTAATCTTTTAAAATATAGACATATTCCCTTATTATATATAACCATCCCATCAAAACTTCCTACTCCATCAAACGAAGATGAATTTTATACATACCCTTAATAGCGGCAATCTAGACGTTCCGCTTGTAGGAATTAAGTCTGATTTTAAATTAACTAAATGAACCACAAATGTTATAGTAACAAATCCGCTAACCTTAATCTAATGAGCGTTTGATAACACTCAAACCGAATCCGACACGTGTTTCGCCTCTCTAAAAGACATCTTCATCTTGTTCCGTCGTAGTCGTAGAACAAAGACAAATCTGTTTTTTTTCAATTTTATTTTTTTGACACCATTGTGCTTTTAAACCTATACATAATCGATTTATGAAGATATTTTTTAAATTTTACTGTAAACTTTCCTAAAACCGAATTGAATTGATAGGGAAAGCCATTTTCATAATATGTCATGAAATCTCTTTTAGAAATTGTAAAATGCTCTACTGTAAAGTTATGAAATATCAGATCCGTCTTTGTTCTACGACTTTTTGATATTTTTGACTTTTAATTTTTTTGAGTAGTATAACTTTTTGTTAATCAACCGGGGAAGTACTATCACCATACCTATTTCTGCCGACAAGCAGTAATAGGTATGATGAAGCCTGCATTGCTGTGTTTCGGTTTGAAGGATAAGGGGGTCGGTGAAATTACGGGCACATGAGACTTTACAACTCCATGTCTCAGGATGACGGGTGCAATGCAATGCAACGTTACGTGCTTCGTGAACGTGATCACCGCGGTATTGTAGTTGTTATAGGTAGAGGTTACCGCTTAACATCAAATGGGCCTCATGCGGCTTTTAATTCGGCCACAGTTTCAGTTTCGGCCAAAAACCGGCTGAATCTTCAGGCTTGGCGAAACTATGTGTTTGTGAATGGTCGCACGTCATTCAGCAGAATTTGACTGGCGTCGTGGCCCATGTCACTCGTGTTCGCAGGCAAAATTCGCCGATTTCATGATTGTGTTTTCTCTAGTGTTAATAGTGGAAAATTTGTTGGTCTAGTCATTATTTCAGCCGTAAAACGTCCACTACTGAATTGAGGCCTCCCTCATGGGTCTCCATGGAGGGTAGTTGCCATACTCACCACGCTTGGCAGGCGGGTTGGTGAGCGCAGTACGGGATGTTGATATACGGAAAGACGCTGCTGCCCATCTTCCGGAGGTGTCCCTTAGCAGGCTCTTACTGCAATTTACTGCATCCACGGGTAGGAGAGGAGGGGTAACATTCTACTGCCGGCACCCCACGGCAGTTGGTCTAGTATAGGTGGATAATTGATTATTCTTTATTCTAGTTAAGTTCAGAGCATCAGTTTATACCCGTTTAAAGTCGGTCTTCGCTAGTGTAACACCGACCCAGAGACATTATCATCTTCATCATCTCAGTATATCCACTGCTGGACGTAGGCCTCACTTATGGATCTCCATGTGATCATGAGGGGTTGCTGCTATACTCACTACGCTTGGCAGGCAGGTTGGTGTACCCAGAGACATAATACCGTAATATTTAGCTATGTTACGTACCATTCCGCGATGGGCACAGAATCAGTTAGAAAGTTTGCCTAGACGATACATCATAACAAGTACTTAACTATTTGGCCCTGAAATTACGAAAATATCATTTGGTAAATGTGTGTAGAAAGAAAATATTAGATATGCAAACCGGCCTCTCAGCTGTTTTTAGGGTTTCGGACCAAAATGGTAAAAAGGAACCGTATAGTGTGACTTTGTCTATCTGTCACAGATCGATATATTGAGAACTACTGATGATATCGACTTGAAATTTGAAATGGTAATAGATAACGAAACGTGGGCCACCGGTGACCATTTGGGCAAGAAGCTATTTGGAAGGACTAGATAAATCAGATTAAATTTAACCGTGTTAAACACATCATCATCATTTTAACTCACTGCCTTTCCTTTTGCATAAACTAAATAACACAATTAACTTCATTATCAACTATGTGGAACAAACAACCAAAAGTAACAAAAGCAAAGTTGCTTCTCAACTTTTCTTTTGTACCCTAAAACTCCCATTTATCGCACAAGCCAGGAACGGAATTAAAATGACAAATGAAGCGTTCTCGAAAAGGCACCACCACTTTTACAGCTACATTTTAAAGATATTGCAGAAGGGGTAACCTTGGTGTAACTGAAGGCCGCGTGGAAAGCGCTGGGTCACAACTACATTCGAATTCTAAATTAAAAAAAGACAATTGGAAATTTAAATTTTAAAAATACTTTGTACAGTGCGGCCGCATGGACCATATTGACCCAACACGTCACAAATTACAAAATAAAACCACACAATTAAAAGAATAAAGCACATAATTGAACGTGTTCACTTCAGATGACACGCAAGTTAGGAAAAGAAACGAACAGAAGAACCTAACCTTATAGTCATCATTTAACAATTAGACAAAGTAAGGTCTTTTACATCTATTATAGATGATTTATGCAGCGTCATCAACCGCAGTCCGCACATTGATGGTTGGATTAGGCTTGCCCGGGACCTACACCATCCTCCCGGCTTTGTCAGCTATCAGACATGGGATAGACCAGCAGTATTGTTCTGAAGCTGACTGAAGCGGCCTGTTTCCTCACAATGTTTTTCTTCACCGATATAGAGGTATGTAGTACATGTTATATGTGCACAAAAACTTTTAAAGAGAGAAAAATCCATTGGTGGGCGAGCAGTATCGAGCCCACGACCTTCGGAACCAGAGTCGGAAGCACATATGTACCTCTCGCCCAACTCGGCTTTAGATTACGGGATAAACAAATTCAACGTAAAATGTTTCGAAAGTATCATCGGTCGTATTCATACGAACCATCGTAATTCAAAGGCTGGTATTATCGAATGAAAATAGAGTTTATCTATGTTTAATAAACCGTTATGTCACCCAACCAGAAGCAGTTTGAAAATGAGCGTTGCAACGCCAACTGCAAACAACTTCGTGTAGGGCAACATGGAGCTGAGAGTGTTCCTTTTTGGCTCACACCAGCGCAGACGTCTAGTCATATAGCCCTTTTGTCTATGAAATTCTGTCTAGCTATTTAAATATTATCAGCTATTTTCTTTATGCAATATTTACGGTATATACCACTACCATGATTTAATTATGTTTAGTTCCCCGATATTCGTAGCAGTTTCATCATTCTCGGTGTATATTGTCGTTCAGTTAAGTTGCTTTAAAGTTTTCACAACCAAAATTGATTGAAAGGATATATTGGAGATATATGAGGGAGGCCTATGTCATGCAGTGGAAGTGGACAGCAGCCCCACGACTGTAATGTTGAATGGCACATAATAGCAACTTTTAGACATACTACATTCTACGCTAGGTATAACCATGTTGTGGGATATTGAACCAGCTTTTTCAACGGTAAGATTAAATCCAACGGAAGTCGCTCGTAGAAGAGTCCTCCCGAAGCAAATTTAATTAAGGCTCGGGTTTCTCAGGATCAAATTATGCGGACATCGGCTCGAAATCTCTCGAGAAATCCGCTGGCGGAACAGATGGCCCATTTATACGGTTTTATTCGATCAGCGACATTTTAGTGATTCCTCGGCAGAAGTAACTTGACACTTTCAAAAGTATGCTGAGTCGTCTTGATGGACGTTCTCGTAACGAATCGAGACACTCTCCGTCTATTGTTTAGTTGGCAGAACTGATTCGGGATAGGTCAAGTATTATTAAGAAATTAGTTTATACAGGATGTATTATAATATATGTACTAACCTGAAAGGGAGCGGGGTTTCAACCCATGAAAACAAGTAGTTTTGGAAGGAAAAAAATCGGTATTTTTTTAATATTTTTATTTACAATTTTACTAGTTGGTGTTATGTAAAAATAATCCTCAGGTCAAACTTGGATTTAATTTAATTGTATTAAATGAAAACCCCTTTGTTTATAGAGGTAGGTATTTTTATTTGTACCTGTACGGCAACTCTTCGTGGAGTTCAATGAACCTGACAAAAACCAGCTGGCGTTTGGGATGTCATTATCGTATAATCAGCTGTTGAAGTTTAAACTTTCTTTGTCTTTTCTTGAATTAAAATCACTAAATTCTGAAAAGTCGTAGAACAAAAGTTGTTCCTTGGGATGGGCAGAATCACCCCCTTTTGGTTTATTTCACATAACATGTGTAATAAGCCGAAAGGGGGTGATAATACATCCTATATAAGGTACATACTCGTACGTTGTATTGTCAACACAACAATTAGTGTTTCACTTTCATTACCTATTTTAGATGATTTAAACAGGGTCAGAAACTGTTATTTATACTCCACAGGACGCTGTAGTGCCTGGGACATTGTCATATTAAATAATCAGTAATCCATAGATATATTATACTGATAGCATTCAAGCTAGTTGCTGACGCTGTATAAATCTGAAATAAAAATATAATAACTGATGTGAAATGCCTATTTATTATGTCCAGCGGTGGACTAATTTAAGCCGATGAAGATAATTGTTTGACTTGAATATGTTCTACTTTAACGGAGTCAATAACCGACGGCTTAGGTGTCAAAAGATGAAAACACCCACTCAAATTAAATTATTATCCACTCACCGGCCATACGCGTTATCTGTATCTAAAGAATTAGGGCTTCAAAACCGAGGACAATTAAAACCTCTTTCAAACATCTGAAAATGGCGTCAATAATTCTTTGCTTTTTTATAAAAGCGACTTCATATGGTAAAACCCTTGATTTGTTTTTGAAAACACCCTAACCGCCGCCATATGAAGCATATTTGAGTATTTTCCTCGATTTACTATGGATTCTATCATTAGAACTGGTTGCAAAAACAAGCGAACAAATTAAAATAAAACAAAAAACTAAAAGCAACGTTTGTAACTATGCCTTGGACTCCGGTGTCTACTACTACAATTATTTAATTCCTCATGGCTGCCATCATCAGAATCGTATTTTGAATGAAAAATGGGACCATCTCTGACACAACGACGTAACATATAAAATGAAAATCATCAAAATCCATTTATAATTGGCGGAGTAATCGCGTAACAAACATACAATAAAACATACAGTCAATGTTGACAACCTCCTTCTTTTTTAAGTCAGTTAAAAATAAATTAACCGGACGCGTCTTCCGCAGTTTAGTAGTTAAAGCACTTCCGGCTCTTCCAGGATCTATTTGACAGATGTGGGTCCAAATCCCACCGGGATAGTAACTTTGTGATAAGGTTTTTCATTCCTTGAACCTTGAACCTAAGTGTGCCACCATAGAAATAAACAAACTTCAACAGAAAGATCTGTCTCTGATAGTCTCAATAACAGGTTGGTGGGCCTTCTAGTATGTGTATAAACTGGAAAAAGATATTCCAGTTTAACGAAGTCAACAGGAATTAAAGCCTAGGAATTAAAGGATCAGCCCTCTTATATGCATTTATCCTCACTACACGTTTACTGTATATATTTACTGTATCTAGAATTAGGGTGGTTGCGAAATCTAGGACAATATAAAACCTCTTCGGAGGGTTAACGTCGGAAAATGGCGACGAAAATAGCGGACTGTTTAAGTAAGCTTTCATTGATTTTCTATATTTTATAATAGCACGCCTGACGGTAGTTAGGACACGGGCGAGCGGAGTGTTTGTTGATATTATAGTGATTTTCAGTGCCGTGGGGTGCCGGCTGAAGAACAAAATATAAGCAGAATTTATATTACTCTCCTCATTTATTTATTAATGTACTCTATTATTGTATGTAATATTATTACTGTATAAATGGTATTTATTTATTTTGTACGCCTGCGCCTTGCACTGGCAGACGAGGCGGTCACACGGACATGCCTGAAAATCATTTCAGGCATGTCCGTGTGACCGCCTCTAAAACGGATGGCCAATGAGGCCGCAAAGTTCTCTGTTCACAGACCGGCGCAGAGTAGGACGTTGGTATTATTATAACGTCGAAGTTTATTCCGACACGTTTCGGATTATTCAAGAAAATCATCATCATGGGATGGAAACTCCGTCCACGCGTGGGCCGACATCAAACGTGTCGGAATAAAAGAAAGCCGAAAGTTTGTTTGTATAGATCTTATTTACCTCTTCACGCAAAAACAAGCCTACGGACTGAGCTGAAACTTTGCACACGTATAATGTTGACCAAGACTTCGTAATGTTCTATTTGCAGTCGATCAGAGTCCAGACAAAGTGAGTAGGAATCAAGGGATCAACCACTCACAGGCATTATCCTGCTACATGTCTGCTTGTCCGGGAATTAGGGCGGAATATTTTATTCATAGGGCGTAAACGGGTGCGAGTTGTTGAGTTCATTCGAATCTGTTTTCTGCTAATAATGTTTCAGTATATTTTATTTGTTCAGTTCGTAAACCATTTATTTGTAATATGTGTGCTAAGCTGTGATATAAGGTGGCAGAATGTTGCCCCTCCTCTCTTGCCCGTGGATGCAGTAAGAGTCTGCCAAGGGATACCTCCGGAAGATGGGCAGCAGCGTCTTTCCGTGTATCACCACTCGCCAATCCACCTGCCAAGCGTGGTGAGTATGGCAACAACCCCTTTATGATCAGTACCTATTTGTAGATTTATGAAGTGGGTATATGTCTAGCAGTAGATGTCCAGGAGCTGAGATGATGATGATGATGATGTTAAGACAAATCTTGGGTACATATACAAATATTTACCTCAGTATGCGGTATACATGCATTAGTATAGAGTAAAAAAATCCTAAATTTTATACAGCCAACGAGAGGCACTATTACAAAAGAATGGTATCGGGAGGCAATTGAAATTAAGTATCCTAATGTCAATCGTAAAGACAGTTTCATACTCTGCCTCTTCGCTCTCTGAAGAATCCAGTGATAACCAAGTGTACTCGGCGTGTGAATTAACCTAAGTGTGCTGATACAGATAGTGTAGTCTGCTGTCCCAGTGTGAACCGGCTTTAATCTTAAGTTCCTACAAATGTGAAGACCAAGTGAGGGTAGTTTGAAAAGACGCTTTCGCCATGCTGCGGTTAATTCCAAAATGCCAGTCCTCCCGAGACCACGACGGGTGCAATACTGTCGAAACGTCAGACAATACTAAAGGTAAATAACGCGATAAATACTCGGTTCAAAAAGTGTTCTTAAGATATGAAAAAAAAGTTAATTCTGAGTTTCATCTATCAACTCATACAAACATACAGAACTACTGCCACACTGCATAGCAGTTTGTTGGCAGCTGAATCTCTCTTGATTAATTGTTTCTTTGAAAACTACGCTTTTTCACGTTTTTTACATAATAAGCTATCTATTCATAATCTAGACAAAGTCAAAGTCAATAAGTGTTTATTCAATAGAGCAAAACGCTACTTAGAATAGTCAGCTTACAAAATAAAAACAAAACACATTTAAATTCAATAAAGCACATAATTGAATTCTTTCGCTTCGGAAAACTTGTTTCCAAGTAATCCAAAGTATGAAGTAGTGAGAATCAAATGCAAGTTAAATTTCAAGTACCCATTCAATTTCAAGTACAATTTGTGAAAAAACAAATGGGTACTTGTTTGATTTTATCAGTACGTCTACCACCAGTCTTTGTACTTTTTACAACATTCTTAAACTCATCACTAAGCAACTGCTCAACCGCAATTATAATATAAAAAGTAACCTGTACTATAACATCGTACGTTTGTTTTCCATAATTAGAGCATGTACACATTTCTCTGCGATTAAAAATTTATTGCAAAACTTATGCCATTTTCAAAATTTTTATCGTTTTAGCGAACAGTGAACATCGTTAAAATCATTATTAAAAACTAAAATACTACGTTATACACGTATTCAAAAACATAAGTTTAAAATCCAAAAGTAGGACCTCCTAGTTTTGGATTTTAAACTCCAACAAAAACCTAAACTTTTACCTAAAAGTTTCAGGTTTCAGCACAAAAACACCTTTATAAAATCGTTCTCAAAAATACAATTTGCTCCAACTCCGAAACAACTAATATACTAACTATTGACAGCTGTGTTTTCTAATCGCTTAGTAGTAGTTTTACTCAGAGCTTAAAACAAGGAAGCGAACATGTTAATAATATGTGCCTTCTTTCCTGTTAACATAGGATTAAAAATTAAAATCTTTTTTTAGTTGTAAGTGGACGTGTCTATGTTTTGTAATATTACAAACTATGGAAATAAAGTAAATTATTTTGAAAATGAAATCATGATGCTTGTACTCGTAATTAATTTATTTAGCCGTGACTTAGCGGAAATCCATTATAATATCTAAATAAATAACAAATATTTAGTAACAAATCCGCTAACCTAAGTATATAAGATTAGCGCTTGAAGAAACACTCAAAAAGAATTCAACACGTGTTTCGCCTCTCTACAAGGCATTTTCAGGAGAAATCGGCTTCCCGTTCTTCACGGAATACACTAGAAACAACGAAGACGCAGAGCGGATTTGTTACTAAATATTTGTTGTTCATTTAGATATTATGACGTGCCGTGCCGTGGGGTGCCAACATGCCATGGGCTGCCGGCAATAGAATGTTACCCCTCCTCTCATGCCCGTGGATACAGTAAGAGGCTGCTAAGGGATACCTCCGGAATATGGGCAGCAGCGTCTTTTCGTGTATCAACATCCCAAACTGCGCTCACCAACCCGCCTGCCAAGCGTGGTGAGTATGACAACTACCCCTCATGGAGACTTCATGGATCTCCAGGAGACCTGTATTCAGTAGTGGACGTGCTGAAATGTTGATTTATGCTAATAGTTAACTGGATAAGTTTATTTCTACATCCAAAACTAGGAGGTAAAAGTTTTAGTTTTCAGCGGGCAATTAGCACCGCGCAGTTCCTAATGCGGCGGTGGGGTGCAACCAGTAGAATGGGCATCGTTCTACTGTCCTTACTTATCCTCCCTTTTTATTTATTTACTTGCCGTGCGGTGCCGGCAGTAGAATGTTTCCCCTCCTCTCATGCCCGTGGATGCAGTAAGAGACTGGGATACATCCGGAAGATGGGCAGCAGCGACTTTCAGTGTATCAACATTCTGTACTGCGCTCGCCAACCGGCCTGCCAAGCGTGGTATGGCAGCTATGTCTCCATGAGGAATCATGGATGATAAGGGAGGCATGTGTTCTGTAGTGGACGTTTAACGGCTGAAACGATGATGTTGATTTACTTGTATCAACCGTTGTTTTCCGTGTATCAACATCCGCTGAGCAGTACAATAAAACAATGTAATCGAGGGCTCCGGCAGGCAGATTAAAGCAAACGATAGAGCTGTTGCCGGGAGGTAGTATAAATATGGCCTAGACTAGACTATTAAAAACAAAGGATACTTATTTTTTTCGTTTAAACTTATTTGTACAGCTGGTAATCATGCTACACAGAACGCCTGAGAAACTGTTACGTTGGGCTTGCCCAGCACCAATACCATTCTCCCGGCTAAGTCGGCAATTAGAGGAAAGAACAGGTCAACACGTCTAAAGCTGACTAAGCCGCGGGTTTCCTCAAAAATATATAAATAAAGCTAGTTCCACATCCAGTTTCGGCTGGCAATTAGTAACATACATAAAGTTTGTCTAAACCTCCCCAACCGGGTATAAATCACGCTGCGCAGTTCCAATAAAACAATGTAATTTAGGGGTCCCTGCAAGCAAAGTACAGCTCGGTGGCCAGAGCGGGTTCAGAGTAGAAATACAAGCGGTGGATTCTATTTTGTAACCCCTGATAAAAAAGGTATTATACGTTTCCCCGCTATGTGTGTGGGTCTGTGTATCTGTCTGTGGCACCGCAGCTCCTAAACGAGTGGACCGATGTGCATGCAGTTTTTTTTATTTACAAGCTTTCTAGCGGTGGTTCTTAAACATGTTTTGTCAAAATCGGTTTTTAAGTTTACAAGATATGGGGGTGAAAGAAGGGACAAATAATCAAATTATTTCCAAATATGCCCGAGTTTGGTAGCAAATGAAAGGAAATGATGTGTAGAATGCAAAACTTAAAAGAAAAGGTTATACAGGATGTATTATAACATGTGTAGTAAACCGATAGAGGATGATTCTGACCATCCCGTGGAACAACTTTTGTTCTACGACTTTTCAGGATTCAATGAAAGAAAGTTTTAACTTCAACAGCTGATTATATGATAGTGAAAACCTAAATCCCAGCTGAGTCCTGTCAGGGTCATTGACATCCGCGAAGAGTTGCAGTTTACAGGTACAAATAAAAATACCTATAACCACATAAAGGTTTTTTTTAATAAAATAAAAAAATAAAAAAAAAACAATTTTGACCCTAGAATCATTTTCACATAACAAATAAAACTGTTAATAAAAATATTGAAAAAAAAATACTATGACCCGATTTTTTTCCCGTCTAAAACTACTTGTTTTCATGGACTGAAACCTAATCTCTCGGGTTAGTACACATGTTATAATACACCCTGTATAGAAAACGCTCGAACTAGTCATGAGATATGGGGGTTGAAAGTAAGGATGAACAATCGAATGTTTTCAAATATACCCAAGTATCTAAACACGCCTTCCTTGATAATTAGGCTATCCATAGGATAGTTTTCTAATCTTTCTCTGTACACCTTAGCTGACTTATGGACTTTATCGGCCACTATAATAACTTAGGTAGGAACGTTAAATCTTTATTATTATGTTGGTATTTATTGTATAACAATGTTTTATCCTACACAATTGTGACATTGATATACTTTTATTACAAAATCAGTCGTTTTAACATTATAATTATTGATGACTTGACAAACAAGAATAAGGAAAAGCATTTTTATCTGAAGAATTATGTATATTGCGGATTAAGCTTCAAAAAAGAATAAAATGCAATTAATTAGCAATAAATTTTCTCTTAAACGTGTAAAAATTATGAACGAATTTTTTATTACAGGAAATCTTTTTTTTCATAAAATGACAAATGTCATCAAACAAACATAGAGATTGATAAGTATCGATAGTCAAATGTCGATGTTCAGTTTCACAGATTGAAGGCATCGATTGTTTTGAATTGTAAAAAAGTAATAACCACCGACTTTTACGTACTTATATAAGTGTAACTTAGTGCATTTATTGACGTGGTTTCTTCGGCAGGAATAACCCGCGATCTAAGAGTGATCATGTTTTAAACCTGATACAGAATATAATTATTTTCATAAATACTACTTTTATTCGGTCGAAGGTCGAGTTTATTGGCTTTCTGCACTTTCCTTGCTTTGACTTTTTGCATTTCCTTGCTTTTCGTGATGTCACCAAACGGGTTTGGCGGAAGACCAGCGTTGGCTGGTTATCTTGTCTAACGATACGATATATATATACATATATGCATTTGTTGGCGAAAATGAAAAAAATCGACCATTCCATCCTTAATATGACTCTGAGGACTTTTAAACAAGCTGTGTGAATGCAGTTTTAGTTCGGTAATTACTCGTATGTAAGCTTTCGCACGAGAGCCCCAAACTCAGCTGCTTTGTGGCCAGTTCTGTTCACTAATATTGTATTCACGTCACACTTGAGTTTTGAGCTTGTTTTACTTATAAAGGAATATATTAATACTAGCTTATGCACGCCGCTTCGCATGCAATGTACCTAGATAAAATGTATGCCTATGTGTTAATCGTGGTCAATGTTCTATGCGTGTGGAAAATTCAGCTCAATCCGTAGGCTAGTTTTTGCGTGAAAGAGTAACAAACATCCATACATACTCACAAACTTTCGCGTTTATAATATGAGTTGAGATGATTCAATGAGATTAATAATCCTAATAATATTATATTCGCGAAAGTTTGTGAGAATGTATGGATGTTAAATCTGCACACTACACACAACATAATCAAGTTCAAAACTAAACAAAGCTTGTATATGAAGCAACAGATGATTTATCAATAATACATAAATACATTTTATTGGAAATAGATACTTATTAAACATAGTGAAACCCAGAACCGAGACAAATCTGCAGCATATTTACAAACATTTGTCTCATGGCGGAAATCGAACCCGCTACTTGCGTATCAGACGGCTATTAGACCAACTGAGACACGGGGCTCCGCCACTACGACGTGGCTTAAAACTTCTAGGCTATATAAAACGTAACCATACAATTGATAAACAAGGGTATGGCCCAAACTCTCTGTTAACGGTTTGGCAATATAAAACTTTGGCTGCTACAGACGGTCAACAGAACTTTGAGGTCTGCCCTTGTTACAAAACTTTCAGATATACTCGATGCCATTTAGCGTGGCAATACAGGTCATTCACCTACCTTCACTACGCTATCATAAAATGCAATGAAAGTGTCGCTAATTCTGTCGCTTACCATACAAACCTATCGAAAACGTGCTATGTGGTTTGTATGGTAAGAACTAAAGGCCGCTCTACATTCTCACGAGAATCTCGCGAGAACGCGAGAAACATGCGAGAAACGTGAATGTGGAAGCGATTCGCGTATTCTTCTCAAGTTCTCGCGTTGTTCTCCGGCTGTTCTCCACTTTTTGTCGGTTTTTTGGCGCGAGACAAAGGAGCGCGAGAACGTGAGAACAGGCGAGAACGTGTATTGACTCCACACTCGCATGTTTCTCAGTAGCGCGCGAGCCGCCGACTTGAACGGTTGTGTGTTGTGTACCGCGTGGCGTCAATATGAGCGTAACTTGGACAAACGAACTTGAGTTGAAATTTTTAGAATATTTCCAAGCGGAACCCGTGCTATGGAATACAAATTTAAAAGACTACAAAAATAAACTAAAAAAACTACTTCGGCGTCCATCGTCATCGAGCGCGAGAACTGTAGTGAGAACTATTTGAGAACATTGTGAGAGTGTGTACCCAAAAGAAGTTCTCGCTACAGTTCTCGCGAGAATCTCCGGAGATTCTCGCGTGAATGTCTCGTGAGAATGTAGAGCGGCCTTAAGTAAGGCAAAGAACTGAAAAAGTCAGGCTATTTCACTTCTATTCATTGTTACAATTTTAAATGTTGTGTTTCTTATTAATAGCGCTTACTATACCACACTTTTAGCTCAGTCGACCGTTCTAAGCGGAAGTACCAGGTCGTTTGCCCTGTTAATAATGAACGGAATCAAACAGCGAAAGGCTTTTATTGGCGAAGCTTCTATAGCGGCCGACGGAATACCGCTAGAGAAAAATGTATTTACCTGTTCGTAACTCGTAAACATGTCTTAGTTTCACCTGTACTTAGTAGTTAGGATATCTATTCTTCTATACTAATATTATAAAGAGGAAAGATTTTTATTTTGTATGTTTGTAACGAATAAACTTTTTTAGATTTTCAAAATTATTTCACCATTAGAATTGTCCCTGAGTAACATAGGCTATATTTTATCCCCGGGAACGGAAACTACGCGGATGAGACCGCGGAGTGCGCCTTATATGGGCCTTAGATTAAGTATTTTAGATCTTGTTACTTATCTTTATTTCAGTGTAATAAATGCTATAGTATTAGATATTATTATATAGTGTATAAACCAAACTATAACGGAAACATTAATGAAGTGATTGATATGATTGTTATACCCATAAAATCATACTTGTTAAATTTGTAAACTTTATTTCTTGTTACTTACTATAATTCTTGTGTATGTAGGTATATGTTTTGTCTAGTTTATAGAATTAGTTATTTACTACAAATGTATAGTGTCACAGTAAGAGAGGGGTCTCTTCTAATACAAGTTTTTCAAACTTAAAAGAAGAGTCCCACAATATATTTACGACAATCTGTGTGAATAATAAATGAATTTTGAATTATTAAACAAAGACGGTGGATCATGAAATATAAAAAGAAATATATTCTTAGTTATGCTTAACTACAATCATAACGATCTTAGCTTTAGAAGCACTGCTGGATACATGCCTTCCTCATGGATCCTGGAGTACTGATCATGAGGAGTGGTTTCCCTACTCGCCACGCCTGGTAGGCGGATTGGCGAGCGCGAGATGGAGTTTTGATGTACGGAAAGATTGCTAAGGAATACCTCTGGAAGATGCCCCTTGGCAGTTTCTTTCTGCATCCACGGACTAGGTAAACCTGTGGAAGATGGGCAGCGTATTTATGTGTATCAACATCCCGTACTGCGATCGTTAACACGCCTGCTAAGCGTGGTGAGTATGGCAGCAACCGCTCATGATCTGTACTTGGAGATCGACGATGAATGCCTATGTCCAGCCAGTGCATGTGCTACGGCTGAGATAATGATGATGATACTGTACTTACAGTATTTGAAATCCAGTTGCTTATGACAAGTTTCTTGTTCGCTTCTAAGTGAGGGCACTTGGAAAAAAAAGTTATCTGAAGCGAACGAATTCAATTATGTGCTTTATTCAATATAAATGTGTCTTGTTCTTCTTTTGTAAATTAAATATTGTGAGTAGCGTTTTGCTCTATTGAATGAACACTTATTGACTTTGACTTTGACAAACGAGGAATTACGGGGTTACAGAAACTAAATTCCTAAATTTAAGAATTTTTGTCTTGACTTGTGCTACAAAAGCTCCCAGCGTAACGAATGTCAGAGACATGAGACTTCTGGAAGTGTTCTAGAGGTTTTGAATTTTTGCCATTTTCATACAAAAAAAATAACTTGTTGCTATAATTAATGGTCTTGAGCTCAAAAGAGTCTAAAGTTTTAAGTAGGTATTTGGGACATGTCCTTACCGACGACCTTGACGATCGGGTAGACGTAGAGCGAGAACGGAGGGCGTTGGCGGTCCGAAGTAATATGCTGGCCCGAAGGTTTGCTCGTTGCAGTAGGCAAGGGATGCTGATACACGGAAAGACGCTGTTGCCCATCTTCCGGGAAGTATCATTGGCAGATTCCACGGGCAAGAGAGAGGTGACACTCTACTGCCGTCACCCCACGGCATCGGAATAATATGTAAATATTTACATGTCGTAAATTATATTTCCATAATACCTATTCATAGAACACGACCAGGGTCCTATTTCTCGAGATGTGATATTTTATCATCTTCTCGAGAATTGGGCCCGAGACCTAAACAATATTGTCCCCCGGCGGGGATCGAACATGAAACGGCAAAGGCGAGCATTTTATCCTGTAAACGTAAAAATAAATAAAATTCAAGCATCTGTTTGTCATGTCAAAATAACAGCTTTGTGCGCAAGGGTTTTCTACGCACGTTAATTATTCGTTGAAAATAGGTATCCAACGTGTTCTATTCCTCCCAGGGGAATTTTCGTCAGGGAATGGAGCTTTTTTACGCGTTGCACTGAGAGCAACGCGAGCGCGTGAGAGGGAAGGAGACGGTGTAAAAAAGCTCCATTCCCTGACGAAACACCGTTTAACATAACAATCTTTCTGCTTGTTTCGGCTGAACTCCGAAAGCGGTTGGACTGTTTGTACAGCAATTTTACTGACAAACAGCTGATGGTATAGGCTTACGCGGGAAAAGTCGTTGTCAATAAGTACCCAGCGGCCGTGCTGTATAAAGTATTTTTTGAGTTTAATTTAAAGCCGCGGGCAGTACCTATCTCAATATTATAAAGGAAAGATTTGTATGTTGTATTCTGTATGTTTGTAACAAATAAACTCAAAAACTACTGGACCGGTTTTCTTAATTCTTTCACCATAAGAATACAACATTATCCTTGAGTAACTAAATTAATAATTAAGTCATAACGTACAACATTGGAATTTAATCAAAAACATCTTTAGGATAAGTTTATACAAGTATGTTTCTTGTTCATAAGTTTGTAATTTAATTTATAATTTAGTGACTGTCGTATAAGTTAAACCTTTAGAATGTAAATCCATTATTGGCTGTTAGTGATACATATTAGTTTATTTGTTATAATTAAGAGCTGTGGATTTTGTTATTAAATAAAATAAAATAAACATAGGATTTATTGTATCCCCGGAATTTCTACGGTAACGGGAACCAGGGAGAAATCGCGGAGTGCAGCTAGTCTATTATAAACAAACTAGTTCCACTCTGCGGTTTCACCCGCGTAGTTCCCGTTTCCGTGGGAATACGGTGATAAAATATAACTTGTGTTACTCAGGGATGAGGTACATTCAATCAAATGGTGAAAGAATTTTGAACATCGGTTTAGTAGTTTTTGAGTTTTTTTTATTTATTTATCATCTATTCGTTACAAATATACAAAATACAAGATACAAATCTTTCCTCTTTATAATATTAGTATATAATACAGTAATATACTACAGTCTTAAAAGTATTCAGTACACTAAAGGTTTTTGTCCACGTCGTGTTGTATCGCCATTACAAATAAGGTTCTTGTTTCTTCAAGTTATTGGACTTGTAAGAACTAGGGGCTCAAGTTTGTTTAGGACCGAAAAATCAATATTCTTAAAAAGAAGCTTAGAAATAAAACGACAGTGACGGTCAGAAAGTAAAGGAGGGGTAATTTCACGAATACTTTCAAGATAAATTTTATAAAGAAAGATGGCGCCAATATAATAATGTTGAGTTTGTGCTTTAGGCGTTAAATTACCTTAAGTGTTGTTTTGCCGTGGGGAGCCGGCAGTAGCAGTTGCCTTTCCTTTCTTGCCCGTGGATGCTGTGAGAACCTGCCAAGGGATACTGCGCTCGCCAACCCGCCAGCCGAGCGTATGTATAGTAACAAACTCTTATGATCAGTTCTTGATCTTTGAGGCTTTTGTTGAGGACTTCCTACCTTTGATGATTATGATTAAATGTTAAATGTCTACTAATATAAGATGTGTAATATAGGCTCTTAGTACTTACTATCCTGGGGCGATGACCCCCAAAGTGGGTCTTGGCCTCCGACACGATATATCACCATCTGCTTCTGCCCTGAGCCGCTTCCATCCAGTCCTGTGAGAGAGAAGTGAGCGAAGGTCCTTCTGGACTTCGGCTTTCCACCTGAATCTGGGACGGCCGACAGGTCATCGGCTGACTGGCACGCTCTTGAACGCGCGTTTTGCTGCTCATCATTCATGTCTTCCGGACCCCTTCGGGGGTCTCCGGGTGGGGCCTCGAGATTACACCTCCTTACCCCGGCTTCTACTCCAGGGGCAACTACCCCTGGGTCATTTGAAAGGTGCCTTTCTGGCTGGCTGTCCTTGATATTTAGTCTTCGTCTTCTTCGTGGTGTAGGAGATCACGTGGCTGTTGGCGCCACTGACACTTATGGTCCGGGGGTCGGACATGCAGCGGGGCGAGGCCGTCGAGGTGGGCGTGGGGCCCATTCGCTGCTCGATCCTGCTCCATACGTAGAACGTGGCCGAGCCAGCTTAGCCTGTGTGATTTTGTTTCGCCAATGATGTTCCACGTAATATAGGCGTATATCCACACGTATATAGCTTTGTATCACAGGTAATATGATATAGGATACGTCAAATTACCTGTGATACAAAGTTTAAATGTCAATTTCCCCACTAGACTCGAGATTATAATTAGGTAGTGAAATTGCTCGGCTTCAACTCACGTGACAGTGCCTCAGAGGTGAGGAGGCCATGAAACTAGCTCAAAGGGCAGAGCTACAGTGCTAGCGGAAGAAAAATAATACGATATTAATCGATTATTTGAGCCGTACGGTGGTGGAATGTTGCCTCTCCTCTCTTGCCCGTGGATGCAGTAAGAATCTGCTAGGATACCTCCGGAAGATGGGCAGCAGTGTCTTCTCTTGTATCAACATCTAGCACAGCGCTCACCAGCCTGGCAGCGTGGTGAGTATGGCAACAACCCCTCATAATCAGTCCACGGCGATTCTTGACGATACCTAGATAATGATGATGAATCGATTACTTTATAAAGAGCTAGAAGAGCCGCTTTAATGTCTGAGTTGATGCTTCGTATGTTGTGTGGTTGATGTAGTGTTTTCGCAGTTTACGTCAGGGATTTCATCTTTTCAAAATCATTTAAATCAATCCAGCCGTTCTCGAGTTTTGATTGGTGTTGCTAACCCGAATTTGTTTTCATCATCATCATCATCTCAGCCTTAAGACGTCCACTGCTGGACATATGCCTTTCATATGGATCTGCAAATACTGATCATAAGAAGTTTTTGCCATACTCACTACGCTTGGCAGGCGGGTTAGCGAGTGCAGCGCGGTGTATTGATACACAGAAAGACGCTCCTGCCTCCTCGGGAGGTATACCTTTGTTCGAGATTCTTACTGAATCCACAGGTAAGAGTGGAGAGGCAACATTCTACTACTGGCACCCGATGGGTCCACTTTGTTTGACTTGTTTTACTCTTATATAATTATGAGTAAATTATGAGTAAGTATCTCATCTCACTAATATTATAAAGCCGAAAGTTTGTATAGATGTATGGATCTTTGTTTGACGAGCTCTGTGGCGCAGCGGGCGAAGGTCTGCCTGCGACGCAAGGGGTTGCGGGTTCGATTCCCGCCTCGGGACAAATGTCTGTACGATCTGCAGATATTTGTTCAGGGTGTTCTGGGTGTTTTTCTATATATAATAAAAATATCTATCTATGTAGTATAATGTATTCAGTATATCAGTCATCTAGTACCCATAACACAAGCTCTGCTTAGCTTGGGGCTAGATGATGCTGTGTGATCTGTCCAGCATTATTTTTTTTTTTTTTTATTTATTGTTACCTCCCCACGCAAAAACTTGCTTACGGATTGGACTGAAACTTTGCACTCGTATAGATATGTTGACCCGTATTAACACATAGGCTTCTTTTCATCTGGGTACAACGCATGCGAAGCGGCGGGCACAAGCTAGAAGATAATAATTAAAATAATTTATGCCCGACCCTAACACGTAAGAATCCTTAGTATTTTAATCACCGCGCGTCCAATTATGTTACCCGCATACCTCTGATAGCGGTTTGGAAACCGGAAGATTGGGGATTCCACACTAGCCGCAACCCGTGCTTATCCGGGGTTGTACTTTGGCCTTGGGGCACTAAGCCGTGTACGCACGAACGAACTAAATCCAACGTGTATTATAACATGTGTACTAACCCACAAAGGGGGTTTCATTCCATGAAAACTAGTAATTTTAAAAGGAAAAAAAGTAATGGAAATTCGTATTATTTTTTTCTCATATTTTTTTTTATAATTTTACTAGATGGTGTGATGTGAAAATGATCCTGAGGATATAAAGGTTTTTTTTTAGTTTTTAATAAAAAATATATTTGTGGTTAAAGATATTTTTATTTGTACCTCTACGGCAACTCTTCGCGGAGGTCAATGACCCTGTCAAGAATCAGCTGGCTTTTAGGTTGTCATTATCGTATAATCAGCTGTTAAAGTGAGAGCTTTCGTGGTCTTTTCTTGAATGAAAATCACTGAATTCTGAAAAGTCATAGAACAAAAGCTGTTAATGGGATGGTCAGAATCACCCCCTTTTAGCTTAGTACACAAGTTATAATACACGTTATATAAAACAACTGAATTGGATTACCACTAACTTTTTTTACTACAGTCTTTGGTGATCGTTACTAGTGGTACAAAGTGTTTGATATTCGTGTGTTTTTGTTTGAAAACTGTATACCTACTATGTTGTTTGTGAACTGGGTACAGGCACAGATAATATAATTCACTAGTAGTACAGGTATAATAGGGTACCTAGCTATTTTACTCCATGGGAGAAAAAATCCTAAAATATTTTTTTGAGATAACTTAGACAAAAAGTAGTCGGAAAATGTTAGTTTCAGTTCATAAAATAACAAAATAAATTTTAATACTAAATAAATTTTCAGTATTTTATTATGACATACGACCATGTACAAGTGTCAGTGTCACCTGATACCGTACTTTACTCGCAACGCATTGATTTACTCTTCTTATTTAAGTGATGTCATTACGACAGAAAAATATGCCATCTCCTGCGTCCAGCGTATTCGTGAGACTCCGCGCGAAATTTGTATATTAAAAATTTTATTTGCATTTTTGTAGCAATTATCTTATTATTATTTTTTATTAATGGGTATTTAGCATTACATAATCTAATTGAGACACTACAAAAAAGGGTGTAATAACCTATTCTGCAGGACCACTGTACAGTGTGTCTACCATGAGTTGTCACTGTTAGATCGCCTACCGTTACTACAGTAGTAATAGTACGTTACTATGACATCTGTCAGATTTGTAACTCATGCTACCAATTCCTAAGCAAATGAAACCCAAACTACAGTCGCTGTAGTTTACTGCATATTTTAGTAACAAACTATCCGCTAGAGGCGCTGTACAAGTTTTCATACGCTTTTTCATACGTATAGATTGTGAAAACTCATAGTAGATCTTCTGTTCGTCCTGAAACAGAGTTTTCAAAACTAAATTAATTCGCTCACATTGATCATCAAAATACCTATTCAATTTGACAGTTAAGTTATGCTATTGACGTATGCGTCAAGGAGGCCATCATCATCATTATAGGTCTCCATAAGTTTCTACCCTTCACCACGGTCCTGTTAGGTCATGAACAACTCGCCTATCTTAAAATTTTCCTCTATTACATAAAGTCTCGCCAAATTAAATTCGAAGACCTCATTACAAACGTAAGTGCTAAGATCGTAGTAAAATATTCACGGCACGTCCACAACGGGGACCAGAATAGCACATAGTATAGATACTAAGCTTTACCTGGGACGACGAGTTGAATATAATGAATGACGACCTATGTGGCTTAGTTGGTTAAATAGGAGTTTAGGCAGTTTAGGTTCGATCCCCGCCAGGGAAGAAATGTATGCATTTAAAAAAAAAGAAGTTTGTCTCGGGTTGAGTGTTTCTATGTTTGATGTTCACAGGCCTCCCTCATGAATCTCCATGAGAGGTAATTGCCATGCTTGCCTCGCTTGGGTTGGCGAGCGCAGTAGAGGATGTTGATACACGTAAAGACGCTGCTGCCCATCTTCAGGAGGTATCCCTTGCCGATTCTTCTTACTACATGCAATGGGCAAGAGATTGAAAAGTATGGTTTTTAACTTTGAAACATTAAAACTGGCATTTTTCTTAAATCTCTTGGTAGTTGATTAAAAGAAAGAGTTACTGAATATACTCTTCCGCATCATACTAGTACCAATATTACATTTTTTAGTATGTACTTTATGTATATCACGTCTGCTTCGTCCAGCATCTGAGAGCCGGCAGAACAAATCGGGATCACATTTTACAAATATAACTGTCTCGTCGATATTCAATGATGGGACTGTCAATATTTAATGTTTGATGAAATATGGTTTGCATGAATATGGCGAGCAACCACATACAATCCTGACCTGTATTATATTTATTTCTGTTGATCTGAGATAGATACTGGCGGCACCCCAGATGCAATGGGGTGCTAGCAGTAGAATGTTGCGTATCCTTTCTTGCCCGTGGATGCAGTAAGGATCTGCCAAGGAATATACCCCGTCCGCCAAGTGTGGTAGGTATGTCAACTAATCCTCATGGAGATCACCACGCTTGGCAGACGGTTTGGCGAGCTCAGTATAGGATATTGATACACGGAAAGACGCTGCTGCCCTTCTTCCGGAGGTATCGCTTGGCAGGCTCTTACTGCATCCACGGGCATGAGAGGAGGGGTAACATTCTACTGCCGGAACCTCACGGCATGAATTGATTAGTCTACACTCGACAGCTGTGTCATTGAACGGGTAACGGAGCAATGCGGCGAGGGACTTAAAATACAACCTTAGGTTATGTCTTAAAAAAGATCATCATCATCATCATCTCAGCCGTAGACAATAATAATTATAACAATACTAGCCGCATCCCGCAGTTTCACCCGCGTAGTTCCCGTTTCCGTGGGAATTTCAAAAAATCCCTCCTTAGTGCATCTCTAGGATACTCAAGGTATATGTGTGCCAAATTTCAAGTCTCTAGGTCCAGTAGTTTAGGCTGTGCGTTGTCTGTCAGTCACTCAGTCAGTAACGGAAGAGTTTTATATATAAGAGACCATTAACTCTAACTTAAATAAACTTAGATTTCGTTTGAAATGTAAACATAATATTGTATCCGCTTGTTTGCGTATTCTATTCATTCGCTGTATTCTAATTGCTGAAAAAAGTTGTAATCCATAACTCCTGAATCGCCAATACGTCTTCTTAACGTTTCTGTAATCTGTGGTCTTAACAGGCGGTAGGGCGTCGCCGCAGTGCGCACTGCTAATTACAAATCAATCAATGCGAGGTTATTAACGCCTTGTCAGAACGAGCCGTGTTTGCCGAGTGGTATGTACCCACGACTTTCGATCCGAAGGCCGTGGGTTCGATACCTGGCATGCATCAGTGGATTTTTCGTTCTTGGAAATTGTATGTGCATATTTAACAAGTTTTTTTTTGTAAAATGTCCACTTCTGAACACAGGCCTCCCTCATGGATCTATGTATGGGTAGTTGCGTACGGGGTTTGATACACGGAAAGACGCTGCTGCCCATCTTCTGGAGGTATCCCTTAGCAGGCTCTTGCATCCACGGGCATGAGAGGACGGGTAACATTCTACTGCCGTCACCCCACGGCAATTAACACGTGCAGTGAAGGAAAACATTGTTAGGAATACGCGGCTTAGTCATCTTCTTAGTCATCATCAGACGTATTGAACTCAAATCTGATGATGCAGATACGCACAGACAGAATAAGCGAAACTACCTCTATAATATATAGGCTCCTTGTTTTAATACGTAATCCCTCAAACATATGTACAAGTAATAAATTAAAAATAAATAAATAATGCTGGACAATTCACACAGCATCATCTAGCCTAAGCTATGGGTACTAGATGACTGATATACAGATGACTACATTATACAACATAGATAGATATTTTTTATTATAATATAGAAAAACATCCAGAACACCCTGCCCAAGTATCTGCAGCACGTTCACATATTTCTCTCGAGGTGGGAATCAAACCAGCAACCTCTTGCTTCGCAGGCGGAACTTCGCTCTCCACAGGGGCCGTAAAAAAATGTAAATGATATAAAAAGGTTTCATCAAGATCGCATTGCTCAGTCGACCTGTTACGTATCACGCGTGAGGAAATAAAATATATTTCACGTAAGCTTTGAGCTGTAAATCTGAGCTCCCGGGCAGAATCCGATCTCACAGCCCCTTTGAAAGGGGAACTACGGAAGTGAAAGGAAATTATGAGGCAATATTCTATTTTGTGTAGAAGGTGTATCGGGATACCTTCGCATCAAGATTTATCGACGAGATATCTTTGTCTAACAGAAGGGCGATGAGACTTAAGATCTCTAGGTATTAAGGTCGAGAAGTTGGTTTCTCGCCATAACGTGAACTTCGGCTCCTTTATGGTGCGGGTTCCAACACACTGTCTCTCGACCTACATGAGTCAAGAGTACTGGCCGGCCGGCGTCAAGTTTCGACGGTCCATCGGTCGCCTGACCCCGAATCATTGTGCTGACACTGCGAATGCGTCGCACGTCCGTCGCTGGACAAACGTGTACTTAGTATATGAGATATTATTTTTATGTATGTTAGTCTGTAAGGTATATATTATATGGACCTTAGATATACAAATACAAAAAATACAAAATAATTTATTAGCCAAAGTTAAAAATTTTACAATACATGTTTGACAGTGGTCCCCGCACGAGGCAAGCCTGTATCGCGGGAGACCTCTACAGAGTTCGAGTTACAAGGCAAACAATTAAAAGAGAACAGAATGACAACTATAACTGTAAAACATTGAATTTAAGTTTACGAAAAGAAAAGAAAACAAAAATAACTAATATAACAGTCCAACTAAGCGAAAATGCAATTAGAGCTCTCTGCATAGCAATATGATCGATTTTTTAGGAGTGTGGGAGGGGAAGGGGGAATATATATGGGATATAATAAATAAATAAGTAAGTAAGTAAGCTTGGAATACTCATCGCAGAATGCTAAGGAGGTCTTCAGTAGCATCGTAGTCTAGGGTTAGCAGCCAACGTCTTATTTTTTCCTTCACGCCATAAAGGGAACTGGATAGATCGCAATGTTTGATCACGCGACGATAAATGAAAGGGAAGGCAAAATATTTGAACCGTTTGGCAAAAGCGGTTTTAGTGGTAGGGAT
The DNA here is from genome assembly GCA_963082625.1 of Pasiphila rectangulata. Lineage (NCBI taxonomy): Eukaryota > Metazoa > Arthropoda > Insecta > Lepidoptera > Geometridae > Pasiphila > Pasiphila rectangulata. The sequence goes on along the minus strand of OY720244.1, from coordinate 1,487,596 downwards.
CCTAACTTTTATACGACGACCTTTTTGTGTTGATTGTGTTTGGGCAGAGAAAGTATATACTTATAGATATAGTATATAGATATAGATATAGTACTTTACATATTGTTACTTATCTATAGTTGTCTGAAATAAAGTTTATATTAATTATTTATTAAAAGGTACCGTGGCTGGCAGTAGAATATTGCCTCTCCTCTCTCGTGCATGCAGTAAGAACCTCCCAAGGGATACCTCCGGAAGATGAGCAGCAACGTCTTTCCGTGTATCAACATCCCGTACCGTGCTTGCCTTTCCGCCTGCCAAGTGTGACGAATATAGCAACAACCCCTCATGGAGATCCATGAGCCCTCTATGTACTCCTCGTCTATCAAAAGCGTGTCAAGAAGCGCAAATACCTGAAAATTACTTGTACAAATAGAAGTCAACAAAACAATGTGAGTTCCAGCGCGCTTCCCAAACTCGACAGCAACCCTTCAGAGTTCCATTGTGAACAAGAGCAATAACCACCGACGCTTATTGACCCAATACAGAAGCTGTGTTTATTTATTAAGAGATTAACGACAAGGGATATTGTTGTCTGGGAGTATATTGCGACTAGACTATGCCCGCCGCTTGGCATGCGTTGTACCCGGATTAAATGTAGTCTTAAGGTCCAACTAGTCGCGGCGGCAAAGTCGTCAGTGGGCGCGGCCTAAATGTATGCTATCTCACCTGACATAGTGTGTTTACCCGCGCGCTAGAATGAAATGCACAATGATTCATTCCTAAACCGACCGCGCAAAAATATGTGAATAGACTTTTAGCACAAAGGTTATAGAAAAACTTGAGTGTAATCTTTTCAAAATAACATTTATTTAAATTTTTGAATAATTAAACTATGTCGGAATGGCATTTATTTTTGAGTTTTCTTTCTCCTTAAATTACTCAGTTTCGTCCAAAGTTGGGCTAAAATCAGTGTTGAAATATGAAAGTTTGGAAGCTTGTATTTTTGAAATAAATACTTTTTTTACGGTTTGGGGTGTATACAAGCATAGACTATGACGAGATAAATTGATATAATCCTTAGTGTTGGATGGTTAACGTCAAACGACTCGTTCATCTTTAAGTGTTATTAATCCTGGTCAACATTTATACGTGTGCAACTTCAAAATTTCAGCTGAATCCGTAGGCTAGTTTTTGCGTGAAACATTCCTACAAACCTACTCACAAACTTTCGCGTTTATTGTATTAGAAGGACTAGCTGTCCCGACCAACTTCGCCTGCGGCATCTAAGAGAGAGTGGGTCGTAGGTACTACGACATACAATACAATTCCAAAGGAGCTGAAACTTTACTAGTTTAATCCACGAACTACTTGCGAACCAATAAACAAATTTTCACCACTAAAACCAATAAAAAAATTCGATTTCCCGCTAGACCGTCTCTAGGAAAGCACGCGTCCGCCTGTGTAAAAAGTTTTAGAACTACCGTGATAATGACAAACTGTCATAGCTGCAGTAAATTAATCAATAACAAAACGACAGTTTTGGAGTGTAGCCATACTCACACATAGATACATAACTCTTTATTGTACTTAATACTAACACATGACATAATTTATCATAGACAATTACAAAAGTAGAAGTACCTATAATGGACGGCCTTATCACTATTAGCGGACTCTCCTTACCAGATTCTTACAGCATCCACGGGCAAGAGATCAGAGGCAACATTCTATTGCCGGCACCCGGCAAAAAGCCCTGTATAAAATCTCCCTGCATTAAGAATGTTTCAAAGAACATCAGCTTAACTCGATTTCACTCCATCGATAATGTTTCACAAAGCACGAACAAAGGAAATACCCTTTTAGACACACAAAGGGCCGAAGCCAAGGGCGGGATGCGAAGTCCTTCGACGCAGAAAGTTTTAGGCGTTTAGTCAACACGCCCCGACACGCCTTCACTATTCCAAGTTGGAAATTATCTCAAACTCAGATATATACGTAAGTATGTCTAATACATTATTAGTAATTAATAGGTTTAAACAATATTTTATCTATATCAGGCAGTTTATAGTTCTATTTCACGTAAGCTTTGAGCTGTAAATCTGAGCTCCCGGGCAGAATCCGATCTCACAGCCCCTTTGAAAGGGGAACTACGGAAGTGAAAGGAAATTATGAGGCAAGATTCTATTTTGTGTAGAAGGTGTATCGGGATACCTTCGGATCAAGATTTATCGACGAGATATCTTTGTCTAACAGAAGGGCGATGAGACTTAAGATCTCTAGGTATTAGGTCGAGAAGTTGGTTTCTCGCCATAACGTGAACTTCAGCTCCTTTATGGTGCGGGTTCCAACACACTGTCTCTCGACCTATATGAGTCAAGAGTACTGGCCGGCCGGCGTCAAGTTTCGACGGTCCATCGGTCGCCTGACCCCGAACCGTTGTGCTGACACCGCGAATGCGTCGCACGTCGCCGGACAAACGTGCACTTAGTAGATAAGATATTATTTTTATGTATGTTAGTCTGTAAGGTATATATTATATGGACCTTAGATATAGTACTTTACATCTTGTTACTTATCTATAGTTGTCTGAAATAAAGTTTATATTAATTATTAATTAAAAGGTACCGTGGCTGGCAGAACAATATTGCCTCTCCTCTCTCGTGCATGCAGTAAGAATCTCCGAAGGGATACCTCCGGAAGATGAGCAGCAACGTCTTTCCGTGTATCAACATCCCGTACCGCGCTTGCCTTTCCGCCTGCCAAGCATAACGAGTATAGGAATAACCTCTCATGGAGATCCATGAGGGAGGCCTATGTACTCCTCATCTATCAAAAGCGTTCCAAGAGGCGCAAATACCTGAAAATTACTTGTACAAATAGAAGTCAACAATACAATGTGAGTTCCAGCGCGCTTCCCAAACTCGACAGCAACCCTTCAGAGTTCCATTGTGAACAAGGGCAATAACCACCGACGCTTATTGACCCAATACAGAAGCTGTGTTTATTTATTAAGAGATTAACGACAAGAGATATTGTTGTCTGGGAGTATATTGCGACTAGACTATGCCCGCCGCTTGGTATGCGTTGTACCCGGATTAAATGTAGCCTTAAGTGTTATTAATTGATGACGAGCTCTGTGGCGCAGCGGGTGAAGGTCCGCCTGCGACGCAAGGGGTTGCGGGTTCGATTCCCGCCGAAAAATGTCTGTACGATCTGCAGATATTTGTTCAGGGTGTTCTGGGTGTTTTTCTATATATAATACAAATATCTATCTATGTAGTATAATGTATTAAGTATATCTGTCATCTAGTACCCATAACACAAGCTTAGCTTGGGGCTAGATGATGCTGTGTGATTTGTCCAGCATTATTAAAAAAAAATCCTGGTTAACATTTATACGTGTGCAACTTCAAAATTTCAGCTCAATCCGTAGGCTAGTTTTTGCGTGAATTTCCGTGAATTTCCTACATACCTACTCACAAACTTTCGCGTTTATTGTATTAGAAGGACTAGCTGTCCCGCCCAACTTCGCCTGCGGCATCTAAGACAGAGTGGGTCGTAGGTATCTACGACATACAATACAATTCCAAAGGAGCTGAAACTTTACTAGTTTAATCCACGAACTACTTGCAAACCAATAAACAAATTTTCACCACTAAAACCAATAACAAAAATCGATTTCTTGCTAGAACATCTCTAGGAAAGCACGCGTCCGCCTGTGTAAAAAGTTTTAGAACTACCGTGATAATGACAAAGTGTCATAGCTGCAGTAAATTAATCAATAACAAAACGACAGTTTTGGAGTGTAGCCATACTCACACATAGATACATAACTCTTTATTGTACTTAATACTAACACATGACATAATTTATCATAGACAAAAAATTACAGAAGTAGAAGTACCTACAATGGACGGCCTTATCACTATTAGCGGATTCTCCTTACCAGATTCTTACAGCATCCACGGGCAAGAGATCAGAGACAACATCCTAATGCCGGCACCCGGCAAAAAGCCCTGTGTAAAATCTCCCTGCATTAAGAATGTTTCAAAGAACATCAGCTTAACTCGAATTCACTCCTTCGATAATGTTTCACAAAGCACGAACAAAGGAAATACCCTTTTAGACACACAAAGGGCCAAAGCCAAGGGCGGGATGCGAAGTCCTTCGACGCAGAAAGTTTTAGGCGTTTAGTCAACACGCCCCGACACGCCTTCACTACTCCAAGTTGGAAATTATCTCAAACTCAGATAATTATATAGAGGTACGTAAGTATGTCTAATACATTATTAGTAATTAATAGGTTTAAACAATATTTTATCTATATCAGGCAGTTTATAGTTAGTACTTAATGTTAATTTTGTAACCACATTTAGCGTCGCAGCACATCGCTTTCAATCCGAAGGTCGTGGGTTCGATACCGGCAGTGCACCAATGGATTTTTCTTTCTTGAAAAATGTATGTGCACACTTTACACGATCTTTAACGGTGAAGGAAACATCGTGAGGAAACCCGCGGCTTAGTTAGCTTCAGACGTATTGACCTGTTCATTCCTCTGAATAATAGCTGACTAAGCTGAGAGGATGGTATAGGTGCTGGGCAAGCCTAATCCATCTAACAATGATGTCCCAGGCACTGCAGCGTCCCGTACAGCATGATTATCAGTTGCTGACGCTGTATAAATCATCTATAATAGATGCAAAGGCCTTACTACATCGCTTTGAGCCCGCTTTGTTTCTCTTTGCAGTCCATCTAGGACGATGGCGACTACAAACTTTATTTATTTTTTGTCGCGGGTAGGTAGCAGCGCGCTCGTACCGCATGATATTATGTTACCTAGTTTATAGGTTCTCATTGTAAGTGAATTATAAATTCTTAGGATGATAATAAAGATTTCTTAAACCTGATAATTTAATGTAGAGCCTTTAAACCACATCACCTCAGCCGTAGGACACTGCTGGACATAGGCCTCCCTCATGGATCTCCAAGACCAGGAGGGGGTTGTTGCCGTACTATCAACGCTCGGCAGGCGGGTTGGCGAGCGCAGTACCGGATATTGATACGCTAAGTTTTACTAAGTTTCATCACTGGCATTCTTTTATTTTCGCCGTGGGGTGCCGGCAATAGAATGTTACCCCTCCTCTCTTGCCCGTGAATGCAGTAAGAGCCTGCTAAGGGATACTTCCGGAAGATGGGCAGCAGCGTCCTTTTGTGCAATAACATCCCGTACTGCGCTCGCCAACACGTCTGTCAAGCGTGGTGAGTAAGGCAACTTCCCCTCATGGAGATGAGGGAGGATCCACTACTGAACTTTTCTCTTCACATTAGAACATTGTCATCTCCATGAGGCCTGTGTTCAGTAGTGGACGTTTTACGGCTGACTGAAATGATGAATGATTTTTTTAATAACTAGGTAAAATATGCTATGAGGTTACAAAAAAAAGTAAGACCTTTGCATCAATTATAAATTATTTATGCAGCGTCAGCAACTGGTAATCATGCTGTACGGGACGATGCAGTGCCTGGGACATTGTTTGAGGGATTAGGCTTGCCCAGCACCTATACCATCCTCTCAGCTTAGTCAGTTGTTAGTCAGAGGAAAGAAAAGGTCAATGCGACTGAAGCTAACAAAGCCGCGGGTTTCCTCACGATGTTTCCTTCACCGTTAAGCACGTGTTAAATGTAAACTTACATTTTTCAAGAAAGAAAATCCTATTGGTTCACGGCCGGTATCGAACCCACGACCTTCGTATTGAAAGTCGGGGGTACATACCATTCGGCCAACACGACTTTCTGGTTACAAAAGAATATCTAATTATTATGGTCAAGAGGATGTGTGGAACTTTTGTCCCTTTGCGTCCCCTTCGAGAGCCGGAAGGGGATCGTCGAAGGGGATTCTTGGAATAAGCCAAAAATGCAACAATCGATGACGTAGATTTCTAACTGTATTTTCGAGAAACTATTGAAAAATTTGTAATGACAATTTTTTATACATTTTTAGCTAAACACTTGAGCTGTACAATTCAATTCCTCCTACAATTCGATTGCCTCTCTCTTGATTAATATTAACAAATGTTCATGCATTTTTAGCCAAGCATCTGGGCTGTTCAATCGCCTCTCTCTTGAATAATATTGAGTTTCCATGAAGCCCGATATCAGATGCTATTGGTTTCCATTGTTCAAACTTCTGGATCCATTCGGAACCTTTAGCAGACCTTGCAAACTCACATAACAAGATAAAAGTTATTTCCGAAGGATATCCACTGGGGTTATCGGTTTTGTGGCGGCCATATTGCTAGCTGATTTCAACAGAAAGCGGCCATGTACATGTAATCATTATCATCATCTCAATCGTAGGACGTCCACTGCTGGACATAAGCCTCCCTGGTGGATTTTTTTATCATGAGAACGTACATAATCAGAAGTCGTAGAACTATAGTTGTTTCTTACGGTGGTCAGAATCACCCCCTTTCGGCTTAGTACGCATAATTTAATACAGCCAGTAATTTCTTTGTTATATTCCTTGTTATTTTGTAATAAAATGTTTGCATGCGTTTATTATGTTGTTAGTATTGTTTGACGTACGGGGCCGGCAGTAGAATGTTGCCTCGCCTCTCTTGCCCGTGGATACAGTAAGAATCTGCCAGGGGATACCTCCAGAAGATGATCAGCAGCGTCTTTACGTGTATCAACAGCGTGGCGAGTATGGCAACAACCCCTCATCATCTTGAAGATCCATTATTCATCAGTGGACGTGGACAGTACCTACTGCATTTACAAAAAAAGTATTTAGTATGTTATCTACCATCTAGTACCCATAACACAAGCTCTGCTTACGTTGCGGCTAGATGGTGCTGTTTGTACCATGTCCAACATTATTAATTTTTATTTATAATTTTTAAATATTTATATTATTATTTTTATTCTAGGAGTTATCCACGGTTCAAAACTCCAACTTGTTTTGTGTAAACTGTGTATTTCTTCTTTTTCAATGTGTTTGTCAGTTAGTTGATTTTTTGCTTGTTTACACCTATTACGTGTCAAATTTTTATTTCTATACGTGAAAACCTTTTATTAACCTAATGTTTTGTAAGTCTGCTTTTTTCTGTATTTATGTGCTGCTGGTTTTCCTAATAAATAAATAAATAATGATATAAAATGTAGTTGTTTGTCCGCAGGTACGTTGGTACTTTATGCGTCGCCATACAGTTCATCCGAATATCATGAATTTTGCAAACACGTTGCCGAAGGTAAGTACAGACAAAGACTAAAGGTAGAATTGTTTTCCAAGCAAAGCCGCAGGCAGAATTTTATATACGAGAATATCTTATGGAGTTTATCTTCGTGGTTCGGCATCCAACATTTTAATTTTTGACAGAATCAAACCCACCACCTTTGGATCGAAAGTATTAAGCACATACCACTCTGCCTTGTTGGCAGAGTGACTTCACGACCATAGGAGCCGTTCCAAAATATCCCACATCACAACAGCTTGTCAGTTTGTACATATGTTTTCTCTTGTTTTTTTTTTTATATTATGTGTGTGTTCTTTGTGCATTAATAAAGAGTTAATTCATTCATTCATTCATTCCTAAGGTACCGGCATACGGCAGTAGAATTTTGCCGCTCCTCACTTACCCGTGGATGCGGTAAGAATCTGCCAAGCAATACCTCCGGAAGATGGGCGGCAGCTTCTTTTCATGTAACAACATCCCGTACTGCGCTCGCCAACCCTCATGAAGGAGGCCTATGTCCAGCAGTGCTGTAGTAAAAAGGGCGTATCTCGCATTTTTTTCCAGATTTGAGTTAAATTATATTGGTGCCGTGGGGTGCCGGCAGTAGAATCTTACCCCTCCTCTCATGCCGGATGGCCTCTGATTCCCCGGAAGATGGGCAGCAGCGTCTATCCGTGTATGTCAACATCCCGTACTGCGCTCGCCAACCCGCCTGCCAAGCGTGGTGAGTATGGCAACTACCCCTCATGGAGATCCATGAGGGAGGCTTTTGTTCAGTAGTGGACGTTTTACGGCTGAAATGAAGATGATGATATTGGTGCTGCGCCTTTGTAAACAAAATTTTGGCAAAATATGTAACTTAAATTGAAAACATGTGAGATACGCCCTTTTAACTATCGGAGGCAGCGTGGACGCCCTACGGCTGAGATCATGAAGATCAATAAATCAATCATTTATTTTATTAAAACCTTAACAACATATAACTTATTTACCGTAATTATCTAGACCTTACTTCCTATGCTAGTTAACAAGTTTATAGAATTAAAAATTTTAAGTAAACCCCGACACTTTAACTAGTTTCTTTTTTGTAATGTATACCCTCAGTTTTGAAATCTACACATCATGCCCTTTCATTTGATACCACACTTGGGTATATCTGAAAACTTTCGATTGTTCACCCCTACTTTCAACCCCCATATCTCATGAAAGGCTCGGCCGATTTCTATGTAACTTTCAGTTTTACATTCTACACATTATTTTTTTACACTTGACACCAAACTCGGGTATATTTGGAAACATTCGATGAAAACTTCTTAAAAGATTTTGGTAAATCATGTTTCAAAGCCACCGAAAAACTTGCTTGTAAATAAGAAAACTTAATGCAAATCGGTCCACTCGTTTAAGAGCTACAGTGTCACGGACAGATACACAGACACAAATACCCATAGCGGTCAAACTTATAATAACACCCCTCTTTTTTGTCGGGGGTTAAATAGATGATGATGACACAAGCTTATACGTATTATTATATCTAGACGCACATGACAGCATCGCTCTCCGCATAAAATAGAAAGCGCGGGCCTCACAGAGTTCCCGTAAAACTTTATTGTCCGGAACCACTCAGGAATGTTTAGAAAAAAACAGTTGAAATGTTTTACGATGGCCGTAAACCAGAGACCGGCCGAAAGTGCTATTGTTTGACAAAACAATTATGTCTACATTTACTTTGGACATTTCCATTTACTATTCCCGAATGGCTTTTGTTGGCGACATAGCTAAATATAGATTAACGAACTGTTTCAGGTTAGCGAGTTCGACTATAGAGGTAGTTTGAAAATGCGTGATATTTACAGCGCCTTTCACATAGTTGGAATTCCGATATATTGTACCTACTTTATTTTAGTATTTTCAGTCGTTTCTACTTGCAGTAGCAGAATTTATCCCTTGTTTGACAAAACCATTGTTTACCTACATTAACTTGGGACCTTTTTATTTACTATTCACGAATGGTTTTTGTTGGCGACTTTAACAAACTGTTTCAGGTTAGCGAGTTTAACTATAGTTTAGAAATGCGTGATTTTTACAGCGCCTTTCACATAGCGTCATAGAGCAAGCAAGCGGGCCTTTCACTGCGGGTGGCGTGGAGTCATTGACGACACATGCAAGCTCCTGTTTTGATATTATGGCAACCTGAAGCCGCTTGTCGATAAGGCTCCGAAGCGCATGTAAAAATGATCCTAGAGTCAAAAATGTTTTTTTTTATTTTATTTATTTTTCAAATTTTAATAAATAAACTTTTTTGTGATTACAGGTATTATTTGTGGTACATGTATGGCAAAGAGTAAAGACCCTGACAAGAATCAGCTGGCGTTTAGGTTGCAAAGTTGTTCCTTGGTATGGTCAGAATCACCCCCTTTCGGCTTAGTACACACCCTGTATAGCTCGGAACACTTCCTCCACCCTTCCTGAAAGGCACCTACTCGTATATCGTGAGGACAGCATTATTTATTTCTTTATTTATATAGCTTAATACTGGCCGTGGAGTGCCGGCATTAGAATGTTGCCCATCCTCTCTTGTCTGTGGAAGCAGTAAGAATCTGCCAAGGGAAGGAATCTTCGTAAGATGGGCAACAGCGTCTTTCCATGTTTTCCATGTCCGTCCGCCTGCCAAGCGTGGCGAGTATGGCAATAGTCCCCTCATAATCCATGATCCAGCCGTGGGGTGCCGGCAGTAGAATGTTACCCCTCCTCTCATGCCCGTGGATGCAGTAAGAGCCTGCTAAGGGATACCTCCGGAAGACGGGCAGAAGCGTCTTTCCGTATATCAACATCCCGTACTGCGCTCGCCAACCCGCCTGCCAAGCGTGGTGAGTATGGCAACTACCCCTCATGGAGATCCATGAGGGAGGCCTGTTCAGTAGTGGACTTTTGCGGCTGGAATGATGATGATGAATCCATGATCCATGAAAGAGGCATATGCCTATGTGATGTGATGATGACTTAACATTATACAAACAAGTACTCTGTTATTTTGTTAAAATATTGACCATTATGTCCTACATGTTAAATTTATTACGATTGGAGTTTTATCGTAACGGAGGATAAAAGCTGTCATGTTTTCCCAGCTTGTTTATACAGGGTTATTAGAAGCGTGTTCAAGACTATGTATGATTTATGAATTTGAGAATATATTTTTAACATATTATCTTTTCTTGTTTTCTTTACGAACGATATCTTCAGGCAAACACAGAGGGTCGCTACAAGGTTTCTTACTTGTGATTCTGTTTAATTTCTTTTTGTAGATAATATATCACTCGCTATCTATTTACTCAATATTCTGTCCGAAAACAATGTAGATATATTTGACAAACACCTGCCAAAAGCCATGGAAATGGCACAAATTGTTATTGAAAGGAAATGTATAGATTAGTATAGTGTATTTATTGTATATTGCGTGTATGTACATACATCAAACCGTAAAAATTAGTTAATAACCTAGATATAACATCGCCTTAGGGCTTAATACAAAACCTGTAATGATGTTATATTCTCAATAAATAAATAAATAAAATTAAATAAATAAATAGCTGCGTGGATGCCATTTTCGTTGTCAAAGAATTTGTTTATATTGTTATTTTTTTTGAGTACAAAATGTTGATATGCACACGGAAAGACGCTACTGCCCATCTTTCGGAGGAAAACCGTGGCAGATTCTTTCTGCATCCACAGGCAAGAGAGGAAGGGCAACATTCTACTCCCAGCACCCCACGGCAACTGGGTGAAACTCATACCGAAGACCTAAGACCTAGTTTATATGACATAATTGTTCTAATTTTAGCTAGAATTTCGGATTGTTGTTTCTCTATAGTTCTGTGACACACCATACGGGTGTATGGTGTGACTTCGTTACTCTGTCACAGCTGAATTTATCAGGAAATACTAATGGAAAAAAATATAATGGAAAAACAATTGCAGCTGTAATATGAAGAGGTTACCGCTTTACATCAAGCGGGCCTTTGGCTTGTCTCGTCATTATTTCGTATAAAAAAAAACTTGACTCTCTATCACTTTGCAAACATGAATTTTTTTTTATTATGATAACAAAGGGTGCTTACAAAAGGGAAGCGAAAGATAAACTACAACAATTTTAGTAGGGTTTTATTACCTAGTATTCAAGTTTGATATCATATGGCAGGGTTTTATTTGCCTATTTCATTATAAAACAGTTTCCATTTCAATTTAAAACATACGGCTTAAGTAATTAGTTTTTGAGGAAAATGTGTGAAAAATGCCGTGGGGTGCCCGACAGTAGAATGTTACCCCTCCTCTCATGCCCGTGGATGCAGTAAGAGCCTGCAAAGGGATACCTCCGGAAGATGGGCAGAAACGTCTTTCCGTGTAGCAACATCCCGTACTGCGCTCGCCAATCCCCCGGCCAAGCGTGGTGAGTATGGCAACTACCCCAAGGAGATCTATAAGGAGGCCTGTGTTCAGTAGTGGACGTTTTACGGCTAAAATAATGATGATGATGAGGACAGTTTTTATTTTAATATAATAATATACGGCTTAAGTAATTCGTTACTGAGTAGTCATCCTTTTTTACGTCCACTACTAAACATAGGCCATGGATTTTCAGTGAAAGTAATAATATACAAAAACCGGGCAAGAGCGAGTCGGACTCACGCACCGGGGGTTCCGTGCCATCATACAATATAATATATGATAAAGGCGGTATTATTTGTAAAACCTCGACAGCGCCATCTCTTGTCTGATAGCGGAACCTATGTAGATTTTTTACACCTTCGATGATTTCTAAAAAACTATGCAATTATGAGAATTCTAATTTTTATTCAGTTTTTTAGTTATAATTCTTCTGTAATCTTTACAGACACTCCTATTTGCAATAAAAGATTAAGAGGTTTATCTCTGCAAACTTCGGAGTATATGAGGGCGCTATTTTTTTTCAACGTTTTCGTTATTATGTCGAATACTATAAAGCTTAAAGCAAAACTAAAAACTGTTTAATAATGTGCATATGAAGTTCTTTCATGTGATACTCCACACGACCTAGTAACTTCACTTAAACATTTTGAGATGCCCTATCCCTTGCAATCATAATAAAAATATATTTTTACATTTTCTTATATGCTATATTAGTAAAAAAGCGTTATATTTAACCATTTCAAATATCAAGTCGATGTGATACCATAAGGGTTCCTTTTTACAATTTTGATCCGGTTTCGAGTGAAACTTGTCTCCAACTATCAAGAAAGCATACACGAGAGTTTGTAGTCACCAGCGATTCCCAAATAGGGCCCCTGAAAGGTAAAGTTACGAACAAGTTACAAGTGATAAAATACGTAAACGTTTCACTTAGGAGTTTAACACGACCCACCTGTCTAAGTCTTCGAGACAGTTCTGAACTACCGTGGCTCAGGTCATCTTAACTTTGTCAAGTTAATACACGATCTCTCGAGACCGCGACAAACAAGAGTTATAAACTGTCATACGAACCAAGCCAACTTGTAGTAGAGGTTTTCATCATTTCAGCCGTAAAACGTTCACTACTGAATACAGGCCCTCATAAACTCCATGGGGGGTACTTACTTGGTACTTGGTGAGCGGACTGGTTTCCGCAACTAGGCCGCTGGTGGGCCCTCTTTGCGTGTCGGACGGCGTTTGCTTAGTCCAGCCAACCGATGTCCTCCAGGAAAGCCAGCAGCTTTGCAGTGTCGGCGCAGGCCTCCCGGGGCGTCCCCGACTCCCCGAGGTAGCCCCGAGGCTTTCTTTGAGACGCCGCGCTGCTGCACTCCAGGAGTACGTGCGCGGCTGTCTCCTCTGCTGTCATGCTACAAGGGGGGCTATCAGTAAATCAGTAATACATAGTGTATGAAGGTGCTTGTTAAGTGAACAGTGGCCAGTGACAATACCGACGATTCGTCGGAGTTTGTCACTGTTTAGATTTAGTAGTTTTCGGGAGTATCTTTGGTTAAGTCCAGGGGGGGTAGTTGCCATATTGACCACGCTGGGCAGGCGGCTTATAGAGCGCGGTATAGGATGTTGATACTCGGAAATACGCTGCTGCCCATCTGCCTGAGGTATCTCTTGGCAGATTCTTACTGCATCCACGGGTAAGAGAGGAGAGGTACTACGGCTATACGGCTGAGATGATGATGATTTCTATAACGTACAGGCTCTGTTTGTGCTTGACTTTTCTTGCCTAATTTACTTTAGAAAGTGCTAGTTACCCAGTTTAACAAGCTAACTTAGAGTTAAGTGAGTTGCCTGTAAAGTTTATACTAGTTCATTTTAAGTGTTTGTAAACAAGGTCACTTATCTCTTGTCTGCTAAGCGAGGTTTCGTCTTTATTATTTACGACATGAGTTCACTTTGTTATTGGTAATACACAAAAGTTTTAGTCCGTGGAAAAAAAAATTAGAGGAAAATTTCAATCATATAATATAGCCGCAGTTTCATCCGCGTAGTTCCTATTCCCGTGGGAATACGGGGATAAAGTATAGACTATGTTACTCAGAGATAATGTAGCTTTCTAATGGTGAAAGAATTTTGAAAATAGTTCCAGTGGTTTTTGAGTTTATTCGTTACAAACATACAAAATAAAAGTCTTTCCTCTTTATATTATTTATGCTACATGTGATAATAATAAAGAATTAAAGTACAGATAAAATCTTAAGCAAGTAATTAGCGGAGTTATAGAGACCTTACCTACCGTGCTAGTTAAAAAACTGTGCCGGGCAAGGTAAGACCTTTCAAACAACGCGCACATATAAGAATATATTTAAAAGTTCTCACTGTAAACATACCAAATAAAAGCGTAAACAGTGACCACGTGACTATCTTACGTATTCTAACGTAAACGTTAGGTAGTCACGTGGAATCGCTGGGGTCCAAGGTCAATTTATAAACATGGGTTTCAATGAGATCGAAGTGATTCCATGGGTTCTTCAGTCACTGATCAGTCGAGCTATGTGAGTTCAAAAATCGTTGAAACCAATCCTATAAAAGATCTTATTCTCACGAGGAATCAAGAGTGATTCAAAATGATAGATGGAAAGGATAGATGGATAATTTCATTATTTGTAGTAACAAGCATAGGTATAAACCTTTTATACATTAAAAAATAAATAAAATGGAGCCATGCTTGAGTCACAAAAAGGTGTCTTAGCATAATGCTGGCTATGTTAACCAACGCTGGTCTTCTGATGGAAAATAATCATGATAACGCAAAATCTACTATACCTCAGCCATATAAATATCTGCATAAGTAACTAGGACACAACTAGAAAAAGCTTGTATGGTATAGCAATTTGTTTATTACAACAGCCTGAGTTTGCTAGCTGAGCTCGACAAACGGGTGTGCGATTAAATTATGCAAAAACAGAACTGCGGCTGTGTGTATCCCCGTACCATTGCTCAAAACAGGTTACTATAAAAGACAGCTCTAAAAAGTTTATTATAAAAGTCGCATCGCTATAAAATTTATTATAAAAGACACGTAGCTCTCAACAGGTTTTAATAAAAGACGCGTAGCTATAAACAGGTTATTATAAAAGACACGTAGCTATAAACAGTTTATTATAAAAGACACGTAGCTCTCAACAGGTTTTAATAAAAGACGCGTAGCTATAAACAGGTTATTATAAAAGACACGTAGCTATAAACAGTTTATTATAAAAGACACAGAGCTATAAACAGGAGCTATAAAAATAAAAGACACGTAGCGCACCGATGAATGCTTACGTATATTTTTGGGTCAAAGGCCGCTAGTGTAAAATGATTGGCAGTTTAATTTAAATAACGATACCTTAACCTCAACTTAGCAATGTCGCAGAGGAATTTTAAATTGTCCTTTGGATTGGAACGAGAGAGCTGACACTCAAGTGGGGATTTACTTAGTAAGTCTTCACTTAGTTTGTGAAAATGTTTTGCATAATTTATTGCTATTTCTACATTTATTTTCTACAGACTACATTTATTTTGACGTAGAAAGACGTTAAGTTCTGGTCTACTAGTTTTTACCCTAGGGATGCCAAGTCACAAAGTTTTCCCACAAACACTTCAATTTCCCTCGAGAGATATTCGGAGCTTTGAGGTCTACGAAGGCCTTTTGAATGCCATTGTACTGTACACTCACATGTAATAAAATGTGTTAACAATGTGTTTTATTATACCATTAGATCTATCGAATCATTATATTTCTGAATTAAATATGTTTATATGGGAATCGTGTTCCTGTACTTTTTTAAAATCTTAAATTGCAATCATTTTTTTCTCGAATACAAAACAATTTCTTCCTAAAAGCAAAACTTTATTTTAAGAAAAATATAGCTAGGAGCCATTTTGCTTTAACAAGAATCAAGAATCAAAAAAACTTTTATCAGTGCGGCCTTCCATGTGGCCGCACTGATAAAAGTTTTTTTGATTCTTGATTCTTGTTATTTTTTTTGAATTGACGCGTCACAAATTACAAAATAAAACAACACAAATGAATAGAACATAGCAAATAATTGAATTTGTTCACTTCAGATGACACGCGAGTTAGAAAACAGAAGCGAACAGTAGAACCTAACTCGGTTGTTATAGTCATCATTTAACAATTTTCTTTTGTCTTATGTTACGTTTGACGTTGGAGCAGATTCCGTCCAAAAGTGGTTTTGTCCTCTAGGTAATCTGATATTTTATAATAAGCTTTATTGCACAGATTGCGTTTAATAATGTTTTTGAATTTATTCAATGATAACTTCTGCAACTCACTTGGGAGTTTGTTGTAGAAGCGTATACATTGCCCTTTAAAAGATATTTTCACCTTATGGAGCCTAGTAGTGGGCACAGCGAGTTTATTCTTATTTCTTGTATTTACATTGTGATTGTCCCTGTTCTTCATAAACGAAGCAATATTTTTATAGGTGTAAAACAGGTTCTCATAAATATATTTACAAGCTACTGTCATCATATTTATTTCTTTAAATTTAGTGCGAAGTGATTCTCTGGGACCCATATTCTACATACAACGAATAGCCTTCTTCTGCTGCACAAATTCGGTGTCTAATACATAATGCTGTGAAAGTAGCTGAAGTAAACAAGTCTAGCGGTATCAACGTCTGTAAGAAGGCGGGTTTTTTCGACTGCATATGCTGCAGAACTAAGCCTACTCGATAGTTGTTCTATGTGTGGGCCCCATTAAAGCTTATTGTCTAAAATTATGCCTAAAAATAAAGTTTTTTTCTATGTAAAAGAACCAATAATTGATCCCTGCGGTACACCCATTGTGACTACAGATTCCCAAGTACGTTTTCCATAAACATCAACTCTTTGTATCCTGTTACTGAGATAAGAAATAAGTAGACCCAAAGAGATATCTCTAACACCATAGTGGCGCAATTTCCCGATTAATGTTTCATGGTGTACACAGTCAAATGTTTTTAAAAGGTCGCAAAAAACATCTAAAGCGTCTTGTGACTTCTCCCAAGCATCATAGATATGCGAGGTTAGCATTTATTGATATGGTTTTTAAAACTTTCATGGTTGTGAATATTATATGCACTATTTACGGGGTATTTACCATGAGTTTTTTTGAGTTTTCCGATATTTAGACGCAATTTCAAACGTTATGGTACGTCACTTCTTTTTTACAGACGTAGATATCAGATAATCTGAAGCCGTTTGGGAGTGGCAGCCATTGACAGACGAAACGGTCTACCCAAAGGTCTCAAATCATGGTTAACATCCCGTGAATATTGTTTAAATTAGGTTATAGAGGTAAAATAAACTTCAAATAAATACATAGAAATCTATACCTACCAAGAATATGAACAAGTGAAAGAGTGAGGTTTCTTATTCTTATAAAAAAAGTTATCAGAAGTGAACGAATTCAATTATGTGCTTTATTAAATTTTAATGTTCCTTGTATTTCTTTTGTAAATTCACTATTCTATGTAGCTTTTTTCTCTACTGAACAAACATTTAGTCTTTGAAAAACCTGTACTAAAGGAGTTGGCAGCTATTCGAAGAATAATCAAGAATTCTCCAAAACTCTTAGTATTCATTGAATCAATGTCAATCAAACCCACAAAATCCTTTGCCATTTATTTCAATTTAAAAGTTAGATTTTTTTATTTAGAAATTTACATATTTATTATATTCTCTATCGTTCTTCTCAAAGAAATCACAGGGTCACTAAGATACTGCCTGGTTTGGCATCCATGGCCAATGTATCTGTTCGTAAATTAAATGACTTTAGTCTGGTATGTAAGCCTTAATAATAAGATACACCATGTAACTTGAATTGCTCTTATCTTTTCTTATCTATCACGCTGTATTTTACTAAAAGTTACACAGGATTTTTTTTTTCGTAAAAGCGCTCATTTTTTGTTTCTAGCCATTTTCAGTAGTAACTGATTTATATAAGTTTATATCAAGAGCGTACTTTCCAAGTTTGACGATATATACGCCATATTATAGAGGTATAAACTTAAAGCACATATACAAAATGCTTACCCCTCTTGTTTCATCTTTCATTATAATTTCAGCCGTAAAACGTCCACTATTGAACTCATGGATCTCCATGAGGGGTGGTTGCCAAACTCACCACGCAGTACGGGATGTTGATAAACGGGAAGACGCTGCTGCCCATCTCCCGGAGGCATCCCTTAGCAGGCTTTTGCTACATCCACAGGCATGAAAGGAGCGGTAACATTCTACTGCTGGCACCCCTTTTTTTACTCAAACACAATTTCTAAATTATACAAACAAAATATCCCACAACGTGTGAATAATCCGATAAAAAATTCGGCTTCAAATAGAATATACTTCCCAGTTTTCAGCGCATACCGACTGTTTTTAATCAAGCGCTTGTTGCGGATGAAATTGCTTACCGAGGCATCGTGGTTTGTCCATCGTTTAAATTAAAATGTTTTAAGCGCTTTTAAATACTATTAGTCAGAGGAAACCATTTTATTGTATTACCTAAGCTATAACTTTAAGGATAACAAACCTCAAGTGACTGTGACTTTTTTGAGAATATATATCATTCAATCTAGAGAACAGGTCATACGTCTGAAGCTAAGTCGCGGGTTCCTCACGGTGTTATCGACTTAGCCGGGAGGACGACATTGTAAGCCTAATCCACTTGACAATTATGCCCTAGGCACTATTTCGTCCTGTACTGCATGAATAGCAGTTGCTGACGCTGTATAAATCTGTAATAGATTTTATTAAATACTAGCTGACTCGGCGAACCTCAATGTCCAAAAATGCACACTGATAATGTAGCATTCTGCAAGTGAAAGATCTATTTAAATCTGTCCAGTGGTTTTCTAAGTTTATTCATTCAAAAAAAATACCGATGTTGTGTCTTTATAATATTTACGGTCAATATGTATGAAGCTGACTTAGAGTTTTCTTACAGCAAACCTTTTGATATAAAGTGAATAGAGAGTGTGTAAAATGTATAACTTTCCGAGAGGGAAGAGTTCTTCCTTCAATGTGGGCAGGAACTCTCCGATTTTGTTTCAAAAGATGTACCATAGCTCGTTGAATCCATCGCCGTTGCTTGAATATCTGTTACAGGAAAACTGTACACAGATATAGTGAAACTACTGAAATAAGATCAAACAACTCATATTTTGACCTTAAAATTCTTACTTTCGAAGGCAAGAAACGACTCCTAAGTACGAATAAGTTTTTCAGTATCGTTGCCCCATGCTAACTTCATCCTTGGCAGTTCGCCCCGGGATTGGCAATCCGTCTGTAATGGGCCGTAAATACGGCATTACCGGGTGATTGGCATCACATCTCCATCGGTTGCCTCCGTCTGCTGTCAGGAGGCATTGTATATTTCGATATTATATTATTTTGTGTATGTTTCACATATTTTTATGTATCTACTAATTGTTTCTGTAAATTTTTGCTTAAAATCATGTACTACGTACCTACGAATTTTTGCTTGGTCACGAAATAAACTTGTTTTAAAAACTAAAATGCAATGAAAATATCTAGTTTTGATTCCGCTAATGCTGAGATGCATGAGCACCACTCTCCCGCCCGCTAATTATGCACATACAGGAAACCCACACGACGACACGTGTTTCGCCTCTCCTCGAGGCATCATATGATATGAGGATATGGGGGTTGGAAGTAGGGGTGAACAATCGAATGTTTTCAAATATAGCCAAGTGTGGTATCAAATGAAAAGGCATGATGTGTAGATTGCAAAACACAGGGAACACGTTACAAAAAAATAGGTAACCTCCGAGAATAGGTTAAGTATGGGGGGTTACTTAAAATTTTTAATTTTATAAACTTATTGTTTATAAACTTTATCGACTATCTATATATATCTATGCGACTTAGTGACTAAGTCGCAGTTTTCCTTACGATGTTTTCCTTCGCCGTTAAAATGTTTAAAGGTGAAGTAAAACAGTTTCAGACGTGTTGACCCGTACTTTTATTTGCCGAAAAGCCGAATTAGCTCGCAGAAATAGTATAGGTTCACTTTCTGCCGACAAGCAGTAATGCCTGCATTGCTGTGTTGCATTTTGAAGGTAAAGGGGACCGGGAAAATTACATGAGACCGTACATTTCTATGACTGGAAGGAAAACTGCAACTTAGTGACTAAGTCGCAGTTTTCCTTACGATGTTTTCCTTCGCCGTTAAAATGTTTAAAGGTTAAGTAAAACATCGTGTTTGTGTTACATATACATGAATTTTACATTAAAAATAATTTAAAATCCATCTGTGCACGCCAAACGACTTGTGGACCTGTTATGTGATTTTCACTACACAAAAATCCCATAACAGGACCACATGTCAAACTGAACAAGACCTGAAAGGAGTCTATATTCTAGTTATGTCTAGATAAATGACGAACATCTGAAAGCAATATTAAAAATTGAACATAGCTCCGTTTCAGTTATAAACCCTCCCGCGAAATAGCCCGCGCCATGCTTCAAATATAAAACACCGACTGGTCTATATTACAGTCCTTCAGACCCGCCCGACTACCCTCATCACCCGAAATGAATACAACAAGTGCAAAACAAACTGCTATATTCTAAGGCTTTGCGGGTTTCCCTATTTATCAAGGCGCTCTTCGAGTCCTAATTTATGAGTTTCTTTTGAAGGTGAAAAAAGGTTTTTTGTAGCTTTTCTTTTGTGAGTTCAGTTTGTTTAGGATTCTATGGAATTAGTTTTACGCGAGATCAGGTTTCTTTCGATGGAATCATTATTGAAACTTTCTGAAAAGGCTTTAGTGAGCGGATTCAGGGCATGAGAGAACAGACTTAAAGTTTAGGCTTGAATATGAAAATATTAGATAAAAATAATAAATAAGGATTATATAAATTTGATGAGCCTTATAAAGCTGATGGTGTGTAGGTGTTTCATGATAAGTGACCAGGTCTTTCCGTGAACCAATAACTTTCAGTGAACCAAAGGATTTATCTTTCTTGAAAAAATTATGATCACATTACATACGTGCTTTAACGATGAAGGAAAACATCAATAAGCTTCAGACGTATTGACATGTTCTTTCCTCCGATTAATCGCCGACTAAACCGGGAGGATGGTATCCTCCGATGGTATAATCCATCTAACAATGTCCCAGGCACTGCAGCGTCCTATACAACATAATAACTAGTTGCTGACGCTGTATAAATGACTTTAATCTACCTATCGTTTGAGTGGAGTGCCGGTAGTAGGATGTTACCTATTCTCTCTTGCCCGTGAATGCGTTAAGAACCTCCGGAAGATAGGCAGCAGCATCTTTCCTTGTATAAACATCCCGAAGTGCACTCGCTAACCCGCCTGCGAAGCTTGGTGATTATGGCAACCCTCATGATCTGTAATTGGCGATGCAATCTATTTGTACGTGATTACCTGTTTATATTTTATTTTTAAGCTTATCTGTGTACAATAAAGTGTTAATTCATTCATTCATTCATTCATTCAATCTATGTCCAGCAGTGAACGTCCTACGGCTGAAATGATGATGGTAATGATGATGATCGTCTTTGTATCAACCAAAGAGATCCTAGGGTCGCCCACGCAATCATGAAATCAATACCAAATTAATTTAAACCATTCACCAATTTAATCAGTGGGGACTCCGTCAGTGATATTTGCAAATGTTGAAACTTCTGTCAGCTAATAATAAACGAAACGTTTACAACTTCAGGCGCGTCCAAAATGCTGTTGCTACTGACCCTTCAACTTATACTAAATATATGGAATAAGCATTTTGAAAATCTTTCGAGATAATTAAGCATATTATTATGCCATTACCATTAAGTCCACCTCTGTAAATTGTTTTTTGTGCACAAAGTTTTAAATAAACAAATAAATTTATTGTTCGGCGTAAAAAGCACCAAATGTCGAAATTCTTTATTAGGTACTTCCCATACTCGTCACGCTTGGGAGGTGGTTAGCGGGTTCAGTACGGGATTTTTATATAAAGACGCTGCTGCTAATATTCCTGAATTATCCCTTGGCAGATTTTTACGGCATCCACGAGCAACAGACTGCTAAGGCAAATAAAAAATAGAAACGTCAATTTTTGTTTATGCCTCTAATAAGTTGGTCACTGGTGAGTTAGCCGTCTTGACAACGTTAAATTTATTTAAAAGCTCGTTCCGGTACAAACCAGTTTGATCCGGTATCAGCTTCAATTATAAACACGACGGCGGCCATGACAAACAAAGTAAACTAAACATCCTTATCTTAAAGTATTGTATTATTATGCCTAATTAAATAACTTGGTGCCTTTTCACGTTAGTACGATTTAAATAAGACGTCTTTTAAACATTTCAAAGAAACTTGTGTTTGATGTTAAAGAACATTTATGAGCATTCTTGAAGTATATTGAATATTATGTAAGTTGAAGAATAAGCAACGTGATAATTCATTTTGTAAAAAAGGAGATTACTCGTCTAGTATTATAAAGTCGGAGTTTATTCTGACACGTTTTGCGTCGGAACCACGCGCGGGCAGGCATTCAATCCCATGATGATGTTGTTTTTTTATCGACACGTGTTGGAATAAACTTTAACGTGAGTAAACTGCTTATTTGCATAATTGAGGGCCGATTGTTCAATTATCAGGTATACTTATCAAAATCCGACTGTTTATCTGAGGAATGAAAAATCGGCCCTTATGGTAGTAAATTTATCTTAAGGTCCAACTAGTCGCGGAGGCAAAATCGTCAGTGAGCGCGGTTTAAATGTATGCTATCTCACCTCATATAGTGTGTTTATTCATTTATTTATTTATTTATTAAGACACTCCTACGACATATTCACATGTTTACTCGCGCGCTAGAATGAAATTCATAATGATTCATTCCTAAACCGACCGCGCAAAAATATGTGAATAGACTTTTAGCACAAGGGTTATTAAAGAAAAACTTGAGAGTAATATTTTCATAATAATATTTTTTTTCAACTTTTGTATAATTAAACTATGTCGGAACGGCATTTATTTTTGAGTTTTCTTTCTCCTTCTATTATTTAGTTTCGTCCAAATTTGGGCTAAAATCAGTGTTGAAATACGAAAGTTTAGAAGCTTGTATTTTTGAAATAAATACTTTTTTTAGGGTTTGGGGTGTATACAAACATAGATTATGACGAGGTAAATTGATATTGCTGGAATTACCTTCCACCACCAATAAAAAATTGTAAAACAGTTTATTAATTTAAAAAAATCTAAAAAAGTTATTAATAGAGTCTCAATATAACTTAGTCAATATGACCCGTCGTTCTGGGCCTCGGACAAACCACACCTAAGTGTAAGTAAGTTTTGAATACATAAATGTAAATAATTCTCTACTTGTTATTTTATTTTATTTTCATTGTTTCAGCTCATATATTTTTGGTTAGTTCATTTACAAGAATAAATATTGTAATCTAATTCACAAAAAGTTATATATTATTTAGTTTTTTTTTTTATATATTAATAGGTATTTACTTTGTTATTATATTTTATTTTAGCGTACTGAATTTTTGTATCGCGGTAGCCACCATCCGCACACTTCGGTCACTACGGAAGACCAGCGCTGTGGTACGGACCCGTTCTGCCACAGCATATGCTGAGTAATGACCATTTTTGTCACATTTTTATTTTATTTTTTAACCTTAATATTGTACATGGATTAATTGTAAATTGTGTGACAAAATAAACGTATCTTTATCTTTATATAATCCTTATTGTTGGATGGTTAACGTCAAACAGTGGAGTTGTTACCCTTCGACGTTTGTATGGAAAGATGAGCGACTCGTTCATCCTTAAGCTCACTGAACCTTTTCTTTCACCGGTGTATTATTTTATAAGAAAAGAAAGCTGAAAAACATTTATAAAGTTTACTAAATAATACAAACAGAATATACAAAAAACAAGTAAAGCACAGATAGAGTAAAAGTCAAGTGTTAACTCAATAGAGCAAGAGCTACATACAAAAACAAAAAGACATATAAATTGAATAAAGCACACATTATTGAATCCGTTCGCTACAGAAAACATTTTTTCAAGGAAATAAGCAAAGGCTTAAAACCCAAAACCATCAGAAAGGATTACAGAATATACTCTCCGTAAATTTCTGGTAAAACTATTTACGCGCATTGCAATAACTGCAAATTCAACATTTACGCTAAATTCTGTCTACTGGCACAGAATAGGTAAAGATACTCCGCTCTGTTGAAAATAATATGCCTCTGAAAAGAAACTACAACCCTTAAAATAAAAAGATAAATCACAGACAGCTTAGCTCAGATTTCGGAGCTTAAACCAGAATATATTTTTTCTTCTTGAACCTTTGATTTTTATCTTTCTCGGATAAAATTGTGGTTATTTTGCATCAGCTAGTCTATATTTATGTATCCGAGTAAAACAATATAGGCGGCAATAAAACGAGCCCATGCGAGCACGTACACAACTCGAACAGGTAGGCAGAGTCGTAAAGAAGGAATGTTTCTTGTATCGAATTTTACTGCTGCTATAAATTCTGCCGAAGCCTTCAGATAGGAAACGTGTAAGGCCTTTGCATCAATTGTAGATGATTTACTTACACAGCGTCAGCAACTGGTATTCATGGACGCTGCAGTGCCTGGGACATTGTTAGATGGATTAGGCTTGTCCAGCACCTATACCATACTCTCAGCTAAGTCAGCGTCTGAAGCTGACTAAGCCGCGGGTTCCCTCACGATGTTTTTCTTTACCGTTAAAGCATACATTTTTCATAAAAGCAATGTATTTAAGAAAAACCATTGGTGCACGGCCGGTATTCACCGGATTGAAAGTCCTTCGAATGAAGAACCTTCGAATTGAAAGTCGGTACACATACCACTCGGCCAACACGGCTTATAGTAAATAACATACATAAATAGAAATAACAACCGCTGAATAATCGCTAAAACTTAAGAATAATATCGGCAACTGTTTATTTTTTATATTGTCTAAAGTATATTTTTTTGTCTTTTAGTCGACGTTTAAACGCTTATATCTCTTTTTCTTATATGATCTAGTTTAGACAAATAGTGATCTGAAACAATATAATAAGGAAAATAAAGTTTAATTAACTAAAAGCAGAAGCACAATGGGCGGCCTTATCACTATAAGCGATCTCTTACAGGCAACCTTTGGATGGACAAAACAACAAGAAAGTAAAAGCACGGTTTCGTCATAGTATAATTAAACTAGAGTACGTAATAGATATAAATATATATAAGATTCACAAAGAACACCGCCATTCTGTGGTGTTCTAAGTGACCATATTCGTAACCTTCTAAAAGTTATGAAGTCAAGTTATGAAATACGGGTAGACAACATACCACTTAAAGCGGCCCTCAACTTCTACAACGTCCTCAAGAAGATATCATAAAATGTAAGTCATGAATATAACACGATATTTACTACGCCGTTAAACTTGCTCTATGAGAGTTTAAATTAAACTGAGTGTGTCTAACGAGGATGCAGCTAACTGCTACGGGCTACGGCGTAGCAAATTGCTACGAGCTACAACGTAGCAATATTCTACGAACTACGAAATCGTAAATGGCTTCGAGCTACGGTTTAGTAAAGTGGTTTTTGCATTATTTGCTGAAATAAGTTCTGGAACTGGGTAATTTCTGTAAATTAAATAAATATTTTTAGGTAACGTTAGCACTTGGGAAAATTCTCAATGTCTTTCGTCGAACATACCTCAGTTCCTGAAGACTAAAGTCTTCAATTAGTGTATGTTCCAGTGATGACATGTTGAACCGAAACATGGTCCTTCACTTTTAGCCTAATAGGACGTCCACCTATAAGATGGGCCGATGTGGATGAAGGCCTCATTACTCCAGTACTTCAAGGTCCATAAGGCCTTCATCCACCGTTTACCTGCGTTTCTTACTAAGCCATCGCGTCGGCCCATCTTATAGGTACATCTTATAGGAAATACACATTTTATCTGTAACCAGTGCTATCACGGCTCACATAACGGAAACTGCGGTTAGATCCCGTATCGTACCTACGTTATTATCAACATACACTGCCGAATGTCTGTGTGCTGTTCTCACCGCAAATCAGTCACGTGCCGCCCCGGGCGATATCCCGTTGGGTTTATTACATACTAGCCTTTGTCTCAAACCTTACTGTGTCTTGTTTACACGTACTTTAAATTTAATAACTGTTTATTTAAGTCTTCCAACACAAGAAACACCTCAACAAACAAGATGATAAGGCTTAAAGAGTTATTTATTTTTTATAATATTAGGATAGCATACAAAACATAATACATTCACTAATATCTTATTATAATATTTTTCCACTGCACCACGGAGGTCGTAAACAATGCCGTCAAAGTCAAAGTCAGTAAGTGTTTATTTAATAGAGCAAAAAGCTACATAGAATAGTCAATTGACAAAAGAAGAACAAGACACATTTAAATTTAATAAAGCACATAATCAAATTCGTTCGCTTCAGATAACTATAATATAAAAATAAAAATATTTGCCAAAAACAACAATGTTCGTTATTCTAAGCCGTTAGGTGTTAGGTATTTTTTTATAATATACCTCTAGGTACATTTTGCCGTGGGGTGCCGGCAGTAGAATGTTGCCCCTCTCTTGACCGTGGATGCAGTAAAAATCAAGAGAGTTACGGTAAAAAAAGAGTTATTACAAAACACAGGTGCAATTGGCGGCCTTATCACTAACGGCGATCTCTTCCAGGCAACCTTTGGATGGCCAGAATAGATTTAAAATATATATATATTAAAAAATATAATCAACCAAAACCGATCATCAGATACTAGGATCTTAGTAAATTAAATAATGGACAAGTTAATGTGTCAAATTATTGCAAGTAAATAATTATAATAAACTAGCTGACCCGGTGCCCACTTCGTTGGGCGGTAAGAACTTTTACTTGTGATGAAGTTATGAGTGTGGTTAGGTTAGTACTGAGTGCTACGATTTGTTTCCTGACTGCCAGAAGGAGGGTTATATTTTTAAATTTTGTGTGTTGTATGTATTTGCATGCCAATTGGGCTATATTACCGCGTTTGTTCAAATAAGTGAATAAAATGATTATAATTAAATAAATCATGTTTATTTTTCAATTCTAATTAGCCGTAAGTGTCCCACTGGTGGGCAATTGGCTGCTGGATTTAAATTATTTTTGAATTATAAAAAGCTACTTTTTTTAGACATAGGCTGCCGCTGACTTTTTTGTAGGCAGTATCAAGCTCTTAAACTTTTATCTAGAACTCAATCATATACCTCACATCATTAAGGCAGGGCTCGTGAGAAACGTTTTCATTCAACCGTTTTTTCTCTGACTTATTTTGCAAAAACAAAAAGTATTTTAATTTTTTGCGTAAATTTATAGCATATGACACTCACAAATACTGTGGCTTTCTATTAATAAAAAAAAAATTAAAATCGGTTCAGTAGGTCCAGTGATTACCCCCTACAACATCACATGTGTATGTGAGACTACAAGGTATATATTTATATGGGCCGTAGAATAAGTTTATTACCATCTGTAACTTATTTTAGTTGAAGCCTGAAATAAATGTATTTTATTATATTACGTACGTAGAAATAATTTATATGTGGTATATTTGTAATCACTTTCAAACTTAACGTGCACTATTATAACCTTCCTCGTATTTTTACTATCCAATTCATCCCAAAGTTGCCTGGTGGAGATCGCTCTTTAGCGATAAGGCCACTAATTGACACTATATTTTTTCAGTGTTTCTCTTGTTATTATGTTTATTTTTAAGGTGTGCAATAAAGTATTTTCTATCTCCTATCTACCCATTTGATATCGATAAAATGTACGTTAAAATATAAATAAATTGAATAACAGTTAGATTTTATATGGATTTTTTGGAGTTCTTAATATTGTTAATTTAACATGTGTATTTAGTACAGTTGAGAGATAGAAGCGAAGGAGAAACCTCACTCGTCGAATCCATGACAACATGGAAATATACAATTATCAGAGTAATGAAAACATGATACATACTCGTAGAGCTCATTATTTTCATATCATTATAAGGTACTGGTTCATTTACATTCATTACGCATACAGCGGTAAAACGAACTCCATTATTAAATAATTGAGGTTCATCAAGTTTTTTATCTGCCAGGATAAAATGGAATACATTATTAGGGCAAGCTCTCTTTAGGGTATGTGTTCGTGTTTAAGTAGTTTTATAACATCTAAACTTGTAAGTTATTTTGGATTAAACTTAGTCGTTTGTGACTTTGAGGACTTTTTTGTCTCCGAAATTTTATAAATCCATAAAATGTATTTTGATAATCATCGATTGCCCGAATAATATAAAGATCCCTAATATATGTAGTTTCCACTAATATAGGTATCCTTATTGATTACAATCCATAAAGTGATTCGCAATAAGTAAAGAAATCCATAACATTACTAACTCAGAAACATTATTTTCATAATTATTTTTTGGAATAATTTTTATGTTCATAATATTTTGTTGGCGGCCGCTACAGCTGTGTGTGCTACGTAGTTTTTTTACTAGCCTTTTAGCTAGTTTATCTTAATATTCACCGACTTGCTTTATATAGCCAGCGCCGCCGTGTTGGCCTGCGGAAATTGGCCACTGGCGAAAAAATCTAACAAATAATAACTAACTTACACGGTCTGTTCTTCTCGGTTATGTCAAAGGCAGAGTTTTTGGTTAGTAATAAAAAACCTAAAGATCTCTCCATCTTGGTTCTGTCACAGGCAGTATTTTCGGACGATTATAAAAAAAACCTAATACCCTACCGGAAGGCGGCATCGGAGTCGGTCGAGAAAGCGTTGGCGGGATGATGTCGTCACCTTCGACAGAGGATGGTGGGAGTCTGCGAAGGATCGGGATGGTTGGAGGAAATTCGAGGAGTCCTTTGCCCAGTAGTGGGACGACATAGGTAAGTAAAAAAAAGCCTACTCTCTTTCCATCTCGGATAAAAAAAACCTAATAACCTACTGTCCTTCCGTCTCGGTTCTGCCACTGGAAGGTTTTATGATCGTTCGAAAATATTCGGAGGAATAAGTTTTATGATTCGTTATTATTATGACACATTATGTTTATAGCGATGAAAACTATGGAAATAATATATGAGTTAAAATAACTTTATGCGTAAAGAGCATTAGGATGAACAATAACTTGTTTTAAATAATATTTATGGGACCATAATATTATGAATGGTAATGTTTCGGAGACACTTGTTATTGGTTGTGATTTTCGGACAATCAATTTTGGAGACAAAATGTCTCTAAAACGGGTGCCCCGTTGTAGAGGCACGAGTCAGCATCAGAACAGACTAAAATAAATATTCATGTCAGCCTTAGGACCTCTTGAAAGAGTAGTAGAAGTTTTTGTAAAGAGTTCATCCGGGAAGTAATACCACCATACCTATTTCTGCCGCCAAAATGGGACTTCTGTTACTTTTGTCTCTGAAAGGACTACTAGCTGTGATGACCGAACTGTGTTTGGTGGAACGATGAGTCGCATGTATGGTGTCTGTAAGGTTCATTTATAAGCCCGCAAATAAATACCTTATGCTGGACATTACACAAGGCGCCACCTGGCCCGAAACTAAGCAATTTTTCTTTCTTTCTTTAAATGTCACTAGAAGCCACACGCTGATACGCGCCGGCGTCCCTTACAGTATATAACGTCACGAGCCCTAAACTTCACTCGCTTTATCTAAGTATAGTTTCATTAGTTTAAAAAAGCAAAATATACGTGTCTATTATTTTTGTATTATGCAACTGACGGACTAAAAAGAACTTTTCACTTTTTACTTCAAGATTTTCACACCCTGTCAACATGCCCATTCTATTGCCGTACTCTCCTTGGGCCTCGACGAAACTCAAGCTTGTATCAATCTTTGTTCATGAACTCCATAAATAGCTTAGTATCGAGAATAACCAAAGAGTGATTAACTACTCAAACAAGAGGTAGACTCAATTTGAAACAACTCTTCGTTATTGTTACGAGAAACTCAATTGCGTTTGGATTTACGAAATATCTTAAATTCCGAAATAACCGTAATGAACTTAAGTCCAAAGGGGGTGAAAAACGTGGAATTGAATCCGCGACTAAATACAGGCTTTTAACCCCCGTTTTCATCCCCACCCCCTCGTGTTAGCGCCAATTGAATTGTTTTAATGCTGTATGCCTCACCCTCCGAGGCAGTTGGCGAATCAGAGACTATTCACACGACTCTAATGTTGGTGCTTTTTTCTCGGGACTTAGTGTCTATGTATCATAATCATCATTTCAGCCGTAGCACGTCCTCATGAACCTCCAAGTATTGCATCCACCGCCGACCTGCAGTCCTTACGACATCGTTCGCCCATCTTGTAGGTAGACGTCCTACGCTGCGCTTGCCGGGGCCTCCATTCAAGAATTTTTTGAGTGTATTTACAAAAAATATGTATATTTTTAATGACAGTCTCTAAAATCTCGCGATCACGACACATTACTTCTACCCAAGGAAAGCTGCTCAATTCGATATCTTTTATCTGTACAATCTCCTTTGTGCTAGGCTTATGGTATAGTTCTCTACTTTATTCTAGGCGGCACAAACGAGCTACTTACCATAAGTACCATAGGTAAGCATACGGTTTAACCGTCATATATTTAGGTACGCGATGGACAGATGGACAAAAGCGTCCCAAAATATACTCTTGTATAAGTATGTGTTCGCCTATACCCATAAATATCTTTTCTATCGTAAAAAACACACTAGATAGATAGATAGATAGGTAGATAGAGTATGCTTTATTGTACACCATATACACAAACAATAGATAACTTATGATAAGAAAAGAAAGTTCTATAAGGCGCAAAAATATGCACATATGCGACCTTTTCACTAACAAAAAAAAATGCTGAATACCTGAGAGAAAGATCTGCCGAAAATTTGTCCCCGGCAGGAGGCGCGATCTATACTAATATAATACGTTAACGGGGCCACCATTCTATCACTACAAAATTTTAATCGTGGCCAAGGTTTCAGATCGCCAAGCAGATCACCAGCCAGGTGTGCAGACGACATTGTGCAAGTAGCGGGAAGCCAATAGGTACAGTTGGCGTAGGGCGGAAAGAATGACGTGATGAAGAGTAATATACCCAGCAGAATGTGGACTGAGAGATAGATATCTCCTCCTGCCATATAACGTCAACATGCCCGTGGATGTAGTAAGAGTCGCTAAAAGATACCTCCGGAAGAAAGGGAGCAGAGTCTTTCCATGTATCAACTTCGTCGTCTTACGGCTGAGTTGATGGTGATTTTGTTAGTCTTATTGTTTTAGTGAATGAATCACATAAACCTAAAACGTAGCTAGTTTGTACTCACCTGAGCACTTTCAGCAGTGTAACGGTAGATTGAAAGGATTACAGAATCGATCTCTTCCGAGTTGAATTAAATAAGTTTTGTTGAACGAATAAAATAATAATGTACTATTTAACACATCTTATTGATATTCTGATCTATAAGAACACACATGTCGTATGGACACTATTGTTTTAATTATTTATAATTACTGTTAGGTATCTGCTTACACTCTATTATCCATGATATAATTAAGTATTTATAATTTATTGGGAAAGCCAAACTTCTTAATAATGTATATATGTATGTATATATATAAGTTTTTATCTACAATTTTCTATATATAAGTATTTATCTACAGTTTGTTTCCCTAAATGAACGCACTTTATTTATTGATTATTTACAATTTTTCACAAATACTACACCTATTATTCACAATAAATACATGTTAAAACTGATTTATATATACAAAAAAAAAATATTCATCTACCTACATGTTGCACCCTCATGCAGCGTATTTATCGTGACTCAATGCACGAACGGAAAGAGTACTAGCTACCCACAACACAGGTTCTCCTAGGGTGGGAGCTAGCGAACTTTGTTTACAAATTAAACTTTGTCGTAATATTAAAAGTGTATGTATTATTTCATATTCTATAAGTTTGTAAAAAACTTTGTTTCATGTTTTGTAAGTTACTAAATAAAGTTTATTATTATTATTATAATAGGGAAGTTAATATCAGCGTTTCACCTGAAATAAAGCGCACTGTAAGCTTTTATAATAAATATATGGTGTACAACAAACGTGATTTTAATGCCTTTTTTTGCTCTGTTATTAATAAAACTATTAAAAAATTGAGTAGAAACTGAAAATAACAACTAAAAGTGGGTGGTGCTACCTCAAAAACAAGGTGTTTGTCAAATAATGGTGCGGAACCCTCGCCAAAGCCTAAGTCGACTCGCACTTGGCCGGTTTATTATATATTTATTTGTGTTAGTATATTTATTTTAGTAATTGAGTCACATGCAGCTAAAACGTGGCTAATATATAGATAATAATAATAATTATTATTATTCTTCTATATATATACATATATATATGTGCTAGTTTGGTAGGTTACTCAGGCGGGTACCCCTGAACACTTTCAGCAGATTCACGGTAGATTGAAAGGATTACAGAATCGATCTCTTCCGAGTTGAATTAAAAAAGTTTTCTTGTAGGAATAAAATAATGAGAAAGACAATTTAGAACATTCGCGGAGTAACTTGGGGTTTGGAATTGAATTTCACATGTACATACAGTTTGAAAGTGTTAATATAACTTTAAAGTATCCTTTTATGTATGATGTATGATAAATAATGTTTAAACTTCAGATATGTCAGGTTATTTTCAGTCGACCGACTTCATAAAAGCTTAACGGTAAGGAAACATCGTGAGGAAACCCGCGGCTTAGTTAGCTTCAGACGTATTGACTTGTTCTTTCCTCTGACTAACAGCTGACTAAGCTGAGAGGATGGTATAGTTGCTGGGCAAGCCTAATCCTTCAAACAATGTCCCAGGCACTGCGTCCGTACAGCATGATTACCAGTTGCTGACACTGCATTAATCATCTATAATAGATGCAAAGGCCTTACTTTTTTTCATAAAAGAAGATAGTTATCAATTTAACACGTTTGTGTACATGACGTTTGCAAGATTAACATTTTAAAAGTTGAAAGAAAGAAATAATAAAAGAAAATAAATTTATTTATGATACACACAACACATACAAAATAGCTAGGAAGACCCACATTTCAGAGAGACTTACCACTAAGGACGACACAAATAAGTAGGTGAGCGTGTTGCATGGGATGGACACTGCCTCAGTATTACCAGGCGTCCGTCACTCGCTCAAGGGCACGCGTTAAATGCCTACCGCTTTGCGAGCAGTCCGCGATACGCCAGTAGTTAAGGCTGCCACACACCCGCTTGAGCGCACGCACGTTAAATGTTAAAACGTTTTTTTAGATGCCGAGACCGCGTAACTATTGTGCAGTGGATGGATGCCAAAGTAAAAAAACGAACGAAAAATTGTCATTTTTTTCTTTATTATCAAAGATATTTTAAATCTTAAGTTTTTAGAATCATTTTTTCTCTTTCCTCTAAAAATGGTCAGAACGTAGGAAAGTACTATGTAAATATTCGTAAATAATGGAGTTCAGCTATTAAAACAGTATTGTTTGTATATAAAATAGCTACCTATCACACACAAAATATGCCTGTAAAACTGTGGCTTTAAAAATAACAGTCCTAAAATCAAGCCAAAAAGTAGTAGGTACCCACCGGAGAACAAAGATTCAAATCTTTGCTGGCGAAGTATTTGAATACCTAGGTTATAGATAAAGTGTGGTGTTATGTCCTAGTTCGTTATGTCAAAGAATATAACTACTACCATGGTACACCTATTACTATACTGCGTACGGAGAGTAGGTAGGTCCTTACCTCCCTATACAAAGGTTATCTTATCCGACTTAAAAAAGAGGAGGTTGTAAAAATAACTGTTTTTTTCACCACATTCGTTTTATTATAAAAATTATCGTAGAAGCAACCCTAAGCCACTCATTCGATGCCGCGTCACAGATTACTTGCAAGTAAGTGAGCCGGATACACTCTTTCGCTCTGTGAACTGCTGGTATTATTATTACAATTTTGTAGGCTATTATAGCGTAGGTATTTTCGCTTTTGTATTGAAGTGATGTATCTGTTAGTTTCTGTAATCTGTGGTATTACCGCCACCTTATAGTGATTCTCACTGATTCTCAGGCAGGTCCTATTGTCCATCTCGCCTGTCCGTGTACAGCGTTGGTAGGCAACAAAAAAGAAAAATAAATTACAATATACATGATATTCATGTGTTTCTTCTCTGTTTCTACCGTAGGACATCCACTGGCAAGGAAGGGCAACATTTTACTGTCGACACCCCACGGCAATAATAATCATCATTTCAGCCATAAAACGTCCACTGATGAACACAGGCCTCCCTCATGGATCTCCCTGAGGGGTAGTTGCCATTCTCACCACGCTTGGCAGGCGGGTTGGTGAGCGCAGTATAGGATGTTGATACACGGATAGACGCTGCTGCTCATCTTCCGGAGGTATCCCTTAGCAGGCTCTTACTGCATCCATGGGCATGAGAGGAGGGGTACCATTCTACTGCCGGCACCCCACGGCGAAATAATATTCATGTATATTTTTTTTTAATATAGAAAAAAGTAAGGCCTTAGCATCTAATAAAGACGATTTATATAGCTTCAGCAACTAGTAATCATGCTGTACGGGACGCTGCACTGCCTGGGACATTGTTAGATGGAGTAGGCTTGCCCAGCACCTATACCATCCTCTCGGCTCAGTAAGCTGTTAGAGGAAAGAACAGGTCAATACGTCTGAAGCTAACTAAACCGCGGGTTTCCTCACGATGTTTCCTTAACCGTTAAGCACGTGTGAAATGTGTGTGTAGTTTGAACATAAACTTTTCAAGAAAGAAAAATCCATTGGATCACAGCCGGTATCGAACCCGCGAGCTTCGGATTGAAAGGCGGGGATACATACCATTCGGCCAACACGGCTACTTTTTTACATACATATAAGGTTTTTGTTATTAAGGTGTTAAATTGACAGGTTTTAAGAGAAGAAGGAAATATCAAATTGCTTCTAATTATATTTTACTCAAAATAAGAACCAAAATACTTTAATTACTTCAATGAAATCATTTACGTTACATTTATTAGAAATTAACTGTCGGAAATGAATGTTTTTCTGAAACTTTAATATTTTTCATTCTTTCGCAAAGTCGTGAAGTGACAGGGTAATTTTGAAGTTACACTCGAAGTTGGTAACAAGAGGGAATTTATAAAGTAGCAGGGTACGACTTAGTAGAGCTAAAGAATGAATAAGTAATTAATTAATCTATACTAATATTATGAGCTGAAGAGTTTGTTTGATTGAACGCGCAAATCTCTTGAAACCACTGGTCCGAATTGAAAAATTATTTCGGTGTTGGATAGCCCAACTATAGAGGAAGGCTTAAATCAAAGTCAATAAGTGTTTATTAAATAGAGCCAAAAGCTACAATTAATAGTAAATTTACAAAATAAGAACAAGACATATTTAAACTGAATAAATAATGTATATTAATAAAATGTTCTATAATCAGATAATTAAAATCCATAAGGTGTAACCTTAAAACACTAAAATAAAATTAAAATTAAAACTTATAGACACATAGGGGAGGTACAACGCGCGGCTACGGTTTTGTTACGGAGGTTGGTGCTGGCCCGGACTCTGCTCATCAGAGATGCAGTTTTCTTTCTAATGATGGCATGGAAACCATCAGTTCGACACTTTGCAAACATCTCTGGGGCACTACAAAAACGGAGCAGGCCCAGCAACATCCTTAAGATATTATTATATACTGCACGCGTAGGTGATCCAGCGATTTTTTGGTATAGCTGACCCAAAGGTTGCCCGTGTAAAAACCCTGACAGTACGCCTTGAACAGCGTTATCTTAACTTCGTCAATACATCAGGCAAACCTACGGGCCAAAGTTATGCGAATTGCCAGTGCCCAGAATGATGTCGGGAGTAGTTGTAGGACTCTTACCGGCTGCTTTAAATACAACGTATTCACATTTTTTAACATTGTATTTGAGGCCATGCGATGCAGCGTAGCTTTCACAAACTTAATTTAAGCATCTCCATTATTGATCCTGCGGACGGGCCCAGCAGCACCATATCATCCGCGTAGCTTATATTATTTATAGTAACACCATCTACGCGGCAACCGGCACGCATGCTGCTGAGCTCGGCCAACAGATCGTTGACATATAGATTGAAGAGCTTGGGAGAACTTAACCCCCCCTGTCTCACCCCGCAGTCCAATCTTTATGAGTCGGAGAGCGTATTCGACCACCTAACAATGTTGCTTTGGTTGGCATACCAATACTGAAAGATGCGCAACAGTTGTACCGGTAGACTCGTGCTCTTCAGTTTTCTCCAAAGCAGATCATATTAAACGAGATCAAATGCCTTGGAGAGGTTGAAAAATAACACGTATACCGGTGTTTGCGGTGAGTGTAGTATTGGACAGTAATGCTTGAGCCCCAAAATAGCACTTTCTGTGGATAGTCCTGGCCGAAACCCGAACTGTGTGTCATGCAAATCAAGGTATTCTTGTAAACAAGAGTCAAGCGTACTGATCAGTACTTTGGCTAAGGTTGTAGCAAGAGAGATCGGACGGTAGTTTCCCTTGTCCGAGATGTCACCTGTCCAGTTCTTGACAATGGGTACTACCGTTGTCCTCATTAGATCAGGAGGCAAGTACGCATGACTTAGGCATATCGTATAGAATTCAGACAGAACCCTCGGTAAGTGATCCCCCCGTGTTTCAAATGCTAAATTAAGCACATGATTGAATTCGTTCGCTTCAGATAACTTTTATTCCAAGTGAGAGAAAGAAGCGAACAAGAAACCTCACTCTTTCACTTCTACCTCTATACATTATTACGATATTTGATTTAAATTGCAAGATGACATTTCTTATAGGCTACTAATAGGAGGGGATAATCACTGAAAAAAATCGAAAAACGGGAAAAACCGTGAAAAACAACTGCGTGCGCTGCGTAAACGGTTAAGGTGCATACAGACTGGTGAAATGTATCATGCAACGAATAAATTCGCCGTACTTACATATTGCTGCGATGTATCATGAAACACACTTTGCAGCAATTTCTCATAGTTTGGTCGTCTTGTGCGCGCAACATGTGCGTGTAGCGCACGCTACGAGCATTACAAGGCGCGCCCGTGATTTGCCGGTTTTTCGAACGAACATGGCGGCGTGCGCGGGGCAGCGCGTGGACGGTCGCGCTATGCGTCTTGAATTTATAAAAAAATAGTCTCCTATAGCATATGTCTATCTTTTAACGTGGACTCACTATAATCCTGTTTTATCATAATAAAATTTGTTTTAAAATAATGCGCTATTATTACTCATTCTGACGAGTTTTTATAGTATTTCAATTATGCGTCCCTCATACAGCCACAACTGTGGCCAAAGACAAAAAATTACATTGAAAAAAAGCCTTTATTTCAATGGCCGCCAACATTGCCAGCCAAAGCCAAATAACATAAGAATTTACATATAAAATAACTTGACACCTGTCGGAATTGTGTAAAATCAAACACAAAAAGCCATAAAATAAAAAGACAATGATGTTGGTTTGAATGTGTCTAAAAGTAAAGTTATTAAATATTATAAATTATTACAATAACAAATCGACAAACGGTTGTTTTTCGAAAACAGCTTGGTCTTGTTCTTCGCTGTACGCGTCCACGTCGGGCAAATAAATTCAGCAATTAAATTGAAGCAATTTTTATATCCACCCTTTATTCAACTATATACTGTGCAACTATAACTATACTGTGCAGATTATTCACTTCAAATAATAGCATATTTTGCTTTGGGCCGCTGAGTGGGATCACTCAGTAGATCCAGTCTGTCCATGAGATTATCCAGAACAGCAATAAATTATGGATCGAATTCGAAAAAACACTTACTGTGTTTTTACCTGTTTGTACTCTCTGAGCTGCTTGCCATCTTTTTGTCTCATATTTTATTTAATCGTTAACTGGCTAGGTGCTCTAAGATAAAAATTATAATAAGAAGTAAGATTAGAAATAAGTCCAACGCTTTATCACAGTGATTTTATGTTTTGTGTGTGTCTAAATGTCTTTCTTACTCTAAATGTCTTCTTATTCACTTATTAAATTACATATCAAATTTTGTAATGAGAGTCGATTTTAAACAATTCTAAAGTCGAAGCAAAGTTCAACATAGCATTACATTACCAAAACTTCGTGAATAATGAATAACATCAGAGAGGGTTCGAACAGCGGAGTAATAAGATAAAAGCCTACAGAGTTTATCGACGGGCATTGCCAAGTTACAAACTTTCTTAGGTTAATAGTTCACACTATAAAGATTAAGTATTATGGATTATGGTTTAAGACACATTCACTCAGATTATATAATTAAGTGAAAATTAAAGTAACAATTAAAAATCTAAACGGGTATTATCATCATAAATCATCATTCATTCATCAGCCGCAGGACGTCCACTGCTGGACAAAGGCCTCCCTCATGGCCGAGTACTGATCATGAGGGGTTATTGCCATGCTCACCACGCTTGGCAGGCAGGTTGGCTAGCGCAGTACAGGATGTTGATACATGGAAGGACGCTGCTTCCGGAGGTATCCTTTAGCAGGACTGCATCCACCAGGAAACATCGTGAGGGAACCCGCAGTTTAGTTAGCTTCAGACGTATTGACCTGTTCTTTCCTCTGACTAATAGCTGACTAAGCTGAGATGTATCCCTTAGCACCACCTACTGCACCCACGGGCATGAGAGAACAGATAAAAATCTATTGCAAAAATCTCTTTTTGTAATGAGTACCCTCACTTTTGCATTCTACACATCATTTCCTTTCGTTTGATACCAAACTCGGGCATATTTGGAAACATTCGAATATTCATCCCCTCTTTCACCCCCTTGCTTTGTCTTGACACCGGAGACTGTGCCTCACCTTCTAGACGACTGTCCTAGATACGGTGCATTGCGACAACACCTAACTACTAGGTTTCAACTAGATATAATTAGTAGCAACTGTGGCAAGTGTGTTGAAGATAGCAACTATCGGGTCGAATTTTTAAGGTTACACATACATACATACATGTTTCATTTTCATTTCATTTATTTATTTCAAAATAATGACACAATCCACGACACTTTTGAAAGTGTCCGTCCATCCGCAGCGACAAAATACGACCCGTTAAAAACCTTTTGACTGCGTTTAATCTACAAGCGAAAATAGCTCTTGTGTCCATGTAGAAATCATGTTTTACTGCGCACGTTATATTTTAATATTGTGTGTTTGGGGCTGGTGATTTAATTTTACGTTTGTTGTTATTTTGGCGTTGGGTTGGAACCTCACACATGAGTGAATACCCAAACAGAGTCCAAGCTTTCTGAAAGCGCACAAAATATATATGTACCTACTTAGGAAGGGTTGTCACATGAGGAAAAGATAAAAGAAATTATTTATTAATAAATTTATAAATTACTATGAATATTTTCTTACTGTGTTTCAGTAACTTATTCATCATCATCATCATTCCAGCCGTACAAAATTCCACTACTGAACAGGCCTCCCTCATGGATCTCCATGAGGGGTAGTTGCCATACTCACCACGCTTGGCAGGCGGGTTGGCGAGCGCAGTACGGGATGTTGATACACGGAAAGACGCTGCTGCCCATCTTCCGGAGGCATCCCTTAGCAGGCTCTTACTGCATCCACGGGCATGAGAGGAGGGGTAACATTCTACTGCCGGCACCCCACGGCTATCTTATTCTCGTGTGATAAATTTTTAATCTGACATAAAAGTCTTTTTAAATACTGAATTGGAAAACACTCACGAGGCAGGTTAAATGTCACAACACAAAAAAACGCGTGCCACTCACTAGTTGTCCGCTGGCTGTTGCGGTGTAACCCGGTTTGTCCTCTCGCGGCGCGTAATGAACCCGTAGGTGAGACGTCACACACGCGTGACCTCCGAGACTTGATAAAAATAGTCGGAGCACTTAAAATTTTAAATTTGAATGTCTTGTATTACCCGATACCACTTTGTTAATAATAGCCGGCTGAGCCGCACGAGATTTCGGGTTCGATTACCGCTAGACGCTGCTGTGTGAAATGTCCAGATATTTTTTTTAATCATAAGGTAAGATAATTTATTTTCTGAAACAACAAGCATTCCCATACAAATAAACATTTTATAACAGAATAAATTAAGAAAAAAATATGTTAACTGGTTGAATATTTATTGCCTATACAGGGTGTATTCATCATCATCATCAGCCCGTGTCAGTCCACTGCTGGACATAGGCCTCTCTCATGGCGCGCCACTGAGCTCGATCTTTAGCTTTTCTTCTCCAATCCTTCGCTGTCTTCGAATATCATCACCCCACCAAGCTACAAGGCGTCCTACACTACGTTTACCGACACACGGTCTTCACTCAAGAACCAGCCTGCCCTACCGGCCATCGATTCTGCGGCATTTGTGACCTGCCCACTGCGACTTCAGCTTGCTAATTCGCTGAACTATGTCGGTAACTTTGGTTCTCTGACGAATAACTTCTAATTGTTCCTAAGTTCACTTATTAATAACTCAGGCTCCGGTTCTAACGATAAAATTCCACGAATATCATCATTATGATGTACCAATAGATATGTGATCCTAACGACCCCAAATTTGCAAAAACCTAATTGAATAAAATCGGTAGCGTACCCTCAAATATTTTCAATAGCCTTTAGCCCCGTGAAGGTGAATAGATTCCTCTGATCCGGTATATTCAATTGGAGATGCTGGGACGCCCGCCATTATAATTTGATTGTAGAATTACGTTTAAATTGAAATACCCATATATTTCCTTGAACCTTTAAACCTTTTTGTCCGCTAAGAAGCTTTATGCACACAATTTTAATTATTTTTTACATTTTGTCCGCTAAGAAGCTTGTTTGCCGTGGGGTACCGGCAATAGAAGTTGCCCCGCTCTTGATCGCGAAGAATCTGCCAAGGGATGCCTCGGGGTAGCAGCTTCTTTCTGTGTATGTGTATTTCGGTGTGTACCTCCTAAGTCCTACTAATCCTTCTATGCAGGCTCAGTAGTTATGGTCGAACCTATAAGACGTATCTGGATGATATTTATAAATCTCAACATAAAATTAAAAAAGTCTAATATCACCTAATATAAAACGTATTTTTTGTAATAATGAAATAGGTTATTACGCATGCACCAAGCATGGTCCCGGGAAGTCTTCCTGGGACCATGCTTGGTGCAATCCAAGCGAAACGTCGCTAAATAATATAGGTAATTTACGCGTTATATACCCGGTTATATGTATGTTAATAATGTGTTGTGATCGCGAAAGTTTAAAAAAGACAAATGAAATAGGTCTTTTTATTCACTGTAACGTCTTAACCGTCCACACTCAAGTGAACTTAATACTTTTAAAAGAACATATTTTCAATGACGTACTTAGAATTGTT
This sequence comes from Pasiphila rectangulata, assembly GCA_963082625.1. Classification (NCBI taxonomy): domain Eukaryota; kingdom Metazoa; phylum Arthropoda; class Insecta; order Lepidoptera; family Geometridae; genus Pasiphila; species Pasiphila rectangulata. Next base: position 1,446,381 of record OY720244.1, on the reverse strand, counting down.
ATAGAACATCCTGTATGCACTCGAACCGTCGCAAACAACCTACCAACCGATCTTCGCAATCAGATAACGGCTTCGAACATCAAATTTAAATTAAAAAAAAAAACAATTTTATTACATCAGTATCTAGCCAAAATAATATCGCAATAGTTTAGGTTTAGTATATATTTTTATATACACATACAACATTCAATAAATAATGTTAAATTACCTAGCGCTCTTAAAATTATTATTATATAGTTAAACTTAATATTATTTTAAAGATAATAAGTAACAATTAGCATATTTTATATTTACTCACAACTCAAACTTAATTTGTGACTCATAAATAGCATATTAAGTATTAAACTTTAGTGGTTTCTAGTTGCTTTTTTATATTAAGCATGTAATATTATTTGTAAATAATAAATAAAAAATGTAATAATCTTGCTTGCTTATAAATTAAGTACAAATATTATAATCCAAAAGTTTGTTTTGATGAACGTTTGTTACCTACCTCTTCAAGCATAAACTACCAAGCAGGTCAAGCTGACACTATGCACATCTATAGATAATATTACTTTTGGATTATCGTGTATTTATCGTGTAATTACCTTTACCCGACGTTTCGACCGGATTGTACCAGGTCGTGGTAACTACGAGATAAATACCCTATAAAGATTGAAAAAAACTATCAAAAGGAGACACAATCAAACACTATGCTTCTGTTGTTATGTTTAACGGGTTTTCTACTGATGTAGTGTTGGTACATAGCTAATGTACGACGTCACTCAGTGACTTACTAAGATAAGAGATAAGGAAAAATAGATTTATATTTTATTAAAACTCAAACATATCGGATTACTTACGGAGAATCTTCAGATAACAAAATAGATAATCATTTTATATTAAAACAATAAGCATATCGAATTACAAAGATAAAGAATTAACAAATCCAAATTAGAGGTAATTTTCTTGTATAAAAAGCGTCGTTTTTTTACCAATAAAGAGGCAGTACAGAACCAACTACAGTCGTGTTATTTACTCTACAAACCAACATTATTTCACTGACGGTAATTATTCGTAGAATGTTTTTTTAGTTGTTTAAGTTTAATTAAATTTTGATTACCTACTTAAGTTTCTTCCTGACCGCAAATGCGGCAAAGCTGCGGGAAAAAGCCAGCTTTCTATGATACTCTGTTAAGCATTACGTCATATAAGTACCAAAAAAAATATTATCTCCTGATTTAAGATAATAAGTTCGCGATAGCAAATAAACACTCCTGGCCTCATTTATTGTTAAACTATGTTCAACGTTAATGTAAACAAGTTAATTAAAATTCATTTTGTAAAAACGGGAGTTACTCACGTAGTATTGTAACGTCGAAGATTATTCCGACACGTTTCGATTTTTCAAGAAAATCATCATCATGGATCAGTGTCGTGTCGGCCCCACGCGCGGACGGGCATTCAATCCCATGATGATGATTTTCTTGAAAAATCGAAACGTGTCGGAATAATCTTCGACGTTACAATACTACGTGAGTAATTCCCGTTTTTACAAAATGAATAGTATATCTCACGTTTATTTTGAAAGTGAAAAAGTAAATTAAAATATCACAAAACCGTAAAAGTGACTTAAGTTATCAATAACATCGTCCGTAAAGGAGCATCGATAGAACCAAGACAAGATAACTTGAAATGGGATTTTATTCAGATAAATTCTTTTGAGAAAACTCACTCAAAGTTTTTATGAGTACCTAGTTACCATGAATAAATAGATCGACGTTAAGTTCGTCCGAGACTTGTTGATGGGATCTGCTAAGTACCTATGAATGATCACTTAATTATTTTCACTGGCTCCGTGGCTCAGTTGGTCTGATAGTCGACTGATACGCAGGTGGTAGCATGTTCGATTCCCGCTACGATACATATCTTTGTAATTGTTCTGCAGCTATTTGTTCCGTATGTGCATTTGCATGAATAAACTATTTAGGTATTCTAGGAATGTGGTTTCCATAGTACAAGCTTTACTTAGTTTGGGAATAGATGGTGGCGTGTGTAGTGTCCAGAATTGTTTATTTATAAGTCGTCGTTTGTGGTCAGAACTAATGAAAAAAAAAACCAGTAGTTCTGTCAACAGAACTACTCAACAGCACAGGTGGGAGTAAACGGTCGCCATAAAGGTTACGAAAAAATACTAGAATTTTCTTCGATCGGACGAATTTGGATTGAGAGTTGAATCGTCCCAGTTTCCCAACTTAAATCACCTACTATATGGACCACAGCGTGTCGTAAAGCATGAGTACCAGTTATTGGTGCTGTATAAGTCATCGATATGATAGTCGTGGAAGGCCAAATTTGTTGTAATGTTAAACAGGTTTTCTACTAACTACTTTCTACTACGTTAATTATACGTTGAAAATAGGTTTCCAACGTGTTCAGTTCCGCCCAGAGGAACTTTCATCAGGAAATGGAGTCTTACGCGGCATCTACTCCTTTACCTCACGCGCTCGGGTTGCACTGAATTAACGTGAGTATAAAACTCGTTTAACATCACAATGAATAGTGTAACTCACGAGTGTTTGGAAAGTGAAATAGTGAGCCAACTTCATTGCTAACTAGCTGACCCGGTGCCCACTTCGTTGGTCGATAAGCATTTTTATTTGTGATTAAATTATGAGTGTGGTTAGGTAAGTACTGAGTGCTACGATTTATTTTCTGACTGCCAGAAGGAATAGAATAGAATAGAATAGAATATACATTTATTTGATTCACAAAAACAGCACAGACAGAAAACCGTATACACATTTTGGAACATTCAGAAATCAAAAGAAGAAGAAAAAAAAGAGGTAGGTACAATTACAGGAAAAATACAATAAAAAATTAACAGCTAAACAACATTTAAAACCTACCTACGATTATCTGCTACCAGTACCACTGTCTGCTCAGCTGCGAACCAAAAAGGAACAGTCTCAGCTTTGATGTTGCTCCACCCTAGGCGTAGGGCGGAGCAACGCTGGTTTTCAGACTGTTCCTGTTGGGTGACATCACATACAAGAATAACAAGAAAATTATAAAAAAAAAAACATTTAAATATCATAAGCCAATCATAGATGGGAGAAGCAGTGAATTTTATATATAAACATATAATTAAGAAGAGTGCTTAAAATCATTTGTACTTTTAAATATAACATTAAAATTAAAATAAAATATAACAGTGGGCATAAAATAATGAAATAAGTTGATATCCATCACTGTCAGCCTGACAGCTGACTGCAAGGAATAATAAAAGAAGAGGAAGCATTTGCGAGACTTGCTTCGCCACGTGCGTAGCAAGCGCAGACAGATACCTACGTCATCAATTGGTGGAAAAAGTAAAACTTTGCTTGCTTTATTGTGCTTTTTGTTTAATTAAAAGTTCCAATTTTAAATGGGTTCTGAATGTTCCGAAGTGGGGGTCTGAGGACATTCCAAGATTGCGTGGCAGCAAAGCGGAAAGACCCACGAAAGGATACAGCCCTGTGTCTAGGCGTAAGCAGAATGAGGCTTGAGCATGCTCAGAAGGAGGGTTATATTTTTAAAGCATATGTAGTATGTTGTATGTATTTGCATGCCCATTTGGCTATATTACCACGTTTGTTCAAATAAGTGAATAAAATGATTAAACTTAAATAAATCATTGTTATTTTCCAATCACAATTAACTGTAAGTGTCCCACTGCTGGGCAAAGGCCTCCTCCCCATCTCTCCATGCTTCTCGATCTGCTACCAATTCGACCCATGCGCACATGCAGTCTGCCGTGGCGTCTTACCGTGTCGGGGTTCCACTGGGTCTTAGCCCACAGATCTTCAGGGATGCGGCAGACATGACCAGCCCAGCTCCATTTCAGTTTCGCAACTTTCTGATCTACGTCGTCAATTGTTTATTTAAATTGATCAAAACTTTTCTGTATACGTACTATATTTCATGTAATGAGGAGTTCCAACCCGAGATAAGTCAACATATAACTGCCCATGGGAAAAACACTGCTTTTTCAGGTCAATACCCACCAGAGAGAAGTTTTGAGGGCAAAAGAGAAACGTTTTTAAATTGAGAGCTGTCAGCGTAAATGGTGTGTATTTGTTCCGTTTTAATTTTAGAACGGCATTAACCGAATAGCTGTACGTCATTTTAGTCATTTTTACGTCAATTAAATAAGCTTTAGCTAGTTAGTGCAACAGCAGAATCGCCACCAGTGTAGCCTTGACATATTAACGTCTTATTTAAGAAAAAAGCTGTCTAATATAAATATCACTCAATAGATTACGACACGGTTGCGGTTCCATCCATACCTATGTCGTATTATCTCTTTAACCATTTGTCCAAATTATATGCAGTAAAAGGGAAAAGTCTTTTGTTTTAAACACTTGAGACGATAAATTTACTTATTTTGATAAGAATTTTAAAAAACCAATAAACATCACCTTACGATTTAAATTATTTTTAAATTATATAAAACTTTTTTTTGTAACTTAAATATGAAAGTTAGACACAGGCTGTCGCTGATTTTTTTCTAGGCAGTATCAAGCTCTTAAACTTTTAACTAGAACTCAATCATACCTCTCATCATTGGCAGCGTTCGCAAGAAACGTTTTCGTTCAACCGTTTTTTCTCTGACTTACTTTGCAAATCCACTACCACGAAATAGTCTTTTTTAACTTTCGCGATCACGTCACATTATTACCTAACACATATTTAACCGGGTATTTATCGCGTTATTTACCTTTATTATTGCCCGACGTTTCGACAGGATTGCACCCATCGTGGTCCCGGGAAGACTTAGTGCCGTGCAGTGTCTATTTTGTGATACGTTCTCGCCAGTGTGCTGTGCCAATATTGATGGTGTTTTTGGAACGCTCAGTGCTATCGCTCGCTATTTTTATGGTGTTTTTCTTTTGTACGCTCATTCGCCGCCGAAACCAGGACCATGTGCAAGCCCCTCGTGAAGAAACGTACGTGTTTGAAACGTTGTCTGTAGTTTGAGGTAGGTGGCAGACTTAATCTACCCATTTGCGAGCAAAGAACCACTGTCCAAATTTTACCACTTGGTTGTTACAGCTACATAATATTTTAATTGATTAATTAATTAATGGTCCTTCAAAAACAATTCCTTACCAGCCTAAAACAGTCATACTCAACAATGAGCCGTTTTCAGTAAAAAATAAAAAAGTGTTTTCTACTACACCAAACAGATGGAGCTGGTAAGCGGAGAAAACAAGTTTGTGATTGATTACAAATGCTGTCATTGTCAAATTGTGTTTCCTTCCATTAAATGAAAACTAACGCCATCTATAAGGTTTGAGGGAACTATTTTTGAAATTTTTACTTCTTAATGAAAACGCCTCATTATAGTATTGACAGCTGTCATCGAAAAAGTAGGTACCATGCCTTTCATTTGAAACCTAAGCGGAATGTCTAGAGTGAGTACCTAGTTGTCGAGTTATGGCTATTTGAAGTTTGACAGCTGTCATTGAAAAAGTAGGTATCATCAATTCCTTTCATTTGAGCCCTAAACGGAATGTCTAGGCTGAGTAGTGGTCGAGTTATGGCCATTGAAGTTGGAGAATGAAGTTTGACAGGTGTTATCTGTATTTTTTTTTATTCTGTCCCATTTGACATCTCTCATGCATGAAAATTTCTGTAATTTTTTGACATCTTTTATTTTTGACATCTGTCTGAACTTGAATATTCAAGTAATCGCATTAACATAGAAACAATTATTTTTTTGCAAATTTCGAAACTGGATCTACTGAGAGTACAAACAAATAAAAAACTCTCACTAGATCTAGTATTCGAAAAACAATAAATACTGGATCTGTTGACTTGATCTAGTGAGAGTGATCCTAATATTGGATTATTCACGTCTTCGTTAATGCTCAGACTCTGTGTGAAGCTGTGCGTCCTTCCGGAGAGGCTTTAAGCACATTCTCGACGTCACTCTGATTGCGGGATTTGTTCTGCCGGCTGGAGCGCGGAATAACCTTTAAAACTCTGCTTTTACTCAGTCAGAAACGCACGCTCAAAAACGTTTTCTGACGCGTTTTGACTGTATAAGTGTGAAAGTGCCGTGGGATGCCGGTAGAATGTTATCCCTCCTCTCATGCCCGTGGATGAAGTAGGTATTCCTCAAGGAATATCTCCGGAATATTGACAGCAGCGTCTTTCCGTGTATCAACATCCTGTAGTGCGCTCGCCAATCCGCCTTCTAAACACGGCGAGTATGGCAACAACCTTATGATTTTAGAGATCCATAAGGAGGCCTTTGTCGTGGACGCTAACGGCTAAGATGGTGATTAATTAAATTATTGATTATTACAATTAAGTCAATAAAATGTAATATAAATATGTTATATTTAAATCATAATAAATTAATACATGTTCACTGCTAAAACATGCTCGGTGTTGCTACGCAGCATTGTAGAGGTACAATAGCATTTTTGATTTTAGCATACGTACTCTTTAGAGTTGTGTAACAGGAACCTTTTTAAGCACGTAAACCCTTTCAAAGTGATATTCTCTACGTGGAGGCAGAGTTTTGTACCGAGAGCCGCTCCTAAATCGCACACCTCATCAACATACTTCAAGGTACTTATAATGGAGTAGCTCGGTATAACTCGGTATAGCCGCATTTTGCCTTATTATTAACACATATTTAGTATTTATCGCGTTATATACTTTTTTTATTATTGACGATGACGACGTTTCGACAGGATTGCACCCATCGTGGTCCCGGGAAGACTGGACGTATTTTGACTGGATATAGTGGTCTGGATATATTTTGCCTTGTAAGGAAAAACAAAAAGCGTTTTTTTTATATGAGGATCATACCGTTAACTTTATCTTTTTAGTTTTATCATGTTTTACGTAAAAAGAGCGAAATAGTTTCAAGACGTCAGCAAAAAGGTATTTAATGACTTGTGTTTCGGTAATAATCACCAATGTCGCTTATACCTAAACATGTAAAATAGTAGCGACCCCTGAGGGACACCAGGACACACTGGGAACGGCTTCAATTTATGCCCATTTACCAATACAACAGATTTCCTTTTGAGTAAGTTGTAAGTGAGATCCACACATAAACTTAGCAAGTGCGCAGCGATGCTATGTGAGGGAGAGCGCTTACTGAAGAACAACTATCGGAAATGTGACATACATTTTTTTATACTACTAATGACAAGACAAGCCGAAGACTCACCTGACGTTAGGCGGAACTTCTAGCTATAACAACTGCAATACCCCGGTGATCACGTTCACTAAGCACATGACCATACATTTCATTGCGCCCGTCAACTTGAGACATAACGTTGTATGGACTCATGTGCCCATAATTTCCCCGGGCCCCTTACCCGTCAAACCGAAACAGCAATGCAGATTGCTTGGCGGTAGAAATAAGTCTAAAGAATATAGGTAGCCAGGTAGCCTCTGTTTTAGAAAGGTAATGGTCATTTATACTCTCGCAAAAGTTACAGTAAGTTTAACAAAATGGCTAGCTTATATAATGCGGCTTGTAAATAGGTTACCCAACCGCGGTGTTGTTTTGATAGGTGATCATGTACAGAGCGGAGCACCCTCGTCACATTGGCTTTTGCAGTAAACGCTTTCGGAAACATGCTTTCTCCATTGTTTGTGATCCTCGCGTTCACCGGACATTGCATCAGAAGCTGATTTTAACCATCACAAAGTAAATACCTTCTAAAGATTTACAACAGTACAAGCGTTGGCCTAAATAACGCTGTGAAATGTCGAACCATCCAGTAGTCATAGCAGGTAAATATCGCCTCACAAAATGTAAGATGAATTTAGAAAACTCCTGCCAAATAAATTCCCGGCTGCAGCGGAAACCTTCAGACTGTCAGGCGGCGCTCCGCCGCACACGTACTACGTTCTCGGAGTGACGTGTGAACGTGGACGATTTAAAGCATCCTTTCTGGTACGTTCACACAGGGTGTAGGTATTATTATAAAACGTGTACTAACACGAAAGGGCCGGCGTTTCAGCCCATGAAAACAAGTCGTTTTGAAGGAAAAAAAACGGGAATTCGTATTTTTTTTATTTTTTATACTTTCGCGGTCACGAAACATTAATAGCACATACATAACCGTGTAAGTAAGGCCTTTGCATTTTTTATAGATGGTTTATACAGCGTCAGCAACTGGTTATCATGCTGTACGGGACGCTGTAGTGCCTGGGAGATTTTAAGATGAATTAGGCTAGCCCAGCACCTATACCATCCTCGCAGCTTAGTCAACTATTACTCAGAGGAATGAACATGTCAATACGTCTGAAGCTAACTAAGCCGCGGATTTCCTCATGATGTTTCCTTCACCATTAAAGCGCGTGTTAAGTGTGCAGATACATTTTTCAAAAAATAAAAATTCATTGCACGGCCGGTATCAAACCCACGACCTTATACGCGATATTCACGGAAGACTCATCAAACCGAGAAGTCTTACCGGGATCACGATGAATGCAATCCTGTCATTACGTCGGGCAATAATAAATGCAAATTTTAATTAATAATGCGATAAAAATACCTAGTTCATGTGCTTTATTCTATTAATTTGTGTAGTTTTATTTTGTAATTTGTGACGCGTCAATAAGGTCCATGCAGGCGCACTGAATAAAGTATTTTTTGATTCCTGATTCTTCTTGATTCTTGTTGGAGTTAAAACTTACGTGGTCTTTTCTTGAATAAAAATCCTGAAAAGTTGTAGAACTAAAGTTGTTCCTTGGGTGGTCAGAATCACTCCTTTCGGTTTAGCACATTACAATACACCCTGTAGCTTCAGTTTTAAGCTGGTTGCGGACTTTTTCATCCTACTTAATTACGAGACAAGTCGGAAGGCCCAGCTGTTAAAGCGGTAACTTCTAACTACAACAGCAATACCGCGGTGGCACGTGACCAACGCTGCATTGCATTGCGCCCGTCACCCTGAGCTACTGAGTTGTAAGGTCTGATGTGCCCGTAATTAGATACAAGACTAACAGTGGATACGTGACATCTTAACAGATCAGATTCATTCAATCAGGGTCAATGTACTTACGAGTACTAAAACGTCTCGGGGCGAAGCCATCCCTAATGTATTTAGGAGTAAAAGAAAATGTAAGGTACTTCTCATCATCACAGTCGTAGGACATCCACTGCTGGACATAGGCCTCCATCATGGACTTGGAGATCCAAGTGCTCTTCATGAGGGGTTGTTGCCATTCTCACCACGCTGGGGTTGGCGAACGTTCTTGCATTATGATTGCACAATAAATGGTAACAATAACAGTTCGGTTTATCGGCAAACCAGTGTACAATAATGCCGACGCATTATTGTTACCACCCATATAAACACAATGCCACAGTTTTGGTTTCAGGACACATCTAACCATTTAAACCTTTGGTTATTGGTGACAAAATAAACATATCTTTATCTTACTACATCTAAGCTGATTCAGATCCCTTGCATCAGGGTCAATGTAGGCACTAAAAACATCTTAGGCCGAACTAACCTTAAAGTAAAAGAAAAATCAGCCAAGTGCAAGTTAGACTCGCGACGACCCTTCGTCCGTAGCAATATTTGACAAAACAATTTGTTAAAATCACTTTTGTTGTATGGGATATATTTATATGTACTAGAGAGATATATATAGAGGTATATGTACAACTTTACCCCGCTCGATATTAATAAACAAGAAAATAAACAGGACAAGTGCGAGCTGATGTCGCCCAACGAGGGTTCCGTAGTTATGTAGGAACATAATACATATTAGTAAAAGTTTTTAAAATGCACAAAGGGTTCGTTCACCCATCCAAGTTATGACCGCGCGTAGGGTTGCTTAACCTCGATGATTGATTTCGTACTTTTTTTAGAGACGATTTTTTTTATGATTTCATTTCAAATGTTTAGTTTTTGGGTTATTCTCGGTATCTACGGTATAAGACGATATATAAACCTTGCCAAATTTCATAGTTCTAGGTCTACGGGAATTACCCTAGGAATTTTGATTCCTCTGAGAATGTCGAAACATGCGTTTTTTGCGGCATAAACGGCCGTATCTTTTTTTCAGGTTAACTTAGAATATTATTTTTTTCACAGCTTAAAGAGGCTGTAGGTTTTGAGTATATGGTTTTAATTTCAACTTGATAGCTCTACACCTTTTTAGATAAAGGGTCTTGACAGACCGACAGACAGACGGACAACAAAGTGATCCTATAAATAAATAATAAATAAATAAATAAAATAAAATCACTTTATTTCAGGCAAAGACCCATATCACAAAATACAAAAGCAAAATGTGTCAATAAAAACGTAATACAAACATTATAAAGAATTGTATGCTTAAAAATAATATAAGATATAAATATCTTTACCTATTTTTTATTTGGATTTGTGTGAACACAAATCCAGTGCTTGTATATTGGATTCATTAAATATTCAGAAACAGCCGCCAGTACAGTATTTTTGGAGCGACTTAGCCGATTCCAGAAAGCTGCTATTCGTGTCCGTCTTATTGCAAAAAAGTCAGGAACTCCCGCCTCAGAAAACATAGTCGACGCACTGCAGTATCGTGGCAGCCTCATAAGGGCCCGGTATACATTATTATACTGGACCCGTATGGTGCTGAAGGATTTCTGAGTGAAGTTGTACCACAGTTGGCAGGTGTACATACCCAGACAATATGCTTTGAATAGGGTATTCTTCACGTCAGTGCTGCAGTTGGCGAATCGGCGTGCGAGCATGTTGCCTCTGACGGCGAGAGCTCTCCTTTCCCGCTCTATATCTGCATCATCCTTTGATGACTCTGTCAGCAGGTGGCCAAGGTACTTAAACTGCTTGACTAGATTTATTGGCGTGTTTCCCATGCGCACCTCTGGCACCCGCTCTGGACCTTTACCAGACCTGAACACCATCATTTCGGTTTTAATGACATTGTACTTTAATCCATGAGCAATACCATATTGTTCACAGATTAAAATAAGCTTTTTCAAACCCTTGATCGAGGGACTGAGAAGCACCATATCGTCAGCATAACTCAGATTGTTTATACAGACATTGCCGACATGACATCCGATCCTAGTGCTCCTCAGCTCCCCGATCAGATCGTTAATGTACAGGTTAAACAGGTCTGGAGAAGTCAACCCGCCTTGGCGAACCCCGCAGTCTAGCCTATAGTCGCTAGAGGTCGTGTCGCCCCACTATACATTGTTGATTTGGTTTCCGTACCAATATCTCAACAAATTGACAACATGACTTGGTACTTGCGCGTTTACTAGTTTTGACCAGAGAATTTCATAATTCACAAGGTCAAAAGCACGACTTAGGTCTAAAAAGCAAGCGTAGACAGATGTACCTTGTGACGTGTAATAATTGACCGTAGTCTTTAAACTCATTATGGCCGAATCCGTTGAGAGACCGGGGCGGAAACCAAACTGCGCGTCATCAATATTCAGGTTATTTAGCAGATCTGGATGAATAAGCCGCTCCAAAACTTTACCTATCACCGTACCTAATGAAATCGGGCGGTAATTTGTAGAGGAAGTAAGGTCGCCAGTCTTATTTTTAGTAATAGGTACTACTATAGTCCTCATGAGATTTAATGGCAAATAACTATATCTTATACATAAACAATAGAACAAACTAAGGTGATCAAATAGGTTGTCACTAGCCCAAAGAATGTGTTCAATGCCGAGACCATCGTGGCCTGGTGATTTGCCGCGCTTCATACTTTTGACCGCTCTTCTCACGTCATTAGCCGTGATCTGAGGATGGTAGTCACACGGTATGGCTTCGGCAGATGGCACACTCCTTGCAGGCTGCGGCATGATTTTAAAACGTTTAGCAAACATTTCAGCTATTGATAGAGGTTCCTGCAGGCCTTCCACTGAAACCGGTAAGCTTTGTTTATAATTTAGTTTTTTAGTCGCGTTCCAAAATTTAGAAAAATTCTTGTCATTTTTATGCAAGGCTAATATATTCATTTTAATTTGTTCTTCATTCCGCTGACACCACTTTATTTTATTTTTAAATTCCGATCGGGTACTACGCATTTTATCAAATAAAGGTCCCACCGAAGGCCTACCGGCCTCCACCCAATAGCCGAAACTTAGTCTAGCTGCCTGATGGCTGTCCCTGACATGATAATTCCAACCAATCACCTTCTTACGTTTGATTTTAGCACTGTTACGGGCACTTTTAATTGCTGCCCTTTGCATTGTCTTGGTTATATGGTCATAATATTTATCAATATAATTATAATAATCATTAAAATGAGTGCAGTTTAAAATATTATCACAGATACAATTAAATTTAAAATTATCACAGTTGTCAATATTTTCAAAACAGTATTTATTATATGTTTTAATCTGAAGAGAGTCCCTCTCCCCCCATCGTATTTTTTTCATTACATCACATTTGTTTGAGCTGGCTGAAACAACTGGCACACTTCCCAAGTTACACACAACACGTAATGGAAAGTGATCGGACCATGTCACATCGTAAAGTACGTCCACAGACACAACAGTATCCCATGCAGCTCTTGTTACAAGGCAATGGTCCAACCAGCTCATACACCCGTGATGCGCGTCACTCATAAAGGTATATGTACTAGACTCTACACCTAGAATGTTGATGTCTGCACATTCCCATTGTAGTTCTTCACAGAAAAGCTTCATCTCCCTACCAAAGGGCTTGCTAGGATGCGCGTTAAAATCACCAATCACAAATGCTACTTGAAGGTCACTTTCCTCAATTATAGCGCTGGTTAGCGCTAGACATTCAGTGAATTCCGCAATGTTCATAACATCGTCCACAGGCATGTACACGTTCACAACTAGAAAAGTGCCCGAGTCTACGGATATCCTTACGGCCATGATACGGTCACATGAACATTCTACTTGAGAGACATTTGGAAACTTGGCCTTATTCCATAATATGGCCAGGCCACCATAGGGCCTTCCCCTGAGTATACCTTTAGATGTATCCATAGACGACTTGGCAATACAGCCAAAATCCCTATTAATTTCATGGATGAAATTAAGATCATGAGGCTGCAGCCAAGTTTCCTGTAGCGCGATGATATCAGCTGACCTGGACAGGTCCCGGACGCTTTGGACGGATCTTTTGACGTTCTTACAGTTAAACGAGACTATAGATACATTTGAGGTTGTACTATGCATGTTGTGGAGTATTATTCGTCCTTATTCTCGCCGCGTATTCACGGTAATGCCTAAATTTTACACCTATAGGCCAAAAACTTTCGTTCAAAAATAAATCAAGCTTATTCCTGGGTATAGTAACTTTAAAAGAGTTAAACTCCGTTTCTTTTTTTTGTGTCAGGGATTCTATACTTTTACATTCTTGTCCCATTGAAATAATGTACTCACGAACGTCATCAGCAGTGGTGGATTTATTCAGTCTTGATACATAAATATTTGACGTGAATTCCGCTACCTGTAGCTTACTCGTACCCTGCCCGGTTCCAATAAAGTTACATAACCTTTTCCGCTTCTTACGCTCCACCACAGTAAAGCTCTCATTCAGTGTCGGCTCGCGCGGCGCGCGGGCGTGTGTCCGCTCCGGTGCGCCTGCGCTCACTACTATATCGCGATACGATGGGAGCGCAGTATACACTGCGCTCGGTGACAACTGGGGACCGGGCGTCCTTGAACGCGGGCGCCTGTCCTGCTTGCGCTTAGCCGATGCATTTGCATTAGGCAAGTTATTACGCTTGCTACGATCGCTTACTGCATCATTTTTTTCGTTCTGCACATAACTCATGCCGTATTTTTGTGCATGTGTAGCCTCGCCCCCGCTCTCACAGACTAAAGTAGATTTAAGTGCGAAGTCGGTTGCAGTTTCTTGTTCTGCGCATTGTTTCTTGCTGATTGCTTGATCTGTTTTTAAGCCGCTGCTCTGCTCAGTGTACGAACTTAGTTCTCTTATCATTTTTTTTACTTCCTCAAGTTCAGTTTTCAGACAGTTAATATCTGATCTGTCATCGTCATTTTTGTTGGATTTGATAAGGGCTACGTCTTTTCGTAAAACCGCCATTTCCTTAAGAAACGCCGATACATCCACATAGTCAAAAGAAACTGCAGGTAAACGGCTCAGGTTTTTTGCAACAAAGACAGGCAAACAATCCGGATCAAACTCCTTAATTAGCTTGACTATATCCTGTAGGCTTCTTTGCTCTGATCCCTCCTTGCGTCTTAAAAACTTTTTATTCGGCGCCATAAGTTTCGCAGAGATTGCCCGTGCAGTCTCGATTTCCTCATAGGAATAGGCACTTAAACAAATCTGCAAAATAGCTGGTTCAGGCAGTGTGTCGACTTTATGGCTTATGAAAGTCAGCAGTTCGTTTATCACAATTTTACATTTTACGCACTGGGATTCGTCATTTACAACATCACTACCGCAATTATTCACTACGTTAGTTGGGGACCGCACCGTAGCCATTGTGCCGCGCGTGCTATGCGCGCAGCGGCGAGCAAGCGACTGAAGCGACCTATAAGGGTTCCGTTTTTCCTTTTGAGGTATGGAACCCTGAAAAAAAGGAGCCCCCCTAAAATTTTAGTATTTGTTGTTATAGCAGCAACATAAATACACCATCTGTAAAAAAAATAACTGTCTAGCTATAACGATTCATGAGGACAGCGGAGTATTAGTAAGATGGACCGGTTTTTACCATTTGGGTACGGATTCCTAAAAAACAATCTTCTTGAGTCTATTTCTAATGGAGTTCCAACAAAACGATCCAATTGGCAAGGAATAAGTGCACTTACCGCCCATTTGCATATAATTTGCATCCACTTCTCCGTCTGAGTACACAACACCGTTTTGAAGTGTTCGTGCAATAAGCAGGACGTTTCAATTCGTTGTATTTTGTGATAGCTAAATATCATCATCATCATTTTATTTTATTTTATTTTATTTATTTATTCCATTAGGATACAATGGAAAAAAGAACATACCTTTAACACCTAATGGGATCCATGATAAATCGAGGCAAAAACTCAAATGTAATGGGAAATAATGCGGTGTGGATTTTATCATGAAAGTAGGTTTTTTGTCGCAATATTAAAGAATTATTAATTCTTTAATATTGCAACAAAACACCGCGTTATTTACTCCCAAAATTCCTCAAAATTCAGCATAACGTCACTGAGATTATAATTTATTTTTGTTACAGGTAATGTTGAACTACCCGCCCGTTGGTCACTACTACTCACTCATTACCTGAACTCTAGTAGTAGTCACTTCTGGGACCAATAGACAAGACTCGAAAGAGATAATGTAAGTATTTGAGTGATGGTTATAAGGGAGAGACCCTTGCATAATGATAGCAATGTTCAGGTAATAGTATTTTTTAAACGTCGCGTAAATTATATCATGCGTTAATAAATATCGCGTAAATTCTTATCTTATTATTATTATTGTAACGTCCATCGACGTCCTAAGTATCGGGATCGGGCAGTTTCTCTTAAGCGTCTGCGCAATTTTCTGCCTCATTATTTGTCTTTTTTTTAATTTCTACTGTTTGTATTTTTTGTGTATATGGTGTACAATAAAGCATACTCTATCTATCTATCTGTCGGGTAATGATACAACTGTTAGTATATAAGCGTCGGTGATAAGCACTAACAGTGATATCCTAACGGACGGTGACAAGTAAGGCGGCAACACTCCAACCACTTTCGATGTAGCATGTTTGTGAACAAACTGTCTATCATCATCATCATTCCAGCCGTCTTACGTCCACTACCTGAACACAGGCCTCCTTCATGGACCTCCATGAGGGGTAGGTGCCATACTCACCACGCTTGGCAGGCGAATTGGCGAGCGCAGTTTGCGATGTTAATACACGGGAAGAAGCTGCTGCCCATCTTCCGGAGGTATCCCTTAGCAGGCCCTTACTGCATCCACGGGCATGAGAGGAGGGGTAACATTCTTCTGCCGGCACCCCACGGCATACTTTACCTAAAAATAACGTTGTTGAAAAAAACAATGTTTTTGTTGGTTTTTATATTCATTTCTCAATTATTTGGGATTTAAGACCACTCCCTACAATATAAATTACTATTAACACGACCAAATAACCAAACCTTAGAAAGCAATTAAATTTAAGGTGAGACATTTTGTTTACAAACATTCTACATCTAAAATAGCTGGAGTACGTTTTCCCGCGCTCACCGTCACTTACCACCTTGGCACACCGGAAACATTTACTCGTATCATTATGCTATTCTTATCGTGCACATATTACAGCTACACTCAATATCTGCGCTATACATTACAATTATTTTCCGACGTTTCGACTGGACCCGTTCTGATCCCGGGAAGACTGGCCTGTTGAAGGTACCACAGCAAAGCGAAGGCGTCTATTGAACTACCCTCACTTGAATTCATAAAACATGTTAGGGCCAGTTTTACTGCGACAAGCAAACTATACTGACTGCACTGTAATTTACGCGATACCTAAATACCCGGTTATTATTAATGTTTAGATTGATAATACTTAAACGAGAACTCACATTAAATAGAAAATATTCTAAATTGTCGATATAGCTTTTATTCGACGACACAAATCAAATTTTGGTAGAAATGATATCGCCATTCCGCCATTAAAAATGCTAAACGAAAAAGAATATTCGGGCATGTGAGGCTTGTATCTGCCCACTGGGCTTAACGCTCATCCAATTAAAGCTGCTCATTAACAGTCTGAAAAACATAATAGTTAAATTTAACTCGTTTGAATTAAAAGCAGCGCTTCTTAACCAAACTTAAATGCAAAAGCCGTAAAACTCCACTGCTTTGTGGAACCACCGTTTATATTCTTGGTTACAATTTAGCATTTATCACTAATTAGCACGAACAATGCTAATAGGTGCTGAGCTCCGCCACGGACCGACCCTAGTGGTAGGGTTGTCACTTCTACGGGGGTTTCAAGGTCTTATTTAAAAGTTAGTAAACATAGAAATGTTACTTCTTTGTCTTATTAGTCGGTCTCTCAATCGGTAAAGGTAACCGCGGCAGAAGACAAATGCATTTTTTGCAAATTTTCGCCAGTCACTGCGGTCCTGGGCGTATTTGATTAACAAATTATATTATGAAAATACACAATTTTTACAAAGTCAATCAAGGTAATAATAATGACGCATTATAACAAAATAAAAGAATTCATAAACATTTATTAAGTACAAGTACTCTCATTTTTAAATATTATAGTTAAAGGGTCTGTCAGGCCTTTTTGTCATTGAAGTGTTTACCAACATTATAGTAAGCCTTTTGCAGGAGGAGAGTTTTTACACATTTCTTATTTTTTTTTGAGATAGCTTTAGAATAGCCATCAGGAATTTTATCGTAGCATTTCGCACTGAGGACAAACACAAACCCTTTAATTTTTTTTTTAAAACAGCAGTTTAAATTGATTGGTTTTTGAGCCATGGGGTCCTGGCAGTAGAATGTTGCCTCTACTTTCTTGCCCGTGGATTCAGTAAGAATCTGCTAAGGGTTACCTCCAGTAGATGGGCAGCAGCGTATTTTCGTGCTGCGCTCGCCAACCCGCCTGCCAATCGTGGCGAGTATGGCAGAAACCCTTCATGATCTACTGATCTAGTACTTGTAATGATCCATGAGCTTTGTCCAGCTGGGGACGTCCTACGGCTAAGATCATGATGTTTTTTTCAAAGTTTCATACGTCATATTCCATACGTCATATTCCATACGTCTTATTTCGAGCACAGTTTAAAATTTAACCAAGAATTAAGTCCTTCGAATAAGCGCACATACTTTTAATTAAATCATAATAAAATCTACTGCCTAGGGCTCCAGCTGAGTTTGTTGAACTGCACAGAAATGAGAAAATACCTGTCTGCGTCTGCCTAATTAAGAATAATGAGAATATTACGCTCCTATAATGCCCATAACTTATTTTATTACACTTTGGAGACTTTAAATATGCAATACAATAACACCTGAAATTAAATTTTGAAATGGTTAAACTTTTTGAATAAAAACTTTGAGGCTTTTTATGACTGAAAATCCTTTCAAACTCTATTTTAACCAACTTAAAAAAGGAGAAGTGTTCAAGTCGTCTGTATTTTTTTTTAATCTTTGTCACCTCAGAACTAAATCGTTTATGAATATATTTGGGAATTTCATTTGATTTGAATATTTACACTTTCAATTAGGTCCTAATTTACGAGTGACGACATTTAAATATGGCTAAATTATCTCTATCCACAAATCGTCATACTAACACATCATCAGCATCATCAAGGATATTAAAATGGAATAATTTTAATGGTGTCTACACTGGAGTCTCTCTAGGCATAGTTATATGCCCAAAACTTGCGGTTGAGTTTCATGTTTTACTTACAAAATGTTTGTTTGTTTTTAAAACCAGATCTAATGAGGAGATCCATCATAAATCGGAGATATCATCATCATCATTTCAGCTGTAAAACGTCCACTACTGAACACATGCCTCCCTCATGGATATCCATGAGGGGTAGTTGCCATACTCACCACGCTTGGCAGGCGGGTTGGTAAGCGCAGTATGGGATATTGATACACGGATAGACGCTGCTGCCCATCTTCCGGAGGTATCCCTTTAGCAGGCTCTTACTGCATCCATGGGCATGAGAGGAGGGGTATCATTCTACTGCCGGCACCCCAAGGCGGGTTACGGCAAGGTTATTAAAATGAAATAATTTTAATGGTGTCTACACTGGAGTCTCTCTAATCATAGTTTTTTTTTTTTTTTTTTTTTATCTTTATTTATTAGAAAGGAGTTTTGTCACACAGTGACTATGTTACTCCCATTTAAATCTATACATATAAATAAACAACAAAAAAAATAAAGTCTCAACAAAATAAAGATACCTGCCTACTTATTTAAATTACTGATGTGGCTAAGTAGTTACCTACCCACCCACACAACAAACAAGAGCGTAGTACAGTGAGCACAGTACACAGCCTCCAAGAGGAGTACGGACACACCGACTACCTACTAACTACATTACGAACTACCTGCATTACATTACATAACTTGTAAATAAAGCTTGACAAGCATATTGGCTTCCTCGGAGTGCGGGGAAGACAAAATGCTATTGCAAATACCTACATTAACACTAAAATCAAATAAAAATCTCATTTGTTGTCGTTGTGCTTCGTTGCGAACACACTCCATCAAAACATGCTGGACATCTTCTATCACATCACATTCTGGACAGTTTGGGGAATCTGAAATTCCCATCAAATACTTAAACTTATTTGACGGAATGTGTCCGGAGCGAAGCTTCATAATTGTCACAATATTCTTTCTTAACATATCCTGCTCATCAAACCATGGGCAACGAGAGGGCTGACATTGAATCGATTTGTACCATATTCCCTTTATAAGTGACCGCTTATCAAAGTACTCGTGCCACAGTTGTCTGCATAATATCTTAACATCACTCAACAACTCGCTATGAATAGGTAGACAAGTATAATCAACACCGTCGCTTATCGCTTGCCTAGCTGCGCGGTCAGCCTCCTCGTTACCCATAATACCTACATGAGACGGTATCCATTGTACAATTACCTCTTTATTTGTGTCGCTCAGCTGACGGATGGAATTAAGTATATTATAAGCTATCGGTAAGCCTCGAATACTCGAGGTTAACCGAGCCAAATGTAAAAGCGCACTCTTGGAATCCGACAAAATAATAAACTTATTATACTCCAAGGATGCAATATATGACAATGCTTCCGAAATTGCGATTAATTCGCAATGCATTATTGAGATATCCGCACATATATTAAATTTCGCATAAAAATCCAGCTGAGGATCAACAAAAGCCGATCCACATCTCGATTCACACCTAGATCCATCCGTATAAAGCTGATAGTAAGAACTATATTCATTGTCTATGTAATCGTAGCATATATTACGCAAATTTACAACACCTACGCGACGTTTTGCACAACTTAGACCATCAATTGTAGTCTTAATATTCCTAGATATGTCCATTCCGCTTATCCAATCACTAAATGAATATATCAATAATTTAGGCTCAGAGTGTACAGGAACGATGCAATACCTCCTATGAGTTTCAACCAACAATGGTATTTTTTTTCTTTGCCAGTATTCTCCTCGGCATTCATGGTCCAATGATTCCAAAATCTTAATAGTTGCATTGTCCCTGATTGAGTTAGACCTAAGCCAAAATTTCGCTGCTAGGTATATTCTACGAATGAACAGTGTTTGGAGACACAGCTCACTCTCCATAACATGGATGGGAGTAGACCTTATAAAACCACCAGTAATTCTCATTGCCCGATTTTGTACTTTATCCAGCCCACACAGACGACTTTTCACACTGTTACCGTACAAAAAACAACCGTAATCTAATCTACTTCTAATAATTGAAATATAAAGACGTCTTAAATGTTTTGGATGAATACCCCATTTTGACCCGGCAAGAACTTTAAATACATTTAAAAACCTACTAACTTTGTCTACTGTTTCTTTTATATGTCTTCCCCATGATAAACTTCTGTCCACCCACATACCTAAATATTTAATACTGTTAACTTGTTGAATGCATCCATCGTTTGTAAATAAGTCTACTTTAAATCTATCTAAATTCCTAGTGTATGGTCTTGTAAACACACAAACTTTGGTTTTCCTGTGTGAAATACTTAATCCTAGCTCTGAAATATTATAATCAAAAGTGTGTAAAGAATTTTGTATTAAAGATACTGCATCGGATACGTTTGTTAGACTCGTATAAAGCACAAAATCGTCCGCGTATTGAGTTATAGATACTCGATCCTGGTTTTTACAAATACCTGCTGTTGCCGCATTAAATAACAAAGGAGACATTGGGTCTCCTTGTGCTATGCCAGTTCCTGTGATTCTGCTCAACTGGTCATTAGGTAGTTCTATAAATAAATTCCTTGAGCGCAAAAACTCCCAAAGGTAACTACACAGTAATGTACCCACTCCGAGGTTATCCAGCACACTCAAGAGACTGCATACATTCACGTTATTATATGCACTATCAATATCAACAAAGCATGCAACAGTTGCTAGTCCCTTGCTAAATCCTGTTTGTATCTTTGAGACCAACCTTGTCAAATTGTCCATGCAAGACCTCGATCTCCTGAAACCTACCGTATCTTCTGAGAAGCAATCACTTTTCTCCAAGTACCACTCGAGTCTACGTGTAATAATTGTGTGAAGTATTTTGCATGGACAAGATAACAGGGCAATGGGTCTAAAATTTGTCATAACGGGGTTAATATTAGCGCCAGGTTTCGGTATAGGAACTATTTTAACCATTTTCCATTGCTTTGGTACAAAACTATTAGAAATGAATCTATTATATAAAGATACTAATATAATTTTAGCCTCATTTGGAAGATGCTTAATCATAGTATATGAAACATCGTCGAAACCTGGTGCTGTGTCAGAATGTTTTATCGTGTTCGCAAGTTCCTGTGTAGAAATCGGTGAAGACAGATGTAAGTTCACACTGGTGAACACAGGTGCAGCAGGATCCACATAATCAGGTGCCAAATTGCTCAGTAAAGATTCAGCCACCTCACGAGTAATATTAGTTTTCGGCGTTTTATGTCCCTTGAGCCACCTCATTTTAGTCCACATCTCGTTCGAAGTCGTCACATTATCAATTTCATCACAAAAGCTATGCCACGATTTATTTTTACCACATCGTATCACTCGTTGTGCCACACTAATCTTAATTTGTAAATTTCTCAAATTATCCGGTGTTGGGTTACTTCTAAAAGAAGCAAGAGCACGGCGTCTTTCAGCTACAGCTTTAGAAATGTCTTGGTTCCAGTACGGTTTTGGAGTAAACTTCTGTAGTTGGAGCGGGTTTTCACAAATTTTAACTGATGGAATAGACTCATCTGCTGCTTTATTGATCAATGCTATGAAATTATCGTAAGCTTCTTGGTTATTATTTGGAAGTATAAAATTCACAAGTTCCCTTTCCACTGCTGTTTTATATTTCAACCAGTCAGCTTTTTTGAAGTTACGTTTTCTTTGGTATCTATTAGTGGTGCTAATACTACCCTCAATCTTGATCATTAGGTGATCACTTCCCAAGTTCTCGTTTAAAACTCTCCAACCAAAATTTAAGGCAATATCAACAGATGCTAGTGACAAGTCAGGTGTAGTTTTTTGCGCAGTGCCATTTGCTAGTGTAATTCTAGTGTGCGTGCCATCGTTAAGGCATATATAATTATTGTCTAAGATAGAGTCTGCTATGTGGTTACCTCTTGTGTCTGTTTTACTGGACCAAATGCTGTGATGACCGTTGAAATCTCCAATAACCAGAGTCTTTTGTGTAGATAAGCTTAACACTTGATCCCAGTCCCTTTGATTCGTTCTAACAGACGGTGGACAGTAAACCGAATAAATATATTCTAGATTCTGACAGTTTAACAGCCTTACACGGAGGATCTCAATCTGGGAATTCGAAAGGGTGACTTCACATTGTTGCGCTTTAATAGAAAAATGGACTAAGATGGCCACACCTCCATGTTCGTCATCTCGATCTATTCTAAACACATTGTATCCTCTCACATGAAAGTAGCAATTTGTGTCTAACCACGTTTCGCATAAAACAGCAATGTGTATCTTCTCCTGACTAAGTAAGGCCTCAAACTCATCTTTCTTAGGGCGAATGCTTCTTGCATTCCATTGTAGCACGTTTACTATATGTCGTGAGTTGTTGTATTCCATAGCTGTTTAATGAAATTACAGCAAGGCTGATCTGCTATGAATTGCATGACGAATGATATGAGCGCTTCCAAAAGTATACTGCCACAACCCTTAATCCTATCTTCCCACGAACCTTTTCCATCAAGTATTACGGATTTCAATTTTGTAAATAAAAGGTTCCATGATATTTTACCTTTAGATGCTGCATTGTCATTTTGCGAATGGCCATCTGCTGCGGTTTTATTTTCACTCGTATCTGATTCACACTCAAGTATTTCTTCATCTATTTCATTGTAAAGCTTCTTTTTGTTCTTTCGTTTTGCGGGCTTAGACTCTATTTTCTTTGATTTTATTGGGATATCTTTGGTTATTTGAGCATAGGTAGTCATGCTGCTGGTACTTAGCTGATCTTGATGCTTGAAACCTTTGGAAGAATCTGCTTCCATCGTGTTTAATAAAGGTGGATACTCTGGCATGAAATTCCTCTCTAATGGTTTAGGCGACGGCGGTACATATATGGTAAGGGCTTTTTTGTAGGAACAATTAAAATCGGCCATTAATTCCCTAACGCGTCTTTCCTTTAAATAGACTGGGCATATTTTGGCCATGGCCATATGCCGTCCTGTACAGTTATTGCATTTAAAATGCGTCACCTCACAGTTAGAATGGGCCTTCGTACATTTAGGGCAAACTATCTTCAATGATGGACACATTTTAATCGTGTGTCCAAATCGCCAACACCGTGAGCATTGCGTGACTGGGTAAGTGTAGCTACTTACTTTTACTCTCGTATCGTAGATGTATACGTATGGGGGTAAAGATGATCCATCGAAACATAATCTAACGGACTCACTCAATTCCCAGTGCCCATCGTATGTGTTCTTTCGTTTCAGCCTCTTTACAGACAGAATGGTCGTTTGGCTACTTATTTCTTCTTTAATCTCGTCATCACCCAGGTCTAAATCTATATTATGAATGACGCCATATGAACGACTTATTTCTAATGTTCGTTGACATCTTAAACCGTCTTCGTTAAAAGCCTTGCAGTTTATTAAGGAATCAGCATTTTCTTCGTCAGCAAAATGAATGAATACTTTGAAGGAATTTATATATTTAACTTTTAGCACATTCTTAATATTTTCTGCCTTTAACATTTTGGCCAGTCGAAACTGTCTCGGGAGTGTTTCGGTGCTGCTTATAGAAACTTCAATATTATTTACAGTACTTTTCGTAGCATTACCATCTCCTATACGGCCACTAGCAATTTTTTTAGATATACGCCTCGCCTCTTTCCATCCGTCGTCGTCCTGATCTTCTTCCAAATTTTCTCTGTTCCTCTTTGCAGGTCTTCCTTCCTGTTTTTTCTCCGAACTATGTAACGTCTCCAGAGTTATATTTTCTGTGCTTCTAGTCATCTCACTTTCACTCAATTCATTTATAATCATATCCTCTTCCCTCATCATATCACTCTCGTCTTGCAAATCGGTATTTAAAATCTCAAACCTATTCATCGTCAGTTAAACGCTCTAATAACTAATGTTTATCAATAAGTTGCACGTACGATTGTGCTTAGCACAGCACGCCTGGCGGCCGAGCCGCTCACACCGGTTAGGGGTCGAACAATAACCAAACGCGTATAGCGACACCAAGCGCCCGCGCGCGACTGGAATCATAGTTTTATGCCCTAAACTTGCGGTTGAGTTTCATGTTTTACTTACAAAATGTTTTTTTGTTTTTAAAACCAGATATAATGAACAGATCCATCATAAATCGGAGATATACTCAAATGCAATAATCATACATTTAGCGGTTTGGGTATTTTAGATTTTATTATTGAGGTTGGTTTTTATTGTAAAAAATTAAGAGTTATTTTAAGTTCTGCGGAAAAAATGTTTTTTGTTATTTAAAGTTATTACTTATAAGATCGCACTGGGCATAAACAAATATAGAGAAACGGAGAAGGCCTTTGCCCAGCAGTAGGACAGTATAGGCTTGTAAAAAAATAAAGTTGGTGGGACACAAGAGAGGTTACATAAAAAACACATGTAGTAAGTCCAGTTCCATCAGGAAAGTTCAAAAATGGTCACAGGCAAAATAAAATATTGACGAGTGGCAACCCTGCGAGCTCGTTAGATTGCAAGCAGCGAGGGCCAAATGCACTTGCTATAAACTGCAAGAGGAGCCGAGTGCTCCCGCCAATTTATTGTGATACCACTCAGGAAGAAGAATGTGGAATAATTACCTAACTTCATTCCTGTCCCGCTGCAGTAATTATGCAAAATGGAATTTTATTTTTCCGTGCATAATTTATCGCCAGGGACTCGATTATTCTGATACTCGGAGGAGAGAAAAATAACCCATAATTAATCGTTTTCATAATGCGTGGGTTGTTCGGTGACATGAGAAAGTAGTGAGTAGGTGCTGAGACAAAGGGGTGAATGTATGAAGGATAAATATACTGCCACTTAGTGTTGCATAAGGAGGGGTCAGTGCGTTAGAATGGGATACCTTCACTTGTCCAGTACACATCCGAGTTACACGTTGGGTTAGTACCCAGTAACCCACGTTCATTAAATTACTTAAAATTTATTTTGGACCCATACACCTATGGCCTATGCCGTGAGGTGCTGGAATGTTGCCCCTCCTCTCTTGCTCGTGGATGCAGTAAGAGTCTGCTTAGGGATACCACCGGAAGATATACGGGAGCGTCGCCTACCCGCCTGCCAAGCGTGGTGAATATGGCAGCGACCCCTCATGATCTGTCGATTCATGAGGAAGGCTTATTGAGAAGTGGTTGCTGAGATGATGACTATGAGCTTAATCATCTCAGCCATAGGACTGCTGGATATAAACCTCGCTCATGGGTTCCCAAAACTGCTCATAAGGAGTTGTGGCTCTTGACCTGAATAATTAGTCTGTGAAAATTTCAAGCGTTATTACCTGTTGCCGTTATTAAGATTGAGCAAAAAACGGCATTAAAATCACGTTTGCTGTGTGGGAGCCCCCTTATCATCATCATCATCATCTCACCTGTAGAACGTCCACTTGGTATTCTCCTTATATAAGACTCCCCCGTGGATTTCCATGAGGGGTTGTTGCCATACTCACCACGTTTGGCAGGCGGGTTGGCGGATATTTATTTTATACTGTTTTTAGTATTTGTTGTTATAGCGGCAATAGAAATACAAAATCCGGTGTCAATTTCCACTGTCTAGCTATCACGGTTCACGGTTCATGTTCTATCACGTTCATACATATGTTCAGTTATTTTGATATTGAGCTTTGTAAGTCTCCGGGGTCGCCTGAAACAAACACATTCACATGTTAAAAATAAAATATTGTACGAGCTTGGATATTATTGCCGCGGGGTGCCGGCAGTAGAATGTTGCCTCTCCTCTGTTGACCGTGCATGCAGTAAGAATCGACTAAGAGATATCTTCGGAAGATGGGGAACAAGGTATTTCCGTGATCAACATCCGGTACTGCGCTCGCCAACCCGCCTGCCAATCGTGGTGAGTATGGCAACATGAACCCCTCATGATCAGTACTTGGCCATGAGGGAGGCCTTTTCCAGCAGTGGACGTCCTGCGGCTGACATAATGATGATGATGAGTTTTCAAAAAGGCCAAGTATCTTTTTTCTGCAGTCAGGGTATTTTTCTGTGCATGTTGAGTATGTATTAACAAAAAAATATTAGGTACATCATCTGTGAAAAGTTCAACTGACTAGCCATCACGGTTCATGAGATACAGCCTGGAGACAGACAGACAGCGGAGTCTTAGTAATAGGTTTCCATTTTTACCCTTTGGGTACGGAACCCTAAAAATAGTTGGTATACACGGAATAAACTAGATATTTTTTAGCTTCTCCGTGCGACCATGCGGTTGACTCCCCTCGTGGTTTAGATACTACCCTCGTTTTGCTTCACCTTCCATTACCGGATGATGTAAAGATGCTCTCGGGCATTCGTTTGGCTATAAAATGTAGTGTGGCGTTGGTTTTGCGGCGCCAACGCCGCTGCAGAGACCTCGAAGGCTCTCACGCTAATGAAATATGCAATAACACCAGCCGAGCATCGGAGCGGTAAACTCCACCGACGGATTATATTGTAGCATCCGGCTTAACGATGCCAGATGTGCAGGTGGCCTTACAAATGTAGGCTTTCTTTAGAGATTATGTAAGGTTGGTGAAGGTTTTATTATACACCGCATTTTGATGCATGTTATTTATTATTTGCCATATATCTCGTAAAAGCACATTCAACATTAAAATTACAAGGATGTTCTTGTATACCCGTATTTTAAAGTCGACCGCTACAATGATGACTGATTCAATTCCTTGAGATGTAATGCATGCAAATGTTGATAATTTTGAATAAGCTTCTTAATCACACGATCCTCTCAGCTTATGCAACCGAATCCTCATAAAATACTAGGCTAATTGTCGATGTAGCTTTGCCCAGCAGCCTGCAAGTCTTTGCAGCAGATTATAGATAGAGTATTTTTTGTTGTGTTCGTTTTAAAGTCATACCGATAGCCCTATCTACCAACAACTGAGATCACACCCTAACACACTTACGATCTCAGAACTCTAAAATAAAAGCACAATTGGTTTGAAAGGTTAACAATTCGTTAGCTTAATAAATTAGGCCAGGTGCGTGTCGAGCCACGCGTTATGTACGGTTTCGTAGCTAACCGTAACCTGTTGTTAGAAGTTGGTGTATGTTTTTTTATGGTATTCAGGAATTTTTAGTTTTCGGTTTAAAGTATGTCTGGGAAAACGCATCAATTATTTAAAGTGACTATTTCTCCGAAACGAAAAGAGCTAGCTTAACTGTTATAGTTTTCCTAAAAGTTCATGGTTAAAACTAGATTTATGATTTTTTCACATTTATTTTTAGCATTTTTTGTAGCGTTATCTCGGCGTTGTTATTTTATATGTCCTTGCAAATATCAGCTTTCTCGGACTAATAGTCCCTTCGCAAGGCCGGTGACGGACGGACGTATGGACAGACAGACAAAGCGAAACTATAAGGGTTTCTTGTTTTACTACAAAACCCTATACTTATGCCCTAAATGGTTTTACTTCATTTTCGTCTACTGCTATTCTGTGCATTGTACTTTATGCTAGTCTAGTTAATGATCAAGTCCACATTTATTTCAAGAACATAAAACCATTGCTACAATCTTGGGTTTTGAACCCTTGAACTTTGTATTATACTACGTGGGTAGTAAGTTACCCATGCTGATAAATAAACCAACTCCCAAAACCCGAAATCCTGCACTTAAATCCGTAAAGAAGTATTTTTGGGACACTATGTTATAATTTCTATTAGGCGGCTTGCGACTCGACCTTAAACGAGAATGAACTTGAACCAAGTATTTAACCTCGGCAACAAGTTTTCTAAGTACTTGTAATAATTAAACGAAATCACCCTTTATTCACCAACTTATTATCTCTAATTGTGACCGAAACCCATTGTGTTCGAGATACCATCTTGAGTCGGCTTTCTTCGGCTGTTATCTGGGCTTTCTTTAAAACTAGAGGTTAAATTAATAAACATGTTTTTAGTAAAGGTCGGTTTGGTTACACAGCTCCAAGTTTAGTCAAAGAGTGGAGTCCAGTTTAAGTACAGTTTATTAGTATCGATGGCCACCTAGTTAAATTGTTAATAGCTATTAACATATTTTTTAGCCCGTGAATTCTTCTTCTCCTTATTTTTTGGCTTCTGTGATTAGCTGTCACAATTCAGCCAGTGTCCGTACAATGATACTATCATAAATTACGCCGGAGAATCAAATAAGAATATGGCCGGTGTTCTAAAAGAGACACACCCGAAATTTTGACTAAATGTTTACCTAATCTATGTATAACAAAGACAAATAAACAAATAAAGACATCACAAATATTAGTAATCATAAATATTATTATAGTTAATTTATGATAAATAATATACACATTTAACACACTAATTACAATCGAATGTTATTCATATCTACAAATTTACATAGAATATAGTTCATTAGGGGGCAGAAAGTAAGGGACCAGTTGACCAACAGTTGACCAGTTGTATGCATTTTGAGGAAGTAGAACGCGGAATATCCGGAGGAAGGATATGTTACAGTTTATATAACCATTTGTATAGTCACTAATTGAATATTAAAGTTATTAGGTAAAGTTAAAGGTGTGCTGTTTGGCAACTTATGTTAAAGACAAGTTTTAGGTAAATACATTGTATTTCCGTTTGCCAGGAATTGACAAGGAATTGCCAAACAATGTGTATAACTGTTGTAATAATCGAGTATTGAATTATTACTATTAATAACGGTACAATGATTTATATCCACCTTCGTATATAATAAGTTCTTATAAACAAAATGTTACTTCCGATGTCATTTGATTGGTATCATAGGAATATCCGACCAATGAGAGGCTCGCATTCTTCGCCAATAAGACGCTGGTATTATAAGGCGGCGTGGTGACCCAACGTTTTTGGGAATATTCCATTATATTGGCAGGACAGGTAGTGAGCAGTAAGGTACCAAAGTTGAAGCATAAGAATTAAGGCAAAGAGCAAGTTTAAATGTAAAGTGTTAAAGTGCAGAAAGTATGATAAAGTTCTTCTTTTAAATTGTGTTTCTCATATCTTTGAGATTATTGCTTAGACCTAGTCACTGTATGTATTTACTGCAAAATTCGTTAATATATTCATAGGCTCTTATAAAGGTCTACAAAAAGGCCGCGACAGCATATGTCTATCTTTTATATACATAAAAGATAGACATATGCACATGAGGTATACACCTCATGTAGCGTTCACACATACGAAAACCTTTCGAGTCAGTATCTTCGAGTCGTATCAGAACCATTGCCCTATGAAAAACAGTGCCAATTGTTTTTAAATACGCAATAAGATGCCATGTTGGTAAATTGTGTCATGTCTGGTTTTTGTAAATACAACCTGTAACAAAAAGCCTCAGACAGGGTAGTTGCGTCCACCAACCTGAACCACTTTTGTTCTACGACTTTGGAAAATCATATTTTTTTTAGGTTTAGGTACTAGACCTTGACTAGGTTCATCCGTTGTTACACCTACGTGAAGCAGGGGCAGATCGCTAGTCTGGTGTAAAGTGTATCTATTCGAACCCAAAAGGAATTTTCCAAATGACGAAGTACAATACAATACAATATTTTTTATTTAAATAACTTACGGCTAAGTAGTACATATTACTTATATCTAATTTATTCAAAGAAACCTAATTCAGGCAAAAACTAGGTCACAAGCAAATAAATTGAATCACACTAAAATTTTAATAGATCTATCATAATCATAAATAATTAAAACAACAGTGACAAATAAAGCTGATGGTGCATTTAAGCACACTACGGTTCAAAAATGACGAAGTTCTGACGTAACAGGGTTCCAAAAGCTACTTATAGGAATTTATGAAAATAATTTTATTTACCTTAAATGTACTACACAATACAACATAAGACACTAAATTAATCCTAGTCTTAACTGCATTTATTTGAGTTTAGGGCAAATATGGTCTGCCCTCAGCATTGGGCGCTGATTTTCGTGCAGGCCAAGGTAGGTCACGTCAAGACTATCTGTGGTGCGTTTGTTTTTTTACTACAAAGATAGTAGACACATTAATTAATACCTACATAAAACAAAGAAACTTGTGATCCTCATCCCTCCCACTACCATAAATCCGTGCTAAATTCTACAAGTTCTACGAATTCTACATATTTAGTAAATATGCCGTGTCGAACAAAACAAGATATATGGCCAAACATGTGGCTAAATATGACATGTGTTCAAGGTAGAAGTGAAGCTTTGGGTCTGAA
Source organism: Pasiphila rectangulata (assembly GCA_963082625.1). NCBI lineage: Eukaryota > Metazoa > Arthropoda > Insecta > Lepidoptera > Geometridae > Pasiphila > Pasiphila rectangulata. Next base: position 1,415,787 of record OY720244.1, on the reverse strand, counting down.
TCTTGCCCATTGTGTGGAAGATACCGCTATAAGCCCGAGCTTGCTTTCAAACCTGAATAATGTTTTAAGCTAACGTGTTCCATTGTGTGAATTTGAGGGAAATTTGGACGGAGTGATTTGATGTTATGCTACAAAATAACGATGCCTTTATTTTAGACAAATTCGATGTAGCATGTTTGTACTTAAAATTAAAATGCTTCCTAAAGGTTGATTTTGTTATAAAGTAAACTATATGATATGTTATATGCTGTTGGAAAAAAAGTTAAAGTCAAAGTCAATAAGTGTTTATTCAATAGAGCAAAACGCTACTTAGAATAGTCAATTTACATAAGCAGAACAAGACACATTTAAATTGAATAAAGCACATAATTGAATTCGTTCGCGTCAGATAACATTTTTTCCAAGAGAGGGAAAGAAGAAAATTAATACCTTTCTTATGATACCCCATATTTTATGACCAAGTAAGAATGTATGGATGTATGTTTGTTACTCTTTCACGCAAAAACTACCCAACGGATTGAACTGAAATTGTGTACATGTACTATAGATGTTATATTGTAAGACCTTCATACCTGTACTTATGCAAATAAAGTATATTTCATTTCATTTCATTAGACGAAGATTAACATATAGGCTACTTTTTGTCCCATGACTTAGTTTCCATAAGATAGAAATGACGTAATAAGTTTTCCTTTGTAAGATAATTTGTCTTCGTTACATCTTAATGCAAAAACTACTCGTCGGATTGAGCTGAAACTTTGCACACGTATAGACGTGGATCAGGAATAACACATAGGCTACTTTTTGTCCCAAAATTAAGTTCCCATAGGATAGATATGACGTAATTAGTTTTCTTTTGTGTGAAAATTTGTCTTTTTTACATCATCATCACGCAAAAACTACGCTACGGATTGAGCTGAAACTTAACATAAAGATAGATGTAGACAAAGATTAACATATAGGCTAGTTTTTGTTCCAAATATGTGTTTCCGTAAGATAGGTATGAGGTAATACGTTTTTCTTTGTAAGATAATTTGTCTTTGTTGTTATATCTTCACGCACAAAACTACCCAACAGATTAAGCTGAAATTTTGCACACGGTATACCTTAGATGTGACTTAGATTGACACAATGCGATTTTCATCTTAAACTTTTTTTTAATAAGTTGGTTACGACGTTTTATATGTTATTATGTGTGATAATTTGTCCTTGTTAGGTACATCTTAATGCAAAGACTGGTAGTGACTGAGATTAACCCATAGATCAATGTTCCTTATTCAGAGATGAGTAATAAAAAAATCCCGGTAGCACTCCGGTAAAATTCATAGGTTACGTCTTATAAAAATTCTAGCTGACTAACCGTCTGCCAAATATGATATCGGTATTTTTACTACTCTTGCTGAGTGGTGACCGATTTGTGCCATTTTTAGATTTAAGTTAGTAATTAATAAGCTCGCTCTTCACATGATGTGAAAATGACGCTTTTTAAGACGTTTTGTCAGTCTTTTTACACGTGCCAACTCTGGATACAATACACCAAAAAAGCGATTGGAGGCATCAAAGTTGCTTACAATAACATATTTAGAAAGCTCTTTGGTTTAGAATGGTGCTGCAGCGCCTCCGGGATGTTCTTTGAGGCGAGAGTAAGCTCCTTTGATGCCATCCAAAGAAACCGCATTGCTAAATTCATGTCCAGGGTTGACATGTGTAAAAATAGTATTATTGTTAGTCTATCAGATAGGCTAATCCAAACGACAATATTTAAACGCTGGATGGAATTGACATCCTGAGCTATACCTACCTACCTAAATGTAGCCTAGCCTGTATACCTGTCGATGTAGTTTAATATCTATTTTATTTTCTATTTTAAATTTAGTTTGTAATACTGATATGGACCTTGTCTGAAATAAAGATAAATTATTATTATTATTATTAATTATGTTGCTCATTGTTGTAATTTTATTTTGGCACAAATAAACGGTTTTTGTATTTATCTTTATCTATCGGTCCGGCTGAATAAGCCTAAGGGTATAGATATAGCTGAGAAGGCCTCATAATGTACTTATACATCCGCAGGATTTGGCAAAAGATGCTGACTCTTTTCTTCCAGCCAAAATAATTGGTTATGACCTCGAAACTAGTAATGTCTTATTTCCTATCATCAGTGTCATTGAAGTGGGTTATTTTGTTGAAAAATTAAAGATTGACCTATGTACGAGTGCCTGCTATCATGTTTCTAGTAGAGCTTTACAAGGCCTGGGCACTCTGCCAGTCGTCGGGTGTATTCGTTATGGCTTACAGCGATTTAGCAAGATTTATTCCTTTAACATCCTTTCTTCTATAATTATTTAGTAAAATTGCGTTTTATACACCTCCTTCATTAGTACATGCATTTAAATAAACCAGTTTAGGTTTACTGAACATACTCGAATTAAAAATCAAAAATGTTATGGTGATGTAAAGTGATCCATAATAATATATTTTTCAATTAAATTAAATTGAAAATGACAAATATTTATCTAGCAAAATGAAAAGTAATACGTAAAATTATATTAGTTATATCCAGCGGTTCCCTGACAAAAAAATAACTTAATTTTAGTTAAATAAATGTTAAAATTTAATAATGCTGGGTACTCGCGCACGAAGGGTTCCGTACCAACGAGAAAAAAACGGCAACAAAATCACGTTTGTTGTATACAACAATTTTTAATTTTAATTTAATGATTTATTCTTAAAGTGAATGTACAACTAAATATTCTGTGAATATTTCAAGGGTCTACCTGTTGCCGTTATTATTAACACAAAAATACGTTGGTTGTATGGGAGCCCCCTTTATATATTTATTTTATTCTGTTTTTATAGCGTTTGTTCCGTATTTGTTGTTATAGCGGCAACAGAAATACATCATCTGTGAAAATATCAACTTTCTAGCTATCACGGTTCATGAGATACAGCCTGGTGACAGACACAGACTGACATACAGACAGACAGACAGACGGACAGCGGAGTCTTAGTAATAGGGTCCCGTTTCTACTCTTTGGGTACGAAAGCCTAAAAAGCTTAAAATGGATTACTGAACTTATCTTTATTGATGGCTACACTACTTATAAGTAAATAAGGTATGTAAGTTAGTCTAGTTATGTTCACACCTACAAAACCTAGCGCGCATATAACTCCTAACATCTCACGAGAAGTCAAAGAAATAAACTGTAGCGATAGATAGATAGATAGATAGAAAATGCTTTATTGCACACCTTAAATATAAAAATAACAACAGAAAGATAAACACTAAACACAAAGTGACAATTGCGATAAATAGAGAGTGGGTCATCCACAGCCCAACTTCACCCACTGCTGGGTTATGGTCCTCCCTATGTTTGTGCCATATTCAAATTAAAATTTTACAAAAAACTTTATTCAGTGCGGCCGCATGGACCTTATTGACGCGTCACAAATTATAAAATAAAACAACATAAATAATAGAATAAAACACATAATTGAACCTGTTCATAACTCACGATCCTGTGCCAATCTGGTTGGACAACCAAATCCAGAAAACTCACAAACATTTAATTCATAACCACCTGCATAGGATCCTAACAACTCAAAAAGCATGGACACATGGATTACTGAATTTATTTTAAATGATGGCTACACTACTTATTATAAGCTACAAGTAGTTACAAAACCTAGCGCGCATATAACTCCTAACATCTCACAAAAAGTCTTACAAAGAAGCAGTAGCGATAAATAGCGAGTGGGTGATGGATGTGCCCCAAGGTTCCTCCGGGGGAGCACTCGATTATCGCCGATTGACGCGGGATTCGGACGTAAGAAATTACTTTGTGCTGCTAAATTGAGACTTTTTGCGAGGTTAGAACGGGAATTTGTTCTGTGGGGATATAAATTAAGTCTTCGTCTTCACACGGCTGCGAACACAATTACTGCTAGGTTGGGTATTTAACTTTGCAGGGAAACAAGAAGAAACGTTTCCGTATTATAAGTTCTTAGACGATGAGTATGCTGCACAGATAATAAAGCTAGCTAAAATTGTTTCGCGCTAAACATTTCATCTAAAGTTGAACAATCAATAGTGCACAATGTAGAGTGTTTCGAAAGTGAAATCTCATCTTAAGGTAACGTGTGGGTAAGGCCGTAACTCTATCAGGAGTGAACATGGTCACTCTGATGATTTATGCAGCGTCAGCCATCCTGCCACATTGTTACTTTTTGAGGGTATGAAAAAGCCTAATCGAAAATTTTTGGTTGCGGTACGGTAAAAAACCGGACAAGTGCGAACTGGAATCGCCCAGCGAGGGTTCCATAGGTATTTAGGAACATAATAAATATTAGTAAAGTTTTAAAAATGCACAAAAAGATTCGGTCACCCATCTAATTTATGACCCCGTGTAGGGTTTATTTGATCCCGCGTAGGCAACCCTACGCGGAATTTATTTGAATTGATTGAATTATAATAACCTAATGTCTCTCCATCTCGGTTCTGTCACAGACAGTGTTTTCGGATGGTTATCAAAAAAAACATAATAACCTAGTGTCTCTCCATCTCGGTTCTGTCACAGACAATGTTTTCGGCTGATTACACAAAAAATATCTAATAACCTACTGTCCTTCCTTCTCGGGGGTAGTAGTAGGGTAGATGTAGGGTAAGTTGCAAGTGGTGGTCGTAGTTATAGGGTTCGCGGGGGCAGTTAGTATTATCGTAAGAAAATAAATAGAAACTTATTCATCCACCATCGGGAGGTAGATATGCCATCTAAGTAGGCCACTGCTAATTGCCCTCCTCGCCATTCTTCACTCGGATTACCGGCTTATCTGTGTCCGACACGCGCCGCTAATCCCGCCATATGTCCCCGAGATTGAGCCTAGGATTTTGCTTACAACTATGTATTAAAACTTATATCAACCTTCTTTTAAGACGACTCCATGTTGTTCCTAGTCAGTGCCGGATTTATCAAAAGGCAGTAGTCTGCCACTGTTCCTAGTTATCTGACAGCGGCGTCACCGGACACCATCGTTACAAGCGGCCTGATCTGTGCCATCATCGTCATCTTAGCCTTCTTTTACCGTCTTTCATCAAAATCCGATCATCCCTTCAAGGATTATCCTCAGACAAATAATAGGAACATACATACAAACATGAGTGGTATGTACCCCCGACTTTCGATCCGAAGGTCTTGGGTTCGATACCGGCTGTGCACCAATGGATTTTTCTTTCTGGAAAAATGTATGTGCACGCTTAACACGAGCTTTAACGGTGAAGGAAACATCGTGAGGAAACCCGCGGCTTAGTTAGCTTCAGACGTATTGACCTGTTCTTTCCTCTGAATAATAGCTGACTAAGCTGAGAGGATGGTATAGGTGCTAGGCAAGCCTAATCCATCTTACAATGTCCCTGGCACTGCAGCGTCCCGTACAGCATGATTACCAGTTGCTGACGCTGTAAAAATCATCTATAATAGATGCAAAGGCCTCACTTAGAAACATTCAGCCGAAACGTCTAGAAGTCACTAAGAACTTTGTTCGCTTCGCTCACTCGTTCGACAAACTGTCAGATGTATAACTGAATTTAAAGTAATAATTTATATTGAAGGAGTGATCACAAATCCCCAATCATTGGGAAATATATAGCCTCCGTGTGTCAATTTTTATTTTATTTTATTTTTATCACCAATCACCCTGATTGGTGATTCGATACAATCCTTAAAGGGGGTTATGGAAGAGCTTATTTCCGATTGCTTTTGTTGTAAATTAATTAGGTATCGGAAATTATAATTTTTAAATTGTCCCTAATTTCCGACACCCTATTACAGAACAAAATCATCGGAAATGAGCTCTTCCATAACCCCCTTTAAGGAATGTATCGAATTACCAATCATAAAAAAAAATAAAAAAAAAAAAATATATAAAAATATATAAAAATTGACAGAACGAAGGTTAGTTGTGTAGGTAAAGTATTAATAAATAACTAAATAATGCTGGACAAATCAACCCGCAACCTCTTGTATCACAGGCGGACCTTCGCTCCCTGCGCCTCAGAGGTCGCCTTCGCTCCCTGCGCCTCAGAGGTCGTCATATTGACAGTTTGTTTACAAACATTTGACATCGTATTTGGCTGTAGTATATATAGGTAAGGAATTACATTGTCGCGTTCGTGTTTCCGATAAAAGAACAACAAAGTTTTATGGTCCCCGCGCCCTGTATCATCGGATACGGCTGCACTATCCGTCTGTTCGATAAATAATGGCGTCTGTCTGTATGGCAAGTTGGCAACAATGTTCTCGATGGGTTTTTGAAATAGCACTGGTATTTGTATTGTTTATTTTGTAAATACAGGTAGTACAGCGTCTGAGTTTATTCCGACACTTTTAGATTTTTCGTGCAAATCATAACTGAGTTATTGTTTATTTTGTAAATACGGGGGTTACTCAGGTAGTGTTATAGTGTCTATGTTTATTCCGACACGTTTCGATTTTTCATGAAAATCAAATCATTATGAAGGTCATGTCTGCACCACGCGTGGACGGGTATTCAATCCCATGATGATGATTTGTTTAAAAAATCTAGACGTGTCGATTGAACTTCGGCGTTGTCATCATTTCAGCCGTAAAACGTCCACTACTGAACACAGGCCTCCCACAGGCCTATAAAACTATATCGTCGCTGAATAGGCTAAACTACTAACGTGCCTAAGGGCTATTTTGAGAAAAATCAATTTAAAGTTTTTTTTTGTGATTAACCTGTCACAACTTTTTTTCTTTTGCGTGAAAGTAAATGCTGTAAAAGGAAACATATCATGGTTTTATTTTATCTACTCAATGGATATGTTATATTGTTCTTATTTTAACTATACATTATCTAGAGTTACCTGTCGCTTTAGGATAAATATTCTAAGTCCCAAAAAAACTCAGCAAAGGAAAATTGCTAACCTCCAAATTAAGTTCGCGGTAAGGAGTCACTAAATACTAAAGAGTTAACTATCATAACGTCCTCTTACAAAGAAAATACTTACAAATTAAAAAAAAGATATTCGTAAGCGACATTTACTAAGAGATAAAATATTTCAAACAGACTTGTGGCAAAAATAAATTCAGCTTCTCTTTTGGCAATTGTCTTTCTCAGCGTTATTCTTATTCTTCAGATTTGCCTTTTTTGTAGTTTTTTTCCTATTTTTATTATTGTCCGAATTATTTTTTGAATTTTCTGATAATGCACTTATTGAATCGGTAGATCCTTGCCAAGAAGTACTTAAACTGCAGTAAAATTCTTCATTATCCGATAGGGAATCTATATGTTTGTAAATTACCTATAAACTTGATTATGCAAGATTTCAATTTGTAAAAACTACTAAAGTACCACATCTTGTGGTTTTTCCTTAATCTTAATTGACTAAAAGATGTGTGATAACAAAACTGCTTTAAGCGAAAGTTGTTTAAAGGCCATCGGCTATCAAAAGTATGTTTTCCAAAATTACTAATAAAGCTTTATACAGCTAGTGGCTGCGAGTGAAATACTAAACCGACAATTATTAAAAATGTGCCAAAATAAGGGACACATTAGTAAATATTCGTAGGAATTATTCGAGATTTTCGCCTATTTTTTGATGCTAAAGCGCCAAAAAAATGCTCCAATTGCCACGAGACCCGGACTAATAGATAGAGAAAAAAAAATGCAGTTGAACCAATTATATAACTCATATTGACCAAAATGGCGCTTTAGTAGTTTTGCCTATTCAGCGACGATATTGGTCTCCATGTGCGGTAGTTGCCATACTAACCACATATGGCAGGCGGGTTGCCGAGCGCAGTACTGGATGTTGATACACGGAAAGACGCTGCTGCCCATCTTCCGGAGGTAACCCTTAGCAGGCTCTTACTGCATCCACGGGCATGAGAGGAGGGGTAACATTCTACTGCCCCACGGCATTTATGTCGACGTGTTTAATGTTTATTTTGTAAATAAGGGGGTATCGGAGGCCCCGTATTTACAAAATGAATAATAATCACTGTTAATTGATGGACGTCATAGGTTCCTTAATCTTTAACTTTCCGACAAAAGCCAAGAGAACTTAAGTCATTAGCCATTCTAACTGTAAAGCCACTCATTACTTTCCATTTTACAGCTGAAAGTTGCTTTCTACGCTCGACTTTGGAAGTAATTTTAAGGATATTTTGTTTCCACTTAGCTTAAAAGCGCCTGGCTTTGTTATTTGGTTTTACTTTCCTGTCCTGTCTTGATAAATAATTTTATTTTATAAGAATTCTGAAGAAGTACGAAAACGGTGTTTTTAACTGGTGAATAAAGTTTACGTAAGATTTCAAAAATATGTCCTTTGTTTTATGAACAGCGGTACAGGTGTTTTAGGTTTACTAAAAGTAAATTAAAAATGAAAATGATTGTACCTAAATTGTATTTAAGCAAATTGTACCTATCGGGCGAATACTGACTCAGGCAACGAATTCCAGATTCTCGCAGTACGCATTTAAATTGAATTATAATTGAATTAAATTGAATTCATAAGGCTCGGCGGAAACGTGGCAATTTTTTGTAACGTCAAGAACCACACTTATCTGTCACCGCCCGCCGCTAAATTGAATATGTCAAGCCAATAGTATATAACCCTGGCAGAATTGTATGTGAATTTCTATTTTTATTTCCATCTAATATCTTTATCAGAAATTACTAATCTGTTAAGCGCTTGAAAAAACTCTCAAAAATAATTCGACGCGTGTTTCGCCTCTCTACAAAGCAGCTACAGGAGAAACGACGTGTTCGACCGCCAAACAAAAAGAACTTTCTTTTCGGCGGTCGAAGAGGCAACACTTCCAGAGAGCGGTGATGTTGTTCATTCTTCATTCATCATCATTTTCAGCCATAAAACGTCCACTGATGAACACAGGCCTCCCTCATGGATCTCCATGAGGGGTAATTGCCATTCTCACCACGCTTGGCAGGCGGGTTGGTGAGCGCAGTATGGGATGTTAATACACGGATAGACGCTGCTGCCCATCTTCCGGAGGTGTCCCCTAGCAGGCTCTTACTGCATCCGCGGGCAGGAGAGGAGGGGTAACATTCTACTGCCGGCACCCCACGGCATTGTTGTTCAGTGTATTCCGTGAATATTGTATGTCATAAATATGATAAATTGTTGATACAATTGTTGTATTATTTGCAAGACCTTCACGTAAACCTATACAATTCGACAATACATTTCTCTTATTCTTATGCGAACGGAGAGCCGATTTCTCCTGAAGGTGAGGTACAAGTGTCTGTTACAAAATAGTTGTTGCTTATTTAGATATTTAGTGAGCTGGAACTGATACAGTAGCAGACCACAGATCCGTCAAAACTCTTGACCGTTAAAAATAACGTTATGGGCCATATCGAAAGATAGTTAAGATCACTCATATCGACATACTTACGGTAGGTGTAGAAGTCGGCATCTATAACATATTGTCAGTTTTTAAAATTGTCTTTTTCCAAATTATATTGTAACTAGCTTGTGCCCGCGGCTTCGCATGCTTTGTACCCGGATAAAAAGTAGCCTATGTGTTAATCCTAGTCAACATCAATACGTTTGCAAAATTTCAGCTCGATACGTAGGTACGCTAGTTTTTGCGTGAAGAGGTAACAAACCTCCATATAACAAAAAAACTTTCGCCTTTATAATATTAGTGAGATTTTAGACTAATGCCGTAATTTTTGACATTTTCTGTCATTTTTGAAGATATTGCTGGCCTTAAGCGAGAATATGGAAAGTTATTATAATTTTTTTATTTGCATGACATAACAGTGTTACAAGATTACCATGCTAAAATCGCATCGTGTAACAGTATTTCAAGATTCCGTTCAGTTATGTATTGTATTTTAAAATGTTATCCACTTCTAAAGAGTTACTTCAGTTTGCAGTCGCATGCATGTAGACTTCTTCAGCTCTCTACCTACTTATTTCACCCCATCCCCTCCCAATGACGGTGTTACTCGGATCACGCCCGCGATATTGGATCAAGTAATAGAATCAACTCACCGTTCCAGCTGATTGCTATCATACCTTCAATATCTCCTGATTTACACTGAGGCATCGAGCTTGGATATAACATTAAGACGACGCGTTGGAGATAGGTAATTCAAAGTCAGGGATCTCAACTTTTTTCAGCAATTACAAAACATTTGGAATTGGTGTTTTAAGTTCAGTATGATAGATAGTCTTTCAATACCATTTATTGATTTAGAAGTATTTTGATGTTGTTTACATAGATTTAAGAATCGGTTTTACAGTAAACTTTGTTAGGTAGACCTCTGTCTCGATCCTTTGTAATTAAGTATCTAGCTTTGTTGTGCTTCTTTTTACTCATTTAATGGTCTTTAAATGATACTTTTATTTCCTAAAAAAATATTTTTTGTATGTATAAGACCAATATGTGGATAGCGCAGTGGACTACATATGTACATGGTTAATAATATTATGCTTATAATTAAGTAAGCATCTTAACACTTGTAACTTTACTATAAACAATGTTGTTATTTGTTATTCCTCAAATAAATATATGAATGCATTGAATTTTTCATGTTTTTACTTTAATATGGTAGCTGGTTTACACGATTATAACTTAGATTAAGTTATACTTCTTTACTCTGACTATTAGCCGAATAGTCAGAGTAAAGAACAGGTCAACACGTCTGAAGCTGACTAAGCCGCGGGTCTCCTCACGATGTTTTCCAGCAAATACATAAACAACAGCAAATCCCCACACACTCAAACTTTGAAGGACAGTCATTTGAAATTGTCAATTTAGCGAGTTAAGGGCTGGATATATGCCGATGAGCTTGCTTGCCTTTGACCTTGACCTCGTCTTATCTCTCTCTCTCTCTCTCTCGTCGTTACCACAACGTTATATCCCGCACTGATTGCAGGCCCAGCAGAGGCGTTGCTCGTGCGTAGTACGTAAGAAAATCATTAAATATAATACATAAAAGTGATTTTGACTAGATTCTTTTCCTCATTAGGATATAATACAAAAAAGTGATTTTGGTTTTCTTTTCTGTAGTTTAAAGGGTGATGACAATAAAATCTATCCATATACATATATAAAATTCAAAGTCCTGACTGACTCACTGACTGACTCACTGACTGATATATTAACGCACAGCCTAAACCACTGGACCTAAAGAATTTGCATTGGCAAGAAGGGATTTTTTTAAATTCCCACGGGATAGGGAATAAATGGGATTTATATTTTCGAATCAAAGTGGCTCTGCGTTAAAAAGGGGATTTAAAGAAGATAAAGATAAAGAAACGTTTATTTTGTCACATTTTTACAATCAAATAAAAAAATCATCAATTCGGTTTTAAAACTAGTGACTAAAATGGTCACTACTCAGCATGTGCTGCGGCAGAACGAGTCGTACCACAGCGCTGGTCTCCCGTAGTTTTACGCATAGATTTTACGTTTTATGACTTCCACGCGGACGAAGTCGCGGGCAAAAGCTAGTAGCTTATAAATGATAGTTTAGGAGGAAAAAGTTAGTTACTGAGCAAACTATTGGTACTGTGCACAAGTACTTCAGATACTTAATAACGTTACTTTTCATTTTTGAAACCTATATAAGATGCCATTATGGCATAGGTAAGCTTCGAACGAAATACATAATTCCGTTCGAAGCTTTTTCGACAAAGATTTCAAAGAAAAAATGTCTTACAGAAACCCAGTTTACATAATCCTCATCATCATCATTTCAGCCGTAACACGTTCACTACTGAACACAGTCCTCTCATGGATCTCCATGAGGGGTAGTTGCCATACTTACCACGCTTGTCAGGCGGGTTGGCGAGCGCAGTACGGGATGTTGATAAACGGAAAGTCGCTACTGCCCATCTTCCAGAGGTATCCCTTAGCAGGCTTTTACTGCATCCACGGGCATGAAAGGAGGGGAAACATTCTACTGCCGGCACCCCACGGCAGTTTACACATATCCACGCCTTAATTAGGCCCCTATCTATATGTAGAGGCCCCAACTCGTAACCTTGGTTCAACTTGTAATTGAAACGTCCCTGCTTTAGTGCAGTTAGCTAACAGGTTTGGTTTTATCGTCGACGTAATACGGGAGTCGGTGCGACGTACTCTACTTTAGATAGACGAGAACGGTGTGATATAAAGGGTTCGCCAAATAGAACGCGAGCGAATTTATAACATAGTAGCCGCACTCCGCGGTTTCACTCGCGTGGTTCCCGTTCCCGTGGGAATACGGGGATAAAATATCGCCTATTACTCAGGTCAATACGTATGAAGCTACGTATGAAGAAGAAGCTCCGCGGGTTTCCTCACGATGTTTCCTTCACCGTTAAAACATGTGTTAAGTGTACAATTTTCAAGAAAGGAAAATCGCACATGCACGGCCTGTATCGAACCTACGACCTTTGGATTTAAAGTCGGGGGACATACCACACGGCCAACATGGCCATATCTTCGGGTTAGTACACGCTGTATATTCCCGTAAGACCCCTAGCAACTCAATTAATATAGTTTCAAAAGTTCAATGTTTTAAGAAATGGCATAATAATGTGTTCAGTGTGTCTACCGTGAGTTGTCTGTTAGATCGCCTGCCGTTACTACATTAATAATATTATGTTACTATCAAACCAAATCATCAAATCAACTGTGACATCTGTCAGATTTGTAACTCATGGTACCAAATTATAAGAAATGAAGCCCAAACTACAGTCGCTGTAGTCAGTGCCGGATTAGCCACGTAGCAAGAGTAGCAAATGCTACGGGCCCCGCGAATTTGGGGGCCCCGCGCTCCAACGCCTGTCTGACCGTAATAAAAAAATATTAATTTAGATAGGAGCGTTAAATATCTTACATGCCATAAACGCGAAGCGCTTAGGATATGCTTCACTTCCACTTGAAAATCCAAAACTCAATTTCGTCACGTTAAATCGTAAAAAAGGTATTTTACGAACTTTTTAACGTTAATGTTCTAATGTTTAATTATAATCGATATATTTAGTCTAGCATCACCACATGTCTACCGATTTTTTTTTATACATTTATTTTACGAGTTTACGTAGCCGAGACTGTACTTTTTTAATCGATTTTAATAGAATATCGATTATAAGTATTTCGAGAAAACAGGCTAACTATTTAAATTTTATTAACTCGATGGGGTCGTCTTACGAACACACTTAAAGATTCTACTTCGAAAATTCTGATTTTGAAACGGTTATCGGAGGTGGTCAGCCCGAGCTGATGCTACGGAGGCACTTTTATGTGGTTTTAACACTATAAAGCAAGTTTTGGAAGACGTGGATCAAAAAGCGTTGATTCAAGTTATTGAAAATGAAAACTCTGGAACAGCAATTTTATAAACTTTTATTAAATAATTATTTAGAATCGTGTTTCCCAAACTTAGATATTGCCTTGCGCATTTACTTGTCTCTCATAATCACTAACTGCAGTGGCGAACGTCCTTTTTCAACATTAAAACGTATTAAAAAATAATTAAGGAACACGATGGGCCAAGAACGTCTTGATCATCTCACTTTGTTGTATATAGAGGTAGAGCATGATTTGCTTAAAGAAGTCGATATTGAAAGTGTTATCTCTAAATTAATAGGTGTAGGCCTCGACACGGACCACTTCCTGGTCATAGCTCGAATGCGTGGCCTCTTTAAACGGTGGCGACATCGACGGGCCGAGCCTACGAGTGTTTTGGACAGAATAAAAGTGGAAAATCTACAAGAAACAGAAAAGAAAGACGAGTATGTCGAGAAACTGAAAGAAAGTTTTAAAGGCATAGAAGAGATAGGTGTGATTGAAGATTTGTGGGAAACATTTAAGAAAGGGGTCGTGAATGTTGCTATTGAGGTATGCGGGGTAGCAAAAAGAAGGAAACGAAGAAAGAACTATAATGTGTGGATGGATAAAGATGTACAAAGGGCTGTGCAAGAAAAGAAGAAAGCGTGGTTGGATTGGTTAGCAACAAAAGCTAACCAAAAAGTTCAAAAGGCAACAGATGACGAGATAAAGGAAGCAAGAACGAAGTATAAAAGATTGAAATCAGCAGCGAAAGAAGTTGTGTCTAGAAAGAAAGAAGAACGAAAGGATGATTTTGATAGGAGGCTCACTAAAGATTTCCAGTCAAACATCAAGTTTTTCTGGAAATCCATCAAAACAGCAAGAGGAAAAACTTCTACCTCGGAGCTGAGTACCATCAGGAGTCAAGATGGGAGCATTATAAAAGGAGAAAAAAGTGTGTTAAAGAGATGGAAAGAGTATTTTGAAAGTTTGTTTGAAAGAGAGGAAGTGCAGGTACAACATCCGGCACCTTCCATGGAAACTGATATAAATGTTGATGAAAGTGAGATAAGCATGGATGAAATAGTGAAAGCGTTGAAAAGTATGAGATTAGGTAAGGCTGCAGGGTATGACAGGATTACCGTCGAGATGCTGAGGGCTGGACAGGGCATAGTGGCTAGCCAGCTGTACCGCCTTTTCAATTTGTGCTGGCGAAATGGGCAAGTACCGGAAGACTGGTGCAAAGCCGTAATCGTGCCATTGTATAAGGGAAAAGGGTCACGGCAGGACTGCATAAATTACCGTGGTATAAGCCTTCTCAGCGTCGTCGGTAAATTGTATGCAAAAGTATTGATTGAAAGAGTTGTGAATGAAACAGACGAAAAAGTATGGGATGCACAAGCGGGATTTAGAAAGGGAATGGGATGTACGGATCAGGTATTTTCCTTGCGGTGCATAGCCGAAAAGTGTTTGGCTAAAAACAAGAAGGTCTATTGCGCGTTCGTGGATCTAGAAAAGGCCTATGATAGAGTGGTGAGAAATGAATTGTGGTCAGCATTGTCCGTGAACGGTGTGAGCAGTGTCCTTATACGAGCATTGCAATCCCTTTATAGGGATTCTAGTGCTTGTGTAAGGATAAACGGGGCATTCACTGAATGGTTTAATATCGAAAAAGGTGTTAGACAGGGATGTGTAGCGTCACCGTGGCTGTTTAATCTGTTCATGAACAATTGCTTGACAGATTTAAAAGAGAATGAAAGTGGGTTGAGAATGAATGAGTTACTCGTCAAATGTTTTCTCTATGCTGATGATCAAGTATTACTTGCGTCTTCGGCCGAGGAGTTGCAGGAGATGGTAACTGCTATGAGTGGAGCTTTTGTTAGAAAGGGAATGAAGATGAATGTAAAGAAGACGAAAGTGATGGTGTTTGAAAGAGATGAGGCAGTGACAGACTGCAATATCGTGATTGGAGGTGAACAAATTGAACAGGTGAATGAGTTTGTGAATTTGGGTTCAAAGTTTACAAGAGATGGAAAGTGTGAGAGTGATATTGAAAGAAGAGTGAATGCAGGAAACATGGTTAATGGAGCTCTGCACTCCTTTATGAACAGTCGGAAGGTGTCTAACAAGGCTCGTTTGGCTGTGCATGAGGGAGTGTTGGTTCCGACACTCATGTACGGAAGTGAAAGTTGGGCATGGCAGAAGAAACATGAAAGCAGAATAAATGCAGTTGAGATGAGAGCGTTAAGAAGTATGATAGGAGTTAAACTGAGTGACAGGATAAGAAATAGTGAGATAAGGAAACGTTGTGGTCTGAAAGAAGATGTAGTGACGAAAATAGAGAAAGGTATGCTGAGATGGTTTGGCCATGTCGAGAGAATGAATGAAGAACGATTGACGAAAAAAAGTGTATAAGGCGAGTGTGAATGAAAGTGTTGGAAGGGGTAGACCTAGGCGGACGTTTCAAGACCAAGTCAGGGACGTCTTGAAAAAAGGCCAGGTCAAGAGTACCCTAAACCGAAGAGCATGTATGAAGGGAATAATGAAAGTGGACGAAGCGAAACAAGTATGTAAGGATCGTAGCAAGTGGCAAGAAGTGGTCTCTGCCTACCCCTACGGGAAAAAGGCGTGATTATATGTATGTATGTATGTATCTCTAAATTTGCCCATATTTAATCCAGAACAGTTTATTTATCTTCAATCAGTGTGTGTTACCAGTGATGACATGGAACTGAGACGTGGTCCTTCACTATTGGCCTTATGAATAAGCTCAGAGTCGCTCAACGAGCTATGGAAAGGGCTATGCTCGGGGTTTCTTTACGGGATCGAATCAGAAATGAGGAGATACGTAGGAGAACTCGGGTCACCGACATAGCCAAACGGATTAGCACGTTGAAGTGGCAATGGGCAGGCCATATAGCGCGCAGAGCAGTTGGCCGAAGGGGCCGTTAAGTTCTCGAATGGAGGCCACGGACCGGCAAACGCAGCGTAGGACGTCCACCTACAAGATGGGCAGACGCCTAGTAATGTTAAGAACCGCAGGTTAGCGTTGGATGCAGGCCGCTTCCAACCGCATTCCTGGAGATCAATGAGGGAGGCTTTGTCCAGCAGTGGACGTCCTACGGCTGATATTATGATGATGGTGATGAGTTTATGTGTAACAGTTTTGTTTTATTTAATACCATAAACTTGAGAAACAAAAGCAAACCAAGGGCCCCTTGACATAATTTGCTACAGGCCCCGCGCTGGCTTAATCCGGCACTGGCTGTAGTATATAGTTCACTGCGTATTTTAGTACCAAATTATCCGCTAGAGGTGTTGTACAAGTTTTCATATTTTTTTAACTACAGTCGCTAGCTAGTATAGATTGTGAAAACTCATGGTAGACCTTCTGAAATCGTAAAGTTTCAAAACTTTTGTTTAATCGCGGAAAGGCAAATAATGTTCGCGTTTGATTTCCAGTGTCCGGAACGCTCGAGGGGAAAATTTTCAATGTCATAAATAATTTTAGATAAGTACCCGTCGTAACTCGGTCGGGAGCTGCTATTAATTTTGTCCCGGTTCATCTGGCACAGTAATACGGTTACAGTACAGCTGAATAATATTCCGGATAAAAATACATATACCTACATAATACTTATATGACGAACTCCGTGGCACAGTTGGCTTATTAGCATTCTCTGTTTTTATTTGCAGTTTTATCTCGGGTAGGGGTGTTTTTTCTATGTATAATAAATATAAATAAATAAAATAAATAATGCTGGACAAATCACACAGCATCATCTAGCCCCAAGCTAAGCAGAGCTTGTGTTATGGGTACTAGATGACTGATATACTTAATACATTATTAATACATTGATAGATATTTTTATTATATATAGAAAAATACGCAGAACACTCTGAACAAATATCTGCAGATCGTACAGACATTGTCCCGAGGCGGGAATCAAACCCGCAACCCCTTGCGTCGCAGGCGGACCTTCGCCCGCTACGCCTCAGAGCTCGTCTATGATTATAAGTATGTATTTACAAAAAAAAACATTAGCACTTTGTAGTGGCAATGTGCAGGCCATGTCGCTTAAAGTACAGATGGCCGATAGGGTCGAAAAGTTCTTGAATGGAGGCCACGGACCGACAAGCGCAGCGTACCTGGTACCGCTTCCAGCCGCATTACTTGGAGGTCCACGAGGGAGGCATATGTGCAGCAGTGGACGTCCTACGGTTGAAATTATGGTGATGATGATGTTGGACTTAAATATAGTATTCTGTTAATCATCTGGTACCCTTAGCTTTGCTAACCTAGGGGCTAGATGGTGTGAAATGTCCACAACATTGTTTAGTTTTTTAACCGCCCTGGATATTTAATTATTCTTAGATGTGTGATCCTCTAAGCCTAAACACGAAAACCTTCGAATAAATCGAGGGAAATACAAAAATGTAGGAGGTTGGTGTATTTTCAGCAAGTCAAGGATTTCATCATTTATTTCTGTTATTTTTATTGATAGAAATATATTTTTTTTTATAATGCCATGTTTTATGTTGCCAAATCAACGTTTCTCATTAATATTTCGTTGATACCAGTTGCTGATGCTGTATAAATCATCTACAATTAATTAAAAGGCCTTACTTACCTATAGTTTCTAAAGGCATTTGGTACGAAGAACTAACAACCTACTATAATAGGCTGGAAACTACAAGTTGTTTCCTCAAAGTTCAAACTTGGCTAGACGGCCAGCAGCTGGAATCTGACTCAACTATTTTTACGCAAGCAGTTAGGGTTTGCGGGGGTACGAGTATTTCGCAAGTCTAGATAGTTGTTCTGGAATTTAAACTATTGTTCTGAAATTGGTTAACTTATTTACCACTTTTTTACTATATTGGATTAACGGGTATTTATCGCGTAATTACCTTTATTTTAATCCCGGCGTGTTGTGATCGCGAAAGCTTAAAAAATATTATTTGCCACGTTTCGGTAGCGACACACTAACACTTGCGATTTTAGACCGGCAGGCAGGCTGACTACGTATGTTGCGACATTAAAACTTCATGTAAAACCCGAATTCACTTACTTTACTGATGGTAAAAATACTGTTTCCGTGCCAAGCTTTTAAGATTCGCGGTGCGACGATTTGATCGCTTCTGGGTATCTGTTTATGGAGGCTTCAGATGAAAGGTGCCCTATAAACATAGAGATTGGATAATTTGTTGGCACGGTAGCTTTTTTATATCCATTTTCTCATCTGGTTCAATTTGAATTAAATTTTGATGAGATCCTTGACTTATTCGTTTAACCGCTCGGCCGACTTACTGTTGTACTACCTAGCTCACTTAGTTTTTGAGGCTTCATTTTATTCTAGCTCTGAAAATCTGGACGTCGCCTGGTTGCAGTTTTGCTAAAAGGAAATTCTTTAACATCAGGCTTTCTTTACTACATGTACGTTTGTACACCCTTTTTGTAAATGTGCAATAAGAAATTAGAACATGATTTGTCTATAGCTCTTAGAATTTAATCTAAAAAAAAATAAAGCGAACAAATGCGAACGAGACTCGCGCCTTAAGGGTTCCGAAATTAGAAGATTATAATTTTTGATCAAACATTTATGCTAGGCAGTAGGACGGTCAGCCATTATACGCCATGTCCGTGTTTAGCATTGCTTATAATCTTATGCTAAAATCTTTCAACTACTTCATATTGAATTTACGCTATATGGCGTCCACAGTTACAACAGTTAAAACGCATAAACTGATTACCTATGACTTTGATTTTTATTAATCTTAAATAACTCCAATCATTAAAACCATATTTGTTTGAAAGCCTTTTCGAATATCAAACGCAATTTTCCTAAAAATTCTATACGGTATTGGTGTCGATTCTGTTCTAGAATTAGATGTTCTAGAGATTTTTAATATTCTTTATAACATTTTCATACTAAAAAATGTGTAGTTGCTGCTATAACTTCTGAATGTTCTGAGGTAGAACCTTTTTTTAAAAAGCATCATATGCTCGCAGACCTTAATATTTGGTATAATTGCAAGTTCTTACCTTCCGCTGTTACGCAGAAAAAGGGTCTTGGCAGACAGACAAAAAAACGAGTGATCCTATAAGCGATCTGGTTTTTCTATTTGAGGCTTGTAACCCTAAAAAGCTTCCAAGCTTTATTCCTTACAAAGCTATCAAGCTTTATTCCTTACAAAAGAAGCACCACACATTTATTTTTTCTTACTCGGTCGAAACAAAAGCTGAAGACAATTTTCACTGCTTTATCTTACTAAGCCAGCCGTCCGTTATTCTGTTACAAAAAATACTCGTCGAAATTGGCAAATAAATGTAACATGAGAAAGTCCCGCGGGAACAACAAAGCGGTAACGTAACAGGTAGCATTGTTTTTGTTTTCCTCATTGGCTCGTGTAACCTTGAGGCGTAACCCGGATAATTTGTCTTGATAAATATTTAACAATTTTTGCTGGGGATGAAGAGGTTGTTTGACCTTCAAAGCGTGTTCAAGTTGGATGGAGATGCTAGCCGATCACTTAAGTCGACCTTTTGGTTCGAGCGTGTGTCGTTTGATTTATGATATATGACAATTAACCATATGAGTATCGAAACTCTTCAATATTACAAAATTAATTGTGCCAACTACAAAGATATCTTAAGATATATTGGTAATAATCTTGACAACTGCCAGTACTAAAAGCGCGCTATCATAAGAAAAAAATCTTGTTAAACTATCGCGATTTGCTGACATATTATTCGTTTAAAAAAACAGGTTTTCTTCCTCAGTTCCACTTCACCAAATCGAATGAATGAATGCTTGACCTTGAGCTACGTATGGCAAAATCGCTATGTTTTCTTATACATACCTATTTATTTTTTTAACACTTTAACACTAACAATTGTGTAAGGAGGACTTAATGCTAAAGCAGTCTCTGCCAGTCATACTGGAAGTGCAGAAATATGGTGTGGCTGGTAGCAAAAAGTGAGTTAAGAATAGAAATAGATTATAACATTATGACTTATAAGTAGTCACGTACTGACTTTTTAAATGACTCCTTGGACTCCTTCTTTTTGATGACAGAAGGTAGATCATTCCATAACCGAACAGCCGCAACCGAAAAAGAGTTTGACATAAACGACGTTCTGACCAGGGGGGTGGAGAGAAGGAGATAAACAGACTAACCTAACCTAAATATTCATTTTATTTTAATTTAATTATTTATACTTAAAACAGTATATCAATCCTACCAGATCCTACTTAATATTACAAACGAGAAAGTTTGTGAGTATGTATGGATGTTTTTTATTCTTCCACCTAAAAATTGGCCTACGGATTGAGCTGACATCGTCAGCTGACCTAAGTTGTCTGTCATGATCGTCGTCTAGCAAAAGGGAAACGTTCTCTCAAATAGCTCGGCGTGTGTGGATCCCTAAGTACCGAAAACAGTAAACACAGGGATTCTCAGGTTCCTACGCTCGCGGATTAGAAGCCATTTTAGTTTTTTTTTTAAATTTGGACACATGGTCCTATTTATATCGAGGAACGCTCTATCGGCATAGTCGATGATCGGCACAAGAAGGGAATGTGCAAGAACTGTTTTCGTAGATATCGGTAGAAAGTTTTTGAGACGTAAAATAGAGTGAAGAGTTGCATAAAAATTTCTACTAATCTCCTTCGACGGTGGTTTAATTAAGAAGAAAACCACGCGACGACTGATTGTGCGAAGTTAAGTTTAGGAAGTAGGGCTAAAAGTACATCGTGAGTCTATCGTGGTCTATTTGAGAAGTTTCCTGGATTCCTCATGGATCCCATCATCTTGTCCCTTTTTTGAAGTCGGTTAAAAATGTATTTACTGTGGTGAATAATACAGAAAGTTGAAAGTTGCGAATCCTGACATCAACACGCCCGATATGTTTTTAAAAGAGAATTCACAAAGCCATCACAGCCACAAGGTCCAGGGGAGCAATTCTCGTACTCGTACATCGTGATCGCACGCCCAAAATCGATAAATTTCACAAGAACTGACAAAATCTCTGTTGAAAAGAACTTTATGCTTTCACGAAATCTCACGATAGACAAATTACTATTGCAAACCGATCGCGATGCTGCATCAACTAGTAACGAGCGGCGGCTGTCGACATTTATTTAACCGGGTAATTATCGCGTTATTTACCTTTATTAAAGCCCGACGTTTCGACATAATTGCAATAATAAAAGTAAATAACGCGACAAATACCCGGTTTAATATGTGCTTATATATAATGGGTCATGATCGCAAAATTTAAATAAATAAATACTGCTGGGCAATTCACACAGCATCATCTAACCCCAAGCTAAGCAGAGCTTGTGTTATGGGTAAGTACTATATGACTATACTTAATACATTAAGCTACAGTATTTTTTATTTTATACAGAAAAACATCCAGAACTAACCCCTAAACCCTAAACAAATATCTGCAGATCGTACAGACATTTGTCCCGGAGCGAGAGTGGAACCCGCAACCTCTTGCGTCGCAGGACCTTTAGCCGTTGCGCGACAGAGACGGGCAAATTAAAAAAACCGGCCAAGTGCGAGTTGGGTTCGCGGACGAAGGGTTCCTTACCATTATATTAACTGAATTATTTATAATAATTAATAATTTATTTATTTACCACAAAAAGAAAGATACAATTTAGGAACATACAACAATGACTTAAGAATAAGAACTAGTAGTAACACAGATAATAGTATACGCAGAAAAACTACACTAAGATTGAAAATCTTGTGCTGTAGTTCCTCTGCCCTTCCTAATAGGCATCGAATTGTTCTGCCATGATAACAATGTGTTTGTGTATGTAAATAAGTGTGTACACATATGTTGGATTGTGTATTTGAGTGTGTAAATATATATATGTATATATATATATATATATATATGTGTGTGTGTGTGTGTTTATGTGTGTGAGTGGGAGTGGGAGTGTATGTATTTTTGTGTGTGTTCATAGTTAATAATAATAATGTTTACTTTATAACTTTGAGAAGTGCCTCTGTTTCTTCATAATTAAAGGTTCGTAACCAATCATTTAATGCAAACTTTAGTTCTTTGTTGCTCATCACAAGCATATTTTCTATGTGTCTACTAGCAATATGGTATAAGTGGGGGCCCAGGAAACATTGATGTCTATGAGGAAGAGTTGTGTTATATTTTTTTTTAGTAAATATGTTGTCTTTTCTTCTCTTATTACATGATTTAAGTATTAAGATGAATGATTTAAGTATTATTAGGTGGTGAATTTATGTTGGGCCAATAAAATGTTTTGAATATATAACTTTCTGACTGACAGTACTCCGCATTCTTTGTAAAGTTCAAATGAAGTGCAAAAGGCTTAGCGGTTGTCCTTTTTCCGCACTATGATTTTTATTTTTTTTATCCTGCTGTCACCGATACCGACTCTTCCGAAGTGTAAAAGACTAGTGGCTAACTAGGTTAATCTGTCGTGATTAGATCTTGGACAACTGACAACCCTGTGTCCAAGATGATCCTTTCTCACGTGTCCGACGGGACTCGAGCCCGCAACGTTGAAACGCTTTTAACGCAGGCTGGCTTTACTTTCGGCTTAGTGTGAGTTCACACATAAACAACAAAAATTGCATATAAAACAAGCACACGTCCATAAGCTATTTTTGTTTTTAAAGTGTATACCCACACTAAGGTATCATTTAAACAAATGAAAAATGCAATCTAAATTTTGTCTCCGACGGGACTCGCGCCCGTAATGTTCAGGCGAACACCTTTAACGCAGACTGCCATTACCATTTCGGCCACCGATATACTAACCGTCGGGTCGAAAATCTTGATTGCCTTTATCAGTTTTGTAGCACCGAATTCATACTTTGAATGCGTAATAATAATTTGGTTTTTGATTAATTTATAATTACTCTTGCAGGTCTGGTCACAGGGGTTATTTCTTAGTTTCGCACTAAAGTTCATCATCATCATTTCAGCCGTAAAACGTTCACTACTGAACACAGGCCTCTCACATGGATCTGCATAATACCATACTCACTACGCTTGGCAGGCGGGTTGGCGAGCGCAGTACGGGATGTTGATACACGGAACGACGCTGCTGTCCATCTTCAGGAGGTATCCCTTAGCAGGCTCTTACTGCATCCAATGGGCATCCCACCCCACGGCACACTAAAGTTACAGAGAGTAAACAACAGTGATTCAAAACTCCACGCAAAACAGACGACAGCGCACTAATAAATTAAGTAACAAAATTTCCACTCAAAATTAGTGTGAAGGCAAAATGTGGAGACGGTCTCATAATTTATATTTCATTTTACGAGGTAAGCACTGGACAATTTAGATAAAGCGCGCGTGACGGTGGCTTATTGGATTACCCTCATTTGCTGGGCGCTGATGAGAAATACTTGCATGTTGACAATTTTATTTTACAGCGGATTAGTCATATGACGGACAAATGAAACCGTAAAATATTGCCGGTCACGTGGTCAGGTGCGCGAATTTCCTGGTTACGAAATTCTTAGTGAATGTATTGCCGTAGCGTGCCGGTAGTAGAAAGTTGCCCTTCCTCTATTGCCCATGGATAAAGAAGGAATCTACCAAGAAATACCTCCGGAAAATGGGCAGCAGCGTCTTTCCGTGTATCAACATCCTGTACTGCGCTAGCCAAGCCTGCCAAGCGTGGTGTGTGTGGCAACAACTCTCATGATCAGTACTAGGGGGCAATGCTGAGGCTGAGATGATGAAGGTGATAATTTCAAATGCTTATTTTTGTCGCTAGCCCTGGTATTCATGTCGCTTCCACCAAAGATAAATTGTAAAATGTTCGTATATGCCTTATGACGTCACGTCTGTTCGAACCGGAAATTGACCGTCACGATCCCATCCGGTCACTTCCGACGTTTCCACTTGACGGCGCTAACGGAAATACAGGTCAGAGGACAGAACAAGTAATAGAATTTTAGTACCAAAGTGAAACCGATAAATACCCTTGTCAAAAATAAAATACCTAGACTACATCTATGCGACGTGAGTGGCGGACGCTTGCAAAGAAATGACCTAGTGAGTGACTAAAAGGGAAATGGCAAACCCATGATGATGGAGAAAAACTATATAATTAACCCTGCGTAGGACACTGACGATGGCAGAATTGTGTAAAACCTGAGTCGACTGAGTAAAGTTTTTTTTTTTTTTTTTTAATAATGCTGGACAAATCACACAGCATCATCTAGCCCCAAGCTAAGCAGAGCTTGTGTTATGGGTACTAGATGACTGATATACTTAATACATTATAACTATGTACATAGATAGATATTTTTATTATATATAGAAAAACACCCAGAACACCCTGAACAAATATCTGCAGATCGTACAGACATTTGTCCCGAGGCGGGAATCGAACCCGCAACCCCTTGCGTCGCAGGCGGACCTTCGCCCGCTGCGCCACAGAGCTCGTCAAAATGCAATGACTTAGGACGGAATAGTGTATTCTTCGAGTCCGCCGGCAGGATCGGTTATTGAATATGTGTCTTGGGACGGGCTGACGCCACCTCCGGGTTAGCGGGCGGTGAGCTCGTCAACGGGCAAGCCGAGAACGTGTCTCGGTCGATGGAGGAAATAACTCGTGGGCAATGGCTCTATCGGGTAGTCGGAGGGTACAAATTATTTTTTTTTTCAAATTATTCACAAAAATACATTGATTATAGCAGTCATCGAAGCCTCCTTTTAAGTATTAATACCTGTATTAGGAGGCCTCACTCTTCCTTATCTTACATTAAGGAGGGTAATCCGAGATTAGCGGGTTGGGGTGTTCCGCCGCCACTTCATAAAAACGCTTTGAAGCAGTTTTAATAAAGTGTTCGATGGACTCGAGCTCGCACGTACCACGGATGCTCCGTCGTTCAACATATAAACCTGAACGATATGCCACACAATCCGTTGTAATGAGGGAGGGCGACGCAGCGTATGAACAACGCACAAGGAGATGAGTTAGACGAGGTGGGGAAGGGAGCTGCGTTGAAACAACGAAGCGGATTATCGGAGACAGCTGCGTTATCGCAGCGCTCGTGTGGCATTCACTGCGTTGAAATCATTGCGTTGCGACGACGCAGCGCTGCCGCAACGTACGTGTGGCATTACTCATAGCGGATAGGCTTATTTGATAGATCACAGCGCTCGTTCCCTCATGTTTTGTGCAGCCTACGAGTAACGCCGCTCTGGAGTTCATATTATTATTTATATGCCATTTTAAATTGTACTATACACAAAAAATATCAAACTTACGACTTGTTATGGCAAATATAGAATAGAAAAGTATGGAAGGAAGGGAGACCTCAGTCCTGCAGTGGGAGAGTACAGGCAATTAATATCCGGAAAATGGGCAGCAGCGTCTTTCCGTGAACAACTGCTCTCGCCCACGGTTCACGAGTAACTGTCTTTATTGCGTCTGAGACAATTTTAGACAAAATTTTGGTCAGAGGATAGACAGGTCAATACGTCTGAAGCTAACTAGGCCGCGGGTTTACTCGCGATGTTTTCCTTCACCGTTAAAGCACGTGTTAAATGTGCACATAATGAAAGAAAAATCCATTGGTGCAAGGCCGGTATCGAACCTGCGACCTTCGGATTGAAAGTCGGCTGCACATGCATACCACTCGGCCACTCGGCCGTCTGAAAAAATATTAAAAATCAACATTAGTATAGATTAATCGACTAAATTTATTATTTTATTAAAATTAAATCTCAAAATAAAATAAAATAAAAATAAAATAAATAAATTTAATTTCTCGATCTTCGACCTTGCCGTGGGGTGCCGGCATTAGAATATAACCCTTCATCATTCTAATAAATAGTAAATGTCAAACTATTATCTGAAGAAAATAAATGTCAAGATTCAAAAATAATACTTAGAATAAATCTAAAAAGGACAATTCGTCAACTTTAATCATAATATTAATTATATTCTATGAGCTCGTCATACGTTTGGTTAATGAGCCAACGCTTCAATCTTGCCTTAAAAATCAAGTATCCAATTTACCCTCTTTTCTTGGAAGCCGTAGCAACCAACCCTCACTTATTAAAACCAAACAAAAAAGGTACGTAATTGGTTGTCACAGATTACTTAGCTGGAGAAGACTTCGTTACCGCTCTGCTAGTTGACGACCATACTGACAAGACCCTTGGTTTTAAATCTCCCGTTCCTTTTCTAAGGTCATTGTTAAATGGGCGGCGAGGGGGCTAATCAGAAAAGGAATTAAGTCTTGATTAGACATGGTTTGATGCTATTGAGCAGGATTTTTCAGACGTTTTTCATTATTTATCGTATTCTTTGGCTACGTAGTGTGAGGCAGAGATAGCGCCGACTATAATAAACCGTTCAGTCGATTCATCATCTAAATAAATAAATCTTAATATAAATATGGTCGCCTGGTACTTTTAAATACGTAATAATTAAAAAAAATTAAATTAATAAAATGTTGCTTATAGACTGTACTTACTAATTTTGCGTGGAGGCGGTGATAATTAGTTTGTGGATGGCGTGGTACCTAATAAGACGTTTTATTTTGATAAGCAGTTTGTATTTCGAACAATCGGAGCGAACGATATAATAAACATCCAGTTAATTTTATGCTTAACGAAATAGAACGCATTAGTACAGATTACAGAACCTAATTTAATTGTATTTTACAGACATTCCACACTTGTACAGTGTTGTGTTACATTCTTAATTTTAAGGATAAATATTTCTTATATTCTATACACAGCAG
This sequence comes from Pasiphila rectangulata, assembly GCA_963082625.1. Taxonomy (NCBI): domain Eukaryota; kingdom Metazoa; phylum Arthropoda; class Insecta; order Lepidoptera; family Geometridae; genus Pasiphila; species Pasiphila rectangulata. The sequence goes on along the minus strand of OY720244.1, from coordinate 1,388,701 downwards.
TGCTGCTGTGGGGTGCCGGCAGTAGAATGTTACCCCTCCTCTCATACCCGTGGATGCAGTAAGAGCCTGCTTAGGGATACCTCCGAAAAATGGGCAGCAGTGTCTTTCCGTGAACAACTTCTCTCGCCCACGGCTCACGAGTAACTAACTGTCTTTATTGCGTCTGAGACAATTTTAGACAAATTTTAGTCAGAAGATAGACAGGTCATTACGTCTGAAGCTAACTAAGCCACGGGTTTCCTTCACCGTTAAAGCACGTGTTAAATGTGCACATAATGAAAGAAAAATCCATTGCGTTTCACGGGAAATAATATTTCCCGTTATACTACTGGCAACAATGTAGTGTCACTAGAAATGTACTTTTACCCGTAGCACTACTAGTAGTGGCACGGGAAAGTAAAATTTCCCTTCACTCTATCAGTAGTGCCAAGCGGTAGTGCCTAAGAAAATAAAGGGACAGATCTACTATTTTAGGAACAAATATAGTTAATAGGTAGGCAGATTAGTAACAAATCTAAAGTTTGGTGGCAGAAAATACAGTTGACAAAAAATTATGAATTATTCCGATGTTTGTTACCATGGGGTGACAGAACGGACAAAAAAGTTTGATCTGTCCCCCTGTAACCGATGAGGGGACAGTTCGAACTTTATTCACCGCCTTAATGTTTTATCTGTCCCCAAATCGGAATTAGGGGGACAGATCAAACTTTTTAATTCCTGTTTGTCTAACCTTTCCGTGTATCAGCATACTGTTCTGCGCTCGCCAACCCGCCTGCCAAGCGTGTCGAGTATGGCACCCTTCATGATCTCTTGGAAATCCATAAGAGAGGTCCATCCAGCAGTGGACGTCCTATGCCTGCGGTGATGATGAACCTTCAGCCTTAAGGTACTCAACAATTTAATTAAGCGACGTAGAAAAGCAATTCCCGTTAATTTCACAACACAAGCGCGCTACTAGTGAAACTCAAACACTCCAGCACAGCACACGCCCCAAACAAACAAACAAACAAAACAAACATTAAAACCACGTGATTTAGGATTCCGAAATATTAATGTGAATGTGATTGCTGTGGGGTGCCGGCAGTAGAATGTTACCCCTCCTTTCATGCCCATGGATGCAGTAAGAGCCTGCTAAGGGAAACCTCCGGAAGATGGGCAGCAGCGTCTTTCTGTGTATCAACATCCTATACTGCGCTCGCCAACCCGCCTGCCAAGCGTGGTGAGTATGGCAGCTACCCCTCATGGAGATCCATGAGGGAGGCCTGTGTTCAGTAGTGGACAGTAGTGGTTTTACGGCTGAAATGATTATGATGATGATGAATGTGAATTTGATTGTACAAAACGCGGGGTGCCGGCAGTGGAATTTTGCCCCTTCTCTCAAAGATACTGCTGCCCTTCTCCCGGAGGCGCTTACGCAAAGTTACGTAATGGCAGCAGCATCTTTCCGTACTGGCGCTCACTGAAAAAAATCCAGCCAATCAAGCATGACATTTTGCTTGATAGAAAAAAAAATGAATGAAACAATCAAAAACTTATAAAAATACATTAATCACTATTTATTGTCACAATAAAGGTGAAATGATCAACTTTTCTATAACATTCACTTCATAAAAGGAATTAAGATATCATGATTATGTTATTGTAAACATGGTTTTATTGTAAATGTAAACATACAAATATTTGATTCGAGTATCGAACAGAATCAAATTAATCAAGTTACCAATACACAGTAATCAGGTCCATTGATTGTAGAATCACAAAATAACACTCATAGATGCCTACCTCTCAGTGTTTACATTTAACAGAACTAGATGTCGCAACTAGAAAAATTAGAACGCGCTATCGAAGTGTTTCACCCATTTACTTGGGTCTCGGGTCTAACTTTTTTCTCTTTCCTCCGTCGACCGAGACACGTTCTCGGCTTGCCCGTTGACAAGCTCACCGCCGCTAACCCGGAGGTGACGTCAACCCGTCCCACACTAGCTGTTAGACACATATTCAAAAACCGGTCCCGCCGGCGGGGCCGAAGAATACATTCTTCCGTCTAAAGGTGCAGTTTTGCACCTAGACGCTATCCTTCAGTAGATTCAAAAATTCTGGCAACAGTCCAAGCCGTGGTTCGAACCTAAGTGGTGCCCTTGAGCTTGTTGCCCCAACCTAACTTTTGCGGCTGGGCGCCTTCTGCGCTCGCCATAGTCCGGTAACGTTGTCATGGCCATCTGCGGTCAACAACATATATTGTCATTTCGAAAAAACGAAAATGAAATTTGACTTGAAAACTACCACTCGTCCAAATGGCACGTACCTAGCTTCATCCCATGTTTGAACATGTTTGTTTTTTTATTAAATCATTTATAATTTATTTATTTATTTATTTATACAGTTCAATTTGGTTAAGTTGAATAAATGTTCTTTATCCATCTTCACTTCACGCCCTCTCATTTGACGAAATCCCGCTCACACCCGCTAGACAACGCTTTTACGCGTCTGCCAAGCGTCCACGCTTGGCACGTCTGGCAATAACCCCTCCATCTCTACTAGAAGATCCATGCGGGAGGCCAATGTCCGGCAGTGGATGTCCTACGGCTGAGATGATGACTATGATTTTTTTTATTCTACGTAATGACGAGACATGCCGTGGGGTGCCGGCAGTAGAATGTTGCCCCTCCTCTCTTGCCCGTGCATGGAGTAAGAGCTACCTCCGGAAGATGGGCTCCAGCGTTATTCCGTATATCAACATCCCATACTGCGCTCGCCAACCCACCTGCCAAGTGTGGTGGGTATGGCAACTACCCCTTATGGAGATCATGAGGGAGGCCTGTGTTCAGTAGTGGACGTTTTACGGCTAAAATGATGAATGACGAGACAAGCCGAAGGCCCATCTGATGTTATGCAGTAAACTATACCTACAACAAGTGCAATACCGCGGTGGTCACGTTCACTAAGCACGACGTGACCAACGCTGCGTTGCATTGCGTCGGACACTGTATTAGTAATTATGTCAAATCCAACTACCGTTATGACAAGTGTGTGTAGTCTTATATGTACAGACAAGTTTATAAAAATAACAATTTTAAGTAACCCCCGACAGTTGGAGGTTACCTATTTTTTTGTAGTTCTACACATCGCATGATTTATAGATTGCAAAACTGAGGGTACATTTAAATAAAAGCTTGTTTGTTGTAAAGTTTTATTACTTTTGATTTATTTTTTACTTTTAAGTTATAACTAGACAGTTGGTTTCTGCATGAACCATATTTCCTGTGTGCAACGGTGTTTTAAGAGTACCAATAGTTTGAATTAAAATCTGTTAGCATCTATTCATTTTGTCCAAAAAGTCTTATCTATAAAAGTTTAGAAAATATACTGATACCACAGTGGACACAACGCTGAGTAGCGAACATATGTTATTATGTTGTTATTAGCCGTTTGATTCTAGATTACTTATATATATTATGTTTGATTTGTGCTGTTAGTCTTCCTAAAATAAATAAATAAATAAATAAATAGTCGTAATTTATCAGTTGTTACTTTTTGTCTGTAAAAAAATTTGCTGGATTGTTTTTATTTCTTAAATTGTTTCTTGCAAATTTTTTGCTGTTAGTGTGCTCTGTAGCGAATGAGGAACGTCGATCCAATCGAATCGAATGAGTTAGTTCATTGTAACAATTTAAACTTTTTTTACGATTTTGATTTTGACGACCTCTGTGGAGCAGCGGGCGAAGGTCCGCCTGCTACGCAAGAGGTTGCGGGTTCGAATCCCGCCTCGGAACAAATGTCTGTATGACCTGCAGATATTTGTTCAGGGTGTTCTGGATGTTTTCTATATATAATAAAAAAATATCTATCTATGTAGTATATTGTATTAAGTATATCAGTCATCTAGCACCCATAACACAAGCTCTGCTTAGCTTGGGGCTAGGTGATGCTGTGTGAATTGTCCAGCATTATTATTATTATTATTATCCATTTTCAGACGTTCATCTGCTCGACCTCAAAGGTCGGGGAAATAACTAATACACACGGGCCTAAGCCAAGTGTGTACTAGAAGAATTTGTTGGGTTGCGAGAACTAGTGACCAGTGGCTGGATGGTGGAAATGTCAGTTTGCAAAAATTTTCGGACAATGCGACACGTGTTCAAGACAACTGCTTTTTGTAGTAGCACAAATGTGTTTTTAGGAAGGTCGAGTAAAGTCAGGGATTGGAATAACTGGTTGGGGATAACTCCGGTTGATGAGATAACTATGGGAATTATAGATACTTTTTGTAATCTCCACATTTTAGTGATTTCATTTTTGAGTTCGACATACTTAGAAAGTTTTTCTGCTATTGTGTTTTGGATATTATGGGTGTTTGGAATAGCTATATCAATTAGAAGAGCTGTTTTGTTGGTTTTGTCAATAAGTGTTAAGTCTGGTCTATTGTAGTGTGTTGTCCTATCTGTCAAAATGGCCCTATCGAAGTAGAGTTTATAGGTTTTGTTTTCCAGCACAGTTTCAGGAGTGTATTTGTAGTACGGAATTGGCTTAGATGACGATTCTATAAGGTGGTATTTATGTGTCAGTTTTTGGTGTATGATATTCGCCACCTGATCGTGCCTGTACTTATAGTCCGTTTGTGCAATTGATTTACAGGCTCCTGTAATGTGTTGAATAGTTTCCGATGAACTGTTGCACCGCCTACACAAGTCAGAGGAGATATTGCGTACCTTCATGATGTGTTTTTGGTAGTTTCGGGTTTCAATGACTTGGTCTTGGATGGCAATCATGAACCCTTCAGTCTCAGGGAAGAGTTCGCCGCGACGGAGCCACTCGTTCGACGCCTGCATGTCGACGGTGGGATGGGTCAAATCGTGACGATGTCTACCATGTAGAGACTTCTGGGTCCATTCGGAAACTAAAGTTTGTCTGTCAGACAGTTCTTCATTTTTTTGTTTATTACGATTTTGTAAGTTAAGAGGTGTAAATTTGCGGTCTAGTTCAGTTATTGAATTGTGAAGTTTTGATGTTTCAGATTTCTTATGGAAATATGTTCGCAGTGTGGTAATTTGTCGGTTGTGTAAGTTACTTACATTTATTAGGCCCCTACCCCCATCTACTCGTGGCAAAATCTGCCTTTGAATGCACGCTCTCGGGTGGTGCTTGCGGTTCTTTGTCATAGTAACATTTATTAGACGTTGCAAATTCTTTAATTCCGTTTTAGTCCAGTTAATTACTCCAAAGGAGTATGCTAAGATTGGAATAGCATAAGAGTTTATGGCTTTAGTTGTGTGTTTTGAGTAAAGTTGAGATTTTAAAATAGAATTTAACCTGTGTTTGAAGTTTTGTGTAAGCTGTGTTTTTATTTCTCTGACATGAATCTGATTTGATTGATGGTAACCTAAATATTTATAGGTCTCATTTTCATGTAGGGAGTCAATTACTTTACCAGATTGTGTTAGGTAGGACTGTTCGTGGCATTTTCCCATTCTGATTGAGTTGATCTTACACTTATCTATTCCAAATTCCATAGCTATATCCATTGAGAATTGATCTGTAACTTGGATTAGCAGTTCAAGGTCAGTTTGAGTGGAAGCATATATCTTAATGTCATCCATGTACAGTAGGTGGTTGAGCGTACATACTGTTTGGTCTGTCTGTCTGTCAGTTGTGTTTTCAAGTGGGTAGCCTAGGTTCATCGAATTTAAGGTGTTAGATAGAGGGTTCAAAGCTAAGCAAAACCATAGCGGACTTAGTGCGTCTCCCTGGAATATACCTCTCTTTATTCTAATTGGTGTTAGGGCCGCTCTGTTGAAAGTCTGCGTGTGTAGGTGTGTTGTCCACTTGGACATAGCGCTTCCTAGGAAAGAAACAACCTGTGGATGTATTTTATAAATCTCTAAGATGTTGATGAGCCATGTGTGTGGGACCGAGTCAAAAGCTTTTTTATAGTCGATATAGATGCTGTAAAGGTCTTGTTTTGATTTTTGTGTTTGCTGTAAAACAACTGAGTCGATGATGAGCTGTTCTTTGCAACCTTTTTGCTGCTCTGCTAAGATTGAATTATCATCTATATGTTTGTATATCAATTGGGATAAGCTAGCTGTTATTATTTTATATAAAGTTTGCAGACAGGTGATCGGTCTGTATTTAGCAGGATTCGAAGTGTCATTATAGTCCTTGCCTATCATATAGGTGATTCCTGTAGTGATGTAGCTAGGTAGTGAATCGGGATGTTTGATGAAGTCGTTTATATGGTTATGGAGATAGGGATGAATGTGAGTAAGCTTTTTATACCAAAAACTGTGTATGTGGTCAGACCCAGGGGTTTTCCAATTGTGCGTTGTTCGAAGTACGTTTTGAAATACATCTATAGGAATATATTCGTATTCCATAGGTATCAGTCCGGTGTATCTTTCGCGTTCGTTTTGGATCCAGGGAGCTGCGTCATTAAAGTCGGCTGGGTCTTCCCATATACGGGCCCAGAATTGTCGCAACTCTGTTGAGTCTAAGACATTGTTATTATTCTGGCTATTACCAGAAGCCGTGCGTGATGGCGTTGCGTTGTTAGATGTGCTAGAAAGAGTTTGATAGAATTTTCTCTCGTTGATCCTGAACTGGGTGTTCTGTGTCTTGCGGAAAGTGCAGTCTTTATACCTTCTCAAGCGGCTGCTGACAACAGCCAGTTTCTGTTTAAGGGTGTCCAAATAGTGAGTGAGATCAGTGTTCGGTAGTTCATGTATTGTGTGTGTCTTATACTGTTCTAATATCTTATTAATATGTTTTGTGAGTACTCTACTTCTATTGCCGTTTATGTGTTGCGTTAAGCGCCCTATCTTTTTCCGAAGATCGCTCATCTTACGTTCAAGGCGTTTTTGCCAATTAGGAGTTATTTTACCTCGTTTCGCCTGGCTAGCAGGTGGTTCAGGTGGTAGATTTAGTTTTGAACCATTCATTTTGGCTGCAGTCCACGCTACACAGTAAATAGATGTTTGGAGGGTTTCGAAACTAGTGTTGATGTTTACATATTCAGGAAGGACTACAGTATTTAGGTAGCTAACAATCTTTGCAAATTTTCTGGATGTCCTCTGCTTTGGGATAAATGGCCTTTCTGTTGGATGTATATTAGTAAAATATTGTATAGCATTTGCATATATTTCATCTATTTTCGCGTCCCTCTCTTGCTCATTATTAATGTGATTAAACGATTCTGCAGGTAGTGACGTTGTTGGGATATTGATGTCATCAGGGATGTTTGTGTTATTGCTGTTTATGGCATCATACCAAACTGTTGCATTAAGGTCTTCTGGGGTTTGTGAATTTAGTTCTACGTTTATGGTGGCGGCTAATTCATTAGCGATTTCACTACGAATAATACTAAGCCTATGGTCGTCAATTAATTTATGCGAAATAATTACCCTTCTTTGATCTGCAATTCTCTGTTCACTTAGGTGTGATAGGTGAGGGAAAACAGAAATGAAACTTTCGTGCAAGGGTTTCCTATACGATGTCTTATTAGTTTCTAATTCAGTTATTCTTAAATATGCCCTAATTACAGCTTCATTGTATTCTGCAGTCCACTGCATTCGTTTTGAAGAGTGTGGTGTATGTGGAATAGTTGTTGATGTTTGATTTTCTGGTCTTTGTAAATATGACTCTACTTCAGCTTTAATTTTGGTAACTGTATTATCATTGAGTAAATTGTTGCGAACTATTGCCCTTCGTTGGTCACCTACCCTTTGTTTAGTAACATGCATTTCTGGAAACGCATCAATGAATTTTTCGTGTAGATCAGCCAGGTAAGATTTAGTACTCGTTTCAAGGTTTGTGATAGTCAAATAGGTACGCAGGATAAAGACGTTCATTTCTTCAGTCCATTTTTTGCGCGTACTAGATTTAGCTTTGGCGGGTGCAGGAATTTCGACAGATGTCGCCTGCACAACGTCCTCAGCCATTAGAGAAGTTGAAGGAGAAGAAACAGGTGAAGGTTGAGAGACAAAGTCTAGATATGAAGGAGGAGAAGAAGGAATAGATGAAAAAAGAGATTTAGGTGAGGATGAAGTGGATCGGGCTTCATGATTCTCTTCAGCCTGATTGGTTCTACTAGGGCCTCGTTCCTCAATTGAGGCCGGTCGCGTAGCTCCTTCGTCAGCTATGCTGAGTCTTCGTGTGCTGGCTCGAGATGTGCTCCGGCTTGTTCTTCTTAGTGGTCGTAGGTTGTACCTTCTATTGGACTCACCTTTTTCGGGTTCCCCGGCAGAGGGCCGCCCATTACCCTCGCCACCGATGGCTTGCATGCTGTGACGTCCAGCATCGGCTCCAGACGTGCCCCGGCGATCACCCCCGGGAAGCGACCATATACGTACATTAGTCTTGCTCTCCATCATTGTGGGTTTGCCATTTCCCTTTTGGTCACTCGCTAAGTTATTTTGTTACGAGTGTCCGCCCCTCACGTGGCTTAGATGGTCAGCACGGACGTGGGGTTGGGCTTTGAGGGGCTTATTATTATTATTATTATATGATGGTTGATGCCTGATAGAGGTAGAAACTGTGGCTTTGCGTGAATTCTATTCAAGTTTGAACCGTCCATAATGTACCTTCATTAAAAGCAAGGCTTCTGAATACCTATCAACCAGGGAGTGTCACAGGCAAACTCAAACTCTATTATAACCTACGTCAAGAGTCAAAACTGAATAATGTATTCGTAAGTTTGATTGCATCGACGCGAGCATGTTTAATAATCCTGGGACGTTGGGAATAGGGGATTTCTACCTTGTTTCATTACAGAACTTGGACATTTCGATGGTTTTAGAACTTTGTTTATATGTTTGTGTTTAAAACTGGTAGGTAATGTACTTTCTTATTCTGTAATTTTTTGAGTCGTGTTATAAAGCGTTTTGTTTTGTATTGTATTATACTATATCTATGAGATTTTTATGGTTATATTCAGACTAATATAATAAACTAGGTGTCCCAGCGAACTTCGTATCGCACCTACTACCACCACTGCTTACAACTACCCTACAACAACTAATTTTCGCAACGAAAAGTAGCCTATGTCCGTCTCCAGACCATGGAGACGGACATAGGCTACTTTTCTACTCACATCTACTCCTATACTAAAATTCATCCAAATTGGTTCTGCGGTTTTGACGTGAAAAGGGAACATACATACATACATACATTCATACTATCACTTTTATATATTATTAGTAGGGATGTATGCGGTTTCATTGTTTGTTTGAGTTTGGTGTTGTTAATCATAATCATAATCAATCATTTATTTGCCAGAATACATAAAATATCACAGTAACAGATCTTAGTGCTAAACGTCAGTACATGTATTCGGCCTGCATGCAGGCGTGCAAATATTAAAAGAATTTAGATAGATAGATAGATAGATAGATAACTCTTTATTGTACACCACATTAAAAATATACAAACAAATAAAGAACCTTATATACAAAATCACACAGGAGTACAAAGGGCGGCCTTATCGCTATGAGCGATCTCTTCCAGGCAACCTTGGGATGGACAGGAAATATAAAATGATATAGACAGTGGCGTAAATATAAAAGAATAGGGATATCAAATAAATATAAATATAGTCATAAATCACATAAATACTTTAATAGGGAAATAAACAAACATATGTACATAAAACTAAAACCAAAACAGGCCAACGTACATACAAATACATAATAGTTAATTATAGCGATAGATAATATTGATGAAGCAGATTTTTAAAGATGGCGAGTGATTTAGCTTTTCTGATGTCCAGGGGAAGTGCATTCCACTGACGAATGGCTTGCACTGTAAAAGACTTTTCATAAAATGTGGTAGAGTGTGAAGGGGTTTTGAGAATAAGGGTCTCGGAGGAGCGCAAAGAACGAGAATGGGAATCGGAGAGAAATTCGAAACGCTCCTTGAGGTAGTGCGGGCTAGAGGGATTGAAGAGAATGTTGTACAGAAAGGAAAGAATGTGAGTATTCCTGCGCAATCGGATTGGCAACCACTTGAGCTTTGAGCGATACGTGGATACGTGGTCAAATTTCCGAAGACCAAATATAAACCTAATACAGAAGTTCTGTAGGCGCTCAAGTCTATTTAATTGGTCTTCGGTCAGGTCCGGATAACAGACGTCGGCGTAATCCAGGATCGGGAGCAGGAGGGATTGCGCAAGCGTAACTTTAGTGGTAGTCGGTAAAACGTTTCGCAGTCGTCTCAGTGAGGCAGCAGACGCAAACATCTTGCGACTCAACTCAGCCAAATGCGGGGCCCAAGATAACTCGTCGTCTAAGATTAAGCCAAGGTTTTTGACGGACTTGCTAATGGGCAAAGAAACCCCATCAAAGGTGATCGGCGGTAGAGCAGTCATATCAATTTTAGGCAGCATTTTCGAGCTACCGACAATGATGACCTGAGTCTTTCTAGGGTTCACAGAAAGTCCGTGAGCTTTACTCCAGGAGAGAATATGTGAGAGATCGGCGTTAATTACTTGTATTGCAGAATTTAAATTACTAACTGGGACTTGCTTGTAGATCTGAAGATCGTCAGCGTAAAGATGGTAAGAGCTAGAGAGAGATTTAGAAATGGAATTTATAAAAATAGCAAAAAGGAGAGGAGAAAGAACGCCACCCTGCGGTACACCGGCAGTAACATCACACCATGATGAATGCCTTTCATCAAGGCGGATGCGTTGTCGACGACCAGACAGGTAACTATGAAACCAGTCAGTGACGGTTGGAGATACGTTAAGAGAACGCAGCATTGCCAGAAGAACATCAAAGTCGACATTGTTAAACGCATTGCTAAAGTCAAGCAATAATAACACTGTCACAAGTCCACCGTCCATACCCAGACGAATGTCATCCATAATTTTAGTAAGGGCAGATGCAGTACTGTGACCATGGCGGAAACCGGATTGGAGAGGATTCATTAGAAGATTTTGAGAGAGGAAAAGGCTAAGTTGATTATGGACAAGTCGCTCAAGAACCTTAGAGAGGAAGGGAAGAATGGAGATAGGGCGGAAGTCAGAGAGTATAGAGGGTCTGGACTTCTTTGGAAGGGGGATAATTTGAGCACCTTTCCAAATGCTTGGGAATGTGCTACTTGAAATGGAATAGTTGAGGATGTGGACAAGGATATGAATAACATCGTCAAGAATGGGCAGCAACATATTGCGACTAATGTTGTCATCGCCGACCGCATTTGATGTGATTGACATTACGCTTCTCTTAACGTCACAATCCGAAAACTGACTAAGAGAGAAAGAAGAAGTAGGGATTGGTGATATTGAGAGATGCTGCAAGGTATTCGATTTTAGTATCCCGTCAAATTGGGAAGACGAGGAGAAGTGAAGATTTAATGCTTCAAGATCTAAATCCTTAGGTATTGCATCATTTCGTGATTTGCCAACTCCTAGAGTTTTAAGAAACTTCCAAACTTTGGAAGGTTCTACGTTCTCAACGGACTTGTGAATGAAACGACGCTGTGCATCCCTACAGACCTTATTACAATAATTCCGCCGCTCGACGTATTTACAAATATTAGCCTCCGTAGGGGAACACTTCGCTTTGAACTTGGCCACGTTTTTGCGATGAATAACTAGCTTGATATGGTCAGTGAGCCAAGGTGCTGGCAGGTGTTTCAGCTTTATTTTCCTGAGAGGCGCGTGTATAACATAAAGACTTATTATGGTGGAGTTGAATAAATCAATCTTGTCATCAGTTGTTAAAGCATTCTCCATCTTCGACCAATTGATTTGTCGCGCGTCATCGCGGAGACGCTCTGTATCCATACCACTAAAGTTACGTTGCATAAGAATTTTAGGTTTAGCTTTCGGAGGACGGATTTTGTAGGAGAGGAATATTAGGTCGTGGTAAGAAAAAGCATCAGCTGGACATTGACCATGTTTATAAACATTATTGATTGAAGAAACAAGGATAAGGTCAAGAAGAGAAGGATTACAGCTGGGAAAGTGGTGCGTGGAGCTTAAAGGAAGGATATTAAGATTGTTGGCAGAGACGAGAGATTTCATTCTCCGTGTACGGTAGTCATCTTTAAGAAGACAAGTATTAAAATCCCCCATAATGATGGTATGATTATATAAAGGACCAAGGTCTTCGAGGAGGTTTTGGAATGAGGAAAAGAAGTTGATACGGAGGGAAGGACTATAATACACACCGAGTAGGACTTTAGTATGAGACAAGCTGATCTCAACAAAGAGGTGTTCGCCGGCGTCGGACGGAGGTGGTGAAGAGGATGTGCTGACTAAAGAGTAAGGGATGTGTGATCGGAGATAAATAGCAACACCTCCGCCTCCACAGTGGGCCCGATCGTTCCTAATGAGAGTAAACCCAGGGAGCAAGTAGCTAGTTGATGGAAGTGGAGGCTTCAGGAATGACTCGGAGACCAATATAGCGTCAATTGTTTTTTGATCAAACGAAGCTAGCAAATCCGGATAATGGGCAGGAATACTCTGAGCGTTAATGTGGACAACATTGAAATTTTTTTGGACAGTCAGAAAAATGGGACTCTAAGCACTCAGACAGAGTTGGAATACTACTAAAGCTATCGTCAGTGGAGCAAGAGGACGTAAACGATTTAAAAGAATCAACTTCATCATCAGTACTCATCAGGTGTGAAAATAAAATATAGTATATAAATATAATAATACGAGTAAGTAGGTATGTATGTATAAACCTAAGCAAATATGTATATGTACTTAATATATTTATGGGCGAATAATAATTAAAATTTAGTAATAAAAACTAAATTTTCAAGGTCCATCTGCCGGTTGTGCCATTTATAAGAGAAAACAAATAAACAAAAAAAAAACTGAACTAGTTACACAAGAAAACTACATAAAAACACCATTAAAAGTAACATTGAATAAACTTTTCACAATTTAAAGAATTGCAAGTTATATTATAACAGAAATATAATAGTTTTCATCCCGTCTAAATTCAAAAACATAATAATCCGATAGCCAAAAGCCTTGTAGCCAAGTCAGTGACATTGCCATCCAACACGTCGTCACAATGACAACTAGTTGAGTGAGTGACGTGACACTGACAGTTAAGCCGTCAGCGTGCGAAAACAAACAAACTTGAAACAAGTCAATTACAAATTAATTGTTTCCCTAATTTTTACTATATTAAAAAAGAAACTTGAAAATGGCTAATGCACAAGCCGTGCAAAGCCAAGAAGAAGAGAAAAAAAAAAAAAAAAAAAGTCAATTACAGAAAAAGTTACCTATTTATATATTTAAGCATTTGAGGGTGGAGAAAGAAAGAAATAAGTTACGACGCTACAAAGGCTACTGGTCTACAAAGGCTCCTGGTTACAAAGAAAGATGAGAATTCAAGGCATACGAGATAAAAATGAAAATTTACAGCAGGGATCAGTAGAATTACTTTTTGGATGCCGCCGCTCGTCGGGACTTCGGTGCGGGCGCCGCCGCTGCTCCTGTCGCCAACCGGGTGACCGCCGATGGAGCACAAGAGTCGACAAGGCCGAGACTAGCCGAAGAGGCCACCACCGGCACGGGACCTGGCTGCGGTTGTCCTATCAATTTCCGGAGATCATCCATCCAGTTTACACGATGTCGGGTGTTTCCATCGCCGGCTACGTAAACGTTCCCTTCCCGAGTCCAGCATTTGTTGACTCCGAAGTGCTGCCTCGCCGTCATGAATACTTCGTGGCGGGCTTTAGTTAAAAACTCGGAGAGGGTTATGCCAGTATCCTTGAGCTGCGCCTTCGAAAACCAAATCTTGTTCCGCAGAGTGGTATCTTGGAGTTTCACTAGAATAGGCCTAGGCCTATTAGATGCAGAGCGTCCAATACGGTGGCACCGACTGATGTCCTTGTCTGACATGGACAGCTTGAGTTTGCTGCTCACCACCTTAGATAACACAGCGGCTGTGTTTTCCCTCTGCTCTTCGGGGACTCCATGCATGAGGAGAATCTTGCGACGCGTCCGCATTTCCAGCCTATCAATAGACTGAGTAACCAGCTCCATTTGCTCTTGCAATGCACGGAAAGCAGTCATTGTAAATGCCTTATAATTGGCAAACTCAGCTGCGAGAGATGTTACTGTTGGTGAAGGGTTGGTGTTCTTCTGGAGTTCAGCCTCAAAGTAGTCCATACGCTGCTTGAGATCTCCCATCAGTTGCTGAGCAGTGGAATGCAGTGATACAACATCCATGTTTTGTAGTGTAGAGGTCTTGATGTGACAGAAGTGAGGTTATCCCAAACAGAGGGCTATAGTGAAGTCAGTGCTTTATAAATAAAGGAGATAACACTTATGGGCAGGTGAAAACTGTCAGTTATTCATGTAGTACTGAAATATACTATGTAAGTTAATTTAAACTATTTGTTTTATTTATTAAAAACCAAAGTAATTTTTAAAGTTGTGTACAGTATGACTACCCACGTCCAAAAGAGATATATGCTTTTTTTGAATTTAATTTATTTAATAATCTAAATATTCAATTATATTATAAAAACAATTACACATTAACCAATCATTATTTTTTCTCTTAAATATATTTCCATTTAACACCTTAAGCTCTTCCGGTAATTTATTATATATCAGTATACACATATTATAAACATTTTTTTTATATACATATATCTTTATGGCGAGGAGGTTGATACAGTAAGTTTTTAAATTTGGCTCTCTTCTGTCGGGTCACAACTTCACTCCGTCTTTTAAAATGAGATGGATGTGCTTTCACAAAAGTACAGATTTCTTTTATATACATACATGCAAGCGGTAATATATTACATTTTTTAAAAAGAGGCTTGCAACTATCTAAAAACCAAGCATTGTTTAGAACTCGGATACATCGCTTTTGAACCTTAAAAACTTTTTCTACGTCCACTGAGTTACCCCATAACAATAGCCCGTAACTTAGGATTGACGATACATGTCCATGGTATGCAGCTATGGCCGCATCAAAAGATATAGTTTGCCGAACTCTTTTAAGGGCGAAGATAAACCTGCTAAGTCTTTGGCAAACAAAATTAATATAATCTTTCCAGTTCAAGTTAGTATCTAAAGTAATTCCTAGAAATTTACACGAATTTACTTCACAGATTTTTTCATTATTATGGCATATGTCAAGATTTAGAGATTTATTATTGTATGAATTAAATTGCATTACCTTTGTCTTATTAATATTTATACATAAGTTATTGTTATTCATCCAATTAACAATATCCAATAACGCATTATTTAATGTCTGTTGAGCTAATTCTTTATTTTTAACATTTATTAACACTGTGGTGTCATCTGCAAACAAAATGCATTTGTGTGACATGTATTCTGGTAAGTCGTTAATGTATAGGAGAAATAGGAGAGGACCCAAGATACTCCCCTGAGGAACACCGGAGTTATTAGGAATTTCCGTAGACCTAAACTTCTGTTTAATGTAAATTTTCCTATCATTTTGAACTACTTTTGTTATCTCCGTACATTGTTTTCTATGATGCAAGTAGCTATCCAGCCAATCAAGCGCTTTACCTCGGACACCGTAGTTATCTAGTTTTGATAAAAGCTTACTATGGTTCACAAAGTCAAAAGCTTTGCTCAAATCCATGAACAAAGCTATCACTGGGCTATTTCCTACATTAATATTTTCTGTAATGTTTTTTATTAAATTAAAACAGGCTAGAGAGGTTGAACTCCCCTTACGAAAGCCAAACTGATCACTGTGTAAAATTTAATATTTATCAAAAAAGTTATTAAGTCGGCATAGCATAGCTTTTTCAAAGATTTTTGAAAGAATTGGCACAATCGTTATAGGGCGATACTTGCTTAGATTCGACTTATCACCCTTTTTAAATAGTGGTTTGACAATAGACCTTTTTAACTTATTAGGGAAAACACCGTCTATAAAAGACAAATTTATTATATGAGAAAGTGGACAACATATGAATTTAGCACAAGCCTTTAGTACACTAGTGGTGATATCATCGAATCCACTTGTTTTACTATTATTTAGCGACTTTATTAATTTATATATTTCGTCTGGGTCAACGGGGTTTAAAAAAATTGTATTTAAATTTTTACATTGCCTAATAAAAATATTGTTTTGATTCAAATAATTCAGATTAGAAGTTAAATTAATAAAATAATTATTAAAAATATTACTTATGTCAGATGGATTGTCGTATGTCACCTCATTAAAATTAATAACTTTAATGTCATTTTTATACACATTATTGCTTAAAGAAGAAGAAATAGCACTCCAAATAGCCTTGCTTTTATTGTTACTCTTTTGTATGCGCCTTAAATTAACAAGTTTTTGTAATTTTTGTATACATTTTTTAAATATATTAGTGTACTTTTTCAAATGAAGTTTATTTTGCTGCTTATTTTTATGAATGCCTCTGTACTTTAAGTACAAAGAGCGTTTAGTTTTACAAGATACCCTAATGCCTTTAGTAATCCAGTTAAGCTTTGCTGGTTTATTTGTAATTTTAACTTTAATAATGGGGAAACACAAATTATAAAACAGACATAAGGTATCATAAAAGTGGTCAAACGATTCCACAAGAGTAGTGGAGTTGTAAACATCTAAGAAAGACAAGGATGATAAGCATTCACAGAATTTTTCAACATTTTCATGACTATAATCACGCCTATATTCAAACCAAAATTGTAAAGATCTCTGTTTATTAATTTTAAAAGAAATTAATTGAGCTGTTTCATGGTCTGATAGTCCAGACTTGTATAGTTCCGAATGAACATTTCTTACGTTGCGCTATTTGGTCCAGACAGGAATTTAATCGTGTAGGTAGTTTAATGTGAGCTTGCAAATTATAACTATCGAGTATGTTTAATAATTCTCTGGAATCTTTTGTTTCGTTTAATATATTTATGTTCCAATCTCCGCATATTACAATTTTTTTCCTTCTAAACTTATCTGTAGCATAATTTAGTAGCTTATCAAGTTTTATTAAGAAAGTGCCGATTTGGGACGTTTTACTATCTGGTATTCTATAAATACAAAAAATAACAATATTCAGGCCAGTAACCTCTACACCGCAACATTCAAAATTATATTTTGTCAGTAGCCCAGGTGGAATAGTTACGGCTTTCGCGTTAAGTGTTTTACCGTCCGTCTGTTTATATTTTTGTGTTCTTTGTTTATATTTGTAATTATCATTTTTAATTTCTTTGTGGTTCTATATATTGTATCGTGCGTGAGGTAAATAAATGTTTTTCTTCTTCTTCAAAACTTATTGCTAACTTATTCATCTAAAAAGTATTATATATAGGATGATATGTTGGAAAAACAAATTTAAAAAGTAGTTCGCTGAGCACCACCGTTCCGTAAGGAGCCGACCACGCGTCTGAGCCGCAGAAATTAAATACTTGTAATGAATAACGTATTTATTTGGATAAGGATTAATATCATGTTTATAAAAAAAAACACCTTCGCAAATACCTAATGCATTATTTTAGAACAAATTTGGTTAGCATAAAAAGGTTATAGTGAGCAAACCTTAAAAGATAGATTACGCTGTCGCGTATTATGTTTTAGATCATTTAAGGGTAAACAATTCTGTCATACATGATTTTTGCGAAACTTTAACCGTTTACGCAGCGGAAGCTCTCGAAAGGAAAAAACCCCGATTTTGAAACATTATTTATTGGTGCTCCGCTCCTATTAGTCTTAGCGTGATGATATAATAGCCTATATATATAGCCTTCCTCGATAAATGGGCTATCTAACACTAAAATAATTTTTCAAATCGGACCAGTAGTTCCTGAGATTGATTGAGATTAGCGCGTTCAAGCAAACAAACAAACAAACTCTTCCGCCTTATAATATTAATAATATATTATAATAAAGAAAATATATATTAGAAAAAATATAAATAAAAAGATATATATAATAAATAAGAAAAGATATTAAAAGATATATAATAGAATTACAAATTATTCCGTGCTTTTAGACGTTGAACAACATTACAAGATCCATAAGGAAGCCGGTGGTAATAAACTGGAAACGATACGAGTGATTGAAAGCTGTCTATTCGTTCATGTAACTAGGTTATTGCTTCAAAGGAGTTTTTCCATTACACTGGTCTTTAAGGTTGGAAGAGACGGTGAAAGCATTTAGCAAAAGATTAAGCCTCATTCTGGCCGAGATGTCCTTTTCAGAGTGATTTTTCCGTCGTAGGACTACCTGGGTACCTGGGGACTCGAGGGTTCTTTATGTTGGTAGCCTACCTCCTTTGGCAGGTGCTCTTGGTTAGGTTTCTAGACATTCGTTCTCGGATTTTTTTAAAAGCTTTCATTTAGAAGAAACAAGCGGTTTAGCCTTTTTATTAATAACGAACTCAGTCTCCTTAGGAGACTTTTAACGGTGAAATTGAACTAATGAGTGGAACTGAGACCCAGTCACTCACAAAAATAAAAACACATATTTACCTGATGACAATTTTCTAAATAACATTAGAAAGACCTTGGAAAGAATCGCGCAGTAGGTGCAAACAAGGTGAAACCATTTCGGAAGCACAATTTGACTTTGATCAACTGTCAATCTTTCAAACAGAATGTCAAAGTCAAATTGTGCTTCCAAAACGTCCTCAGTGCATAATATCAATCGACCCTCTAATGGACAGATAAAAAAGCGGCAGCCAAATAACATAAGAATTTATAAATTAACTTGACACTGGCGGAATTGTATAAAACCAAACACAAAAAGCCATAAAATAAAAAGACAAAACAAGACCCTCTAATGAGAGGCTTTAAAAACACATTTATTGACACTCTGTCTAGTAGCATTGACTCTTTCTCCCAAAAATCACCTAAAAGAATCAATTTCCCACCCTTGTATTCAACAAAGGACTGAATAACGCGCTGCCTACACGGCCTACACGTTTCTGCTGTTTTGTTTAGACCGTGTTTTCCTACGTAAGTGTTTCGAGAGCGGAAAAGCAAACAGCTAAATTAAATTTAAATTTATTTGACGTGCCGCCGTTTGAAAATGTATCAAGCATGTAAATGTGGCCCGTAGTAACGTCCTCTTTAGAATTACAAATTCTGCCGCTGAAATATTTATAGGCGCAACCGTGACGAAATTAACATAAAACTTCCTTTCACTATCCTTCCTTCTTTTCCTTTCACAGAGGTGTTAGGCCTACTTTGCCAATCAAAGTGATTTATAAATAAGAATACATTTATTTATTTATTTAAAAGGAAAACCAACAACACAATATATGTATATGAGAAGTAACATAGTTAAAAATAGGAGGCCAATAAAAGGTTTTCACGTAAGTATACATTATTATTAATATTATATAAACTATTATACATTATTATAAGTATATATTATTACCTACAACATAGATACAAAAAGGTGTGAAACAAATCAAAGCAAACAGAGAGTAATACCATGTAATCTCTGGTAATACATAGTAATGGAACCTTATTACGAATAGATTATCATGCCGTAGGTTGCCGGTAGTAGAATTTTGCCTTCCTCTTATGCCCGTGGATGCAGTAAAACCTGTCTAGGGATACCTACCTCCGGAAAATGGGCAGCAGCGTCTTTCGTGTATCAACATACCGTACACCGCGCTCGTCAACCCGTCTGCCAAGCTGGCTTCGAGATCAATTAGGGATGCCTGTGTTCAGCAGTGGACGTCTTGCGGCTGAAATGAGGTGAAACATCATCTCGTACCAACATGTTTATTTACCTATGTTTTTTTCACTTCTTTCTCTCACTTCTTCCTTTTCTGAAGCGAACAAATTCAATTAATGTGCTTTCATCAATTAAAGTGTGTTGTTTTCTTTTGTATAATGACATTCCTAAGTGCAGCAATATACAAATCAGAGTCGTTACGACCGGCCGGCACAAAGCCGGTTGCTTTACAATAACCGCCCTGAACTAACCAAGCAATAAAACCTCGCAGCAGCTGTGAATTGTGAGCAGTGTGCATACGACAGCACCGTGGACAATCAAATCAGTATGCTAACTGACTGCATGAGAATGAAACAGGAGGACAGGTCGTGCTAACTGCCTATATAAGAATGAAACAGGGAAACATATCGTCCTAATTGCCTGTTTTTTATACTACTAAATGCTTGCTTTAAAGTTTATTATTTAACTAGGATGCACCTTAAGAACGGCGTCTTCCTCTCTTGTATATTTATTGTTGTGCCAAACAGGGTCTGTAATGCTACCTAACATCAATGTCAACACCATTATACCTTTTTTTTATGATGGGAAAATGCATGTTATGCATACTCTTCTGTCCGAGGAGAACCGAAGGGGTATCACCACTGCTCTGCTACCAACAAAGTGTTAGTGGACAGAGGCATACCAACTAAAAACCCATCGTTGTTCCGCCTTCCACCTTAGCGCCAGAGCGTCGTCGAACCATTCGTCACCGGACGATTCGTTCGACGGCGCACTAGCACTTGACAGGGTTGCGGGTTACCGGTTGGATTCGACCGCTACCCTGTCGGTGATCATCCGTCTTGACGGATCCTTCCTGAGCGCCTCTGTGGCGAGAGATGTCCTATATTAGTGTCGACATTTTGAGACCTGTGCAATGCCGGGGTGTTTCTCCTCGCATCGCCACTCGGCTGGTCTCCATTAAGCGGAATAAGACGATCGAATTGCCGTCGCCGTCCTCTTGTCCTGCGCCGGTGAAGTGGTTCTTGAGAGTGGTCACTATCAAGCTTGGCAGTAAGAGGTCGCTACCAACTACTGCTTCCAGCGCCTGGCGCTGCAACGCCCAAGCACTGCATTCCTCTAGAACACCATTATACCTACATTATAGAACACAATAAAGTATTGAGTACAAACCGAAGACCCACCTGATGTTAAGCGGTAACCTCTACCTATTACAACTACAATACCGCACTAAGCACGTGACCAATGCTGCATTGCATTGCGCCCGTCTCCCTGAGACATAGAGTTATAAGGTCTCATGTGCACTTTAAACCGTATAAGAATGTATAAGAATGAAACAGGAAGCCATGTCGTGCTAGCTGCCTATCTAAGATAATAAAATAAGACAATGTCGTGCCAACCACGTCATTGAGCATAGACAAGGCGTAGACAAAACTACTATCACAGGTATAGACAGACTGACATTCAATATTTTGCAATTTTTTGTAGCCAATCGATATTATAACATCCGCAGGCTGATTACGTATCTCGCGACAGGTTTGCAACAGGCGTAAATCTCGCAATCATCGCTGTCAAACGGCAACTCATTGCTGCATAATATAATATTCTATAACTTCATCTGAAAACTAAACTTATTTAATTTTACACTTGCTTTGAGAAGCTGACCTTTCTCCACTGTGCTCTGTGCCTACCTACTCGTTGCAGACTACTATCATATTGCAGCCAAAATAAGTGGATTGCATATGAAATATGCAGCGCACAACCCGTGCTCCAAACGTTTCCTGGAACGGACTTTGTTCGAAGCTTAACAGATGTTTCAAGGGATTTGCATTTTTCGGTTAAGAGGTGACATTATTAAGGCGATTTAGCGGATCTTACCTACTGGCTCGTCGGACCTGTGCTTATTTACATTTTTACAAAATTGTGTCAAGCCACCTCGCTCTTCCCTAGGATTATAGGGTAACGTTAAAATGTATCATATAGGTAGGTTTATTCAAAAACAGTTATGTCAAACTCAATTAAAATGTTTATTCAAAAGAACAAAAATCTACCAAAGAATAAAACACATTTGAATTAAATTGCCGCCGTGGGGTGCCGGCAGTAGAATGACACCCCTCCTCTCATGCCCATGGATGCAGTAAGAACCTGCTAAGAGATACCTCCGGAAGATGGGCAGCAGCGTCTATTCGTGTATCAACATCCCATACTGTGCTCACCAACCCGCCTGCCAAGCGTGGTGAGTATGGCAACTACCCCTCATGGAGATCCATGAGGGAGGCCTGTGTTCATCAGTGGACGTTTTATGGCTGAAATGATGAATTAAATTAAGCACCTAATTGAATTTTTTCGCTTCAGAAAACTTTTTCCCAAGACAGGTTAAGATTAATGATATTGAAAAAAAAATATGATAAACGTCCAAGCACCATTTAAAGGGGAACAGAAAGAAAGATCAATCGTTCTTATACAATATTATTTAGTAAGGTTTTTCTGCGTTGTTGATATTACCTTTAAATCGTAATTAACTATTTATTATTTATGTATGTAAGTTTTGAAATTGATCATTACCTTTAAGATAATTGTAGGAAATACTCAATTTCAAAACTTGTAGCTTACATAAATAATAGTTTATTAAGATTTAAAGGTAATGTCAATAAGAGTCTGAGAGTGTTAGGAACAGAGTTACTATTTACTTGTAAAGTTTGTTTCTTAATAAAATAATCATAATAAACCAAAGTAAAAGTTATAATAAAAAACCTGGTTCGATAAAAAAATGGTTTATAATAAAAAATCTTATACGATAACAGGTATAACATTTTTACAAGCTAAAATTGTCTGAGAAGTATTACTTTATCTTAGGTAGGTACTTCATTTGTAAGTGGCATTGTAGGGGATTGCCGACGGGAACGTTTTCTATATACAAACCAAAAACTATTTAGATAGCGAAATATTCGCCCATACAACCGAACGAAAGTCATAAAATAGAGCTTCGGGGTCTTTTCAGAAAGTGGATAGAGTTGCATAGACATCAATCTTACTCAAAACTTATCTTGAATCTCATCCAACAGTAATAACTCAGCGTAGAACTTTGTAGCATCTCGCAGCACCGCCGTAGCGACTTGTACCATCTTCGTAGCATTCTCTACACACAGGCACACCTTCGATAGATTACATAACATCTACGTGTATGCTTTTGCTTATTAGATTAGAAGGTGAAGAATTAATAATAATTACGTGAATAAAATTACGTCTAAACAAAGACCTACGTGGCGTGGGGTGCCGGTAGTAGAATATTACCCCTCGCATGCACGTGGATGAAATAAGAATTTGCCGTCTTTCCGTGTATCAACATCCCGCACTGCGCTCACCATGCAAACCTCCTGCCAAACTGTGAGTGTGGCAACGACCCCTCATCAAATCAAATCAAAATCGTTTATTTGCCAGAATACAATATTACAGTTAGGTATCTAGTGGTAGTTCCTGTATTCAACTAGTGTGCAAGTATGCAAAATATTATTTAAAAATAATGTTTCAGTAACCATTGATTAAGTTTATTTTTAAACAATACTCCTTTCAAGGCCTTCAGTTCTTCCGGTAGCTTATTATAAATTATTATACACATATTAACAGCATTTCTCTCAAATATGTCTTTATGGCATGTGGGTTTATATAAAAAAATATGAAACTTTCCCCTTTTTTGACGAATAACCACTTCACTGCTTTTTTTAAATATTTTGGACACTTTAAAACGTTTTGACAACAAACATATCTCCAATACGATACTAGGTACCTACATATGTATGACACTAGGAAGTGGAAGGATTTTGCATTTTCTAAAAAGAGGCCTATAGAGCTATCTAGGACCATGAGCCATTTATTCCTCGTACACATCTTTTCTGTAGTGTACAGATCACCACAGATCCATGCCGGCCTGTGTTCAGTAATGGACGTTTTACGGCTGAAATTATGAATGAAATGACGAAATACCAACGGTTTCTTGTCTTGTCAAAACATAGGAGATATTATAAACGAGCTCCAAAATACAGACAAATTCCGCGGCCGATTCTTTTGTTAGTACTGTCTCTACAACTGTCCATAAATACAAACACAGTGACAATATCCAATCGGAAACGCATCATAAAGCCGTGGATAACACCAGTTGTTCTTAAATGTATTCGCCATCGAGACAAACTTTATCGAAAATACAGGAAAAATAATCATAATGAGCTGCACAAATTAATTTACATACGAACAGGAAATTTTGTAACAGTGGTTACAAAATTAGAAAATAATAAAAATAATTAGAAAGTGTTCTAAAGAAGTTAAAAAAATATCAAGACGAAGAAACAAAAAAGACTAAAAAAATCCTCGAGCTACTTAGGCTATTATTAAATTATTAAGGAAATCGCAAATATTCAAAATAAAAAAACCAGTGCATAATTATTACTACAGCCACAAGAAGACCCTATAATGTCAATAAACGATCAATTCTTATTTTGCAAATGTCGGAAAAACTCTAGCTTCATATATCTAATCGGACCCCAATTTTAACGACCATCCTCATATCAGGTTATCTTCCAGTTTAGGACAAACTACAAGGTCTCTCAATTCAATGACCCTTTTCAGCGTTGAATATTTAGAAATTAAAAATATTATCATTTATCTCAAAGACAAGAGTGCATCTGTCTGGGATTCCATCTCAACGTTTGTTAATAAAGAGGTTAGACATATTCTTATCCCTGTTCTTAGTCATATTTTTAACTGTTCTATCTCTTCTGGTACCTTTCCATCTGCTTTCAAGAGAGCTGTAGTTCATCCAATTTATAAAAGTGGTGACCGCAACAGTGTCACAAACTATCGACTGATTTCAGTGCTTACAGTGTTCTCCAAAATATTTGGAAAAATTCTAAACAAAAGGTTAGTAAATTACCTCAAAGAAAACTCCCTACTCTCGCCCAACCAATATGGCTTTAGAAGTGGCACCTCCACCGAAGATGCTGTGCTAGAACTGACGAATACTGTTGTTGGTCACATTGACAATAAGTACAAAAGCATTGGTATTTTTCTTGATCTTTCAAAAGCCTTCGACACTGTTGCGATCCCCATTCTCTTGAATAAGTTAGAGAACATTGGCATAAGGGGCGTTGCATTAAGCATGTTTAGAACCTACTTATTAAATCGAACGCAAAACGTAGCTATAGATGGGATCAAAAGCTCTGATGAGAACATTTGCTTTGGCGTTCCTCAAGGAAGCGTTCTGGGACCAACTCTTTTCGTCGTTTATTTAAATGAGCTGTGCAACTCACGCCAACTGTAAGATCATCACATATGCTGATGATACGGCTCTCCAGGTACATGGTCGTAGTTGGCAAGAGGTTCGTGAACGATCCAAAAACGCCTTGAAAGTTGTGTTTACCTGGCTTCGCTCAAATCGTCTTTTTTAAACTTTCGCGATTACGACACATTATTAACACATATTTAACCAGGTATTTATCGCGCTATTTACCTTTATTAAATTTACCTTTCTATTTACCTTTTTCGCTCAAATCTTCTCACACTTAGGTAATATTTCAAAGTAAATGTTCAGATCAAAAAACCAATATGGTTTCCCACAGCAGATCTTTACTCACAATGTAATGTGCCTACCGTGAGACGGTTATTTATACTTTATACCATCCTGAAAAAACATACACACCTACACTTTACTTCTCAGCATCAAAACTCTGTAAGACGTTTAGACAAAGTTTGTCAAGTACTTAAACGCCGTACTGCTTTGGCTAGTCGTCACTTTCACCATACTAGTTCAACTTTATATAGGTAATAAACTAGTGGTTAGATGTATTAAAAAGATTTTAAATATATACCCACTAACCACCTATATATGTATGTATGTAAAGTCAAATGTCTGGAGTGATTGAAAGCCTTGTCTTATGTTGAAAATGAGGCTCTCCTTAAGACTAGTAAATAAATAAATGGATACGTTATGTTATATTACGTTAAAATATGTAAGTATAAAGTTAGTTGTAGGTCTATTTTATATTTTTTTTTTCTTATATTATATCTGGAACACCCCAATCTCTGTTTTGGAGAGGGGCGCTGATGACTGCCACACAGTTTTATAAACTACTGCAGTTATCATCGTTTCTATTATTGTACTATGTATATTTTATTTTTGTTTCTAATTAAATATATTTTGATTTTTTTTGGATTTTTGATTTTGTCTTGTCTTTTTATTTTATAGCTTTTTGTGTTTAGTTTTCCACAATTCCGCCAGTGTCAAGTTAATTTATAAATTCTTATGTTATTTAGCTGGCCATGTTGGCAGCCAATATTTTTTCACCGATGTTTAACCAGAGAATCTACATAAAATGTCAACGTATACTCGCGGTAATTTTGAACAATTTTTTTATGTTCCAAACTCCACTTGGGACTTGACGGCGCTGAATGAAATTACCAGCATTTTTTATTTGCAATTAACTCAGAAATTCTTTTAATCTCTGTAAAGGTCTGCGAAACACCAAAGGCAATTAAGACTCTGTAAAAATAGACGAACAGATCCAACAAAGGGGGACAGAGCCGCTGGCGCGCCAAGATCGACGGTAATGAAAAATATATTTTCGATTTATTTTTGTACGAAGGATTAGCAGCTATAGTGACAATGGGTATGAATTATTAACACATTTTAATTGGGTATTTCCGTGCCGTGAGGTGCTGGCAGTAGAATGTTACCCCTCCTCTCATGGATGCAGTAATAGCCTGCTAAAGGATACCTTCGGAAGATGCAGCAGCGTCTTTCCGTGTATCAACATCACATACTGCGCTCACCAACCTGCATGCTAAGCGTGGTGAGTATGGCAACTACCCCTCATGGAGAACCATGAGAGAGAGGCATGTGTTCATCAGTGGACGTTTTATGGCTGAAGTGATGATTTAACCGGGTATTTCGCTCGTAAAATCGACAAGTGAACAGGTCTGCTATAATAGCTGAGTATGTAGTGGACTCAGGACCCAATCACTGGTTTGAACTCACAACTCACAATCCCAAAGTTATTGCTAACGAGAGGCACTATTACAAGAGAATGGTTCAGGAAGCAATTCAAATTAAGAAGTATCCTAATTTCAATCGTGAAGACAGCTTCAGACTCTCTGCCTCATGGAATCCAGTGATAGCCAAGTGTACTCGACGTGTGAATCAACCTAAGTGTGCTGATAAAGTTAGTGTAGTGCGCTGTCCCGGTGTGAACAGCCTTAATCTCAAGTTCATAAAATCTCCAACTTGTCAGTTTTCCCGGGACCACGATAGGTGCAATCCTGTCGAAACGTCTGGCAATAATAAAGGTAAATAACGCGATAAATACCCGGATATATATGTTAATAATGTGTCGTGATCGTATGATGTATGACGTCATGACGTATTTTCAAATTAATGAAACAATTCTTAGATAAAGCGACTTGAAGCTTAGGAGTGGGGGCTCGTGACGTCATAGTACTGTACCGTAATGTGCCAGAATTAGACTTTACTCGTCTGGTATTTTTTTCGTGAAGAGCAGATTCATAATATTGGTGGAATATTAAGTAATATTACTATTTATTAGCAATATTTATATTACAATAATTTTATTGTTACACAAGGAATAAAGACAACATAATTATTTTATTAAAAAACGAAGTAAGTATCACTAATGCATTTACACTCTCAAAATCTAACTAACTTATTAAGTATGATTTGATCTTTAACCTTAAATACTACATACAATTATCGCTAAACACACTAAGGTCTAATTTAATCATGTTAACTTTGATGGTAATTACCTATTGCTAGATAAATGAACACCACAATTTATTCTCGGCAGATCGGAATACGTCTACATTCTTGCTCATGTCTCGACAAACCCGAGAACGTCTCTCCACACTCTCGCTCTTGTTTACATTAACAAATAAATAATGCTGGACAATTCCCTGTCGGCGATTCGTTCCTAATTCTTAATTTTTCACGTATGAAATTTTGCTATTTCACACAGCATGTAGCCCCATGCTAAGCAGAGCTTGTGTTATGGGTACTAGATAACTGATATACCTACGCACCTTAGCCCGCTTTATTTTTTATTATTATTATTAAAGTAACTTTTTTAAGTTAAGCCGATAACTATCTCTGATATCTCTATCACAACAAACCATATGTTTTGAGTGCTCTTTACAAGTGTTGTACAAGTCCTAACGAAGGAACTTTTACTACCTTGGAAATTTTATTAGGATAATGTTTTTTTCTTGACCATTCCTTGACCGTGGGGTGCCGGCAGTAGAATGTTACCCCTCCTCTCATACCCATGGATGCAGTAAGAGCCTGCTAAGGGATACCTCCGGAAGATGAGCAGCAGCGTCTTTCCGTGTACCAACATCCCGTACTGCGCTCGCCAACCCGCCTGCCAAGCGTGGTGAGTATGGCAACTACCTCTCATGGAGATCCATGAGCGAGGCCTGTGTTCAGTAGTGGACGTTTTACGGCTGAAACGAATTCCTTGACCATGCATTTACTTAATTTTTTTTTATATATCATAGATTGTTTAAACATAAGATTCAATTTCTTTGCTTAATTAATTAAAATAGGAGCCGTGATGTAGAGCGAGACTCTCTAGCACAGGTATTATATACTTAAAAGAGAGTCGCACACCCTGGATATTGTTTAGATTAAGTAAGAGAAAATAAACATATTTGTATTTAAAATAAAATCGACGCGAAGTAGGCGCACAGTGGTTTTTGCTAGCATACTGATGAAGACGGTAGTGAGGAGCTTAGAGTGATGGTTTTGCATGAACAGAATACCCTTTCCTTTGAACCGGGTACAAAATACCGACAGTTCACGGATACCACGCGAATATCAAGCGGAGCTGGTAACGTGTAAGAGTATACGAGAGTATGGAGCGCATTCTGTCTATGGCATTATGTTAATTAATATTACATTATATCATTAATTGATTTACTTATTCATACAACATAACTACAAAGCCTTATGTGAAAACATCCACATACACACACACACTAAACATACAAAAGTTTCAGGACAAAGTTAAGTTACAGATAACATAGGTACAACATTAAATATAAAAGAAAATAAGAATGTTAATATACACAACCGTTAAAAACATTAATTACTAATAAATCATAGACAAGATAATATCTCCCTGCCATTGTGTCACAGTGATTGACGATATGTAGGTACCTTCTGCTTCACTATTTATTAGGCTTTGAGGGCTGGCGTTGACACACAGGCGCGAGTTCACAGGGCGGTATTCAGAACGACGACGTTCAAGCATTTATTCATTTATTATACTAGATGTCCCGGCGAACTTCGTATCGCACCTACTACAACCACTACTTACAACTACCCTACAACTACTCTACAACTACCCTACAAATATCCTACAACTAGCATACAACTACCCCACAACCACTAATTTACGCAACGAAAAGTAGCCTATGTCTGTCTCCATGGTCTAATCTACTCCTATACTAAAATTAATCCAAATCGGTTCAGCGGTTTTGACGTTAAAAGGGAACATATGTACATACATACGTAATATAAAATACATTCTTACTTTCACTTTTATATATCAAGTTGGATTTTCTTATTCCGAGCTTTATTAACCGACTTAAAAAAAGAAAAGGCTCTCAAGTCGTCTGTAATTTTTTAAAACTTTGTTACCTCAGCCGTACCTTACCGGTTTGGAAAATTTATTTTAACACTTAGAATTAGGTCCCAGTCAGAGGCGGCTCTAGCCCTTGTGGCGCCAGTGTGCCCCCTAGTAGGAGCGGGGTCAAAATGGAATACTTACAGTTATATTTTCATACGAAAATTCGGATGCCAATAGTGCAATTTTAAATGATGTCAAGAAGCTTTTTAGGAAGGAAGGGGTTACAACAATAAAAAATCACAACTTTGTAGTTCTTTTAAAAATATTTAATGACTCTGTCTC
This sequence comes from Pasiphila rectangulata, assembly GCA_963082625.1. Lineage (NCBI taxonomy): Eukaryota > Metazoa > Arthropoda > Insecta > Lepidoptera > Geometridae > Pasiphila > Pasiphila rectangulata. Next base: position 1,359,090 of record OY720244.1, on the reverse strand, counting down.
CAGGTGTTCGTCCGAAGATGAACCGGGTCGAACAATAAACCTTTCAATAGAACTTGTATTATTTTTTAGAGATTGTTCCTTCTTCAGCTTTCTTTTTCGGCTCTGTGCTCCAGAAAGTTTATTTTTTCCATCGCCATCAGACATCTAAAATAAATAATAAAGTAAGTATGGGCACCTAAAAGTATTTATCGATGTAAATTAATATACGCCAAGAGAAATAGTTGCAACTTGAACTAACTATTATTTATTATATGCGTAATGTAGGTACCGCGACGTTAATGTGATTGATATGTGAATCAACGTCGCGGTACCTACATTACGCAATCTAACAAAAAATAAAATAAGAAACCGGTCAAGTGCGTATTGGACTCGCGGTTCCGTACATATAGGTAAAAGAAAATCAAATCTGAAAAAAATTGATCACCCTTCCAATTTGCTTAACCCCAATTTTCGTTTTTAGTATTTGTTGTTATAGCGGCAACAGAAATACATCATCTGTGAAAATTTCAACTGTCTAGCTATCACGGTTCATGAGATCGGTACCTACATCCTGGTGACGTCCTTATGTCACGGACGGACGGATAGACGGACAGACAGACAGACAGCGAAGTCTCAGTAATAGGGTCCCGTTTTTACCCTTTGGGTACGGAACCCTAAAAGTAATTCGTTGTTCAAAGGTTAGGTATCTACATAAAAGTAAGAACTAAATAAATACCTAAGTATACTAGTAGGTACATATTAAATCACTTTAACTTACCGTTGCGTAGTTTGTTCCGCACTGCACAAGGATAAACAAATGAAAATCCTAGATAGGTGTTTAACTTCGATATCACTATCACTCGTACGTTTTTTTTCGCTAGCTGTTTTTGATGACATCTGACCCCGATGCATGTCGCAATAATTGTGTAAACAATTAACGAAATCTTATCTTTTATATAATTTTTATCAAAAGAAAAGCCGATTTACTTCATATTTACATGTTTACTCAAAGATGATACTTAATTTATTGCATCAAGGCTTATTTCGCAAAACTACGGAGCAGCGGTAAAACAAAAATTGCGGTACACAAAGCCTTTGAAAATAACCGCTGACGCCGCAACGTCCCTTGCAATTTGAATTTGAACTTTATGTCATTCTAATACAGCCGAGTTAGCAATGATGGTCGGCGTGTTTTCAAACGAATCAAAACAGGTGCCGGCACGCGCCTTTGGTAGTGATGCGACACTACGCCAATATACTTAATCTTTAATTATCTGTTTTAAGGTAGATTTCACGTTGAAACAAAAGTAATTGTGTAGAGTAGGTAAAGACGCAGCTTGTGGTGGCGCGCCTTGCTTTGCTACCGCGCGCCTGGCGGCATCGGCCGAAACACGGGCGCAGGGTCTTTGAGTGCGCCGGTGCCGTGCGCGAGCGACGCACTCATCTTTGGAGATGTCGCATTAGAGGGCGCTCGGCGCCCCCTTAGACCCGGCGCCCGTGTGCGCCGCACACCCTGCACTATAGGTAAAGCCGCCTCTGGTCCCAGTTTTTTTCGAAACACAGTTCTGATTATGGCATCCATGATAAATCAAGGGAAATATTGAAATGTAAAAAGCATACATATTTGCATACGTTTTGGGCATCGATTAAAATCTTTGGTTTTGGGTATTTTCGCCAACATTTTAGATATTCCTATTAAAGTTGGTTTTTTGTTGACTAATTAAGAATTATTCTGTTATACGGACCTTAAAGACGGGGTGTTAAATGATTAATGGTTTCGCCAATTTCGTCGTTAGGTACGTCGTCAATTTGACCTAATTTGATTTGTCTGTTGAACTTCTATCGCGGCAGTTCTATTGATTAAATGATACTGATTAATTTATTTCCATTGATTGATTCTTAGTGGTTATGTGAACCTTGTTTTTAGTAGGTAACTCAATAGTAAATAAATAGATTTGAATAACAATTCCTCAAACGATTTAATTATCGCACATATTGAGAACTTAAAATGTTATTTTTACATTCTGTAAATTGCTATTCGCCCTAACGTGATGCGAAACCGTGTCTGTGATATTTTCAACAATATAATTGGACTTAGCAACTTATAGTTTACTCTTCCAACCACTCTTATCTAGTAAATCTAGGCCTATCTCTATCGCGTGCAGGGCGGTGCCCGGCGCGCTCATAACCCCATAGCCCCCGTGCCCGTAACAATGCACTACCCTCACTCCGCTCACCGTCTCAGCCTCAACCCTCACAGGCACGCGATGCGGCCTCAACCCTACCCTGTGTTCCACAATCTCAGCTTTCTTCAACGCAGGCAACAGGTCGCAACACCGCTCGAAAATCGACGCACTGTCGTACTTATCAACCTTCGTGTTATAGCTGTCGTACTGTCGCACCCCGCCCAACGTAGCTATACCGTCCAGCCCAGGAATTATATAGGTGTCGTAATCCCCGTAAAACGCTGTTTTCAACCATGGAGCCTTCACTTTGAGCACCTGCCCGCGAAGCGGAACCAAGTCGTGATCCTCACATAAAGCTTTCGCGCCTAAACCTGTGCAGTTGAACAACAAATCGTACTGCGATAGTGATGCGAAATTGTCGATGGTTTTGACGATGATGTGTCCACCTTTTGAGAGGAATATTTTCTTTAGCCACGGCAGATGCATTTCACAGCCGATTTTAATCGTAGAAAAATACGATCCATATTTCCATCCATCGCCGCAGATTTTGAGTTCCTTCTGATCAACCGCCCTGTACTCGGGCACTAAATCTTCGATCATATGGTTCCTGGTTACGTGGTAATTGTCTTTGGAGAAAATGTAGGTGCCAAAGTGCATGATGCCTGCGTCAAATGCGTCCGGAGATTTCAGGATATCCTGGAAGTAGTTCCATGAGTCTACGATCCACCGCTTAGTGATATCTTTGGTGGGTCCTTTAAAGCTCATTCCGGGTCTGAAGATACCGGCAGCTACGCAGCTTACTGTTTCTTGTTCGAACTTGTCTGCAAAGATAGTTATTTTGGCTGCAGGTAACTTCTCTTGGAGGATTTTGGCAAGTGAGAGCCCCACCACTCCGGCTCCAATCACGGCTATTTTTGGCGATTTTTTATCCATTTTTCCTGGAAATCATAAATAGTATTCTTAATATTACTTTAGTTAGACATCGGGGCCAAAATAGCAATAAGATCATGGGTTACGCTTGGTAAAGTTACGCGTAAGTAGGTATATATTATTACTACTTATCATAACAATAACAAGAAATTACACATCTTAAATGTTTTACATAGTAAAGTCGGTGACACCATTAAAGTTATGCGGCAAAAGTGGGAACTTAATTCTACAATAGGTACAGTCTGTTGTCTGTATTTAGTTATAGGATAGCAGGGCCGCATCTATCGGACTTCAACGGTGGCGCGGACTCTACCAACAAAACCGGCTAGATTGAACGAATTAAATGATTAACTCGTCACAGGGAACTATTACATTAGATCCATTATTGGCTGACGTCACGTGAAGTGGCGATTGATCGCCTTTAAAAAGAAAAGACGTGTTGAATTTTGTTTTTCTCAATTACGTGACCTTGTTTGCTTGCTTTCAAACTCAGTTCTAATGATGGGATGCATGATAAATCGAGGAAAATACTCAAATGTAATAAGCATACATACATAGGTAATAAAACCTTTGCTACATGCATAGGTTTTGGGTATTGCAGCAAAAAATTATTTTGTCATTAAACTTGGTTTTTAGTTGAAAAATTAAAGAATCATTATTCTTAAATAAACACTTTATCATAGAGATATAAAATACCCAGACCCGGGAAAATACCTACAGAAAACTTAAAAATATTTCTTCCGCGGCGAGAATCGAACCCGCAATTCCTACAACTCTGCCGGCTATTAAACCAACTGCGCCACGGAGGTCATCTTGATATTAAGAATAAATTCAGAAACTAAAAACGCATCAAATTGACATGTATCATTTTTATTATTCTAAATTTGTATTTATACTTGAGATTATATTAAGTTAAATGTACCTACTAAATTATAATTATTGTGTAAACATACAAAAAAAATCATAATCAGATTATAAAAGTGTTGGTACTGAATGCTTATCAGCAGTTCTAATTTAAAGTAGATAAGTACCATTTTCTTTTAGGTTCACAGATGAAAGAAATTCATTGAAATTGAATCATCTAAATTTTACCGGATTTAACTTCAGTTTAGCTGATATGAGGCATCAAAGCTGTCTGAGAATTAACAAAATTACCACTAGACTATTAGAGGTATACTGCTTACCGAATAATTCGATCAGTTTGATACGTGTCGACACGAGGACAAATTAATTCAATCAACAATACTAAGGTACAATAGACAAGAGACTAAATTAGTCTGTGTGTTACTCACTTATAAATAACTGACACAACAAACAACGCAATGAGATAGTAATTAATTATCTACCACTTTACACTATGCGCATGAGCAGATAAACTCGATCTGTGTTGCCAAAACACATTCATATAGTTGAAATTGGTACATTTGTACAGTGGAATAACTATTAATTATTAAATTGTTGTACAATATTTTCAAAAACAAGCTCTGTTATTTAAAGGGTACTTTAATCTTTTAAATTGAAGGCCTGTTAACAAAATAACTGTGTGATTTCAGAAAAAAACACTATCCGCCATCTTTTGGCGACGGCCATTATGAAAGCCCCTTAGCTGAATATAGTATTATATTATTATAATATAATACTTATTTTTATATAATATAATTTTAAGAATATAGTATTATATTATTTGTGGTAGGGCAAGAGCCCCGGCCATGCCATCGACTCGGTTGTCGCCACCACATACAACTTTTCCGGTCGCTTTAAAAGAAATATAAAACACTATCTACTTGCTTTTGGTGGTGTTTACGTAAAAACTTTTTTGGGATTCCGTAGTAAGTACAAAGAACAACAGGTCTAGGGGTAACTACGGAACCCTAGACAACGCGTGACCCGACACGAACCTGGCCTAATTTATTTATTGTATGCTTAGAAAACATCAGCTGTGTTACAAGAAAACATCAGGTTTTTAATTTGTTACTACATAAATGATAGTACTGCTACTTAGAATATTTTCTCAAAGAAAACAGGTTTATCGTAATGGCGAATAAATTCTCAGAACAATGTGAGATTTTGTTTAGATTTAGACCCCACGATATTTTATTTTTTTTAATCTCTATTTTCTTAAAGTGGTCAAAGCTGGGGCTCCAGCTAATACGCAAATAGCTATTCTATCCTCGCTAGCAAAGCTTTTTGAAAGTGGACTACATTTAAAGATCTACAGACAAAGCGAGCCTTCTTTAAACGACGCTCCAGCATGCCTTCAGAAAGGATCGCTCTGTCAATACCAACCTTACGCTTGTTGACTTCAATTCAGATGCACTGGTGTTCAAGTATATTTAATATATCTCGATCTCCAAAAAGCATTCGATGGGGTGGACAATGACGTCTTGCTTCAAAAACTAGCATCATTTGGCTTTTCGCAACAGTTACTTAACTTCTTTGCCAACTACCTCCGAGATAGACTATTTTTACGTTAAAAGGCTAATTCACGACCCTATCACACCCGTTCAGGTGTTAGTCAACGATCGTCTCTAGGTCCTCTATTGTTTACATTCATGGTCGATGATCTTTCCAAAAACCTCGCCAACTCCAACTGTTTACTTTTCGCCGATGATGTTAAACTATACAGAAGAATACAATCACCAGAAGATGCCATTAGTTTACAGAAAGACCTTAAAGCAATACAAGATTGGTACGTAGTTGTCTGACTCTAAATATATCCAAAAGATCTACAAGTCCTGTGATCGCGCAATATCATCTCAAGTCATTACGAGCCCACGTCTTGTCAAAGACTTGGGTGTTATATTTTATCCCGAGCTTACATTTCACAACCACTTGTAACTGACTGCTTCAAAAGACTAGGGTTCGTCACCCGAAACTTTCGTGATTTTACCAACATTGGAGCAGTCAAACTTCTTTACACTTCCTTAGTAAGATCGAAGCTAGAAGCGAGTGCTTGTGTATGAGTAGTATGAGGAACCCCTACGAAGTATCGTACACTTTGATGTTGGACAGGGTTCAGAAGAGATTCTTGCGCTCACTCTACAAAAAAGTGTAGGTATTACCCCTACATGTACCCAACCAAATATTTTTTGGGTACACTAGGGTTCCATTCACTTGAAACGCACAGACTCTCTTGCCAAATGTCAACAATCTGTCGCATCTTACTGAGGCGTTTCCAGTGCCCTGAACTTTTGGCTGAGGAAAATAGGCTTTATGTTCCCGAACATAAAAATAGATTTCGCCCCGGCCGGGTGCCATTATTCACATGTAGACCAGCACGCACTAAAGCACCCCAAAAATGCCCTATCATGCGAGCTCAACGTCAGTAACGTCACCTCAACGCGTTGAATAACTGCAGTTTAGACTTTGACATTTTTGCCGACAGATGGCCATTCCTAAAACGGTTATGTTTCCAATACTGTTAACAACCAAGTTCCCTTCTGCCGTGGTAACTACCTGTTTGTTTGTTTTGTTTCTTGTGTTAAGTTCAACCATTTATTGTTATTGATTATTATTTTATAATTTAGTTATCATATTAAACTTTAATTTTATTTCACATTGCAATGCAGAAAAAGCTTTATGATTTAATTGGGTTATTATTGCTGTCATTCATTATAATATGACAGTTATCTAAGTGTTTACATAATTTTTTTTTATTTTGACCAACATTATATAAGAATAATGTTGTTTTCATTAGTAAGATGTTCTGTTTTTTATATATTTTAGTATGACTTTTTTGTGATTGTCTTGTTTTGGTATGTAAGAAGTCTTCTTCATTTTGTACAGTTATCCGTCCTTGTATTTATTTTAAATTTTTAACTTATTTAAGTTAAGATTAAGACCATGTGACGCCTTGGATTATAATTATCTGTAATGCTATAGTGATAACAATAATAAAGAATAAAATTGTATTGTTACCAGAAATTGACTTCTTTTATGAGCTGAAGCTGCATACAATTTCTGGTAACAATACAATTTTATTCTTTTAATTTGTTTGTTTATGTAGGTACATAAACAAACAAATTAACTAAGTGTTATGCTTGCTGCGTACATCGTAGGTACGTGATTAAACGAGGTTAAAATTCCCATTATGGTCCATCGATTTAGGGGGGGAGGGGGCTGCCAAATAATACTAATATTTTAAATCGATGGTCCATAATGGAAAGTTTATCCAAACGATGACTGACGGCCGAATAACAGCACAGATCAAAAGACGCTATTAAACAAAGTGGGGTCGCTTCGCGTTTCGTTCATAGCAGTGAATTACTCCGTTATTTTTTGTGAAAATAAGTAATGTAAATTGATAATATGACAACAATAATTATAGTGCATGAAACGTAATATTACATATTTATTATACGCCATCATTAATACGTGAAAATAAAAATATATTTAATTAAAAAACATGACATAAAATGGAACAAAATACAACTCGACGGTTAACGTAAAGTGTCAACTTTGACGTCTGACATGACAATTGGTTGTCAAATTAAATTTGTAATTGCGTGTTATTTCCCAATTTGTATAAAAACTAAAAATAAATATATCTCATGAACCGTAAACTTCCACAACCTGAAAATTGGCAAAACGCTTCCTTTTTATGAGTACTATCTACAAAAAAATATCGACTATAAAATTGATGGACCATAATGGGACGTAGTTAAGCAGAAAGGACTCAACCCTCAAAAAGTAACTTTTGAGATATCGAGGTTTAAAGTTGTCTAGGTTAAAATGTTGTTTTTAACATGATTCGTACTCGCAGTAATACAAAATTATTGTCTCATATTATGCACAAAAATACTAACTTTTATATGTTCTTAGTTTTGTTTCATAGATTAACGTATTTTTTGAGTTATTAATAAAAATATGGGTCTGAGTCGTTTTTGCTAAATTGGTTTTAACATTACGGAGTGTTTCTTTGAATTTCTCAAAAAGGATTTATATTACAAATAGATCCAATATAGTCATATATAAATAAAAATCAATAGTTATTATGCAAAATATGTATTTATTTGAAAATATTATAATCATTTCAACAGTCTTCCCCGTCATTCTCATCCAGCTCCACCATAAAATCTGGTTCTTCTCCAAATCCATCCATGTCCTCCATAATAGTATTGCCTTTTAATGTCTTGTAAAAGCCCAGACAGTATTTTGGAATTAGATGAAACATAGATTTAAGGTCATCTAATTTGGCCTGCGCAATTTCTTAGCCATTAGGCTTAAGACAAACGAAGTCATCTTCACATATGTACCTATATAACTTTTTTTCAATGCTAAGCTCTCTCCACCCCATCTATTTTCGTAAAGATGGAATGTTTTGAACTTTTCTTAATCCAAATTTCTTTGGTTTTAAGCCAGTTTACTTTTTTACGTCCACTGCTGGACAGAGGCCTCCCTCATTGATCTCCAAGTACTGCAGTTGGAAGCCGTCATATCTGATTCGATCCCGTAGAGAAACCCCGAGCATAGCCCTCTCCATAGCTCGCTTTCGTATTCATAAGGCCAATAGTGAAGGACCAAGTCTCGGTTCCATGTCATTACTGGTAACACACACTGATAGTAGACTTTCGTCTTAAGGCACTGAGGTACATATGTTGGACGAAAAGACGTTGCGAAGTTTCCCAAACGCTGCCCATCCGAGTTGGATTCGACGATTGACCTCTTTCTCGAAGTTGGACCTACCTAATTGGACGATTTGTCCTAGGTATACGTACGCGTCGACAACTTCAAAAGCAGAGTTCTCAACCATAACTGGGGCAGGCACGACATGGACATTTGACATGATTTTCGTCTTGACCATGTTCATTTTAAGGCCTACCTGTTAGGAGACTCGATTGAGACCTACGAGCTTTGTGCTGAGCTCTTCCATCGACTGCCATGACCACAATATCGTAGAAAATCGAAAGTGAGTGATGTATTCGCCGTTAATATTGATGCCCTTTCCATTCCAGGAGCTCGAAGGCATCTTCCAAAGCGGTCGTAAACAGTTTCGGAGAGATTACGTCTCCCTGTCTTACGCCTCTTTTTAAGGGAATCGCCTTTGAGCTCTGTTCTTGTACTCGGACTGACATAGTGGCGTTTGTATACAAACACTTCAACACTTCGATGCACCGATAGTCAATTCGGCATCGTTAGAGAGACTCAAGCACCGCCCATGTTTCGTTCGAATTGAAGGCTTTCTGATAGTCCACAAACGCGAGACATAGCGGCAAGTTATACTCTTCGGTCTTCTGTATAACTTGCCGCAGCGTATGTGTGTGGTCTATGGTACTGTAGCCTTTTTGGAACCCGGCTTGTTCGGGAGGCTGGAAATCATCAAACCTGTGTCCGAGACGGTCCGCGATGACCCTTGAAAATCGCTTATAAACATGGCTCAACAGCGAGATGGGTCTGTAATTCAAAAGTAAGGTGATGTCACCTTTCTTGAAGAACAGCACCACGACGCCCTCGTTCCATGCTTCTGGCGTCGTACCTTGAAGGTTCCGCCCTGCTTGAAGCAAGGCGGAATTAAATAGCTTCTGAAGGACTTTTAAGTACCGGTGATCCATTCGCTTTGTCGTTCTTAAGCTGTTTCAAGGCCATCCTGATCTCCTACAGGCTGATGTCCGGGATATCCTCCGTTTAATGTCGGGTCAGTTTAGCTCTTGGGTCGTTGGCCGCACTGCAAACAGGTTTAGTGACCGAATCGTAGAGCCGTCCATAGAACCTTTCGACTTCCCTTAACACTTCTGCTTTACTTGACGTTATGCTGCCATCTTCCCTCTTCAGTTACGTCATCTGGCTCTGCCTGTGGTTCATTAAATTGCAGTAATTATTTCACTTTTTTGTTTTATATTGTAAATTAAAAACTATTGTATTTAAAGTGTAAACCCACTCTAAGGTATCATTTATAGAAAATGAAAAATGCAATCAAAATTTTGTCTCCGACGGGACTTAAACCCGAACTTCGAACTCGAAGCCGATAAAGGCAGTCAAGATTTTCGACCCGACGGTCAATTGTTCCGTGGCCGAACGGTAAAGGCAGCCTGCGTTAAAGGTGTTCGTCTGAACGTTACGGGTTTAAGTCCCGTCTGGTACAAAGAAAATTTTGATTGCATTTTTCATTTTCTATAAAAATTATTGAATCTCAAACATCATTTTTGTTGAATCGGATAATTAACTTAATTGGTGTGTGTTACTAACGTAGTTTAGGGTTTCTGTAATCTGTGGTTTAGGTCATTTAGGATGAGTGTAAAATTTGATAGTTTCCTTGTCAATCAATTTATCAGTAAAAACCCACACAGTTTGAGTCGTTTTCGTTAAACGTAAGACAATCTTGTTTCTTAATAAATCTTTTTAGCAGATATGACCCACGCAGTTTGAGTCGTTTTCGTTAAACATAAGACAAGCTTGTTTCTTAATAAATCTATTTAGCAGATGTGACCCACGCAGTTTGACTCGTTTTAGCTGAATGAAAGATAGACTCGTTTTAATGAAGTTAAATTTAACTGAAACGATTTATGTGGCTTGAGCCAATCCTGTTATATTCAATTTAGACTTGCTTCTTTAAAATTGGATTTGTCTAAAACGATTCAAGAAGCCTGGGTTATTACAGTTGATAAAAAAAATATACCCACCCTTATGTGGGTTGGCTCGCATCATTCAAAAAACTAACTTAGGTATGCTTATCCTATCACGGATCTTTTTTGCTGGGTGAAAGAACCAACCTTTAGGACATACTCTTTGGTATAAATAACTCATTTTTGACCAAAGTGTGGGTTGAGTCCTTTCTGCTTAACTACGTCCATTATGGAAAGTTTAGCCTTAACCGCTTTAAGGCCAGGTTATTCCAGCAACGGGTTTCTGAAGGATACTGCGCGCGGGCGCAGCCTACTTAAATTCTATAAAAACTCATTTAATTTTTTTTTTGTTTTCAGAAAAACTAACCTTCGAATCTAAGTGTCGAATATTCTTCTAAACGTTGTTGCCTAAATAGGCAACAACGTTCAGTAAATACTGAGATGTTTTTTAAAGTATTACATTGATACACTTGTCTTGAAGTGCAACCACGAAAACCAGCAAAAACTATTTGACTATAATAATACGAACGATGACGTAAATGTAATTTTAGCGTTAAATCAAAACCCAAAATTCTACTACGTGCATCGACATCTAAAAACACGCACTCATTAGGAAACATCTCTATTTTCAGAAGCGCGACCACCCAGAAAGAACTACAATCAGCTGTCGTCAAACGAGAAACTCGACAACCGACAGAAAGACGACGATGTCCACATCGAAGAGGCGGCCGCGGTCGAGTCTGACGCTAGCAGCACTGACTTGGAGGAGCGTGAAAATCGCAACGTATGCCCGCCCTGCGCCCACGACAGATACAACAACAACATCCGTCGGCATTCACATGATGATTTCAGTGATGACAGTGATTATGGTAAGTAAGCACTAAGACCAAGTAATTCGATGGGTAAGCAATAAATATCGAAGCACAAAAGTACCTTCAGAATTATGGACAGTTGAACGGGTGACGGTTGACTGGTTGACGCCATGCGCTCTGCACGTTCTAATAATTTGAGTCTGTCTACAAGGCGTGCGGTGCCTTAAATGTTGGAGCCTCAGTAAATCGATAACACTCGCGTTGTGACATGCGCAACACTAAAACTGAACTTAAGAAATTCGCGAATATTGGATCACTTTGTAGACTGAAGTCAAATGAAATACCTAATTTACAAAACGTTTTATTCTGTATAAAATTGCTTGGTTGTGCTTTTTCATTAACGTTACTAAAAATAATAAGTGTCACTGTCAGTGTCAGTTTTTATTTTACTGTCAATCTTGTCCGTTCAATACAATACAATCTTGTTGTTTCGTCAGCTTTTGCAGGATTTTCGTGTTAAAATTTGTTTTTTGGTTTTATTCCAAAGAAAATAATAATTTTAGAGCTTTTGCAAATTACCAAACATCATAGCACAACTATGGCCAACCTAAAGTCTGATTTGGATCAATATTTGCTCCAAAACGAAAGCCGTCGAAGTTACAAGTTCAGTTTGCCTCAGTTTTCTACGCCCAGCTTCTTCTCCCGGAGTACTGATGAGTCGCCCACCAGCACCGCGAGTAGTACTTCGACATGGTTCGAGAACGTGCAAAAGGAATACTTTACTTTGGTAAGTACTCTTTGTTGAAATCTGGGGTTTTTGAATGAGTCATATCAGCAACATTATAGAATGACCCAGTTGAATTCAATATTTGCACAATCAGTGGAATATGGAGCATTGGGTATGCTCTGCTTACTAGCTCATTATCACCAACATACCATAAAGATTTAAAATTGAAATGATTACCTTTCAGAGTCGAACACAGCGGTTTCTTGGCTTCGGAATATGTTTATTCTTTGGGATCCTCTGCTTCATACTTTCCTTCCTGTACATACCTGTGCTGCTGCTGAAAGCCAGGAAGTTTGCCTTGCTCTTCACATTAGGAAGTCTGTTCTTTATGCTTAGGTAAGATCTTAACATATGATAATTATTAATGATTCTTATCTTATCAGAAGATGTCATGTAAATAGTCAAGCTATTTAAAAATCTTGTATGATCTATGAAGGACATAGCCTTTTGCAAGATTCTAAAACTGGTTATTAACAGTTTCAGCTTCCTGTATGGACCATGGGCACACCTGAAGTCCATGTTCTCCAAAGAAAGAGCACTAACCACATCAATTTACATGGTGACTCTGATTGCCACCCTCTACTGTGCTCTCCACCTTCAGAGCACTCCATGGACCATCATCTGTGCTGTGCTCCAAGTCATGGCCCTGTTCTGGATGATGATGGGCTCTATCCCTGGAGGCTCCACTGGAGCACGGTTCTTCGGAAGCATGTTCAAGTCCTCTGTATCAAACACCCTGCCAATTTAACAAACAGTTCTACATGTGTTGGAAAGACTTTTATTTGATAAGAACTTTTGTATTTTCTGGGTGAAGGCCAGTTGATGAATGTGGAAAATTGAATCAAGACACTTATGTTTAATAGACCAATTTAATTTTGGTATTTATTGCAGCCATTGTAAATATAAAGGGAATGAGGTGCTAGGTGTTACTAAATGATCAGTGATCAAACAAATACAGTGAAATGCATGAAATGATTTTGTTCAAGATTACATCCTATATTTATTTTGTTTAAGCAGCAATTAAATATTGCTGTTTCTTTTTGTCTGTTTTAGGGAACATTGATAAGTGTGTATGTACTATTTTATAAGAGCTGAACAATGGTTGTTCAGCTAATTTAACTTCTATCTTGATATTTGGATGGTACACTGCAGGCAATGAATAATGTATTTAAACTAGGGGTAAGCAAATAAAGCCCATAAAAATTTATTTGTGATACATATGTACATACATACTGCAGTTATTTTTTAGGAACCTTGCATACTGAGATTGTAGGTAGGAATTATTGACAAATTGTGAGACAGGATGTTTGTGTGTGTAACATGTTTTGCATATTTTCCCAATGAGTGCCTGCGTTACACTTAGTACTTTTTGGTTATCTTGCCTCTTGTAAATAAATTATGTTTAATTATAATTACTTCCTTTACAGAGCTTGTAATTTTGCATTTTCTTTGGAAACATATCAGAGCTTTGCTCCTTCATTTATGCTGAATGCAAACGATGATTTATCGTTATTTTTTTTAATAAATTATTATAAAAGAACAGTAGATGTTATATTTTTTAAAACCTACTCCCACTTTATTTTTATGGATAAGGGGGACGAAATAACATTGTTCAAGGTTCAAGCCAACCTGTGTGGTACACCTGCTAACCTGGCTAACTTACAGACGAGGCTATGGTCATTTATATTGAGGATTTCCAAGGCGTATTGACGCCGCCAGGCCGCCGCGCCGGCTGGTCATAAAAATAACAAATACCTAATATTAGATAGAATGTTGGACCAGGGGACTTTACCCTTGATTTGTTTTAGGCGAGCAAGTTCAAGATTTTCTCTGATTTATTTTAGATAGGTATCTATCTAAAGGTTTAACAATTAGAAAAATAAAAGGTGTATTTTTTTCCGTGGGATTAACGGCCAAGTATGAATAATTGCTTTTGAATTGAACTTTGTAGTAATGATGATAGGTACCTAAGTCATATTTTCAAAGAATTACCTTATCAAAAATTTTACGGTTCCGGTGGGATTCGAACGTCCGTCAAATCGATACTTGACGCTTCCTTAATTAGCCGGAAGTGCTTTGACCGCTAAGCTACAGAAATTCTGAAAATGCGTTCGCATTTTCTTTGGCTCCTCAACTACTTACATCTACAAAATTTACCCTGTTTTACTATTTTATTCCTATACTTACTGCAAAAACAAACACAACACCTGCTAAATGATCATTATGTCAAATATATTATTTGATCGCCAACATCCAATAGAAATTTAACTCTTGAGTTTAGATTGAGGAGCCATACTAAAAGTATTGTATTTTCTTTCATTTTAGCGCTACAGAAGCTAAATTTTTAGACGGTAATATGCACAATTGCTGCTAAATGATACCAAATTTTCAAAAATATTCATCTATTACTTAACGAGTTCCAAGGTGGCTCCTCAATTCAGACGTTTAGATTGAGGAGCCACTTTTGCATTAATATAACTAGTGATATATTTTGCTGCTTAATCTAGAATTCGTGCTGCAAAATCAGCTACATTGCTGCTAAATAATGGTGAGAATAGATTTCAAAAATCTGATGTGGCTCCTCAATCCTTACGGACATAAGAGTGTTACGTTCTGCCGCCCACAGACGAGGCGCTGACGTGCAACGTGTGCGACCGGTCGTTCTCCACGCGCCGCCAGCTCGCTGACCACCAGCAGAAGAAACGACACTTCGGGTAAGAACCTCAACTTGAATAAGATTAATAGGTACCTACATACCTACCCTGTAGCCGTAGATACTAACCACGACCTATGTCGTAATATCCACGGTATTACGACTACACAAAACTGGATTTTTCTTTCTTGAAAAATATAGGTAGGTAGGGTTGACCACATTGAACCCTTCAGATGTTACAAAACTTGCGAAATCCATGAGAGGCCGGATCGAAAATCTTGATTATTAATGCATAGGTTATTTTTAGACAAGTATGATTTATCTTAGGCCACATATTTACTTCTCTCAAAGTTAGATAGTGGCCAAACGCTTGCATAATGTCAATTTAAAAAAATCATCATTGACAGCCTACCACTTGATTATCTCCATCATTCATTAATATATTTTTATTGACATGTCAGAAAACCATAAAACATCTTGGGAACACTAAGTTTTTGTCAAAGCCTTCATCAATACATTTTATCAACACATCAGTAACTTGTAATAAAATCCCGC
This sequence comes from Pasiphila rectangulata, assembly GCA_963082625.1. Taxonomy (NCBI): domain Eukaryota; kingdom Metazoa; phylum Arthropoda; class Insecta; order Lepidoptera; family Geometridae; genus Pasiphila; species Pasiphila rectangulata. Next base: position 1,343,626 of record OY720244.1, on the reverse strand, counting down.
CAAACTTACGCTGTTACTTAGGTACTATGGCTAGATAAGGGCGCCATAAGGACGCCCATTGCATTGCATGTTTTGTATTATTGAGCCGTTTTGAGTACAAAAGAAAAGTGTTTACTACTAAACCTAACAAATTTTCTGGACTGGCTAGAGGAAAGCAAGTTCGTGATTAACCAGAATTGATGTCATTGTCAAATTATGTTTCCTACCAGTAAAACAAACGGCAGGTTCAAGGGAACTGTTTTTAAAGTTTTTACATAATACTGAAAACACCTCATTCTTTTTTTCTGCAATTTACTGGATTTTGGTGTACAGTCGCGCACATAGTAAAGGATACCACTAAGGTAAGGATACACTGAGGTACCACTAAGGATTAGTGGTATCCTATACTATGTGCGCGACTGTACAACAAAATAAAATGATATTCATAATTGATCCCTTCCATTCCAGATGCAGCGCCTGCGACAGCCTGTTCCCCTCGCTCATGGCGCTGGAGCACCACAAGGAGGAGTTCCAGCACTGGTCGGACTCCTGCTGCTCGCGCTCCGAGGAGTCCTCCGACGAGGAGTGCCACGAGGAGCGCCACCGGCTGCTCTAATGCACGCACCTCATTATTGCCGGGAAGCCCCATTCGCTGGGCACGTTCGTTTAAGTTCGATCTGATGGCAGCAAGTGATATCTAAAGCATATTTTCTGGTTTCACTTTCAAAATTAACGTGAGGTAAACTAGGTATTTATTTTGTTAAATACGGGGATTACTCACGTAGTCACATTTTTATCCACTATGAAGGTGTTTTTCTTAAAAAATCTAAACTTGTCGGGATAAGCTTTGAAGTTATAATAATACTACGTGGGTAATCCACGTATTATACAAAATATTTTTTTTCTGGTTGTTTTATCAAAATATAAGTTGGCGCCATTATCTAAAAATGACGATTTTTAGGATTCCGTAGTGCAGCAAAACACTCTTTGACTGCTGCGGCTTTACGAAGAAATAACGGTAAAGAAATGCCGTAAAAATTAATTAACTTCTACCTCCCATACACATAAATTGGGGGGAGGGGGTATCATTTTAAATCTGTATTTGCAACCCAAAGACAATTTTTCAATATTTTAGTCCAGTTTGCGAAATATTAATGATATTTTTTTGTAGTTTTCGAAAAAAAGGTCTTATCTCCCCCTATGGGGGATAACAACTGGTAGAGGGGTAACTTCGGAATCCTACACAGCACATGACCTGACACGTACTTGGCCTATTTTTTTTTTTAACTCGTACATAAGGAAAAAAAAGATTGCCAGAAACAAAGATGCCCCAGTATAATATGACCTATAAAACTTATTTGTGGGATGCCGGCAGTAGAATGTTACCCCTCCTCTCATGCCCATGGTTGCAGTATGAGCCTGCTAAGAGATACCTCAGGAAGATGGGCAGCAGTCTTTCCATGTATCAACATCCCATACTGCACTTCCCAACCCCCCTGCCAAGCGTGGTGAGTATGGCCACTACAACTTTGGAATGGTGACGACAAAAATAGGACCACAAACGCTCAATTAATATCCCATAGACTTATCACAAGACGTTTCTCGTCAAAGCGAATCATCTTAGTTAAAAATAATATTCAATAGAGAAGTTATAGTGAAACCAATTCAATAAAGCCTAGACTTTGTGGAATTCAATACCTAGTTATAGCAAAGTACAACCAATGGATTGGTTGTTCATTGATACGACCAAATTGAAGAAAATAATAAGGAATGGTTGAAGATATCTTCATTTATACAGCTGCTGCCATTAGAATCAAACTTTATGACGGATAAATTATCACTTCCTTGAAAAGCAGTATTATGAATGCACACTGGTTATTGTAACCTAGACTTTTAGAAAGAAGTGGGTACCTAATTCAAATATTGAACTCTAAAGATGTTAAGCCATTTTAAATTAATCAGAATTTGGTGGCGATTCTGATACCTAATGTTACGCTGACAGCTCTAAATTTAGAAACAAAAAATGTTTAATTAGGAAGTGCAATAGGTACAGAATCGACACCATTGTGTATAAAAATCTTTAAAATCTACAGGTACACACCATCTCTAATAGTCTACCAACTTGTATATCGTGGCCGTAGAGCGAAAAGTCACTAACTCTCTATTTGGTCAAAATTGAGTTAAACATATCATGAAAATCAGCATTTTTTTCTGCAATTTTCAGTCTTACAACCATGGCCATAGCTGTCATAGTTTTCATTTCAGAATTCGCAAAAAAACACTAATTCTAACTTCGCACTATAATTTTGTAGTCGAAAATTAATTAACTTACTTAGTTATTTTTTCTCTTCTTGGAGAAATCGCAAAGCGAAACCTAAGTCGGGTTGGTTACTTTTTCTTATTATAAAATAGGTCCTAACAAGAACAAAAAACTAACTTAGTCCACTTGATTAGTTTTAGTAGCACTGGTTCGATACCAAACGTAAAAGCGAAAACTAACCAAGTCTAGTTAATGACTTCTCGATGGACATTTTTGAAAAAATAGGCTACCTAGGTAGGAGCAAGAAATCATTAAACTGGTTTAAAGAGTTCTATCCTCATAATTATGAACAGAAAGCTTCGTTTTCAATAGTCGTTAAAGTGTTTTGATGATTTTCATTCAAAATCTACGTGCGTCAGGTGAATTTGGCGCGCAACTTAGGTTAGTCGTACAAACTGTGAGATGTCATTGGCTAGCCTATCATCATCAATCTTTCTTACCTACTCTCTCACAATCAATAGACGCCTACTTAACGTTAATCGAAAATGCCTAATTAATTATCAGAATTTCACTGCATTTTCCATTTGCGGTGTTACTAACAACGTTTATGAAAACAATGCCTTGTTTGTTTCTTTGCGAATTGGGAACTTAGGTAGGTACAAAGATGGCAAGATAGTACCGTTATGATGTCGCTGGCTGCAGATGCCTTATTGTCATAAGCCGAATGACTTCAAATAAGAACCCGCCTGCCAAGCGTGGTGAGTATGGCAACTACCCCTCATGGAGATCCATGAGGGAGGCCTTAGGTAGTGGACGTTTTACGGCTGAAATGATGATGCAGTAAGCTTCGTTAGGAGATTTTGCAGTATGAATCGTGTAGTTTTGTACATTCAGCTTTCTGGTGTAGTAGAGGACACCAACACCACAAACAGGTTGATTGCATGTCAGCTGTGACTACAAGATAGGTATCGTCTACAAGAGATCATTGCTTGTCTAGTTGTTTGGCAGCTTGTGCCGCAATCTTTCTCGCAATATGGGCATCATACTCTTCTCTAAGGTGTACAGGACGACCAGCATTATCATAACGTGTGCATACTATGCACAGATCCTTCTTTGGAACAAAAAATTACAAGTTGAACTCCGATCCAAATATTCTTTTGTAAACATACAAATAACTCGGATTTTGTGAGGGGATAAAACAAGTGCCCGATACAAAAGCAAGTTAATTTAATTATGACAATAAAATGCAATGAAAATATCTAGTTTTAATTCCGCTAATGCTGAGATGCATATGCACCGCCCTCGCCCGCTAATTATGCACATGCAGGGGAAACCAGGCTGTTAGTGCAACATGCATACCCAAACCCACACGACGACACGTGTTTCGCCTCTCCGCCTGAAGGTAGACGAAACGAGACGATCCGCGCATACGAAGAGTATGATGCCTATATTGCGAAAAAGATTGCGGCACAAGCTGCCAAACAACTAGACAAGCAACGATCTCTTGTAGACGATACCTATCTTGTAGTCACAGCTGACATGCAATCAACCTGTTTGTGGTGTTGGTGTCCTCTACTACACCAGAAAGCTGAATGTACAAAACTACACGATTCATACTGCAAAATCTCCTAACGAAGCTTACTGCATCATCATTTCAGCCGTAAAACGTCCACTACCTAAGGCCTCCCTCATGGATCTGCATGAGGGGTAGTTGCCATACTCACCACGCTTGGCAGGCGGGTTGGTAAGCGCAGTACGGGATGTTGATATACGGAAAGACGCTGCTGCCCATCTTCCGGAGGTGTCCCTTAGCAGGCTCTTACTGCATCCACGGGTAGGAGAGGAGGGGTAACATTCTACTGCCGGTACCTCACGGCAATACTGCATCACATGGAATGAAATCAATGGTAAAAGAGGGAGTGTTGAAATCGCATCTGCCATAAACTGGTGGATCAGTAAGGTACCATCTACGGTCATAGAAGTCACTATTTACAGTGACACTTGCGCAGGGCAGAACCGCAATCAATTTATGACAGCATTTTTGGTGACCCAACATTAAGCTGGAAGTTTTCGAACAAAAATATTTGGAGAGTGGCCATACGCATATGGAAGTCGATTCAATGCAAGTTTATTCGATGATTGACTGGAAATCGATCATGTCTCGCCCGCGCTCTAAAAGACAGTGAGAGTCAGCAGCACAGTGAAAGAACTCACCTATGATGAAATTATTAATGTTAAGACTCTGAATGAGAAAATTATTACTAACACAAGCAAGGATAAAGACGGGAAAAAAATTATGTGGCTAGAAATAAAATGTCTGAGGTTCGAAAAGGAATGTCCAGGGGTAGTAAAGTTTCGGTACAATCACGATGGCCCATACTTCGAATTTGATGCGTGCCAAAAGCCAGAAAAGGTGCTCACACGAACTAGGAAAAGAATGAGTAAGCCTATAGTACAGGAGAAAGTGACGCTGAATTGAGAAGTGATGTGATAGGTCAACTAGGTAGCTCCTCTTCCGATATCTGAAGCAAAGAAAAAAGATCTTGTCGGTCTTTGTCAAAAGGGAATTATGCGACAAGAGCTACATTCCTGGTATGAGTATGAATCTCTACCTACCAACAATGACGTTGTTGACAGGCTGTTAAGAGCCTGACGTCACCGAAGAAGGTGAAGACTGATTGTACCTCTATATCAGATTAAGATCATAAACTTCAGTTTAGTTTTGGGTTTGGACCCGCTGATTTTAGTTTTTAGTAATCATTGAACTGTTTACTTGTTTTTGAAATTTTAACTGTGTTCCTTTGTACTAATTCTGTTTCTGCTTTTGTTTTTATTATATTTTTTATAAAAGTATTTTATTACCAACCATTTTCGTCTCGATTATCTAAATAAATGTATTAAAAACGAAAAGTAGGTTAAAGTAAAGAGTCTAGAATAATCACTAAAATACCTTGTGATATTTTTAAAGCTAGTCCTATTTTAACTAAGTCAAGATAATTCTTATTCAAAAAAGCCTACACTTGGACGAAAAGACACTAACTCTATTTAACAACTTAATAACTAAATATGTCGGTACAGGATTTGAGGGCGAAAAATAACCAAGTGAGTTTTTTGTCAAAATCTCTAAAAAACAACAAATTATATCAAATAAAGTGCTTTAAACCTATGCGCATAATTATTTCCTTTGATATAAGATCATAAAATTTTAAATATCTCATACCAAACGTAAGTTATGATTTTTTTTCTTTTGTAAAACTTTGAACCCTCATAACTCAAAACACCAAATAACCTAGTTGATGACTTTTCGCTCTACGCCCACGATATACTCTTCCAGTGTGCATAGGACATTAAAAAATTATGTACAGTCTATTCCAAAAGTGAATTGTCATGCCAAAACTACTTTTGTTTTACAAATTCTTAGTAACATATCATAACATTATTGTGGCATGATAACACCACTTCGAATATTTTTATTACTTGGTGTAAAAAGACATTATCGAAATATAAAATATATACAAAACGTTACCCCCGTACCTATAAACGCTGATTCAATTAATCAGCACTTAACTGGCGGTTTTATAGTTATTGTATGAAAATATGTCAAACCCACTGATAATTTTATTAATGTAATCGTTGTTTATAAAGAAAACGGGTTTATGATTTCTTAATTTAAAAAAGTTAGTAACCTAAAAATCGGAAGGAAGAGGAGATTGTAAAAAAACAATAGAATAAAAATCGAGTTCCTTTTATTGTGTACAATCTTGAAGTTTACACATTACTTACTTCAGTATCAAGCCTCAAGGGTATTCTTTTTACACCTTGTATTAGAATCTATAAAAAAGACATTGTTCTAGTCTAGTAAGACGTATTGGCATAATGGAAGAACCTCATTATTGCCAATAAAACATGCATTGGCGTTAAATGTCGACTGGAATTTATAGAGTAGTACAACTCTGTCTGTTCAAGACCCAGAACAGCCAAATGTTAGTTCAATATTATAAATCATCTTGATTTAATTCAAGTTTATATCAGGCCTAATAAATTGTTATCAGCTCATCAAGGCCTAGAAGCAATATTTAAATACAAACAAAACTTAATAAGGTACAACATTTGTGATGTTAATATCAAGTAAAAGTTATTACATTTTCAATACATAAGGAAGGATCCTATCGAAGCAAGCATGCATTAGAAAAGAAAACTAATTTAACTGAAAAATGCAGTATAATTTAGTCATAAGCTAGTATACAGTAACTATAAATACAATATTCGATGTTCTTGGCATAGAATGAGATTCTTGACATCAATTTAAAAGGCAAGATCGTAAGTCCAATAGGCCTATCTCAGACATCGTCGAGCAGCCAACACTCATGTTAAGTTAATTCTAGTCGTCAATGAGGCCATGGCCTCGCCAATGTACTTTCCATGGAGTCCTTTATATTGACAAAGTTCAATAGTACAGTACAACAATGTGCAAGGAATTTGTGTCGAATATTAATGTTACATATCAATACGTAAAAGCGTATTTATGCGTGAAAAACAAATCTATGGGTGAATTTATAAACATTTAAACAATCATTATTAATCTTCAAAGTAGCGAATTCACTCCCCATTTGTTGTTCACGCAAGTTAAATGTAGCTACACCATATCTTTTGTAAATACAACTTCCTAGTGATATCCCGGCAATAATGCATATCACGTACGTTTAAATAATCGTAATGACTGATCGTAGAGTAACTAGATGTAACCATCACTCCATCCGCGTCATCTCACGTTACAATATGTGTATAATATTAGTGTATCGATCGACGGCCCCGGCCCGCGAGCGGTCGGCTCAGCCTCCATCGCGCATCAGCAACACTCCACTAGTCGTACCACCGTTCTTTTACATAAACTAACTACATAATAAACGCGATAAGTTAAGAACGTATCTACCGAATCGAAGCAGTGTACATAACGAATACTAGTACCAAATAAAAATACGATTGAAAATATATACAGAAATGTTTTTTTTCGATACCTCCCTCGTCCCGCTCAGTCGCTCGGGCTCGGGGCGCGCTCGCCTCGCCCCGCGGCCCCGGGGGCGCGGCCGGGGCGACCGACACACATCTTTCAATTTGTCATCGAACAATCGGGAATACAAATCACGAATCTCTTACAAAAGCATAATACGAGGTCGTCTAGACGGGGCAGTCTCGCGGCCTGACAGCCGACACACGTGGTCCGCACGTGAGGAGTGCCTCGGTGTCGGCGCGGACGGCGCGGCGGCGCGGGCGCGCGGCTCTAGGCGGCGCCGTTCACGAGCCCCGCGCCCTCGGCCGGCGCCGCCCGCGGGCCCGCCTCGGGGCGCCGCTTGTCCCGCCGCGCCGCCTCGCCGCCGCCGCCGCCGCTCGGGCCCGCGGACCCGTTCTTCCAGCCGCCGCCTGTAATGCAATACAAACCCCACACTCTAGACAATCGCCTGCAATTTCCTGGAGCTATACAGGGTGTATTATAGTATCTGTACAAACCCGAAAGGGGGAGTTTCAGCCCGTGACAGCAAGTAGTTTTGGAAGAGAAAAAAACGGAAATTCGCATCTTTTTCATATTTTTCTAAATCATTTTATCTACAATTTTACTAATATGTGCGTTGTGAAAATGATCCTCATAATAATTTAGTCATCATTTTTTTTTTAAGTTTTAAAAAAAACTGTATTTTTATTTGTACCAGCAGTATGACAACTCTTTGCAGAGGTCAATAACCATGTCAAGTCGTAAAACTAGAAGTTGTTCCTTAGGATGGGTAGAATCGCCCCCTTTCGGCTTAGTTTAGGCGAACAGATTAAAAGATAGAGCCCCAGCTCTACACACACAAGCGGCGGTGCATGGGACTGTGTGCTTAGTGTGACGTAACGTTGTCTTGGGATGGCTTAAATCGGAAAATTTTACATATGTACTGGTGCTAAACTAGATTGGTTATGGTGTACAATGTATGTGCACCCTAATCGACTACTATTCTAAACAAACATAAGCAAATTTTTAAATATTTTTAAATGTTGTTGCGTTTGGCTACAAAGCACTCAGTTTATCTTAAGGAAGTGGCGGAAAAGGTTTGCAATTTGAAACTAGCACATTCAAAAGCTTCAAGCATATTTATCATGAAGTATAAGATTTGAATCATAGAAAACTGAAAACAAAAGATGGAATCCAGTTCCTTAATTTAAAAGGACAGGACAAAACAAACTAAACTTGCAATATGAAAAGATGACTAGTGATCAGACCAACGTCTGTCAAAGCTTTCTTGTGTGAGTAACCACAAAAAGTAGTTCGATAGCAAACGAATGTTCTCCCCCGCCACTAATACTAGCGAAATAATAGATAGAAAAACTATAAAATCTCGTATAGCTACGATTTATGTACTAATTAAAATGTACAGGGGTGCAAAGAAACAAACATACCATTAAAATGCGTAAATAAAATAAATACATGAAAACACCAAACGAACCAAACTACATTTTAACTAGCACATCCACTTACAATTTTAGATTTGGAATTCAGTAGAAAAGAGTTGTCATAAATAGATACTAATTTAAATCAAGATACAGACAGATTTTTACAAAACATTCTCATAAGCTGAGAAAACTAGATTTTTAAAGCTATATTTCCCTTATGTGTTATGTTAAATCACTGGAAAAGCAATTGCAAACAAATGTTCTTAGTACTTGTTTTGTGGGAAAGAAGATGGTAAATTAAATTTCATTATAATCCAGACAAGTTGTAATTAGGAGACAATTGGCAAATGATTTAGTGTGGAACTTTTCAAATAATAACATAATGAATGAAGAACATAAACCACTAGATAATTTAATGAGAACATTTGAAGATTATGGTCGGCTCTGAGTGTGACATGTGTTTGTGCGGATGCGTGCATGTGTGTGTGTGTGTGTGAACGTATGCCTGCGTGGGTGGGTACCTCTGTCCGCGCTGGACACGTCCTGGCCGTCGAGCACGGAGCCGTCGTCGTCGGTCTGTCGCCGCCTGTCGTCGCGTCGCCGTCCGGTCTGAACACAAAACAAACAAATAATAAAATTATACTAACTTTTTATGCAAAAGAAATAGGAATGGAATAAAATGCAATAAAAATATTGAGCTTTAATTCCGCTTATGCTGAGATGCAGGAGCACCGCCCTCCCGAAACGAAACGAAACGTTCCGGCGGCCGACCAGTCAACACCTACAGCGTTCACCTGATGATGCCTCGCGGAGAGGCGAAACACGTGTCGTCGTATAGGTTTGGGTATGCATGCTGCACTGACAAGCTAGTTCTCCCTGCATGCGCATAATTAGCGGGCGGGAGGGCGGTGCTCCTGCATCTCAGCATAAAGCGGAATTAAAACTAAATATTTTTATTGCATTTTATTGTCATGGATTTCCGCAAAGTAACGCCTGATTCCATTAATTATAGGAATGGAATAGTTCTTTTTTATAAGACTCTGAATGAAAATGTGTTTTAATGGTAAAAGGCACCTCTAGCGAACCAACCACGTAGTAAGTTCCACAAACTAAGATACTCGTAAGAAGGAACAGAGTTGAAATGGTTAGTATGGTTACCAATCCTTTCCATGCAGGCCTTCTATGCACATGTTTGCAACTGTAAACCCATGCTGTATGTAACGCTACAGTACCAGGGTCATTTATAGATGGTTTTAGCCTATCCAGCACCTATATACCTACCTATTATATGGTATCTCAACTTAGTCGGCTATATTTAGAAGAATGAACAGGGTATATACACTGCCGGCCAAAAGTTTGAGACCACCTACATCTAAGTAGCAAAATGAAATAAAACTCAAAATATAAATCAAGAGGTTTAGATATTAATTAAAATGCTTATTTACTAATACACATTCATCAAGAAGAAAAAAAAAATCAAGAAATATCAACCATTTACGTTAAAAATTACGTTATATTTAATAAAATCATTAAACGGATTTTTCGTCAAAAAAGCCTCCCTTGCATTTTATAACTTTTTTCACTAGTCTCGGCATACGAGCAATCAATTTATCAATTGTATCTTGTGAGATATTGTTCCAGCTTTCTTGTAAAGCCTTCCACATGTCTTCTTGTGAGGAGGGACAACAACTGCGCACATTTCTGTCAAGCTCTTCCCACAATAGCTCAATGGGGTTGAGATCCGGACTCTGAGGGGGCCACACCATGTTTTTTAACACCCTTTCTGTTTCTTTATGTTCTAAATAACCCCTGCATAATTTTGAACTATGTTTAGGATCATTATCTTGTTGGAAAAAAAATCCATTTCCAATTAATCTTAAACCAGACGGAACAGCATTTTGCTGTAGTATTCGTTTATAATGCTCCTTTTTCATGATTCCTTCGACTCATACCAAATCTCCGGTTCCATGGCCCGAGAAGCATCTCCAGACCATAATGGAACCACCACCATGCTTAACTGTTGGCACCACACAAGCTGGCATCATCTTTTCCTCGGCGGTACGTCGAACAAAAATTCGTCGTTTTGAACCAAATATTTCAAACTTGGATTCATCTGACCAAAGAACTTCTTTAAAGTCTTCTTCAGTCCAGTCTCGATGGGTAAGGGCCCACTGCATCCGTTTCTTTTTGTTTTGTGGCCTTAGTAGTGGTTTTCGAACGGCGACGCGACCAAATAACTTAGCATCTCTCAATCGTCTTTTTACTGTAGTCAATGACACAGGTTCTGATCGGGATTTGTTCACTTCTGCGCGGATTTCTGGTGCGGTTAGGCGTCTATTCCGCTTGCTGGTAACGACGATGAAATTATCCTCGCTAGAAGTGGTAGCTCTCGGTCTCCCCGATCGCGAACGATATTGATTACTGCCAGTCTCCTTGTATCGGGTTATTGCGTTATGAACACAAGTCTTCGACAACTTAAGTTGAGAGGCAATCGCACGTTCAGATTTGCCTTCGCCGTGTAAAACAACTATGGCAGAACGAGTTTCAGTGCTAATTTCGCGCACTTTTCCCATTTTAAGATGTCTTCACTGTAACAACGACGAGCTCAGACTAGTTAAGATAATGAAAAATTTACTCCATCAAAACTTAGTAAAAAATATGTTTAAGGAAGCTAAAATAATCCGGAAGTACGGTTACCGCAAAACAAAACCAAAATAATTAGAAATGAGCAGGCCATAAAAAATATAACAATGACTCTATCACCTGGTAAGCGCGCGGTACTCATTTATGTTTTGAAACAATAGACCTTTAAAGGATGATAACTTAAAAATATACAATAAAAATGACTCTCAGAAATTCTTTGATAACAATAGAATACGCAGGTGTTCAAATTAGCTCTTTATCATGTGTACTTTTGAAATATTTTGGTGGTTACAAAGATTTTTACAAGTGGTCTCAAACTTTTGGCCGGCAGTGTATGTCTGAACCTAACGATGTTATCTAACGATGTTTCTTCTTCCATGTCGTCGTAACAGTCTTATCAGAGTGGTTGTGGTCATCATGGTAGATTAAATTACTGTCCATTTGGAGCTGATGTGATTCGCCTCACGATTTGCCGCGGTCGTTCTCTCTAAGTTGTTTTCCTAATGCACTTATTTAGGAGACCGCCTAGTAGACGGCGCCTACTCCCGATTTGATTTGATCAGTACATCGCATTGGTGACTTTCCAAGGTGGCCTGGTGCCCTTCACTTTGTCTTGAACGACTAGGCGTTATAAGGAGTCAACGTTGCGTCTTGAGGCATGTACGAAGTATTTAAGGATACGGGTTTGGACCAGAACAGGTTCTTAGAGTATGGATACGTTGGTACAGAATTCGTTCCACGCCATTTACCTTCACCGTTAAATCTCGAGTTAGATAATATGAGGATAGCATAGTAGTCACAGAATATTTATCTATACAGTTTTGTAACTCGGCCGTATTTTTGAAATAAAAACACACATGCCTTCGTGATTCATGAACCGCCTATAACTACCTATTTCACTTGTGTCAATCACTTTACTCTATTCACTTTATTTATTAATCCAGTCATCTTTTTTTTTCGGGAGATAAAAGGAAATGCTTATCCATTAAAAATCAAGAATAAAGTATCTAAATTGTTTTTTAGCCGTTAAGGCCACTTATTGGCTTGTCTGTTTAAATTAAGATAAGTTAGTGTTTTGTCAAACTATTGTTTAGTATCTGTAGCTTGTGTAAGAAATTAATAAAAACTTTATTTTTGGTCTGCTTTTGTATAAGCTATAGGCCTTCTTTTATAAGTAAATAAATAAATAAAAAGACACACATTGTGTATCTACCTACTAGTAAGTAAAATTATTTAATAGTCTTACCTTTCAGAGTTTCCAGGTAATCTAAAAATGTTATCTCTGGATGCGTTAATAAATCCTACCTACTCCTCATAATAATATGTACTTAGTGAAAAAATCGCGCGGCAGTCGTGACTGCCTGCATTCCGAGATCGAGGTATAGCTCGCGCTTCGTCCGTTTGTATGAAGTTGGAATACTGTATAGATAAATATTCTGTGTAGTCTTGGTCATTACTTACATTATTATTATTAACTTGATTCCGTGCGTCATTGGTTCGTGGCGTGCGTGGATGCGGGTGCGGTCGTCCGTTCTCGATGGGCAGGCGCGGCGCTCTCTCGGGTCTGTCGGCGCGGTCGGGTCGGTCGGCGCGGTCGGGGCGGTCGGGTCTGTCGGCGCGGTCGGATCTGTCGGCGCGGTCGGGCGAGCGCGGCGGGCGCGCGGGGCGGCCGCGGGCCGGGGGCCGGTCGCGGAACGAGTCTCCGCGCTCCTCGCCCAGCTCTGGAGTGGCGCGTCTCCCTCCGCCTGAAATTAACGTTTCACTTTCATTATTTTTGACATTCGCCTAAACGTTACATGAATTGCTACGAATGTGTCCCGTTGATCCCAAAAGGAGAACGCCCTCGTGGTGTATGCGCCTGACGCATTATTATTATACTTACTTCTTTTTCTTCGCCCGCACTTGCTGTCTTTACAACAAAGAATATTCCCAAAATGTCAAACTATTTTGTACGGGTAAAAACGGTGTTAAATACTTAACAAATAAGACATTTTTTGAAAACTTGTTATAAGTTCATTTGTGAGTGTTGTGATGATCATGGCTATGTATCAATGGGTAAAACTTATATATTTTCGAACTCATTATTTTGATTAGCATTGCATTTTCTATTTTTTTGTAAGTGTTAATAATTATATATTCAATTATTTTTTCATATTATTATTATAAGCTATATATATTGATTTTTGTAAGTGGAAACTCATAGGCTATTTTGTCTATTAATTTTTAAAAACCAATGTTTAATACAGCTGTTCGTTTTCCAAAAATGTAAAAAAAAATAAAAATAAAAAATTATTACCCCTACTCGACGCCACGGTAGTCGGGGCCAACTTAGCTTGTAAACGAAAGATAATACCTCTTTGTTGCAAAATAGTTTATTTTTTCTGCCGTGAATCTGTTGAGTGCGTGTTGAAACTTGCCGGCGCGTGCGTTTCGCACAAACTGAAAACACCGGCTGGTCTGGTCGAGACGCGTCGGCGCCAGTCACTCAGCGGCGCGTACGGCCGCGCACGTCTTAGCTGTCCGCGCTGACCGCTCACAGCACATGGTAACGTTTCATAGCAATCTACATATCGAGCTGTCGTCAGCGGCGACGGTGCGCGTGCCAGGAAAGCCAGATTCTACGTACCTGACGGGTAGCGGTGCGTGGGCGGGCGCGAGCGGCGCGCGCGCGTGGGCGGGCCGCCGCGCGCCGACGGGTAGTGCGCGGCGCCGTCCGACACCACGCGCAGCTGCTGGTCGATCTACGTACCTGACGGGTAGCGGTGCGTGGGCGGGCGCGAGCGGCGCGCGCGCGTGGGCGGGCCGCCGCGCGCCGACGGGTAGTGCGCGGCGCCGTCCGACACCACGCGCAGCTGCTGGTCGATCTACGTACCTGACGGGTAGCGGTGCGTGGGCGGGCGCGAGCGGCGCGCGCGCGTGGGCGGGCCGCCGCGCGCCGACGGGTAGTGCGCGGCGCCGCCCGACACCACGCGCAGCTGCTGGTCGATCTACGTACCTGACGGGTAGCGGTGCGTGGGCGGGCGCGAGCGGCGCGCGCGCGTGGGCGGGCCGCCGCGCGCCGACGGGTAGTGCGCGGCGCCGCCCGACACCACGCGCAGCTGCTGGTCGATCTACGTACCTGACGGGTAGCGGTGCGTGGGCGGGCGCGAGCGGCGCGCGCGCGTGGGCGGGCCGCCGCGCGCCGACGGGTAGTGCGCGGCGCCGCCCGACACCACGCGCAGCTGCTGGTCGATCTACGTACCTGACGGGTAGCGGTGCGTGGGCGGGCGCGAGCGGCGCGCGCGCGTGGGCGGGCCGCCGCGCGCCGACGGGTAGTGCGCGGCGCCGCCCGACACCACGCGCAGCTGCTGGTCGATCTACGTACCTGACGGGTAGCGGTGCGTGGGCGGGCGCGAGCGGCGCGCGCGCGTGGGCGGGCCGCCGCGCGCCGACGGGTAGTGCGCGGCGCCGCCCGACACCACGCGCAGCTGCTGGTCGATCTACGTACCTGACGGGTAGCGGTGCGTGGGCGGGCGCGAGCGGCGCGCGCGCGTGAGCGGGCCGCCGCGCGCCGACGGGTAGTGCGCGGCGCCGCCCGACACCACGCGCAGCTGCTGGTCGATCTACGTACCTGACGGGTAGCGGTGCGTGGGCGGGCGCGAGCGGCGCGCGCGCGTGGGCGGGCCGCCGCGCGCCGACGGGTAGTGCGCGGCGCCGCCCGACACCACGCGCAGCTGCTGGTCGATCTACGTACCTGACGGGTAGCGGTGCGTGGGCGGGCGCGAGCGGCGCGCGCGCGTGGGCGGGCCGCCGCGCGCCGACGGGTAGTGCGCGGCGCCGCCCGACACCACGCGCAGCTGCTGGTCGATCTACGTACCTGACGGGTAGCGGTGCGTGGGCGGGCGCGAGCGGCGCGCGCGCGTGGGCGGGCCGCCGCGCGCCGACGGGTAGTGCGCGGCGCCGCCCGACACCACGCGCAGCTGCTGGTCGATCTACGTACCTGACGGGTAGCGGTGCGT
Organism: Pasiphila rectangulata; assembly: GCA_963082625.1. NCBI lineage: Eukaryota > Metazoa > Arthropoda > Insecta > Lepidoptera > Geometridae > Pasiphila > Pasiphila rectangulata. The sequence continues at coordinate 1,328,317 of OY720244.1, read as the reverse complement.
GGGCGGGCGCGAGCGGCGCGCGCGCGTGAGCGGGCCGCCGCGCGCCGACGGGTAGTGCGCGGCGCCGCCCGACACCACGCGCAGCTGCTGGTCGATCTACGTACCTGACGGGTAGCGGTGCGTGGGCGGGCGCGAGCGGCGCGCGCGCGTGGGCGGGCCGCCGCGCGCCGACGGGTAGTGCGCGGCGCCGCCCGACACCACGCGCAGCTGCTGGTCGATCTACGTACCTGACGGGTAGCGGTGCGTGGGCGGGCGCGAGCGGCGCGCGCGCGTGGGCGGGCCGCCGCGCGCCGACGGGTAGTGCGCGGCGCCGCCCGACACCACGCGCAGCTGCTGGTCGATCTACGTACCTGACGGGTAGCGGTGCGTGGGCGGGCGCGAGCGGCGCGCGCGCGTGGGCGGGCCGCCGCGCGCCGACGGGTAGTGCGCGGCGCCGCCCGACACCACGCGCAGCTGCTGGTCGATCTACGTACCTGACGGGTAGCGGTGCGTGGGCGGGCGCGAGCGGCGCGCGCGCGTGGGCGGGCCGCCGCGCGTCGACGGGTAGTGCGCGGCGCCGCCCGACACCACGCGCAGCTGCTGGTCGATCTCCTGCTTCTGCAGGCGCAGCTGTTCCACCTCCTGAGGACATCGAACAAAATATCCGATCAATATATATGTTTGTCATGTATGTCTCATCTGCGATCAGTCTTGTGACTTGCAGGTTCGGTAGGTGCGGCGAGTGTTGTGAGAAGCTCTATACTACCGCCACGGCGCGAGCCTTAGCACCGGCGGCCCTGTAGCTTGTAGTATACTGTAAGCACACATTTTGAGTGGACGGTGAGTCTAGCCGACCAAACAAACAAGTACTCATCTTTATCTTACAAGCGAGTTCTTGAGAAAGTGCTTAATTATAGTCAAATAAGACAGCAGTGTGTCACACTGAGCTAACCAATTGGACATTGATTGGACAAAAGTTGTTAAAAATGAGAACATTATGTGCAGATTTCAGACGGTCCCTTATAGGTAATTATCGTACCTTTAGAAAGATGTTCTCTTCAGATCTATCATAAACACAAAGGCACCATGTCGTTCTCTCTCGGCTACGTCGTCCGACTATATCAAGTAGAATCGGGACATAGATCCTACAGGGGGCAAATTCCCGTGAATCGTGATTTAATTTTGCGTGATATTTCCTTATCTCACTTCTTAGTGTATACTCCGAACTTGTCACATCAGTCTCTTTACATAATGATGCATTAGAAATCACAACCAGTTTGCAATTTACATTTATCTACCATGAGATCACTCACAACAACGTACCTTGAGACGCGCCACGTGGTAGTCCACCAGCACCTTCGCGTTGGCGATGTTCTCCCGCGTGCCCACGAACACGAAGGGCACCATGCCCTCCTCGCGCGGCGCGACCGGCTGCGGCTCGTTGTCCCCCTCACAACAACGTACCTTGAGATGCGCCACGTGGTAGTCCACCAGCACCTTCGCGTTGGCGATGTTCTCCCGCGTGCCCACGAACACGAAGGGCACCATGCCCTCCTCGCGCGGCGCGACCGGCTGCGGCTCGTTGTCGCCCTCCACCTTCACCTGGAAGTGATGCGAGATCTGACATTACATTAAATCGGCGCCTTTGCCGCGACGGACAGCGCCTCCCCTACCTACACTACCTAGAGTGGGAGAGGCTAATGTGTCGACTGCCTAGCATGCTTACATTGCAAGATAATATTAACTTTACTAGTTTGGGAAATTTCGGAACGTCTTCTCCTCCAAAATACCTTAGTGTTTCAAGACCAAAGCCTTGTCAAGTGATGACTTATAGAACCGAAATGTGATAATGGCCTCATGAATAAGCTGAGTCGCTGAACGAGCTATGGAGAGGGCTATGCTCGGATCGGAGTGTCTCTCTACAGGATCGAATCAGAAATGAAGAGATTTGTAGAAGAACTTGGGTCACCGACATAGCCGAACGGATTAGCACTTTGAAGTGGCAATGGGCAGGCCATGTAGCTCGAAGGACAGATGGCCGATGGGGCCGAAAATTCTCGAATGGAGGCTACGGACTGGCAAGCGCAGCGTAGGACGTCCTCCCAACTAGATGAGCAGACGACCTGGTAAGGTCTGCAGATCCGCGGTGGATGCAGGATGCCGCTTCCAGCCGCAATACTCGAGAGGTCCGTGAGGGAGGCCTATGTCCAGCAGTAGACGGCTCAAATGATGACGACGTTTACAAAAAGTCTACCACCGTTTTCTATACTATTGCTATGCCCTATCAAGGCGCATGTTTTAGTCGTATATTATTCTAAGATTTGTATACTCAACATGCTTGCAATAAATAAATCAGTGACGCTTTTATGAATAAATTCGTAATTAAGCAGCAGTCTAAATTTAGTAGCGTTTATCAGTGAGGTGCCTATAATCAAGTGACCGAGCCCAAACAGCTGAAAAATAAACAAGTGATTTAAGCTGGTGCTGTGATCAATAAATAAATCAATGTTTAATGATAAGTGAAGGAACAACAACAATAATATTCATTACATTAAAATGTAGCACGAGTCTTATGCGAGAGAATATCTACTACTTGCAATGCATGTCATTTCCGATCTCTGGTGTGTATTTTTCTTTCTTAATAAAATGGCTTGGAGTCAGTTGTTAGAGCTGTGAGAAGCTTTATACTACCGTCACGGCGCGAGCCTTAGCACCGGCGGCCCTGTAGCTTCTAGTTTTCTGTTAGCACACGTTTTGAGTGGACAGTGAGTCTAGCTGACCAAACAAACAAGACCCCAGCTTTACGTTACAAGTGAGGTCATGGAGATGTGCTTTATTGTAGTGAAATTAGATATGAATGTGCCAAACAGAGCTTACCAATTCGACCACGCAAGTTATTGGGCAAAAGATGCAGAAAATAGTAATGTATGTGTCATGTTTTTGACTAAGCAGAGTGAGGTGTTCAATTAAATCTTTACTTATATTCTGTAATAATATGTATTTTATGTAACTTTACTCAATACGGATTCAAGGCATAACCCCTCGACTGCGGCGCCTTGCACGCTAAAAATGACACATCTGGGTGCGGTTTTCGTGGGTTGTACCCGCGCGCACGCCGCTCGGTAATTGATTGATGATTGTCTTTTATTTTACTACCGCAACTATTGTATCATTATAGCTTTTTGAAATCAGCTTGAAATATTCTAACTAATTAAATAATAATTAAGACTCGTTTACAAATATACACTTCGCTACTCGAAGTCAAAGATTGAGTAAACGGATGGATCACCGATTTATGTGTAAAAACCCCTAAATCTTATAAATAAAAAGACTTTTAAATCAAATTAGTCTTTTATCTACTTAAATAAACACCATGCTAATAAAAGGTCAACAAAGGCATAACTTCCTATTAATTTTTACGAGAAAAATAATCACAAAAAAGGGTTGTTTTCGGCAGCCCTAGCGCCCAGATGTGAAGAATATGAAATTCCAAGATTGTTTATGAATTCCACAAGAGTGAAGTTGCCTTTTTTATGGCTTAAGTCTCAAGAGTAGTTCATAAACAATACTCAGACAAAGCTTCTCACATCCCAAGCATACTATTTCAAGATTTATAAACAAAATGCCAGACCCCTTAAAATCCAACACCAAATACACACTATCAATTTATGTATTGTAGTACAAAGTAGAATCAACGAGTTAGGTAAAAACATTTGTATCCAAAAACTACAATATATTTACAATAGATTTGTAATAAAATAATTACCCTTTACCTTACAAAAACTTTTAGAAATTCAACAATCAAAACTTACAATTTTCTATGATATCAGCGCCAAGGAACCAACGTAAATGGATATGGCATTTCAGTAAAATCGGCGAAAATACTGAATGTACGAGTACTATTGAATAAAAAATAAATATCGAAAAAATCAACAGTCTGTCTGTCTGTCTATCTGAAAGTGTGTTTGTCTGTCTGTCAAATTTGGGATCTAAATTTTTTGAGTAATAAATACCTTGTCACTTTTGCAAGTCTATTCCTCTTTTTTGCAAGTTAAAATTACGTACCTACTTCATAAGTTACTGAATTACCAAAACATATTTTTTTCTTTATAGAAACGTCGAAATCGAAATGATGATGATGAATCTGACATACTGAAATGCCACATCCATTCCTATCTAGATCCGGCAAAATGGTCGTTACGCGGACTGCGTATTGGCCCGCTCCGGGCCGATGCATGGAACGCTAGTATTTACTTCACTATTTTGAGGAAATCGAATTAAATTATAACAATATAACACATAAATAACATAACAATATGTATTGTTGACCTAATTAATTGGTTTTTTAGTAAGGACAATTAGTTTTTATGCCAATCAAAGTGTTTTTGTTGAGTACTTTGCAGAAGAAAAATTGGGTGGCTGATGAAATTAGCAAGATTTTGAATGTAAACTTTATCAAAACCGACATCATTGATTATAAAAACATTAAACACTTACTTGTTCATTGTTCGATTACGTTGAAAACACCAATTAAACACAAAATACACACAAAAACCCCAACCAAAATACCGCCTTGAATTTTTGAACTTCCCGCAAAAGAGCGCGCAAATCGACTGAATTTTCGAACTTTTATTCTATGGGCGCCACTGTTGTCAATGTTTGCTACCTCTCTCTGTTCTTCAACAAACCCACTGACTAAGTTAGAGCAGTGTGGCGATAGGCGTTTATGGTTAATTCCGCGAAATAACGGAGGCAGCGTGCGTACTCCGTATCAACCCGGAGCGGGTTGGTGCGCAGATGCGCCATATTTGAATGGAACCCGGAGCGGGTTCATTCCCAGTTAAAGGGATAATGCAGATCAATACTTGAATATAGGGCATGCATTTAAATCGTAATTTTATATATTTATTGAGTCGCACATATATATATACAGGGTGTTTGGAAGGTCGATGCAAAGCCGTGAGAGGGGGGGGGGGGTTGGTCACCTCGTTAGGCATCTGTGTTAGATGACGCTAGATTACCTTAGTCCAATGTCGTCAAATTGGATGTTATCATAGTATCCATGATTGTTTTTTTTTATATAACCAAAATCATATTCTTATTCGTTTGTAGTGTTCAAGACAGTTACTAGTACCTAAAAATGTATTTGCGTCCTAGCTTAATGTGTATTCAATCGATTAACACCAATACAATCATCTGTATCCACATAACTGACTAAAAGGGAGGTGTTTAATAGTTAAACATTAATCAAAAATAAAAATACTTATTACAATAATGCTATTTAAAAAAAAATAAGCGTAGACTAAAACATTCAAACATTTTTAAAAACATCCAGTATTAATGCCCTTTCGATTGGTGTATCATACACGTAGATACCCGCCTAATTCTCAGAACGAGCACATAAACCCTCCCGGAGACTCAATAACAAAAGGCGTTTTTTTTTTAATAAAGGACTCAGGTAGCGTGCCCAAGAGCAACGGTCGACGCATTTACTTCTTTAAGCGCGCATTTATTGTGTGTTGTGTTGTGTTGACATGACAGTGTTAAGTTGTAGCTCCGCCAAACACTTGGCGTCGAGCTACTTCACTTGCAGTCACTGCGTGTTTTTGGGCCTATTTGTTAATGTTTTAGTCTACTCTATTTTTTAAAAAGCATTATTTTAATAATTGTTTTTATTTTTGATCAATGTTTCATTATTAAACACCTCCCCCATTTAGATATGTGGATACAGATGATTATATCGGTGTTTATCGTCTGAATGCACATTAACCTAGGACACAAATAATTTTTTATGCTATTTTATTTATTTATTTAAACAAAATCCACATTCCTTAATCTACATTATCCTAAATTATAAACTAGTAACTGTCTTGTTTGAACACTACAAACAAATAAGCATATGATTTTGTTTTTTATTTTTAAATCATCGATTACTATAGTCGATGCCATTTAGCGTGGCAATACAGGTCATTCACCTACCTTCACTACGCTATCATAAAATGCAATGAAAGTGTCGCTAATTCTGTCGCTTACCATACAAACCTATCGAAAATGTGCTATGTGGTTTGTATGGTAAGCGACAGAATTAGCGACACTTTCATTGCATTTTATGATAGCGTAGTGAAGGTAGGTGAATGACCTGTAGACCTGTAGCGTGGCACTAAATGGCATCGAGTATAGTAACTGTCTGTTTGAACACTACGAATGATTTTTGTCTGTCCATGTGGATAAAGAAATTTAATTTTTTTTTTATTTTTTAACGTTATCCAAAAATAACGGCGATACCTTATGTCGCGTGACGTCAAGACTCGGTATAGTTTATTGAGTGTCATGACGTCACGAGGCCCCACTCCTAAATATCAATGCGCTTTATTTAAGTAATTTCAATCATTTAAAAGCAAAAAATATGTCTATTATTTCTGTATAATATGTGTCTGTTGTTTCTGTATAATCTAACGACTATATACTTTTCATTTTCATACCCTGTCATCGTGCCTATTATCATGGGGCATGTGATCTTCAAGTGGAGTTTTGTCAGTGTCTTTCATTGTTAGTGATATTAACTTCGTTATACGTTTCGAGAACGCTTGCTAGCATCAACAATTGAACAGGTTAGTATCTAGTGGTGTGGCACGTACCCTGACCACTCCGCTCTTGTCGACGATCCACTGGATGACCTTGCCGTTCTTCCCGATGACCTTCCCGACCAGGTCGCGCGGAACCTTCACCGACTCTTCCGCGTACTCCAGCTGGGAGCGAGCTGCCTTCACTGCCTCCAGTGACTGCAAGGAAACATCATTTTGTTGAGATAACCAGCTCTTCTCTTGAGCGTTGATGCAGTAAGAATTCAGAATTATCTTCGGAAGACGGCACAAGCTACTTTCCGAGTATCAACATTCCACACTGCGCTCGCCAACCCGCCTGCCAAGCGTGGCGAGTATGGTATACACCCCCTCATGATTTTGCAGATCCATGAGAGTGGCTTCTGTCCAGCAGTGGAAGTGGACAGTAGATTTACTTCACATAGCGTCATCAAATGTCTTGGCCAGAGCACATAAGAATAGATAGAAACAAATCAGCTTATATGTTCAAATAGGACTAGAAGGCGCTAAAAAACGCGCGATATCTCGCTCTGAAGGTAGGGATTGAATATTTATCGTAGGAGCTCCGCATATCTTGTAGGTGCAGGACACTCTTCCAGGTCGATGTTGGTTACGCCGGGCAGCTTGCGCGCCGCCTGTAGATCGGCGCCGTAAGCTCCTCTTAGACAAGACCGTCGGGTCAGCTGCTACTGAGTATAGCTACCTCTCCGCATATCTTGAAGGTGCAGGACACCTCCTCCAGGTCGATGTTGGAGACGCCGGGCAGCTTGCGCGCCGCCTGGATGTTGGCGCCGTGCGCGCCGATGGCCAGCCCCATGAGCTCCTCGCGCACGCTGAACTCCTCGCTGTAGCCGCCGGCCGCGTGGATCTTGGTGGACTCCAGCTGCTACTGAGTATAGCTACCTCTCCGCATATCTTGAAGGTGCAGGACACCTCCTCCAGGTCGATGTTGGAGACGCCGGGCAGCTTGCGCGCCGCCTGGATGTTGGCGCCGTGCGCGCCGATGGCCAGCCCCATGAGCTCCTCGCGCACGCTGAACTCCTCGCTGTAGCCGCCGGCCGCGTGGATCTTGGTGGACTCCAGCTGCTACTGAGTATAGCTACCTCTCCGCATATCTTGAAGGTGCAGGACACCTCCTCCAGGTCGATGTTGGAGACGCCGGGCAGCTTGCGCGCCGCCTGGATGTTGGCGCCGTGCGCGCCGATGGCCAGCCCCATGAGCTCCTCGCGCACGCTGAACTCCTCGCTGTAGCCGCCGGCCGCGTGGATCTTGGTGGACTCCAGCTGCTACTGAGTATAGCTACCTCTCCGCATATCTTGAAGGTGCAGGACACCTCCTCCAGGTCGATGTTGGAGACGCCGGGCAGCTTGCGCGCCGCCTGGATGTTGGCGCCGTGCGCGCCGATGGCCAGCCCCATGAGCTCCTCGCGCACGCTGAACTCCTCGCTGTAGCCGCCGGCCGCGTGGATCTTGGTGGACTCCAGCTGCCGCGCCGCCTCCTCCGTGCGCTTCACTAGCTGCAGCTTCTGCGTCAGGTTCCTGTCAACGGATATCAGCATAACTAATTCTAATATTGGTATGTGGGATGGGATCTGCTCCAACTCTGTCAAATGTAATTATATTATAAGACTATGATGAATGGCAAGCCTCGTAATTCTAATTCTGGTGGGGCATATTAGATGTGCACTGACGTCCCGCATCAGGGTGTATCGTGCATTGTCCCCTGTGATTCAACCCCGACCCTAGCCAGTTCAACTCCACTCCTTGACGCACTCAATACTGCATGACTCAGAGCCTCCGTCAGCATTTCATGAGCATCCTCGAAGGATATGCAGATTGTTGTAGAAGGCCACGATTGTATGAGCTCCAGTAATCCCGTTTTTGATCTCGCTTCCCTTGTGGCAGTAGAGTGCAGTATTTTCCACTGATTTTTTTTGTTAATTTACATGATGTGTACATGGTCCTGAGTTCTTATTTTGTATTTGCAATCTAGAAAAATAGGAGTGTGTATGCAATATCGTTAGCTAAGTCAGTTCTACCTCGTGTGTTCATAAGTTTTGAGACGAACTTATTTAATTAATTTAAAAAGAAAGTAATTCATGCAACCTTTTTTAAACTTTTAAAATTTAAATTTCGAATGTTTTGAATCAGAAAAAATATACATTTGAATATTTGTTTCATTCTCCGTGAAAATGGCGCCAACAAAAGATTTGCGTGCGACTGTAATTTCACTGTTTCAAGCAGGAAAAAAACCAATGCAAGTTTTTAGTGAAATCCAAAGTTTGGGATGTAGTCGGAACTTTGTGTATTATACCATAAAGAGGTACAAGAAGACCGGCTCTTTAGAAGACCGTGGAAGATGTGGCCGCCCGCGGTCTGTAAGGACGCCCGCCAACATCAAAGTAATCAGAGAGCGAATTCGTCGCAACCCTTGCCGGACTCAAAAGAAATTAGCTCTGCAGACCAACATTTCGCGAATATCGGTGAACAGGATACTTAAATATGATCTTAAACTAAAGGCCTACAGTCGAAGGAAAGTGCATTATTTAAACGAGCGTCTTCGTAAATTGCACTGGAACGATGTCGGAACCTATTGAAGAGACACGATCCAAAAAATATCCTGTTTACCGATGAAAAGATCTTCACGGTGGAAGAAGTTTAACCGGCAGAACAATAAGGTTTACGCCAGAAGTTCAAAGGACGTCCAGCCATCTGTACGCAATGTCCAGCGCACTCATCATCCAGCAAGTGTGATGGTTTGGTGGGGTGTTTCCTACGAGGGGGGTCACTTCGCTTCATTTTTGCCAGCAAGGCGTCAAGGTGAGGGCACAAAATTACCAAACCGACATATTGGAAGCGGTGGTTAAACCATTAAATGATACGCTATTCGCTGGAAAATACTGGGTTTTCCAACAGGACTCTGCTCCCTCCCATAAAGCTAAGACTACCCAACGTTGGCTGGAGGCCAATTTGCCAGGCTTCATTCGGAGCGAAGATTGGCCCTCGTCAAGCCCTGACTTGAATCCTTTGGATTATTCTTTATGGACGGAATTGGAGCTGAGGGCATGCAGAAAGTCTCACCCAAACCTGGATTCTCTCAAGCGAGCCCTTATTAAAGAATCGAAACGGATTCCCATTGAAAAGATTCGTGCCGCCATAGATGAATGGCGCACGCGTTTGAAGGCCTGCATTGAATGCAAAGGCGGCCATTTTGAATGATTTATTTTTAAATACAGATCTAGATGTCAGTAGTTTTAATTTTAATATCCAATAAATGAATACTCAACTTAGCTCCAAAAATATTTTAGTTTTACTGTGTCTCAAGACTTATGAACACACGAGGTAGATACCATTGATTTAGTCAAGAGAATGTAAGAATAACGATGTATTTTGTCTGTGCCGGCGACAGAGATGTCCTAAAAACCGTATACAACGTGCATTTCGTTGAACTCTTTCAATCAAACCATTTATATATATTTTATTCTATGATGTATGTAAATTTTCCTAAAAAATTGTCAAAATAAAATATCCCGGAAGTTTAAGTTTTGAGCATAGATTATTGTTTACAATAAATTCTAAGTGTGTCAATGACAAAGGTAATCAACTTTCTGCTTGAAAAAAAAACAGCTGTTCAATGTCGGCCATTGCTTTGTCTCCCTTGCTAGAACCTTGTTAGAGATGGAGAAGCTATTCTAAATTAAGACAGCTGTTAGCATATGGTCAGACCTTAGCATTGCATTATGCTTTCTTTTTATTAGGTTTTTTGGCAAGCACAGCTCTAGTAAGTCTATTTTTGCTAACCATTATCTACAAACATATTGAGACTGTAAATGTATTATTTGCAGTGAGGGTTTACCTAAAATGCATCTCCTGCAGCATAGCGGCCCGCTTGGCGGAGGTGGGGCAGCGCGAGATGACCGCCAGCGCGGCGCTCTCGGGGACATACCACACCAGCGCGGCGCCGATCGCCTTCTGGAACTCCTTGTGGGCATTCTCCACCTTGGCACTGTGCATGTCATGGAGGCTGGAATGAAAACAAGCACTGAAGATGCATGGCTTGATGAGGAGACTATGATGATGGTTAGGAACCTGTTATTGACATAATTGCATGAATACTAAGACTAATTTTTATTTGACTTCAGAATATATTTTTTAATTGCTTAGAGCTTATAGTAGCTACTTGCCACAAAGTATGGGGTACAAAAATGTAATTGTATCTGTAACATGGTGCATTCTGTAATACATACTTTGATTAAATAAATGATATTATCATTCTTTTATCTTTTTAATTGCTCTATTTTCTTTGTAAACTTTTTGTGTATTTATTATGTTATCAGTTATCATTTAATCATCTAGCATTTAGTAACTAGTACTATGTGGACAATGTTGTGGGCCATAGTATTACCGACCCTGTAATTTGACATTCCTTTTTCTAAAATGTATACTATGGTTGTTTATTGTTCCTAAATAAATAAATTATTATAGTTTATTAATGAAATGGCATGAACAGAAAATACAAAGTAAAATAATATATTTACTAACATTTAACTTGGTAACCTAGTTAAATATTAGTTAGTGGTAACTGTAAAAAATATATTTTTACCAGATATGCTGATTATTTACTATGGTATAACCAGCATATCAGGTAAGTTTTATACTTGTATGATTTCAATAATGCAGTGGATATAATGTTTGACTGAGACATGGGTTTGCAGGCTCAATTTCCACTAAAAAAATATTTGTATGATCAGCAGATATAACATGTTTTGGGGTCTTAGTTTTCTGGGTATTATTAGGTATGTATTTTCATAATTTGGGACTAGAAGGCACTAAGACAACTGTCAAGCATATTTAATCCTTACATTATTACTGCTTTGTTTGAGATAGTGATTTGACAGCAAAATATATGGGGTTTGCTGCTCATTCAATGACTTAATTTGTTAATAAACTTCACATAAACAAATTTTGTATCAACTCACTGCTACCTTGCAGACAGAAAAATAAACAATGATTTGGGGTCAATGACCTCTCAATAGGATTGTGTTCTAAGAATAAATGTTAGTTTAGTCTATCTATATTATTTACTAGGTAGTGTTCAAATTATAGGCATGCAATACATTGTAAATTGAATGCATCCCACACATAAGGTAATATAATATAGCTGTATAATATTAGCTTGCAGGGGAATCCTCTGCTATAAAGTCACTGTTACTTTCCATAAATTATCATACTTTGATAGATTTTCTTTTTGTAAAATGCTCATCAGAAATGGCTGCAATCAGATAGACTAACTAAAGTAACATTATTTTTAGCCTAATCCTATTGAGAGGTAATTGACCCCAAATCATTGTTTATTTTTCTGTTTATGCAAGGTAGCAAGTGAGTTGATAAATGCAGATGATAATAATGATATTTTTTGTTTGTCACATATAAAACATTGCAGAAATACTTACTAGTCCTTGAGGTTTTCAGGCACTGCTATATCAAACTTATTGAAGGTGCTTTTATCAATGGGTGTTTTAGTAGTCTTTACTCTAAGGCGGTCCTTGGGCACAATCTCCGTGTAACAGTTATCCCATTCTAGGTACTCTATCACGAGGAAATCACCCCGAATCATCTAGAAAGAAAAATAATTCACAACATAAACATGTTATGGGCTTATAGACTGTAGTATAGGGGACACAACTGCCAAAGAAAATAAAATAAGTAGGTAGCGGTCATTGAACCTGAAGGTTAATGCAGACCCTTCACTCCTTTGTTTAAAAATAGCTGGGAATACATAATTTTCCAATAATATTCTTATTATAATATTGTAAGCTCTTGAATGGTACACATTCATGATGACTAGTGGTACATAATGTAAGTAAATATATGCAAACAAACATACCTTGATATTTGCAGTCCACCACCCACATGCTTCTTTCTCATTTGATCTAGCATAAACTTCAACCTCCTGGTTTTCCACAAAATCCGTGAGTTTGCCGGCGTCTTTCGGTGGGAGGAACACTTGAGAAAACGGAAATTTCGACTCCGGCTGCCAGCTAAAATAGTAAGTAAATAAATAAGCATCAACTTCTCATCCAACACAGATCCTAACGAAATCACATCAGGTTCTAAACTCACTCATTTTCAAAGGCTACGAGAACCTCGTTGTCGAGCACGTCGGTGACAATGGCCTAAAAATAAAAAGATTTTCAGAACATTTTTCATTGCAAGACAACTTAGCGATGCGCCAGAAATATGTTATTTGGGTCATAAACATGAATACGCGCAACTGAATTAATGTGGCTAGATTTATCCCAATTCCTTCAGAACGCGATTGCTGCTAAAAATACAGAAAGCGACACAATTATTACAACACATGGAAAAATCACGCCCTGTCAGAAGGACATGGCGTCCATTCCAGCCGTGGTGATCTTCCCGGAGAAATATTTTGGTAAGTATGAGGCTTGGGTCAAAATAGAAAACAAATATTTTTAGATGCTAAGATACTGTAGCAAATTGTACATCGACTGTGCGGAATGAGAGCGTACTTCACAATTTACAAACCTTGTAATAAGCACCATTTTCACCGTACACCTCGACCGACAAATCCTCCATTTTGATTTGAAAGCAATTTGGCGTTTTCGAAGCGAGAAATGAAAACTCCTGCCGATTGACCAATCATACGCGAGATTGCATAGACAAAGATTGTTTACTTTTAAAGAGAGTAGCGGTAAAACGTTCTTTGAATTTAGAACTAAAAGCTGTTGTATACACACGGTATAAAAACGGTAAAGCCTGTATTACAATACACGGAATTCAGGGCCCGGTAGTTAAGGCGATTAGGGAGCAAGGCTTGCCGCGTTCGCGCTAGTTAGGGTTCCTTACGCTCTAACTCTTATTACACCACTCTTAGTTAGGGTGAGGTTCCCTGAATACCGTGTTATGTAATACAGGCTTTAAAAAATAACGTACATATAGATTATTAACTTTTACTTCTTTCTCCACTTCAAAAGCCCCAACACATTACTACTTTAAAACTGTATTACACTACACGGTATTCAGGGCCCGGTAGTTAGGGCGATTAGGGAGCAAGGCTTGCCGGGTCCGACCGGTCGCCCTAGTTAGGGTCCCTAACGCTCTAACTCTTATTACACCACTCTTAGTTAGGGTAAGGGTCCCTGAATACCGTGTAATGTAATACAGGCTTCAACTGGAATCGGATGGAAAACGTAAATTCCTTTTTAGGGATCCGTTTCCGTAGTACAACAAGGAACGCTTATAGTTTCGCTTTGTCTGTCTGTCTGTCTGCGGCTTTAAGAAGAGAATATTGGTCCTAGATTGCTGTAATTTTGCATGGGCATATAAATAAAGGACGCCGAGATAACGGTACCTACAATAAAATGCTAAATAAATAATTAATTTGGGTACATACAATGTCATCCACGTGTGAGAATATTCCTACGCTTACTTGTAATAATGCATTTTAGAAAATTGCATTTTTAAAAAAAAACAATAAGAAATACTTCTTTGAAAAATATCATGTCGCTCTTCCTCCTTACGAATCAAACATAAACATAATATTTGTATACCCCAGGTAAACAATACGATGTACTGTAAAATATAATATGTATTTAACATATATCACAGCAATTCAAATTTATAAAAGCTTACCCAGTGATTTAAAAATATTAGAAGGTAACATATTCAAAAACAAATTAAGAATAGTCTTTTTTAAACTTTCGCGATCACGACACATTATTAACACATATTTAAACGGGTATTTATCGCGCTATTTACCTTTATTATTGGCAATAATAAAGGTAAATAGCGCGATAAATACCCGTTTAAATATGTGTTTATAAATTAAGAAAATGGTTAATTGCTGGTTCCTTCTATAGACTTGGGGAGTACTTTGAACGATGTCTGTTTTAGGTAGTTCAAAGTATTCACTAAGATTATGCAATATTTCTTAGAAATAGGTGCACATCTCTACATATTTTTAGTTATGATGAAATAAAATTACTACCTAATATTGTACATCTTGATAAGAACAAATTATTTAAAAACAGAAAAACTAATTTTAAAATACTTATGTACAACAATTTTTAAATATTTTCTATTTCCATATGTAAGATGGGGATGAACTTTTTTTTCTTGATTTTACAATCGTGTGGAGTATCGTTAAATAGGTATCTAAAAACCATTTCGGGGTTGTGAAGACATTTTTTTGTATATATATTTGTATTCCAGTATCTTTGGAAAACTTAGATTTGTAAAGCTAGCAGTTTAATTTAACAGTGGGGGGAGGGACGCCCGAAATAAAATTTAAAAACTCAAACTCAACTAAAAAAAATATTTCGCAAGTGGATCCCCCCCCCCCCCCAAATAAAAATAAGTCAGCAAAAAATTATCAGCAAGCCCTTTTATTTGATACCCATATTATAGAAGTGCATTAAGAATAACTAGTCCGCCATCTTGAATGTTCTGCCATGTTGGATTCAAAGTGACGCCATGTTGGATTTAGAGTATCTTTATTTCATTTTCGAATTATTCTCAGCAAGCCCTTTCATTTGATACCCATATTGTAGGAGTCCATTAAAATAATTTGTCCGCCATCTTGGGTGTTCCGCCATGTTGGATTCAGAGTGAAGTCATTTAATTTTTTGAGTTATCCTCAGTAAGCTCTTTCATTTGATACCCATTTTATACGAGTTCATTAAAAAAATAAGTGGTTCGCCAGGACAGTACAGTCCAGTCCTGGGTTTTCCACCATGTTTGATTTAGAGTGACGTCATTTAATTTTTTGAGTTATTCTCAGCAAGCCCTTTCATTTGATACCCATATTATAGGCGTCTATTAAAAGTAAGTAGTCCGCCATCTTGGGTGTTCGCCATGTTGGATTCAGAGTGACGTTATTTCATTTTTTGAGTTATTCTCTAGCCCTTTCATTTGATACCCCTATTATAGGAGTACCCTACATTAAAAATAAGTAAGTAGTCCGCCATCTTAGGTGTTCCGCCATGTTGGATTCAGAGTGACGTCACATAGCTGACCATGCATTGTCATCCAAAGTAAACATACATACAAAATTTCAGCTCAAATAGTTGAAGATATCTGCTTCAAAATTAAGTTTCAAGATTCCGCGAACAAACATACATACATACATACAACAATGATATTTGCAAAAAACAGATGATGCACACCGATATTCTCATGTTTGCAGACGATACAGTTCTAATTTTTCATAGTTCTACCAGGAAAATTGCTGGTGACTTGGCTGAAAAAGGCCTAGCACTAGTGATTGCGTGGCTTGAAAATAATCTACAGACGTTAAATGCTTCCATAACAAAATATTTATGATTCAATATAATAAAAATAAACTTTTTAACAAACAAGCTTTTATTTAAACGTATCCACTAAAAATAATAATATAAACATTTCCATTACAGTTAAATGTCAACTTAGAACGTCTTTACAACTTAAATGTACTTAATAAAAAAGCTTGTCATAAATACAATGAGGCGTTTTCATGAAAAAGTAAAAACTTCGAAAATAGTTCCCTCGAACCTTATAGATGGCGTTACTTTTCTTTTACTGGTAGGAAACACAATTTGACATTGACAGCAATTGTGATTAATGACAAACTTGCTTTCTCCGCTTGCCAGCTCCATCTGTTAGGTTTAGTAGATAACACTTTTTTATTTTTTACTGAAAACAGCTCATTATACAATCACTCACACTAAAACACCCTACCCACACTCTGACACTCACAAACATAATCGCACGCACACACACACATTCCACACCCACACACAACTGCTGCTTTTATTCTTTTATTTTTATTTGTATTGTTGTTGTTGATAATAGGTTAAGTTTATGTTTAACCTGCTTGGTTTAGAATAAATGTTATAATAAGCCAACTAGTAGTACCTAGTATGTAAGAAAAATCTGCAATGGATCTTCATAGGGTAGACAGAACTGTTATCCTGTAACATAGTGAAAACTAACACAGGAAACAGTGCACCACTCACTGCAAACCAATTTTATGCAATAAAGATTTTTGTATTTTGTATACAGGGCAAGCTAAATAAAAGCTTGTAAAAATATACACCAACTTCTAACAACAGGTCACGATGGAATACGGAACCCTGCAAAGCGCGTGGACCGACATGCAAGCCAATTAATTTATAAACGTAATAAATGGCTTTATAGCTATAGTAAGCTATCCATCCAAGATAAACATACTCGTATGTCATTGCTGACTTTCTGTAAACCAATACAAAGGAACAATTCCACCTTTGTTAAATGTCGAAGGGATTAAGTTCTAGTCGGCTTTATTTATTCGACATATTTTTACAAAATTAATCCTAGGTATATTCTATTAGGTATATTTATTAGTTGAAAATTAATATACCTAGGTAGGTATATTAATTTTCAACTAATTTTCACAAAACATGAACATAATATTGAGCACAAAAACTTTGGTGAAAACCTTATGAAGTCGTTTTTGGTGTTTTTATTCTAAGAGTTAAGCATTCGAAGTCGGTTACCTGCATGTTTAGACGAGATAATCTCGTCTAGGGGACCGTCTCTACGAGCGAGGGAATCGCGGCTATTCAATAGCGCGGACTCGTCGCGATTCTCTCGCTCGTGGAGACGGCCTCTAAGAGTTTAAAGAAATACGTGGCACGGACGATAACATCGCCGCGATTCCCTCGCTCGCGGAGACTGCCCCTAAGCCTGCATGCTGTTTCGTGCGGTCGGTCTTACCCCCCGCAAAAGAAAAAATAAACTAATTTTGATGTAAAACATCATCAAAATTAGATTTTTTTAGATGAATGACTACATACAGAATCTGCATGTACGCGAGTAAACTCGATAGTACAATGGGGTTCCCCCGTCTTCCATAGAATCCTACTTTTACATCCATGCCTCAAAAAAGTCTAAAGTTACCTTCTCCTTGCTTGCCGGCGATTAATCTCATCTAAGTTGCCGGCGTCAATTCTCAAATAATGACATTGACATTTTTTGAGGCACGTCGTTCAACTGTCTCCATGCTGTCACATCACGTTTAATCAGTCAGTGTCAGACCAACCACAGAACATGCATGCGCTCTACGTCTACTAGTAGAGGCAGACAGGTAACTAATTAATTAATTAAGGACAGGCAGGCAGACCAAGGCACTGTTTTGTTTGGTTTGTAAATTAATATTGTAATAATGTTGTACCTATTCAATTCACAATTCTCAAAAATCAATCAACCTTCCAAGATAACCATTGTTTTCTGAAATTATGTGAGCCTTCTAATTTGGTCAGCCATTATAATTTATAAATAGGTAATTAAAATAATTGAAATTAACAAACAAGTTACTTATTCAGTTATCGTTTCTAGTTCGTTCGTTTCAGCCGTAAAACGTCAACTACTGAACACAGGCCTCGCTCATGGTTCTCCATGAGGGGTAGTTGCCATACTCACCACGCTTGGCAGGCGGGTTGGCGAGCGCAGTACGGGATGTTGGTACACGGAAAGACGCTGCTGCCCATCTTCCGGAGGTATCCCTTAGCAGGCTCTTACTGCATCCATGGGTATGAGAGGAGAGGTAACATTCTACTGCCGGCCGGCACCCCACGGCGTTTAGTAGTCGTTTCTAGTGAGGTGAGGCACATATTTAGTTTTCTGTGATCTATGTTTTGTTCGTGTAGCAAATATAGTGAATGTAGTAGTTTTGTTTTTACTGTACATATTAATTTGTAGTGAAACGAATAGAATTACTGTTTAATTTTCAGGGAAATACTGAAAGTACCTACCTAATTTACTTTGCTTCGCTGGCAACTTCATTGCAAACCGATTAATTATCGAGAAGGTATGTAAAACATTTATAGCTATCTAGTTAAAGGTTTCATCTTTAAAGTGATTTAATCTATAGTAAGCCAAAATCTAATTGCAAGAACTTCACACATGTTTTTTTCTGGAAAATGTGATGCGATCAGCTCTATTCTTCGACAATACTTTTATGAAACTAATATAAATCTCGGCTAAACCATAGAACTGAAAAATGTATTCAAATTTCAGATGAGTGCGGAGAAAATTGTAATCCTTGTGACGGGAGGCTCCGGCCTTGTGGGACAGGCAATCAGAACTGTTGTGGAAGCGGAAACTACTGCACATCAAAATGAAACATGGATATTCTGTGGCTCCAAAGATGGTGATCTCAGGTGGTTGAAAATACTTAATTTACCAAACACACCTAAGATTATATATAGGCATAGATATAATAATATAATAAAGTAGGCAGTCCTCTAAATGATGAGAATGAAATCAGCCCCAAATGGATAATAATAAAATCTACCATGATGACCACAACCATTCTAATAAGAGTTGACCTACTGAGAATGAAATAGAAGGAAAAATAATCTAGTATTTATCGCATGACTAATTACCAATTTATGTGAATTTATGATTTCTGATCTTGTATCTTTTTTAGTTTTCCTTAAAGATAAAAATCTTATTACTGTCATATACCTTATTATGTAGAATTCAGGCAATATTGGGTCTAAAGAAAAGTATGGGGTTACTTTTAAATAAACAAATGCTACTAATTAGAGGGATGAAAGTATACTAAAACTATGACACTATTGTTCTGACGGCGAACTATTAATTACTTCAAGATTTCGGTAACTCGGATGGGCAGCATTTGGGAAACTATGCAACATCTTTTCGTCCAAAATTCCTCAGTGTCTTAAGACGAAAGTCTACAATCAGTGTGTGCTACCAGTGATGCTGATGACTTATGGAACCGAGACAAGGTCATTCACGATTGGCCTCATGAATAAGCTCAGGGCTACGGGGAGGGCTATGCTCAGGGTTTCTTTACGGGATCGAATCAGAAATGAGGAGATACGTAGAAAAACTCGGGTCACCGACATAGCCAAGCGGATTAGCATGTTGAAGTGGCAATGGGCGGGCTATGTAGCTCGCAGAACAGATGGCCGAAAAGTTCTCGAGTGGAGGCCACGGACCGGCAAGCGCAGCGTAGGACGTCCACCAACAAGAGGTGCTGACGACCTAGTGAAGACCGCAGGTCGACGGTGGATGCAGGTCGCTTCCAACCGCAATAACTGGAAATGAGGGAGGCCTATGTCCAGCAGTGGACGTCCTACGGCTGAAATGATGACAAGTAATATTTCATTTTTGTAAGGTCAAAATGTTGTACATTTTGACCTTACAAATATGAAGAGTAAAAATAAAAACAGAAACAAAATTGTACAATTTACTATACAAAATTAGAGATAAGCAGAGTGTAGCATTTAAATTCATCATGGTAAATTGAAAAAATAACATGAAAAGTATAAATTAGTGTTAGTCATGGTCGGCCACGGGCCACGAAGGCGTTGGCGCGGCGGGACGATGTAGACACCTTCCGAGGAGATTGGCGGGGCACCGCTTAGGACAGGGACGAATGGCAGAATTTTGGGTAGGTCTTTAAAAAGACAATGTATTATAAAATTCTGTGAGGTGCTGGCAGTAGAATGTTTTCTCCTCTCTTGCCCGTGGATACTGTAAGAATCTCCCAAGGGATACCGCCAGAGGATGGGCAGCAGCGTCTTTCCGTGTAGCAACATACCGCACTGCGCTCGCCAACCCGCCTGCCAAGCGTGGTGAGTATGGCAAAAACCCCTCATAATCAATAATTGCAGATCAATGCAACTATTGCTGAGACAGAACCCTTTGGCACACCACACTTTTATGGAAACTGAAACCTTTATACGTAATTTCTAATATTATACGTAATTTTAATTTACGCGAATACATATAACTATTATGTGTACTAAATTAGCTTAAGAGAATGCATATCAAGAATCAAGAATCAAAAAATACTTTATTCAGTGCGGCCGCATGGACCTTATTGACGCGTCACAAATTACAAAATAAAACAACACAAATAAATAGAATAAAGCACATAATTGAATCTGTTCACTTCAGATGACACGCGAGTTAGGAAAAGAAGTGAACAGAAGAACCTAACTCGGTCGTTATAGTCATCATTTAACAATTTTATTTTGTCTTATGTTACGTTTGACGGAGTTGGAGCAGATTTCGTCCCAAGTGGTTTTATCCTCTAGGTAATCTGATATTTTATAATAAGCTTTATTGCACAGATTGCGTTTGAAAGATTTAGATTATGTTTAAGGTGTGGTGCATCAATAAACGCATTCTTATTCCATTTCATTATAGACTACAGTTATCACTCTACATACATATTATGTGTAAATGTTAAAATTAAATAAATAAATTAAAATAAATCTCTCTATACATGTTTAATTTTGTTTTTAATTAGTTTTTTTTTTATATTTGTAAATTCTTTTGTTTAAATTATTTATGTATAGAACGTATTTATTTGCTTTGTGGATGTCGGTTTTTAGTTAATACTATTACTTAAAAAATGTAAGTCCTTTATTGGCTGTAAGTTAGTGCGTAAGTTTTGAACTGTATTTAATTAAGAGCTGTGGATTTTGTGAAATTAATAAAATAAAAATAAAATATTTACTTTCAGAGACAAAGCACAGACGGATGCATTATTTGCAAAGCACCGGCCCACGCGTGTGATCCACCTGGCTGCTATGGTCGGCGGTCTCTTCCACAACATGGCACACAACTTGGAGTTCTTTGTGAGTTGATATATTCGTCATTCAATCGTGAAACGTCCACTATACTAAACACAGGAGGCCTGTGTTTGGTAATTTACGTTTCACAACTGACTTATGGATCTCCATGAGGGGTAGTTGCCTTACTCACCACGCTTGGCAGGCGGGTTGGCGTGCAAAATACGGTATGTTGATACACGGAAAGACGCGGCTGCCCATCTCTCGGAGGTAGATCCCTTAGCAGATTTATACTGCATGCACAAGCAGGACATTTATTATTTCGCGACGTTTCAACTGGATTCGCATGGGAATACTTCCCAGGACCATGACTAGCGGATGCCCGACTACACGGAAATGATAAATGGAATTTACGCGATAAATACCATAATATACTAATATAAATTTGTATTTATTTTACATTTTATTTATATTTATAGTAAGTAAAAGGTTTTACTTAGTATTAATCTACTGCCCTACCTGGTTCTTGAAGGTGGGAGTTGTTACTGCGTCTTGTTAATGTGTAATAAATAAATTATTATTTCTATTTAATGTAGATTACAACCAAACAGAACAATTGCTTAAGGTGCCTGTAAACGGGCTATATTTTTGGCAATTTCTTGCTGTAATTGTATAGCCGCCAAGTTGCTGATTTATGTTGCCAAGATATTTCAAATTCTTGCAAGTATTTTATGTCTAGCCGGCTCTAGCCGGCTAGACTTAGAATTGCACATGATTTATCCCGATTTGAATTTAGTGTAATATCGCAGTATATCGTCTCTACTCTGACGTATAGGTGCATCTCTTTTCCCTCGCTCGCCTCTCGCCGCCTCGTCCCGTCGCTAGCGTCGTGGCGCCAGTGTCGCAATTACGCGCGGCGTTTATTACCGAGATCTAGCCGCAAATAGCTTGGCGTGTACATGCAAAATTCCTCAGCAATCCGGTTGCAAAATCTTGCTGGACTGACTACACTCGGCAATGAACTGCACTATGAAATTGCAGCAAGGGTATAGTTGCAAATATACTGCGCTATATTGTTTAACAAAATTGCCGGCTAGATGCAACTTTTCTAACCCGTTTGCAGGCACCTTTACTTATCGTCTATAACTTTATTTATTTTATTTATTTCAAGAAAATTACAATAGTTCTTAAACTAAAATACACTCAAAAAGCTCTTTTGGGCTTGTCCTAAGCGTATCGGGCCCTCATATCTTAAATCTATACGTAGGTACATACGTCTAACACCAAAGACATACAGTAGGTAGTTCACTAAAAAATAAGACTAAAAGTAGGTACCTACATCAATAACGAATATAATACACGAAGAATCAATACTACTGTGAGACAATATCGGATGAGGAACTGTATCGAGCATACCTATTTACAAAACTACCTCATTTATTTCCATGCGACGCGCTTCGAGCCGCCGCGCCGGGAGAATCGCCTTGCTTATTGTGTGATCAAATGTTACACTCGTATACAGGGTGTCTAATACAACTTCATAAAGTAATGTCAAGTACATCTACACTAATAATAAAGAGGAAATATTTGATTATTTGTTTGTTTGTAAGCATTGAATGGGCTCCGAAACTACTGGACTGATTTGAAACATTCTTTCACCATTGGAATCCTACATTATTACTGATGAACATAGGCTATACTTTATCCCCGTATTTCCACGGGAACGGGAACTACGCGGGTGATACCGCGGAGTGCGGCTAGTAGTTAATAAATTGGACATTAAATTAAGTACATATGCTTATAATATATATTTTTTCGTGTTTTCTCTTCATAAATAGCTCTTAGATTATACATATTATAAGTACCTACTTATTCAGTGAACCTAAACTGATTTTATAATACGTTTTCGTCCATTCATAAGATTAATTTTGTATCTAATCCCCAGACATACTTTTGCATCTACATACAAGTTTAACGTTAGAGCAAGGTATCAATAATCCTGAAAGGTTTGTCTGAAAGTTTTTCCTTAGTGTTTTGACAATAATTATGATGCATTTAACTCTCTAAAAACTAGAAGAGCACTGGATCAGATAACCACCATATTGAAAATTTTCCGTGGTAAAATTGACGCACCAGATCTGCTTAATGAGTCACTTCTGCTCTTTGTTCCTAATAAATATCTGCGTGGCAGAAAGCACAACCTCTTTTTTCCACCCAAGAGTCGATCTGTCGCGCGTGCTGCTTCTCCCATACCTAGGACCCTCACTGCCCTCAACCAACTCCTCGAGGCATACCCAGATTGTGATGTATTTTCGGAGGAATGGTCAAAATTGATTTGTATTAGCCTTAGGTACTCTGAGGCGGTATAAAATTGATTTAATGTAATATGATTGTAAATTGTTTTTATTTTGACTTTAATATTTGTTTGACCGTGATTTATAGATTTGTTTTTATTTTATATGATGTCTTTTGTTTTAATTCCAATATAATTCTAATCTTATGTTATTTAGATGATAAATTAATGGATTGAACTTGACATTTTATGCCTATTTATTTTATATAATTTTATTATGAGGATAATTCTGATTCTACCCTTTCACTTTTGTAATGCTGTGTTAATTAATTATTATATTTTAAATTTTTAAGTATTTTAATTAATGTGATTAATCAGTGTAATTGGTGTAAACCGTGCTAATTGAATACATAAATAAATTACCTTCTAGAATTTAAGTTACAACATAATTAACTTTTAAAATTTTCTTTGTACTTTGCAAACCAGATTTTATTAATAAAGAAATTATATTTATGCCTTGTGATAGCGACAGTTTAAAGACAATATAGTGAGTGTGTGCTGTGTTTCAGAGAGAGACAATATAATGAGAGTGTGCTCTGTTTCAGAGAGAGACAATATAATGAGAGTGTGCTCTGTTTCAGAGAGACAATATAATGAGAGTGTGCTCTGTTTCAGAGAGAGACAATATAATGAGAGTGTGCTCTGTTTCAGAGAGAGACAATATAATTAGAGTGTGCTCTGTTTCAGAGAGAGAACATGGCGATCAACGACAACGTGCTGAGTGCAAGCGCTAAGTACGAAGTGAAGAAGGTGGTGTCGTGTCTGTCGACGTGCATATTCCCCGACCAGACCACCTACCCCATCGACGAAACCATGGTGAGTGCGTCGTGCCAGGCGCAGCACGTCCACAGCTGAACATGGGCCTCCCTGATGGGTCCATGAGGGAGGCCCAAGAGCTTGAAGTCAGTTACTTAATCATCATCATTACAGCCGTAAAACGTCCACTACTGAACATAGGCATAATCATGCTTCGCTCGCCAACCCGTCTGCCAAGCGTGGTGAGTATGGCAACTACCCCTCGTGGAGATCCATGAGGGAGGCCTGTGTTCAGTAGTGGACGTCTTACGGCTGAAATGATGATGATGATAAATTAACAGTATTTAGTACTTAAATATTTGTATTTACAGGTTCACAATGGTCCACCACACTCTTCGAATTACGGATACAGCTACGCCAAGAGAATGATCGATGTTCTAAACAGGTAGGGTTGGTCACCTACCTACTCACAATCTTGCATAAGACAATTTATCTGCAGGTTTAAAGGAAAACGGTAGCTTTCCATACATGAAATTGTCTTAAGCCGGGTACTGACCAAAGTTACGGCGTGTAATGTAACACTCGCATCGAGCACGTTACGCCGTGTTCTGAAGACGGTGTAGCGTGCTCGACTGAACTCTGTGCTCCATATTCGCCGAGTAGGCTGGAGCCTAGGGCGGATTTTAGGGGGCGGCCCGAATTCAGACCATTTCATTTTTAGTTTAGACATACAACCAAAGTACATACTTACACAGAGAAAGCGAGTCTAACAACATTTTCATAATCTTACTGGTCCTACGAACAACGGATAAAAGCTGATGTACTGAGGACGATGGAGCACAAAATCATAAACTTGCAATTTTATTGTTTATGATTTCTTAAGTTAGTAGAGGCCGTAAAAATGTAATAGCCTACTGGGCGCAGATTTGTAAATCCACTGCACGTTCGTGTGTCAATTGTGAGCGTCCAAAGCGAATCACTTGTAACCGAGCCATACAGGCTCTGTCGAGACCTAGTGCATGGGACAGAGCTTGCCAAGGTACCTACCCATTGCAAAAAATCATGTGTGCAACTATGTATTACCTACGTAACATTTTTGGACGAACTCTGTGGCGGAGCGGGGGAAGGTCCACCTGCGACGCGAGAGGTTCCGGGTTCGATTCCCGCCTCGGGACAAATATCTGTACGATCTGCAGATATTTGTTCAGGTCCTGGAAGTTTCTCTATATATAATAAAAATATATCTATACAGGGTGAATTTTTGAGACGGGACAGTAAGGGCAGGTACCTTAACCGTTATAGTTACAGGAAAACGTTGTTAGAAGACCATCCATAAATTTTTAAGATATTCTGAACTGCATTTACAGATTTTGGAAAAAATGTACAGTCAGCAAGAAAATGGTCATTTTACACAAAAACTTTTTTTGATGCCAATCGATCCTCTTGCTTATTAGGATCAATAGTCTCTACTGGACCGACTGAGGTTTGAGTACTAGAAATGTCAGAAATTGAGAAAAACTTTTCCCATACATTTCGGTAAAAGAGTCAAACTTCTAAATTAGCCAAATTTTTTGTTATGGGTAGATCCGCTATTAAGAAGACGGGCTGAAGAAAGTAGGTACTTAAGTATAAAAAAGTTTTAAATTTCAAACTTGGAATTCGATTCGAATTCTTGGGTTATTTCTGATCATTCTTATGTTTGTGCTGAGAAAATTTTAGATCAGACTTCTTATTAAAAAATGTCAATGATTATAGCGGATCTACCTACCCATAACAAAAAAATTGGCTAATATAGAAGTTTGACTCTTTTACCGAAATGTATGGGAAAAGTTTTTCTCAATTTCTGACATTTCTAGTACTCAAACCTCAGTCGGTCCAGTAGAGACTTTTGATCCTAATAAGAAAGAGGATCGATTGGCATCAAAAAAAGTTTTTGTGTAAAATGACCATTTTCTTGCTGACTGTACATTTTTTCCAAAATCTGTAAATGCAGTTCAGAATATCTTAAAAATTTATGGATAGTCTTCTAAAAACGTTTTCCTGTAACTATAACGGTTAAGGTACCTGCCCTTACTGTCCCGTCTCAAAAATTCACCCTGTATATGTATTTTTAATGTTATAATAATAGTCTTCCTAACCGAAGCTGCCGAAACTGATGATTTAAAGTTTTTTGGTCCGGTTAACTCGACTGAGGAGAGTTCTTTACTCCAGAGTGATTTGGACAGGCTGGTTACTTGGTGTTGTACGAATGGCATGAGTTTGAATAGTGATAAGTGCTTTGTGATCCGTTTCACTAGAAAAAACATCTTAACTAATAGATCGTACTCAATAGCATGCAAAGCACTTATCGAATTAGATCACGTTCGTGACCTTGGAATCACTCTTGACAGCAAACTGCGGTTCAATGTTCATGTTGACACAATTGTGAAGAGAAGTTTTAGAAGTTTGGGCTTTGTTTTGCGCAACTCCAAGGAATTCAAAAACCCCAACACCAGAATCATGCTATATAACACGCTTGTCCGTAGCTCCCTCGAGTATTGTAGCGCCGTGTGGAATCCGCATTATGACATTTATGTAAAGCGCTTAGAAAGCGCGCAGAAGCGATTTCTATGGCACTTGTGTTTTGGCTTTAATTTAGCAAAAAAACTACCAAGTTATACTGATCGGCTACGTCATTTCAATATGAAATCTCTGTGTAATCGAAGATCACTGCTGGACAGCATGTTTCTATTTAGATTAGTAAACGGTTTGACGGATGCTTCTTATTTACTATCACTAGTCAACTTTTCTGTTCCTAGGACCCTACCTAGAAGGAACAAATACGCTCCATTTGCAAGACAAACTGCCCGTACAAATATAGGACATTTTTCTCCCCTGAACAGGATATTTATATTTTATAATGGGATTCACAATATCAAACCTAACTTTGTAAAAAATATTGTTGATGAGGACGGTGATCTGGGAATCAACACTGAAGTTGATGTTTTTTCAGGTCGCTTCCATAATTTTAAAAGAAATGTTGGATTGACGTTATTTCAATCATAGTATCCTCAATTAATAAAAAAAAATGTATGTATAAAATAGAGTTAAATATAATAATATTTAGAAATTCTTATGTTCAATTAGTTTTTTTGTATCAAATCATAATTCTTTTTTAATTTTTTTTTAATCATAATGTATGTATGTTTGTTGAAATTGTTTTATTTTGCATGTGGTTTACACCTTTAATTGAAATGTCACTTTACTTGTATTTAATTGTATTTAGCCTAAGTTGTTTTTTAAGTGTTCATTTTGTTGGTGTGACTTTCTAAATAAATAAATAAATAACCGATTTCGGCTACGGCGCCCTGCTTAGTAGTGTGGATGGACTCTAAGATGACTCATGTAGCCAATTTTGTGTTTAAACGTGCGTGCGCAACTAACAGAGTCACGTTAGATCCATGAGGGAGGCCTGTGTACAGTAGACGTTTGACGGCTGAAATGACAACTTCCACGCGGGCGCCGGCCACGTCATACCGGCCTTCATACGTTAGAGTTTGTTGCGTGCGCAGGGGCTACAGCGAGGCGGGGGACGCGCTGTTCACGGCGGTCATCCCGTGCAACGTGTTCGGGCCGCACGACAACTTCCACGCGGGCGCCGGCCACGTCATACCGGCCCTCATACGTTAGAGTTTGTTGCGTGCGCAGGGGCTACAGCGAGGCGGGGGACGCGCTGTTCACGGCGGTCATCCCGTGCAACGTGTTCGGGCCGCACGACAACTTCCACGCGGGCGCCGGCCACGTCATACCGGCCCTCATACGTTAGAGTTTGTTGCGTGCGCAGGGGCTACAGCGAGGCGGGGGACGCGCTGTTCACGGCGGTCATCCCGTGCAACGTGTTCGGGCCGCACGACAACTTCCACGCGGGCGCCGGCCACGTCATACCGGCCCTCATACGTTAGAGTTTGTTGCGTGCGCAGGGGCTACAGCGAGGCGGGGGACGCGCTGTTCACGGCGGTCATCCCGTGCAACGTGTTCGGGCCGCACGACAACTTCCACGCGGGCGCCGGCCACGTCATACCGGCCCTCATACGCCGCATGGACGATGATATGCAGAAAGGTACCAAATGTTTATGCCCCTAACAATAAATTAATTTCAGCCGTAACACGTCTACTACTGAACACTGGCGGGAAGCCTGGACCTCCACGAGAGGTAGTTGCCATACTCACCACGCTTGGCAGGCGGGGGTGTCCCTTAGCAGACTCTTACAGCATCCACGGCACTGCAGCGTCCTGTACAGCATTATTTTTTACTCGCTGCTGTCGCTGTGTCATTGATGTAAAGGCCTTACATTTTTGTCTATTGCGAGGAGACATTCAAATCATGTGGGGCCTTCAACACAGAAAAAGCTTTCTGATGTCACTTGCTACTCCAACATCATCATCATCATTACAGCCGTAAGATATCCACTGCTGGACACAGGCCTCCCTCACTGACTTAGAGATCCAAATGCATGAGGGGTTGTTGCCATACTCACCAGCTTGGCAGGCGGGTTGGTGAGCGCAGTTCGGGATATTCTTACATGAAATGCACTGTAAAGTCCATAAATATTAGTAAAATGTTTCTGCGACAGTTTGGTCTTCATAGTGTGCCACAAAAAAATTCTATAGGATTTCAATCCGGAATATTGGCAGGCCACTCTAACACTGTCACCGATTGTACTGTGAGAAACGCTTTAACGCTACGCTTTGGGTCTTTGTCGTGCTGAAATTTTAATCTAATCATTGGAATACATTTTTAATCAATGCATTTAAATGGTTGTGTTTTGGCTTTAAATCGGCCAAGTGTGTTTTGGACCTTGCAGTTGGGTTTTTGTTTTATTTATAATGTAATAACTTGTTTATAACTGCATGTCA
The DNA here is from genome assembly GCA_963082625.1 of Pasiphila rectangulata. NCBI lineage: Eukaryota > Metazoa > Arthropoda > Insecta > Lepidoptera > Geometridae > Pasiphila > Pasiphila rectangulata. The sequence continues at coordinate 1,299,144 of OY720244.1, read as the reverse complement.
AATGAATAGATACCTTTAAAATGACTCGTGAGTTACACTATTCATTGTTATGTTAAACGGGTTTTCTACTCACGTTAATTATTCGTTAAAAATAGGTATCCGACCCACTCCCTGACGAAAGTTCCCCTGGGAGGAACTGAACACGTTGGATACCTATTTTCAACGAATAATTAACGTGAGTAGAAAACCCGTTTAACATAACAATGAATAGATACCTTCCATGCAGGCGTCCAGTTCATCCCTCTCTCTACGCACAAGTGCCTTCAACGCGGTCTTCGCCCGTGCGGAATCCATGTTGTGTTGAACCAATGTTTTAAATAACCATTTAATTTTTCATTTGTTTGAATTGAAAACGTTTGTAACGACAGGCGCGTCCACGTTCACGGTGCTCGGCAGCGGCCGGCCTCTGCGCCAGTTCATCTACTCCTTGGACCTGGCGAGGCTGTTCCTGTGGGCGCTGCGGGAGTACGACAGCGTGGAGCCCCTCATACTGTCAGGTAGGGACGCCGCGACAATGTCACTGGCAACATCCGTGGGTTCGTCTAGTAGCCGGCTGAGACGCAGGAGGTTGCGGGCTCGATCGCGCCGCGAATGTTTGCTTTCTCTGCACGTATGTCTCGAGTCTGGATGTTTTATATGCATGATATGATAGGTATTGATTCTAAAAAAAAAAGAAATTAAGTGTTTTATCAACCATGTTGTACCCTAAACACCAGCATTAAAGTAACGGCACAACCCTACTGTAACAATAGCTGAGTGGTGACCGTTTTTGTTGTCAATAATGTTAATTTATTATTGTTAGTTGTATTGTACGATACAAAATGTTTCTTATATCAATCACACAAGCTCTGCTTACTTCGGAGTTTGATGGTGCTGTGAAATGTCCAGTATCATTTATTTTAATTTTAAAGAATCATTCAATTAGAGGAGGCTTATACGCAGCAGTAAAAAGAAAATCAAACGGGCTGAAATGATGATGATGATGATTCAATTTCCAGTGGACGAATCAGACGAGGTCACGATCAGCCACGCGGCGGAGAGGATAGCGTCTGCGCACGGCTTCACCGGCGCCATCCACTACGACACGAGCAAGCCGGACGGGCAGCACAAGAAGACGGCGTCGAATAAGAAACTCCGCGCCCTCCTCCGAGACTTCACCTTCACGCCGTTCGACCAGGCGGTCGCCGACACCGTGGACTGGTTCAAGAGGAATAGGGAAACTGCTAGGACGTAGGAAGCAGAGCTCGGCAGGCTGATTACGTATCTCGCGACAGGTTTGCAACAGGCGTATATATCGCGATCTGTCAGCGAAAACGTCAATTCTTTGCTTTTCTAAACTACAAAATTTTCCATGGACAGTGATGATTACGAGATATTCGCCTGTTGAAAACCTGTCGCAAGATACGTAATCACTCTGCCGGTAGCGTACCAATCGATAGCTAGTAACATTCTGTTTATTTTATGTTTAGCCGAAAACAGTTTTTATTTTGTAAACACGGAGATTACTTACTCACATGGTTTATACCGTCGAAGATTATTCCGACACGTTTCGATTTTTCAAATAAATCATCGTCATGGGAATGAATGCCCGCCCACGCGTGGGCCGGCACGTTACTCGACGTACCACGCGAGCAATCCCCGTGCTTACACAATGATACCAAGCGACACTCATCCTCTTTTATCATTCATCATTTCAGCCGTAAAACGTCCGCTACTGAACACTTGACCTCCCTCTGGGGTAGTTGCCATGCTCACCACGCTTGGCAGGCGGGCTGGCGAGCGCAGTACACAGTTGACCTGGATAAGACCTGGCACAGGACCGTGAAATGTGTCACAAACATATGGAGGCCTATTATATATTTATTGTTTTTAAAACGAGAACTAGTTTATCTACTACAACATTCTGCTTACATATTTCACAGTGTACTCACATTTTCAGTATAATTTTTGCCAATAAAAATGCGGCAGCTATGTCCTAAGGGGCCCCATAAATTACGTTACACTTTTAGAGGGAGGTGTGTGAGGGCGCTACATCAGCACATTTTTGATAAGGTCATAGCATAATGAGGGGACGAAGACCCCTATCATGCATAGCGCTGTCTGTCTGTCTGTCTGTGCATGACACGATTACAACCAAACGCGTTGACCGATTTACATGAAACCTTTTTCGTTAGCACTGTGACATTGTGTGACAGGGGTGGGAGAGGCATATATGTTTTTTATTCGACTAAATGACGAGACAAGCCAAAGGCCCATCTGATGTTACGCAGTATCATGAAATCTAGTGTGCAATTATACTCTATCAATTTATGATTTCATTCCATCTATTTGCGTTCCTAGATAGTAAGTAGAACATGATAAATCTGACCTGAATAAAATATGTATTATATAGTCTGTATTTGTAAATTGTTAAAATAAAATGTGTATATAAAATATTATTTGTATCAAATTGCACTGTCTTAACCACGGAACAAAGTAATCTTCGAAAATTTATAATGGACTATACCATGCATTATGCTTATCATCACAACCCCTCCTGATCAGCATTTGAAGATCCTTGAGGTCCATCTGTGGACGTTCTACGGCTGAGATACCAAATATCATCATCATGTCAGCCGTAAACGTCCACTGCTGAACACAGGCCTCCCTCGTGGATCTCCATGAGGGGTAGTTGCCATACTCACCACGCTTGGCACGAGTTGGCAAGCCCAGTACGGGATGGTGACACGGAAAGACGCTGCTGCCCATCTTCCGGAGGTGTCCCTAAGCAGGCTCTTACTGCATCCACGGGCATGAAAGGAGGGGTAACATTCTACTGCCGGCCCCACAGCAAATATACTTCAGCCAAATTCGATGTGTGCAAAATGTAAACAAGTTGCCAATACTTCACCTAAAAATTACTTTCATATTGACACCAGAACTCTTATTTACTGTGGATTGTTGACCACTCACACACAGACTAGCTGCACTTCCCGTTCCCGTGGGAATACGGGGATAAAATATAGCCTATGTTACTCAGGGATAATGTAGAATTCTAATGGTGAAAAAAAATTTAAAATCGGTCCTGTTATTTTTGAGTTTATTTGTTACAAACATGCAAAATACAACATACAAATCTTTCTTCTTTAATATTGAGACATAAATGTTGTGTACCATAAGTTGATGGCTCAGTAAATAAATTCCTGCGAATTTACACAGCGCCGCCAGCTAGACAATGCCGAGCCTGTTTCATTGGAACCAGACTATAATTGAAGAGTCCACTGCAAGAACGAGGAATGTCACAAAATCTTAAAATTTTAGCTTGCACCGGCATTTGGTCAATTGACGTGGGTAGTTTGTTCTCTTGTTTTCAAACTTGGCAATATCCCTTGCAGTACCGGGAAAAAGCATTTAAATACCGGAAGAACGCAAATCGTGACAGGCAAGGGGGGGGGAAATAAAATCGAACCCCATGACGACCGCGATCGGCGTTGCACAAGGCTCGTTATTATCAAACATTTTATTTTCACTTCTCCTTAATGACTTACCTGACTTACAGACGCCTGCGTACTGATGTATGCGGATGATGTAGCAGTAGTCGTGGAGGCACCAAAACTTGACGAGTTGGAGAGAAAGCTGAATGCAGTAGCAGGTGAGGTGCAGAAGTGGTTTCATACAAACGGTCTCATTTTGAATGTAGGCAAAACGAACTTCATGCACTTCAACCTCGCAGGGTGCTCCAGCGTTCCGATGTCGGTTAATGTGGGTAGTAAAAAATAGAGAATGTTAATGTTACTACTTTTCTAGGTTTTACATTGGACAAATGCCTAACATGGGAGGAACACATTAACAAGTCAAAAAGTTGGACGAACTTGCTTTGCTCTTTGGCGTCTGTCGGCGACACTGGATAGAAATGCAGTCCGCAGTTTTTATTTTGCATCCCTGCATTCCGTCTGACTGTACGGCGTAGAATGTTGTTGGATGTGGCGCGCAGCAGACTGGGAGCGCGCTTTCACACTTCAAAAGAAGGCAGTGCGCGCAATTGTTCAAAGCCCGCAAGATGAATCAGCTCGTCCACATTTCGTTTCGCTAGGAATTTTGACTGTCCCTTCGCTAGTAATTTTACAAGCCGCGTTGTATGCAAGGAATAACCTAAGCAGTTACGTGAGGTGCGGTGACGGTCAGCGGTACAACACTAGGAACGTAGACAAGCTGAGAGCGCTTCCGCGGAAACTACCTACTAACAAAACTCTTATTTACTGTGGATTGTTGACCACTCACACACAGACTAGCTGCACTTCCCGTTCCCGTGGGAATACGGGGATAAAATATAGCCTATGTTACTCAGGGATAATGTAGAATTCTAATGGTGAAAAAAAATTTAAAATCGGTCCTGTTATTTTTGAGTTTATTTGTTACAAACATGCAAAATACAACATACAAATCTTTCTTCTTTAATATTGAGACATAAATGTTGTGTACCATAAGTTGATGGCTCAGTAAATAAATTCCTGCGAATTTACACAGCGCCGCCAGCTAGACAATGCCGAGCCTGTTTCATTGGAACCAGACTATAATTGAAGAGTCCACTGCAAGAACGAGGAATGTCACAAAATCTTAAAATTTTAGCTTGCACCGGCATTTGGTCAATTGACGTGGGTAGTTTGTTCTCTTGTTTTCAAACTTGGCAATATCCCTTGCAGTACCGGGAAAAAGCATTTAAATAATTGGCTACACTGCTATAACGCTGCATGTCACAAGTATACACTGCAATAATGATATGTCCAATGAGCGCCAAATAGCTATCAAACCAGCGGCGATCCCGCCAATTACAATTACAAAACGGCGATAACGCAAAAAAGTGTTTTTATTATTCTTAAAATTATGACCGAAAACAACGAAACAAGTACAAATACGAAAAAAAGAAAGAAGACAGGCAGAATGAGTGATGTGTTAAAGAAGCTTCGACTCCAGGGACATGAAATTGGCGATGACTGCAAATTATAAGTGAAGAATAGAGGATGAAATTAATAAAGCAATCCAATAGTTTTGCCAACAGGTAAGATCAGGATAGTTATTTATGTGGAAGAACAGAGGATGAAAATAATAAAGCAATCCAATAGTTTTGCCAACAGGTATGATCAGGATAGTTGTTTAGGTATAAGCCCACATGGCTTATATTCTAACCGTATTTAATGTCCAACGTCGACGTCCACGAGTAGAGGAAGAACATGCGAATTTACACAATAAGTCACTCTTACAATATTCGTATGATTGGGGATGATACTTACGAGCTACCGGTATGTAAAAAAGCTTTTTTTATCCTTACATGTTATCACTGGAAGAAGACTTCAGTTTCTTCAGAAGTCACTGACTGATCATGGCGTTGTCGAAGAAGATAAACGGGGGAAACATGTTAAAACGAAAATTTCTGCTGAAACCACGGATTTGACGTACAAATATATAGACGCTCTGAAAACTGCTAACGGTAAAAAAGGCCACTACAATTTACATGAGAGTCAAAAAATATATCTGTCAGCTGAGTTGAACCTGGCTAAGATTCACAAAATGTTAACGAAGATCACCCAGATAAAGAAGTTTCATACGAAACGTATCGCAATTTTTTCAATAAGAATTTCAACATATCATTCGGTTATCCTAGGATGGATTCATGTTCGACTTGTGACGAATTCAAAGCAGAGAAAAAAATCTCTTGAAATCAAAATTGCTTCTCTTCCTGATGGCCTAGAAAAATCTCAGATGTCCCAGCTTCGAAAGCTCGAAATTGAAAACTTAGCACACAAAACTAGAGCTGAAGTATTCTATGATAAAAAAAAAGCTCGATTGAATGCTAGGCAAGATGCCAAGCCATTGCAATGGATTTCTCAAAAAATCTTCCTGTACCAACGATGTGTATTATAAAAGGCAGCCTAGTTATTTTATGTTCAATGTTCATGTGCTTGCTGTTGCCTCGTCTTATTTTGTTGCATACGATGAGAGTATTGGAAAAAAGGATCAGATGATGTGGGCTCTCATCTCTTTCACTTCATATTTCATTAAATGGATCAACAGGGAAAAACTTACGATTTTCTGTGACTCATGTGGCGGTCTAAACAAAAACTACACCATCTTTAGAAAGTTACACTACGTAGTTCACTGATGCAATTGCGTCGAATCTGTCACAGTTATATTCCCGATAAGAGGCCACTCGTGCATGGAATGCGACCGAAACATAGCCCACTTAATTCAGAAGACTAGGATTGAACTTCCCGAAGAATGGGCCCAACATGTCCGAGGAGCTCCACAGAAACCGAAATCTTTCGATGTAATCTAAAGCCCTTGGCACCTTGTGAACATTCACAAGGTGCATTCAAGGGCTGGACTGCATTTCTGAAACCATTTTACGAAAAAACTTGTCCTTTTCCCATAAGACCTTAAAAGATTTTTTTTTTTTTTTTTTTTATTCTGTTTTTTTTTTTAGGACTTTATTCGCTTAGCGAATATGCCAGTAAAAGAATTTAAAATCGAGAAAGAACATTCACGGCTCATGTTTACAGACAGGTATACCTGTCATAAAATATGTCGCATATGCGCTATAGCGCATAAGCAGACAAAAGATATACATAAGTACAGGTCATACCTGTCCGTGTCCCTACTTAACACAGTATCTTTCACACTGGCCACAATTCTTTCTTTTCTGTACAATAGATGTTATAGATGCCTTAGTGGTGGCGAATATCCACAACAATTAAAAAATGTGAGAGTTTCACCACTTTATAAGGGAAAAGGAAAGAAAGAAGACGTAAATAATTACCGTCCCGTGTCGATAATACCAGCTATCGCCAAAATGCTTGAGCATGGTCTCAGTTCACGGCTGGTGGAGCATCTGTCTAGCACGGGCTCCCTGTCCGACAAGCAGTGTGCCTACCGGGCCGGGAGATCGACTACAGACGTGGCGAGGAGAGGTGCGCCGCGTGCTGGAAGCGAGCGAGCGCAGGATGCAGGTGGCGGTCATGTTCTACGACCTGTCGAAAGCATTTGACGTCGCGGATCATGCCGTACTTGCAGCGAAGCTCGTGCACTATGGCATACATAGGTGGTGCCTCGTTGCGACTGCTGTTGCATTCGATGGCCGGAAGAACGCAAATCGTGACAGGCAAGGGGGGGGGAAATAAAATCGAACCCCATGACGACCGCGATCGGCGTTGCACAAGGCTCGTTATTATCAAACATTTTATTTTCACTTCTCCTTAATGACTTACCTGACTTACAGACGCCTGCGTACTGATGTATGCGGATGATGTAGCAGTAGTCGTGGAGGCACCAAAACTTGACGAGTTGGAGAGAAAGCTGAATGCAGTAGCAGGTGAGGTGCAGAAGTGGTTTCATACAAACGGTCTCATTTTGAATGTAGGCAAAACGAACTTCATGCACTTCAACCTCGCAGGGTGCTCCAGCGTTCCGATGTCGGTTAATGTGGGTAGTAAAAAATAGAGAATGTTAATGTTACTACTTTTCTAGGTTTTACATTGGACAAATGCCTAACATGGGAGGAACACATTAACAAGTCAAAAAGTTGGACGAACTTGCTTTGCTCTTTGGCGTCTGTCGGCGACACTGGATAGAAATGCAGTCCGCAGTTTTTATTTTGCATCCCTGCATTCCGTCTGACTGTACGGCGTAGAATGTTGTTGGATGTGGCGCGCAGCAGACTGGGAGCGCGCTTTCACACTTCAAAAGAAGGCAGTGCGCGCAATTGTTCAAAGCCCGCAAGATGAATCAGCTCGTCCACATTTCGTTTCGCTAGGAATTTTGACTGTCCCTTCGCTAGTAATTTTACAAGCCGCGTTGTATGCAAGGAATAACCTAAGCAGTTACGTGAGGTGCGGTGACGGTCAGCGGTACAACACTAGGAACGTAGACAAGCTGAGAGCGCTTCCGCGGAAACTACCTACTAACAAAAATGTCGAAGCTGATTCATGTGATGGGGCCCACGGTGTATAACCGCCTGCCAGCTAGCATTATTAAAGCGTCCTCGATACAATTCTTTAAGCACAAACTAAAGAAGTGGCTCATTGACAAGTCCTTTATGACTTTAGGGAGTACACGGAACGCAAAAATGCATGATGTTTGTATTTATATTTTATTTTGTTTATTATACATATCAATGATTTTTATTGTTTTCATATTTTAGCAATTCGTTTGCTACGATATTATTATAGTTGACATTTTTTTATTGTTATATTTTGTAACATTATTTTTTATGACGCATTATGTATAATTACATTTGTAATAATGAATTAGCATATAAGTCAGACCTGTTTTTTTTAAATCTTATCAATAAATGCTATAAACTTAAACCAATCATTTTGACATTATCATTATTGACCGTATTTAGTCCTGAATTTTTAGAAACATGGTCAGTCTTTCCGCGTATCAACCTCCGGCATTGCGCACGCCAACCCGCCTGCCAAGCGTGGCGAGTACGGCAACAGACCCTCTTGATTAGAGATCCACGAGGGAGGCCTATGTGCAGCAGTGGACGTGAACAGCGGTCCTGCGATGATGATGATGACCGATAATAAGAAAAGGAACAACAACTCAACAATAAATAAATTTATTACCTACTTATCCAACCTACAAATAGGGTTATTCTGCACCATCTGCAGGTCCACCCGCGGGCCCACCAGGTCGCGGATGTTGTTGAGCCCGTACTTGACCATGGTGGGGCGCTCCAGCGACAGCCCCCAGGCGATGACGTTGACGTCTTCCGGCAGCCCCATGGGCAGCAGCATCTCCGGCCGGAACACGCCCGAGTTGCCGATCTCGATCCACTTGCCGAGACCTGGAGCAAGAGGACATACAAAGATTACCGTATGAGACCGCACCGTTTTGTTTCCGGTGCCGTGGGGCGTCGGCCGTAGAACGCTACTCATCCATGCCCGTGGATGCAGTAAGAGCCTGCTAAAGGATACCTCCGAAAGATGGCAGCAGCGCCTTTCCATCAACATCCCATACTGCGCTCATCAACCCGCCTGCCAAGCGTGGTGAGTATGGCAACTTCCCCTCATGGGGGTCCATGAGGGATGGCTGAAATGATGATGGTGAATAAGGCCGCCAATTTGTACATATTTATCCACTTGTTTTTTTTATTATTTGTGTTTCTTTGTGCAATAAAGTGTTCATTTATCTTAACATAATCATTTATTCATAAAACAATTTTACAATCGTATTTGAATTAAATTACATAAAATAAAGTCTATAATAAAATAAAGTTAATACTGAAGACAGGGTGAAATGGCACAGATTTGGGGAGGCCTATGTCCAGCAGTGGACTAATATAGGCTGATGATGATGATGATGATGATGATGATGAATACTAGACATGTGTAGTCTAAATTAATAAATCCATGCATACAATAATAAATAAAAGAAAGCTAATTTAACTTCTTTACGTATTCTGAAAAATCTTCCACTGAGTAAAATGTTTCCTCCAATAGTATATTTTTTAAGTATTGATTGAAATGTATGGGGACTCTCGATAACTTTTAGTTCTATAGGCAGTGAGTTGAAGGGGTTAACAGCTTGATATCTAGAACTGTACTTACTCGTGCTTCATTCATTCATATATCGCACACCTAGATCAAAACTAAGTCAACTCAAAAAACATCAATTCAGAGTTAACTATAAATTCAATAATGATATAACTTTACGCAACTAACCACGAAGACAGATTAAAAAAAAGCTTCATAAATGACTCAATAGATGGCGTTGACATTGTCTTGTTAAATGAAAGACGATCACCCCTCCCCACCTAAACAGGTGTTTTGTCAGTTGCACGTGAGAAGTCAGCGCTCGGATGTGTGCGAGTTTTGTAGAAAACTAGGTTATTTTGATTCGCCTGGGTTTCGTCGTCAGAATCAGGAACACACAACACTGACAGTATCTTCATGCGGCAACACCGGAATGCCTCGGGTCGCACATTTACTAATTGTTACACCCTTACAAAAGTGGATAAATTACTCAGAACACCAAAAGATGTCATACCGTTGCAGATGCCTGGTGTCTATAAAATTGACTGCAGTTGTGGCTGTTCATATGTTAGACAAACCAAACGGACAATAGCTGAACGAGTTAAATACATTTTACAGTTACATTGCGGCGGTAAAACATCGGCAGGTGCACAAGTCGGCGATAGCGGAAATCTACTGGACTCAGGACCAAATTACTGGATTGAGCTTCACGACCAAAAAGTGCTCGAGTAAGCGCCACTATTACAAGCGGATGGTCCGGGAGGCGATTGAAATCAAGAAAAACCGGAATTTTAATCGTGAGGATGGTTTTCGTCTCTCGGCTTCGTGGAATTCCGTTATTAGTAAATTTGCGACCCGAGGCATTCCGGTGTTGCCGCATGAAGATGCTGTCAGTATTGTGTCGTCGACTGTCTATTCCTGATTCTGACAACGAATTGAGGGTAGTCGCGGAATCTACTTTTAACCTGCGACGGTAGCTTCAGTACATCAGTCCACCCGTGACCACGAGGGCAGCAGTGCACTTGAAACGTCGGGAAATAATAAAATAAGGTAATTACACGATAAAGGCCCGTTAATCAGTTTAAAGTTACGTCTATAGATCGCGAAAATTTACAAAGCACTAGTGATGAAAGTTTTACTGAAAACTCAGATGCAGATCCAATTTATACAGCTCATAAAAAAAAGAAAAGTGAATGAATCCCAAAGGTAATACATACCTCAAGTTCCAGTGATACTAGTTGCAGTTCGTCAAGCATTTATTTGGGAATTTCTTTAGATTTTACCCTACTATTATTGATCTGAAAGCTGAATGTTTGCTAACCATTTTTTTTAGTTTGTTGTCATTTTAATGTTCCTTGTATTATTTTTTATATTCGAAGACTGAATTACTGAGATTAAAGAAACGATTTGATTTAATTAACACGAACATTTATTTTCCTTCCACTCCATATTCCAATTAACTTTTCAATAAAAACGCCTAATTCAAAGACTTTGAATTATATTTTAGGAGTCTTCTAGTTGGCTTAGTTTTAATTCATTTAAAATGAATGAATACTAAGCCAACTCCAAAATTATCACACAAAACTGACTCAACTCGAAATATTCCTTATTTTATGTAATTATTATCTATCCAAAAGCATAACAACCCAAAAACAATTAATTCTAGCTAAAATGTTTACTTTAGACCTATAATCTCTTAATACAATTAATTTGGACCAAATTCATTAACCCCTACGTTTTTCGTTCCATCACTTTAGTGACAAAAGTTGTAGATAAAAGTTTTTTTAGTCTACTGAAAAATGTGATATTTTGACTTAACCTAGTTTTGATCTAGGTGTGCGATATATTAAATCCTCACCTTCATGGTAAGCGAAGATCTCCATGCTCGGCTCCGTGTAGGGGTTGTAGGCCGGCTTGAACTGCAGCTTGTCGAACCCGAGCCGCTGGAAGAAGTCGTGCAGCGTGGCCAGCAGGTCCGCCAGCGCCAGCCCGCGCGCCGCGCACACGCCCTCCACCTGCTGGAACTCCGCCAGGTGCGTCGCGTCCAGCGTCTCGTTGCGGAACACCTGCCAGGCGCGGGTTCACGGGACAGTGATTCGAGAGGAAGGTTTCTATGTATAAATCACGCATAATATTGTAGATACACTGATCATTTTAGAGGTTTCTAATCATCATTCCAGCCGTAAAAAGTCCACTACTGAACAGACCTCCCTCATGGATCTCCATGAGGGGTAGCTGCCATACTCACCACGCTTGGCAGGCGGGTTGGCGAGTGCAGTACAGGATGTTGATACACGGAAAAACGCTGCTGCCCATCTTCCGGAGGTACATATCTCTTAGCAGGCTCTTACTGCATCCACGGGCATGAGAGGAGAGGTAACATTCTACTGCCGGCACCCCACGGCGCTAGGTTTCTAATGTAATGCCGTAAATAAACATATTTTTTTGCGCTTACATTGCAAACGCTGGCCCTACGAGATAGATCAAAATAATGTACCTACTAAAGTATTGTACATTTAAAAAGATCTACAAAAACATCCGCGATGGTATAATGTCTCTCTCTTAGGGATAACCCACAATAATCATTTTGATCCTTTACTTTTTACGAGAAATAATGGCTTATTTACGAAGCGATTTTAAGCAACACAGCATTAATCCTTATCTAATTAAGTACCTTCAATACATTGTGCATTTAATATAGATCGATATGGCCCTTTACAGCATGTAATTTAAATTAATATTTTCGAAGATATTACAGATTTAAAGTGCAGGTAAATAGCGGTTGCGACGGCACCTCCGGCCGGGGGCCGGCGGCGCGTGCCTATCAGGCCTCTGCCTCGAATCTTGCGGGCAGCGGGGCGGCGGCGGCGGCCGCGCGGGAGCGGCAGGATCTTATGCGTAAAATCAAAGCCCGCGCCGCTGTTTCCTCGGGCCGGTGCATTTGATTTTACGCATAAAATCCGGCCGCTCCCGCGCCGTCGCCGCCCGCAAGATTCGAGGCAGAGGCCTAAAACTAAATCGATACTGTTCTCGACTTGAAAGAAGCTGTTCATTATCCTACAGAATTTCTTAATTCTTTGAAGCCGTCTGGACTCCCTCTGTTTAAAGTAGGTTGTCCTGTTATTTTATTAAGAAACCTGAATCCACCTAAACTTTGCTTTTGCAATTACCTAAGTTAGTGATTTTACCAGCAAACGCGTGCCGCGTTTGCTGGTAATATCACTAAAAACTTTACTTTCACCTTCAGGAGACATCAGGTCCCCGTTCGTCACGGAATACAGAAACGACGCAGGCGCAGAGGTAGCTGCTGATTACGAACAGCACCACCGTGCCCTGGACGTGTTGCCTCTTCCAACGATTTCTCCTGAAGGTGCCTTGTAGAGGCGAGACACGTCCACGACGAGCGCACTGCGAGCAGCGCGGTCACAAGCAATGGCCACGTGTTGTGCAGGTAGAGGCGGTGGCGGATATAGATATTTACCGCTCGTAGGCTCAATATATTACATTTTTCCTCCCACTACTGACCGACCTAAGAAATTTGGAAACAATGAAATTGTAACTTTATGATTTGTACTCTATCGTCCTCGTTACATCAGCTTTTTCCCATTATTAATTTCAGCCATAAAACTGATGAACACAGGCCTCCCTCATGGATCTCCATGAGGGGTAGTTGCCATACTCACCACGCTTGGCAGGCGGGTTGGCGAGCGCAGTACGGGATGTTGATACACGGATAGACGCTGCTGCCCATCTTCCGGAGGTATCCCTTAGCAGGCTCTTACTGCATCCATGGGCATGAGAGGAGGGGTATCATTCTACTGCCGGCACCCCACGGCATATTTTCTCGTTATTAGTAGGTATGATTATAAAATGTTTGCTAGAAATCCAAGATTGTTTTCCTCTGTGTATTTAATATTTTTTTTTGGTTTCCTTAACTCGTTTCGCGACCTAAGCCTTTGACATATGACATAAGCCTTGTGAAATTTCCTCGCGGGGCGTTCAAACTACGTACACATGGTGTACTTCCAAGCACTTAAAGAGTTAAATGGTCAAAATATGCCGCTCCCTAAAATCTTACTTAGCCTATTGGTGAATCCAGCACTCGTAGAAGTAACTGCAAAATATCAGTAGGTCTACCATGAGTTTTCACAATCTATATTCGCTAGCGACTGTAGTTAACAAAATGTATGAAAACTTGTACAGCGCCACTAGCGGATAGTTTGGTACTAAAATACGCAGCAAACTTATACTACAGCGACTGTAGTTTGGGCTTCATTTGCTTAGAATTTGGTAGCATGAGTTACAAATCTGACAGATGTCATAGTAACGTACTATTACTACTGTAGTAACGGCAGGCGATCTAACAGTGACTCATTTAGTCGTGTTCAGATATAACAACACCTTGTCAATGCTGAAGTACTTCTGCGGCGCGAAGGGCGCCTGCTGCGCCAGCCGGTGCAGCATGCGCGCGCTGGCCGCCGTCGTGTGCGTGCGGAGCAGGTTCTTCTGCGCTTCCTCTAGCTTCCACTCGTATCTGTAGCCCTGGGAAGGACAATTCAATAAATAAATAATTCTGGACAATTATTAACATATGTACATATAACCATAATAACCTCTTGTCATATTTTTACAATCCAATCCATCCCAAGGTTGCCTGGTAGAGATCGCACTTTAGCGATAAGGCCGCCAATTGTCACTATGTTCTCAAGTTTCTCTTGTTATTATGTTTAGTTTTTAGGTGTGCAATAAAGTATTTTCTATCTATCTATAGCCGGGTGTCTTTCCGGGACCATGCTTGGTGCAATCCAAGTGAAACGTCGCTAAATAATATAGGTAATTTACGCGATAAATACCCGGTTATATGTATGTTAATAATGTGTTGTGATCGCGAAAGTTTAAAAAAGACAAATGCTGGACAATTCACACAGCATCATCTAGCCTCAAGTTAAGCAAAGCTTGTGTTATGGGTGCTAGATGACTGATATACTTAATACAATATACTAAACAGGTAACTAAATATTTTTATTATATACAGAAAAAATCGGCCAAGTGGAAGTCAGACTCGCGCACAAAGGGTTCTGTACAATCGTGTGTAAATATTCTGTTAATATTTCAAGCATCTACCCTGTAGCCTGTATCTGTTGCCTTTATTAATATTGATCAGAAATCGGCAAAAAATCGCGTTTATTTTATGGGAGCCCCCTTAAATATTTATTATAATATTATTATTATAATTATATGTTTTTAGTATTTGTTGTTATAGCGGCAACAGAAGTACATCATCTGTAAAATTTTAAACTGTCTAGCTATCACGGTTTATGAGATACAGCCTGGTGACGACAGACAGTTTTTTTATTTATTTATTTCTATTGAATGTATGTACATTTATCTTAAAATAATGTCTGCCAAACTGTGCAACAGTTTGTCGGCAGCCGAGATGGACAGCTGAATCTTAGTAATAGGGTCCCGTTTTTACCCTTTGACACGGAACCCTAAAAACATCCAGAACACACTGAACAAATATCTGCAGACCGTACAGACATTTGACCCGAGGCGGGAATCGAACCCGCAACCTCTCTTTCCTCCGCTGCGGCACTGAGGTCGTCCAAATCGCCCACAAACGCTACCAACGCAAAGATAAAAATAATAAAAGTTTATTGCTCTAACTTATTTACTAGTTATTACAGGATTTGGATTTTCCGTTTAAGCAAAATTTGCTTGTGTTAGGAGAATCTTTTATAGCCATTGTCATATACAATTCTTAACAAAAAAACACTCATAATAATTAATTTAAAACACTTGTGATCCAAGTGAACACGTGATCAAACATTGCGATCTATCCAGTTCGTCCAGTACTTTATGGCGTGAAGGAAAAAATAAGACGTTGGCTGCTAACCCTAGACTACGATGCTACTGAAGACCTCCTTAGCATTCTGCGATGAGTATTCCAAGCTTACTTACTTATTTATTTATTATATCCCATATATATTCCCCCTTCCCCTCCCACACTCGTAATAAATCGATCATATTGCTATGCAGAGAGCTCTAATTGCATTTTCGCTTAGTTGGACTGTTATATTAGTTATTTTTGTTTTCTTTTTCTTTTCGTAAACTTAAATTCAATGTTTTATAGAGGTAGTTATAGTTGTCATTCTGTTCTCTTTTAATTGTTTGCCTTGTAACTCGAACTCTGTAATGAGGTCTCCCGCGATACAGGCTTGCCTCGTGCGGGGACCACTGTCAAACATGTATTGTAAAATTTTTAACTTTGGCTAATAAATTATTTTGTATTATTTGTATTTGTACTTATTGCCATTCATGACAGGAAAACATATTAAATTTTTTACAAGCTTTTATTTAGCTTGCCCTGTATGTATGTATGACAACTCAATTTTGAAGCAGATATCTTCAACCAATTTAGTTGAAAATTTGTATACATGTTTACTTTGGATGACAATGCATGGTCAGCTATGTGACGTCACTCTGAATCCAACATGGCGGAACACCCAAGATGGCGGAC
Organism: Pasiphila rectangulata; assembly: GCA_963082625.1. NCBI lineage: Eukaryota > Metazoa > Arthropoda > Insecta > Lepidoptera > Geometridae > Pasiphila > Pasiphila rectangulata. Next base: position 1,283,112 of record OY720244.1, on the reverse strand, counting down.
TACATAATTTTAATGTACCCCTACAATATGGGTATCAAATGAAAGGGCTTGTTGAGAATAACTCAAAAAATTAAATGACGTCACTCTAAATCCAACATGGCGGAACACCCAGGACTGGACTGGCCTGGCCTGGACTGGACGACTGGAATGGACTGTACTGTCCTGCCGAACTACTCATTTTTTTATTTTCACCTATAATATCGATATCATATAAAAGGGCTTGCTGAGAATAACTCAAAAAATGAAATGACGTCACTCTAAATCCAACATGGCGGAACACCCAGGACTGGACTGGACTGACCTGGCCTGGACTGGACGACTGGAATGGACTGTACTGTCCTGCCGAACTACTTATTTTTAATTTACACCTATAATATCGATATCATATAAAAGGGCTTGCTGAGAATAGCTCAAAAAATTAAATGGCTTCACTCTGAATCCAACATGGCGGACAAGTTATTTTTAATGAACTCCTACAATATGGGTACCAATGAAAGGGCTTGCTGAGAATAATTCGAAAATTAAATGACAATACCTACTCTGAATCCAATATGGCGGAACATCCAAGATTGCGGACTAGTTATCCTTAATGCAATATGGGTATCAAAAGAAAGGCCCTGCTGAGAGTTACTCGAAAAATTAAATGACATCACTCTAAATCCAACATGGCGGTATACTCAAGATGGCGGACTAGTTATTCTTAATGCACTCTTACAATATGGGTATCAAATGAAAGGCCTTGCTGAGAGTTACTTGAAAAATTATATGACATCACTCTAAATTCAACATGGCGGTCATGAGATGCACAGACAAGAAACCAACCGTCCAGTGACAGCTAAAAAGTAGAAAATAAATTAATAGTTAAAAAAACTTTTTAACAAACAAGCTTTTATTTAAACTAAAAATAATAAAATAAAGCTTTTTTATTACATATATTGTGTAAAGACGTTTTAAGCTGACATTACTTTTACTTATACTTTTAATTTATTGTTTGTTTGAGTGGGTAGTATAGTATGTAGGTGCATGCGCGTGTTTTGGTGTGAGTGCGTGGTGTGTGTGTGTATGCGAGAAAGAGAGACGTCAACATACCTGGGAACCATATCCCCCCTCGCTGTGCACCGCGCGCACGCGCTCCAGGTAGTCCTGCGGGAGCTGCGCGCACGTGGCCGGCGACGACACGAAGAACGTGTCGTGCGCGTCGCGCGCGGGGTGCTGCGACACAACATACCTGGGAACCATATCCCCCCTCGCTGTGCACCGCGCGCACGCGCTCCAGGTAGTCCTGCGGGAGCTGCGCGCACGTGGCCGGCGACGACACGAAGAACGTGTCGTGCGCGTCGCGCGCGGGGTGCTGCGACACAACATACCTGGGAACCATATCCCCCCTCGCTGTGCACCGCGCGCACGCGCTCCAGGTAGTCCTGCGGGAGCTGCGCGCACGTGGCCGGCGACGACACGAAGAACGTGTCGTGCGCGTCGCGCGCGGGGTGCTGCGACACAACATACCTGGGAACCATATCCCCCCTCGCTGTGCACCGCGCGCACGCGCTCCAGGTAGTCCTGCGGGAGCTGCGCGCACGTGGCCGGCGACGACACGAAGAACGTGTCGTGCGCGTCGCGCGCGGGGTGCTGCGACACAACATACCTGGGAACCATATCCCCCCTCGCTGTGCACCGCGCGCACGCGCTCCAGGTAGTCCTGCGGGAGCTGCGCGCACGTGGCCGGCGACGACACGAAGAACGTGTCGTGCGCGTCGCGCGCGGGGTGCTGCGACACAACATACCTGGGAACCATATCCCCCCTCGCTGTGCACCGCGCGCACGCGCTCCAGGTAGTCCTGCGGGAGCTGCGCGCACGTGGCCGGCGACGACACGAAGAACGTGTCGTGCGCGTCGCGCGCGGGGTGCTGCGACACAACATACCTGGGAACCATATCCCCCCTCGCTGTGCACCGCGCGCACGCGCTCCAGGTAGTCCTGCGGGAGCTGCGCGCACGTGGCCGGCGACGACACGAAGAACGTGTCGTGCGCGTCGCGCGCGGGGTGCTGCGACACAACATACCTGGGAACCATATCCCCCCTCGCTGTGCACCGCGCGCACGCGCTCCAGGTAGTCCTGCGGGAGCTGCGCGCACGTGGCCGGCGACGACACGAAGAACGTGTCGTGCGCGTCGCGCGCGGGGTGCTGCGACACAACATACCTGGGAACCATATCCCCCCTCGCTGTGCACCGCGCGCACGCGCTCCAGGTAGTCCTGCGGGAGCTGCGCGCACGTGGCCGGCGACGACACGAAGAACGTGTCGTGCGCGTCGCGCGCGGGGTGCTGCGACACAAACACACGACCCTATAGTTTGCTATATCATTCATTATCATTTCCGCCGTAGGACGTCCACTGCTGACCACAGTTATTGCGGTTGGAAGCGATCTGCATCCACCGTCGACCTGCTGTCTTCAAGATCGTCAGCGCATCTTGTTGGTGGACGTCCTACGCTGCGCTTGCTAGTCCGTGGCCTCCACTCGAGAACTTTTCGGCCCCGTCGGCCATCTGTTCTGCGAACTACATGGCCACTTCAACATGCTAATCAGGTATTTGGGTCGAAATTCTCGACAAGATCATATCGGTTGAGCACCGAATAAGCGCCATCTACCGGTAACAAAACCTGTAGTGTAGAGCAACCCACGACAGCCTAGTTCCATTTCATCATGAAATAATTAATACATTTTATTGTCTTTGTTGTAAAATTTGTTTTTGTTTGTATGAAGGTGATACTTTATTTATATAGAAAACAGCTGCTTTAATAAAAACAATGTCGTGCCTGTTGCATGTTCTATCAATGTATGTATGTATGTGTTACCTGTTGCGGCTGGAACAGCGCGTCAAAGTTCCAGAAGGAGCTCTCCACATACATGTTGGTGGACATCTCGGTGAAGCCCATCTCGAGGAAGATCTCACGGAACTCCGAGCGGACCTTCAGCAGGGGATGCAGGTTCCCACTGTCCGGTGGCTGGCCTGAAGGGTACAAGATCGTGTGGTAATTGTTTTAGTTTACAAACAAGCATTACATTATACCATTTGGTGCCGGCAGTAGAATGTTATCCTCCTCTCATGCCCATGGATGCAGTAAGAGCCTGCTAAGGGATACCTCCGGAAGATGGGCAGCAGCGTCTTTTTGTGTATTAACATCCCGTACTGCGCTCGCAAACCCGGACGTCAAGCGTGTTGAGTATGGCAACTACCCCCATGGAGATCTATGAGGGAGGCCTGTGTTCAGTAGTGGATGTTTTACAGCTGAAATGATGACATGAGACAAAAGAAAATTGTTAAATGATGACTATAATGACCAAGTTCTTCTATTCGCTTCTTTTCCTAACTCGAGTGTCATCTGAAGTGAACATGTTCAATTATGTGCTTTATTAATTTGTGTCGTTCTATTTTGTAATGTGTGACGCGTCAATAAGATCCATGCGGCCGCACTGAATAATGAATTTTTTTATTCTTGATGACGATTACATTACACATTTTTTCTGAGCCATGATAGAAGAATTGGCATTGCTACAACACAACTTATTTACAGTTTTGTGCAATTCACCCAAAAAGTTGTGCTACCAATGCAATGCTTAAATAAAAGAGGTGTTCTTAGATAATGGGAAATTTTAATATTATATGCAATATTTACGGGATATGACTTGATTGTTTTTGAGTTTCCTGATATTTTGGTGCAGTTCCAAAAACCATAGTCATGGATAAACTGAAGTCTTTTGCGAGTGGGTCGTCATTGGCATACAAAAAGTCTCTGACTGTGAATGATGGCCTGCAAATGATGAATGGGCAAAAATAATCAAATCATGGTAAATATCCTGTAATTATTGCATTATTCACAATTATATTATGTGTTAATGTCTTGTGAATTAATTAGTGTAACTGGTTAATCCATATAAATAAACTCGAGGTTAGGTTGTGCGCGAGCTGCAAGCAGCTCGCAGTTAAGGGGGTTGAAAAGGAGATGACTTTTTTTTTAGTTTTATTTTGCAAGACTTTTTTTATTTTATCTCACCAAACGGTCACCCATCCGATGGCTCTATTAAGAGATATGGGGGGGTGGGGGATGAAGGGGTGGAAAATGGGTAGTTTTCGATTTTTCTGGTACTCACCCCCGCATCCTCTACACAACCCTACCCTCGGATTACCCATATTCCAGTCGGAAGTTGGAGAACAATGAATGTCAGTCAGTCAATAAAAAATAATACAACCATGATAGTTTTAAAAGTTATGATTTTAATCTTTCAATATTATAATGAGGAAAGATTTGTATTTTGTATGTTTGTAACAAAAAATCTCAAAAACTACTGAACCAATTTTCAAAATTCTTTCATTGGAAAGCTACATTATACCTGAGTAACATAGGCTATATTTCATCCCCATATTCCCATGGGAATGGGATCTACGCAAGTGAAACCGCGGAGTGTGGCAAATGTTATATATAAAAGCAGTGATAGAAACAAAATAAATTTACCCAATGCATCAAAGTTGTAAGGTTTAAATTGTAATGTCTTCCATGATCCACTCAGCAGCATTTCACTTGTGAGATCAGTCTCTAGCTTCTTGATAGTTGTTGAGAACTGCACTCCCTTATTTAATGTGAAACTTTTCACAGTCACTTGTTCAAGGAGCTTCCGTTTCTTGTAATCATTCCTGATGTTATCCGCTAAGTTGTCAATGCCTTTCTTGATTTCATTCAGATGTTCTTGAACGGTGTCTGTGATGGACTCCACTTTTTTCTTGACCAGTGGAGCCCCGCCGGACTTGTCAATGAGTATCCAACCAGATGACATTGCTTTACTAAATCCAACTTTTGCATTTGGTACAGTCTGAAAAGAAATACAGTTAAATCAGGAAACTTATTTATTTATGATAGATGAGCAGCTTGCGCTGATGTGTCAGCAGTGTTAAAAAGTCTTTAGTTTGTATTACACTTGATTGTTTCATATTGTTAACAGTTGATAAATTTATACCCAGCTTTTGTTTTTAAAATTGATCGTACCTATACTGCATCCTAATGCAGTAACAACTTATTCCATTTATGGACTTCTCTGTTAATGAGGAAACAATGCACAGTAATGTGGTAGTTGGTGCACAGGCAATTCTGAGGTTAACCTCTTGTAATGACCTCTTGTAACTATTGCATACCTATTTTAGAAATGAATAATGTATATTTGAACTTATAACATAGGTGTTTACTTATTTCTAATCGTTCGTGTGTAGAAATGTATCAAAAGGTCTGTCGGCGACTTTGTAACTTACCTTCATAATTTCAGCCTGCGCGATTCCAGCGTCTGGAATGCTCCTGTATAACACAGCTTCATGGCTTCCTTTCTCCGCTACCTGTTTACCTTCTTCAGTAAGCTCCCATCTAGAACTTTTAGAAGCTTCAGATACTACCATCTCAAGAGCCTCCAAACTTTTCACAGCACCAACAATTTTTTGGTGATCTTCATTGAATTCATTAGACAATTGAAGAGTATCAACTTTATCACATTTGTCTAGATAGTGTAGAATTCTTTCGTTTAGTTCCATTGTGGTTTTTACTGTATTTTAGTAAGAATTAAGAAAAGAAAGGTTATTTTTATTTCAGCCACGAAAGAAACTCGGAAACTTAGCAATATTGTGTTGCCATCAAAGATACCAACGAAAGTTGTCACAAAATTCACAAATCCGCAATCTAGCTTCAACTGTAAGCTTCAAACCTGAAGAAAGATAAATAGATTCTTCTATAAGATTAGTATAAGCCATATTTATAATACTTAAAATACCTGCAAGCACTTTTTAATAATTTGCTTGTTTTAACGTGGTGGATTTCCCGTAAAGTTCATGCGTCGTAAGTCATAAAAACTGGCTAGTTATAGCCGTTTTGTGGAGAAGTTGGTACCACACGAATGTCATGGCTATCAAAGTTAAGTTGACTTTATCTAATAATTTTGACATTGACTTAACACATTCATGGCGGGGGCGGGTGCCCCCGCCCGCCTCGCCTCGCCTCATTCATTCATTCACCGCCGGCCGCCCGTTGTCTCTTGACGTTATTGTTATTTCGTGCAAGTAAACTTGGATTATCGTAAGTAAAATTTAAAAATAATGATAACGAGTGTTGTTTAACCAATTGCGCTTGCTGATTTGATTGCGTAGGTTCGTAAAAAAAGAAAAGGTTAACACGAAATTATGAACGAGTAATTATTAAAAGGAGGATGCCCACAATATACCCAGCGTAGATTAAAATCATTTACCTACATTCGGTACCTATGTAAAGTAAAGTAAAAAGCAATAAAGATACTTTTACTTTACTTTTTACTTTACTTTACCTATGATATGTTACGGCATAAATAGTAGGTCTTAATTATATTATATCTTATGTAAATAGTTTTCCATAAAGTAATCCAGCGGGAGCACCACGAAGCCCACTTTACCCATTTCTGACTTCCAAAAATATATTTTTTCTACTAATGTATTGCATTTTATCTAAAATAACGCTCTTTTACCCAGCGGTTTCCAGAAAGGAGGGTAAAAACGCTAACCGTAACGCGTTGGAAAAATAACATACCTACCTACCTACAAATTTTAAAATATATTTTCAAACTAAATTTTAATGACTCAGGACGCGGCGGGCCCCTAGTCGAGTGTGGCCCATAGGCCTACTCTGCCTAGTGCGGCCTACGGCCCTGCTGCGCCAAGCCAAGATGCTCAATATATACCTACCAGCCTAAAGTGGCGATGCCGCGAGTGTGAAATTATATAATTTTATTTATTTATTCCATTATGTTATGTATGATACAATGATGTACAATTGGAAAGTCCATAACAAAAAAAAACAAAGTAAACTAATTATTTAAAATAAAAATATTAAATCAAACATTCAGTTATATCATCAGCAAGCGTTTCGTCAAGGGCTACTACACCCTAGGATTTGTCGATTTAGTGTTTATTTATTTTTAGCAGTAGGCTGTTTTCTTGTTATGAAATAACAGATAATATTAATTTGTACTGGTACTTTCGACTTGGAAGGTAAAGGTTAAATCCAACCGTGAAACAGTGAGTTTTCCAAACTAAGAATTTATCTCATTGCTCTCAAAAGAATTATTTGACCTAGCAGTGGTCCAACGCCAACCCGTCTGCGTACTCGATGTTGATACACGGAAAGACGCTGCTGCTCTTATATAATATTAATTGCTCTGATAACAGTTATCAGACCAAGATAGGTATGTATAATAAACTTCTTATATCATAAAATATTGAATAAATGTAATATAAACAACTAAATAAATAAGATTTAAAATGTTAATGCTGTGGGGTGCCAGCAGTAGAATGCTGCCTGGCTGATTCTTACTGAATTGGAAAGACGCTGCTGCCCATCTTCCGAAGGTATCCCTTAACAGATTCTTAGGTAAGAGGAGTCTGTTGCCCGTGGATTCAGTAAGAATCTGCCATGGGATACCTTCGGAAGATGGGCAGCAGCGTCTTTTTGCGTATCAACATCCCGTACTGCGCTCGCTAATTAACCCGCCTGCCAAGGGTGGTGAGTATGGCAACTACTCCTCGTGGAGATCCATGAGGGAGGCCTGTGTTCGTTTTGCGGCTGCTATGATCGTTTATCAAAACGGGAATTTATCGCGTTATTTTCTTTTGGCTTTTATTTTACAACATACGTGGTCCCGTGAAGACTGGAAAGAAAGAAGCGATACTCGTAGTAGATTTGGGCTGACAAAATGCCAAGGGCCCCGGGTGATTCTGAGAGGCCCTAAATGATTACAATGAAAAAAATATTTAATGTATTTATGCAATATCTTAGAAAGCAAAAATCGAACTTAATGAAACAATACTTAGATAAAGAGAGTTGATGTTTTCCTAAACATCAACATGTGACGTCATCATTCTGTACCGAGGCACTTGCGTGTTACTTTACGCGATATTTCGATCTATCAATTGAAATTTAGTCATCTAGCTTAATTATACAGGGTGAATTTTTGAGGACAGTAAGGGCAGGTACCTTAACCGTTATAGTTACAGGAAAACTTTGTTAGAAGACTATCCATAAATTTTTAAGATATTCTGAACTGCATTTACAGATTTTGGAAAAAATGTACAGTCAGCAAGACAATGGTCATTTTACACAAAAACTTTTTTTGATGCCAATCGATCCTCTTTATTATAAGGATCAAAAGTCTCTACTGGACCGACTGAGGTTTGAGTACTAGAAATGTCAGAAATTGCGAAAAACTTTTTCCATACATTTCGGTAAAAGAGTCAAACTTCTAAATTAGCCAAACTTTTTGTTATGGGTAGATCCGCTATAATCCGCTATTAAGAAGACTGGCTGAAGAAAGTAAGTTTCAAATTTCGAATTCGATTCGAATTCTTGGGTTATTTCTGATCATTCTTATGTTTGTGCTGAGAAAATTCTAGATTAAACTGCTTGTTAAAAATGTCTTTTAATCGCAAACGTTTGGACTTAATTGAAGCGTATTTTGTAAATAATAGGAACACGGAATCTGCATTGGTGTAGTACACGAATTTGTACCCATTGCGACAAGTACCATCAAGAAAGGTAATTAAAAACCTTTTGAGAGAACTTATGTATGTATTCGTGAAAACAGCGGTTATTTTGAGCCATTTATTTCGTAGATCATATTAATGTAAGTTATTTTGGTCTGTGTCTAAAATACACATAAAAATGATTTGTTATTATTTCTTTTAGTTCTAATACAGAGGATTATCGATGCACCTATGATGATTTTCTACTTAGGTAGGCGCTTTTGCTTCTAGGTACAGTGAGCCACGAGGCCAGCTTGACAAAAACTGTAATTATCTTATACCCCTGTATTTCCGTACAAATGTAAGTATTGGAAAAGTTTTTCGCAATTTCTGACATTTCTAGTACTCAAACCTCAGTCGGTCCAGTAGAGACTTTTGATCCTAATAAGAAAGAGGATCGATTGGCATCAAAAAAAGTTTTTGTGTAAAATGACCATTTTCTTGCTGACTGTACATTTTTTCCAAAATCTGTAAATGCAGTTCAGAATATCTTAAAAATTTATGGATAGTCTTCTTAATACGTTTTCCTGTAACTATAACGGTTAAGGTACCCTTTCTGTCCCGTCTCAAAAATTCACCCTGTATATTAAGTAGTTTCCCTTCATACAGTTCAAACTCTATCTCAAAAAATACTTCATCCAGTGCGGCCGCATGGACCTGATTGATGCGTCACAAATTACAAAATAAAACAATACAAATTAATATAATAAATTGTATCTGTTTCTGTTGTCTTCTTCAAAATCTTTATATCTTTACATCTTTATATCTTTAATCTTTATCATCATTTCAGCCATAAAACGTCCACTGATGAACACAGGCCTCCCTCATGGATCTCCATGAGTGGTAGTTGCCATTCTCACCACGCTTGGCAGGCGGGTTGGTGAGCGCAGTATGGGATGTTGATAAACGGATAGACGCTGCTGCCCATCTTCCGGAGGTGTCCCTTAGCAGGCTCTTACTGCATCCACGGGTAGGAGAGGAGGGGTAACATTCTACTGCCGGCACCCCACGGCAACTTTTATCTTTTACCACTTTTATCTTTATGTCTTTGTTATATTCTAGCTGTTAATAATCTGTTCTCAGATGTCGCGGCTAAGTATCGTTATATTCGGAGCCACGGGGTTCACGGGCAGGTGCGTCGCGCTGGAGATGGTGCGGCTGGCGAAGCAGCACCCCGGGGCCACGTGGGGCGTCGCCGGCCGCAGCCAGTCCAAGCTGGAGGCTCTCATGCAACACGTGGCGGCTAAGACAGGTAAAAAAACAAGAAAAAAAAGGAAATACATTCATTTTGACACGCACACAACACTAACAAATTACATAAGACTAGCTGCACTAGAAGAAGAAGAAGAAAAACATTTATTTACCACACGCACAAATCACAAAACATACATCCACAAAAAAATAACATTAAAAATAAAATATCATAAATAAACAAGAAGAAGCAGATGTGGCGTGGTAGCCATGGGTAACTCACTCAAAAAACCTGACCTGCAAAACAGCTCGCAGATCATGCTCTTGAACTGAACCAGATTCGCAGATCAACAGATCAAAACAGCTCAAACTTTATCTACCACTCAAACAGTTCAACAGATAAAAACAGCTCAAACTTTCTTTGCCGCTTAAACAGTTCAGAGTTGATCTACAGATCTGTTGCAACCTGTAGGCCGAGTATTGAGTCAAATTTGACATTTGATTCGATTTTTGTGAGACGTCCCTCGGCCTTCGATTTTGACTTTTTGAGCTATGTATCGAAAAGCTGCAAAACGTTCTCGAGTCTAGATTATTTCCATGTTAGTTCACACCAAAATTTTAATTTATTTTTGTGTGAAAAAGCAAGTAATGGGTGAACAGATCAGCTTATCTAATATGGACTTTATAATGTTAAAAATAAAACACAAATTGCTTTGGTATAAAATCGTTTCGAGCCAGCAAACAGATCAGCTTTACTGTGTGTTGAACTTTAACGCATCGTACATAAAATACATAATGTTTTTGCTGGTTGTCGCGGGTCGGTTGAATAAAGTTGAGCTGTGAGCTGAATGAACCAATGTGATCTGCTTGGCAGCGGGTCGATCTGTTTATCTGCAGCTCAATCCCTGTGATCTGATCTGAATGAGTTAATCTGACCTGAGTTACCCACGGCGCGTGGGTAAATGGGTCCCCAACTCAGCATTGTGTAGCACGTGGCCAGGCTCAGATGCTACGCTGGTTTTCAGTTGAAGAATAATAAATAACTACGTGGTTTCACCCGCGCAGTTCACGTTCCCGTGGGAATACGGGAATAAAATATAACCTATGTTGTTTAGGGATAATGTAGCATTCTAATGGTGAAAGAATTTTTCGAATCGGTCCAGAGTTTCGGAGTCTATTCAATGCAAACAAACAATGAATTCTTTCCTCTTTGTTATTAGTGTAGATGTATGTACATAGATGAAGAAAACGCACAAAATACTTAAATTAGGTACACCATGGTCCAAAAGTTTTATCTTATCAACATGCTGCGTGGTGTCAAACATTTAGTACAATACAAAACTCTCGCACACACTAAGGGCTTGGCACCTAAGGGATTTCCTATAACGTCCATCGATGTTCTACCAGTTCTACGTAGTTTGCTGCATACAGCGCTGTGTTTGCTGCTCTCGAACGTATTTTTGTACGTATCTTTGAACGTATGTATTACGTGCTTTATTCAATTTAAATTTGTTTTTCTTTTTTAAATTGACTATTCCATGCAGCTTTTTCCAAAGCACAACCAAAAAAACTAAGGCCTTCATTCGTCATCATCATAATGCTCAAATTACAAATAATTTTGATACGTTTTTATGGGTAATTCGTCGCCGGATCCGTAAAAAATACAGAAAAATACTTAGGTTACAAATACTGCAATGGGTGGTCTTGTCGCTTAGAAGCGGTTTTCTGTCAGACAGGTATGTTTAAATTTTATATCTTACCAGCGACTTCGCACGCGTTATACAGTTTGAATTTCATTTTATTCACAATGATGTTAGATTAGATAGCCTCACTCGATAAATGTGCTATCCAACACTAAAATAAATTTGTAATTCCAAGAGTAGGTACTTCCTGAGATGACGTTTAACCAAAGAAACAAACTCTTAAGAGATTAAAATTTGGAGAAACAAATTTTATACTGAATTTGTATCTCCAAATTTTGATTTTTTGTTTGGATTGAAACCTAGATATAGTGCACAAGATACCTATTACATCAAAAGATTCATAGAAAGATCTATTACGACGCCACACCCACGTACGAGCGGTTGTATGAAAAGTAAGTTGGATTGGCCCCTCTTAAGCTTTATAAGTTTATATACAGTTTAATGAAGTGAAACAAATATATGTAGTTTGTTCCACTTCATTGAACTGCAAACTCGTAAAAACATTTATTTTTCTTACTAAATTGTTAGTATTATTATTTTTATTGCTGTAAAACATCTATTACCCCGTACCGTGGAGTGCCGGCAGTAGAATGTTGCCCCTCCTCATGCCCGTGGATGTAGTAAGAGCCTGTTAAGGGATACCTCCGGAAGATGGGCAGCAGCGTCTTTCCGTCAACATCCCGTACTGCGCTCGACATCCCGCCTGCTAAGCGTGGTGAGTATGGCAGCTACCCCTCATGGAGATCCATGAGGGAGGCCTGTATTTCTCACTATTATTTTTACGGCTGAAATGATGATGATGAAGATCTAGGTATTACCCCCGCAAAAATGTATACCTACATCAAGCCATACCTACTTAGGTTGGACCCATCACACGAGAAACGACGCGAGAAAGTGATATGTGAGTTACTAGTTACCGACTTCTACAGCTAAAGTCGTAAACCAAATACCTACTATAAGTAAATAAATGGACACCAAACTATCAGATGGATTTTCAGATGACTTTCTTTCTTTTTCTCCCTTCTCTCTTTACGTAGACGGATCGCACGAGAAACGATACGAGAAAATGACATTTGATGTGAATTACTTTGGAATTACTATACTCATACTTCAGCCAAAATAGATTCGAATGTACGTTGAAAATCACTTTTTTCTGCTGGTTTTGTATATTTTTCTCCATTATTGGGGATTTGCGATCACTCCCTTGAATATAAACTACTATAAACTCGGTCAAAAAACCAACCTATAGGAAGCAATGAGGCGTTTTCATTAAAAAGTAAAAACTTCAAAAATAGTTACCTCGAACCTTATAGATGGCGTTAATTTTCTTTTACTGGTAGGCACAATTTGACTATGACAGGATTAATCACAAACTTGCTTACTCCGCTTGCCAGCTCCATCTGTTAGGTTTAGTAGAAAACTCTTTTTGTTTTGTTACTGAAAACGGCTCATTCAATTTTAAGTGTGACAGTTTATTGACAAACATTTTACATTGCAAATGGCTAACGTGTAGTTCGGACTTCTACCGTCTACGGCGAATCTAGACATAGACATGGCTTTTAATAATATGCCACTGCATGTTCATGAGGAAAGTTTGTGCATAGTTTGTATATGTTTCATGAAAAATTGGTTAAAATATGACGATGATTGTTGAATATGTCTGAAAAAATTAATATTGATGCATAAATAAATAAATAAATAAATAATGCTGGACAAATCACAGCATCAATCATCATTGTGACGCGTCAATAAGGTCCTTGCGGCCGCACTGAATAAAGTATTTTTTGATTCTTGATTCATCATCTAGCCCCAAGCTAAGCAGAGCTTGTGTTATGGGTACTAGATGACTGATATACTTAGTATATTATTAATACATAGATATATATTTTTATTATAATATAGAAAAACACCCAGAACACCCTGAACAAATATCTGCAGATCGTACAGACATTTGTCACAATGGTTATTATAATTATTACAATACAATACAATAATACAATACATTTATTGATAACGCCAACTTATAAGTCAAGTAGGTATTTAAAGTACAATAGTAGTTGGTTAATTTATAAATAACGATACTTTCTCTAGATTATAATTAGAAAATTCTGAACATAAAAAATATAAAATAAAAATCATTAATTAATTATAAAATATGTTTTATTATTATTATGAGCCATTTGGGTCCCACTGCTGGGCATAGGCCTCCCCCAATTCCCTCCATATATCCATATATAAAATATGTAATAATAATTAATTTAATTACACATTTCAAATTTATAATCAAATAATTGGTAGTTCGTAGAACTCGTCAATCGAGTAGAAAGATTTTTTAAGTAGCCATTTACGTTGACTTCATGTACCTAAAGGCCGTAGTGGAGGTTGCATCCCCTCGGATTGTGTATAACAGGGCGCCTGTTATATACCGAGGGACTCATGACGTACACGGACCTCTCTGATTTGCGCAATTTATGTGTTGGAGTGACTAAAATATGGGTTAGCTTATTGCTACGGAGAACCCGGGTAGTGTTCACACCTCTACGTTTAAATACGTGGATGTTTTTGTGTGTGAACATCGCCACCTGGTGTATAAGTTCGCAGGCGAGCGTCGTTATACCCAATTCCTTAAAATATTCGCGGCACGACACGTCGTCTGGCACACCAACGATGGCGCGCACTGCGCGCTTCTGCATGACGAAGACTGTATACATCAGCAGCGCGCACCCAGAGCACCACCCTGTACGTGATGGTGCTGTGCGCTGTCGCGTGGCAGCACGCCAGCACTACGCTGCGGGTGGCGGTCGCGGCGAGGCGCCGCAGTGCGAAACATGTGCGTCCTAGTCTGCAGCAAAGCTCCTCCATGTGATTTTCCCATGTGAGACTACTATCGAATTGGATGCCTGGTAGTTTTGTGGATTCCATCATCTATAGGGTGGTGTTTCCAGCAGTCACTGCGAATAGTGGCTTGGTTGTGCCGTTCAGACGGAAAGTTGTTCAGCGCAAGACCATTCGATCGGAACCACCGTTCTAGGCTCTGCACTACGTAGTTCAGCCTTATCTCCAGTTCGGGCGTGTTCGCGGCCACAATGACGGCTACGTCATCGGCGTACATAGGCCTGCGCCCCATTGATGGCTTAGGTAGCTCGTTCAGCAAAAGGGTGAACAACGTATTTGAGAGGCATGAGCCCTGTGGTACCCCTATAGTGTTCAAATCTGCTGACTTTATTCGGCTATGATCGCCTACTACGGTCTGCGTGCGGTTGGACATGAAGGAGCTTAGCACGGATAGAGTAAAGTTGGGCCTCTTATTCCGTAGAAGTTGAGTTTTTAAATAATGTATTTTTGAATATGCAATTGCAATAACACTGTATGTTTGTCTATTTGGACAAAGGTCTCCTACACCTGACAAAATAAAAATGAAATGCATCTGGGTAAATAAAAGTCGCAGAGAAAAACGACAGTAATTAATGCAATGTAATTATGTAATTTGTATAATGTTTATCTTCGAGATAAGTATTTATGCCTGTCTTGAACTTTAGACAAGGTAGACATTAAACGGAGTGCTATAATATACTCTGGTAGATATTGCTTATTGTACCTACACATATTATTATGGTTGAGGTGGTTAGATAGTTCAAGAACATTGGTTCAAGGTTTATGGATATCAAGCAACAAATAATGCTTTACCAAACACATCAGCGTCTGGTCTCAAATTCAGCTATGCTTGTACTTTGTAATAGGTACGTATTATTTCCTCGTCTAAATGCAAACTATTTCAAACTTGAAAAAAAAGCCCGGATTGAAGAATAATAACTGAGAAAAGCAAACGTTTTGTCCACCGGGCTGGGTCGAACCCGCCGACTCCTGTGTCTCTGCCGGCTTTTAGACCAACTGAGCCACGGAAGTCGTCTATATTTTACGGTAGGTCAACATTTGAATGTATTTTTTCGTGTGAAACATCTTTTGCGGGGTTAAAACCGATCGGACGAGAGGTTGTGCGAGTTACTAGGGCGACTGTGGCGACTGGGGTGACGTGGCGACTCGGGCGACTATGACTGTAACGCTCGTGGCGATTGGGACTATTATGGCGGTAAAATTGAAAATGTTTCACATCTGCCAGGCGTCCCGTGTAGGCTCAATTTTTTTGTATAATCTAAGATCAAACGATAGAATCTCTTACTGTGTCACAAAGTCTGTAGATGTACGTACTCATCATGTGAATAACAATTATTGTCTAGCACATCACTTCAGCCGTAAAACGTCCACTACTGAACACAGGCCTCCCTCATGGAACTCCACGAGGGGTAGTTGCCATACTCACACTAAAGTTTAATGTCAACTTAAAACGTCTCTACACAATTTATGTAATAAAAAAGCTTATCTGCTTCAAAATTGAGTTGCAAGATTCCGTGAACAAACATAGTTACATACAAACATACATACAGGGCAAGCCAAATAAAAGCTTGTAAAATGCTGACGCGAGAAAACGCTGCGGATACACCGTACAGCATGGGTGCATAATGCTTAGTTCAGAAAATGCGACATTTTCAATTAAGTACAACATAATACCTACCTGCTAAGTAGAGGCCAGGATAGGGTGAATAAAGTATGATGAAAGCCCATAGCTACATTCTTATCGATTTCCCGCATTGTTTAGCTAATAACAATCTATTGTGGTAATTTTCCAGTTCTTGAAGGACAGCTATAAATAGTTTCCACTCATTTCATACGCGGTTATTGGATAAAACCATTTACAGTAAATCCCAACGTGCCAAAGTGTCACTGGTTTTTGTGTGACACGCTATTATCTTGTCTCTCATATCTCAATATTACAAAGAGCAAAGGTTTGTATGTTGTATTTTGTATGTTTGTAACGATTAAACTCAAAAACTACTGGACCGATTTTAAATTAAAAAAGAAACCTTTCAATATTAGAATGCTACATTATATATTATAGGCTATATTTATTCCCTGTATTCACACGGGAACGGGAACTACGTGGGTATACCGCGGAGTGCGGCTAGTAACTCTTAATATGATAAGCGGATTTTGGGCGAAGGGATTTTGGAAGTACCTATTTAGAAAGTTATATGGAAGGCTGGTATGTGACACCGCGCGTAAGAGATTTGGCCTTATTGTATGATTTTAAAAATAAATATAAAGGTATATATACTGTGGCCAGGAATATAACTAACTTTTGGATACTTATTAAAACAACACTTATTTAAACGTTGTATTTTATTCGTCATTAACATCATCGTCATCATCATCATTATAATACTACGTTATTCAGTTACGTTACCACATTTACTAACTAAATGACTCTAAACCAAAACTTCTAATAAGTAATTACATAGTTTTACATGTTTAATAAATACCGTAAATCGTTAAGTAATTTAACTTAGCTTTGACTCCGTGGTATTTGCAGAGCTCCGTTCTGTCCGACAGTTGAAACTAAAGTGGCCCCCGTCTTTTTTTTTTTTTCGAAATGACAATATATGTTGTTGACCGCAGATGGCCATGACAACGTTACCGGACTATGGCGAGCGCAGAAGGCGCCCAGCCGCAAAAGTTAGGTTGGGGGTGGCCCCCGTCGCTCTAGCGACGGCCTTTTTATAGAAGCAAGTAAACAACTACCACGTTGTCGAGTCGAACAACTTGTTATCTATGTAGTTGTAATTATACAAAAATACTGCAAAGTATGTGTTTAACATAATAAATACAATGAAAATATGTATATAACAAGTTCTATATACATTGATTACTTGTGTAAAACAGAGAACTAACATTAAATGTAAAACCAGCCTTACTCGTAAAAATATTACATTATTCAAGTGTTAAACCATAGATTTCAGAAGCATAAGCATAAGTTTATGATTTCTTTTATCAAAATGATGCATAAATCTAACACGCGCATGTTATCGACCTAATGTCAATGACACAATACTTTAAGTTTTTTAGGGTTCCGTACTCAAAGGGTAAAAACGGGACCCTATTATTAAGACACCGCTGTACGTCTGTCTGTCTGTCTGTCACCAGGCTGTATCTCATGAACCGTGATAGCTACACAGTTGAATTTTTCACAGATGATGTATTTCTGTTGCCGCTATAACAACAAATACTAAAAACAAAATAAAAAAAATAATAAAGCTCCCATACAACAAACGCTATTTTATTTTCCGGTTTTTGCTCGATATTAATAACCGCAACAGGGAGACGGTTAAAATATTCACAGAATATTAAGTTATATATTAATTGTAAAAACAAATACTTAAAATAAAATTAATATTTAAGGGGGCTCCCATATAACAAACGTGATTTTTAATGCCGCTTTTTGCTCGATATTAATGACGGCAACACTAGATATTCACAGACTAACGATACGGAACCCGGCGTGCGCGAGTCCGACTCGCACTTGGCCAATTTTGTTATTATTATATAATGTTAGTCTCTAAGGCATTTATCTTAAAGGGCCCTAGTTTGTAAATATGTTTCGGTAAACGTAAATGTACATACACCAACTTCTACCAACAGGTCTATGGAACTTAACTTAACTACGGAACCCTACATAGCGCGTGGCCGACACGCACCTGGCCTAATTTATTTAAAGTTATGGTGTAGTACTCTATGTTGGTGAACTAATAAATAAAAAAAAAACAAAAAACAAAACAATACCAAACGGCTGAACTTTTGTCCCGTGGCTGAATTCGAACAATCTTGCGCCTCGGCCAGCTATATAAGTTAGTTTCTGTAATCTGTGATATAAGTCCAACTGCGTCACGGATGTTCTACGCCGTGGAAAGATTATTGTCTTAAAGTAAATATTTACATATTTACATAAGAACGTGCCGGACATAAGTAAATAGCCCTTATTAGAGCTAAGCGTAACTAGTTGTTGCGTTACAGTTGGTCAACTCGGAATAACTTCCCCGAACGTTGACTTAGAGCAGTGCCACTCGGGCGCAACGCAATAATTTTAAAAATGAAGGAAATGAAAGAAAAGATATTTATTTAATATGTCTCAAACAAAAAATACAAATAGAATTAGACAATTTAAACAAACAATCAAAAGACATAAATCGGTCGCCAACTCAGCGTGCGATGTGATAGACACAGCACTGGTTTTCAGTGGCGCCGTAGATGATTTTTGCGCGGAACGCACACTCAACACAATACAACATTTACATCAATTATAATAGTATACAGATTTCAACGCAGTGAATGTCACACGAGCGCTGCGTCAACGCAGTGTTGGTTTCTCATGTCTCAGTCGCTTACGCTCCGTCGTTTCAATGCAGGGCAGGCCTACTCTTGAACGCAAATTGTGATGAAAAGATTGCCATTCGGACAATAATAAATAACGCAATCGTTTTGTAGAGCAGGCGCCCAGTTTAGTTCCTCGTCTCCATCCTCTCCTTGTGCGTTGCGCGTGCGCTCCGTCATCACAACGCAACGTGTGGCATGTCGTTTAGATTTATATGTAGAACAACGAGTGTCACCGCTACCGCCCACGGGTGGTGTCTGCGTCTCGACTAAGCAGTCGAGACGCAGACACCACCCGTGGGCAACTCTCTAACTAGAAGTGCTGACATGTTTAGCCGCATTTTTTAATCCCCGACACGCACATGTGTGTGTATCTACCTAAGTGTTCTATCCATTTAAAGGCATGATGTGTAGATTGCAAAACTGAGGATACACACTCATTACAATAAAAATAGGGTAAAATGGGTTATCTAGGTATTTTTATTTTTTAAACTTTTTAACGTTAAACATTCTTAATTAGTACCTAATTAATTCGGGGTATCTCATAGATGGGGGATGATTTTTTTCTTGTTTTTACCATAATGTGGGCTATCGTGATGTAGGTATTCTACGCGGCGGACTCGTGGTCACCGGTTTGCAACTACTTAGGGGCTGCTTATCAGCTTAAATTGTCTAACGTAATAATTAATTGCCAAAGGTTTTTATCTTAACTTTGAGTGATACTGCTCAACTAACTTATCAAGCCTTTAGTTGGCAATGCTATTTAAATATGTGTGATATACGTCGTTGCAATAAAAACACCGTTACTTTAACTACCGGTCCCTCTACCCTTCGCGGGGCCACCATTCTGTCACCGCCTTTGTCCATCTGCCGTCATTCCGCTTTGCCAAGAGTTAATAATTAATGTGTTCTCGTTTGGTGCTCTGTAGGTCTACCATGAGTTTTCACAATCTATACTCGCTAACGACTGTAGTTAAAAATGTATGAAAACATGTACAACCCCTCTAGCGGTCAGTTTGCTACTAAAATACGCAGTAAACTATTACTATAGCGACTGTAGTTTGGGCTTCATTTGCTTAGCTTAGAGTTTGGTAGCATGAGTTACTAATCTGGCATAATGTCATAGTAACGTACTATTACTACTGTAGTGACGGCAGGCGATCTAATAGTGACAACTCATGGTAGACACGCTGATCCTTTAGCTAGGGTTAGAATAGTTTAAACTTTTAACTGATGTAGTATTAAATGTAATTTAGCCGTTCATTTGCACTTTTCCATTAGATTTATATTAAGCCTGTTTCTGTTATTTTTTCAGTAGCTGTATTATTTTTTGTTAGTAGTTATGAGTTGAGAGTTTTGATTTCCCTTGCACGTATCGAACCGGTTCTGACGGAAGATCAGCGTTGCGCTTTGGCTCAACATAGTGCTGAGTCAGACGCCTTTTTGTAACTGTTTTATCTTTGTTTAATTTGCTACTTTTTACTTTCTCTCTCCTGTTGTCTTTTATTTTGTTATATGTGTCTATTATGAGTGTTACAAATAAATGTTTTATCTATCTTATTTACATTTGAGGCGAGGACCAATCCCACATCCCGATCATAATCGCCGAGGTGTCCGATGAGGAGTCCCTGAAGGCGATGTGTTCCCGCGCGCGGGTGGTCGCCAACTGCTGCGGCCCCTTCCGCCTGTACGGCGAGCCCGTCGTGCGCGCGGCCGTCGCTGCGCGCGCGCACTACGTCGACATCACCGGGGAGCCGCAGGTATACCACAGTGGTCGCCAACTGCTGCGGCCCCTTCCGCCTGTACGGCGAGCCCGTCGTGCGCGCGGCCGTCGCTGCGCGCGCGCACTACGTCGACATCACCGGGGAGCCGCAGGTATACCACAGTGGTCGCCAACTGCTGCGGCCCCTTCCGCCTGTACGGCGAGCCCGTCGTGCGCGCGGCCGTCGCTGCGCGCGCGCACTACGTCGACATCACCGGGGAGCCGCAGGTATACCACAGTGGTCGCCAACTGCTGCGGCCCCTTCCGCCTGTACGGCGAGCCCGTCGTGCGCGCGGCCGTCGCTGCGCGCGCGCACTACGTCGACATCACCGGGGAGCCGCAGGTATACCACAGTGGTCGCCAACTGCTGCGGCCCCTTCCGCCTGTACGGCGAGCCCGTCGTGCGCGCGGCCGTCGCTGCGCGCGCGCACTACGTCGACATCACCGGGGAGCCGCAGGTATACCACAGTGGTCGCCAACTGCTGCGGCCCCTTCCGCCTGTACGGCGAGCCCGTCGTGCGCGCGGCCGTCGCTGCGCGCGCGCACTACGTCGACATCACCGGGGAGCCGCAGGTATACCACATATTATTACGTATGTACATCGACTCAGAAACTGCTGCAGTGGCGAACGAAGAAGAGAAGACATGAAC
The DNA here is from genome assembly GCA_963082625.1 of Pasiphila rectangulata. NCBI lineage: Eukaryota > Metazoa > Arthropoda > Insecta > Lepidoptera > Geometridae > Pasiphila > Pasiphila rectangulata. The sequence continues at coordinate 1,261,958 of OY720244.1, read as the reverse complement.
GTTAGACTTGAAAGGTCCCGTCTGATGAAATCTACGCTCCGACCCACTCGCGCACATATCCAAAACCTCGAGAGCTTTCAACTCGAACTTTCAAATCGCTTTGATTGTCTGGGTCTCGAAGAACATGCATCAGTGGACGAGATCAATAACAGGTTTTTATAAACTGTCCATACGGTGGGGTCTCAGTTCTTTAAGACGCCCCGTACAAATAGACCTCAGAAACTCTCTGATGACACTCTTAACCTCATGACTGAACGACGCTTATTACGACTGCAGTCTCCCGATGATGCTAAGTCACATAGGCAACTCAATAGACAAGTTTGGAAATCCTTGTGGCACGATATTCGTACCTTTAATACAGCTCGTATTAAAGATACGACAGAGCGGAACAAAGGCTCCAAAGTGTTCGCGAGAGATATGTCTATTGGGCAGAGCCAGATGACGAAGCTGAAGAGGGAAGATGGCAGTATAGCGTCAAGTAAAGCAGAAGTGTTAAGGGAAGTCGAATGGTTCTATGGACAGCTCTACGATTCGGTCACTAAACCTGTTTGCAGTGTGGCAGAAGACCCTAGAGCCAAGCTGACCCGACATTATACCGAAGATATTTCGGACATCAGCCTGTACGAGATCAGGATGGCCTTGAAACAGCTTAAGAACGACAAGGCGCCGGGGGAGGACGGAATCACTTCAGAGCTTCTGAAAGCGGGTGGATCACCGGTAAAGTCCTTCAGAAGCTATTTAATTCCGCCTTGCTTGAAGGTACGACGCCAAAAGCATGGACCAAGGGCGTGGTGGTTCTGTTCTTCAAGAAAGGTGACAAAACCTTACTTAAGAATTACAGACCCATCTCGCTGTTGAGCCATGTTTATAAGCTGTTTTCAAGGGTCATCGCGAACCGTCTCGAACGCAGGTTTGATGACTTCCAGCCTCCCGAACAAGCCGGGTTCCGAAAAGGCTACAGTACCATAGACCACATACATACGCTGCGGCAAGTCATGCAGAAGACCGAAGAGTATAACTTGCCGCTATGTCTTGCGTTTGTGGACTATGAGAAAGCCTTCGATTCGATCGAAACATGGGCGGTGCTCGAGTCTCTCCAACGATGCCGAATTGACTATCGGTATATCGAAGTGTTGAAGTCTTTGTATAGAAACGCTACTATGTCAGTCCGAGTACAGGAACATAGTTCGAAGGATATTCCCTTAAAAAGAGGCATAAGACAGGGAGACGTTATTTCTCCGAAACTGTTTACGACCGCTTTGGAAGATGCCTTCAAGCTCTTGGAATATAAAGGACTAGGCATCAACATTAACGGCGAATACATGACTCACCTTCGGTTTGCCGACGATATTGTGGTTATGGCAAAGTCGATGGAGGAACTCGGCACGATGCTCGAAAGCCTCAATCGAGTCTCCCAACGGGTAGGCCTTAAAATGAACATGGACAAGACGAAGGTTATGTCAAATGTCCATGTGGTGCCTGCCCCAGTTATGAGTTATGGTTGAGAACTCGGCTCTCGAAGTTGTCGACGCGTATGTATACCTAGGACAAACTGTCCAATTACGTAGGTCCAACTTTGAGAAAGAGGTCAATCGACGAATCCAACTCGGATGGGCAGCGTTTGGGAAACTACGCAACGTTTTTTCGTCCAAAATTCCTCAGTGCCTTAAGACGAAAGTCTAAAATCAATGTGTGTTACCAGTGATGACATATGGAACCGAAACGTGGTCATTCACGATTGGCCTCATGAGTCGCTCAACGAGCTATGGAGATTGCTATGCTCGGGGTTTCTTTACGCGATCGAATCAGAAATGAGGAGATACGTAGAAGAACTCGGGTCACCGACATAGCCAAACGGATTAGCACGTTGAAGTGGCAATGGGCAGGCCATATAGCGCGCAGAACAGATGGCCGATGTGGCCGAAAAGTTCTCGAGTGGAGGCCACGGACCGGCAAGCGCAGGGTAGGACGTCCACCAACAAGATGGGATGATGACCTGGTGAAGACCGCAGGTCGACGGTGGATGCAGATCGCTTTCAACCGCAATAACTGGAAATCCATGAGGGAGGCCTATGTCCAGCAGTGGAAGTCCTACAGCTGAAATTATGATGATGAACGAAGATAAAAAAATAGTCGCGTATTTCGGAAAGTTTTGTGGACGAATATCCGTTGTAATTTTTTTGTGTGCTTTCAAATACAAATACGAAATCATTTATTGTCTCATCACAAAAAGTTTAAATAAGCCTAATCTAAAATAAGTACACTATCACAAGGTTGAGGCAAAGGGTAGACGTTTAGTAGCAAATAAATGTCTGTGTCTGACAGAGCGTATTTAAAATGAGAATTCCCAAAGTTATAGCTATAATTACACATAGGTCCTGATTTATGACTTCTTTAAGCCACGTTATATGGATTTAACAATGCGGCGTAAATATTAAGACGTGTAGAATGGATGAAGAAAAAAAAATCGGACCTCCGAGGCTAGGTAAGTATCGCACTTACAATTCGTAACTTTATTTTGTTCTTCATTAATTCCAGTTCATAGAGACGATGCACCTGCGGTACAGCGCGGCGGCGCGGGAGGCCGGCGTGTTCGTTGTCAGCGCCTGCGGGTACGACTCCGTGCCCAACGACATGGGCACCGTGTTCCTGCAGCAGCAGTTTGGAGGTTCGCTATTATTGGTATCGAGCATTGCGGTTTTGTTTTATGACTAATTGACGAGACAAGCCGAAGGCCCACCTGATGCTGAACGGTAACCTCTACCGCGGTGATCACGTTCACTAGCCCGTCAGCATGAGACAGAGTTGTAAGGTCTTACAATTAGCCATAAGTGTCCCACTGTTGGGCCAAGGCCTCCCCTCCAACTCTCCATGCATCCCGATCCGTAATTAATTAATTCTTAAGGTTCTTATGAGTCCGTAATCTCCCCGGTCTGCAGACATGGTGTGGTGGTATTACTTCCCCGGATGAACTCTTCACAAAAAGTTCTGCTCCAAACAAAGTTAGATACCTACGCCCTTACCGTAATGAGACCGCTCCAATGGTAACAATAACAGTTTGATTTATCGGCAAAACTAGTGTGCGTGCGGCGACATTATTGTTAATACACATATAAAATAATTTATTACGTTAAAAAAATCTGAGAAAATTGACTTAAGTCGTTAAAGTGCCCAGTTTGTCGAAAAAAGTATTTTACACTGTTGCATAAGACATCCCTTAGCGTATGAAGGTTGTAGGGCACCATTATATTTTTTAGATTTTTTTTACGTAATTTTTTTTACTTATGTGTTTATGTCAATCCAAACTATTGACTGGCCGATTATTTCCGGTAAGCTTGTGCTGACCCTGTAATAGAGCCTGCTAAGCGTGGTGAGAAGGGCAACTACCCGTCGTGGAGATCCATCAGGCCTGTGTAAGTAGACGTTTTACGGGTGATATGATGACCTGGTGTGACAGAGACAGACGGACAGACAATAACACATTGTCCCACTGCTGGGCAAAGGTCTCCTATCTTTTTCTCATTACGCATCATGGTCCATTCCAATATCTCTATCTATGTTAAAATTATAAACAAAATATAATAGTATTTCATATTTAAACGCTTTTCAAAATTATTCACCATTAGAATGCTACATTATCCCTGAGTAACATGGGCTATATTTTATCCTCGTATTCCCACGGGAACGGGAACCACGCGGGTGAAACCGCGGAGTGCGGCTTGTCGCTTGTACGTTATAATGTTGTTAAGGTTTTAATTAATAAATGATTGGTTGATTTATTTATTTATTTATTTAACGTTCAAAACACGTTACAACCACTTTAAACAATGAGGTTACATAATGGTAAATTATAACATGATTGTAACATAAACTTATGTACGTACTGCTATAATAAAAAATTATATCGATTGATGATTGTTTCATTGTTATGTTAAACGGGTAACTCACGTTAATTATTCGTTGAAAATAGGTTTCCAACGCGAGCACGTGAGAGGTCAGATTTAAATTGGTGGACGCACCAACGGAACAGTTGGTGCGTCCATCAATTTTACAAGTACGTGAACATTCCCGATATTTTATATGAATACGATAATTCACGATAGTTATTATAGTAAAATAACTCATTAATTTATTTCCAAAGTTTCCAATTACAAAACATAGACACGTAGGGATCTCCAAGCTGTTGACTGGAAGATTATTTATATCTATGTATGTTAAATGTCCGCTGGCGGTCCCTGTAGCTTCCACTAACTACAGGCAAAATGCGTATATGTTGAGAGCGAGTAATATTGTGAATGAGTGTAGTAAATTATTGGACATTGAACCCATTTGGTAGTAGCATTGGCGAGGCAAGGCGGTGCCTAACACCACAGAAGAGTAATGTTACTATTCTGTGCTAACACGTCGTTTCTTTGATAATTAGGTAGATTAATTATATTGTTTAGTCATATAGGTTAGTAGGTATTTAAGTGCACTTTTGTAGGTTTATAGAATTTTGTATACTGGTAGATTTAAGTAGTTATGTTTTTACAAGTGTCCACTTTTATATTGTAGACTATTTCTATCAGTGAAGACCTGTAATTGGCTTTGCGATGCTATCGAAAATATTTACTACCATTTACTTTAGCTGTTGGTTTTCCCTATATTAAATAAATAAATGAAATGAATGCATTCCAAAGCGAGCACGTGAGAGGGAAGGAGACGGTGACGCGTAAAAGCTCCCTGACGAAAGTTCCCCTGGGAGGAACTGAACACGTTGGAAACCTATTTTCAACGAACAATAACGTTAGTAGCAAAGCCGCAGGTTGATTACGTGTCTCGCGACTGGTTTGCAACAGGCGTATATCTCGCGATCATGGCCGTCAAACGTCAATTCGTGAATTATCTTTGTGAGGAATAAACAACAATTAACTAAATCGATGATCACGAGATTTGAGCCAGTTGCAAACCTGTCGCTAGATATCTTGCCGTTTATAATTACAATGAATAGTGTATTTAATAAATATAATACGGCTTTCACCACGTACCTAACTTATTATCATCTTGCTGACGTTTGAAAGCCGTATTATATTTATTAAATGATGTCGGGCCACGGCAATTTGAATTCAGCAATGAATAGTGTACCTCACGCGTGTTTTGTAAGTGAACAAGTTTGTCGTTCCAGGCACTCTGAACAGCGTGGAGTCGTACATGGCGTCGTCGCTGCCGGCCGAGCACCGCGCCGCCGCCGCGCGCGGAGTCATCCACTCCGGCACCTGGGAGTCGCTGGTCCTCGCGTAATGTTTCTACAAGCTTTTATTTAGTTTCACCTGTCCCGATGTCCGTCGACCCTGAAAGGGCGATTGCAAAGGCCACCTTAAGACCAACGCGTCTGGCACGTCGATCCGCACAGTCTCTGAGGTCAAGGTGTTGGGAGTCATTTTGGACACCACCCAGTCATTTGCACCCCACGCGGCGTCGATCGGTAACAGAGCGTCCAATTGTTTCGGCAAGGTCTCGAGGGTTTCCGCAAACATATGGGGAGTGCGGTATAGGCGCTGCGGGTGCTTTACGGTGGCACATACGAGGCGACGTTAACGTACGCGGCCAGAATATGGTACCACCGGCCTTCGGTGCACGTCGTTCGCAGCGTGCTGCTCAGGATGCAAAGATCCTCGTTAGTATTACTAACGAAGGCTTACAGGTCGAGCAGTACTGCAGCGCTACCGGTTCTGGCGGGGGTCCTGCCGGCGGACTTACTACTGACTAGAGCGGGTCGTAGGTTAGCTGAGACGGAGGGTGAACCGAACGAGACGCACAGACGTATCCGAGCGAACATCGACGATAGGAGGCCCAGACTAAGAGTCGCGAATTGTTCGCGTTCTTCCCAGACATGGGCGAGCGCATGAAGGCGCACTGGGTTGAACCCGACTACGAACTTATGGACAGATCCTTATGGGCCATGGCTACTTTAGGAAACGTCTGAGCGATCTGGGGTTGAGCGACACTGCAGAGTGCAGCTGTGGGGAGAAGTGGGAGACGCGGGATCACATCCTGTGGGGTTGCCCGTTGCACGCGGAAGCGAGAAGCACTATGCTAGGAGGGGTAACAAGGCAAGGAGGGCTAGAGGGACCGTTTTACCATGTAGATCTTGTAAGTAGTGAGGCGAACTTCGGACAGCTTAAAAGGTTCGCCAGGACTTGGCATAAATCTAGGCGAGCTGAGGAAAACACATTTTTGAACGGGGACGAGGGGGGGGGGGCACAGAGGTACCGAGCTGGAGGGGAGCTGCCCAGCGATGAAGTCCATTCTGTGATGAGCATGCCCCAGAAGGGGGAGAGTGCCGGGATACGCGTGCGTAGGAACTTGTAGAGTCTTGAGCTACCCGAGTGGCTCATAACTCACAGATTCGGTCCGTATAACCGCAAGGTTGGTAGGACCATGGGAAGGTGGTGGGAGTGTGCCTGTCTGTAATCAAATCTTGCAAGTTAAATTTGATCCACTTCCCGGTTACCGATTGAGCTGAAATTTTGCATGCATGTGTAAATCGGATGACAATGCAAAATTATTATGACATGGAGCTGATCTGATGATGGAACCAGAAGGTGGCCATAGGAACTCGGTAGTTAAACGACACAACCCCATCGAGTTTGGACTCGTTTGATCCGTCTTGACGAGTACCTACTTTGGTACTAGATGGTAACCAGGGTGTGATGATGGAGCTGGAAGGTATAGAGTTCTTGTATTAACATGTAACAAAAGCTTGTTTTTATAGTTTTTTTAAACTTGTTTATATTTAGTAGTGTAATGTCGAGACAAGCCGAAGGCCCATCAGATCTAAAGCGGTAACCTCTACCTATAACAACTGCAATGCCGTGGTGATGACGTCCACTAAGCACGTGACCAACGCTGCATTGCATTGCGCCCGTCACCCGGAGACAGAGTTGCAAGGTCTCATGTGCCCGTAATTACCCCGGCCCCCTTGCCCTTCAAACCGAGACGATGCAGACATTACTTGGCGGCAGAAATAGATATGGTGGCAGAACTTCCCCGGATGAACTCTTCACAAAAAGTTCTACTGCTATTAATGTCTCGAATAATTGCCAGAGAAACTACAGACACACTGCAAACTACCATCCTCATCATCTCAGCCTTCCTCATGGATCTCCAAGTGCTGATCGAGATGGGGTTGTTGCCATAGACATTACGCTTGGCAGGCGGGTTGGCGAGCGCAGTACGGGATGTTGATACACGGAAAGACGCTGCTGTCCATCTTCTAGAGGTATCCCTTAGCCGATTCTTGCTGCATCCACTGGCATGAGAGGAGTTTGACCTTGTTTGAAATTTCTCGCTTTGAAAAAGCGTATTCGCGCTTTCTATTGGAACAAACTGCCGTCGTCTGGGTTCCTCTTCTCTCTCCTGTTCTCCGTCGAATGGAAAGTGGTCAAAGCACTTCCGGCATCAGGACGCTTATTATTATTATTATTAATCGAAATTTTTCGAAATCGTAAATATTTAATACCGTTTTTCATTTTCTTGAAATGTTCTAGAATTGAAATGACATACATAAGTAAGTGTGGTTTAACACTATGGGTATCTTGAACTATCGAAGCGTGGCTCCTCGCCGCGTGGCGTGTAATGCAAATCCAGTATAGGTCTTGTTTACATTCTTTAATTTCGAACTTAACAAACATTAATGCACATGCAGCTATAATGATAGTATGGCGTGGGTGCGTGTAGAGACAGGTCAGCGAGAGCGCGAGCGTGCGTGTTGGAGCGAAGCCCGGAGAAAATGGCCGAGACGACGCCGCGCTGCTTGCCGCCTGGTGCTGACGGCAGAGGTCGCCCCGCAAGCTTGTGACGTCATGTTAGGCTGCGTTCCGGATTTCTGAGTGTGCCTGTGAATAAAAGTCAGAGCGAGCATTGTGTCACTGTCAAATACATCCCACAGGACCCCCTTACGAATAATACGGAGTATTGAAACGTACGGGTAATCTTAATTCCCGACCCGACCTTGTCGTACGTAAAGGTTTCGTATTCGGGATTGCATCTGCAACCTGTTTAGGAGGTAGTGCTGGTGTAACTGTTACTGGACTTTCAACGTCATGTTGACTGATGAAAGCAGGTTTTAGTCGATCGATAGAGACTTTAAGGACTTTTTCACCAATCTGTACATCAATAGTCTTTGGGCTTCTATTAATTACTTTAAATGGGCCCGTATAGTGTGGTTCTAGGGATCCACGTAGTAGATCTTGCCTTAGAAATACATGCGACGAACTGCTTAAATCCTTGTGCACGAACACCTTATGCTGTCCGTGATGAGCAGCTGGAGTAGGACGCAGCTGGGAAATCTTCTTGCGCAGCTGTGCAATAAAATCGGGATACTCAACCTCCTCTATTGATGATGGTGTGAAAAATTCCCCGGGAACTCTTAACTGTTCTCCGAATACAAGCTCTGCCGACGAACACTGCAGGTCTTCTTTCCAGGCGGTCCGAAGTCCGAGAAGGACTATGGGTAAAGAAGCAATCCAATCCTTACCGCCATGGCACATGATAGCCGCTTTCAAGGTGCGATGCATGCGCTCGATCATGCCGTTGCACGAGGGATGAAGGCTGTTGTCCTTGCCAGTTTGATGCCACACAGCTTGGCTAAGCTATGGAAGAGACGGGACTGAAACTGCCTGCCTTGGTCCGTGACGATCTTCTTTGGGCAACCGAAGCGGGATATCCAGTTCGTCAGGAACGCTCGTGTGACATTCTCGGCTGTAATATCAGAAAGAGGAATTACTTCTGGCCATCTGGTATATCTATCAACCGCTGTCAGGCAATATTTGTATCCTGAGGAAACAGGAAGAGGTCCAACCAAATCCATATGGATTTCAGAAAATCGTTCATCTGGAAGTCCGTAGTCTCCGATGGGAGCTTTGGTGTGTCTCGTCACCTTGGATTTTTGACATGGAACACACTCTCTTACCCAGACGCGAATATCTTTCTTGAGACCTGGCCATATAAAACGTTCACTAACCAACCTCATCGAAGCTTTGGCCCCTGGGTGGCTCAGGCTATGTAGCGTCTCGAATATGCGTCGTCTGTGGGCAGCTGTCACAAAGGGTCGAGGCTTAGGCATGGACACATCACAGTAAATAGGTATGTCAGAAAATGTTACCTTCTCTAGCTTCAATGAAGAGTTACCATTGAGAAGATGAAGTAGCTCAGGATCATCTGTTTGCGAAGAGGCTAGGTCTTTGATGTCCACAGGCATGGTGACAGCTTCTATCCGCGATAGTGTATCACATAACCTTCACACACACTTCGATGAGCCGCCAAGTTTTCTTGACCTGAGATGTGCTCGACTTCTGTAGTGAACTGAGAGATAAAATATAATTGATTAATTTGACGAGGTGAACCTTTCTGGTCCTTCTGCTTAAAAGCAAATATCAGTGGTTTGTGGTCAGTAAATATTGTAAAATGACGTCCTTCTAGCATATGTCTGAAATGTTTGACAGACTCGTACACCGCCAGGAGTTCACGATCATAAGCGCTGTAGCGTTGCTGTGTAAGGCTCATCTTCTTTGAGTAGAACGCTAAGGGCTGCCAAGCATTTTCAACACGCTGCTGAAGAACGGCTCCTAAAGAAACATTGGATGCGTCCGTGACTAGTGCTAATTTGGCTCCTGGAACTGGGTGTACCAGCATGACTGCGTCCGAAAGACTTTCCTTGCAGAGTTTAAATGTTTCCAATAATTGAGGTGTCCAAGTTATAGGTTTAGAACCTTTGTTGTTGCTTCCTACCAAGAGGTTGTTAAGTGGAGCTTGTGACTCTGCTGCATTCTTGAGAAATCTTCTATAGAAATTCAACATTCCCAAAAACCTTCTTAGGCCTTTGACAGTATGAGGTGGTGGGAACTCCTGTATTGCGTGCACCTTGTCATCCAGGGGTTGTAAACCATCTCCTGAGACTGAATATCCAATGAATGTTACCTGGGGTTGACTGAAGGTGCATTTCTGGATGTTGATGACTACACCATGCTCGTTCAGGCGGGAAAACAGGATTCGCAGGTGTTCTTCATGTTCGGTTTTATTCTTGGAAGCGATGAGTATGTCATCTATATATGGAAAGCAAAAGTCTAAACCTCTTACAATTCCATCGATGAACCTTTGGAAGGTTTGGGCCGCATTGCGTAGACCAAAAGACATGAAAGGACATTCAAACAGACCAAACGGTGTTGAAATTGCAGTCTTCTCCACGTCGTCTGGGTTGACTGGAATCTGCTGGTATGCTTTTACCAAGTCAATGACAGAGAAGATAGAGCTTCCATTTAATAACTGAGACACATCTTGAATGTGGCGTACTGGGTACCTGTCCGGAACTGTTCGGGCATTTAAGGCACGGTAGTCTCCACAAGGTCTCCAGGTCTGATCCTTTTTGGGTACGAGATGAAGTGGTGAGGCCCACGGGCCACTGGAGCAGCGCACATCACCTTCCTTTAACATATGTTCAAACTCAGCCTTTGCTATTTTTAGACGGTCTGGTGCTAGTCTTCTTGGTCGGCAGAATACAGGTGGTCCAGGCGTAGTATTTATAAAATGAACTGTAGAATGCTTAACTTGACGTTGCATGCCAGCCGGGCGAGTGATATCAGGAAACTCTTTCAGTAGCTCGTGGAACTCTGCTGTTCCTGAAAGAGCCTTGACGCTTGGTATTTTTGATGTTGCAGTTGCTGCGAGAACAGAGAGGTTCGTGACCCCATCAACCAGCTTGTTGTTGCGGCAGTCGACCATCAGGTTGTAAAAAGAAAGAAAGTCATACCCTATGATTGGCTTTGACACGTCCGCGATAATGAATTTCCAGCTGAAGTCTCTCCTGAGTCCAAGATTGAGTAGCAGTGGCAAATAGCCATACGTAGCTATGGTCGTATTGTTTGCTGTGGACAGGTCGTAGTTTACTCTGGCTCGGTGCTCGCGGAGGTAGCTGCGAGGATAGACGCATAGATCCGATCCAGTATCTACCAGAAAATTGTTTTTAGAGTGGAGATCAGTAACAAATAGACGGCTGGAAATACTGCAGCAATCGCTCGCCGTCATTAGCGATTCGCTTTGGCGTTTTCCGATTGCAAAGTGTAGTTGCACGGTTTTTCGCAGTGGTGAGCATCGTCCCTATACTTGGCGTGATACCAGCAAATGGGGTTATCATTTTCCTTCTTGAAAGGATGAGATCTGGACCGGCTACGGGAACGAGACTTGTTATATCTCCTATTGCTACCTCTCCTTCTGTAGCCTCTGTTACGGGAACCACTATCCATTCTATTAGACAACTCGCCTAGTTTCTGAGTTAGAGTAGCTATTTCTCTGCGCATTACCTCAAAACAGTCCGGCGATGCTGTTGATGTGCTGGCTACCTGGGCTACCGGATTCCCCGGGACGATCTCCATTACCCGGTCTGCCAGAGATGCCACCGCCTCCATAGCTGTATCCGCCTGCGAAGCCACAATCGTCTGCAGGTTGGTTGGCAGACGGCTTGTCCAGATCGTGCGCAGGAAGTCCTCTGGAACCCCTGGACCGGCTAGGCTCTGCAGGTGACGCAGGAAAGCTGACGGCTTGCGGTCACCCAGCTCTTCGTGTACCAGGAGCTGGCGCACTTTTTTTTCCTGTGAAGCTGACAAACGCTTAATTAGCTCGGCTTTTAATTTTCCGTATTTATCTGTGGCGGGCGGGTTTGCAATAATATCCTCTAATTCTGCAATAACTTGGGCATCGAGGTTTCCGACTACAGTGTAATATTTAGTGGCATCTGTCGTAATCCTAGCTAACTCAAACTGTGCTTCTATTTGAGCGAACCAGACTGCGGGTTTTTCGCTCCAAAATGGTGGTACTTTTACTCTGATTTGGTCTACATTTTTCCCAAGCATATCCATAATTTTTGAGCCATGTTTATAAGCTGTTTTCAAGGGTCATTACAAATCGTCTCGATCACAGGTTTGATGACTTCCAGCGTCCCGAACAAGCCGGGTTTCGAAAAGGCTACAGTACCATAGACCACATTCATACGCTGCGGCAAGTGATACAGAAGACCGAAGAGTATAACTTGCCGCTATGTCTCGCGTTTGTGGACTATGAGAAAGCCTTCGATTCGATCGAAACATGGGCGGTGCTCGAGTCTCTCCAACGATGCCGAATTGACTATCGGTATATCGAAGTGTTGAAGTCTTTGTATAGAAACGCCACTATGTCTGTCCGAGTACAGGAACAGAGTTCGAAGGATATTCCCTTAAAAAGAGGCGTAAGACAGGGAGACGTTATTTCTCCGAAACTGTTTACGACCGCTTTGGAAGATGCCTTCAAGCTCTTGGAATGGAAAGGACTAGGCATCAACATTAACGGCGAATACATGACTCACCTTCGGTTTGCTGACGATATTGTGGTCATGGCAAAGTCGATGGAGGAACTTGGCACGATGCTCGAAGGCCTCAACCGAGTCTCCCAACGGGTCGGCCTTAAAATGAACATGGACAAGACGAAGATTATGTCGAATGTCCATGTTGCGCCTTCCCCAGTTATGGTTGAGAACTCGGCTCTCGAAGTTGTCGACGCGTATGTATACCTAGGACAAACAGTCCAATTAGGTAGGTCCAACTTCGAGAAAGAGGTAAATCGACGAATCCAACTCGGATGGGCAGCGTTTGGGAAACTACGCAACGTCTTTTCGTCCAAAATTCCTCAGTGCCTTAAGACGAAAGTCTACAATCAGTGTGTGTTACCAGTGATGACATATGGAACCGAGACGTGGTCATTCACGATTGGCCTCATGAATAAGCTCAGAGTCGCTCAACGAGCTATGGAGAGGGCTATGCTCGGGGTTTCTTTACGCGATCGAATCAGAAATGAGGAGATACGTAGAAGAACTCGGGTCACCGACATAGCCAAACGGATTAGCACGTTGAAGTGGCAATGGGCAGGCCATGTAGCTCGCAGAACAGATGGCCGATGGGGCCGAAAAGTTCTCGAGTGGAGGCCACGGACCGGCAAGCGCAGCGTAGGACGTCCACCAACAAGATGGGATGATGACCTGGTGAAGACCGCAGGTCGACGGTGGATGCAGATCGCTTCCAACCGCATTAACTGGATATCCATGAGGGAGGCCTATGTCCAGCAGTGGACGTCCTACGGCTGAAATGATGATGATGATGATGATATCCATAAGGGCGTCTGTCAAATCTGACGATGATTTGGGTGTAGAAGGGCTAGGCTTAGGGTCTTTTGACATGACAACAAAATAATATTCAAAAAAAAACTTGCGTGATATCCAATACTAGGCTGACGCGTAATGACGCGTGGACTTCGAACTCTTCGAAACGTCTTCAAATCTTCCAATATGCCGTTATTCCGGTGTTGTTGAGCTTACTTGTACTCCAGTTCTTCGGATACTTTCCCCAATTGTCCGTTGAAGAAGCCACACCACGTGCCACGTGCGTGTTCAGATCACGTCGGGGTCACCAATTTATGGGTATCTTGAACTATCGAAGCGTGGCTCCTCGCCGCGTGGCGTGTAATGCAAATCCAGTATAGGTCTTGTTTACATTCTTTAATTTCGAACTTAACAAACATTAATGCACATGCAGCTATAATGATAGTATGGCGTGGGTGCGTGTAGAGACAGGTCAGCGAGAGCGCGAGCGTGCGTGTTGGAGCGAAGCCCGGAGAAAATGGCCGAGACGACGCCGCGCTGCTTGCCGCCTGGTGCTGACGGCAGAGGTCGCCCCGCAAGCTTGTGACGTCATGTTAGGCTGCGTTCCGGATTTCTGAGTGTGCCTGTGAATAAAAGTCAGAGCGAGCATTGTGTCACTGTCAAATACATCCCACAAACACTATTACTAAATTGAGCCGTCGCGGGTCACGCCTGGCAGATGTAAAATATTTTTACCACAGTCGTCATAGTCGCTACAGTAGCCCCAGTTGTCATAGCCACCACAATCGCCACAGTCGCCCCAGTCGACACATTCGCCCCAGCCTCCACAGTCAACGCGATGGGCACGATAGACGAAGGGCAGTCGCCCTTGTACCAACACGCAAGCGTCGCCTCTCGTCCGATCGGTTTTACCCCCGCAAAAGATGTTTTACATCAAAATTGCAAACTATTGTGTTACGGTCGTTCCGCCATTTAATTTATTTTGCATTATTTCAGATTGGCGCATTACAGCGAGCTGAAACCGCTCAGAACAAAACTGTTTCCGACCAAATTGCCGCCCTTCAAACCCAAGCTGGAGAGACGGTAGGTTGACAACTTCACAATGCATAATAACATGTCCAACCTGTATAAACAATACAAACCTTTCCTCTTTATTATTTGTGTAGACTAGCCGCACTCCGCAGTTTCACTTGCGTAGTTCCCTTTCCCGTGGGAATACGGGGATACAATCAATTTAAATAAAATTATAATAATACCACCTACAAAAGTGATGAAGATATGGCCCAATTTTAAACTTTTTTAACTGACATTCCAGTTTCTACCACAAAGTCTTTAAACTCTTCTCACCTGATCGCCGAGTCCTTACTTAGCAAAAATGTACCTAAATGCGATAGTAATTATAATTTCCAATATGTGGACAGCAGCGATATAGTTAAAGCCTTTAAAATGTTAAATGTTAAGAGAGAAATCTGCAGTTTGCAGATCTCTGGGGTATTTCTGTAAACATTGTAAAACCATTGGTAGACACAATCGCACCTGAGCTGGCTTTTATATGTATTTAATGAATGCTTTCCTGATCTAATGAAACACAGTAAAATAATACCTTTATTCAAATCAGGTTCTAATTCGGACCCCACTAACTTTAGGCCAATATCAGTACTGCCGACATTTAGTAAAATTTTGAATAGCTTAAATCAGCTATCTAAGCACTTTAACGACAACAAATTGCTTCACTGCAAGCAATTTGGCTTACACGCGGCCGTTCCACTACTGATGCCGGTATAGAGTTAATCTCGCATATCTATGATGCTTGGGAGAGGTCGCAAGACGCTTTATGTGTTTTTTGCGACCTATCAAAAGAATTTGACTGTGTACACCATGAAACATTGTTCGGGAAATTGCGCCACTATGGTGTTAGAGATATCTCTTTGGATCTACTTATTTCTTATCTCAGTAACAGGATACAAAGAGTTGATGTTAATGGAAAACGTTCTTCGGGATCTGTAGGTACCATAGGCGTACCGCAGGGGTCAATTCTTGGACCTTTTCTATTTTTAATTTACATTAATGATCTACCTCATCTTGTCAAAAAGAATCATGAGATTGTATTGTTTGCAGATGACACTTCACTTTTGTTCAAAATGAAAAGACGTACCACCGATTATGATGAGGTGAATAATGCAATCTTAAAAGTTGTTAATTGGTTTAATGTCATACTTACATAATAATATGTCACCTATTACTTAATAATAATAAAAATGTTTATTTGCTAAAAACAATAATGTTCGCTACTCTAAGCTTTAGGTGTTAGGTATTTGCTTATAATATAGGTACACTTATCATTAAACAAATATTGTTAAAATAAAGTAAAGTACGAGTAGATACCTAAACAAGAATTTTGCTAAAAACAGTGATTGCAATAGGTAGCATGCTAGTGATTTCTACCCTCCGTACTAGTTTAAGAAACGGTGTTACGGCAGAGTAGCTCATCGCTTGCAGTGACCAGCGTAAGTTGCTACGTGAATGTGTGCGGCACAGTGCACTGGCGAGTTCAAGCTTGTTCGGTCAGTCTACACCGGCTTCTGTTAGGGTACAGTATAATCAACCAAAACAGATAAATCAGAAACTTAGGATCTAAGTAAATTACATTATGAACTAGTTACTGTGTCAACTTGTTGCAAGTAAATAATTGTAATAAACATACATACATGTATATCATAATCATAATATTAATTATATTATTATATAGGTACTTAATGAAATTAAAACAAAATGCATTAGATTTACTCTCCCTACTGTAAAACAGGCTGATGCCAACATTAAATTAAAGGTGAAAGTTTAAACCTTTAGACAATAAGCTTCAATGGGGCCCACACATAGAACAACTATCGGGTAGGCTTAGTTCTGCAGCAAATGCAGTCAAAAAAATCCGCCTTCTTACAGACGTAGATACCGCTAGACTTGTTTACTTCAGCTATTTCCACAGCATTATCCAGCAGAAAAGTCAGCAGAAAAGTCGATTTCCTATTACCCAAATCACAAATTAACTACATCTACAGAATACCCCTGTATAATTCCAAGGAGAAGGCAATCGTCGTAAGCTTTTTGAATAGGTACGTCAAGGAGGAATTCATGGCGGCGGCACGGGCGATCAAGAGCCTATCAGCAGCTGATGTTGGGTTCAAGGGCACTAACAATCGCGTCTACGTAAACGACCATCTAAACGCAGATCTAAAGGCCCTTCTGTCAAGAACCAAATCACTTGCAAAGGAAAAGTATTATGCGCACGTATGGGTTAAGTTTGGAAAGATTCATGTACGAAAAAATGACTCATCGCGCGTGTTTATAATTAACAAAGAAACTGATTTAAACAAGGTTGTTTAATCTGTCTCGATAACCCTTTGCCTTCAGTTTGGGTTCCATTTCGTATTATTTGTTATTTTTCAGTCGAATCTTTTATTAAAAACAATTTGTCATCCTTATTTTTGTACTCAAAAAATTATACCGACCTACTGCTAAGCATAACCGCTACGCCTTACGCACTCGTATGTAATTCAATGCCACCGTATCCTAGAGTATACTTGTTCACTTCACTGTATTCTCACAGAAATCATCGCTTCGACTATGCACTTGCTATCACTATAACTACACTCTTCACTCCACTGCACAATATTATCGAATTCACTTGTATTCCATCTCTCTTCACCTATTTATGCTACCAATGTCAGATATTTTTTCCAACTTTTTATTGCGGAATGAGGGTAGTTATAATGTTGAACTTCATTGGAAAGATTGTATGCAAAAATGTTGGTAATGACAATCTAAATGTTCGCTTACGTATGCCCTATTTTATTTTGCTTTTTGCTGTATTGCAATTAGAATCAGCTGTGATAGTGTTTGTAATTTTCTCACCTGCGCACAACTATTCGTATTTAATTATTCAACTCGTCAACGTCTTAAATACAATTTTATGTAATTCTATATTAATATTGCTACTATTAATATTACTCGTTAAAAATGGATAGTAAGGGTGTTAACTTAAACATTTACTATCAGAATGTAAGAGGACTACGCACTAAAACGGCGGGTTTTTATCGTAATATTTGCTTGCACTCGTACGATGTCGTTGCGCTCACGGAAACATGGTTACGGGATGGTTTCTCGGATTCCGAACTTTTTGATGACCGGTACATTGTTTGGCGCCGCGATAGGAACTACGATTTAACAGGCCAGGAGCGGGGGGGTGGTGTGCTGATTGCGGTGCGGAGGGATATATCGGTCTCGCCACGGCCCGGCTATCACTCAACTGCTGAGGACCTATGGCTTACGCTCTCACTAAAGCCGAATAATTATCCGCGCGCAATTAACTTGCATCTTTGTGTGCTTTATCTGTGTAAACAAAATAATGGCAACTCATTCTCAACCCAATTAGTAAATTTTTTATCAAAACTTAATGACTTTACTTTGGCACATCCCGATGATAAGTTTATTGTATTGGGTGATTTTAATTTAAGTGGCATTCGGTGGTCACCTTGTATTAGTCACAGCAATACATTACATCCTACAAATGTAAGCACGGTGGATGAAACAAATCTGGTCGATGATTTAGCTATGCACAACTTGAGCCAGTTCAATAGCTTTTTGAATAAGGACGGTAAGATACTCGATCTTGTCTTATCTAACGATTTGGTTTCCGTGACAAATTGCGATGACGACTCACTTGTACCCATTGAGTCATATCATAGTTCCTTAATAGTTAATGTTGATTTCATTAAAATGCCGTTGCTTAAACATAATTCTTACACCAAATATTTATACAATAAAGGTAACTATGACTTAATATGCAAAAACATCACTGAAACTCAATGGAATGTCGAACTCAGGATAAACCGTTGGAGGACGCTGTAGCTTACTTTTATAATGAAATTCGTTCTTTCCTACATAAACACATACCTACCAGACTAATGAATTCCCAAGTGTACCCGAAATGGTACTCATTATCTCTTATTAAATTAATAAAGGAAAAATATAAATTCTTACGTAAATACAAAATTTATAAAAATACTTCGGATTTACTTAGTTTTAAATACCTACGTGACAGAGTTCGTAAGCTAGAAAATTCCTGTCATGAACATTATTTGTCGTGTGTGGAAGATTCTATCGAAAAAAATCCAAAATATTTTTGGTCATTTCTCAAGTCTCGCTCTAAATCTAACATCATGCCAAATTGTATTAAATATAAAGATACCGTTTCTACCACTGGTGAGTCTATTTGCAATTCTTTCTCTGAATATTTTTCCTCAACGTACCTGGCAGCTGATCCTTCCTCCCATGCATCAACATCTCACAGTGTCCCGGAATCGGCAGCAAGTATCAACACAGTATTTATTGAATCCTCTACAATTTCTCAATTACTTAGTAAGTTAGATCCATCCAAATCCGCAGGTCCTGATGATTTGCATCCCATTGTGTTAATAAAATGTGCAGATGCAATCGCTTTACCACTATCAATTCTGTTTGAAAGGTCTATAGCTGAATGTAGCTGTCCATCTCTTTGGAAGTCTGCCTTTATAACCCCAATTCACAAGAAAGGGTCAAGATTGGACGTCACTAACTATCGTCCTATCTCAAAGTTATGTGTTGTGGCTAAGGTATTTGAACGTGTTGTATACGACCAAGTTTATGCAGCCCTAAAAAACTCGTTTAGCCCGTTCCAACACGGTTTCCTAAAGGGAAGATCAACTGTGTCCAATCTTATTATTTTTAATGAATATATTACGGACTCAATGGACTCAGGTAGCCAGGTGGATGTGGTCTATACCGATTATAGCAAATGCTTTGACAGGATAGACCATAATCACCTTGATTTCTAAACTCCAGATCATTGGTATCCATGGAGACCTTCTTAGATGGTTTTCATCATACGTCGATAGACGCTCTCAGGCTGTCGTGGTTAACAATTATATTTCTAGTTGGGTTACTATCCCTAGCGGTGTTCCCCAAGGATCTCTACTGGGACCACTTCTTTTTGGAATATTTGTTAATGATATTTCTGACTGTATTAAAAACTCTGAGCTACTATGTTTTGCCGACGATATGAAGATTTTCAAGAAAGTTAATAGCTTTGCTGATACCAAAGAACTACAAGATGATTTGAGACGGCTGGACGCTTATTGCACACGGAATAAGTTAGACCTCAATCCATCCAAGTGTAGTGTCACTACATTCACTCGAAAGGTTAGAACACTAGATGTCTCCTACATACTAAAAAATCAATCTCTTCAGCGTACTAACATCACCCGCGATCTCGGTGTAATTCACGACTCCAAATTACTTTTTGATGACCACATTTCCCACATCGTTAAAAAAGCAAACAAGGCATTAGGATTTATTATGAGAAGTTCTACAGGATTCAAAAAAGCTAAAACATTAAAGATACTTTATTGTACTTTCGTCCGTAGTATACTAGAATATGCGTCTCAGCTATGGAATCCGAAATATGATATATATGTTTCACGTGTTGAGCGTATTCAAAAGAAATTTGTTAAATACCTACTCTTTAAACTCAATATACCTCTCAGCACTAACAATTATATTAACAACTGCAAACGTTTTCATCTTCTTCCTCTTTCTATGAGGCGCGACATAGCTGACTTAACTTTTCTTTTAAAAATAACATCCAACCTAATTGATAGTCCAGTTTTACTTAGCAAAATTAACTTAAATATTCCGTCTAAGCGTACACGTCACAGTGCACCCCTTTATGTCCCATTTGCTAATACCAATTATAGACAAAACTCCTTCATCTTAAGAGCGTGCAATGATTTCAACAAGCTGTGTTCTAATAACGGTGACATTGATCTTTACTGCACGAGCGTCAGCTCGGCGCGGCGGCTGCTTAGCAGTAACTTCTTTACCAGTCCATAATTAGCTACATAATGATATATAATGGATGTTTCTATTATGTGTGTACATATTTTTTTGATTCATAGTTTGTGTTCTTTAACTTAAAAATAACTTGCAGGGTTAAATGAATGTATCAGCGTTTTAATTTTATAACTTGTTTTTAGCCGTGAAGGCCATTTATTAGCTTCTCTGTTGCCTAGACATAAGTTCATTTTTTTACATTGTTATTATAAAAGCTGTAGGCCTTCCTTAAGTAAATAAATAAATAAATAAATTATGTCTTATGGCTTACTACTGTGGGGATGTGCTGCAGATATAGACAGCGTATTTATGCTGCAGAAGAGGGCTATTCGTTCTATCTACAATATGGGTCCCAGAGAATCACTTCGCACCAAATTTAAAGAAATAAGTATAATGACAGTAGCTTGTCAATATATTTATGAGAACCTGTTGTACACCCATAAAAATATTGCTTCGTTTAAAAAGAACAGCGACAATCACAATGTAAATACAAGAAATAATAATAAACTCGCTGTGCCCACTACTGGGCTCCATAAGGTTAAAATATCTTTTAAAGGGCGATGTATACGCTTCTAAAAAACTCCCAAGTGAGTTGCAGAAGTAATCATTGAATAAATTCAAAAACATTATCAAACGCAATCTGTGCAATAAAGATAAAAAACTTAAAAAACTTTTTTGTTCATGGTATTTTTTTTCGATTCCGATTTACTTGAAACCTTTTTTGTTAGCACCGTCTTAGTGAGAGAAGGGTGCTGATTGATTTTGGTGACCCTAGGGTCACAGGGACCGGAGTTATTGTGACCTCAAAAGGTAACTAAAGGTCAAAAATGGCATTTTTCGGAAACCTTCGCCCCCTTTTCTGGTACCCCCGTACCAATGCTTGTCTATACTGTATTTTGTATTATTAAAATATGGGATTATCGGGTATTTATCGCGTAATTACCTTTATTTTATTCCCGACGTTTCGACCGGATTGCACCTGGTCGTGGTCGCGGGGAGACTGGCGTGCTGAAGTTAACCGCAGCAAAGCGAAGGCATCTTTTCAGACTACCCTCACTTGGTCTTCATAATTAGAAATTTGAGATTTAAGGCCGCTTCACACTGGGACAGCACACTACACTCACTGTATCAGCACACTTTGGTTTATTCACACGCCGAGTACACTTGGCTATCACTGGATTCCATGAGGCAGAGAGTCTGAAGCCGTCTTCACGATTAAAATTAGGATATTTCTTAATTTCAATCGCTTCCCGAACCATTCTCTTGTAGTAGTGCCTCTCGTTGGAAATAATCTTGGGATTGTGGAGTTCGATCCAGTGATTGGGTCCTGAGTCCACTACATGCTCCGCTATAGCTGACTTGTTTACTTGTCGATTTTTGACCGCTGCGATATGTTCCTTAACACGTTCGGCGACTGTGCGCTTCGTTTGGCCTATGTAAGAACGACCACAGCTGCAATCGACTTTGTAAACTCCAGGTACTTGCAAGGGTACTACATCCTTTGGTGATCGTAGACGCTTAGCCACTTTTGTGTGTGGACTGTAGACTGTCTTTATTGAAAACTTCTTAAGCAAGTTTCCAATTTTGTCAGTAACACCTTTCACGTACGGCAAGAAAGCTGTTTGTCTTGCAACTTCAGGGTGTTTTTCTTTGCGCTTACGAGTGGGATGCCATCTATTGGTCCTGTAGCCATTCCGTTTAAGAACCTCCTGAACATGATCTAGCTCTCCTGGTAGATGTTCAGGGTCACAGAGGTCATAAGCTCTGTTCATTAGTGACTTAACTACAGAATCCAGATGCGACGGATGATGGTGTGACGCAGCATTCAGGTATCGGTCGGTGTGTGTCGGCTTTCTGTACACGGTATGCGATAAGGACCCATCCGAATTCACGATTACTTTATTATCAAGGAAGGCTAGAGATCTATGCTCCTCCATCTCATAGGTGAACCTTATCTTAGGGTGTATGGAGTTTAGATGTTCAGTCAGCTGATTGACTACCCCGCTGTCTCCGCTAATCACACAGAAAACATCGTCAACGTATCTCTTCCATAGTTTTATACCATAAATAAAGGTAATTACGCGATAAATACCCGATAATCCCATATTTTAATAATGTGTATTTTGTATGTTTGTAACGAATGAACTCAAAAACTACTGGCCCGAGTTTCATGTTTATTTTAACGTTAGAATGCTACGTTATTCCAGAGCTACGAGTACATAGGCTATATTATATCCCCGTATTCCCACAGGAACGGGAACTACGAGGTTGAAACCACGGTGTCCGGCTAGTAAATGACAAACTGTTCCCAGCCCGGTGATCCACAAAGGCGAAGGCGGCTGGTGCCTGCCCTTCATGGGCTCCGACAACTCCGTCGTGTACCGCACGCAGCGCGCCCTCTACGAGAGCGCGGGCCTCCGCCCCGTGCAGTTCCGGGCCTACCTCACCGTGCGCTCCTGGCTCGCCGCCGTGCTCGGCGTCCTAGCGGCGGCGGCCTTGTTTCTGCTGACTAGGTAACTACCTCACCGTGCGCTCCTGGCTCGCCGCCGTGCTCGGCGTCCTAGCGGCGGCGGCCTTGTTTCTGCTGACTAGGTAACTACCTCACCGTGCGCTCCTGGCTCGCCGCCGTGCTCGGCGTCCTAGCGGCGGCGGCCTTGTTTCTGCTGACTAGGTAACTACCTCACCGTGCGCTCCTGGCTCGCCGCCGTGCTCGGCGTCCTAGCGGCGGCGGCCTTGTTTCTGCTGACTAGGTAACTACCTCACCGTGCGCTCCTGGCTCGCCGCCGTGCTCGGCGTCCTAGCGGCGGCGGCCTTGTTTCTGCTGACTAGGTAACTACCTCACCGTGCGCTCCTGGCTCGCCGCCGTGCTCGGCGTCCTAGCGGCGGCGGCCTTGTTTCTGCTGACTAGGTAACTACCTCACCGTGCGCTCCTGGCTCGCCGCCGTGCTCGGCGTCCTAGCGGCGGCGGCCTTGTTTCTGCTGACTAGGTAACTACCTCACCGTGCGCTCCTGGCTCGCCGCCGTGCTCGGCGTCCTAGCGGCGGCGGCCTTGTTTCTGCTGACTAGGTAACTACCTCACCGTGCGCTCCTGGCTCGCCGCCGTGCTCGGCGTCCTAGCGGCGGCGGCCTTGTTTCTGCTGACTAGGTAACTACCTCACCGTGCGCTCCTGGCTCGCCGCCGTGCTCGGCGTCCTAGCGGCGGCGGCCTTGTTTTTGCTGACTAGGTAACTACCTCACCGTGCGCTCCTGGCTCGCCGCCGTGCTCGGCGTCCTAGCGGCGGCGGCCTTGTTTCTGCTGACTAGGTAACTACCTCACCGTGCGCTCCTGGCTCGCCGCCGTGCTCGGCGTCCTAGCGGCGGCGGCCTTGTTTCTGCTGACTAGGTAACTACCTCACCGTGCGCTCCTGGCTCGCCGCCGTGCTCGGCGTCCTAGCGGCGGCGGCCTTGTTTCTGCTGACTAGGTAACTACCTCACCGTGCGCTCCTGGCTCGCCGCCGTGCTCGGCGTCCTAGCGGCGGCGGCCTTGTTTCTGCTGACTAGGTAACTACCTCACCGTGCGCTCCTGGCTCGCCGCCGTGCTCGGCGTCCTAGCGGCGGCGGCCTTGTTTCTGCTGACTAGGTAACTACCTCACCGTGCGCTCCTGGCTCGCCGCCGTGCTCGGCGTCCTAGCGGCGGCGGCCTTGTTTCTGCTGACTAGGTAACTACCTCACCG
Organism: Pasiphila rectangulata; assembly: GCA_963082625.1. Classification (NCBI taxonomy): domain Eukaryota; kingdom Metazoa; phylum Arthropoda; class Insecta; order Lepidoptera; family Geometridae; genus Pasiphila; species Pasiphila rectangulata. The sequence goes on along the minus strand of OY720244.1, from coordinate 1,238,153 downwards.
TGCGCTCCTGGCTCGCCGCCGTGCTCGGCGTCCTAGCGGCGGCGGCCTTGTTTCTGCTGACTAGGTAACTACCTCACCGTGCGCTCCTGGCTCGCCGCCGTGCTCGGCGTCCTAGCGGCGGCGGCCTTGTTTCTGCTGACTAGGTAACTACCTCACCGTGCGCTCCTGGCTCGCCGCCGTGCTCGGCGTCCTAGCGGCGGCGGCCTTGTTTCTGCTGACTAGGTAACTACCTCACCGTGCGCTCCTGGCTCGCCGCCGTGCTCGGCGTCCTAGCGGCGGCGGCCTTGTTTCTGCTGACTAGGTAACTACCTCACCGTGCGCTCCTGGCTCGCCGCCGTGCTCGGCGTCCTAGCGGCGGCGGCCTTGTTTCTGCTGACTAGGTAACTACCTCACCGTGCGCTCCTGGCTCGCCGCCGTGCTCGGCGTCCTAGCGGCGGCGGCCTTGTTTCTGCTGACTAGGTAACTACCTCACCGTGCGCTCCTGGCTCGCCGCCGTGCTCGGCGTCCTAGCGGCGGCGGCCTTGTTTCTGCTGACTAGGTAACTACCTCACCGTGCGCTCCTGGCTCGCCGCCGTGCTCGGCGTCCTAGCGGCGGCGGCCTTGTTTCTGCTGACTAGGTAACTACCTCACCGTGCGCTCCTGGCTCGCCGCCGTGCTCGGCGTCCTAGCGGCGGCGGCCTTGTTTCTGCTGACTAGGTAACTACCTCACCGTGCGCTCCTGGCTCGCCGCCGTGCTCGGCGTCCTAGCGGCGGCGGCCTTGTTTCTGCTGACTAGGTAACTACCTCACCGTGCGCTCCTGGCTCGCCGCCGTGCTCGGCGTCCTAGCGGCGGCGGCCTTGTTTCTGCTGACTAGGTAACTACCTCACCGTGCGCTCCTGGCTCGCCGCCGTGCTCGGCGTCCTAGCGGCGGCGGCCTTGTTTCTGCTGACTAGGTAACTACCTCACCGTGCGCTCCTGGCTCGCCGCCGTGCTCGGCGTCCTAGCGGCGGCGGCCTTGTTTCTGCTGACTAGGTAACTACCTCACCGTGCGCTCCTGGCTCGCCGCCGTGCTCGGCGTCCTAGCGGCGGCGGCCTTGTTTCTGCTGACTAGGTAACTACCTCACCGTGCGCTCCTGGCTCGCCGCCGTGCTCGGCGTCCTAGCGGCGGCGGCCTTGTTTCTGCTGACTAGGTAACTACCTCACCGTGCGCTCCTGGCTCGCCGCCGTGCTCGGCGTCCTAGCGGCGGCGGCCTTGTTTCTGCTGACTAGGTAACTACCTCACCGTGCGCTCCTGGCTCGCCGCCGTGCTCGGCGTCCTAGCGGCGGCGGCCTTGTTTCTGCTGACTAGGTAACTACCTCACCGTGCGCTCCTGGCTCGCCGCCGTGCTCGGCGTCCTAGCGGCGGCGGCCTTGTTTCTGCTGACTAGGTAACTACCTCACCGTGCGCTCCTGGCTCGCCGCCGTGCTCGGCGTCCTAGCGGCGGCGGCCTTGTTTCTGCTGACTAGGTAACTACCTCACCGTGCGCTCCTGGCTCGCCGCCGTGCTCGGCGTCCTAGCGGCGGCGGCCTTGTTTCTGCTGACTAGGTAACTACCTCACCGTGCGCTCCTGGCTCGCCGCCGTGCTCGGCGTCCTAGCGGCGGCGGCCTTGTTTCTGCTGACTAGGTAACTACCTCACCGTGCGCTCCTGGCTCGCCGCCGTGCTCGGCGTCCTAGCGGCGGCGGCCTTGTTTCTGCTGACTAGGTAACTACCTCACCGTGCGCTCCTGGCTCGCCGCCGTGCTCGGCGTCCTAGCGGCGGCGGCCTTGTTTCTGCTGACTAGGTAACTACCTCACCGTGCGCTCCTGGCTCGCCGCCGTGCTCGGCGTCCTAGCGGCGGCGGCCTTGTTTCTGCTGACTAGGTAACTACCTCACCGTGCGCTCCTGGCTCGCCGCCGTGCTCGGCGTCCTGGCGGCGGCGGCCTTGTTTCTGCTGACTAGGTAACTACCTCACCGTGCGCTCCTGGATAGTGGCCGTTCTAGGCGTCATCAAGAACCGGGATGTTTCTGTGTGTCTACCATGAGTTGTCACTGTTAGATTGCCTGCCGTTACTGTAGCAGTAATAGTACGATACTATGACGTCTGTCAGATTTGTAACTCATGGTATCAAATTCGAAGTAAATGAAGCCCAAACTACAGTCGCTGTAGTATAGTTTACTGCGTATTTTAGTACCTAACTATCCGCTAGAGGCGCTGTACAAGTTTTCATACATTTTTAAACTACAGTAAATAGCGACGAGTATACTTTGTGAAAACTTATGGTAGTCCTACTGATTCTATAGACGAATTGAGGGTAGTTGTAGACCAATAATGAATGATTCCTTACTCCCTATCAGGTTCAGTGCGTGCCGCCGCTTCCTGCTCGCCTACCCTCGCCTCTGCACCTTCGGCCTCATCTCTCACGAAGGCCCGACGCCGGCGGTGATGGAAAACACCAAATACGATGTCACACTGTACGGCGAAGGCTGGTCAGAGGGCACCGATGTAACGCGCAAGCCTGACAAGCGGGTGGTGGCTAGGGTAAGGACGGTGATGGAAAACACCAGTAGCTGTAAGAGAGCTGGTGGATGTGGCGCGCAGCACTGACTAGTCGGTGGCTAAGGACTGGTGAACTCGCCATGTGCAGTCTTGCTGTTAGCATTTTACTCATCCTCATTTTTAGGGTTTCGTAGAAAAACAAGAAACCCTTAGTTACGATTTGTCTGTCTGTCCGTTTGTCACCGGCTTTGCGAAGAGGCTATTAGTCCTAGAAAGCTGTTATTTTGCATGGGAATATAAAATAACAACAAAAAAATAATTTGGGGTGTAATTCCCATACACGTAAGGTGATTGAATGAACTTTTTTTAATTGATTTTCCCATCGTATGGTGTATCGTTGAATTGGTATAAAATCATGTAGGGGTTGCGAAAACATTTTTTTTATTGTACCGTTTGCGAAATATTTTTGAGTTTTAAACATTTTTCGAGCGTTCCGTTTCCCCTCTGAAACCTAACCGCTAGCTTCAAAAATCTGAAAAAATCTTAAATGTAGTTTTAACAATGAACTTTCTAAGAAAACTATAACGGTTAAGCTAGCAGTGCGCGATGTTGATACCCGGAAAGACGCTGCCGCTCAAAATCACCAAAATATCAAAAAGCTAAGGCTATGGGTATAAAAGTATACCTCATACATAAGCTAAGGGAGGCCTATACCCAGTAGTGGGTAAAGTCGGGCTATGTACTCGTATAATGATGATAAGTATATAAAAGTATAATAAGGCACCTAATCAATTTAAATTATTGAATAAACATTTATTTAAAAATAATCTATTTAATTGGCTAAATGAACATAATTTTTATGACATTAATTAATTTATTAATTTCAAGCTAAGTACAGCCATAAGCAAATTAATTGCATGCTATAGAATAGTTAAACATGAGCTCATCACATCATCTTCTTCACCTTGAATACCATGTCTTATGCAATAAAATATCATTAAATTTCATCACCCACGGCATCATGCCGTGGGGTGCCGGCAGTAGAATGTTACCCCTCCTCTCATGTCCGTGGATGCAGTAAGGGCCTGCTAAGGGATACCACCGGAAGATGGGCAGCAGCGTCTATCCGTGTATCAACATCCCGTACTGCGCTCGACAACCCGCCTGCCAAGCGTGGCGAGTATGGCAACTATGGATATGGAGATCCATGAGGCCTGTGTTCAGTAGTGGACGTTTTACGGCTGAAATGATGATGAAGATCCGAGGCTCCCTTCGAATATTCTTACTGCACCCACGGGCAAGAAAGTAGGGGCAGCGTTCTACTGCCGCCCCTCGGCGGTGCGTGTCCTAACGTCGTGCATGTGCAGGTGTCGGGCCGCAACCCCGGCTACGGCGCCACCGCGTCGGCGCTGCTGCACTGCGCACTCACCATCCTGGAGGAGAGAGACAAGATGCCCAAGAAGTAAGTACATAGTGGGCGGCCTCTACTACACTACTAGACATACTACTACATAGTCTAGTCTGGCGCGGCGGGCGAAGGTCCGCCTGCCACGCAAGATGCGGGTTCGATTCCCGCCTCGGGTCAAATGGCTGTACGATCTGCGAATATTTGTTTAGGGTGTTCTAGGTGTTTTTCTATGTATAGTAAAAAATATCTATCAATGTACATATATCAGTAGTGTAGTACCCATAACACAAGCTCTCTGCAGATCGTACAGACGTCTGTCCCGGGGCGGGCATGGAACCCGCAACCACTTGCTGCGTAGACCACTTGCTTAGTAGTAGTAGAATTGTTTGTGAAGAATTCAACCGTCCTTTGTATTTATAGGCCTCAAATGTTTTTTCATCCCATCCATTCGAAAAGGATGACTTGGTTCGCTTTTAAGTAACTTTTAAACTATTCGAAACTTTTAGCGGGCAGTAAGGAGTTTTCAGAATAGAATGTCACCCCTCCTCTCCTGCCCGTGGATGCAGTAAGAATCTGCTAAGGGATATCTTCGGTAGATGGGCAGCAGCGTCTTTCCGTGTAAGAACATCCCGAACTGCGCTCACCAACCCGCCTGCCAAGCGTGGTGAGTATGGCAACAACCCCTCATGCACTTGGATCTCTAAGTCAATGAGGGAGGCCTGTGTCCAGCAGTGGATATCTTACGGCTGTAACGATGAATGAGTTTTTAACCCTCTTTATAAGTGCGCCGCAATTATCTTTGCCGCGCACTATTTGAATTTGGAACATGTTCAGCGCCAAAGAAATCGAACGCTAATATTGTTTGAATAAAGATTGGCTGGTACGACGCCCACAGCCGCGCGCCGGCTGAATGAAAAAACAAAGAAATCAAATTAAAAACGCGCGAACGCCCGCGTTTTTGTCAATTTTCACGGATTGTTAGAAATTCATGGTTTTGTTTAGAAAAATGAGTTCTTTACGTGGCAGTGAAATATACATTTTTAGTTGTTTTATTATTAGATACTATTTAATTTCAATTAAGTTGTTACTCAATGTTTTAATAAATAATAATATTACAATAAAATATGGGGCGCCTTGTAAAGAGGATTAAAAACGCATGACTGCCCGCTAAAAGTTTCTTATAGAAAACACCACCTTTGGGTGCACTTAAAGACGAACCAAGTCGTCCTTTTCGAATAGATGGGATGAAAATATTATTTTGCTCCCTTATGTAAGATACAATCTACTGTCATGTTACTTGTTGCAGCGGCGGCACGTACACCACGGGCGTCGCGTTCCGCGACACGAGCCTCGTGCGGCGCCTGGCGCGGCCGGGGAACAACATGACGTTCGAGATCATCGAGTCTAAAGCTATTTAGTTTATACTCTTTTAAATTATCCTATAAAAAATACTTATTAAATCTTCAAATATCTAAGTGTCTGGTATGATAGTTCTTCGATGTTAACGTTTCTTATTATATTATATTCTTTAATCTTTAATATTATTTATTAACTAGGCACTATACTTAAAACACTGTTGTTCTTGTCAATATTTCAAAGATTTTTGTTATTATTTGTTTTTCGGATTATTGTATTGTATTGAGGTTGTTGTAAGTTATTATTTAAACCCGTATTACTTTATTCATTTTTATTATATTTGTTACACCGTGTGTGTGGTCTGTGCTTTGCATAGCGCTACGGCGCCACCGAAAACCAGCGCTGCGACAGCATTCGTGTTGTTACAGCAAATGCTGAGTGGCGACCGATTTGTGTCTTATTTTATTGTTTTTTTTATTAATTATAATTATGTGTACATTGTTAAAATAAGGTGCAAATAAATATTTTCTATTTCTATTTCTATTTCTATTTCTAGTAACCTAGTTATAATCATCGTGGCTAGACATCATTTAATAAATATAATACGGCTTACACCACGTACCTAACTTATTATCATCTTGCTGACGTTTCGTAGACCATTTAGAGGAGTCGGCCACGAACGGTGCTCATGAAGAAGGGCCTCTACGAAACGTCAGCAAGATAATAATAAGTTAGGTACGTGGTGTTTTATTTATATTTAGTAACCATCACTAATCTTTTCTACAAGTCATTATAACATCAAATCATCGTTTCAGTCATCATAGATTACCGTAGTGTATTTATTGTATATTGCGTGTATGTATATTAGAGCAAATGAATTAGTAAATTACCTAGATATAACATCGCCTTAGGGCTGAATAAAAAAACCAGTAATGATTAAATTCTCAAAAAATAAAATGTAAAAATGAAAATTTCAGCCGAAAAACGTCCACTACTGAACACAGGCCTCCCTCATGGGCCTCCATGAGGGGTAGTTGCCATACTCACCACGCTTGGCAGGCGGGTTGGTGAGCGCAGTTCGGGATGTTGATACACGGAAAGACGCTGCTGCCCATCTTTCAGAGGTATCCCTTAGCTGGCTCTTACTGCATCCACAGGCATGAGAGGGGTAACATTCTACTGCCGGCACCCCACGGCAATCAATACAATCTTATTTTTCTTGTATTGTGTGCCATAATAGATAAAAAAAATAATCTTTGAAACTATCATGGTGGTTAACATTATATGCAACTAGCTTTTGCACGCCGCTTCGCACGCGTTGTACCTGGATAAAAAGGAACCTATGTGTTTATTCTGGCCGTCTCGTGTGCAAAATTTCAGCTCAATCCGTAGGCTAGTTTTTGCGTGAAGAGTTATAAAACATTCATACATCTATAAAAAACAAACTTTCGGCTTTATAATATTAGTGTAACAAAGGCTATATTTTACCTCCTCTTTCCCACGGGAACGGAAACTACGCGGGTGAAACTGCGGAGCGCTGCTAGTACCTTATATTTTTAACTGAAATCGGCTCATTAACAAATATGAATCACCCTGTCTTAAAGTTACCCTGTGTAAAATTTGTGGGCTTATTTTACCACAGACTGAAGATTTTTAACACCGATATAATGCGCCGCGGGGTGCCGGCAGTAGAATGTTACCTCTCCTCTCATACCCATGGATTCAGTAAGAGCCTGCTAAGGGATACCTCCAGAAGATGGGCAGCAACGTCTTTCCGTGTACCAATATCCCGTACTGCGCTCGCCAACCCGCCTGCCAAGCGTGGTGAGTATGGCAACAACCCCCCATGGAGATCCGTGAGCGAGGCCTGTGTTTAGTAGTGGACGTTTTACGGCTGAAACGACGAATGCCTGTGAAACCTCCATACGTAAAGTATTTATTGTCATAACTGAAAAATACAATCTATATTGTCGATTCTGACGGGATTCGAACCCACATGTCACATATACCTTTACACTTTTTGACGACCTCTGTGGCGCAGCGGGCGACGGTCCGCCTGCGACGCAAGAGGTTGCGGGTTCGATTCCCGCCTCGGAACAAATGTCTGTATGATCTGCAGATATTTTTTCAGGTTGTCCTGGATGTTATATATAATATAAAATATATATCTATGTAGTATAATGTATTAAATATATCAGTCATCTAGTACCCATAATACAAGCTCTGCTTAGCTTAGGGCTAGATGATGCTGTGTGAATTGTCTAGCATTATTTACTTATTTATTTAACGCGGGCTGTCCATAATACCGTTTGGCTACAGTCACTGTATAGTCAGGTCGAAATCTTAACTGCTTATCGGTTATTTACATAGAAAAATAAAAATATTTTAGTTATGAGCATAATTTTAATACAGATTTCATGTTAAAGAAATCTACATTATGAATGAATGAAGTATCTATTGACCACATAAAGTTACAACACAAAAAGATTAACAAAACAAACATATAAAAAAACATATTTTAGAGGGACAAAGCCAATAAATAAAGAAATACAATGTTACCTATGCTCACTGTAGCAGTATGGGTCAAGGGTCCCGTCTCAGCGTTATGCTACTTACATTAGTTATATATATTTATAGTTCCACATTAGTATATAACCATATAGATACCTACGTTTTTATTTAGACTGTAGCGTCATATCCCTACCGACGAGTAACTAATAATGAACTAATATAATTTTAGTTTTACGTAATACGATATTAAAAAGTCTACTAAAAATCAAAACTTAGATTGTTAATTGAGTGAAGCATTATAGAAATGAAAAATGCAATAAAAATTTTGTCTTCGACGGGACTCGAACCCGCAATGTTGAGACGAACACCTTATTAATGATACCTAAGTGTGGGTTTACACCTTAAAAACAAAAAATAGTTATGCATTTTTTTTTGATAGTATAATATGATAATGAAAAAAAAAATAAACTTCAAAAATTGAAGCTATATTTTATTGATTCTTTATTTTTATAAAACGTTCGAGGCTATTTTGACACGTACAGTTATTTCGAGAACCAAAAATATTTTTTAGTTTTACTTTACTTGTTTTATCCAAAGTATTAATCTATTGTATCCAAAGCATACACGTTTCCAAAAAGTAACCAAAACCAAAAAAGTTATTTATGTTTATAGAGTCTCCGAAGTTTTAATTTTCGGACATTTATGGCTATCCCATGTTGATTCATACAGGATGTATTATTATATGTATGAAATTACGTAGTTATGGAAGGAAAAAAATAGGAAATGCGTTTTAAAAAAATAGTTTATTTTTATTTTGGTTTTACTAGTTGCTATAATGTGAACATAATCCTGAGGTCATAATAGTTTTTTTCATCATCTTAATAAAAAAACACTATGTGGTTTTAGTACGGCAACTCTCAATGACCCTGCCATGAATCAGCTCGCGCGGAGGTTGCCATTATTGTATAATCAGCTGTTGAAGTTAAAACTTTCGTGGTTGGTTTCTTGAATGAAAATCATCAAATCTTGAATAGTAGAACTGAAGTAAAGTTGTTCGTTGGGGTGATAAGAATCACCCCCTTTCAGCTTGGTACACATAGAATAATACAACCTGTATAATTGTAATGTGATTTTATTTAAATGTTGAGAAAATTGATGGTGCTTGTTAAAATATGTAACAAGATGGTCTAATTCATCTAACAATGTCCCAGGCAATGCAGCATGCAGCATACAGTCGCTGACGCTATGTAAATCATCTATACAATAGTAGTAAAAGAGTATTTTTTTTGTTAAAATATTTGAATACAGGGCGTTAGTTATTAAGTTACGATTTCGCAAATAAATTGCATGATTGGAATTCGATTGCGCTTTCTTATATAAAATAATAATATCCACGCCCTCTTAAGAAAAATTAGAAATACGTTTTTAATTTAGCTTGAGATAAGAATTAATAAGTAATTCCGCTGTTCTATTTCAATTATAAAAGTACTGTTATTTGAGTATTTATCAATAAATATTTTATATACTATGATTTGTCTGTATTATTTATATTTTTAAGCAGTCGCGTATTATCTGAGATTAATGCCTTTTAAATAGCGAGATCAGGTTCCCGCAGTGCTTTTACAGAATCTGCTTGCATTGTTGTGTTTTTAATTTTATTTATTTCTGTGTTTTAGAAATAAGATAACTCGGTTAAATTGTTCTTATGTATATTGTAGAATGTTATCCCTCCTCTCAAACCCCAATACAGTAAGATCCTGCTAAGGGATACCCTACGGAAGATAGGCAGCAGCGTCTTTCCATGTACCAACATACCGTACTGCGCTCGCCAACCCGCCTGCCAAGCGTGGTAATTATGGCAACTACCACTCATGGCGATCTATGAGGAAGGCCTGTGTTCAGTAGTGGACGTTTTAAGGCTGAAATGATGATGGTGATGTTCTAATAATGTTGTACTAAGCACATGTATTATAATAATAAAACAAGGGCAGCTTTGAGGTTGAGAGATGTTGGCAATTTTTTTTCGCTAAATATTTTCATTATTTTAGTTTTCGGCAGGAGCCTGGTAAACTTCCCCAAGTGACAGTCACCTATTCAAAAGGACAGCATAGCAATAAAAGTTCATATAGAAAATAGATACAATTAATTTAATGAAATTACATGTAATTAGTAGATATCTACATGCATAGATATAATACATCGTTAAAGTCACGCGATTTATGTACTATTCTGTACATTATGTATTAAATAAAAGACTAGGAGCTTGTGCAGACAAATAACAAAATAAAACTTTTGTGACTTCGAATCGCATACGACACTTACCAGTGAGGTGTTTTCATTAATAGAAATAACGTCAAAAATAGTTCCGCAAAACCTAATAGATGGCATTATAGTACATTCCGAGTAGGATGACTTCGGTGAGAGTAAGATAGAAAATGTAAAAATCAATGAGCGAAAAAGGGACTACAGCATAGGCTCAGGCTCTTTTGCACTTCTTATTTCTTGAAATCACTATCCTGGGGGCAATTCTTATGTATCGTGATACTTCGTCTAATCTCACTTCTGTGTCTACTCCGAATTTGTCACATCACTCTTTATTTATTTATTTGGACCACCAACAGGAGATAAACAAATGAAACATTTTATTTATTACCCTTTAAGTCTTCTATCATCTCAATAGCCGCTCTTAACCAGTCGATGCATCACAATAGTTTCTCAATAGACAATTATCTATCCGGAGATTAAAAAAATGCAGAAAGTTATTGTCAATTGAGATTTTGACAGTTTTTATGAACTTTATCGATTTGTAGCGTTTATCACTTGGGTCACGATGCACAAGAATTGCCCCCCTGCTGTATCACGCCGTCACTGAACTCATCATAGGTGGAATAGACTATAAAATACAAAGACAAGACAAAGTAACAACTTTGTCTTGTCTTTTTATTTTATTGCTTTTTGTATTTGGTTTTACACAAGTCCGCCAGGTGTCAAGTTTATAAATTCTTATGTTATTTAGCTGGCCATGTTGGCGGCCATTTTAATATCTAGTGTTACTTTATTGCTGGTAAACACAATTTTGACAGTGACATAACCTTGCTAGCTCCATCTATTAGGTTTACTAGGAAATTATTTTTTAAACTTTCGCGATCACAACACATTATTACTATATTGGATTATCGGGTACCCGATATTCCAATATAGTAATAATAGGAAATTCTTTTTAATTTTTTACAAAAAAACGGCTCATTTACTTATTACTACTTTTCGATTGTTTATTCAAACAACTCTAAACACGCTCGACATAAATCTCAATAAAATGTTAAGTCATTTTAGGAGTTACATTTATTTTACAGGGTAAAATACTGGCTTTTTGAGGGTTAGAGAGAGCTAGCTACATTTGGTTTTGCAGTTAGAGAGTTTAGTTAATAGGAGGGTATTGTAATTTCTGGAAGATAAAAATATTGGCATTTTTAGATATTTGTAAAATTGTTGTTCGTTTATTGATCTTAATAGACGCTATTTGTTACCAGGGACACTTCTCGCGAAGGAACTAACCAAATCGAATCGTATTTTTTTAAGTAATTAATAAAAATATTTTATACATTCTCTTATAGAAAAGCTACCCTGAAGAAGCCAAGATATTCTCCCACCCTGTAGGTAGGTATATACGGTTTTAACTGCTGTTAAATGTTTATAAATTAGGAGCTTATTGGTAGGTAAACCCGCAGGCTGATTGCGTATCTCGCGACAGGTTTGCAACAGGCGTATATCTCGCGGTTACCGCTGTCAAACGTCAATTCGTGAATTAACTTAGTGACAAATACAACAACATCTGTTAACTAAATCAAAATTTACCTTTGATATCGATTATCGCGAGATTTGCGCCTGTGGCAAACCTGTAGCTAGATTACGTAATACAGGAGCCGTTAAGGTTTGTGGAATGTAGTATAAATATCGGCGTTGATATTGGTCCCGTGAAATAAAACTTGTCCTCTCATACAAGTGAAATATGTTGCACCATCGAGTTAATTCTGCCCGTTCATCAATAGTTCGCCAGGGCTCAATATCCCCGCCGATAACTGGTGCTCTGAATTTCGTTTCGTTTCGTGACTTACAATCTATGGATTCACGCTTTGGTTCAGAAAACAGAAAATGATACAAAAATAAATAAAAATAAATAAAAAAAAACTTTCAAAATCACTTATCACTAGCCAGCTAATCTAACGTTATCAGAACATTGTTCTTAGATTAACTAAGAAATTAAAACGTCTAGGTTAGGTACCTAGACGTTTTAATTTCTTTTCTAAAGATAAAGGGCCTTACTCATAATCCGATTTGAAGTAAACATAGCCTTTCTTTGCAGGTGTCTATCCGTTAATCATGTTGCTAAACTGTGTGTAACATATCGTACCTATCCACTGCTGGACAAAGCTTTCCCTCATGGGCTTGGAGATCCAAGTACTGATCATAAGGGGTTGTTGCCATCCTCACGCAGTATGGATGTTAATACACGGAAAGACGCTGATGCCCATCTTACGGAGGTATCCCTTGGCAGATTCTTACTGCATCCACGGGCAAGAGAGTAAGGGCAACATTCTGCCGCCACCCCACAGCACGTAACGTAACATATACTCGTAACTTTATGAATATAGTGGTGGCGATTCGGTTGTAGTAGCTGAGTAACTAGTAGTAGTAGTAGTAAAAGTAGCTGTAGCTAATTAAATTGACGTTGGACTTATATTACATAAGTAGGTATAGCTATTTAGTTAGTGCCGTTCTAAAATTAAAACGGGACAATATTATACCCAATTTTACGCTGACAGCTCTTAATTTAGTAACGTCATATCTCTAATTATTATCAGTATTAGAAAGTGTAAAACAGAATCGACACCGTACAGAATTAAACCGGATTATAAATAAAGCCTGAAGTATTGCATTCAATGTTACCTTAAGAATATAATTTAGGAAGATTATAAATCTAAAGTATGGGTTATTCTTACAAGATCACACGGAGTAAAGCAAGGAAAACTGAGCTAAAACGGCATATTATATTAATTTTGTTATACGGAGTTTACTCAAAAGTGTCATGTCACGTTTCCATGATGATGATTTTCTAGAAAAATCGAAACGTGTCGGAATAGTCTTCGACGTTATTATAACTACGAGAGTACCTAATCCCCGTTTTAACAAAATGAATAGCAGGTATTTCACGTTAACTTTAAAAGACGTATGTACATGTTTTCGGGGTATGTATGGACCATACGCCTATTATAATTTATAATATGCTGGTTCTGACATAATGCAGATATACTACATACCTACATACTGCATGTTTCTAGCTTTTGACCGCGATATTTGGGCCTTTGGGTATAATATAATTCATAATCCTCTAATAACTATCAGTGCATTGTCTTGCCTTCTTCTTGTATGTAAAATGTTACAAAACAGGCAATACAAAAAGGACGATAGTCTTAAAGAAACTCCAAAACTATTTAAATTTGTATTATAGGAATTTTTTCGCTAGAACGTTTGCATTTCGGAAAAGGCTACTAGATCACTTGATCACTTAGATACGTAACTGATAGCAAAAAAATCTAAATTTGCTATGAGATTTTACTCCGTGTTATCTAAGGTCGAATAATTTTTAGTTATTTTTAGTATTAACACTTATTAGGTAATCATAAACACTGTACAAATTAATTTGTTAAAATGTCCATCGAATGATATGAATTTGGCATTAAGATTCACCAGAAATAAGAATGTGGAATGTAAAAATGCAATTGCTAACTTCTAAACTTTTAAATTCACCGGATTTTCAAAGTAAAGTCCATAAAACTATATCATTAAGGTCTAAAAAAATCCTTCACAAAACGCATCACGGTGAAATAACATTAGTTCTCGCTTCGATCGAGCTGACGAATTTTCTCATTATTCACAAAACAGTTCGTAACAACACTGAGGTTTAAAAAACACTTCTAGCTCGACTGCTATTTTCATTTCCACAAAACATAGTCCATAAAATGCACTAAGGTTTTAAAATAGCGATTTTTAGCTCGATTCTCGGCTGTTCTCGTTGGTGCCAGCACCGCCCGGGGTCACCTCGGGTGCGACTATGAGACCCTCTTTTATCCTTTTCTTTTGCTTCATTCTTCTGTTCTGAAACCAGATTTTTACTTGCGTCTCGTTCAGTTGTAGGGCGGAGGCTATTTCTATCCTTCTCGCTCTTGTGAGGTACTTGTTGAAGTGGAATTCTTTCTCTAACTCTGTTAGTTGTTTGTTGGTGAAGTTGGTTCGCCCCGTGTTGTTCAGGTTGAGAAGAGGGTGGGATAGTTGCCCACCGTTGGGCGTTCGCATGCCCTCCTGTGGACTGCCTAGCACGCCTTGGTTGACGAATTCTGCTGGGGGTATCATCAGCTTGGGTGCTGGAAAGAGAGAGAAAATAGTTTAGTAAGATTATATTTTTTGTAGATATGAATGAATGAATGAAGTATTTATTGACCACATAAAGATACAGCACAAAAAGGTTAACAATACAGACAAATAGAAGATACTTAATTAAGAGTAATCTAATAAATAAAAAATAATAATAAAAATGAGATACACTAATTTTATTTATTTCTTAGACGTATGTTGGTAATGTGGACCAGTTACTTTTGTTGTCGGCTACTTGCCACTCCTACACAGCCGAAGCGTTTGGCTGACTATTACATTATGTAACATTATGAATATTTGGCAGACCAGGTACAATGTGTCTTTTTAAAGTAAGGACAATAAAAAAATTTAAACATATTTTTTTTTTTAATTATTATTTATCATTCCAGCCGTAAAACGTCCACTACTGTACACAGGCCTACCTCATGGATCTCCATGAGGGGTAGTTGCCATACTCACCACGCTTGGCAGGCGGGTTGGGGAGTGCAGTACGGGATGTTGATACACGAAAAGAATCTGATGCCCATCTTCCGGAGGTGTCCCTTAGCAGGCTCTCACTGCATCCACGGGCATGAGAGGAGGGGTACCTAACATTCTACTGCCGGCATCCCATGGCTAATTATTCTTCTCATCGATGAAATTGAGAATAGTTTAACACACGTTGAAAAGTTTTCGTTTTTGATTTTGTAATTAGTTTCATAGGTCACTTTATAAAGACTGTCATGCTCATGACACTATAATAGCACAAGTAGGATTCTTTTTAAACAGATACATTATATGTTTTCTAGAAAAAGCACAGGCCTGTCTGTAAAAATAGACGGAACGAGCATCTTGCTATTTGTTATTTTCTATACGTGTTTCGTAATAGGCTTCATTTGTTGATATTTTGTTTACTTCTTCCTACATTGTTCGTCAATAAAAAACTTTATTCAAATGTCTGCTGTCCTTTCGCAGCTTAGCTACGCCATTGATACCCACTGAACGGACGCTTTGTGCTCACTTCACAAACCGCAGGTTTGTTTACACGGATTATCTGTTAAAACCGCATAAAGCCACTTATTTCAATTCATAATGCCATTATCCCACTCGTGGGAGCTTGTCATTTCTGACAGGTGTCACTTTTTCTAATTCGTGGCAGAGAGATAAAAGATATTTCAATATTTATTAGTCTAAAACGGACGCCCCAATGCGCGGGAGTGCTCGCTGGCTTGTTTCACGGAGAATTCGATAGTTGATGTCTACTAGACAAGTGGTGATAAGAATATTAGCGTCTTAAGTTTTCGATGTTGTAGATTTGTAAATATACCTGTCATATAACTGTCTATTTTAGGTACCTTATAGAGTAAAGATAGTGTAGTAGGTACATTCCATAACCTAGCAGGTAATATTAAAAGTAATCTAGTGTGTAGTTGTTATTCATAATGGTAACTATGTTTTCTGTCACTTAAGTTTAGATTTGTTGCTTATCTTTTACCCTTTTGTTCGATATATTTGTTCCTAAAATAATAGATCTGTCACCTAAATCATACTTGGTGATGGATCTGCAATTTTGGGAAAAAAATCATATATTTAATAAGTAATTCATAAAATCATACCCATCCATAATTCAGATAGATAAGAATTAATTAGTCTACCAATTATCAGGTTGAATTGTTTAAAGTGATGTATTGTGATTTAATCTAAAAAAAATGTGTTTTGTAGTTATATTCTGAAATATATTTAGTCACTCATCCACAGCCCAAGTACCCATTGCTTGGCGTTGCCCTCCTTTTGCTGTAGTACACCACATAAGCTAGTCATGTATTGTCAGTATTTATTATTTACTAGCTGCAGCTCCCGTCCTCTTTTTTTCCCGGAACCCATATTTTTTCTAATAAATTACTTCTTTTAAAAACAGCTATCTGCCAGCGAAAGTAGTTTCGGAGATTTGCCCAAAAAAAATTTACCAAACATATAAAAATATTCAAAGTAAAAGTCAATAATTATTATTGTTTATTGAATAAAGCAAAAAGTCACATAGAATATTCAATTTATAAAAGAACACCATAATATGCTTATAATAATAACCTGTTAACGGAATAACATTACAAACAGAAAATTACATTTTGTTTTGTTGAAAATGTAGGTATAAGCTGAATAAATCTAGCTTACGTAGGTGCACGTCTACGAGTACTAGCAAAACTCAGTATTTAAACCTGTAATATCGACGGTCACTTGTCTACGAGCAAACACTCAAAGCCTAAACTATTGAATCGAACGTGTCGTAGTCACATTGAAAACTGCGAAATGTATAAATATTGACTTAGGCTGTTCTTAGAATGAGGTGTTTTATTCATCAAATAGGTTCTGCAAGGCGGTTCGATCGACCTTGTGATCGGTAAATATGCATAGTGGCTTGCAACCAGGTGCCTGGGATTACACTGAAATATTACTGCGAAATAGGCACCCACCTTCATCATCATCATCATCTTAGCCTGCTTAGGACTGATATCCACGTCCACTGCTGGACAAAGGCTTCCCTCATGGATCTCCAAGATAATGAGGGGATTGTTGCCATACAGGGACGCATGGTAGGCGCATCTTTTTTTTCCTCAGTGAGTATTGAGTTACCTGGGTACCTACTTCTTAAACAGAATCAAGATATAAAATATATAGATTACGATCAAGACTCGTATAATAAATACCTACAGGTCCCGTATTCAGAGTTCAACTAAGCTCTAAGTTACTTGCCGGCTGTAAGATATGGATTAGAGTGAATAAAACCAGAATCAACAATTAAATAAAAATGCTTTTTATTTATTTTATTTAGTTACCTACCTGTTACAGGTTGTTTGGAATACCCGTAGTTTTAGAAGTTTGATAAGCGCCTGAGTTAGATAAGGTTTTTATTACAATTTATGTGCGTTCTAGGAAATAACTGACACAGTATTGTGTATTATTGTACACATTCTAGTGTAAATTATTATTTTATTAATGTTTTGACTAAAGAACTTTAAAAACTGAAAAACTGATTTTTTTAATTTATTGAGGACGCAAATAGTCGAAGTAGCATATAAAGCAGGCCAGCTCAAGTTGGACTGGGCTGGACACGTGAGTATGCTCCCAGAACTCTGGCTCTGGGATAAAACAACCACTGGGGAACCCAATCAGTTCCCGAACAACGACGATCACGTGGAAGGCCTAGGCGGCGATGGAGGGACGAGCTAGACTCCTACAGCAAATATTGGCACCCGAGAGCACATGATAGGCATCAGTGGAGAGAGGGAAGGTAGGCCTTTGCCCAGCTGTGGGAAGAATCAGGCTCATAAATAATTAAAATAAAATTGAAGACGTCCAACAAAGGAATCAGAATAAAATCAATATATATAAAACTCTTCCGTTACTGACTGACTGACAGACAACGCACAGCCTAAACCACAGGACCTAGAGACTTGACATTTGGCACACATATACCTTGAGTATCCTAGAGGTGCACTAAGGAGGGATTTATCGAAATTCCCACGGGAATGGGAACTACGCGAGTGAAACTGCGGGGTGCGGCTAGTATAAAATAGACTGTTTAATACAGTAGAATGTTATGAATGTCCTCTCATATCCGTAGATGAAGTAAGAGCCTGCTAAGGGATACCACCGGAAGATGGGCAGCAGCGTCTTTCCGTAAATCAACATCCCGTACTGCGCTCGCCAACCCGCCAGCTAGAGGGAGCATGAGGATCACGAGGGAGGCCTGTGTTCAGTGGTGGACGTTTTACGGCTGAAATGTCAATGAATGATGAGGTCTGTGTGTCCCTCCACTTACAGGATGTCGCAGCATGCACAAACGAATACAATGTTGGTAACATTAAACAAGACAAACTGTTGTCTACTTTCAATGAGCCGTATTCAATAAAAATATAAAGTGTTTTCTATCAATTGTGTGCTCAATTGTGTGCATGCTGTGGCCGCCTTTAATTGGGGGAGCACAAGCCTCTTAGTTCCTAAGTTTAAAAATGTGTTGAATTCGTGTATCTCTTGTTGGTGGTCCTAATATATAAATACTAAGCTTAACAGATGGAGCTGGCAAGCGGAGAATTGTGCAGCATTATTTATTTACTAGCTGACCCGGCGAACTTCGTATCGCTCCTGTAAGTACAACCACCACTTACAACTACTCTACAACTACCCTACTAGAAGAAGTAGGTGTAGGGTAGCCTACAACTATCCTACAACTACCTTACTACTACACTACAACTAACGCTGAAACATGTGTTTAATATTTTTTTCCATACAAACTTTCATCCCCTATTTTTACCCCTTCTGATTTAATTTACGCAACGAAAAGTAGCCTATGTCCGTCTCCATGGTCTAATCTACTCCTATATCAAAATTCATCCAAATCGGTTCAGCGGTTTTGACGTGAAAAGGGAAGATACATATGTACATTCTTACTTTCACTTTTATATATTAAGTAGGATAGGAAGTAGGATTGTCAATTTGTGTTTCCTACCAGTAACGGACTAACACTCTATATGGTACGAGGGAACTATTTTGATGTTTTTACTTTTTATTGAAAACGTCTCATTCCTTTCTTGTTCAGACAAAAATAGTATTATGTTCAGTTTGCTACAATAAATAATCAAATAAATCTGCCAGTCATAATCGCAATGAACTAAATCCAGCGGGACTACCGGATATCACGCGTGGACAAGTCAATTGTGACAGATGCCTCACTTCTGTTGTATTGTCGATCTGCTACGAGGTGGTCTCGTTATCGCTTAAATTGAATAAATATTACTGCCACTACTGAACAGGCCTCCCTCATGGATCTCCATGAGGGGTAGTTTCCATACTCACCACGCTTGGCAGGCGGGTTGGCGAGCGCAGTACGGAATGTTAATACACGGAAAGACGCTGCTGCCCATCTTCCGGAGGTATCCCTTAGCAGGCTCTTACTGCACCCACGGGCATGAGAGGAGGGGTAACATTCTACTGCCGGCACCCCACGGCCCTGATTATATTTACCTACGGGAAAATAACCGGTTACATTATAATGTGATATCTATGTTCTGATGGCAAAAGATAAAATGTTACGGATAATTTAGTTTAAGTTCGTGTTTCTTCATCATTGTCATCTTCCACAGCTTGACTTCACCCACTACCTAGGCCTCCCTTAGCTTGTGCCATCGACTATATTCCTGTGCTAGTGCATCCATTGGCGCCCCGCGAGGTGTTCTATGACGTCGACCCACATCGCTACCGACAACTCGTTGTCCTGTACCAATATTATTAAGAGGAAAGATTTGTATTTTGTATGTCTGTAACGAACAAACGCAGACTACTGGACCGATTTTCGAAAATTCTCCATTAGAATGCTACATTATCCCTGAGTAACATGCTATATTTTATACCCGTATTCCCGAGGGAACGGGAACTACGCGGGTACGCGGAGTGCGGCTAGTGTTTAATAAAACACAAATACTATTTTTTTGGTTTTTTGGTTCATTTGCGATCAGTCTCTTGACTATGAGCAAATTTGTTGATAATTAGTTTCGCAGGTTAAGTGCGTGCTCCATCGAGCATGCTATTTATTTGCATTACATCCTTTAATGGAACTTTAAGAATAATAACAAACTTTATTGACCTTTGAAATACAACTCAATTAGTATAGATAACTAAAAAGAGACTTAACTAGGTACTATAGCTATTTATGCCAGTAAGACTAAACAACTGAGCTGGCTTTGGAATTAACTCAATGACATGAACAATGGCGGCACCTAGGTAACGTTTAAAGAGCATTTATTTCTCATAAAGAACATGGTTCACTTAAATGAGTTAGGTAGGTACATAAAACTTATAACTAACTAAACTAACTTATGTCTAGCTTAGTAGTAAAAGTATCGGTATTGAAAAGTGGTTATCGGGACGGAGGTTTTTCAAAAAAATGCATAGTGAGTGGTAAGCATACAGAATAAGAAAAACTCGTACCTCCCGTGCTAGCTAGTTACTTTACTCTACTAATGAAAACCGAACAATTCTTTTTGATCCGAAACATACGATTCTAGTCCAATTAGTGAAGTTCGTTATGTCCGCCCTCTAATCCTTTCAACAACAGTTGTTCCCTGTCCAGCCAACAGCTTAGAAAGAGTTATTGGACGTATCGTTCATTCTATTAATTCGTTACCTACGTGCTGACATGGGAGGGTCAGCTAGACAACGTTAAGAACTCGAATGAAGTCATGATTCTTATAACAAATAAATACTCCTGGACAATTCACACAGAATCATCTAGCGCCAAGCTAAGCAGAGCCTGTGTCATGGGTACTAGATGACTGATACACTTCATACAATAAACTACATAGATAGATATTTTTTATTATATAGATAATTGCCGAGGCAGGCCCAAAAGACGCTGATTGGTGGGACCTGGCGAAGGAGCGAGATTCCTGGAATGACTTGGGGGAGACCTTAGCCATAAATGAAATACTGAAATATAATAGGCGTGTAGCGGTTTGGGTATAAACAATGACTTATAGTTTGTCATTGTTTTATCATTGAAGTCGTTTTTTTTAAATAGGTACTTGGTTGCTCAATGGCCAGGTGGTCATCTCGAGTTGCCGCAGCCCGTTGGCAGATCAAACAACACCGGGTGTGTTTGTCCGTCTGTTTGCGCAATACTTACTCACGGCCATCCAAACAAGCAAATACTTTAAGTAGCGGTGTAGGATTATTAAATAGCTATAATAACCATTGATTTAATTCAGCTTGAAGCTGGGCTCATATTGATGGTGGTAAAGATGCATCAAGTATAAATGTAACTACATGAGCCGTTTTCAGTGAAAAATAAAAATTGTTTTCTACTAAACCTAACAGATGGAGCTCGATACGTTTCTGATATACAATTGCTGTCATTGTCAAATCGTGTTTCCGACCAGTAAAAGCTAGCGTTAGTTTTCTTTTAATTCGAGGGAGCTATTTTCTTAGACGAGATGCTATTTTTGAAGTTTTTACTTTTTAATGAAAACGTACGATTTTAAAGTTAGAGTTAAGAGGATATACCAGCTTAGGACACAAATCTGCTTCGACTCCGTTAAGTTATTGATCATAAAATTATTTAATTTAAGTACCAGTCATAATAAAAGGAGGAATGTCTGCCCTAAGCAACCATGTAGAAAACATGTCTTTTCTAATAGATTTTATAGTTTCCTTGGACCATTTTTGTACAAAAGAATAAATGCGTTAGCCACTGTCTTAATTCTAAAAATTGTAAAATTATTGTTAGGAACTATCTCAAAAGTATGTCATATGACGATACCGAGAATTTATTAGCTGTATTAAAGTAGGTTTAACTTTTTATTTTCTAACTAGGCAATTATATTGTAAGATTCTGCTTCACTGCAATATTATTTTTATTTGACACTGTATTTTTTATTTATTAACTTAACAGATCTATAATAGGTAGGTACTTGTAAGCTTTTTGATTATACATTTTTGCTTGTGACCTCGTTTCGCCTGAAAAACAGGATTACCTAGTTTAGGCACACAACTAATACGTTAGATTTTTTGTTATTATTAGATATAAGTATCATGTACTTAGCCGTAATAGTTATTTGAATAAATTTATTTTATTTAAAATATATATATATATTTTTATATAAATATTTTTGGACAAGGTACCCAATACTATGTCATCTTAGCACCTACTTAAACCTTAAAAATTCTAAGTGATTACACCAGTATAGTATTAGTGATACCTGATTGTCAAACCTTTATGAAAATAAATACTTTTATTATTATTATTATTATATATGTTTTTTGGTCTAATATTAGGATAGGTACTAATTTATTAGGTACTAATATTACATATTAAGTTGGCGTTTTGTCGTACTGGCCACTTTGATCTATACTTATATTTTAAAGAGGTAAAGTTTGAGACGTTGTGAGGTTGTAGGGGGTAAACTCTGGATCTACTGAACAGATTTAAAAAAATCTTTTACTTATAGAAAGCTACATTATTTGTGAGTGTCATAGGCTATACTACTAACCCTATAACTAAAAGACTATTATGGCAGTCGGGTTTGCAAAGTAGAACGCTGCCTAAATGATGAGAGATATTAGATTGAGTTCTAGAAAAAAGTTTTTGGGCTTGATAATGCCTACAAAGAAGTCAGCGGCAGCCTATGTCTAACGTTTATATTAAAGTTACAAAAAGTAGTTTTTATATTTAATATTCGTATATTTCTCTGTCTTATATATTTCTCTGTCTTGTCGTATATTTCTCCGTCTTGTCGGCTATTGACGGAGCTATGGAGCGACGACCTGCGAAAGGCAGCCGGTAAAAACTGGATGAGAGCGGCCGAAGACTGAAAATCAATAGGTGCTGGGCCAAGATTTAAATCGTTAGATGTGACTGACTGACCCCAAAAACTGTAACAGTGTCCTTAATAAGTGTGTTAACAATAATACCGACGTACGCACACTGGTTTTGCCCAGAGGCGGCTTTACCTATAGTGCAGGGTGTGCGGCGCACACGGGCGCCGGGTCTAAGGGGGCGCCGAGCGCCCTCTAATGCGACACAACAGATTATAGGTTAATGATTATATTGTTGGCGTAGTGTCGCATCACTACCAAAGGCGCGTGCCGGATGAACAGGAAAAAAAACGTTGGGTTGCAGTACTCGAACGAATAATTAACATTATTCATTTTTTAGCTAGGCAATGTCTGGCTTTTCGGGGAAGATCCGAAAAAAAAAATACGATTCTGGTAATGGTAACTTTTTAAAGCGAATATACCTCTAATTTTGATAATGTGCTTGCGGAACACATTGCCCTTATTCAAAACTCATTATCTTGGCCATAATATTCATAATGAAATAATACAATTATTAGGAGAAAGAATAAAAAAGCTATTGTTTTGCAATTGACATAATCCAGATATTTTTCAATTATTTTAGATTGCACTCCAGATATTGCACACGAAGAACAAATATCGGTTGTCGTACGGTACGTTCTTTTAAATGCAAGCAAAAACAAGGCAAAAGAACACTTTCTGGATTTTTAGGGTTCCGGACCAAAATGGTAAAAAGGAACCCTTATAAAATCACTCTGTCTGTCTGTCTGTCACAACTGGATATCTCGAGAACTACTAATGCTATCAACTTGAAATTTGAAATGGTAAAAGACAACACTTTTTTACTAAGATAGCATATATAAAAATGACAAAAAATATACTCATATAGTTGCAGGGGGGCGGAAAGGGGATCTCAAAATTTTTAAGTGAAGTTACTAGGCCTTGTATGGTATCATATGAAAGGTATTCATTTGCACATTAATAAACAGTTTTTATTTATTCTTCAAGCCGTATCGTTTTTGAGTAATTTACAAAAATGTTAAAAAAACGACCGTTCAGACAAGAGATGGCGCTGTCAAGTTTCTCCAACAAATATAAAACCGCCTTTGTCTTTGTCTTTTTTTTTCTATTGCATGATGGCACGGAACCCTCGGTGCGCGAGTCCGACTCACTCTTGCCCGGTTTTATTTCCTATTACAGACACTACTGGCCAGGGTTTAACTCAAGGGTTAGGTTTAAGTTTTGTTAGATTTTTTAATCTCAAACGAAATTGACATACAAGATGTGCGTGGTCAAGGTTACGATAATGGTGTAAACATGAAAGGAAAAAATATAGATCTTTAAAAACGAATTTCAGATATAAACCCGCGCGCATTTTATGTACCATGTGCGACACACAACCTAAATTTGGTAGTGAATACGCTGCTAAAGGTTTATTAGAAATAGTAAATTTATTTTCAATTGTGCAAGAAATTTATGTTACTATTTATGTTATATATGTTATTTATTTATGTTACGTTGGCAAATACTTGCTAAAGAAGTGCCAACTTTAAGTCTAAAACCACTCTCAAATACTCGATGGGAGAGCAGGGTAACCCCTTCCTTCCTAAAAAGCTTCTTGACATCATTTAAAATTGCACTATTTGCACCCGAATTTTCGTATGAAAATATTACTGTAAGTATTCCATTTTGACCCCGCTCCTACCAGGGGGCGCCAGGGTACTGGTGGCACACTGGCGCCACAAGGGCTAGAGCCGCCTCTGGTTTTGCCTATAAACCTAACTGTTATTGTTACCGTATTAGACGATTTTTTGTGAAAAAAAATAACACATAACTACCACGTCCGGCTAACACTGTATTTAAAGGTGCAAAGATTTCAAATGAGCGTGCTCACTCATTTCGTGTGGAAACAAAACGGCACGGTATCATTGCGGTAATCGCGTATCTTACAATTTAAATCTTTAGTGCTGGGCACCAAAACAAAATATAGCTAAAAATTGTACCGCATGATAAAATACTTATGCGGTACAATTTTTTTTCACTTTTTTTGCGTAGCTTTTACGTAGCCCTAACAAACCTACGACCTTATTCTTGAAATTAGTAAATTATTATAAATAAAAATATTGAGACGTTTTCAACGTCTAAATATCCATTATCTAGAAATTATTTAAAATTTATATTATTTATTATTACAATTTTAACATATTTGTTGGTATATGTTAGAATGTTTCGTTCCGATTAAAACCTCATTTGAAATTTCTAATAACGAAAATCTCATAAATATCAAGTAGGCCTAACAATTTGTACCCTCTTTATTGGCAATAAGCGCTCAGCTTGCCGTGGGGTGCCGGCAGTAGAATGTTACCCCTCCTTTCATGCCCGTAGATGCAGTAAGAGCCTGCTAAGGGATACCTCCGGAAGATGGGCAGCAGCGTTTTTCCGTTCATCAACATCCCGTACTGCGCTCGCCAACCCGCGGCGTAGTGACTATGGCAACTACCCTTCGTGGAGATCCATGAGGGAGGCCTGTGTTGAATAGTGGAACGTTTTACGACTGTAATTATGATGATGATGATGAAGCGCCTAGCTAAACTTTTTAGGTTTAAATAAGCCAAAATATGCGAAATAATTTAATTCTAAATAAGGGACAATTATGAATAGATTAGGTACAATAAGAATAAATTAAAAGCTTAATTTTCAACTTTCTAATCCTTTTTAATACTGTATGTAGTTTAGCGCTGGTGAGTATGCCCTTAATTAGTACTATAGGTACTAAATAATATTAATTTCTTTTTCTACTAGTATTATTAGTATTGATAACTAATAAGATAGCCCGAGTTGCGCGTACGCAAAGACAATATTGACATTAGACAAACTGCATCCAACTCTACGTAGTCTATACCCGACGAGAGTATTGGCTCACTCTTTGTCTGTTTGTCCACCGTATTTGGACGGTGGGATAATATTATTCTAGGCGGTTTTTGGTGAGACAAAAGCTTAATAATATTCTAATATAAAAATGACACCCTATTAAATAGGGTATTAAATAGGTATTAAATAGGTAGGTTAAAGGTTAAATAGGTAGGGTATTAAATAGGTAGGTTGTATTAAATAGGTTTATTTGTTTCATAAATTTTATGAAACAAATAAAATCGATTTAAAAACAGAACGAAATATATTGTTAAATTTAATAAACTTCTTGGAATGTTTTTTCAAATCCAATTTTAAAATGAAAAGTTCAATCATTTTCCAATGGTAACATATCACTCTCCTAAACAATGAAATCGATTCAAAAACAGAATGAAACAATTTTTTCTATTTAATAAAATAGAATATTCCTTCAAATGCAATTCGAAAATCTAAAGTTCAATATTCTTCTGATTATAAAATGTCACTCTCTGCAACTCAAATCAAAAAATCTATTCAAATACAGAACGAAATACATCGTTGGTTAGTCGCAACGCAAAGCTCAAAAGAGCCGCTGTTTGACCAACGGAGGCTGTAACCCGAGCCGCGACATCGGCAATCCATTACGACGCTTTGCGCAAATATTGGCTCGCGGCGAGTTGCGCACGATTACGCTTTTTGTTTTATATTTATTTATACCGGAACGTGGGTTTAGTTGGATTGGTGCAGGCTATTATGAAATTTAATCTGATTCAAGTTAAGTTCTTCATTCTTTGATATTATTTACTAATTGATAAGGAGGTTATTATTCGCCGTGGGGCGCCGGCAGTAGAATGTTGCCCCTCCTCTCATGCCCGTGAATGCAGTAAGAGCCTTCTAGGGAGACGGAAGATGGGCGGCAGCGTCTTTCCGTATATCAACATCCCGTACTGCGCTCGCCAATCCGCCTGCCAAGCGTGGTGAGTATGCCAACCACCTCATGGGTCTCCTTGAGGTGTAGTTGGCATACTCACCACGGGTCTTCATGAGGGATGTCTTTGCTCATCAATGGACGTTTTATGGCTAAAATGCATGAAGGAGGTTATAATCTGTATATTCCTTAAAATAGAAGAGAGACATATGTATGTTAAGAAACATTTATATTTAAAATAAAGCTCCAACACACGTAAGTAAAGCATTATTTATCACATCTCTGTCCATACACACCAAGCATTATTTTTGTCAGTCATGAAAAATAATGTTTGGTGTGTATAATCGATTATAATCCAATAAATAAACGTAAATTGGATATAAACAAGTAAACAAATGATAGATACCTGGAAACTGGTCGTATCGTAATAAATATAATTTTATAAATAATACTAACTTATTACCGGATATTAATCGCATAAATTATCTTTATCATATCATTTATCATTTTGTTCTTTCTTGCACGTGCATAGGACTGCGCTCAAGTCGTTATTAACTAGATTAAAAATTTAGCTAAATTTAGTAATCATGGTAATACGCATTGTGTAGAGGAGACTGGGTACGGTTGTAACATTTTTTCGTCTGTCTTCCATAGAATCAAAACTATTTGTCCTAGCACTTTGAACAATACATCAAATTAAAACCAAGTCGTTTATCTATCTTTAAATGTATGGTAATAACTTAGCTCTTATCTGTTGGCCGAGTGGTATGTACCCCCGACTTTCAATCCCAAGGTCGTGGGTTCGATACCGGCCGTGCACCAATGGATTTTTCTTTCTTGAAAAATGTATGTGCACTCTTAGCACGTGCTTTAACGATGAAGGAAACATCGTGAGGAAACCCGCGGCTTAGTTAGATTCAGACGTATTGACCTGTTCTTTCCTCTGAATAATAGCTGACTAAGCTGAGAGGATGGTATAGGTGCTTGGCAAGCCTAATCCATCTTACAATGTCCCAGGCACTGCAGCGTCCCGTACAGCATGATTACCAGTCGCTGACGCTGTATAAATTATCTATAATAGATGCAAAGGCCTTTCATTTTTTTAGTACGGTAGTTACACGATACCTACTAAACATTTTAATAAACATCTGCCTCTGTTACAATCAACCCCCATACCGGGGGCGGTTGTTACAGAAGCTGGGGGCAGTTGAAACACCACTAAAACAAAGAAGAAAAGAAGAGAGTCTTACTATACTATATATATTTTTTATTGAGAAAAAATCACATAAAATCACATTCATTTAAACTTACATAAATTAGCCGTAAAACGTCTACTACCTACTGAACACAGGCTTCCCTCATGGATCTCCATGAGGGAGTAGTTGCCATACTCAACACGCTTGGCAGGCGAGTTGGCGAGCACAGTACGGGATGTTGATACACGGAAAGATGCTGCTGCCCATCTTCCAGAGGTATCCCTTAGCAGGCTCTTACTGCATTCACGGGCATGAGGGGAGGAGCAACATTCTACAAAAGCATCTCGTTTTCGCACACATTAGCGCTACGTAGTTCAGTCCAATTCTATCTGCAGCAATCCATAAGGACTTTCCAGATTTTAATCATCTTTATATTGTTGTAGAGCAACTTGTGACCGTGTTGTTATTTTGACTCTTACTCTGGGCATCAGAGAATTCAAACAAAAAAAGTTTTGAAAAAGAGTAGAAGTAGAAGTAGAGTTCAAAAGCTTTATAGTTTTGTAAGTAGTTCTCTACTTTGTAATTTTAAATAAACGCTTTTAATGAATTAATTTTATAACACGACATATAAATAAATAAATAATGCTAGACAATTCACACAGAATCATCTAGCCCCAAGCTAAGCAGAGCTTGTGTTATGGGTACTAGATGACTGATATACTTAATACATTATACTACATAGATAGATATTTTTAGTATTTATAGAAAAACATCCAGAACACCCTGAACAATTATCTGCAGATCGTACAAACATTTTTCCCGAGGCGGGAATCGAACCCGCAACCTCTTGCGTCGCAGGCGGACCTTCGCCCGCTGCGCCACAGAGCTTGTCACAATAAATAAATAATAAAATAAAATAAATATTGTTACAACCGTCTCGTTACAACCATCCCCACCCGGTGTTTTTGACAAAAACGATTCATAGTATCGAACCCAAACTTCACACGTCACTGATTACTCTTAGTTGACGTCTTATATGTCAGGAATAAGCAAGCCAAAACTCAAAAAAGCTTGCAATAAGTGCGTAATAATTAGCAAAAAAAATAGATCAAAAATACACTTTTGGGTGACGAAACCAAAAAAAGTCCCTCTCGACACAAATACATTGCGCGGGCGCGGTCACGACACTGCGCATCGTACTTAGGCACGCCTACCCTGCCCTTCTTTCCTTGCACCCCGCAGCCTAGCACTTACTATTCACAAGATATTGCTACTGTTTCAACCTTCCTATGTTATAATCGTACCCCCTACCAAACAAAACAGAACCTATGTATTTGTATATATTCTCAGCAATCGGACTACACAATACACACATAACCGAAGCCCTTTATTTACCAGACTACAATGCGGGTGGTAATCCATAACGTTGCCTAAATTAACCATAATTCAATCAATTCAATTGTCCAACACCACTCGCCATGTACCCAGCGTCAACGCCCTACTCACTGAGAAAAAAATAACATTAGAATTTTACAATTGACAGTAAACTGACAGCTAGGGGAGCGGGAGCCCGCGCGATTGGCCGGGATTGGACAATGCGGCAGATGCGTTCCTTTTTTATATTTTTACACCGCCATGTTTGCTCAAATTCTTTACCGAAAAATAAGTGTAACAAAAAATAACAGTAGTGCAGCTGAGACATTTCAATTTACAGTGAGAGCTGACATGAGATGCAAGCGATTAATTAGTCATACATTATTTATTAAGCGGAACAACACGAAATTCAGTTGACACAAAGAATGCAATGGAAGTTTCACGATTTTTATCGCGTTCAAAATGATGCATCGTTATTCAAATTCTCAAATTAGTTTGAAGTAGCGCAATGTTTTTTTTTCTTTTAGTGAGTTGAACTAGTGGGGCTTATTCCAGATATCCCTTTCGATGATCCCCTGCGAAGGGGATTTTTGAACTTTTAAGATATTCGAACGGAAATTATTAGCTCTAATCTAACGTAGCTGTAGCAATCGTTTCGTTTCCTAAACCATTTTAACCATTGAAAAATAGGCTCATTTGTTGAATCCCAATAAAATTGTTTTATCCAACACCGTAACTATTTATGTCTTTGTGATTTATGAAGATAAAATAATTTCATATAGTCCTGACAAAAGCCTTAAAATTGCTAACTTAACTGACAAAGCCATTATTCAATCACTAGTCCTAGAGATTTTAAAAAAACATTGCTTAACAATGTTCCTTTAAACGTTTTACAGATTTCTTTAAACGTTCTACTTCCTGTACGTTAAAACTCCTTAAACTATCTATATCCCTCCCGACTCCCAGACCATCTCGTCCAGACGATCTCGTCACCTTCGACAGATATTTGTCTGGACAGGTCGTCCCGCCAACAATTTTTCAGCGGTCCGCGATCCCAATAGTCTTTCCTAATCAATTCCAAGATTTTTTCGAGAATTTTCAGCAATATAAAAAAAAAACGCCTACAAGTAGTCTACTGACGATAAAATGAACAAACCGCCGTTAAAAATTATCCATTCGATGTTCAAAATTGTTTTTAATATGCACTGATAAGTGGCCTGTATCGGCCCCAAATTGAATTGCAATGCAAACAAGCGGGCTGATACGGGGGCTACCCGTAATCCGGTAATCCTTTGCTTCTGAAATATCTGATATTGTTACGTGTTTGCACAATCGATTGAGCTACGAGTTTTTAAAAGTTGATACAAGGTTTGCGATAATGATCTTAAATTAAAATACATTATTTCTCGCCGTAGAGACTTTACATATACTAAAAGGTACTTGCCTAGGTATATAACATGCTGACTACAACAAGCATTGGTACGGGGGTACCAGAGAAGGGGGTGAAGGTTTCCGAAAAAATAAAAACTTTATTTAAATTTCAAAATTTCAAATACGTTGAGGTCACAATAACTCCGGTCCCTGTGACCCTAGGGTCACCAAAATCAATCAGTACCCTTCTCTCATTAAGACAGTGCTAACAAAAAAGGTTTCATGTAAATCGGTCAACGCGTTCGGTTGTAATCGTGTCATGCACAGACAGACAGGCAGACAGACAGCGCTATGCATAATAGGGGGCCTCGCCCCCTAAAATAGAAATAAAAATGGCGTAGAATGAGAATAGCAATACAGTACAATAATTAAAGCTTGTTAGCATGTATTAGTCTTTGTGTAAGTAGCATCAGTAGCATACATGTAGCAACATGCCCTTGTATGTACAACCTGTTAACCAATATTATATGAATTACAAGCTACATGGCTATAAAACTTTTAACATTTAGCTGGCTAAAACGCAGGAGTCGCTTTCCGAAGAAAGACATTTTTTTATGATCAGCGGGTATTTTTTTCTGGTCTACTTCGATGTATTTCTTTATCTTTAAATTTGCGGTTAAGTTTTTTGTTTCACTTAATAATGTTTGCTTGTATAAACATACACCAAGATCTGATACACGATGAATCGAGGGAAATACTCTAAATGTATAATGTAAGTGTAATAGCGGTTTGGGTATTATTTATTTAATAATAACTGATTTTAATGTATCTACCACCCACTATTCTACTCCCTTTTTATATGTATAGGTATTTATATAAATACATCTAAACCTATCGCATATATGCCGAGAGAAGGAGATTTCCTGCTCGCGCACGCCAGAGGAGACTCCTCTGGCGTGCGTCTCGCATCCAGTAACCAATTTTATTATGCCAAAAATAAACAATATTTTAACACAAAATTCAGAAAGCCTATTCAGCCATATCTGTATTAGATTATCAGGACGCGAGTGGAGAATATTTTTTGCCGGAACACCGATCCGTCATTCGCTGTCGTGCCAGCATAATGCACGTTGCCAGTACGAAATTATTAACGTGAGAGGGTGGCAACACTGCTATAATAACACACATATCTTCACAATTACGTAAAATTGAAGTGTCTGTTTGTAATGTCAAATAGCAGCTTCTTACTAAATTCTTATGAAAGTATACCTACTTATACAGTTACCTAATATAACAAAACACTTTTTTTATTATTGTCTATTTGTTTGAGATAATGTCTGAAACGGTTGGGCTGATTTTGACGGAACTTCTAATGACAGATAACTGATGTTTTGTAAAGAAACTTAGTCTACTAACTTTTATTTAATAATTAGGGTCCTGCGTAAAAAAATAAAAACAATAAAACGCGGGTAAAGCCGCAGGCAGCTGTTAGTTACTGTAATATAACTGGATATAAGACAAGGCATATTGATGTGTCATAATTGTATCTATTATTAGCTGTATCTTACGCACAGTAGGCGTTTAGAACTACCTGCGTAGGTAAGTTAATTTCAAAGTTCTTATAGTAGACGAAGTGTCATTTGAAGCGATAAAATTAAATTATGTCCTTTATTCTGTATTAATTTTGTGTTGTTTTATTTTGTAAAAGACGCGTCAAATAAACCCTTGCGGTCGCACTGAATAAAGTATTTTTGAGTTTGAGATAATTACCTTTTAACTCAATTCGTTTATTATTTACAAATTTAGTTAAAAAATGAATGAATTATCTAATTCGCTTTATCTATTTATGGTGAAAAATGCTCCACATACAAAAAAAACTGAAATAAAAATAAATTAATAAAATAGGTAAATAAAACATAACACAGAGGTACATTATATCACCTAAGCATTTTCACATTAACATACGACGTATCCTGCTGAGAATGCTATAAGCCTTTTTTTATAGCAGTCTAAGCAGGATACGTCTAATAAATATTTCGGTAACTTTGCAATTTCTATCCCAGACTTGTTCGACAAATAAGAAAATTGCAGAGAAACTTCTTACCAAGTAGGTAAATTGTCTTAACGGATAAAATAACAAATTTGTATTTAGATTTGTTCCTAATTCTTACAGACGGAGTCTTAACGCATAAAATTACAAAATACATCTATATATTTCTCAAACAAACTCTAGACAATCGAATGAAACATGATATCTAATAAAAAATAAAATAAAAACTTACATAAAATAAGTTATATAAAAAACGTATTTAATTAAATCTCCAAAACAATCCAGAATATTTCGTAATTTGGTTACCATAATGGTGTGGAATAATGGCTTAATTAACAAAATTTAGCCATTATTCCCACACCATACGAATTGTTATTCAGAAGCACTCGGCACACTCGGCGGGGCTGCTGCGACCCTTCTCACGATATTTGCTCTGCATATTTACGCAATTTTAGACATCAACGCGCGCCGAATAAAAAGGGATATTTTTTGTTGCCTTCCTGTATCTTTGTATGGTGCTGAATTTCAAGCATAATGAAGATATACACTATATTTAACTGTCACTTACATACACACAATAGTGTAGTAATAACTAAGTTATATTATTTTTTATTTTTTCTTTTACCTAATTGTAAAAAATAGTAAACTATCCTATGTCTAAATCTGGAACTAGCCCGCTTAGTACGGAGTACGGGGTTGATACTCGCGACACAGTATTTACTACAGAAACTATCATTGTTCATTATGTATACTTAAAAGATACCTTACCTAACTCCTTATTTACTAATTATATTGTATATCACTGTTAATGATAAAATTGAATAAATATTAAGCGAAACAAACAATTCGTTAATCGTTTATTTCGCTGCACAAAAACTTAAAAGCTGTCTTCGTAAGAAATGAAATGCTTTAAATTTATTTTCCGTAAGGTCCAACAAAGGATCGAGAGATGCACGAGCTCTTGCTTCGTTAGATGCGTCGAAATTGCGGTCGTCTTGTGCCTTAGCAGCCGCTAACATCCTCCAAGCGAAGAAAAACCGTCCTGCCATATTTTTATTGCAAAACTTTTTCTTTTTACTTTTTAACTTTACGCTTTCACCTCTAATCACTGAGAAATTTTATGTGAATGCTAGATGACAACTTTTCGAGCTCGTTTACTTTTCATATGTCAAATTTTGTAACTCGCACTTGGATGACCCTTCAAACAACCAATCAAATGCGTTGAAATTCTCACAATCGAATGTGAGCGTGACTGCGTCGATGATCGACGCTCGAAAGAGAATCTTACACTCGCAAACTATGTTTCTCATTTTTGCCATTAGAGGCGCTGTTTCAATCCCGTACAAATTATAGTTAACTTTGTCACGAACGAGTTGGTAAAAAAACTCGCACTTGACACTGAACAAGACAACAGTTTAGGAAATATTCATATAAACATGCGATTCCTCATTTGAAATCCGCCCGAGTATTTCTAATGTTCACTGATTTATCATAGATATATGTATGTAGATACAACCTTTAAATTTAAATACAAACTTTGAATTTAAATACATCCTAGAAACAAAATGGCTACGTTTATTCTACCGGCTCATTCGATGTATGAATAAATGTGAGCATGGGACAAGACAACGGTCAACAAAATATTCTACCTTACACATGCGATTCCTCACTTTGAAATCCGCCGAGGCATTTCTCACGTTCACTGAGTTGTCGTAGAAATAAATATAAAAGCAGAAACAACAACTCCACCGGGAGGCGATCAATCGTACTGAGTGACGTATCCCTGGACGCTGGACCGGGAGGAAATAAATTGTACAAATACATAATGTAATGTAGCTCTACAATTCTAGACACAAAGTACGACAGAAGTTTTCATCGAAATCTTGGCGTTCACTCCAATTGTAGTTGGAGGGTTAATTTTTTTTTATTTATTAGTAATAATGTTTTATAGTGCGATAATGAAGATTTTAGTATTATTTCACGTGATTTAATGACGTCATGAGAATATAATAGAGTCTTACGGTTTCAATTCAAATAATAGGAAAATAAATAAAAATGTCCGTTTTTTATAACTAAGGTATTTGAAAAAAAAATCGAATGAAAAAGCCATGAGTCAAAAGCGAGCAATGAAGGGTTTTCATGACAAGGAAAAAACTCTTTTTTTCTCTGCAGCCTAGGATAGTGCTAATATCATTTAATTTAGCTTATAGCATTTAGTTATATGGTAGCTGCTACTTCTATCAAACTTCAGTGGCGGCGCGGACTCTACACCTAACCAAAACCTCAAATCAATTTCCATCGATATCTTTCAAAACATAATGATAGTAGTGATACGACGAAGGCCAGCGGATATAAACACAAGAAGAGTGTGCATTTCACGAATTTAACAAGTGTTCAAATCAAAATCTGCGATAAGACCAGGTTTGGGACGATAAGGTATCTATAACCTCCGCGCAAGTACGCCTTATGTGTTTATATCTGATACGAACCTGATTCTACGTGTTAGGTCTACCTAAAAATAGAGGCCTTTACTTGTATCATAGATGATTTGTACAGCGTCAGCAACTGGTATTCATGCTGTACGGGGCGCTGCTGTGCCTGGGATATTGTTAGGTCTACCTATATGGTAAATAAATACTAGTGTTATCATCATCATTCACAGCTCATAGGTACCCACTGTTGGTTGGTAAAAAATATACGTAAGTAAATCATCATCTTGTCAAGCAAAGTAAAGCTTACTCAATTTTTCTGAGCATCAACTCGTCTCTTTGGTATGCCTCATGCTGTTTTGATTGAAACATGGCTGGAAAAAGCAGGAGCTAAATCTGAACAAGATGCATCGCAAAAAGATGATAATCACTTGAACTACGAAGTAGGTAGCCTAATTCCTAGCCAGATTCTGTCAGTAAGAAAAGTGTCATTGGACACATTCTTATAGTCTTCCCAGGACCATGCCTCGTGAAATCAAGTCGAAAAGTCGGGAAATAATAAAGGTAATATACCTACGCGATAAATACAAGGATATAATTTTAATACATCTATACAACTGTAAGTCGAAGACTTGGCACATTTATTAGCAGATCACATTAATTACTTTGGCAGAGGCATTAAGCTGGCCCAGCACTGGGGTACGAGTAAGGGTACCAGCCTCTCACCTAAGTCGAATATCTTTAGAGCCTATGTATTGGAAGACATTCCACATCTATTTAAACAATTAACCGCGTCGGTAGCTAGAATTCATACTGCACGGGACGCTGCAGTGCCTGGGATATTGATAAATGGATTAGACTTGCCCAGTGTAGTGGATGCGATACTATTGCATACAAACGCTGTCTCGTGTGTTATTATGACGGGTAGGTATAGGTTAGCGAACTGTCACCATGAAAACTGTCATGTGAGCCAGAAGGGCGGGAATGATGAATGTTTCATGTGTGTAATACTGTGGGTTTCGGGGTTGAGTTATGCGAGGGCATTGTCGAGCCAGCATGTAAAATATAGATCATAACAACCCCTACACCCAGCACCAATACCATCCTCCCAGCTTAGTCTGCTATAAGTCAGAGGAGAGAACAGGTCAATACGTCTGAAACCGGTATCAAACCCACGACCTTCAATCGAAAGTCGGGGGTACATACAACTTGGCCAACACGTCTCATATTCATATATCAAGCATCAATATGCGGCAGCACTGAATAAAGTATTTTTTGATTTGTTTGATTCGAAGACCAAACCACAGATAATCCAAGAAACAGATTGTATAAGTTGTGACGTAGCAGAGACGACAGATTAGATAAAGTTATTCTAGCGTTGTAACATTTGCACTGATAACAACAGATTGCCTAAATATTTGCTATTTTTGAACGTAGGCGTCGCTTCTTTGCTTACAAGGTACCTACCTGGATATCAATCATCTTAATCTTAAAAATTTCGAATAAAGTATCGGCTTCTTTATAACCTCAAATCGTCATCATCAACAGCCTACGTACACTTGCTATAAGCAAGTTGTAGTAGCATTTGACGTTACCCTCTTCCTATTCCACCACTACCGCGACAAGCTTTTTTTATATCATATATGAATTGTGTAGACGTTATAAGTTGACATTAAAGTTTTATGGAAAAAAAATATTTATAGGACATATAAAAGCTCGATTTTTAAAAAGTTTTTACTGAAAATTTATTATTTACTTTTCATTAAATGATTTTAAAATATTCTCAGCAAGCCTTTTCATTTGATAACCATATTGTAGGAGTGCATTAAAAATAACTAGTCCGCCATCTTGGGTGTTCCGCCATATTGGATTCAGAGCGACGTCATTTAATTTTTCGAGTTATTCTCAGAAAGCCCTTTCATTTGATACCTATATTGTAGGAGTGCTATAAAAATAACTAGTCAGCCATCTTGGGTATTCTGCCATATTGGATTTAGAGTGACGTCATTTCATTTTCGAATTATTCTCAGCAAGCCTTATGCCCATATTATAGGAGTGCATTAAAAATAACTAGTCCGCCATCTTGGGTGTTCCGCCATGTTGGATTCAAAGTGACGTCACTTCATTTTCAAATTATTCTCAGCAAGCCTTTTCATTTGATACCCATATTGAAGGAGTGAATTAAAAATAACTAGTCCGCCATCTTGGGTGTTCCGCTATGTTGGATTTAGAGTGACGTAACTGACCATGCATTTTTCATCCAAACAAAACGTGTATACAAAATTACAGCTCAATTTGTTTTAGAATTATTTACGCCCTATTTTTTACCGCTTTACAAACTACATCATAAACATTGCATTTTATTTGCGAAAATAATAATTTAATAATTTTTAGCCCGTGGTGTCCCACTGCAGGGCGAAGGCATTTCTCCCCTTTTTCCAGCCGCCTCGACCTTCAGTCCGGCTGATGCACATCCAGACAATCCTCTAAAAGACCCATTAAACGGATATACTCATAATGTGCTGGTGTTTAAAAAGGTACTTCTTACAAGTCTTTGATTCTCATCTCAGCCGTAGAACGTCCGATGCTTCACTGAAAAAAAAACTTGATAACATTGATAAAAAAAATGTTTGCAGCTATCAAGGAACTTGTTTATATACGAGCACATAAAGTAATACGATTATGGCAATAAAGTTATGTTGAATAAGCAACAGACAAGTTGTCTTGATGATATCAAACAAAGTAATTGTCAATACAATCAAGTTTGGTTAACATGCCAATGATTTATGTTGATTGAATTTACAACGAACGTGGTAATGGTTATCAAGTATTTTAGTAGTTTCAGTAATGTGTATGCTTAATTTTATAAAGTAAAGTTATATATAATATAGCGGGTGTGAGCGGGATTTCGTCAAATGAGAGGGCATGAAGATGGAATAAAGAACATATAATCAAATTAACCAAATTTAACTACAGAGGATGTCTCAGCTTTCAATACGCTAGTCCAAACAAGGGTGAAGCTAGGTACGCGCCGCTTTTAGGAGTGGTAGTTGTTTATGGTCAAATCACAAAAAGTTAGACCCGAGACCTAAGTAAATGGGTGAAACACTTCGATAGCGCGTTCTAATTTTTCTAGTTGCGACATCTAGTTCTGTTAAATGTAAACACTGAGAGGTAGGGATCTCTACAATCAATGGACCTGATTACTGTGTATTGGTAACTTGATTAATTTGATTCTGATCGATACTCGAATCAAATATTTGTATGTTTACATTTACAATAAAACCATGTTTACAATAACATAATCATGATATCTTAATTCCTTTTATGAAGTGAATGTTATAGAAAAGTTGATCATTTCACCTTTATTGTGACAATAAATAGTGATTAATCTAGTTTTATAAGTTTTTGATTGTTTCATTCATTTTTTTTTCTATCAAGTAAAATGTCATGCTTGATTGGCTGGATTTTTTTCAGTGTTGGCAAAGGTCTCTAAGGAAAGACGCTGCTGCAAATCTTCCGGGTGTCCCTTAGCAGATGTTTACTGCATCTACAGGCAAGAGAAGAGGGAAAACATTCTACTGCTGACACCCCACGGCCAATTCATCATTTCTGCCGTAAATCGTCCACTACAGACCACAGGCTTCCCTCATGGATCTCCATGCGGGGTAGTTGCCATACTCACCACGCTTGGCTGGTGGGTCGCAGTACGGGATTTTGGTACACGGAAAGACGCTGCTGCCCATCTTCCGGAAGTATCCCAAAGCAGGCTCTTACTGCATCCACGGGCGTGAGAGGAGGGGAAACATTTTACTTCTGGCACCCCACGGCCGGTAATAAAGTTATTAAATTTAAAATATCACATCACGTCACACGAGTATTATCATCGATAAAGAATAGTATCACTGAAGAAATAATCGATAACCATCGTCAAAATTAAGGGATTTACAGATTTTCAACTTGATAAATGTGAACATTTTTGCAACGACCTATCTTGGTGATAAGAATTAAACTACAAGTTTTTTGAAGATAAGATTATCGATATTCGCAGATAAGTCCTCGAATTTGCAAATCAGGGTTAGTTGCGAAAGCTTATAAGTAAGGCAATAATACATCTAATAAAGATCATTGTGTACAGCGTCCCGTTTAACATGAATACATCTGGTATTTATGTTGTGCGAAGCTGTATGTGCGGCAGCGTCTTACCGTGTATAACATCTCGTACCTCGCTCGCCAACCCGCCTGCCAAGCGTGGTGAGTATGGCAACTACCCCTCATGGAGATCCATGAGGGAGGCTTGTGTTCAGTAATGGACGTTTAACGCCTGAACTGATGATGAGATGTAATTATGATATGATGAAGGTATATATGTAGGCCGTTAAAATGCGTTTTTTACCTAATTAATTAAATGCCTGAAATAAATGTCTTGTTATTTATATTTGAAGACATCTGTGGCGCAGCGGGCGAAGGTCCGCCTGCGACGCAAGAGGTTGCGGGTTGCGGGTTCGATTCCCGCCGTATTATTAGTACCTTGAATGTATTTATGCTACACAGATGAATTAGTTAAGAATATAATTAGGAAAACCTGTAATTGGCTGTTTTATATTAAGAGACTAATTTTAAGTTAATTTTATAACAAATGCTGTTGGTTTTCTTTCCAAAATAATATAAAAATAAAATTCATGTCTTTACGATCTGTAGATATTCGTTCAGGGTTTCTGGATGTTTTTCTATATATAATAAAAAATATCTATGTAGTATAATGTTTAATTATA
Organism: Pasiphila rectangulata; assembly: GCA_963082625.1. Classification (NCBI taxonomy): domain Eukaryota; kingdom Metazoa; phylum Arthropoda; class Insecta; order Lepidoptera; family Geometridae; genus Pasiphila; species Pasiphila rectangulata. The sequence continues at coordinate 1,198,611 of OY720244.1, read as the reverse complement.
TCGGTCATGTAGTACCCATAAAACAAGCTCTGCTAAGCATGGGGCTAGATGATGCAGAGTGAGTTGTCCAGCGTTATTTATTTATCTACTTGCATTTTACGCGTGTGCGCAGTGCGAATAGTTATTTGCTGAAAACCGACCTTTTAACCTTGAACCATTTTATGTGGGCCGCAGAATACGTTTTTTTCATTTCATTTATTCAGGAACAATTAACAATTGTATTCGAATTTCCTCAAATTAAACACAAATAAAAATAACAAGTATTAAATATAAATAAACTATAACAAACATTTTCAAGAATAGGACCGACCATGCATGGCATTATGGAATTTATGACAATATTGATAATTTGTCCAAATGAGGCGTTAAAAAGTAAAAATTTCAAAAATAGTTCCCTCGAACCTTATAGATGGCGTTAGTTGTCATTTAATGGAAGGAAACACAATTTGACAATGACAGCATTTGTAATCAATCACATACTTGTTTTCTCCGCTTACCAGCTCCATCTGTTTGGTTTAGTAGAAAACACTTTTTTATTTTTTACTGAAAACGGCTTATTATTCTATATTTAGCAATGCCTGCAGTCCTCCAAGGAGTACACGCACTTTTTTTTTTTAGCAAAAACGCTTTTAATCTGAATTTAAAAATATTCCGACTGACAATGAGTTTCAGATCAGTCGGAAGCGAATTAAACCATTTTACAGCCTGATACCTAGAGACATGCCCCACAACATTCAGCCTTGGCTGAAAAGGAAGCTCGAGATTCTTCCTTCTTGTTTTAAGCCTCGCAGTCTTTTGTTCATACGATTCATACTTAGAGCTATAAAACTGATTTTTTATTTGAAACCCAAAATATGTAATGAGACGTTTTCAGTAAAAAATAAAAAAGTGTTTTCTACTAAACCTAACAGATGGGGCTGGCAAGCGGAGAAAGCAAGTTTGTGGTTATTCACAATTGCCGTCATTGTCAAATTGTGTTTTCTACCAGTAAAAGAAAACTAACGTCATCTATATGTTTTGAGGGAACTATTTTTGGGGTTTTTACTTTTTAATGAAAACGCCTCATTCTCGTGTTATTATTCTTATTGAAAATGTCCAGCAAATGTTAGTGGTCAATCGACAATGAAGTCGTTCCGACATCACCGGCGGCCATTACGCAGCTGCGGTATCGATAAAGCTGGACGATCGATCATTCCGACGTTCCCCGCACTATCGCTGTTTGGCGTTCGGTAATTTATTATATTTGGTGTGTGCTTCCGGACGGACAGTCAACACTCAATAAATCAATTATATATTAACATCTTCACTTCGATAGTGTTGGGACACGTGGGATGGGATGGATAAAGGCTACCTTGGCCAATGGACTGATATGGTGCGATGAATTCTTTAAATAGCTTCAAGCACGCATGTTATAAGTTTGACCGGTGTGGGTCTGTGAAACCGTAGTTCTTAAACGAGTCAACCGATTTTAATGCAGTTAATTTTATTTAAAAACAGGTTTTCTAGCGGCGCCTCTTAAAAATCAACGTCAACGTTTCATGAAAATTTGTTAAGATGTTTATAAGATATATATGAGGGGTAACAGTGGGGAAGAATGTTTCTAAATATACATACATAGGTACTAAGATTTGGTACATATTCAATGAAAGGAAATTATGTGTAGATTGCAAAATTGAAAGTAGCATAAAAAACAGTTGAACCACTCACAAGAGCCTTTTATTAAAGCCTTTTATTAAACCATTTTACTCGGTGGCAAAATGGTGCGAATACGTGAATTATATTAATAATTATCTACAACTTACTTTTATTCATTTGCTTGGCCATCTACTGCGGATGGGTGAAGATAGAAGCGTTAAAAGGGGATACCTGGGTCGACATTACTGAGCCAATGGAGTAAGTATTACTTTTATTCATTATTATTGTTATAATTTAGTCTATGTAATGGATATTATATTTCAATATGTTTTATGATTTAATTATATGCTTACTTATGCTAGTAATCGATTATTTATTTATTTTATTAAATTATGACTACACACACACACACACACCTAAGTCTTTTTTTTATTTCAGCTTCTACTTCACAAATCCTTGATGTTCCCTCACAGGGTCTATGGACCACAAGGCCGCGGCAGAATACCAACGCCTGCTACCTCCCACTGGTTAGGCATTATGCTGAGCCGTGACCGATTTGCTACTGTAGCACATAAACACAATACCTTTTTTGTGTAATATATATTTTCATTTGTTAGTTTGGCATGACATTATTATCTTCAACTTAAAATCTCTGTATCTGTTCTTTCACTGTCATCTATATATGTATATAAAATTCAAAGTCCTGACTGTCTCACTGACTGACTGATATATCAACGCACAACCTAAACCACTAGACCTAAGGACTTGACATTTGGCACACATATACTTTGAGTATCCTAGAGGTGCACTAAGAATAGATTTTTCGAAATTCCCACGGGATAGGGAATAAATGGGATTTATATTTTCGAATCAAAGTGGCTCTGCGTGAAAAAGGGGATTTCCACGCGGACAAAGTCGCGGGCAAAAGCTAGTTATTGTATATGTGTGCTATACAAGCAAATAAACGAATGTCTATGTCCTATGTCATTCGATTTTAGAAGAAAACGCTGAATTTTGATGACACCCGTCCCTACTTATTGTAACTTTATATATCTACGTCCACAGAAACATGCCAAGTCCTACATAAATATTAGTTATTTAAATGTTTTTCAGTACCTAGTTATACCCCCGAAACTCCACTAACAAAGGAATATAATTGTGTTTTGAAAGTATCGAAATACATACTAGGATTTATAAACCTTTGCCATATAACTGTGGTTAAGCTCTAAAACAAATAATTGCCCAAATATGATAAAGTTCCAAGCCCTTGTGTCACTAGTATAATATTGACAATGGCCTGCGATTACAATCAGACGACCGATAGCCAGGTTCAATCTGTGACGAGCTTCTTGCGATGTACCTAATCTCTGAAGTGCACTTGATAACGTGAAAACCTATCGGCGTGATGTCAGGAGTTACGGATATTTCAACTGTATAGTTTATTTATTACACCAGACACTGAAAATAGCTGACTATCTATGCAATGTGATAGTAGGACACTTGCAACGAAATTGCTTAGCGGGTGACCAAAAGGGAAATTGCAAACACTTGAGGAAAACGATAAAATTAACCCTATTATAATTTTTTATTTTTTTATCTGTCACCGTGACACTAAAAATTGATAGATCATTTAATAAAATTATGGTGAATAATATCATACGGCTTTCACCGCGTAGAGTTTGCGCAAAAATTATAAAAAAATGAGCTGTGTGAAGTTAGCTTCAACGGCTGCAGTAGGTACACAGTTTTTAAGGCGTTGAGGGGAAGGAAAGATTGGACATAAAAGAAAAAAATGAGTGCGAGGTGCTCCGTCTGTGAAACTACGGTTTCCAGGGAGCTTTTTGGCGTATTTTCCTTTTGTCTAGCACCCATTTTGTTTTGTATTTATTTATTTTTCAATTAAATACCTATGTATTTAAAAATTAATTATTATATTAATGACAGCTGAATTAAAACTTAAATGTTAGAACATATTAACCTTCATATGTCGCAAGAAGCCCAATTTTGAAATATAAAATTAATTACTTAATGTAGCAAGTTCTATTATAACCTATTCGGTCTGATTGTACTTTTTTGCCGTAAATAAATCTAGAAATCCGTTGCCGTGGGGTGCCGGCAGTAGAATGTTGCCCTCCCCTTTTGCCCGTGGATGCAGTGCATCCTGGGCGCTCTTGATGTTCTGACTGTATGTACATATCATTTCGCTTCTTTCCCTCACTTAGAAAAAAAATCCTGAAGCGAGCGAATTCAATTTGTAACTTATTAAATTTAATTTAAATGTGTTATGTTTTTATTTTGTAAAAGACGAGCTTTACAAGCCATAATGAACAAAGAGCTTCTTAGTTAAAATTCTTCTTCAAAGTCGAAGTCAATAAACCCTTTGACTCTGACTTTATTTTATACTAGCCGCACTACGCGGTTTCACCCGCGTAGTTCCCGTTACCGTGGAAATGCAGGAATAAAATATAGCATAATAATATGTTCATCAGAAATAATGTAGGATTCTAATGGTGAAACAATTTTTAAATCGGTCTACTAGTTTCGGGCCCTATTCAATACATATAAAACAAACAAACATACAAATCTTTCCTCTTTATAATATAGAGAGAATGACATAGCCTGCGCGGGTTCGCTAATGACAAGTAGATTGACCCGCTCAATGAAAGGTCTATTACTGTCACCTGTTGATCCCAGCATCTGATGATTTATTCATCTCGTCCCACGCGCGTCCACTCGTTATCTAAACGGGACAATGGACCTTATCGGGCCAGTCCCGATCATGTGGACCTGTACGGTTAGAAAGTTAATCTATCTTGGATTATTTTATTAAGATAAAGGCTTAACCTAGGGATTATTAATCAAAATATTTAAAGGCAATTAAAGTCTATAAACAAATTCAGAAATGTTTATAAGAAAGTTTTATTATAAAGTTTGCTGGACATGTCACAGAGCACCATCTGTGCGTTAAGTAGATACGATACTTGACACTGAAACAATCGAGTTAAACCAAACACAAAGCCATAAAAGAGGAAATAGGAGGAAAGAACGAAGCCCTAAAGTAAGCCGAACTAAGTATTTTTTTGTAAATACAACAAAATTAACCATAGAATACCAAACCCCAGGCAAATATCTGCAAAGAAGCAAATATTTTCCCTATGGAGGGAATCGTATCCTTGCTATCCTTGCGTCATAGCGAGTTATTAGAGCAACTGAGAAATTTATGAATGTAACGGTTGAAAACAACAAGAAGTACTCAGGTGTGTTTTGAAATTAAAAATCTTTCGAGGTTAGACCGATCACTTGAAATATGACGCGAAAAATGAAATGAAAATTGTTTATTGACTACACAAAGTACAGCACACAAACGAAAAAAACAAAGCAAAAAAATTATTGCACAGCAGCTGATAAATCTAACGAGAAAATAAAGAAACTGTTGTTGTAGCAACATTCGTCAAAAGGTCGCTGCTACTCCACCCGCACTGCTCAGGAATGGGCAGAGTCGCGCTTGTATTCTGACGGAACCTTTCTGACGTCTTGACCAACCACTGACATTGAAATAACGCGAGGAAATATACGAAATTGATTCCGAAAAAAATGGCCACCAACATGGCCAGCCAAATAACATAAGATTGTATAAATTTGACACTGGCGGAATTGTGTAAAACCAAATACTAGCCATACTATAAAAAGACAAGACAAGACGCGAGGAAATGACGGAGTAATGACGCAAGAAACTTATTTTTATAAAGTGCATCGAGCGGTTGCGTAGATATAATTTAGGTGCAAACATATGTAATTATATAACTCTAGTAAATTGACCTTTCACATCTACGTAGAGGATTTATACATGGTCAGCTGTTTAACCATGTTTTAAGCGTCGCTGCAGTGTCTGTCACTTTTTAGCTTAGTAGACCATATCAAAACAGAGTAGGTATAAAACAAAGTCGCTTCTCGCTGTCTGTCTATCCCTGTATTTGCTTAAATCTTCAAAACTACGCAACGGATTTTGATGCGGTTTTTTATTAGATAGAGTAATTCAAGAGGAAGGTTTTTATGTATAATACATGCATAATATAGGAGAGCCAGAGGAATATAGATTTGCCGTGGGGTGCCGGCAGTAGAATGTTACCCCTCCTCTCCTACCCGTGGATGCAGTAAGAGCCTGCTAAGGGACACCTCCGGAAGATGGGCAGCAGCGTCTATCCGTGTATCAACATCCCGTACTGCGCTCACCAACCCGCCTGCCAAGCGTGGTGAGTATGGCAACTACCCCTCATGGAGATCCATGAGGGAGGCCTGTGTTCATCAGTGGACGTTTTATGGCTGAAATGATGAATATAGGAGAGAAACATTGATAATTTTAGAGGTTTCTAATGTGAGGTCGTAACTAAACACATTTCTTTGCGCTTATATTGCAACGCTGGCTGAACCCTGCGAGATAGATCAAAATAATGTATTACAGTATTGTACACCTTAAAAAAGTCCGCGATGGAATATTATGTAGTATATTTAGTATCAGCATTGAATCCGTGCGAAGCCGGGGCGGGTCGCTAGTTTAGAATAAAAGAAAGGGAAACCAGGAAAACCTACCGAGTTTTCTCGCGATATTTTGTAACTAATAACTCTAGTAATTACCTAATTCTAGGCCAGTGTATCATCATTGTAAGTATATTAATGTAATTTTTACGGTGTGCAATAGTGTTCTTGTATTGTAATAACGGGTTATAAGTAATTTTCCAGTACAGCATTTTCAAAAGCATCATTACAACAATCTGTAAACTGGGTTCCCGATAACTTCACTTTGGCTGTCAATCGGAGGACCACAGAGTCAGCCGCCCACGACCACAGATAATATTGAGAAAGTCAAACATTATTATACAGTTCATAGTTATAGATAAAAATAATTGAGTAAATTATCATACCTCTATATATAATTATTAAATTATCTTTTCACTATCTTTGAAGTCTGCGAAAGAGCAGGACAGTTTTGGAGAAAACAGGCTAATTACGAGAACTAAAACTGACTAGTTTGGATCTTTCTACGTTATCCTTGAATCATAAAAAAAATTAAAAAAAGTACGAAATCAAACATCGAGGTTAAGCAACCCTACGCGCGGTCATAAATTGGATGAGTGACCGAATCTTTTGGAGCATTTTAAAAACTATGAATAATATTTATTATGTTTCTACATACCAACGGAATCCTCTATGGGCGAGTTCAACTCGCACTTTTTCAGTTTTATTATTCAGTCAGTTGTAAACTGACTATTTTAAGTAGCTTTTTGCGGTATTAAATAAACACTAAAGGGCTTCACACACGGCAGCTATAATGTAAAGATGTATATTATAGCACGACACATCTTATTACATCTTTCCATGCAAATCGTCAGGAGACCACACACGTCAGCTATAATGTATATTTTTAAATGTATGGGAAGGAAGGAGTGTAAATGTACCTTAATATATATTATAGCTGCCGTGTGTGATGGGCTTTATTGGCTTTGACTTTGACTCACGTAGGATGAGCTCGCTGACAGCAGCAGCGGTTTCAGTAGGATGTCTCTTTTACACTTCTTTATTCTTCTAAAACTATCCAGGGGGCCAATTCTCGTGCATACAAGTGATAAACGCTCAAAGTCACAAAATTTCACCAAAACTGTCGAAATCTCTATTGAAAAGAACTTTCTGCACCCCATGGCAAGGCATGATTATCCGTTATTATATTTCATTATCGAGAGCCCAATAAAAATCACACCTTGTTATGGTAAGCATGGCGTGTTGACCGCGAAATGTCATAGCCAAATGGCTAAACAATCGATATTGGTACAAAACCTATGACGACCTCTGTGGCGCAGTTGAAATGCAGGCTGAGATGCAGGAGGTTGCGGGATCGATCCCCGCCGGGGACAACATGTTCGCTTTATCTGCAGATATTTTTCTGGGGTCTGGGTGTTTTTTCTATAAATTATTGTACATCCTAAAAAAATATTTATTTAAGTATTCTATCCATCAGCTGGTATCTACCACACAAGCTCTGCTTACCTTGGTAATAGACCAAAATTCATGCTGTGTAAAATGACCAGCACAATTCATTTCATCCCCATGGCAAGTCACCTATGCATCACCTAGCAGTATGGTGGAAGCAAAATTATTTCAGAAATTATGACTTCCTGGTGGTTATTACATGATTTTCCAAGAGCTGAGTAGTGTGGAGACAGAGGGGATATTATAAGAACAGTGGAGCAGCTTGCAAGTCACATGCATTAGAAAAGTGGTGTGGTTTAAGTTAAGGAAGAAGGATTTACACGTAAACTTTACAATACCACCTTGGCTGTGTACAACGTCTATGATATTTCAGAATGCTGTTAAATTTTACCTCCTAGAGACAACACATAGACCTCATAGCGTAGAGCTCATTATAACCCCAAAAACTCCATTCTGCTTAAAAAAAGCTTAAATAATGAACACGGTAAGGAAACAGTCTATATTTCCATTTAAGTACCAGTCCACTCCAATTTTTTTGTTCTACAATACTTTATTTATTACAGTAATCTTGAAGAGAACGGAAGCCATGTCCTTAAGCCTCACCTCTTGTCGTGCTAACTAAGGCTTGCTTTTCTTTAAAGCTTAGATAATGAAACTGTTCGAGAAAGCAGCCTATCTCCGACTCCCCAATCAGCCCTTCGTCTATCCCTCGCGCCGGTAGCGTCTAGTATACCGATTAAGGGCCAGTCCACTCTGGCTATCGCGCGATCGGCACGCAACTCGCAACCCCGCACGTGACGTCCACTTTCCGATACCTTTGTACTGGTAATGACCCCGTGACTATTTCCATCGATGCTTTATGGCTGTTTCATAAATAAACTACAACTAAGGTTCAGCAAACAAAGGCAGCCTGTGGGTAAACGAATCTTTTGGGGCAAATAAGAAATACTTCCATACATTTTGTGCCAGAGATCGGATCGATGAAAATTTTCGTATTGTTTACAGCAGATGCGACAGCAACTGGTACTAATCCTACGAGAGCTAAACATATATATAAGTCTCTAGGTAATTTAGGGGGCGAAGCCCCTTAATATTCATAGCGCTGTCTGTCTGTCTGTCTGTATTGGACGATTACAACCGAATGCGTTGACCGATTTACATGAATGGCTTTTTGAGTGTATTTTAGTTTAAGAACTATTGTAATTTTCTTGAAATAAATAAATAAATAAAATAAATAAAAAATGAAACCTTTTTTGTTAGACCGTTTTAATGAGGGAAGGGTACTTATTGATTTTGGTGACCTAGGGTCACAGGGACCGGAGTTATTCTGACATCAAAAGGTCACAAAGTAAATAAAAGTCTTCAAATGGCCGAAAACGTTCAAAAACCCAAAAATGCCATTTTTGACCTTTGGTGACCTTTTGAGGCCTTCGCCTCCTTTGATGGTACCCCCGTACCAATGCTTATTTCACATCTATTGTAATGCTCTAGGGGATGAATGAAGCTTGCCCATGACCTCTCTTCTTAGCTAAGACTAGCTGAAGATCGGGTAATTTAGTAAAATGAGTGCTAAACATTAATTAACTTAATAGGTAAGTGCATGTCTTCATAAAAAAAATAATGGTTACGGAAACGGCCACCACTCAGCGTATGCCGAGGCAGAATACATCCTGCCACAGCGCTGGTCTTCCGTGGCTACACCGTGATTCTTTATAGCGGCTTGAATAGTTCTGTTTGATGATTGGTGCTGTAGGTACCTTTAAAGAACCTTACTGCCTTTTGCAATACTCATTAATTACGCTTGAAATTATCACGATATCTGCACAGGCAGTGATTTTGCCAATCAGATACATCAGCGCAAACCGAAACGACAACTTCACCAAGCCCAGCACAAGTCACAAAATTGCAGGGACTTCTGACGTGAAGCGACAGATCCGAACGACAATACATATCCCTTGCTAAACCGTCTTGCACTTATTGGAACCATTCTGCTTGCATTTTCTTGCAAGTTTGGTATCTTTAGGGACTAGTTTTGCGTGCAAAGGTTTTCGGGAGTTGTGTCATGTTTGTATTATGCGGTCCCTCGAGGTTGGGACTGGAGGCACAAGGATTGAATTGTGGAATAGATAAGATCAGAGTTCTTTGACAGGCTTCACGTGTGGTCTACATTTTTGGCGTGTACTTTAAGTGCTGTATTGATATTTATCTGTTGAGCATCAGCATTTTTGTTGAGGATTTGTTGATAACCGTGCAATGATCGTATGAATTCTGCATCTGCTCCATCATTATGAATATGAATGAAATTTGTATCTATAGATTTGGTTTCGGTTTTTTTTTATATTAGATATATTTATTATTATTTCTATATTTTATTTGTATTTTATCTCTATTTTATCTCTATATTTTATTTATTTTATATATGTTTTATTTATTTTATCTCTATATTTTATTTCTATATTTTATTGATTAGCTCTTGATTTCATACTCGCTATCACAAGAATGAGATCTACGATGGAGCGAGCTTCCAAAGAATTAAAATTATTTCCAAGGTTTTACTTTTGTTAGGGAAAATACCAATAACGCTATAAGTATGCCTTCTATATTATTTGAGAACTTCACGCGTTTCGTCATAGTTCCCATCATCAGAACTAAGTTTTAAAATGAGACCAATCTGAAAATGTAGTCGAAACAAAAAAAAAATCTCGAAATCGATTTTTGATGGGTTGAGTTTTAATGGGTTCGAATAGACAAATTGCTCTGCTTTGGGAAAGGGCGGCCGATATACACAGACAATCCTTCAAAAAAGGGCGATTCGTGCCAATTACAAAATGAAACCTCGTGACTCACTTAGAAAACTATTTAAGGAAATCAAAATTTTATCTTAACAGTGCGATATAACTACCGCAATATATTTATAAAAACTAACTGTACGCCCACAAAAATATAACGAATTTAATCAAGAGATGTGATGTACATACATAGGATAAATACAAGAAACGAAGTTAAATTGTACATCTCTAAATTTAGGCCCCAAAAAGTAAATAAATCATTTATGAGAAACTGTGTGCGCTTCTATAATAAGCGCCTATTTGAGACGACCGAACTATCGATTCATAGGTTTGCTTTCTAAAAAACAAAATCTCGTAGAAAAAGCTTATTACTATAGATACTTATTTGAATGATATGGACGCTTGCTCGGTTCACCGCGATAAGAAACGATGTCATCTTGCAATATCCAATTCATCCACTATCCTTGCGGACATTAAATTAAGCATAATATTAAGTGAAATATTGTAGGTAACAATGAATAGATGTGAAAGAGTGAGGTATCTTCTTCGCTTCACTTGGAAAAATAAAGTTATCAGAAGCGAACGAATTCAATTATTTACTTTATTCAATTTAAATGTGTTTTGTTTTTATTTTGTAAACTGACTATTCTAAGAAGCGTTTTGCTCTATTGAATAAACATTTATTGACTGTGACTTTGACTTTGCTAGATTGGTCTCATTTTTTTTCAGAACTCGGTTCTAATGACTCCCTCGAGGCATAGTTACTTGACCTAAATTTAAACTTGCGTTTGGCTATTTTGTTTTCCTTTTATTGCTTGCTTGCTTTTAAGCCCATTTCTGATGATGGGATTCATGATAAATCTAGGAAACTCTCAAATGTAATAGGCATACAAGCAGTTTAGGTATTTGTCGTTGAAAAATTAAATAATAATTTTGAAGTCAGTTAAGTGTATGACTACTGTGTCCCGCTGCGGGAATAAGCCCTCCTTTTACTCCTAATATGCATTTCATAATTAAAACTAGACAAGAGATTTCCTCTTATTATATGCGTACAATAGAAAATTAAGTACAATAAGTAAAAGTAAAAAGAAGTTTATTATTCGAACCCAAAGGTCATACAGAAATATCAGTTCACAAAAAATCAACACCATTTAATTGAATGAACACATATTGAATTCGTTCGCTTCAGAAAACTTTTATTTTCCAAGCGAAGGAATAAAATTTGACGTCTTGTGTTGGACGACTTAAGTTAATTAAAAATTACGAAGTATAAGTACTCGTCTACTCGTATCATCATCGACATTACAGCCGTAAAAAATCCATTACTGAACAGGCCTCCCTCATGTATCTCCATGAGGGGTAGTTGCCATACTCACCATGCTTGGCAGGCGGGTTGGCGAGCGCAGTGCGGAATGTTGATACACGGAAAGACGCTGCTGCCTATCTTCCGGAGGTATCCCTTAGCAGGCTCTTACTGCATCCACGGGCATGAGAGGAAGGGTAACATTCTACTGCCGGTACCCCACGGCTAACTCGTATACAAATATCAGAATATAACTTTAACTTATACATAAGGAAAACTCCTAAGTGATTCCGGCGAAGTGAGTCAGTGAATCAAGCTAAATCACACGGGCACTATTGTGAACTATTGCCCAATAGCAAAAGCTTTTAATAAAACCTACACCGTACAACAAAGTTAATAAGCCAGGGCAATTTGTCACCCACCTAAGTACAGTGAGCGACAGAGGTGATTCAAGTAAGCCCACTTTAGCCTCGCCGCACACAGAGTGCTAACTCATTATGACTTGGACTTTTGTAACAATGAGGGCGACTGCAAATATTGAATTCTTTTGGTTTTATTTTGAAAGGGAAGGTTTTTTGTGGAGTTCCGTTTGTTGCGGTTGTACAGTGGGTTGAATGGCCATAATGGCTTTAGTTTTTGTGGTTTGTTGTTGTTAAATAATGTTTTTTAACTAGCTGAGTTTATTTTTAATAAATATATAAAGAAAAACAATTTTATTTCAATATATGGAAGGATTTGGGGGAGGCCTTTGCCCAGCAGTGAGACTCAAATGGCTCCTAATAATAATAATAATTATTATTAATTTTATTGATGAATAGAAGTGAAAGAGTGAGGTTTCTTGTTCGCTTCTTCCCCTCACTTAGAAAAAAGTAATCTAAAGCGAACGAATTCAAGTATGTGCTTTATTCAATTTTAATGTGTCTTGTTCTTCTTTTGTAAATTGACTATTCTATGTAGCATTTTGCTCTATTGAATAAACACTTATTGACTTATTGGTTTTTGACTTAATTTCAATAAGACAATTACAACTCCAGAAAGGACAACACTAAAACACAGTTTTTAACTATTCAATATTATAATTGTTAAAAACTAACAATGATTTTGTCTTCTGTATAATTACAGATTTTGGTATCGTAGTATGTTGTTACTTCATTAATACCTGCAATTTTTATTGAAATTATTAAATTTCTGTGAGTAGGTTTTGATTGAATTTTGTTGAAAATGGCCAAGCTTAATAGAATTTTATGAAAAATTACGCGATAATAATGTTAATTAATTCTAATTATTAAATCACATTCCCCTTTGGAAACAGTAACATATTTATAATAAGGCTCTTCTTGCCTAATATAATTGTAGCTACTGGGATCCTAAATTAACCGTGTTTTTCCATGTATGATAGGTATGCATTTACAAAAAAAAATATTTAGGAATTCTATCTAAATTATATGAAGTTAAATTAAATAATAGCTTTGCTTAGTTTGAGACTAGATGGTGCTGCGTGATATGTCCATTATTTATTTATTTAAACATCCCCTAGGGTAAGGACCCTAGCTTAAGCTCTATTTAAATTTTAGATTATGTCACCCAATTAGTTTCACGAAAGCTTATTTAAAATTACCAAAATAAAAGTTATATTTTGATTCCCCGAATCTGCGTAGTTCCATTCGCGTGTAATTAAAGAAACAAACAGAGATAAGGCGCGACACGGGATTAGGCGGTTTGTAAGCGAGCCGGCTCGCGTGCCCGGCTCACGTGTCCGGAATAATGGGGATATTCATATTTTGTGGGAAACAAGGACAGATGAAACGACTTTTGATATATTTTTTATCGTTCGTCTACCTGTATTTTATTAAACCCCGATAAAAAAGAGGGGTGTTATAAGTTTGACCGCTGTGTGTATGTCTGTGTGACGGTGTTGGTAACCCGTGAAGACTTTTACAAGACATGGGGGGTGGGGTGAAAGAGGCGATGAATAATCGCACGTTACCAATGAAATTATGTATAGAATAGAATGCTTTTGCATCGAATGTTTTCATCGTTCGAACAATCGAATATTTTCAAATAGCGTGGGATTCAAAAAAGCGCCCTCGCCGTAAAATTTTTTTTTTTATTATTTCGCTCCCATATGATATAATCTACTATTTCATCCCATCTATTCGAAAAGGACGACTTGGTTCGCCGTTAAGTGCACCCAAAGGTGGTGTTTTCTATAATAAACTTTTAGCGGGCAGTCATGAGTTTTTAATCCTCTTTATAAGTGCTCCGCAATTATATTTGCCGCGCACTATTTAAATCATTACGACGCAAATGTGTGGTACAAATGAAAGAGCACGATGTGTAGATTGCAAAATTGAGGGTACACATTACAAAAAATAGGTAACCTCCGAGACTAGGTAAATTATCAAGGGTTGCTTATTTTTTTTGATTTAATAAAACATGTATTCAGGGTTAAGTAGAAGTCAGTGAAAATAAATAGTTTAAACAAGTACAAGATTGTTTTTTTGTTTTGATAAATACTGCTAGAAATACAGTAAATTGGCCCTCGAAACGGTGCAACTAAGCATAATATTAAATTATACAGATTTAATCAGTGTCATTTCGTAACACAGTTTTTAACTAGCACGGGAGGTAAGGTCTTCATAATTAGGTACTTACTGTAAATGTTGTTAAGGTTTTTTTTAATTAAATAAATGATTGATTGATAGGTAAACTTTATGGGATCGACGCGTTATTGAGAACTCATTAATAGTTTTTTTTAGTTATTTCTTTGTTATTAGAGATGGTGCCAAAGGTACAATGCGCTATTTATTCATTTATTTAATTATGCACTAATATTTTTTTATTTATATTATTTATTTATTTCTTTTGGTACACGCTGTTTATTTTATACAGAGATAGATAATAAATTGGGTCTTACTGAAAACCAGCGCTTCCTAGCATTCCTTATGTGTGGGAGCATAATGCTGAGTCAGGCCCCTTTGGACTCACACAACTTTGTAAACTGGTTGTTCATTACTCGAAATAGTATTATTCTGCTTTGACCCGCTGAGTGAGCTGCTTACCATCTATTTGTCACTATGTCGCAGAATATTTAACTGGGTAGGTACCTACTGCTAGATTAAAATTAGAAATAAGTCAGGTTTTTTACTATAGTATAATAGTTATTTTTAAGTTTTGTGTGTCTAATAAATGTATTTCTTCTTTTTCTGTTTTTTATTTGTATTCTGTATCTTTGTGAGGTAAATAAACGATTTTCATAAATAGTTTTTATTTGATATTGATTTTGGTTGATATTGTTACAGAATTACGCCTGCTAAATGTGGTAGATAGATATACAACTTAGTTTCTGTAATCTGTGATACTTTTTACACAAGAGTACTTTGAATTAATGAATAAAGAGTTGTATATCTATCTATCTACCACACTTGGCAGGCGGGTTGGCGAGCGCACACGGAAAGGAGCTGCTGTTCATCTTCTGGAGGTATCCCTTGGCAGATTCCTACTGCATCCACGGGCAAGAAAGGAGGGGCAACATTCTACTGCCGGCACCCTACGGTAGTATTATTTTCTTTTAAAACTGTCAAAAGAACACTAATAAATGAGGAATGCTTGAACGTTATTCTGTAATAATATCAACCAAAATCAAAATCAAATAAAAACTATTTATGAAAATATTTTATTGACCTCACAAAGATACAGAACACAAATAAAAAAACAGAAAAAGAAAAGAAAAGAGAAAAAAACAGTTGTACTCGTATGATCATCTCAGCCGTAAGAGGTCCACATATTTTTTAACATTTTCATATAATTATTAGAAAAAAAGCGTTATCTTTAACCATTTCAAATTTCAAATCGATAGCATCCGTAGTTCTCGAGATATCCATTTGTGACAGACAGACAGACAAAGTGTTACCATAAGGGTTCCTTTTTACCATTTTGGTCCGGAACCCTAAAAAGATAATGTTTATGGTTGGCAGAGCTTCTGTCATGATAATGCAAAACATATGTTATCTATGGTCAGACAGACTCGCCCTCTTGACTTCTCCCGGCCAATGGCGTCACTTGAGTTATTTTACCATGGAAAATGATTTTAATGTGATTAATACATTATTTTATACTTGCCGTGGGGTGCCGGCAGTAGAATGTTAACCCTCCTCTCATGCCCGTGGATGCAGTAAGAGCCTGCTAAGGGATACCTCCGGAAGATGGGCAGCAGCGTCTTTCCTTGTATTAACATCCCGTACTGCGCTCGCCAACCCGCCTGCCAAGCGTGGTGAGTATGGCAACTACCCCTCATGGAGATCCATGAAGGAGGCCTGTTCAGTAGTGGACTTTTTATGGCTGGAATGGTGGATACTTTATTCCGAGAGTTGAAATAATTGTGAATCCTTACATCAACACGCCTGATACGGTTGAAATCATGATCATCTTTATCATCTCAGTTGTAGGACTGCTGTCCAAGTCCACGTGTCTATGTTTTGTAATTGCAAACTATGGAAATAAATTAATCAATTACCACTGCTGGACATAGGCCTCTCACGCAACTACATGTACTAATCATAAGGGGGTTGTTGCCATATTCACCACGCTTGGCAGGCGGGTTGGCGAGCGCAGTACGGGATGTTGATACACGGAAAGACGCTGCTGCCTATCTTCCGGAGGTATCCCTTGACAGATTCTTACTGCATCCACAGGCAAAAGAGGAGGCAGCACCTTACGGCAAGGTTATAAATAGTTTTTAATAAATCGAGGGGTTCGATAAGTATATTTTAAATTTATCGAACGTCAAATAAACAAGTTGACTTGCAACCATTAAAATATATTCCATTCAATAGCTCGTTTTAATTGGCTTTAAATATAAACGGAGGATACCCGTCATAGCCGCGCTCGTCACGCCTATCAGGCCCCACGATCTAACACTTGTCTGCCCGAGTGTCCGCGTGGCAGAAACGCTATTGACAGTCGCAGTCGAGCCTGTTTTGACTGTTGTGTTGTTTTGTGGTGGACTGTACCCGTTTTGAATCGTTGGATATTTATCTCTAGTAAAAAAATATCAAAAGTCTATGTTTATTTCCGTTTATGGTGTACCTGTACACTGTACAGCATGTTAAAGTTTTATCTTCAACACAAGCAATTTTTAGGTAGCTATCCCAATAAGTACCTATAAAAGTAGAGTTCCAGAATTTAAAATTAGTAGTAATTAGACCTGGTCACACATTATGTGATTTCTCTCATTTTCATTCCTAAAACATTTTGAATTTCATTTTAGGCTTAAATTTATGGCTATGCTTGTTATCAACATGTTTTATAAAGTCAAAAGGTATTGAGTTTTAGGTAACAAATAAAGCGAATTGGTTTCAAAAGTTTTAGCAGACCATAATAAAATTACCAAACCACTCTTGCCAACTCATGAACCGAAGTCCAAAGTCAGACATAATGGGATAAAACTGCTTGCAAAAAGATGTTTACCTGGGTATGTATTTCAAAGTTTTTTAATTTGTCAATTTGGTACATAGCAAAAAAGTATGGGAAATATAACAGAGACAATTTTGAAGAAAGAAGCGAGCATAACACCGTCTTCGTTCGTTTTTCAAATGGGAACCTTAGGCTTGGCAAAGAAATAGCCGAACAATGCGAGTAAGTAGGTATTTATGTAGGTAGTGTTCTGATTTCAAAAGTTTAATTAAATAGACATAAAAGTTTGAATAGATAGACGAAATTATTCATTGTCTTTATTTTCATAGTTTGTAATTACAAAACAAATAATTTGTCAAAAATAAGTACATAATATGTAGACAATTAAGAATTGAGCATAAATAGTAGATTGATAAACAAGGAGCTAAAATGACTCATTATTATTATACGAGGTAATTTTACTCCCGAGCTTTAGCGAGGGTGTAAATAGAAACCGAGTTTTAATGGGTTTTTAGCGCCGTGTATTACACTCTACTTTTCACTACGATTGCGATAAAATAAAATAATCCAATACAATATTAAATACTTTATTTTATTAAAAATTAAATGTACAATTTGTACAATGAAATGAAATGAAATTGTTTATTTGCCTTACTTATGACTAAAGACTTTTTCGTTTTCGTAGGCTCATTGTCATTGGACAGACAAAAATAAAAAAATAAAACTATTTCTCCTAGAGCTATTTTTCTTCGCTCTTGTACGCCACAATGACGGCCTTTTTGAGCAAGAGGAGTGAAAACACCTTTGTTCATTTTTCAAATGAGACTTGGCTTGGGATGGAACGCGAGTAAGTATGTTGTGTTCTGATTTCAAAAGTTTGAAACCACTAAAGAAACAACCCAGTTGCCTACTCATTAGACGATGTCGTAAGCCAGGCATGAGGCGGTGGCCACACGCAGGAGGCAGGAGTCGGGGTCGCGACCCGGTCACTCTTCCAAATAATATGACGGCCCCATACTGGTGTCGAGTCTATCAAGCTTGTCATGTGCTAGTCACTGTCTTGTAGGCCTTGCGTCTTGTATTTTAGTGGAATTATTTTAATAGTGCATAACGATTATGCTGTTTAACGATAATTTATTTACACGTTGTAAAGTTTGAGCGAACTCGAATAATTTTGTGACGCTTAAGTCATTTCGTAGATTTAGTTATAAGGTTTAACTGCTTTCATTTAAGAGTGTTGTAAATAAATTTTCAGTAAATTTTTTTCTTCAATAAAAATGTTCTATAGGTAGGAAACAATCTTCTTGTTGAGAGACGGCCCTTTTGTGTTGGTACAAGTCTTGTTGTATAGCCGTGGGGTGCCGGCAGTAGAATGTTACCCCTCCTCTCCTACCCGTGGACGCAGTAAGAGCCTGCTAAGGGACACCTCCGGAAGATGGGCAGCAGTGTCTTTCCGTATACCACCATCCCATACTGCGCTCACCAACCCGCCTGCCAAGCGTGGTGAGTATGGCAACTACCCCTCATGTAGATCCATAAGGGAGGCCTAAGTTCAGTAGTGGACGTTTTACGGCTGAAATGATGATGAAGTCTTGTTGGAATTATATTATACTCCTAAGATAATTCCACTAAAATACAAGAAACAAGACCAATAAAGTATTCGTTGGGATTCGACAGTGAAAATAATTTTACGTATCACGGTCAACTTGTCCTGTCCCCAAATGCCTGTTTCTACTGTCTGAAGGCCTGTATCTTCTTTTATGAAGTATATTTAGAAAAACAACGGTTTTTCTAATTATGAGAATAAGTTCTTTTTAATCCTTCAAAAGTTATTAGAATTCTATCATCTTCCAAGTACCTACTTACTTGGTAGTCTTGTAGGCAGAAAGTAAATTTACATAATGTAGTTACCTTTTTCAGGCGGGCCTGTGGAAATGGCATGTAGAGCATTTAGAAAACCGCAGAATTCAGATCTTCTAATTAAGAAGGAGAAGAATGTTAGAAGAATATTTTATGAGGTGAAATAAATCCAATATTAAGGTCCCTATCTATCCAATATTAAGGTCCTTGTGTCAATCTTGTATTGTACGAAATAAATAATTATGATTATGACTATAGTTACAGTCAGGATCTAGTGAGAATTTTAAATCTTAGTGCATTGAGGGAAGCGCGCAGTTATACGGAAATCTGGCTATTCAAGAGAAAATATTAGATTGGTTCAACATAGGCTTGTTTGTTTGTCAACTTATTAATATATTATGCACTCAACTTCCCATAATTATGTACAAACTTGTAATTGACTTTCTGTAACTATTTATTTATTTAATTGCTAGCTGTAAGTTTACCTGTATAATGTAAAACAAAAACTATACACGTTTATACGAGTTTAAATAAATAAATAAATAAAATGTTTTTACTTTCAGACAACAAGATCCATAATTGTTAGTATAGTATAGTTTAAGAGAAGACCATCGCTGGAAGGAATGATGGAAAGGTGCTAGAGACCACCAGCCAATGGTCCAATGACGATTGGAATCCACTTTCCAGGAGAAATTACAAGTTCTACACTCTTGCGCAGAAAGTTTTAGGGTTGGGCACAGGCTTGGTTTAATTTATAGATATCGATAAACACATGGCACCTAGATTATCTACATCCGCACACTTAAATGTTACTCTAAAGATAAAAAAATGTTCTTGCTTCAAATTTAATTTGACAATTTTTCAACTTAATTTTACTCAGTTTTTAGTAGTTATATGACAGATCAGGAAAGGGGGGGGGGGGCTGGGCACTTACGGCTAATTGTAGTTATTACTATTACGAGCCGTGTTCGTCCCACTGCTGGGCAAAGTCCATACGGCGATAAAGACTTATTGCTTTTACTTATTGCCGTATGGAAAAAAAAATCTTGGAACATAGGTAAATTTTAGGTTTATGTCTTTATCGCCTATATTCTATTCGTAGTTGCAAGCTTTATAATTTCTTTGACATTTCGGTTATGGTTTTGTAAATTTAATAATTGTTAACTAATAATTTATTTGTATAAACAGCTTAAATTATTTTAAATAAGTTGGTACCCAGGATATAATATAGTAATGTGAACCTTATAATCTTAAGGCTATGATATTTTTTTAAACGTTCGCGATCACGACACATTATTAACACATATTTAACCGGGTATTTATCGCGTTATTTACCTTTATTATAGCCCGACGTTTCGACAGGACGTTATTTACCTTAAATGTCGGGCAATAATAAAGGTACATAAATAACGCGATAAATACCCGGTTAAGTATGTGTTAAATAAGGCTATTATTTTATCAATGAATAAATAAATATACTTGTGTCTGAAAACTAGATCTGTCAAATTGAATCGCCAAGTAGAATTTGTTTCTGGCACTTTGTCGGTCGCTGTAGCGGCTCGCTCGCCGTGCTCGCTCGGCTCGTGCGTCGTTGTTGCAACACAACCTTAACTCAATCTAGTTTTTTTAATGAGGAGTTGGTTAATTTTTATTGATTAAATTTAGGTGACAGACTATTTTAGGTACAAATATAAAAAATAGGGTATAGCAGATCAGCGACAAATCTAAACTTAGTTGAAAATATCGTTGCCTAATAAATAAGTTGCGTATTAATGGCTTTGTAAATACTAATAAAATCAAGACCCACGCAGATGATGTGGCGTGATGTTGGCGTGTGAGTGCAAGTACACAGAACACACAGTACAGCATCTTGATAAGTTTATTAAGTATTCTTAAAGTTACTAACGGTACCTACTTACCAGAGGGCTTAGGCACATTTCTCTTGACCTGCATCCACTTGTAAGTGGGGACCGCGTGCGAGGAGTGCGCCTGGTGCTGCAGCGCGCCCTGGCAGTCCTCGCGCGGGAACTCCCGCAGCCCCCCGTACTCGTCCTTCGGCTGGTACGGCTCGAACTCCGGGCAGGGCAGAGGGGAGCCCGAGTTGTACTGCAGCGCCTCATCAACGAAGTGCATGTTGTATTTACTCTCTAGGTAATGGTTGTCTATCTTCGGTTCGTGCATGATCTCCTCTCTGTGCGGCTCGTCCCGTCTGAGGAGCGAGGCGGGGTCGGGGTGAGGGAGCTGGTGGAGGGGGTACGTCGGCTGCAGGTCTCCGTAGTCCAGGTTGGTGTAGCACAGGCCGGCGTCGGTGCTGATGACGGGCGTCGCCGGCTCGTGGCTCTGCCCCGGCAGGAGCGGCTCGTAGTAGTGCGGCGGAGGCTCATAGTACGACCCCTCGTGGTACCCCTCGTAAGGGTACCCCTGGTATCCACTCTGCTGGTAGTACTCCGCGCTGTAACCGTTCTGCTGGTTATTGTACATCCCGACGTCCATAGTCATCATGCTTGACACGTAAGTACGTTTACATCACAAATCACTGGGAACACGCGCGCTCGCCAGCCGCGACGCCGGACACTGCTGCGAGCGGAACTCTTAAACCACACCTAAAACTTCGATTCTACCGTCCTTGTCGCTCTAATCTACGGCGAGCCCGTCTGAAGGAGACGGAGTTATCGCCGATAATCAAAGTCTGATAAGAACAGTGATTTTAATGACGGTGACTTTCGAAGACGCGCTTTGAAGTCCGGAGTGGAACTAAGCTCGTGTGGTCAGGGTCAGGTAGGGTCTTGTTCTGGGGTTTTTGTGTGGGGGGCGGGGCTTTAGGGGGGCGGGGCTAAAGGGTCGGGCGCGGCCAATAGCGCAGCGCGGCGGGAGGCTCCATGTTGTATTGGCTGCCGCGAGATAATAGTGCGAATTCTGGAGGCTGGGTGCATGTGCGGATGTTTTTTTATTTACTCTCCGATGGCCCCGTCCATTCGCTGAATGCTTTAATTTATCCCACTGACGTAAATCGATTTCAAGGTGCGAAGTTGTTTCGTTCCGCTGCCGTCATGTTCGCAGCTGTCTATGTAGTAAATACTCTGTGAGAAGGATCTATCGTGTTCAATTGTTATACAACCCTACAGGATCGGAGTCGCTACCGAACACAATACTTCTGGTTTTCATTCGTTCTGGTTTCAAATCTATTGTGTTCAGTTATCCTAAAAAGAAGTTTTCACAAACGGTTTTTCCAGCGTCCTTTCACAAATAGGTGTTAGCGAATAAAGCGCTTATAATTACACAAATAAAAAATATTCAGCAATGGCAAATTAATCCGTCAAGAAGAGATTGTTTCTCATTCAATGCGCTTGAAAAATATCATATTGATGTTCGCTTTGCTTACATTTCTACATCTCTAAATATTTTTTATTTCACGGGTAGAATAATTATAGTACACGAGGTGTGTAAAGGCCACAGTTTTGGGTCCTATAAAAGGACCCGTTTAAAGCGTAAATAACTTGGGCTAGGTACCACGAAAATAACAAGGTTCATGTACATTCTACGGTATAGGCTTGGTCACTAACGAGGAACCTAAAGTCTAGCCATAGGGCCAGAGGGCTATAGGCAAGGAGCGCAGAGAGCGCATGGAGCGGAACTCAAAAGAATATAATATAATCCTACATCTAGTATGCACCTACATACATTAACGATTAGTTAGCTTCAGACGTTTTCTGTTCTTTCCTCTGACTAGTAGTTGACTAAGCTGAGAGGATGGTACAGGTACCTACTGGCAAGCCCTATATCATCCTCTCTGCTTAGCTATTTTGGCAATGGGACATTGTAAGATGGATTACCATCTAACAATGTCCCAGGCACTGCAGCGTCCCGTACAGCATGATTACTGACGCTGTATAAGTCATCTATTATAAAATAAAACAAAATAAAAATAAATTTATTCATAATGTATGGTGTACAATGCATAATTGTAGGGATTCCCCAAAACAATAGTAAATAACAGCACACGTCAATATTGCAAACCAAACATCACAAAATGGACACTGACTCAGCATTGAGTTGATTGTCTAGCACGCTAGGCAACCAACGCTGATTATAGATGCAAAGGCCTTACTACTACATTAACGATGACGTCTTCCTCTCTTCTATAATGTTGTTGTGCCCAAAAGGGTCTGTAATGCCACCTAACACCATTGTCAACACCATTGTCTTAATCATCATCATCATTTCAGCCATAAAACGTCCACTGATGAACACAGGCCTCCCTCATGGATCTCCATGAGGGGTAGTTGCCATTCTCACCACGCTTGGCAGGCGGGTTGGTGAGCGCAGTATGGGATGTTGATACACGGATAGACGCTGCTGCCCATCTTCCGGAGGTGTCCCTTAGCAGGCTCTTACTGCATCCACGGGTAGGAGAGGAGGGGTGACATTCTACTACCGGCACCCCACGGTATATTGTCTTAATATTTCATGTGAATGTCAAATTAAATATTAAGACCTGTCCTACTACTGGTCAAATCTAGTTCCAGTTTTTTTCCAGATTAGTGCTACCTAAGGAAGTGTTTACTAAGACTACCTGCCTTATTTATGAATCGATCCGTAAATTGATTTTACCAATAAAATGTATATCTGTATTTATATTTCTGTAATAATAATAATAGTTGATTCCCTACATATTTCAGACAAAGTAAAATTAAGATTTTTTTAACGCGTTAAGCAAAGTTCAAATCGCGATGGTTAACGACGACGATTCTTATACGCTTCAACTTGAAAGACTTTAGGCCTTAAAAAAACAATTGTACAGAAATCCCTTCTCAGCCCCCAGTTCTTTGAAATTAAGTTGTATTATCACCTTTCTCTGTTCCTCGCATTACATTTTGTATTTTCATCTCGTTCAAGTAAGTAGTTGTCCGTATCGTACAATGATGAATGTTGAAAGGGGATCGTGGTGACTACCGTTCAACGAGCGGAGTGAGATCTCAACATTATAACCTTATTTATTTATATTTCGTACAAGAAAATAAACATTTGAGTAATGATGCATAATATTTATATTTAATTTCATTTAGGGAGGGAACTCATTTTCTGCAACAATAGTGGTAAACTAACGCAGAAAACAGTGCATCACTAATTTATATTTTTAAATTATTTGGCAATAAACGATTTGTATTCGTATTTCAATAAATACTTAATAAATTACTCAATAAATTGTTTAAAGTTATGTATGACTGCCTCCGTGGCTCAGTTAGTCTAATGGCAGACAGATACGCAGGAGGTAGAAGGAAAAGGATTACCTGATAAATATATTTGTGGCTAAAATAGATCTATCACCTGAATTTAATCACTAAGCAGAATTTGGTTCTGGCACTTCGCCGGCCGCTGCCGCGGTACGATCGCTGTGCTCGCTTGGCTCGTGCGTTCTTGCAACACAACCAGAACCAAACCTAGTTTTTTGTAAGGGTTTAATTTTACTCGTTGACTCAATTAAGGTGACCGATCTACTATTTTAGGAACAAATATAAATAATAGAGTTTTGCAGATTAGTGACAAATCTAAAATTAGGTAAGAGAAAAAATATGCAACGTCAGCAACTGGTGTTCATGCTGTTCGGGACGCTGCAGTGCCTGGGACATTGTTAGATGAATTAGGCTTGCCCAGCACCTATACCATCCTCGCAGCTTAGATAGCTATTAGTCAGAGGAAAGAGCAGGTCAATACGTCTGTAGCTCACTTAGCTGCGGGTTTCCTCACGATGTTTCCTTCACCACTAACAGCACGTGTTAAGTGAGCACATACATACATTTTTCAAGAAAGAAAAATCCATTGGTACACGGCCGGTATCGAACTCACGAACGAAGTTCGAAGAAGTTATCATTTATTTTTTCGAGTAACTCTCAGCAAGTCCTTTCATTTGATATCCATATTGTAGGAGTCCATTAAAAATAACTAGTCTGCCATCTTGGGTGTTCCGCCATGTTGGATTCAGAGTGACGTCATTTCATTTGTTGAGTTATTCTCAGCAAGCCCTTTTATTTAATACCCTTAATATAGGAGCACATTAAAAGTAAGCAGTCCGCCATCTTGGATTCAAATTGGCGTCACGTAGCTGACCATGCATTGTCATCCAAAGAAAACATATCTGCATCTATGATATCTGCTTCAAAATTGAGTTGCAAGATTCCGCGAACAAACATACATACAGGGCAAGCTAAATAAAAGCTTGTAAAAAAGCTTGTTGCGAGATTTAAGCAGGTATCTACTCGTATTAACATTGTTTGAAAAAAAAATTAAATCAATAAGATCAAGTTACAGATACACAGAATAATCTCGCAACAAACTTTTTTATCACATAAATTGTGTAAAGACGTTTTAAGTTGACAATAACTACGACAATACTTTAATGAAAATGTTTTTTTTATTATTCAAGTAGTACGTTTATAACTAAAAAGATTCTGGTTCTTAACATGTTATTATGTGGAAATTATTTCAAAATGAACTAGCTTTTTATTATTAAAATTATACTACTCGAATCCATCTAACAATATTCCAAGCACGCAGCATTCCGCACAGCATAACTACCAGTTGCTGAAAAGCACCCTGAACAATAACTACAGATTGTATAGACATTTATCCCGAGGTGGGAATCGAAGCCGCAACCTCTTGCGTCGCAGGCGAACCTACGCCCGCTGCGCCACAGAGGTCAAATAATATTTATTGTATAGCTAATTGATCGATGCATGCTTGTTTCTGATATGTTAAGTACTTATAATTTTTTTTTGTTAATGTTTGTATGCTCTAGTGCAGCAGAATCTTGAGAGCCGAATGTATTGTAACCTACCACCTGACTATTAGATATGGCGTGGGGTACCGGCAGTAGAATGTTACCCGTCCTCTCATGCCCGTTAATTCAGTAAGAGTCTGCTAAGGGATACCTCGGGAAGACGGGCGGCAGCACCTTTCCGTGTGTCAACATCACGTACTGCGCCCGCCAACCCGCCTGCCAAGCGTAGTGAGTATGGCAACTATTCCCTCATGGAGATCCATGCCTGATAGATAGGGAGGCATGTGTTTAGTACTCAGTAGTGGACGTTTGACGGCTCTAATGCTACCTGACCATTTCTACCTGATTAACAAACTATAAATGAATTATGAATTGACTGATCCTTATTAAATAAGGTATGCTATCACATGGATTATTAAGATAAGCCAATTAATTACCTAACCGTAATTAATCAATCATCAGCCATTTCTGCAGCTGTTTGTAGATATATGTAGTCTATGCCCTATTCTTCAATTTGATTATAAACTTAACTTCGAACCATACTTTTTTTTTGTTATAATATTCATCCTAATAATATTGTGTTATTTTATGGGTAAACTAGCGGCACCCCGCAGTTTCACCCGCGAAGTTCCCGTTTGCGTGGAATTTCGAAAAATCCCTTCTTAGTGCACCTCTAGGATACTCAAGGTATATATGTATGTGCCAAATTTCAAGTCTCTAGGTCTAGTGGTTTAGGCTGTGCGTTGTCTGTCAGTCACTCAGTCAGTAACGGAAGAGTTTTATATATACTGATAATGATTTTTACATAGCACTATACGTTTTTAATTATCTGTTAAAATTGTCATTTTGTGTTGCAAAGCAGCCACTTTGCGCTTCTATGAGTGTGCAACCACGGAAGACCAGCGCTGTGGCGTTGTGCTGAATGGCGGCCATTTTTGTTACCATATTTTAAGTGTCGGTTATTAGTAAGTGTGAGTTTTTTTGTTTGATTTAGTGTACGTACGTACACGATTCGAGTAGTACGTACCTACGAATTGTTTGTGTGTACATTTTGCTTGCCAACAAAATAAACTTGTTTTTATCTTTATCTATATTTTATCTTATATAAAGCCGTGTTGCCTGAGTGGTATGTACCGCCGACTTACGTTCGTCGTGGGTTCGATACAGGCCGCGCGTTAATTGATTTATTCTTGACTGAAAAATGTGTTTGCACATCGTGAGGAAACCCACGGCTTAGTCAGCTTCAGACGTATTGAGCTGTTATTTATAGCCGACGATGCTGGGAGGATGGTATTAATTTATGTCAGAATATGATTACGAAATAATTATCATCATCTCGGCCATAGGACATCCACTACTGGATATACATATGCGTCCCTCATGGATCTCCAAGTACCTACTGATCATGCGGGGATCGTTGCCATGCTTATTACGCTTGGCAAGCGGGTTGGCGAGCGCAGTACGGGATGCTGATACTCAAGGAGACGCTGTTGCCCATCTTTTGACGGTATCACTTGGCAGATTCTTATTGCGTCCGTGGATGCAGCGTCTTGTTGAATATCAACATCCGAACAACACTGCGCTCGCCAACCCGCCTTTCAAGCGCGGCTAGACAGGAGGGGAAACATTCTTCTGCCGGCACGCCATAATTAAAAATATGAATAACAAGTTATCAGAGAAAGATTTATGGGTAACCATTAACATCTAATTGTGCCCCTAAATATTCTCTTCTCAAAACTATTTTATAGCGATACCTACGTTACTTAAACATGGGTTTAATAATATACATATAAACTTTTTATAAAGTGTACCTATGTTACGTTTTTGATTCCTTGAGTTTTTATCATAGTAGAAAAACTCTTCAAGAAAACTATCAAAAAACCTTTTCCTCACAAAAAATAAATCAAATCCGGTATTAGCCTATCGTTAAAAGCAGAACATGTTACCTACATCAACATTATTAAAAAAACTCATAAAGTGGACAAGCCTGTTCCATTATTAATCAAACGACACGTCAAAACACTATGATATCGTTATTCAATTATAACCCTTTAGTTTAAAGTTTAGCACAATACAAATTGAACTCAAAAGACACCCACCTAAAACCCAATTCGGTTTGATTTCTGTTTGACATTTGCGTCATTTAGCGATGGGGCGATATCGATACGACATCGTAAAATCCACTTTGGCCGACCATATTAGAGTTCATTTCAGTTTAAAGTCAGCGTGGGCTTGTTAATAGCATGTCAAACGATAGGCCATTGTTTTTGTGTACGGAATATGAAGACATTCGCTGTCAGGCTGCTTTCATTGTCCGAGATAAGGTCCACGCTAATGTTCACTGGTTCTCTTTTTGTGATTACGATAAGTGTCATTAAGGCGCTCTTGGGAAAGTGCCCGGTATGATGAAATATTTTGTGATTAAGTAGGAGCCCGCATTCCGAAACGGTCACAGTGATGTTAAGATGAGTAGGTATTTTCATAAAAGGAAAAATTACCTAGCGGAATAGTATAGAAACATTATAAATTCAGATGGTAAAAAATGCTTATCATCATCATATAAGCTTGTTGCTGTCTACGACCACTGCTGGACAAAGGCCTCCCCTCTCATGGATCTCAAACGTCACGAACGGGTTGTTGCCATACTCGCCACGCTTGGCAGGCTGGAAAGCGCAGTACGTTTTAGCATGTCATGGTAGTTATACTTAAAATTATTTTTCATTGAAACTATTTGATATGGTGTAAACTCGTACATATTACTACAAATACTACTATTCATCAGCATACTAAGTACTTTGTAAGCTTTCGCGATCTATAGACATAATTTTAAACTATTGAGAGAACTAGACTGTTGTATCCGTGACCACGAGGGCAGCAGGGCACTCGAATCGTCAGAAAATAATAAAACAAGCTAATTACGTGATCAAGACCCGTTAAACAGTTTTTACTTTTAAGTATGCACCTAATTCGATTATATTTTTGTTTCATATTTAAATTCGAGCTGTGACACCCTTATTGGGAGAGCAGCTCTAAGATTTCGTTGAAATTTGTTTGGCGCTTCCTCTGTTGGGCGTACTTTTAATAAATAAATACATTCAGTAAAATATGAACAAGGTAAGAAAGATAAGCACCATATTCAACGATAGTTATCTGAGACCACCACAAGGCTAACGACTCTTCCAATAAATTAACCAATGAATTTGTGCAAGGTTATGGGTATTTGTACTAGTAATGTTATCTAGCTTACCAGTTAATTTGTTCATGTCAAATCAATTAGCTAGGTGCTAATTAATCACGGCAGCTCCATCACTGCGGCGGGTGTTCGCTTTGACAGCTGTCAGATCTGACAGCTCAAGGTCATTAGCAGTTCAAGGGTGAGCTGTCAGCGGATTAACTTCCGGGTAGCACTTGGAAATTGTCAGAAAAGTTTGACGTGTAACAGACCTTGTGGGTAGGGCAAGGGAAGGAGTTGTTAATGAAGAAAGAACACATTTATTTTTGACATACAAAACACATACAAAGTATTGAATGAAAAAAAAATACTATAATGTTTTTTATGTGTTCTTTTTATCTATCAATCATCTGGTTTTCATAGTACAAGCTTTGCTTAGTGTGGGATTAGATGGTTAATAATGAATGAATAATTAATAATTTAAATCAATTAATTTAATAATTGAGTTGTTAATGAAGAAACATTTGTTTTTGACACACACAACACTTACAAAGTATTGAATGAAAAAAAATACTATAATGTTTTTTTATGTGTTCTATTTATCTATCAATCATCTGGCTTTCATAGTACAAGATTTGCTTAGTGTGGGATTAGATGGTTTTGTATGCAGTGTCCAGCATTATTTATTTATTAAAAGAAAGCATATAAAAAAACATAATGTATGTAAAATGTTATGACAAGGAAGAGATACATTATTTTAGAAAGACTAATTATAATTAAGGACGTCACAATTAGGTAAGCGTGGACTCTGCCTCAGTATAACCGCATCCTTATATTAAGCTATTAGGTTCATCGTCATTAAAGCCGTAGGACATCCACTACCGGATATGGGCCTCCCTCATGGATGTCTAGGTATTGCGGTTGAAAGCAACCTGCTCTACCGCCAACCTGCGCTCTTTGTCAAGTTGTCATCTTGTTGGAGGACGTCCTTTGCTGCTCTTGCTGGTCCGTGGCCTCCACTCAAGAACTTTTCGGCATCGCTATGGTTCTGCGGGCTACATGGCCTGCCCATTGCCACTTCAACAGCTAATCCGTTTGGCTATGTCGGTGACGCGAGTTCATCTAAGTATCTTTACATTTTTGATTCGATACCGTGGAGAAACCCCGAGCATTCGTTGCCGGAGTCAGTATTCTCCGAAAAGTACAATTTGGGTATCTTCAAATCAAGGGTAAATAGGTACTATCAAGGCAAGCGTGTCCCATCCCAGACAATGCTAAACATCAGTGGTCAAACGCAAGCCTATATAAAATAATAAAAAAGAGCATAGCCCTCTCCATAGCATTCGTTCGGTCTTATATAATGTGAACGAAAGAAAAAACAATAGTTTTAGATCAGGGCGAATTTAACAACAAGAGACATTATGACTTAAAAACTATAACTATGGTCGTGGACGTGTAAAGCAGGCTATCCAATGCGAGCGATGCAGGGTTACATATGACTCATTTAACCTTGCAAGGATTACTTTGCTGACTTGCGTGTTAAAAATGAGTTATTTAAAGACTACGCTGCTTACATTGGACTGCTGGAACCATGAGAAAAGGGCTCTACATATAAACAGCGCAACATAAAGGTAAGTACTTGGTTTACTTCTTAACGTCCCCTTATCAGCAGTAACACTATCTTGCACTATCGGAGGGCTTCCGTCTTGTGTGTTTGTTTGTTTGTCGTGTCGTCACACTGATAGACTGTTTACGGGAAAAGTTCACGTGGAATTTTTCACAATAAATAAACTTCAAAAGTATTTTATACAATTTATCATCATACGACCCTCTTCGAAATATATTAGTACAAAGGTCATTCATAAGGATCAACAGATACTACGTAATCTAATCCTACTTGATTCCCCGCTTGATGAAGGCTTTCCTTCTCCTCATCCACTTATCCAGGTCTAGGGATTCTGTCTACCAATCACGCAATCCAGTTCGTCTCGCCATATCTGTCTGGGTCCACCACAAGACCTTTTTGCGCCCCTTTATATAGCTACATATGAAGAAGTTGAACTTTTATATATTTTAAGACATGCTTTGCAATAAAGAATTGAATTGAATTAAAGCTGTTTTGACCAGAAAATAATTTTTAGTCGAGAGTTATTTAACTTTTAAACAAACTTACTGAACGCAGACTGAAATTTTGCAAATGTCGTCAAAAAGAAACCCTATTATAAAGGCTGACGGAAGAAAACCGCGTGCAAAGCTTTTGGGCTAGTCAAATCAGAAGTAACTGGTAGTTTGTCGCGGAGCAAGTTCCTACCTGAGGTAACAGTTACCCAGGACGTGTCCCCGTGGCTCCCGACGTGTCCTCCCCACGGGACCATCCATCTCGCCCCAACTTGTGCGCTGTGATCAATCATGTAGGGCTGATGTTCGTGAGTGTCTAATTGGCGGTCTGGTTAACTTGACTTAAACATTTTAGGCCATAAAAATACAGGCAAATGGCTAGGCGGTGGGAAGAAACTAGTTGTGACGCGGTTAGAATGGAACGATTTGCCTGTGACTCTCGGTTAACGGCTTGAGTGAGACCTTTGTGTCATATTTATTCTCCGCTCCCTTCGAGGAATATATGTATATGAGAAACTGGTTTTTTATCCGAAGAATATAACCTTCCTTATCTTCTTACGGCCTTTCTCAGATCCATCCAGGTCTCGGAGTTGAAAGAGAGACTCATTTCTTGTCTTTTATTCGATAATCGCAGAATTTTTAGAGCAAAGTCTGAATATTAAATGAATGATAAATGATGTTCTTTGGAGCCTGTATGACTTAAGACGCACGTTAAAGGTTGCCAGTTGCAGCAATAATAAGGAAATTAATAGTTGTGTGCGTGTCATAACAGCTGGATTCCACTTCATACATTAAATAATTATTTATCTTAGTCTTTTGTCCAGCAATGGACGTCCTACGGTTGATATGATGATGATGAACTAGTTGTGTATCTGCCAGACATATCAATCTGAGATAAGCTGCTCTATCTACGGAGCACCGTACTCTGTCAGTCTAAACACAGCGATCACCTAACCGGCCGTTAATTCCGTCGACGAACCTGGGCCCAAGGGTAGGCTTGCATAACGTGACGAGAACTGCATGTTTCGCAGGACTTGTGGGTTGTCCTTTTATCGACCATGTCCTATTCTCATGGGTAAACCATAAGATGCGTAGATGGGATAAAATAAATTTCAGTGGAGAACCGCAAGGATGAATAAAACTAAGGTATTCTTTAAATCTTTATGAATTGTGTTGGTACAGGGCGTCCCACGGCTATGCCACATGGACTTAAGATACCTTAAATTCTGTAGATAGGGCACAAAATCTGTAAAAAAGAGTTCATTTTGTTGGTA
The DNA here is from genome assembly GCA_963082625.1 of Pasiphila rectangulata. Taxonomy (NCBI): domain Eukaryota; kingdom Metazoa; phylum Arthropoda; class Insecta; order Lepidoptera; family Geometridae; genus Pasiphila; species Pasiphila rectangulata. The sequence continues at coordinate 1,166,282 of OY720244.1, read as the reverse complement.
AAAAAAATGTCAACTGCCAAATTGTTAAATGAGTGAGATTTTGTAGGACTTTGAGCATTTGATTGTTAAATGAGTGATATCTTGTAGGACTGAGCATTTGCTAGATTATATTCATTGTTTTTAGTAAAATGTTGAATTTCATGGTCTTCATTTTATTTAAGATGCTATGTTACTTAGAAAAAAATCTTGTAATTGAGTTTTTGTATGTATTTTTGAGTACCAGGAGGACTGGTGGGAAGCGGCCGGCGATCGTAAGCAGTGGAAATGGTGGAGACCTTTGCCCAGCAGTGGGACACAGTATAGGCTAGAAGAAAAAAATGTATATAAGGTGCTAACAAATTAGTCACGGATATTTTTACAACTGATAGTACTCGGTTCTCGGAGTACATTTAAGTATGAAACATCATAGGTTTTGTTATGTTTTTTTGGAGAAAACTAGGAAACAAATTTGCTACGTTAAAACACCCTGTTAATAAGATAATTAAATGAGACCTCTTTAGACATATTCTTGAACCTCTTTAAACCATCATTCAAGTGGCCTCATAAAGTTGATAAATAAAATACTGAATCATAATGACATTGAAGAAAAACAACTTTTGATGTGACATGACAGACAGCATTAAACATCTTGACAGGTACATAATAGGGGTGATTATTTTAAAAATTAATTATAATATATTTTTTTGTTCAGTAAATGAAAACAAAAAAATTATATACAAAGGTTCTTTAATAACAGTTAAAAGTTAATTGATATAATGTAATGTATTATCTCTTAAAATATCCGTGACTAATTTGTTAGCACCTTGTATAATAGTATCGTACATTTAATGCTTATTATTTTTTATCAATATGGAGGTTCGATTCCCGATTCAGACAGACAATTATTCAATATTATGTACTTTGACATTTGCTTATCTATTTAAACTATGTATGGATTTCATTTTAATCGAATGGAGTGAGGAATGTTGCGCGAAAGAATTTAAATGAAAATAATTAATATAAACCAAAATATTACCGAATTCGCTAACATCTAAAAAATATTGCTAGACACTACACAACACCATCTAGTCCCAAACAAAACTTGTATTATGGAAACCAGTTGATTGATAGAATACTTACTTTTTTGTAAATACATACTTATGAAAACCCCCAGACCCGGTACAAATCTGTAAAACAATTACTGAATTTTTTCCCGTGGGGAGAAACGAACCCGCTACCTCCTGCATATCAGTCGGCTATTAGAAACGGACACGGAGGCGATGATGATGATAATAAGCTGTTATGATGATATCTGTGGTCTTCTTCATCAGTTCCACTTCACGAAAATTCACTTTTTGAATGCAAATGCTTTACTGAACTTTACCTAACTGAGCCACGTACGCAGTTAACGAAATGTTTTCAATGTGTGACGTCCTTTCTCAAAACTATAAGGAACATAATATATTCCTACCAACAATAATCATACTGTTTTACTTTAGTGCAAATGCTTTACTAATCTCTTCTTAACTGAGCAGTTGTAATAGGTAGAGGTCACTTAGCATCAGATGGGCCTTGGGCTGGTCTCGTAATTTAGTCTAACAAAAAAAGTTATCAGTAAAACAAGATATTTTCAATGCGTGACGTCATTTCTCAAAACGAGTAGGAACATAACATTCTCATCAACAACGTCGGTACGCAAACACCTCTGTACAAAGGAGCTGATTGTGTCAAGGCTTGATATCAGAACGCAGCGTTATCGTATCCGGCGGCCCCTTTCTTCTTGTGAACCATCGAGCGACGGTGGCCGTGGGAAGACTAGTCTATGGACTATGAGTCCTACAAACAAGGTCTAGGCTACGCGTTCTTGAAATATGAGAAACTTTGGTAATAAAACTGATTAACGGCAGGCTGATTACGTATCTCGCGACAGGCTTGCAACAGGCGTAAATCTCGTGATCTTTGCTGTCAAACGTCAATTCGTTAATTGACGTCTGCACCTGTCGCAAAACTGTCGCTAGATTATGTACGGTAATCAGTGTCTACCACGAGTTGTCACTGTTAGATCGCCTGCCGTTACTACAGTAGTAATAGTACGTTACTATAAGAATAAGAAAATATTTATTTACGACTCATAAGTACACAGGCAAATTAAAATTAAAATTACATAATTTAAACAGAATAAAAATCTTATGAGACATAAACTGGTCACCAACTCAGCACACGCCGTGAGAACACGTTGATGACGCACTGATTTTCAGTGGCACCATATTTGAAATGTCTGATTTGACACTATGACATCTGTCAGATTTGTAACTCATGCTACCAAATTCTAAGCAAATGAAGCCCAAACTACAGTCACTGTAGTATAGTTTGCTGCGTATTTTAGTACCAAACTATCCGCTAGAGAGAGGCGCTGTACAAAGTGTTTTCATACATTTTAACTACAGTCGCTAGCGAGTATAGATTGTGAAAGCTCATGGTAGACCTACAACCTGCGGGACTTTATCGCGTAATCTTATTTTATTATTTCCCGACGTTTCGAACCTTGCCCTCCTAGTCACGGGTAGACTGATGTACTGGAGCTTTTGATAGCGAATTGAGGGTAGTCGCGGATACTTGCGATTCGCGACGGTAGAATTATATCGGGCCGTGAATTAGGTCTACAGATCGCGAAAGTTTACAAAGTGCAATTTTAGTAATGTCTTTTAAGTTTCCGAAGTAAACCTTTTAACGAGAACTTATCACGCCATCTCAAGCGTAGGACTGCTGTCCATGTTCACTGCTTCACACAAGCCTCCCGCATGGATCTCCAAGATAATGGTTCCTAAAACTAGGTTCGTATGGATGATACCATTCATTATCGGGCTAGATGGTTCCGTGTGAAGTGTCTAGCATACATTATAAGGGGGCAAAGCCCCTTAATATGCATAGCGTTGTCTGTCTGTCCGTCTGTCTGTGTATTTGACGATTACAAACGAACGCGTTGTCCGATTTACATGAAACTTTTTTTGCCAGCACCGTCTTAATGAGAGGTGGCTGACTGATTTTGGGTCACAGGGACCGGAGTTATTGTGACCTCAAAAGGTCACTAAAAAAATAAAAGTCTTCAAATGGCCGAAAACGTTCAAAACCCAAAAATGCCATTTTTGACCTTTGGTGACCTTTTGAGGCCTTCGCCCCCTTTTCTAGTACCCCGTACCAATGCTTGTTTATGCTTATAATAAGAGTAAATTGCCGTGGGGTGCCGGCAGTAGAATGTTACCCCTCCTCTCCTACCCGTGGATGCAGTAAGAGCCTGCTAAGGGACACCTCCGGAAGATGGGCAGCAGCGTCTATCCGTGTATCAACATCCCATACTGCGCTCACCAACCCGCCTGCCAAGCGTGGTGAGTATGGCAAACTACCCCTCATGGAGTTCCATGAGGGAGGCCTGTTGTCATCAGTGGACGTTTTATGGCTGAAATGATGAAGAGTAAATTGACAAGAAAGAGACAGAAAAGTCCCATAATTATGTACATATGTAACTGAAAAACCCATTAGATGTAAAAAGAGAGCATAAACATGGGTTAAAATTGACCTTAGGTTGCTGTCAATAGAATGTTGCCTTCTCTCTTGCCCGTGAATGCAGTAAGAATCTGTCTAGGCATACCTCCGGTAGACGTCTTTCCGCCGCCTATAATACCACTTTTTGCAAATTGTGTTGGTTTCCCATTTGTTATGGTGTACAATAAAGTATAATCTATCTATCTTTACGCGTATCAACATCCAGTACTGCGCTCGTCAACCCGCCTGTCAAGCGTGGTAAGCATGGCAACTACCCCTCATGGAGATCCCACTTAAACACTTATTTAGTGACATGAATAAAATATCAGCATACATTTTTACGTGCTAGTATAAGACTATGATACGATCATGTTAAAATAGCTTATATTATAGGTACTTACTGTTATACTGATTATAATTTTGATTTTTATAGCGAGCGATACTATCAATAGCAGATAATGCAATCTTACATTCATAATCTTTTGGGTTAGGGTATTTATCTAGCGACGTGTGCGTGGAGATAAGGGCTTACAATAAATACAAGGTGATGGGTAATTTAAACGCCCGTTTTAATTATTGAAATAAAATCATTGTATAAACCTATATGTCGTTCGTCATCATTTCAGCCGTGAAACGTTCACTACTGAGCACAGGCCTCCCCATGAGGGGTAGTTGCCATACTCATAAAGTTTAGCAGGCGGGCTGGCGAGTTTCTGTTGATACACATAAAGACGCTGCTGACTCTTCCGGGGGTATCCCTAGCAGGCTCTTACTGCATCCATGGGCATGAGAGGAGGGGTAACATTCTACTACCGGCACCCCACGGCAATAAGCCTGTGTATTGTATATGTTTCCAAATGAGTTGCAGAAGTTATCATTGAATAAATTCAAAAACGTTATCAATATAGACGTACATATGTACATACATATGTACATATAAAACTCTTCCGTTACTGACTGAGTCACTGACAGACAACGCACAGCCTAAACCACTGGACCTAGAGACTTGAAATTTGGCACACATACATACATATACCTTGAGTATCCTAGAGGTGCACTAAAAAGGGTTTTTTCGAAATTCCCATGGGAACGGGAACTAGGCAGGTGAAAATGCGGGGTGCGGCTAGTCAAACTTTAAAATTGCTTCTTGTAAAATATCAGATTATCTAGAGGAAACAACCACTTGGGACAGATTTCTGCTCCAACTCCGTCTAACGTAACATAAGACAAAAAAAAATTAAATGATAACTGTATCGACCGAGTTAGGTTCTTCTGTTCGCTTCTTTTCCTGAATCGCGTTTCATCTGAAGTGATGTCGCATCAATAAGGTCAATGCGGCCGCACTGAATAAAGTATTTTTGATTGGATTTGATTCGATTTGATATGTTTTACAAAATGTATTGCCTTTACCATACTCAAAAAAACCTTACAGTACAGGCTTACATGTAATCAGACTTTAAAACATCAAAAAGCTTTGTATACAGGGCCTTGTTGATGGAGCCTATTCAACGTGCTACATTTAGTATGGTTATGAGAAATACTCTAACCACTATTCATCATCATCATCATCATTCCAGCCGTAAAACGTCCACTACTGAACAGGCCTCCCTCATGGATCTCCATGAGGGGTAGTTGCCATACTCACCACGCTTGGCAGGCGGGTTGGCGAGCGCAGTACGGGATGTTGATAAACGGAAAGACGCTGTTGCCCATCTTCTGGAGGTATCCCTAAGCAGGCTCTTACTGCATCCACGGGCATGAGTAAGGGTAGCATTCTACTGCCGGCACCCCACGGCAAACCACTATTACACATCAAAATTTCTCGATTTATTATGGATCCCATCATCAGAACTGGGTTCATAAGACCTGAAAAGCAAGCAACAATTATAAAACGATTGTTTCATTTTATAAAAACCCAACCTTGAAATAATTAAAAATTTAAATTTAAGGCATATTACTATAATAATAACAATAATCATTTATTTTCAGACACAGATCCATATTTGTTAGTAGACTTAGGCATAAGAGCTAGTACTTAAAGTATAGGTATTTAAACAATAAATTAAACGAAAACACAACCTAATTATCCTATACCTAATTATTCTATAAGCACGTTTATACAGTGCTTATAAAACGAAGCCTCATACTTGTTAGCAATAGCATTCAGAATTCTGCTGGTACTTCCGCGAATTCTGCTCAAGAATGAAGCTACCCGTTTCCTCATGCATGCAGCGAACCCGTCCGTACGGGCTTCCGCAAACATTCCGGAGGCGCTACAGAATCGCGGACTACTATGCCTTGAGGGACTTTCTTTTCAATGACCCTGATAACGATGATGATGTGTACTTACTTACTTTACTGATCAAAACACTTATGACAAACACATAAGTAGGAAGGAGAATTATATTATATTATACTGTATTTATAAATAACCTGACGAAAATAATTTGACGAGCTCTGTGGCGCAGCGGGCGAAGGTCCGCCTGCGACGCAAGGGGTTGCGGGTTCGATTCCCGCCTCGGGACAAATGTCTGTGCGATTTGCAGATATTTGTTCAGGGTGTTCTGGGTGTTTTTCTAAATATAATAAAAACATCTATCTATGTAGTATAATGTATTAAGTATATCGGTCATCTAGTACCCATAACACAAGCTCTGCTTAGCTTGGGGCTAGATGATGCTGTGTGATCTGTCCAGCATTATTTATTATTATTATTATTATTATTGTGTTTTCAGATTTTTATCTGCTCGACCATAATGATCGGAAGGGACTAATACACACGGGCCTAAGCCAAGTGTGTATTAGAAGAGTTGGTTGGGTTTAATAAACTAGGTGCTGTCGACTCGGTGGTGGGAGTGTCACTTTGCAGAAATTTACGAACTATGCGACATGTATTCAGGACAACTGCTTTTTGTAAAAGGGCAAAGGTGTGTTTTGGTAAATCAAGAAAGGTTAGGGATTGAAATAACTGGTTCGGGATAACACCGGTTGATGAGAGAACTATGGGGATTATGGAGACCTTCTGCAATCTCCACATTCTGGCTATTTCATTTTTCAAATCTACATATTTAGAGAGTTTCTCAGCTATTGTGTTTTGTATGTTGTGGGTGTTAGGAATGGCAATGTCTATTAAAATACCTGTTTTGTTAGTTTTGTTGATGAGTGTTATGTCTGGTCTGTTGAAGTGTGTTGTCTTATCTGTCAAAATGGCCCTATCAAAGTAAAGTTTATATGTGGTGTTTTCCAGCACAGTATCAGGAGTGTATTTGTAGTACGGAGTTGGCTTAGATGTCTGTTCTATAAGATCGTATTTAGTTGCCAGTTTTTGGTGGATGATGTTTGCCACCTGATCATGTCTGTACTTGTAATCCGTTTGCGCAAGTGATTTACAAGCTCCTGTTATGTGCTGGATTGTTTCCGATGAACTATTGCAACGCCTACATAGGTCAGAGGTTAGATTTCGTACTTTCATTATGTGTTTTTGGTAGTTTCGAGTTTCTATAACTTGGTCCTGGATAGCTATCATGAACCCTTCAGTCTCAGGGAAGAGTTCGCCTCGATGGAGCCACTCGTTCGACGCCTGCATGTCGACGGTGGGCTGGCTCAGATCGTGGCGATGTCTTCCATGGAGAGACTTCTGGGTCCATTCAGAAATTAAAGTCAGTCTGTCAGTCAGTTCTTCATTTTTCTGCTTGCTTGGGTCTTGCAAGTTTAATGGTGTAAACTTTCTATCTAGTTCTACTATTGACCTATGGAGAATAGATGTTTCGGATTTCTGGTGAAAATACGCCCGCAAAGTAGTTATTTGCTTATTGTGTAGGTTACGTATATTAATAATTCCCCTTCCCCCCTCTGTTCGTGGTAGACTCTGTCTTTGGATACAAGCTCGTGGATGGTGTTTTCGGTGTTTCGTCATGGTGACGTTTATGTTGCGTTGCAAATTTTTCAGTTCCGTCTTCGTCCAATAAATTATTCCGAAAGAGTATGTTAGTATTGGAATGGCATAGGAATTTATAGCTTTAGTTGTATTTTTTGAATAAAGTTGAGATTTAAGTATGGAGTTTAGTCTATGTTGAAAGTTTTGGGTGAGCTTTAATTTTATTTCCTTGTAATGTATCTGCTTAGACTGGTGGTACCCTAGGTATTTGTAAGATTCATTTTCGTTTAGAGACTCTATAGTTTCGCCAGATTGTGTTTGGTAAGCGTGTTTATGGCATTGTCCAGATTTGATAGAGTTTATCTTGCACTTATCGATTCCAAATTCCATGGCAATATCGTTTGAAAATTGTTCCGTAATTTGTATAAGTGATTCAAGATCGTCTTGGGTGGAAGCATATATCTTGATATCGTCCATATACAAAAGATGGCTGAGTGTACTGTCTGTATTGTCTGTCTGACCGTCAGTGGTGCTTTTAACTTTGTAACCTAGTGTCATCGAATTCAGAGTGTTTGATAATGGGTTTAGCGCAAGGCAAAACCAAAGCGGGCTCAGTGCGTCTCCTTGGAAGATACCTCGGTTGATTCTTATGGGTGTGGTTCTTAGAGTTGACCTGCCAGAGGTCTGTGCGTGAAGTTGGGTCGTCCACCGGGACATAGCGCTACCTAGGAATGTGACTACTTGCGGATGAACTTTATATATTTCTAAGATATTAATGAGCCAGGTGTGTGGAACTGAATCGAATGCCTTTTTATAATCGATATAGATGCTATAGAGGTCCTGTTTTGTTCTTTGAGTTTGCTGTAAAATAACTGAGTCTATAACAAGCTGTTCTTTACAGCCCTGACTGAACTTTCTACAGCCTTTTTGTTGTTCTGCCAGAATCAAGTTACTATCTATGTGTTTGTAAATGATTTGGGATAGGCAAGTTGTTAGGATTTTATACAAAGTTTGAAGGCATGTAATTGGCCTGTATTTTGCAGGGTTTGTTAGGTCGTGGGTGTCTTTTGGTATCATATAGGTGGTTCCAGCAGTTAAGTAATCAGGCAGAGAGTCAGGATTTTTAATGAAGTTATTTATATGATTGTACAAGTATGGATGGATGTGAGTGAATTTTTTATACCAAAAACTATGAATGTGATCAGAACCGGGGGTTTTCCAGTTATGTATTCTTCGCAGGACATTTTGAAACAAATCTATGGGAATAAAATCATATTGCATAGTTGACAACTGTGAGTATCGTTCGCGCTCATTCTCGATCCAGTCCGCGGCGGTGTTATGATCAGCTGGTTTTTCCCAAATATTAGCCCAAAACTGACGCAGTGTCGCAGGATCCAATGCCTCGTTGTCAGGTGTTACGGTAGTTGGGTTAGAACGATTACTTGTTGTATTAGAGAGAGTTTGGTAGAATTTTCTTTCGTTATTGTAAAACTGGGTGTTTTGGGTCTTACGGAAGGAACAGACTTTATATCTTCGGAGGCGGCTACTAACAACTATAAGTTTCTGTTTAAGTGTGTCTAAAAAGTGGGTTAGATCTGTATTCGGTTCTTCATGGGATGTATGTGTCTTATATTGTTCAAAGATTTTATCGATGTGTTTTATGAGTGCCCTACTTCTATTGCCATTTTTATAATGCGTTAATCGTCCTATCTTTTTGCGCAGATCGATTATTTTTCGTTCTAACCGTTTTTGCCAATTAGGAACAATATCTCGCCTTAACTGATTTCCTAATTGTTCAGGCGGTATAATAAGTTTTGAACCATTGATTTTAGCCGCTGTCCATGCAGCACAGTAAATAGTTGTTTGTAGAGTATCGAAGTCGCTTTCAACATTTACATTTTCAGGAAGTAAAATTAAATTAAGGTAACTAACAATTTTTGCAAATTTTTTTGATGTTTTCTGCTTTGGGATAATGGGCCGTTCAGTAGGTTTTGTGTGTTTGAAATATTGTAGAGCTTCCGTAAATAGATCGTCTATTTCTAGGTTCCTATCCTCCTCGCATACAGCGTGCAATGGTTCCTGTACTAGTGTAGGTGTATTATTGTCCTTAGCCATGGTCATGGCACTATTTTCAGTTACATCATACCAGATTGTTGTATTAAGGTCTTCTTCTGTTTGTGAGTTTGTGTTTGTAGTGATTTGTGTTCCTAGTTCATCAGCAATTTCCTGTCGAATTGTATTAAGCTTTTCATCATCGATGAATTTGTTGTTAATAATTACCCTTCTTTGATCTGCTATACGTTGTTCACTAATATGAGAAAGGTGAGGGAAAATATTAATGAAACTTTGGTGTAAGGGTTTCCTATATGATGTTTTGTTTGTTTCTAACTCCGTTATTCTGAAGTATGACCTAATTATGGCTTCATTGTGCTCTGTTGTCCAATGCATTCTATGTGTGGTGTGTGGTGTTAATGAGGTGGTTGATTGTAGTTGCCCTTCTGGTGTTCGTAAGGTGGCCTCTACTTCAGATCTTATATTGGCCACTGTAGCAGCACTCAGTAAATTGTTACGAACGATCGCTCGTCGTTGGTCGCCCAGCCGTTGTTTACTAATTTGCATGTCAGGGAATTTATCTGTAAATTCTTTGTGTAGTTCGGAAAGGTACGCTCTTGAGCTAGTTTCTAATTTAGTTATTGAGAAATAGGTACGCAGGATCAAAATGTTCATATCTTCGGTCCATTTTTTACGCGTACGTGATTTGGCTTTGGCGGGCGCAGTGTTTTCGACGTATGTCGTCTGCGCAACGTCCTCAGCCAGTGCAGTAGATGACGAGGAAGTAACAGGTGAAGGGTTAGAAAAAAAGTCAAGGTAAGAAGGAGGAGACGAAGGAATTGAAGAAAAAAGAGATTTGGGTGAGGATGTGTTGGATCGGGTTTCATGGTCCTCTTCAACCCGATCGGTTTGACTAGGCCGTTCCTCAATCGACGCCAGCCGTGATGCTCCCACGTTAGCTGCATTCGTGCTGCTGAGTCCATCTGTGCCGGATCGAGATGTGCTCCGGTTTGTTCTTCTTAGTGGTCGTAGGTTATACCTTCTGTTGGGCTCACTTTGTTCGGGTTCCCCGGCAGAGGGCCGCCCATTACCCTCGCCACCGATGGCTTGCATGCTGTGACGTCCAGCATCGGCTCCAGACGTGCCCCGGCGATCACCCCCGGGAAGCGACCATAAACGTTTACACTTACTCTTTTTCTCCATCATGACGGGTTTGCCATTTCCCTTTTAGTCACCCGCTAAGTCATTTTGTTGCGAGTGTCCGCCCCTCACGTGGCATAGATGTTCAGCACGGACGTGGGGTTGGGCTTTGAGGGGCTTATTATTATTATTATTATAACCACTTAAGTATGATCAAAACACTTATGACAAACACATAAGTAGGAAGGAGAATTATATTATATTATATTGTATTTAAAAATAACCGGAAAAGTATTAAAGAAGATACAAATTCAAATATCTGGTTATCTCACTTCAAACGACATCTGGAAAACCCCAGCTTAAGAGGTTTTTCGTTTTAAGTATTGTCTCCTGATACTGACAAAGAAGATTTTGTCTTATGGTAGTATGAAGTGCACCTGAAAGTAGCATTTTAATATATATCACACCGAAAAAACGTATATTAGTTTTTCGTAAACTTTCGCGGTCAATATTAATTATGATGCCAAAAACACGGGAATTTATCGCGTAATATTTGTGGTTATTTTTGTTACTATAAATAATGTATGTATATATTTAAATATGTTGAAAGTGTTACAACATTTATACGTAACATAACGGTTACGCATTATTTAAAAGGCAAAGGAAAAAAACTAAAAGGAACATTATAATGAACAAAAAACGTAAACCTCCTTGCCGCAAGTAACAGCTAGTTAAGTCATTAACATATTCGTGCTAAAGATTAATATAAGTTTTATCAGATTACGACAGAAGGAGTTCCGGGATAGGTACATATGTACTTTGCCCAAAAATAAAAAGCTGATTTCACCACCGCTGATTAGTGATAACTTCTTATATAGCATAACATGCATAATTATAGACAAAAATTGTATTAATTAATAGAAGTAAAATAGTGAGGTTTTTTGCATCACTTAGAATTAAAAAAAAATTAAACGTCACGGGACGCCTGGCAGATGTAAAACATTTACACCACAGTCGTCACAGTCGCCACAGTCGCCACAGTCACCACAGTCTCCACAGACGCCTCAGTCGCCACAGACAACACGATGGGCACGATGGGCAAAGGTCAGTCGCCCTAGTTCTAAATTTCACATCTCCAAGCGTCACGCGTCACCTCTGGTCCGATCGGTTTTACCCCCTGCAAAAGATGTTACATCAAAAGTTTCCTAAAGCGAAGGAATTTAATTATAATAATGCTAAATTAAAATGTGTTTTGTTTTTCTTTTTGTAAACTTTGTCTACTTAGACTTTGTGTCCACATAAATAAACACTCTTGGCTTTGGTTCACTTATGTGGTGGTAAGTAAAATGGCCTCTACTTGAAATAGATGAAATAGACCTAAGCCTCATTGACATTTAACAAGATAATCTCAAATCGCAAATACAATACCATGTTGAAATAATTACTGTCATAACTCTATCGTCTATATTCACTTTCACAAAATTATCTTCGTCTCCTATAAATTTAACTTTTAACTCTAATGCTCTGACATAAGAGTGATCGATACGTTTGGTAATGTGTAGATAAGTTGGCAGAGATACGAGGGCAGTGTTCACATCATATATCATAGTAATCTGGTGACAAACTCGGTAGCCAACAATTATTTTAGATTTTGTCACTATGGATTTTTGGGTGAAGTGTTATGTGCTATCTTTTATCTACACTGTAAGGGTTTTCATGCTTTAATTAAAACAAAATATACGTAATAATGACCTTACGCAACACTCATTGCATTTTATTATTATGTATTGGTTATTGTATTTACTGAAGCGTTTTAAACTATGAACAGTGATGTTTATTGGTTTTTATAAATATTGAATTACCAACATAACAACTATACATTATTTGCCACTTGAATACCAAATGACGGTACTATTTATTTAATAAAAAAAACTCCGCACAATTTCAAAAAGGGAGTATCGCAGGGTTGAATTCTTGGTCCGCTTCTATATTTAGCGGTTAAAACAAAAATGCAGTAGTGAATTCCAATAAAGCGGTATCTTATCTGTCGGTTTGCCTGTAAGTACTTAGGTAAGGCAGAGCCCGTAAGCTTATAATCCGAGGTTCAAACGTGGCTCAGGCGTTATTAGTTTGTACACGTGACGATTGGAGGGTGACCGGGCTTGTACCACTCTGTCAAAATGACAATATGTCATCCAATTCACCATTTATTGAGAAAACTCGCCGCTACTATGCCCGTGTGGTTAACATCTCTAAATCACCTGGAAAACATTTTTTATATAGTGTTATAGCGCATTTAGCACCTTGTCTACAAAACTATATATTTTTGTTTTATACGTTGCTGATTTCTCGATGTTATTAAATATTACCACATAATTAAAAACAAACATAAGAACAGATGTAATCGCAAGTTCGCAACATAAGGTTTACTTTTTTACTATTTCGCTCAAGAACCCTAAAAATAAAGAGCATCAAAAGTCAACCACGTGATAAAAATGGCAGTGTCACCCAAAAACAATATTTTAAAAAAAGATACACAAGCCTGGAATATCGTATCGATATGAATGCGGTAATTAAACTGCACTCTATAACGATTTGGATAGGGTTGTGAATCGCGCTGTGTAATTACCTGTCCAGTCAATTATTATGGAAAACTGTCTTGTCTCCGTAATTACGAAGTGATGTGCTGTCGACAAGGCGAGGAGATAAATAAATAAGATGATACTTTCCGGTCCCAGGATGAAGTTCTGTAGGAAACAGGTAAATGGCGCCTACCAATGACGTCATGGTTGTGTCTATAAGGCGTAGTTGGGAAACGAACACTTTGATTTATCTTATCACAAACGGATAATTATGAGTGTGCTATTAGAGTCATGCCTTTCTTCTGCAACAACATCAGAATCAGAAGAATGTGCCCAAATCCCTTCTCCGTGTCGTGGTAGCATCATGGAGCAACGCGCAATACACCCCATCGCGGGACTTCTTACATAATCATAAATGCACATACATAACAATAACTTATCGATATAATGTACCCTTACTCGGGATGTGAGTTAGCAACCGCTAGTGTGGAATAACTTAAAAAGCTTTAGACCCATTGGGTGGGTTTCAAAAACGCCTTTTTGTCGACAAGGACACTTAGACATAGATGTCATAGATAGATAATTTATTTTTCAAATCACACACAAGATTTCCACAGTAGATTACATGTTTCTAAGCTGCTGTGCAAATCTTGTGTGTGTCTCTTCTTCAAATCTTACAAGCGGGTTGGTACTCGTATAAAAATTAAAAAGCTAAATGAAATAGGTGAAGTAGAAAATTAAAAATAATAAATAAATAAAATGTGATTATTTTCAAAAAGGTTTCACAGTTACAGAGCATTTACATGTATAAAACAATGCCTTTAACAATTATATTAGCGTATGTATTACATAGATAGATAGAAAACACTTTATTGTATTAATACAATAAATACACCACATTAAGAGAACATAAACAATTAAGAAATAAGGTAAAATAACACAGGACTACAAAGGGCGGCCTTATCGCTATGAGCGATCTCTTCCAGGCAACCTTGGGATGGACAGGAAAATAAAGTACATAGTTACTCAGCAAAATATTCTGCCCAATAAAAACCTGCGCGCTGTCAATTCGTTGACTCCTCGTTCTAACTAAGTGTTGAACTTGTGTTTAGACACGAGGGGAAATTACATCAATAAAGTGTACTCATTTAAACTTGACTTTTCTTTTTTCTATTCATCATCATCATCGTCATCTCAGTCGAAGTACTGCTGTCCACGTCCACTGCTGGACATAGGGGTTGTTGCCACACTCGCCACGCTTGGCAGGCGGGTCGGCAAGCGCTGTACGGCATGTTGATACACGGAAAAACGGTGCAGCCATCTTTCGCAGGTAGGTATCCCTTGCCAGATACTTACTGCATTCACAGGCAAGAGAGAAGGGGCAACATTCTACTGCACCCCACGGCTTTTATCTAATAGTTCAATTAAATAATTCTTGACTCAACATGATGTTATACAAGAGATATTTGAAAAGATCGGTACCGGTAACCAGCTTCGCTTCTGAATGCATCCAAAAAAAACAAGTGCAGTGTCACGATATCGAGATGGGTCAGTTTTTGTGGTCGGGCTCTCCGATTATCTCTGGACTCCTAACGTCTGGGCTGCTTTGATAATTTGCTAATTCAGCTGGCGAAGTTATGAGTCACTTTATCATTTTCTGCATTGATCGCACTTGGCGCATTAAAGAGGAGGCGTTTTATCGTTATTTATTTTTTTGATAGAAAATTGCAGCATTTCTTTTAAGAGTTATTGTAGAAGCGCTTACGTGAAAGATACATTGTCCTTATGTAGCCTAAGAGTCGGCAACGCGAGTTTATCCTTATTTCTAGCATTTACATTGTGAAAGTCACTTTTGTTTTGAAAAATATTATATTTTATGGGTAATGTATAGAGCAGAAATAAATGTATTGACAGGGCTCTGACATTACATTATATTTATATCTTTAAATTTATTACGTGTTTTTTTTGCAAATTAAACTTGACACTGGCGAAATTGTGTAAAACCAAACACAAAAAGCCATAAAATAAAAAGACAAGACAAGACAAATTTATCACGTAACGATTCTCAGGGACTCGTATTGTAGATCGCCCGAACAGCCCTCTTCTGCGGCACACGTACAGTTTTATATGTTTAGCTGGAACTAAACATCATCATCATCATCATATCAGCCCGTTGACACCCACTGCTGGGTATAGGCCTCCTCTTCAGCACGCCAACGTAAACGGTCCTGTGCAAGTCTCATCCACTGCCGTCCGGCAACCCTGGCTAGATCGAAGAAGTAAACATGTAAAATAATCAATATTATCATCATCATTTCAGCCGTAAAACGTCCACTACTGGACGGACACTAGCCTCCCTCATAGATCTCCATGAGGGGTAGTTGCCATACTCATCACGCTTGGCAGGCGGGTTGGTGAGCGCAGTACGGTATGTTGATCCACGGAAAGACGCTGCTGCCTATCTTCCGGAGGTATCCCTTAGCAGGCTCTTACTGCATCCACGGGTAGGAGAGGAGGGGTTACATTCTACTGCCGGCACCCCACGGCCCCACTTCATAGAGACAGGACAACAAAAGACAAGTAAACAACTTTGTTCAACGTTATTTGCAACCCACACTATTGTTTCAAAACGGTTTGTCTAGAAACCCTTATTATAGAATAGAATAGAATAGAAAAAGTTTTATTGTTATCACAATCACTTACATTACAGATACAGTTATTTAATTACATGACAGAGAGGTGAAAACAATAAGGCTACCCCTCAGCATTTGCTACATCAGCACAAGGGCTGCTGGAGCGCTGGTTTTCAGTGGCGCCCGTATTGTGTGGCGCAGGCGGCACTGCGATACACATTTATGTATATAAATTCACAATTTTAATATAACATTAATTACAAAGAGCAGATAGTCATTACATAAGTACACAAAGGAAGCAAGGCAAAAGACAACTAGGCAAACTTATATTAAAAATCTAGGTTAGTAAAAATAACAAATAATAACAGATAACAATATAAATCCACGCCATAGGTACAATAAGTTGGCATGCCCCATAACATTGGAAGGCATAACCATAAATATTTAAAAAAGAACAAAGAACGACAACATAATCAATAGTTATTTTGTACATGAAGCAGATATTTTTTAAAATTTAATTTAAAGGTGTAAATTGAGAAAGAATTTCTAATAGGAGGAGGGATATTGTTCCAGCATTTCGTGGCAGCATAACGAAAGCTGCCACGAAATATTATAATTAATATTCATAAATCGTAACATAACGTACAACATAGAATTGGAATTAAGTTAAAAAAATCTTTAGGATAAGTTTGTACAAGTATGTTTCATGTTCATAAGTTTGTGATTTAGTATTCATAATTTAGTGACTATTGTATAAGTTAAACCTTTAGAATGTAAATCCGTCCTGTCAGTGACACATACTAGTTTATTTGTTATAATTAAGAGTTGTGGATTTTGTTCAAAATAAAATAAGATTAAAAAATTAAATAAAACTGCGCTGAGTGGAGCGCACCCCCACAACTCTATACCATAAGACATAATACCATGGAAATAGCTAAAGTAAACTAGTCTAAATGTTAATATTTGATTAGCACGGGAGGTAAGGTGTAGATAATTACGGTAAATATGTTATATGTTGTCAAGGTTTTAATAAATAAATGATTGATTGATTGATATGACTACATATAATAGAGAACTGAGCCTTTTCTATAGCTTATCTATGGGGACCCCGTTGAAGCTTATCTTACCCCGCGAATTATATAGGGTGATGACTAATATACATTGTTATACACAGTTAGCTATAAGTTTTCACCTTTTATTTAATGATTGCTTAATGTTGCTACCGGTAGCTGTACTTACATGCACAGCCATATTGGGCTACACATTTCTTATAATGTGAATAAATTTGACCCTCTGAATTAATTGAAATATCAGAAGACAATAAAAATAAAGTAATAGCTTCTAAATCATCATCATCACCTCAGCTGCCTTCATGGATCTTCAAGATCATAAGGAGGTTGTTGCCACATTCGCCACAATTGGTAGGCGGGTTGGCGACCGCGGTTCGGGGCGTTATACACAGAAAAACGCTGCATGGCAGATTCTTACTGCATCCACGGGCAAGAGAGGGAGGCAACACTCTACTACCGGCACCCCACGGCAATTATTTAATAGTCATCATCAATTTAGCCGTAAAACGTCTACTACTGAACACAGGCTTCCCTTATGAGGCTACAGGCTCCCATTATCTACATGAGGGGTAGTTGCCATACTTACCACGCTTCGCAGGCGGGTTGGTGAGCGCAGTGCGGGATGTTGATACACGGAAAGACGCAGCTGCCCATCTTCCAGTATCCCTTATCAGGCTCCTGCTGCGTCCACGGGCATGACAGGAGGGGTAACATGCTACTGCCGGCCCCCCACGGCAATATACAGTGCCAGTGTGGATTTATTTTTATAACTTTGGCGCCATATTCTTGTCCCTTCACAAGCATGTAAATGCAAGCCGTGAAATAAACACAAGACGAAATGAACACGGGCACACTTCCTAGTCCGTGCACAATGCTAAAGGGTGGGTTCAGTTCACGTTTTAGGGTTCAGTGAGACGGATTGACATTAAAGCGGTTACCACTATACATATACTACTAACTTGTAAAGATAAAACTAAAAAATATACCATAGGACATTTATAGGTATTTTTAATTCTTATCTTGCCATAACAAAGCTTTTTAAATAGCACGGTAGTGGGGTTTCGATAATTGCGCTAAATATGTAATATTTTGTGAAGGCTTATTTATATTTATGAATAAATAATTATGATAATGATGATTAAACCACACGCAAGACCCAAGGCATTTTTATTCGACAAGTTCTACAATTTTACTGTGACATTTAATTTTAAGTTTTCTATCAATCGTCTAGTACTATTGTACTAGAACACAATCTCTGCTTACTGCGGGCTTGTTGGTAGAAGGCGCTGTGTGCAGTGTCCAGAATTATTTATTTCTCATAGAAAGAGAGTGTAGAGCTCAAGGTAAAATGCTTTAACGGTGCTAAAATAGTCCATAAGCTTTTCTGTGATCAATATACAAGCATTTCTATTTTAATTTCAGATTAAAATAGAAATGCTTGTATATTGGTGCTTGTATATTCAGGTAAGTTGGGATACTCATCCCAACTTACCTGTCCGGTAGTTGTGGTATAGTATACGGGTATGCGACCCCGGCTTCCCTAGCTATTACTGTCCTATCCCTTGCCCTCCTGGGCGGTAATATCCTACATTTCCTATTTCCCACTCTAACTTACCAATCTTCCTTTTTCACGCCACCTATCCTTCCCTTTCCCTATTCCTACCCTCTCTGCCAATCCAACGTCTGCCGCGCGGATGGATGCATGGCTAGGGCCAAGCCTAGTCGTTAGCGTGCCACACTGCCCTGGGACCGGGCGACCCAGAATTAGGCCAGCCTTACCCTGGTATGCGGGGCTCTGCTGGGGTGGACAAACCTTTCCCTTGCTATTCGTGGGAACGCAATGGATAATTACAAAAATAATTTAATTAACCAAAATGGCGGCGATGTGGTTCGCCACCCATCACGTCTCGTTTCTCGCGGGGGCGAAAAGCGGCCCATGGAGAGCCGCTTCGCTACGTTGAATGTAAGAGGAGGAATGGATGGTAAGGTAGATGAAGTATGTCAGATGATGGATGAACGAAGCATAGATCTTCTGTGCGTGAACGAAACCAAGAGGAAAGGATGTGACACTACGGTTCATGGTCCCTACACGGCATACTGGTCGGGAGTCCCCCAAACCAGCCGAGGCTGTCAGGGAGTTGGTGTGATTCTTTCCTCTCGAATAGTTGAATGTGTGATGGAACATGAATGTGTAAGCCCAAGAATCCTCTGGATTAGGTTAAAAGTCGGACTCACTCGCTTGTTTATCCTTGGGGTCTATGCACCGACGGATCTGCGCGGAGGTGGGTCATTAAAAGCCCAACAAGAGAGAGAGGAATTTTGGGATAGCATGAGAGAGGTCTTGAATAAATGCGCAGGAAATGAACGGATCGTGATGTTAGGGGAACGAGTAACTCATTAGGGGACTTTAATGGGTGGGTTGGAGTAAAGCGTGATGGGTATGAAGGAGTTCTGGGTACGTTTGGGGACGAGAGAGTGAATGACAATGGAAGAAGCCTACTTGAAGTATGCTTGGAATGGAATCTTTGCGTGGCCAACACAATGTTTGACCACAAAAAGATCCATTTGTATACAAGAGATGAGGGTGAGTCTAGAAGTATGATTGATTTTGTAATTGTGGATGAAAGACTGAGGAAGAAAGTGCTAGACACTCGGGCATACCGCGGTGTAGGCCTCGACACGGACCACTTCCTGGTCATAACTCGAATGCGTGGTCTCTTTAAACGGTGGCGACACCGAGGGGCCGAGCCTACGAGTGTTTTGGACAGAGTAAAAGTGGAAAATCTACAAGAAACAGAAAAGAAAGACGAGTATGTAGAGAAACTGAAAGAAAGTTTTAAAGGCATAGAAGAGATAGGTGTGATTGAAGATTTGTGGGAAACATTTAAGAAAGGGGTCGTGAATGTTGCTATTGAGGTATGCGGGGTAGCAAAAAGAAGGAAACGAAGAAAGAACTATAATGTGTGGATGGATAAAGATGTACAAAGGGCTGTGCAAGAAAAGAAGAAAGCGTGGTTGGATTGGTTAGCAACAAAAGCTAACCAAAAAGTTCAAAAGGCAACAGATGACGAGATAAAGGAAGCAAGAACGAAGTATAAAAGATTGAAATCAGCAGCGAAAGAAGTTGTGTCTAGAAAGAAAGAAGAACAAAATGATGATTTTGATAGGAGGCTCACTAAAGATTTCCAGTCAAACATCAAGTTTTTCTGGAAATCCATTAAAACAGCAAGAGGAAATACTTCTACCTCGGAGCTGAGTACCATCAGGAGTCAAGATGGGAGCATTATAAAAGGAGAAAAAAGTGTGTTAAAGAGATGGAAAGAGTATTTTGAAAGTTTGTTTGAAAGAGAGGAAGTGCAGGTAAAACATCCGGCACCTTCCATGGAAACTGATATAAATGTTGATGAAAGTGAGATAAGCATGGATGAAATAGTGAAAGCGTTGAAAAGTATGAGATTAGGTAAGGCTGCAGGGTATGACAGGATTACCGTCGAGATGCTGAGGGCTGGACAGGGCATAGTGTCTAGCCAGCTGTACCGCCTTTTCAATTTGTGCTGGCGAAATGGGCAAGTACCGGAAGACTGGTGCAAAGCCGTAATCGTGCCATTGTATAAGGGAAAAGGGTCACGGCAGGACTGCATAAATTACCGTGGTATAAGCCTTCTCAGCGTCGTCGGTAAATTGTATGCAAAAGTATTGATTGAAAGAGTTGTGAATGAAACAGACGAAAAAGTATGGGATGCACAAGCGGGATTTAGAAAGGGAATGGGATGTACGGATCAGGTATTTTCCTTGCGGTGCATAGCCGAAAAGTGTTTGGCTAAAAACAAGAAGGTCTATTGCGCGTTCGTGGATCTAGAAAAGGCCTATGATAGAGTGGTGAGAAATGAATTGTGGTCAGCATTGTCCGTGAACGGTGTGAGAAGTGTCCTTAGACGAGCATTGCAATCCCTTTATAGGGATTCTAGTGCTTGTGTAAGGATAAACGGGGCATTCACTGAATGGTTTAATATCGAAAAAGGTGTTAGACAGGGATGTATAGCGTCACCGTGGCTGTTTAATCTGTTCATGAACAATTGCTTGACAGATTTAAAAGAGAATGAAAGTGGGTTGAGAATGAATGAGTTACTCGTCAAATGTTTTCTCTATGCTGATGACCAAGTATTACTTGCGTCTTCGGCCGAGGAGTTGCAGGAGATGGTAACTGCTATGAGTGGAGCTTTCGTTAGAAAAGGAATGAAGATGAATGTAAAGAAGACGAAAGTGATGGTGTTTGAAAGAGATGAGGCAGTGACAGACTGCAATATCGTGATTGGAGGTGAACAAATTGAACAGGTGAATGAGTTTGTGTATTTGGGTTCAAAGTTTACAAGAGATGGAAAGTGTGAGAGTGATATTGAAAGAAGAGTGAATGCAGGAAACATGGTTAATGGAGCTTTGCGCTCCTTTATGAACAGTCGGAAGGTGTCTAACAAGGCTCGTTTGGCTGTGCATGAGGGAGTGTTGGTTCCGACACTCATGTACGGAAGTGAAAGTTGGGCATGGCAGAAGAAACATGAAAGCAGAATAAATGCAGTTGAGATGAGAGCGTTAAGAAGTATGATAGGAGTTAAACTGAGTGACAGGATAAGAAATAGTGAGATAAGGAAACGTTGTGGTCTGAAAGAAGATGTAGTGACGAAAATAGAGAAAGGTATGCTGAGATGGTTTGGACATGTCGAGAGAATGAATGAAGAACGATTGACGAAGAAAGTGTATAAGGCGAGTGTGAATGAAAGTGTTGGAAGGGGTAGACCTAGGCGGACGTTTCAAGACCAAATCAGGGACGTCTTGAAAAAAGGCCAGGTCAAGAGTACCCTAAACCGAAGAGCATGTATGAAGGGAATAATGAAAGTGGACGAAGCGAAACAAGTATGTAAGGATCGTAGCAAGTGGAAAGAAGTGGTCTCTGCCTACCCCTACGGGAAAAAGGCGTGATTATATGTATGTATGTTAAATTAATCTATCAAAAGGTATTAATTTTTTTTTAGAAATTAACAATACGATATCCCATCGTGAAGCAATAACCAATCATAAGATGTACCAAGGCGTGACGTCACGGCCAAATACAAAAGACAACGTACAACTTACAAACTTAAAAACTAATGCACTTTATTTAAATGCATTGAAAGGGGAAAGGATTCATGTCTACTATATTATTTTATTAAAAGAATAAGATTTTTTTCCTTTCTTTTTGTTATTTGACGGACTAGACAGGACTTTGATTTTATTAGCTTGTCATCATGCCTATTTTCTAAAGTAATGTAAATGAAGTGTAAATATATGTAGTATTGTTAGTATTTTGTTTCTCCTACAATAATCCATAAGTCGTCTACCCACGTTTTTTTCTAATGTAATATTCTTTTTCCCATAAGTGGAAACTTAAAATTGGTCCTCAGTGCACATATACTGATAGTACCGGCCAAAATAATAAAAATAAAATAACTACATCAATATATAAAGTAATACATTAATAACTGTATTTTAAGCATCTTTCCGTGTATCAACATCCCGTACTGCGCTCGACAAGCGGCCTGCCGAGCGTGGTGAGTAAGGCAATAATCTCTCATAACCACTATTTGGAGACCCATGAGGGAGGCTTATGTCCAGCTGTGGACGCCCCACGACTGAGATGATGATGAAGATGACGATTTTAAATTTATTCTATGTCATACGAGCCAGGAGCCTGCAATAAATATCATTTATTGTTTTTTTATATCCGATCGAAATTGAATAAGCGCTTCTGGGACTATTAGATAGTCAAACGAACTTACAAAGTTTCTACCTTCGTTAATAATATATCTGAAGAATGAAGTGACGATATAAGGACCTAGTTAGTTTTGACCTACAACATAAGTGGTCAAATTGTTACCTACATTGTATAATCTTGCCTTTATCAGATTATAAGCTTAAATTATGTGAAGGTTTATTTACAAAGCATGTCGCTATCGATATCACTGAAGCAAAACATGTTAGTGATAAGAGCCACCATAACTATCTTGTGGTAATTGTCGCTTTTGTCTACGATTTCGTGGCCGCTTGTCAAACCTCACAAATATTAAATATTTACCCGTGTACTTTTCCTTCCAATTATGAAAATTTCATAATTGTAAGGAAAAGTAGAGAAGAGTTCACCCGAGGAAGTAGAAGTAAGACCACTTATCCAAAATAAGGTCATAAGAATTCCGAAATACATTTTAGTGCTTTGCACTAATGCCATGAGAACTGTCTCTCGCCTTTGACAGTACAGCGCCAACAGCCGACCCGTGTACTTTTCCTTACAATTATGAAATTTTCATGATTGTAAGGAAAAGTACCCATAAAGTACCCGTGTACTTTTCCTTACAATTATGAAATTTTCATGATTGTAAGGAAAAGTACACGGGTCGGCTGTTGGCGCTGTACTGTCAAAGGCGAGAGACAGTTCTCATGGCATTAGTGCAAAGCACTAAAATGTATTTCGGAATTCTTATGACCTTATTTTGGATATGTGGTCTTACTTCTACTTCCTCGGGTGAACTCTTCTCAGAAAATTCTTCATCTACTATAAATCTACCTATACAAGTGATTGTAAAATATGGTGACGGACAGCAGAGTCTTAGTAATAGCAGAGATTAGTAATAGTCTCTGGTAATAGGGTCGCGTTTTTACCCTTTGGGTACGAAACCCTAAAAAAGGATTTATTAGTATTCTATCAACCATCTAATGCCCATAACACACGCCCTGCTTAATTTGGGGCTAGATGCTGCTGTGTGAAAAGTGCAGCATTATTTACTCCAGTGTCCAAGTGTATACGGAACCATTCTGCCGTTCCACTGCCTGTGTCCTGTCCGAATTGTTATCTCCTCTATTCGGAGGTAACCTTATCCTGCCGTGTCCAGTTTTTTTTAACGTTGTTACAAGTTTGCGGTCGACCACGACACGCGTTCGTGTGAGCATTGTGGATCATATTATCGAAAACCTATATTTTTTATTGTTTAATATTTTTATTTGTTATTCGTCTTAAAAATAAATTGTTACAGGAATTTCTTTTAGAATAGACCCATGTTGACAAAAATCAACTAACAGAAACAACAAAATCTCATAACAAAATCCAATAGCATTATCAAGATAGCATTACCAATAATCTGATCAAAAAAAGCTATCTACAAAACTATTATTGTAAAAAATTAAGCAAGTTTGTTCCTCTGATCTGAACGGGTTCTGCCGTTCCATATGAAAAATATCTTTGAATGTATAAGTTAGCGTTTTTAAATTAAATTAAATTAAAAACGTTTATTTCAGATTACAAAAAATAATCAATACAGTAATCCATATTATGACAATAACGAGATAAAAGTGTTCACATACTAAAGCTAGGTGAAGAAAGCTTGACATGTCCAGTACTCCATAAAAATACAGTCTGTGTCCAATCTCTCCGCTATCAGACACAGGTTTTGTATAATATCCTCAGAGAGCCAGCACGTTACGCTTTTTGCCATACCCCAACCTAAAGCTTATTGATTAATTCCATTGATAAATGCAAGGTAAAGTAGCGTATTGTGGGGTATTGTATCAGTTCTGATCTCAGCTCCGTGTACATTCTTGAATCCCCTAGGGGCCCGGTCCCGGTGACGCAGGTATGACTAAGTGCCACGCGCACACTGTGGGAGGTGTGTTGCTGTTTTATTAAGTTTGTAAATACTGGATTTAGATATAGAAGAGTTTATAAAATTAAAATTTTTAAGTGACCCCGGCACTTTAACTTGTCTCGGAGGTTACCTAATTTATTTTTGTAATGTGTTTCCTTAGTTTTCAATCTATACCATCATGCTCTTTCATTTGACACCACACTTGGATATATTTGAAAACATTCGATTGTTCACCCCTACTTTCAACCCCCATATCTCATGAATGGATCGACCGATTTCAATATAACTTTAGTTTTGCATTTGACTCATTATTTCCTGTCATTTAAAATCTAACTCGGGTATATTTGGAAACAGTTGATTATTAATCCCCTCTTTTACACCTCATATCTTGTAAACTTCTATACCTATTTTTTACACTTATTATATATAATAATAATAATAATATATCTTTATTTCAGACAAGGTCCATATCAGTATTACAAGCTAAATTTAAAATAGAATATAATGACTTTGATAAAACATCTTTAAAAACCACTGCCGGAAAACTTTCTTTTAAATAAAAAAAATTGCATGCAAATCGGTCCACTCGTTTAAGTGCACACAGATACACATACAGACACCCCTCTTTAACAAACGGGTAAAGTATGTATTACAATATCAAAAATTAAAATATCTACAGCATTATCTCAGCCGTAGAACGACCACTGCTGGACATAGGCCTCCTGGGGTTGTTGCCGTATTCTCCACGCTTGGCAGGCGGGTTGGCTAGTGCAGGACGGGATGATAGACGGAAAGACGCTGCTGCCCATCTTCCGGAGGTGTTGAATGATAAGTTATGAAAACTTTATAATTGACAGGCCCTTTGTCAGCCCGATAGCATAGTAATATAAATATGTGATGAAAGCCGGATTAGATTAGTTTAGAAAACTCTTTATTGTACACCACATAAAAAAGGAACACGAAAATAAAAGGAATTAAATAAAACAGGCAACCTTGGGATGGACAGAAAGTAGAGAATGGTATAGACAGTGGTGTAAGATTAAGAGAGTATAAATAGCGAACCAATAAGAAACTATACATAGGGGAAAATAAGTATAAGTACTTACAAAACAAAATAATTACAGTGATAAATAATGTTGATGGATCAGATTCAATTTATGAAATATTGTCATGCCACGATAATTCTAATTCACTGAGATCAATTGACGATATTATCACTCGAGAATCGAGTAAAATCTCAATCGAGTCTCTGAGGACCGCTTGTTCTTCGAAGGGGAACACTCGATACACTATTAGTCTCGACAAAGAGTGCATCGTGCAGAGCTGGAACAAAGCGAACGACGCGGGGAGCTGTCAAAACAGCACGACCTGTCGTGCGAACGGATGAGACGAGGATGCTCAAAGTTTAGTGTGTCTATAAAATGTAAAAAAAATTAAGCAGAATACAAAGTATAAGTAGAAGAGAGGCACATCTCTCCTCTGCTGCTGTATGATACTTTGGGCTCAATAATCCTTCTAATATATAAAAGTGAAAGTAAGAATGTTTATTAACTTTTCACGTCAAAACCGCTGAACCGATTTGGTTGAATTTTAGTACAGGAGTAGATTAGACCATGTAGACGGACAAAGGCTACTTTTCGTTGCGTAAATTAGTAGTTGTAGGGTAGTTGTAGGTTAGTTTTAGGATAGTTGTAGGGTAGTTGTAGGGTAGATGTAGGGTATTTGTAGGGTCCACGGACCTGCTGGGTTGTCCCAGTGGGCGGAGAGGTGGGCTCCGACGTGGCGCGTCCCCGGGTGGCGGATAGGGGGTCCTGGCGTATCGACAACCTCCAAGTGGTGGTTGTCGATATGCCAGCGCGGACCAAACTCTGGGGGGGAGTATGGGGTATATTAAATATATTTAGGTTTATTCATTTATATTATTTAGTTTATTTTATTATTTTATTATTTGTTTATTATATTTATTTATTATTTTTTATATGTCTATAAGTATTTATTTCGGAAGGTGCCTCTCCAAGCACTCCTCTGATTAGCAGAGAAGGCAGTGGATGAGGCCGGCCCCGCCTCTGCCGCGACTCGATCCCGTTCGGGATTGAAATGCGACCGATGCTGGCGGGGCCAGGGTAGGAGGCTATCTTGTTGTTGAGGAGGGAGGTGCCAAATCTCAAGATTTTGGTGCTCGCCGAAGGGAGTATCCTGGGAGCGAGCCTGGACGCGTGCTGTGTTAGCGGTACACGTCTTGACTCGCTCGCAGGGTATGGTCGGGGGGAACCCGGCCGCTAGGGCACCAACCGGGGGAGCTCGCCCCTAAACGAGCAAGAACAAAAAATGAAAAAGGCTAGTTTGGTAACAAATCCACGTGTGGGTCCCGGAAACGGGGAATCCCACGACACGGATTCGTCCGTGTCTTGCCCCATCGTATACGTGGGGGGCACAAACAGCCATGACGTTAGGGGGCCTTCCCGCGTTTCGACGCGGAGGGCGGATGTTGAGGTAAGGCATGCCTGCACGCTCGAGTCTGATGCAGACGCGAGCGTGCAGACGATGTCAGATGATGTAGAGGAGAGTCGTGTTCGCACGCCTACGCCTACGTGGGCGGGGGCGTGCGAACGACGTCGGAAGACGGGGGTTGTCGGGCACGCTCGATCTCGCCCATATTGGGCGTGGACGGGCGGGCGACGCCGGTAGAAAGGGAAGACTTAGGCTTTTTCGCGAAACCGAGGGCGGTCTCGCGAAGAGGCGTTCTTGTTGTTGAGAGTGAGGCGGAAGGGGAGTCGGACTGTTCTGTTATGTCCGTTTCGCTTCCTCCTTCGCTTCGTGTGCCTCGAGTTCTCGAAGGACCAGGAAAAGGGGGCGAAAGCCAGAGGAGGACGCATTAAGCCCGAAGGCTTCAAAACGCGCCTTCTTCCAGAAGGACAGAGGACCCGGAACAGTAGAGGATGAGGTCTTTGACCCATCGGTTCCGCCCAGCGACACAAGGGCGAAAACGACGCTGCCAAAGGCAGCAGATTTGGAGGTGGAAATGCAGGCGCAGCCAACTGATCAGTTGGTCGCCTGCATAAACTCTCAATTGGAGACCGTGGAGAAAATCGCCGACAGGTCTAAGAACCTGAAGGGCGATTACATCCGCGGTCTCCGATTGGCAGTAAGGAAGGTACAGGCGGCGTCCTTGGCGCTGCTCCATAGGACGTCTGCGGACCCCAATGTTGAGCGGCTGGAAAAAGAAAACGCCGACCTGCGAGCTGAAATGAGCGCCCTCACCGCAAAGGTTGAGTTGTTAATGGTGGCCATAAATAACCAGACCCAGGCCAGTGCGGCAGAGGTGGCTAAACCAGTGACGCCACCACCTGTCGCCGAAAGGCAGGAAGACTGGGAGTGCCGGCTCATGGAGCGGATAGGCGCCCTCATGGATCGCAAACTGGCGGCTTCATCACTGGCCTAGCCGGCACCGGGTCCGTCCATGAGTGGTCCAGCTCCCTTTTCTGCTGGCCCATCGAAGAGAAAGAGGAAGGGGAAAGGAAGAGCGCGACCGCCTTCAGGAAATATGGCATCCATGCCTCCGTCGCAGACTAGGTCTTCGGAAGTGTCCGAAGCGGCTGCGCCGGAGGCTTGGAACAAAGTGGTTGGCAGAAAGGCCTCTAAGGCACCTCCACAGCGCATAGAGGCAGGACCTGCCGCCGGCCGCTCCAAGGCTGCTCCCGCACCTCGTCCTGCGGCTAACGCTAAGGCCAAACCGAAGCGTGGGCCTGTACCCCCGAGGCCAACGCGGCTGCCAAAATCCGCGGCGGTAACGGTGACCATCCCGGAGGGATCAGAGGTCACCTACGCCGCGGTCATGTCCGCCGCCAAGGCCCGTATTAAGTTGGCAGATGTCGGCGTGGAAGCGGTCCGCACCAGACGGGCCATAACGGGGGGTCTCTTAATGGAGGTATCTGGGCCGGACTGCTCTCCAAAGGCTGACGCACTGGCCGAACGCTTGCGCGCTGCCCTCGAGGACCTGCACGTCAGAATCACTCGTCCCGTTAAGACGGGAGAGTTGAGACTGAAGGACCTCGACGACAGCGTTACGCCGGGTGAGGTGGCGGCAGCGGTGGCTGCAATCGGGGACTGCTCCGTCGAAGACGTGCGGGTGGGTGACATACGTCGCTCACCCAGGGCCCTAGGCACGGTATGGGTCCGTTGCCCACTGGCTTGCTTACGCAAGATAGTTGAGGCGGGGCACGTCGTCGTCGGATGGGTGTCGGCCAGGGTGGACTTTCTGACCTCGCGGCCACTCCAGTGCTTCCGGTGTCTGGAGTACGGGCATGTACGCAGCCTATGCCAGAGCCCAGTGGACCGGAGTGCGCTGTGCTACGCGTGTGGCGAGCCCGGTCATCGGGCTAGCGGTTGCACGCGCTAGCACAAATGTCCGCTGTGCTCTGATTTGGGCTGCAAGGCCGATCGTAGGATGGGAAGCAAGAGGTGCTCCCCTCCTAAGAAGGCCAAAGGTGGGAGGAAGTCTACCCTCCCCACTCCAGATATCGGAAGGCGCTCGGCTCCCGCAGAGGCAGTCGGACAGTCGGGCCCAAGCCCGCCCCAGGAGGCCATGGAGGCTTCTTAATGGACCACAATCCATTAAGAGTCCTCCAGTGCAATTTGAACCACTGCCGGGGTGCGCAAGACTTGCTCATGCAAACCCTCGCGCAGTGGTCTATTGCACTTGCCGTAGTTGCGGAGCCCTATCGGATCCCGGACCATCCCAGATGGTTCGGGGACGAACAGGGCTTGGCAGCTGTCTACTGGGGCGGAGGCGAAGGCGACCCCCCCTGTGCCCTTATTGAAAAGGGACAGGGCTTCGTCGCGACAGAGTGGGGTCGCATAGCCGTTGTAGCATGCTACGTCTCCCCTAACTGTACCCTCGCCGCTTACGAGGCGTACTTGGACGGGGTAGGTAACTGTATTCGCAGATGCCTACCCCGTCCCGTGCTCGTTTTGGGCGACTTCAACGCTCACTCGCGTGAGTGGGGGAGTCCCCGAGATGACCCTAGGGGAGTCACCATCTCAGGATGGGCGGCGGGACACGACCTCCGGTTGCTAAATCGGGGGTCCGTAAACACCTGTGTGCGGTGACAGGGGGAGTCGATCGTGGATTTATCATGGTCGACTCCTTCTGCCACACACATGGTGTCCGGATGGAGAGTTGCGGAGGAGATGGTCACGTTATCCGACCATCGCCACATAGTTTTCGATGTGGCCCTCCGCCCTCCAAGCCGTGTGTCCCGCCGCAGTAGCAGCCCGCCGCGACGATGGGCCCTCAAGCGGCTTAACAGGGATCTGTTAGAAGCTGCCGCCATCGTCGCGGCCTGGCCGGAGAGCCACGCCGAGGATCTGCCCGATCCTGAGAGGGAGGCGACCTGGTTCCGGGGCACGATGACGTCGATTTGTGACGTATCGATGCCCCGGGCCGGGTCAACCAAGCGCCGGGCGGTGTACTGGTGGTCGGAGGAGATCGCGCGGCTGCGAGATGCATGCCTGCGCGCCCGACGCCAGTACCAAAGGACCCGAAGAAGAAGGCGAGCCATAGCCGAGGAGACGGATAGAGCTTACGCGGCCTATAGAGGCGCTACCAAGGCGCTCCAAGTCGCCATTGGCGACGCCAAGGCTCGGTCTTGGAGTGACTGTATAGGGTGTGGTGTGGTGGACTGAATAGGGATCCATGGGGGCGCCCGTACCGTACGGTACTGGGCAAACTCAGACCGTGGGTCCCTCCGTTGACGGAAACCCTGGACCCAGTGCTGGTGGAGAGGGTAGTTGATAACCTCTTCCCAGCGGTCCAGGATCAGTCCAGTCCCTCAACCCCCACGTCGCCAGACCCTGATTGGTCTGACGACTTGGGGGTGTCTGAACAGGAGTTGGACCGAGCCGTTAAGCGCCTCAAGGCCCGTAACACAGCGCCCGGGCCCGACGGGATTCCAGGTCAGGCTTGGGTGCTGGCTCTATCCGCGGGGCTGGGGGACAGAATGAGGCGGTTGTTTGACAGCTGCCTCCATTCGGGTGTGTTCCCCACAGGGTGGAAAGAGGCTAGATTGGTCCTCTTGAAGAAGGAAGGCAGAACCGCGGACTCTCCCTCTGCGTACCGTCCCATTTGCCTGCTGGACGAGGCCGGCAAATTGTTCGAAAGAATAATTGCCGCCCGTCTATGCACTCATCTCTCGCGGGTAGGTCCCAACCTGTCGGATGACCAGTACGGTTTCCGACGGGCGCGTTCGACAGTGGACGCGATTCTTCGTGTCCGTACACTGTCGGACCAGGTTTTGGTGTCCCGAGGCGGGAGGGCGTTGGCGGTGTCCTTGGACATCGTTAATGCCTTCAACTCCCTGCCTTGGAGGGCGATCAGGGAGGCGCTCGTGTATCAC
Organism: Pasiphila rectangulata; assembly: GCA_963082625.1. Lineage (NCBI taxonomy): Eukaryota > Metazoa > Arthropoda > Insecta > Lepidoptera > Geometridae > Pasiphila > Pasiphila rectangulata. Next base: position 1,135,341 of record OY720244.1, on the reverse strand, counting down.
GGAGTGCCTCTCTACCTGCAGCGCCTAGTTGGGTCCTACCTCCGCGACAGATGTGTGCAGTATGTGGGCAGGGACGGTACTACTCTGCGGAGGGAGGTCAGTTGCGGGGTTCCACAGGGGTCTGTCTTAGGACCACTCCTTTGGAACCTCGCATATGACGCGGTTCTGCGTGTTGAACTCCCCGCCGGCGTACACGTTGTCTGCTATGCAGACGACACATTAGTGTTCGCCGGCGGAGACTCCTTCGAGAGGACCAAAGGGCTCGCCGAGCTTGGGGTGGCATGCGTCGTGGATAAAATCCACGAGCTGGGTCTTCGGATAGCGCCTAATAAGACCGAGGCGCTATGGTTCCACAAGTTCCCGAGGGGAAGGGAACCACCCAGCTTGTCGGTTCGCGTAGGTGACGTTGACGTCCAGGTGGGGCCGTACCTTAAGTACTTGGGCCTCACCTTGGATAGTCGCTGGGGCTTCGAAGAGCACTTCAGCCGCTCCGTCCCCCGGATCCAGAGGGTAGTGGGTGCTTTGCACAGACTGCTGCCCAATCTCGGGGGACCAAGGGAGGGTGTTCGCCGCCTCTATGCGGGCGTCGTGCGGTCGATGGCACTCTACGGAGCGCCCATCTGGCCCAAAAGACTGACGGGTGTTAGGCGCTGCAGGGCTATGTTTAGTAGCCTGCAGCGTTCTATTGCCATCAGAATCGTTCGCGGTTACCGCACGATTTCGCATGAGGCGTCGACATTATTGGCGCGGCTCCCGCCGCTCGACCTCCTGGCGGAGATGGACGCGTGTACGTTCGTCTCCGGCAGGAGGGCGAGGGTGGGGCTGCGCCAGCTGAAGTGCGGCAAGAGGAGCGTCGACGTGCGCTTGGGAAGTGGCGCGAGCGGCTCGAGGAGCCGAGGAGCTCGCGCCAACGCGCCGTCGACGCTGTTCTGCCTAGCTTCGAAGCCTGGCTAGGGAGGGAGGGAGGTAACGTCACCTATAGACTTACTCAGGTACTCACCGGGCATGGTTGCTTCGGTGAGTACCTGAGTAGGATCGGACGCGAACCGACACCGCAGTGCCACCATTGTGGGTGGGGCCAGGATTCCGCCCAGCACACGCTCGAGGATTGCTCGGCGTGGTGCGTGGAAAGGCGGAATCTGGCCCTCAGGATCGGGCAGGATCTCTCTCTGCCCAGCGTAGTTGCGGCTATGCTGGCAGATGAGACGGCGTGGAAGGCGGTGGCCTCTTTCTGTGAGACCGTAATGGTTCGGAAAGAGGCCGCGGAGCGGGATCGCGAGAGGGCTGATCCCGCTCGTAGAAGGCAGCGGCGGGGTGCAGGCAACGGCCGCCCCGCGCTGCCTGCCCCGTGAGGCTACGGCGTCATGGGGCTGCGGCATCCCCTATAGGGGACCATCTGGGTCCGTAGGGTAGTCAGAGTGAGGGCTCTGGACTATCCCAGACGGACCCAGGGAGGGCGATGGTGCATGATATGGCTATGCACCATCGTAAGTTCCGCGAGACGTAGGGGGCGTTAGTTTTGGACGCCCCCGGGACGTGCTCAGGCAAGGTGCTATAGGGGCTCCGGAGTGTTCTTTATGAGGAACCGGAGCCCCTAGTGCACCGAGGCCGGCCATCGGGGTGGTTTTAGTGAGTCGTCAGGAGACAACCTCACATAACCATGCTGTGCCCTTAACGCAGCATGGTATCTGACCAAGGAGATTTCCACCCCGTCACCAAAAAAAAAAAAAGGGGTATTTGTAGGGTAGTTGTAGGGTAGTTGTAAGTAGTGGTTGTAGTAGGTGCGATACGACATTCGCCGGGACGGACATCTAGTGGTTCTATAATAATGCGCAAATCTTATAAACGCGAAAGTTTGAGAGTATGTATGCATGTTTGTTACTCTTTCACTCAAAACTAGGTTACAGACTGAGTTGAAATTTCGCACACATACAGATGTTGACCAGGATTAATACACGCTTATTTTAACCCGGTACAATTCAAGCGAAGCGGCGGGCATAAGCTAGTTATATAATAGTTTTTCTTTCAAATATCTTATTATCTTATCTTATTTAGTGAACGCCCTACGTACGGCTGAAATGACGATGATATAATTTAAAGTTAAATAGCTTAAAAACTAACATTTATCTTAGTTTTAAAATTATCGAAATAAGTTAGTTACATATGAATTAAAATAATTTATTATGATTTATTTGCAATTTATAATTTACAGAGGCTCAAATTTTAAGAGCCTCTGTTGTCTGTCAATCGTTCATTGAGTTGGAATGGCATGCGCTTTTTACACAAAACAACATTCAAAATGTCAATAAGTTTGAGTCAGGACAGGTAAGCAAACTTGCAACAAAATATTACCCACAATTATGACGTTTGTGGGACTGAGTATTTGAATCATGTATTTTTCATGGATAAATAAACACAGAAGTTTAGCTCCTGTGGAGATTCGCTCAGCAGTTATCACGCCACAACTTTAGAGGCACGACTTTACACTCAACAAGCATTAGTGGTAGCTTTTAGATTTTTTCCAAAAATCTAAATGTTCAAAATATAGATTGACTTACTTTATAGTGCACCATGGCTATTATTCCAGACTTTTACTTTTGGATTTGCTACAAACTCGTATTTCCAAAATATCGCATTATCCGAGATCTCTCAGTAAAATAATAAAGTGACGAATATCTAATTTAACTGAGATTAAATGAAATGTTTAATTACATAATAGTATTAATTTCCCTTAACGAAAGAAAGAAACGTTTATTTTGTGTCACAAATTCACAAACAAAGACTACAATAAAAACAATGAAGTAAAATGACGACAAAAATGAAATAGGATAAAGGTCTATTGTTTCCCCGGCTGGATCCCCTAGGGGAGATATAGCAATGAAAGATTGCTGGAAATATTCCATCACTTTGCGTTTAAATCTATAGACATTGAAGACGTATTGTAAATAAACTACGTTACTATTCCCCGCACCCATTTTAGGTTATATAAATGCAAAAACGCCTTAACCAATCTTGGTAACCTTAACAGTGTTAGAAATTAACTTCTGATTCTGCAGTAGGTAACACGCTCATTACTTATACAAGGTGTAGGACCCTTCGGTGCTAAGTTTAATTTCCTTCCACGTCAGTTCGTGGAGGCCTATCTGCATATCTTGCATCTTCGTACACGGCTCCAGGTCACCGGGCAAGGTCAATGAAATACACATTGAACAATTTCAACATGCTCTACAAACATACCTATTGAGAACAATAGCATTTTTAAACTTTTGCCATCACAACAAATTATCACCATGTTGAATTATTTGTTTATTTATTTAGAACACCAACGTAGGTAGCACTAAAACATCTATAAATAAATAAATAATTCTGGACAATTCAAACTATCTATTCAATCTATCTAGCCCTAAGGGGCCGTCTCCATAAGCCAACGCGTGCAGCAGGTTATTGTAAGTACACATTACGTACACTTAATACTTAACTAAAGAAACGAATATACTTATCTAAAAACAAATTAGGTTTACAGTTAAAAATATCAATTTCCTGGTCCTGAGTTAGCAGGGCATTGAGCAAATTGAGACTGATATACTTAATACATTATACTACATAGATACGGTATTTTTATTATATATAAAAAACATCCAGAACGCCCTGAACAAATACCTGCAGATCATACAGACAATTGTTCCGAGGCGGGAACCGTACCCGCGATCGTCGCAGGCGGACCTTCGCCGGCTGCGCCATATAGATTATATCGCATTACCAACTTTTACTATTACAAAATTTATTAGGCGTTGCCTGAGTAACTAATTCTAATAAATTATTTTAGGATACAATTGCTAAGTGCAATTGTAACTAAAATCCTTGAAGTGTAGACAGCATGCATTTTTCATATATTTATTTAAGGACATCGCCCAACAGACAGCATGCTTAAGTGATTACTTAAAAGTTTAAAAGATATACTAACTAGTATCAAATAAAAAAATGTATTAAATTAAAAATTAAAATAAACTGTGTAAAGTAAAAAAAAATATCATGGAGCAAATTTTATGTCAAATTTATACAGTGAATCATAAAATATATCCAAATCAGATGTTCTATGAATTAAGTTGTAGTGCCTGACCATACGGTAGATCGTCAGAGGTAGTAAGTCATATTGTGCGTTTATTTTTGATCTATTTCGGTTATCCTATCCCACATTGAACAAAAATAATAAACCTCTACTTGACTCATAGGATGAGTCAAGTAGAGGTTTATTTTTGTCTTAAATATTTTTTTGTAATTTTATTGATATTTATTATAGCAAAAAAATTGCACGGCTAAAAAGTGATTTTATGAAGCCTAAGAACGCATAAAAATAAATCATTCATTTATACTAGATACCGCCCTGAAACTAATTTCTACATAAATAATTCAGTGCAAAAAACATTCCTAGACTATTATGCTACTAGAGTTAATCTATATATCCATACTATAGATATATAGATTTTTTTTCTTTTTGTTTTGTTAAACTTATTGTGCTGCATCTTTATGTGGTCAATAAATACTTCATTCATTCATTCATTCAAGTGACACGAGTCCCAGGAGCAATCTTGCAGATTAATAATTAACTTTTATAATTCAAAACGATCAAGCCAAGTTGCACGAACAATAATGATATAATCTACTTTACGGCTTGGCAAGTAAAAATCCCTGATACGGTTAAAAATAGCATACTTTCCTCAAGTTCCGTTACTGTATCTATTTATTTAAGACTAGGTAACCCGCGCAACTTCGTCTGCGTAAGATCATACATAATAATCATACTGCATGATAAAAATGCGCGCGGCACTTGATCATTATTGCTACCGAGTTTTTTTAACAATAAAAAATTATTTGTAATGTGAGGGCAATTTTGTTTAAAATTAAATATTCGTGATGTATAACGTCTTTATTTGGATCAGGGTTAATCCCATGTTTATTAAATACACCTTTGCGAATAATGCATTATTTTGAAGAAATTTAATCACAGTAAAACGTTTATAGTAAATCTTGAAATATAAAATCATTGGACTCTTTTAGCTGTGAAATTTTTAATAATAATAAAGATATACATATAGAAGTATGTACCTACTGTCGCGGTTTTTTTTAATATGAGGAACAATTCCGTGTCACATTATGGTTGCGTAACTTTAACCGTTTACGCAAGGCACACGGCAGAAGCTCTTGAAAATAATATATTTTCCTAGTTTTTGCAATATTTTTAATTGATGCTCTGCTTCTATGGTCGCAGCGTTAGCATTTTCTGCCGTCCTCAAGAAATGGGCAATCCAACACCAAAATATTCTTTCAGTTCGAACTAGTAATTCCTGAGATCAACCAAACAAACAAACTTTATAATATTAGTATAGACACTGCGGATTATGACGTCATTACATTAGTGAACTAAAGGTAACGACACACAGAGCCCACGTATGCAACGTATTATGACATCTAGACTCTCGTATTTGTATGAAAATAGTGACTCAGAAACATACTTATCGCACGCAACGCGTCCCACGTAACGTTAGATCTGTCAATCCGGATCAGCGTGGGATGGTGGAGGTGATATCATACGGTATAGGCCCACGCGAAAGATCAATGTGTTTCTAGAACTTTTACGTCTAAGAAATTATTTTTTTTATTTAATTTTAAGTATTTTTGTGTAATTTTTTTTTGTAAAAGTTTTCATTAATTAAATAATTCATTCATTCTCCCACGGTGCATGGTAACGTTGCATACGTGGGCTCAGTATGTCTCTACGTTTACTCAAACAATCAGGGGTTAGAATCGGTAGCGATGACAGACGGCGATTAGTGCGCTAACTTGATTTATTACCAATTAATTATGAAACAGCTGACACCTAGACTTACACTATCAGCACAAAAATACTTCACAAGGTGCCTGAACCTTATAGCTATCAGTTTATGAGTTAGCAACTGTCTATTATACTTATACCTATCTGTTTTGGTGATTTAAGAATGCAAAACTCTCTCAACGATCTTGGTATATTATTAATCATCTTCATTTCAGCCCGGAAACGTCCACACAGGCCTCCCTCGTGGATCTCCATGAGGGGTTGTCATACTCACCACGCTTGGCAGGCGGGTGGGCGAGCGCATTACGGGATGCTGATACACGGAGAGACGCTGCTGCCCATCTTCCGGAGTTATACCTTGCGGAGGGATGATCTTTCATCCCTCCGCATGTCATGTCCGTAACACGCCAACCATTTCTTAGTTGTTAGTTTTAAATGTTTCTCTCACGACAACTTAATACTACGTACAACTTTATACTATGAATAGAATTTCCACGGAATCGAAACAACTTAATTCTTTTAAAACGTAATCAAAATGGTATATTTCCTTTCTATTGTCTCGAGGCAATGGTCTCGGAGTTTCATAATGAGCATCACGTAGGCACTTCGCTTGCTAAGCGTGTGTTCTAGGCGCATACGATATCTGTTTTTTTTTTATGTTTGTTGCGGCTACAAAATAACTGCGGTCTTCAGCCTTTGTGATTGCTACCCTGTCCGAATTGCTCCTGCAGAATTGGAGGCCTTTCGTAGGAGTCATTTCTTTCAGTGCATTCGGTCTGTTTTCTCAGATAAACGTTTGGTTTGTGGATCTGTGGTCCGCACTCTTCTAGCAAATGTAAAGGCGAGCCTACGGTTACTGCTTTGAAGTCTACACAGATATTAAACCCCGAGGCTCTGATTTTCAATCGCTCGTATGACATTTTCCGTTTGAATCATCGCTCCTCAATCTACCAGATTGCTTGAGACCACTTTTTTCCAATAAAATAGTCATGCGAATCAATTTACGCAATTCAATTAGCTTATGATCTGGGCGCAGAAGTAAATTTGAACATTATTGCCGTTTTTTTAAGAAAGATGAATGTTACCTCTCTTTTCTTGCCGGTGGATACAGTGACAGTCTGCCAAGGGATACCTCCGGATGATAGGCAGCAGCGTTTTTACGTGCCAACAACCCCCTCAAGATCTTGATATCTATGAAGGAGGTCTATGTCCAGCATAGGATGTGTACTTACAGCAGTCCCACACTACTGAGATGATGATGATGGAAGTCAGTGATTGCATTAAACATGGTGTAACGGTACCTATTCCATAGATTATTAGTAACCTGCTCAAGTATTTAGCAGAACTTTCGAAATTTTGCCGTGGGGTGCCAGCAATAGAATGTTATCCCTCGTCGATGTCCGCGGATGCAGTAAGAGCCTGCTAAGGGATACCTCCGAAAGATGGGCAGCAGCGTCTTTCCGTGTATCAATATCTCATGCTGCGCTCACCAACCCGCCTGTCAAGCGTGGTGAGTATGGCAACTATAACCCTCATGGAGATCCATGAGGGAGCATTGTGTTCAGTAGTGGACGGCTAGTGTTACGGCTGAAATGATGATAATGATGAAATTAAACCTAGGGTTAAACTTGTAAATCAAATCAAATATAAATAAAAATTTGTTAGATTTGATATATATATATATATATATATATATATATATATATATATATAATATAATATAATATAATATAACAATGATATATTTTTATATTAGAAAAAAACACATAGTAGGTACCTACTTGAAATCATAAGTTTTATTTAATTTTGTATTACGGTTTTGGGAGGAGAAATAAAACATTCAGACATTATAAAAACAATATTTATTCACTTAAAAATCGTACAAAAGATGATTATCAATTTAAACTGATTAGTACAGGAATAAATAAGTTAGGTAGGCACTCGTTTTTAACAGTTTAATAAAACTAGAACTTTTTAAGACAAACTTAGAACTAGAATCCTGACTTGAATTCATAAGATAACAAAATTATGACAGGCTTATTTTTTAAGCCTGTCATAATTTTGATTACATTCAAAGCCTTCTTTTATTGGAAGATATTTCAGTACCAAGTTGTTTGATACTAACATCCTTTATAATTAGAAAGTATGGTATCGCTGGGATGATGAAATCCACAAAAAGGAGTTACTAGCAATTTTATTTTAAAAAGGAGAAACTGAAGGACTTGTTTCGGAGGAGTAATGTCAAAAAGACGAACTGTAGAGCAGTTCGTCTTTTTGATATAACCCCTTTTCTTATTCTCACGACATTACTTAACTAGTAAAATAAAGAAATCTAATAAATGACCAGATTTTAGATAAATAGAAAACTATCTATGTCCTATCCATGATAAGATAATTGGCTAATCGTACCTTATTTCATAGAACTTAAAATATATAATTTTATTTCGAAATATATATCTACAGGACGGATAATACGATACAAAAAACATTTTTCATACATTTTGGCACTTTGCATGACATTCTTAAACTATTTGTCTTTAAATCGTGGCATTTATGTTCACTTCCTGTCAAGTACCACTGCTGGGAAATAGCTACAAATCCATATGAGCCCAGTGAGACTGTTACAGAGGCTCGTTTTTTTTATTCAACTAAATGACGAGACCCGTCGAAGGCCCACCTGATGTTAAGCGGTAACCCCTTCTTATTACAACATTATTATTATGATATGACTGCCTCCGTCGCTCAATTAGTTCATACTAACTGAGCGAACCCTTCCTGTGTATCTGTCGGCTAATAATAGCCGACAGATACGAACACAGGAAGGGTTCGACTCCCGCCACGGGACAAATGTTTGTAATTGTTCTGCAGCTATTTGTCCCGGGTCTGGGCATTTTTCTATGTATGATAACTATGTATTTACAAAAAAGATGTATTTAGGTATTCTATCATCTGGTTTCCGTGATACAAGCTTTGCTTAGTTTGGGACTAGATGGTATTGTGTGTAGTGTCCACAATCATTAGTTTATTTTATTTATATTTTACTTTATTTATTTAGTTAATGACTCGCAAGCCTTACATTGAGGCTCATCCATCCATGAGGGAGTCCTATGTCATCTGTGTCGTCCAGGGGATGTCTGGCGGCTCTGATGATGATGATGATGAAGATGAAGCCTTACATTGCTGGCGTTGATTGTTATTTTTCGAAATGATGATAAAATGTCATTCGAACGAGTCATTAATAAGCCTTTACATCTTGCAGTGGACGGCCCGCCTCAGGGTGGTATTTCAGAACGACGTTTAGTTTTGACCTTTCGAATGAATATTGTATGTAAAATATCTCTACTTCAGAGCTACTGAATTCTGGGGGCTTAACTAGGGAATTTACCTAACTCGACTTACAGTGAGTTATGATAAAGTCAAGCGTATTTCGTCTTCGTGGCGCAGTTGGCTGGGAAGTTGCGGGTTCGATCTCCACCGGGGGACAAAATGTTTGCTTTATCTGCAGATAACCTATGCATTTATAGCAAAAAACTATGTATGTGTTGTATCAACCATCTGATACCCAGAATTCAAGCTCTGTTTACTTTGGGGCTCGATGGCGCTCTGTTATATGTCCAGCATTATTTATGTATCTCAACGTCGTAGTAACTTTTTTAAATATAGCCGTAAGTTTCTTCTCTGATGTTATTAGTAAGGCCTTCGCATCTATTAAAGATGATTTATACAGCGACAGCAACTGGTTATAATGCTGTACGGGACGCTGCAGAGCCTGGGACATTGTTAGATGGATAAGGCTTGCCCAGCACCTCTACCATCCTCTCAGCTTAGCCAACTATTAGTCAGAGGAAAGAACAGGTCAATACGTCTGAAGCTGACCAGCCGCGGGTTTCCTCACGATGTATGTTATTAGTACTGGTCAAATCCGAAGCTCTGCAACGCGGCGTCGAAGTTGATCCGATCCTCGCGGGGGGCGCCGGTGTAGAACACGGTGTGCCGCGAGCCGTCCGGGTCCTGGAAGGTGTAGTAGCCGGACAGGGCATCGCTAGGCTGCTCACTCGAGGGCGGCGGAACTTCGTCTTGTTCCTGGAAGAATAAAATCTTATTTTAGTTTCTATGTAAACCGAATGCAAAAAGGAGGTTTAACATATTTTGTCATTTACATAATATATATAATGACAAAATTCCAGGTAAATTATATGCACATATGTACATATATACAAACTATGTTATTTAATGTTAGGGCTTGTAGAGTTAGAAGCCTGACTCGAGATGACTTCTGATAACTTTTTGCTGCGGTGCCACTGACAGCATAGGTTTATAGACGCTTCATCAATTATCACCTAGTTAGATGTAAAAGGCCCAAGTTTTAGTTGAAATTTGTAAAACTCCCGTAGAGAAGACTTCAACGCGCACCCACTGCTACGAAATAACTACGGGAACTAGTAGAGATCAGTACTAATTTAGTAAACCCCTATAAATGGCGGCTTCCGTGGCGCTGTTGCCGACTGATACGCAGAAGGCAGCGGGTTCAATTCCCGCCACGCTACAAATGTAAGCTTTTCAGCAGATATTCTTCCCGGATCTGGGTATTTTTCTATGAGTGTATTTACAAAAATTATATGAATCATTTAGATGGATTTGGGCTGGAAACTTGGCTAGACGAGGTGACGGCAGATGGAGTAAAACCTTGACCGAATGGTGGCCAAGGAATGGCCAGAGAATTCGTGGTCGTCCGATGGCGCGATGGGTCGATGACACTCGCCAGGTCACGGGAAATTCCTGGCTTAGCACAGCACAAGACTGCCTTTTGTAACGCTGAAAACCAGCGTTAATCATATCATATAGAGGTACATATATATATATATATTTGATTATTATGATACCATAATCATATTGTTACGAGCTGGGGGTTCGGGATTAAATAATGTTGTCCAATTTTATCAAAATTAACACTTTAATCATAGATCACACCAATAAGAATCTCTTAGCAGATTCTCACTAGAACACTTCTTCACTGAACAACACTGATCGTCACTATAACACTTGTTCACTGTTCACTGAATACTATAGCACTTGTACACAATCGCTGTATTCACTTTGAAGTCACTCGGATATATCGCACTGTTCGCTTCCATAGCCGAATAAAGACTGTCCGCTCGGCAAACATGCTCACGTATTTAATTATCATCATCATTTCAGCCGTAAAACGTCCACTACTGAACTAAGGCCTCCCTCATGGATCTCCATGAGGGGTAGTTGGAATACTCACCATGCTTGGTAGGCGGGTTGGTGAGCGCAGTACGTGATAACTTGGGACTCGATCCGCTCCAACTCCGTCAATCGTAACAATAGACAATTGTTAAATGATGACTATAACGACCGAGTTAGGTTCCTTTTTTCGCTTCTTTTCCTAACTCGCAACTCGCTTCTATTAATTTTTGTTGTATTTTTTTGTAATCTGAGTGTAAGCTCCATGCGGCCGCACATAATAAAGTATTTAAAGAGTTTGAGTTTGAGAATGAAATGAAACATTTCCTGCTTGTAATGATTTTTGTAGGTTTTCAAAAGTTGTTACAGTAATACCAAAGTTACGCAACGTCCTTTCGACTACTGCAATCTTTGATTCAACTCTAGTGGATTGATATAAAGGCTATTTTAGATTGTCTTGTGCTTGGAGGTGTGAACAGTGAAGTTCATCACAAGGTTGTGCGCGCGCGCATTGTGATAATTATATCATGATCTTATGTTGAAGTGATTCTTAAAATAATTATTGTACAGTACTTACTTCTTATTTGTTTTAAAGAATATGCTGTAGGGGGTGCAGTGAAATGCTGCTCCTTTTTTTTCATTGGATGCAGTAATAATCTGCCAGGGATACCTCTGGAAGATGGGCAGCAGCGTGTTTCCGTGTATCAACATCCAGCACTGTGCTCGCCAACCGGCCTGGCAAGCGTGGTGAGTATGGCAACTAACCCTCATGATCAATACTTGGAGATCTGCGATCGAAGCTTACGCTCAGCAGTGGATGTCCTATGGCTAAGATGATAATCCGTATGATGAATGAATGATCACTGATGTGTTTTACCCGACTGCCAAGGAAGGGTATTGATTGTTGACGTACGCTAACAATGCTATTTGTTGCCATTGCCAATGTTACCATTCTAATGGTGCCTATCCTCCCCCACCTGTGGGAGGCTATGGTGCCGTGGGGTGCCGGCAGTAGACGTACCTATAGCATCCTAGACCTATACTAATAATTTTTTTATACTACTAAATGACGAGACAAGCCGAAGGCCTGTTGTTAAGCGGTAACTTGTACCAATTGCAATGCCGCGGTGATAACGTTCACTAAGCACTGGACCAACGCTGCATTGCATTGCGCCCATCACCCTGAGATAGAGTTGTAAGGTCTTATGTGCCCGTAATTTTACTGGCCCCCTTACCCTTCAAACCAGAACACCGCAATGAAGAAATTACTGCTTGGCGGCAGAAATATGTGTGGTGGTAGTACTTCCCCGGATGAATCCTTCACAAAAATTTCTACTACTACATTTGTAAATTATGCAATAAATAAATGAATACGAATATGAATAGACTGCCGGCACCCCATGGCACCATAGCCTTTATACTCAACATTTTGTTAATCGCATCTTTCGCGTACTTCATCAATAAAAAAACACATTAATAGGCGTTGCTACGATTTTAACCAAAACTTTACACATTTTGACACCCACACGTTCGAACCATTTGGACATTCAGTCATACGAACAGCCATGACCCGGAAGGGTTAAAATACACTTGATAATAATTACGCTAAGACCACACCTACACTGTTTCGTACACTATTTCGTACACGAACTCGTGTGGGAATGACATTGACATTCCGCAGGACACAAGATCATAGCCGCTATAAATATGTGTTTATATACAGGCTGTATTTTATCATGTGCCGATGGGTTCGATACTGGCCGTGCGATTTACATTTAAATGTATGTGCACACTTAACACGTGCTTTAACGGTGAAGGAAACATCGTGAGGAAACCCGCGGCTTAGTTAGCTTTGGACCTGTTTTTTACCTCTTACTAATTAGTCCACTAAGTTGGGAAGATGGTATAGGTGCTGGGCAAGCCTAATCCATCTAACAATATCCCAGGCACTGCAGCGTCATGCACAGCATGATGACCAGTTGTTGACGCTGAATAAATCATCTATGTGCTAAGGTCTTACAAAGCCGAAAGGTGGTTATTCTAGTCACCGTAAGGAACAACTTAAGTTTTACGACGCTTCTCAGGATTCGATGATTTTCATTCAAGAAAAGACTAGAAGTTTTAATTTCAATAGCTGATTTTACGATTATGGCAACCTAAACGGCAGCTGATTCTTGAGCAAAGAGTTGCTGTATAGATAAAGATACCTAAAACTTCACAAAGCTATTTTTTAATTTTTATAAAAATTATAAAATAAAGTATTATGATCCTGAGATCATCTTCACTTCACACCAATTAGTAAAATTGTAATTGAAATTAACTAAAATTGAAAAAAATCTAATTCCCCATTTTTGCCCTTCTAAAAATACTTGTTTTCATAAGCTGTAATCTCCTCTTCCGGGTAAGTAAAACACATATTGTAATACATCTCACTAATATTATAAAGCCGAAAGTTTGTTTGTATGGAGGTTTGTTACCTCTTCACGCAAAAACTAGGGTACGTATCGAGCTTAAATTCTGCAAACGTATAGATGTTGACTAGGATTAACACATAGGCTACTTTTTATCCGGGTACAACGCATGCAAAGCGGCGGGCACAAGCTAGTACTTTATATAGGGTGGCGAAATAAATAAAAAATCCACGTGGCAAATGCCTTGCGATATAAGAATAAATCAGTTCGACCTCAATGGATTAGTTGGTCAAACAGCCAGCTCATATGCAAGAGGTTGCGGGTTCGATTGCAGCTGATGATTATGCATGATCCTTTGCAAACTCCCACCATCTTCTGTCAAAGGTAACAAGTTCATCCCGCCAACACGCTTCCTCGGTCGACCCCGACACCGCCTTCCCTCATCATCATCATCATCATATCAGCCATAAGACGTCTACTGCTGGACAACGGTCTCCCATGCTTGCTGGTCCGTGGCCTCCATTCAAGAACTTTGCGGTACCATCGGTTATCCGTTCTGCGCGCTATATGGCCTGCCCATTGCCACTTCAACGTGCTAATCCGTCTGGCTATGTCGGTGACCTGAGTTCCACGTATTTTCTGATTCCGAAACCCCGAGCATAGCCCTCTCCATAGCTTGTTGAGCGACTCTAAGCTTATTCATAAAGCCAATAGTGAAGGATCACATCTCGGTTCCATATGTCATCACTGGTGTTACACCTTCCCTCATCAGGAAGCGAACGTGTAACACTCTAAGCCCACTTCTCCGGTGGCATCCGGCTCACGTGGCCCGCCCAGTCCCACTTCAGCGTTGCAGCCTTCTTACCGACATCTGTGATAGTAAGGGAACGCAGCATGGTGCAAACTCGGTCGCCTCTTTTAAATCCGAGAATGCTGCGTTCCATTGCCCCCTGACAAATCTTGAGTTTGATCTTCTGTAACTCAGTCAAAGACCACGTCTGGGCACCGTAGGTAAAAATAAAATAAATTTAAAATATTGTTGTATCGTTATCTGTTGTTAACCCAAAATATTTTAAGTTACCACATTGTAAGACAAATGTTGGTCAACATAGTCCTATGTACCGAATGCTTAAAACCTACAATGGTATACAAAGAGACTGCGACATATTTTTTGGTTCTCTAGCCTTAGCTGAAATTAGAGTGAAAAATTTGTTTATAAACAATTAATTTAACCTGGTCGTTGCGGTATATATTTTCTTACTTTTAATTATTTATTTTTGTAGTTTTGTTTTGGTTTTTGATTGTTTGTTAAACGCATGGTTATTAGAAATGAAACAGAAAATGTTTTAACAAAGATTGATAATAAGTGTAATAAGTGTTTAGCTTTAGTGTATATTTCAAGTTATGAATCAAATAATAAAAAAAACTACCCACCCTGTAATAGGTTTCATGTACATGTATTTATAGGAAGTTGTCAATGAGACGTATCGCGCCCGACCGCCCTTGAACCTACAGATTGGTCTAGAGTCAGTTTTTTGACTGTGTCAAGTAGGAAGTCTATTTGTTGCCAAGCCTATTTTTAATTAAGCGAAAAATGAAACAATCACTATGGACTTAATAAATACTGGGTCCATGCTAATAGATTATCAAGGTGGATTGGGTAATTCACTAAATCTAAATAATAATGGCCGTGGGGTGCCGGCAGTAGAATGTTACCCCTCCTCTCACGCCCTCTCATGGCGTAAGAGGAGGGGAGGAGCCTGCTAAGGGACACCTCCGGAAGGGCAGAAGCGTCTTTCCGTGTATCAACATCCCGTACTGCGCTCACCAACCCGCCTGTCAAGCGTGGTGAGTATGGCATCTACCCCTCATGGAGATCCATGAGAGAGGCCTGTGTTTAGTAGCAGACGTTTTACGGCTGAAATGATGATGATGATGATGAAATAATTATCAATACTGGACATTTCACCATCTAGCCCCAGAGAAAGCGAGCTTGATATCAGGTGGTTAGTACGCACACGCACAGTCACACAAAGCATTTATTCTTGTAAATACATGCTCATCATACATACAACCAGTAGTCGTGGGATGCCGGCAGTAGAATGTTGCCTCTCCCCTCTTTCCCGTGGATGCAGTAAGAATCCAAGGGATACCCCCGGAAGATCAGCAGCAGCGTCTTTTCATGTATCAACATTATTCCATGTATGAACAACCCCCTTATAATCTTGGAGATCCACAAGGGAGGCCTGCGTCCAGCAGTGGACGTGAACAGCCGTCCTACAGTGACAGCTCTATTTTATTTATTTTTCCATTTCATTACCTAATAATTGATTTCTCTGAGAACGTATACTTTCACGCGACTGTATGTCGGTAAACACAATCACTTTCTCAACGACACCACGACACTTGCCGCGCCAATTGCAAAATATTTATCATCATCATTTCAGCCGTAAAACGTCCACTATTGAACTAAGGCCTCCCTCATGGATCTCCATGAGGGGTAGTTGCCATACTCACCACGCTTGGCAGACGGGTTGGCGAGCGCAGTACGGGATGTTGATATACGGAAAGACGCTGCTGCCCATCTTCCGGAGGTGTCCCTCAGCAGGCTCTTACTGCATCCACGGGTAGGAGAGGAGGGGTAACATTCTACTGCCTTTTTTTAGCCGTGGGGTGCCACGGCTAAAAAATGTTTGTGAAAAAAAAAGTGAAAATATTTGTGTTATCGCCTTATTCAGGTAATTTGTGGTCCTTGGATTACCGTGGGGTAGTTCTGCCGTGGGGTGCCGGCAGTAGAATGTTTCCCCTCCTCTCATGCCCGTGATGCAGTAAGAGATACCTCCTAACTAAGGGATACCTCCGGAAGATGGGCAGCAGCGTCTTTCCGTGTATCAACGTCCTGTACTGCGCTCGCCAACCCGCCTGCTAAGCGTGATGAGTATGGCTACTACCCCTCATGAAGATCACGAGTGAGGCCTGTGTTCAGTAGTGGATGTTTAACGGCTGAAATGACCGTGGGGTGCCGGCAGTAGGATGTTGCCCCTCCTCTCTTTTCCAGGCTTTATCTTCCTGAGGTATCCCTTGGCATTTGCCAAGATACCTCCGGATAATATGTATAGTTGCGTCTTTCCGTGTATCAACATCCCGTACTGCGCTCGCTAAACCGTCTGCCAAGCGTGGTGAATATGGCTGCAACCCCTTATGGAGATCCATGAGACAGGCCTTTGTCCAGCAGTGGACGTCATACCGCTAAGATGATGATGATAAGGTTTTGTAAATGTCTAAGTTTGACAGCCCTACTGACAAGATAATGATATCAGAATGCTCATAGCGCAGTGTATATTATACTAACGACATTGAAAACGATTAATATCTGAACACGACACAACTTTGCGTGATCTATTTTTTGTGAGCTAATGATCAATTTAATGAGATTGTTCAGGTATTTTGGAACAATTATCACTTGTCTTACCAATGTAATAAAAATATTATAGAACGATAACTTTAACTATGACTGCGTATTTCGCGACAAAAGTAGTCTGTAATTCTCCTAGGTTATCCACCACTTTTCCACATTTTACCAAGATCTAATCCAAGGTACTCCTGTTAAGCTAATTTAAGAGTGATAAAGTAAATTTTAGGCTTAATACATAAATTAATTCACGAACACCTCCACAGAGAACAGTGCTATAGCTTAAAAAAACAGTTGTTACATTTCCGTTCTACAGAGAGCCATCTAAAGTAAATGGTTCTGAAGTCAAATACGTCATTATTCACGAACTACCCGAGAGAAACACTACTATAACTTAAAATAGATCTAACGTAACATCTGTTCCACCCAGAGACCCATCTTATCAACTTCATAAAACCGAGAAATATTACTTCAAAATGTTAAAGAGTAAATGGTTCTGATCTAAAACACGTCATTGTTTTATATTTATTATGTCAAATCCCACTAATATTATAAAGCCGAAAGTTTGTGTGTATGGATTTATGGAGGTTTGTGACCTCTTCCCACAAAAACTACCCAACGTATTGAGCTGAAACTTTGCACACGTACAGATGTAGGTCTGGATTAACACATAGACTACTTTTTATCCGGGTACAACCCGTGCGAAGCGGCGGGCAGAAGCTAGTAGAACATAATGTATCTAAGGTCAAATCTAGGTAACCAAAGCTAGAATGCTCGTATCGTGCATAAATCGTTTCTCAACGAGCCTTTTGTCAGGTATGACGAATGGAGGCAATTCCGAGATGATTCTGATCGCTGACAATTTGTGGAGTGAGATATACTTTGGTGTCACGTTTTGGCCATAACGCGTAGACACAAGAGCGTTCAATCGCAGGTGTTGACCTAGTTGGGGTAAAGCGATCAAGCCACTAAAAGAGCACGTAAGTTTTGGAACAGTTTAAATGTATGATTTTATTCCCACCTTATTTTTAACTTAATTATATTTAACCAGTGACACTTTTTATACAAAAATCTGTAAATCATGTTTTCATTAAGATTAATCAATGTTTATAATAGAGTCGTTTATCCCTTACCACCTCCTTACCTACTTAAGAGTTCGATGTGTTAATAACTCTTAATAATTTGGCAGTACAATTCTTTACTAATGTGCATAATCGGGTATTTATCGCGTAAATTACGTTTGTTATGTAAATTTATTATTATTAATATACATAATAAATGTAATTTACGCGATAATTATCCGATTATGTAATTATAAGACATTTCTTATGATCGCGAAAGTCTGATAAGACAAGTACAATGCTAATTCAAATATACGAGCTGTTTTTACTAGTGGCAAAATAAGCTACGTTATGCCAAAACATAAAAACTCGAAGAGTTATTAAGTCTGTTTCTCTGTACAATGTTGGATCAAATCTGAACAATCTTTGTATTTAACCGATCATTCTGACACTTGCTGTCAAATATTTATCTGCGTTTATGCGTTTAACCTACAGTGCGCAAGCGCAAGGTCGCGTGTCGTAACTCTAACCGGTCTGACTTTCTTGCGGAGAGAGTGTCCGCTATTGAATGAAAATAAAATTGTAACAAACTTTTGAAATTATGGTAGTGTTTTTAAATACATTTTGATGGCAAGGCAGACACAATCGTGCGACGAAATAAGGATCTTATACACCAACGAAATGAAACGCTATTAAAAATTACCAGAGGTATGTAGTCCGATGTTGATTATTCTATATTTCTGGGAGATAAGCGGCGAAATGACAGTTGCAACGTAAAAAATAAAAAAATATTTAATGTTACATGTATCAAAATCAGCATTTTAAGACATCAATATTAATGAAACGATAAGAATTTATTTTAAATTATTTTTAGCCTTACTCCGGCAATATAAGTCTTCATGGCACAGTTCTTATTTGATTGGTTAAATTGTATTGTAATAATTAAGCGAGTTAGCACGGCAGTCGACCGCGACGCTCTCTAAGACCTTGGAGTCCTACTAACACGTATCTTCCGTATCTACATATTATTGGACACTACATATGAAAACATGGTAGACATTGACGGTTTATTTCTTTTCGTATAACAGGACGCTGCTGAGTTACCTTCAGAGGTATTGACCTGTTCTTTCCTCTGACAATAGCTGATTTAGCTGAGAGGATGGTATAGGTGCTAGGCAAGCCTTTTAACAATGCCCCAGGCACTGCAGCATTCCTTAGACCATGAATACCAGTTGCTGACGCTGTATAAATCATCTACAATAAATGCAAAGGCCTTATTTTTTATGACAGGAAACATGCCGTCTCCCTTTGAATTGATTCCTTTCTGTGTGTTGTTTTTAATTGTCAAATAGGTAGTTCGGTTCAGTTTACATATTAAGTATAAAAGATTTTTAAAGCGAACGAATTGAATTATGTGCTTTATTCAATATAAATGTGTATTGTTTTTCTTTTGTAAATTGGCTATTCTATGTAGCTTGCTACCTTTGCTAGCTTTGCTCTATTGAATAAACACTTATTGATTTTGGCTTAATAATTTCTGCAAAGCAAACATTTTATCCCTCCATGGGGATCGAACCCCCTGCGTTTCAGCCGGCTATTAAACCAGTAGCGCTACGGAGGACGTCTGTGCTAACTATTATTCAAGCTAGGTCCACTTTTACCGTTTTGAGCGCTGTATTTTGTACTATAACACTACGTGCCTACTACTACATAATATTTGGTACATACAAGTATATATATTTTTATTAGCAACAACAAGCGTTTCTATACTAATAAACCTTTTATAAAAAAATACAAACATGCTTGTCACAATAAGGTCTTTGTCTCAGCATAAGGTGGTTGTGTTAACAACCAACGTTGTATTTGTGCGTAAAGCATGCACTTAGCCTATTTGTTTTTGTTGCTAGCGTATTCTACAACGTTTGCAAGCCTAACATAAAAGCAAACAATGTTAAACTCAAAATACAGCGTACGTGACTCGCTTTCTCAGCCATTGTTTTAATTTTCACCGAGTTGCATCACGCGTGTGGCAGAGCACCAATTGTAGAGTTACGCCAAATCTGAACACTGGCATGTGCCTCGCACTGCACGAGCGAGCAGTGCGATCGTCAGGCTGATTACGTATCTCGCGACAGTTTTGCAACAGGCGTTAATCTCGTGATCAACGCTGCAAACGTCAATTTTGTCCTCTAGGTTGATTTAAGATTGCTTGGTTCATAATTATGTTCTTTTTTTCTCCTTATAAAAAACCCCTTGAAAGGTAGCTCTCTAACTGTAGGTTTTTTATACAATTTGAGTGCAGCGGTTTCATTTTGAAATGTAATTAGTTTATAAATCTTGCACTTAAGATCTCAGATAAAGGGATCTTATTCTATTACGTCAACGAACCCGCATTAACAAATGAATGATAGTTAAGTTCGCGTAATATATTACGATTTATATATGAAAAATGAAAATGAAAAATGAAAATGAAAAATGAAAATGAAAAATGAAAATGAAAAATGAAAATGAAAAATGAAAATGAAAAATGAAAATGAAAAATGAAAATGAAAAATGAAAATGAAAAATGAAAAATGAAAATGAAAAATATTTATTTTATCAGCAAAAACAAATAGCACATATAAATCAATACTTCTCTACAATCTAAGAGCTAACATTTTAAATCCATATCAGCCTGCACTAAATACCGAATGAATTACCTCAAACGTTCTAAGACGAGAAAAAAATACTCAGTTGGAATAATAGTGATTACAGAATTTTGTTCTAAATACTGCGTCAAGGGTAATATCAGGTATTTAGCGCACATGCACTAAGTACTACGCATTATAGGTAAATAACTAGAACTATCACAACTAAACTAACGTTGGCGGGATGAACTTGTTACCTTTGACAGAGGATGGTGGGAGTCTGCAAAGGATCGGGATGGTTGGAAGACTTTAGGGGAGACCTTTGCCCAGCAGTGGGACAACATAGGTTAAATAAAAAAAAAAACTAACTGACTCTTAGTAGCGTTTTACTCTATTGAATAAATACTTATTGACTTTGACTATATATGTTGAGACAAGACAAATAACTTTTTATAACAGTGATAAAACTTAAAATTTACAACCAATTCCTTTTTATATAAGCGTGTACCATTATTTGTTTGGAACTGTACTTATATTATACTAATCGCACTTCGCGGTTTCACCCGCGTAGTTCCCGTTCCGTGGGAATACGGGAATTAAATATAGCCTATAGCAATTCGGCCAAGTAGTTTTGGTGCCTATTCAATGCATACAAACAAACTAATAATCAATCTTTCCTCTTTATTTCTTAGTGTGTAGATGAAGCGGAGGAGGGCAATGGTATTTGCGACACAGCTTTTGCTAATGCATGGATTTTTTGTTTATACTGTAAACTTAATTATGTTCCGATAATAAATTATTTATTATACAGTTTCTGTCCAAATCAAAGTACAAAGAAATGCACCACAAAATCTGTTCTTCTTGGTGAACCGCGTGCCACCCAATCAGCTTGAATATGGGCATAAATACTTTCTCTTTTATCTTCTGCAAACATAATTTCTTTACAGTTTTGTCACGTACAATCACCGATTACAAAACGAACTGGTGGCAGTAGAATGTTGCCCCTCCTCTCTTGCACGTGGGTACAGTAAGAAGGATACCCGCCTGCCAAAGGATACGTTTATACGACTTAATGACGAGACAAGCCGATGGCCCACTTGATGTATAGCGGTAACCTCTACCTATTACAACTGCAATACCGCAGTGATCACGGTCACGAAGCACGTGACCAACGCTGCATTGCATTGCGCCCGTCACCCTGAGACAGAGTTATAAGGTCTCATGTGACCGTAATTTCCCCGGCCCTCTTATCCTTCAAACCGGAACACAGCAATGCAGACATTACTGCTTGGCGGCAGAAATAGGTGTGGTGGTAGTACTTCCCCGGATGAACTCTTCACAGAAAGTTCTACTGCTACGTCCGGAAGATGGGCAACAGCGTCCATCTTTATGATGATGATGAGGTGTCCTCAATCGTCTCACGTGTTTTGATCTTTCATATTGGTAAAGCCTTACCTAAGTATTTAAATCATGCCTGAGTTATAACAGGTATAAATAATGTGAAGCTGCGTGATCTAGTGATATTTAAAAGCTGACCATCTTGTGACATTATGATTAACGAGCTGGTAAAGATTTGCGCCACCCTGTATTACCGATGCTACACGGTGATGCAAAACTAATGGCGCTATTTAATTCGTTTCCAACCACACTTTTTTTTAAATTTAAAAGTTTAATTTTTGTGGTTACCAAAAATGGTGGCCATTAAAGTTAGTGCAAACGCCAGACGTTTATAAAACCTTCGTTGTCCACATCCATTGCTGGACACATGCCTCCCTCATGCATCTCCAAGATCATGAGGGGAGTGTTTTCATACTTGCCACGCTTGGCAGGCGGGTTGGCGAGCGCTGTATGGGATTTTGATACACAGACAGACGCTGCTGCCTTTTTCGGAGCTATCCCTTAGCAGATTATTACTACATCTACAAGCCAGAGAGGAGAGGCAACATTCTACTGCCGGCACTTCACGGCTAAATCGAAGGTAAATAGATAGAGTGCAATAGGTACTTACATTATCTCTAAATGTGTATGGATCCTTCTCATACGTCGTGTCATCGGAGTGATACGCACTGCCTGGGTAGCTCGCTCGCAGCTTCGTCACCCTGTACGGCTGCGCTCCTTGCAGCTTCTTTAACTGCGAGCCTTGTAACGCGAACGGCTCGTAATGCTTAGTAGGCACTAACTTAGTCAGCAGTAACTTATCTTTATTCTGCTTGTTAAAACCTGTGTATTCTTCTACAGTTTTCGGGTAGTATCTTTGGATCGGCTGGTCATATTCACCGTTCTCGTTAGGCAGCTGTTCCGTCAACTTCTTTATTGCACGTTCCCGTTCAAAGTCTGGTAGTTTTGTGTCTGGATCGTCGAGGAAGGCTATGAGAGCGTCCTCTACGGATTTGTAAGTGTTGTATGCGAACTGGCGTTCTTTGGCTCCGGGGCCAGTGTTGTCGTATTTGTTCTCGACTGCAAACCTAATCTGGGCTTCTGATGCTGCTGATTGGAGGGGCTGGGGTCGGAAGGCAAGTGCGCCGCCTAGGAGGAGGACTGGTACCTGGAAGGAAAATACCAGTTTTCATCTTATAGAAATCATCATGATATCGGCCGTAGGTTGGCCACAGCTGGACATACTCGTAGGCCTCCCTTATGGATGTCCATGAGGGGTTTGATGCCATATCCACCACGCTTGGCAGGCGGGTTGCCGAGCACAGTACAGGATATTAATACACGGAAAGATGCTGCCGCCCATTTTCCTAAGGTATCCATTGGCAGATTCTTACTGCTTCCACGTGCAAGAGAGAAGAGGCAACATTCTACTGACCGCAACCGTTGCATAAATATAAACAATATACCTACCAAGCTTGATTGTTTATAGGTAGCATCTCAAGAAGAGATGAAACTCCTCTGAAACTGTATGTATTACGAATACTGCGGTCATAGGCCTCTCTTATTATGAGATAGTTATGATTTAACTTATCTTAGACCCTTAGAAGACCTAGATCATAAATACTAAGCTAATTAGCTTTATCAACAAATATTACGCGTCCATCATTGTGCAAAAGTGAACTAAATTAAATGTTCAAGCAATTATACTTTCCGCTAATTAAACACAATGTTCGTTTTAACTTTTACGAAACAGTCTCCATGCCTACGTGATAGGGTCCAATAAATCATTATTTGAATTAGAGAAACTCGTCTTTATGACACTTGGAATAAGGGTCAATGAAGTCAGTGAGGTAGGTTATCACGTTACGTCAGTAACTGTATTTCTGTGTTTGTAGGCGCTGGAGTATGTTAATTAGTTAGTAATTTTATTGTTTCCTATGACGTGACTGAGAGTTTAAATAAGACAGAGCGCGCACTAGTAGTTTTTGTCACTGTCACATACAAATTCTCCAAATTGTCACGTATCCAAATGCGCGGACCTTCATTGTGGATGATGTAGGTACTCAATGACAGTGACACAAGAGTCACGGTAACAAAAGTCACTAGTGCATAAAAGCGCGCACTGGTGAATTTTGTCACTCTTACTTCATCATTTCAGCCGTACGACTGAGGTCCACGTCCACTGTCTCCCTCATGGACCTCCAAGATCTTGAGGATGTTGTCATACTTGCCGCGCGTGGCAGGCGGGATTGAGTTTTCCGATATTTCGACGCAGTTTCACACGCCATAAACACGGATAAACCGAAGTCTTTTGCGAGTAGTCATTGGCAGACGAAACGGTCTACCTTATTACTTATTTAAATTAGAATATTCAGAGAACCATTTGATCGCGCCATTAATTATCTGATGAAAGACGAAAATCCAAGATGTCGGAACCAGGATCATATAACTCAAGTGGAGTTAAGTAGGACATTTATTGTAAGGCGAGGTGATGACAGGTGGCGCGAAACCACGAATGAATGGTGGCCGAGGATGGGACAAAGAAGTGTCGGCGACAGGTGGCGAGGTGGGTCGACGACATAGGACACGTCGCGGGGCGTCATTGGTTGCGACTAGCACAGGACTGTGGTGGATGCCACAAACAAAGGGATGCCTGTAGTACCTAGCAGTGGGTGAAATCAGGCTGTGGATAAAAATATGAAAATTCACTGTAACAATGATATGACCTAAAACAATGATTTTCGAAAGGTGGCTGTGAACATATAATATAAACAAAACATGTCGCAACTGTGTAGACAGTATTTTCTTACATGTATTTTAAACGATCGTGTAAGCATTTGTCTCTGTGATTCATTCAAGTAGGTTAGGATCACAAAATTTGTAATCTCACTAATATACTAATATTTTTAAACTTCATATTTTTATATACTTCCTCCATAGACATAAACCTACTGCGAAGTGATATGGTCCATTAATGATTCGCTCTAATAACATTTGAATTTATATATGTATGTATCTGATTCCATCGATGGTCCGTTGATCTATTAATGACTCGCTCTAATAACATTTGAATTTATTGATTTAATTCCATCGACGATCCATTGATACATTAATGACTCGCTCTAATAACACTTGAATTAATTGTAATAAGCATTGAGCCGAAAAATGGCTAAGGCTTGCTAGTCATAAATGGTAACATCTAGTAGTGGACGCCTTTAGCCCACCTTAAGATGTGTATGCGCTGCGTAATCAAAACAAAGATTTTGTTTGTTTCACAGAATTAAAATTCAAGAAACGTTTTATTTCTGGCGTTTTGCTTTCAATTCATTTGTGAACTGGAGCGGAGTAATAGTTCATTGTATCAAATCGAATCGGATATTGTTTAGCAACCGCCGCCAGCGCCATGGCTGTTTCTACAACTGCCTAAAAATTAGCATATAAACGGTTGCACTGATAAAATTACAATGTTTGGAAATGGGATGTATATGAAATTCACCACTCGGCCGACACGGTTTTTCACCCGACTGCCAATGAAGTGTTTAGTTTTTTGCGCGTATCTTGTATGTTCTTTCCTCTGACTAATAGCTGACTCAGCTGCGAGGATGGTATAGGTGCTGGGCAAGCCATCCATCTAACAATGTCCCAGGCACTGCAGCGTTCCGTACAGCATAATTACCAGTTGCTGGCGCTGTATAAATCCTCTATAATAGATGCAAAGGCCTTACTGTATGCTTGTTTGCAAAGTTTTTTTATTGCCACGTACCTTCTCTATAAAATATACATATGTCTTGTATTTAAATTTAATCAGGAATAATTTCAACCATTTTAATTCACCTGGGCCGGACATGTGTGCCGCATGTCGGAAGAAATGTGGGCAAAGATAGCCACCGAGTGAGTCCCACATGCGGCACAACGGCCGCGCGGCCGGCTCAGGCGCAGATGGCGGGATGAGCTGAACATGTAACTGTGCCGGCTGGTCGACCAACGCCCAAGGCGTTATACCGGGAAGTATGGAGAGAGGGATGGGAGGCCTTTGCCCAGCAGTGGGATCCTACAGGCTGATTAGATTATACTAGATTTTAATTCAATGATTCGATTAAATTTAAAATAGGCTTTAAATCGGTCAAGTATGTTGGACCTTGCAGTTGGGTTTTTGTTTCACTTTATAACGTTTGCTTGTTATTCGGCTACCGAAAGTCTCACTTAACGGGCGAAGTTTTTGTTCAAATAAATACTAATTTTACTTCTTTCTCCGCTTTCCACCCAACTTTATATAATCCATATTTTCTCTCGTTAACTTATGTTATTACTTAATTATTGTCTGTTATATTTTTGTATATTATGTTTTTTAAGATTTATTTTTGAACATCTATACAAATATTATAAAGAGGAAAGATTTGTATGTTTGTAACGAAGAAACTCAAAAACTACTGGACCTATTTTCAAAATTCTTTCACCATTAGAATGCTACATTACCCCTGAGCAACATAGGCCGAGGATTTTATCCTCGTATTTCAACGGGAACAGGAACTACGCGCATGTAACCACATTCTTGTCGAGCGTCGTTTTAGTACCTACTTACCAATTAGCCAAATATTTGACCTTAGCGATGGCATCGAAGTAACTGGTTCACTCCAAAAGAGGCCTCAACTCGGTCAAGGCAAATTTTATCTTGTCACATTAACTTAGGAACCGCGTGCGTGAGAATGTTGCCCCTCCTCTCATGCTCGTGGATGCTGTAAGAGCCTGCTAATGGATACCTCCGGAAGATGGACGGCAGCGTATTTCCGGGTATCAACATTCCGTTCTGCGCTTGCCAACCCGCCTGCCGAGCGTGGTGAGCGTGGCAGCTACCCCACGTGATTTAGGTCTCATATTGTTTTTCGTTTACTGCAGATCAGGGATGTTACCAAAGCGGTTTTACTGGAATCAGATTCAGAACCTGAGGTTTTATGATGTATCGGAGTCGGAGTCGAATTCGAAAGTAAGATAAGAAATCGTTTATTAGTATCCACGTTATTTTTGGATTATGTTAAAATAAAAAATACGTGTCCAATTTATTTGGTAATCCACATCATCTCCGCCGCAGGACCGCTGTACACGTCCACTTCTGGACATAAGAAAATATCTGGATAGAAAAGCGCCTGGATCACTAATCTGCCTATATTGTGTTGATAAAACTATAATAAAAGTGCATTATATACCGATTTCACATGACATAACCTCTTCAAGTCTTGTCATATATAATGTAAAATTAATTTAATATGCTGTTTTCTTTGTTATTGTATTTTTATATAAATTAATGTATTTAATTAATATTTGGGCGCTTTTCGCAAGCTGTAAGCCTATGTGTGTATAAATAAATAAACTCATCTGCAACAAGGTTGTTTAGAGCTTGACTCCGACTCCGACAGCTCGAGACTTCCGATTGATTTTACACGCCTAGGGAGGCTTCCATAGGCTACTTGAATACAGAATATCTTTATTGTTTACTGTTGTACTAACATAGGTGTTGTGAAATTAAGGTGTACAAGTATCTACAGTCTGTCCAAAACTGGACATACAATAGAACAATGTAAAAATAATAACTAAAACTAAAAAGTATTAGTTATCAACTTAAAACAGAAACCTTTTAAAGCTATTTTGTGTACATTATTGCCTAAATTTTAAATTTTTAGTTCGTCATGTTGACTACCAATGCCATAGGGTGCCGGCAGTAGAATGTTCCTTCTATCTTGCCTGTGGATACAGAAAGTATCTGCCAAGGAATACATCCGGAAGATTATAAGATGGGTAGCAGCGTATTTCCGTGTACATCTAGTACTGGGCTCGCCCACCCGCTTGCCAAGCGTGGTGAGTATGGCAACGACCCCTCATGATCAGTACTTGTGGATTCATAAGGGAGGCCTAGGCCCTGCAGTCGACGTCCTACGGCTGAGATGATGATGATAAGTTTTCTTGTTTATTATTGTTCTTTTTAGTTTTAGTTGTTTATTTCGAAATCTCTATTTTTATTGGTTTACCAAATTTAAAAAAATCATTATAAGTACGAACAATAAAAAAAGCACGCAAATGAAAATAATTGAAAACGTCCTTACGACTAAGAAGTTGAACGACTTACGTTCAACTATTATAACTTGACTGATGAACCTGTTTTCGGAATGAAAACAACTACAGGCAACATTTAAGATAATCCTTGCTCTCGAAAACCTATTTCTGGTTTGTTATTTTGGAAAACTTAAGTTGCTTCCTGCATTTAACCTGCCTTCATACTTTTCCTGCTATTTTAAAATATCGCAATACTATGCTGCCTTTAAAAAAAAGTATTCTATCAATCATCTGGTTTCTATAATACAAGTTTTGGTTAGTTTGGGACTAGGTGGTGCTATGTGTTCTTTTATATAAAACCTAGTTTTCAAAATAAAAGGGTACCCTATAAGGTACCAACATTTTGCCGCGCTTTGGATGTGTTTATTATTGAATTTGGTAAAAATATTCATAACTCTCACTCACCATTAAACGTAACATATCGATCAACTTATCACTCCACTATCACAGATAAACTAGGGATGCGCCACACTTAATTCACAAAACATCGATATCGATAGAATTAATATTTGAATTCGGAGCAGCAACCGACACCGCCGCCGCGTGCTGTGAGTGACCGTCAATACGCGGGCACGCGAGGAGGCAGACACTTTTTATGCAAGTGACCACGGGAGGCTTTGATAGAAGCAGAGCTGAAGCGAGAAGAGGTTAAGCTCTATTATGTTTATTAAAAAGCCTGTGGCAGGGCAGGGCAAAGGCCTCCCTTCCCTCTTTCCATTCTTTTATTTTATTTTGTAAGTTGATTCAAAAAGGCACCTGCGGCTTAATTTGTTTGCGATTTTCTGCAATAAGGGCCCAGTCTTGGTTAAGCTTTGCGTAACAAATTAATGGTGTTTTCATTTTATGTAAACCCTTCTACAGTTAACATTCGGTTACAGTAGAAACTTTACAACTGTTCGAAATCCCATGTGTGAAAAAAAAAATTCAATAATTAATTAATTTGTCAACAAAATAACCGACTTCAATGCGATAAATTGTATTGCTTTAAAATACTTCATGAACTTATATGGTTTTCTCATGGATCCCATTGTCAGAACTGGACCAAATTTACATAAAAAATGAAATATACAGTCGAACATAGAACCTCCTCCTTTTTTGAAGTCGGTTAAAAACTCAATTTGAATACTTTAGAAAAGGGATTTCTTCAATTGGACTTTTACATATTTTTTGTAAAAATTTTTTTTGGCGTGTGATATGTCCAGCGTTAATTATTTTGCTATTATCGAGAGTTTTTAAGATACTGTAGATATGTAAAGTCTGGGATTTTTTAATTGGAATTGTCTTTTATATTTATGAGTATCATCTTCATGAAAATATTTTTCGAAGGGTTTGCTGCTCAGATTCAACTGAACTTATTATTTGGTGCTATAAATATTTTAGAGTTTGAAATAGTTTGTATTATCTTATCTAATTAGAATATAATTTTGGAGAAAGGCTGGGTTGCCTTTCTCTTAGTTATTCATAGTAATGTATCGTTACACCCTGTTCTCTCATTTATTTGACTCACTTAGCTTCCCGCTGATCGCTACGCTCTCTTAAGCCTTTCACCCTCACAAAACCGGCTACCTACTCCAATTAAAACCATCGTTCAAAACCAGGAAACTGTGTAATTCTTGACAAGATGTTTTCCAAAACGTGTACTGTCGCAACGCGAATTTTAAATATTGGTTTTGAAAGTGATTGTGAAAATACGTTTTCTTGTGATGTAATTATGCTTTATTGCCTACATGCCGCGCATATGTGTGGTTAAAACTAAATTTCTAGTAGTTGTGTTACATAAAACGTTGACAATTTGCCTGACCTACTCCGTGATGGGTAATAAAGTGTTAGAAATATGATCTTTTATTCTAGTTGCTTGACATTATAGAATTTATTGATTCTTTCTAAAGATGTTAAATAAAAGATTTGAAATATATATGTACGTCATAAATGCAATATATACGTCAGAAATAAATAACCACACCACAAATAACTAACCATTATCTCATCTGTATGACTGCTGTACACGTCCACGACTGGACATAGGCCCCTCTCTTGAACCTCTAAGTAGAAGCGGCCTGCATCATCCGCCGACCAGCAGTACTTACCAGGTCGTCTGCCCATCTTATAGGTGGACGTCCTACGCTGCGCTTGCCGGTCCGTGGCCTCCATTCGAGAATTTTTCGGCCCCATCGGCCATTCTTGTTCTTCGAGCTATAATGGCACATCAACTAGCTTATCCGTTTGGCTATGTCGCTGACTCGAGTTCATCTACGTATATCCTCATTTCTGAATCGATCCAGCAGAGAAACCTTGAGCATACCCCTTTCCAAAGCTCGTTGAGCTACTCTGAGCTTATATTTATGATGCCAGTAGTGGAGGACCATCAGGAAAGAGTCATCATCATCATTTCAGCCGTAAAACGTCCACTACTGAACAAAGGCCTCCCTCATGGATATCCATTATCCAGGGTAGTTGCCATACTCACCATGCTTGGCAGGCGGGTCGGCAAGCGCAGTACGAGAAGTTGATACACGGAATGACGCTGCTGCCTATCTTCTGGAGTTATCGCTTAACAGGCTCTTACTGCATCCACGGGCATGAACGGAGGGGTAACATTCTAATGCCGGCAACCAACGGCAGGAAAGGGTTTTTGTTATTAATTTTCACGTCACCTTATTTTCTGCAACAAATATTGTATTTTTTTATTTTTGGAACAATTTAAAATGTATTTTAATTCTAAGGTATAAGTAATACAGAGGAATTTGTACAAAAGCACAAAAATATATCTAAATTAATTTTTTATGAATTCAAGATGTCGTGAGATGAAGTAAACGGTATGAATTACAAGTTTTGAGTGGAAAATATGCTCCAAGTTTAATTAATTTCTGATTCTTACAACACGTCTGTATTGGCAATATATTAGACATGTTTGTTGATGCGTTATTTTTTCCAATATGGTAATTTGTTTGTTAACAACATGAGAATTTATTGATTTGTGCTTTCCAAATAATTCACCGTAGTGGAACGGAAAAAACATATATTTTCAAAAATGGATTTGCTTTAGTTTGTAATTTTTATAGTGTTTAACCATACTCAGGCAGAACATCATTTCCCTGCCCTTATCCCATACTACGTGGGGTCGGCACAACATGTTCTCTTCTTCTCTATCAGATGTCAACTCGATATTCACTCCTTTACCGCTCATATCGTCTTTCACACGATTGTGTGAAAGACGATATGAGGATGGATGGATTCATCCATC
This sequence comes from Pasiphila rectangulata, assembly GCA_963082625.1. Lineage (NCBI taxonomy): Eukaryota > Metazoa > Arthropoda > Insecta > Lepidoptera > Geometridae > Pasiphila > Pasiphila rectangulata. Next base: position 1,104,060 of record OY720244.1, on the reverse strand, counting down.
TATCTTTGGTCTACCTCTGCTCACATATCCGTCCACATTTATATTTATCTCTCGTTTCGTAACATAAGATTCAACCCTCGCATTACATGCAGCATGCGCAACTTTTAAGCTTCCTCTTATGTATTAATTCCTAGTCCTGTCCATCCTGGTGACACCACACATCCATCTTAACATGTGCATCTCCACCGCGTGAACTCTTATTTCATCCGTTTCTTGCCCAGCATTCAATTCCATACATTACGACAGGTCTTACGATTTTTATAGATCTGTAGATTTTCCCCTTAAGTTTAAGGGATCCTTTGATCGAAAGTAGTTGCAGAGACCTGTCGTAATTTCATCCATCCCGTATTTATTCTATTTTTCACGTCCCGGTCAATCTCGCCGTCGTTTCGGATCAATAACCTGAGGTACTGAAAGTCGGAGCAGGCTGGTAGGATTATACCATCTAAGGCAATATGGTCAAAACTGGATGGACCACCGAAGTCGCAGAACAATTTATGCTCGGTCCGACACTCTCCAGTCATGCCATTTTCCCAGCCTGTTCTGGACCTCACGAGCATTATCTTCGACAAGAACAATGCCGTCGGCAAACAGCATACACCAAGGTGCTTCCTCCTATATGTCCAATGTAAGTGCATCCATAATCAGGAGGAACAGAAAGGGGTTTAGCGTCGATCCCTGGTCCCCACAGCCACATTTAACTTATCTGTTACTCCGGCTTCGGACCGGACGTGAGTGTTAGCTCTTTCATACATGGCTCGGATCAGTTGCACGTACTTCTCTGGCACTCCTATTACATTCAAAACTCACAACAGAACCTTCCGGGGAACGCGCTCATATGCATTCTCTAGATCAACGAATACCATTATGCAAGTTATTGTGCATACGTCAATGTTTTTCGCACAGCTGGCGAAACGCAAAAATGGCATCCGTTGTGCTCCGTCCGGGCATAAATCCGAACTGGTTCTGGGTAACCCCACATTGGCCTTTAATTCTTCTCTCAATTACTTTCTCCCATATTCATACTGTGTGATATAAGATTTATTCCTCGATAGTTGTTACCTTTGTATTTGTAGACGGGACATCAGTGTCCTGTTGCACCATTCGTCGGGGATCGCCTCCTCATGTAACAACTTATTGAAAAAGAAAGTAAGCCACTTCCATACATCCACTCTCAAAACTTCTGCTGGAATTTGATCCGGTCCAACTGCCTTTCCCTTCTTCATACCTTGCACTCCATAGTTAACTTTTTCCACACTAACTTCGTTTACCAATCCTGTGTTTACGCATACATTTTCTAGCACACCTGACTAGTAATTTTCCTTATTTTAAAACTCCTAATCATACCCAGGTAGAACATTTCAAGGAATAGAAAGACGTTATTAAACATTTACAATTCCAAATCCGACGCTTCCTAGAGCCGGAAATGCTATAACCACTAAGCTGCGGAACCCGTGTTCGAAATTCTTGATCATATCGATCCACTGCTGGACAATAGGCCTCCTTCATTGATCACCAAATACTGATCATGAGGGGTAGTTGCCAAACTCACCACGCTTGGCAGGCGGGTTGGCGACCGCAGTGCGGTATGTTGATACACAGAAAGACGTTGCTGCCACCTTCCCACCTTCCGGAGGTATCCCTTAGCAGGCTCTTACTATATCCACTAGCATGAGAGGAGGGGTAACATTATTCTGCTCCCCACGTACTTGTTGCACCTCGTGCTAAATAAGAGCTCAATTAGTTATATTTGTCCGTTTTATTTCAACACCGTTTAAGTCCAGCTGTTTTCTTCGCCCCCCCCCCACCTGGACATTTAAGGCGATGCATTAACAAATACGTTTATGGATGCAATTGTTTAAATTACCTACATACAAACTGACGCGAAAAACTAGCATGAAATGAACAGTCGTTAGCGCCATAAGCCGTAAACAGTTTTTGAAAAAATTGCTTATGACTTCACCATATTATATTATAAAATGCTATCAGATTTACTGACAGGCAACGTAATTATGATTACATTTAAACATAATACCTACTATCTTTCCATGTCGGTTATGTCACAGGCAGTTGTTTTCGGATTGTTATAAAAAACCTACTAACCTACTGTCTGCCCATCTCGGTTCTGTCTTCTGTCACAGGCAGTGTTTTCGGATGGTTACATAATCAAAATGGTCTAATTATCCGTGTTTTCGCAATATCTCTAGAATTTTCGCGATAATTCGAATTATCAAATCATCCTACGACGTATATACAGAAAATTGAGAGGCAGAAATCGGTTTCGTTCACCTGTATACAAGATACAAGATGTTTTGTAACTGCTAAAAAAGTTCAAATCCCCGACACGCCACCATCGTCAATGCGTCGTCTTAAGGCCTTGAAGCTTCCATTGTTTCGATAGGCCCAGCTATGATCACTTGATCAGATTACAAAGGCTATGATTTACAACGCAAGCACTACTATTAACTACTACTACTATTAACTATGAACTATCGAGTCCGCCTCTCATTCATTGCGGATGTCGAAAACACTGGAGTCACGAGGTATGCCGGTAATGGATAGCTAGCAAGGTGATCAAAGTCAATAAGTGTTTATTCAATAGAGTAAAACGCTACATAGAATAGTCAATTTATAAAAGAAGAACAAGACACATTCTAATTGAATAATGCACATAATTGAATTCGTTCGCTTCAGAAAAATTTTATCCAAATGGGGGAAAAAAGCGAACAAGAAACCTCACTCTTTTACTTCTATTCATTCATCAAATTCAAATTTGAGATTGCTTTTTCTTATTCCATAGACACACTTGATGCTCGTCAAAATCCTATCCTATACTTTAATATATAAAAGTGAAAGTAAGAATGTATGTACATATGTATGTATGTTCCCTTTTCACGTCAAAACAGCTGAACCCATTTGGATGAATTTTAGTATAGAAATAGATTAGACCATGGAAACGGGCATAGGCTACTTTTCTTTGCGTAAATTAAATCAGATGGAAAAATCGTTATTTTTCACTTACCTAATAAACTCAAAAATTTGCATACCTACTTATGTGTTAGAATTTAAAATTTAAGGAACCAGTGTTTCAGAATTCATTAAAAGTCATCCCCTAAGTTAAAATATAGGGGATGAAAAAAGTGGTAGACAGACGTTACCAGTGATTACAAGAGGCACACCTTCTGATGAAATAAACGCATGTTTGAAGGCGACTGTATTATGGGTGCAAGAAGTCAAAAAATATTGCTTTAATAAAAATATGCGAGTACAACTACACAATGATGCACAATCAGGACAGTATGCATCTGCTCTTCTTAAAATTGGAGAAGACCGGTCGACAAAAGAACGTAATGGTATGGTTAAACTGAACTGCGATTTCTGTAATATTGTCAATACCACAGAAGACGTAAAAAAGCACTTCTATTGCGATATTGAAACTAATATGGGAGATAGAGAATGGTTGTGTGAAAGGGAAATTTTTGCTCCAACCAATGAGATAGTGGAGCAGATCAAATGACCAAATTATGGCGCACGTGGAAGGTGATACTATTGAGTACCTTTCGGTAGATAATGTCATGGATACAGATCAAGTTACTTCGTACCCTACATACTTTCTGAACTCTTTGTCAGAAGTGTCTTCACATAACTTAATACCTACAAAATATTGATGTCCCAGTCCTGTTAATGTCAATGTAATGGAACACGACTACAAGTGACACACCAGGGGCGTAATATTATAAAAGCGATAATTATGACTGATTTGCCCTTTCAGTTTAAAAGAGTCCAGTTTTCCCTAGAACAGTGTTTGCTATGACGATAAACGTGAACGTAAAGTCCTAGGCCAAACACTTACATAGCAGGAGTGCTCTTAGAGAAAGGCTGTTTTTCCCATGGGCATTATATGTGGCATGTTCACGAGTATCAAGCCCACATAATCTTCATAATCTTCGCAAAAGACGGAAAGACATAAAATGTAGTTTTATAAGAATTTATAAAAATAATTACACTTAATTACTCTGAACCTAGTTGTTGAAGTCTTTGTATAGATACGCCACTATGTCAGACCGAGTACAGGAACAGGAGTTCGAAGGATATTCCCTTAAAAAGAGGCGTAAGACGGGAGACGTTAATTCTCCGAAACTGTTTACGACCGCTTTGGAAGATGCCTTCAAGATCTTGGAATGGATAGGACTAGTCATCAACATTACAGAGGAATACTCACCTTCGGTTTGCCGACGATATTGTGATCATGGCAAAGCCGATGGAGGAACTCGGTACGGTGCTCGAAGGCCTCAATCGATTCTCCCAACGGGTAGGCCTTAAAATGAACATGGACAAGACGAAGGTTATGTCGAATGTCCATGTTGTGCCTGCCCCAGTTATGGTTGAGAACTCGGCTCTCGAAGTTGTCGACGCGTATTTATATCTATGACCACTAATATTACTAACTATAAATCAACAAAATCAACAAACATTCAACTACTTAATATTAAGGCTTCACCACAAGAATCTGTCAATTACATTAATAAGTTTTTTGCTAACATAGGTAAAACATTAGCTGAAGATATAACACTGTCTAATAACTATTGTGCTAGTTCTACAACCACCAACTCTAGAATGAGTTCCTCCAATAATGTATCCTCGTTTGTTCTTCTAGATACAGACCATCAAGAAATTTGCAATGTTATTGCTAGCCTAAAATCAGACAGTGCACCCGGATGGGATTGCATACCAACTAAATTTATTAAAATGTCAAAGAATATTCTAAGCCCAATTTTATGTCACCTGATAAACCTTTGTTTTAATCAAGGTGTTTTTCCAAATAATTTAAAGAAATCAATAATAACACCGGTTTTTAAAAGTGGGAGCGGAGAAGATATTAATAATTATAGACCCATTTCAGTTTTGACTGCTTTATCAAAAATTGTGGAAAAAGTATTAAATAATAGACTTATCAAATACCTAGATAAATATAATATCCTAACTAACTCGCAGTACGGTTTCAGACAAGGATTATCTACTGAAGATGCTGTTACTGCACTTAGTAACTTTGTTGTTAAAGAAGTTGATAGCAACAAAAAGAGCTTGGCGGTATTCCTCGATCTCAAAAAAGCATTTGATACTGTCTCTATTCCAATACTTGTGAAAAAACTAGAAAATATAGGAGTTCGGGGAATACCGTTAGCTTTATTCACTAGTTACCTTCATGATCGTAAACAGAAAGTTAATATTGGAAACATCCAGAGTGACGATGAAATTATCAGCTGGGGAGTCCCTCAAGGCAGCGTTTTAGGTCCAACACTCTTTCTAATATATATTAATGATATTTGTGACCTTGAAACACGCTGTAGTAGATTACTCTCATATGCTGATGACACCGCCATAATTTTCAGCGGCACATCTTGGAATGAAATTAAAACAAAATCTGAAACTGTACTTGCGAATATCTATAACTGGCTAAATTCAAACTTATTAACCCTTAACATATCAAAAACCAATTTTATTACATTTTCAAAATATAATGATTCCCAGCCCTCACATGACTATTGCATTCTAATTCATAAAAGCGATTGTAAAAAAATTAAATGTCACTGTCCGAAAATTCAAAAAGTTTCAACTACAAAATACCTTGGCATCATGATCGATCAACGGCTCTCATGGCATTCTCACCTTGAACTAATAATGAACAGGACTAGAAAACTAATGTGGATTTTTAAAACTCTGCGCCATGTAGCTAACAAAGATTTACTTCGTCAGATATACACCAGTCTGACACAATCCATTTTAATATATTGCATACCAGTCTGGGGCGGAGCTACGAAAACTAAGTTCCTGCAATTAGAAAGAGCTCAAAGGTCCCTTTTAAAAGTAATGTTCTTTAGACCTTATCTATATCCAACGGATAAGCTATATTTAAATTCTAATATTTTGACTGTGAGAAAACTCTACATTTTACATGCTGTACTAAAACTACATAAAACATTAACATATGACCCAACAAAACTTAGTAAAAGAAGAAAGGATAGGATAATGGATACAGAACTGGCTCGCTCAAAATTTGCAACGCGACAATACGTCAAACAATCGAATCATTTGTATAATAAAATTAATAAGATATTTAATATTTACCCACTAACAAAACATGCTTCTAAGAAGCTACTAACAGAGTGGCTTCTGACCCTTACATACCAGGACACGGAAAACCTACTGGACATAGTTTCGTGATAGTGCGTACAAATAACCCCACCTACACACACAACAAACACACATTATACCAACATTTGCAACATATGTATGTAGATTAGATTTAAGTTTTTTTTTAAATATAAGATACCTATTTTGTTATTAAATCTTCTTAGTCTTTAAGTGATTTTCCATTAGGCAAGAGCGAAACCCCCTAACACAGGTATATAAATAAATAATAAATAAATAAATAATGCTGGACAAATCACACAGCATCATCTAGCCCCAAGGTAAGCAGAGCTTGTGTTATGGGTACTAGATGACTGATATACTTAATACATTATACTACATAGATAGATATTTTTATTATATATAGAAAAACACCCAGAACACCCTGAACAAATATCTGCAGACCGTACAGACATTTGTCCCGAGGCGGGAATCGAACCCGCAACCCCTTGCGTCGCAGGCGGACCTTCGCCCGCTGCGCCACAGAGCTCGTCAATATCTATTAGTATATCTATACTTAAAAGGGGGTTTCCAAAGCAATTCAAGATTTGTATAGATTAAGTTATAGAAATAAACAATTTATTATTATTATTATTATTATTATGACCAACTATCCAATAAGGTAGGTCCAACTTCGAGAAAGAGGTCTATCGACGAATCCAACTCGGATGGGCTGCGTTTGGGAAACTACGCATCGTCTTTTCGTCCAAAATTCCCCAGTGCTTTAAGATGAAAATCTACAATCAGTGTATGTGGAATATGATGAAATATGGAACCGAAACGTGGTCATTCACGATTGGCCTCATGAGTAAGCTCAGAGTCGCTCAACGAGCTATGGAGAAAGCTATGCTCGGGGTTTCTTTACGGGATCAAATCAGAAATGAGGAGATACGTAGAAGAACTCGGGTCACCGACATAGCCAAGCGGATTAGCACGTTGAAGTGGCAATGGGCAGGCCATGTAGCTCGCAGAACAGATGGCCCATGGGGCCGAAAAGTTCTCAAGTGGATGCCACGGACCGGCAAGCGCAGCGTAGGACGTCCACCAACAAGATGAGCTGATGACCTGGTAAAGACCGCAGGTCGACGGTGGATGCAGATCGCTTCCAACCGCAATAACTGGAAATCTATGAGGGAGGCCTATGTCCAGCAGTGGACGTCTTACGGCTGAAATGATGACTCTGAACCTGCGCATGCCGTGGGGTGCGCTTGGCAGTAGAAGGTTGCCCCTCCTCTCTTGCCCGTGGATGCAGTAAGAGCCTGCTAAGAGCTTCCTCCGGAAGATGGGCTGCAGCGTCATTCCGTGTATCAACATCCCATACTGCGCTCGCCAACTCGCCTGCCAAGTGTGGTGAGTATGGCAACTGCCCCTTACGGAGATCCATGAGGGAGGACTATGTTCAGTAGTGGACGTTTTACGGCTGAAATTTTGAAATAATGACTCTGAACCTATTTTTGGTGCCTCACGAAAGAAGTTGCGGGTACCAGCTAGTAATTATATAACGTAAATAAAATAAAATAATGCTGGACACTACACCATCCTAGTCTCAAACTAAGCAAAGCTTGTGCTATGGAAACCAGATGATCGATATAATATTTAAATACGTTTATTTTGTGCACACATACATACTTTACACACTAAGAAAAAAGACCGGCGAAAAATATCTGCAGAACAATTACAAACATTAGTACCGCGGTGGGAATTGATTCGCTACCTCCTGCGCATTCGGCTATTAGAGCAACTATGCCACGAGTGTCTGTTTTGAGTATAGTTACAACAATATAGAGTCCAGTCATTGCTATCTCCACTCTAAAATCTAATGTTGCTAATAATGAAGGTTGTATTTTGACGTGGATTAATAATTATCATTTTTATGAGTCAGTTAATGAAAGTATTGTTATGTATATCAAACGGAAATTCCTGGTGGTTAAGTGGCTTGTGAGTTATGTTACGGTTATGTATTTGGTACATAATATATAATAGGTACTGGACTTATATGGTATGTCCGTGATACTCTTTTATATCCCTGATCTTTGTATTCGGTCACGACTTTTGGAGGCAAGAGCAGGTAGAACTAATTTTTAAAATTCCATGGTCCGTATACCACGTATATTTTTTGCGATAGCTAGAGTAGGTATAATAATAATTAAGACGACGCATTCATCATCATCATCAACTCAGCCGTAGGACTCTGTCCACGTCCACTGCTAGACATAGTCCTCCCTCAAGGATCTCCAAGATCAAACGGGGTTGTTGCCATACTCGCCACGCTTTGCAGGCGGGGTATCCAGGCTGGCAGGCGGGATAGTGGGCATTGATTAACAAATGGATTGTTATTGTTTAAATTACAACGGTAAAACCTGGACTGAGGGGGCCCGCCTGCATACAAACTAACGCGATAAGCAAGCTTGAAACAAAAATTCGTAAGCGCCAAAACAGTAATTCACGCTTAAAAATAATAAAAATCTGAAGCTAAGAAAGCCGCGGGTTTCCTCACGATGTTATTCTTTACCGTTATCTCTTCATACCGTTTTGCTCAAATTGCCGCGTCTGCGTTTTTTTTAAACCTCAGTACGAGTAAATAAATAAAAATAAAAAATAAAAATCATTTACTGGATCAAAAACACGTTAGAATACAAAAAAATAATAAAAAACTATGATATCCGCAAAAGTTAAAAAAACTGTGTCGCAGAGACCAACGCCCTCCTCCAGTACACAATAACAGACAAAAATAATAGTTCTGAATTATATGATTTTAAAAAATAAACGCGTTTATTTACTCTTACCTATAAGTAAAGTAAAAATACATTAATTTATCACTCACAAAAATAGGTTCTTTCTTGTTAATTCATTCATTCATTCATTTCAGCCGTAAAACGTTCACTACTGAACACAGGCCTCTCTCATGGATCTCCATAAGGGGCAGTTGCCATAGTCACCACGCTTGGCAGGCGGGTTGGCAAGCGCAGTACGGGATGTTGATACACGGAATGACGCTGCTGCCCATCTTCCGGAGGTTGCTCTTAGCAGGCTCTTACTGCATCCACGGGCAAGAGAGTAGGGGCAACATTCTACTGCCGGCACCCCACGGCACGATAATTAATTGCACTTGTTAATTAATAGTATTTAATAAAAATTACCCAAAGTAAATAAATTTAAGTAAAAATGGCAATAAAAGGTATTAAACAGCAAATAAAATTAAAAATTAAAATATAAACCAAAAATAGGAATTAAATAGCAGTCTTTTTCTGATTCATTAAGAATCAGAAAAAGAAATGTTATGTGGGACACTGTTAGTCTGACTCCTCCAGTCTCTTGAGAGTCTGGGCAATCCAGGTCAGTGTGCTGGTGTTTCACATTATTTATTACGAAAATGGGAGGATAATTACTTAATTTTGATAATAATCGTTTCAAATAAGCGAATGATGATCTAGATAGCTTTTTAATTCACAGTATCCGACGATAAACGCTGAATCCGTTTTTATTTTGTTAAACGTTTCTTAATTATCGTTTTCAATTAATCAATGAAGTCACGATCATGCATGTTACAGTAATCAGCAGAAACACGCTGTGCGTGTAAACATTCTTAAGATGCTGCTAAACATCATCATCGTTAGAAGTATGACTTCATACATTGCAGTGTCGCGACCTCCCTAATTGTGTTAAAACAATTTTTGAGTATACAGTAGGTACGAAGTAGTTGAAAGGTTATTAGGTACCCAAAATAGATGAAATTAAATAACGTTTCTTTGACACACAGATACATACATGATAAATGAAAAACAAGGCAAATTACAGTCAAATAGGTAAATAGGACATAAAATAATAACTTTGGACAAGAGAACTACCCTGCGGAACTATTTTAGTGATCACTCGCATGTGGTGATGTAGGTGCTATATCAACTTAATACTGCTTCTTTGGAAGCAGCGCTGGTTTTTCAATAGATATCCCAGCAAATGGCGTATAATGGCTGAACGTCCTATTGCCTTGCAAAAATTGCTGGTTTTGGAGTTGCTAACAATATAAACACTTTATCCAACAGATCTGTCGTGCAAAATGTAAAGTATTTTATATATAAAATGAGATTGCGGCCCACCTAATACTAGGAGGCGACGTGAAAGCCCGAGAATGTTATGGCGAGACAAGCTTGACGCTTATCTACCATCTTGGCCTGTTGCGAGGAGTGGAAGGAAGAAAGGGAGGCCTTTTTCCAACAGTGGGACAGTAACAGCTGAAAATAATAATAATATCATCATCATCATTCCAGCCGTAAAAGTCCACTACTGAACAGGCCTCCCTCATGGATCTCCATGAGGCGTAGCTGCCATACTCACCACGCTTGGCAGGCGGGTTGATGAGCGCAGTACGGGATATTGATATACGGAAAGACGCTGCTGCCCATCTTCCAGAGGTGTCCCTTAGCAGGCTTTTACTGCATCCACGGGCATGAGAGGAGGGGTAACATTCTACTGCCGGCACCCCACGGCAATAATAATATATAAATAATATAATGCAATAATAATATATAAAATAATATTTAATTTGTTGACAATCAAAATTAAATGAAAATGATTGAAATGAGTCGATTGGTCTCCGTTTAACAGAGTAAATACAATTAAAATCGAGGTCACACTATTCCCAAGCGGAAACCCTCATAGCCCAACATAACCATGAAATAGCCACGAAACGTCGGCGATACGGCTATAGTTATCAAATGTAAATTTATAATTAGCCGGCACATGGGCGATGACCATGAGTTTCGTGGCCATGGCGCGAAATTCCTAATCGGCGATCTTAACTTTGAATATGCGAAAGTAATCACCGTTGGCTATGAAGGAGTTTTAATTATAGCTCTTAAAACTTAGGTTGATCGCTGCGATAGATCGATTTAACGGTAGGTACACCAAAAGCTTAGAAAATCATTCATTTATTTCCATAGTTTGCGATTACACAACATTGACATAGAGGCTGAGACGATGTTCAAAATTTTACGGTTTAGATAGTTGTATGTTGGTTCATCATCGTCATCATCATTTCCGCCGTAGAACGTCAACTACTGAACACAGGCCTCTGGAAATTCATGAGGGATAGCTGCGCTTGGAAAGCGGGTTGGCGAGCGCAGCATGTTGATACACGGAAAGGCGCTGCTGCCCATCTACCGGAGTTATCCCTTAGCGGGCTCTTACTGCATCCACGAGAGGAGGGGTAACATTCTACTGCCAGCGCCCCACGGCAAGTTTTAATTATTGTTCTTAAAATTTAGCTTGATCGCTGCGACTGATGCCAAGTGACACGATTACGACTACGCCCAAAGGTTATAACAAGTTCGTCATTTCAGCCATAAAACTCCAATCCACTGATGAACACAGGCCTCCCTCATGGATCTCCATGAGGGGTAGTTGCCATACTCACCACGCTTGGCAGGCGGGTTGGTGAGCGCAGTATGGGATGTTGATACACGGATAGACGCTGCTGCCCATCTTCCGGAGGTATCCCTTAGCAGGCTCTTTCTAACTGGAGTACCCCTCCATCCTCTCATTCTACTGCCGGCACCCCACGGCGGATAACAAGTTGCCACCAGACATTACTGGCACACCTTTAACACTATCCTTCAAGCATAAACTAAATAAATGGCTGACTAAAGAATCCTTTTATGTCTTAATTAATTATAAAAAAGTATATTTAAACGTACTACGTTTAAATATACTTTTTTATAATTAAATTACGTATTTATAATTAGCGGTGTTAGTGATATAGAATTTATTTATTATTTCAGATGCAATGCAATTTAGGTCACGTAAACGAAACTTCGGGCACAGCTAATGCCTTGATAAAATATTGTCGCTAAGAAATAAGAAGCTTAATATGGTGATGTGGAAAAAGTCGTCTAATTCCACCCTCAAGGGTGAGAGGGCGGAGGGAAGAGGGGGGGGGGGTGCGAGGCCGATCCATCACCCGCCCTGTCACATGCCATTAGCCAGGCCTACGTACGGGGGGAAGAAAGTAGCTTAGCTTGAAATACTCATATTTATTTTCATATTTATTTCATCATATTTATTTAAACCACCAACAGAAGATACAGAAAAAAATACAAAAATATACGCAATAAAAAGCATGGGCTAGTGTTCCCCCAATTACAGGCAGCAACATCTAGGTAAATCAGAAACTCCTATACTTTAGTAAGTTTAATAAGTAAGTTTAATATATACTTTTTAACTAGATTTATTTTCACCCAATACTTTTGTTTAGATTTTTAACATTAATTTAAGTTTACTTTAACTGTCTGCTTAATTTTTTTTTCTTATATACAGCGTGTCCCGTAATTGGGGTACTAAGCCGAAAGGGGGGTTTTCTACCCCCCTGGCAAACAACGTTTGTTCTACGACTTTCTTGTAATTCTTTATTGCACACAAAAAAAACATTTACAAAAAGGGTACAGAACCAAACATGTACAAAGGCGAGCTTAACCCTAAAGAGTTTTCTTCCAGCAAACCTGAGGCAAAGGAGATGCAATATACCTATTGGATAAGACAGTTATGTGTACAACAATAAATAAATAAAGCAAGAAAAACACATGCGACAGATTTATTATACATATATTATATATACATACACACAATATATTATAAATTATAATATATGTACTAATAAATATTATACATTCAAAACTAAATAAACATACATAACAATACAATATTTATATACATAATACCTACATAGTTTACAAGGAGAAAAAGTGCTCTTTAACACGATTTTTAAAAATATCAGGTGATGAGATGTTACGGATAGTGTGAGGAAGAGAATTCCAGAGTCGTACAGCTGATACAGAAAATGAATCGCTATAACCACTGGACGAGTGACAAGGTGTTTTAAGAAGGAGGGACCTGACTGCTCTGCAAGGATCATTGGGAGGAACGAGGAAGTCAAAGCGCTCACGGAGGTAAGAGGGAGCTAAGGGATTTTTGAGAATGAAAAAAAGAAAGGTGAGAACGTGAAGATCATGACGCCGACGAATAGGAAGCCATTTTAATTGAAACCTAAACTCCGAAACATGATCAAACTTGCGCAAGCCAAAGATGAAACGGATGCACAAGTTTTGCAGGCGCTCAAGTTTGCTTAAAAGTTCCTCTGTGGCGTCAATAAAACAAATATCAGCATAGTCAAGAAGAGGTAGTAATAGCGATTGAGCAAGTGTGACTTTGGTTTCAAAGGGTAAGAACTTCTGAAGGCGCTTTAGAGAGTGGAAAGTGAAGTTAACCCTTTTACTGACCTCATTGATGTGACTAGCCCAAGACAACCTATCATCAAAGATAACACCAAGATTCTTCGCTTTTTTAAAGTAAGCGATAGGAGTATCAGCAAACAATACGGGAGGAAGCGAAGTATGCGCAATACTGTTAAGCATATAAGAGCTTCCTAGAATCAACGCTTGAGACTTGGAAGGATTGACCAAAAGACCATAAGCTTTCGCCCAAGTGCTGATATTAAGAAGGTCGGAGTTGATTTGATCAATTCCCTCTCGTATCCCATCGGCTTTAAAATGGCAATATATTTGCAAGTCGTCTGCATAGAGATGAAAATTAGAAGAAATTACTTTAGTGATAGCGTTTATGAAAATGGAAAAGAGGAGAGGAGAAAGAACACCACCTTGAGGTACACCCGCCGTAATGTTACACCAGTCCGAGCAAGACTCTTCGAGGCGAACACACTGCGAGCGCCCAGAAAGATATGATTTGAACCATGAGATAGCTAAAGGACAAACGTTAAGAGAGGACAGGATAGATAAAAGGATGTCATGATCGACGGAGTTGAATGCACTGCTAAAGTCTAGTAAAACTAAAACAGTCAGCTGTTTATTGTCTCTGGCCAAGCGTATATCATCGGATACTTTAGTAAGAGCGCTGACAGTACTGTGGCCAGGACGAAAACCTGACTGGAAAGGACTAAGCAGGTTGTGTTGCGTAAGAAAAAAGGATAATTGCTTATGGACAACATTCTCAAGGATTTTTGAAAGGACAGGCAAAATGGAAATTGGACGGAATTGGGAAACTGTAGTAGGATTTGTGGTTTTAGGACTTTCTTGATTTTCAAGTTTTTTAGTGATAAGATAACGTTCAAAGTTTATACCAATTTCATAAGAGTGACAACCCTGCTCTCAGCTGTTACGGGCAATGACCTGTTGACCACCGGGGATTCCCGCGACGCGGCTGCAACGCGCTTGTGCGTATATTGAGTGTGGGTATAGGTGCGTGGTGTGCGTAGGCGCGTAGGTATGTATTACGGACACACGTCTGTTATACATTAGGGTTGACAGCGACTTGGAAAACTTTAATTTTGTATGGAAACCTGAAAATACGTTTTTCTGAAATCTTTCTTCGCCTTTGCATTCCTTTGGTGGGGGGGTAATTTGCAGTTCCTGGCTTCATACACCAGTTACGGGACACCTTGTATAATGTAAATCCGTTATTGGTCGTAGGATACATATGTAATTTAGGATAAGGTAGATTAAGGACTGTGGATTTTGTTTGAATAAATAAAATAAAATAAAAAATTTAAACCCCATAATGTGCCGGCAGTAGAATTTTGCCCCTCCTCTCTTATGGATGCAGTAAGAATCTGCCAAAGGAAACCTGAAGATAGGCAGCAGCATCTTTTCAACTTGTATTGCGCTCGCCAACCCGCCGAGAGTGGTGGGTATGGTAACAACCCCTTCATCATCTATAATATTCTGCGTCAAGCAGTGCACGGCCTGCCGCTGATGATGATGATTTTTTACTCACACAAATTTAGTAATTTAGTATTACAACAGGGTAATTTAATACTATATTTTAAGTATTACTTAAACGTTTGCGGTATTAAGCTAATAAGACTAATTGGACTTACTTATTAGTTCGCTGCATAACTCTGCATAAGTTACAAATGCATTACCTAAGTTATCCATTAATCTATGAAAAATCCGTTGGTCTTTTAAATAAATAAGACCTGTACGACCGAGCCTTGGACGTGTTTTCGTCGCGTTTTTACAAGAAATACAACTAAGTATTTAAGAGAGCTTGAGAGCAATGCCTCAGCTGAATTCATATAATCCAAAATTTTAGAGTCTTTTTTATTTGACTACAGTAATTTTCCATTACCTATATAAACACGTTTGTACTGAGTAATAGTTACATTGTGAAATAGTAAAATACTATTTAACTGTACCTAGTAATGCCTTGAGCTAGATTCTAGATAGAACGCACACCCGAGTGAAATGAAGGCCCAAGTTAAAAGCCCTTATTTCTCTGACACGCGGTGTTGTCATGGAATAGGGGAATTGAAGTAATATCAGTTATTTCGTATGCAAATTATACGCGCTATTATAACAAGTTTAGATGTGGTAACTTTTCCTATAGTGGTTCAATATTAGGTGCATTTTACTTTGTCCGCTGCGTTCAATCTTTATGCCGGACTGTGTCGCGCCAAAATCACATAAACTTTGTTATTCTATTTGTATGACAATATCTAATTATTAGTCTTGCATCATTATCAAAATCGATTTCATAGCGATGAATTTTGAAGGTCTCCTAAGACATTAAGAAATGTAAAGTCCATTTAGAATTGGACTCTAAATATCGAGGTCAAAAGCCTGACTTAATTATTGGATACTTACCTATTATTATTTTGACCTAGATCAAATGGCATCAAGCTTTTATCGTAATTAATGACCCAACTTTGATAAAAAATGCATGATGTATAGTGGTGGCTCGTGTTTCGACTAATTTTGACAAATATAATCATATCCTCCAACGATAACAGATTAGAGGGATATTCAAATTCAAATTCATAAACAAGAAACACAAGTAACAAATATGAAGTTGACAGCTGCGAAAGTTGGATAACTGTGTTGCAGTGTCAGCGCCCGTCCCCTTAACCAAAATTTCTAGTCTCTTACAAAAATAACATTATATTTTTTTACAAAAAAGAAGAAAATGATTTAAAATAGTTAAAAGTTGCACTAAGTTATAAGTAAAAATTAAATTAAAAGTTGCCTTCATCATCATCATCATTCCAGCCGTAAAAAGTCCACTACTGAACAGGCCTCCCTCTTGGATCTCCATGAGGGGTAGTTGCCATACTCACCACGCTTGGCAGGCGGGTTGGTGAGCGCAGTATAGGATGTTGATACACGGAAAGACGCTGCTGCCCATCGGAGGTGTCCCTTAGCAGGCTCTTACTGCATCCACGGGCATGAGAGGAGGGGTAACATTCTACTTAATAACATGGAATTAACGTGTGAGTGTGTGTGAATGTGTAAACGTGTGTGTGAGTTTAAAAAAAATGGATATTGTATTTGTTGTATTATCGAACATAGGTTCAGTCTGTAACTGTTATGCTAAAATGTTTTACAACAATTCTCCCCTTACGTTGGTTTTTTGACCCAAATGAATTAAAAACGTTGAAAATTAATTTTTAAAAAGTCCCAAAACAAAAACGATTTTTTACTTATCTATAATTTGCCGAGATATAAAGATTTAACGAGCCCGCTGCCGAGCACTCACGCAATACGGGAAAACCAATAGATATTTCAGTTTGAATTTTATATGAATATATACAATACATAATTGAGATACAAAGTATACATATAATCTAAGCATTTTCGAATATTTTAAAATTAACTAACACTTAAATTTATCATATTTATTATTTCTAAGTTTATCTATCAATCTATATAATCAGCCGGTTACACCCACTGCTAGGTAAAGGTCTCTTCTCTTATACACTGATATAGTTTATGTAACTATTTATATATCTCTATGTCTATGAATGCAACTTTCGCTCCCCTGTACCTATCCCTGTGCGAATCTCACAAATAAACGTGTAAACAGGGAATATCCCGGGCTCCGCAAGCGGCCTCGGACACCCCGGCCCGTCTCTTTGGACAGCACAATGTAATTACAAAACTACATAGATACTTGTAGAATACATACTTACAATAGATTTCGACGATGAAAGAACACCTTAAACTTCCTTCTTCTTTTATGACGCTTTGAGAGACGCATCAATTATAACTCAATTGCTTCATCGTGTTTTAACGGGTAATATCGGTATAAAAATAATTTATACCAAGTTTTGCCTGCTACCACGCTAAGTGAATCCTGTCAAAGCCTTCCTGGTGATATATGGATTAGGGTTGCCCAGCACCTATACCATCCTTCTGCCTAGCCAGCTATTACGGGCACATTGAAACCTTACAACCTCTTTGTCTCAGGATGACGGGTGCACTGCAATGCAGCGTTGGTCACGCCCTTAGTAAACGTAATCACCGCGGTATTGCAGTTGATATAGGCAGAGGTAACTGCTTAACATCAGCTGGGCCTTCGGCTTGTCTCTTCATTTAGTAGTACTAGAAAAAAAATACCAGTCAGAGGAAATAACAGGAATCAACTTACCTATTCTAGCGGTATAGAAAATATTATATTTAAAAAATCTGTTATTTCTTCCACCCCTAACTCAAAAGTCCACTGATCCATCGCATTACCGGTTTTAAGTTGAATCTGCGGGGCAAATCATCCCTTATCAGACCGCACCCCATCAAATTAGGTGTTTAAACATTTTCAAGTCGAGGGGCGACGGGTGCGCTGATTTCATTACTTACCACTTGTCAAAGAATGACGGGATATATTATGTATAGTTAAGTTAATGGATAATAAGGTAGTATATGAGTAGTATTAGTAAGTATTATTGTACTACCTTATGATCCATTATTAGTATATTTATTAATAATGCCATTTTTACTACTAAGTAGAGTAGGTAGTTAGTAATAGTAGTATGCACGAAGTTTGTCAGGACAGCTAGTAGTAAAAATTTTAAAGATTAAGTTGGATAAATCATTTTCTGCAGAACAACAATCTAAGTAAGGCCTTTGCCTCTAAAATAGATGATTTATTCAGCGTCAGCAACTGGTAATCATGATGTACAGGACGCTGCAGTGCCTGGGACATTGTAAGATGGATTAGGCTTGCCCAGCACCTATACCATCCTCTCAGCTTAGTCAGCTATTAGTCAGAGGAAAGAACAGGTCAATACGTCTGAAGCTAACGCGGGTTTCCTCACGATCTTTCCTTCATCACTCCATTGGTGCACTACCTAATGGATAACAAAATCGTGTTAAACACGTTCTTGCCGATTATTTTCGTACATTTCATAGACGATCTTGAAAGTTTCAAAGTCAATCCATCAAAGTTGGTCGACTGCCCAGTTTTTGCTTGTTGTACACCACAAAATAATAAAGGTATACGTACGAGAAACTTTCGGCAGCCGTTTAGTAAACTTATTAGTTTGTAATTTTGAAAGTTGACCCTCTTTAACATTCTTCCTAAATATGTCGTGGTCTCTTCTCTTGTCCAGGGATGCAGTGCAAGAATCTGCTGAGCCCGCGAACCTGCCTGCCAAACGTGGTGAGTATGGCAACAACTCCTCATGATCAGTACTTGAAGATTTATAAGGGAGACCAGCAGTGGAAATCCTACGGCTGAGATGATGATGAACTAGGTACTTTCAGAATTTATATAGATTCCCTATAAAGACATTTTTTCGTATATTCTCGCTAAAATTCGTTAGAAACCTTCCATTGACGTCGCCACGTGCGGTATTTCCAAAAATCCGCAGCCCCCGATGCCAGTGATGGATCGCCTCCGGTATTATCCGGAGCCGGGAGCCGGATTGACATTTTTGTTGGATTTTTTTATAGAACACGTCAAATGGAATTGAGATTTAGAGGGTTCTTTACAAATAACACAGAGAAAGGTATGTGTAGAAGATGAAACGCTACGCTGGATTAGCTCGTTCAATTATTTCTTACATTACGATTTGTGATGAATTATTTATCTCAGGTAGTAGGTACTTTATTTCCGGTAGGTACTAATAAAAATCATAGACATTCTGTGTTTAGGGTTCTGTAGTACAACAAGGATCCCTTATAGTTTCGTTTTGTCTTTCTGTCTTTGGCTTTACGAAGATACTGTTAGTCCTAGAAAGCTGCTAATTAACAATCCTAGAAAGCTGTTAATTAAAAGTCTCTAAGACTAATAGTCTCCAGGGACATTTAAAATAAACACACCAAGATAACGGTAAAAAAAAATTGCGAAGTGAAGAGATATACCTCTAATTATGTGTTTTATTCTATTAATTAATTTGTGTCGTTTTCTTTGTAAATTGACCCATCAAAAATGGCCCTGCGGCCACACTGAATAAAGTATTTTTGAGTTTGAGTTAGCTACCTACTGAAAACCTGCTGTCCCATGAAAGTACACGTGAAGGGCTACCTTCCTCGGTCACTTGGCGCAAGCTCATCGACCACGTTCGTGCACATAGGTGAGAACTGGCCACAGAACAATAATACTCTACGAGAACTGGCAGAACAGAGAACCGATTCGCAATAAAACCGGGAAAGAGTGAGTCGGACTCACACACCGAGGGTTCCGTGCCATCATACAATATGATATATGACAAAGGCGTTTATATTTGTTGGAGAACCTTGACAGCGCCATCTCTTGTCTGATAGCGGAACTTATGTAGATTTTTTTCACTTTCAATGATTTCTAAAAACGGTTTCTAAGACTCCGGAAACGATACGGTTTCGAGGTAAAATAAAATTGTTTATTGATGTGCAAATAAATACCTTTCATCACACCCCACACGACCAGTGATAGTGATAGTAACTTCACTTCAACAAAATTTGAGATCCCTATCCGCCCCCTGCAATCATAATCAGAATATTTTTAACATTTTCATATATATTATTCCTATATCTTATACCGTCCTCTCAGCTGTGTCAGCTATTAGTCAGAGGAAAGAACAGGTCAATACGTCTGAAGCTGACTAAGCCGCGGGTTCCCTATCGATGTTTTCCTTCACCGTTAAAGCACGTGTTAAATGTGCACATAGAGGTACATTTTTCATGACGGAAAAGTCCATTGGTGCACGGTCGGTATCGAACCCACGACCTTCGCGTAGAGGCATTTAAAATGTATTTTGGTGTCGGCCGAAAATTACTAATTCTTTTACTAGCTAGCTGCATTACAGCGGGCGCCGGGCAGCAGCGCGATCCATCACCCTGTCGGCGCGCACTCGCCCGCGCCGTGTACGCATTGTTCGCGATTTCTATACCAACTGTCACTTTGACGTCTACATAACGTCACTCTTCTATTTCGAGCTTGAAGGTCTTTCGAAACTTAAATAAATAAGTTTCCTCTAAAAAATAAATAAAAAAACATCCGTGTGAATTTAATACAGCCGGTCTATTGGACACCACTAAAATGTTCTTCTAAATTGTCATTTTATTTGTGTAAGACCAAATACAAAATCCATTAAAGAAGAAGAAGAATAAGAAGAATGGTTGTAGGTTAGAATAGATATGATTTGCTTTAGCCATTTTAGTAAGGTTTGCCGTGGGGTGTGCAGTAGAATGTTGCCCCTCCTCTCTTGCCCGCGTGGGTACAGTAAGATCTGCCAAGGGATACCCCCGGAAGATTGGCAGCATTGTCTTTCCATGTATCAACATCCCGTACTGCGCTCGCAAACACACGTGCCAAGCGTGGTGAGTATGTATGACCAGTGACCAGTGACCCCCATGACCAGTGATATATCCATAGGGCATAGGCGTAGAACGACCACCGCTGGACAAAGGCCTCCCGTTTGTCGTCGTTCTACGCCTAATAAGATTTCAGTTAACCGTTGTTTAATCACAGCTTATATTTTATTAACATAGTGGAGGTAACGAGGTGACAAGGGCATTTAAAATTTTAAGTAAAATATATCAAAATAATAGATCACGTTTACTGAACAACAGCTTTCCAATTAGCCAAATAATTATTAGTTTAAATCACAACGTGACAAGTTCTTAATTTTCTTCGCGATCGCGACATTCACTTAGACCGAGCGTGTCCAGCCAAGTTTAAGCAAAGCGAACGGGCGACAACGCGGTAGTGTGTATTTTACCCGAACCATTTGGAGGTCCCTTCATAACTTATTAAACCAAACTGACGCTAACACGCTAGCAAAGCGAACGGGCGACAACGCGGTAGTGTGAATTTTACCCGAACCATTTGGAGGTCCCTTCATAACTTATTAAACCAAACTGACGCTAACACGCTAGCAAAGCGAACGGGCGACAACGCGGTAGTGTGTATTTTACCCGAACCATTTGGAGGTCCCTTCATAACTTATTAAACCAAACTGACGCTAACACGCTAGCAAAGCGAACGGGCGACAACGCGGTAGTGTGTATTTTACCCGAACCATTTGGAGGTCCCTTCATAATTTATTAAACCAAACTGACGCTAACACTGCCGTTGAAATAATGTATAAAGAGCTATATATGTACATGTTTTGATCAGTGTGTACCTAAGAAGGTTCGTCGTGTTCAATCAGTAAGACGATATCCTACTTGGTATACAAAAAACATTATATCGGACATCACTTTAAAAAATTCTTTACACAAGCAGTGGAAACAGACCAAAGACCGGTATGTGTATAGCTTTTTCTCAGCAATTAGAGCTAATTTAGAACACAAGGTCTCACTAGCATACGACGATCATATCCGTAACATCCAGGAAAATCTATCTGTCAATCCACGCGCTTTTTGGAAACATGTTACTAGCTTACGAACCAAAGGTGGTTTTGACCCATGTATTATTCATGAAGAACGCAAGTATGAAGGCCGTGAAGCAGCTGGTGCATTTGCAGATTATTTCAGTAGCGTTTTCTTAACCAACATACCACAATTAGATGTTGATTCGTTATCCAGTTCTATAGGTAACAATAATAGTATTGTCAGTGTATCCAATATATCAGTTGCTGACGTTAAAATTCACATACGTAAACTCAAACCTAAAAGTGCCGTAGGTCCAGATAATGTCCCACCCTACATAGTTAAAGCCCTAAATCAACAACTTGCCACACCACTAGTGCACATTTTCAATATCTCATTAAATACATGCATTTATCCGTCACGCTGGAAGCAATCCAGAGTTGTCCCGATTTATAAGTCAGGAGACAAAACCAAAACGAATAATTACCGGCCAATTGCAATCCTCCCTTGCTTTGAAAAACTATTTGAGAGCATTCTTCACATCAACATATATAAACAAATAGAACCCTATCTCACAGACACGCAACACGCATTTAGAAAGAAACGGTCAGATATATACCAACCTACTCACACTTGTAAATACCATCTCTCAAAAACTTGATCATAACGTTCAAGTCGATGTGGTATACCTAGACTTCAGTAAAGCTTTCGATCGTGTTAACAATGATGTTCTTCTGGGAAAGCTTAGTGATATGGGATTCGCGCCTAAACTCTTACGATTCTTTGCAGACTTCTTGCAGGACCGTAGAAAATTTGTAAGATTAGGTTGCTACGTTTCTGATTCTTATCACGTGCGTTCTGGGGTAAGTCAAGGTTCGTCACTAGGGCCTCTTCTTTTTACCATCATGATCAATGATCTCCCAGAATGTCTCCGTAATAGTAGATGTTTGTTGTATGCAGACGACCTTAAAATTTTCAAACCCATTCTTTCTACCGATGACTGCAATACGCTACAGCAAGATCTGAATAGTGTTGTAGACTGGTGTAAAACTTACCAATTAAACCTGAATTTAAATAAATGTCAAATGACCAGTTTCACACGAGCCAAACAGCCTATCTTGTCGATGTATGAACTGGAAGGTCGGCCTATTTCCAGATGCAGGACAATAAAGGACCTTGGGGTAGTATTTGACTCAAACTTAAACTTTCACGACCACATAAGCACACTCACCACGGACTGTTTTCAAAGACTAGGATTTGTAACAAGAAACTGTAAAGACTTTACTAATATTAATGCCATCCGTATTTTATATATGTCACTTGTTCGCACCAAACTAGAAAACAGCTCATGTGTATGGAATCCTCATGAGTCCACATACGCCCTAATGCTTGAAAAAGTTCAGAAACGTTTCCTTAGATTCCTATATAAAAATGTCACGGGTACTTTCCCTTCATGTATCCCACCAAATACCTACTGGGAACATTAGGTTTTAACTCCTTGGAAACACGTAGGTTAAGTGAGCAACTCATGTGTGTGTGCCGTATCCTCCAAGGTCAAATTGACAGCCCTGACTTGGTAGGCGAAGCTAGTCGGCTCTATGTACCAGAGCAGCGCGGTAGATTTCGTCCAGGGCGAGTCCCGCTTTTTGCCCCAATGCCCCCACGCACTGTTGCACGACAACAATCGCCCGTCTGCCGTGCCCAAAACCACCTACACAAACTTCTTAAATATAACCCCGAACTTGATTTGTTTGTGGATGATATAAATTTAATAGTCAAAATATGTTTAAATTATTCTGAGACAATTTGTAATGTTTTTACCCTTTAGACTTAATTATGATTCCTTTTTATTGTTGTTATTATAAAATTCAATTATTTATATTAATTCTTGTATTTGTATTTTTTTCTTGTATTTGTTTATTAGTATGTTTCGAAATGACATGTTTCTATATTGTGTACCTATAATTTTGCTTACTCATATTTCTTATTTTTTTTTATTTAGACTTGTAAGGATTTTCTTAAATAAAGATTTTTAACGTCTTAGGGTGCATATCCTGTAATGTTTGAAATCTAATGTGTAAATAAATAAATAAATAAAATAAATAATAAATAACTCAAAATCTATAATAGTCTTTCATGAGAGAAGTGATTACAAAAGAGCTCTTTCAAAATCCTCTTTTAGGGGTCTGAACAAAAATGGTAAAAAGGAATGACTTTGTCTGTCTTTCACAGACAGTTCAACATATTTAAAAATTCTAATTCATAACTTTTGCTATGATAACTTAATTTGTAAGATGTAGCTGCCTGTAATTGGCAGAACACTTAGCTCATGATTTTTATTGCTTTTACTTTTGTAATTTTTTACTTGTGTATCTTCTGTTGGTGGCTCAAATAAATAAATAAATAAATATCAGAAGCACTGATGATTATCGACTTGAAATTTGAAATGTTATTAGATAACGATTATGCATTGCTAAAGCATATAAATAAAAATGTTGTTTATTATTCTTATTATAATTGCAAAGGAGACGGTAAGGGGGGTCCACGAACCCTCGGTGCGCGAGTTCGACTCGCTCTTGGCCGGTTTTTATGTTCGCGCCAAATAAGCCAATCACTGACCGTCACACCTAGCGCTATCTTCTTCAAGTTTATCACCAAAAAGATTCCATTTCATGCAATATAGTATTTTTTTCCAATAAAATGTAAGCTACCTATATTCATATATACGAGGGCTAAATCCTCAGTAAAGTACCAAAATCCTGTAATAAGTAGCCATTTACAATACTCGACGCGATCCTACACTGTTGTTATTCAGGATTATATTATTATAGCCGTAATTTTGTTGTATATATACTCGTATATGGATGTATGTTACCTCTTCACGCAAAAATTGAGCTGAAATTTTGCACACGTATGTACGTATAGATGTTGACAAGGACATAGGCTATACTTTTTATCTAGATACAACGCATGCGAAGCGTCAGGCAGAAGCTAATATATCATACACCAACGGTAGAAATTAGTAACATGATAATTATGTCAAAAACGAACGAGCGAGCGACTTCTTTCAATGAAGTCCCATTGCGTTTGAACTTGATTTTTGGCGGAAATAGAACCTGCAACCTTCTGCGTTTCAATCAGCTACTAACCGTGTGTTAGTACAATCTCCCTGTGTTTAAATTTAATGAAAATCCGGGCATGTGTTCAGAATATCGATTAATAAATCCCCATATCTCAATACTACACCACTTCATAAAAATTCCCAACGACAATCAATTTGTATTGATGTAATCTTCTTGCCGTGGGGTGCCGGCAGAAGAATGTTACCCCTCCTCTCATGCTCGTGGATGCAATAAGAGCCTGCTAAGAGATACCTCTGGAAGATGGGCAGCAGCGTCTTTCCGTGTATCAACATCTCATAATGCGCTCGCCAACCCGCCTGCCAAGCATGGTGAGTATGGCAACTACCCCTCATGGAGATCTATGAGGGAGGCCAGTGTTCCGTATTGGACGTTTTACGGCTGACATGATGAATCTTCTTATGTTTCAAATGTGATCAAAATCGGATGATCTCCGTCATGTCTCAAAAACTATCCTAAAATCTAAATTCCCCCACGTCAATCAATTTGTATTGATGTAATCTCCTAACGTTTAAAATTTCATCAAAATCCGATCATCCGTTTAAGAGTTATCTCGGACAAAAATTCCGGACATACATAGGTACTCTTGTGTATGTATTCATCCGAAACGCCTAGTTGCCACTAAGAACATCGTTCGCGTAATTTAATATTCGTTTAAAATTGTCTTTATTTTAATGTTATTTAATTGTAGTAGGTAATTATTCTCTTATTGTTGCCTTATTTCCTTTTTTTATTGGTGCAGGTAATGTTATAAAATCATTGTAAATACGATAGGAGTTTGAAAAAAAAAAGTCGTTCGCTTCGCCTACTCGTTCGAAAGTCAAGCATGTTTCTAATCGTGTCGTACAGTATAAAGCCTTGGTCCCATGTCCCGGCGCCGATCCATCACGGTGTCAGCGCCGGACGATGCATTGTTCGCGTCCTACGGGGATACGGCGGGCTTACATGGGATACTATGTACTTGACGGTCAATTAAGAAATAATAATATTATATGATTTGGGATTTACACCCTACTGATTCAAATTACTTACGTACATTATAAATTAAAATATTATAAATAAATAAATAATAAGCCATAGTGCTAGTTCTAACTATCCTGTTAAAAAATTAAGACCTTGGTTGGTGGAAAGAAGGATTTCTTGTTCTTCTTCTTCATTTGTTAAAAGGATTTCTTTACACTTATGTTTATGTAATCAATAATTTAGTACCTACGTCAACAACTATGACAAAACCTTCGTCAAACCTTCTAAAATTCATTCATGGTAATTATATGCTTTGACCTGCACGGAATATACATAATAACGGCAATAAATTACTTAAAGCTTTTTTATTAGTTTCTATAATTTATAGGAACCTTTGAATGTTTAGATATATAAATCATCATGGAGAATTTATAACGAAACTGTTTATAAATTGCAACATAAAATTTTACTAACGTAACTTTAAGATAAATTGCCAACCTTCTACTTCTTTGTTTTTGGCAATGTCTGGTATGCCACTTTCTTCCAATGTTCGCAGGGTGATTACGTATGTATCTCGCGATGATCGCTGTCAATGGTAAATTGTGTAGTATGTAAAAACAAAAAATTGACGTTTGACAGCGATGATCGCGAGATATACGCCTGTTGCAAACCCTCCTCGCGAGGGAAGCTGTTTGCGGTGAAATTACAAAATAATATGGCGTTGTACAATACACATCAAATCTACTTTTAACGCGTTTCTGCGTTTTTAGCACGAAACTACAAGGCTTAGTGCGGCTTTCGTTTTAAATTGTGATTAATCCATCACTTGTTTTCAAGACCGTCTATAATTAATAATTTGTAGTAGGTATGTAATCGAGGCCTCGAGGCAGACCACCTACCAGATGGGCGGACGATCTAGGGATGTCGGACGACGGTGGATGCTTAACAGGACTTGCACAGTACCGTTTACGTTGGCGTGCTGAAGAGGAGACCTATGCCCGGCAGTGGGTGTCAACGGCCTGATATGATGATGACGATGATGATGTAATAGAGTAGTCAGAGTCGTGTTGGCCGAGTGGTATATACCCCCGACTTTTGATCCGATTCCGGGCTTAAAGCAAGGCTTTTTTATTTCTTGAAAAATGCATGCGTGATTTAACGGTGAAGGAAAACATTGTGAATAAATCCCCGGCTTAGCTTCAGGTGTATTGTCCCATTCTTGCCTCTGACTAAGCTGGGAGGAAGATTTTGTTTTTTGTAAGGATGGATTTGTTAGGAAAGCCCATTCCATCTAACAATGTCCCAGGTACGGCAGCGTCCCGTATAGCAGAGCTTGTGTTATGGATACTAGAAGACTGATATACTTTATACATTATACTACATAGATAAATATTTTATAACATAGCTTGGTAACATTCACGTTCAAGCGCATGTCCACGGTTACGCAATAACTTCAAAGTTAATGTTTATACTTCTTATAATATGTGTTTCTCTTTTATAATTTTGATAAGTGCAACAGAGTACCAAATGGGATAGGAACTTGTTATACCCATCGACTCTACCCAATCCGCCGACCTTTGAATATATCCAATACGAACACTGAAGGCAATGACGCAAATGCGGAATCGAGGACACGCTGACGCAGCACCACGAGGCCCGACATCGAAGCCCATCGAAGCCGTCGCCCCGCGCATCACTTCGACTCTTGCATCGAGTCCGTCAACTACTTAGTTTAATTAGCTTATAACTTTACATTGTAACTATCGAAGTTTCATTAAAAGTATTAAATTTATTTCGGTTTTTTTTGGGAACTCCAGGCGTCGTCCTTATAATTGGCGCAGGCGGTAGGAAAATCCGGGTCATTCCAGGACATCCAGGACAATCAGGACGGAAATTCTGGAAGAGGATAGACATTTCAAAGTCGAACCGGGTTTTTCCTGAACTCAGGCGTTCGCCGGGGAATCCAAAAATCGATTACCTCTCAAGAAGTACCGAGATGCAGCTTATGTAAGTACACTGAATTTTCTAGTGGTTGCTTGCGTCCCTTCCCTATAAAATAACCTAGATTTATAAAAACTCAACATTTTTTTTCATCCAAGAAAATCAACGAGTTCTATGTTAGTTAGCCGTAGGAAAAATTTAGTCGATAGCAGACGAAATTTAGATAATTTAGAAAATAGTGAAAGTACTAGTAATATTGGAAATAGCACAATGACTAGCTTAGACGATATTTGTAAAGCCCTCCGTTTGGTTCCCGAATTTGATGGAAATCCCCATGTGTTAGTTAGGTTTGTGAATTTGTGTGACCAGTTAGTGGCAACGTATGGACAAGAAGGAAATCCGTTGGTTAATTCAGGACTTTTAAACGGTATCCTTAACAAGGTCGTGGGTCCAGCAGCGCGACAGATTAATGCAAACGGCATCCCGAATGATTGGACTAGTATCCGTAATTCCCTTATTAATAATTTTGCCGACCAACGAGACGAAACTGCCCTCTATAACGATTTGGCAATCCTAACACAAGGCTCTAGCACCCCCCAGGAATTTTATGAGCGGTGCCAGAACCTATTCAGCACTATCATAACCTATGTGTCTTTGCACGAAACATTGCCTACTACCATAGATGCTAAGCGGGAGCTTTATAAAAAACTAACCCTTCAAGCCTTTTTACGCGGGTTAAAGGACCCCCTAGGATCGCGTATTAGATGCATGCGTCCTGAAACTACTGAAAAGGCGTTGGAGTTCGTTCACGATGAAATGAACACACTTTATATTCAGAGTAGAAATGCGCATTTGCCCGATAGGAGGCTAGGTGAAAGTCAAATGATCCCATCTGGTTCAGGATTTAGGATGGCCGGCCAAAATCTACCATTCAGGCCTATGAGTTTTAATATGCCCGGGCAAAGTGCACACGCTACCACTCAGCCTATATTTAAATTACCTCCACCACCGAATCAGTTTAGAATGCCTTTAAATCAACCCCGAATGCCATCACGCACTCAACAAATGTTCAGTGCGCCTCCAGCTAATTACCAACGTGGATTCCAAATGCCAACCAGGCCTCAACCCTCATTTCAAGGTCCTAAACCTATGAGTGGTGTATCCCACTTTGTAACTAGGGAGAGACCAATCCCAGCAGGTCCCAGTGGTTGGAATTGGGCTAAGCAAGGCAATCCGCCCCCGTCCAATTATTTTAAGACACGTGATGTAAATGTGAATGAGTGTTCTGACTATGACTACGACGGTAACGAATATTACGACTACAATGACTATGACTATGGTACTTATTACGACGGATGTCACACTGACTATTACGCGTACCCCGCCGAATACGACTACCAACCCGACAGCGACGTTACGGTACAGGAAGTAGGTGAACAGCCCGAACAATCTAACCAGGAATCTTCCAGTCAGGATTTTCAGAAGGCTTTGACTACAAAAAGGTTAAAATAGAGTTAAATTTGCAAACCCAGAGACAGCTACCTTATATTCGTCTAACAAACCCTCCTTTAAATTTCCTTATAGATACAGGCGCGAATCAGTCTTTTATTAGTCCGGAGGCAGTGGAAAAATTTTTTTCGCACGTACCATTGAACTACGACCCGTTCGAAGTAACCAATGTTCATGCTACAACTAGGAATGAATACTCTATTACCATTCCCTGCTTTCCAGAGTTCAGAGATGTAGAGGAAATTAAGTTATTTGTGTATAGGTTTCATGAACATTTTGACGGTTTATTAGGTATGGACTTACTAACGAAATGGGAAGCGAAACTAGACCTTAAAGATCGAGCGCTTATCACTAAAGGTGCAGTGAACCCTATTCGTATGTATAACTCGCGGAACCTTAATCTCTACGAAGATATTATACCGGCTCACACATCAAAATTGCTTAGATTACCTATTAACGCCCCGGATGGCGAAGTATTAGTCCCGGAACAGTTAATTTGTAATTGTTTAATAA
Source organism: Pasiphila rectangulata (assembly GCA_963082625.1). Classification (NCBI taxonomy): domain Eukaryota; kingdom Metazoa; phylum Arthropoda; class Insecta; order Lepidoptera; family Geometridae; genus Pasiphila; species Pasiphila rectangulata. The sequence goes on along the minus strand of OY720244.1, from coordinate 1,074,230 downwards.
GCGAGTGTATAACAAACGTTTATAATAGCCGCGGAATAGTAGAAGTTATAAATTCAACGCAGAACGACATCATTTTTTCGCTAGAACAAGCCACACAGGCGACCGTATTCAATATCGAGTGCACGCGCACCGCGTCGGAGCCGACGTCATCGCGCGCTAGGGATGTAACATCACGATTACGAACTGACCATTTAAACGCCGAGGAATTAGCTAATTTAATCACGCTGTGTACGAAATACGCCGATGTGTTTTATGTTGAAGGCGAAGCGTTAACTTTTACGAATAAAATTAAACATAAGATTCGAACTCACGACGAAATTCCCGTTTACACAAAGAGCTACCGCTATCCTTACGTACACCGTGAGGAGGTTCAGGATCAAATTAATAAAATGTTAGATCAGGGTATTATTCGACCATCCGAGTCTGCGTGGAGCTCGCCGATTTGGATTGTCCCAAAGAAAATCGACGCCTCGGGAAAACAGAAATGGAGGTTAGTCGTAGATTTTCGAAAGGTTAATGAAAAGACTATTGACGACAAGTACCCCATCCCTAACATTACAGACGTTCTTGACAAGTTAGGGAAATGTCAGTACTTTACGACCCTTGACCTCGCATCTGGATTTTACCAGGTCGAGATGGACCCTAATGACATCCACAAGACAGCTTTTAGTGTAGAAAACGGAAGGTATGAATTTTTAAGAATGGCTATGGGATTAAAGGGAAGTCCTTCTACATTCCAGAGAGTAATGGACAATGTCCTCCGAGGCCTACAAAATGTCATTTGCCTCGTTTACCTTGATGACATCATTGTCTTTTCTACATCACTACAGGAACATATGGTGAACCTCGAAAAGGTATTTCAAAGACTACGCGAGTCCAATTTCAAAATACAACTCGATAAGTCAGAGTTCCTCAAACTTGAAACCGCGTACCTAGGTCATATCATCACGAGAGAGGGAATTAAACCTAACCCTGATAAAATTTCTGCTATTCAGAAATATCCTATCCCTAAGACCCCGAAGGAAATAAAATCTTTCCTAGGACTTCTCGGTTACTACCGAAAATTTATCCCAGACTTTGCTAGAATTACTAAACCCCTAACACATTGTCTTAAGAAAGGAAGAAAAATTACATTTGACTCAGACTATGTAAATAGCTTTGAGAAATGCAAAACTCTTCTGACGAATGATCCCATATTGAGATACCCTGACTTTGACCGTGTCTTCATACTGACGACTGACGCATCTAATTTCGCTATAGGTGCAATTCTTTCACAAGGTTCAGTAGGTTCCGATAAACCGATAGCGTACGCTTCACGTACACTAAATGAGAGTGAGATAAATTATAGCACGATAGAAAAGGAATTACTTGCTATTGTGTGGGCTACAAAGTACTTTCGCCCTTATCTATATGGCCGTAAGTTCAAGATTTTAACTGACCACAAACCTTTACAATGGGTCATGAACTTAAAGGAACCTAATTCTAAATTAACTAGATGGCGATTAAAGTTAAGCGAATATGACTTTACCACTGAACATAAGCCTGGCAAGAAAAATACCAACGCCGATGCTCTCTCTCGCGTTGAGATTTGTAACGAAGAGACAAGTTCTATGATCGGAAATACGTCGGAAGCACCGCCATCTATAGCGAACGAATCTGAACGTACTGTAACTGCACATACATCTATCGAGAATCCCATCCTTGAAATTCCCATAACTGACGATCCTTTAAATAAATTCCATCGACAGCTGATTATGACTATAGTAGGTGACGTCAAGAAACGTCCGTCGGCAACTAAGCCATTCGACACTCACACACGTACATCCGTACAGTTATCGGAATCTAACTTAGAAGAGGATTTAATTACAGCTATTAAGGAATACGTTAACCCTAAAATAAGGACAGGTATTTTTATTAACCCTCCTTTAGGTATGTACAAAATTGTCCCAATTTTACAGGAAAAGTTCAAGAGTTCATCTATGAAATTAGTACTTGCTAAAAGGGAACTTGAAAACGTCAAGGATTATCTCAGGCAACAAGAAATAATTCGCAACTACCACGAAGGAAAAACTAACCACCGTGGCATTAGCGAATGTTATCTGGCCTTGTCAGCACGTTACTTTTGGCCAAAGATGAAAGAGCACGTAACTAAATTCATAAATGAATGTATAATTTGCGGACAAGCTAAATATGATAGGAATCCCATAAGGCCTAAACTTAACATTGTGCCACCAGCTACAAAACCTTTTGAGATAGTTCACATGGACAGCTTCACTGCCCAAAACGAAAAGTATGTAACCTTTATAGACGTTTTCTCTAAGTATGGCCAAGCGTATTTACTTAGGGATGGCACTGCGCTTAGTGTAATACAGGCCTTACTCACATTTAGCACGCATCATGGCTTGCCACTCACTATCATAACCGATCAAGGTACCGAATTTACTAATCATATGTTTTCAGAGTTCTGTAAAATACATAAAATCACCCATCATCAGACATTAGCACATTCACCTAACGCTAACGGAAATATAGAACGTTTTCATTCGACTTTACTCGAGCACCTTCGTATTTTAAAGTTGAAGCAGAAAGACCAACCTGTTATTAATCTAATGCCATACGCTTTGATTGCATATAATAGTTCAGTTCACAGCTTTACTAAATGTAAACCCTATGACCTCATACTAGGACATACAGACCCACGTGATCCGACTGACATAGATATTACAGGACACTTATTGCAACAGTATACACAGTCCCATAGAGAGCAGATGAAACAAGTTTATGATCTCATAAACGAGACATCTCTAGCTAATAGGACAGCGATAATTGAAAATCGCAACAAGTCTCGCGAACCCGAAGTAGAATACCAACCTGATCAACAGATTTTTATTAGCAATCCTTGCGCTAGTAGATCTAAGCTTGCTCCTAGATACACCCAGGACACTGTCTTAGCGGACCTCCCCATTCATATCTATACATCTAAGAAAAAGGGTCCAATAGCTAAGAACAGGTTGAAACGAGTCCCTAAGACCGCGAAATTGTTGCAGGATCCTGATGCTGACTCTGAGCCTAATACAGGCTCACGAGATAAAACTTGAAGGACTTGGAGATGGACCAGGGCTTTTACCATTTAAACTAGGCCCCATGCGACTAACCACCCATTATCATACGTTTTTGCAATACATAGAACTTAAAGAAATTAACTCTAACATTAACTTAGTACAGTCTCAACTAACTGATATAAAACTTAAGTTCATCATTAAGTTTAATCATACTTACGCTATCTATGAATCTCAGGTCGATCATTTAAATAACGAATTAAATACTGCTTTGCTTCAATTAAAAACTTTAGAGCCGATTCGTTTTAGAAGAGGTTTAGTAGACAGCCTTGGATCAGTTATTAAGAGTATTACAGGGAATCTAGACTATACGGATGCTGTAAAGTATAATGATGCCCTTTCAGTTCTTAAGAAAAATCAAGATAAAATTGTAATCGAACAAAATCATCATATCAGTCTGAGTAAAGATTGGATGGATGAACAAAATACAATCATAGCTAAAATCGTAGATAATCAAGTCGCAATAAATAAAACTTTGCTAATGTTACTTGACCCCAATTCGTTTCCTCAACACGAGTTAATCAAAGTTGCTAAATTCGCACAAACATTGGCGATAACTAGCAACAACGTAGGTAGATTAGTAAGCGAAATAAGTAGGTTAGAAAATGCGCTTGCATTTTGCAGTGCTTCGCGCACTCATCATTCTATGTTAAGTTTAAATGTAATGAAACATATGTTAGGTAAACTGAAATATTTTTATAGTAAAGATCAGTTATTAGACTTAGAAGTCAGAGAGTACTATGATGTTATCAAACCAGTATCATATTACAACGGAGATCAATTAGTTTTTGCCTTTAAATTTCCAGTAGTCTCTCCGCTTACTTATACCTTATATAAATTAATTATTGTACCGAATAAAAATAGGCAGGCAATCATCCCACCTTTCCCACTTCTTGCAATCACTGGTAATATTCACGTGTACACAGAGGCTGAATGCCCGAAGTCAGGTACTAGGTACATATGCGAAGATCATCTCAACCATCAACTGAAACCTCAACCGGATTGCATCTGCAACATCATCGAAGGCGAGATGACCGGAGACAAACCCTGCGAGATGACCACCATCGATCTAATGAAGCCCGCCATGGAGAAACTGGACGACCGCCACTATGCCATCGTGTTCCCGAAACCAACTCAAGTTCGACTTACCTGTGAACGAGATGAATTTAATACCCTCAACGGCAGCTACTTAGCAACTATCCCACACAGTTGTAAGCTGCGCACAGATGACTTCACCATCGTTAATGCCGACGACCATATCAAAGGACAACCTATGAAGATATCCAAATTTCCTGCTCATCTGGATGAAGATTCTGCACCCATTACCCTCAAGGTCAACTCAGTCAACCTAAAAAAGCTACACGATATTCAAGATAAAATTCACCAACTGGACCCCATTCAGATAGAACAACCTACAACGTTCTATCATACGACGATCCCATTCTACGCTATACTATCCGGTGCACTAGTACTCGCAGCCATCGTACTTAGTCGAAGATTTTACTCACACCAAACGATGAAGAGCACTAAAACTGAAATAGAACTAACTCAGATACCAACTTACGCAGAACCAGATTCATCTCAGAATCAGAGGAGGCTGCCAACGACATTTTTTCCCAATCTTCAAAAATAGTCGTTGATCTGAGGGGGGAGATGTTATACCCATCGACTCTACCCAATCCGCCGACCTTTGAATATATCCAATACGAACACTGAAGGCAATGACGCAAATGCGGAATCGAGGACACGCTGACGCAGCACCACGAGGCCCGACATCGAAGCCCATCGAAGCCGTCGCCCCGCGCATCACTTCGACTCTTGCATCGAGTCCGTCAACTACTTAGTTTAATTAGCTTATAACTTTACATTGTAACTATCGAAGTTTCATTAAAAGTATTAAATTTATTTCGGTTTTTTTTGGGAACTCCAGGCGTCGTCCTTATAATTAACTACTACGAACTATTTTACTTGGTATATATTGATTTATTTTCTGCTCAAGAATGGAGTAAAAGTATTTGACAGCATCCTCCAGAGACCTCGAAGAAATTTCGGTGTTCCAGTCAACTTCGGCTAACTCCATATTAATTACCTCATAATTACCCTTATTAAATAAACATTTTGTGTATGTCTGCGACTGTAAACTAGGACGGATCAAATAAGTGATGCTAACTAATAAGTAAGGCCTTTGGTGGGGGTCCAGCGGCACAAGTGGGTCGAGACATTCAGAGACAGATAAATCATCATTTGACAAAACTAGATCTGCACCTGCTCGTGGTCGCGCGGAGTCTCCCCGTGACCACGACCAGGTGCAATCCGGTCGAAACGTCGGGAATAAAATAAAGGTAATTACGCGATAAATACCCGATAATCCCATATTTTAATAATGTGTTGTGATCGCGAAAGTTTAAAAAAGACTAAAACTAGATCTAATAATAAACCATAATTATTTCTCACACCGTTGTAGGTACTGATTGATATAAGTAGTTGGTATTTAATTCATTAATTAGTAGAATTTCGCTCGTCGTTGAATAGTTGGAAGGTGCAAGATAACAGTAGGAACATGGCAACCAGTCTATACTACTTAGGTTAGAGTCGCCCAGTAAAACGAACTTATCTGAAGGATAGGCTACAATAGTTTCACTAAGTATGTTTAGGTAATTTTTGAGAAAAAGAGAGCCCCATGTTCTGTTTACTTACACAGATATAAACAGCATACATGTATAGTCAAGGATAACTTATTCCTATGTTTCACTAAGATTGACACCCATAGAGATCTTTAGCATTAATAACTAAATATTCTCATTACTTTTGTATCAACATGTATTTATATCATAACTCCTTTTGTTTTGTACACGTATCCAGCTTACGTAATCAGCTTTTCCTATCCTCAAAAGTTTGCTGGAAGAAAACTCTTATTAGGGTTAAGCTCGCCTTTGTACATTTATTTGAACTTTAGTCTGTGTATTTACAATTTGTACAATAAAGAATTAAGAATTCAGCAGCACATTGGAAAGACGATTATGTTTTTAATAAACTTCTTGACACATAAAATATAATCATTTAAAGTTACCCAGGCCCTCGACAAATATTCGCAGATAAACAAGCATTTCTCCTGCGACGGGAAGAGAACCCACAACCTGCATCTCAGCCAAGCATGAAACTAACTACAAAGGTAAAGGTTTAAAAAAAAATATATATTACAAATTATTTAACATTTTAATATTTTATATAATAAAAGACTATCATCCATACATAACATCCTTGCAAAGCACTGGCGGAATAAAGTGTATAAATAAATATAATTATTTACATATTAATTTCACTTCTGATGCAATTTTCCTAGAGATTCCTATCATTACAGGCTGTGAGCTTCACTGGAAATTCTGAAACAACAAAAGCATTCATTATTATTCCACTTCGTCGTGGGTGCCGACAGTAGAATGATACCCCTTCTCTCATGCCCGTGGATGCAGTAAGAGCCTGCTTAGGGATACCTCCGGGAGACGGGCAGCAGCGTCTTTCCGTGTATCAACATCCCGTACTGCGCTCGCCAACCCTGCCAAGCGTGGTGAGTATGGTAACAACCCCTCATGGAGATCCATGAGGGAGGTCTGTGTTCGGTAGTGGACGTGTTATGGCTGAAATTATGATGATTCCACTTCGTCATTGTTATTATCGAACGAGTATACGAAGCGAACGGAGATCTTAGTGGAACTAGGCGTTTCGCCTGAATGTTTGTATTGTATATCCGAGGATACTTCTTGAACATAATTGTTTAATATTTATACTCGAACAAAGAAACAAGCTTGGATTTTCATTAAATTTAAACACAGGGAGATTTTACCAACGCACGGTTAGTAGCCGATTGAAACGCATTAGGTTGCAGATTCTATTCCCGCTGTTCGGGTAAACCGACCACTCAGCAAATACGCATTCTGCTGCGCTTGCATTGGTATACGTATTCGCCGCGATTCACCCGCTTTGAGTTAGTTCGCGTTCAACCATCACCGTCGCGAGTTCATACCATTTTACCACTTACCAATAAGGAAAGGAACAATATAGTGAAGTCCGTACCATAGACCAGTGACTTTTACTTATACCAAAAAACCCTTTTCTTCCAAGAGATAAATTATTTTCACCCGCCACAAATAAAGTTTTATTGCAATGGGAACTTATTGAAAGAAGTCGCGCGCTCGTTCTAAGTTCGCGGCGGACAACTAGTTATGATTATGAGCCTGAGTACACCCCACGGCAACTGCCGGTAGTAGAATGTTACTTTTCCTCTCTTGCCCGTGGATGCGTAATCTGATAAGGGATACCCCCGGATGATGAAGGGCTACGAGCATTTCTTGTATGTAGGCTGGCATAGTGACACTTATTGATTTTATGAATTCTTATCTGGACAAATGTCTCTTAAAGGATAAAAAAATGTCAGAGCAATGTCTAAGGCGGTTCACACACTGCTACGCATCACGCTGCATGTTGCGTGAATGAGTCTTCTAACGTTGCTTGGAAGTATATCCGTTTGTATAGAAAACACTCACAGCCCAACACACCGAAAATGCACCTACGCGCGTACACGCAGATCACGCGCTTATGCGCGGAGAAACATGCATCCACGCGCGTAGGTGCGGGGCGCGACGCAAGGTATGGTACGCCGAGTCCCGCAGTCTAGCGAACAGAGCCGCCGTGAATCCGCAAAACGCAACTACGCGCGTGATTGCGTGAAAAACCCGCACGATGATGCAGATCTGCACTCCCGCAAGTAGGTGCGTCGACACGCAACATGCAGCGTGGTGCGTGGCAGTGTGATAACCGCCTATCCAGTCTCATGTACAGTCGCGTTCATACGAGCAGGGATCAAAAAGTAGTGAGAATGAGATAGAATATAATGACTATTGATAACTTGATAATTTATTTTTCTACATAGTCTCAGAGTCTCTCTACATACCGAGTCCAGCGCTTTTCCAAGGCTTCTTTCCCTTTCAAAAAAAAAGTTTTGTCTTGGTCCTGCAAAAACCTCTCAACGGCATCCATCACCTCGTTATCGTCTTCGTACCTGTTTCCCCTTAAGGATTCTTTCAATTTGGGGAACAGATAAAAATTGCTAGGTGCCAGATCTGGTGAATAAGTAGGTAGGGTGGTCAACCAATTCGAAGCCAGCTTGCTAAATGGCAGCCATCGCAACTGCCGACCTGTGCGCGGGTGCGTTGTCGTGATGAAACAGCACGCCCCTTCGAAGTTTCCATCTCCTTTTCTCTTTGATGGCATTCCTCAACTTGGGAATTAAAGCTGCATAATATTGGCCTGTAATAGTGGTTCCACGCTACAGGTAATCAATCAACAAAATCCCTTCTGAGTCCTAAAATATTGAGGCCATAACCTTGCCAGCCGATGCCACGACACGAAACTTCTTCGGGGTCGGTGATGATGGCCGTTTCCATTGCGAAGATTGTTGTTTTGTCTCGGGATCAAAATGATTGTTGAGTCAAGTCTACACCGCGGACCGCTGACCGCGGACCGGGACCGCGGAGAGGGGAGCGCAGCGGCACACACATCGCGACGAGGGAATCTGGGCCCCCCCGCCAGTACGCAACGACCAACCACTGGCGCACGACCTCGCGTTCGGGATTGTAAACGTATCTAATATATTTTTGTCAACAATACAGTCCGCTTCGTCATTTTCATCACATTCCTGATACCCCAGAACATGGTCCTTCCACCGTAGAAGAATTATGCTAAGAAGAAGACAACAACAAAGGAATTGGGAAACGGAAGAAGAAATACAATTGAGGAGCAATTTCGTGAACCAATACATCAGTGCACGCACATACTACATTCCGCTGATAAGTACCTGACAGCTGCCCATCTGCATCAAACCTGGTTTGCCTAGGTTTACAAGTGAGAGAAGTCATCAGCTGATTCGTACTGACCTGTCAAATCACCGCTTCAACTAAAAGGAAGCAAGGAGTGGAAAGTGCAAAAGTAAGAGCGTTCCAATTACTAAACCATCACTTATTTCCCGTCTGATCTATTCATATTTCCCTACAACTCAATCCTTAAATTTATTTTAACACGAATAGCATTTGTATACGTATCCAGTACCCACATTTTTTTTTCATACAACTTATTATAATTACAATTACATTGTTTTACAACTTATTAAACTTAAAATACCTATAGAATTTAACGACGCCTTCTTCCTATCTTGTAAATTGATTATCATTATATGTATATAATTGTAGATTACCATAATAATTCTAATTGAATTCTCAATGCAAACCTTCATCTCACACTGCATTACACAGCATTATTTGATAGTTTTCAACAACGCCTGATCATTTTGTGAATGCAAATCTACGATCTTTTTCTATTATAGGCTTTGCCTTTATTTTTGCAAAAGGCAGTGTTTCTTACTGATAATTTTACATTTTGCCTTTTTGTCTATCCGCTGCTTTCTCACGTCTGATTGAATAATGTCAGATATAAAAAATTGCATAAAAAAGAGAGCATCTATCAAGGCTAAGCTTACGCAGTTCTCATCGTACCTCAACCTTTCTAAGTCTTGTGAAAAATTAAGTGAGTTACAAGTCATTGAAATTGAATACCGTCTTAATACATTTGAAAGCTTATATGAGAAATACGACGCGTTACAGAATGAGCTGGAGACCATTGTCGACGAGCCCGACGAGCAATATCACGAGCGAGAAGAGTTTGAGACGCAATACTACGGTGCGGTAGCTTCCGCGCGACAGCTAATCAGCAACGCGCGCAAGCTGCTAGAGGTAGACTCCGCTTCTCAGGTGGGCTCTTGCAGTGATCATACACACAAACACAGATCTATTAGACTTCCCAAAATTGATTTGCCACAATTTTCCGGAAGCTATCATGATTGGTTAGAGTTTAGGGACACATTTCTTTCAATTATACACAACAACGATGATATACACTGCCGGCCAAAAGTTTGAGACCACCTACATCTAAGTAGCAAAATGAAATAAAACTCAAAATATAAATCAAGAGGTTTAGATATTAATTAAAATGCTTATTTACTAATACACATTCATCAAGAAGAAAAAAAAATCAAGAAATATCAACCATTTACGTTAAAAATGACGTCAATATTTAATAAAATCATTAAACGGATTTTTCGTCAAAAAAGCCTCCCTTGCATTTTATAACTTTTTTCACTAGTCTCGGCATACGAGCAATCAATTTATCAATTGTATCTTGTGAGATATTGTTCCAGCTTTCTTGTAAAGCCTTCCACATGTCTTCTTGTGAGGAGGGACAACAACTGCGCACATTTCTGTCAAGCTCTTCCCACAATAGCTCAATGGGGTTGAGATCCGGACTCTGAGGGGGCCACACCATGTTTTTTAACACCCTTTCTGTTTCTTTATGTTCTAAATAACCCCTGCATAATTTTGAACTATGTTTAGGATCATTATCTTGTTGGAAAAAAAATCCATTTCCAATTAATCTTAAACCAGATGGAACGGCATTTTGCTGTAGTATTCGTTTATAATGCTCCTTTTTCATGATTCCTTCGACTCGTACCAAATCTCCGGTTCCATGGCCCGAGAAGCATCCCCAGACCATAATGGAACCACCACCATGCTTAACTGTTGGCACCACACAATCTGGCATCATCTTTTCCTCGGCGGTACGTCGAACAAAAATTCGTCGTTTTGAACCAAATATTTCAAACTTGGATTCATCTGTCCAAAGAACTTCTTTAAAGTCTTCTTCAGTCCAGTCTCGATGGGTAAGGGCCCACTGCATCCGTTTCTTTTTGTTTTGTGGCCTTAGTAGTGGTTTTCGAACGGCGACGCGACCAAATAACTTAGCATCTCTCAATCGTCTTTTTACTGTAGTCAATGACACAGGTTCTGATCGGGATTTGTTCACTTCTGCGCGGATTTCTGGTGCGGTTAGGCGTCTATTCCGCTTGCTGGTAACGACGATGAAATTATCCTCGCTAGAAGTGGTAGCTCTCGGTCTCCCCGATCGCGAACGATCTTGATTACTGCCAGTCTCCTTGTATCGGGTTATTGCGTTATGAACACAAGTCTTCGACAACTTAAGTTGAGAGGCAATCGCACGTTCAGATTTGCCTTCGCCGTGTAAAACAACTATGGCAGAACGAGTTTCAGTGCTAATTTCGCGCACTTTTCCCATTTTAAGATGTCTTCACTGTAACAACGACGAGCTCAGACTAGTTAAGATAATGAAAAATTTACTCCATCAAAACTCAGGTAAAAAATATGTTTAAGGAAGCTAAAATAATCCGGAAGTACGGTTACCGCAAAACAAAACCAAAATAATTAGAAATGAGCAGGCCATAAAAAATATAACAATGACTCTATCACCTGGTAAGCGCGCGGTACTCATTTATGTTTTGAAACAATAGACCTTTAAAGGATGATAACTTAAAAATATACAATAAAAATGACTCTCAGAAATTCTTTGATAACAATAGAATACGCAGGTGTTCAAATTAGCTCTTTATCATGTGTACTTTTGAAATATTTTGGTGGTTACAAAGATTTTCACAAGTGGTCTCAAACTTTTGGCCGGCAGTGTAGATAAAATCAATAAACTACACTATCTTCGCGCAGCCTTAAAAGGCGGCGCCTTGCTCGTTATTGACAACTTAGATTTTAAATCTGACAACTATGATGCTGCTTGGAAGTTGCTATGTGAAAGATTCGATAACAAAAGGTTGCTCGTCAACAATCATGTCCAGGCCTTGTTCAATGTAGAATCTATCAACAAGGAATCTAGTAAAGGTATACGAAGTATCATAGATGTCACAAATAAAAATCTCAGGGCATTATCCACGCTCGATCAACCGGTTCAATATTGGGACACGCTCATTATACATATTATGGCCAACAAGCTCTATCTATTAGTAGCCAGGGTTCCGGATTCGTCGATCTTGCATTCTCGTCGTCGCACTCGTCTATGTGGTGGTCGGGTCCATCCTTTTTGCTTGAAAAACCAGCATATTGGCCCAAATTTCCCGGTGAAAACGACCAAACATTATTAGACCTGCCAGACACAGTGAAATCATTTCATGGTTATATTTCGGATACTTCTGAAAGCGCTATAGCTAAACTAATTTCTAAGTTTTCAAATTTCAACAAAATTCAACGGGTTATGGCATACGTCCTACGATTCGTACATAGATGCAAGAAGGGCTCATCCGATGGCGTATTTCTATCTTCAACTGAATTGAATAACTCTCTGAGCTTTCTTTTAAGATTCAGCCAACAGGAGTCATTTCCGAGTGAATACCATTTACTTGCATCAGGTAACCCGCTACCAGCAAAGAATAAGCTGTTGTCACTATCTCCTTTTTTAGACTCAGAACGTATCATTAGAGTCGGAGGTAGGTTGGAAAACTCATTTTATGACTACGACGTAAAGCATCCAATTCTTTTAGCGGCCTCTCATGTGCTCTGCGTATTACTATTTAACATGTTTCACATTAAATTAAAGCATGCCGGGCCGCAATTGTTACTGTCAACTATACATCATCATTATTGGCCAATTGCAGGAAGACGATTAGCAAAAAAAACAGTTCATGCATGCATAAGATGTTGTCGGATAAAGGCAAATACAATTCAACCAGTAATGGGTAATCTACCGGAACAACGTCTGCATATAGAGTTTCCATTTCTTGATACCGGAGTTGATTACGCTGGACCTATCATGATAGCTGACCGAAAAGGAAGGGGATGCAGGCTTATAAAATGCTTTATATGTGTTTTTGTGTGTCTCGCTACAAGAGCTCTCCACCTTGAGCTAGTATCAGACCTGACGAAGGAGGCATTCTTGGCCGCTATGAGCCGTTTTATTGCTCGAAGGGGGAAGCCTCGCAATGTATTTTCAGACAATGGAACCACGTTCGTCGGCGCTTTCAATGAACTGTCTCGGCTACTTTCTCAAGACTTACATCTTAAGAATATCGATCCTGCCATCAACTTTTCGTTCATTCCTGCTTATACTCCACACTTCGGAGGTTTATGGGAGTCAGCCGTCAAATCTACCAAACATCATCTCAGGCGTACTTTAAGCTTAACTAACTTAACCTTTGAAGAAATGGCGACCTGTTTAATTGAAATTGAAGCTATTCTTAACTCCAGACCCCTAACCCCACTTTCCAATGACCCTTCCGATCTTACTCCACTAACCCCTGCTCACTTCCTAATTGGACGCTCTCTAATCATGCTGCCACATTCACAAATACAGAATCAAAATATCAGTAGTCTGCAACGATTCCGTCGAATACATTTATTAAAACAGCATTTTTGGCACCGCTTCTCCCATGAATATGTTGTATGGCTTCAAGAGCGAACTAAATGGCATCGATCTTCAGGTGATTTGAAGGAGGGAGTTCTTGTCGTCATCAAGGACAAAGCGGCACACCCATTGATGTGGACTCTTGGACGTATCGTTACGGTGATTCCAGGCAAAGATGGAATCACTAGAGTTGCTGATATACGCACACGCAAAGGAGTGATTCGACGTGCGTTCAACACCATTTGCCCACTTCCTATCACCGCTGTTGAAGATACTTCAACGGGGGGAGTATGTTGAGTCAAGTCTACACCGCGGACCGCTGACCGCGGACCGGGACCGCGGAGAGGGGAGCGCAGCGGCACACACATCGCGACGAGGGAATCTGGGCCCCCCCGCCAGTACGCAACGACCAACCACTGGCGCACGACCTCGCGTTCGGGATTGTAAACGTATCTAATATATTTTTGTCAACAATACAGTCCGCTTCGTCATTTTCATCACATTCCTGATACCCCAGAACAATGATGGACCCATGTTTCGTCCATTGTTACGAAATGAGACAAAAAGTTTTCAGAATCTACTTGAAACATGTCCAACAATATCTTCGAAATGTCAAGTCGATTTTGTTTCTGACTGTCGGTTAACATTCTCGGCACCCATCTTGCGGAGACTTTTCTCATATTCAAAAATTGTTTCAATATGAATTGAATACTTCCATATGAAATGCCTATTTCTTGAATTAAGTATTGGATGGTAATTCATCGATCGCTCAATACAATTTTCTCGACTTTCGAAACATTTTGTTGGGTGACTGACGTCGATGGACGGCCGCAACGATGTTCGTCTTTCGTGCTCGTTCTCCCTACTCGACATTGAGAAGCCCACCTTGCGACAGTGGAATACGGCGGAGCAGTCTCTCCTAATGTTGCCTCTAAATCGCAATGAATCTCTTAAGTCGTTAACTTTTTTAAACAGCGGTATTTAATAACGGCTCGCACTTCGTTTTTATCCATTTTCGAGAACACGTTTCGACACGAAGCAAACAAATGACTACATTCAGAAAAAAGACAAAAGAGAATCGAATTTTTTTTTCTTTATTAATATTACAAATATGTATCTGAGCTATGCCTGCCAGTATTTATTTTTTTTCTTACCAAGGAGTATGTCGTTCTCACTACTTTTTGATCACCCCTCGTAGTAAAGGATACCACTAAGCCTTAAAACGTCCGCCGCGTGCGGGAGCGCTATGTTCTCGAGCGAGCGCGCGTAGGGCATGGGCCGGTGACGTCACTGGTACTCACTTGTTAGCTAGCACGGCGCGCACGGCGGCGACCACGTCCGCCGCGTGCGGGAGCGCTATGTTCTCGAGCGAGCGCGCGTAGGGCATGGGCCGGTGACGTCACTGGTACTCACTTGTTGGCTAGCACGGCGCGCACGGCGGCGACCACGTCCGCCGCGTGCGGGAGCGCTATGTTCTCGAGCGAGCGCGCGTAGGGCATGGGCACGTCGACGCCGGTGACGTCACTGGTACTCACTTGTTGGCTAGCACGGCGCGCACGGCGGCGACCACGTCCGCCGCGTGCGGGAGCGCTATGTTCTCGAGCGAGCGCGCGTAGGGCATGGGCCGGTGACGTCACTGGTACTCACTTGTTGGCTAGCACGGCGCGCACGGCGGCGACCACGTCCGCCGCGTGCGGGAGCGCTATGTTCTCGAGCGAGCGCGCGTAGGGCATGGGCCGGTGACGTCACTGGTACTCACTTGTTAGCTAGCACGGCGCGCACGGCGGCGACCACGTCCGCCGCGTGCGGGAGCGCTATGTTCTCGAGCGAGCGCGCGTAGGGCATGGGCCGGTGACGTCACTGGTACTCACTTGTTGGCTAGCACGGCGCGCACGGCGGCGACCACGTCCGCCGCGTGCGGGAGCGCTATGTTCTCGAGCGAGCGCGCGTAGGGCATGGGCACGTCGACGCCGGTGACGTCACTGGTACTCACTTGTTGGCTAGCACGGCGCGCACGGCGGCGACCACGTCCGCCGCGTGCGGGAGCGCTATGTTCTCGAGCGAGCGCGCGTAGGGCATGGGCCGGTGACGTCACTGGTACTCACTTGTTGGCTAGCACGGCGCGCACGGCGGCGACCACGTCCGCCGCGTGCGGGAGCGCTATGTTCTCGAGCGAGCGCGCGTAGGGCATGGGCCGGTGACGTCACTGGTACTCACTTGTTGGCTAGCACGGCGCGCACGGCGGCGACCACGTCCGCCGCGTGCGGGAGCGCTATGTTCTCGAGCGAGCGCGCGTAGGGCATGGGCCGGTGACGTCACTGGTACTCACTTGTTGGCTAGCACGGCGCGCACGGCGGCGACCACGTCCGCCGCGTGCGGGAGCGCTATGTTCTCGAGCGAGCGCGCGTAGGGCATGGGCCGGTGACGTCACTGGTACTCACTTGTTGGCTAGCACGGCGCGCACGGCGGCGACCACGTCCGCCGCGTGCGGGAGCGCTATGTTCTCGAGCGAGCGCGCGTAGGGCATGGGCCGGTGACGTCACTGGTACTCACTTGTTAGCTAGCACGGCGCGCACGGCGGCGACCACGTCCGCCGCGTGCGGGAGCGCTATGTTCTCGAGCGAGCGCGCGTAGGGCATGGGCCGGTGACGTCACTGGTACTCACTTGTTGGCTAGCACGGCGCGCACGGCGGCGACCACGTCCGCCGCGTGCGGGAGCGCTATGTTCTCGAGCGAGCGCGCGTAGGGCATGGGCCGGTGACGTCACTGGTACTCACTTGTTAGCTAGCACGGCGCGCACGGCGGCGACCACGTCCGCCGCGTGCGGGAGCGCTATGTTCTCGAGCGAGCGCGCGTAGGGCATGGGCCGGTGACGTCACTGGTACTCACTTGTTGGCTAGCACGGCGCGCACGGCGGCGACCACGTCCGCCGCGTGCGGGAGCGCTATGTTCTCGAGCGAGCGCGCGTAGGGCATGGGCCGGTGACGTCACTGGTACTCACTTGTTGGCTAGCACGGCGCGCACGGCGGCGACCACGTCCGCCGCGTGCGGGAGCGCTATGTTCTCGAGCGAGCGCGCGTAGGGCATGGGCCGGTGACGTCACTGGTACTCACTTGTTGGCTAGCACGGCGCGCACGGCGGCGACCACGTCCGCCGCGTGCGGGAGCGCTATGTTCTCGAGCGAGCGCGCGTAGGGCATGGGCCGGTGACGTCACTGGTACTCACTTGTTGGCTAGCACGGCGCGCACGGCGGCGACCACGTCCGCCGCGTGCGGGAGCGCTATGTTCTCGAGCGAGCGCGCGTAGGGCATGGGCCGGTGACGTCACTGGTACTCACTTGTTGGCTAGCACGGCGCGCACGGCGGCGACCACGTCCGCCGCGTGCGGGAGCGCTATGTTCTCGAGCGAGCGCGCGTAGGGCATGGGCCGGTGACGTCACTGGTACTCACTTGTTAGCTAGCACGGCGCGCACGGCGGCGACCACGTCCGCCGCGTGCGGGAGCGCTATGTTCTCGAGCGAGCGCGCGTAGGGCATGGGCCGGTGACGTCACTGGTACTCACTTGTTGGCTAGCACGGCGCGCACGGCGGCGACCACGTCCGCCGCGTGCGGGAGCGCTATGTTCTCGAGCGAGCGCGCGTAGGGCATGGGCCGGTGACGTCACTGGTACTCACTTGTTAGCTAGCACGGCGCGCACGGCGGCGACCACGTCCGCCGCGTGCGGGAGCGCTATGTCCTCGAGCGAGCGCGCGTAGGGCATGGGCCGGTGACGTCACTGGTACTCACTTGTTGGCTAGCACGGCGCGCACGGCGGCGACCACGTCCGCCGCGTGCGGGAGCGCTATGTTCTCGAGCGAGCGCGCGTAGGGCATGGGCCGGTGACGTCACTGGTACTCACTTGTTGGCTAGCACGGCGCGCACGGCGGCGACCACGTCCGCCGCGTGCGGGAGCGCTATGTTCTCGAGCGAGCGCGCGTAGGGCATGGGCCGGTGACGTCACTGGTACTCACTTGTTAGCTAGCACGGCGCGCACGGCGGCGACCACGTCCGCCGCGTGCGGGAGCGCTATGTTCTCGAGCGAGCGCGCGTAGGGCATGGGCCGGTGACGTCACTGGTACTCACTTGTTAGCTAGCACGGCGCGCACGGCGGCGACCACGTCCGCCGCGTGCGGGAGCGCTATGTTCTCGAGCGAGCGCGCGTAGGGCATGAGCCGGTGACGTCACTGGTACTCACTTGTTAGCTAGCACGGCGCGCACGGCGGCGACCACGTCCGCCGCGTGCGGGAGCGCTATGTTCTCGAGCGAGCGCGCGTAGGGCATGGGCCGGTGACGTCACTGGTACTCACTTGTTGGCTAGCACGGCGCGCACGGCGGCGACCACGTCCGCCGCGTGCGGGAGCGCTATGTTCTCGAGCGAGCGCGCGTAGGGCATGGGCCGGTGACGTCACTGGTACTCACTTGTTGGCTAGCACGGCGCGCACGGCGGCGACCACGTCCGCCGCGTGCGGGAGCGCTATGTTCTCGAGCGAGCGCGCGTAGGGCATGGGCCGGTGACGTCACTGGTACTCACTTGTTGGCTAGCACGGCGCGCACGGCGGCGACCACGTCCGCCGCGTGCGGGAGCGCTATGTTCTCGAGCGAGCGCGCGTAGGGCATGGGCCGGTGACGTCACTGGTACTCACTTGTTGGCTAGCACGGCGCGCACGGCGGCGACCACGTCCGCCGCGTGCGGGAGCGCTATGTTCTCGAGCGAGCGCGCGTAGGGCATGGGCCGGTGACGTCACTGGTACTCACTTGTTGGCTAGCACGGCGCGCACGGCGGCGACCACGTCCGCCGCGTGCGGGAGCGCTATGTTCTCGAGCGAGCGCGCGTAGGGCATGGGCCGGTGACGTCACTGGTACTCACTTGTTGGCTAGCACGGCGCGCACGGCGGCGACCACGTCCGCCGCGTGCGGGAGCGCTATGTTCTCGAGCGAGCGCGCGTAGGGCATGGGCCGGTGACGTCACTGGTACTCACTTGTTGGCTAGCACGGCGCGCACGGCGGCGACCACGTCCGCCGCGTGCGGGAGCGCTATGTTCTCGAGCGAGCGCGCGTAGGGCATGGGCCGGTGACGTCACTGGTACTCACTTGTTGGCTAGCACGGCGCGCACGGCGGCGACCACGTCCGCCGCGTGCGGGAGCGCTATGTTCTCGAGCGAGCGCGCGTAGGGCATGGGCCGGTGACGTCACTGGTACTCACTTGTTGGCTAGCACGGCGCGCACGGCGGCGACCACGTCCGCCGCGTGCGGGAGCGCTATGTTCTCGAGCGAGCGCGCGTAGGGCATGGGCCGGTGACGTCACTGGTACTCACTTGTTAGCTAGCACGGCGCGCACGGCGGCGACCACGTCCGCCGCGTGCGGGAGCGCTATGTTCTCGAGCGAGCGCGCGTAGGGCATGAGCCGGTGACGTCACTGGTACTCACTTGTTAGCTAGCACGGCGCGCACGGCGGCGACCACGTCCGCCGCGTGCGGGAGCGCTATGTTCTCGAGCGAGCGCGCGTAGGGCATGGGCCGGTGACGTCACTGGTACTCACTTGTTGGCTAGCACGGCGCGCACGGCGGCGACCACGTCCGCCGCGTGCGGGAGCGCTATGTTCTCGAGCGAGCGCGCGTAGGGCATGGGCCGGTGACGTCACTGGTACTCACTTGTTGGCTAGCACGGCGCGCACGGCGGCGACCACGTCCGCCGCGTGCGGGAGCGCTATGTTCTCGAGCGAGCGCGCGTAGGGCATGGGCCGGTGACGTCACTGGTACTCACTTGTTGGCTAGCACGGCGCGCACGGCGGCGACCACGTCCGCCGCGTGCGGGAGCGCTATGTTCTCGAGCGAGCGCGCGTAGGGCATGGGCCGGTGACGTCACTGGTACTCACTTGTTGGCTAGCACGGCGCGCACGGCGGCGACCACGTCCGCCGCGTGCGGGAGCGCTATGTTCTCGAGCGAGCGCGCGTAGGGCATGGGCCGGTGACGTCACTGGTACTCACTTGTTGGCTAGCACGGCGCGCACGGCGGCGACCACGTCCGCCGCGTGCGGGAGCGCTATGTTCTCGAGCGAGCGCGCGTAGGGCATGGGCCGGTGACGTCACTGGTACTCACTTGTTGGCTAGCACGGCGCGCACGGCGGCGACCACGTCCGCCGCGTGCGGGAGCGCTATGTTCTCGAGCGAGCGCGCGTAGGGCATGGGCCGGTGACGTCACTGGTACTCACTTGTTGGCTAGCACGGCGCGCACGGCGGCGACCACGTCCGCCGCGTGCGGGAGCGCTATGTTCTCGAGCGAGCGCGCGTAGGGCATGGGCCGGTGACGTCACTGGTACTCACTTGTTGGCTAGCACGGCGCGCACGGCGGCGACCACGTCCGCCGCGTGCGGGAGCGCTATGTTCTCGAGCGAGCGCGCGTAGGGCATGGGCCGGTGACGTCACTGGTACTCACTTGTTGGCTAGCACGGCGCGCACGGCGGCGACCACGTCCGCCGCGTGCGGGAGCGCTATGTTCTCGAGCGAGCGCGCGTAGGGCATGGGCCGGTGACGTCACTGGTACTCACTTGTTGGCTAGCACGGCGCGCACGGCGGCGACCACGTCCGCCGCGTGCGGGAGCGCTATGTTCTCGAGCGAGCGCGCGTAGGGCATGGGCACGTCGACGCCGGTGACGCGCCACACGGGCGCGTCCAGCTCGAAGAAAGACGGCGACTCCATCACGCGCGCGCAGATCTCCGCGCCGATACCTGGAATCAACAGAATAATACGCACGTTGACAGGAATGAAACAATCTTTAAATTCACAACAAACTTATGGTAAGAAATCCGCTACCCTAATGAACGCCCGAAAACACTCAAAAAGAATTCGACACATGTTCGCCTCTCTACAAGGCTTCTTCAGGAGAAATCGGCTCCGCGTTCGTCACGAATTACACTGTAACAATGAGGACGCTGAGGTAGTCAGTGGCCGCACAGAGAGACTCCGTTCAGCCATCGAAGAGGCAACACGTCCAGGATGATGTTGTTCGTGTAACTGCCTCTGCTTGATGTTTCTTGGGTACTCCGTGACGAACAGGGACTACGATTTCTCCGATATTATAATGGAATTATGCAAAGTTACGCCTGAATAAAGAATCTATTTAGAGTTGGCGCTACCGCTGAAGTCTAACGGCAAAAGCGGGAACTAAACTCTACAGAATAGTCTGAAGTTTGTATGTAGTTCGCCACGCCTCTCAGACCTCAGGCTGGCGCGGACTCGAGTCCGTTATTTTGGCGTTTTCGTGGTTTTACCATAAAGAAGTTCCTTGACTGGTCGTGTGGGGTATTATATGAAAGTTATTCATTTGCACATTAATAAACAATTTTTATCTTACCTTGAAACCGTATCAGTTAGTCAGTTAGTTCAGCCGTAAAACGTCAATTACTGAACACAGGCCTCCCTCATGGATCTCCATGAGGGAGGTTGCCATACTCAGCACGCTTGGCAGGCGGGTTGGTGAGCGCAGTATAGGATGTTGATACACGGAAAGATGGTGCCCATCTTCCGGAGGTATCCTTTAGCAGGGCTCTTACTGCATCCATGGGCATGAGAGGAGGGGTAACATTCTACTGCCAGCACCCCACTGAAACCGTATCGTTTCCGAGTTATTAACAAAAATGTTGAAAAAACGACCATTGTCTTTCCTTATCTCCAAAGTTTGCAGAGATAATCCGTGAAACTTTTATAGCTAATAGAAGTTTGTTTGTAGTTTGATTGGCACGGAACCCTCGGTGCGCGAGTCCGACTCGCTATTGCCTGGTTTTATTTGTACAAGCGCCTCCTCAGCACGATCACAGCTGAGCAGTGAATTTGGCAGCATTATATTTTATATTTGGGTTTTATTTGTGTTTACGCGTGTATTAGTTATCCTTATATTTATTATATCTAGTATAAGTTAAACACATGTCTACCACGAGTTGTCACTGTTAGATCGCCTGCCGTTACTACAGTAGTAATAGTACGTTACTATGACATCTGTCAGATTTGTAACTCATGGAACCAAATTCTAAGCAAATGAAGCCCAAACAACAGTCGCTATATTTTTTTAAATATTAACTTGTTTGTACAATAATAAAATTGTAAGTAACCCCCGACCCAGACACAGTACTTAGAAATCCTTTCTAATAAAATTACACATCATTTCCCATACTTAGATATGAAATAGACTTAGATATGAAAACGACACCCATGTAATTTTTTTGGTTTCACATTTGCATCCGCCATCTTGGATTTCAAAAATAATATCATTTTCGTAATAAGCACCCCCAAGTTAGTCGAAAACGACACCCATATAAAATTTTTGCCCACACAAAGAGAAAAATGGATGTAATGAATACATTCTTACCGGACTGCGGCCAGCCTTGCTCGACGGTGACGAGATGATGCGTCTTGGAGAGCGAGCGCGCGATCGCGCCGAAGTCGAGCGGCCGGATGGAGCGCAGGTTGATCACCTCGCATTCGACGCCTGCGCAGTTAAAACAAAATAGCTGTAAAAAGTCAGGGACAAAATAGACACAAGTTATTTTTTTCAATATTAGGTACATTAAATACTAACTGACCCGGTGCCATTTTCGTTGGGCGGTAATTTAGCCTATGACACTCACAAATACTATGCCTTTCTATTAGTAAAATAATTTTGAAAATCGGTTCAGTAGATCCAGAGATTACCCCTACAACCTGACAAACTTTACCCCTTTATAATATTAGTATAGATTATAAAATAAAAAAAAATTAAGAAACCCCCCAAAATTTAGCTAGTCTCTGAGGTAACCTAATTTATTGTAATGTCCCTTACTTTTGCAATCTACACATCATGCTGTTTCGTTTGATACCACACTCGGGTATATTAGGAAATACTCGATTATTAATTCCCTCGTTCACCCCCATTACTTCTCATTTGTGCTCGGTGGCGCACACCAGCGTCACGTGCGAGCCCGCACGCTCTATCTTGTTAAATACATAGCACAGAGGGTACCTTGCCCGGCGAGCTCGGCGGCGGCGGCGAGCGCGTGCTCGGTGGCGCACACCAGCGTCACGTGCGAGCCCGCACGCTCTATCTTGTTAAATACATAGCACAGAGGGTACCTTGCCCGGCGAGCTCGGCGGCGGCGGCGAGCGCGTGCTCGGTGGCGCACACCAGCGTCACGTGCGAGCCCGCACGCTCTATCTTGTTAAATACATAGCACAGAGGGTACCTTGCCCGGCGAGCTCGGCGGCGGCGGCGAGCGCGTGCTCGGTGGCGCGGCCGGCGCACACCAGCGTCACGTGCGAGCCCGCACGCTCTATCTTGGCTTGACCTGCAACACAGAAATATCATGTTATCACAGTCACTTACATTGTGACTAGGCATACAGAGACCACAGAGTGTCTAGGCACCGTTAAAGCAGTCACCAAAGACCGTGGTTACGAGTGGTGGACTCCGTGCTTAGACACATTCAGACGCAAACAGGTTAGAGAACGAAGGGCTTGGCATAGGACTAGAAGGGTGGCGGGTATTATTGAAGAGGTAGCCAAGCAAGAGTTCTACCAAGCCAGAATAGCCTACAGGCAGGCGATGGCTTCTGCAGAGTTGGAACACTTCCGGAAACTGGCAGACACTGGAAATCAGAACCCATGGGGTCTTGCCTACAGGGAGGCGTGCGGCCGCGCCCGACCACCGGTGAATGTCGTCAATGGAGTCCATCTAATGGGTTCGAACACTTGTGACGTCAGCGAGTCCATGACGGCGTTGATGACTGCACTCTGTCCGGACGATGATCCCAGTAGCGACACTGTTTATCACCGATAGGTTAGAATTGCGGCTACCCTTCTGCCATCAGGCAATGACCCCCTCCCTATCGACCAGGACTCGCTCAAGAAAATAATAATGTCGTTACTCAATACATCGCCGGGAATAGACGGTATTGAGGGGAAGATGCTGAAGCACGTGTGGTGGGCTTGTGCCCCTGAATTTACCCACGTGATGAACGCTTGCGTGAAGTCAGGTACTTTTATCTCGATCTGGAAGGACGGTCGATTGTTGGTTCTGCCAAAAGGTAATGACAAGCCGCCGATGGACCCCAAGGCATACCCACCCATCACTCTGCTGCCGGTGCTTGGCAAAGTCTTGGAGAGAGTGTTGCTCTGGAGCATTCCACAGCTCACTCCCGAAATCTCCTCATGCCAGCACGGGTTTAGAGCGGGCCGGTCGACCACGTCAGCGTTAGGATCGGTACTAGAAACGATCAAGAACTGTAAGGTACTTACAGGCCATATTTCTGGACATCTCAGGGGCCTTCGACAACGCCTGGTGGCCCATGATCTTGGTTAAGGCGAAAGGCGAAGGCTGCCCGCCGAACATTTATAGAATGTTGACGAGCTACTTCTGCAATCGCAGGGTGGCCATGATCGCAGGGGACCGGACTGTCAGGAAGGCGTCCACTATGGCGGGCCCTGTGCTAGGTCCGACGTTGTGGAACGTGCTACTCGACGACCTTCTTTGTCTACGGGTGCCAGTGGGGGTCTCTTTTATGGCATACGCGGACGACGTGACGGTGTTGGTAGCGGGGGATGCTCGGAGAGAGTTAAAGGAGAAAGGAGCGGTCTTGGGACTGGTAGCGGAGTGGGGTGCTCGTAACAGGCTCACATTCGCCCCAGCTAAGTCCCAGACCTCGACCCTGAAGGGAGATTGCAAAGGCCACTACTGCTTAAGACCAACGCGTCTGGCACGTCGATCCGCACAGTCTCTGAGGCCAAGGTGTTGGGAGTCATTCTGGACACCACCCAATCATTTGCACCCCTACGCGGCGTCGATCGGTGACAGAGCGTCCAATTGTTTCGGCAAGGTCTCGAGGGTTTCCGCAAACAGATGGGGACTGCGGTATAGGGCACTTCGGGTGCTCTATGGTGGCACATACGAGGCGACGCTCACGTACGCGGTCAGAATATGGTACCACCGGGCTACGCTACACGTCGTTCGCAGCGTGCTGCTCAGAACGCAAAGATCCTCGTTAGTATTACTAACGAAGGCTTACAGGTCGAGCAGTACTGCAGCGCTACTGGTTCTGGCGGGGGTCCTGCCTGCGGACTTACTGCGGACTAGAGCGGGTCGTAGGTTAGCTGAGACGGAGGGTGAATCGAACGAGACGCACAGACGTATCCGAGCGAACATCGACGCAACGCCAAATGACTTCGTCGTGTTCCGTTGCGTTGTCTGGTGACACATTCCTAAGGTCGGGTCAGGACAGTTATGGTGTCCCTGTAGTAGACCGTACATGATGCATACGAAATTCGCCACATTTAGCGGCTGCCGCGGCGAGCAGCGGGATCCGAGGCGCGGCGCGCCGCTGGCCGACCGCGGCAGTAGGGCCACGTAGTGAGCAGCCACTCGTGAAAGGCTGCCCCGCCAACTGACGAAAAATCCCGGAGTTGCGCCATCGTGCCGGTTGGCGACCGGATGAGAGGGCCCGATGGACATCTCTGGGGGGACTCGGGCGTCCCCGCGTTTTCCAAGCTAGTCCCCTAATAATGTGTGTGGTTTCAGTTGTGCATCTCTGGGTCTACAGTGCGTGACGCCTCGTTCTACTGCCGACTTTCCACCTCTTTTACTCCCAAATATGAGAAACAAGCAAAAGAAAAACGTTTCACAAAGGTTGCACTCCCTCTCACTCAAGGTAAACTTCTGCAACATAAGGGGTTTACACTCAAAAATCTCATGCCAGTCCACCACCACCTGGAGACTAAGAAACCCCACCTCTTGTTTCTCACGGAGACGCAGATTGGCTGTCCATCCGACGCTTCATATCTCTTTTACCCAGGTTACACACTGGAGCACAAGTTCAAACCGCGTGCGGGCGTATGCGTATACGCCCGGGATGACATGTGTTTTCGGCGTCTCCGTAAATATGAAGATCCCAATTTCTCTGTACTTTGGGCGTTGGCGAATACGGATATAGATATATTAATCTATGCATATGTTTACCGATCGCATAGTGCAGACCAAGAGACAACCAGGCTCATTGAATACATCAGTGAGGCGGCTGATGCTGCTCAACTTGAGTACCCTACGGCTCAATTAGTGTTACTGGGTGATTTCAATGGACACCACAAAGAGTGGTTACACCCATACCGGGACACTGACCATGCTGGGTTAGAGACGCGCAAGCTTGCTTTGGCGTTAGATCTTACCCAGCTGGTCCAAGGTGCTACAAGGGTACGATGTCGACACACACACGCTCTATTGCTTGGACCTTCTGCTGACAACTGATCCAGACCGCTACTCAGTGTCGATTTCATCACCTTTAGGTCGTCTGATCATTGTCTGGTGAAATCTGTATCCGTCTACTCCCCGCCCGACCCGAGCCCCACAGCCACCCGGCGGTTGTGGCGATACAATTCAGTAGATTGGGATGAGATACGTTCCTTCTTTGCATCTTATCCTTGGCTGCCTATCTGCTTCTCTGCTATGTCGCTCACCTTGTCACCTCGTATGGTTATGGCTGAAATATCAGAGTTTGCTCTTTGAGCAAAGTTATGTGCTGAGCTAACCACGCCAAACCCGCCTGCCAAGCGTGGTGAGTATGGCAACTACCCCTCATGGAGATCCATGAGGGAGGCCTGTTCAGTAGTGGAGTTTTTACGGTTGGAATGATGATGTGTAGTCATGTGTGAAATACACATTCACCAAAAGGAGGTCCGTAAAACGCTTAAAGCTCTTGAAGTGAACAAGGATAGTGGCCCCGATGGTATATCTGCTATCGTCTTGAGGACCTGTGATGTGAACCACATTTTTAATGCGTACTGCAAAGATCTGGAATTTGTTGCCGAAGTCAGTATTCCCCGAAAAGTGGAATTTGGGTATCTTCAAATCAAGGGTAAACAGGTACCTTCTAGGCAAGCGGGTCCCATCCTAGACCATATCATCAAATATATCAGTCAAACTTATAACACCCCTCTTTTTTGTCTGTGGTTAAAAAAGGATGTGTGCTCACCAATCGGCAGCACGAAGTCCTTGTCCAGCGCCTCATCAGACATGGGGAAGGGGACGCCGTACAGCATCTCATCTTCCAGCACCACCACGGGATCCCTGTCTCGGATGGCTGCCTTCATCAGACCTGGAAATTAATCGTTTTGTTTAACTCTTCTGAAATTCATTTCCTCAGTTATACATATAATGCGAGCCAACCAGTACTGCAAGCGCAGTGTAGGACACCAGCTAAATAAATAAATAAATAATTCACACAGCAACACCTAGCCCTCAGCTAAGCAGAGCTTGTTTTATGGGTACTAGATAACTAATATACAACTTAATACATTATACTACATAGATAGATAATTTATTATTATACATTACAAGGAATCATCCAGAACACCCTGAACAAATATCTGCAGATTGCACAGACATTGGCCGAGGCAAAACAGAATCCGTGGAAGCAACAACAGTATGCTAAGTGCAATAGAGGAAAAAATTGATTGTCCTCTGGTAGGGAAACTTATACAGAGGACAAAAACGTGTCAGTTTTTAATTATTAAATTGTGTTTTTCTTCACGGAGTTTGTGTGAAATAAAATTATTTTATTTATTGATTCGGTGATCACCTAGCTAAGCAATACGAGTCTAGATTGACTTTCATTGTCTTTGGAAGAGTAGATTGTAATACTACAGGCAGGTTCTTTTAGGGTCTATTTATTTATTTATTTATTTATTTATTTATTGGAAAACCAACAGCCTACAATACAATAATAAAAAACGGAGTTACAAACATTGAGCCAATTAGAGGTTCTCACGAATAATAAATGAATTAGGTAAAACAGTAATGGTTGTAAGCAAATCGACGGTAACATAAGAGTAAACACAAGACAAAAATGAATTATACATCAAAAGTAGCAGTGGGTACTAAGAGAAAGGTAAATTCCTTAAAATCATAGATACTATATCCAATCAAGTCAAGTCACCAAAGAAGTCTCCGCTAAGCCGCTGTCTAGCCGAACTGACACTGGTGCAGAATAAATCAATGTCCATTTGCTTGAATAGGTTGTTGAAATTGACGCTTGCACGGTAAATAAATGAATTTTGTCTATAATTAGTACTGACTAGAGGAGTGTAAATAGGGAGATATGATCTTGTGGATTTAGCTGGGACGTTAATATCAATCCTACTTAAAATATCAGGACTGTTGATGATATTGGAAGTGACTTTTAATAGGAATGTGATGTCAGCAATTTCTCGGCGCTTCGTTAGTGTTAGAAAATGAAATTTTTTGCAAAGGTTAAGGTAATCAGATGTACTGTATGAAATTTTAAGGCGGTAGCATATGTATTTGAGGAATTTTTGTTGGATGCGTTCAATTCTATTTATATATTTATCGTAACAAGGGTTCCAAATCTGGGTTGCATATTCGAGAATGCTCCTAACAAATGTACAATATAGTATTTTGAATGTCTTGGCTCGATGAAAGTCAGATGAACTTCTCATAACAAACCCCAAAGCTTTGGAGGCCCTAGAAACTATCCAATCAACATGTTCATCGAATTCAAATTCAAATTCAAAAAATACTTTATTCAGTGCGGCCGCATGGACCTTATTGACGCGTCACAACTTACAAAATAAAACAACACAAATAAATAGAATAAAGCACATAATTGAACCTGTTCACTTCAGATGACACGCGAGTTAGGAAAAGAAGTGAACAGAAGAACCTAACTCGGTCGTTATAGTCATCATTTAACAATTTGATTTTGTCTTATGCTACGTTTGACGGAGTTGGAGCAGATTCCGTCCCAAGTGGTTTTGTCCTCTAGGTAATCTGATATTTTATAATAAGCTTTATCGCACAGATTGCGTTTAATAATGTTTTTGAATTTATTTAATGATAACTTCTGCAACTCACTTGGGAGTTTGTTGTAGAAGCGTATACATTGCCCTTTAAAAGATTTTTTTACCTTATGGAGCCTAGTAGTGGGCACAGCGAGTTTATTCTTATTTCTTGTATTTACATTGTGATTGTCGCTGTTTTTCTTAAACGAAGCAATATTTTTATGGGTGTACAACAGGTTCTCATAAATATATTGACAAGCTACTGTCATTATATTTATTTCTTTAAATTTAGTGCGAAGTGATTCTCTGGGACCCATATTGTAGATAGAACGAATAGCCCTCTTCTGCAGCACAAATACGGTGTCTATATCTGCAGCACATCCCCACAGCAGTAAGCCAT
The DNA here is from genome assembly GCA_963082625.1 of Pasiphila rectangulata. Classification (NCBI taxonomy): domain Eukaryota; kingdom Metazoa; phylum Arthropoda; class Insecta; order Lepidoptera; family Geometridae; genus Pasiphila; species Pasiphila rectangulata. The sequence continues at coordinate 1,045,551 of OY720244.1, read as the reverse complement.
AAGACATAATGCTGTGGAAATAGCTGAAGTAAACAAGTCTAGCGGTATCTACGTCTGTAAGAAGGCGGATTTTTTTGACTGCATATGCTGCAGAACTAAGCCTACCCGATAGTTGTTCTATATGCGGGCCCCATTGAAGCTTATTGTCCAAAGTTATGCCTAAAAATACAGTTTTTTCTACAAGGTTTAAACTTTCACCTTTCAATTTAATGTTGGCATCAGCCTGTTTTACATTCGGGAGAGTAAATCTAATGCATTTTGTTTTATTTTCATTAAGTAATAGGTTATTGACATTAAACCAATTAACAACTTCTGAGATTGCATTATTCACCTCGTCATAATCGGTGGTACGTCGTTTCATTTTGAACAAAAGTGAAGTGTCATCAGCAAACAATACAATCTCATGATTGTTTTTGACAAGATGAGGTAGATCATTAATGTAAATTAAAAATAGAAAAGGCCCAAGAATTGATCCCTGCGGTACACCCATTGTAACTACAGATCCCGAAGAACGTTTTCCATTAACATCAACTCTTTGTATCCTGTTACTGAGATAAGAATTAAGTAGATCTAAAGAGATATCTCTAACACCATAGTGGCGCAATTTCCCGATCAATGTTTCATGGTGTACACAGTCAAATGCTTTTGAAAGGTCGCAAAAAACACCTATAGCGTCTTGCGACTTCTCCCAAGCATCATAGATATGCGAGATTAACTCTATACCGGCATCAGTAGTGGAACGACCGCGTGTAAAGCCAAATTGCTTGCAGTGCTTGAATAGCAGTTTAGAATCATGCAATATTCCCAGATCTTTTACTAAATTAACTTTAGGTAGTGCATATTGTTTAATTGAATAGGAGGTTAGTAAAAGGCGTGTTTTACGGCTAAAAGTTACAACAGAGCATTTAGACGGATTTAAGTCAAGTTTGTTAGTAACACAATAAGTATCTAGTCTACAGAGGTCCAGTTGAAGATCTTGAGCATCGCTAACAGAGTTAATAATTTTGAAGATTTTCATGTCGTCAGCAAAACACAATAAATGACTACTTAGGAAACAATTAGATATATCGTTAATAAAGATCAAGAACAGCAGGGGACCAAGAAGAGATCCCTGTGGTACTCCGCTAGGAATAGGAACCCAACTACTAATATAATTATTAATGACGACAGCCTGGGAACGATTATTAATATAGGAAGTAAACCACCTAAGAAGGTTACCTCTTATTCCAAAGGAACGGAGTTTTAATAAGAGCAACTTGTGGTCAATCCTATCAAAGGCCTTGCTATAGTCCGTGTATACAACATCAACTTGGTGACCCTTGTCCATGGCATCTGTCAAGAAATCGTTAAATAATACTAAATTGGAAACTGTGGAGCGACCTCTCAAGAAACCATGTTGCGATGGATTGAATGTATTATGTAACGCGGAATAAACTTGTCCATAAACAACTCGCTCAAATATCTTAGCAATAACACATAGCTTGGAAATAGGCCTGTAATTGGTAACATCGCTTTTCGAACCTTTTTTATGTATAGGCGAGACAAATGCAGATTTCCAAATAGTGGGGAACACACCGCTCGTAATCGATTTCTGAAATATTATAGCTATTGGTTCGCATACGGTTTTAGCACAACTTGATAGAAATACTGGACTGATATTATCCGGTCCAGCCGACTTAGATGTATCCATCTGGAGCAACAATATTTCAATTGCACTAACGGAAATCTCAATGTCAGATATGTCATGCGGTAAGAGTAAATCATTGTTTAGGAGAGGGTACGAGGATCTAGCATCCGGTATTAGGAATGATGAGTAGAAATACTTCGAGAAGGCTTCACAGATTTCGCTCCCAGTAGATGCCGTGCAACCTAAGTAATTGAGTGAAGTAGGTATACCATTTGAGTTCGAACGACTTTTTATGTAAGACCAAAACTGTTTTGGTTCCCTTTCTATACTGTCCTCTATGGTTTTCAAGTAGTTTTGGTAGCATTCGGCTTCAAGCGAATGGGCTCTGTCCCGAAGTAGTTTAAATGTTTCTATATCTGACTTCATACCATAATTTTTAATTTTCCTATGGAATTTAGACTTTTCTTTAATGAGTTTAATTAATGAAGGAGAATACCATTTTGGAAAAGAACTACTAGTTATAATTTTAGTGGGTATAAATTGGGATTTTAATTGGTCAACAACTGAATAGAAATGGTCAAGGGCTTCATCAACTGATTTGGAAGATAACTCGGTATGCCAATCAATGTCTGATATTTTTTGATTAATTTGTTCATAATTACCTTTATTGTACATGAATTTAGTATAAGACTGAGACTTTAATAGCGGTACATTCAAGAAGTTGGCATATATTAAAAAAGCCTTATGATGGGGGTCAAGGGGCACCAAGGGGTCGCAACACTCGGAGACAGTGACGTCATCATTTGATAAAACTAAATCTAAAATTTTTCCATATACATTGGTAATACCATTATATTGGCGTAAGTTATGCGTGTCCATCTCATCAATTAAAAGTGCTTCGGCAGTTCCACAAATATTAGTAGGTAACAGGTAAGTATCCGATCCTTGTAGCCAAATTATACTACTAAGATTAAAATCACCCAGTATTAAAAATTTATCAGATGGCTTAGACATTATAAAATCATTAAGTTTATCTAGGTAGTTGGCCAATTGATCCGAAAAAGAATTGCCTAAGTTTTGCTTACAAAGGTACAAACAACATACATGAACATTATTATGCAACCTGTTATTGTGATTAGCTGAGATGGTCACCCAAATATCTTCAGCAGAAGAGAAAAATGAGGGCTGGAGGATTGCATGAATATGTTTGTTGACAGCAATTAGAACTCCCCCGCCCCTAGACTGGCCGGTTCGCTCATAGTCACGGTCCCGACGCCACACCATGTATGTATTATTAAAAAGTTCAGAATTTAGCACACTATCCATAAGCCATGTCTCGGTTAATACAATTATGTCATAGGAACTTGAACAAGTATTGCGGTAAAAAGTTGAAGTTTTTGAACGAAGACCTCTGACGTTTTGGTAGTAGATACTCAAAGATTTATTTTTATCGCTACCCATACTGGTCCTCACTACATAACGGCAGAAAAGTTAATATAATAGTACTTATGTAAAACTTACGATTGGGTTTGATATTAAAGCATTCCAATAGTATAAACGCACCAACACAGGTTCCAACCACGTAAAAATAACTAAAATGGTTTTTATGCAAGCAAAATTTCGAAGCTAAAGTGTAAATAACTTCTAAGTAAAGATTAAATGAAATATGAGCGCACAGCTGACTTGTGCGTGCGAACCGAATTAACAGCGTACAACAGGGTCTAGCGTAAAGTTTGGGTGCCAGCTCCCTTTCTAGCACTGGTCTCGTAGCAGTGAAGCTGTAAAGGTAAGAACTCTACCAGTGTGCAGCACAAATGTTTGAATGCTAGAAAACACCAAAATGTGCAGGCACTCTTCTCTTTCAGTTCTCAGAACTAAAGACATACTGCAATTGCAGCTCAGTATGCGCCAATTTTCTAAGAGTGCCTGCACATCTTGTTGTTTTCTAGCATTCAACCATTTGTGCCGCTCACTGGTGGAATTTTACCTTGTTGCTGCTATAGTTACCTTTAGCATCTTCTATGTGAGGCCTTCGATGGTTCGTTGAAACTAAGCTATAAAAGGCAGGTTATAAGACCTTTAGGATACCTTCCTTTGGAAGGATAAGGAAATTTTATCAGCACACAGCGGGACAGCAAAGCACTGGGAATACCCAGAATCTTTCCTTGTATCAACATCCCGTACTGCGCTCGCCAACCCGCCTGCCAAGCGCGGCGAGTATGGCAACAACCCCTCTAGTTACTTAAAGTTCTTGGAGGTCCATAAGGGAAGGCAGTATCTACTTGTAGATTTATGAGGGAGACCTATGTATATCCAGCAGTGGACGTCCGACAGCTGAGATGATGAAGATAGGTGTACCTTTAGCGTCCTCGGAGGAGTACGGCATCAGCACCTTGAGGCCGGGGCAGTGCGAGTACCAGGCCGCGAAGCACTGCGAGTGCTGCGCGCCCACGCCGGACGCCGCGCCGTTGGGGCCGCGGAACACGATGGACACGGGCACGTTGGACGTCCGACGGCTGACATGATGATGATAGGTGTACCTTTAGCGTCCTCGGAGGAGTACGGCATCAGCACCTTGAGGCCGGGGCAGTGCGAGTACCAGGCCGCGAAGCACTGCGAGTGCTGCGCGCCCACGCCGGACGCCGCGCCGTTGGGGCCGCGGAACACGATGGACACGGGCACGTTGGACGTCCGACGGCTGACATGATGATGATAGGTGTACCTTTAGCGTCCTCGGAGGAGTACGGCATCAGCACCTTGAGGCCGGGGCAGTGCGAGTACCAGGCCGCGAAGCACTGCGAGTGCTGCGCGCCCACGCCGGACGCCGCGCCGTTGGGGCCGCGGAACACGATGGACACGGGCACGTTGGACGTCCGACGGCTGACATGATGATGATAGGTGTACCTTTAGCGTCCTCGGAGGAGTACGGCATCAGCACCTTGAGGCCGGGGCAGTGCGAGTACCAGGCCGCGAAGCACTGCGAGTGCTGCGCGCCCACGCCGGACGCCGCGCCGTTGGGGCCGCGGAACACGATGGACACGGGCACGTTGGACGTCCGACGGCTGACATGATGATGATAGGTGTACCTTTAGCGTCCTCGGAGGAGTACGGCATCAGCACCTTGAGGCCGGGGCAGTGCGAGTACCAGGCCGCGAAGCACTGCGAGTGCTGCGCGCCCACGCCGGACGCCGCGCCGTTGGGGCCGCGGAACACGATGGACACGGGCACGTTGGACGTCCGACGGCTGACATGATGATGATAGGTGTACCTTTAGCGTCCTCGGAGGAGTACGGCATCAGCACCTTGAGGCCGGGGCAGTGCGAGTACCAGGCCGCGAAGCACTGCGAGTGCTGCGCGCCCACGCCGGACGCCGCGCCGTTGGGGCCGCGGAACACGATGGACACGGGCACGTTGGACGTCCGACGGCTGACATGATGATGATAGGTGTACCTTTAGCGTCCTCGGAGGAGTACGGCATCAGCACCTTGAGGCCGGGGCAGTGCGAGTACCAGGCCGCGAAGCACTGCGAGTGCTGCGCGCCCACGCCGGACGCCGCGCCGTTGGGGCCGCGGAACACGATGGACACGGGCACGTTGGACGTCCGACGGCTGACATGATGATGATAGGTGTACCTTTAGCGTCCTCGGAGGAGTACGGCATCAGCACCTTGAGGCCGGGGCAGTGCGAGTACCAGGCCGCGAAGCACTGCGAGTGCTGCGCGCCCACGCCGGACGCCGCGCCGTTGGGGCCGCGGAACACGATGGACACGGGCACGTTGGACGTCCGACGGCTGACATGATGATGATAGGTGTACCTTTAGCGTCCTCGGAGGAGTACGGCATCAGCACCTTGAGGCCGGGGCAGTGCGAGTACCAGGCCGCGAAGCACTGCGAGTGCTGCGCGCCCACGCCGGACGCCGCGCCGTTGGGGCCGCGGAACACGATGGACACGGGCACGTTGGACGTCCGACGGCTGACATGATGATGATAGGTGTACCTTTAGCGTCCTCGGAGGAGTACGGCATCAGCACCTTGAGGCCGGGGCAGTGCGAGTACCAGGCCGCGAAGCACTGCGAGTGCTGCGCGCCCACGCCGGACGCCGCGCCGTTGGGGCCGCGGAACACGATGGACACGGGCACGTTGGACGTCCGACGGCTGACATGATGATGATAGGTGTACCTTTAGCGTCCTCGGAGGAGTACGGCATCAGCACCTTGAGGCCGGGGCAGTGCGAGTACCAGGCCGCGAAGCACTGCGAGTGCTGCGCGCCCACGCCGGACGCCGCGCCGTTGGGGCCGCGGAACACGATGGACACGGGCACGTTGGACGTCCGACGGCTGACATGATGATGATAGGTGTACCTTTAGCGTCCTCGGAGGAGTACGGCATCAGCACCTTGAGGCCGGGGCAGTGCGAGTACCAGGCCGCGAAGCACTGCGAGTGCTGCGCGCCCACGCCGGACGCCGCGCCGTTGGGGCCGCGGAACACGATGGACACGGGCACGTTGGACGTCCGACGGCTGACATGATGATGATAGGTGTACCTTTAGCGTCCTCGGAGGAGTACGGCATCAGCACCTTGAGGCCGGGGCAGTGCGAGTACCAGGCCGCGAAGCACTGCGAGTGCTGCGCGCCCACGCCGGACGCCGCGCCGTTGGGGCCGCGGAACACGATGGACACGGGCACGTTGCCCGCCGACATGTAGTAGGTTTTCGCCGCTGAGTTTATTATCTGGAATACGATGACCACCCTAATATTATAAGGTCAAAAATGACAAGACCTACGGATGATGGTAGGTATCGACACAGGGCACTGTGATCTCAACCACCATCTCCTCAAGATAGGGGCGGCAGACAGCGGACTGTGTCGCGGGTGTCTTGAGGAGGAAGAGACGGTGGGGCACGTGGTGCAAGGGAAGCCATATTAAAGACGGGACTACAGAAGCTCATGGAATTATGCCCTTCTTCTCCAACATCTGCCTACCCTTATGGAATGCTGCCGGCGACCCTGAGACCTTTACATCTACACTACACTAATCTACATCTACACTAATAATGAAGAGGAAAGATTTGATTGTTTGTATGCATTGAATAGGCTCTGAAACAACTGGACCGATTTAAAAAAAATCCCGGGAATGGGAACGTTTTATCAATCTTCAAGATAACTTCAAGGTCTCAATCAGATCTTTAGTCTAAAAGGCTATAAATAAATCTATTAGTTAACCGGTTTTATAAAATGGCTTTTACTATTCAATCTGTTTTATTTTGGTGCCACTGTGTCCTGGTGTCAACTTCACATAGGATGAGTTTAGTGCCGTGGGGTGCCGGCAGTAGAGCTTTACCCCTCCTTTCTTTGCCTACGTGGTGAGTGATCGCACACAAGCCAACACAAGCCTCCCTCATGGATCTCCATGAGGGAGGCTTGTGTTCAGTAGTGGACGTTTTACGGCTGAAATTAGAAGCTAAGGTCTAAGTAGTATCAGCGCAATACACACAAATAAGGGATGCTAGTGCAAATGCGCCAGAATTAGAATTGGAATACCATTCCTACACAGTGTTCATTAATTCTTTCATACTATCCATTGAGTTATTAATTCAATGTCAGTCCAGAGATATCTTATCAACATTTATCTCTCTGAATGGCTGTCATGATTTTCCCACTTTCAGTCTCATTTCTTTATGATATGATAACAATGTATGTTTGAGATTGCGATGAGTTTGTATGGAGTTGTATTCAAATATAAACTGTGGTATCTTTATCATCTGTTTAGTGTTAGTTGCCTGCGATACAATTTTACTAATCACTTTATAAAAAATCGGCCAAGTGCGAGACGGGCTCGCGCACGCCGGGCCCCGTGCCATTATAGGCACAACAACCCGAACATGCTGTGAATAATAAAATGCAATGAAAATATTTAGTTTTAATTCTGCATTTTATTGTCATGGATTTCCGCAAAGTAACGCCTGATTCCATTAAATATATGCTGTGAATATTTCAAGCGACTACCTGTTGCCAATATTAACAGCAAGCAAAAAACGGCAAAAAAATCAAGTATGGGAATGGGGGCTCTTCATCATTTCAGCTGTAAAATGTCCACTACTGCAACACAGGCCTCCCTTATGGATCTTCATGAGGGGTAGTTGCCATACTCACCACTCTTGGCAGGCGGGTTGGCGAGCGCAGTACGGGATGTCGATACACGGAAAGACGCTGCTGCTCATCTTCCGGGGATATGTCTTAGCAGGTTCTTACTGCATTCACGGGCATGAGAGGAGGGGTAACATTCTTCTTCAGATAGAACAATAAGTTTTCATAATTTTATGAATATTAATAACAGTGGGACTGGGCAGGCCACGTGAATGGGATCTTATGGGAGTAAAGGCACCTTGACTTCCTGATCACAGAAAGACAGAAATCAGAGTTGGGGTCAGCCAAAACATTTTTACCACAGTCACCACAGACTGTACAGTCGCCACAGTAGCCCCAGTCGCCACAGTCAATGCAATAGGCACAATGGACGAAGAGCAGTTGCCCTAGTACTAACTTGCTCATCTCCAAAGCATCACCTCTTGTATGATCGGTTTCAAAGATGTTATACATCAAAACTTACATGATCAATAGCTTGCATAGAGAAGTTGTATGTCATGAACTCGCAGATTGGCTTGAGTCCAGCGAAGGCGGCTCCCACAGCTATACCGGCGAAGCCTGATTCTGTGATGGGGGTGTCTATGACTCGCTTGTCTCCATACTTCTTCCATAGCCCTCTGAAATTGTTGTTTCCAGATTGCATACATATATTAACTCAAATGTGACTGTAGTTTGCTAACAGGTTACATTTAGCCAAGACAGGATTAAAACTTTTAACTTTGATAATTCATTCAACTTGCAACTATTTCTATTTCGCTACTGTGACTGTGCTTGCCTTGCCTCAAGCCTGCTAATGTCAGCATCATGAAATCTTCACAAGTATTCAATGGAGTGCATGTTCAAGAGATTTTTTTTATAAGTATACAAATCCTTGGTTTTAGAATGATGGAAATTAAGTTACTCACATAAAGCTATCACAGGATGACAGTTTGTTTACAAGTAACTATGGTAATTTGGGAACTAACTAAACATAATGCACATTTAATATGTATTGACTTATCAGATCAATCTACTTCTTTCAGAAAAGAGGTAACATGGGTCAAGGTCAAATATGTTTATGTCTGGAATTCAGACATTGGAGACACATTACTTCCGTAGTATCTGTCAACAATAGCTTGGTTATATAACATTCCTAACCATTTCGACTTTATAGGCAAACCAAAAAAAAGTTAGTGATTCAAATAACTTGAAAATATTGCAGAAAGCAGTAGAAGATCTGTTTATTTGCTGACTCGCCTAAGTCTATCAAGCAGCGAGGTTATAATAGGGGAGCCAATGAGTTACCTGGTAACTTTGTAAGCTCCGTCGTATTGGGCTACCTCTTCGCCCAAAATGAAAACCTTCTCATCACGCTCCATCTCTTCATCGATAGCCTGATTCAGGGCATCTCGGACAGTCACAGGCTTCGAAGCTAGGGCTCTGCCAGTCGAAAAACTACGGCTCAGCCGTGAGAGCACTCCGAGAACTACCGGTGACGATTTCAACGCCATTTCCAATTTTTTTACTTGCCAGCAGTACTAATAACACTTTCTTACTCCTTTAAAGGAGTAAATTTAATTTATTGTAGGTATTTTAAGTGAAAATGGAGTTAAAATCGACAATTTACAGCGGCGAAGGATGAATGGAGGTCGAACGTCGATCGAACTGACGTTAGTGACGTTTTATACCTTCACATCTGTCACGTCAGCTGTCAACGTCTACAGGCTTTGCATCTGGAAAATAGAGAGCTGTCAACGTCGAGAAGAAAAAAAGCACGTAAGAAGAGTGGGTAGCATGCAACTTGCATGTAACTTTGCGCTTAAAGTAATTCAAGTGAAGAATTATAAGCAAAAAATGTATTAAGATTTGGCGCATGTCCGCAAAACGGTTGAACATGTCGGAAAATGAATTGTAGATTGGGAATTGTTTTGGCCTGCGCCGCCTAAACCATTCAAGTGCAAGTGATGTCTAAATATATTTTTTTCTTTTTGAAAGGTCTCCTTACAAAAAATATGCATTTATTGCAAAGTCTTTCAAAAAAAGATGGTGTAAATATGTATCCAAATAAGTTTCTTTAAATCTTGAGTAGTTCATTATACGTCTATCTCGTATGTACGTCTAACTCCTAAACATTGGACCGACACAATTGAACCCGGTGATGGGACGACGACGTCTGCCGAGTCCGCTAGTACCTACTACATAAACTTCAAACTGTGGTAAACGGCGTGGACTATAGTATAACTAAAACTTCCTTTAATGAATTATCTATTTTGTTATTTATCATGTTTAATAAAGTTGTTTGTTTTCCCCTAATAAATAAACGAAATAAAGTAATATCGCACGCCTCTTTTTTAAAATCTATTGATTTTGATAAGTTCAATGTAATTTTCAGGCGTTACTTTGCGGAAATCCATGACAAAAAAATGCAATGAAAATATCTAGTTTTAATTCCGCTAATGCTGAGATGCATCCAACGAAGGTCCGCCTGCGAAGCAAGAGGTTGCGGGTTCGATTCCCGCCTTGGGACAAATATCTGTATGATCTTCAGATATACGTCCAGGGTGTACCTACTGGATGTTTTTTATAAATAATAAAAAAAATATCTGTCTATGAAGTATAATAGGTCTAAGATCTTTAATATCTTAAAGATTACAAATCACTTGCGAGAAACATGAACAGTTAATGTATTAAGTATATCGGTCATCTATTATCCATAACACAAGCTCTGCTTAGCTTGGGCCTAGATGATGCTGGGTGAATTCACCAGCGTTATTTAAAATTTAAATAATATTGGGTAGGTACCTACCTAATCAAAGTCCTGCAAAAAATCTAAATAAATCTTACAAGACGGCAAGATTCCTGAGCCCGATATGATCCCTTTAATTTCCCTAAGCCTACAGCGCACAAGGTAAGGATCCCCAACTCTCCATCACAAGTGGACCAAGGGCGCAGTAAAGATTTAATGACCGCACAGGGCTGCCAACGGACTTTTAAAAATATACCTTTGACAGGTATATGTATATGTGGCAAAATGATTACTTTATTGGATTATCGGGTATTAAATAAGGGTAAATATGCGATTAATAACCGTTGCCGTGGGGTGCCGGCAGTAGAATGTTACCCCTCCTCTCATGCCCGTGTATGCAGTAAGAGCCTAGGATACCTCCGGAAGATGGGCAGCAGCGTTATTCCGTGTATCAACATCTCATACTGCGGTCGCGAACCCGCCTGCCAAGCGTGGTGAGTACGGCAACACTCCTCCTATCATCTTGGAGATGCATGGCATGTGTCCAGCAGGGAACGTGGACAGCTGTAGTCCTGCGGCTGTGATGATGAGGTGCAATATGTGGCAAATCAAGTATATATCGCATTAATTTCAGCCGTAAAACGTCCACTACTGAACACAGGCCTCCCTCATGGATCTCCATTATCCAGAGTGGTTGCCATACTCATCTCGCTTGGCAGGCGGGCTGGCAAGCGCAGTACGGGATGTTGTTACTTGGAAAGACGCTGCTGCCCATCTTCCGGAGGTATCCCATAGTAGGCTCTTACTGCATCCACGGGCATGAGAGGACGGGTTACATTCTACTGCCGGCACCCCACGGCAACGGTTATTTATCGCATAATTATATTTTTTTAATACCTGATAACCCAATATAGTAATAATACTAGGCATTTTATAACTAGTAATGTTGAAGTTGTAGCGTCTATTTGCGGATAATTAAATAATTAAATGAAAATGTATACTCCTAAAAACTTATAGAGACAAAATAACGCTTGGAAGTGGGTCAAAGTGTGACAAAAACAACATTAGGCCTTAAGCAAAGTAAATAACCTTGAAACAATAAGGCTTAGTATGACTAATTACTTATCGTTACACTTACAAACTTACTTAGGGAACTTTGCCAACCACAATAGGGAATGAAAATCCGCTACCTCCGCGTGGTAACATCAATATGACCACCAGGACAAACATAAGCTGGTGTTCATAGTAATTGTAGTATGACCAGCTTATGGAACTTCACATCTTATAGGAAAGGCTCTCTCTTTTTTTTACTCTTTTTTTGAGCTGGTCCGTCCATCGAATTGGGGATCTCCTTAGTGACCTCCTTCTGATTCTCCTTCGACGTTGCCAACAATGACTAGCTTTTTGAGATTCTCAACACCTCCTCGCTATATGGCTAAAGTAAAAAAAGCACATGGTAGTAGTAATATTTTACTAAGTTAACTATAAAGTTGGCTGGTATTAAGGTATTTATTAAAAAAACCTACTTGACCCAACTGGTAGGCAGAAGATTAAAAAGTTGCTTCAACTATGGAGAAAAACTAAGTAAGCATTTCCGTAGCCGCAGATTTCCGCGGCTGCAGTTTCAGACGTGTCTAGTATATAGACGTGAAAGGTCAATCTACTCTCATTGGTAATAATTAAGAGTGTGTAGTCAACCCTGTAAGGTCCCCGGTACCCGGCTGTTAGCCAGCCGGTCCAGCATATTGGTCTATTCACAGGGCCGGCTTCACGGAATTATTCACACCGCATACAAAACGCCCCTGTAAAAAGAGAATAGGAATGGTACTTATTGATTATTAAAATACATATAACCGAGTATTTATTGCGTAAATTACCTTTATTAGTCACTAGCAGCACTCCGCAGTTTGACCCGCGTAGGTCCCGTTCCCGTCGGAATACGGAATAGCCTATACTCATCAGAAATAATGTAAGATTCTAATAGCAAAAGAATTTTCAAATCGGTTCAGTAGTTTCGGAGCCCATTCAAAGCATACAAACAATCAAATATTTCCTCTTTATTATTAGTATAGATTGCTGCCGTGGGGTGCCGGCAGTAGAATGATACCCCTCCTCTCATGCCCATGGATGCAGTAAGAGCCTGTCAATCAATCAATCAATCAATCATTTATTTGCAAGAATACATGTAGGTACATAAAAAGATCTTAAAGCTAGGATAGTTACAGTATTCAGCCTGCAAGCAGGCGTGCAAATATTTAAGAGTCATATAATAATAATATTAGTCAAGTTTTAAATTAAATTTATATATTCATTTACATTATAAAAACAATTTTCCGACAACCAACTTTTTAATTTTCTCCTAAATACAATTCCATTTAATAATTTTAATTCTTCTGGTTATTTATTATAAATAATGATGCACATGTTATAAACATTTATTTTATAAATATCCTTATGGCAAGGGGGTTTGTATATTAAATTGTTAAATTTAGTCCTTTTTGCCTAGTTATTACATTCTTGCGTCTTTTAAAATAATTTGGGTGTGATTTTATGGGACAAATTTCTCTAATATACATACATGGGAGGGGCAGAATTTTGCATGTTTTAAAGAGAGGTTTGCAGCTATCGAGTAACCAAGACCTGGTTAGTACTCGAATGCACCTCTTTTGTATTTTAAAAACTCTATCCATTTCCACTGAGTTACCCCACAGCAACAAACCTCCTAAGCTAAGGGATACCTGCTAAGGGATACCTCCGGAAGGTGGGCAGCAGCGTCTATCCGTGTATCAACATCCCATACTCCGCTCACCAACCCGCCTGCCAAGCGTGATGAGTATGGCAACTACCCCTCATGGAGATCCATGAGGGAGGCCTGTGTTTATCAGTGGACGTTTTATGGCTGAAATGATGATTAGTATAGATGTACATTAGTACCCAAGACCATGCCTGGTGCAATTAAGGCGAAACATTGGGAAATAATAAACGGAATTTACGCGATAAATACCCGGTTATGTATACTTATGTATTTTAATAATGTGTTGAGATCGCGAAGGTTTAAAAAAAAGCTTTTATTGATATTTAATTTGTTTGGAAATGCATCTATAAATGAACAATAAATGATATTGTAACAAATCCGCTAACTTATTTCATCTACCTTTGCGTCTTCGCTGTTTCTAGTGTGTTTTGTGACGAACGCGGAGCCGATTTCTCCCTTAGATGTGACGCCTTGCATAGAGGCGAAAGAAGGCTCTTACATCTCATCCACGGGCATGAGAGGAAGGGCAACATTCTACTGCCGGCACTCCACGGCGCACCTCACTTTCTCCTTACTTTTTTTTAATAACTTTATTGTACTTCATAATTATTTCTCTGCCCCACACAACGTGGGTTATTATTGCTCCTCTTTTGGTGTAACAATCTGCCAAGGGATACCTCCGAAAGATGGGCAGTAGCGTCCTTCTTTGTACCAACATCCTGCGCTGGCCAGCCCGCCTGCCAAGCGTGGCGAGTATGCCAGTAATCCCCCCCTGATCTCGGAGATCCATGTCCAGCAGTGTACATGGATCTCCGTGGGCGTGGACAGTACTACGGCTGATATGACAGCAGTAAATGATGATGATGAATTAGTATTTTATCAGTCATCTAGGTGTCTTAGGACAAGCTTTGCTCAATTTGCGATAAAAATACAGAAGTATATAAATATGTATCATGAACAGTAGAACCAGAAAAGTCTTGAAAAAACTCCTATTTTGTTTAGTGACCCTTTCATAGGCCCATCAGAATTTATAATATTATCATAATCTGTCATCCGTTATAAAAGCCAATTTCCTGTACCTTATACCTTCCACAAACGACCTTTGAACAAAGATTTATATCGTTAGATGTGCCGTGACACCAAAAACTGTGGCATTGTCTTTAAATGTGTGGTAACAATACAGAAATTAATTCTATTATAAAATAAATAAAATAAAATAAATAATGCTGGATAAATCACACAGCATCATCTAGCCCCAAGCTAAGCAGAGCTTGTGTTATGGGTACTAGATGTCTGATACGATTACTACATATATAGATATTTTTATTATATATAGAAAAACACCCAGAACACCCTGAACAAATATCTGCAGATCGTACAGACATTTGTCCCGAGGCGGGAATCGAACCCGCAACCCCTTGCGTCGCAGGCGGTCCTTCGCCCGCTGCGCCACAGAGCTCGTCAAATCGTTATTTCCATAGTTTGTAATTATAAAAGATAGACATGTCCACTTACAATTGAAAAAAAAAACATGTTTAGTCTTATGTTAACAGGAAATAAGGCATATCAATGAATCTGTTCGCTTATAATAAGGCCGATGCACGCACACCGTTTTTGCCAAAAAACCAAACTTATTTTTTATTGTAACCATTTATTGTGTCATCATTGCACAAACTTTTGTGAAAAAAATAAAACACACCATGTCCCGCTAACACTCACTGAGCGTGCTTACTTATTTCGTGTGGAAACAAAACGTTGCGGTCTCATTACGATAAGGACATATCTAGCGATTTAAATCTTTGCCTTTGAAGCAAGGTACTCCCTCCTTCCGTATTCCTTGCCGTTTCGTGTCTCGACGGGGTGTGTTGGGGTGATAAATTACCCAGAGGTCGTCGAACCGGTTAACACATCACATCATCCAATTATAACATGCTTCACTCTGATCTCGTGTATGATGATTTTTTTGTCAATGGACTGATGACCTCTGTGAAGTGGCGCAGCGGGCGAAGTTCCGCCTGCGACGCTAGAGGGGTTCAACTCCCGCCTCAGGACAAATGTCTGTATGATCTGCAGATTTGATCTGGATGATTTTCTCTAAATAATATTTTTTATCTTTTTTAGGGTTCCGGACCAAAATGGTAAAAAAGGAACCCTTATAGAATCACTCTGTCTGTCTGTCTGTCACAAATGGATATCTCGAGAACTACTGATGCTATCGACTTGAAATTTGAAATAGTAAAAGACAACACTTTTTTACTAATAAAGCAGATATGAAAATGTTAAAAAATATTCTTATTTTGATTGCAGGGGGGCGGATAGGGATCTCAAAATTTTTAAGTGAAGTTACTAGGCCGTGTTGGGTATCATATGAAAGGTATTCATTTGCAAATTAATAAACAGTTTTTATCTTTCCTTATAACCGTATCGTTTTTGAGTTATTTACAAAAACCTAGAAAAAACGAAAGTTCCCCCCCTTATCTCAGAAGTTTGCAAAGATAAACCCGTGATACTTTTATAGCTTTTAGAAGTGTATGTAAAGATTAGAGGAAATTTATTACAATCTCTCTACATAACATACTTTTTTAGAAATCATCGAAAGTGTAAAAAATCTACATAAGTTCCGCTATCAGACAAGAGATGGCGCTGTCAAGGTTCTCCAATAAATATAAAACCGCTTTTGTCATATATTATATTGTATGATGGCACGGAACCCTCGGTGCGCGAGTCCGACTCGCTCTTGCCCGGTTTTATTTAATCTATCATTGTTTTTTTGTCACCAGTTTTTTTTTAAATAAAATGCAATGAAAAATATCTAGTTTTAAAACTAGAAATTTTTCATTGCATTTTATTGTCATATGTATTTCCGCAAAGTAACGCCTGATTCCATTAATTATAGTTTTTTTTAGTTTATTAATTTGCTAAAAAATATTGCGAGCGATAAAGTACTTCGTTTGATGCAGTGTGTCATGAGAAATATAATATTGCCTCTCCTCTCTTGCCTGTGAATGCAGTAAGAATCTGCCTAAGGATACCTTCGGAATATGGGCAGAAGCCTCTTTCCGTGTATAAAGTAGGCATGTGCTCATTTCCCAATCAAACTCTGTAAAGGCAGTTTCTCGCTTATTCATCATTATCACCATCTGCAGTCACCGTCCACTGCTGGACATTGGCCTCCCCCATTGGATTGTCAATTAAGAGTCATGTGGGGGTGGTTGCCATACTCACCACTTGGCTGGCGGGTTTGGTGAGCGCATAACAGGATGTTGATACACCAAAAGATGCCGCTTCCCGTCTTCAGGAAGATTGGCGATTCTTGCTGCGTCTATTAGCAAGAGAAGAGGGGAAGCATTCTACTGCCGGCATCCCTCATTTGTTAAAAGCAAATTTATCCGACAATTAATTTAATTGTCTCCGAAAAATCCACGGTAAAGCACACTAAATACTAGTCGTTAACACTGTCATCATAAAACACAACGTAAGTAGCCCCCACTCAAAGATTTAAATAGTCAGATACGCCCTTTCTGTTATGAGACCGCGCCGTTTTGTTTCTACACGGAATGAGTGAGCACGCTTATTTGGAATCAGTGTACCTGTAAACGTAGTGTTAGCCGGACGTTGTTATTTTTTTTCACGAAAATTCGTGCAATATGGATGCACAGTAAAAAAAATAAGGCCTTTGCATCTATTATGATGATTTATACAGCGTCAGCAACTGGTATTCATGCTGTACGGGACGCTGCAGTGCCTGGGGCATTGTTAGATGGATTAGGCTTGCCCAGCACCTATACCATCCTCTCAGCTTAGTCAGCTGTTAATCAGAGGAAAGATGAATAATATAATAATGCACAGTAAATGGTATCAATAACAGTTTGGTTTATTGGCAAAACCAGTGTTAGTGCGTCCGTATTATTGTTAACACACTTATTAATGACGATGCCACAGTTTATGATGTTACGGCACATCTAACAATTTAAATCTTCGGCCCCACCAGTACAATAATCTCGTCCTTAGTTCTCAAATTGTCTTAACAAAGCTCTATAATAAAAACTGAAGCAGACGGCAAGGAACTTATTTGTTATAATGTTATTTGTAAGCAAAACAGTTTTATTGCAAGATTTGCAATTTATAACAATACGAAAAGCATGTTTTCGATACTCTGTTTTTATGAATTTGTTATTAGAATGAAATGTTTCGTTTTGGATGAGTGGTACAGAATGCTTATCGCATTAAGTGTTGTCTTCTTCCATTCTTCCAGCGTTGGGCTGTATCAACGCAACCAACATGTATGCTGAGCTGAACGCCTTATTAGCACAAAAGCAAATTTGTCTATCATCATTTCAGCCATAAAACGTCCACTGATGAACACAGGCCTCCCTAAGGATCTCCATGAGGGGTAGTTGCCATACTCACCACGCTTGGCAGGCGGGTTGGCGAGCGCAATATGGGATGTTGATACAGGGAAAGCCGCTGCTGGCCATCTTCCGGAGGTATCCTTTAGCAGGCTCTTACTGCATCCATGGGCATGAGAGGTTGGGTAACGTTCCACTGCCGGCAACCCAAGGCACTTAATTTATTTATTTTATTTATTTATTTAGATAAAAATAACTTATCCTAAAAACATTTATATATATATTTAATTAATTATTTCTAGGTTACTTGTATCTGTGTACCTATCACATAAGTTGATTTTTGTAATTTTGTGTTAAATAAATGGGTTCTTTATCCATTTGTGCAATCAGTGTATTTTTGTGCAACAAAGAATTAAATAAATAATACATAAATGTGATGAAAGAATGAGGTTTCTTCTACACTTCTATACCACAATTGGAAAACAAATTTTCCGAAGCAAACGCATTCAATTATCAGCTTTATTCATTTTAAATGATTTTTGTTTTTATTTTGTCAACTGACAATTTTATGAAGCTTTTTGCTTTATTGAATAAACACTTACCGACTTACCTGGTATGACATAAAGGCAGGAAAATGATGATATTTATTACGTTTATGCGCAGGAACTATTCCCGCCACGGGACATATGTTTATAATTGTTCTGCTGATATTTGTTACGGATCTGGGTTATTTTATTATGTATGATAATGTTACGAGCTGGGGTTCGGGATAAAATATAGTAGACCAGTTACACCAAAATTACCACTTTAATCACACCAATAATAATCTTACAGTAGATTTACACTAAAACACTTCTTAACAGAACACTGATCACCACTATAACACTTGTTCACTATTCACCGAACACTATAGCACTTGTATTCACTTTGAAGTCGCTCCGATAAATCGCACTGTTCACTTCCGTAGTCAAATAAAGACTGTTCACTAGGTACGTCGCTGTCATCAGTAACCCTGTTGGGGTCCCTGGGTCATTCGATATATGCCTTGAGGGTTGGTGTCTTTAAGTGCGGATGGTGATGATGATGGTTCTTCAACGTTCCCTATTGAAGTAGGTCCCGTGGCTGTGATAGCCACGGCCTTTATGGTCTGAAGGTCGGGCGTGTAGGGGTGCAAGGCCGTTCAGATGGGTATGTGGCCCATTGTCCGCGCGGTCAAACATTTGACGCGCTGTGTGGACCACAAAGCCTTCAATGGATTTTATTTGCACGTCGCGGGCGATGACGTCATTCCTGACATAGGGGCCCGCGCCCGTGCAAACTCGCAGCGTGATATTTTGCTGGGCTTGGAGTCTCGATTTGTTGGTAGCGGAGAGCAGAGCGGCATACGTCATCCGGGACCGGATGTATGTACATCTTGTACATCCGCAGTGGAGTAGAGTTCTATCCATAGTGGAGGTTCTTGATGGCGGATAATCCCCGCATCACCGCCTCCCGGATGTCTGCTAGCGATCGGAGTTAACAAAAATTGCTTTCTAATCGTTTCACTCATTTAGGAGCTACGGTGCCACAGACCACACAGACACACACACAGCGGTTAAACTTATAACACCCCGCTTTTTTGTCGGGGGTTATAAATGCCTTTGTGGTTCAGTAGGTCTAATAGCCGACTGATATTTTCATAAGCTTGAAAGCTTGAATTCTGCTTCCTACCTTGAAGGTGTGAGGGTAAACCTACTTTAAGATTAAGTGATTAAAATTCCATTCTTATATGAGGGTCTTAAAGCGCTAACTATTTGGTCCTGACCTTTGCACAGGAAATCGGAATGCTTTTAATGAGTATACCTTCATTAGGAGCTTGGGTTTGTTTATGCGAGTCCTCTTGAAAACATATTCATAATCATTCGCTTGACATCCACTGCTGAACTGTTTTTTTTAATTAACCTTTTTTGTCCCACTGCTGGGCAAAGGTCTGGCGATACTAGTAAAATAAATGATTAGTGGTAGGCTAACCGCCCGCTCCCCTTCCCCTTAGGATCATCTTTGGCCGATCGTCGAGGCGAGCGGACGTGTGGCCTGCACACCATTCAGATTAGGTACAAAGCTGGTGTATTATTGAATACCTAGCCCGACACCTTCTAAAACTAGGTAGTAGACACCACAGGTCTCCCCAAACTTCTCCAGTCATCTCTCTCCTTCGAAATATTGAACTAATCACTATTAAACGAATCGAGGTCATCCCGCCATCGCTTCCTCGGCCTGCCCCTTGAATCAATAAAAGTTTTGGGCTTAAATTAATAAATAAAAAAACTTTATCAATTCTTTACAGAACTTATTTTATTTTTTCTATCACTTCTGAAGGACGTCCGCTGCTGGACAAAGCCCTCTCTCATTGATCACTAAGTACCTACTGATCATGAGGGGTTGTTGCCATACTCGCCACGCTTGGCAGGCGGGTTGGCGAGGTTACACGAAAAGACGCTGCTGCCCATCTTCTGGAGGTATCTCTGGGCATCTTCTTACTGGGCAAGAGAGGAGAGGCAACATTCTACTGCTGGCACCCCACTAATACATAAAGGTCCCTACAGAAATACATAAGCCCCCGGAGCAACTGGACAGATTCGCAGCTGAACAGATTCTCAGCTGAACAGATTAGCAACTGGACTGATTAGCAACAGGACAGAGTATAGTCGTGGAAAAAATATTTAATATAATGTGATTTAATAAAAGTCATAAGGTTTATAAGCCAGGACTGACATAGTTTCATCTAATGAGGCAATTAATATGTGTACTAACCTGAAAGGGGGGTTTCAGCCCATGAAACCAAGTAGTTTTGAAGGAAAAAACTTTTTAAAAAAACTTAATTAATAGTTTTTTTAAATAAAAATATCCATTACAAAATTTTGTAATGGGTACTTTTATTTTTACCTGTACGGCGACAAGAATCAGCTGGCGTTTAGGTTGTCGTTTCCGTTTATCAGGTGTTGAAGTTAAAATTACCGTGGTCTTCTCCCGAAAGAAAATCAAAAAGAAAAGAAAACCCTGAAAAATACTAAAACTAAACTTGTTTCAAAAGGGGTGATTCTGACCATCCCAAGGTCAGAATCACCCCTTTTCGGCTTAGTACACATATTACATATACACCCCGCATTATCAATATATATAAAACTCTTCCGTTACTGACTGAGTGACTGACAGACAACGCACAGCCTAAACCACTGGACCTAGAGACTTGAAATTTGGCACACATATACCTTGAGTATCCTAGAGGTGCATTAAGGAGGGATTTTGCGGTAAACACGGGAACGGGAACTACGCGGGTGAAACTGCGGGGTGCGGCTAGTCTGCAATATAGTTTGAGGTAACTGCCTCAATGTCTATGCATAATAAGCTGGGAAGTTTCGATTATCACAAGTATAATATTTTTCATTACCACGATCGTAAATGAAGCGCAAGCAAATTGCTTCACAGACAAAATGAGCGAAGTAACCAAATGTTTACGACTGGCACTGAGTTGCGTTGCACTAATAATTTTATGTGGTCTCGCCGACTCCATGTCGCCGTACGCACGTGTGCCTCGGCATTTATTTTAGCCCTCCATGAGTATTTCAGTTTTTTATACGAGTTATTGAGGAGACAAGCCGGAGGCTCACCTGATGTTAAGCGGAAACCATTAACCAGCGTATGTAACTTTAAGCTACTAAGGTTTATCTTGTGCTATCGTACCAAACTTTACTAACTCTCTTAACAATATTATCATCGTCATTTCAGCCATACAAGGTCCACTACTGAACACAGACCTTTCATGGATCTCCATGAGGGGTAGTTGCCATACTCACCACGCTTGCCAGGCAGTTTGCGAGCGCAGTGCGGCATGTTGATACTCGGAAAGGCATCTTCCGGAGGTATCCCACAACAAGCTCTTACTGCATCCACGGGATAGGGGCGACATTCTACTGCCAGCAGCCCACGGAATTAATACAGTTTTGTTTTTTACTAATGTGATTCGGACCGTTCACAACGAGCGGGTTTTACGCAAATTATACAAACTAAATAAAAAACAAACCCACTAATATTAAAAATCCGAAAGTTTGTTTGGATGGAGGTTTGTTCCTCTTCGCGCAAAAACTAGGCTACGGATTGAGCTGAAACTTTGCACACGCATTGATGTTGACCAGGATTAACACATAGGCTACTTTTTATTTGGGTACAACGCATGCGAAGCGGCGGGTAGAAGCTAGTATAGAATATAATAATACCTGCGTCATCCTGTGATGACGCAGGTAATTAGCGATTGTAAGGCCTTTGCCTCTTTTTCAGACGATGCGTCAAAAGAAGGACTTGGTGTAGAATCATTAAGTCTATGGCCGAAACACATAAGCGCAATCAGCTCAACCCAATTTAAGCGTCAGTTCACAATTGGCACCCAATTTAGTTGGTACCTCCTTAAACAGTATACTAACTCTGCTAAATGGCCGTTACAGGCACTTCGCCCCCTCTTGTTTCAGTTAGGGAGCGATGAACACGCGCGCGTGCCCTGAATGACAATTGATAGGTTGGATTTAAACGCAGCTTGTAGGTTTGTGTATAGGATTTGCAACAACAGATTTAAGATAATGCAAGAAAGAAGAAAGGAAAGGGATTGGGCACTCAAACAAACAAAAAAGAAACTATGCAAAGAATGGACCAATTTTTAGCTAATTTTTATGGACTGAAATTTCTTATCATCATCATCATCATCATCCATAGCCCGATTTCACCCACAGCTGGGTGTACGCCTCCCTAAGTACATATGTGCCATCACGATCCTGTGCCAGTCGCATCCATTGGTCTTTTTTAAACTTACGCGATCACGACACATTATTAACACATATTTAACCGGGTATTTATCGCGTCCCGGGAAGACTCTTCCCGGGACCACGATGGGTGCAATCCTGTCAAAACGTCGGGCAATCATCATTTTTTCATCATTTCAACCGTAAAACGTCCACTACTGAACTAAGGCCTCCCTCATGGATCTCCATGAGGGGTGGTGGCCATACTCACCACGCTTGGCAGGCGGGTTGGCGAGCACAGTACGGGATGTTAATTCATGTAAAGACGGTGCTGCCCCTCTTCCAGAGGTATCCTATGGCAGTTTCTTACTGCATCCACAAGTAAGAGAGGAGGGGCAACATTCTTCTGCCGGCACCCCGCGGCAGAAGTCAAATCGTTTAGTCCCCGAAAATCTTGAGCGAAATCACCTTAAGCCGACTCAAACTTAAGTTCTCAACTGGCATCCACTTCAGTTGTTTTTTCCACTTACAATAAGTCTAAATGACCGTTAGAGGAACTTCGCCCCCTCTTGCTTTGCTGCTTGGGATGTTAATTCATGTAAAGACGGTGCTGCCCCTCTTCCAGAGGTATCCTATGGCAGTTTCTTACTGCATCCACGAGTAAGAGAGGAGGCGCAACATTCTTCTGCCGGCACCCCACGGCAGAAGTCAAATCGTTTAGTCCCCGAAACTCCTAAGCGAAATCACCCAAACTTAAGTTCTCAACTGGCACCCACTTCAGTTGGTTTTTCCACTTACAAGATATAATAACTCTAAAGGTCAATTCACACATATCAGTGAAGGCACAGTTCCGACAACGTGTTCGCTCAGTTCGGTATCAGTGCTACAGTGTTGCGTCAGTGATTCAGTGCGCAGTTCACGGAGCTTCAGTGAAAACTTGTCCGTCGTCAAGTATCGTGATTGTTGCTATGGCTCTGTTCAATACTGCAGAGCTAGCATGAACTGAGTACTGACATGTGTGAAATGAATCAGTGACGCAAAATTGTAGCACTTATACCGAACTGAGCGAACACGTTGACGGAACTGTGGCTTCACTGATATGTGTGAATCGACCTTAAATGGCCGTTAGAGGCACTTCGCCCCTCTTGCTGTGGTTAGGAAGCGATGAAGACGCGCGCGTGCGTGGAATCACAATGACTAGATTCACTGAATTTGAATTAATGCAGCTTGCTCGAATGTGAATAGGATTTGCGACAACAGATAAGATAATGTTTCAAAGAAAGATGAAGTTATCATATTTATTGGACACAAAAACAAACAAAAAAATTTCGCTGAGTGTGAGACGGACTCGCGCACGAAGGGTTCCGAACAATTATTTGGCAAAACAACAGGTTTTCGAGTTTTTACACCCAATTTTGGTTGTGATTTCCAGTTATCTACTCATTTTTCATACATTTCACTTTCAAATGATTCGTGAGTTACACTATTCATTGTTATGTTAAACGGGTATTCTACTCACTTTAATTATTCGTTGAAAATAGGTATCCAACGTGTTCAGTTTCTCCTAGGGGAACTTTGTCAGGGAATGGAGCTTTTTTTACGCGGTACCGTCTCCTTCCCTCTCACGCGCTCGCGTGACAGCGCGTGAGAGGGAAGTTGGATACCTATTTTCAACGAATAATTAACGTGAGTAGAATACCCGTTTAACATAACAATTTTTCATACAGAGTTATAATATTCAAACGGCATTAAAATCAAGTTTGTTGTATGGGCCTTAGATATATATATTATTTCTGTTTTTAGTATTAGTTACAGCGGCAACAAAAATTCATCATCTGTGAAAATTTCAAATGTCTAGCTATCACAGTTCATGAGATACAGCCTGGTGACAGACAGACAGACAGACAGATAGACAGACACACAGATAGACAGACGGACAGGGGAGTCTTAGTAGTAGGGCCCCGGTTTTACCCTTAAGATACGGAACCCTAAAAAGCAACCATCAAAAGAAATAATTTATTCATATCATCATCATAATTTCAAAACGTCCACTACTGAACACAGGCCTCCCTCATGGATCTCCATTAGGGGTTCTTGTCATACTCGCCTCGCTCGGCAGGCGGGTTGGCGGGCGCAGTACTCCAGGACGCTGCTGCCCATCCTCCGGAGGCATCCATTAGTAGGCTCTTACTGCATCCACGGGCATGAGGGGAGAGGTAACATTCTGCTGCCGGCACCCCACGCCAACTTCTATTCTGATTTTATTGGCGCACTTGAAAATGAACTTTAAAATTATTCAAATAAAGTGCACCTTCTTCCCTCTCACGCGCTCGCGTTGCATTAAACCTATTTATGAGTAAGTAGGAAGCCCGTTTCACATTAAAATGAATAGTGTAACTCACGACTGTTTCGAAAGTGAAACACTTTGTAAAGACTATGACTAATTTCTAACCTAAGGTTTGGTAAGGCCTTTGCATCTATTATAGATGATTTATACAGCGTCAGCAACTAGCATCATGATGTGCATGTGGACGCTGCAGTGCCTGGAAAATTGTTAGATGGATTAGGCTTGCCTAGCACCTATACCATCCTCTCAGCTTAATCAGCTATTAGTTAGAAGAAAGAACGTACAATACGTCCAAAGCTAACTAAGCTGCGGGTTTCCTCACGATGTTTCTTCACCGTTAAGCACGTGTTAAATGTGAGCATACACTTTTCAAGAAAGAAAAATCTTTTGGTTCACGGCTGGTATCGAACCCACGACCTTCGGATTGAAAGGCGGGGATACATACCATTCGACCAACACCGAATCAATCTTAGGTTTGGGGTTTGTTTAATTAATGTGATTGATTAGTGGAGTTGGCGTAAGCCGTGCTAATTGAATAAATAAATTGAATTGAAATTGAAGGATAATGACAGTCAATGCCAGTAATGTCAGCAGAGCAGAGTTTTTGCAAATAAATACATTAAATAATAATATTTCAAAGCCACGAAAAACCCTTTAAATTTTACGGTGCCGGTGTGATTCGAACCCACGTCCGTCAAATCGATACTTGACGCTTCCCAAAACCCACCGGAACCGAAAAAAGTTATAAGTTATTCATTTCTTTGAAATGTTTTACTTAGGTAGATTTTTTTTTGTGGTGTTTAACGAACCATACTTAGGTATGGTTCGTTAAACACCACAAAAAAAAATTACAAACTAAATAATAATAATTATAAAAGAAACTTTATTTCAGACTTCAATATTAGTTAATTATGAAGATGGTATAATATTTAAAACAACGGCTATAACTACCCTAGGTAATGATATTTTCGGCAGCTTCTAACTTCAACTCCATGGCATCCAAGCGCGATCATGGAGGATCGCAAGGAGTTCACTTGTCACGAGTTCTTTGTTGGAACTCATGGCAAAACACGTGCAACGGACAAAGCCGCGCGGCTCGCGTATATCGTCATGGTCGTAGAACAAAGACGGATCTGATATTTCATAACTTTACAGTAGAGCATTTTATAATTTCTAAAAGTGATTTCATGACATATTATGAAAATGGCTTTCCCTATCAATTCAATTCGGTTTTAGGAAAGTTAACAGTAAAATTAAAAAAATATCTGTATAAATTGTTTATGTATAGGTTTAAAAGCACAATGGTGACAAAAAAAGAAAATTTAAAAAATCAGATCCGTCTTTGTTCTACGACTACGACGATATGTATGTGATTCGGATCGATGCAGGGAGGCGTGCGATCGCTAGCGCGGCCTGCATGCACTAGATTACGACACGGTCGCGGTTCCATACCTAGAAACCATCGTTTATCTCTTTAACCATTTGTCCAACTTATATGCAGAAAAAGGGAAAAGTCTTTTGTATTAAACACTTTTTTTTTATGCTGGACAAATCACACAGCATCATCTAGCCCCAAGCTAAGCAGAGCTTGTGTTATGGGTACTAGATGACTGATATACTTAATACATTATACTACATAGATAGATATTTTTTATATATAGAAAAACACCCAGAACACCCTGAACAAATATCTGCAAATCGTACAGACATTTGTCCCGAGGCGGGAATCGATCGGGGACCGCAACCCCTTGCGTCGCAGGCGGACATACGCCCGCTGCGCCACAGAGCTCGTCAACTTGAGACGATAAATTTACTTATTTTGATAAGAATTCACAATTGTCGATAATATGACCAACAAAACATCACATAAGGATTTAAAATTAATTATGAAATATAACTTTTCTCTATAACTCAAACTTATACTCCTAATCGTTAAGGCAGTGTTCGTAAGAAACATTTTTGTTCAATCGTTTTCTCTCCGATTTACTTTGCAAATCCAACTACCGCAAAAAAGTCTTCTTTTTTCGGGTTAATTTATACCTGTGACACTCACAAATACTGTGGCTTTTTATTAGTAAAAGAATTTTTAAAATCGGTTCAGTAGGTCCAGAGATTACCCCCTACAACGTTACAAACTCACAAACAAGCAATCTTTATTTACCTCTTTATAATATTAGTATAGATCCAATCCTATCCTACTAATATATAAAAGCGAAAGTAAGAATGTATGTATGTATGTATGTTCATATGTTGTTTTTATATTAATATCTCACTGCACACCAATTAGATTTTTAAAACGTCCACTACTGAACAAAATCCTCCCTCATCTCCATGAGGGGTAGTTGTCATACTCACCACGCTTGGCAGGCGGGTTAGCGAGCGCGGTACGGGATATTGATACACGGAAAGGCGCTGCTGCCCCGTCTTCCGGAAGTATCCCTTAGCAGGCTCTTACTGCATCCACGGGCATGAGAGGAGGGGTAGCATTCTACTGCCGGCACCCCACGGCAGATTTTTGATTATCTTTTTACAAATTTACCTATTTACAAGAATGAACGGTCATTACAAATAAATAGGTAGAGATACGAGTGCAAAAAACTAGACTTTACCTTGTAGCTCAAGATCATGTGTCTGCCAGTCCGTCATTATTTAGAACTTGTGAAACTTTCACGATTTGTTATTAGTTTGAGATCAAGAAACACCGAAATTAATGAATTAAAAAAAAAAAGTATTGAGTATTGAGTAAAAAAAATGTTAATCGTGAAAATGGTTGTCGTCTGCGTGGAATCCTGTAATTAATAAGTGTGTGCGTTGTGTTCCGACTGTACACCAACCTGCCACCGTCAATGTAGTGTGTCGTAATATGAACAGGGACGTTTCTGATTCTGAAGACGAATTGTGGGTAGTCGTGGATCCTACCATCAATTCGCGGCGGTAGCTCCTAGAAACTTCACACCTCCCGCGACCATGGCCAAATGCAATCCGGTCGAAACGTCGGGACAAATAATAAAAAAGGTACGCGATAAAATCCTGTATTTAAAAAAATATATATTTATTTATTATTATTTTTATTATTTTATTTTTTTTAAAAACATCTATTTAAATAGACAAATATAAGAGATGGAAAAATTAGTTTATTTTGTAACAAAATTGAGAAAAAACGTAAAGTTCTTATTACTAATTAAGTTTAGGCATATTTTATAGTTGTATTACGGAACTCTAAAAAGAAGGAGGTTCTCTAGTCTAAATTGCTACATTTTTCTTAACCTTTGTTACCTCAATAACCGATTTAGAACGTTCAGATTAAAACCGGCTTATTTTAGGGTTCCGTACGCAAAAGGTAAAAACGGGACCCTGTTACTAAGACTCTGCTGTCTGTCTCCATCTCATGAACCGTGATAGCGCCAGGCAGTTGAAAATTGTACAGATGATGTATTTCTGTTGCCGCTGTAACAACAAATACTACAAACCTTAATATATTTGCCGTTTTTTGCTCGATTTTAAAAACAGCAACAGGCAGATGCTGGAAACATTCACAGAATATTAAGTTGCATCTTCACTTTAAAAATAAAATATAAAATTAAAATAAAACATATATTTTCCTATACCATATTATTTGCCGTTTTTTGCTCGACATTAATAACGGCAACATGTTGAAATATACACAGAATATTTAAGTTGTTTTGCCGCATTATGGTACGGAACACTTCGTGCGCGAGTCCGACTCGCGCTTTTCCGTTTTTTTTTGTTAAATATACCAATATAATATCGTAGGTCCGCCAGCCACCAGATCTTCGTCTATAAAGGTCATAGCTCAGGCAGCAGATTCTGTTGCCAAACTCCAATGATCTCTGGATTTACTTATCAAACTGCAATTTGTCAGTCTGCTCTGAAGCACACTAGAAACGACGCATTTCATTTGAACAGAACTCAAACATTTCATGGAAATTACAAAAGTTTCGCTTCTGACGGTACCCGTATTCGTTATTCTGATAGTACGAGCATGCACCTATTGGAATACTTTTATCGACTTTAAAAAAATGAGAAATAAAGAAAAAAATATACATTTATTTTTGACACACGCACAACACATACAAATTTTATAAGAAAACGTATAAAATAATCAAATTATGTGTACTTAGTATGGTGTCAAAGTTCGAACTTATAAACATTGCTGCGTGGGGTAAAAAAATGGACTTATGAATGATGGAAAATGAGGAAGTTCTCACTCTGTTTTTTTTATATTTTTACCTCAGAACTCCGGTTCTGTTCTGATGATCATTAGGCATTAAATCACTATGAATAGTGTAGGTATGCCACGTGCACTCTGCGCACAGGCCTCCATCATGAATCTCCACGATCATGAGGGGATTGTTGCCATGCTCACCGCGCTTGACAGGCAGATTGCCGAGCTAAGTATGGGATGTTGAACACGGAAAGACGCTGCTGCCCAATTTCAGTAGCTATTTACAGCAGCTATTGGCAGATTCCACTCCACTCCAGTCCAGCCGTCCAGTCCAGTCCAGTCCAGTCCTGGGTGTTCCGCCATGTTGAATTCAAAGTGACGTCATTTCATTTTTTGAGTTATTCTCAGCAAGCCCTTTCATTTGATACCCATATTATAGGGGTATATTCAAATTACGTAGTCCGTCATCTTGGGTGTTCCGTCATGTTGGATTCAGAGTGACGTCACATAGCTGATGCATTGTCATTCAAAGTAAACATGTATACAAAGTTTCAGCTCAATCGGTTGAAGATATCTGCTTCAAAATTGAGTTGCGAGATTCCGCGAACAAACATAGTTACATACATGCATACAGGGCAAGCTAAATAAAAGCTTTGAAAAAAACAATCATCAAAATGTATCGCATAACAAACATCGAACAAAAACAATCTGTCGAATTAAGAACCTCCTTTTTTTTGAAGTCGACTAACGATAAGAGTCTTGAGTATCCCCGCGACCACGGCAGGTTTCCGTGAAAACTTCTTGCGTGAAACAAAGGTAAAACCGAGTTATATATGTACCTGTTTACATAAAAAATAATATTATGATCGTAAAATTTCAAAAAATACCATTAGGAATTTGCCTATTCGAAGAAGTTATTTCACTATAAAAACAATATTAAAGATCAAAAAACACAGATTCTATGCAGTCATTTTAAACGATAAATCTTATCGCATCGAATATTAGGGACCGACGGTTTTCTATACATCTTAAAATATCTCAGCGTAATAAAATCTGATAGCGGGGTCGTAGCTCCAACAAATTGGGTGCCAGTTGTGTTTGACAACAGTTAAACATGACAATGAACAAGTCGTTACTGTAATGTTCAAGCTATTACAAGTTGAAAAACCCGGACAAGTGCGAGCTGAACTCGCCCACCGAGGGTTCCGTAGATATGAAGGAACATAACAATTATTATGAACAAGAATATTTATAAACTAGCGGATAAAAAGTAGCCTATGTGTTAATCCTAGCTAACATATTATATATGTTTACAAAATTTTAGCTCGATACGTATGCTAGTTTTTGCGTGAAGAGTTGACAAACCTCCATACAAACAAACTTTCAGCTTTATAATATTAGTAAGATTAGCTGATCTGATTAAGTAAAAGTTTTAAAAATGCTCAAAAAGATTCGTTCATCCATCCAATTTATGATTGCGCGTAGGGTTGCTTAACCTCGACGATTGATTTCGTTCTATTTTAAAGACGACTTTTTTATGATTTCATTCCAAATGTAAAGTTTTTGGATTTTTCTCTGTATCTACAGTATAAGACGATTTACCTTGCCAAATTTCATAGTTCTAGGTCTACGGGAAGTATGCATTTTGATTCCTTTGAGAATGTCGACAATGCGTTTTTTGCGGCATAAACGGCGGTATCTATTTTTCAGGTTAACTTAGAACATTGAACTTTTTACAGCTTAAAGAGGCTGTAGATTTTAGTATAATTTATAATTTCAACTCAGTTTTTTCCCCTTGTACGGGGTACGGAATCCTAAAAAAATATGTTGAGCTTGGTAAAGAAAGATTCGTTTTGTAAATGGTTTGGTTCAGTAGTTTTAGGAGGCGGCAGAGCTTTCAGTTTCATGCCTTGGCGTAGTTTGTATCTCTTTTGTAATAGGATTACTTAATAGCTTGTCTAGGGCGTGTTGGAAAAATGGTATGTATCACTCACGATCCGAAGGTGGACGGTTCGAAACCTACTGTACATTGTAAACTGTATGTGCGCAAAGCATCACGAGGAAACCCGAGCCTTAGTCAGCTTCAGACCTATTGGGATATTCTTTATAATGGGTGTATATAACATGCAAACTAGCCGGTAAGGGTTTCAGCCATGAAAACCAGTCATAGGTTCATCATATCATATCAGCCGTAAGACGTCCACTGCTGGACAAAAGCCTCACTCATGGATCTCCAAGGTTGGAAGCGGCCTGCATGTTTTTAACAAGTTGTCTGTCCGTCTTGCAGGTGGACGTCCTACGCTGTGCTTGCCGGTCCGTGGCCTCCATTAGAGAACTTTGCGGCCCCATCGGCCACACGTTCTGCGCGCTATATGGCGTGCAAATTGCCACTTCAACGTGCTAATCTGTCTGGCTATGTCGGACCCGAGTTCTTTTACGTATCTCCTCATTACTGATTCACTCCCGTAGAGAAACCCCGAGCATAGCCCTCTCCATAGCTCGTTGAGAAACTCATAAGCTTATTTATAAGGTCAATAGTGAAGGACCACGTCTTGGTTCCATACGTCATAACTGGTAACACACACTGGAGAGGTTGAAATCGGGTAACATTCTACTGCCAGCACCCCACTAGAGTTTAGTTATTGTTTAAACGCCTACATCTTCGTGTGACCTTATACCGCTGGCCTCATACTGACAACACCGATGACATTATAATAACGCCCCAGATATCTCGGCTCGCTTACCGGAACGCTTCATTAGCGATTAAAATAGATAGCAGAGGGCTGCATCCACCGCACTTTCACAAATAGCCATAGCACAATTAGTCCGCCACAGAACCAATGGCAAAATACGTCATTGTCAACGTTCGATACAGATAAAACAGTCTCGGAACTACCACTAAGAAACCTGCTTCTAAAATAAAAATTTAATTTTCGAATCGAAATCGGTTCACTCGCACTTGGATATTGTAGACGGAAGCACAGCCGCATTACGAAACCTACCTAAAGGTACTCCAAAGAAGATTTGCTTGCAAACATGTTATTGCTCTGATAACCCTAGTAGATAGGTAGGCATTAAACACAACTGCATTTACGCATCCTTACAGACTCGGGACAGCGGAATCGCATCTCGCCCGCGCTTTAAAAGAGATAACCAAGCCATTGATGCCAAAGATTTAAATCGCCCTCACCGTTATGAAACCGCACCGTTTTGTTTCCGCACGGAATGAGTGAGCTCACTCACTTGGAATCAGTTTAACTCTAAACACAGTGTTAGCCGGTCGTGGAGTGTGTTATTTTTTTCACGAAAGTTCGTGCAGTATGATTGCACAATAAATGGTAACAGTAACAGTTTGGTTTTGTGATAAAACCAGTGTCAGTGAGTCGGCATTATTGTTAACCCACATATAAAGAAGATGCCACAGTTTTTTGTGTGAATGTTAGATATGCCCTCACACTTACTTGACTTAAATATTTGATTGATGCCGGATTCGTAAGAGCTTCGTCGCCACGCTGAACACCTAGTGGTCAAACTTATATAACCCCTCTTTTTGGGTACCAATTAGGCTACAATCGTCACGTGCCCAAAAAACGTTCCAATACCCCTGATCGAAGTGTTTTTGCGCCATTCAAATAAAATTACAAGGAAAACATGTCGGCACGTTTCCCGTTTCTCGCTTCTGGCTTCACTATAGTGACATTGAGAACTAATTGGCGTGAGAAGGCGTGGGGCGCGATCGTCACGCGCCTGGATAACTTTTACATCGGGATTTTATGGAAACCACAGAGTGCTTTAAATTTTTAACTCTCTGTGTTCAGTGTTTTTAACCTTTTTATTCACCTTTTTAAAATTTCACGATTATAACACATAATTAACCTTCAAAAACAGAAGGTCTTAGTAGCTTAATGTCCAATTGCTTCTGGCGACCTCTACGGCTTCTATACGACCTCTGTGGTGCAGCGGGGGAAGGTCCGCCTACTACGCAAGAGGTTGCGGGTGTTCTGGACGTTTTTCTATGTAAAATAAAAATATATGTATATCTATGTAGTATAATGTATTAATTATATCAGCCATCTAGTACCCATAACACAAGCTCTGCTTAGCTTGGGGTTAGGTGTTGCTGCGAGAATTGGCCAGCATTATTTTTTTTTTATAATAGTGACATTGGGAACTAATTGGTGTGAAGTGGGCCTTTTTCGGGGCGTGATCGTCCCGTCTGGAAAACTTTTACAACGGAACTTTATAGAAACTGCCGAAGGGTAAGTTAACTTACTTACTAAGTAGTGGTTAACTTTATCATTTCAGCCGTAAAACGAGCACAGGTCTCCCTCATGGATCTCCATAAGGGGTAGATGCCATACTCACCAACATTACGGTATGTTGATACACGGAAAGACGCTGCTGCCCATCGTCCCTTAGCAGGCTCTTACTGCATCCACGGGCATGAAAGGAGGACTTAATTCAAGTTTTATGTAAACTACGATTCGTATGCACTGACATATAGTAAGGACTTTCACATCTGTTATAGATGATTGCAGCTTCAGTAGCAGGTATTCATGCTCTAAGGGACGCTGTAGTGCTTGAGACATTGTTAGATTAAACACGTGCTTTAACGGTGGAAGACATCGCCATGAAACCCGCGGCTTTATCAGCTTCAGACCGACTATCAACCGACTAAGCTGGGACGATGGGATAGGTGCTGAGCAAGCCTACAAATATTAATATTTTACTGAACAAGATAAGAATTTATAATTTATAAATTATGAAGGCAAGATCCTTAACAAAACCTCGTTTCCTCCAAATGAAAGTCAATAAGTGTTTATTCAATAAAAAAAAACGCTACTTAGAATAGTCAGTTTACAAAATAAAAACAAAACACATTTAAATTGAATAAAGCACATAGGTGAGGGAAAAAAGCGAAGCAAAAACCTCACTTTTATAGCCTCTGTTTTATACCTCTGTCTACAGTATCTGAGGGCGGGAGTTTTAAATCTCACTCTCACCTACGACTAAGATAGAAAAAAAACATTCTAAAATTGCTAAGAACACTCTCGATTTAGTAAGTTGATAATTTTTATAGTGCTAAAATAACCACTTGTAGGTAGAACATAACCCCGTTTGTCAAGTAAAAAAGGCAAGACACTTAAAAAAAAGTGATTCCGGCGGATCAAGTATTGATTTGACCAAAGTGTTTTGACCATTTTTGATGAGGTTTTTAATTTCCTTGAAGCTCACGATTAAGCCAGGTGACGTCAAACAAAGTCAACTAATTTATTATCCGTTCAGTCATATAAGAGCTGATATAAGAAACGTATATTTTTTTACAAATTAACGTCCAGTGATTTATTTTATTTTATTTATTTATTTAATAGGACATCCAACACAGGGTTACACATAATATACATAATACTAAGGACTAAATGTTAATAGCCTGGTGCTCCCGTAATTACAGGATGTCACAGCATGTACATAGTTAGAGCGACAACTGATAAAAAGTATTATTTTTTAAACAGTATTTAAAGCATATAAGAAAAATTGTGACATAAACTTTACATAAGTTAATAAAATTTTAAACAGTATATAAAGCAAGTATGAAAAATTATAACATAAACTTTAGGTTCATTATGAACAATCATTGAAGTTAGTAGGTTAGAAAAGAAAACATTTTAATTAAAATTAATAGTAAAGAAAGAAACACAATGACAATATGTTGAGTTGGTACGTAAATATTTAAAAATAAGTAACTTTTAATATTTATGGTATCATTTATGCATTTGTACTTCCATGATCTTTAATAGTTGTTTTTTGAAGCTATGCACTGAATCTGAGATGTCTAGATCACTAGGTTTTGACAACATATTGTATTGCCTACAAAGCCGCGACATGACAGCATGTTGACCAAGATTCGTTCTAGAGTAGGGTACGTTAAAAAAATTGTAAGCCCGTATTCTTGGTAGTCTAGCTGGTGCAGAAATAAGAATTAAGTTGGTGAGTTCCATGCAGTCTATATTTCCATTAAAAACCTTATGTAGAAATATTTGATCGTTAATTTTTCTTCTCTTGTCAAGCGTAGTCAACCTGTAGTTTTTGAGTCTTAAATTATAGCTAGAAAGTTTCTTAGCTTTATTATCCTAATTATTAGGTGATCTATCATGCCTTATTCCAAGTTGTTGAAAATAATTTTATTTTGAAAACTATCACGGTTGTGAACATTATTATGCAGTTTCACTAAATCGCTGCGTCGAAATATTGGAAAACTCGAATCATGGTAAATATCCCGTCAGTATTACATATTCTACCAAAGCCCAATACTTTTATTTTTAATTTAGTAATTAAGTTTACTAATTACCAGCAGTTACAC
The DNA here is from genome assembly GCA_963082625.1 of Pasiphila rectangulata. NCBI lineage: Eukaryota > Metazoa > Arthropoda > Insecta > Lepidoptera > Geometridae > Pasiphila > Pasiphila rectangulata. The sequence continues at coordinate 1,010,284 of OY720244.1, read as the reverse complement.
TTGTGTTGTTTTGTAAAAATAATACTAGACATAACATCAATTTTATAGGACATGAGTAATAACTAAAGAAGTACCTAAAAAAAAATTGAATTCGCTTCATATTAAAGCCAACAATGACGACTTCTTACCACTTCTACTTCTCTAGTTTTTCGTAAACATTCACGATCACTAGTCATTATAATAAATACCAAAGCACGACAATTTATCGCGTAATACCTTTGAATTATTCCTGACGTTTCGACTGTGCTTCTACAATCGTGGTCCCGGGTTGACTTGACAATCCGGGGCTACGATTGTTGAGGGAATAATATTCAAACACGAGGGAATAAATAAGATGAAATGAAATGTTTTTATTTTGCAAAAACCTTATGTCTATAATAACATTGTCTCCCTGTACCCTGGAGAAGCATACGCATTCGATTTTTGTATATTTTATTGAAATAAGTATAACGCAAATGTTTTTCAAAAAATACACTTGTTGTTGAACACTTTCCATTTATTTATTTTTTATTTATTCAAATATTCAGTAACAAAAGTAAAAATAAATTCAAGTATAAGAAAATAAGAATAAGAAAATATTTATTTACGACTCATAAGTACACAGGTAAATTAGAATTAAAATTACATAATTTAAACAGAATAAAAATCTTATGAGACATAAACTGGTCACCAACTCAGCACACGCCGTGAGAACACGGCACTGATTTTCAGTGGCACCATATTTGCCCCACAAGGCGCAACACCGACCACAGCAAAGACATCGAAAGTAATAAAACATAGGTATTAAACAATTTACATAAGTATAAGTATTTTAAGTAGGCAGATGAAATTAAAGTTAAAATAAAAGAAAAATTAGGTCGACGACATTATAAGATCGCTGGACACACATGGATGCGAAGGGCACAGTACAGAGGAGGTTGTCAAAAATTAGGGGAGGCCTATACCCATCAGTGGGTGATCCCGGACTGAGAGAGAGAGAGAGAGAGAGAGAGAGGGGAAAGAGAGAGAGAGAGAGAGAGAGAGAGAGAGAGAGAGAGAGAGAGAGAGATGAAATTAAAATACTGCAGGTGGGCAGCCCTATTGCGTGTTTACGTACCCCGCGGCTGTATGTAATATATTTTAAGGACATCGCCGAGTTACAATACTGTATAGATAACATTACCGTGCTATGGGTAACGTACGGATGGGGTGGGATAATTAGAATAAATTCTATATACCCCACCCCGCTATATGCAATACTTACGGGATATTTACCATGATTTGATTCTTTTTGAGTTTCCCGTTATTTCGCCATGATCACGGATAAACTCTTTAGTCTTTTGCAGTCAATCTACTTTCTTTCTAAGTCTCTGACTGCGAATGATGGCCCAATATCACAGATTATAGAAACTAACAGATACATCACTCCAATACAAAAGCAAAAATACCTACGCTATAATAGCCTACAAAATTGTATTAATAATACCAGCAGTTCACAGCGAGAGAGAGTGTACCATAAATATGCAAACAATAGAGTTCAGATTGCTTTGCTCACCCTCCCCACCTACTTGCAAGTAATCTGTGACGCGGCATCGAATGAGTGGCTTTGGTTGCTTCTACGATGATTTTGATAATAAAACGATTGTAGTGAAAAAAACAGTTCTTTTTAATTGGTTGGATGAGTATGGCAACTGCTTGGTAATATGAGATAATTCATAATTTCTTCCGTAAAACATCCACTACTGAATACAAGCCTCCCTCATGGAGATCGATGAAGATCCATGAGGGAGGCCTGTGTTCAGTAGTGGACGTTTCACGGCTGAAATTATGAAGTATATCACATTACTACGCAGATTTCCCTACATTTTCTCCAAGTGTTACGTACTGTCTCACCTTGTCGTAAATACACGTGCCAGGTGATACAATCCTAGCTTTAGATACTATTGAAATAGTTATGAAGTTCCTTTGCAACAGATTGCGCCTGTATCTTTTAATAACTTGCGTCATAATTTTACCTAGAGTTGGGGGATCCACTATTTCAATTTGCACGCTTTCACTTTTTATGCAGACTTGTTCATGTTTTACTTAATTTTTAATAAGATCTACTCGTGCCTAGCAGTGGGTGTAACCGGCTGATTAGATAAATACACTCGTAATAGGTTACAAGAAAGAAAGTCGATAACTTATTTATTTATTTGGGCCACCAACAAGAGATACTCAATAATGATAATTAAATAAAACAATACGTACTTAGTGCTAGTGTTCCCCCAGTTAGAGATCCACTTTTTCAATTTGCACGATTTCACTTAGTATAGAAACTTTTTTATGTAGTGCTCCGCCTAATAGGCGCTCAAAGCACGTTCGTTCGAGGCTTGTAAGTTGGTCCACACAACACGAATTCTTGCTCGGTTCGCCCTCTGCTCGTGCTTGGCTCCTGTATCGTAGCTTATCTGTTAGCTCATACAAATTTGTTTGAAGTTTGACAGCAATGATCGCAAGATTTACGCCTGTTGCAAACCTGTCGCGAGATACGTAATCAGCCTGCCGCGCCACACTCGACCCTCCTGTACACGGCTCTGTATAGCGGTGGTCGCGACCCTCTGTAATTAAGGAATACGAATGCAGGAGGAAGAGGAGTAGGTTACTAACCTTATAAATAAACAATGCTGTACAATTCACACAGCATCATCTAGTCTCAATCTAAGCAGAGCTTCTGTTATATGTACTTGATGACTAATATACTCCATACATTGTACTACATTTTTTTATTTCATTTAGAATAACATCGATAAAACTTATATAACAAATATCTGCAGATCGTGCAGACATTTGTCCCGAGGCAGGAATCGGATCGTTGCATCGCAGGCGGCCCTTCGCCCGCTGCGCCACAGAGGTCGTCAACTTAGGAGAACTGTGCTCATTAGTGATTACAGGATTTTAGTATTAGGTACTTAATGGCCGTGTTATGCACATTAGCGGCTGTTTAGACCTTGTCAAATGAACGTGTATTTACTCATCATATGGCTCTTGTTCATTGCTTGTTTTTAAGATAATACAATAATTGTCTCGGGTAGGGTCGCTATTTCGACGTTCTAAAGTATTTTATATATTGTATTCTGAAAACAAACAGTAAAACAAAAAAAAACAGTTTTACAACACAGTTATTAATACATAAAATCACAATAAAATAAGATCCTCTTAGGCAAATGGAGTAGACTCAGCACTAGACTAAGTAAACTACAGTCTATTCAGGTCTGGTTTTCAGTCTAATAATAATATAAATTTACATAATCGTTTATCAGTCGCGTAACTAGATGGATTTGTACGATCATGCCTCACTGGAGCGCAAGGTGCGCGGCGGCGCCAACAGCTTCCTGCAAGTTATTACTGGGAGGCTTGCTGTCCTGCGTCTTCGTTGTTTCTTGTGTATTCCGTGACGAACTGGGAGCAGTTTTCTCTTGAAGATGGCTTGTAGAGAGGCGAAACACGTGTCGAATTATTTTTGAGTGTTGTTTAGAAATAAGTTAGCAGTTTCGTTACTAAATATTTGTTGATAATTTAGATATTATATTGGATTTCCGCAAAGTCACGCCTGAATCAATGATTACCTACTATTGATAAGGAAACTATAGTTAAAAAAAACAGACCAGTGGCGTAAGCGTGTCTATGTTTCAGGGTGATAGGCGCAATACAATGCACCCTTAATCACGTGCTAGTGAACATGATCACCGCAGCATTGCAGGTAAAGGAAACTCAACATCAGGTGGGCTTTCGGCTTGTCTTGTCATTTAGTGGTATTCCATTTCAGCCGCAAAATTTCCACTACAGAGATTCCACTACACAGGCCTCCCTCATGGAACTCCATGGGGGATGTTGCCATACTCACAACGCTTGGCAGGCGGATTGGCGAGCGCAGTACGGGATGTTGATACACGGAAAGACGCTGCTGCCCGTTTTCCGGAGGTATACCTTAGCAGGCTCTTAATGCATCCACGGGTATGAGAGGAGGGGTAACATTCTAATCCCGGCACCCCACGGCAATTTTTTAGTGGTAAAAACAAACAAAAACACATTTGAATTGTAATAGTAAATTAAATTATCTTTTTTTGTATTATTATAAAGTTTTTTTATACACAACTTTGTGTATGCAATCAGTGCGCAAACCGATTTGCCTTTTGCCTTCATTACAGAAGTTTATCTAGCTAGGGATTCTTCGAAATCTAAGTTTTAAACTAATCCAATCAAATCATTTAGTTACTGAAAATAGCTTACACTAAAATACAAAGAAGCTTTTTATAATAATGTAAGCTATTCCATTTAGCCCTTTTTTCTTAAAAGTAAGGCTTTTAGTTATATTTTAGACTAGCTTCTGCCCGCCGCTTCGCATGCGTTGTAGCCTATGTGTTAATCCTGGTCAAACGTAACATCAATACGTGTGCAAAGTTGCTTTATAATATTACTGGGATGATTTTCACAGCGTCAGCAACTGATATTCCTGCCGTAGGAGACTTTGCAGTTACTAGGACAATCCTATCCTTGACCTCACCGCGCGACCGCAGTTTTGGCAAACGTGGATGTCCACGGTCCACACTCTAACCACAGGGATAACCTGAATCGACTGAAATAGACGCAAATGCTGATGATGGTGATAATGATGATGTGATAGGCCAAACGACTTCGCTGAAACCCCGCAAATATGCGGGTTGCGCGTTCGGCCAACCCCGCATTTCTGATGAATGAGCGCGAGCTATTTGTTTGAACTAGCACGCGCCCGGTACTGGTACCGCTTGGATGTTTTATTATTATTAATATTATTATAAACCTATCTGATCCCACTGCTGGGCAAAGGCCTCCCCCGATTCCCTCCAGGCATCTCGATCCTCTCTAGATGTTGATCGAGTCTGTCCCGCCATCTACGTATATATATAATTAACTAAAATGTTAGAGAGCCTTGTCAGCATTATCTTTTGTCTTAAAGCGGATCTTGTGCAGATGTTTTAAGCTTTCAATGATTTCTGAAAACTATGCTAGTAAGAGAATTAGTTATATTTTTTTTCTAATCTTTACATACACTTATATTAGCCGTAAAAGTTTAGGTGTTTATTTCTGCAAGCTTCGGAGATAAGAAGGAACGGTTTGTTTTTAACATATCTGTAAATTAGTTGAAAATTGTACGGTTAAAAGGAAAACTAAAAACTGTTTATAAATGAGCAAATAAAGCTCTTTTAGTAACTGGAATTAAAATATTTGAGACTCCCTATCCGCGCCCTTTGCAATCATAAGAATACATTCAACATATCTATGTATGCAATATTAGTGAACTAATACTATTTCAAATTTCAAGTCGAGAACATTGGTTGTTTATAAGAAATCCGTCTGTGACAGACAGACAGACAAAGTCACACCATAAGGGTTTATTTTTACCATTTTGGTCCGGAACCCTAAAAATAAGTGATGAAGCGGGACTCACTCCGCGAATTTACAGGGTTGGTCGCTTGCGGAACTCTCGTAATTTGGGATTGGCAGTGAAGTCGTTAAACCTCTGTTAAAGCGTGCCACGTGCCGCGTGCCTGGCAGAAGCCGGTTACATATAAGAAACATTTATTTTGTGTCACACAATATAATATTAAGCTCGTTCGAAAGAAAGAAAAGGAAAAATAGATATTAATGTCTCATTTATTTTAATTAGTTATGTCATTTATTAGATATGTCATTTTATGTTAATTAGTGTGCTGCGGTTGCCACCAATCGCAAACGATGGTAACTACGGAAGACCAGCGCTGTGGTACGACCTGCTCTGCCACAGCACATGCTGAGTAGTGGCCTTTTTGTCACGGTATTATTCTGTCTAAATTTAATTAGTTTTAAAAATATAATATTGTGTTATTTCTGTGACAAAATAAACAATTTTTATCTTTATCTTATAATACAATATACATACAATAACAAAATTAGGACTACTGACAACAAAAACGGTCGCCACTCAGCTTTTGTAACGGTGAGGCTGTGAGCCGTTACTGTAACGCTGGTCTCTCGTGACGCCAGTGATATACATATGTATATGGCAAGGTGTTCATATCCGATAGGCAACTTAATGTGTCTGTGTAATTATTCAATGGGAATAATGACCACGGGTCAATGGTCGCTATTACGGCCGCTTTGTATTTCGCTGATTCTTGGATGTTATTTAATTTGTTGTTTTTAGGGTTCCATACCTCAAAAGGAAAAAACGGAACCGTTATAGGATCACTTTGTTGTACGTCTGTCTGTCGGTCTGTCAAGACCCTTTATCTCGAGAACGTGTAGAGGTATCGAGTTGAAATTCAAACCATATACTCATATCTACAGCCTCTCCAAGCTGTAAAAAAATATACAATTAACTCGGTCAAAAGACCAACGAAGAAGCAAACTAATTTTAATTAGGTCAGTTTGTTTACAAATATTTTACATCGAATATTTCGCTAATGCATACTAGTAGGTACTAGTGGTTTAGTTAAATTGTTTTATCTGCTGTCATAAGTTTTTAGCTTTTTATGTGTGTGATTGAAGTTCCAAATAAATTGTTCTCTAACTATCTAAGTGTGGACTGTGTCGCAAGGTTCATGATTCGATTTCCAGTGAAGAAAAAACCTTAGATATTTAACCTCTTAGAGCCAATACTTTCGTAGTTGAAAGCTCCAATACTATTAAAGAAGCCTACTATTTATTTAATATTCAAGAGTTCAACGTCACTAACCCTTTTGTAAGTGGTATTTATTAAAACTTTTGGTGTCTTAAATTCACCGACTTTTGTCAAAGTACTCTTAGAAAAATGTCGAAATACGCACTGAACTTTAAGCTTAAAAATACAAGGTCTTGAGATATTAAAAGCACTTTGACAAAATATACCTACTCATTTATATATTCATTTATCTTTAATCTAGTCCAGTATTATACAAAGCCAAATTCCGAATAGAAATTATTCAGTTGAAACAATTACCTCTCCCATTCCTGACTATTGCCCCAAAATAACACATACAAATTCCCAAACTCGATTCTCCATCAAATCGATTAAAATGCATGGAATGCTAACGTTTTGGCTTCCTCGTTGCATTTCCAACGAGCTTCCACGGGCAAAAACAGTGGACAATCGATCTTCTACCCTAGAAAATAGGGTTAAAGTACGTGAATTTTCGAGTCTGTTTGGGTAAGTTATCAAAATGCACATGCGTGGATTGGGCCTACGTTCGTAGCTGCTCGGCTACGGCAGAAGGCGCCCAAACGCCGACCGCTACACTCGTAGACCCTCTACGCCGTAGCCGTCTACGCTCTCCGGAACTTTTCATACTTTTCTATTTACCGTGCGAACGTTGAGTGTGAACTTTGTGTATTCTCGGTTGAACCGTGGATTTTTTAACGATGCGTTGAGATGTCCCCGTTGCGTTTGCAAGATCTCGAGATGGATTACTTGAACTTTTCGACGCAAAGTCCTCGTCACCACTGGAGGCACCATAACCATTCCCACCACAAATACGACCGATCGGAGCGTGAGAAGTCTCACAGCATGGTCGAGGTTTTATCTAACTCGGTGATAGAGGTGATGAGTAACAAGTTTTTGCCCGAGAACAGTGTTTTGCCGGACTTGGAGCCTCTTTCTACCCATTTGGACGGCCGCAACGTTACGTTTGGGTATAATCTTTCGGACATAGTTGAGGATGAGTTTATGTACAGACATAATAGTGCGTTGACAGCGTTGTACTGCGTGGCGTACTTGCTGGTGTTCGTGGTGGGTCTGGTGGGGAACTGCTTCGTGATCGCTGTGGTGTACCGCTCGCCGCGGATGCGGACCGTGACCAACTTCTTCATCGTGAACCTGGCTGTGGCTGACATCCTGGTCATCTGTTTCTGCCTGCCCGCTACGCTGATGAGCAATATATTTGTCCGTGAGTACTTATTTTGCTATACACCCTTCACTGTTTCTGCTTACATAATTTTGGCAACAACTGATTTATATTATAGGAAATGTAAGTAAGAGATTGCATTTGTATGTTTTCTGAAGCGTTAATTATGGATCTTTGACAATTATGTTGGGTTTGTTTTTATTGTATCTTTAGGATTTAATATTTTTAATTAAATAATCAACTTGATCTTCAGTTTTATGTTATTGCCTTTAATAATTGAAGTTTTATAGTTCTAAAATGATAATTTAGCTAATTTAAAAGGAATATTTTTGACATTTTTAATGCCGAAAAACAAACGTAGGAAATCATCTTCGTTATAATAATAATGTGCTGAAATATCCCGTTGAATAGTATCGAATAAGAAGTGGAAGTGTTCGTCTCAAGGTCACCAGTAAAATGATTGGTTAAAGTACTTATGTTTATACTGAATGCAACTGTAGGTAACTTTTATTTTAACGATATAATAGCTTTAAAAGATATATAGGATTCCTAACAAAAAAAATAGACAGTATGTTGTCTGAACCAAAAAACTATACTCATTACAAATAAAGAAAAATGTTAATTGCTTGCATATAACGATGACCTTGCTATTTCGTACCTTTTTATTAGCCAAAGTAATTTAAAATCTTCAATTTCTTATCTTCTATAAACCGGATACCGTCAATATTTTCTAGCCAATCAGAACCTCCGCCGCGAGATGAGGCTTTTATTGAATCATGCGCTCAAGGTCACCGCCGCGGAGTAAACCACTTCCTTCGAAGCTTTTGATCTAGAACTGTTTTCTTGTGTTATATGATCATTTTTATCTGATATTTATTTAAAAATTCTTCCCGCAGCTTCGTATGCATTGTACTCGGATATATGTAGCCTATGTTTTAATCCTGATCTACATAATGCACATTAAAAAAAATCTGCCAAATTTGTTTGTAATTTTTTGAGGAGAGCCATAAAAATATATATTTTTTTTGCTCGTAAAAAAATGGGAAATGATTATAATAAGGTTGAATACGCGATGAAGTTTCGGTTATCAGTTTCAAAACTATGTGTACAGATCGCAAAAGTTTCCAAATTAATGCTTATCAGAAGTTTTCATGCTTTCGATTGGATGGTTCTTAAAGAAATGAAAATGCTTCAAATGGATGGTTCTTTATTATTTTAATTCAAATACCATCTGTGAATCAGGTATATAGGTACATTCTGGTGGCAGAATACTATACTAGGTTTCGTTAAACACGTATGGTAAAATATACGAGTAAGTAAGTAATAAGAGAATAAATGTTTTTATGTTAAACTTTGTATGTTAGAATACTTTTATTAAGAAACTCAAATCTAGTAGAAAAGTTATATAGAAACTAACTAGCTATGAGTAGTTTTAAAGTCGTAGGACTAATGTTGTCCCTTGGGGTGGTCAGAATCACCCCCTATCAGCTTAGTACACATCTTATAATACACCATGTATACAGTCCATTTGTACATTAACATAACAATTAAAAACACTTAATTTAATGTCAAAACTAACAATAATTTATAATAAAGTGTGTAAGCCTTACCATATTCGTTAACGTGAGTAATCGTTTTCGAATAGATTCTACCAGGACCATTAATTAAGGTTTACGTTTAGCCGATGGGCTTAATGTTTTAATCATCGGTATCACATGGTCGTACGTTTAGTGCCTTTTATTTAGTGATAAATCGGTGAAAAGTAACACAGTGACACATACTTAGGCAGCTCCGAATGGTTCGACTGGGCGGCGCGGCCGATTAAGCAGAAATCGTTAAAATAGGTGTAAAAGAGTTGTTTATTTGTTTTTTGATCCCTTCAGTTGATTGATCACAGACCGTTTCCCATCTTGATTAATTTCACAGAATTTTAACTTCATCATCATCATTATAAAATATCAGCCTTAGGACGCCCGCTGCAAGAAGGTACTGACATGGTGCCATGCTCACAACGCTTGGCAGGTGGGTTGGCGAGCGCAGTACTGAATGTTGATACACGGAAGAAGAATAAGAAGAAGAAATACATTTATTAGACACACACACTAAACTTAAAAATAACTATAGTAAAAAACATCTGACTTACTTCTAATTTTAATCAAGGAGTAACCTACCCTGTTAAATATTCTGCGACATAGTGACAAATAGATGGTAAGCAGCTCACTCAGCGGGTCAAAGTAGTAAGAATACTATTTCAAGCTATGAACAAACCAGTTCACAAAGTTGTGGCTGACGCTATTGTCTATCTTCCAGAGGTTACCCCTTGACAGATTCTTACTTCATCCACGGGCAAGAAAGAGTGGCAATATTCTACTGCCGGCACCTTACGGGTAAGTTTCAACTTGTAATTTAAAAATAAATATTGCTGGACATTTTAGAGCTTGTATTGTTGACCAGCCACCAGGTGATTGACAGAACACTTTTTAAGAAACTATTTTTTGGTATCCACCATATTTATCCATTTTTCATACATAGAAAAATAAATAAAGCCGGGAAAAATATCTACATTAAAAATAGAGACATTTCTCCCGCGGCAGAAATCGAGCCCGCTACTCCGTGCGTCTCAGACGGCTATTGTTTTGTCTTGTCTTGTCTTTTTATATTATGGCTTTTTGTGTTAGGTTTTACACAATTCCGCCAGTGTCAAGTTTATAAATTCTTATGTTATTTGGCTGGCCATGTTCTCCCATGGTTTTTCAAACGCAGGTTATTGTTTTTGTTCCTTTCTTTAGTTGACAGCTGTCATCGAAAAAGTAGGTCTCAATACATTTCATTTGTTTTAAGAAAACGTTAAAGATGTGTGTTAAATTAAAATTGTAATCCTTGACAGTTGCTGTCATATAGATACTGGAATTTCTAACATGAACTGTAAGTTTTTACATGTGTCAAAAGTAATGAAAAATAATCCGTCGCGGATTAGAGTAAAATATAAAAAATAATGTGGAAAATTTTCCATCGCGGGATTAGACTGGAAAAAAGTAGAGACAGATCCACCTCGTAATCAATTATTTACCATCGTAATTAATTAGATAAGATTTCAACTTCTAAAAGCCTTAATATTTTTATAGTTGAGTTCTGACACTCTTTAACAAGCTGTGGTCTTGCAACGGAGTTGCTTAAGTTATTCACTTGGATCCAAGTTTGATAGCAGCCCGCTTAGCATCGAGAAACTAAGCTGAGTTTAAGCGATATTGATCTTATGGTCTCGGAGATAAGTTGCCTTTTGCATTACCGATACGATTTGACACAGGCTGATTACGTATTTCACATTTGCAACAGGCGTAAATCTCGCGATCGAAGTCAAAGTGAATACGTGTTTATCCAATAGAGAAAGAAGTTACATAGAATAGTCAGTATTCAACATTTCTATTCATTGTTACAATATTTGTCTTAATATTATGCTTAATTTAATGTCCGTTAGGATATTGGATGATTCGGATATTGCAAGATGACATCATTTCTTATCGCGATTGAACCGAGCAACACTAGGCCAAGGGTCAATCCAAAACTATCCAAAAGAAGAGAAATCTCAAAGGCAGGCTAAGGAATCCATTTGAATAATGTTTATGTAATCCCAAACTACGAATACGGTAGGAATCTATTTTGCCGTCTTGACAACAACGATACTATCTCAAACGGTTTTCGTTAGGCATTTTTATCACCGAAAATATTACCTACGTTGTCTCTATTAAACGGATGTTCTATCACGAATAAACTGAAGAACAGACCTTCATGAAAATCTGAGGCGCAGCAGCAGAAGGTCCGCCTGCGACGCAAGAGAGTTCGATTTCCGCCCCTGAACACACATTTCTGTATGACCTGCATATATTTGTTCAGGGTGTTCTGGATTTTTTCTTTATATGATAAAAAATATCAATTTATTTAGTAAAATGTATTATGTATTTTATGTATGTATTTTAGTAAAATGTGTCATCTAGTACCCATAACACAAGCTCTGCTTAGCTTGGGGCTAGAAGATGCTGTGTGACTAGTCCAGCTATCATCATTTCAGCCGTAAGACGTCCACTACTGAACACAGGCCTCCCTCATGGATCTCCATGAGGGGTAGTTGCCATACTCACCACGCTTGGCAGGCGGGTTGGCGAGCGCAGTGCGGGATGTTGATACACGACAAGACGCTGCTGCCCATCTTCCGGAGGTATCCCTTAGCAGGCTCTTACTGCATCCACGGGCATGAGAGGAGGGGTAACATTCTACTGCCGGTACCCCACGGCCTGCTATGTCTTATAGTCCAGCTATATTTATTATTATTATCTCAGCCGTAGGACTGCTGCCCACTTCCACTGCTGAACGTAGGCCTCCAAGATCATGAGGGCGTTGTTGGCATACTCGCTACGTTGGCGTACCGATATGATTGTTTACGCGTAATAATGCCACGTGTTTCGTTATTGTCATCTTAATATTTTGCTTACAACGAACATTTCGTACCAGAAATATATTGGATATAAATATATCACGGCAAACAGCTAGTGAAGGAATTTTCTTGCACTAGCTGTTTGTCGTGAATTTGCGCGCGTTTAATATAACATCAATTTTTAGTTCTGGATTAGTTACTTTTGACATTGGCAAATGTCAAAAATAACAAAAGTACGCGAAAATATAAAAGTTGAAATTTAAGAACAATACAAGAGTAGAAGAACACATGAATACATTTTTTTAATTATCATTGTACGAGACATTTTTATTTAACAATTTATATTTTATTATTTTAGATTATAATATTAGATCCCGCATGACCCGTACTTGGAAATCCATGAGGAGGCCAATATATAGCAGTCCGCGTTTTACTTCTGTAATTTATTTATATTTTATACATACATATATAGACACACAAAACACATTACAACGTCAATAAAAATAAGTTTATGAACAAAAAATACGATCTACGTTGCAACATAAACATTGTGTGCTCTAAACATAATATATAAATACTAAGTGGACATAACTTAAGATTATAAAGTACCGTCGTAGAAAATGTATAGCACAAAATAGCATAAATAAACAATTATATATAATAAACAAGGACCAACGAGAAAAAAAAATAATACTATCTAGTTATATGTTAATATTGTTCTGGATGATCTGCAGAGCATCAGATTTTTGAGGGCCATTTAAATGGAATTTATGTAATCACATTAAAATAATTGCTTATTTGCGTCACCGTAAGTGAGTAAATATAGCTACGAGTATGTGTGTTTGTAAGGAAGTGCTAAGTTGGGGATGTCAATAGTAACGTGACACGTCCAGAGCTGAACGAGTGACAGTGACCGTGAAAGTTGAATAACCTATTATCCTCTAGGTCACTAGGGACCATTCTCAGATGGCAATGATGTGACGTCATGAAACAGAACCCTTGAATGAAGCACGTGATATAACGCAGACTTGAGAAAATTCTAACGAATTCAGCTCAAAAGTTTAGGCTATTGCTTGCTTGATTTAGAGTGTCAATTAAGTTCTTATTGAATTTTAAACTACAAGCACTATAATGAATCATTTAAATTATGGCCTTCTGCATCTATTATAGTTGATTTATACTGCGTCAGCAACTGCCACCCATGCCGTACAGGACGCTGCAGTGCCTTGAACTTAGATGGAAGGCTTTCCAAGAACATATAGGTACCATCCTCTCAGCTTAGTCGGCTATTTTTAAGAGGAAAGAATCTGTCAATACATCTGAAGCTGACTGAGCCGATGTTTTCCTTCCACTTAAGCATGTGACAAATGTGCACCTACGTTTTCAAAAAAGATTGGTCCGTGACCGTTCTCAAACCATCGGGAACACCTCTACTAACAGGCTTAACAAACTGTAAATAGAACGATTGTTTAGTAGCAACGAATATATTATCTTCAAATCATGGTAAATTTCCTGTTGGTACCTATAACTTAGTAATGAATGAACTATGAAGATTTTAGTAATATTTACGCGAAACCTAACTTTGACAAATCACACTTTAATTGAATTTCTTCGTTTAAAAACATCGTTGCTTGTGTAATTACTTAACCGATAAAAAAATATACATTCAATTTTTGTAAAAGGTATTACAACTAATGGATTGGAAAATCTCAGTACTTACAAGACGGCTTAAGACTTTACCTAGAGAACTTAAAAATAATCATTTTATTATTCTATTCAACGCTGACTTCAGGCCGAACATTGTTCTCATATTAATTTAATCTATGTATATATATAAAATTCAAAGTCCTGACTGACTCACTGACTGACTGACTGATATATCAACGCACAGCCTAAACCACTGGACCTAATGGCTTGAAATTCGGCACACATATACCTTGAGTATCCTAGAGGTGCACTAAGAAGGGATTTTTAGAAATTCCCACGGGATAGGGAATAAATGGGATTTATATTTTCGAATCAAAGTGGCTCTGCGTGAAAAAAGGGATTTTACGTTTTATGACTTCCACGCGGACGAAGTCGCGGGCAAAAGCTAGTTCAATTATAAGACACACCTTGCGCCCAAATATTGATTGCCTAAGAGTGGGCAATATAATGTTGCCCGTCTTATACAACCATATATAAATAAATGCATATTATTACTCGAGTGAAATATGCAACTCATCGCTTTTGATAACAATACTTACTTACTCTTCTGGCTCTGCGACCCAAAGTGGATCTTGGCCTCCGATACAAGACTTCTCCAGGCTTCTCTGTTTTGCGCTAGTTCTCGCCAGTTAGCAGCATCGAGTTCTCGCAGATCTGCTTCCACCTCGTCAATCCAGCGATACCGGGGACGGATAACAATGGATAATTTTATTTCATTTTTAACTTCGCTTTTATATTCAACTCGCTTCTGTCCGCCGCTTCGCATGCGTTGTACACGAATAAAAAGTAGCATATGTGTTAATCCTGGTCAACATCAATACGTGTGCAAAGTTTCAACTCAATCGGTAGCCTAGTTTTTGCGTGAAGAGGTAACAAACCTCCATTCAAACAAACTTTCGGCTTTATAATATTAGTGGGATTGAATAACTAAATTGCCCTAAACATTTTCAAAGCAATGGAATTTTCTAGAAATTGTTTTTCAATTTCTTTATAGATTATATAGATCAGGGACATGGAGTTATGTGTTTGAAAAAACTCTTTGTGCATTTACTTTAAAGACATATTTTTCAAAGCTTTATGATTGTTCTGTTGAATAACAAGTTTCTGATGTTAAAATTTTAAGCTTATTTTAAGTCCCCCGACACTAGGTTCAACCGATTTTTATGTAATTTTCAGTTTTGCGATTTACGCAGTCAAGGCCCTTGGACACAGATAATATAATACACTAGTTATTAAAGTTGATTTATTAAAATTAAATTAAATTCATTTATTGATTCAGATAACACGATTCATAGATTAGAAAAAATAATGTCACACAGTTCCAGCTAGTTAAATTTATGCAGCGTCAGCAACTGTTAATCCTGTTTAAAGTGCCTGGGACATTGTTAGATGGATTAGGCTTGCCCAGCACCTATACCATCCTCCCAGCTTAGTCAGCTATTAGTCAGAGGAAAGAACAGGTCAATACGTCTGAAGCTGACTAAGCCGCGCGGGTTTCCTCACGATGTTTCCTTCACCGTTAAAGCACGTGTTAAGTGTGCACATACATTTCTAAAGAAAGAAAAACACAATAAAACATACCTAATAGCACATGCATAAACTTGCCCTCGGGCTTTTGCCCGTGGATGCAGTAAGAGTCTTGCCGGAAGATCAGCCACAGTGTTTTTCCGTGTATCAACATCCCATACTGCGCTCGCCAACCCGCCTGTCAAGCGTGTCGAATATAATACCTCTCATAATCTTGGAGATCCATGTAAGTCTCTGCCCAGCAGTGGACGTGGACGGCTGTCATATTTATAACTTACAAATAATTATACAAAAACTTAGTCGTAATCTGTAAGCCACCTTCAAATTATAATTAAAGATGTAACTGCGTGAACCTCATAAATCTTATCCCTCACAGATCGTCCCTTAAATGGCTGGGTCGACCACACGTCCTGGCTATTTTTGGAACAATACCGACCTCGCATAACCGCGAAATAAATCCACATTTTAGTCTTTTCCTTTAACGGCTAGTTTAGACTACGCTAGTTATTCGGTCGACTAGCTTGTTATTTAGTAATCTACATATATTAATGTTATAAAGAGGAAATATTTGTATTTTGTGTTTTGTATTTTGTATGTTTGTAACGAATAAACTCAAAAACTACTGGACAAATTTTCGAAATTCTTTCACCATTAGAATGCTACATTATCCCTGAGTAACATAAGCTCACAGAGTCTTCTCTGTGTTCTGTGCATAGGCTATATTTAATCCCTGTATTCCCATGCATCATTCACCAGCATCTCAGCCGTAGAACGTCGCCAGATCTCTTGGATCTCGAACACAGATCATAAGGGATTCGTTGCCATACTCGTCACGCTTGGCAGACGGGTTGGCGGGCAGTACACGATGTACACGAAAGGCGCCGTCTTCCCGAGATATTCTTTGGCAGATTTTACTGCATTTGCGGGCGCGAGAGTAGAGGCAACATTATACTGCCAGCACTCCGCGGCAACGTTGGCAACCACTGACAGAAAATCGGCCAATATGGAAGAACTCACTCAAAATATTTTTTTTACTTTATTGCCATTGTTTGATAAATTTAAAAAAACACAACGACGACGTTATATAAAACGCCCAGAACACCCGAAACAAATATCTGCAGATCGTACAGACTTTTGTCGTCGTAGGCGGACCTTAGCCCGCTGCACAAAAGAGGTCGACACTTAGACTAACCGACAAACTGGCCTGGTCTAATCCAGCCTTAACTTACATAGGTAGAACTCAACGCATAGTTAGTCGTAAAATGCAGTCTGTGGTTTAATGTAAATCTGAGCTTTATATCGTGTTTTATTGTGCACTTGATAGCCAGTGGACAGGCCGTGGTCACAACCAGTGGACTCTCCTCGGCTTTGTTCCCCTATAATAAAAGGGGTCGTCGACTTGGCTTGACATCCTGTTTTGAATGGGTTGTGTCTGGGGTGCGGCAAGATGTGTCGTGAATGTCTTGAAGTACATAGCAGCATGTTAGTAGTGTATTTATGAAATTGATTTAAATTAATTCATCATTAAAATCAAAGTCAATAAGTGTTTATTTAATAGAGCTATCATCATCATCATTTCAGTTGTAAAACGTTTACTACTGAACACAGGCCTACCTCATGGATCTTCATGAGAGGTAGTTCCCATACTCCCTACGCTTGGCAGGTGGGTTGGCGAGCGTAGTACGGCATGTTAATAAACGGAAAGACGCTGCTGTTCATTCTCCGGAAAATTTATCGGATATTAACCATAATTTTAGTCTTTTTGAGTTTCTTGAAGTTGCAGTGGACGTCCTACGGCTGAGATGATGATGATGATGATGATGATCTCGTAAATATTGCAAAAAATAATATTTACAATCATGATAGCTTCATTAGTTATTGGTATTGTTAGTTATTAATAATGATATATTATTTTTAATTATTATTTCTTCGTTTCTTTGTGGCGTTCTAGCGTGAATGTCGACATAAATACTGTACTCAATATATTGAGGCTCGAACATAATAAAGCTATCGATATACTTAAGTTTGATAAAAACCAGAGGTGAAAATATCGGGTTCCAATATAATTGCGTTCTGGCGGCGGGAGCTGAAACTTTGAGTGTTTTTATCTTAGGTATTCTTAGGTATATCGGTTTTTTGAGGTGTTCTCATGATCAACCTCGTGCAAAAAGTAAATGAAGAAAGAATCTTCCAAGGGATATCTCCGGACGATGGGCAGCTACGTATTTCCGTGTATCAACGTTCTGCGCTCGCCAACCCGCCTGCCAATCATTGCGAGTATCGCAACAACCTCCTCGTGATCTTAGAGACCCATGACCCATGACCCATGACCCATGACCCATGACCACTCATGAGAGAGGCATAATATGTCCAGCAGTGGACGTGGACAGCAGTCCTAAAACTGAGATGATGATGATGACTAACCGTGTACACATGCAGACAGTCCTGGTGAAATCGTTCGGTGGATTACGCTTGCCTAGCACTTCTCAGCTCTCAGCGAAATGGAGTGAACTAAAGTACTTGGGGCTTTCGTTAAACTGATTTTTGCATTGTTTCTTTTCGATATCGACAGTAAGAATCAATTTAACACATCGTGTTAAAAGGGAAATGTGTTTGTAGACACATTTTCACAGCGATGTTCAATGTTTATTTAAATTGAGAGTAAAGTATATGGAACACGCGCAACCTCTAGAAAACGATTACGATATTATCGTCAGAATGGTAAACTTTGTGTCATCATCATTTCAGCCGTAAAACGTCAAAGGTTGATTACAGGCAGTTGGAACTCGGACCACAAAAAATTTACCCTAACCAGGTATTTGGTTTTCCGCCTTACATATTCCGTAATGGCCCTAAGAGTTAGTTTAGCTTGATTACGATTTCGATTCATTGCGAGTAGCATTCTAGAGTAGGCCCGTGGTCTCGAAGGCAGCGGCGCCGGCACGGGGAGCGGTGTTGACAGCATCATCATCTCGCCTCTTCCTTAAATTTTGGCTCGCTCTCCTATGCCCTTTGCATCCCGGTGTGTTACAGTACAACTACAAATATAACTTTCAATCTTGGTTAAGAGAACGGCAAGATAATCAAAAAGGCCAAGGAAAATTAATGTAAGTGATAACTAAACACAAGCCTCTTAGAGTTAATTGGGCGGGAGTGGAATACCTACTCGCCCTCTAACCAAATTAGTAACCCTAATTTTACGTTTAGGTTTCAGTGGGTTTTGGTATTCTAGGTTGTATTGAGGGTAATTAATAAATTACATAGAAGTTAGCTGAGTGATTAAATTATTGGAAATAAGCTTCTGCCATGAGTGCTAGCAGTGAGACTCGCTACAGTGATTAATTTAAGATGGAAAAATCACCACACGGATGTTCTTTTCGTCTATCGAAGGGTTGATGTCACACTCACCACGCTTGGCAGGCGGGTCGGCAAGCGCAGTTCGGGTTGTTGACGCTGCCGCCCATCTTCTCTTATATCTTTTAGAAGATTCTTACTGCATGAACGGGCAAGAGAGAACAGGCAGCATTCTACTGCCGGCAACCCACGGCAATATAACATATTATAATGGATATCCGCAAAGTCACGCCTGAATCAATTAAATAACGCCTTTGTGTCTTGAGACTTCCTAATTTTGATAAAAAAGTAGCTTAGAAGCCACTTTTGAACAGTGCTTTCCACTATTATTTTCTGAATAATGAGAGCGGGAAACAATACAAAGTTCTTGGTTCTGTAAGAAATTCTATAATACTTCAGGAATTTACATTAAATTGTATAATGTACTGAAAAATTACTTAAAAATCGTTTTATACGCACAGTCACGTTCATAGTAAATGGTAATACTAAGCTTTAAAACATTAGTCTGCCAGTTACAAGCCAAGATCACAAGAAAAATATCAAAATACAACAAAATTCATTATATTCCAGGGATCGAACCACGTACCTCTCGGGCCATTAATAGAAAGTCGCACACGACCACGACCACCGAGAAGTTGCTGCTTTTGCCGAAATTAAGAATAACTTATTTAGCTAGTTAAACAACGTTGCAAAAATACTTTATCTTTGCGTCCTTTACTAACTAATGCGTAAAGATATGAAACATGCTCTGTGTATACCGTAATTACTTCGGAAATACTTTCTTTTTCGCTTCTAGTGAGGAAACTTGGAAAAATAATGTTTTCTGAAGCGAATAAATTCATTTACGCGCTTCACACAAATGTTTGGTTTTTCTATATAATAGATGATTCAGTGTGACATTTGAATGCAAATGAATTGAATGATTTTTTTGAATTTTATGATTTTTTTCCGTTTAAGCCGTGTCGGCCGATTGGTATGTACTGCCCCGGCTTTCAACCCGAAGGTCGTGGTTTTGATACCGTACGTGTACCAACTTTACTACTTTTTGAAAAAAGTATGTGCACGTTTAATATGTGCCTTAACGGTAAAGGAAAATATCGTGAGGAAACCAGCGGCTTAGTCAGCTTCAGACGTATTGACCAAAGATCTTTGGTATTGACCTATTCTTTCCTCTGACTAATACCTGAATAAGCTGAAAGGATTGTGTAGGTGCTGGGCAAGCTTAATCTTCTTAGGCGCCCTAGCGTCCAGGTTAGCATGGACATCAGTTGCTGATGTATAAATCATCAATCCTTAACATTGATCTTACTTTTGTGTCCTTTTTTAATCCAGCAAGAGCATGAACTAAAGTTTAAACAAACCTATTTATTCCGAAACTTCCAGCGCGCTCCAACACTATACAATTCCGTCTGCCAGCGAATTTCACCTCAATTATAGTTGCATAAAGTTGAGAGTCTTTTGTCGAAGTTGCTCAAAAGTTTGACAAATAACGAGAGTAGTTTGCAATATGCCGAGGTGGCTGTGAATTGTTCATTGTTTGTTTGTACATTTTCAATTTGTATTAAGCTCTCAAGCATTAGTTCATACTGCATTATTTAGGCGTGGGTGTCGGCAGCAGAATGTTGCCACTCCTCTCTAGCTCGTGCGATTCAGTAAAAATCTGCCAAGGGATACCTCCGGAAGACGGACAGCAGCGTCTTTCCCTGTTTTAACATCCCGTACTGCCCTGTATAAAATCTCAATTCCGATTGTTTTGTAACTGCTGAAAGTAGTCAAAATCCCCGACGCAAACATCGTCAATGCGTCGTTTAACACACAGTATACTTTGTTATCTAGGAACAACGCGTGCGAAACTGGAGGCAGAAGCTTAGTCAGCTTCAGACGTATTGACCAAAGATCTTTGGTATTGACCTATTCTTTCCTCTGACTAATACCTGAATAAGCTGAAAGGATTGTGTAGGTGCTGGGCAAGCTTAATCTTCTTAGGCGCCCTAGCGTCCAGGTTAGCATGGACATCAGTTGCTGATGTATAAATCATCAATCCTTAACATTGATCTTACTTTTGTGTCCTTTTTTAATCCAGCAAGAGCATGAACTAAAGTTTAAACAAACCTATTTATTCCGAAACTTCCAGCGCGCTCCAACACTATACAATTCCGTCTGCCAGCGAATTTCACCTCAATTATAGTTGCATAAAGTTGAGAGTCTTTTGTCGAAGTTGCTCAAAAGTTTGACAAATAACGAGAGTAGTTTGCAATATGCCGAGGTGGCTGTGAATTGTTCATTGTTTGTTTGTACATTTTCAATTTGTATTAAGCTCTCAAGCATTAGTTCATACTGCATTATTTAGGCGTGGGTGTCGGCAGCAGAATGTTGCCACTCCTCTCTAGCTCGTGCGATTCAGTAAAAATCTGCCAAGGGATACCTCCGGAAGACGGACAGCAGCGTCTTTCCCTGTTTTAACATCCCGTACTGCCCTGTATAAAATCTCAATTCCGATTGTTTTGTAACTGCTGAAAGTAGTCAAAATCCCCGACGCAAACATCGTCAATGCGTCGTTTAACACACAGTATACTTTGTTATCTAGGAACAACGCGTGCGAAACTGGAGGCAGAAGCTTGTGTTAATAATCATCATCACACCCTTTGAACTGATGTCCACGTCCACTGCTGGACATAGGCCTCCCTCATGGATCTTTATATCGCCATACTAATCGGCTACTAGAGTGTAGGCGAGCGACGCTGCTGCACATCTTCCGAAGGAATCTCTTGGCAGATTCTTACTGCATTCACGGGTAAGAGAAGAGGGCACCGTTCTATTGCCAGCACTCCACGGCAATATCAATATAATTGGAAAACTTTGCGATAAGAGGTGACAAACATCCATACAAACAAACTTTCAGACTTCTAATATGGGTAAGATATGTTTGAGCAGGCCGTTACTGAACTTGAATTAGTTCAGCCGTTAATTCATTGAGTAAATATGCTCCATAATATTGCGACTAGCTAATTTTGCTTGATCACATCAGTCAGTGCCGTGGGGTGCCGGCAGAAGAGTGTTACCCCTTTTCTCTTAGCCGTGGATGCAGTATGAGTCCGCCAACGAATACCTCCGTAAGATGGGCAGCTGCGTCAATCCGTATCAACATCCCGTACTGCGCTCGTGAACCCGCCTGCTAAACTTGGTGATTTTTTTTATTTTTTATTTATTTATTTATGGTAACAACCCCTCATGATCAGTACAACGATGCCAAGGGAGGCCTATGTGAACATACGGTGAACGAACTGGTGAATCAGTAGGGGTTCTAAGGCTGTGATGATGATGATGATGACCTCGGTCAGTGGCATTGCCAGATGAAATTAATAGCATTCATTTTTCAGGCAGTCAGCCGGATGTCTTAGTGAGGTATTGCCCTAAATTATTTTCCGCGAGAAAATTGTTTTAGAAAACTTGAAATCAGATTTTTGTAGATTGGTAAAGCCTTAGACGAGATAAATCAGGACAAGCCACGTGCCTCTCTCTTATTATTATTTTTCTTTACACAAAATTCTTAATTTCATGAAAATTTGCGGGGGGGGGGGGCAGAATCATCATCTTATTCACCCTCATATGTTAATATTATACTTCACAGGGGGGGCTTCGATGTGCCAGCGATGAAACGATTTCGAAGTGATTATATAAAAAATCTCATCCCTCAAACTAGTCTCGCTACACTAACCCCCTAATTCCTTAAGGTATAAAATCGCGTTAGTTGAAGCACATCGATATTTAAATTTTGACATAATTCTGAGGACAATAAAGTTCAATATGTAAGTAAAAGATTTTGTATTGTTTTCTTTAAGAATTTAGTCACTTTAGTAGTCTCGTGGGGAGAGAGGTAATCTCGTGTACATATTTTGCGACGTATGAGCAAGAGTTGGCGAAAAAAATATCGAACTTATGTTAAGTATGCAAATATGGTCTATATTTGTTTTAAAAATAAGGTTGAAAATGTAATAAAGAATACAAAGATACTACGGCGATTTGATTATTTCATTAAAAATCGGAGATTTATCATACAATATTCTCAATTTATGAAAAACATCTATACCATCAGAATAACATTCACATCCGAAACGTTATACATATTTTTAATTTAATAGTGATGTTTAATATACTTTTACACGCGTCATCAGCACATATTAGGATATTTCTCGGGAGAACCTGTCTCAGCGAAAGCGATTATGTAATTGGCAAATCGATTACCGAAATAGTTTTTATAAATCCGTTAGATTTTTTGCGTACAGGATTAACAGAGGGGAAGGTCCGTATTTTTATGACTTTTTTTGACTTGTCCTGATTTATCATGTCTTAAGTTAAAGCAGATACCCTGATTCCTGTCACACGATACATTCTCGTGCCAACGTTTATAACAGAACATCAAGCAATGACATAAGAAATCCAAAAATTATTTAGGAACAACATGGTACGTACATACCCGATTTTATAAATCATATAAATAGAAAACACTCTTCTTTCTTTTTTTTGGTCTCCCTCGTCCCTTAGGTGTATCGATCCACTTCATGTCCATGTATATTCTTATACTAATTCTGGTGGTGGATGGATACTAGATCTACACTGGCGTCCCGCGTTGGGGTGTATTGTGCATTGTCCCCCGAGATGCTAACCCGACTCTGACCGGCCCAACTCCCTGAAATACCGGAGAAGGTCTCGGGGCCGCTGGCAGCATGTGTATGTTCTCGTTATTATAAATATGAAATAAATATAAATAATGCTGGACAAATCACACAGCATCATCTAGCCCCAAGCTAAGCAGAGCTTGTGTTATGGGTACTAGATGACTGATATATTTAATACATTATACTACATAGATAGATATTTTTATTATATATAGAAAAACACCCAGAACACCCTGAACAAATTTCTGCAGATCGTACAGACATTTGTCCCGAGGCGGGAATCGAACCCGCAACCTCTTGCGTCACAGGCGGACCTTCGCCCGCTGCGCCACAAAGCTCGTCAATTCGCTGTATTGTAATGTTGTACCTTGAAAGTACATATCTCTGTTTTCGTTTAATTAACTTTTCACTTAAAATTTGTATATGCCATGCAGTTGCAAATAAATGTGTTATCTATCTATCATTAATATCTTTTTAAATGCCTGAAATCCCTCAAAACATTCAAAATAGACATTCCAGTAAAGATACCAAAGATCAACCAAACACTTTAAGTCCCTTGACCAATCTTATTGACTTTAATCAGCCATACACATTCGCGAAGTCTAGACGCGCACCCTGCCAATCGTTTGCACTACAACACTCCATTTCCTAAGGTCATTGCAACAGCATGTTTCGAAATAAAACTTAGGTACGTTTAAAAAGGCGTCTGTTATCCGCTCGAATGGGTCAGTAACTTTATTCTGTTGAGCTGAGATTGAAAAAGTTTTCAATCGGCGGCATCGATAAACGTTGAGACTAATTTGTTATTGAGTTTGCAGGAACTCTTTATATCTTCGTTGGAGACTTATCAGCTTGAGTGTGCAAGCTGTGACATTCTGTAATGCGGCGTTTTCAATAAAAAGTAAAAACTTTAAAAATAGTTCCCTCGAACCTTATTGATGGCGTTAGGCTTCTTTTAATGGTAGGAAACACAATTTGACAAACATACTAATTCCCTATGTTTAAACACTTGATCTGCTTAGACATAATGGACATCCTGTATTCAACTAAATATATTACAAGCCAAGTCGCAGCTGCCCCTAGTAATACAAAATCCCTTCGGTTTATGCTCCAGACGGATTGAGTTCAAATAAAATATCTAACGGGAGTTTATCGTGATAGTAATAATTTTTAACTGCCCGTAAAATGGAATGACTGCTAGTTTTATAGTGTTCTAATGTGTAAGTAAGCTTATGATAACAAGAGATAACGTATAACCTAAGGCTTGGGCACGTTAGGAAGTTACCTTTCTTCTGTTTGTAATATCTATATAGGGTTTGCAAAGAGTAACTGGAAATAATCGATCGGCCAATAGTTTGGATTGAAATAAACACATTAAAGTAAAAAAAAATGCTACATAAAAAAATTCCGAGAAAATCGACTTAGTTAAAGTGCGACCGACTTATTAAACACCTTAGGTAAAAATTGTAATAAAACCCTTACGCCTTGTTGGCCGAGACCTTACTTCAGACTTCCGATTCGAACGTCGTGGGTCCGATACCGGCCGTGCACTAACTGGTTTTATTTCATGAAAAATCTATGTTCACATAGTAATTGTGCTTTAATGGTTAAGGAAAGCATCGTGAGGCAACCCGCGGCTCAACCAGATTCAGACGTATTGAAATATCCTTTCCATTCTGTAAAGCCTAAGCTGAGAAGATGGAATAAGTGCTAAGCAAGCCTCATCCATTTAACAATGTCCTATTAACTAATATGTACGTCTCATTCAGCATACCAGTTGCTTACGCTGTATCAGTAATTATAATAGAGTTCTGAGCCAATTTACTTTTAACTAATAATACTTATTGTAGTAAAACCTATCGTTATTTTCACGAACAGGAAGAGTCTTCCTAATAGATTTTCGAAATTATCTTATCAATAAGTCGACCGGGAAATGAACTGCGGTAAAAGTTTTTTTTTTAATATCAGACTTCTGTTGGGAACTAAGACTCTGGAATTAGTTAGCTAAGTTAGCAAATAATGACATTATATCAATATTTAATTATTATATACCAAAAGAGAACTGAGTATGTACATCAGTGATATTATCTTTCTTATAAAGCTTAAAAAAATATTGGCAATCGATTTAAAATATTATTTACATTTAAAAACGTCATTCACTAATTTTAATAGGCTTTAATACGTGCAAATACGTTGATTATGTTTTTACCGTTATCGGCTTAAAATGTCTTTATTCCATTTAATTGGAGTGATTTTTCGGTCCGCGGTACCATGACTTACAACTTTTGACCCTTATAAAACAGTTCTCTGGCTGCTCTTAAAAGTAAAATATTGAATTAATCTTGCGAATAATCAACAATAGCCTTAGAACCCCGCAATACGCCAAAGCCCACAAATCCCAATTTGGTCTGAGCCACTTTTATCTAGACTTCTAAAAGACTCTAGAACACTGAAGCCGAGATTAATGGCACGCCGTGACGACGCTAATCTCAGCATGTTCTGAGGATAACATCGTGCTTATGTCTTAGCATTGTTTTGTGTATCATACTTGACTGCACAGCCTTATTTATGGAGTGGATTTTAATGGATAATACTGATGTTTTGACTTTATAGGGCGGCGAGGGCGCACTAAGTAATCTTTGTAAATTCCTTCTCTGGCCTTGGCTTTTTCTTTTACATTTTTTGTTGTTTTGGAAGCTTTCAACGCTTGTATCTCGGCGTTGCATCTATGCCTTACCACACTTTGTTATAGATATTATCTTAAACAAAGGGTGATTTTAATAATTGGCCGAAGTTGAATTATTTTTTTCGTGCCATATTATGTTTAGTGTACTTACTAAATTTGGTGTCTGAAATAAATACTTATATATTAATATTAAAATTCCGAACGAGTTAACACATAACATTATATACATTATATACTTGTTGATTTTGATACCTGTGAAAAAAAATCTCAACAAGTGGTTTGTTAGGATTGTGTCGCTCGGTTTCGTTAGAATCGGATCTTTTTGATGTTACTCCTACTTACGTGTACATACATATATTATAAGAAAAAAAGTTTGTGATAGTGTTTGTTAATATGCACTTTTCAACATTAAATATAGGTCTCGACTAGTGCATACAAATAAGCTTGATTACTTACAGATAATAATTATTTTCCCCAAACGTATAGTTGACAAGAGAAGAGCTCACTTGGGAAGTATAAAAGACATAACCTTTCACTCTCCAAAGCCTCGCACGATGCTGCAATGTTGTGTGCAACTGAAATAGCTAAAAAGATAGGTGTTTCAAAAATCTTCAAAAACTCATTCATTTAATTTTAATAGTTTGTAATTACAAAACATAGACACAAATGCTGCAACAAGCTTAAGTAAAAGATATGAAATATACATATATATATTTACTTTCTCTAATAATAGGTTACAACACTACATAACTGATCTATAGAAATTAAAATGCAATCAAAATTTTGTCTCCGACGGGACTCGAACCCGTAACGATCAGATTTACCTGTAGCCGAATTGGTTAAGGCAGCCTGCGTTAAAGGTGTTCGTCAAAATTGAAAATAAAAATTAACGAGAGAGAGAGAGCGAGATTAGCCTGTGTACCTGTAACTTGATTTAATTGATTTAAGAGTTTTTAGATTTAAGCAGGTGCTTAAATCTCTCGACAAGCATTTTTATCACATACATAAATTGTGTAAAGACGTTAAGTTGACATTAAAGATAAATAGAAATTGTTTATTTTATTATTTTTAGTACGTTTAAAAAGCTTGTTTGTTAAAAGATTTTTTTTACTCTTAATTTATTTTTTAATTTTTAGTTGTCACTTTTGTATCTTGTTTGGTTTTGATTAATGGAATCAGGCGTTACTTTGCGGAAATCTATGACAATAAAATGCAATGAAAATATCTACCAGTCCAGTCAACATCTATAATTTTATTAACCTATAATTAGCGGGCGGGAGGGCGGTGCTACTGCATCTCAGCTTAAGAGGAATTAAAACTAGATATTTTCATTGCATTTTATTGTTTGGTTTTGTTTGTATCTGGTTTGGTATCTTGTCTGTTCATCTCATGCCCGCTATGTTGGATTTAGAGTGAAGTCATTTCATTTTTCGAGTAACTTGACTTTGTAAAATTTTATATTCAAACGAGCCTAATGTGACTTGGGGTGTCAGTAGAATTTTCCTCTCCTCTCTTGCGCGTGGATGCAGTAAGAGCCTACTAAGGGATACCTCCAGAAGATGGGCAGCAGCGTCTTTCCATATATCGACATCCCTGCGCTCGCCTACCCGCCTGCCAAGCGTGGCGTGTATGGCAACAACCCCTCATGACTTTGGGTATCCACAAGAGAGGCACGTAGACCTTCTATGGCTGAAAAGATGATAGTTTACGTAGAACGTGACACCCAAAATAATATATAATAATAATAGAATTGCATTGTTTGATGGGTTAGACTTGCCAGATCTATACAATCTTCTTAGTTCAGTGGGCCGGATTCAGAGAAAGACCCCGAAACAAATATCTGCATCTGCGAGTTAATTGTCCTACGGCTGGGATCGTACCCGCTCCCGCGTCACAACTGGCTATTAACCAACTACGCTACTGAGTTCATTAAATTTTTTTATTAAATGAGTTGTCACGGGACGCCTGGCAGATGTAAAACATTTTCACCACAGTCGCCACAGTCGTCAACATCGCTACAGTCGCCACAGTCTACCCGACGGGTACGATGGACAAAAGGCAATCGCCCTAGTACTAACTCGCACACCTCCAAACGTCACACGTCACCTCTCGTCCGATCTGTTTTACCCCACGCAAAAGATATTTTGCCTCAAAAAAATCAATATAATCTCACTTTAAAATATTAACTTAGGGCAAAAATCCATCAGGGGCAACAATCCCCTCATGTATGAGGGAGGCCCATGTCCAGCAGTGGACGTGGATAGCAGTCCTACGGCTGTAATGATGATGATGATAAAATTAGTAAGATCGTTAAACTTGGCCTCCTAATTCTCTTGTTTTGTTAAACAAGGTCTCACGCACTGCATGAATACCAAAACAGGCAGATATTTTCGGAATTCTTGCAGTTTTGAGCCGTCGTCACGTATTTTATTATCTTGGAAAGAATAAATTGCTTTACAAGTTTAGGAGCGAGAAATCAGTGACCTGTCAATGGACTCTACTCAAGTAGCACACAAGCGGTAGTAAGAAACTATCTATAGTAATTGTCTTTTTAAACTTTCGCGATCTCAACACATAATTAACATATGTACATATAGGTAATTTACGTGATAAATACCCGGTTATATGTATGTTAATAACTATCTGTAGTAGTTGGTTAGAGGCTGTCGATTACGGCATTGGCTCCAAAGACAATTGTATGGTAGCCGTATACACTGCTATATGTCCTGTTTAGCCCCAAAATAGGCTTTTTATAAAGATATTGTTCTTAAATATCGCTACAGGAACGGTTATGGGGTTAGAAGACCCATTTAAAATAAAGGTATACTATTCTTGTAAAACGTGAAACATTGTACGGTATCTCTTGGCAGATTCCTTCTACATCCACAGGCGAGAGAGTAGGGCAAACGCTTAATGCCGGCGCTCCATGGTATCTTTAGTTCAATTTATCCATAATTTTACAAAACAGTATTTTTTACGTCTAGTTTATTTCTGTTAAAAGGAGTGAAAAAAATACAAAGTTTCCGTTAAAAGGAGTAAGAAAAAAACGAAAAATATCGCCAAAGTAAGCAACTTGACCTGTTTATGTAAATTCAATTCTTTATTATTGTATCACATGTAGCATTACAGATAATTACAATCCAAGGCGTTAGATGGTCTTAATCTTAACTTAAGATACAAACTTAAAATAAAAACAGGGACGGATAACAGTACAAATGAATTAGGTAATAATGTAGTTGAGTGGGTACTTCTTACATACCAAAACAATACAATAACAAAAACAATCATACTAAAATATAGAAAAAACAGAAAATCTTACTTATAAAAACAACATTATCTTAATATAATTTGGTCAAATCAAAGTAAAATTAAGTAGGTAAACACTTAGATAATACAATCTTTATAATGAATGACAACAATATTGACCTAATCAAATCATGAAGCTATTATAAATTTATATAATTTCTTCATGGCATATAAGACAGACTGACTGTGAAGTAAAATAAAAGATTAAATGATAACTAATTAATGAAATTCTAATGAATAAGAAAAAAGTGCTTAACTTAACACTACTACTCTATTGTATTATGTCATATCCTGTAATAATAGATGTACATATGTGTTTCAATAAATACAATATACAAACACAAAGAAGAAAACAAACGGTTAGTTACCACGGCAGAAGGGAACTTAGTTGTTCACAGTATTGCAAACATAACCGTTTTATGAATCAAAGGCAATATGTTGGCAAAAATGTCAAAGTGCAAACCTCTATGGCGCAGCGGGCCGCAGAAAGTCCGCCTGCGACGCAAGAGGCTGCGGGTCAAATGTCTGTACGGATCTGGAGATATTTGTTCAGGGCGTTCTCGATGTTTTTATATATAAAAAAATATTATCTATCTCTGTAGTATAATGTTTTAAGTATATGAGTCATCTAGTAACCATAACACAACGGCAACGGGTACATAACGCGTACAATAATACTAACTTAAATTTAAAATTAACGAATTGAACGCTTTCAAGTCACAACATCAAATTATTTCTTGAACATCTTTACCAATATAAGTGACTCTGAATTGCCTCTCAATGGACGCTTCCTTCTTTTTGTTTTTGTTAACCAGTAACCACTTATAAGGGCGACTTGTTATAACTGAGGATTGAGGGGATCTCGCCAGCTTTTTATTTCTTTTAGGTTTTCATTTTGGTTCGTTGACCTCTCGTTCATAGGCAGTAACGGTAACGGTGAGTTTTAGTATCTTACAATAGGGTATCACGCCTGCTCGTAAATTTAGAAAACAGTGATACAGACTGGTGACTATTTCTCTCTTTTTTAGTCAATCATCATCATAATTTCAGTCGTTAAACGTCCACAACAGAACACAGGCCTCTCTCATGGGTCTCCATGATAGTCTCCATACTCACTACGCTTCACAGGCGATATAACACAGTACAAGATACACGGAAATACGCTGCTACCCATCTTCCGCAGCTACCCCTCAGCAGGCACTTACTGCATCCACGGGCATGAGAGGAGGGGTAACATTCTACTCACCCCACGGCACGTCTTTTTTAATGCTGGGAGTTAAAATCAAAAGTTAGTAAGGACTAGTTATGATTTGAGCATACTTATAAATAACTGCTACATAAAAACAAATATATTTGTTTGTGTAGCGTCTAGGCATTATGCAAAATAGTACATCTGATGGTAAAGTTAGTTTCTTAGAATTAGTTTATACATGTGATTTGTGGTAACCTCTAGGCTAGGTTATATTTATCACACGTTTTGGGGTTCAGTGTCCCGCGGTTTAGTTAAAATTCAGTGTATTTAAATCATGTGTGACTAAATATTGAGCCTAAGGTTTGTGTTTGAATAAACAGAACAAATATAAAGAACGAATCTAAATGTGTAAAATATCATGTTATTTTCATTGACCATCGTGTTGATAAATATTTGTTATTTGTTATTAAAAAGATTATATATAGATTATTAATTAGCCGTGGGGTGCCGGCAGTAGAATGTTACCCCTCCTCTCCTACCCGTGGATGCAGTAAGAGCCTGCTAAGGGACACCTCCGGAAGATGGGCAGCAGCGTCTTTCCGTATATCAACATCCCGTACTGCGCTCACCAACCCGCCTGCCAAGCGTGGTGAGTATGGCATTTACCCCTCATGGAGATCTATGAGGGAGGCCTTAGTTCAGTAGTGGACGTTTTACGGTTGAAATGATGATGATGATTGAAAAGAAAAGTAGGGAAAGAGAAGTGTCGGGGATAGCGAGGTGGGAGGAGGTGGGTCGACGACACAGTTCACGTCGCGAGGCGTTAGTGGATGCGACTAGCCACAGGACCGTGGTGGATGGACAAACTGAGGGAGGCCTATATCTAGCAGTGAGTAAAATCAGGCTGTGAATGATGATAATAATGATACAAAAAAGTCCAAGGTGATTTTTTATTAATTTTATTTCACACCCTTACGCTACTATTGCCACACTGTAGCAGTGCTACGCTTAAGTGCTACGCCATAGCAAACCTACGCTATGTAGGAATACAACGCATCGTTACTTATAAGCATGTCTACAATAAGTAACTTTTTAAGTTATTGTATGATAGAAGACTAACTAATTGTTTGATCAATGAAATTGATTGTGTTTTTGAACGTCGGGAGCATTAAATCTAAAATATTTACCAGCAAATAAAGTTCGGCGGCGGCGAATCCCTCCACGCACATTCTCGCTATCGTTGGTATAATTTCTTAAGAATTATTATTACTAAGAAGAATTAATATTACTGAGTTAGGTGAACCAGCTTTGAGTATTCAGTATGTTGATTATAATTTCTCAGAATGCTCGAAAAATCAAGTGATTCTCTGAAAATTTTGAAAATATTATTTGATTCTCATAATTATGTTTCACAATTTCTCACACAAATATAATTATTTCACAATATTTTTTTAGTCTCTAGACTTAAACGTTATTGCAAATCAAAACAAGATTTGTTTGATTATCTATGATTATTTGCACCAATACCTAAATCATTTTAGAGCGGTTTCAGACTTGATTTTTTTTCTGCGTGTATGCGCGTATAATTGATTCGGCATACGCGCTTACATTACGCGCTTCAAAACAACTCGCGTACACGGGCATTTCGGGGTGTTTTATTCTTCTTTTCTTCTTCCGTAGGACACCCACTGATGGACAAAGGCCTCCTCATTGATCACTAAGTACGGATCATGAGGGTTTGTTGGCCACCACAGTTGGCAAGTTGATTATGACGACTATGATACTTTCAAAAGTTATGTTATAGTTTTTTTAATGAACTTTAATGTTTGCCTTCATTTTAAACATTTTCATAACAAATTGTTATGTATGCATACATAGCTATAGATATTGTTGCGGTTGCACCGCCATGTTGTTCTTATAAATCAGAGCTTTTTCCAATTTCGATCACCTTACTCAAGACTGGAAGATATACAAAAGTAGTTTGAAGCAATGGTTTATTGCCAACAGCCTGGATAATGGAACTGACAAAGGAGGTGTCAAAAGGAAAGCGGTTTTGTTAAGCGCGCTCACAGAAAACACGTACCAACTAGCGTGCAATCTCGCTCTGCCAACTGATCTAGATGCAAAGGAGTTCAAGAGTATCCTTAACATCATAGATGAACATTTTACCACGAAGCGTTGTGGTTTTGCAGAAAGGCACAAGTTTTATTCGTCGGTGCAGCAACCCCGCGAAACGCACGCGCATTGGGCTGCAAGGTTACGTGGCCTCGCTGCGCATTATGGTTTTATTCAATTGGAGGAGAATCTTCTGGATATCGTTCATGATGGGAATGTTATCGAGGCATGAACGGGACAAACTCTTCGGGTCAAATTTTAAAATGTGAAATTGTCAGCAGTTCACCTGTGTCCGTTTCAGCCTTAAAACGTCCACTACTGAACACAGGCCTCGCTCATGAATCTACATAAGGGGTAGTTGCCATACTCAACACGCTTGGCAGGCGGGTTGGCGAGCGCAGTACGGGATGTTAGTACACGGAAAGACGCTGCTGCCCATCTTCCGGAGGTATCCCTTAGCAGGCTCTTACTGCATCCATGGGTATGAGAGGAGGGGTAACATTCTACTGCCGGCACCCCACGGCAACTGTGTCCGTTATTTCAGAAATCCTTTACAAAAGTAAATTTGCACATGTTCCGTTGTCACAGCCTATAAAAAATTTGCTTACTTATGTAATGTGCGTTACGTATGTACATACGTACGTAATACAACATGGTGGGCCCCCATGTTGTATTACTAGGCCTTTACTAGGTCGAGATTTTATGCGTGCGTTTGAATTACGCCTTGTATCTACGCCATATGTAGGCCCAAATGTTTTGTAGGCCCAAATGTTATTGTAGGCCCAAATGTTATTTTTATTAATTAAGTAATGATTTGAAATGTATTTAAGAATGAAAATACCTAACACACATAATATGTTAAGTTAATTTTATTTTGCATTGTTTTATTTAATTCAAGTGTTTATAAGTACCTATTAATGTCTAAAATTTTATTTATAACTATGATTTGGAAG
This sequence comes from Pasiphila rectangulata, assembly GCA_963082625.1. Taxonomy (NCBI): domain Eukaryota; kingdom Metazoa; phylum Arthropoda; class Insecta; order Lepidoptera; family Geometridae; genus Pasiphila; species Pasiphila rectangulata. The sequence goes on along the minus strand of OY720244.1, from coordinate 976,474 downwards.
AGCGAAAACACCTAACACAAGTATTTATAATACTTAAAAGGTGTTTTCAACCCTGGCTAAAACTTTTGTACCTTTTATTACTGAATAAAGCATTTGAATTTGAATTTGAATCTACTATCGGTAACTGCGAGTCAGTAAATAACAAGGCCGATATTTTAGTAAATCTAGTTCAGGCTTATCCTAAAGTATTTTCTGATGACTTAGGCTGTTTTACTAAGGTCGAGATCAAATTACCTTTACCTAATAAAAACCCGACGCAAAATCAATATTTTTCAAGTCACGTCCTGTGCCGTTTGCTCTCAGAGATAGAATTAACAAAGAGTTAGATTAGTAACAATAAGAGTTTTAAAACCAGTTACTTATTCAGAGTATGCTTCGCCAATAGTGCCAGTACTTAAGCGAGGTGGTAGTGTGCGTATCTGCGCTGGCAATTAGGTTTCCATCAACAAGAAGCTTCATGTGGAGAGGTCCTTCATTTCCTTGCGACAGCAAATGAACTGTTCACTAAGTTGCATGGAGGACAAGAATTTACTTGATTTATCCATGGCTTATAACCAGCTGAAAATTCATGAAAACTCTCAATACATAACGTGCATAAACACCCCACGGGGCCTTTTCACGTATGCTCGTTTAATATTTGGTTTAGCTAGTGCCCCTTCTATTTGTCAAAGGGTTATCGAGTCAATAGTGGGGGACCTTGACGGAATATTAGCATTCCAGGATGATGTTTGTTATCACAGAAATAGATAGAAATCAGCACTTTATTCGATAAAAAAAGGTACTAGAATGTTTGGAAGGAGCTGGGTTAACTCTGAAAAAAAAAGCAAAAATGTGTTTTCTTTCAAAAGGAAATTTCGTATTTAGGTTATATCATTGACAAACATGGAGATAGAAATAATCCATTAAAGGCCCATGCCATTTTACAAGCAGCTGTTCCCAAGAATGTGAGTGAGTTACAGTCCATTTAAGGTATGATCAATTAATATAAAAACTTTGCTCCTAATGCCTCTTCCGTTTTAAATCCACTACATGATTTCTTTTATTACAATATCTAACGTCGCTACAATTATCGTTTTAAAATGGCATATTATTGAGAGCAAATAAAGGGCAAATTACGAAAAAACTAGAAAAAGTCATGTACCAGATTCGGACGTCTAAAGAGAAGAAAATAATAGTGAGACATAAGAATCAGATACAATCCTTAAAAGTTGATGTTGCAATGTCTGGAGGCTCGGCTCAGACTTGGGATGCCATAGTACCTCAAGAGATCAAGCATGTTGGCAGTGATTCTGTAAGTGTTTCACCACGTTCTTCATTCGCTGCGGAGACTTCATCACATTCGCCAAGCGACACGGTTACACAAGGCACTTTGGACAGCGAAAGGTCTGACAGAACGCTAGATGGAAATTTAGAGTCACCAGTTCAAGCGGAGTTGTTATCGCAGGAAGCATGTTCACCAGGCACGCCTGGCAACTCCTCCGCAACGAGCGAGAGTATGGTGTTCAGCACCCCAGCACAGACAGGATCCGTTGACGCTCAAGATGAATCCCCCACGCCGCAGCCTGACCGTTCTCGTAGGAATAGACCGCCCGTTAATTAAAGGCTATTCTTTTAAATCATGTATGAACCTACCTACTCGACTTATACATTTGTTTAGTTTTGGGTTGTTGTATTTTTTTTGAGGGGGGGAATAGTGTTAGGTATGCATACATAGCTATAGATATTGTTGCGGTTGCACCGCCATGTTGTTCTTATAAACAAGTGAGCTATAAGCCGTCTTTCAATTAACACCTATACTGCCCTACTAAGCGCAAAAGCGGTATCTCAAAAAAAATCGTAAATTTGTTTTTTATGGCATCGGATAGCTTAGAAGAATACGCATCTATTGAACTAAGCCTTATAGCGGTATGTTACTTAAAAGGTATAAAAAAACGTTAAGAAAGTTTTCTCTATCTCAGTTTTACCTTAAATTCCTAAGGATATTAGAGGTATATCAATATAACGTAGGCAACCAGCCGTATATTTGAATACCGCCAATTCTCTTAAAAAACAGGAGCGTTTTACGCACGTCGTATTCTAAGCCAATAAGCGGCATAATGTGAATGCTGACTTACCTTACCGCTACAACGCTTAGTATTTTTGTGCTTACTTGATCTGCAAATCATGAGATACAGCTGCAGCTGCAAGTCAAATTGATCTTTATGACGATCTCTATATGGACGAATTTCTAATACATCTTGCAGTGGTTTATCCCTTCCTTGGCTAATATTCGTGTCATTACTTGTTTTTTGTTCATGTAAACAAGTGGCAATGTTATAATTACTTTTTTTAATTAATGAAAATACTGTGAATTAATGTGTTCAGTGGTTTGGTTGTGTGCTTCAACAATCAGGTAGGTACCTACCTAAGTATTAATATACCTAGTTAAAAGTATGATTTTCATGTTAATTTTGGTAAAAGTAATATCCACGTAACCTCTTTGCGTTCGGTACTTTGGTGTCTGAATTTGTGTACACGATATATCGCAGATCAATGATTTTACTACAAATAACTTAATAATCAAGTAGGTATTACAGAGGTAGAACCATTATTGAGTTTGTTATACTTTTGAATTTCACGGTTAAACAGTCAGTCATATTCAAATGACATCAGCGCCGATAAGATTGTGATAAAATATTTCGAGCCAGGGCACACCTTCATGTCAGCCGACTCCTTCCACCACAGGGTGGAGTTGTCAGTGAAACGCATGAAAAACAAAATATATGATTTTGCAGACTTTTCTCAAGCAGTTAGTTCTGCAGGAAAAAACGTAAAGCTGAAAGAGATGACTCTACAAGATTTTTATGAGTGTGAGGATTACACAACCCAGTATAAACTGTCTCGAATTAAACCGCGTCCTTTAGTGAAATGGTCTAAGTAGAAGTCAATAGAGGCAGTTTTGATTTGACATACAAAACAGGATTCAATAAGGATCCTATCACTACTAGCGTAATAGGAAATAAAATTTAAAAACTGGACTTTTGCCGCCACCCACGAAAAAAACTGCATCAGATGGTATTTCTACAAACAAAAAAGATAATATTTTGAAATCTTTCCAAAATATTATACCCCAAAATAGGATGTCCTTTTGGAGAGAACTCCCCACTTCTGACTGATTAGAATTCATAGAACACGTTTCTTTTTTTAATATGTTTTTTTATAATTATAAATTTAAATAATAAAAGACTTTATAAGTGCACTTTGATTTGTTTTTTTCTTTATAAAAATATGTATTTTATTTGACTGAAAATCCATATCCTTTTCTATACAAGCATGTTAGGTGAAAAGCTAACCAAAAGGCGGCAACTCAATTCTTAAGTTTGTAATTACTAAGCGGTGTAGCAGTATCTCATGGTTATGGCATTTCCATGTATATTTTACATATTTTAACTATTGTGATAGAAAACATACCTAGCATTATATATAAATTACATTTAATAACCAAAAATAACTATCTATAAATTAACGAAAAAACTAATTTTACATAACGTCAAATATCTCCAAACTAGCTTTCACTGAGATACCGCTTTTGTGCTTAGTAGGGCAGTATACACAACACAAATACAATACAATATACAACAAAATACATAAGTGTTAATTTATAGTTTTTGCTGTCCACATAATTATAATCATTAATCAAAATCTATGTTTAGATTCCTTACTATCTACAATTACTAATCGGTCAGGGACCCCAACGTAATAAGCTTGTGTATGTATGTGTTACTTATTTAAGTGAACTTCCTTTGGGATTATAGATCAAAACTACGTATTTGGGGATACACTAAAACTAATTTATTTTATGTGGATCGATTCTTGGCCTACCTCCAAGAATCGATGAATGGAGTGCGTAAAAAAATATGCAAAAGAAGGAGTAAGTGTTGAGATCTGAATGATGAATCTGCTCTTACTCCGTCAAACGTAACATAAGACAAAATCAAATTGTTAAATGATGACTATAACGACCGAGTTAGGTTCTTCTGTTCGCTTCTTTTCCTAACTTGCGTGTCATCTGAAGTGAACAGATTCAATTATGTGCGTTATTCTATTTATTTGTGTTGTTTTATTTTGTAAGTTGTGACGTGTCAATAAGGTCCATGCGGCCGCACTGAATAAAGTATTTTTTGAATTTTGAATTTTTTGAGATGGCGACTGAGAGAGGAGAGTGGAAGAGGAAAACATGTTGTGCCGACTGAAACCTACCTTAACAGACATAAGGTCTATTAAATAATTCAAGAATATAAGCTTTCACTTCACAAGTTTCGAAGCATATAAAACATACGTGAGTGTAGTCAAGGGAGACGTGAAGTAATAAAATATCTACTTTATTACACGTAATACTCTTTTATGAACCGATATAGACTTCGGTGAGTACTTTGCTGCAAAGATGACATCGTTTTTTAACAGGATTTAGTGTGGAAACGGTTTCTCGCTATGAATAATAAATAAATAATGCTAATGAATAATTAATATATTTACACAGCATCATCTAGCCCCAAGCTAAGCAGAGCTTGTGTTATGAGTACTAGATGACTGATATAATTTATACATTTTACTTCATAGATATATGTATATTATTTACTTTATATAGAAACACATCCAGAACTGAAATTTGCAGACGGGAGTCGAACCCACGTCGCAGGCAGACCTTCCCAAGCTGCGCTACTACAGAGGTCTTCAAACTTGTAAAATATCCTCCCATGCGCGTTATCATACAAATACGAATGAGAGCCATTAATTACCTCGTACATCTTGCAGTAGACAGTACGCTCAAGTCTTGCCCGGGTAAATAATTAGTTTCAATCCACAGTTTGGTAGTTTTACCTAAACGATGTTAAATACTCTACATTTCTTCCAAAAAATATTTCTTTGAATTATGTATCCACTTACGTTTAGTCGTATTTAGTAAGAGTCATTTATTTCAAATCAAATAAATCCATAAATCATTAAATAACACAATAGCGACCCGCCCCGGCTTCGCACGGGTGCAATGCTGATACTAAATATACTACAGAATATACCATGGCGGACTTTTTTTGTTGACCTTTTTTAAGGTGTCCAATACTGTAGTACATTATTTTGGTCTAGATCTCGTAGGGTTCAGCCAGCATTTGCAATGTGAGCGCAAAAAAATGTGTTTATTTACAACTTCACATTAGAAACCTCCAAAAAAATCAGTGTTTCTCTAGTTTATTTTGAATGTATTACACATATAAACCTTCCTCTTGAATCACTCTAGTTATTGAAAAAACCGCATCAAAATCTGTTTGCATAGTTTTAAAGATCTAAGCACATATACAGACAGCGGGAAGCGTTTTAGTTATATGCTTATAACTAGCGAAGTATCAGAATCACTAAATCAAAATAAAATGTCACAGCACATTTGACCAAAAATCGTATTTTATGCCTCTCATCATCATCATCATTTCAGCCGCAAAACGTCCACCACTGAATACAGGCCTCCCATGAAGTTCTCCATGGGGTAGTTGCCATACTCACTACGCTGTGCGGAGGAGCGCATTACGGGCCATCTTCCCGAGGTACCCTTAGCAGGCTCATTTTACATCCACGGGCATCAGAAGATGGGTAACATTCTACTGCCGGCGCCCCACGGCAAAAGCGAAGCTTAGTAATTCTGATTAGCGAAGCGCAATAAATCAGAATTACTAAAACAAAATTAAATGTCTCAGCACATTTGACCAAAAATCATATTCTATGTTGGAACCCTAGGTGCAAGTCCAATTCGCACAGACCCGAATTTCATTATCACCAAGCGGGTTGGCGAGCGCAGTTCGGGATGTTGATACATGAAAAGACGCTGCTGCCCATCTACCGGAGGTATCCCGCAGCAGGCTCTTACTGCATCCACGGGCATCAGAGGAGGGGTAACATTCTACCGCCGGCACCCCACGGCACTGCACGGCACACGACCCGACTTTACTTCATTTTAATGCATTCAAAAAGCAAGCAATGAATGTCATGGAGAAGTTCACTACCCTATCCACGAGACTGCGAACATGTATACAGTCATACACCACTTTTACGATACTCTCAACATTTTCGCAAATCTGCTTAAGTACCATGAATTTTCAACAGCTTTATTAGTTCCCAGAATAAATTGAAAATTTTCGCCGGAATTTCCAAAAAAGATCCTTTTTATGAACAGTAAAATAAATGTAGTCGTTGGATTATCTTGCTCTGAATATCTTGAAAAGGCAAACGTAACCAAATCTTGCTTGGCTGGATTTGCATACTATACTGCACTTATTACTTTTGTACCTATTGTCTGTGCGTGGAAGATTGGGAGGACGAAGGTTTGTGTTTCTTTTATATTTTCAGTAAAATATATTCCTTGTTTCACATATATTTGTCCAGCGCAGCAGCCTCAGTAGCATTCTACAAACTATAACGGCCAGAATTACTTCTTCGATGTGACTCTGCTTTCTGCGAAGAGTGATTTATTATTCATCATCATCATCATCATCATTTCAGCCGTAGGACGTCCACTGCTGGACATAGGCCTCCCTCATGGATTTCCAGTTGTTGCGGTTGGAAGCGATCTGCATCCACCGTCGACCTGCGGTCTTCACCAGGTCATCATCCCATCTTGTTGGTGGACGTCCTACGCTGCGCTTGCCGGTCCGTGGCCTCCACTCGAGAACTTTTCGGCCCCGATTTATTATTAAGTTAACATAATTTACATTATTTATTTATATTAAGATTGCGTTCTTTTTGGTTATGGATCATAATAAATATTTGGATTTTATTACTTATTATTTCATATTTAATTCTATAATAATTATGTTAAACTACATTTAGGTAAGACATTTCAAGGAAAAAAATAACTTTTTGAAAAACAAAAGATAAGCGATTGGAGTGGAAAATTTTCATATATAATTTCTGAGGATCTTATTTATAAGGTTTTGACATAATCTTTTTATTAAATATTCATAGCAATGCGTAGGTAAAACAGACCATACAGAATGAAGGGTTGAGAACAGCAGTCGATCCAAACTAGGCAAAGCAATTTCATTTTGATCTAAGAGGCCGTAAAAGGAACCCATCACATTAAGTAATGCATTAATGTGAACAGTCATCATCATCATCATCTTAGTCGTCGGACGTCCTATGCTGGAACATAGGCCTCCCTCATAGATCTCCAAGAACTGATACTGAGGGCGTTGTTGCCGTACTCGCCAGGCAAGCAGAAAAACGCTTCCGGAAGTATTCCTTAGCAGATTCCTTTTGCATCCACAGGCAGATTAGAGGCAACATTATTACTACGTGTGAACAATACCACTGATGCATAATGAGCTTTATTTTATTTAAACTAAGGTTTTATTCAAATTAATGCTTATCAGATGTTCGTTGAGGTTACATCAACTCATTACACGAGCTTTCACGATAACCTTGTAACGACGTTGTTAACACGTCCCGTCCGTACAATGTTGTCGCGATCGTTCATTCGGTGCAAGAGAGTTAATTCGGTGTCACCACTGTGATGTCACCTCTTTTAATTTATTTTAAAATTACATTGTTTATTGCCGTGGGGTGCCGGCAGTAGAATGTTATCCCTCCTCTCTTACCCGTGTATGCAGTAAGAGCCTGCTAAGGGACACCTCCGAAAGGTGGGCAGCAGCGTCTTTCCGTATATCAAGATCTCGTACTGCGCTCACCAACCCGCCTGCCAAGCGTGGTGAGTATGGCAACTACCCCTCATGGAGATTCATGAGGGAGGCCTTAGTTCAGTAGTGGACGTTTTACGGCTGAAATGATGATGATGATGATTGTTTATTATATTAAATATGTCCAGATATTTCTGCCCCGCAGCTTCGCACGGGGTATACCGTGATAAAAAGTAGCCTTTGTGTTAATCCTGGTCAACATCTTTGATCAAAGTTTTAGCTTGATTTATTTATTAGGTAGTTTTTGCTTCAAGGGGTAACAAACATACAAACAAACTTTCGGATTTATAATATTAGTGGGATTTTTAGTAAAATACCACAAGATTAAGACGACGCATTCGCGATATTGGTTGGCTTCATGGATTTCAACTATTTCAGCAATTACAAAATATTCGGAATTGATATTTAAGTTTTGGATTTTTCAAGTTTTTAAATCCAAATTAGTAGTTGGTTTATTGTTAACACTCGTTATAATGTAAACACACTCTCAATTTCATTTCTCACCAGAACCTTTTCATAGAAAAAATATAATAAAGATAATGTTTATCAAATGTATAACTTATAATGAATACATTCTCAACAAAACCCCATCGTTTTAAAACAACTTCCAAACGAGATAACATTATACAAAGCCTTCGCTTAAACATTCTAGTAGCAATTATGGAATCCTCAATATTCTGGAACAAAAGATTGTAAAATCCAATAATTGGGTTCACTGACCCAAATATACGTCGCACGGTCGCGAAATAAACTGAAACAACAGCAATCGCCAGCTTAATGAAGATAATGAGTAAGGTTTAGTTAGTAAACACTAAAAGCATCGTGGAAACTGGCGTAGCCGTTAGTACGTTACCGTTAGTAAGAGCGTATGGACCAGTTATTTCCACTGGATAGGGCTAGGAACAGCCGTGTTGGCCGAGTGGTATTTTCACCCGAGTTTCAATACGAAGGTCGTAGGTTCGAAACCGGCCATGCACAATGGATTTTTCTTTGAAAGAAACATCGTGAGGAAACCCGTGACTTTGTTAGCTTCAGACGTATTGACCTGTTCTTTCCTCTGACTAAAAGTTGACTGAGTGGATGGTAAAGGTGCTGGCAGCCCATCTAACAATGTCCCAGGCACTGCTGCTTTCCGTACAGCATGATTACCAGTTGCTGACGCTGTATAGATCATCTATAACAGATGCAAAAGGCTTTACTTTTTAGGGCTAGGAATAAGATCGTTTAGGTACTAAGTCATTTGTTGATATTTCTTGAGTATAAACTAAAATTAAATATTATAATGGACACTTACACGCAGCACCTTATAGTCCATCAGTAAGCACAGATTTTGTTATGGGTATCAAATGTTTGACAGAGTGCTTGATATTTTTTTGTAAATACATACCTACAATTATACTTCTTCATTTTTTTGACGAACTAAGGAGACTGTGCACCGAGTGAGTTGCACAAAGGGCCATGCAGCGTGCCATGCAGCGTGCCATGCTCGAAATCGAGCTCATCGATCGAGTCCGCAACACCGAGATCAGACGGCGGACAAAAGTTTACGATATCGGAGACAAAGTCATCGGTCTCAAGTGGAGTTGGGCAGGGCGCCTGGCCTAGTGGTGATGGCCGATGGACAAAGTTGGTGACTGAGTGGTGGCCGAGGTCTAGTCAAAGAAGTTGTGGTCGTCCGAAAGCGCGTTGGGTGGACGACATTATAAAGGTCGCTGGGCACACCTGGATGCGAAGGGCACAGGACAGAGGAGGCTGGCAAAAATTAAGGGAGGTATACCCAGCAGTGGGTGATTCCAGGCTGAGAGAAAGCAAGAGAAAGTTTACAAATCCTAGACAAAACAGCATTTTGTCCCAAGTTGCTGTAGGAAAATGGTACAAAGAATAGGTCAAATGCTTTTTCTAGGTAATTTTGAAGGTACGTTGTATTTAATGGCTAAGGGCAATCTATTAAACCGTTATATATAATAGATGCATCGTAAAAGAGCGGCTATAGAGATTTAAGAGCGATGAGACAATGTCGGGGTGTATTATATTATCTGTGGTCGGGGTAAACACTGAGGTGACATGAGACGGAGTATCGCGGTTTACGAGAATTGGCCATCTGTGTTCAATATTGGTACGTACGAGACTGAATATTTGGAACCTGTAGATTAAGCTGGTAATGTGGTTTGGGTAGCTTAGTTCGATTCAAGCCTCTATCAATATGCTTTTGTTCCCGAAAAAATAAAAAAGCTTGTTCTCTGATCACTGCCATGTCGTCATAAGGTCAAAAATGTCTAATGCAATTTAAATCAATGACGTATTTACGTTATGTTTGTTTTGTTTAAATGTTATAAAAAATAAAATACATTTATTTTAAGTTGAAGACTCATTCGCCTAGTTTTTTTAATAAAACGTTTACAAAATAATAGTATACATCTTTTTGTACTTATGAAACTAAAAGAAAAAATAATAATAATTGTGATTTGAGATTTAAAAAATTGAGAAAATGCGAGATTATTATGAATCGCAATTATTTTTAATATCTCATTCTGAGCGAACTGACAAAGTCGATTCACACTCGATCCAGTCACTGGATCCAGCAACTGACTACGTATAAATGCTGTGCCAGATGGCAACAGTTGGGTCTAAACTGTAAGTGTTATTTTGACCTTAATCGTTACTATATTGGCGGGTCAATGCTTATCTGCCAATGGGGTTGATGTAACAGGCGTTTGGTCCCAATAGAAAATGACCTTAATAGTCCTGACACAACCTTACAGTGTTATTCTTAGGGAAATTATGTATTAGAAGCAGCGTCCATAACAATTTACTAAACAATAAAAGTGAAACAGAGAGGTTTCTTTTTCGCCCTTTTCCATCAATTGGAAAAAAGTTTTCTTAAGCAAACGGATTTATTTATGTACCTTATTTAATTCAGGGGACATCGGAATAAATGTATCATTATCCACTAATCATAATACAGCAGCATCAGGGTCATTGAAGTGAAATAAAATGTAATACAAGTAACTTACTAGTGTGTGCTGGAGTCCCTCAAGGTATAGTTATGTGCCCTAAATTTTAACTTACGGTTGGGTTAGCAGTTACTTCTAAACTCAGTTCTGATGGTGGGATCCATGATAAATCGAGGGAAATACCCAAATATGATCATCTACATCATTTCAGCCATAAAACGTCCACTGATGAACATAGGCCTCCCTCATGGATCTCCATAAGGGGTAGTTGCCATACTCACCACGCTTGGCAGGCGCGTTGGTGAGCGCAGTATGGGATGTTGATACACGGATAGACGCTGCTGCCCATCTTCCGGAGGTATTCCTTAGCAGGATCTTACTGCATTCATGGGCATGAGAGAATGAAAAATGAAATGAAATGAAAGATGAAAATGAAAATTTCAAGCGTCTACTTGTTTCCGTTAATAATATCGAGCAAAAACGGCCTTAAAATCACGTTTGTTGTATGGAAGGCCCACTTAATATTTATTTTATTCTGTTTTTATTATTTGTTGTTATAGCGGCAACAGAAATACATCATCTATGAAAATTTCAACTGTCTAGCTATCATGGTTTATGAGATACAGTCTGGTGACAGACAGACAGACAGACTTAAAGACAGACGGACAGCGGATTCTTAGTAATAGGGTCCCGTTTTTACACTTTGGGTACGGAACCCTATAAATAGTATTTTTATAGATGATACCTTAGCGTGGGTTCACACTTAAAAATAAAATAGCTTATATTCTCATTTTGTTAAACGTAAAATATCATAATAATGTGACTATGAGATAAATTGGCAAGCCAATAAGCTACTGAACTCTTAACACTGATCATTTCGATTGCGTTTCTCATTAGAACTTATGGTTAAAGTCACCTCTGTGTGCCAGCGTTGGGCAATCAACCTGGGTCAGCAGCCGAGACATTTATTAATCGCCTAAACGAGGCTGCGTGCAGACGGCGAGTTTGATCAGTCGAGGTTGATGTCAATCATCATCATCTCAGTCGTAGGACGTCCGCTGCTAGACATAGGCCTCCCTCAAGGATCTTTGTACTGATCCTGAGGGGTTGTTGCCATCGCATCGGCATGCGGGATGCCGAGCGCAGTACGTGATGTTGATACGCGGAAAGACGCTGCTGCCCATCTTCCGGAGGTGTCCCTTGGCAGATTCTTACTGCATCCACGGGTCAGAGAGGAAGAGGACACATTCTACTTGCCGGTACCCTACGGCAAAACAATGTGTAACGTTTATGAAGATTAAAATGTAATGCCTGTAGATGCAGTAAGAGCCTGGTGAAGGGTACTTCCGGATGAGCAGCAGCGTCTTTCCGTGTATCAACATCCCGTACTGCGCTCGCCAACCCGCCTGCCAAGCGTAGTGAGTATGGCATCTACTGAATACATGAGGGAGGCCTTCAGTAGTGGACGTTTACGGCTGAGATGGTGATGATGATGACACATTATTAATTACTAAATATTGGATTATCAGGTATTTATGACGTTTTATGTTTTTATTTTTATTCCTACACTAGTTCGTGCCCGCCGCTTCGCATGCGTTGTACCCGGATAAAAGTAGCCTATGTGTTAATCCTGGTTAAAATCTATTACGCGGTCGTTGACCAATATATCACACTGAGCTCTAAACTTATTAAGCAATTAACGAAGTTAGCTTTATGAATCGCTGGGGTGATTAGTTGGAACCACTTTAGAATTATAAATCTAGTTTTGACCCATTTGGGAACAAAACAAATAGATTACTCATATAAACAAGTCTGAATACGCTAATTAATCGACTTCAAAAACAGGATGATGTTCTCAAGTCGTCTGTATCTCTGCACGCTAAATTTCACTGTGCCGAGATAAAGAGTTGGTTTCATGTGCCTGTAATTTCACAGACCCTTGTTTAAACCGGAACACACCGATGCAGACACTTTGTTGTGTTCCGGTTTGAAGGGTAACTGCTTGGCGGCTAGGTTTGCTTACTCTGAGGCTAGACGGCGATATGTGAAATGTCCTACATTATAAAAACAAGCATTAGTACGGGGGTACCAGAAAAGTCGGTAAAGGTTTAAAAAAAAAGAAAAAAAAAAGAAATATTTTGAGGTCACATTAACTCCGGTCCCTGTGACCTTAGGGTCACCAAAATCAATCAGTACCCTTCTCTCATTAAGACAATGCTAACAAAAAAGGTTTCATGTAAATAGGTAGACGCGTTCAGTTGTAATCGTCATGCACAGACAGACAGACAGACAGCGCTATGCATAATAGAGGGCTTTGCCCCCTAAAAACTATCAGCATAATATAGCACACTTAACTCTAAAAAAAATATCTCTACATATCCTTACTATTTTGGTATTAAATACACAATAAAACTTGCAGATACCGGACCAAAATGGTACTGCATCATTCAAACATCAATAATCGCGCGGGGCGTTACAACCGTAGGCGTTAGAAAACTTAATGACACCAGCATCAAAGCAAAGTCTTTCAATTAAATTTCCTCGCATTGTACAAATCCTGGAGCTGGCCAAACTTCCCGCCGATACGAGGTCGTTGACCAATGTACCGAATTTAAAATGACTTTACACTAAGTCCTGCGCAAAGTTCCACGAAATTGAAGTGTTAGAAGATTGGGGAATATTTGCTCTTGTATTGTTTAAAAGGACTGAGTTCGCTGAGATTTGCAATGGTTGTGGGATCGTAAAACTTTCCCAAGGTTTTACGGATCTCTTGTGGAAGAATTGAATAAGAGAGGCGTTAACAAGGATCGAAATACTTAGGTTACTGACATGAGAATGGAAAAATTGCGTATCAACTAACGGGTTTTTCTCTAAACGCTATCAGACACGCTGACAACGTGTAGCGTAACGTAAACTACTGATTCTACAGACTTGAGGTTAATGTTTGTCGTAGCGCAAAAACTTTCACTGAGAAGGGCATTTTAGAAATTCTGACTCTACAAGTAACAAAGTTGTCTTATCTCCAAAACCGTGCATAGGAGACGCTTGAAATTTGGAATGTAGTCTTCATATTTAAAGCCAGCAATGAAAATTTAAGGAATTCTCGGTTAGTTTGTTGTAAATTGTAAATTCAGGTGCAGATTTGACGAAAAATTTGGTAAGATAATTGAAAATAATATTTCCAAAAATCCATGACAAGTTCTAGAATTTTTCAGTATTTTTCAACACAACGCGGATGAAATCGCAAGCAACAGCTATTATATATAATATTGTCAACGCAAAGTTCAAGAAAGACTGTTTAAAACAAATTCATACCTAAGAAAAAGCTTATTCAATAGAACAAAAAGCTACTTAAAATAGTCAGTTTACAAAATAAAAAACAAAACACATTTTAATTGAATAAAGCACATAGTTGAATTCGTTTGCGTCGGAAAACTTTTTTTTCCTAGTGAGGGAAAGAAGCAAAGAGAAACCTCACTCTTTTACTTTTAAATGGTAGCCAGTACAAATATAATCCCAGCAGTCATCATCATCATCATTTCAGCCGTAAAACGTCCACTACTGAACACAGGCCTCCCTCATGAATCGACTTGAGGGGTAGTTTTCATACTCACCACGCTTGGCAGTACGGATTACACGGATAAACGCTGCTGTCCATCTTCCAGAGGTATCCCTTAGCAGGCTCTTACTGCATCCACGGGCACGGGTAACATTCTACTGCCGGCACCCCACGGCAGTGTCCAGCATTATTTATTGATGAATCTAGAAGCAGACTAAACTACCATTACCCCAGTGCCGTGCCCCACATGCAGTTCACGACCCCGCGAGTCAGCGCGGCCCCGCTTCGGTGAACTCCTTCGGAATGCACTCCACCGCCTAAATACCGATATGACGGCGAGGTACTTTAATGAACATGTAAGCGGAGACTTATCACGTCATCATATCCTCAGGACTGCTGTCCACGTCCACTGCTAGACAAAGGCCTCCCTCCTGGATCTCCAAGATCATGAGGAGTTTGATGCCATACTCACACACAGTGTCGCAACACAGGCTCTTTGAGACCTAGTGCGGGGAACAGAGCTTATTCGGGTACAACTACTACTTGTCTTACTAATGTTAAAATATTTAATGTACAGTATTGTAACTGTAGTAAGTACCAACACATGTATTATTATAAAATAATTTGTATTTGTATACTCGCCACGCTCGGCAGGCGGGTTGGCGAGCGCATTACGGGACGTTGATACACGGAAAGATGCTGCTGCCCATCTTCCGGAGGTATCTCTTAGCAGACTCTTACTGGATCCACGGGCAAGGAAGGAGGGGTAACATTGTTCACCCGGCAGCCTACGGGACCAATTTATCGCGTTAACTAGCTAACCCGATGCCCACTTCGTAGGGCGGTAATTTATAGCCTATGACACTCACAAATACTGTCGCTTTCTATTAGTAAAAGAATTTTGAAAAACGTTTCAGTAGATACAGAGATTACCCCTACAAACTCACAAACTAACAAACTTCACCTCTTTATAATATAAAAATAAAAAAAAAATCGTAAAGATTACCATTATTATTTCGCTTTGCCATGGTAACGTCGAACGTCGGTTACGAAACGTCAGGAAATAATAAGGGTAATTTACTCGATAAATACCGGGTTACATGTATAATAACACCAAGCTAAAGTAATTTTTAATACAATCTCCTTAAACTATAACAAGGTATCATCGATACACGCTAGTTATTCAGCTCGTGTTACATTTAAACAAAACAAGGCGAAAAATTGCTACGTTTGAAAGCACTTCAGCAAAAATAGACAAGTAAAGTGAACTCATAAAGAGGGCTCAAATTACGATGACGTCATAGAAGTACTCGCGTTTGGATAGGATTCCTGACGAGTTTGTTACGAGATGTTAACAGCTCTCTCATCTTTTGTATTCTCGCTTTATTTCAGCCGTAACACGACATAGACATAGGCCTCCCTCATGGATCCTCAAATACTATCATGAAGAGATTATTGCCATACTCGCCACACCAGGCGGGTTGGCGAACGCAGTGCGACATGTTGTAAACAGGGAAAGAAGCAAATTAAGTTAACAGAAAACAAAAAATATACATTAAAAATGTATGTATGATGAAACAAAATTAATAATGTTGTATATGCATAATCATTATCTGGCATGCTATTTTGGTTTGCCATAACTTTTAAGTGCCCTAAAGTATTTTGGTAGATATTTTTAGAACAAAGGTAAATTTTATGGAATATATTTTCTGTTAACGTCTAGATTTGTCACTAATAAAAAAAAACATTAGATAACCATTATTATTATTATTATGAGCCATTTGGGTCCCACTGCTGGGCAAAGGCCTCCCCCAATTCCCTCCATACATCCCGATCCTGAGCTGCTTCCCTCCAGTCAACGATGAACTGATCGAGTTCGTCCCATAAGATAACCATAAGGTTTTATTTATCCATCCGAAAACAATTGCCGATGACAAAAACGAGACGTACAGGCAGCAGGTTATAAGACTCATGTCCTTACATGATCCCCAATTTAATCGCTCCTTCTCTCCCATTCCCAGTACTCCTCTTATGGTTGTCATAGCAAAATCATAAAGATGTATGTTTTGTTTTCTTTTCGTAAGGTTTATTTTATTAAAAAAGAATGAAAGGATTAGAAATACTGCTTAGTCATTATGCTTTTAAAATGTATTTATATAAATTTTATTCCAACTTATCATTAATCATAATCATTCCTTTTAATCATAATCATTTATTTATTTGACACATAATATTACAATTGTATTGTTGATTCCTTAGGATCTTGAATTCAACACACATTGTGTTACCAATTGTTATGTTGAAAATTGTATGCCTGCCTTAGAAGTTATGCGTAAACTTTCTCAGAGTAGAGCAAACAATGGTATGCCAATGTAAATTAGTATTTTGTATGCGTGCCTAATATACACCTCAACGGAGGTCGTCGAAATCATAAGGTTAACAGTCTGTCAACAAGTAGATTACAAAATAAACGTGCTAATTACCCGACTTCTTCTTAATTACGTGGCTTTAACCCTTTGACCTTTGGCTGTTTTATGACGCTTTCATTGATGACATTGTCTGAATACCTGTGTGCTAACGTTGTATTACACTTTAGATTAAATAAAAATATGACAGTTATCTATCATCCAAGTGATGATTCAAACTCAAAAAGCTATTATCCACTAGAACCGCAATGGACTCATAAATAACATTATAGTTGGCAATCAAATTTAACAACAATAATGTATGTTCATTACATAGGTTTGTGGTTCCATATAATGAATCAAGTAGATAGATACTGCAATAAAGTACATATATAAATTAAAGGCTGTATGATACAAGAATTTCCACAAATCCTTCTCCCCAGGGCTGAAATTACAGTGGCAAAAATGGTTTTGCTGTCGCTTTTATTTCACGCTTGAATGCTTAGATTATCTATATATTATCTATTAGCAACATCGAAAACCAAAACAAACTCCGATCAAATATTCCCGTTTTTGTATAGTCTCGAAACATCAGCATATACCCAATTAGGATTATATCATTATTATGACGATGACAGTATAACTAGGATCGTTGCGAACAAATGAAATTCTGTTGATACTCTAATCTCGTAAAATCAAGCGGAAAAAACAAACCAGAATCCGTATAAACAACGTAGGAAACGAGAGAAAACTCTTTAATGTCCTTTGAACTTCGAAGAAAATCGTGGGCTTTTGTAAAAATATAGACTATTTCTGTTAGCAAATAAATTTTTCGGAATCATTAATAAAAAGTTACCTCCGCGAGGTACCTCCTTATATTTGCAGTATATGGAATCAACACTACTGACTTTGACTTTAAAATTGATTTAAAAAAAAATGTTTTTTTTTAATTTTGATAAAGTATAAGCTATCTAAGAAATATAAAGATCACAAAACGCCAACCACAGGCTATTATGAGGAATTATGCAATATACACCTTCATTACACATGGTGCCTACGAACTGGGGCATTCACCCCCAAATCTAGGTTACCTGCTTTTGTTACCTAGATATTCACCTGACGGTGGAATGATGGCGGTTAGTTTTATCGATCGCCTATCTAGGATAGGTTTTAGATTATGGTAGATTGCCTTAAATTATGTATGAAGTGCAGGCATCTCATGGATATATACAAATACATAAAGAAACTAAATTCGAAACAAATGCCTGCTGAAAAACATGTAGTATAGAAGCAATCTCTCCACGGGAATCGAACACCTTTACATCAACCACGGAGGTCTTTATAAATGTCATTCTATGAAAAGTCAATTTATATGAAACCCTTTACTAATAGTCGACTAAGCTGAGAGGATGGTACAGGTGCTAGGTAAACATAAACCATCTAACAATGTCCCAGGCACTGCAGCGTCCCGTACAACATTGTTACCAGTTGCTGACGCTGTATAAATCATCTATAATAGATGCAAAGGCCTTACTTTTATACTAATATATACAGCACCTTTCAGACTTATCTAAGTCTAGGCCTAATTTAGTAAATGCAGCGCAAAAATAAAAGCTATAACGGTATCTAGTCCAGCAGACCGGTAGATCGGACTCAAATGATCTCTATGTAGATCATTTGAGTTGGTTAGTATGAAAAAGAATAAGAAACGTTTATTTTGTTTCACAAAATATAAGACAAAACAACATACATTAACAAAATTAGGATTACAGACAACAAAAACAGTCGCTCCACTCAGTTATATATAACTGAACTTTGATGTTGAGATAGTAGATAGGTATATATTATGTTTAGATACTGTATAAACTTGTATACCATTCTCAATTCATTCTCAAATGATCTCTTACTTTGAGATGGTTACTTTGAATAAGAATAAGAAACGTTTATTTTGTTTCACAAAATATAAGACAATACAACATACAATAACAAAATTAGGATTACAGACAACAAAAACAGTCGCTCCACTCAGTTATAACTTAACTTTGATGTTTAGATAGTAGATATATATTATGTTTAGATACTGTATAAACTTGTATACCATTCCTTCACAACACCTATGTATGTAAGTACAACAGTAAACAATAAAGATATTCTGTATTCTTTCCATGTTTCATTGTTTCCATGCTTCACAATTGATTGAGGATTATAATTTTTCGCAATTAATCTCACTTGTTATAACGTTAGGTGCCACGGGATGCCAGCAGCAGAATGATGGGCAACAGCATCTTCATCATTCCAGCCGTAAAAAGTCCACTACTGAACAGGCCTCCCTCATGGATCTCCATGAGGGTTGTTGTCATACTCACCACGCTTGGCAGGCGGGTTGGCGAGCGCAGTACGGGATATTGATACACGAAAAGACGCTACTGCCTATCTTCCGGAGGTATCCCTTAGCAGGCTCTTACTACATCCACGGGCATGAGAGGAGGGTTAACATTCTACTGCCGGCGCCTCACGACGAACAGCATCTTACCGTGTCTCAATAACCCGGACTGCGCCAACCCGCCTGCCAAGCGAGGCAAGTATGGCTAGTATGAGGATAGTATGACATAGGCCTCCCTCATGGATCTCACAGATCATGAGGGTTGTTGTCATACTCACCACGCTTGGCAGGCGGGTTGGCGAGCGCAGTACGGGATATTGATACACGAAACGACGCTGCTGCTCATCTGGTATCCCTTAGCAGATTTTTACTGCATCCACCAGGCATGAGGGGAGGGGTAACATTCTACTGCTGGCACCCCACGTCAATGTGTGTGTATATTTGTGTAATCTGTCCGTTGTGTTTTTGTGAAACTAATAAATGTTTTCAATTTCAATAAGAATGAAAAATGTAAAACTTTTAATATATCCTATTATGAAGGCTTAGCAAAAAAAGTCGTTTTTATTCTATCTTATGCAAAGAGGAAGAATTAATTATAATAAGGTCCGGCCGGAATTGTGTTTCCGCCTTACTTCCGACTTTTATAATTTTGCGATAATTATTTTCGTTGTTTTTATGTACTGTATTGTATTATCCACAGCCCGTAGGTACCTACTCCCATTGGGGACGCCACATAAGCTATCCTGTGCTGTGCTTAGTCAGGGATTTCTGGCAAATGTCGTCAATCCATGTATTGTATACTTAATGAAGAATAGGTAGCTGGACAAGCTCGCAACAGAAAATTGCCCCATTTTTCTTCCCTGTGGATGTAGTAAGAATTGCCAAGGGATGACAGCAGCATCTTTCCGTGTATCAACATCTCGTACTGCGCTCGCCATCCCAGCTGCCAAGCGTGGTGAATACAGCAAAAACCCTTTCCCTTGAAGTCCTTTACCTTGAAGTGGACGTCCTACGGCTGAGATGATGATGATGATAATGATGACAATATAAATCAATACTACCTAATTGAATAAAGCACATAATAAAAATTGTATGCTTCAGATAAAACGTTAAAAACGCCGGCAGTAGAATGTTACCCCTCCTCTCCTACCCGTGGATGCAGTAAGAGCCTGCTAAAAGACACCTCCGGAAGACGGGCAGCAGCGTCTTTCCGTATATCAACATCCGGTACTGCGCTCACCAACCCGCCTGCCAAGCGTGGTGAGTATGGCAACTACCCCTCATGGAGATCCATGATGGGAGGCCTTAGTTCAGTAGTGGACGTTTTACGGCTGAAAGGATGAATTAAAAAAAAATACCAGAAGAACTTTACTCGGTCGTTGTAGTCATCATACAACAATTTTATTATTACCTAACGTTTACAAATACAAATTACAAATATATCATCAGAAACATTTTCCAACACCAAAATCTGCAAACTTAGCACCGCCTCATGTTGACTTAACAATCTAAGCCCAGTGGCCCAGTCAATCCAAAGCTAACCTCAAAGCTGAATATTCTAACCTCAAAAGGTGAGTGATTCGTGCTTTCTATTCACACCTGGGTTTTCCGGGTCACCCGGTTGCAAAAAGCGATTTTCAGATTTAGGGCGTCTGTTGTGGCTATTTTGAAAGGTCTAGAATCTATACTAATATAATAAAGAGTCGGGTTAAATTCTTTCATAATGCTAGTGAAAATAGAGTACTAGTAGATTGAATATACTGTTAGCCCTTCTATTCATTTCATCATTTCAGCCATAAAACGACCACTAATGAACAAAGGCCTCCTTCGTGGGTCTCCATGAGGAGTAGTTGCCAAACTCACCACGCTTGGCAGGCGGGTTGGCGAGCGCAGTATGGGATGTTGATATATGGAAAGACGCTACTGCCCATCTTTCGGAGGTATCCCTCAGCAGGCTCTTACTGCATCCACGGGCATGAGAGGAGGGGCAACATTCTACTGCTGCCGCCCCACGGCCCTTCTATTAAGTGCTGTTTTTTATAAGTATCAAAGTATTTACAAATAACAAAATATAAACAATATGTTATCGTTATGTACAATATTTCTTTAAATTTTATACAATTTTGTTTTGCGCTTTTTGTCATAACAGCTATTACAGATATTGTTTTTAGATAAGTACCTTTTTCAATTTGAGTTACCTAAGTCTACAATTTCAACTCTTTTGTTTTGATGCGGAGTTTTCTTAGAAAATAAAAAAACAAACTCTTTGGCTGTAGTAAACACAATATATAGGACAATTTTAACCTTGCTTACTCCGCGCGCTAGCTTCATCAATATGGTTCAGTAGTAAACTTTATATTTTTTTCTACTGTACCAAAAACGGCACATCACATTTCAAACAGTTATTATCAGCAAACATCGATGAAATATGATTTGTGCGAATGTTGTTTTCGAAAGGTGAACAAACTAATAATTTTAATAGCCTGTAAATCAAATCTAGAGCAATATTTATGATCCAAAATTTAATGCACCTGCAAAAGTACTAGCTATAAAACTTTCATTCAAGTCAAACTAAACTTAATTAAAATGAGCTCAAAGTTTATTTTTCTTAGAAAAACTTGATTGAAAAAGGCTTAATATTTTATCGCGTCCTTTTATATTAACTAACTAACTTGCATAGTAGAATCTATGATAGTTAAACGCTAGAGGAAAATAATTATGAATGTTTATTTGATGTTCTGCAAGTATTTGAAGCATTTTTTCAGATGTTGATAGTTAAATGTAAAAGAAAATCTTTAAATTATTTTCTATCTAACCTATTCTGTAAGTTTTCAGACCTCCTTATTTTAAGCACACAACATCCTAATTTATACTATTATTCAAACTATTTAAACCAGATTTTAAAGCAAAAAACAAAAAGGTGTTTTTTAATTTTGACCCAACATTTAAATTTAATAAAACATTATAGATTTCGATGGATTCACAATTCTTATTTTTTCAAGTGAGCGAAGACTGTCAGACACAGATCATAATTTTTGATTACATAGACTATTTTTAACTCTATTCTTAGAAAATCCAAACTAAACACTTCCCCTAAATTGTCCCTTCAGACACGTAAAAAATGTCGGAGACAGCAAAAGTGGGGAAACTCCGGGCATATTCCCACCATACTCTAGAGCGTAGTCAGCTGCCCGCGGTCACTGACCCGTGTACACTTGCGTGCAACTGCACTTTACTAATTGGAGTTTTATTGCACTCGGAAATAATGGCAGCGGGCACTAATGACGGTTTTACGGCTGGCAAAGTTTATGTGGAAGTTTTGAGTCGTTCTATGTGTGGTTAAGATTATAAATTAATAGAATAATATACTTATGTTCTGTTATTTAGTTTTTATTTATCTTATCTTTACTATACCATCCTCTCAGCTAGGTCCGCGTTTACTAAGCTACGTAATGCCTCACAATGTTTTCCTTTACCACATGTTGTGAGCATACAAAGGAGTCATCACAGCAAGGGATACCTTTTTTAATAATATAATAATAATAATTTATTTTCTTTTACAAACGTTACAAATCATATAACTTAGATCTAAAGTTTTTATGCATATAAACAGTTCATGTTAGAAAAACATAGGTACCCAAGCTAGGTAAATACCTGTGTTATGGCGTACCTATACTCTCCACCAGACTAAGGTTTTATCACCTTATTAGATTACATTACATCGTACAAATAAAATATAACACATTACAATTTAAAATTTAAAACAGTGAGACAAAAATTTAAGAAAAAAAATGACATATAAATTTAAAATACTACTTTATAATTAATACGGGTAAATAGCAGCGTGTGTGTAGGTCTTTAATGAGTTGAGTATTGAACAAGTTATTAATTAACCTATATATTAGTTAACCTATAGTTCTTACAGAAACTAAATGTATGTTTTTTTTTAAATTTCATATAGGTTTGCATGTACACATTCAACAAGTGCTGTGTTAAATTTGCACATACATTTAGGTGCTGGCAAGCCTAATCCATCCAATAATATCCCAGGCACTGCAGTGTCCTATGGGACACTGCAGTGCCTGGGATATTATTGGATGTCTATTGTAGATACATCTATTGTAGATGATTTATAGAGCTTCAGCAACTGATATTCATACTGTCATACAGTATGAATATCAGTTGCTGAAGCTCTATAAATCATCTACAATAGATGCAAAGGCCTTACTTATCTTTTTATATTTGAAATGTGAATGTCATAGTTTATATCTTACACCTGATTGTATTTTAACCTTACTAGCCGAATCATGGAATATTACATCGCTCATAAAAGGTTAAATAGTGTTTTCCAAAAATCCTGAATAAAAAAAGTCACAGTATAACATCATCATCATCATCTCAGCCTAAGGACTACTGTCCACGTCCACTGCTGGACATAGGCCGCCCTTGCGGATCTCCAAGAACATGAGGGGTTTGTTGCCGTACTCACGACGCTTGGCAGACGGGTTGGCGAGCGCAGTACGGGATGTTGATACACGGAAAGACGCTGCTGCTCATCTTCCGGAGATATCCCTTGGCAGATTCTTACTGCATCCACGGGCAAGAGAGGAAGGGGATGGAAGGAAGAATAATAATAATACCACTAATTGTGCCATTATTGTCCATTCACATGTTGGCCTAGTTTACTCAAACATAAAATAAAAGCAGCCTTTATAACTTTGTCCCAAATATGGCCAACATTATGTGATGATGGTATCGCCGTTGAACTCTCGTATGGAGAGCCCGATTTTATCTTTATTTATGTGATAAAATGCTGTCAAAAAAAAATTAATGTTTGAAGACAAGTTTTCTCTACATATTTCTGAGAAACATTGTGAATATTTAATAAAAATGTATAACATTATACATTGCCTTGGGGTGTCGGCAGTAGAATCTTAC
This sequence comes from Pasiphila rectangulata, assembly GCA_963082625.1. Taxonomy (NCBI): domain Eukaryota; kingdom Metazoa; phylum Arthropoda; class Insecta; order Lepidoptera; family Geometridae; genus Pasiphila; species Pasiphila rectangulata. The sequence goes on along the minus strand of OY720244.1, from coordinate 952,514 downwards.
CTCTCCTCTCATGCCCGTGGATGCAGTAAGAGCCTGCTAAGGGATACTCCGGAAGATGGGCAGCAGCGTCTTTCCTTGCTGTGTGAATTGTCCAGCATTTTTTATTTATATATTTATTTTATATCAACATCCCGTACTGCGCTCGTCAACCTGCCTGCCAAGCGTGGTGAGTATGGCAACTACTCATCACGGAGATCCATGACGAAAGCCTGTGTTCAGTGGTGGACGATTTACGGCTGAAATGATAACATTATAAAAAGTTTTTGGTATGTATTTTCCAAAACTTCTGGTTAATTTAAGGACTTGTTATAATATAGGGTGATATTAAACATAATATAGTCGCACCTACATATATTATGTTTTTTATCACCCTATATTATGATAAAAAAACTTAAAACTAAACTTTTACTCCAATTAAATTAAGCTTTAAACTCACACCATTAAAAGTTCAAATGGCATAAGTAAACTTAAGTCTCAATGCTTAACTCTACATAAATTATTCAAATCCTTCAAACGAAGCTCTAAAACCACTTTATTTTACTGCGCGGAATTTTTCCTAAAAAGGTGAACCACCCGTGTGGAGGTGATGAACTAATAAAAAGTTTATCTTTGAGTTATGTCCCCGATTGTACTCCATCCGCTTTGTTAACTTGGACGTTTTACAGGCTTAATTGAAGAGCACCTATTTGAAGATCTTTCTGGAGTCTCTTCTATGTCTTAGCTGTTAAGGCTTAAATTCCCTTGGCTTGTGCACAAGGAGTATCATGTGGAGTGTTGCTTTTTCTCCGTGTTGATTTGTGTACAAAAAAAAAGAGCTCAAATGAAAGGTTTATGTTTTGCATCAATGGAGTACGATCTTTTTAAAATGAGAAAATAATTTAAATTGTTGCAAAAAGGTCTAGGGGAGGTTTTCAGTTTGTCTTGAATTATTTGTTAGTTACAGATAAATTGCTAAGTAGTCGTGCACTGATTAAAATAATAATTTATAAAACATCACCTGAGATTTTAAATGTATTTACCATCATTAAAATTTCAGTTTACGCCATGCTTGACGGACTGGCACATTTTCCTGGCATCATCCTTTGTTACAAACTAACTTTTGAGTAGGTTTGATCTCTAATCAATGCAAGCTGTTACATGAAACACGCGAATTGAATTGTTTGCGGGAAACTTCGTATGTAAAGTTGGTTGTTTCGGCAAAACCGTCGACTGTTCTTGAACCGACTCTTAATTAATGAAAAACACGATATATCGAAATCGTAATCATGCCAACCTCTTATGGCCATTATGTAAAGGTTGCCATTCTGACGATAATATTGTCATCGTTTTCTAGGGTAGCAGCCCAGGCTTGGAGCTTGTAGCGATCTTACATAACGTCAAGAAAACTTTCCATTGTTCCATAATGTGTCTGCTTCAATTCAATTGGAAATGTCTTTATTGTTTATCTAAAATCAACTTTTAAACAAAATAATAATAGAAATATGAGGTAAAATCAGCGGCATTATTGGCTTGGATATCCTCAAAATATATATAAATACTTATTCAATTAACCTAAGTAAGAAGCGCAAGACAGTGCATTCGTTATTAAACATTTTTGCAGGTGTCCTCGTTTTGCCTGAAAAACAGAATTACCTAGTTCAGGCACACGATTAATTCGTTAGGTTCTGTGTCCTTATTAGGAAGCAAAGCCCCCTATTATGCATAGCGCTGTCTGTCTGTCTGTCTGTCTGTAGATGAGTCGATTACAACCGAACACGTTGACCGATTTACATGAAACCTTTTTTGTTAGCACCGTCTTAAAGAGAGAAGGGTACTGACTGATTTTGGTGACCCTAGAGTCACAAGTACCGGAGTTATTGTGACCTCAAAGCGTCACCAAAATAATAAAAGTTTTCAAATGGCCGAAAACGTCCAAAAAACCAAAAATACCATTTTTGACCTTTGGTGACCTTTTGAGGCCTTCGCCCCTTTTCTGGTACCCCGTACCAATGCTTGTTAGATATAAGTATCAAGTTCTTAGCCATTATAGCATGAATCTCTCAATATTAAAAAAATATTGTGTATGTTTGTAATGAATAAACTCAAAAACTATTTTTTTTTTCATTTGAATGCCACATTATAACTAAGTATTCCCACGAGAACGGGAACTACGAGGGTGAAATTGCGGAGTGTGCCTTGTATTTTATATAACAGACTTTCTTCTAAATAAAATAACTACGAAATGTTATCCTCAAGGCAACTAGGTACCCCCTTTTTATGTCGAGAGGCACAGATTCCACTTCATCCACGTAATCTCCACTCTTTCAGGATCGACTAAAAGCTTATCCAGAAATCGTTTGTCCGTCTGTTAGTACGCAGGGCTTTGTGTCGAAAACCTCGCCTCTTCATTACAATAAAATAAACTTTTATTTCAAGAAAATTCCGAGTTTTTTGGTGAGTGACGCCATTACGCTAATTTAATTATCATAATCTAATAATTTGGTATAATTCTAAGTAATAAAATAGAGATGTTAATTAGGCTTGATCGTTTGGTTTCTAGAAGTAGACTTGCTGATTATTAAAAATCACCAAGTCCCTATAAATAGGTATGCTTTGCATTTTACAAAGCACTAATCTAATAAATATAACAAAAATATGACAAATTTCAGCTCGGACTTTTGTGCTTCAGTGTCTGACCATGTCTGTGCATCGTTCGAACATCTTTAATAAGTTTCAAAATTAGATAGATACTCTAGACCGAGTTAGGTTTTTCTGATCGCTTCTTTTCCTAACTCAAGTGTCACGTGAAGTGACTCGATTGCAATATGTGCTTTATTCTATTAATTGGTGTTGTTTTATTTTGTAATTTATGGTATTACGCATCGATAAGGTCCATGTGGCCGCACTGAATAAGGTAGTTTTTGATTTGATTTTATAGATAGATATTATAACTACTTAAGCAAACAATTTTCACAAAAAAAATCTATAAAATGCAATAAAAAAATATTTAGTTTTAATTCCGCTTATGCTGAGATACCTGACCAAACCTATACGGTCGTATAGGTTTGGGTATGCATGCTGTACGGACAAACTAGTTCTCCCTGCATGTGCATAATTAGCGGGCGGGAGGGCGGTGCTCCTGCATCTCAGCATAAGCGGAATTAAAACTAAATATTTTTTTATTGCATTTTGTTGTCATGGATTTCCGCAAAGTAACGCCTGATTCCATTAATTACAAAAAAAATCTATTAAACATTATACATTCTAAATTAAGACTAGGTAACTAATATGTACATTTATATATATATATATAAATACTTACTGAATAATAGTTTTAAATTGTATTCTTAAATTGTACTCACTATCACTCGTATGGCTCACTTGTTTCGCGTGACATAGGAGTTATTGATGAAATGGCGACTAAGAAAGGAGAGTGAAAGAGGAAACCATGTTGTTCCGACCCCGCATAGAGTAGGTTTTGAGCAGAGAGATAAATGATCACTGCTAGTAATTTCCAATAACGATCAGTCGTGAAATTTCAACAACAATAAATACCTAATCTAATCTTTTGTGTTTGAAAAGAACTCATGAAGTTCAATCCAGTTCAAAGTGGTTTAACCAGGTAAGTTCACTTAAACGTGATTCTGATAAATAGTCGCAGTGACAGGCAGACGAACCTTTTCTATTTTACTGTTAAAATATTCATGTAAACACCCGTGACGTCCGAGCGAAAATTCGTTTGTAGTGTTGACTATCGAAAGCTTTTAAAAATTCAACTCGCAGTTAGTCTCGTAAAAAAGTTTTTAGGCATTGCACACTTGGATTGCTGCGTTTTTGAATTTTGCGTTCAAATGTTAGTTTCTTATTATACATGTTTTTTTGCGGCAAATTTGCTGATTTACCTTTGTTCCCATAAATCCAATCTATGATTATGAAATAGAATTATATCTCATTGAGAACGTATGAAAATAATTCAGTGGAATGATCAAAGTAAAATCTCTGTAATAATAATTTTATATTACTTAGATGTCTTCACATAACAGATTACAATCAACAAAGCAAACTTAAAACTAAAACCAATTATTTTAACCAAGATTGTTAAAATAATATATGTCAAGATTTAAGAAATTTTATGTTGCATAAATTACTCTTATAGACTAGAAAAAGAAAAGAAAATTACCATTCAAGTCACAATAGTATAAAAAATACGACCAGAGAATACATAAGTATATGTTACTAAACAATTACTATTTAAAACGTGTCTGCTGTAATGACATTATCACCACGTCATCATCTCAGTCCGTAAAACGTCCGTACTAAACATAAGCCTCCCTTATGGAACTCCATGAGGGGTAGATGCCATACTCACCGCGTACTTTAGGAAAAACACATGCATAAGTCATATACCTCTAATATTGAAATATTATATGACTGAAGTTAGTGATTATGCTAAATGGCTTCGCTCTTGCATATTCAAGATGTGTTAAGGAAAGCGCTGTAGGTATCGGGATGTCCAAATCTATTAGACAGGACAAAATACTGAAAACCAGCGTCGCTCCATTCCTGTTCCAGGAGCGGAGCAACACAAAAGCTGAGGCTGCCTCGTTTTTGCTGCACAATATCAGCATAGACCAGCCAGTTAGTATAAAATATATAATATAATAATAAATATAATAAAAATAATAAACATCTATTACAATGATATAAAAACTTAGGGTTTCTGTTTTTATTTTTATTTTGTTGGCTTATTTTTTTTCTATTTTCAATTTCATTTAGCTTAGCTTATTGGATTGATACACGAAAAGATGCTGCTGTCCATCTTCCGGAGTTATACTTTGGCAGATTCTGACTGCATCCACGGGCATGAGAGGAGGGGTAACATTCTACTGCCGGTACCCCACGGCAACAAATCCGCTTACCATATCGGATGAACGCTTACCATATCCCGTTCTGCGCTCGCCAACCCGCCTGCCAAGCGTGGAGAGTATGGCAACCACCCCTCATGATCAGTTCTTGATTCTTGAGGGAGTCTTTGTCCAGCAGTGGACTTCCTACGGCTGAGATGATGATGACGAATGGATTTCTGCAAAGTATCGCAATCAATTAATTTCTTGATTAGATGAGATAAGATGAGATAAACTTTATTTCGTGTCAAAACATTACAAATAAACAGAAGATACAATAAAATTAAAAGGACATTACAAAAAAAATACAATTATAAACAAATTATTTGACTACGAAAATGGTAGCCACTCAGCTTGTGCTATATTATCTGAAGGTATATGAATATGACGCTGATCTTCCGTGGCACCAGCAGTGCATGTGATTACTATCATTTTGATCATCATTTCAGCCATAAAACGTCCACTGATGAACACAGGCCTCCCTCATGGTTCTCCATGAATAGTTGCCATTCTCACCACGCTTGGCAGGCGGGTTGGTGAGCGCAGTATGGGATGTTGATACACGGATAGACGCTGCTGCCCATCTTCTGGAGGTCCCTTCCCTTAGCAGGCTCTTACTGCATCCATGGGCATGAGAGGAGGGGTATCGTTCTACTGCCGGCACCCCACGGCGTCATTTTAATATTTTATTTTTATTTCCTGTCTTTCGAATTCATAGCTCTTTCCTCCACTCAATTCCCGTCCATACGTCTCGAAGCGTGTTTTCCACCTTTAGAAACTCACGCCTTTGACTCGGCTCGCCTCGCGCTGAGCAGCGAAATGAGGCCGGAAGGTGAAGGTTGACTTCTAGAGCTAGCTTTAAGTGCAACGGTGATCATTCGTCATCATCATTTCACTACTGAACACGGGCCTCCCTCATGGCGATACTCACCACGCTTGGCAGGCGGGTTGGCGAGCGCAGTACGGGATATTGATACATGGAAAGACGCTGTCACCCTTTTACCGGAGGTTTTATTGAAACCACGGGTATGAGCGGAGGGGTAAAATTCTACTGCCGGCACCTCATGCCTCTCTTGCCCTCTCTTGCCCGTGGATGCAGTAAGAATCTGCCGAGGGATACCTCCGGAAGATGGGCAGCAGCGTTTTTCCGTGTATCTTCATCCCATACTGCTTTAGAAAAACTATTTTCTTGTAATGATCAATAAGAAAAGGTCAAGATTAGACCGAAGCAATTTAACATACATACATTACAAGAAAAATGGTTTTCATGTAAATTCTTATCTTGATTTACATGAAAACCATTTTTCTTGTAGTGTACATCATGGTTCATAAAAATTGATTTTTTGTAAAGTATGTTACAAGTGCACTACAATAGTTCGCTTCGATATCGATATTTGCTATAATGAAATGACCTGCTACATTAGTTAGTTTCAACTCAAACATTCTTTGTCGTTTAATAATAGTAAATCCAGAAACGTTAGTACACAGTAAATGTGAACAAACCAATACCTGATAGCACAAACCCAGCGGCTCAGAATAGAAATGAAAAGCGAGGAGCGAGCGGCGCGAATGGAGCAAAAAGAATAAACCCATCGGCGGATAGCGGTGGGAGCTACAGGAATATTCCTAGATATTCCACATCAAATTGAAAGAACAAACAAAAACACGTTAGAAATAAAACAGGTCTTTATAACTTTTTCAATAATAAAACGTACTTCAATGATTTTTACTATCTAATTTTAGTTCTAATTTTAATGGGGGTAACCAGATCTGCACTGACGTCCCTCATCGGGGTGTATTGTGCATTGGTCCCGTGATGATAGCCCGACACTAGCCAGCTCAACTTTCTTAAAGTAAATGAAATTAAATGAAGTATAAGTTTCACACATATATGTATTTGTATGTTTATTGTTAGGTATCACACACTTGACCGAACTATCCGGCATGCAAATGTTAATGTTATGAAGTTATTACTCTGGAATGAACACAGAATAACAATTCAAATATCAATAAATAATAAAAAAAATAATGTCATGCAAATAATTATAATTAATGGGTATGTCAAATTTTTAATCTAATAATTCTGAAACTGTGTAGAACTGTTTGTCATATAACCATAATTTTAATTTATGTTCAAAACGCTTTATCGGTAGGTATTCAATGTCTCTCGGAATTTTATTGTAAATGCGTCCACACATTGCAAAACAGTTTTTTTTAGTACCGGAGAAGGACTCTGGGCCTCTGGCAGCGTTCCATGAGCATTCCCGAAGGATATGCAGATGTTGTAGTATCATTACTATAATGGATTATCGGATATTTAGTGCGTAATTACCTTTATTTTTATATCGAAGTTTCAACCGGATGCACTAGTTGCGACCGACGGAAGCCTGACCAGCATAATAATAATAATGTGATCGCGAAAGTTTAAATAAGACTACTTCAATAGTGGTGAATCCACTAGAGTCATTGAAGATGATAAGGGGATTGAATGATGATAAGATGAGCATTTGTGGTCATCTTCAACAGTTTAATATCAACAAATCATAATTTCTGACTGATTTGTAGTGTGCTTAATTTGTAGTTTTTTTTTATTTTATTTTTATTTATTTGTTTTAGAAGATTTTACAAGGTTTTTGTAGTATTGCACCTAAAAACCTTTATAGGTTTGTCTAGGTACTCACATTCGTCGTAATTATAGACAGTTAACAATATTATTTATGATCAGTAATAAAATAACAAACAATGTTTTTGCATTCACATGGAGCATACCCCTACCCTCACTAAAATTAAGCACAATTCAAGACAGTGTAGGTAGTCGCGTTTAGGCAGCGTCGGCCGTCTCGCTTACACAACGTTAAGAGTGCATTGCGGGAGCGAGACGTAGCATAGCGCATCTATGTGTGCAGTGGTAACCGATACAGGTGAACCAAATTGCACCAAAAATAAGGATGAATGTATTTTGATTTTATCTAATTGACTATTTATTTTTAAAACGTGTTAGTATTATACGTGTTATTATATAAAGTTTTAACTAAAATTGTATTTTTATGAAATAAATTACTTTAAAGTTTATTTAGGTAAAATTGTTTGTATTTAGTTTTAAAGTTTTTATTATTTATTTCTTTTTGAGTCGAATAGGGGATATTGTTTAGCAAAGTTGGCATTAAAAAATTAGTAGTACGTCTTCCATAGAAATTATTCATTCTAGGTATTTGCAATTTACGTTGGGTTGTTTTCCTTGTGATTATTTCGTGTTCTATTGGTTTTAATGAATGAAGGTTGTTGTGTTGTTCGCTTAATAAGGCCAATTCAACTTTCTCATGCACCGGAATCACGCCACAGTATTTAAATAAACTCATATCTTCAGGAATATTGTTTTTTATGTGCTTGGGCAGGATAAGTTTTAAAAATCGCAGCTGTAGTACAAGTATTTGGTCAAGATAGGTCTTAAAGGTCCTTCCATAGCTACTTAAACCATAGGTAATGATGGATTCTGCTAATGCATTATATATATTAAGCAGTATTCTCTAAGGTACTTTTTGCTTAATGATATATAGTTTTGAAAGAATTGCTCGGAGTTTATCACATACAGTTCTGGTATGATGTTGCCAGTTAAACCGGTTGTCGACCACCAAACCTAAATACGTGTGATGCAAGACCTGCTCAATTTCAGGACATAAGCAGCCTCGGCCCTCTTTATGCAGACATGTATGAGTGTGCGCGACTATAGCAAACTTGTTAGTCGGTGGCAAATGAGATGAATGAACATGAATGATTTTAGTTTTGCTCGAGTTGAGGACGAGGCCAGCGTCATGAGCCCACTTAATGACTTGCGTGAAATCATGTTGTATAGTTTGGGCAGCTGTATATAAATTACTATGGGAGGCAAGCAAACACGTATCATCGGCGTATTGATATATGGAGCAGTCTTGAATCACGTTTTCCATGTCATTTACATAGGCTAGGTAGTGCAGCGGGCCGAGGACCGACCCTTGTGCAGTACCTTCTGTGACCAAATGTTGGTTACTGAAATCCTCACCAATTTTGACCTGATAACTTCTCTCCTCCAGATAATCCTTACACCAGTTGAGGAGTGGCCCTCTTATTCCAGAGTTGTTAAGCTTTTGTATCAGTGTATCATGTCTCAAAGTGTCAAACGCCTTACTAAAATCAATAAATAAGAGAATTACATGTTGTTTATTGTTAAGCTGTAGATTGATTTCATCAGTGAATTTAGAGAGAAGGATAGATGTTGATTTATGTGGCTGAAAACCAAATTGAGAGTTTGAGATTATGTTGTTCTGGCTATAGAAATTGTGAATTAGATTACATATGTACTTTTCGGCGATTTTATCAATAACCGGTAAAATTGTAATTGGTCTATAATTGACATAATCATTGTGTTTACCGTTTTTAAATATTGGTCTAACAACACCAGTTTTGAGTTCGACAGGGTATTTGGCATGTATGATACTTTGATTAATAAGTTGGGCTATAGTTTCCACGATTTTATTGCTTAGCTTTTTTATGTTTAGTTAAAGAAGCTAAACTTGAGTTTTGTTTTTGCCTAAATGTTTTGTGTATAATAGTTATTTTGTTTTGTAAATTGGTTAACTAGGTTAAGTATTTAAGTAGTTATAATTTCAATGTATTTATTAATTAGACTTCAAGTTATGCTTGTTTCAACCCTAGCCTAAATAATACTTAGTTATGTTATTCTCATAAGTGAAACATATTTTGTTCTTGAGAATAAAGATTATTTAAACTGAAACCTACAGTACACAATTAGTTTAAATCAGGATATTTTTTTATTGGTAACAAAGTTTATGTAACCTGCAATTTTATACAGACAAAAGGTTTTCCGTTTTATACCTGTGATACATTTATGTGCCAAAGATAGACTTTCACGGAAGCCTGCAAGTATTTACGACAAAGTTGGAATTGAAAGACTATTCGCTTTTGTTGCGGAAAAAACTCACCAAGATTATCTGGTTGAATCAAAACTATATCGTCACTATCTCTCTTTTAACTATTGGACACACAACAACCATTTGGTTTCACACTAAGCAAAGCTTGTACTTTGGAAACCAGATGATTGATAGATACTTAAAGACTTTTTTTTGTGAATACATACTTATCATCATATAGACAAATGCCCAAACACGGGACTTATATCTGCGAAACGATAACAAACATTTGTCCCATGGGAGTCGAACCCGCTACCTCCAGCTTATTATTATATGAAACGTGTATGAATCGTGAATCTGTGTATCGTAATATTTGATGCCTTCCGGTGGCAGAATCAGATGGAAGGACAGTAGGTTATCAGGTTTTTTTTACAACTATCATAAAATCCTGCCTGTGACAGAACCGAGATGGATACTTTCCATTATGGACCATCGATTTAAAAGTCCATATTTTTATCCAGATCCAACACAGAGCACCCCGAAAAGAGTTGATTAGGTTCGATTTGAGTGACAGATCCGAAACAGAGCACCCCACTTTCCACGTGGTCTTGTCTAACGTACCCCTAGAATGTATATAAGAGCTCGGAGGCGCGGAGGGAGACCAGTCCCCGCCCGCCGTAGCAAAGCGCAGGCACCAAAAGCCCCCGTAACGGCTGAGGCTGGTCCGACCAAAAAGCCGAAGGGGTGAAGGCGAGCGCGGGTGCCGCGTTTTGCTACGCTAGGGCGGAGGGACTGGTCATCCCGCAGCGCCAGAGCTGCCACAGAAGCTACAGCTGCGCTCCCAACCCCCCCTTCCCCGCTAAACCCTCTCATTTCCCTGCTAACCCCCCTCCCCCCACTAAAAAAAGTACACGACAGCTGCAGCGGCCGCCAACAAAATATTATGGAACATGAAAATTATTAAAATAAATAATTTTGAGAATAATGTTTATGAGTTAATAATGTTATGGATTTATTTACTTATTGCGAATCACTTTATGGATTGTAATAAAATTATAGATTGTGATTATTCGAGCAATCGATGATTATGAAAATAAATTTTATGGATTATTTTATTAGGGAAATAAAATTTCCGAGACAAAATAGAGAACCGATCTAAATATCCCTTGATGTAAAAACCTCCACCTTTAAAATAATTATTGTAATAAATCACAACTACTTCGTATTGAATTCGCTAGATAGCGCTGCGTTATTAACCTTGTTAAAAATACGCATATAAACTTATATAAGTAATAGATAAAACGTATAAACAAATATGCTCAATAAATCATAATCCTTGTAATAAATCGTAACTTCTGCGAATAAAATTCACGCTAGATGGCGCTAACAGTTATAAACTTTATTAAAAAGTCGCATATGTAATAGATAAAGGTGTCATTGTCACGGACATAGCCTAAAGGATTAGCACTCTGAAGTGGCAATGGGCAGGCGATGTAGCTCTAAGAACAGATGATGGAGCCGATAAGTTCTCAAGTGGAGACCACGGACCGGCAAGCGCAGCGTAGGACATCCACCAACAAGATGGGCAGACGACCTGGTAAGGTATGCAGGTGGATGGTGGATGCACGCCGCTTCCAGCCGCAATACTTGAAAGTCCAAGAGGGAGGCCTATGTCCGACAGTGGACGTTTTATGGCTGTAATAATGAAGATGTTGATCTAAATATTTCTTGATTTGAAATACCAACCTTTAAATAATTTTAGTAATAAATCATAACTTCGCTCACAATCTAGATTGTTCTGACATTTCAAATACAACCTGAATATATATGTAATATATGTAAATAATCACCCACGCCTAAGAATGATGTTAGTCTGCTTGTATAATTTGTTATATTGGGATGAGAATTACCCGAGGGCCGTGGGTGATGATTGCCGGATACATTTATAAATTAATTAACACTTTATTAATGCAAAAGGAAACACATATAATAAAAAAAATAGAAATATGATTATCAAGTTATTTAAGCTATTAAAACGTTCTTAATTTCCACGCTTGCTTAGTTGTAGTTGCTGTTGTCAATTTCAAGGAAATGCTTTGGAAAATTAATCAGTGTCATAAATACTCAACCGATATTAGTAAACAATTAAAAAAATTATATCAAACGACGAACTTATTAAAATTGTTCGATTCCGCCGGTGTTCGAACCAGCGTTGGTCAAATCGATATTGCACCCTATCTATAGCCGGAAGTGCTAATACCGTTAAGCTACGGAGCCCTAACAGGCTGAGTTGAAATTCTCGATAAGATCATTATCATCGTTATTTATAAACTTTGGCGATCTGTAACTTAGTTTTTAAACCGAACCGATGATTCTGTGTGAATTGTCCAGCCTTAATAATTTTATTTATTATCTTGGGCAGGTCACCCACGAAGGTCATTAGGTCATTACCTTGATAACCCTGGCTAGAAGTCCTCATAAACAAGCAGTTATGTAGTGTGAGCCGTGCTTTTAAGCTAATTCCCCGATACAGTGTCAATGTTTGGCACTGAGCAAACAAATCACTAGCGGCACACACTGGGGCAACTTTGGTTTGACCTGTCAATGTCACTTTCATAAACGTCAGCTGTGACGCATCGCTTCTCGTATTTCTTATCAGAAGTGGGATTTTTAAGTGAAATGGTACTATGTTTGTATAAAAGCAAGGCTTACATCTATTCATCATCATCATCTCAGCAGTTATACGTCCACTACTGAACACAGGCCTCCCTCCTGGATCTCCATACGGGGTAGTTGCCACTCTGGGCAGGCAGTAAGGGATGTTGATATACGGAAAGAAGCTGCTGCCCATCTCCCGGAGGTGTCCCTTAGGCTTTTACTGCATCCATGGGCATGAGAGGAAGGGTAACATTCTACTGCCGGCACCTGACGGCCGGAAGTTTCAATGGATACCTCCGAAATCAGCAGCGTCTTTCCGTGTATCAACATCCCGTACTGCGCTCGCCAACCCGCTTGCCGAGCGTGGTGAGTATGGCAACAACCTCAGATGACCAGTACTTGGATCTCCAAGTCCATAAAGGACTTGTCCAGCAGTGGACGACCTACGTCTGTGATGATTCCAGTTTCAAGGTATAAGTAATAGATACCAATACTGTTAATATCAGGTCATTTTCTATCCCGTAAGTTCCTTCTTTACATTTAAGTAGTTTCAACAATAGTTAATTATTACAAATACTTTATTAGTTGCCTTTTTATGCACATATGACTGTATATTAAGGTATGAAGATGGCGGTGAAGATGAAAAAACTGCCAATATTGTATTCCTGTTGTTGTTTAAGCTTATTTTCCTTAATAACAACACCATGCAAAACATATGTTGGATATGCTCCCAAAATATTATAGATTTTTTTAAAACATTTAATCTTATTATCAAAAAAAAAGTAAACCCTTTGCATCTATTATAGATGATTTATACAGCGTCAGCAACTGGTATTATTCGAAAGATCAGGTCAATACGTCTGAAGCTAACTAAGCCGCGGGTTTCCTCACGATGTTTCCTTCACCGTTAAAGCACGTGTTAAGTGTGCATATACATTTTGAAGACCGGTATCGAACCCACGACCTTCGCATTGAAAGTCGGGGGACGTACCACTCGGCCAACACGGCATTTTTAACAAAACATATTGCATTATTTCAAATTCCAATACTTGGAATGTTGGAATCAAAATGAAATCTTTGAAGCCTGTGTTTATTGATGTACACAGACGTACATCCGTTTAAAATGAATTGTATTCATTTTAAACGGCTTTGTTTTCGCAAGTTCAGTGAAGTGAGCGTAAAGCTGTTTCTGAGAACTTGTTCGCATTTAAACTTTTGTTCCATTTCGGCAGACTTGTTTGACTTTGACATTGACGCTTTTTAATAGCACGCCCTGATCGTAAAAGAAGAAGGGTTTATAATACTTATGCTGTGTCTATTGCGGTAGCCACCAACCACGTTTTGGTTACTACGGAAGACCATGTGGACGACCAGCGGGCTGATTACGCGAATCTCGCGACAGGTTTGCAACAGGCGTAAATCACGCGATTATCGCTGTCAAACGACAATTCCTTGCTGACAGCGATGATAGCGTGCTTTACGTAAGTTGCAAGCCTTTCGCGAGATTCACTGCCGTTCTGCCACAGAACCAGCTGAATAGCGACCATTTTTGCCACTTGTTTTTAGAACTTGAGTAATTAATTTTCAATCTATGCAATAAGTTGCACAAAATATCTGATCATCATCATTATCATGCCTGGTGTGGCAACAACCCTCTCATGATCAGTACTTAGTTATCCATGAGAAAGGCCTGTGTCCAACAGTGGGCGTGGACAGGAGTCCTACGGCTGAGATCGTTTAGCATAATCCTGAAAATAATAACCCGTATAGGAAAACTATTCTTTCAAACTATCCTTCCTTAGCCTTCCTAACCGCTGTACAAAAAACAACCTTGTTGGTATACACAGTGAGTTGTATCTCGGCTGCAGTCAGTGCTAGTTGAGGTCGTCGCCCCACTGGCCCAGTTCTCCATCGATTGCAGCCAATTGCACTGCTTCTTAGAACGCTAAGTGATTTATCTACGTGGCGTTTTGTTTGTGTTTTTGTAACCTGAGTGATGCGATGATCTAGAGTTATTGTTGATAGGTTTGTTAATATTTGAAAGATTTACTGCGATTTATTGATTTGCGATGGCGGGTTGTTGTAAGTTTTATGTGCGCACCGTAGCTCGGTAATAATGTATTAATTTAGATTAATTTCTTAGTGAAATACGGTATATAATTTTTTTTGTTGTTACGAAACACAAACCTTTTAGAAATGGTTTTAGGAAACTGAAAATCTATTGTACGTTAATGCGTTGTACATCACCATTTCAGCCGTCAAACGTCCATTACTGAACACAGGTCTCATGGATCTTAGATAGATAGATAAATTCTTTATTTGCTACTTCAGCACACCAATTTTTGTAAAAATGTTGATACACATTTTCTTACAATGGAATTAAACAATTTGAAAACGATTAAAATACAAACAATTAGAAAGCAAAACCAAAATAAATAAATGTTAAAACAATAATACAATTAATATTATTATATATACAATTAATATATAAAACTAGATATTTTTCTTTGTTTATCATAATAATACAATTATAAACCTTTGCCCAAAAAATAAGACAAAAATACTGAATGTGTGTGCTGCAGTAAGGCAATCCTATTCTTCCTACTCCTACTAAGTATAATATAAAAGTGAAAGTAAGAATGTATGTATGTTCCCTTTTCACGTCAAAACCGCTTTGGATAAATTTTAGTATAAGTCAGTCAGTATCAGTATTCCTTTTACTCTTAAACGATAGTTGCTATGAATCGTAATTAAGCTAAACTCACTCTTATAGCCATAACTTAAAGATTAATTAATTAATTCTAACATTATTGTCAGAATATCGTAATCGTTTTCTATAGATAGAGTAGGCGCCCTGGGTCAAGTGGGAGCGAATGCTTGAATATTCATGCGAAGATGTCTAATAACCTACGCTAAATTTGAATTGGAGTGACGGTAAACGAAATTAATTGATAATCTTTGTAATCCTGTCAGTAGACATCTTTTTTTTCATATTGAATTGACACAAATGGGCATAGATAAAACCACACCGACCACAGAGTATCGCACGCTAATGGCCTGTCCACAGGTGTTCGCTGTGCCTGTGTTGGTGTGGTTTGATGGTTGGTCGGTATTTATATTACTCTCCTCATTTATTTATTAATGTACTCTATTATTGTATGTAATATTATTACTGTATAAATGGTATTTATTTATTTTGTACGCCTGCGCTTTGCACTGGCAGACGAGGCGATCACACGGACCTGCCTGAAAATCAGCGCCGCAACCGCGTAGCTTGCTACGTGATTGCGGTAATACTGAGGCAGAGTCCATTTTTTGACCTCCTGAACACTGTAAGCCTAATTTGATTCTTTTATGTTTTCTTTATAATTTGTAAGTTGTGTGTGTGTGTCAAAAATAAATGATTTTCTTCTTCTTCTTTTTTCCTTCTAATAAAAAAATATCCAAACCATGTATCCCATCCCCAAGGGTCAATTAAAGGTCAAATTATAAAACTTACAGCAGAAGCAGCCAAGTGTACCTCCATCTACAATTGGGATGGCTTCAAACGTTGACTACGAGTACAAATTGAATTTCCTTAGATCAAATTACTTGGAAAATTACTTTTTGTGAACCCACCTTCTGTTGCCTGACGACAATTGATTGGTTAATTTTTTTATCCAGAAACCGGTAATTGATTTGGTGGTGTAAATGAATGTAACTGAATCACTTACAATTTTTTATTTAATAATATACTTAACAGAACCAATGTAGAAATTGAATTGTCAGAATTGTTATGGTACTGGAAATTCTCAAAATTTTTTTTGCCATTATGTAAATGTTTGCCATTTATCCACAATTATTAGAGGATTCAATACCGTTTCAATGCTAAATAGTATAAAAAAGAAAAGTTAAAATCTAGTAGCTTTTATTTTTTTCAGGCTAAAAAAGCATTAGTGCTTTTAACTTACCTGTATAATATATTCTGCCCCCGATGGTGGAAACGGTTTAATTTTTATTTTTCAGATTGGTGTTTCATAAATTACTGGAATTATGGAAAAAGTTATCCTGCATTATAATCATGTAAGAGTAATCTGAAAAAAAATGTGAGATACGCGGCCTTTTCTCCATCGGGGGCAGTATTACTGACTTGCAAAAGTATACAAATTGTATCTTATTGAAGGATATAATACTAGACTGAACTGATTATTCTACTTTGCTTAACATCTCACTCAAACTCAAAATCCCTTTATTCTGTGGGACTGCAAGGGCCTCTCAGATAAGTCAATTTTGAAATAAATTCAGCCGTCTCGTATCGCCTCGCAGATACGAAACATTTTTAGTTTTGCGATAACTCCTAAATTAATAATTTAATGTGGACAGGCTGTTGACAATTCAAAACAACTGTTAAAAATTCATCGACTGAGCCACTTTACATAATTTGCCATCGCTGTCTTTTTTGTAGAACTTTATAAGGAATAATTCCATGCTACATTGTATTATGCAGCGTTATCGATTTTTTAAATTTATTTCAAATATTATATTTTTTTATATATAAATAAAAAAAAACTATAACTTATAGTTGGTCAACATAATATGACAAATCATCGTCATATTTCAACCAATTTGCCTCTTGACCCACTCTATCTATTGGCGTAATTCGTATGAAAATCCATCTAGTGGTTTTTGCGCTAAGCCGTAAAAGTCGGTAACTATACTCCAGCTACTTCCGATGTAGAACGTTTGAAAACAAACTGTCACACTTAAAATTAAATTGCTTCCAAAGGGTTGGTTTTTTGACCGAGTTGATAATATGTATATATAAAAAACAACAGAAAACAAGCAGGTTTTGTATTTTTAGGTAGTTTTTTTCACATTCTACATCAAAAGTAGCTGAAGTGTAACTCGCACGTTGCCGCGTCGTCACGCGTCACGCGTCAAGTGTCACCCATATCGGCCGATCGGTTTAACCCCCCGCTAAGTATTTTTTACATCAATAAAAAAACATAGTAAAATATAACTGTCTGAACGGCTCTTATAGCAAGAAAATTTATAGTTTATTTTTAATTTTTTTATTTCGTATATGCATGCGTTTGACCACATCTTGCCTGATGTTAAGCAATGATAGTCTAGAATAGGACACGCTTGCCTAGAAGGTACCTGTTTACCCTTGATTTGAAGATACCCAAATTGTACTTTTCGGGGAATACTGACTCCGGCAACGAATTCCAGATCTTCGCAGTACGCATTAAAATGTGGAATTTAAGCGTTTCGTGCGTACGTATGTATGGTATTTTTGCCATGTATCTATGGCGCCTTGGCCGGGTTTCCCTGGATGTTATATACGGTAGAAAAAAGGGGCTGGCGGAATTTTCCATATTTTCCAAAATGTATCCTATAAAATACCGATAAGCTTTACTGAGTGATCGATCACTGACTAGAAAAATTGCACTAGATTCCAGCTCCAACCAAAATCTAAGCAAACATAGCGTAGGTGGCTTGTTGAGCAACCTTTTGGATGTGGTTCTAAAGTTTGAGTTTACTTTTGTTAACTTTGGTCGACTTTACAAAGTTCCTTCATAACAATGGCTGCTCACCATCTATTGTTATGACAGGACTTAAAGGTGCCTGTAAACGGGCTAGAAAAGTTGCATCTTGCCGGAAATTTTGTTGTCATTATCTATTGATATGTATTATATATGTATATATTGATAGCGCAGTATATTTGCAACCATACCCTTGCTGCAATTTTATAGTGTAATTAATGGCCAAGTGTAGTCCAGGAAGATTTTGCAACTGGATTGCTGAGGGATTTTGCATGTACACGCCAAGCTATATTGCGGCTAGATCTCAGTAATAAATGTCAAAATTGCGGATGCCGAAGCTGTTCTCGTTGCAGCAGGATGGATTTCGTTGATAAAATTCAAAATCTTTTCGTTTGACCACTCGGCCATGATAAATAGAATTAAATTCAACTATGTACAGAATTCAAAAGATACACAAGAACTAACGCCGCGCGCAAATGCCACAGTGGTGCCACGAAGACGACGAGACGAGGCGGCGAGAGGCGAGCGAGGGAAAAGAGATGCACCTATACGTAAGAGCAGAGACGATATACGGCGATATTGCACTAAATTCAAAGTGGGATAAATCATGTGCAATTCTAGCCGGCTAGACAATAAATACTTGCAAGAACTTGAAATATCTTGCCAACATCGCCGGGCTACACAGCAAATATTGCACTGTATTGAGCGATATAATCAGCAACTTGGCAGCTATATAATTGTAGCGAGAAATCGCCAAATATATAGCCCATTTACAGGCACCTCAATTCATGTGTGAAAGTTGACTCGTATTAATTATAGATTAATTATTCTTTTATTCTTAGCCGTAATAGTTATTTGAATAAATTTATTATTTTTTTATAATTGGTTTGCATTTGCACGCGATAAAATACAGTACTTCCTAAATTTATATTGTACAGCCTTATTATTACTTCTTTGATTTTTTTGAGTCTAACTCACTAAACTATTGGCATTTGGCCAATAGTTTAGTGAGTTAGACCAGTTCAGTCATTTTGAAATGTAAAATGTATGGAATAAATTTTGTTCTCCATACGTGCGATTTATAAGCTGTTTTGAATACATCTTAACAGAGATGTGCCTTTATTATTGTAATTATTAATTCTTTATTAAACGCAGTGTAAATTTATATACAAAAACTTAATAAAATTACATCATAAGTATTTTGAGGATACACTAAGATAACACTAAGGCTTAGTGGTATCCTCTACTATGAACGCGACTGTACAAATAAATAATAAATAAAATAAATAATACTGGACAATTCACACAGCATCATCTAGTCCCAAGCTAAGCAGAGGTTATGGGTACTAGATGACTAATATACTTCATACACTACATAGATACATATATATTTTATTATAATATACAACGTTGAGCCGAGTTTTGTTGGATTTATTTTAATCTGAAGACACATAATAGTCCAAAATTGCGACAACATCCACAATTAGGACGTCTGAGGAACATCGTTTTACTGTTTGTGTTACTGAGTGTTTGTTGATCCAGCGATTTACAATTCATATCGCTTGTGATTGTGCGGAAACCACTGAGCGGTTGATTTAGCCTGGATCTCGACAAATCGTTGTAGATTTCGACGGAAAAATGGAATTGATTTCAGGGATTTGGTAAGGGTAAACTAGGGCACAGGCCCGAGGGAATGATTTCGTGAGTTGGATTTATAACCGGTAGGTATTCAAGTGGGTCTCTAATCTTATTCTTAGTCGGGATATCAGATCTGCACTGCGTCCCGCATTGTAGTGTATTGTGCATTGTCCCCCTGACACTACCCTAGCCAGCCCAACTCCTTGAAATACCGAAGAAACTTTGGGCATCCCCGAAGGATATGCAGATGTTGTAGAAGGAGAAGGGCATGGGTCTCTATTGGTTCTTAAGCGTCGCGCAATTAGCTATCGTATAATATGCCGTAGTATCTGTTGTAGCGGGCGAGTTTCTGATAAGCCCGGACCTGTCCCATTATTGAAACTACGTAATGGTATAACTGGGTCACCGACGTTTGTACGCTACTGCGCGCCTTTGCGCGAGACATACTTACCGCTGTGTTCTTAAAACTGAAACTCAAACCAAAAAAATACTTTATTCAGTGCGGCCGCATGAAACTTATTAATGCGTCACAAATTACAAAATAAAACAACACAAATTAAAAGAATAAAGGTCTGTTCACGAGAATAGAGAGGATACATAGGACTGGTAACAAAAAGTGATGTAATTTTGGAAAAGGACTTGACACGGCAATAATATTTTTCATGAAATGTTTTGGTCGAACAAAGCTCGTTTACACAGGCGAAAATTGTTTTTTTATCCTTCTTGAAATGACAATATAACTGTATATGATTTCCAATAAACGATTGTCTTTCTTTTTCAGGGGGAACGCCTATGGGATAATATGGAATAAATATAATTTCTTAAGACAAGTGACCGAGGTACTTAATATATTCTGATGAATATATTCCAAACCTACATAAACTACAATTGTATATTAATCCGTAAAATACTTATCAAAGATATACACATCCAAATAACTTTTACCAAAAAACAACAATTACAAAAGATTAGATTGCGTAATGCAAATGACATAAAACTACATGCTCCACGAACTAACTACGGCAAAAAAGTATTATGTACGAAGGTGCTCACTTATATAATAAATTACCGAAGGACATAAAAGAAGCCAAAACAATGTCAACGTTCAAAAAACTTCTAAAACATCATGTTATAAAACAAAGTAGAATATAAAAATAAAATCTTTAACTGAAACGTACCTACCTAACTTACCAACATACCACATCCAGTTGCGCTTGCTCTGTGTTCTTGACGAGCGGAGCGGTCGCGTAATCATTTAGTAGGCATGATCATTGTTTGAATACCCACAATTTGTCACTTAAATAAGTTAATTATCTATTCAAATTTCATGCAATGTATTTATTATGTAAGAGTTAGCCTGATAAATGTTAAATTTAAATGTTGTGTTCTCATGTAAGTGAATTTTATTCATATGAGAAATAAATTATCTTAAACCAGACTTAAATTCAAATGAAACGATGACACTATTGAAGCTTCACAATAAATGTTGTCTCATTTTGTAAACTTATTAAAGAAAGGTTGTTTCCTCAAGCGTTGCGACGCTCACTGGAGTATTGCGTCCCGCGGGAGGAAACCTATTACCTACGATAGGAGCAAACCTAGCTTCGAGATAAAGGGCTTTTTAAATTAACCTTGAGCAGGAATAAAGGGAATATTCTCTGAAATCCTTAAAAGCATATTATGGGCTATTATGAACTAATATTTTATTAATGCACAAGGAAAGACATATACGAAAAAACATGAGGAAAATTTGTAAATAATTTGACGGCCTAATTGATAAGTTATTAATGATTTCTTCAAGAAAAATGTCATGAATGTGATACCCGTTCTTTAAAAGAAATGTAATGGTTTAAACAACAATGGTAAAAAGCGAACTGAGGGGGCCGCCAAGCGTCGAAACAATAATTATTGTTTAAAATAAAAACAATTAGCAATTATCCATCCCCCATTTTGAAAAGAGTTAATAGACGTACTAGTAGGTTAAAGGTTAATAGAGGTAATGAAAATTTAGAGTCATAAAACGGTTTCGCTCACTTTGATAGTAAAGATCTATGTTTTTAAACAGTATTTATTTGTTTTTTTTTTCTATTGTCATAGTGAAACAATCATGTAAACCAACAACCAATTTGAAAAATTCAAAACATAATCTTATCCGCATGTTTTGTAACAGCTGAAAAAATTGAAACCCCTGACGTAAATATCGTTAATGCTCCGTCTTCATAGAATCCCGCGACCTCTGGTCGATAAATACCCCGATAATCTAGTATTGTAATAATGTATTGTGATCGCGAAAGTTTAAAAAAGAAAAAATAATCCATTCCATGACAAAACTTATAGTGTGGGTGGCAACAGGCGTCGTCCAATATCCGTCACTCGACCCGCTGACCCGAGCTGCCATCTAGGTTAGGTGCTGCCTCATCAGTTCACAAGAGATCTGATCCACAGCCTTCGTATCAGCTAGGCGCTGCTTTAAGAACAAATTCGAGTACAATCAGGTTTTATGAATCTTCTGGCTTCATTACCATCATCTTAGCCTCAGGACATCCGCTGCTAGAGCCTTCATAGATCTTCAAGTAAGTGGCGAGCGCAGTACGGGATGTTGATAAACGGAAAGACGCTGCTGCCCATCTTCCGTAGGTACCCCTTGGCAGATTCTTACTGGGCATCTCCTGTCAAGAGAATTGGGGCAATACTCTAATGCCCGAACGCCACTTTTACTGAGTCAATAAAGTCGAAAAATTTTAGCAAAATCAATGCGTTTTTACAAAAAAACCCTAAAGTCTCAATCCTAGTTTCCTTTCACTTCTTTAAAATATTATATTAGACAGATACCAACATAAATCAGTAACAAAATCGCCAAGGTTCCAAAAATAAAGCAAACCTGTCGCCGCAAATAATAGAAGAACAAAGCGAAAAATGTTTTCTGACACCCAAACTATCAAACTAGCAATATCGGAAAAAAGCATTTAACATTTAACACTGCATGACCCCAACCCTTGCACTCCGAACCTTTCAGTTAAGATAACAATATTTACTGTACTTAAAAGATCGCATTACAATGTTTACTCGAGTGCCAAAACATGTTATAGAGATGCGACCACGTCGGTCTTAAAGACAAAGAGATTGAGCTAGCTTAGGGTAACGAAAAAAATTTTGTTGCATGTATAGAGGTATATTGCAGAAAATTTTGATACAACAGCAATTATTCCTTTGAGATGCGAAAATCGTATTAAACGCTGCTTATAGAAAATTACGATCAACAAAACACATCGTTTAGAAAAGTAAATAATCAAAATTGTTAATGTAAATGGAAAATATTAAACGAAGGCCGACTCTAGTAAAATCAAATGTATGCAGACTAAGATAATAAACGAAAGACGAGTAAAATACTTTTCACTTCCATGGTAGATAAGTTTAACTGGTGTAAACTCGAAATTTAATTTATTAGTATTTTTAAGAATTCCATTGTTTTATTTATTTTCTATCATTACCATTAGATGGAAATAGTCAGTAAAGTAAAAGCACAATAAACTCTCTCATACAGGTTACAAACAATAGATTAGCACATTCATGGTGTGATATTTTTAACCTGGTTATGTGAGACTGGAGCCAAGATGAGAAAGATATTTTTTTTAACGCGCCAGTTTCATTTTATTTTTATAAAGGGCCAGTAGGCATTTTTTTATTCATCATCATTTCATTTCAGCCATAAAACGTCCACTGATGAACACAGGCCTCCCTCATGGATCTCCATGACGGGTAGTTGCCATACTCACCACGCTTGGCAGGCGGGTTGGTGAGCGCAGTATGGGATGTTGATACACGGATAGACGCTGCTGCCCATCTTCCGGAGGTATCCCTTAGCAGGCTCTTACTGCATCCATGGACATGAGAGGAGGGGTATCATTCTACTGCTGGCACCCCACGGCGTTCATTTTTTTATTGTTTAGGTGAAATAAAAGTCTCACTATAATCTCAGCAGTAGCACGTCGCACGTCCACTGTTGGACAAAGACCTCCACTCATGGCCAAATATTGATCATGTCAAAGTCAATAAGTGAATATCGATTAGAGTTAAGAACTTCTTAGAATAGTTAATATGCAAGAGAAAAGCACATTCGTTCAAAAACGAATTCGTTCGCTTTAGAAAACTAATTTTCCAAGAGGGGCCTTACTCACCACGCTTGGCAGGCCAGTTGGGAGCGCTGACGTAATCTTGATACACGGAAAGACTTTCACGAGCAATGGAGAAGGGGCAACATTTTTCTGCCGGTAAAATAAAAATAAATACATAAATGTCTAATCGAATTAAAATAATTTCACTTAGACGTTTCGTTTAAAAACCAAGATTACCAAGTCTAGGTTTGAGATCTCAGTAACAGCTCTATGTCCTAAAAAACTGGGTCTATTTGACTAGAACCCACTTCGTTACATTAGTTCTGTGAAGTACGAGGCAAAGAAAGGGTAAAATGGGTTAAATGTTATTTTTTTAATCTTAGGTATTGACTAGCCTATTGTGAAAAATTTGGCTACAATTCGAGATTAAAACGGCCAGTATGATCTGTCTCGTTTAAAGAAAAACATTGGCACCATAATGTTATGTTTATACTTTAGTTTACGTAATGGCGCGTAGACTGGTAAACTTGACATGAAATGTATCATTATATCATTCATTGCATGTTCGCTGCAAGCGTGGACGCATATCGCGACCGTCCACGCTGCTGTCCCGAGTCGTTCGTCAACTCACACCAAGAATCTTGTCCCAACTGATGTGAGTTGACGAATCGTAAAAAAATATTATTTTCGTTCTGCAACTCACACCACCCTTTGTTTCCATTGAATTTATGCGACGAGCACACTCACCGAAAAAAGCGGATTTTAGAATCAAATACACTGCGCGCCGTTACGTTCACATTTCGCGGGCAGAAGACGTCCAAACTATGATAAATTGTTACGAAGTACCCCTTTCTTGATACACTGCAGCAATGTGAACAGCGAAATCTTTCATTACATGATACATTTCAGGTTACGTTTCACCAGCCTGTACGTGTTGAGTAATGAATTAAACGAATCACAGTTGTATAAGTGTAATTTTGCCTTTAAAGTCCAAAATAGTACTAAATAACATACGCTTGAAACAAAACTGTTTTAAAATAAGGCACGCACTTTTGATTAGTTTTCATGAAGTTAAGAATAACAAGTAACAAATTACCGTACTAACTAATCACCTAATTAATCCAACTTGAAATGAAAAATTACCTCATCAAATGTTTTACTTTATATAACTGTTTAAGGTAATAAAACAAAAAATATTAACAAAATGAACATGAACTTGCCGTGGGTTGCTGGCAGTAGAATGTTGCCTCACCTCTCTTGCTCGTGGTTGCAGTAAGAATTTGGCAAGGGACACCGGAAGATGGACAGCAGCGTCTTTCAACTCTATTAACATCCAGTACTCGCCAACATGATCAATTCGCTCACGTAAAACCGTGTTGGCCGAGTTGTATGTACCCCCGATTTCCAATCCAAAGGTCGTGGATTCGATACCGGCTGTGCACTAATGGGTTTTTCTTTGTGTTATAACGGTGAAGGAAAACATCGTGCGTAATCCCGCGGCATAGTCAGCTTCAGACGTATTGACCTGTTATTTCCTCTGACTAAAAGCTGACTAAGCTGAGAGGTTGGTATAGGTGCTGGGCAACCACAACCAAAGCCTTACCCATCATTATACCAGGCACTTCCCGTACAGCATGAATACCTGCTGACGCTGTACAAATCATCTTTAGTAGATGTCCTAACTATCAGATTCACGACTGATTTGCGTTTTATAACTCATTTGGTTTACTCAAGACATTGAATTTAGTGTTTGAGAAGACCGTAACTATTTTATTGGGCTGCCAAGACTACAGTTAATAAATTCTTTATCACCCGCCATTCGGTTGTAAACTTACAAACTAATGATGTTTATAAATCATACAAATTTGATTTAAGCCAATAATTGTTTAGTCTGATAAGAATAACTTTAGAAACTTATCGTCAAAACTAAATCGAGTTATCAAATTAACTCAAAAAGCTCAAAATAATCATTACATCACTACAGCTCGCACTAAATGGAAGGCTCCGTGGGAGGTCATAAAACCTCAAAATTAAACTTACCCAAAAATTAAATCGAACAATAACAAGTTAGCCAGCGATTAATTAATAACCCACTTGAAATAGCTAATTCATTCAATGGTTACTTTATGAGCAATTAACAGCCACTGAAAAGACCGAAGTAAAATATCAAATTAACACAAACGAATTCATTATTAGCTATTTTTGTATTTAAGTGTAACTAAGGTATCATTTATGAAAAAATTAACAAAATTTGATTGCATTTTTGAAAATTTACAAAAATGCAATCAAATTTTTTTCTCCGACGGGACTCAAACCCGTAATGTTTAGACGAACACCTATAACGCTGGCTGCTTTTACCATTCGGCTACGGAGCAATTAACCGTCGGGTCGAAAATCTTGACTGCCTTTATCGTTCGAAACCCATAAAGCAGTAATTACGGGCAACGTTAGGCAACGTTACGGGTTCGATTGCATTTTTCATTTATGGGAATTATTTATTTATGATACCTACATCGCCTAATGACATTCTCAATATAATAAAAAAAGGCCGTCTATAACTTCTTAAATTAAGCGATGAAAACTGTCGATAATTCCTCTATAGCATGTTCACTCTATATGCATTTCACTGAAGCGTTTGACTACGTTGATCATGGTATCTTGATACGAAAACTGCTCTTATGGAGTAAGAGGTATTGTATCTAAGCTTGTTGAATCCTATCTAAACAGCAGAAAACAAATGACCTAAATAACCAATATATGTCCTAAATCTAAAACTGAAATCAATAATACATCAAGGCATGTCAGAACAGGAGTTCCACAAGGTAGTGTTTTGGGACCCTTGCTATTTATAATGAACATAAATGATTTACCTAAAATTGCCAGCCGCCAACTGTCATGTTTGCAGGCCACAGTACAATTTTATTTACTGGAGATGATAAAAAGTACCTTCAAGCTCCTGGAATGGAAAGGACTGGGCATCAATAATAACGGCAAATACATCTAGACAAAGGAAAAAAAAAATAACCATAAACACCCGACGGAAGCTACAAAAGGACGATCGACCATAAACACGGCGACAAGATGTAGGTAGAGATGCTTGCTCCGAGTCACGTACCCGCCTACGACAGCTAACCGCAAAGCGAGACGATTTGCCGACAAACGCATGACAAGTGTAATACGTGCGGAGAGCCTATTTCTGTGTGTCTACATGAATTGTCAATGTCTGATTGCCTGCCGTTACTACAGTAGTAATAGTAGGTTACTATGACATCTCTCAGATTTGTAACTCATGCTACCAAATTATAAGCAAATGATGCCTAAACTACAGTCCATGAGGGAGGCCTGTTCAGTAGTGGACGTTTTACGGCTGAAATTATGAAACACATATTGCGGTTAGTTTGTAGATTGTTTTTTGTTAAAAAATAATTAAAGATATAGGTAAATACCTTGCCGTGGGGTGCTGGGAGTAAAATGTTGCCTCTTCTCACTTGCCCATGTACGCAGTAAGAATGTAGGGGTTACAAAATCTGATCTATGTCATAGTACCTAACGTACTATTACTACTGTAGAAACGGCAGGCGATCTAACAGTGACAACTTATGGTAGACACACAGATATCTTTTGTGTAACGAAATGATGCAGCGCCTGGGACAATGTTAGATGTATTAGGCTTATCCAGCACTTATCGGATCAGCTTAGTCAGTTACGAGCGTTGACCTATCCTTTCCTCTGAATTCTGGGTACGGCCTTAGAGACTTTGATAATAGAGTATTTACGCGATGAAGTCCTGTTAATTAGTTTAAAATTGTGTGTCTTGTTCTCGTTCAGTCGTGGGACGTCTTACGGTTATTAAGTACTGATCATGAGGGGTTTTTATTTATTTATTTTATTTATTTATTTAACGTACAAAACACGTCACAACCACTTTAAACAATGAGGTTACATAATGGTAAATTATAACTTGATTGTAACATAAACTTATGTACGTACTGCTATAATATAAATTTATATCGAGTAAATAGAGTCTTTACAAAAACAGGTTATTGACATAAAATAGAAAATGGTTAAATAAATTACGATTATGGTAACTAAAACTAGATTACATGCAATATTATTACTATTACTAGGTAGCATTATACTAAGTGCTTGAACTCGAATTATTTTCTTTGATATTGAAGTGGAGGATCTCTTTAATAATTTTAATGAACTGACCTAATCTTGGAACAAATATGTCGAGTCTGCCGTCATCTTTATGTAGCTCATTAAATTGACGAGCCATTCTTGTGAGGGGATTGAAGTGAGAAATATTATTTCTAAAAGTATGTAACGCAAAAACATTCTTTTTATTAGAGTTACGAGCTCTGAAATTTATATTAAATGATATTTCAGATAAAAGTTTGGGAGAATCTATTAGGGAGTGAAGTAATTTGTAGAAATAAATAAAATCAAAGTAAATACGACGAGTTTCTAAAGATGTGACGCTGAATTTTTGGAGCCTCTCTTCGTAACTCAAAGATAAGCGTCCGGGTTTAAGACGATAACATACGAACCTCAGGAATTTTCTCTGAATCCGTTCGATGTTGTAACTGTGAACTTTGTAGTTTGGGGACCAAATAGGACTTCCGTATTCTAAAACGCTACGCACTATGGAGTTAAAAAGGTAAATTAAGCTGTGATAGTTTCTAAAGCCTTTAGTAGATCTTAAGACAAAACCCAACAATCGGTTAGCTTTATCTATGATATAATGATAATGTTCACGAAAAGTAAGCTTATCATCGAAATATATACCAAGATCCTTTGCAACAAGGGAGCGGTTGAGTTTATGATTGTCAATAGTGTAATCGAAAGTTATTTTGTTACGTTTATTGGTAAAAGAGATGAAAAAACATTTGCTGGCATTAAGGTTCATTTTGTTATATTTACACCAATGTGAAATAATGTTCAAGTCATTTTGCAGGGCCATACAATCACTTTGGTTCTTAACTAAATTGAATATTTTTAAATCGTCGGCGTACATGAGGCAGTTACAGGATAAGCGTGAAACAAGGTCGTTGATGAATATTATAAATAGGAGGGGTCCTAAATGCGACCCTTGGGGGACGCCTGAGGTTACCGTCACTGGTGAGGATACATAGCCCTGTAAGGCGACCAGCTGACTTCTATTACCGAGGTACGAACAAAGCCATCGATATAAATTTCCATGAAAGCCGTAACGACGTAGCTTCATACGAAGTAAATGATGACTAACCTTATCAAAAGCTTTTGAGAAATCCGTATAAATAGAGTCCACTTGGCCGCCCTTGGCAAAAGCCTGACAAAGAAAATGTTTGTATTCCAGTAAATTGCTTATTGTCGACCTGTTTTTAACGAAACCATGTTGTTTATCAGTTATGATAGGTTTAATGTGGTTAAAGAGTTGTGTATATACGAGGGATTCGAACAATTTTGCAAAACACGATAGTAAGCTTATTGGGCGATAGTTTTCGCACCGAGATTTGTCACCACCTTTATAAATTGGGATGATATGCGCTGTCTTCCACGTTAGAGGAAAGACACCGCTCTTAAGAGATTTATTGAAAATAATGTTGAGTGGAACAGCTAGTTCTTTGCCGCAAGCCTTTAGGAAAGATGTTGGAATCATGTCTGGACCAGGTCCTTTATTTTTATCTAATCGCCTAATTTTTAGACGAATGTCATTTTCATTAATATAAACTTGTGCCAAAGAGTGTGAGATAGTGTGATCAATATTAGTCAATAAGTCGTTATCGATAGTTTCTTCTCCTCCGTTAACATCACTTTCGAGAACAGAACCAAAGTATTGAGAAAAAAGCTCGCATACCCCGTATCCATCGCTAGATGCGGTATTATTATACTTCATGGTTTGAGGTATGGAAACGCGGCCCTTTCTGTTGTTCACGAATCTCCAAAACGACTTAATATCTGACTCAATAGATTCTTCCGTCGCTATAAGATACCTATTATAACACTCCTCGGCTAGAACTTTACATCTATTTCGAAGCATGGAGAACGTGTCGTAATCTCGGGGGTTGTCAAACTTTTTATATAATTTGTGAAATTTATTCTTTTCTAAGTTGCAGTTGATTAACGGTTTGCTAAACCAAATAGGATAGGATGAATGTTTTAGAGATTTGAAAGGCGTATGCCTTTTGATAATATCAAAAAGAATATCATAAAATAGTTTAGTACAACAGTTAACATCCGCAGAAGACAGCCTATCACACCAATCCACTGTATTCAATTCGGCATTAATTAATTCATAATCACATTTATCAAAATTTAAGCGTTTTATATTGTTACGCTTAAGATGTTTAGAAACCTTGAATAAAGGTAAATTAATCGTAATTGCAGGATGTAACTCATCCAGACGGCTCAGAGAAAGAGTTTCGGTTACGGAAATATTGTCCAGGTTACTTAAAACTAAGTCTAACAATCTATTTTTAACATTCAAAACATTATTAAACTGATTTAAACTGCATAAAGACATAAGTTCAGTTAATATATGACATGTTTTCGAGGGTGATGGTAAATCCAGAGAATTTTCAGCTTTGTGTACAACATCATAAAAATCTGGGGTGTTAAAATCACCGATTAATAAAAACATTTCATCAGGTAAGTCGTTTAGCATTATTCTTTGACAGTTTAAATAAAATTTCTCCCTTCTGATAAAACTAATGTCGGGTGGCAAATAGCATATACAAATATTAATACAAGGTAATTCACGGCATTCAGGTATAATAGTAACCCAGAGATCCTCTATTTCACTATCCCATGATGATTGACGGACAACTTCATACTTTTTTAAAACAGCTAGTAATACTCCACCACCTTCTTGTTTTTGAGAACATGAATCGATACGGTCCCTTCTAAAAATGTTGTAACGATCGTCTACCACTTCACCATCAAAAACGCTTCTGTTAAGGTTTGTCTCAGTCAAACATATTATATCGAAATTAGAGTTCAAGGCATTTAAATAAAAAGTTGATAGTTTACTACGAATTCTGTTAACATTTTGGTAAAATATTGTAACCATTTTTGAAAATTTAAATACAGTAGCTATTAAAATAAGAAAAAAAAATAACAATAAAGTAACAAACAATACGAAAAGCTTGAATATAAAGAAAATACAAGGTAACCGAAAATAACTACTCAGAACGTAACTTATTAAGTATATCAATATTTTTGATTAAAATTGCAGGACTCTTCTCGTCCTTACGTATAGACACTTGTCCGAAACGCACCCACACAAATTTATAGTTTTTCTCCTTACAAAATGTACGTGCCAAACTATGAAGTTCTTTAGTCTCAGGTGATAAATGTTCTGACAAATATATTCTTGATGTAGCGTCCTTGAAACCGAGATGAGAGAGGCAAAGTCTGTTGCCTGACTGGGCCTTGTTAAAACGAGTAACCGCAGAAAGTAGTATATCTCGTTGGCGCTGCGATGAGAGGGACACAATAATATTTCTAGGCCGCTATTAGTCGGAATTCATTTTGGCTACTCGACGACAGGCCTTGATGTCACCGTCGGAGATAGTGACCTGTAGGCATTGACAGAGTTTCTTAAATAACATAAGAAGATCTTCATTTTTATCCTCAGGCACTTCATGAATTTCCACGTTTAGCTCACGGGACACCTTTTCCAACATAGTTACTCGACTTTGAAGTTTAGAAATAACAACATGGTTCTTGGAAAGTTCAGACTCCAGATTTTTTATTTGGCTGTCCATACCTGCCATTTCAAGCTTTAAATTTGACTGCTCGGTGGAGATGAGATTAGTTGAAGTTGCAAACTCGGTTTTTACTTCTTCTACAGCGCGGCTTACTTCTACCGAAACCATTTTCTCAACATCTTTCTTCAAAGCAGAGCGAAGGTTTATCATAAAAGCCGAATCGGGGGAAAGTTTAATGTCGAACAATCTGCTTATGCTTTCCATAGTCACCGGCTCGTCCCTCATATTGGAGCCTGAAGCGGCGCTCGTAGCAATCGTAGATTCGAGAGTAGTGGCCTGACTAAATGACACGTTTATCAAATCTTCCGAAGAACGAAAATGGCATTTCACTGGCGTATCATCGTTACGCTTACGTCTTGTAACGTTTTGGCAAGTGGGACAGCTCAGGGAAGCCAATAGATCAGCGCTTATCTTCTTAGATGAATCTACAGCAATGTTCAAGCATAGATAGCAGTATGAGAAAGCACAACTGTTGCATTTCAAGAGTTCTTTGGTATCTTTATCCGATTTACAGCCACTGCAAAGCATTTTGTTATATTCCCAGCGTAGACAAACAAGCAAAAAGTATGCACAATAACAGTAGTAAGAAAATGTTCACTAATTTCGCGCAGGCGCCACACTGCTACAGTGGCTCAGCGGTTCGAGCCGTCGACTCAAGGCGCCTACTACTCAGCGTCACACGGGCACACCAGGTTCGAACCACGGCACAAGCGACTTTGTGTATGTTTGTAGAATCTTCGAAGACCGGCAGCGGCGGCTCCCGGGGCCCGCACCGAAGAGAGAGACGTCCGACAATCCACAAGATGGCCGCCGCGTGCAGTGGGGATCCTCACAGGAAGAAACGAGAGGGTCCGATCCCCATACAACGCAACCGATCTTCCTCAAGAACGAGAAGTCCGACCACGTCCAAGATGGCCGCTGGCCACAACGGCAAACGTCCCAAGCGAAACAGAGAGGGTCCGATAAAAGCGTCACTCAAAAACACAGTTGTCACAAAATCACAGATAATCGCACAGCAACAATATTCAACAACCGCAAAAACGTCCACTCGATAAGAATGTGACTACCGGAATGATTGGTCCGTTACCGTGGTTGTTGCCATACCACGCTTGGCAGGCGGGTTGGCGAGCGTAGTCCAAGATACACGACACGTGATACACGGAAAAACGTTGCTGCCCATGTTCCGGAGGCAGGGTCGGATTTAGGGCAGGGAAACCGGGGCGAAAGCCCCGGGCCTCCACAAACGGGGGCCCCCGAAAAAAAAATGTTTCAAATTCCTACTAGTAAACACTAGTCAACATATTTTCCTTTCATATTTTTTTGGCTATTTTACCTTTACCTGCAGTACTTTGTACATACAGTCATGATTATTTGATTATATTATTCTTAAATATTACAGACATCATTGATCTAGATTTGTTCACTCCACTCAGGCAATCTGTAAAATATCAAAATATCAAATGGCCCTGATAAGCACTTGCGATTTACTACCCATCTTGACCCCCTCCACTCCTTTGTTGCCCTGCCAGGCCTCCAGATCTCTAAATCCGGCCCTGTCCGGAGGTATCCCTTGGCTGATTCTTACTGCATCCACGGGCGGGAGAGGAGAGGCAACATTCCATTGCCGGCACCCTACGGCAAATAATGTCTACACATCGCAAAAGTTGAAAAATTACCCAAATTTTCCATCGTATCAAAAGTTGTGGACCATTTTCATATCTATACTAATGTTATCATAAAGAGGAAAGATTAGTTTTTTTTATGTTTGTGACGAATAAAGTCAAAAACTACAAGACCGATTTTTAAATTATTTTATTCTCTTATTCCCACGGGAACAACAGGAAAAACAGTCAGTTTCGACAGAAAAATTAATGACAAAGAAATAGAAAGAAGAGTACAGAAAACATGGAATAAATACTGGAGTTTAAAAGAAATTTTTAAAAGTAATTTGCAAATAAGCTTAAAAACAAAAATCATGAACTCTAGTCTTTTGCCGTGTTTGACGTACGGATGTCAGACATGGAAATTTACGGCTAGAGCAAAGCACAAAATCGCCACATGCCAACGAGGTCTAGAACGGAGCATGCTCAAGGTAAAGAAACTTGATAAAGTAAGACACACAAAAATAAGAGCACTGACAAAAGCCACAGATGCCTTGACTTTTGCACAAAAGCTTAAGTGGAAATGGGCAGGGCATATAGCGAGGCTTACAGACCAGAGATGGACCGCAAAAGTAACCTTATGGAGAGGCCCACAAGGAAAAAGAAGTAGAGGAAGACCAATAACACGATGGGAAGACGACATTAATAGAACCGCCGGCCCCAACTGGAGTCTAACAGCACAAGACCGAGACAAATGGGCATCTTTGGAGGAGGCCTTCACCCGACCTGGGGTTCTTGTTAAAGAAGCAAGAAACTAATATATAGAAATAAGTAAACAATAGATAAACACAATGAAAGTAAATTAAGAATGTAAAACTACGGTAAGTTTAAGAAATATGGATAAAGATAGATACACAAATAATTTTAAGTAAACTAACATAAGTAGTACATAAGAAATTTTTTGTAATTTAAGCAAGAAATAAAAGGCTTTTTATTTATTATTTATATTCCCACGGGAACGGGAACTACGCGGGTGAAACCGTGGAGTGCGGCTATTCTTGCATAATTCAAGTTTACAGCAGAGAATATGCAAAAAATATGACAAATGAAGATAAGAGCAAAGGTTGAGGGTACGGGTCAAACAGATTATGCGATAAATGCTCCAAGCCACTTATTTCGACTGAACAACTGAATGCCTGAATATTAAAGTGATATATTCCCATCCACCTCTCGTTATATCCAAATCCAAGGCTCTTACATTCAGACTCGATTAGTCTTTTTTAAACATTTGCGATCACAACACATTATTACTATATTGGATTATCGGGTATTTATCGCGTAACTACGTTAATTTTAACCCGGTCAAAACGTCGGGACTAAAAAAACAAAGGTAGGTAGCGCGATAAATGCCCGATAATATAATTCAGACTTGATTATTTTGTTAGCGTCCTTTTAATTAGCCTATGCGCGCATACATTCAACAATAGGGTATTTTTAGTTAATCCATATAATATTTTTTTTTTGAGAAAGCGTAGGTATATAAAAAAGTCGGGAAATGTTAGTTTTGTATGGATAGAAAATATTTTATTAAATAAAAATGTAAGAGTCCTTTATTGGCTGTAAGTTAGTGCGTAAGTTTTGAACTGTATTTAATTAAGAGCTGTGGATTTTGTTATATAAATAAAATAAAATAAAATTCAAAGTTTTCAGTATCATAGACTATTTTTGAGCTTTTGTTGTGTTGTTTTTTTCTCTTTTGTTATTGTTATTTAGCCTACATCGCGCAACAATAAGGTATTTTACTCCATACGCTTAAATCTTTAAATAATCTTTATTATTTTTGAGATAGTCGGAAAATGTTAGTTTAAGCTACATAGATGGAAAATAAATTCTAAAATTTATATTAATTTCAATATTGAAGGACTCAATAATTTGTAAGCTTGTAAGTCTTTAATTATGAATAATTGGTACCATGTATGTTCTAACTAAAGTAAAAAAACACGTGACCTGTATTGCATTGCGCCCTGAGTTATAGAGTTGTAAGGTATCAGGTGCCCGTAATTTCATCGGCCCCCTGATCTTACCCTTCATACTGGAACTTAGCAATGCAGACATTACTACTTGGCGGCAGAAATAGGTATGTGGGTAAAGTAGTAGATACCAGATTGTTGAATATACAATGTATATGTATGTTTAAAGAATACCAATTATTAGTTTTTTTTCTAAATGCATTTAAAGGATACATGAAAAAGCTAGACACGGGACTAATATCTGCAGAAAAGCAGAAATCAAACCAGCTTTGCCTCGCAGTTAAAAATGAAAAGTGGGACAGGCTAAATATAAATAAAAAAGTATCTATCTATCTATCTATTCAGCTGGTAACACCCACTGCTGAGGGCCTTTACTCAGCAGTGAGTATTACCGTCTTCTCGTATACGCCAGTTCTGGCGGTGTTGTGCCAGCCTAATCCACTAAAAAAAAGTATATCCAAATGTATTCCCTGAACATCGGGAATGAATGTGAGCCTGGACCACTCGCACGATACCGGAGTCCACCCGCAACTAAATTACCCGCTAAATCTTTTCAGGTTGATGCACATCCATAAGCACGTCCGGTTTTTTTATATCATCATCATCGCATGCGTACGACGTCCACCGCGGATTTATTTCATGGTTAACCAAGGACTGATAATGAGGGGATTGTTTCCGTACTCACCACGCTTGGCAGACGGGTCGGCGATTACAATGAGGAATGTGGATATACAGAGAGACGCTGCTGCCCATCTTCTACAGGTATCCTTTGGCAGATTCTTACTGCATTCACGAGCAAGAGAGGAAATGTAACATTCTACTGCTAGCACCCAGGCTTCAATTGAATAACTTAAAAATTACTGTACAAGTAAGGTCAAAAACGTTAACCGACCACGCCTTGTAAAAATAAACAGGACAAAAGTTACAGAGGCCCTTAAATTATAATGAAACGATGACACTACAAAAGCTTTAAAACTGTGTGGTTGTGTCAACGCCCAACTCCTAGACAAACATTGACTACTCTGTGGCGCGGCGGGCGAAGGTCCGCCTGCGACGCAAGAGGTTGCGGGTTCGAATCCCGCCTCGGAACAAATGTCTGTACGATCTGCAGGGCTAGCATGGCCGGAGATATTTTATCCACGGGGAGAGGACAAAATACTATTCCCCGCTGTCAGTTTAGTCCACCCTCCGAGCATGGCGACAGGTGGATAAACTATAGCTATAGGCGGGGAGTGAGTATCCACGTCCAATGTCAAAAAGTGATATAATTCTCTTTCCCCCTGTTGCCGTGCTTTGGCAGGTGGATAAAATAATTTTATCCCTTGTCAGTGGAAATAACCGGTGGACAAATGTTTTATCCACAGCCCATGCTAGCCCTGCTGCAGATATTTGATCAGGGTGACGTATGTTTTCCTATATATAATAAAATGTATAAAGTATATCAGTCATCTATTACCCATACCACAAACCCTGCTTAGCTTGGTGTTAGGTGATGCAGATAGTGAGATAGTAATTTTATTGGTAAACAACTTACAGGTCAAAAATGAAATGAAATAATACAATTATAGATAAAGAATTTCACTTTCATGAATAAATATACACAATCACATATCAGATAAAATAAAATAATACAAAACGATTTGAAATAAAATTGAATTAGCCAAAATAAATTAGCCAAAAATAATTATTATTTGTCCAGGAAATCCCGCACCTCATAGTACGCCTTCTCGATCAGCCAATGCTAGAATTTATTGTTAAAGCTAGGATAAGTAAGTAGATACATAAGTTTTGTAGATGCTAAATCTAGGTTAAATGGCAATTAGTTAAGTTGTTATTCTGTTTCTTTAAGCACGCCAAGTTGATTTTCCTACAATATTTGGTTGACAGGTAGAGAATGCCTACGGCATTATGTTCGCCTTTTGTGCATCTTTGTTATAATTTTGTGCAATAAAGAATTTATAAATAAACAAATAAGTAGGCTGGGTGTGTTGATGACATGCTCCGGTAGTCCCAGCACGTGAGTAAGCCCGTCCGACTGCGCCAACCTGTGCCCCACCGACGCAAGCTTGTCAGCTCCACGGGTTCTGTGTGAATTGTCCAGCATTATTTATTGATTCTAAAGATGATTAAAATTCGTGCGTTATATACGTTTCATCCTGGTTCCCTTTATTTAGTACGTCGTGAAACAGCGAGACACCCAGATAGCCCTATAGCCCTTTGTACTGTTGCGATAAGATACAGAATTACAGGGCTAAGGGCCTTTATTGGGCTTGGGAACAAAACTTTACGGTGTGTGTAATGAAAATGACTGACGACTGACATGGGCTTCGAAGATTCAGGGTTAAGAAAGGTTTAGTTAGTAAACCATTATTATAATACTATCTTATGCACGCCGCTTCGCATGCGTTGTGCCCGGAAAACATTTTTTTGCAAAATTTCAGCTAAATCCGTAGGCTAGTTTTTGCGTGAAAGTGTAACAAACATCCATACATACTCACAAACTTTCCCATTTATAAGTTTAGGATAGCCTTCAATGTATATTGTATAAAGTGTGGGGTGCCGGCAGTATAATGTTGCCTCTCCTCTTTTGCCCGTGGATCCAGTAAGAATCTGCCAAGGTCTACCTCCGTGTATCAACATCCCGTACTGCGCTCGCCAACCCGCCTGCCAAGCGTGGTGAGTATGGCAACTACCCCTCATGGAGATCCATGAGGGAGGCCTGTGTTCAGTGGTGGACATTTTGCGGCTGAAATGAGGAATAATTAAAGTAAAAGGCTTAATATTCCTCATAAACCTTTGAAGAGGACAGAAGGAAAGGACAATAAACGCGTAAAATAAATAAACGTTTACACACAAACATCCTTTACAACTACGAAAGTAATATCCTGACGTGCATTTATTCGCACTATTAAAGCCAAAGTAGGGTATATAAGTTACGTACACGTGTGCTATACACGAACGAAGCTCTAATATATAACCCGTAAACAAAAGTTAAGTCGCCGTGGCCGGGATCTGCCTGGAAGATATCATCATCATGTGAAAGGCTTAAATGTAGTAGAGTTTCTGAGCTCCGTGGGCAAACTTGTCCTAAGAAGTTGGCGCTGTATAATTTAGCACAAGTCTTCGAACAACAAATAAGTTGGCTTATTTGCGCGAACAACTTTGAAATCAACTAACGAAGTCGAAATCACTTTAAGCAGGCAAACCAGATGTGAAGTTTTAATACTTGATGGATTTTATTTGAAAAATTAAAAAAAAATACAATTACAATGAATGACAATGAGGTGTTTTCATTAAAAAGTAAAAACTTCAATAATAGTTCCCTCGAAACTTATAGATGGCGTTAGTTTTATTTTACTGGTAGGAAACACAATTTGACAATGACAGAATTAGGTATTAACAACAAACTGTTTTCTTCGCTTGCCAGCTCCATCTGTTAGGTTTAGGAGAAAACTTTTTTATCTTTTTTACTGAAAACTGCTCATTAGCCATAAAGTGTCCTACTGCTGATCAAAGCCGCAACCTCCTATCCTCGCTATTATTTACCTTGATCTCCAAAGTCCTCAGTAAATATAATCCGGATGACACCAAAAACCTAATGACATAAAAGTGACCGGGTTGAAGGCGAAACTAGCAAGTCGGTCAATTTAGTTACCTATAGTTCCCGAGGGACCAGGCTTACTTGAGGACGTGGGTAAACACACAAGTTGATTTAGAGTATTTGTGGGACACGGAAGAAATGAACCTGCATGCCTCGAATAATAAGTCTCAAACAATCACTTCACAATTTTATTCATACATTAAAAAATGTCTTTGTTTTCATAAATAATGTCCATAATTTAACTATCCGGCAGTAGAACTAGGTGGCCGTAGATTGATACTCATGATGATGGGCAGCAGCGTCTTCCGAGTATTAACATCACTCGCCAACCCGCCTGCCAAGCGTGGTGAGTATGGCAACTACCCCTCGTGGAGATCCACACCGGAGGCTTTTGTTCAGTAGTGGACGTTTTACGGCTGGCTTTTATGATTATAAAAGCTAACTATATTAGATAATAATGGCTTTACATACTTTATGCGGTTACGCAGCGTAATAAGCTGCAAGCAAAAGCTACTTAATTCAATAAAAGTTTAAACTCAAACCAGTACCATTTAACAGCGTCTAAATCCGGTTATCTCAATCAATCTGTTCAAGAGATAATCACCAAGTTCCTCGACACAAAGTTGCCGCGTTCCCGGGATACTCGCACAAAGTAGCCGAGTTCTCGGGATACTCGCGAAAAGTTCCCGACTTTCCGGAATGCTCGCGCACTCGATAGAGATCGATATTTATGGCGCCGACAATCTTAGCGGCGAATACTTCCCGCCAATTTGGGGGATGTTTTATTTAGGCTGTAAAGAGCGGTCCGTCTTTGGTGCTGCACTGTAATGGCAATGTAAATAAGTTACTAAATAAATAAATACAAATTAGTTAATAACACACGCTCTGCATACTTAGATGGTGCTATGTGGAATGTTTATTTTCAGGCCTTATATTTGTCCCGACTCGTCTGTTTTATACGTCTATTCACTGTAACGATGAATGGTACAAGATTGCAAGCTCATCGACGCGGCCAGGGCTTATAACTGTATTTACTGATCCACTGTTTGCACAACAAAGTCCCTTTGTCCCTTTCACCTTTATTATTTCTTGGAATGGAAATAATCTGGTCTTGCCGTGGGGTGCCGTTTCATTTAAATAAATAAATAAATAATGCTGGACAAATCACACAGCATCATCTAGCCCCAAGCTAAGCAGAGCTTGTGTTATGGGTACTAGATGACTGATATACTTAATACATTATACTACATAGATAGATATTTAATACCAAGCTCGGATATATTTAGAAACATTCGCTTTTTCATCCCCTCTTTCACCCCTATATCTTGTAATCTTCTTGACCGATTTTGATAAAACATGTTAAAGAACCTCCTTAAAACATTTTTAATATAATAATTCGGTCGTACTACGACCAACTAACATTTCTTACAAGACTCACTTCTCATTACCACCTACTCATTTGTTCGGCTCATTCTACTTCTAAAAGTGGAAACCATTATGCTATCTTAAGAATTGACCTTTAGTATATTTATCTCTTATCTTTGTTATAAAATAAACAATCAGATCAAAACATCTTGAAAGAAAATACTCGGATAGGTTGCAAATGTCAGTTATTTTAGTAATTGGAACGATAAAGCAAATATTTAGATGGTAATATTCGATGGCTTCTTATATTTATGGTTTTTAGGGTTCCGGACCAAAATGGTAAAAAGGAACCCTTATAGAATCACTCTGTCTGTCTGTCTGTCTGTCTGTCTGTCTGTCTGTCACAGATGGATATCTCGAGAACTACTGATGCTATCGACT
This sequence comes from Pasiphila rectangulata, assembly GCA_963082625.1. Classification (NCBI taxonomy): domain Eukaryota; kingdom Metazoa; phylum Arthropoda; class Insecta; order Lepidoptera; family Geometridae; genus Pasiphila; species Pasiphila rectangulata. The sequence goes on along the minus strand of OY720244.1, from coordinate 911,999 downwards.
TGCAATTTAAAATGGTAAAAGACAACACTTTTTTACTAATATAGCATATATGAAAATGTTGAAAAATATTCTTATTTTGATTGCAGGGGGGCGGATAGGGGATCTCAAAAATTTTAAGTGAAGTTACTAGGCCGTGTGGGGTATCAAATGAAAGGTATTCTTTTGCACATAATTAAACAGTTTTTAGTTTTCCTTTAAACCGTATCGTTTTTGAGTTATTTACAAAAATGTTGAAAAAACGACCGTTCCCCTGATACTTTTATAGCTAATAGAAGTGTATGTAAACTTTATAGGAAAATTATAGAGAACTCTCTAATTTGCATAGTTTTTTAGACAAGGGGGGTGGAAGGGGGGTTTTCAAAAATTTTGTGAAGTTAATAGGTGATGTGGGGTATCATATGAAAGGTATTCTTTTGCACAATAATAAACAGTTTTTTGTTTTCCTTTAAGCCGTATTGTTTTTAAGTTATTTACAAAAATGTCGAAAAAACGACCGTTCCCCCCCCCCCTTATCTCCGAAGTTTGCAGAGATAAACCCGTGATACTTTTATAGCTAATAGAAGTGTATGTAATCTTTATAGGAAAATTGTAGCAAACTCTCTAATTTGCATAGTTTTTTAGACAAGGGGGGTTGAAGGGGGGTTTTCAAAAATGTTGTAGAGCAAATACGTCATGTGGGGTATCATATGAAAGGTATTCATTTGCACATTAATAAACAGTTTTTAGTTTTCCTTTAAACCGTATTGTTTTTGAGTTATTTACAAAAATGTTCAAAAAACGACCGTTCCCCCCCCCCCTTATCTCCGAAGTTTGCAGAGATAAACCCGTGATACTTTTATAGCTAATAGAAGTATATGTAAACTTTATAGGAAAATTATAGCGAACTCTCTAATTTGCATAGTTTTTTAGACAATGGGGGTGGAAGGGGTGTTTTCAAAATTTTTGGGAAAGTTACTAGGTGATGTGGGGTATCATATGAAAGGTATTCTTTTGCACATTAATAAACAGTTTTTAGTTTTCCTTTAAGTCGTATAGTTTTTGAGTTCTTTACAAAAATGTTAAAAAAAATAGCGTTCCCCCCCCCCTTATCTCCGAAGTTTGCGGAGATAAACCTCTGAAACTTTTATTGCTGTTAGAAGTGTATGTAAAGATTAGAGGAAATTTATCACAATCTCTCTAAATAGCATACTTTTTAGAAATCATCGAAAGTGTAAAAAATCTACATAAGTTCCGCTATCAGACAAGAGATGGCGCTGTCAAGGTTCTCCAACAAATATAAAACCGCCTTTGTCATATATTATATTGTATGATGGCACGGAACCCTCGGTGCGCGAGTCCGACTCGCTCTTGCCCGGTTTAATTTTTTTAATACTTACTAGTGAATGCTGTGAGGTGCCATCAACAGAATTTTACCTTTCCTCGACGCGTCGGCCTATATTCGTGTTTGTAAATGTATAAATGCTCGAGTTAATTCACATTAAGAGACGTGGACCAATATCATCGACAAGTTATTACCTGTATGAAAGCTGTATGATAGAAGAAGAAGAAAATCATTTATTTTTGACACACACACAACATGATAATGTCCATAATTTAACTATCCGGCAGTAGAACTAGGTGGCCGTAGATTGATATAATAATACAAAATAAAAAAGAAAACATAAAAGAATCAAATGAAGCTTACAGTGTTAAAACAAGTTTTAAACAGGTACAACCAACGCTGCGTGAGGTCAAAAAATGTACTCTGCCTCAGTATTACCGCAATCACGTAGCAAGCAACGCGGTTGGGGCGCTGATTTTCAGGCAGGTCCGTGTGACCGCCTCGTCAGCCAGTGCAAGGCGCAGGCGTACAAAATAAATAAAATATGATAAATTACGTAGTCTTTAATATAGCCTCTCTGGCGAATGGCGGTACTTTTAAAATAAGCTTTATGAGGTAGCTTCATCTGCCCTGGTTCGGCTGTCCAGCTCCACAGCTGGACATGGCCTCCCTTATGGATCTCCATGATCATGACGGATAGTTGCTATACTCACCATGGTTGGCAGGCGGGTTGGTGAGCGCAGTACGGGTTGTTGATACACGGAAACACGCTTCCATCCATTAACATTCCGTACTGCGCTCGCCAGCCCGCTTCCAAGCATGGTGAATATGGCAACTGCCCCTCATGGAGATCCATGAGGGAGGCCTGTGTTCAAGTGGTGGACGTTTTACGGCTGAGATGATGATGATGATGATGTCCTAAATGTTTTTAGCTCTTCCATTGTCAGCCTTGGAAGGTAAACTTTCTTGGGATCAGACAATATTCTGCGCTGTGAAAGTAGGTTAGCTGGAAGGCACACACATTGTAAAATATTAAGGCACCCTGTTTGTTTAGGATTTCGGGCGCAAACGGAGGATTTCCAAGGACGCGCGCAGCTTTTTCCGGAAATCAAGGTCAAATTGTATACATGCATTTCCAGATAGGGGAGTATTAGTTACTATATATTTCTTGAAAAGGATTATTTAAAGGTTCAACCTAGTTAAGGATAGTTACATACAATTTACAAAATTTTCAACATACCTAATTGTTTGCAATACATTGAATTCACAATATAATTTTCAGCTGCACAGTCAATGTTTATTAAAATACCCATCACGGTGTTTTATGTCGGAATATTATCTAATTTAATATTTTTTTCGTATGAAAATAATACAAAAAAGAACTAGCGAAACTTCATTTGATATCATGACACAGGTCTCCCTCATGGGTCTCTAAGATCATGAGTTTAACAGCAGTTAAACTGACGTTTAACAGCAACGAACGCCTGTTGCAAACCCGTCGCTACGTACATAATTAGCCTATCGGATCTGCTCCAACTTGAGGGGATACCCCTCTAGGGAGATTCCTAGGTACTGTATCAACGGGAAAAAGAGGACAGGCAACATTCTACCGCCGGCACCCTAAATCGTAAAAAGTCTTCTGTCTTTGCAATACTTAAAGGCATTAAATAATACGCAAACTCAAAAAGCTTAATGCATTACGTCCTCCATTTTTACAATCATTGTATTTATTTGTGAAATCAAGCGTTCAATAAAAATAAAATGCGTTTACTCAGTGCGACCGCAAAGGCCTCTAAGATACGTCAAATATCAATAAATAGGCTAGGAATTAGGTTACATAAACCATATTTTCAAGGAATCCCTTATCTGTGGCATGTGGCTCTTTGGCCTTGTCCCGTAGAATTAATCCTGGGCACCCGGTAGACAAGGTTGCAAACGTTATTGGAATTTTCGGTTCATTTCACACGTTACGTCCTACGCCTGTGGTTTACGTTCTACGTTGGCGAAGGTCGATCATTTCTTATTTTGCTTGGGAAAGGGTTTGTTCTTGGCTTTTGAGACTTAAAGACTGGTGGTGTGGATCGATCATTCGATTAAGAAACATAAAATGAATAAAGGAATGGGTATTTCTGAATTTATTATTTTCTTGACTTGAGTTTTTAGTAGCTGGATGCTATTTCTTCTTAGACCTGCACTCTTTTCAGAGTGATCGTGGCTGAATATAGACGGACAGGGTTGCGTCTCGCCGTTGCCGGTCACTCCCAGCCCTGGAAGAGCTGCACGTCGAGCGATGTCTCTCCATTTCTGGCGGCTTTCAGCATTGCGAGCACACTACACCGCTGTTGACTGTGTAGCTTTTGTAATGAGGTCTATCCAGTGAATAGGAGACCGTCCGCGAGATCTTTTGCGCTCTTCGCGGCCTTGTACCTACTATTTAATCCTTGCATTTTTTAAGCTATATAATCTATTTAATAAATATGTCACAAGCAATGCAACTGCAATCGGTAACAAGGTCTACTTTTTTGTGTGTTGATTAAAACTCAAGACTTAAATATTGTATATATTTATTTTAAACCTTAAGATATGGCAACTGTGAAAGGAGGACTTAATACTAAATTATTCTCTGCCATTTTTCCTGGGCGTGCATATAGTGTTGCGTGTTTTTTTTATTCAAAATATCGCACCTTCAAAACGATAGTGACCTAATCTCGATATTGTAACATATCATTTGACATCTTTGAATAGTAATATGACACATTACAATTTTACGTTTCAAGTTTTATGGCACTTTACGTTTTAAGTTTTATGTCACTTTCGCTCTATATACAAGAAAACTGGCTTCTGTCCGACGCTTCATTAGCGTTGTACCCCAATAAAAAGTAGCTTATAAGTTAATCTTGGTCAAGGTTTTTACGTGTGCAAAGTTTTAGCTCAATTTGAAGGGTAGTTTTTGCGTAAAGAGGTAACAAACATCCATACTGCAATAGAAAGTCAAAGTGAAAGTCAATAAGTGTTTATTCAATAGAGCAAAACGCTACTTAGAACAGCTGTCAGTTTACAGAATAAGAACAAACCACATTTAAATATAATAAAACACATAATTGAATTCGTTCACTTCGGAAAACTTTTTTTCCAAGTGAGGGAAAGAAGCGAATAAGAAACCTCACTCTTCACTACAAACAAACTTTCTAATATCAGAGATGTGAGAGATGTGACTAAAGTGCGTTACTTCACCCTATCCTAAAAACCTAACCCCAAAAGCCTCCATAACTCAGCAGTGTGCAAAATTGGACAATTCGCAACGGGAGGCGTCAGAAGTAGGGCATGTGTAGCCGATATTTTAGCATGTGCTCATTTGATCCCGTTTAGGCCGCCCGTCAAGTATTTGGGTTGCCCCAAATTTCACTGTAACTCGCTAGCGACTAAAGTAAAAAAAATGTATGAAAACTTGTACAGCGCCTCTAGCGGATAGTTCGGTACTAAAATACGCAGTAAAATACAGTACAGCTACTGTAGTTTAGGCTTCTATACTAAATACTAAGCCGACTAAGCTTTATTGAAATGAAATGAAATGAAAATGCGTTTATTGGTACACCACACCTTAAACATAATTAATAATCTAACTTATGAAGGTTACAGTTTTTAATAAAAGTATTCATATAATTAACGTCCCAGGCTCTGCAGCGTCCCTTAATATAAAAAAATAGTCACGGATACTGTGTCCTTTTCACTTAAAGAACTAAAATCTCGAAACAGGTACGTAAATAAACTAAAAATTAAAACTAAATGCAACCATGAAATATAAACGATATTTTTTGTTAGCACCGTCTTAATGAGAGAAGGGTACTGATTGATTTTGGTGACCTAAATCGGTACTGGTGTTATTGTGTAGGGGACCGGAGTTATAGTGACTTCAGAAAAATCACCAAAAAATATAAAAGTTTTCAAATGTCCAAGAACCTTAAAATGCCATTTTTGACCTTTGGTGACCTTTTGAGGCCTTCGCCCCCTTTTCTGGTACCCCTGTACCAATGCTTGTTAAATGTAACAATCGATATACTATAGAAATGAATCGATATACTTGTTGTCGGACAGTGGGCAAGAATATCTCTTTCTTGCCCACTGTTCGACAACAAGTATTCAGTAGCAGTGAAGAGATGTCGCTTTAGTTAATTTTATAAGCTATTTTTGTATTTAAAGTGTAAACCCACACTAAGTTATTTATAAAAATGAAAAATGCAATCATAATTTAAAAATATATGCTCCGTAGCCGAATGGTAAAGGCAGCCTGCGTTAAAGGTGTTCGTCTGAACGTTACGGGTTCGTGTCCCGTCAGAGACAAAATTTTGATTGCATTTTTAATTTCTATGAATGATACCTTAGTGTGGTGTAGTAGTTAAGTTAAAGATTAAAAAGATTTTACTAAAAAATAAGTATTTGCTTCGTTATGATTATGACACATAAGCATAATAAGTAGATAACTTACCGTAATTCCAAGCTGACAAGCAATCTCCTTATTACTCATTTGCTGTTCGAAAAGAACCGCGATCTTGGTTCTCACAAAATTACTAATATGCACCATTTCTTTCAATATTGTTCAATTATTTTATAATTATAACCAGTAAGACTCGAATCGAGAATGGCCAGTTACCTTTTCTTTGTTCACCAAGTTTATATTCAGATCTACCCTCAAACATTATTTTTCTTATCCAGTGTAAAGAGATACCGTAAATAAAAATACGCTGCCGAACACTAATAACATAAAATAACTGGTTTATTAGTTTAGTTGGTTGGTGCATTCGTTACTTGTTATGTGAGTGATTGGATGCCTAGTTTGATTCCCACTTGGTGATACAATATTTGCTTCTTAGTATTTGAGTAAAAGATTTGTGAATCGTACAGTGATTTGCTATGTAAACTTTAAATATTTGGAGGGTTACCAATAAATGCTTCTGTCTGTACGTGTAATAATGTCGTCGCCTTCTTAATTAATTTCATCCATACTCGTGCGACAAACTATGTTGGGCACGATTTAGCTGCTATTAAGCTGAAAACCCTCAAGGCGGTCGTTACGAGTACCTACGTCATAATATATTACGTTACGTAACTTACAGTGTTTATGTGGTACACTGGCCTAATACTATGCCATTTAGTTTTACGTAAACTTTCGCGATCCCTATTAACTACGAGTATAACAAAAAAGACGGGAATTTATCGCGTTATTAAAAAAGGTGCTATGCTTTTTTCCTTGCACTTCACTTATTATCATGATCATCTCAGCCGACACCCACTGCTGGATATAGACCTCCCTTATGGATCTTCAAGTGAGATCATGAGTGATTCTTGTCATAGTCACCACGCTTGGCAAGCGGGTTGGCAACCGTAGTATGAGATGTTGATACGGAAAGACGCCGGTTGGCCATCATCCCATGGCAACTGGTATTTTTACTGCATCCACGGGCAAGAGCTGGCAACATTCTACTGCCGGCACCCCACGGCTCATTTATTATACTTTATATTTAAATTACATTAAAATTACACCAAACAACCCGTTCACGTTATGAATAATGAAGCACCAGTCTATTTTCCAAGTTGCAAACTAAATGTGGAGCATACAAAAATATCCGGTCAGACTAAATAGGTCATTCGGGCTTCCAGCTGCATAGGCACCAGATCCTAGGCAATAGCACAAACCTAATGAGACTCTAACCCAAATTCATTATCATTTCAGCCGTAAAACGTCCACTACTGAACAAACCTAGTAGTTGCCATACTCACCACGCTTGTCGGGTTAAGGAGCGCAGTTAGGGATCTTGATACACGGAAAGACCCTGTTGCCGAACTTCCGGAGGTATCCTTTGGCAGATTCTTACTGTCGATGCAGTGCTATTGGCCCTCTACAAACATAGAACAGGTGATATATAGACAATTATTGAATTTGTTGCACTCCTTTGTGTACTTTTGAAATTCTGCAGTCAAAGGTTACCTATGGCACAGATAATATAATACACTAGTACCTATTGTTTGAAATTGTATAAAGTTTATTTGTAGGCAGCCATGTCGTAGTAATAACTAACGGTATTTGTCTTCATACTATGACTGGATTAAGTTTATAATATAGGGTTTATCGATTATACTTACTGAATGGTTTTTCCAACTATCTCTATACTTTACGCAATGTAAATATACGCGCCTTGTCTCCTTTTCCGCTAGAGCTACAGGGTTTAATCTCTAAGATTTATTATTTAATTATAAGATTACTAAATTAATTTATTCATACGCCTTCATTAATATAAATGTATTGGATGTTTAAGGACCTTCCACGGAGCCTGAACAAAAACTATAGACGAAAAGCCGCAACAAGTATCCCACATGACCTATCACACCAACCAAATATCAACCTTACCATACACCTGTAACGCTCATTTTAAAACGCACTAATCTGCTGCCCCGCCATCCTTGATACCCCATTCAAAGGAATGTATACCTTGCTGGGGAATGACAAGGTTGGTTGTGTAAAGACGGAGTTCTAAGGTTTGCCCGCGCCCTGTGCCCCAGTTCATCGGCCTGACCTAGTTTTGATGCACCCCCCCCCCCCCCCCCCCTTGCGGTCCCCTGTACCAGCACCGGTCGGTCCCGGATAATAAGCATGGAGAATGAATTTTTTTATTGACGGTTTACGGTTGCAATGGGGTTTGCGAGTGTCGTTTTGTGAAGTGACGTCGTGAAAATTCAGGGTAATTTTTTAATGTTGAGTTTTTATTTGGTTTTTTTATGTTGTGTTGTTTTAAACGTTTACTAGGCGGTAATAACATTTTTTTACTTGTTATATAATTATTTTATTGTGAGATTGTAGAGTATTCATATTATACTGCGTACTGCTACGCCAAAATTTATTATTATTTATACTTCTTATAAGCTGTTTTTTTTAGTTTCGTCCAAATTGAATGTTTTGATTGCTTTCTCTACATGATTTTATTTTTCAACTTAGAAAACAATTGATAGTAGTACCTAAAAGAGTGAGGTGTCTTCTTCGCTTCTTTCCCTCACTTGAAAAAAAAGTTTTCTGAAGCGGACGAATTCAATTATGTGCTTTATTCAATTTAAATGTGCCTTGTTATTCTTTTGTTAATTGACTGTTCTATGTAGATTTTTGCTGTACTTAATAAACACTTATTGACCTTGACTTTGACAATACCACTTTCAAAGGTTTGCAAAGAATATAAAACTAAAATGAAAGAGCACACAATATAAGTAAAAGAAATACAAGAAAAATGGAGACCCAACTCAGCATAGGCAGCATGCCTATAAACTGCTTTTTCCTGTTGTTCTTAATTAACGTTTATATAATCATTAAAAACTCTAAAAAATTTCATCTATTTGCTGTTCAATTTTAAAGATGTTTCCAAAGTTAATCTAGTAATCAATAACGATTTTAATTTAACACATTTTTCCAGTATAGAGCATGCCATCCGCTTTCAAAGCAACGTCCCGCCCAAAGCTTCAAGGTCCTTCGAGACCCGGGACAGCTCCGTTGGGGCCCATTTATTACGGACTCGCAATTGAAATGGAGTAACTAGACAACTGGGACAAAACTTCAACTGTACAATCGGGACTGTAAAGGGTCAATTTTAAAGCCATGAAGAGTTACATTATCATCATCTCAGCCGTAGGACGTCAACGAACATAAGCCACCCAAATGGATATCCAAGTACTAATCATGAGGTTGTTGCAGTAGTCGACACGCTCGGCAGGCGGGTTGGCGACCGCAGTTCGGGATCTTGATACACTGAAAGAAACTGCTGCCTATATTTCGAAGGTATCCCTTTGCACATTCTTACTGCATCTACGGGGGAGAGAGGAGGCAACATCCTACTGCCAGCACCTCTCGGATTATTTCTTAGGCTCTGACCTTAATTTTTATCTAATTACGAAAATCAAAGCATCGACCTATTGCTAGCATTTAGGACGAATGATGCACAACCGATCTAAAACCACCTAACCATATTTGGTTTTTGTTTGTAGTGATCAAATTGTCAAGATATTTGCATCAGGTCATTCATTCTAAAAATGTGCGACGAGTATGTACCTGACCTGTAAGGCCTTTGCATCTATTATAGATGATTTATACAGTATCAGATATATATATATATATATATTATTTATTATTTATATTTTTGCTTGTTTTTATACCTCGGTATATTTTTTTGTTACATGTGGTGATCAATAAAGTGTTATCTATCTATCTATCTATCTATCAGCAACTGCAAATGCAGTGCCCGGGACATTGTTAGATGGATTAGGCTTGCCCAGCACCTATACCATCCTTGCAGCTTAGTCAGCTATTAGTCAGAGGAAAAAACAGGTCAATACGTCTGAAGCTAACTAAGCCTCGGGTTTCCTCACGATGTTTCCTTCACCGTTAAATCACGTGTTAAATGTGCACAGACATTTTCAAGAAAGAAAGATGACTTGTGAACAGATCTAAAATTGAATACCAAAGACGAAGTTAAGTGCAGTAATTGCGGTAAATATACCACAAACACGGATAGTATAATGCAATATAAGATACATCGTTGCTAGTAAAACCGAAGGGATGTGCGGAACCAATAAGCTCGGTGACAACCGGCGGGGCCTGCTTGACGTCGCCCCAGTCACATTATATGAATAATGTATGATCATCATCATCTTAAAATCAAATCAAACATACTTCATTCAGTGCGGCCGCATGGACCTTAATTGATGCGTCATTACATAATTAGAAAGTGAAAGAGTGAGGATTATTTTTCGCTACTTTCCGTAAAAAAAGGGTGACTGAAGCGAACAGATTCAATTATGTGCTTTTTTCAATGCAAATGTAAAGTAAAAGTAAAGTAAAAAGGTATTTTATTGACATAATACAGTGTAGTATACAAGTTTGATCCATAGGCTCCTGAACTAGTGCCCACAACATGTGTCTTATTCTTCTTTTGTATATTGACTATTTATTCTATGTAGCCTTTTGCTCTATTGAATAAACACTTAGGTTGACAATAAAATGCAATGAAAATATCTAGTTTTAATTCCGCTAATGCTGAGATGCATATGCACCACCCTTCCGCCCGCTAATTATGCACATGCAGGGAGAACTAGGTTGTTAGTGCAACATGCATACCCAAACCCACACGACGACACGTGTTTCGCCTCTCCGCGAGGCATCTTCAGGTGAGACGCCGAGGTGTTGATTGGTCGGCGGCTGGAAAGAAAGACTTTCGTTCCAGCCGCCTACTAAACTAAACTAGATATTTTCATTGCATTTTATTGTCATGGATTTCCGCAAAGTAACGCTTGATTCCAATTATATTGTATTCTTGCGATAGCAAGGATGAAATCAAGAGCTAACCTATCTAACGTAAAATATATATATATATATATATATTATACATATATAGACACAAATTAATAGAATATAGCAAATATTTGAATCGGTTCACTTCAGATGACACGCGAGTTAGGAAAAGAAGCGAACAGAAGAACCTGACTCGGTCATTAGTCAGTCTCAGTCTAAGGACTGCTGTCCTCGTCCGCAGCTGACACATGCCTTTTTATGAATCTCCACAAGATCATGAGGGGATTGTTGAGCGTAGGTACTATCTATACTAATATTATTAAGAGTTGTATTTTGTAACGAAGAAAGTCAATAACTACTAGACTGATTTTCAAACTTCTTTCAGCATTAGAATGCTACATTATCCCTGTGTAACATTGGTTATATTTTATTCTCGTATTCCCACGGGAACGAGAATTACGCGGGTGAAACCGCGGAGTGCGGCTAGTAGGATATACATATATACTTAAGTATCCCTCGGCGAATGTTTACTGCATCCACGGGCAAGAGAGGAGAGGCAGTACTCTACTGTAAGAAAAGTCAACATAAATTTATTTTTACGCCTTACAACGAAAAATCATCACTCTAAAAGGCTCTGGGTCAAAGTCAATAAGTGTTTATTCAATAGAGCGAAAAGCTTTTCGCCCCACGGCAATAGAATATAACCCCTTCTCTCATGCTCTTGGAGGCAGTAAGAGCCTACTAAAGGATACCTCCGGAAGATGGGCGTCTTTCTGTGTATCAATCTCCTGTACTGCGCTCGCTAAACCGCCTGCCAAGCCTACATATCCTACTCATCAAAATCAAAATATTTACCTTTCTTTCTGAAACTATTAGATTCATAGATTTATTTGAATATCGAATGTGACAAAACGATTCTTCAGCCGCGGGCCAAGGCCCACAAATATAGGTTAAGAAAAACCTGAAGCCGCCATCATTAAAAACAAATCAGTTTCAGTTATTCCTTCCAGACAAACTTGAATCAATACAATATCCGAATGCAACTTCCGCTAAGCTCACAAACCAAACTGTGACTTATGACAAGGGCCTTAGAATAAAAATTTAATCGGGGAAGTTTTTGTCATATCCTACTTTTGTATTGTAATGCGTTTTGCGGGGCAAGGCCAAGTGAGCAGGACGTGTAGATACGGCGGGGGGTAGGTGGGAGGGAGACGGGGCAGGTGGAATGCAAGGCCAAAGGGTCGTAGGTAGTACAGTGACCTGACCCAGTTTTCATTGCAGGGCTGTGAGTAAATATTGATTTAGTAAACTTTACCACTTGTTGCCGCGAGGTAAGGGTACATCCTCAGGTTTTTGAGGGCTTTAAGGGCTTTAGAAGAGTTGTTTTGATCTTCGAAGGGTTTTAGGGCTGACGTGTGTTGAATTATGTTCGGTCTGATGTTATTCTTTACAGTGTAAGCTGGGTACAGAGACCTCATTATTTTTATGAAGGACATTAATAAAGCTTAGGCTGGTTTTAATGTGTTTTTAGGTACTCTATTCTGGCACCGAAGATCACAAGATAGAGGTCAGTGAAGTGAGGGAATGGAAGCCTTATACAATCGGGCTCATTGATATATACACACAAATATTAAAACTGGCCTTATATAATAATAATTACAGGCATGACCTTGACAACGTAACACAATTAGTTTAATCCCACTAATATTATGAAGCCGAAAGTTTGTTTGGATGGAGGTTTGTTACCTCTACACGCAAAAACAAGGCTACGGATTGAAACTTGCACACGTATTGATGTTGACCAGGATTAACAAATAGGCTAATTTTTATTCGGGTACAACGCATGCAAAGCAGCGGGCAGAAGCTAGTTTAATAATATTTCTTTAAGAAGAGAACAAGTTAGTATTATACAATGATGACAATCCATAGTCAGCTGATTCTGATATGAGTGAGTTGTGAAAAAAATTTAAAAAAAATGAAAAAGTTGTATAGGATATTTTAATAGATTTATTTGTATTTTAAAAGATTTATTTGGTCACATAGTACAGAGTGATTACAATCATAAAGGAATTAGATAATGCCTGCAGTAGTTTTTTTTTAAACTGTGTTGCAGAGATTATCTCCCTCCTCGGAAAACATAAAATTACTGTGATCAATTTAATAACTATATACCTTAGCTTATTACTTAAATGTTAAATATATATATTTATAATATCTTCTTAGGGTAATTTTCTCATTTATTGAGGGTCGTGACCCCATCAACAGCATTTTTGACTAATTTTCGGCATTCATTGCGGCCCGGTCGTGGGGCCGCCAGTAGAACTGCCTCTTCTCTACTGCCCGTGGATGCAATAAGAGTCTGCTAAGAGATAGCTCCAGAAGATAGGCAGCAGCGTCTTCCGCTCATGGAGATGATGTCTTTGTTCAGTAGAGGACGTTTTACGGCTGAAGTGATGATGAATGTGTGTTAATTTGTGTGTCTGTTTGTTGCAGCGTGGGTGCTGGGGTGGCTGATGTGCAAGACGGTGCCCTACGTGCAAGGGCTGGCGGTGGCCGCCTCCGTGTACAGCCTCGTGGCCGTGTCGCTCGATCGGTAAGTCGCAGGTTCGATTTAAGCTTAAAAGGCTTACGTTTTATAAAGTACTTGTTGCTGCTGTATTATTTTTTTAATAACTTTGGAAGACTCCGATGCGAAGAATCGTAGGGATTGTAAGGATATGAGGGAAGCCTTTGTCCAGCAGTGGGACACATTATAGGTTTTTTGCTAACGTATCGTCGTCCCACTGCTGGGCAAAGGTCTCCCTCAAATTCCTTTAACCATCTCGATCCCTCACAGACTCCCACCATTCTCTGTCGAAGGTGACGAGGTCATCCCGCCAACGCTTTTTCGGCAGACCCCGGCGCCTTCCGTCGCCGTCGTCAGGAAGCCATGGTGTTAAGTTTTATTTATTATAGGTTAATAAAGAAAATCTTTAAAAAATATTTTAAAAAAATGGGCTTTCACAGACTAAAATATTTTTAAATTTGACTTTTAGTTTCTGAGATTAGCATGGTCAACCAACCAAACAAACAAACTTTGAATAAGTGTAAATTTTAGGACTTTGCTCGATTCCTTATGGATCCCAGCCTCAGTACTGGATTTTGAAAAATGGCAGTAATTTAAAAGCATTTTGAAAAATATTTTCTAAATCGGTTGATAAAAACCAAGTACTGAGGTAGCAAAGATTTATTAGACAGGTTCTAAAATTAAAACAAATAACCTCAGATACTTAGTAAGAGCAATCGATTTCTATGTAACTCTCAGTTTCATTCTACACACTACTTCCTTTCATTTGGTCCCAAACTTGTGCATATTTCGGAAAATTCGATTAATCATCCACACTCTACCACATAACTTGTAAACGTCGTAATAAATTTCAATGAGACATATTTTAAAACCATTGCAAGATTATCTGCTTTTAAACAAAAAAATACTGCATTCAAATCGTACCACTTGTTTAAGAGCTACGATCGGTCACACAGACAGACACACATAGCGGTCAAATATATAACTCCCCACTTTTTGTGTTAAAAAACATAGACGACATGAAGACCTCCTCTTATTTTGAAATCTTGTAAGTAGTGGACCACAGAACCGCAGTGTAACCGTGGTCCTATCTGCACCCTGACCCGACCATAGCGATGATTGAGCTTCGAATCAAGCCAAGGACTCGCGTGCCGAAAATTCATCAAATTATAGAATCGTTTGATTTATGGCCTGTTTTTATGGCTGGAAGTGTTTTTGTACTAACATTCCAAGGGTACTCAACGAAACAGACGAACTTTCAACATGTGAGAGTGGAATAAAGGAGTCAAGTTCCGACGGTGGATTGAACGAGTACACCGTGAATCGTCGCTGTGAGACACGAATGCGTTATACGTCTCCGTCATAACGTGTGTTAGTTTAAAGTTTATGAATGAATAAAGTATATCTTTATTATACACCAAAACTAAAATGTTGTACGAGAACTTAAAATAAGCAAAAATGCACAATGGGTGGCCTCATCGTTAAAAGCGATCTCTTCCAGGCAACCTTTGCATGTTTATACTAGTTGTTTGTTCGTTGTTAATGTTAAATTATTTAAGGGTCCTAGAATAAGTTTATTAATAAGTTTTTGTTTTATGTTAAAATATTTATTTATTTATAATTCTGAGAATGTATTGACATTAAGAAATTCTTGACATGTATATTATATTTAATTTCATTTAATTTCTATCGATTAGACATAAGCATAAATTTATACTATTTTTATTTTATTGTATTTGGAAATGTTTGACGTGTAATTTAACAAATTATGAATAAATGACTATAAATGACTATAAATGACTATAAATGACTATAAATGACTATAAATGACTATAAATGACTATAAGTTCTATAAAATCTTTTTACTTTTCTATTTTTGTCAGATAATAAGCATTTTTTAATTTTTTGAGACGAACTCGACGCATACTTGGAAGACTGGACCACAGTAGCTCAAGACAGAGAAAAGTGGAAGGAAAGAAGGGCACTGCAGGGCCTTTGCCCTGCAGTGGGACAGTACAGGCTCCTAATAATATTAAGCATTTCCATTTTATTTCATTTCAAAACATTATTAAATCAAAATCAATGTCATCATCAAAAGGCCACACAGATATGTATGTCAATTTACAAAATAAAACAAAACACATTTAAATTTAAGTCAGCACCGTAATAACCGTAATTCCCAAGTGAGGGAAAAACTCGAAAGAGGTTACTTTGTGTAACATAGGTCACTTGGTGTTGATCGAGCTTAGTATATATAATATACCTATTATATATGAATCATCTATTATAGATCATTTTCATATCTTTATCAAGGTTATTATATGTTTTTTTTTGATGTTGGTATACTATATTAAATATACTTTTATCACTTTTATTTTTATATATATTCAAACAGCTTGTATATTATATTTTGGATCCGGGGAGTGAAGGGACCTGGTTACCTGTAACACAGGTTTTTTCCTAACCTACCTTAGGCACCAGTCTCCTGCAAACCGACTCGAATAAGCTTTATTTTGCTATATATAATCATTTTGTCTTACGGTTTGTTGTGAGAGAAATAAATATTATATTTGATTTTTGATTTGATAGATATACGGCGTCAACAACCGGCATTCATGCTGTCCGGGACGCTGCAATGCCTAAGAGATTGTAAGATGGTACAAAGCATAACGGTGAAGAAAACATCGTCAGACGTACATACGAGTACCAACCTGTTCTTTTCTCTGACTAATAGCCGACTAAGCTGTTAGGATGGTATAGGAGCAGGCCCAATCCATCATCCCAGGCTCTGCAGCGCCCGTACATCATGAATACCAGTTGCTAATGCTGCATAACTCATCTTTGATACCTTGTTAAAGTCGGGAAGGCATACTAGCAAAGCTAATAATGGTAAACAAGTTAACATGAAAACTGCGGCAGCTAAACATCTGAAGTGAACTTTTTATTCATTATTCATATTTTTTTAATACTTTGTGCAAAAAACAATGTACAGGGGTGGACTTGATGCTAATAGCATTTTCTACCAGTGAACCTGGGCTTGCAAGAAAAAAATTAGAAGGCACAAATTACAGAATTAAGGACAGTTTCTAAATAGTATTAACATACATATAACCGGGTATTTATCGCGTAAATTACCTTTATTATTTCCCATATGGCACCAAGCCCATGCAGTGACCATTCACTGGAAGAATGAAGTCCTTCCGTGACCATGCATGGTTATATGTATATTAATAATGTCTTGTGATCGTGAAAGTTTAAAAAATAAAAGTTTCTAAATAAATAATAATTGACATAAAAATATATATGGTAAAAATTAAATATACCATCAATAATACATATTATAATATAGTAAATATAAATATAAATATATTATCATATTCGTATTCATATAACATAACATCGGAATAGAACTTAATGATGATTCCTTTCGCAAACATGAGTTGAACTGACGAGCTCAAATTATCAAAGTCCTTGGAACGTGATTTCGGAAGATTCTTTTTGTCTCTGGAAAAGTTGCTCAAACAAAATATATTAACGTTGGAAAGAATATCTGCAAAAGCTTAATATTCTCCAACCGAATATTATATTCTAGAAGCGGCCATCAACCCGAACTCTAAGAAACATAGGAGTTTTTTTACGATTTCCAGATTAATTTCGTAAGTGATTTTTCTCTTGAAATTCATTAAAATTTTCTAATGCTCAATTATTAATTGAGTGCAAACCATCGATCATAATTTAATTACTTACCAAAAATTAAGGCCTTCTTTTATAAATGAATTAGACAGCAATTGGTATTCATGCTTAACGCTGCACCGCCCGGGACATTGTAAGATGGATAATAGGTGCTGTCCGCAGCTTTGCCTGGGTTTTTATTTTTTAGCGCAAAACTTTTATATTGTAAGTATAAACCGCTATCTGCCAGTGAAAGTTCGATAACATGTTGACGAGCTCTGTGGCGCAGCGGGCAAAGGTCCGCCTGCGACGCAAGAGGTTGCGGGTGCGATTCCCGCCTCGGGACAAATATCTGTACGATCTGCAGATATTTGTTCAGGGTGTTCTGGGTGTTTTTCTATATATAATAAAAATATCTATCTATGTAGTATAATGTATTAAGTATATCAGTCATCTAGTACCCATAACACAAGCTCTGCTCAGCTTGGGGCTAGATGATGCTGTGTGATTTGTCCAGCATTAAAAAAAAAAGCCCCATCAATCGGACCAGCCGTTTTGGAAATTAGCTGTAACAAACAATAAGATTAAGAAGATAGGCAAGGTGCGTGTTGAGCCATGCGATATGTAGGATTCTGTAGTTAACCGTAGACCTGTTTTTAGAAGTTGGTGTATGTTTTCTACGTTTACTAAAACAAATTACCAGGAATTAATTGAGTTTTCAGAAAAAAGTATTCCAGCATAAATTATAAATTATTTGAGTGACATTTTCTCCAAAACTAAAAAAACAAGCTCTTATAACGGTAAGATAAAAATTTCCTAGAAAGTTCGTGGTTAAACTACATTCACGATTTTTCTCAGATTTGTAAAGCTGGCAGTTTAGAGACGCTCGAAAGAAAATTTAAAACTTTAATATTTTGGAACCCTGACAGACAGACAAAGTGAAACTACACTGGCCTGCAAAAGAAAGTACAACACTCATAAACGTGATGATAACTTCTGTACTATTTATATTAGAAACTTGAAATAAAAACATTATGTAGAAAATTTCGTTTTGTTATATTAAAACTCCTTTTTGACAACCTCCTTTTAAAAGATGGCTGAAAAAATAAACAAAAAGAAAAACGCTCCCTTTTCAAATGCTGTAATTTTTTACTTATAACTTTCTGCTTTTGTATTCGCATTTGTTTTTTGATCATTTACATTTCCTTCAAAAGCCAAGTTGTCTTCAGCACGTAAACATTAATTATCATGCCTCTTTCACCTGAAGAATGTGCAAGAATTATGGCACATCTGGAACTAGGCATCAGTTTGCGTCGTACTGCAAGAATGGCGGGTGTGACATTAAGAACGGTCTTCAAGGTGAAACAAAGGTACAAAGATACCGGAAACCATCTCAGAAGACCATGCAATGGCCGTCCTAGCTAGACAAGACCGATATATTGCCAGCACTATTTTGAGAAATCTTCCCCTCAATCAATGCAGTTCAGGTCCAACAGCAGCTTCTTCTGATGAGGGATCATTACATTAGCGAAGACACGGTCAGAAGAAGACTTGCTGAGGTAAACCTCAAGCCCAGCAAATGAGGCAGGGCATTGGGTTAACAGGTTGAGGTATGCTCGTGACCACGTAAAGTGGGGTGAAGAAGAATGGGCAAAAGTCTTGCTCACGGATGAGTCACGTTTCACATTATTCACTCATGACGGAAGGCGAAAAGCCTACAGGCGGCCTGGTTCGCAGAAAGAGTTCAATCAATCAAGAGGCAAGGGCTCTGTACACGTATGGGCTGGCATCTCTTCGGAAGGTCGCATACAATTAGTGGCCATAAGAAAGTCCACTCAGGCCGGGGTGATCATAGCTCAAGAGATCCTCATGAGTGTGCAAGTAAAAATGGGTGATGGATCAATTCTAATGCAAGATAACGCCCGGCCACACACCGCTCAGGTCGTAAAAGAGTACATTGAGGAGGTTGGTGTCAACTTGATGGCCTTGCCATCAAGAAGTCCTGACCTGAACCCAATCGAACACGCTTGGGGTTTTTTTTTTTTTTTTTTAAGTTAGATAGCTCTTGATTTCATCCTTGCTATCGCAAGAATGAGATCGACGATGGAGCGAGCTTCCCTAGAAAATGCCTATTAACTCTTTTCTTGAACGTAATCGGGTCATAAGAGGTTGGAAACACAGACGATGGTAGTTTGTTCCAGTCGAGAGCAGTGCGCATTATAAAAGACGATTGGAAGCGTTTAGTTCTCAGCTTTGGGATTTCAACCAAATGAGGATGATAGTGTGCAGTGTGTCTGTAGTTTCTATGGAAAAAGGGTGATGATGGAATTAAGTCGTGTAGTTCCTGCGAGCACTCTCCGTAGTACAATCTGTAGAAAACTGATATACATGCTACCTTGCGACGGTGACTTAGGCTATCAAGCTTTGACGTCACAAGATATTCCTCACCAATGAGCCTCCTAGCTCTGCGTTCCACCGAATCGAGTGCAGCCAATTGGTATTTAGCTGAACCATCCCAGAGGTGGCTGCAATACTCCATGCAAGATCGGACTTGACCTTTGTAGAGTGCGAGAAGCTGTCCCGGTGTGAAGTATCGCTTTACCTTATTTAAGATGCCCAACTTTTTAGCCGCTATTTGAGCCTTTGATTCGATGGAAGAGCCAAAGTTGAGGTTAGCTGTCAACTCTATGCCAAGAAGTTCAAGGCGGCCAGTAAAATCTACAGTAGTACCACAAAACATTGGCGCTAGGTCAAATTCGTGTTTTTTTGCAGAAAACACACACGCTTGTGTTTTAGCAGCGTTAAAACTAACTCTGTTGCTTTCTCCCCAAAGGCAGACAGTTTGAAGAGCCTGATTTGTCCGTTCAATCATAGCCTGTCTTAGAGAATCTATCTCCTGCCTGGTAGATCGTGTGTTGGATATATATCTCTCTGTAACGGTACTGTCATCTGCATACCCAATAATGCCCAGCTGAAGCAAGTCATTAATGTGCAGCAAGAAAAGTGTCGCAGAGAGAACAGACCCTTGAGGAACTCCGGCATTAATAGCCATGTAGTCAGAGGAGCAGCCATCAACGACCACTCTGATCGACCGTTCACTCAAAAAGTCGGATATCCAAGCACAGAATGCAGATGATAGTCCGTACGAAGGAAGCTTATTTAGCAAACTCGCGTGCCAAACCCGATCAAATGCCTTCGAACGTCAAGAGAAACGGCTATTGCTTCTCCGTGTTTTTCGATGGCTTCCCCCCATTTGTGCGTGACGTATACGAGAAGATCCCCAGTAGATCGTCCGCGGCGAAAACCATATTGACGATCACTAAGCAGATCATTGACTTCAAGGTACGTCAGCAACTTATGGTTTAGTACTTTCTCCATAACCTTGCAGATTATGGAGGTGATGGAGATAGGCCTGTAATTGGTCGGATCGGCACGGTTTCCTTTTTTGGGAACTGGTTGCACATTGGCTTGCTTCCAAGATTTAGGTACGGTTCTCTTTACAAGTGAGAGGCGGTACAAGCAAGTCAGGACCGGAGACAATTCTGGTGCACAGCGCTTTAGTACCCTAGCTGGTACACAGTCAGGGCCACTGGCTTTGTTCTCGTCAAGACGAAACAAGACTCTACGCACGTCTTTGGTATGAATAGCGATCTCCGGCATCTCGAAACCACATTGGGGTATAGTAGGTGGTCGGTTTGTGCATGCATCGAGGCGAGAATTACTTGCAAACAGAGAAGCAAATAAATTAGCTTTTTCTATTGTAGAGTGAGCCAGGGATCCATCCGGTTTTAGCAGTGGAGGCAAAGAAGGACGACAGAAGTTGCTTTCGACTGATTTTGACAAAGACCAGAACTGCTTACTCCCAGGGGGGTATGAGGCTAATTTGGTCCCAATTCGGCTAACATGTTCATAACGTGCCTTACGAAGGGCTCGTTTGCATGACTTGGTGGCAGAGTTAAATAGTTGCTTCATTTTTCTTACCTTCCGTGGTGTGCAATTGGAGGCGCGGGCTTTCACCCAGGCTTGGTAGGCAGCTTGTTTCTGCGACTCAGCACGAACACAATCAGCGCTGTACCAAGGTCGAGCTTTACTACCAAGTGAGATGTCTGAAAATGGAATAAAATATTCCATTCCCTGGCGAATAACATCCGCAACCGCGTCTGCACAGTACGTCGGGTCTTCGGAATGGAAACATACCTGTCGCCAAGGAAATGATGCAAAAAAGTGTCGCATTTCATCCCAATTAGCCGATTCATATTTCCATACTCTTCTAGAGCCTCTTGGGCTGTCATCGGGCGGGGAGCAGATTGAAACTGACTTCACCATACAGTGGTCAGATGTTCCCAATGGGGCAGAAACTATTACTGTATGTCTGTCAGGATCTGTTGTGAGGAAAAGGTCTAAGCAGTTTGGTGTATGGCCAAGTATGTCTGGTATTCGCGTTGCTTGGTTAACGAGCTGAGTAAGATCTAAGGTCAACGAAAAGTTGCGCGCTTCTCTTCCAGCATGATCAGTTTTCTGAAACGGGAATAGCCACTCATCATGGTGGGCATTAAAGTCACCCAGAAAAACAAGTTCTGCTGCAGGATATCGCTGCTGAGCTAGATCTGCCGCTTCGGTGAGATGAGAGAAAAGCTTTGTTGTCTCATGATCACCAGTATGTGACCGATAAACACCGACGAACAGAGTTTTATCTACGCCAGTATCAACCAGCAACCAAATTGTAGAGAGACCCGATACTTCAAAGCAACGGAGACGCCGGCAACAGATGTCATCACGAACGTACACACAGACCCCAGCCTGCTTTTTAAACTTATGCTCTACCGAGTAACCTGGGTAGTTGAGGTACGCCGTGTCGGACGGTGTTGCGATTTTAGTCTCAGTAAGGAAGAGTAGGTGCGGCTTTTCGGTCTCAAGATGGTGGTGGACCGGGTCGAGATTTGAGTGCAATCCTCTGATATTAGTGAGGTGCACTTTGAGTGGGAGGAAGTGCAGCCGTTGATTAATTTTTTTCCTTCTGTTTACTTTTTTCATATTAGTGTGAGTTGGTGGGGATGTTAAAAAATAGTCGAGGCGTTGCATGGTATCCATGCAGCGTTCGTAGGCACAACCCACCTGTGAGCGGCTTATAATGGAGACTGCGGGGACGCCCGAACCCCCCCGAAGATGGCCACCGGGTCCTCCCATCCAGTCACCAACTGGCACGGTGGAGCATCACGGGATTTTTCGCGAGGTGGCGGGGCAGCCTTTGGCGCATGGTTGGTGCGCTCGGAAGGCTGGTTATACGACGCAGACGACCTCCTGTCACCCTCAATGATTTTAAACAGGCCCTGATGGAAGAATATCCCCCAACATCGTCTCCAAAACCTCGTCTTCAGTATGCCAAACAGAATCGAAGCTGTGATCAGAGCCAGAGGAGGCAACACCAGTTATTAAAAATATGATTTTAAGACTACAAACACCTTTTTCAGGGTTTTATAAGTTTTTGCCATTCAGTGAAAATTACTACATTTTGTTTTTATGTTTCATTTATGTTAAAAACATTAAGTTATGTAAAATTAACTTATATTAAAAAAAAACTTTTTTAACTGTTCTAAATGTTGATTTTATTTCAAGTCTCTTAAGTTTAATAGTTTAGGAGAAAATTGAATTAAAAAACTGTAATACCTTCTTTTGCAGGCCAGTGTATAAGGGTCCTTGAACTAAGGAACCCTAAATTTTATTGTTTTGTTTTTAGTATCTTATACACTTTCATATGTATTATAAGTAAAAACCTGTATGATTGACATTACAAGCGAATATTTAAGTTTATTTATTTATACGGTTAAGTATCTGGCTTACCCTTTTGTAAGCTATTATCCATATTAAGAGGTCCTTAATACCACGAGGTCTTATCAATTTTGTTTGGAAATCAATTTAAATTTAAAGCCAATCAAGACAACGAAACTTACTTAGAATTTAACAACTACTATAAGACAATACAACTAGTTTTTTATTGAACCGATACCAGCGTTAAAGCTAAGATTTGAGACACACTCAGTGTATAGAATAGTTAATAGTACTACACTACCTACGTACATACGTAGGTAAGTTAGCCGACCAAAATACATCAGCAAAGCGAGCGCGATACGAACTCTCGCGGCGGTGTTGCGTATTTTGGTAGAAGGGTGAAGGGCAGTGGGGCACACAATCCATCTCGAGCTATTGCAGCTATTGCACAACAAAATCCATCTCGAGCAACGCTATTGCACGACAAAATCCATCTCGAGCAGCGCTATTGCACGCTCTTCTTCTACATTTTGAACTTTTCATTTATGTTTTTTATTTTATATGACACATTAATTAGTACAAAACAAAACAAAATAATTTGCATGTAAAAAAACCCCTGTGGTTAAGGTATTTTTATTTGTACCTCTACGGAAACTCTCCTGAAGGTCAAGATTGTTATGAATCAGCTGGTGATTAGGTTGTCATCATCGTATCGTAGCTGTTGGGAGCCGCAGCCGTGCCCTGAATGAGTTGTTGAATCGCTGAGCATTGTAAGTCTTCTTTGTATACTGGAACCACAGTCTCGCTGAATGTACGGATAGTACGCTGTATAATGATGATGATAAGACCTTAACTCTCAGTGTGAATAACTCCGTTTTCTTACTATCTAGAGGTCCTTGCACGCACTTGCTTGCACTTTACTGCAAATGAAGCCCCGACACTGGAAGCTTTGAATTCATTGTAGATCCAATAATTAACGGCTGAATACTAACGATTTAACTCAAGTGGAATAATAAGTGAGAGATGATGAGATGGGTGCGTCTGATCACGTTTGACATTTGGTAATTTGCACTGAGATCGTAAAATTCAAGTGATAATAATTTTCAATATATTATAGACTTCTAGTTCGGTGTCCGTGACGCTACATTATTTTTATACAACACTATATTGCAGATTTTTTGACGTTTTGTAATACAGATTGCTCCCTTAACCTAAGTATCATTTAAATAAATATTGCTGGTACCCATAACACAAGCTCGGCATACTTCGGAGCTAGATTATGCTGTTTGAAATTTACTGCATTATTTATTAATTTAGTTGGAATCAAATTAATAAATAAAATAATTTTATTTTAGATTTCACACTTTCATAATTTTCTTAGTTAGCCTTATTCTAGTGATTAGTAAATAAATATTATAATTTGTGCAATACTTTATAATTGAAATTTAACATAATTTTGTCTCTTATTTAGCATTTTCATAAAATATCAAAGAAAAGGGGTATCGCATTGGCAGGCTTGTATTAATTAATAATTTAAATTTAACATATTTTGTCGTCGGAGAAAAGAACTAGTATCCCATTTACAGGCTAACATGCTCAGAATGGAGTTGGTGCTCGCGCGCATCCTGCACAGAAGAGAAGAAATCTTCCGCTGCAGAACCGCGGTTAAGACTCGTTATGTATAAACTCTCCACAATACAAAACTTTCTCGTCTTACGATTCACTGAAAGAATGCCTAAAGATTCAATAGGATTTCCTTCCTGCTTAGTACCGGCTAAGTTTTATCCAAAAGCTTATCTAAGCGATCACAAGTTTTTGTTCTTAGTCCGTGATCGAAACAATATCAAAGGTCTTGGAAGACTTGCGAACCTAATTGTTTTTCTTCAAGAGGAACATAATATTGCCCACACTATACTTACTAAAACGCTTTGTACCTAATAGGTTTTCGGTAGGAACTTATAATAATAGGTAGCAATTAGCTTGTTTATTAGTTTATTGTAGCGAATCGGAAAACCTTCTCCATTTTTTTCGACAGTTAAAAATATAACATAATAATTCCATAATTTGTGGATTGGTTCAAATTTTGTTAACAGGTAGCAATTAGCTTGTTTATTTGTTTATTGTTGCGAATCGGGAAACCAACTCCGTTGTTTTCTTCGGTTAAAAATATAATAATTCCATAATTTGTGGATTGGTTAAAATTTTGTAAAATCGACTTTTGACCCTTCCCTAGAGCCGGAAATGTTTTAACCAATAAAGCTACGCAACCCAAGAGTTCAAGGATTTCTCGGCCTGAATCGAACATTTTTGATAACGATTTTCATTTCCTTATAAATTTCCAACCCAAGAAACGTAAAATCTGCTCGCAAGCTTGCTCACACTATAAACGCAGGCACAAATTGCCATGGATACAATAAGTAAGACCTTTACATCTATTATAGATTCCAATTTAATAACATAAACACGGGGATTTGGAATTGGCTGAGGTTGGTCAACCCGGGACCACGATTGTTGAAACACAGTCGAAACGTCGGGAATAATCAAAGGTATTACGCGATAAATTCCCGTGTTTATGTTATTACCTCTATATTATAATGAATTGTGATCGCAAAGTTCTCGAATGGAGGCCACGGATCGGCAAGCGCAGCGTAGGACGTCCACCTACAAGATGGGCAGACGACTTGGTGAGAACTGCTGGTCGGCGATGGATGCAGACGGCTTCCAACCGCAGTACTTGGAGATCAATGAGGGAGGCTTTTGTCCAGCAGTGGACGTCCTACGGCTGAAATGATGATAATCGTGAAAGTTTACGAAAATCTATTATAGATAATTTACAACATTTACAACCTCAGCAGGTATTCATGCTGTATGGGACGCTGAGGGACAGCACCTATACAATCCTCCGCTTGGCGGATGATGATGCTTATCATCATTTCGGACATAGAACGTCTACTTTTGGACATAGGCCCCTCTCATGGAATTCTAAGTATTCCGGCTGGAAGCGGCCTGCATCCACGGCCGACCTGCATACCTTACCAGGTCGTCTGCCCATCTAGTTGGTGGACGTCCTACGGTGGGCTTGCCGGTCCGTGGCCTCCACTCGAGAACTTTTCGGCCCCAACTTCGAGCAAGTCGGCTATTAATCAGACAAAAAGACAGGTCAATACGTCTGAAGCTGACTAAGCCGCAGGTTTGCTTACGGTGTTTTCCTACACCGTTAAAGCACGTGTCGAGACTGAAAATCCATTGGTTCACCGTCTGTATCAAACCCACGACCTTCGTATCGCAAGTCGGAGGTACATAACACTCGGCTAAAACGGGTTTTATAACATCATCATCTCAGCTGTAAGACGCCCACTGCACAGAGACCTCCCTCATGGACCTTTGCACTGATCATGAGGGATTGTTGACATACTCACCACGCTTAGCAGGCGGGTTGGCGATGCTACTACCCGTCTTCCGGTGGTATCTTGAAAGATTCATACTGCATCCATAAGAGAGAAGAGGCAACATTCTACTGCCGGTATGGTAACAATGCCCCCATATTATCAATATTCTTCGTAATGCTACATAAAAAACAATAGAAGGTCAAGTAAGTCTCCCGTGTCATTGGCTGCCCTTGTATCGCGTTGTCATAATAGCCCTTTTTGGAAATACTTATTATGTGGGTATCGTGAACGGTAGACTAGTTGCCTATAGATAAAGCATTTATGTCAAAATATAATCTTACAATAAAAACGAGTTTAACGAGGCCTATGTTGGCGTTAGCCCTCATCATCTCGGCTGTAGGAAGACCACTGCCACGTACCAAGTACTGATCATGAGGGGGTTCTTGCCATAACCCACTACGCTTGGCAGGCCGATCTAAGGAGCGCAGCGAGATACACGGAATGACGCCACTGCCCATCTTACGGAGTTATATCTTAGTAGATTCCTTCTGCATCCACGGGCAAGAGAGCAGGGAATTTTTAGACTAATCAGCACTATTCACTCAATGACGAGCGAATAGTACTGATTACTAACATTTTTTGGAAGTAACTATTTTACTCAACAAGTTGTTTGTATGTGAAATCCCTTTATTTATTTTAGTAAAATATTTTTCGCCCGTATGGCAAACACCCCCTCAATGAAAAAACAACCAAATCCATGAGGGAGGCCTATGTCCCGCAGTAGACGTCTTTCAATTGAAATGAGAGATGATGAACTCCAATTAGGTCAATCATAAAAAAATTGCTTAGACGTATGTGATATGTAAGGAAAACTTTACAAAGGGATTGAATTTAATCCCCGAGATTTCCCGTATTTACATTTTTGTTCATCCCTTTGAGTTTAGCTTCGCCAAGGTCAAATTCTCAAGATACCCCAATGTTTTATCCAGGAGGTCCGACCTCTCAATATGAATGCAAATATTTAAAGCGGCTATAGAAGTGGGTTGCGACCTTGCCCGACTAAGCGGACCTTTTTCTGCAGAATTTAACACAACCTTGACAAGTTGGGCAGTTGTAGGCACTTGATGAGATACAGTGTGCGTGCAGGAGACAACTTGTATCGCTAATGGTGTTCCGGAGTGTTGCGCTAAGCTATTAATACAAAGTTTGAGGGTAAGATGTTTCATTAGTTATTTCGTAATGTTTTGGTGAGACTTCCATCAAACTAAGAGATGGGAAGATGATTTACCAAAATGATGGAGAAGACAGCGCGTGACAGAGATGAGTGGAGAAATTAAGAGAGGCCTATGTCAGAGGACAACCAACAAATGGGCTGCTGAGATATTATATAATAATGATTTTACTTTTTTTAAAAGCCTGAATCAATTAATATTTTGAAAGGGTCTATCAATCATCAACTAATAGTATAAGGCCGAAAGTTTGTATAGATGATGTATGGAGTTTGTTACCTCATCAAGAAAAAGCTAGCCTAAGGATTGAGCTGAAATTGTGCACACGTATATGTGAGGAACAGGATTAACATTTAGGCTACTACATATTTATCCGGGTACAACACATGCGAAGCGGCAGGCGCAAGCTAGTTTTGATTATCATGTTTCTCTGATTATTAGGGTCTGGTACAAGGTCCTGTTTTATAGGGTCTAACACGAAAATTACATGATTTTAACTATTTTTGTAGTAGATCAAGCAAATTTCCGAATACTCACTTAAAAGGAGTTTGTAAGTGAGTTTTTATCTCATATTCTATAATATCATTCTATAAATAGTTAGAAACTAAGGTTAAATAAAAAAAAATCGTTCTTTTTCAGAACTAGTTACTGCTTAGTTGAATGGATAAAGAAAAGCCTTTGTCTATCTCTAAATCCTTTTCAGTGCACTTCAAGTAAATACATACTCTGAGTAGGGTCTTTGGTATTTCCATGTTTTCTTCGAAACGTATTTTATAAATTTAAAAAAAATAGTAACTTTGTTACTCATTCAGATTTTTTGAGTTTTTTTTGCATGAGAAACAAATACTTTTAAAACATATTATGATTTATATAAACGAATTATCTTATAGTTTTATATACATCAAATCCCGACTGCCAAGCTACTCACTACTCACTACTCACCACGAGTATGGCAACTAGGTAGTTGCCATTAAAGTTAAAATAAAGTTAAAGTATTAGTTATATGCTCCTAGACAGGTGTCTAGGAGCATTATTAGGGAGGCCTGTGTTCAGTACTGGACGTTTTATGGTTGAAACTTGGGTTTTGCAAGCCACCAGAGAGCGCACCTAAGGGTAGAACTTGCATTACATGGAAATTACACCCAACAAATACTCTTAGCTAATGACGCCTGTCCGTGTTACTAATTTTTATATTTATACGTATATATATATATATATTGAGTAATGAAGTAAAAAACACCTATCATACGTTTGTATGGATGGAGGTTTTTAATAACATTAGTGGGACTGTTTAGCAATTTAAATTGTATTTTAACGGAGAACCACACTCTCTCGTTTATAATGACATCTCAGAATACTTTCCTGCTCCGGCCCTAAGGCAGCTTAGAAAATCAAAAGCAATTTGTCCATTCGTTATCGTGGATGTAAGAAATAGCAACAAAAACCGGATTACGACCTCCGGCAATTATCCTTGAAGATACGTTTAATAAGGGCTTAAGGGGTTACAATGCATCTCTTTCAAGGACCGGGGGTATTTCCGTCGGCGGAGTTCATTCAAGGTTTGCGGGAGCGCGGGAGGTCATTGTGGCAAGGTACAAGTATGTTGATTTGCTGGGGAAACAGTGGCCATGCGTGGCCATGGGCGGTGTTTACAGGAAATGCTGTTTACGAACTAAAAGGTACATAAGGGCTAGACTGAGTGACTATATGGTTTTCTGTCTTGTAGGACAGAGTATGTTTGTGCATGAAGCGATAAAATATCTTTGAATCTTTGAATCTTCAACTACTAAGATGATATAAGAGTAGATATTGAAACATTAATATGATTTGATGATCCTAATTGAACGGTAATTCGTCGTGTGACCGCTTACTTATCTTCATATATAATATATTTTAAGTTGAAATTAAAATATACCGAATAATCGTTAATAGTTTCTATGATTAACCTGTTGAGATGGTCAACGTTAAATCATCAACGTTAATCTGTTAAAAGGTTTTGTTCTTAGAAATTTTCTGTTTTATTTTAAAGAAAAAATATTACCATTTTTGGATTTTTGAAAAAAGTACGATTTACCCAAAAAATGACATTGCATACATAGATATTTAGTATGAAATTTGTCATGTTATACCGCATGTTTCTAAAGGGTTGTCAGTAAATTTCCCTCCCTCTTCAGCGCACCTACGCCTTGTTATTTACGAATTTACCGGATCGTTGACAATAAAGGTGATTCCTGTCTGCGCCGCGCCTGGCTCGTATATCAAAAGATTTAGGTATCCCACACCTTCCCTGAACCCTTTTTTCTGAGATATACTGTTATGACGTAGGTTTGAAAAAGTCCTTGAACTTGTCCTCT
This sequence comes from Pasiphila rectangulata, assembly GCA_963082625.1. Classification (NCBI taxonomy): domain Eukaryota; kingdom Metazoa; phylum Arthropoda; class Insecta; order Lepidoptera; family Geometridae; genus Pasiphila; species Pasiphila rectangulata. Next base: position 882,371 of record OY720244.1, on the reverse strand, counting down.
TCAATGGCTTTGTTTTTCTCTGTGGTTGTTCAATTCTGTGGGAAGCCGGGAGTGGAATGTTACCCCTCCTCTCATGCCCGTGAATGCAGTAAAAACCTGCTAAGGGATACATCCGGAAGATGAGCAGCAGCGTCTTTCCGTGTATCAACATCCCGTACTGCGCTCACCAACCCGCTTGACAAGCGTGGTGAGTATGGCAACTACCCTTCATGGAGATCCATGAGAGGCCTGTGTTCAGTAGTGGACGTTTTACGGCTGAAATGTTGACGATGATGATGTTCAATGATCTCATGTCATATATGTTTTTGAACCGTAATATCGGCAGGCTGATTACGTATCTCGTGACAGGTTTGCAGCAGGCGTATATCTCGCGATCATCGGTGCAACAGGCGTAAAACTCGCAATAATCGACGTCAAAAGAGATACTATCTCGTGACAGGTTGCAAACCTTTTGACGGCAAACGGCAGGCTGGTTACGTATTACGTAATCAGCCTGCCGTTGGATGTGACAGTCGTGTGAGCTCAACAAACATTACGGAATCCATTTTCAACCTTCTAATTCTATGATCACTCTAGTAGATCCAGTCTGGTGTTAGCGAGAGTTTTAACTCAGCAGATCCTGTTTCTAGAACAGCAATAAATTATGGATCTAGACATGATGGACTAGCCACCATCGAAGTGTTGATTTAAGGTATGATTTTTTACAGGTCTGCCATATCTTAAGCCTAAAGCTTTTTCATTCATTTCAGCGGTTCCGAACCAAAATGCTAAAAAGGAACCTTGATGGTGTGACTTTGTCTCTCTGTTTTAACAGGGTTATCTGTTCTGATCTCAAATAAAAGTAATCTTCTGTGAACACATCAGTAACCTTAAGAATTTTAAAATTAATTATTCTCTAGGAAGGCTTATGGCAATTTCCTTTTACCACACAATCGGTATATTAAAACAGCTCTAAAATATCATAAATCCACTCTAAAGAGAGCATCCCTGGGTGTCGTTGACTTGTGAACTGTTGGTTCCCCTGTATCGCACGCGCCAGTTCATTCTGTACCTACATTGGAAGTAATGTATGCTGACATCTTAATTATGTTCAAGTTTTCCCTACGTATAACGTTAAGCAGAATATTTGGTAAGACCTGAGAATGTTTTGCTTTGAATTAGTTTCTCTTACGTTATAAATAGGGTAGAATATGAACAACAGTTAGATAGGTATCATGTAGTTCATCTTCTCAGCCATAGGTCCACTGCTGGACATAGGTCTCCCTCATGGACCTCCAAGATCATGATGGGGTTGTTCCCATACTCGCAAACGCAAGGAGCAAGGATGCTCGAGAGAAAACAGCAGGTTGCTTTAATCAGTAGTGACCTCTCAAAAGCATTGACGTCGCCGGTCACGAAGTTCTAACAGTCAAGTGAAAGCACTACGGTATTAATAATACTACGATGTTCTCCTAAACTTGATAAGGTCACGATCTCAGATTGTCGTAGACCAAAGTGGCATGATGAAGTCAAAACAGCTTATCACTACAACGGGGTGGAACAGGAATCCGAAGTTTCCAACATATTGTTTTCGCTACTGCTGAATGACCTACCAGAAGTGATACATACAGCAGAAGTGCTCATGTATGCTGATGATGTGGCTGCAATAGTGACAGCTAAATCACTGGACAGCTTAGAGCAAAAGCTGAACCTCATAGTGCCTCAACTAGCTGGATGGATCAATAAAAACGGACTTGTTTTAAATTTGACAAAAACCCATTATAGAGGTAAGCACGTTTGTCTATCAGGACGTTCTAACAGAAAACTTGAGGACTTTTCTGGAGGAACAAAAATAGGGCAAGTAGATAGCACCACCTTCCTTTGAGCTTGATAGTACGCTCACCTAAGAATTCCATATTGATAAAGTATGCGGAAAACTAGGTGGTGCATGCTATGCGCTTAGCCGACTGTCGAAGTTCCTGCCCAGACATGTGGTTCGCTCTTGCTACTTTGCCACTGTCCACTCGCTCCTCCAGTACGGGGCTGGTAGGGTCTTGCGTCTGATCGACTGTGAGCCTTCCGCCTGCAGAAGCGAGCTGTGCGAGCGATAGTCAGTCTACCGCAAAATACCTCTACAAAACCCTACTTTAAAGAGTTGGGAATATTGACGCTACCGTCGATAGTTGTATTTCAGGCTGCTATGTATGTACGGACCAACCTAGAACTGTTTGATGGGAATAGCGATAGGAATCCTTACAACACTCGACAAGCTGACAGGCTTGCCGCCATACCTCGTAAACTAACCAAGTTGGATAAGTAGACACACATATTGGGGCCGACGGTATACAATAGGCTCCCCAATAGTGTGACGGAAGCGATTACCTTAAGTACTTTAAAACTGAAACTAAAACACTGGCTCATTGGTAGCACCTTTTACAGTTATGAAGAGTTCCTTGACAAAAACTAACAGTAGAACTTCTATAAATTAATCTTTTATTAATTATTATTGCTTAGCTATAAGTTTTTTTTTATCTTATTGTAATTAATAATGATTCTTATAAATTTGAACAACCCTATAGCCATCCGGAAATGATTTATGATATCAAAACCATCAGCATTTTCCAAAGTTTCGAATAATTTAAACTTACAAGCTGACTCACTCCTTTGCTATCATTAAAATTAGTTTCTTTTACCTCAAACCCTCAATAAACTTTCGAAAAGTGTTTCTTATAATGCAAATGGGCCTTCATATACAGCGAGACTGGACAAATTGTGAATGAAACCCGAGATCTGAAGTTATACCGGAACTTTGCTCGTTAGAACTAAATCACGGCTGGATGGGAGAAATAATTTTATAGACTACTTTGTATTATTTAATGTTTTCCGAAATTGAGATAGGGAAGAGATTATTGTATAAAACTCAGTAGAAGTAGAACTTTTTGTGAAGAGTTCATTCAGGAAAGTACTACCACCACTATTCTGCCGTCGAGCAGTAATGTCTCCATTGCCGTGTTCCGGTTTGAAGGGCAAGGGGGCCGGTGAAATTACGGGCACATGAGACCTTAATACTTTGTCTCAGGGTGACGGGCGCAATGCAATGCAGCGTTGGTCACGTGCTTAGTGAACGTGATCACCGCGGCATTGCAAATTGGTAGAGGTTACCGCTTAACATCAGGAGGAACTTCGGCTTGTCTCGTCATTTCGTTCTTTTCAGCCGTAACACGTCCACTACTGAACACAGGCCTCGCTCATGGATCTCCATGAGGCGTAGTTGCCATACTCATCACACTTGGCAGGCGGGTTGGCGAGCGCAGTACGTGATGTTGGTACACGGAAAGACGCTGCTGCCCATCTTCCGGAGGTATCCCTTAGCAGGCTCTTACTGCATCCATGGGTATGAGAGGAAGGGTAACATTCTACTGCCGGCACCCCACGGCTCGTCATTTAGTAGTATAAAAATTAACCTCCTAAGGGATACCTCCGGAATATCGGCAGTAGCGTCTTTTCTTGTAGCAACATCCCGTACCGCGCTCGCCAACCCGCCTGCCAAGCGTGGCGAGTATGGCAACACAGTATATCCATGAGGGGTATATCTTTGTTCAGCTGTGGACGTGGGGAGCTGTCCTACGGCTGAGATAATGATGATGAGTACAATATTCTTCGTATAGACAGTCGCAAAAGTCGTGTTAGCCGAGTAGTACCCACGACTAAATATAAATCAAATCAATAAAAAGACAGTAGCTGAATCTGATATTTTTATTCTACATATAAATCAGTCCAATCGGAACCGTGATCTCCTAATGATGAACCAAGAGCGGGGCATGTCGGACCACTGGCACGACCGGGGCGTGGTGGACCACTGGCAGGATCGGAGCGTGGTGCACGATGGGCGCGTGGAGCAGCGGGGCGGGGTGGACCACGGCGGAGTGCGTGACCACGGCGGGGCGGTGGATGGCCACGGGGTGGGCGATCACCGGATGGGCCACAACCGGGGCGATGATCCCGGCACGGGCAACTGCAATGATGGCGAGGAGGGCGACCTGGAATAAATGACAATTATATTAAATACTGCCTTGGGGTGCTGGCAGTAGGTTTCTTCATCTCTTCTTTCCCTCATTTGGAAAAAAAAGTTTTCCGAAGCAAAAGAATTCAATTATGTGTTTCATTAAATTGAAATGTCATCATTACAGCCTAACGTCCACTACTGAACACAGGCTTCCCTCATGGACCTCCATGATGGGTAGTTGCCATACTCAGCATGCTTGGCAGGCGGGTTGGTGAGCGCAGTATGGGATGTTGATACACGGATAGATGCTGCTGCCCATCTACCGGAGGTGTCCCTTAGCAGGCTCTTACTGCATCCACGGGTAAGAGAGGAGGGGTAACATTCTACTGCTGGCACCCCACGGCAGTTCACGGCAATTTAAATGTGTTTTATTTTAATTTTGTAAACTGACTATTATATTCTAAGTAGCGTTACGCTCTATTAATTAAACACTTATTGACATTGAGTTTGACTTTAGTTGAATGTTGCCCCTCCTCTCTTGCCCGTAAGACTGCTAAGGGCTCCGAAAGATGACCAGCAACGTTTATTCGTGTATCAACATCCTGTACTGCGCTCTTCAACCTAAAAAGTGTGTGAGAGGGAAGTCCAACGTAGACGTGGACAGCCGTCCAGCGCCTGAGATGGTATAAGTAATGAGGCAGTTTTAGATGGGACTTGTAAACCTTTTGCAATTTGTTAAAATATTAGTTTTAAAACATAGGTATAACCCCGATGTTTCGAACACGTCTCAACTTTCTTGGTCGCGGAAAGACTGAACGTCGGGGACAAATAAAAAAGGTACGCGATAAAATCCTGGAGCTTTTATCGCGTACCTCAGATGGTCGTTGTCGTAAAAAACAAATGTTATAATATGATTAACGACCTCCGTTGCGCAGTTGGTGTAATAAACCTGAGGCGCAGGTCGCGGGTTCGATTCGCGGTTTACTTAAAGGAATTAAAATTTGCATGACGGAGAAAATCTCTCTACTCATTCGATCTTAAGCCTTTCTTATTCTAGCCGATCTTATTAAGGTACAACGCGTTCAGAGCCGCTGTACTGGCTAGAAGCTTGTAAAAGATACTTCAGAAATCAATGAAGCTGATCTGGTCTTCTCAAAAACAAAAAAGCTAAATATGATACTTGGGTGAGAACTAATTATTCCAAATCTGGGATGACGAACTTTGACATCCTACTTTCTAAAGTATCTCATAGAGTTAAACTGGATCACTCCCTGTAGATCCAGTATACAGATCCAGTCTGGATCTAGTGAGAGTTTCTTTAAATAAACACTTTTAATTCACAAAAGCAAATAAATTTAACTGAAACTTCAACATAAACTCATTTTGAAAGTGTTTTGAAATATACTTTTGAGTTTTGCTCTATTGAATAAATACTTATTGACTTTGACTTTGATTTTAACATAAATAACCAGCATAATAAAAACGAAATATCAAGTGGAAGTATCTATTCTATTCTATTCTATAAGTGGACTCTTACCGTGAAGTTCGTTTTATACTAAATAACCTTATTTTCTAGAGCAGACACTGACGTATGAATATAAGGCAAGCGCAATGTCATACGCGGGTCAAGTACAATCCATTACTTATAAACTAAACAATTTATAAACGGCTGGTAATACCATAAATAAAATATAATCTACTAATTAACCCCTAAAGTTAATAATTAAACCCTGTTTATAACATCCAGAACACCCTGAACAAATATCTGCAGATCGTACAGACATTTGTCCCAAGGCGGGAATCGAGCCCGCAACCTCTTGCAATGCAGACTTTTTTTATATTAGTACATTGTAAACTTTCGCGATCTGTAGACATAATTTTAAAACTGGTTAACGGGACTTTATTGCGTAAATACCTACCGTCATCACAGCTATGGGACTATGTTTACGGGCACAGACCTCCCTCATAAATCTCCAAGATCATGAGAGGAGTGTTGCTATACTCGCTACGAGTTTTTAGATTTTAATGAAAGTCATTAAAAACTACCACTTTCCAAACCGGCCAATTTTCAAAACTCTTCCATTGGAATGCTACATTATCCCCCAGGATTGTATCATTTGTTTATTAAAACCTTAACAACATAATAACATATTTACCGTAATTATCAAGACCTTACCTCCCGTGCTAGTTAAAAAAACTGTATTACGGCAAGGCAAGGTCTCTCCAACACATTTTATTTATTTATTTATTTATTTTTTTTATTTATTATCTTAAACTCACAGTTACATTATTGTTTTTTATTACACTGCTTAATATGTACTATTCATAAACCAAATCGAGTCTACATTATATTAATAGCACTTACTAAATTAAATTAGGGTAGGTAGGTAAGCAATGATGTTACAAACAAACTAAAAATATTAACAAGATAACATAGGTACATGTAAACTAAACTACGAACAAAAATCGCATAGTGTAAGTAAATGTGTAGTGTAAGTGTGTAGTGTGGCTGTGAGATGCATGAATGTGTATAAACCATTGACCTACAACTTCTGAGCACAATTTTCTAAGTACTAAGTATAGGCATATCTCGATCGACAACAACAAGCTGTAAGGGATGGTTTACATGGCGGCAGTGTAAAAATAAAAAGTAAATCCTTGTTTAGTCTTTCTGCATAAAATGACACAATGACAGCTATTATTATTATTATTTTTTTCCTACTTAGGTACAAACCAGTATATACGAAATCTATAACAAAAATATCAGTATCAATATCACATGCACATATAAAAATGCATTACAAAGGTTGTACATACATGATGATAATATATGGTACATACATATATATAGTACATATATAATATATATTACGCCCGTATTCCCACGGGAACGGGAACTGCGCGGATGAAACCGTGGAGTGCAGCTAGTTACCTATAAAGTTCCGCTAATCAGTTTTCAAAATTAAGCTTAGATTAGATTCAATACTGTTTTTAATATATTAATAATCTATATATATTATTTAAAGATTATTTATTAAGATTTGAGATTAAAAAAGACTTACCAGTTTGAACATCTTGTTAAGTTAAATGCGTCTGGTAATTGTTGAATGCGTGTGGTTGAGTGTACCTGTATCACGCAGGGCTAGCCCTTTTATACCTAGATGCCTGCAGGCGGCCTAGGAGACTACTTGTAATAAATCTACTGTTTGGCAATATGCAACATGAGAACTTCGCGGTGCAGCGCGACCGGTGCGGATTGGTCTTTGCTGAAAAGATGGTTTTAATATTACAAAACCCAATTACCGCAAAGTAATAATAACCTTTATTAAAGGGAAAAATGGAAAGCAAAGAGTTGTCTAGGGCCATATAATAAATAGTTCAGACATGTTAATATAACATGTCACCAACATGGGCTTATGAAGACGTGAAGCTCAAATAAAGTGTATCATTTTTAACTATTTCGAAAATCTAATATTAGAAAAAAGATTTATTCAGACACAATTTCCATAGCTTTTATCGTAGAAATACACTTATGTTTTGTTATATAACTTTTACTTTCACAAAGAAAATATTCGGTGATACGAAAATCATGTACTGAAATGAAAAATTACAATGCTAACTCCTACATACAAACCACGTCCGTCAAATCGATCTTTGACGCTTCCTTTTCTACTTCATCAATATCTCAGTCGTAGGACGTCCAGTCCACTGCTGGATATCTATTCCCTAATAGATTTCTAAGTTCTGACCATGCAGGGTTAATCCACTACGCTTGAAAGGCGGGTTGTTTAGCGCAGTACGGGATTATGATACACAGAAATACGAAGGTATCTCTAGGCAGATTTTGGCTGCGTCTTGCGTAAGAGAGGAGGGAAACATTCTACTGCCGGCAACCCACGGCCACTCCTTGCCTATAAATAACGATTTTCCCTTTTAAGTTGAAAAGATGCTGAAAATTGAATTATCTCATCTATCGCCCTTGAAATATAGCAGCTTTATATTCGCTGAACGAAGCCAGATGTTTTTAGGAACGCTTTTTGCGGTTCCCGTCGCAGTTTTGTTGATTTATCGCGTCTAATATTTGCAAATTTGTGGAAAACTCTATTGTAGACGGAATTTGATGCGATATTTAATACTAATGGCTATTTTTTGGCTTTTTGGAAGAGTTCTGAGGTTTTAATGTTTTATAGAAATGAAAAATGCAATCAAAATTTTGTCTTCGACGGGGCTCGAACCCGTAGCGTTCAGACGAACACCTTTAACGCAGGCTGCCTACCTTATACAGGCAGCATACCTTAGTGTGGGTTTATACTTTGAATAAAAAAAATAGCTTTTAATGTTTTGTTAAGATAATATGTTAAGTATTTTTTCTAATGGGCATCCTTGAAATAAATAAATAAATTTACCTTAAATATATGTACATACGTGTAATTTTCTAAATCTGTTCTTGGTCATTATAAAAAGTTTGATTCGAATTGTTCAAGGTTATTTTCATCAAAATACCAATTTCGTCCAAGATTTTTGTCTTAGAATCTTATCTTCATAATATAACGATAATATCATAAAATAAATCGAACTAGCCTTTTTATGCGATATTCTTGTTAAACCGCCATAATTTTACTTGGTGCCTAAGTAAGATGCCTTCATCATCTCAGCCATAGAACTGCTGTGCACGTCCACTGCTGGACTAAAGCCACCCTCATGGAACTCAGATTACTGATCAAGGGGGATTGAAGATGCCATACCTAAAAAACTTTATCTCAATTAATAAGACATTATGTAGTATTGTATTGATATGCTAGTGAAGAAACCACTTGCGTGAATAAAACGAAAGTTTTAAGTAGAATTTAATAATTCGGATTTTGCTAAGCCCAAAATTTTACAAGGTTTGTTGTACTTGGTATAAAATATCGAGCAAATATTCAAACCAAATACACAGTGTAAATATGCTGAACTAAATTCATAATTTAAATTTCCAAGCAACAAATACCTAGTAATTTTTACAAAAGGTCGTTATAACAAACTGATAAGCAATTATTACGCTTAAATCGAAATTCACTCAGCTAATTTAAGGCCTCTTCTTAGTTGAGCATAACAAGGTCTCAAATAAACCCAGGGTGTCAAAAAGCTACGCTTGAATTGGATTATTAAAACATGGACGCAATGTGAAGATCAGCGTTGTGCTTAAGCTCAACATAGTGCTAAGTCAGACGCCTCTTTTAACTGTTTTTTCTTAGTTTAATTTGTTGTTGCTTTCTTTCTCCTGTTGTGTCTTTTATTTTATTATGTGTTTTGTTATGAGTGTTACAAATAAATGTTTTATCTATCTATATTACCTAGTTGAACCAAGCGGACTGGACAGTGTGAAATAAAAAATAAAACGGGTCAAGAGCGAGTCAGACATGCGCGCCGAGTTTTCCGTGCTATCTATTATAATAAAAATAATGTTAAAGTAGGTTTATATTTTATTAACACATATTTAACCGGGTATTTATCGCGCTATTTACCTTTATTACTGCCCGACGTTTCGACAGGATTGCACCCATCGTGGTCCCGGGAAGACGTCTTCCCGGGACCACGATGGGTAAATAGCGCGATAAATACCCGGTTAAATATGTGTTAATAATGTGTCGTGATCGCAAAAGTTTAAAAAAGGTTTATATTTGTTGGAGGACCATAACAGCGCCATCTCTTGTTTGATAGCGGAACTTATGCAGATTTTTTAGGCATTTAATGGTTTATCAAATGCTTATATGAGAGTTCGTTTTAGTTTAAAGTATATGTAAAACAAAAGCCTAACCACTTTACTCGTTCTTCGATTTAAATCATCTCCATTTAAATGTTGTTTGGAAGTAATCACTTTGAGCGATAAGACTGCTCTTGTTTCTGTACTTTAATTTATACTAGCTTCTGCCTGCCGCTTTGCATGAGTTGTACCCGGTCAAAAAGTAGCCTATGTGTTAATACTGATCAACACCAATATGTGTGCAAAGTTTCAGCTCAATCCGTAGGGTAGTTTTTGCGTGAAGAGGCAACAAACATACATACATCTAGACAAACCTTCGCCTTTATAATATTAGTGCAATGGTTTAAGGTTCTACTGTCTGTATTGCTCTATGCTGTAAATAGTTCTACCATAACGAAATAATACCTACCTTCTTGAAAAATTACATACTTCTTCGCAATGCAGCTTCACACTTCACTACACCGTTTGGTCCAAACTCGTTCACTTACTTTATGAATGAAATAAAATTTCGTGCTCGTAAATTTAATATAAAATTTTGTAGGTCCGTTTACATTTTTCCTGTAGGCATTTTTCTGGTAGCTTTTTTCAAAGTTAGAAGTCATAATTTTTATTAAGTAGTTAAAAAAAAATAAGTAGTTAGTTTTATGTAATATACTAAAACATAGGACTCTGGCGTAGCTCGTGTTACCATCATCGTGTTACAGATCAACTCAGCCGTATGAAATCCACTGCTAAACATAGGATCTTCAAAATCATGAGGGGCTTGTTGCCACACTCACCACGCTTGGCAGGCGGGTTGACGAGCGCAGTACGGATTATTGCAAAACACGGAAAGATGCTGCTGCCCATTGTCACTTAATGTTGTATTTTTTTGTTTAATGGTGCCCTCCTAAGTAACCTGAAACAAAGGCCAATACATTGCATAGGCACTGTAGCACAAAACAAGCGGTTTGCGCCCGCGCCGGTCGCAGCGCGATGTTCTTGCGCCGGCTTAATTGAAACAGATAACCGACGAAAGGTCAGGCAATAAATAATATTACAATAAACAAAATAACCTTTGACTTATAACCATGCTTTTAACCTAATGACCAAGTCCCTTCAATTATGCACCTGTGTATTCGAGAAGAGTAAGTTGCCTTTGTTATTGAAATAATTACAACTTTTCAAAATGTCCGACTGCTGCAAAGACGGTTCATTCCAGAATTCCCCTGCGATAATATTCCTTGCGAATGGAATTTTTGGACGTTTCATCGAGAAACGTTTCATCGGGGGTTTTGGACAAAAGTTCAACAAATCCCCTTATCCATTTCCTTATAATTAATATTATTAATAACTAGCTGACTCGTGCCCACTTCGTTGGGCGGTAAAAATTTTACTTGTTATGATTGTCTTTTAGGAGTTCCAACCCGAGATATAAAGTGTGATATAAGTCAACTTATCTGTCTATGGGAAAAACACTGATTTCTCAAGTACCCACCAGAGAGAATTTTAGGGACTTATTATTCGTCAGGGCAAAAGAGATCTTTACAGATTATTGTAGCCTTTTTTAAAAGATTGACGTGTTGTTTAAAAAAAAGCCGACTTATAGAAATATCACTAAATAGATTACAACACGATCGCGGTTCCATAGCTATGTCGTATTATCTCTTTAACCATTTGTCCAAATTATATGCAGTAAAAGTTAAGTCTAATCGTTTAAAACACTTGAGAAGACAAATTTACTTATTTTGTTAAGAATTCATCATCATTTCAGCCGCTAAATGTCCACTACTGAACACAGGCCTCCCTCATGGATCTCCATGAGGGGTAGTTACCATACTCACCACGCTTGGCAGGCGGGTTGGTGAGCGCAGTACGGGTTGTTGATACACGGAAAGACGCTACTGCCCATCTTCCGGAGGTATCCCATAGCAGGCTCTTACTGCATCCATGGGCAAGAGAGGAGGGGCAACATTCTACTGCCGGTGCCCCACGGCAGAATAAGAATTCATAATTGTCGATAATATGACCAAAAAAACATCACATAACGATTTAAATTAATTTATATATGTATATAAAAAAAATACTTTTTGTATCTTTAATATACAAGTTAGACGTATTTTTTATTTAAAGTGTAAACCCACACTAAGGTATCATTATAGAAATGAAAAATGCAATCAAAATTTTGTCTCCGACGGGACTCAAACCCGTAACGTTCAGACGAACACCTTCAACGCAGGCTGCCTTAACCGTTCGGCCACGGAGCAATAAAATTAACTAAAGCGACATCTCTTCACTGCTACTGACTACGTGTTGTCGGACAGTGGGCAAGAATATCTCTGAGAATTTCTGCTAGATGTCGCCACTCGGTTCGAAACCGATAAAGGCAGTCAAGATTTTCGACCCGATGGTTAATTGCTCCGTGGCCGAATGGTTAAGGCAGCCTGCGTTGAAGGTGTTCGTCTGAACGTTACGGGTTCGAGTCCCGTCGGAGACAAAATTTTGATTGCATTTTTCATTTCTATAACCTAGTGTATACCTGTATACCTTAGTGTGGGTTTACACTTTAAATAAAAATTGCTTATAAAATTAACTAAAGCGACATCTCTTCACTACTACTGACTACTTGTTGTCGGACAGTGGGCAAGAATATCTCTGAGAATTTCTGCTAGATGTCGCCACTCGGTTCGAAACCGATAAAGGCAGTCAAGATTTTCGACCCGATGGTTAATTGCTCCGTGGCCGAACGGTTAAGGCAGCCTGCGTTGAAGGTGTTCGTCTGAACGTTACGGGTTCGAGTCCCGTCGGAGACAAAATTTTAATTGCATTTTTCATTTCTATAAGTTAGACTTCGCTGAAATTTTTGTAGGCATTATCAAGCTCTAAAATTTTTGTCAACAACTCAAAACCCCTCATCTTTAAGAAACCTTTTCGTTAAACCCTTTTTTCTCCGACTTACTTTGCAAATCCCACTACCACATAAAAGTTTTTTGATTTTTTGAGTTCATTTATAGTCAATAACACTCACAAATACTGTGGCTTTCTATTAGTAAACGAATTTTCAAAATCGGCTTAGTTGGTCCAGAGATTACCCCCTCCAACCTCACAAACTCACAACGTCACAAACTTTATTTCTTTATAATATTAGTATAGAATCCACGCTTTAAATAAAATTAACTTGAAATCACCTAGTATTAAACTTATTTTGAGCCACTTATTTTAAAAACAAAGCAAACTAATTCATTATAATATAAGCAGTTTTAGTATCTTATCACTTTCGGACAGTAGCTGGCGTAACACTTTTTTATATGTCAAAGGAGAACTAGAAAATATACTAGTTTCAGATAGGTATTACTAAATGCTGGACGCATTTATTATTTCCAACAGTGTTGTTCCTGTTGATGATGATGACTAAAACCTTCAATAAGTCTCGATAGACTAAGACATTGAACAAACCACGATATGCAAATGCGATGGATTTACAACAAGTACCTCACGAAGTGTTCAAAACCTACTAGTAAATAGTTTAGACGAGGCGACTCGTTATAAATTACCGAAGACTAGGTTCTGTGCGAGGCTTTGAATGTTCTTTTATCAGCTGTAAGACTGCCGTACACGTCTACTGCTGGACATAGGCTTCCTTTGTGGAACTCCAATGAAAATCATGAGGAGGTTTTTGCTATACAATAGAAATTAGTAGTAGTAGAACTTATTTTGAAGAGTTCATCCGGGAAAGTACTACCACCATACTTATTTCTGCTGCCAAGAGTAATGTCTGCATTGCTCTGCTCCTGTTTAAATAATTAGGGGGCCGATGAAATTACGTTCATATGAGACCTTACAACACTGTCTCAGGGTGACGGACGCAATGCAATGCTGAGGTTACCGCTGTACACCATGGTCGGTGGGACATAAGCTTGTCTCGTCATTAAGTATTGCATAAATAAAGTAACAGTAAGTTAGGTATTGTATAAATAAGGTATTGCAAATCATGCATATCCATTCATCCTCTAACACTACGATATTAATAACCTGACGTACGATTACTTCAAGCGTACTTTCAAAACCAAAATAGGGTACTTTAGCCACATCAGAACACACGAACGAAGCTCTTCCGTATAAACTGTAGCAAAAGTTAAGTCGCCGTGGCCGTAATCGGCCTGGAAGACATCATTATTACAAATAATATTATTTCATCTACACGGGGTAGGGTTTTTGCCTAGCTTACATATCTATAATCATATTATAAAGAGGAAAGATTTTTATTTTATATGTTCGTAACGAATAAACTCAAAAAGCACTGGACCGATTTCCAAAACTCTTTCACCATTATAATAATAATAATATAATAAATAATGCTCGACAAATCACACAGCATCATCTAGCCCCAAGCTAAGCAGAGCTTGTGTTATGGGTACTAGATGACTGATATACTTAATACATTATACTACATAGATAGATATTTTTATTATATATAGAAAAACACCCAGAACACCCTGAAAGAAAAGAAAGAAGAAAAACCATTAGAAAGCTACATTATCCCTATGTAAAATTCCATTATTTCACCGGCCCCCTTACCCTTAAACACTGATACAGTGAAACCTTAATCTCAATACTTAAGCCTAAGAATCAACTATATAGTAAATGTTAAAAAATGCTCCTTTAATAAAGGTAATTGTTACGCACCAAATATTAACAATAATAAAAATTATCCAAGGGTTCAGATGAGTGGGTTCTTCTGGTGTAATTTCCATAAATCCATATTTCTCAAATAACAAATAAACAATTTACCAAAACAACCCGTTATTTTAACCTAAATGTATAATGAGGAGCCTTTTGAAATTGAATAAATAAATAAGCAATGGTGGCCATTACAGATCAAACTGTCTGCAGCGAGCACAGATTTTGAGAGTACCACAGTGCTTTGCTAGAATTATCAGATCTATATCTATCAGCCGACATACGCCCACAGTTGGGTATAGACCTCCTTTTTCTTAAGCCATTTTTTGCGACCCTGCGCTAACTGAGATATTTTGGTTCCCGCTACTCTTAGAATTGGCCGACCACCTAGCTGGTGGTCTGCCTGGTGATCTTAAACCTTTAATTACTCATCATCAGGCATTATAATGTTACCCATCCTCTATTACCCATGAATGCAGTAAGAATCTGCCAGGGGATACCTCCGAAAGATGGGCAGCAGCGTATTTCCGTTTATCAACATCCCGTACTGCGCTCGCCAAACCAGCTACCAAGCGTGGTGAAAACAACCTCCCATAATTTAAGAGATCCATTTGGGAAGCCTCTGTCCTGCAGTAGAAGTGGAGAGCAGTCTTATGGCCGATATGATACCCAGACTCCAAATATCCCAGTTAATACAATTTGACTTTGGCAGGAAAAGAACTTGCAGCCTCCTGCATCTTAGCCAGCTTTTAGAGCAACTGTGTCGTCAAAAGTCAAGCCTCATAGTCAATAATCAAACCAACATTGTCTAACCAAAGCGAACAAACTTATTAGTTTCAGCGACGTCTGTTCCTAAACAATGATATTTAATCTCAAGCTGTTCGTAACAAGGCACCAATTAAATCACGGGTTAGGGATGTACTGATCTCTTATCTGTAGGTCTACCATGAGTTTTCACAATCTATACTAGCTAGCGACTGAGTTAAAAAAATGTATGAAAACTTGTACAGCGCCTCTAGCGGATTGTTTGGTACTAAAAGACGCAGTAAACTATACTACAGCTATACTGTAGTTTGGGCATCCGTATCCATACATCTATACAAACAAACTTGCGACTTTATAATTATTAGTGAGATAAGCTATAGTATATTTAGCGCCTACACAAGTTTTCACGTTATAAATTAATTTCTGTCAGACATATATGACCTGCCGTCGGGTGCCGGCAGTAGAATGTTACCCCTCCTCTCATGCCCGTGGATGCAGTAAGAGCCTGCTAAGTGATACCTCCGGAAGATGGGCAGCAGCATCCATCCGTATATCAATATCCCGTACTACGCTCGCCAACCCGCTTGCCAAGCGTGGTGAGTATGGCAACTACCCCTCGTGGAGATCCATGACACAGACCTGTGTGCAGTAGTGGACGTTTCACGGCTGAAATTATGATGATGATTATATATGACCTTGAAATGAGACCACGAAGTCTGTATTATTCATAACCATCGCTTCTCCGACTTTAAACAGAGTCCGGCTCCCAGCCTCGCCCTAGCACGGCCATTAAACTAAATGATCTCTTATTAGTTCTCAGATTTGGGGTTGTTGCCCTTTATTATCTTCCACTATAAACAAATTACTGAGACTTTTAAATACTTGGGGGATCGGGTAGTTAGTCAAGAGTTGCTTCTTTGTGACTGACTTTTATACTTTTTTAAGGAATCATTATTTTAATTATCTTAGGCTTGTGACACTGCTCTCTCACTCTTGGAGCTCTAATTACTGATCATGACGGGGTTGTTGCCGTACTTATAGGTCGCGCGGTGGTTTAAGATCGCTCGATGAATCTAGTGGGGGCAATCGGCACATGTGTCCAATCGCGCACGAATCGAGACGCGTGAACGCAACGCGGGAGGTGACCTTGAGACCTTGAGAGCGACTGATCTACCAATGACGTGACGCCGCCAGCGCACACCCGCCCCCCTCACTCCGCACATCACCAAATAGACCTTAGAATTGAATACTGCGCATACCCCTTCTACTTTTGCCGAGCGATCTTTAACTATCGCGTGACCTGTACGAAGCAGGCATTTCGCGGTGGCGAGCGCAGTACGTTGATACACGGGAAGACGCTGCTGTCCATCTTCTAGAGGTATCCTTTGGTAGATTCTTTTTACAGCAACGGGGAAGAGAGGAGGGACAATATTCCAATATAGGAACTCACATTATTTTCATACTATGACACGAAAACCTAAATTGTGTGATTTGGTAGGAACGGTTGGATGGGAATGTAAATATTAGTTTGCTGATCCATCATGCAGACCATTTATGTAGGGCACTCGTTATTTATGTATGAGCATAGTATTTGGGTTGAGTCTCCTCTGTAGAATGTTTTAGGATAGCTTAGTTTAGATTCCGATGTCCGTCATCACTTGAAACAATTTTTACATTTTGAAATTCATTATCATGTTAGCTCACAATGTTTATATGATGGAAGGTAAGTAAATAAAAAGTACTTTATTATAGCAAACATTATTTAATGTACAAAACAGCAAGTTTAAATTTAGGGTCTAACACTATACCTTGAGGGACTCTAGTATTTTTTTTTATGTTAGATAGGTTAGCTCTTGATTTCATCCTTGCCATCGTAAGAATGAGATCGACGATGTAGCGAGCTTCCCTAGAAAATGCCTATTAACTCTTTTCTTAAACGTAATCGGGTCATAGGAGGTTGGAAACACAGACGATGGTAGTTTGTTCCAGTCGAGAGCAGTGCGCATTATAAAAGACGATTGTATACACTTACATTGTTTTATTCTATTATATAATACTTGAGGACTTTTTTCGATTTCTCATGGACCATCATTAGAACTGAATAAAAAAAAATGGACATAATTACAAGTGTAATTCGAACTTAAAAAAGAATTTTCCAAATCGGTTCATAAACGAAGGAGTTCTGAGGTAACAAAGATTAAAAAAAAACAGCGACGAAAAACGACATACGAACCTGCTCCTTTTTTTGAAGTCTGTTTAATAATTACTTTTCATACGATTTGCCCCTTGGTAAAAGTGTTCAGCCGCGAAACGCATCTAAGGATCCTAGTGCAAGACGCCCTCAATAAGTAAAACGAAATATAACAGAAAAAAACTCCTCAATTCATTTATTTCCCAAACAGATGATAATGCTGCTTCACCTTATAACTAGTCACCACCGGATGAGCATGTACAGTGTGCAGCACAGGCGCTTCGTAGCTGTGTACCAGCGGCGCTGACTGCACGTGGTGAACTAGCGGGGATGACTGTACGTGGGTCGAGTAGACCTCGTGGTACGGCGCGGTGTGGTAACCTCCTGTGTGGATATGCAGCCCTGGTACCGGTGAAGCGTGTGTTAAGGCCATGGCGGCGAGAATCTGGAAAATAAAGTATTTACTTCATGAACTCCGATCCCACAGTATGTTTGTGTAATGTTTTGCAATAAATAAACAATAAAAATGTTGTTTTCAAAAGTTAATAACTTGACACAGTTTGCATTAAAAAAAATTCAGCACGTCATGTTCAAATGACAAAAAAATCATAAGGGAATTCATGCAGCCCCTATAAACTCATCATTTTATTATTCCTAATAAAAATACTAGTTTTTATTAGCATTTTTATTACGCCAAAGTGTGTATAGTGAATTATCAAGCCCTATTACGTAAAAATAAACAAATACGAGTTTTTTTTGTTTTAAATCAGTACCTACCAATTTTATTATTATTGTATTGACACGTGGGTTACTAATATTGATGTTTCTAACGTTATAAGACCTATTGTAGACTTTATGACGCATCCTAAAAATAAGTATAACACAATTAGTTTGAAAAACATGTTTAATGAATTTATAAACACAACTTATTCAGACTTTGTAAAAATTTATACGGACAGTTCTAAGAAAGGTTTTGGCGTAGGTGCAGCATTTTATGACTCACATTTTAATTGTTCCATTAAATTTCAAATAACTACGATTATTTGCATAATGGAGGCGGAACTTATTGCTATAGCAGAAGCATTGTCGTATATAGAATCCACTGATTATACAAACGTCGTGATATTGACGGATTCAAAAAGTTCCCTTCAACACTTGGCTCGGTGTACCTCGACATTTCGAGGAACCCCGACTGCCTACACAATATTACGTGGCATTTTAAATTTACAATCAAAGGATATAAATATAGTCATTCAGTGGATCCCATCACACGTTGGAATAAGTGGCAATGAAATCGCCGATATTTTAGCCAAAGAAGCCATAACCGACGGTATACCTATAAATATGTATATTGCCCTTTTATTCTAACTTCATAAAAACATAAAAGTTGATTGTTATAATTTATGGAATTAATACTTTAACGAGCGTTCCCGAGAAGTAGGTATTTGGTATAAAACGATCCAACCACACCCTTTGAGTTCTCCGTGGATTGATAACACTATTCTGAACCGTCGAGAAATTGTAATTGCATTACGACTTCGAACCGGACACATCCCAGGCAACAAGTTCTTATATTTAATGAAGAAATCACCAACACCAAATTGCTTACTTTGCAATTCTATTGACGATGTTTATCACATTTTAATGGAGTGTGTTCGTAACGAATCGTTCAGAAACAGAATTAGGTCATTTAGTTTTAAAGAGATAGGTTACTGCAACAGCGTCCTAGCTGACCCCCTCTCGGAGGCAGCTAGAACGCTGTACAAACTAGCTATACTAGATATGTAAGTTGATTCTTTTAATTGTGTATTCTTTTTTATTTAGAGTAGAAAATTCGATTTTGTTTTATTTTTGTTAATCTTATCGGGGCGGCATAATCGCATGTGCGACAAAGCCCTTTCATTTTGAATAAAAAAAAAAAAATATTGTATTGTCTGATTATAGTACATAGTACCGAAAACTATTCACTGATCTACAACTTTATTTTAAAATAAAATCACGGTCTGTACATTGTACCCAGTTATGTTTCCTTAAACTTTAGAAACGCTGCTAGTTTAAGAAAATTCCTTCTCTCATGCCATTTCACAAACCATCCGGGTTACTCTTAGAATGCGAAGGTGGTTCCTCGATCCAGCCCATCTTCCCGGCCACGGTGCCAAGGCCCGCCTCAAGGATTACCCTGCTTTCAATGGACGAATGCAATTTCCACTGATTTACCGAATGCTTTGTCATTTTAGAAGACCGCTTTCTACCTCATTTATTTAATTTAAACGGTACAAGGACCAATAACATTATTTAAGTTAATAGAGAATTAAATGCATGAAATTATTAATAATTATAAAAATGTTATATTATTTATTATTTTTGTATTGCTTGTTTTGTGTTTTGTGTACATAAATAAATAAATAAAAAAAAATCAAGACTAAACGTCAAAATTCGTCAATATCGATTAAAGTAATATCAGTATTAGAACATTCGAATAATGGGAAATACAGACTGAATCAATTGTCCAATTGCATGGAAGTTTGCTTATTAAATTTTGATACTCGTTTCATTTCTTACCTACGGAAGATGGTGAGCCCGTTCTTTCTGTGTATCAACATCCCGTACTGCGCTCGCTATTCCGCCTGCCAGGCGTGTGATGGCAACAACCCCTCATGATTATGGAGATTCGTGGGAGAGGCTGAGACGAACACTATTTTACTAGTGTATTTTGTTAGAAAAGTACGTTTATCAATTCGGAAATTAAAAAAGACAGCTTAACATGCAAAAACTTTCAACAAAGCCCGCAAACGAGCTGTCTCTTACAGATTTTATTGGCATTTATTTACTGAGCCGCGAATAAATTTGTACACTAGTTGAGACGACCTTCGTGGCGTAGTTGGTTTAATACCTGGCTGAGACGCAGGTCGCGGGTTTATTCTACCATAAAGTTAGCTCTACTAGTTTGTCTCGGGTCTCGGACCTAAAACATCCACTGCTGAACACAGGCCTCCCTCATGGATCTCCATGAAGGTAGTTGACATACTCACCACACTGGCAGGCGGGTTGGCGAGCGCAGTACCTACGGGATGTTGATACACGGAAAGACTTTGCTGCCTGTCTTCCGGAGGTATCCCTTAGCAGGCTCTTACTGCATACACGGGCATGAGAATAAGGATAATAATCTACTGCCGGCAACCCACGACATTTTTTGGTAGTACATACTTGTCATGTTTTCTGTGCATGAAAAGTATGTATTAACAAAAAAAAAATAGTATTATTGTTTAAACCTTCGCGATTACAACACATTGTTAATACACATATAGAATCGAATATTTTTATTTTGTATATTATATAATAAAGGTAATTTACGCGATAAATACCCGGTTATATGTATGTTAATAATAGTATTCTATCTTCCATCTGGTACCCATAGCAAATGCTCTGCTTACATTGCTCTGTAAGGTGCTGTGGTTCGGCATAGTTTTGTACATTCTTTGATATTATACAGAGAAAAATATTGGAAACGCCTTTGTAGTGATTCTTATCTTATCGACATTTTGGTATAATATATTACCTATAACTTGGCCGTCAACAAAATAACTCAATATTTCATTAGGTTTTCTGACGTTCAAATAGAAAATTGATATCTGGCTAAGAACGGTAAGGTCCCCTGTCGGCCCAATCATATGCGTGGATCACTGAATAAGTTATTGTTGATATCAAATATTGGAAGAGATTTTTTAGCCGGGCTGGCTGAAAATAATTGCATGGTATATTAGGTATAATGGAGGGGCAAAAAGAAAATGCCATGAAAAGGCTACATAACGTTTCTGTTGAAATGCGTTCACGTTAGACAGAAACGTTTGGTAGAGACAAGAAAGTTATTCATTTTCGCATGAATAAACCGTTTTTAGTTTTGCTTTAAGCCGTATAGTTTTCGACTTATTTGCAAAAACGTAGAAAAAATTGCGTTATCCCCCTTATCTCCGAAGTTTGCAAAGATAAACCCCTGAAACTCTTAACGCTAATAGAAGTGGAGTATAGATTACAGGAAAATTATAAAGAATCCTCTAATTTGCATAGTTTTTTAGAAATCATGGAAAGTGTGAAGAATCTACATAAGTTCATCATCAGATAAAAGATGGCGCTGTCAAGGTTCTCCAACAAATATAAACCGCCTTTATCATATAATATATTGTATGACGGCACGGAACCCTCGGTGCGCGAGTCCGACTCGCTCTTGCCCGGTTTTATTTAAGAAAGAAAAATCTATTGGTGCACGGCCGGTATCGAACCCACGACCTTCGGATTGAAAGTCGAGGGTGCATACCACTCGGCCAACACGGTTTTTTGCTTTGTTTTATTTACATTTCGCATCTTTGTGCAAAATTCATAATAGCGATACGTAAGGATGTAATGAATTAGGAATTACTAAATAAAAGAGGAAGTTCATTATATGCATTATTTACGGTATATTTACCATCAAAGTTTCAAATGTTATTCAAAGAGAATAAAGCGGTAATAAAAAAAAATCTATGTAGCTCTTTGCTTGAATAAACACTTATAGACTTTGACTTAATGTGTGCAAAAAATATCTTTCTATCTCGAGGACACTAACTTTGCGAGGTTACCTGTATTTTCTTATAAAATTATCATATGCGAGTATCAAAAGGTATTTTATAACTTGAATAATTCAAGACCCTTGCTCTGATTACCTGACGACCTAGTCGCGGTCATTCAAACATACTTACATCCTTTCGACCTACTTCTTAGTTATACATGGGACAGTCGACGGTATAATCTTATGATATAACAATTTTTTGTTTTTAAAACAAATAAATACAAATACAAAAGTGAAACCTCTTGCGTCGCAGACGGACGGCCTGTTGCGCCACAAAGGTCGTCAAAAATTTGAGGATAGTAGAGATTTTTTTTGTAACAAGGATATCAGTTTATGTAGCTAATATAGCTTTTTATTAAGTTAAATAATGTTAAAAATCGGTTTAGGCGTGAAAGCGACAAACAAACAAACAACAAACTCACATTCACTTTTATGATAATAGTAAGAGTGTTCTGTTCACCCTTACGAAGGCCCTCGATAAGGGTTGAAACAGTTGGTGCCTCCACCAACAATAACAAGTACCTACGTGAACATTCCCACTAATAAATATGTATCTCTACCAGTCGATTCAACACTATCGGTTTGCAATGGATATTTGTCTTTTGATATGACGCGAATGCAGAAAATTCGTTGCAATAGAGATTATGACATTTTATGGGAAATTTATGGATTTGAGCGCTTATCACTGGGATCACGGTGCACGAGAATTGCCTCCCAGGCACCACAAAGCATGATAAAGCCAGTAATAAATAATCTAGGAAAGGAAGTAAAGGGATAAAGTAAGAGCTTATGGCTGACTGTACCAGACCTAATCTACTGCTAATGGTCTCCTTTCATTTGCAACGAAGTTTTAGTAATACTTCTTGCAAACTATTGTTCCAGCTTTCTGGAGTGAAAAGTTAAGAAGCGCTTTATGAAAGGTTTTAAAGGTAACTTAGCTTTTCCACTCTGAACGCTCTCTAGCCTTCAATTAAAAAGTAGGTTTAATATTTCACACAACCATCAAGCCCCAAAGTAAACAGAGCTCGTGTTATGGGAAGCTCCTTACTAGATCTTTCCCGCACGTGAAAAAAAATCTGAGGTGAACAAATTCAATAGTGTGATTTATTCAATTTAAATGTGTTTTGTTTGTCTTTTGTTAATTAACTATTCTAAGAATATTCTTCACTCCAATAAATAAACACTTATTGACTTTGACTTTGGTACCAGATATTGATAGATTACCTATATATTGTTTTTTTTAAATACATACTAATCAGACATAGAAAAATAAGTATAAGAAGAGAGACAAATAAGTATCTGCAAACAATTACGAAAAAAATCGTAATTGATTCCGCATCTCCTAAGTATCAGTCGGATATTAAAGCATCTGAACCTCGGAGCCAGTCAATGATGATTTAAACAGAGCTTCAGCAACTATTAAATCATGTCACTTGTCCAAAATATTTTTAGATCTACCTAAATCTGTTTTAGATCTGTCTAAAGTCATATCTTAAAATGTCTTTTATAAACCTTTACGATATCAGCACATTATTTCTTATTACCTACTATATTGGATTATCGGGTATTTATCGCGTAGCTAATAACAATACAACAAGACGTTGATAAACGGAAATGCGCTGCTACCCATCTTCCGGAGGTATCTCTTAGCAAGCTCTTACTGCATCTACGGGCATGAGAGGAGGGGTAACATTGTACTGCCGGCACCCCACGTCATAATAAATCCATCTTAAAAGTTATGGTACAAGATAATTTTGCCTGTCAGTCTGACATTACAAGAGCTTTATTAACTACATTCATTATGAGGTCCTCAGTCATTAAATACTGATTTAACTCGATAACAGAAGGTACAAATTAAAATTAAATATATTACGTAGGTCCAAGTACCACACGATAATTAGTAAGCCAGTTTTGCCACTAGGTAATTTAACGGATAATTAAGATGAAATATTTTTATCGCAGATGCCTCAAGATTAAGGGCATATTTAAGATATGTAGCACCTTTTACGAATGAGTGATTATTTAATTTATAACCTAGTTTTGCTAAGGTAATTTGGATTTAATTGTAGCTTCTGTTTACCCAATTAGCAAAGGTAGTATAATGTTGCCCCTTCTCTCATTCCCGTGGATGCAGTAAGAGCCTGCTACGGGATACCTCCGGAAGATGGGCAGAAACGGCTTTCCGTGATTAACACCCGTACTGCGCTCGCTAGCGTGCGAACCAACGTGGTAAGTATGGCAACTACCCCTGATGAAGATCCATGAGGGAGGCCTGTGTTCAGTAGTGGACGTTTTACGGTTGAAATGATGAAGGTTGGTACGAATAGAATGAATGTGATGAGAGGAAGACCAAAGATGGATGCATTGTGTGAAAGGTGGTAGAGGAGTTAACATCGATTTGACGTCTGACAGAAATGAAGATATGTTGTGTCCACCCCACTAAATGTGGGATAATGGCAGGAAAATAATGATGAGGTTACGGAGAGTCAAATTATACACAGCACCCCCAATACCTTAATCCTTACAGAAAAACCCGATGGGCAGCAGCGTCTTTACGTGTATCAACATCCCGTACTGCGCTCGCCAACCCGCCACAAGCGTGGCGAGTATGTCAACGAACCCCTCATGGTCTTGGAGATCCACGAGGCCTATGCCCTCGTGGACAGCAGTCATAAGGCTGATATGATAACAAAAATCACAATTTATAGCTTTTTATTAATAAAACACTCACCAGAATAAGAAAACGAGTCATTTTGTCTCAGGCGTGTCTGGCAATGACACAGTAAGGGCCGAGTGTACCTTATATATATTTTATACCCACATAGACTTAAGACTACAATAGAGTTGCTACATAAAATACTAATTAACTTATTGTTGTAACGATGCTGGTAACAACGCAAACTATTACTGAAATAAGGAAACCCTGCAATATTTCAATGGTGGTACAAAATTGTTAGAAACTAAGGATTAATTACTAGAATAATTACTAGCACTAGAAGCCGTGGGAGTAGAATTAAATTAAGAAATTTAAAAATTCATTCATTTATTTCCGTAGTTTGCAATTACAAAACATAGACACGTCAACTTACAATAAAAAACGTATTTATTCTTATGTTAACAGGAAACAAGCATGGGTACTAGAAAAGGGGGCGAAGGCCTCAAAAGGTCGGCCATTTGATGACTTTCACTTATTTGGTGACCTTCTGAGGGCCTCAAAAGGTCGGCCATTTGAAGACTTTTATTTTTTTGGTGACCTTTTGAGGTCACAATAACTCCGGTCCTTGTGACCCTAGTGGTCATCAAAATCAATCAGTACCCTTCTCTTATTAAGACGGTGCTACCAAAAAGGTTTCATGTAAATCGGTCAACGCATTCGGTTGTAATCGTCTCATACACAGACAGAGAGTGCTATGCAGATTAGGGGGCTTCGCCTTCTAATAAAGCACATGGTTGAATGATTTTCGCTTCCATTATTGTTTATTCCATTAATGTTACCCTTCCTCTCATGCCTGTGGATGCAGTAAGAGCCTAAGGGATACCTTCGGAAGATGGGCAGCAGCGTTTTCCGTGTATCAACATCCCGTGCAACCAACCCGCTTGGTAAGCGTGGTGATTATGTCAACTACATAGAGATCCATGAGGGATGCCTGCGTTCAGTAGTGGAGTGTAATTAATAAAGTTGGTAGGTATTTACTTGAACGATGAGATGATTCACCCATGGCAAGCAGTAGAACTTTCTGTGAAGAGTTCATCCGGGAAAGTACACCACTTTATCTATTTCTACCAAGCAGTAATGTCTGCATTGCTGTGTTCCGGCTTGACGGGTGCCGGGGAAATTACGGGCACATGAGACCTTACAACTCTGTCTCAGGGTGACGGGCGCAATGCAGCGTTGGTCACGTGCTTAGTGAACGTGATCACCGCGGTAATGTAGTCGCAAGGTAGAGGTTATGCTTAACATCACGTGAGTCGGTTTGTATTTTTTCATTAAGTTGTTTAAAGTAATGGTAGTAAACCAACAATGTCGAGCAAAACAATTACGTTTATTGTATGGGAGCCCCCTCAAATATATGTATGTTTTTATATAATTTCGTTATTTATTTTCAGAGTGATTTGATTATACCTACTAGTAAATATTCTGTGAATATTTCAAGCGTCTACCTGTTGGCATTGCCACCATTGTCCTGCATTATCTATTACGACATTCTTCTAAATGAGATCAGGTACGTACTACCGAGTCCGAAAGCGCCTAACCGGTTATCCGCAATAAGGTTACAGTCGGCGCTGCCATCCGTCAGAAAATGATTAATTCGGCAGAAAGGCTCGCTCAGTAGGTCAGTAAAGGATTATCATAAACGGCCTCGTTAGGTAACAGTGTCAAGGTGTCGGACATTCTGCCGATGTGCTCGACGGCATGGTAAGTACAGAACCAAACAAATCATCTTTAAGATTTATGTATCTTTAAACTAGCCGCACCCCACAGTTTCACCCACGTAGTTCCCGTTCCTGTGGGAATTTCGAAAAATCCTTCCTGATTGCACCTCTAGGATACTCAAGGTATATGTGTGCCAAATTTCAAGTCTCTAGGTCCAGTGGTTTAGGCTGTGCGTTGTCTGTCTGACTGGCGTCAGTCAGTAACGGAAGAGTTATATATATATTGATATGTATGTATATACATATATTATATAAAAAAGCCGTCTTAGCCGAATGGTATGTACCCCCGACTTTCAATCCGAAGGTCGTGGGTTCGATACCGGTCGTGAACCGATGGCTTTTTCTTTCTTATAAGCTTTTTTAAGAAGCTTTAGCCCTCAGTTGTTCAAATCTCTGACGACCTCTGAGGCGCAGCGGGCGAAGGTCTGGCTGCGACGCAAGATATTGTTGGTGTTGAGGGTTCGATTCCCGTCTTGGGATAAATGTCTGTAACATCTGCAGATATTTGTTATGGATTTTTTGGATGTTTTTTCTATATGTAATAAAAAATCTATCTTTGGTTCTATTAAGTATATCAGTCATGTACGCATAACACAAGCTCTGCTTAGCTTGGGGCCAGATGATGCTGTGTGAATTGTCCAGCATTATATATTTCATAATTAACATGTTTTACTGACTGAGTGCTAAAGCTGGGAAGTTGTGCGTTTGATTTTAATAAATACATGCAGAAACAGTCATCCTTAAGATTTATTACTTTTGAGATTTGATGACTAACTGAAGCTGAGTGAAGTTGTACTTTTTATTTAAAGAAATAAGTTAATATGGCTGGACTTTTCGCACAGCACCATTTTGTCCCAAACTAAGCAGAGGTTGTGCTATTAAACATGATTGATAGAATACTTTACCAAAACTTTTTTGTCAATACATACTTCATCAATTCCATCATACATAGAGCGAGACACCGATACACATAATCTGCAGATAAAGCAAACACTTGTCCCCCAGCGGAAATCGGACCCGTAACCTTCTGCGTCTCAGTCTGCTTTTAGACTACTGAGCCACTACCTTCTGTATAAACCAGACATGATAATAACACAATCTATCTTCATCAACATCGTCATCATTGGTATGTTATTAGACTTACGTCCTTTATAAACACAAAGAAAATTAAAAGGAGGAACAAATATCTGCAAACACCTCAGCGGGAGTCAAACCCGTATCATCGTCGTACCCGCTATTTTTCTTCTACGTAAGGACGATCACTGAATATCATTAACTAAACCAAAACTAAAGTATATGGGAAATAAAATCATTGAACATCTGCTACTGCTACTGCTACTACTCAATTACTACTACGCTACTACTAATACTCTACTACTACTACTACCTACTCTACCACTACTACTACAACTACTCTGGAACTACTCAACTTCAACAACTATTTAATAAGCCTAAATTTATTTGTGCTACAACAGAATCTCAACCAGTGTATGTTTATTTGAATATTCTTAAGAGTTCAGAGGTAGGTCATAATATTTATCTAGATCAAGATTAAATGTACTGAAAATTTTATTAATATTGGATAAATTAAAAAGACCGAGAATGTTTAACACTTATTACAAAAGTTTTTGGTCCTTGGCCACAAATGAGACGAAGTTAAAATTTACATTTTATAACTTTTCTAGTCTATCAAGCTATGATATAATTACTAGATTACAACTTTTCTTAATTGTTTTATTCAATATCGCAATTTAAAATACTTAATTCGGTAATTAGAACTGGCAGCAAGAAAAGAAGATTAAGTTATTTATTTATTACATAACTTTAATTGATCATTTCAAAGCGAGGTATATTTTAGAGAATATATTCTTATGTCTTCTCAAAATGGTCATTTAAACCTACTAGTAGGGTCGGCTTGCCATAAAAGTGTACCTTATCCTTATACTGTTTGTACCACTAGTGCGCAGGAAGCCTTTATAAAAAAAAGTAAGGCCTTTGCATCTATTATAGATGATTTATACAGCGTCAGCAACTGGTAATCATGCTGTACGGGACGCTGCAGTGCCTGGGACATTGTTAGATGGATTAGGCTTGCCTAGCACCTATGCCATCCTCTCAGCCTAGTCAGCTATTATTCAGAGGAAAGAACAGGTCAATACGTCTGAAGCTAACTAAGCCGCGGGTTTCCTCACGATGTTGAAGCCTTTATAAACATAGAATAATACCAATAGTTATAACGTTACCATATTTTTTTATGCATAAGTCACGTGATCAGTATTTTTATGACAATGGACATTAGATGTGCGATTTAATAATTTGCTGTGTTTGAGAATATCTCTTTTATCATCATCATCATCTAAAACCTGATTCACCGACTGCTGAGTATAGGCGTCCCTGAGTTTGTGCCATCCATAACGATCCTGCGCCAGTCGCATCCATTGACGCCCCTCGATGTGTGGGGACCAGTTGAGTGGCGAGCTGGGTTGACGACCTGCGTCGACCCACCTCGCCACTGGTCACCGGCAGGGTGATTGCGTATCTCGCGACAGGCCCACAACAGGCGATCGCTTCTGTCCAAGGTCAATTTTGTATTAGAGAACAGCAAGGAATTGACATTTGACAGCAATGATCGCCCGTTGCAAACCTGTCGCGAGATGCGTAATAGAGACCCTGCCGATACTTCCATCAACGATCAATCCTTTCAATGAATCTATTGAAGGTACACACAGGGACGCGTGTGGACGAGAGACTACAGACGTGATCCTCAGAGCTGGTGTATCTCCCTACTTAAAAGGGGCGACAGCAACGTGTGTCTTCCGTAGATGTTCATCATCATCTGCTGGACATAGGCCTCCTCTAATGGATCTCCAAGGACATAAGGAGGTTGTTGCCATACTCGCTGAGCTTGGCAGACGAGTTAGCGAGCGCAGTATGTGATGTTGATACACGGAAAGACGCTAATGCCCGACTTCTAGAGGTATTCCAAATTCTTACTGCATCCACGGGCAAGAGTGGAAAGGTGTTGCCTTTCTTTCTTCTTGCACCCACGGCTATGTTGGCATAGATGTTAATAAAATAATACTCCTTACGATCAAGACGATTTTATTAAATAAACATAAAATATAATCAGCAGTTTTTGCAAAGTACAAACAAGAATTGATTATGGTTTCATACGCTATTATGTCAAGTAATCAGTATTTTTATGACTCTACTTCCGGACCACTGGAAGTATAGGTAGAGTAAAGGGATCTCCACGGACCCAATGAATGAATCCTCCTCAACGGTAGTCATAGTCTTTTTAAGCTTTCGCAACCACAACACATTATTACTATATTGGATGAACGGGTATTTATCTCGTAATCAGCATCATCATGTGTAATAGCTGTCTTCCCACGAACAGGACCAGGTGCAATCCGGTCGAAACGTCCGTCGGGTAAGAACAGTATAGGAATCACTTAGATATGAAATTAAGCGCGCGAACTACGAGCGACCGTTAAAACCGGGAGCCGGTTAGTTGACAGATAACTTACAAAAAATTCCAAGTTCCGGTTTTTTAGCGTCCAAAGGGTAATAAATACCCGTTAATCCAATATGGTAGTAACAGTGGAAATCTTTGATTGGCTGTTGGTTCCTAGAACAAGTATGGCGAAGGTGCGACGTATCGCAGGGGTGCGTGGTAGACCGGGGCGGGGTGATGTAGCAGGGTGCTGACGTGGGCTCCGTACAGGGGTGCCGGGTGGACCAGGGGGGCGTGGTAGATGGACGGGGCCACCGGTGGGTAGACCACGATGGGCTTTGGCGCTGGTGCGGCTAACACCGTCGCCAGGATGGCTAAGAAGGCTAGCTGTAAAAAAAAGAGTATTTTAAATTCATTTTGTTTCTACTTAAGTCTTTATTAAATGAACTCAAGGGACTGCTTTGCTGTGAGAAACAGAAGAAGACTAATTCTTATACTGCTGTATACGGTTCGATGGATGGGAATATATTTTATGACTTCCCATCGTGTACCAGTAGTACGCGTTGGGTATTATTTTTTTGTGATTCCTATCCTGTGTACCAGTGTTACAAGATTTTATTGGTACAGGATGGGAAACCTTACCTTAAAAACTATCGCTTTATATATTTTGTTTCTATTTATTCAATCGATCGTATTTGTATGTATATATATATTTTTTTTTATTCTTTTAATTGTGTTCGCGGATAACTTCGTCATATACGACGAAGTCGACCGATTTTGATGATTCTTTTTTGTTGGAAAGGAGATATGTTGAATGATGAAATTAACAGTTATTCTTGAATCTTGTTATGATAGACTCAAAAGCACAATTACTTTAGAAATGTTTAGTTTATATCCATTTCCTGGTTAACATAAGTTTCATGTTTTTGTTATATGTTTTTTTTTATTGTTAGTTGTCGTGTCTATGTTTTGTAATTGCAAACTACGGAATGTAATGAACGAATTTGAAAAATATTCATCGGTTTAATTTTTTTGGTAAAAAGACTTATTTATAAATCAGTTTAATTTATTCCCTCGTTATTTGAGACAACTACAATTAGGTATGTCGAAAAGTACAAAATTTGTCTTATTTTGAAAAATGTTAGAAGAGAAGAAATAATTTACCACAATATTCGAAGAATCAATGCTATGAATAGAATGTCCTTTGAACGTTAAAATTGATACAGTATTTCCCGATTCCATTGAAGATTCGATTCTCTGAGCCGGTTCTAGGAATTCCGATTGAATTAGAAATAAAGAATAAAATAAAAGAAATAAAATAAAAGCTTTTGTTATAAAGTGTACAGCGCTATTATCATGAATCTCCATGAGAGTTGCCATACTAACCACACTTGACAGGCGGGTAACTTATTTTTTTTAATTTAAAAAACATGTTCTTATCGTAAACTTGTAATAAACTCACCAATCTCTTCATTTTCTCAGATGAAGCTCGCTCGATTGATTGAGACTGGCATGTTTGTCCGAGCTCATAGAATATATAGCCGCACGGCCAATTTTCGTGTATTTTCCGCGGCACGCAAACATGGGTATGCCTCTAATACGTCCAGATTCCATGCTCAGTGTGACATTGGCACAGTAGGGTTAACATACCTGTTATAGACCACCTGTTATTTTAGATTCTTTGGTCAACTCAGCCCACTCTCAGCCCGCGGTCCGAAATGTGCACTACGAAATTTATTTACATTTTTAATAGTCAACTATACTACTAAATGACGAGACAACCCGAATGCCGCCCGGACGTTAAGCGATA
Source organism: Pasiphila rectangulata (assembly GCA_963082625.1). NCBI lineage: Eukaryota > Metazoa > Arthropoda > Insecta > Lepidoptera > Geometridae > Pasiphila > Pasiphila rectangulata. The sequence goes on along the minus strand of OY720244.1, from coordinate 850,718 downwards.
AGCTCTGCGTATAACCATGCAGTCGTGATCACCGCGGTGATCAACTTGTACCGGTATAGCGGTTAAATGTGGACATAAGTTTTAAACCAGACAAATCCATTGGCAAACTCGCGCCTCCAATGTCGTGAGGTACCGGCAATAGAATGCTCCTCTTCCTCTCTTCCCCATGGATGCAATAAGAATCTGTTACGGAATACCTCAGGAAGATGGGTAGCAGCGTATTTCCGTACATCAACATCCTGTACTGCGCTCGCCAACCCGCCTGCTAAGCGTCGTGGTGAGTATGGCAAATACCTCTCTGATCAGTACTTAGCGATGAATGAATGCCTAGTTTTTTTTTTGTCTTCTGTTTCCTTTGTGTTAGCACGCCTGTCTTTCTTTCTTCGACCTGTCTGGTTGGCAGGTAGATAATGCCTTCGGCATTATACCCACCATTTGTATGTTTTTCTAAACTGTGTGCAATAAAGTATTAAATAAATAATAATGCCTTTGTCCAGCAGTGGTGGATGTCCAAGAAAAACAGTTGCAAATCAGAAAAGTATAATCTCACGTTAATTTTCAAAAGTAAATTGTTAATGAAACCTGGTCACCATACGTCTGTTCTACCCTAAACTACGTACGCTACGGTTAGTCGCAGAGTCACATGAGTGAAGTATTTAAAATTTGTGGCTCCCCCCGCGGAACTCACATTCTTGACAGAGTAGTTTCAAACTCAGATGCTGCACACGCGTGCCTGAACATATTAGAACTTATGATGGTATTTAGTAATATTGGAGGATAATGAAGGCTTTAGAAAATTGGAACTAATGAGACATGACTTTTCTTCTTACACATAGGTATCATAATATTATGCTTTCAGTAACTTCCATCAAATGCAGTTTTACAAAGATTTTGACTTTTTCTTTTAGAGTTCTAGTCTTCTTTCCTTTACGATTTACTGTAACTGTTTTTTTTGGATTGTATTATCTGGTATTTATTAAGTAATTAATTACCTTCATTTTTATCCCGACGTTTCTACCGGATTGGTGAATAATAATAATAATAATAATATTTTTATTTGGCGACAATGCACAACGACCTCCTCTGACGCTCTATGTTGGCATCATCTTTTAAGCTAAATGTCACTATGTGTCCCCTGGGACATAAATGAAATGCCTGTTTTTAAAATTTTCCAGTATTTTAATAGGTCGTCCGTTAAGACAAACATCGGGCACATAATGCGGTCCCCTCCCAGACTTAAAAACAACAATTTATGTCTTTTTAGCGTTGTAAATAAGATCGTGATCTTTTGCATACTTCTCACAGATCGTCAACAGATTCCTTAAGCCTTTAATCGAAGGGCTGAGCAGAACCATGTCATCTGCGTGGCTCAGGTTGTTAACATATCTGCCATCCAAACTGAGCCCCACCCTGGTGCTGCTCAGTTCTTCGATTAGGTCGATTACATAAATGTTAAAAAGATCTGGAGACGTTAGCCCTCTCTGCCTCACTCCATATGAAAGCAGTAAACTTTCTGATAACTCACTGCCCCACTTGACATACCTGGTTTGATTTCTATACCAATATTCAAGAAGATCTACCACCTGTGACGGAACTCTTGAACTATCCCGCAGCTTTTTTGAGAGAAGAGAGTGGTTAAGCGTGTCGATACGCGGCTGAGGTCCAAGAAAACAGCATATATGGTCGTCCCCTGATGTTTATAATAACGAACGACCTGTTTCAAGGAGAAAATCGCTATATCTGTAGAAACCTGAGGACGGAAGCCGAACTGTCCATCATTATATTTCAGGTCTTTAAGGTCTTGTTGAATAACCCTATCCAAAATCGTTGCCAGTGAAATAGGTCGATAGTTGGCTGTACTCGAAATATCACCAGTCTTGTATTTTGTAATTGGAACTACTAAGGTACGGAGAAGTTCTTGTGGAAGATGACAATGCCTCAGACAGAGAGAGAAAAACCGAGACAGAACTACACAGATATGCTGGCCAGCATATAACAAATGTTCTATACTCAAACCATCATGTCTCGGAGACCTGCCGCGTTTCATCTTTCTAAGGATATGTTGGATCTTTTCAGGTGTAATTATGTCGTGGCAGCTCTCCGTGACCTGACTGGACAACTGTTCACAATTTCTAGTTTGTACATTATGTGTTCCATTCCAACTGCTTACATCAAAATGATAGCGAAATAAATAAGCAATTTTTTTATGATTTTGCTCACCTTCTACACTAGTTGGTAAACATTTTTTCTTATCATTTTTTTTATTTCCTTCCAAAAATATATGAAATTTTCATCACGACAATGTCAGGATATCCATTCTGATTTTCTCTAAAGTTAACCGCAGTAATGCAAAGGCGTGTTTTCAGACTACCCTCACTTGGTCTTCATAATTCGTTTGACATTTAAGGCCGGTTCACTTACTGTATCAGCAGACATTGGTTCATTCACACGCCGATTATACTTGGCTTTCACTGGATTCCACGAGGCAGAAAGTCTAAAGCCGTCTTCGCGAATAAAATTAGGATACATCCCAGTTTCGTTTCCCGAACAATTCGATCCTAGGGTCACAGGTACCGGACTTATTGTGACCTCAAAAGGTCATCAAAAATTAAACGAGAAACTTCAAATGGCCGAAAACGTCCAAAAACCCAAAAATGTCATTTTTGACCTTTGGTGACCTTTTGAGGCCTTCGCGCCCTTTTCTGGTACCCCCGTACCAATAATGCTTGTTTCATGTATTTATGGTTATGTTGCTTCTGTCTGTTTGCTTATTTGAACATTCCTCTCTACTTCCTGCCACTCTTGTCCATTCCCACCAGCCTCCGCTTTGATTTCATCCACCCATCTTCTGGACGGTCTTGACCAGTACCTACTTTAAGTTAAAATCCATATTAACTACGAACATTTTAAGTTAATTGAAACGTATAAAAACCACTATGTAGTTGAATTATTAGACGGCAAATACATTTGTACAGTAATTAATTCTCGGAATGCCCATCGATGTCCGTCCGATGCGCCAATGCCATATATGGTGCGGCATATATGGCGCTTCGGGTCTTCACAAGTGGTTTTGATTCGACTATTTTGTAAAAGGCTGATAATTAGAGTCCTTGGCTTACTTGCGGGATTTTTCCTTCAATTTTTAAGTATCATCATTTTGCCCACCGCTGGGCAAAGAACGTGTTTTGATGTCTTGTTTTGATTATCCTATTCCGATTTTTATTTTATACGTATTACACGGTCGGTACATAAAGTTACTTGTACCTTCTTACATTTTTCCTGTAATTTTAATTGGTTCCGTAGTATGGATGAATGAATATACATTTATTTAATTCACAAAAACAGCACAGACAGAAAACCATATAAACATTTTAGATACATGAAGAAATTATGAAGAAGAAATAAGTACACAAAATAAGAAAAATAAAAATAGTACAACAGGAAACCCTTATTTTTTCGCTTTGTATGTCTGCCCGTCTGTATGCAGCATCAGGAAGAGACTATAATATTGTATAATTAGTCTAGAAAGCTGTAACTCTGCATGTACACAATAAAATAATGTCGTTAAATTACAATTATACAAAAAATGCTAAAAATATATTTGTCTTGATTTTTCCATCGTGTGAAGGTATCGTTGAATAGGTATACTAAAATTATTTAGCGGTTGCGAAGACTTTTTTTCGATTTAGGGTTCCGTTTGCCAAATACTAAAGTTTAAAACTTTTTTTCGAGCGTCCATAAAAAATTTAACTACAAAACGTTACAAATCTGAAAAAAAACATAGATATACACTGGCCTGCAAAAGCAGGAATAACACTCATACGTGACGATAACTTCTGTACTATTTCAATTAGAAACTTAAAATAAAAGCATTATGTAGAAAATTTAGTTTTGTTTTATAAAAAATCCTTTTTGACGACCTCTTTTTAAAAAATGGCTCAAAAAACAAACAAAAAAGAGAAAACGCTCCCTTTTCAAATGCAGTAATTTTTTACTTTTAGCTTTCTGATTTTGTTTTTGCATTTGTTTTCTGATCATTTACATTTCATTAAAAAGCCAAGGTGTCTTCAGCACGTAAACATGAATTATCATGCACCTGAAGAATGTGCAAGAATTATGGCACATCTGAAACTAGGCATCAGTATGCGTCGTACTGCAAGAATGGTGGATGTGACATTAAGAACGGTCTTCAAGGTGAAACAAATGTACGAAGAAACCGGAAACCATCTCACAAGACCATGTATGGCCGTCCCAGATGCACTACAGCTAGAGGAGACCGATATATTGCCAGCACTATTTTGAGAAATCGAAGAAATCGAGAAATTAGTGTAGTTTGTATGGGCATTGGACTTCTTTTACTATCCAATAATTCCAAGTTTAGTCCTTGCTATAAAATAAATAGATAAAAGTAGGTACATAATATATCTCGTAAAAAAATCGTAACTCAACATTACGGTTAACGGGTTAACCATTATAGTGTGGAACAAGATGACTCTGCCCGTGATGTCTAATATTAATTTAAACCTTAGATAGATAGATAGAAAACTCTTTACACGCTTTGGCGCACACCACATTAAAAGAACATACACAATTTAGAAATAATGTAAAAAATAACACAGGAGTACAAAGGGCGGCCTTATCGCTATGAGCGATCTTACCTTAATGTTTTATTTCTAAATTTGTTGTACTTTGAATTGTTTGCTTATTAATATAATTAAGTCGTAAACGATGAATTAACCGCTACATAGAACTTTCTTACAAATTTAGGAATAAAATATTCAAATGTACTTATAGTTTTTGGATTTTTCTCTTTATCTACAGTATAACTTCTTATACTATATATGTACCTATAGCTTCATATACCTAGCCAAATTTCATAGTTCTATATCTACAGGAAGTACTCCTATGAATTTTAATACCTTTAAGAATGTCGAAACATGCGTTTTATGTGACATAAACGGTCGTATCTTTTTTTCAGGACTTTCAACTTATTATCAATTTATAAAATTGTTTTTTCACAGCTTAAAGAAGCTGTGAATTTGAGTATATAGTTTTAATTTCAACTTGATACCTTAACACAAGTTCTCGAGATAAACGGTCTTGACAGATCGACTGACAGACTGACGGACAACAAAGTGCTCCTAAAAGGGTTCCGTTTTTTACCTTTTGAGATACGGTAGCCTGAAAATGAATGGAATATTAATGGTCTCTGAATTTTAACTAACCTGCGCAATTTCTGTGAATTAAAGTTATAATTATCCGCTCCACATTGAATACTGCGTTTAATCGTTATGATATCTATTCAATGAACGAACTGACGTACTCGCATACTTCTTGGTATTGACATATTGGGTAAAACTAGCCTTTTAATTTGGTTCGCACGGATCAAACCCATTTATGGTAACCACACTATCATAAATTGTCATGAGTAAACTAGAAATTTGGATCACAGATAAGTAAAAGTTAATCCTAGATTCCTTGTATTATGAAAACAACATTCTAATGCCGTGCTGGCATTAGAATGTTGCCTCTCCTCTCTCGCCCGTGGATGCAGTAAGAATCTGCTAAGGATCTGCTCTGCTCCGGAAGATGTGCAGCAGCGTCTTTTCATGTATCAACATACATTACTGCACTCGCCAACCTGTCTGCCAAGCGTGGCGAGAATGGCAACCATCCACTCATGATCTTGGAGATGTGTGAGGGAGGCCTATGCCCAGCAGTGGACGTGGACAGCAGTCCTACGGCTGTAATGATGATGATAATGAAAACTGTGTATAAGGATGTCAGTGTAGTACAGTTTGTACAGTAAATTATTATTAACTTTCGGTATTTTTACTTAAGCGTGATTGGCAATAAAAATACAAGAGTAAATAATTATATGAATAGAAAATGATTAATAAGTGGTACCTATTGGTAGGCTAATGTCAAAGATACATACGGGGTGGCGATTTCTACTGAAGATGCCTTGTAGAGCCTGTCTACGAGGAACGAAACACGTGTCGAATTATTTTTAGTTTTTTACAAGCTCTCTGTTGTTCATTTAGATACCAAGAAATCGAAGTTTTGAACTATTATTGTATGAGTTTAAAATTTTCCTCAAATATGCAAAAAACCGTGGGGTGCCTCTCATGCTCATGGATGCAGAAAGAGCCTGCTAAGGGACACCTGGGCAACAGCGTCTTTCTTCTATCAACACCCCGTACTGCGCTTACCAACTCGCCTGCCAAGCGTGTTGTGTTTGGCAACTACCCTGATAGAGATCCATGAGGGAGGCTTGTGTCTATCAGTGGACGTTTTATGGCTGAAACGATCCAAATAAATTATCTTGATACTTTCCTAATAATAATCATAAACGTTTTATAAAAAAACATGAATCAGGTACAAAACAATTTATTCATACATAACAAAATCAGTGGTGGACAGCGATAATGGGCAGAGTCTTGACGATGGGGGTGTGGTGGACCACTGAGCTGCTGTGGGTGATGGCAGCGGGAGCGGTCTTCACCAGCACGGGGGCGTGGACGGAGTGGACCACGGGGGCGGAGTGGACTTGCACAAGGGGGGCGGAGTGGACAATCGGGGCGGAATGGACCACGGGCACGGAGTGGACGACAGGGGCGGACTTCAGGATAAGGGGTGCAGCGTGGACTGGGGTGTGGATGGAGTGGACCAGCGGGGTACCGTGGTTGACGACCTGGAAGAAAACGAAGGTTTAAATGACGAAAATATATACCTGCGATGATAAATGTTACTCGTGGAAATGATTAATACTTTGAGTTGAATTCTTTTATGAGATTCGGTACAGTGGCAACAAAAATCTCATTTATTTAAAGAAATCATCATCACCGTCACAACCATAGGACGTTTACTGCTGGACATAGACCTCCATCATGGACTTGGAGTACCAAGTACTGATCATGAGGGGTTGTTGCCATCCTCACCACGCTTGTTTTGACACCCTTCTCTATTCGATAGTAAATTATGGGAAACAACAAGTAAATTAATTGAGGGAGAGTGAGACATTGGTCGAAACATAAATGGACATGGACGTAAGGGAGTCGACTTTTACGAAACATTACCATAAATCTGCAAAACTTGTTGAATTACTAGTTTAAGTCTGCGTGTATAGGTACACTTTGTGTTGTTTTAAAATAATGGTACACAATGTTCCACATATTATGGAAATTAAAATTCTCACCAAACATTTTTGGAAATACTTATATAAATTATGGTCGATTCTGGCAGCATTGGTTTGATCGATCCTTGACTATTCCTAAAGCCAGAAGTGCTTTATCGAACAAAGCTACGGAACCCTATGGGACAGGCTCGAAAATCTTGCTAAGATCATAATTATTATCGCTAAGCAATATTTGCTCTCCGAAATATCTGAATACTCAAAAAGACTCAAATTGTGTTATATATCTCGTTTATATTGGATATAGTACTCGAAGCATGAATTTTTCGAGAGGTATATCATATTACAGGTTGAGCATTATATACCTCTATATGATACGCCAAAGTTCAAATGTTGGTAAAAAATACCATCCCGCTGGTTGAATAAAATGCTTGACCATAAGTGTATGGATGACACAACATGTTTAACCAATGATGGCGTGTCGATCCGATTTCGAGGAGACCACAAACTATTAACACATACCTAACCGGGTATTTATGGTGTTATTTACTTTTATTATTGCCCGACGTTTCCACAGGATTGCATCTATCGTGATAAAGTTAGATTACTTTTGTCAATTTAATCGGATTCAAGAAGTGAGGTATTAAATTGTAAGGCAGACAAGATATACTTTAGAATTTAAAGCTAACCATATTTAAACTTAATCTATTTATTCAAGTTGGCCCAGCGTGATGACTATGGCACTACCACAATGATATAATGACACAAAAATCGTCACCAGTTCCCGGTAGCGGGGGTGCCGTAGGCTAGTCCTCAGTTGGAGTACCAGGTCCTGCTATTTTTGACCAAGGCAATCACTGTAACGGCAGGATACTGAAAATCCCAGTTGACCATAGTGACACTTACACTTACTTACACCATAGTCTCATTTTTGAACAACATTTAGCACAGTTGGAAAAGTGGAGCTTGCGTCACTTAGACACATTCGAGGTGGCAGCGCCGTTTATTCCAAAAGAAAACCTATATGCGCTTGCGCAAGCAGCGCGCTGCATATTCTAGGTATTTTTTGACGCCACCATCTCGTGGCCTCCACTGTCATGTGAACGACACGCCTTAGAGGAGTCATGTCATGGGACTGCGTGAAGTCACCATTTACTCGGGTCACCTTATTTACTACTGATAGAGTAATCGAACATTCCAGGTTGCCGTAGGGTTTGTTAACCCTACCTAGATGCTCTTAGTGATAGTGGTCTTGGAACCGAGGATTGCAGCGTGCACTACCGGAGCACTAAAGCACTACAGCACTATGGGGCCACAACATAATTGCTAAAGTAGTACTACAGATGGATTACAAGAGCACAACAGCAGCATTACAGGAGCACTAACAGGCGTCTTGTTAAGGACTGTGAACCAGGATATTACCTGACTGCTCTTAGTGATGGTGGTCTGGGAGCCAAGAATTACAGCCTGCACTACCAAGACATTAAAGCATTCACGCCACGATTACACGATTAATGCATTAAGGCCACTTTAGAAGCACTACAAGAGCACTACATCAGCACTACAGAAGGACTACATGAGCAAAACAGGAATACTACAGGAGCACTTATAGGGGTCTTATTAAGGACTATGAATCAGGATGTTACTTGACTACTCTAAGCGATAGTGGTCTTCGAGGCGAGGATTGCGGCGTATACTACTAGGGCATTACAGCACTATAGGACCACTTCAGAAGCACTACTACATAAGGACTACAAGAGCAATACAGGAGTGTTACAAGAGCACTACCAGGGGTCTCGTGTCTGAACTTACCTGGCTGCTCTTAGTGATGGTGGTCTGGGAACCAAGGACCGCGGCGTGCACCACCGGGGCGTGCACCGCGTGCACCACGGGGGCCGAGTGGAGGAGCACGCCAGGGGCGGCGGCGGCGCAGGCCAGGAGAGCAGCGAAGGTGATCTGAGGAAATCGAAGATAAACTTTAGAAACCGCAAAAATAACATTGCACGCCCAAAAATTATATGGCGACAAGAACTTACAAGAGAAGATAAGAGGCTTTTGTTCATCATTATCATATCAGCACGTTGACACCCACTGCTGGGTAAATGCCTCTTCAACACGCCAAACGTATTTGTTCAACAGAGAAATGAAAAAATCTTTTTGAAGTTTTTTACTGATGTGACTTAGCGTTAACAGATACATTAGAGACATGGATATTTAGACTGATATTAAAAAAAATTATAACTCATATACACATTATACAGTAAATATTTAGCTCTCATATCACTAATCTATAATATACTATGTATAAATTATAATGAGGTAAAGTTTGTGAGCTTGTGAGGTTGTAGGGTGTAATCTCTGGATCTACTAAACCGATTTAGAAAATTCTTATATTAATAGAAAGCTATATTATTTGTCAGTGTCTTAGACTATATATTAACACGAAAAATGAAATAACTTTTTCGTAGTAGTCACATTTGTTACTGGGCACGGGTCAGCTAGTCACATATAAAGACAAGGGAATGTGACTGGTTTTTGTTTCGTTTTCTTTGTTTGTTAGAGTGGTAAGTATTTTCCATTTTAAGCAGAAAGCCAACTTGATGGTGATGCAAATGGTTACTTTTTCTGGTATGCCACTTTGTCGTGCTGGGGTTTTTTGATAACTGCCTATGTTGCTTGATGTTAAGCGTTCCTTTACTAAGACTAACTAACCCGTAAAATATCTTTAATTTATATTGTTTAGCTTCTTCTTGCATGAAGTATTGTTTAAAAAAATGACAATTTTGATATTAATAAAAACAAATTTTCAGCTTATAAAACTTGAACTCTCGATTGAACACACTATCACAATCACTTCACTTTTATAATGCAAAATAAACTTACGAATTTCAGCATGTTTATTTTGGTTGGTTTGTTGGTTTGTGTGTTCGTCGCAAGAGAAGCGAGGTATCTAACGAATGGGACAGCATACCTGGCTATATATACCGACTGCCGAAATTCGACAATGAACCAATGCGTACTTGAATTTGTAGAAATTATGTGATGTATGAAGTTAAGCTTTGTTGGAGGAGGTACCTTGAACAATGAAGTCATACTTTTATATTTTACATCTTGTACTTGACTAATGTTGCCTAAACTAAATGTTTTTTTATTTTTATTTTTTGCTAGCATTTCGCACTGGTTTCACTTTTGTGCAAAGTCACACCCTAATCCTGATTTAAGTACTTGCGAGAAATTTAAGACAATGCTACGAAGTTTGGATAACAATATGGTACTCAAAAACAAGGTAAATAAACTAATTAGCACGATAATGCTTTAACATTTATAAAATTGCGAAGAATGATACTTAGACTAATTAACGTCTAGGCACTGACTATAAGTTAATTGAGTAATCCATCATAATTTTAAAACTAGCTTTGAAACTACATTTTTAAAATAAGCTTAAAAATACTTATTTTAAAAATCAGCTGAATATTCTATTATATAATTACTATAATAACGATGCTGCAAATTTAATTTAGCAATTAAAATTGAGGGACTACAGGCTGTCTGCTCGTCTCCCTGCTTATAATATAAAAAACAAGCCAGATTTTAAAGCGACTAATCATCGTTATGAATAACGAGCATTACGCTTAATCAATAAAAATCTTGGTTCAAAACTAAAACTACCCTCAATATCATTCTTATTTTATCTTTGTGGTGCTCTTGACGAACATTTTAAGCTTATTTTAGTTCATGTTATTTTCGTAAGTGATTTGTAAATCTTCTGAGAAATAATAAAGATCTTAAATAATTCTCGGTTCAAACCTCTCAAAACCACCGCATCCATCGGAGCTTTCACTTCGCAGCTCTTGGGATCGATGAATAAATACTGACAAACAAGTAGTACGTACGAGTTATTGAGGTTGAAGTCAAGTTCACTTACATAAGCCACACTTCAGTTACCCATAGTGCGTACCGCTACCATACTTTTATTTATTGTGTGTTTCACAATCATAATCTCAGCCGTAGGATGCCCACTGCTGGACATAAGCCTATCTCATGGATCTCTCAAGTACTGGCCATGATTTTAAGATCATCAGGGGTTTGTTGCGATACTCACCAATCATAGCAGGCGGGTTGGCGAGCGATGTACGGAATTATACTCATAAAGATGCTACTGCCCATCTTCCGGATGTATCCAGTAGCAAATTCTTACTGCATCCACGGGCAAGAGAGGAGGGGCATTATTCTACTGTCGGCGCCTCACGGACACTTATTAAAATAACTACCGTACATCCAGGGAAGCCCTGCCAAGGCGCCATCGGTACATGGTAGAAATACCATACGTACACACAAAACGCTTCGATTCCACATTTTTAATACGTATTGCGAGAATCTGGAATTCGTTGCCGGAGTAAGTATTCCTCGAAAAGTACAAATACAAAATAGTTAATTTCTTTAACTAAGTATAATTTGGTATCTACAGATCAACAGGTACTTTCTAGGCAAGCGTGTCCCATCCTAAACAACATCATTGCTTAACACCGGGCAAGAGGTGGTCAAACGCAAATTATAAGTAATATTTTTTTTTTAATTTTATGGGTAATCTCGCCTTTAGAAAAACTTTAACATGATCTAGATATTTACAGTAGGTCTGGTTGTTTTTTAAACGGTATCGTCATTTCAGCTGTAGGACGTCCACTCATGGATCCACAAGTACCTACTTCTCAGAAGGGGTTAATGTAGTATTAGCATCAATAAATTAAATATATATACATATATACCTACGAAAAAAAAAATTTGGTTACCAGGCTACGTGCGGTTGTGCGACTAGATAGTGTATTAATGACTTTATTTATTACCTTAATTTATAACTATACATGGTACCTACCAATTACACTTAATTAAGGATAGTGAAAAATTATTTACTAACTAACAAATTATTGAATACTTCATTAATTTCCTATCTAGTCACACAATCGTATTTATCTTTACTGTCTTTATTATAACATATTACTTATCTTGTTTTTCCAAAAAAATCAACATTTACATGCAATAAAAAGGCTGCGGAATGCAATAAATAAACTTAACAGGCCAACGCGGTCGTAAGGGCCTCGATAAATACATTTTTTAACATTCATATTCGGGAGATAAATCAGATGGAACAATGTTACGATCATCCGTCATTGAGACCCGACGATTGCTTAAGATGAGACTATAAATAAATAATGTCTAGATAATTCACACAGCATCATCTAGCTCCAAGCTAAGCAAAGCTTGTGTTATGGGTACTAGATAACTGATATACTTAATGCATTATACTACTAGATAGATCGTTTTTATTAAATATAGAAAAACATCCAGAACACCCTGAACAAATATCTGCAGATCGTGCAGACATTGTCCCAAAGCGGGAATCGAACCCGCAGCGCAAGCGTCGCAGGCGGACCTTCGCCCGCTGCACCATAGAAGTCTACCTTAGCTCTTTACTCTTATGGACTCCTGTGAAATATGTATGTAATGGGTTCTTATATGATTACAATATAAATTGTAATTAATAGAATCAGGCGTTACTTTGCGGAAATCCATATTATTATGATAAACAAAGAAAAATATCTAGTTTTAATTCCGCTAATGCTGAGATGCATATGCACCGCCCTCCCGCCCGCAGGCGGGTTATCATAATAATATAAATTGTATTAATAAATATAAGTGACAGAGTGGGGTTTCATATTAGCGACATGAAAAAAAAGGACAAAACGTAAACAAAATATATCATTATTTCTCTTATCTTCTTTGTTATATCACATATCCGAGAATCATATATGTGAGCCACTTACATACGGGAAATGTCATTTACAACATATTTTTACTACAAATAATGTTGCTTTTACGAAGCGAACGAATTCAATTATATGCTTTATTCAATTTAAATGTGTTTTGTTCTTATTTTGTATACTGACTATTCTAGATAGCGTTTTGCTCTTTTAAATAAACACTTATTTATTTTGTTTTTTTATAAAAAAAGGTTAACATTTTCACTATCAGTTACAAAAATAACCCTTAACCCTTTGCAAGTAGGTCGCCTGCGATCAAAGCTTGATAAATCAGCGTCTCGCTGCGCCCGCGCAAGCCTTGCCTAACGCCATTGTGATGAATGTCAAGTTCATGCGCCTTATGCAAAGAGATTATTGTTAACGACACCTATTTACTAACCGACATCAAAAAAGGAAGAGGTTCTATGTTCAACTGTTTATATATATTTTTTATGTATGTTCACCGATATCTCCGTCAATTGTGGACCGATTTTCAAAATTCTTTCTTTATTTGAAAGAGTGCACTTCCGAGGTGGTCCTATTGGAACGCTGAAACAGCTGGACGTAGATCTCCATGTGATCATGATGGGTTGTTGCCATACTTACCATGCTTGGCAAGCGGGTTGGCGAGCGTAGTACGGTATATTAATACACGGAAAAACGCTGCTGCCCATCTTCCAGAGGAAGCACTTAGCAGATTCTTACTGCCTCCACGGGCAAGAGAGGAGGGGCAACATTCTACTGCCGGCACCCCACGGCAACTTAACCTAATGGTCAGACAAAACAATCAAGTGTTTCAACATGATATTTATCAAATCATCAAGCCCAAGGTCGCCCTTGTCCACTGCGGCGGGTAATTTTGCAATTGACGTTTAACGTTGGATATTTTATTGCAAATGATTCGACCCCCGTGGTGAAACGAATATCAAGAAGGCAGGAACCGCAACCTCGAAAGTTAATCATCATCATCATCATCATTCAGCCGCAGGACGTCCACTGCTGGACATTACTATACTATAACATTTCTTATCGTCATAATACGTTAATTATTGCTATATAGTTTCTATTTTTAGTTGTCCATTCTTATTTATATTACACTAGAAGTCGCCCGCGGTTTCACCCGCATCTTTGGTTACTGCTCCGCTCCGTTAGTCGTGGCGTGATGTTATATAGCTTATAGCCTTCCTCGATAAATGGGCTATCTAAAACTGAAAGAATTTTTCATATCGGACCAGTAGTTCCTGAGCGCGTTCAAGCAAACAAACAAATTCTTCAGCTTTATATATTAGTTTAGAGTATAGATTTTATTTTATGTTGCCTGCCTCTTCTTTTATTATCCAAGATATATCCGGAATATAGACAGCAGCATCTTTCCGTGTATCAAAAGCCCGTACTGAGCTTGCGAAACCGCCTACCAAGCATGGCGAGTATGGCAACAACCCTCTCATCAATTTGAAGGTCCAGGATAGAGGTCTATGTTCAGCAATGGACTCGGACAGCATTCCTACGGCTGACATGATGATGAGGAATTACTTTTTGTCGAGGACTTACAATTTATGCCTATCGCAGTGTCTGGTCTAAATTGTAACTATCCGAATGAAATTTACACATATACGACTTTTATACAAATAATAACCCACATTTTATATATTCCTTTCACAATGGCTGATTTCTTATTACTGTAACCAAGTAATTCGATCTCAGTTCAGAAACAACGCTTTTGTTAAAATTTTCGAACCACATGTCGACGTGTATGAGACGTGAAGGACACATCTTAGTCCTTCACGTCTCATTAATTTAGTTTTATAAAATGCGAAAGATTCAGTGAAATGAAAGCAAAAAGAAATCGGCTAAGTGCGAGTCGAGTACCTTCGTTTGTAGCATCTGTCCTGTTGCCGTTATTAATAATGAGCAAAAAAACGGAAAAAAATCACGTTTGTTGTATGGGAGCCCCCCTTTAATATTTATTTTATTCTGATTTTAGTATTTGTTGTTATAGCGGCAACAGAAATATATCGTCTGTGAACATTTCAACTGTCTAGCTATCACTGTTCATGAGATACATCCTGGTGACAGACAGACAGATATAAGGACAGCGGAGTCTTAGTAATCGGTTTACCCAACTTCAATGAGAAAATCTGAAATGTTGCAGAAAATACCCAAACCGCATATATGTAAATAAATAAATAATGCTGGACAAATCACACAGCATCATCTAGCCCTAAGCTAAGCAGAGCTTGTGTTATGGGTACTAGATGACTGATATACTTAATACATGAATACTTAATAATGATATACTTAATACATGAATATTTCACTTTGATTTATCATCCCATCATCAGAACTGGGTTTATAGGCAAGCTAACCTTATTAGGTGAAACGACAAACCCAACCGCAAATTTAAATTTAGGGCATAACACTACACCCTCCAGGACTCCAGTACTATTACATTATTTCATTCCAATGACCTTGATGCTAATGATGGTGAAATTTATGTGTTTGTAAGTATGATGATAAGTGGATGGGGATATATTATCTTAGACATCTTATAGTCAACCGTTGTCAAATTGTTCGGTTGACGTTCTTGTTTCGTTGACGTTAACCATCCAACACTAAGGATTATATCAATTTATCTCGTCATTATCTATGTTTGTATACACCCCAAACCGTAAAAAAAGTATTTATTTCAAAAATACAAGCTTCTAAACTTTCGTATTTCAACACTGATTTTAGCCCTACTTTGGACGAAACTAAATAATACAAGGAGAAAGAAAACTTAAAAATAAACGCCGTTCCAACATAGTTTGATTATTCAAAAGTTGAAATAAATGTTATTTTGAAAAGATTACACTCAAGTTTTTCTATAATATCCCTTGTGCTAAAAGTCTATTCACATATTTTTGCGCGGTCGGTTTAGGAATGAATCATTGTGCATTTCATTCTAGCGTGCGGGTAAACACACTATTTCGGGTGAGATACATTTAGACCGCGCTCACTGACGACTTTGCCTCCGCGACTAGTTGGACCTTAATTGTGAAAAATGGTTTATAAACATAGTATCTATGTGTCTGTATTTGGCATCGTCGCTCCCAAACGGCTGGACAGATTTTAATTTAGTTCTTTGTGTTAAAATGTGTCTAATTCAGCCTAAATAGTTACTTAAAATAAATTTAAAATGGTTAATTAAATAAAACTGTCTGAAAAAGACCGAAATCATTGCCCCAAGAGATTATGTAGTTAGTTTTTACTTTGACTAAAAACACTCGTGTCAACCTTTACGAACGATATCTTTTAGAAAATATGAATGTTTCGAATCAGTTATTGCTTTCAAATTTTGTTTCACAAACTACATTTCAGTAAGGCCAAGTTTTTATTTCATTCCAAATTCAATTAACTTAAATAGTTTTATTTCGCCAGTGTTATGAGACAAAAGCAATTCGAATAGATTTTCTCAGAGATCATTTTTATGCATCGAAATATTACTTTAGTCGATTTTTTATATCAATAAAGCGTTTTTCATCATTTTATCAATTAAATGCCTTGTAATATTAGCAATGCCACCTGTGTGCTAATACAATAAGTGTAAGGACTACTTACCTTAAGTTACTGTACATAGATAGTTAGGAAATAGAAAGTACTTTAATGCACACCTTAAAACTAAACATAATAACAATAAATACTGAAAACAAAGGCGTTTTATTGGTGTACATGAAGTTTAAATTAATTACAAATAAATCATATGCTGATACACACATAATATATTATAACATATATAATGTATAAAAATAATATACCTACATATTAATAATAAATATATGATAACTAAATACAAATACAAATACTAGCCGTGGGGCGCCGGCAGTAGAATGTTGCCTCTCCTCTCTTACCCATGGATGCAGTAAGAATCTGCTAAGGGATACCTCCGGAAGATGGGCAGCAGCATCTTTCCGTGTTTCTTCACTACCCTATACTGCGCTCACCAACCCGCCTGCCAAGCGTGGCGAGTATGGCATCAACCCCCTCATGACAACACAACAAAAAACCAGGCCCCGAGTCCCCGGCGGCCCCGCTAATCCAGGCTACGGTAGCAGTCACGGTAACGGCGGGGCTAGGGGTGCTAAGAATCCCTGGGAGACGATCGGCTACCAACCCCTACGACGACCACTGGCCCTGGTAACACACAACATCCGCACTTTGAGGACAGACTATAAGATTGTTGAGCTGGAAGAAGAAATTAGTAGATTACACTGGGACATTTTGGGGCTATCAGAAGTCCGTAGAGAGGGCGAGGACACGATATCCCTTAAGTCCGGTAACCTACTATACTACCGGGAGGGCGACCAACAGTCCCAAGGTGGTGTCGGGTTTCTCGTTCACAAGTCACTCATTAACAACATTGTCACCATCGACAGTGTGTCGAGCAGGGTCGCGTACCTAACACTCAGAATATCTAAGCGATATTTGCTGAAGGTCGTTCAGGTATATGCGCCGACCTCGTCACACCCAGATGAAGAAGTAGAGTCTATGTATGAGGACATCAGTAGAGCCATACATACGAACAACACTCACTTCACTGTTGTAATGGGGGACTTCAATGCAAAGCTAGGCATGAGAAGCGATGATGAGTTGAGAGTGGGGCAATTTGGGTATGGGCAACGGAACCCCAGGGGACAGAGGCTGGCCGATTTTCTGGAGAAAGAAGGACTCTTTATGATGAATTCTTTCTTCCAGAAGCCGCCTCACAGGAAATGGACCTGGATGAGTCCCAATGGTTCTACGAGAAATGAGATTGATTTCATCCTGACCAACAAGAAACGAATATTCAATGATGTCTCTGTGATTCACAGGGTGAAAACCGGCAGTGATCACCGAATTGTAAGGGGCACATTGAATATGAACGTTAAACTTGAAACGTCCCGTTTCATGAAATCTACGCTCCGACCCACTCGCGCACATATCCAAAACCTCGTGAGCTTTCAACTCGAACTCGCAAATCGCTTTGACTGTCTAGGAGTTGATGCATCGGTGGACGAGATCAATAACAAGTTCGTAGAAACCGTCCATACGGTGGAGTCCCAGTTCTTTAAAACCCCCCGTACTAATAGACCTCAGAAACTTTCTGATGACACCCTAAACCTCATGGCTGAACGACGTTCTTTGCGACTGCAGTCTCCCGATGATGCTCAGTCACACAGGCAGCTCAATAGACAAATTTGGAAATCCTTGCGGCACGATATTCGTACCTTTAATACAGCCAGTATTAAAGATACGATAGAGCGGAATAAAGGCTCCAAAGTGTTCGCGAGAGATAGTTCTATTGGGCAGAGCCAGATGACGAAGCTGAAGAGGGAAGATGGCAGCATAACGTCAAGTAAAGCAGAAGTGTTAAGGGAAGTCGAAAGGTTCTATGGACGGCTCTACGATTCGGTCACGAAACCTGTTTGCAGTGCGGCCAACGACCCAAGAGCTAAACTGACCCGACATTATACCGAGGATATCCCGGACATCAGCCTGTACGAGATCAGGATGGCCTTGAAACAGCTTAAGAACGACAAGGCGCCGGGTGAGGACGGAATCACTTCAGAGCTTCTGAAAGCGGGTGGATCACCGGTACTTAAAGTCCTTCAGAAGCTATTTAATTCCGCCTTGCTTGAAGGTACGACGCCAAAAGCATGGACCAAGGGCGTGGTGGTTCTGTTTTTCATGAAAGGTGACAAAACCTTACTTAAGAATTACAGACCCATCTCGCTGTTGAGCCATGTTTATAAGCTGTTTTCAAGGGTCATCGCGAACCGTCTCGAACGCAGGTTTGATGACTTCCAGCCTCCCGTACAAGCTGGGTTCCGAAAAGGCTACAGTACCATAGACCACATACATACGCTGCGGCAAGTCATACAGAAGACCGAAGAGTATAACTTGCCGCTATGTCTTGCGTTTGTGGACTATGAGAAAGCCTTCGATTCGATCGAAACATGGGCGGTGCTTGAGTCTCTCCAACGATGCCGAATTGACTATCGGTACATCGAAGTGTTGAAGTGTTTGTATACAAACGCCACTATGTCAGTCCGAGTACAAGAACAGAGCTCGAAGGCAATTCCCTTAAAAAGAGGCGTAAGACAGGGAGACGTAATCTCTCCGAAACTGTTTACGACCGCTTTGGAAGATGCCTTCAAGCTCCTGGAATGGAAAGGGCTGGGCATCAATATTAACGGCGAATACATCTGAAATGATACGGCTGAAATGATGATGAAATACAAATAATTTATTCGCTGGAATGTAGGTACAAATAGGTTTTAATAACAGAAATGAAAAATGCAATCAAAATGTTGTCTTCGGCGGGACTCGAACCCGCAATGTTGATTGCATTTTTCCTTTCTATAAATTATAAACCATTAATTGAATTCGTTCGCTACAGAAAACTTACTTTCAAAGTGAGAGAAAGAAGCGCTAAAGAAACCTTACGCTTTCAACACTCTCCTATAACAACAGATTGCTATTAACGTATTGAATAAAAATGTCGATTTCAAAGTTATAATCGTCACTTTATACAAGGTGTCCCAAGAAATAGTGATATAACAAAGCTAGGAGGTAAGAGACACAACCATGTATGTTCCGCGATTTTTCGTGATTTCGGAGTTATGATTTTTTTTTACCTAACGCCGAGTACAATGAGATTTTATTATGGTAACATGAGGTACTGTTATAGATACTTGATTTTTTTTCTGCTATCAGCACTTATACGCAAATTCAAGTCCAGTTAAATAATGCGAAGTCGTCGAGTCCAGATAACAACACTAATCCAAATCGACAAAGCTGGGAGCTTTGTTATATAACTATTTCTTGGGATACCTTGTATATTAAGATTCTAGGTTATGTAGGTGCTAAAGTGTAGACGTATGTATGAGTAATTGCTTCATAATGTAATAAAGCTTCCTAAGTTATTACTTAGAAGCGACTACGAATAATTATGAATTAATTGCAGAGAACAGACTCTTGTCTGACGGAGCTGGAATTATCATATTAGGGTTCAGAGCTTTTTAATTAATTTGCTAAGTACATACTCTTAATTATATTGGTGCTCTTTTATTCTAGCAGGAAATGAATTCCTTTAGAAGACCCTTTACTATACCTAATATCTAACTCGGGTTATTACCAGTTCAGTAATATTGTAGCATAAAATTAGTGACCGCATTATCCAATACGAGAATATTTTGATCAGCAGTGGGATTCTTACTTGTAATTGTTCATTAAAATTAACTTGATCGCTGTGTCAGTTTTCATCGAAATCCCGCCCATCAAGTTCCGAATTTCGTAACGGTATAAAACGTTGAAACTTATGGATACGAATAGTGATGTGCGATGAGAAGAAGGCAGTCAACAAATGTAGAAAAGTAATAAAAGAAGATTGGGAGAGCGGTGTTCACTTTGATAATAAGTGAACTACAGTTAATTATTAATCTGCAAGACTCCTCCAGCGACTGCAACTCAAAATTTGGGATCACTCTTAGTAGATCCAGTTTTTAGAACAGCAATAAGTTATCGAGTTTTTACTCTTACTAGATCCAGTTTCGAAATTTAATAATTTAACTGTTTGTAAATGAGGAGGACGTCCACCAACAAGATGAGCTGACGACCCGGTGAAGACCGCAGGTCGACAGTGGATTCAGATCACTTCCAACCGCAATAACTGGAAATCCATGAGGGAGGCCTATGTCCAGCAGTAGACGTCCTACGTCTGAAATGATGATGATGATGTAAATGAGGACTTGACTTCTAAGGAACTGACTTTCTACGAACTAATCATACAATCATGTCACCAATATGACTTATGTTGGGTTGTCTGATAAACTTCCTTTCCTTCATAATTGAACTTATGGAATTAAAAAATATTTGAATAGGTATCGATACCAGGCGCAACAATCGATTAATCGTGAAAACCAGCATACACTGTGTTGGCACAGCGTACGCTGAGTTGGCGACTGATGTATGTCTTTTGTTTGTGTTAACTATGCAATTTTAAATGTATTTTTGTTTTGAGGCATAAATATAAGAGTATATAATATTGTCCTAGCCCTAATCATGTCGCTTGGTATCTAATTCAAATTCGCTTATTTATTTCCATAGTTTGCATTTACAAGAAATATACATATCTGTCGCAGCGATAAAGCCATCAATAGTTCATACAACTTAGCATGGACTATTGATGGCTAAGGCTAAGTGGTGTTTTGTTACCATATTTTCATCTACCTACATTTTTACAGAATAATTTATTTTTTTTTGCTTACGAAAATAAACTTTTTTGTCTTATCTTGAATTACTAAATGTATGAAAAATACTGGACATTCTGCACAGCACCATCACACATCATACACAGACTCTCCTTACGTTGAGGAAACCAGGCTCTGGTTACGATGTAAGTAAAGTTTGTGTTATTAACCAGACGAATTATCTCAGTAATTCGTTATAAAAAGAAGTACGGCTTGAAAGAAACACAAGAATCATAACAAATAAATTATATTTCAACAACGAATCAATGGAAGGAGTACAGCGGGTAGTGGTTGACTACCGGCTCTGTTTCATGCACAGTAGAACTGTGGTGGGACACCGCAGAGTCACCAGTCTTCACTCCCGTGTAGACCTGTGGAGCGTAAACCACTGAGGAGTGGACAGGATACACCTCATGGCTGACTTCATTGTACAGAGGAGCGTGGACGATAGCTTCTCCTCCATGGTTCACCACCTGGCTAGACTTAGTGATGGTAGACTTAGCTGATGATACAACTGGAACGTGGCTGAGAGTCATTAGAGGAGCGTGGTAGGTTCCACCATGGTTCACGACTTGGCTGGTCTTGGTGGCTGTGGACTTGGCGGAAGACAGCTCATGGGCTACAGGGAGTGAGTGGTATATCGGAGCATGGGCCACTGGGATCTCATGGTAGACCGGTGTGTGAACCACTGCGGTACCACCATGGTTGACCACCTGGCTGGACTTGGTGATGGTAGACTTGGCAGAACCAAGTGCATGGACTACTGGAACCGAGTGGTAAACCGGAGCATGGGCTACTGGGATCTCATGGTAGACCGGAGCGTGAACAACTGCGGTACCGCCATGGTTGACCACCTGACTGGACTTGGTGATGGTAGACTTGGAGATCCCATGGACTGGGTATACTGGGGCTTGGAAGTAGGTATCGTGGCTTTGGTAGGCGGTCTTCGGGTAGTCTTCGATGTAGACAGCTGCCGCGGCACAAGCCATGATGGCACTGATGATGATGATCTGGAAATAGAATGGAATAAATACACTTGGCGTAAAAGCTAAATAAATTTACATGTTGCAATGGTTTGGCGCAAACTTGCTTCTGCATCTAGACAAACCCAAGTTTTAAACGGTAAATATATAAATCAAAAGATATAAAAAAAATATCGACGACAAAACTTTCATTGTAATTGCTTCGAAACTATGTAATGAAATATTTTCTCTAGAATAAAAAAGAGCTTTTCATCGTTCATTAGTCTATGTTAGATATGCTAATAGCTCAATAAAATTATGATGTTTTCATAAATCAACTCAAAAATTACGCTGATATAATCCTAATATTCGAATTATAAGGCACAGTAATAACAATATTTGCACAATAAAATACCATTGAAGCTAATAACAAACACATCGAAACCCCAAAATTGTAATTCATTTTAAAATATGGATCATCCATAAGCCAGTAATAACGACCAACCAACAGTTTAATATTTATGTTCGTCTGAGTTCTATGACCTGGGCCAACTAAATAAATTATATTAGTTTATTTTGCACCACTTAATCAAAATCAATTTGTAGAAAGCCTTAATAAAGCTAGTGGTTCTATTATCCAGGTAAATAGTCAGGTAACATAGTATCTCCTATTCAAGCAAAGCAAAATAAACTTTGACTTTGACTTTGGACACCAGGCTCTCACTTCAGGTTTTTATAATGTTATCTAAAATAAAGTAGACTGCATTAAATAATATATATGTTTAAATATTAGTAAGTGTTTAGAGAAGCAGGGAAAATGCCCCCCGCATTTTCCCTGCAGTATGACAGTAGAGGATAAGTACTAAGTGGTACTACTAATAAGCGTTTTCTACTCTAATTATTTTTTATCAGGTTTCCTGGCAGAGATCTGATAAGCGATAAGGCCGCGCAATGTACCTAATCTTTGTTTTTATTTTAATTTATATTCGTTTGTTTTATTTTATTATTGTTAAGAGTATTTTTAGTATAGTTTTTTTTACACACTGACACAGCGAATTAAATGTTATTTATGTAACTCCTTAAATAACCCCGAAAAGTTACAAGACAGCTTAAGTTGATTTATGAACTTACAGTTTTTTGCATTGTTTATGTTGGACTGCACAATCCCGACTGATAATTTGAGGGTCTCGAAGTAAGTTTTTATATGAAAGAATGATCGGCCCAGATATTGCCAATTTCTCGTCCGCACTTGCATTTTGCATAGGCGCTTGGGTTGCGCAAGCGCGGGGGGATCGAACATGTCAGATGTCAGAACTAATGTTGATGATAGCGATCTTAATTTGTCAATTAGGTTTTTTATCAATCTCTTATTTAACTAGTCGGGAAATTATTAAAGGATAATGAATAATATTGTCGAGACAATTTAATAAAGATTTGATCTTGTTGACATTATTAGGTAAGATTGATAAAATATTTTATGTCTTAATAAGTACATGTTTTTTTACATCGTTGATTCTAAAATTGGTTGTTCTACTGTTTTTGAGGAGATTTAACTCTTTTAAGACTCGGGTCTCCAACATTTGATTTAAAGCGGAAAAGGTTATAAAAGTAAGGTTGAAATTGTTGTACCTACTTGTAGCTTTGTCTGTAATTTTCCCAGCCAATGATATAATGCTTAAATAAATAACATGTACAACAGCGAGCTTCACCTTACCAAGAATTTTCTTTCAGGAAACCTTTGAGGATAGGAAAATCTGATTATTAAGTGGGTGGACACAAAATAATAGGAATGGTTATTTTTAAACGAGTACATGTTGATACAAAAATAAAGAAAATATAATAAACAGACAATGTAAATCATTACCAATTATTAAGGAAAAAGAAACGAAAAAGAAACTTAAATAAAATGTAAATAAATACCACCTTATTTACTTAATTATTAAAATGACTTAAAAACTTAAAATATATGCATAATATCTACCTATAAAATAAATAAATATATTATATACGTTTATGAGATTATATAACGGAAGTCACAATTTGTCTGAATATATAATAAAGTAATTCTAGTTACAAAATTTTTAAATTACTAGAATTACTGTAGATACACATAACATTTTAATATTACGATAAATATTTTAAACAAAAACAGAAGACTAACTTAAAACTAAATAGATTTGGAATTACGAAAGCTTAATTCAGATTGTATCAACCTCTCTATCAGATTTCATCTCCGAATGCCGACAATAATGTTGACTGAGCGCCCAGAGCTTGCTAAACAGATCATGCTCAAGATAAAATGCCATACGAAGTTAGCAATAAAAGAGTTGCAACAATTAGATGAGCTGGAATAATAAAGTACTTCAACTTAGAAAAAACCATGTAAAGACTATGGCAAAAGTCGTTATAACAAATTGACGACCAGAGTGACGCAGTGGGCGAAGTTCCGCCTGCAATGCAAGAGGTTGCGGGTTCGATTCCTGCCTCGGGACAAATGTCTGTACGATCTGCAGATATTTGTTCAACGTGTTCTGGATGTTTTTTCGTATATAATAAAATTATCTATTTAGGTAGTGTAACGTATTAAATACATCAGTCATTTAGTACTCATAACACAAGCACTGCTTAGCTTGGGGATATTTATATTGATGCTGCGTGTATTTTCCTCTTGCTGTACGGGACGCTGCAGTACTTGAGACATTGTTAGTATTAGGCTTGGCAATTCGTATTAGCCTTGCCTAGCACCTAAATCATCCTCTTAGCTTAGTCTGCTATTAGTCAGGAAAAAGAACAGCCGGCCAACACGGCTTATAACTAGTTATAACCTCATCATCATTGTCATTTCAGCCCTAAAACGTCCACTACTGAACACAGGCCTCCCTCATGGATCTCCATGAGGGAGGCCTGTGTAGTTGCCATACTCACCATGGTTGGCCAGCGGGTTAGCGAGCGCAGTACGGGATGTTGATACACGGAAAGACACTGCTACCTATCTTCTGGAGGATCCCTTAGCAGGCTCTCACTGCATCCACGGGCATGGGAGGAGAGGTAACATTCTACTGCCGGCACCCCACGGCGACATAACCTACTTGCTGTTTATCAAGTTAAAATTATAGGTATAGATTTTGTCTTTTTGAATTTCAATGAAATTATGAAACTTCTCGAAATCAATACTGATGGTTTGAAATGGTCGAGTCGATCCAATGATTACACGTAATTCATAACAGTCAGAGGGCGTTGCTCAATGCCATGTTATTTATGATATCAATAAATCCCTTTTCACACATTCGTACTTTTAACTTTCGTCTTTAACTGATGCCCTATACTTACTGTTGATATTATTCGGCTTGTGTTTACTTTCATTTCTTCTTAAATTATCCGGCAGAACAAACATTGATTATAATTAATATTACCTACAGGCATTAAATTCGATAACAACAACTAAAAAACTTACTATTGCTAAAATTTAACTAACTTTTCATAAGAGCTGTGTTTTCTAATTGCTTCTTATCAAAGTACTAACACAAGGGAGACGAATAGATTCATTTATGTGCCTTGCTTCCTGTTAACATAAGATTAAATATATTTTTTTTATGTTTTAAGTGGTATAGTTTTTGTAATTACAACGATAGAAATAAAATGAATGAATTTCTTGATTTCAACATCACCTTTTAAAACGGTGTTTATATTAGGTACTGCAAAGACAATTATACCATAGGCCACCATCTCAGCTGAGGACGCCATAGGCCTCCCTCATGGATCTCCAGATAATGATCATGAGGGGATGTTGCCATACTCGCCACGTTTAGCAGGCGAGTTGGCGAGCGCAGTAGAGGATGTCGATATACGGAAAGACGATGCTGCTAGTTTTCCGGAGGTATCCCTTAATAGATTATTACTGCTTCCACGGGCATGAGAGGAGGGTAAAAATTCTTCTGTCGGCACCCCACGGCCCCTAATATTTCTTTGCTGCAAGATAATGTGAACCTCAAAATCAATTCTGGAGACTATTTTGGTATGAATCGTATAAATAAATAAAAAATAAATAATGCTGGACAAATCACACAGCATCATCTAGCCCCAAGCTAAGCAGAGCTTGTGTTATGGGTACTAGATGACTGATATACTTAATACAATATCAGATACATAGATAGATATTTTTATTATAATATAGAAAAACACCCAGAACACACTGAACCAATATCTGCAGATCATACCGACATTTGTCCCGAGGCGGGAATCGAACCCGCAACCCCTGGCGTCGCAGGCGGACCTTCGCCCACTGCGCCACAGAGCTCGTCGTATAAACTAGAGAGTTAACCTAAGTTCAATACACGGAAACAATCGCCCTCATATTTGCTTTTCCTATGACATGATTTCTGTTGAATTAGTATTTCGTGTATTCCACATTTTTGATGGGCATGACCCAAATTACTAGATTAATCTCAAACACCATAAAACTGTCATCAAATTTGTCATAAAAGTACCGACCGTTGAGTAGTTCGACCTAAACAAACAGACAGAAATACCTCTACATATTTATTTTAAGAATTACAACGCAATCAATGTACGAGAATTAATTCTGACAGCAAATAAAATAATAATAAACTTTACCTACCGCAGTGTGTCAAAGCGTGTTTATGTTACCGATTTCAGCTAATTATTTACAAACTTTTCATACACACTGTACCACTCTTATTGTTAAGGCAATAAAGAATATATTCCAATGAGAGAGTTTCGCAGTCTTGTACAGATTACATTCGAAATACATAAAAGATTATGCAGCATAATTAATATGACTTGCATGTCCCCTACAATTAAAAGCTTGAGAGATATGTATCGGTTCAACATTAAATAAATCACGCCAAGTGCGTGTCGGGCCATGCGATGTTAAGGGTTCTGTAGTTTCCCGTAGACCTGTTATTTGAAGTTAGTGTCGTATCATCATTTCATCGTCATCATCATTTCAGCCGTAAAACGTCCACTACTGAACATAGGCCTCCTTCACGGAACTCCATGAGGGGTAGTTGCCATACTCACCACGCTTGGCAGGCGGGTTGGTGAGCGCAGTTTGGGATGTTGATTGATACACGGAAAGACACTGCTGCCCATTTTCGGACACGAAGACGGAGGGATCCCTTAGCAGGCTCTTAGTGCATCCACGGGCATGAGAGGAGGGGTAATATTTTACTGCCGGCACCCCACGGTCTTTACCAAAACATATCAAGAGGTATTTATGTTATTCATTTAGTTTTCGGTTTGAAGTGTTCCGCTAAGTTTGGTATCGCACTGCATTACTTATTTTGAGCGACAATTTTATTAGTTTATGGTTAAAATAAAATCTAAATCATGGATTTCTTTTCTGTGAAGCTTAAGATTTAGGAAGCTTAAATATATTTTAATATTTTGCAAAAATATTTTGAAACTAAAAATCGAAAAATTGTCTTTGCAACCGTAATGGTTCTAAAATACCTATTCAACGTATCACACACAAAAGGTTAAACCAGAAAAAATCACAAACATCCTATGTTTATGGGAGATACAAATAAATTGTTTTTCGGTTTAAAATATGTAAATTAAATTATTACTAGCCGCACCCCGCAGTTTCACCCGCGTAGTTCCCGTTCCCGTGGGAATTTCGAAAAATCCCTTATTAGTGCACCTCTAAGATACTCAAGGTGTGCCAAATTTCAAGTCTCTAGGTCCAGTGGTTTAGGCTGTGCGTTGTCTGTCAGTCACCCAGTCACTCAGTCAGTAACGGAAGAGTTTTATAAATATGGATTTTTAATTTTTTTTTTATTTGTTATCTCGGTGTGATTATTTCTAAATCCATACAAAATAACAGCTTTGTAGAACTAATAGTCTTCGTTAAGCCGCAGGCAGACAGACGGACGGAGAGACAAAGCGAAACTATAAGGCTCCTTGTTGTACTACAGAACCCTAAAATAAGTGATAAATGATCACCTTTGCGAATGTCAAGTGATGTTAAGTGGCTTATTCACGATGTGGGGCCACAGTGTGGTAATGGGCAAATTATATCGATGCCCATCTTTTTTCAATTAAGTTTAAGTTGATGAGTGTTCAAAGATAGCATCAGGGGACATTTTATAATTTTGACTGTCCTTAATAATTCCCAAGATTTTAATCGTTAGTTATATTGCTGTGGGGTGCCGGCAGTAGAATGTTACCTCTCCTCTCGTGTCCGTGGATGCAGTAACAGCCTGCTAAGGGATACCTCCGGAAGATGGGCAGCAGCGTCTTTCCGTGAATCAACATCCCGTGTGGCGAATCGATTCGACACAACCCTTTTGTTGGGTACATCCCTAGTGGAGTGACAGATGCATATTATTGGCGTGGCTTTTCCGATTGCTGTTACGCATTCATATTATCACACTATTATTGTACCTACCTATTTGTATCATGTGTAAGGTGTAATCCGTACCCCATTAAACCTTGTGATTGAAGCATCTCTTTTATTTACGTGGGAAGAGTTTTCCCCACACCCGTACTGCACTCGCCAACCCGCCTGCCAAGCGTGTTGAGAATGGCAACTACCCCTCATGGAGATCCATGAGGGAGGCCTGCGTTCAGTAGTGGAGTTTTACGGCTGAAATGATGATGATGAAAACGTTAGATGTGCCCTGATACCAAAAACTGTTGCATTGTCAATAATTTACTGTTACAATTTATTTTTCATGAATTAATATAATACACACCACGTCCGGCTAACACTATATTTAGAGGTACTCTAATTCCAAAAGAGTGAGCTATGACATTTGATGTGGAAACAAAAATGCGCGGTCTCAATACGGTAAGACATGTCTAGCGATTTAAATCTTTGAATATGTCCCTTAGCGGCCTATAAAAGTTTACTCGTGGGAGACCTTCCTAAAATGATCTGGTTTACCATGTCCCTTCAGAAATTATACGAGTGATTCTGTAGGTTATATTATCATCATCATCATCGCCGTATGATGTCTTCTGCTAGACATAGGCCTCCCTCATGGACCTCCAGGTATTTCAGCCATCCAACGCCGCCATGCAGACCTTACCAGGTCAACCATCCATCTAGTTGGACGTCTTACGCTGCGGTTGCCAGTCCGTGGCCTCCATTCGAGAACTTTTCGGCCCCATCGGCCATCTGTTCTTCGAGCTACATGGCCAATAAAGTGTCCTTAACATTAATATTCAGACTTGAAAATTTCATCGAAAATTCTACGCCATTCATTACCTTCTTCATCTCATTACAATTCCAATCAACATAACTCCTGATAAATGACTTCATTTGTGAAACGCACCTTTAAATTTACCACAGTTATTGTGCCTATATGCCGAGGGGTGCTGGCAGTAGAATATTGCCTCTCCTCTCTTGCCTGTGGATGCAGTAAGAATCTGATAATGAAGACGCTGCCGCCCGTGACTTTCCGTGCATTAACATCCCATACTGCGCTCGCCAACCCGTCTGCTTAACGTGAGAAGTGTGGCAACAATCCCCTTATGATCTTGGATATGAAGAATGAAAGAAATAGTTTTCATTCAAGTCATCATAATAACTTTAAGGCCATTATCCAAATGTGGTCACGCGCCTCTCAAAATTATACCTATTATTGACAGGTCTCAATACAGATATAGAAAAGACAGTCTTGAAGTTAAAAATACGTAAAATTGAACCTTATCTCGACGTGATAACTGCGCGAGCTTTATTAACTTCAGCTATTATTGTTGTAATATCATAATTTTGACGTAACCGCTCCAATTCGATGCCAATGTCAGTTGAAAGTACTGACAGATTTAAGGCGCTAAAAATGTAATTCTGAGGTAAATAAAACGCGTAATTATTTTTGATTTGAGGTTATAAACTGTTTTGTACATTATAAGGTAAAGACATGATAATTAAAAGTCCTCGATCGAGATTCTTGATCGATAATGTCCATAAATGTTATCGCCGGTCGTATGCGATAATCATAATGCTTGAGCAACTCTTAATTATGATTAATGAAAATGAAAGGACTTCATTAAATAAAATTTAATTCGATTGCCTGAGGACTTCTTAATATAAATGAAAAAAATATATATATATTTCTTCCGATGTTTTTTATCTCATTTTCTGTCACTCATTTTCATCAGTGGACGTGGACAATCCTTCGGCAGAGATAATGATAATTCAGCTACTGTTGACGCTGTATAAATCATCTGTAAAAATATTAAAGGCCAATCCTATAATCAAGTCAGAAGTGGCTATACAACATTGTTCAAAGCTATTTTTTTGTCACCGACAAATTGCCGTTCAAATGTTGTGTTGTGCAATGAAAGTGGCTATTTGTCCAAAAGCTGAATTACAGATGAAATACTTGCAGAACGGCAACTTTATTATCTGTTTTTTTACCCATATTTCTTCGTAGCTGGGCAAAGGTCTTCAATTATTCATTTGATGACCTCTGTAGCTCAGCGGGCGAAGGTCCGATTCCTCGGGACAAATGTCTGTACGATCTGCAGATAGTTCAGGGTGTTCTGGATGTTTTTCTATATGCAATAAAAATATCTATGTAGTATATTGTATTGAGTATATCAGTCAGCTAGTACCCATAACACAAGCTCTGCTTAGCTTGAAGCTAGATGATGCAGTGTGAATTGTTCAGCATTATTTTCTTATTTTAAATATCAATAGCTGTTATTTTTATAGTTTTACAATAAATTTACATTTCATTGGTTATGTTTAGACATGGTAGTGTTCCAGCAATTTAGGCCTCCCCTACTTGTCAAAGTTTACGGTCGTGAACTATCCGTTTTCATATTGCGTCGCCTAGAAGAAAATGCTCTGAGCAATTACGCCGCCTATTTGTACGTGGTTACCTCTTATGTATTTTATTGTTAAGTTTATTCGGGTACATAAGTGTTAATTCATTCAATTCATTACTTGTGCCCACTGACTATGAAGTCATCATGATCTCAGCCATAAGACATGTCCAGTAGTGGACCCACTGGACATAGGCCCTCATGATCAGTTCTTGCAGGTCCATGATCCCTCATGGAACTACATTTGGTGGCGGTTATTGCCATTCTCACCACGCTTGGTAGGCTAGTTGGCGAGCGCAGTGCGGTATGTTGATACCCGGATAGACGCTGCTGCCCATCTTTCAGAGTTATCCCTATGCAAATTCTTACTGCACCCACGGGCAAGAGAAGAGAGGCAACATTCTACTGCCGGCGGTCCCCTGCAATACTTTTAAGTCAGTCTTAAGAAATTCAAACTCTGAAGAGTCTTCGGTAGGTTATGTTAAAGACAGTACAAACGAGTCCCAATGTAATCAGAACTTTATGGGCAATAGATAGATATCGGTGGCAATTCTCTTGATGTACTAACTAGCTAAAGCTAATTAATTGACCTAAAACGGACTAAAATGACATAAAGCTATTCGGTTACCGCCTTTCTAAAATAAAAACAATTACACCCAATTTTACGCTAACAGCTCTAAATTTAGAAACGTCATATTTCACAATTAGCTTTAGGAAGTGTAAAACAGAATCGACACCAATAAATACCTTTAATACTTAATCTGCTTTAAGGTACTGTTTGGTACATACAGGTAAGGACTTCTAAGTGTAGAAGTTGACAAGCCTTTGATTATGCAACTTTCCAGTTTCAATGTCACATTATTAGTTGTCGCGTAATATTTTGTTTAGTATACACTTGTGTGTATGACGAAATGAACAATTAATTTACGTCAGATTATCGTCCAAGGTCTTCCTTATGTTGGTCGAGGGTCTGTCGGAATAACTTTGTATGAGTTTGGTACCATCTTGTTTTACGGTTATATTTGAGGTGCAAAGAAGAAGTGCTTAGCCGTGGGGTACGGGCATAGCTGGCAGTAGAATGTTGTAACTTGCCCGTGGATGCAATAAGAATCTGCCAAGGATACCTCCGGAAGGTGGGGCAGCAGCGTCTTTCCATGTATCAACTACACCCCATTCTTCCATTCAAATCATCTCCATTCAAAGGTTTTCTGGAAGAAATCTGGATACAGAGGTGACGCGTGATGCTAAGAGATTTTCGAGTTAGTACCTGCGCGACTGCCCTTCGTCCATCCCGCTCAATGTGTTGACTGTGCCGACTAGCGACTGTGATGACTATGGCAACTGGGTCTACTGTAACGACTGTGGCGACAGAGGCGACTATTGCGCCTGTGGTGAAAAAGTTTAACATCTGCTAGATGTCCCGTGACGGCTAATATGCACAGCGCTTTTTGTCTGTCTGTCTGTCTGTCTGTCTGCCTGTCTGTCTGTCTGTCTGCCTGTCTGTCTGTCTGTCTGTCTGAGCATGAGTCGATTAAAACCGAACGCGTTGACCGATTTACATGAAATCTTTTTTTTGTTAGCACTGTCTTAATAAGAGAAGGGTACTAATTGATTTTGGTGACCCTAGGGTCACAGAGACCGGAGTTATTGTGACCTCAAAAGGTTACCAAAAAAATAAAAGTCTTCAAATGGTCGAAAACGTCCAAAAACACAACAATGCCATTTTTGACCTTTGGTGACCTTTTAAGGCCTTCGCCCCCTTTTCTGGCACTTACCCCCGTACCAATGCTTGTTGACTGTAACAAAAGTCACTAAAGCGCGCACCTCTTAGTCTAAGCATGTTGGTAATAATCCTACGACATCTCTTGCGCTGCGTCAAGCCCGAACCTAAGGTCCCGTTAGAGATTGCGGACAAAGCCAAGGGCTAAACGGATTAGAGAGAGAAATGCTTCCCAGGACTCGACTAGGCTGATTTATAGGAGCAAATAAGATTTTCCGCCATTCAAACGTGAAACAAGAAAATGACTGATTATTAGGGCTTCCGTGATTTCTTAGTCTTGTTATAAGTGATTCATTATTTTTT
Source organism: Pasiphila rectangulata (assembly GCA_963082625.1). Lineage (NCBI taxonomy): Eukaryota > Metazoa > Arthropoda > Insecta > Lepidoptera > Geometridae > Pasiphila > Pasiphila rectangulata. Next base: position 817,677 of record OY720244.1, on the reverse strand, counting down.
TAATTTCAGCCGTAAAACGTTTACTTCTGAACACAGGACTCCTTCCCATGAGGGGTAGTTACCATACTCACCACGCTTGGCAGGCGGGTTGGCAAGCGCAGTACAGGACGTTGATATACGGAAAGACGCTGCTGCCCATCTTTCGGAGGTATCCCTTAGCAGGCTCTTACTGCATCCACGGTTATGAGAGGAGGGGTAACAATTTACTGCCGGCACCCACCCCCACCAAAATTAGAATTGATTTGATAGATTTTTATTGGAGTGGTAACCAACATCCAGTCAAGCTTCGGGTGTGTAATATACATATTATATGTAATATTATAATAGACTCTATAAGCCGTGTTGGCCAACTTGTATTACCCCTGATTTTCGATGGGTTCGATACCGGCCGTGAACCAAAGGAATTTTCTTTCTTGAAAAATGTATGCTCACATTTAACACGTGTTTTAACGCTGAAGAAAAACATCATGTGGAAATCCGCAGCTAGGTCAGACGTATTGACCTGTTATTTCCTCTAAGTAGCCCACTAAGCTTGGAGGATGGTATAGGTGCTGGGCAAGTCTAATTCATGTAACAATGTCCCAGGGACTGCAGCGTCCTGTAGAGCAGGAATAGTTGCTGACCCTGTATACAACATCTATAATAGATGTAAAGGCGTAACTAGTGGAATAAAACAGTGCCTAGGCTACTAAATCAGCGCAATATGTACCGAAGCTAAGTAATGCGCATAATTAAACAATCAACGAGGAATCTTCAAGGCACTCTGGTTTTCAAGATGACTCGTGTTGCCGAAACAATCCTTAAAATAATTCGTCGTTTTCTTCAAAAGGGCAGAATAATGAGGAGTAAACCGAATTATACACTTAAATGTCACGGAATGAAATGCAGATGCGGCTATAATATCTCATGAATTTCTTGTACATTCTTCGATTACGCGTTTCAAGGCTCAATTTTCAAGTAAATTGGCCTTTCATATGTGTTATACTCGGATGGGTAGCTTTTAGGAAGCTTCGCAACATCTTTTGGTCCAACATACCTCAGTGCCTCAAGACGAAAGTCTACAACGAGCTATGGAGAGGGCTATGTTCGGAGTTTCTCTACGGGATCGAATCAGAAATAAGGAGATACGTAAAATAACTCGGGTCACCGACATAGCAAGACGGATTAGCACGTTGAAGTGGCAATGGGCAGGCCATATTGCGCGCAGAACAGATGGCCGATAGAGCCGCACAGTTCTCGAGTGGAGGCCATAGACCAGTATGCGCAGCATAGTACGTCCACCTATAAGATGGGCAGACGACTTGGTGAGAACCGCTGGTCGGCGGTGGACACAGACGGCTTCCAACCGCAGTACTTCGAGATCATTGAGGGAGGTCTTTGTCCAGCAGTGGACGTGATATGATGATGATGATATCAGCAACTCGGTATCAGTCCGTTGCTGCGATACAAAGACTGCCTAAAACGAGACATGCTCGTGTTCAGTATAGAACACACTAGCTAGGTAGTTCAGGCGAAAGACCGTGACCTGTGGAAGATAACCATAGGCGACGTAGTAGTTTCTCATCCTAGTTCGACCTCCTAGCAAGAGAACCCTGCGACATGTACGTTCTGCAGACCCTTGAACACCTACAGGGAATTTTAAATGTTGATGGTGCGACCGCAGCTGTCGAAAAAATTCAAGTATGTCAAACTCAACTCAAACTCAAAAAATACTTTATTCAGTGCGGCCGCATGGACAAATTGAAGAATTAAACAACACAAATTAATATAATAAATCACATATAATAAAGTTCAATCTAATCACTTTAGATGACACGCGAGTTAGGAAAAGAAGTGAACAGAAGAAAATTAAATGTGTATTGTTCTTTTTTTGTATATTGACTAGGTATTCTATATAGAGTTTGTTCTATTGAATAAACACTTATTTACTTTGAATTTTAATAGGCCTGCTTAGACACGGACGCATTGATAAATGTTATAGTATAGTTTTTGATGTGTGAACTGTTGGCGATCCTTTTCTTAATAAATAAATAAATAAACGCCCGTGGATGCAGTAAGATTCTGCTAATGGATACCTCCGGAAGATGGGCAGCAGCGTCTTTCTGCGTATCAACATCGTGTACTGCGCTCGCCAACCCGCTTGCCAAGCGTGGTGAGTATGGCAACTACCCCTTATGAAGATCCATGAGGGAGGCCTGCGTTCAATAGTGGACGTCTTACGGCTGAAATAATGGTGATGATTATGTTATAGATGATTTATAACAGCAACTGGTATTCGTACTATACAGTACGCTGTAGTGCCTGGGATTTCGGTATATGCGTTATACCTAAACTTGGACCTTCCTTCGGCTTAATCTTCTACACTGCAGGACACAGGCCTCCCCCATGGATCTTCATGAGGAATTTGCCAAACTTACCACGCTTGGCTGGCCGGTTTCGCGACCGCAGGGATGTTGCGATACACAGAAAGAGGCTGCTATCCATCTTCCAGAAGTATCCTTAGGCATGAATTTACGGGCAAGAGAGGAGTTAACACAACGTAACAAGGCAACATGGTACTGCTGGCACACCACGTGTTTTTAATACTTATATGAAGGATAAATAATATGACGAATTTATCTCAGATTATTTTCAATCACACAGACAAACACATGAGCAGCCTGGTTAGCTCACGACAGGCCCGAACTATTAAATTACCGCGCGGACATCAAATATTTCAATCGGTAGATACGCTTTTACCACACTGTTTTGCTTCCACACGAAATAAGTGAACTCGCTAATTTGGAATCAATGTACCTCTTAGTCGGACGTGGTATGTGTTACGTTTTTCACGAAAGTTCGTGCAACATGATTGCACAACAAATGGTAACAGTAACAGTTTGGTTTGTTGGCAACTTCAATGTGCGTGCGTCATTATTGTTAATACACATATAAAGACAATGCTACAGTTTTTGGTGTCAAGGCACATCTAACTATTTAAATCTTTGACGGTATGACCACTTATTAATGTAACAACTGACACATCAAGGGCATGTGCAACAGATATTCGGCAGTGCTGATAATTGCCTAATTTATAATGCTTTAGTTAGTTACTAGTTAAAACTTACCATGAGAGTATACCCTTCTCTCTTACCCGTGGATGCAGTAAAATCTGCTAAAGTAATCTTTCCGGATGATGGGCAGCAGCGTCTTTACGTTTATCAACATCCTGCACAAGAGTTTAAAAAGATTTGACTACAATAAAATTTTAACACGATAACGAAAAAAAAAATATAATTTTATAAGGATTAAATTTAAACTGAATTTTAGCTTAATAAACTTGTGAAAATTATATAATTTTCATTGATTTATTGTAGTGGCCGTTTTTGTTATCTTAATTAACGAAAAAGTCTTCTTTCTTTTATCTGATTCACACACATTATGAACATATTCAGGTTTTTATTTGTGATTAGGTTAAGGGCGCATGCAATGTAGACGCTGATTGGCCTATGAAAGTCTGTGTCTTATTATTCAATTCTCAATGTGAAGCCCAAACGATATTGATGTAAAAACAAAGACAAAAGTCTCTTGTAAGCAAGCGTCTACCTCTACCTCTATAATATTTGAGCTTTACCCAATAATTACCAAAATAACCTCCTTGCCTTGATAGTTATTTTATTTTTCAACTTAACTTAAACTGTTAAAGTGACTTGAGAAACATTAAAAAAGATATCTCTATATAGCATAACTAGCTTGTGCCCGCCGCTTCGCATGCATTGTACCCGGATAAAAAGTAGCCTAATGTTAATCCTAGTCAACATCTATACGTTTGCAAAATTTCAGCTCAATACGTATGCTAGTTTTTGCGTGAAGAGGTAACAAGCCTCTATACAAACAAACTATCGGCTTTATAATATTAGTGAGAAAAAAAAACTTCGAATATTTATCAAACCTACATTTAGTTCCGAGTTCAGACGCCGTCAGGGTTCTTCGATGAATATAAACCTTTTTTATCGAAATTTAAATTGTATGATAGCACCAAACCCTCGGTGCTCGAGTCAACTCGCACTTGACCGGTTTTTTACTCATACTCATTCTAATAGAAATTGCAAGCGCGCAATAATTAAATGAAGATATATCAATTATTTTGCTTCCCATTGCTAAATGAGTATGTATTTTTTATAGAATAAAAATGAAACAGACAAAAATGTCCTAACGAATGTAAAGCTTGAACAAGGAATGCTTGTAAACAATGTCTGTCTCTCATCAAGCCCTGTTTTTATCTCGTACAGATTAGTTCGGCAGACTGGAGAAAATTGTTCCCCTCCGTTGAACTCTCCGTCTTGATTACTTACACTTAGACTTTAATCGGAATCTGAAGCAGTAATTTTATGTCCCTCGACTTTTAATAAATTGACTTCTAAGAGGCTTGGTGACTTTTTTAATGGTAAATAATTGTATGCCAATGAATTCGATGTTAAAATCTTTAAAATGTTTTCAAATAAAAATTACATCATTCATTAACTGTTGTTTGTATTGTTACAGGTTCCTTGCCATATGGTGGCCGCTGAAATGCCAGATTACGAAGCGCCGCGCTCGCCTTCTGATCCTTTTCATCTGGATCTTCGCCATCGTTGTTACTACGCCCTGGGTCTTCTTCTTCGACCTCGTTGTAGTCTTCGAGGACAGTCCCCACATCCGTCTATGTCTCGACATCTGGCCCAACCCTCTCAGCGAAGTCCTTTACTTCGTCATCGGTAACCTTCTCTTCTGTTACATCCTGCCTATGTTCCTCATCTCCATGTGCTACATCCTTATCTGGATAAAGGTCTCACGGCGATCCATCCCAACCGACACTCAAGATGCTCAAATGGAACGCATGCAACAAAAGTCTAAGGTCAAAGTCGTCAAAATGCTCGTTGCTGTCGTCATACTTTTCGTCGTGTCCTGGCTACCACTTTATTCGATCTTCGCAAGGTTAAAGCTAGGAGGGCCAGTCAAGAAATGGGAGGAAGAAATGTTCCCTTACGTGACGCCGCTTGCGCAGTGGCTCGGTGCTTCTAACTCCTGCATCAATCCGATTCTGTATGCGTTCTTTAACAAAAAGTACAGGAAGGGTTTCGTTGCCATCATCAAGAGCAGAAAATGCTGCGGGAGACTGCGATACTACGAGACGATTGCCTTGCAGTCATCGAGCACGTCAACGAGAAAATCTTGGCATTACAATAATAATAATCATCCATCTATAACTCGCCGGTCTCCCCCTGTCGACAAGAACGCAGTGTCGTTCATTTTCAACCACACCGGAGTGTAGGCTCGCGCGTTAGAGCTGATCGGTTGATCTTCTCAAGCCATGGAAGGCGAAGCGTTGGACAATCCCGCTGCAAAGCAGATTCGACGCGACTCAGCATATCGAGGCATACGACTTCTCTTCGTTTTTGGTTTCGCAGTTTGATGTTGTCTTGTGCGAGTTTTTGAAACTTTAGAAGCTATACGAACATTATCAGTGTACGTTTTTACTATAGTGATGTAACTTTTATACGTAAGTTGGGTAACATGTTGTAAAGATATTATTTTTACACTGATATTAGAAGCGGTCGATGACAGACGCACATTAGAGCACAAGATTTTTTTATATAAAGTCATTATTTAATAGAAATATTTTGAGATATTGATTTTAGATCGTTAGATTTATTTTATTTTTATTTTTACAAATATTATGTTTTTGAATGTTTCCATATCTCTTTTTAAATTTTATATTTCATCGTAGGTTTATTGATGTTTTTAAAAAACTAAAAAACAAATATAAACAGATTAAAAAAAAAATAACAACAGTACAAATTACTTTTTCATACCGTATATAGGCTTTTAACATAGAATAAGAAAAATATTTTGGTGTGTACCTCATAACAAGCATTTCAATTTGCTTAACCTATATTTATTGTCCCCCCATGTCCAAAGTGTAGTTGATTTCCTATTAGGTAAAATTTGGATGTTTTCCACAAATGTTACTTTAAATAATATTCGATACTTAAACTTGACATTTATATATAAAATTGTATTGTTAATCTATCACAAGTTAATTTTAATAATATAATTTTAATAATAATCGATTGTTTCATGGCCACACTTCATAAAAAAAATATGCAAATGATTATAGGTGATAAATTAAAAAAACGTACAATGTGGTAATAATTTATAAATATATTTATAAAATGGGATCATTAGAAATAATCAATCAACTTAGAGATAAAGTAGATCTTATTTTTAATGATCCAAAGTGATTCGTCTGTTTAACAACAGGTGAAGCCGCTATTAAGCACAAAATTAGAAGTAACATAAATTTTAACAAGATCAAAGCTCTTGTTTTAATTAAATTATTTTTTAGGATAATAATAATATTTATATGAAAACAATTTATAATAATCACTGTTAAGAATATGTTTTGTCTAACCCGACCATTTAATTTAATTTTTCTTATAATATAATTTTTTATGTTATGTTTACTATATCGTTTATGTGAAAAATGGGTGACAATTACAATAACCTCTCAGTTGTTGATTTGCACAAAGAAACTTACTGGTACATTTTAGCAATTCAATATTTTTAATAATAAATACCAGGATCGTAGGTTTAAATAGATATTATATACTTCTTCCCTTAATAAACGTAACAAACCTGTTACAGATACCAATACGAAAATCGCACATGTTAGAAATAAATAAATCATATTTTTGTATGAAAAACAAGAAAAATAAAAACAGAGAGGATACAATAAAAATCATAGCTATTTTAATTTGCTTTTATGTTAATTTTATATGTAGTTACTTAGATACATTTCTGTCTAAATCATTGACGAAATTGAAGCTTGCGAGACTGACAACAATGCTAAAATCCTTCTAAAGGAACATTTTTGCGATAGAGAAATGGATTTCAAATTCGTCTATTTTTATAACGGAACAGCACGTAAGGCTCATATCAAGCTTTGTTAGCATTTTTTTATTATTTCGATTACAAACATGAAATACTATGTAGGAAATGAAAAGGCAATATAATTAATGTATAGAACATGCAGAGCATGTTTTTAAAATATATAATTTTTTAGAATTTTAATTAAATAATTAGACCTATCTAAAGTTAGCTTGACACAATGCAATGCTGCTGGCGGCATGTAGTTGAAATGTAGATTGCTAATAGGATTGGACTACAACATATTTTTAATTACGAAGATAATGCATAGGAACAACTGTATATAGACGTAGACTCACGAGTCGGTTGCAACCATTATAGTAATATGTATATGTATAACGTTTTTCATGATAAAACGAGTATCAAATTAAATGTAACGGTTCTTGTAATATGTATTTGTAAATTATTGTACATAGATATTAAATATGAAATATATCTAAGTTAATTTTGTTTCTTGTAGAAAGTAGCAAATAGAGATTTGATATTTTAACATTTATTTTTAAAATGCATTATAACTGTATAAATCAGCCAATAATTTTGTTTGCTGTGTTTGATGTTAGATTATAAGAATTTAACATAAAATTTACTTATATTGTGAGACCTGATCTTAGACATTAATAATATTGATACTGTTCTAAAAGACAAGATAATCGTTTCATGGTATTTAGCAACATCATAATCGATAATTATAATAACATACTTTTAATAAACTTATGTTACTAGTTACAACTGTTTGATGTGAAAGTTATATTATATAAAGTCGTTTCTTAATAGTGTTACAATATTAATGTTTTAAAATCATACAATATCAAAGGCTTGTAGAATAGAAGAAAATTGTAGGAGAGTTATATGAAATATCTGTACACATAAATGATAAGTTGATAACATATTGTTTACGTAGTTCGGTGTTTTAAGCAATGTTACAAGATTTTAAGATAATTAGTAAGCTTTTTAGTATTTGCTAGTTTGACTATGACAAGCTTGGACATATATTTATATTTACATTTGTATCTAGTATTACACTATGGTAATAAAGTAAATATTTCTATCATATTAGTAATATTGCAATACAACATGTATTTTACTAACCAAAATTGGCTTTGGGAGAATATAATGATATTTAATGTTATATGATTTTTAATGATTACGATTAACGAATAAAATTTAAAAGATTTGGCAGTTTATCATAGTCAAACAGTAATATAAACACCATTTGTAAAAGTATAAATCCTAAAGGATCTATCACAATTTATAATAAGCAATTTTCTAAAATTCGATTTCATTATGTATCCCTTCAATTGTTCAACATATCAAGTCAAATTACCTCCCTTGTAAACCACTTCTTTATTATAAGACGGTTTTTTTAATTTTGTCATTTTATAGACTTAACTTTGGAAACTCTTGGTGAGATTTGAGATGATGTTAAAAAGTTAAATTTCCATTTCAATTTTCCGATCTGGATCGATAGAGATATTAAAATAAAATTTTGTAGGTTCATTCGTAAGAAAGTTTTATTTGTTTTTAATTTAACAATGGCAGTGTTGTCGATTCTGTTGTTGCACTTTCTAAAGCTCATTATAATTAGAGATATGACGTTTCTAAATTAGTAAAATTGTTCCGTTTTAATTTTAGAACGCTTTTACACGAATACCTATATGTCTTTAGTTTTAAAATACAGGATTCTATCGCGTTTTTTATTATTGTCTCAAAAAAAAAAGTAAGGCCTTTGCATCTATTATAGATGATTTATACAGCGTCAGCAACTGGTAATCATGCTGTAACATTATTGTCTCAACGTTTGTGATAATGACTTCTTATGTTTTTGTAGTCAATTTCATGCAATTTTTTTACCAACAGAATTGACATCGTGGTTTTTATATAACGCGTTAATTAACACAGCTGTGTGTGCTTTTAACTTTTATGTTGTTTCATAAATCAGTGATTAGTCCCACACATAGGCAAAGCTTGTGGTACAAGTTACTTATTAACAATAACGTTAGTGTTGAAATCTGTAGACGATGCTGGTTGTATTTTATTATAATTATTAGAGATTAGATGAATTGATTCAGAACTGTCTCACTAATTTTGTATGTTTATTCATGAATATTCACCTTACCAATGATCTTGTTAAACTTTCGCGATTGATTAACATATTCGTTTTGAAAAACACGATGTTATCGCGTACCTTTTTTCCCGAAGTATCGAACACTAATAATAAAAAAGGTATGCGGTAAAATTCTGTATTTTAAAACTTATAAACCTAACAGCCCCCTTGTGTCAGTGTGTGCTTGGGTTGATATCCTAGTGTGGTATTGGGATGAGATCTATTATCACGATTTTATATCAAAAATGCCTAGCAATAAGCATCCTGTGTGGAAATAATAGATAGTTGTTTATACTGTTGCCGCTTTTGAATAAAACGACATTTTCAATTCACAAAACTATGTAAGGAGATGGATAAAGTTGACTTCACTGTTAAAAATTAACACCAACTAATAATTTTGTGCATTCGAATATCTTATGGTCACATACTTATGTGAGAAATAAATAAATTGGAAAATAGATCATTAATTTATTATTTCCTTTCCACATCATAACATCATAAAATAAATAAATAAATAAATAATGCTGGACACACACTCACACAGCATCATCTAGCCCCAAGCTAAGCAGAGCTTGTGTTATGGGTACTAGATGACTGATATACTTAATACATTATACTACATAGATAGATATTTTTATTATATATAGAAAAACACCCAGAACACCCTGAACAAATATCTGCAGATCGTACAGACATTTGTCCCGAGGCGGGAATCGAACCCGCAACCCCTTGCGTCGCAGGCGGACCTTCGCCCGCTGCGCCACAGAGCTCGTCAAATGTTAGTAGGTCATCCACTGCTGGACATGAGCTTCCCTCATGGATCTCTAAGTGCTGATTATAAGGTGTTGCTGCCATACCCGACACTCTTGGCAGGCGAGTTGGCGAGCGCAGTACAGGATGTTGATACACGGAAAGACACTGCTGTAAGTTACCGGGAAACTCGTTTATAGGATTTTATAGCGCCTTGTACCAACGAAACCACGTACGCCTCGTAAAATTGCAGCGACTATGTGTACGGGCGCTTTCCGCTGTTCCAATGTAAAGCCTAGAATGTAGTTTATTTGAACTAGAACTAAGACTAACTTTAATAAGTAGAATGGAATAAACCAGAACTATCTAGTATAAATTCAAAAAAAAACGTTATCAAACGCAATCTTTGCAATAAAGCTTACATCAGATTACCTTGAGGACAAAACCACTTGGGACGGAATCTGCTCCAACTTCGTCAAACGTGACTTAAAACAAAATAAAATTCTTAAGTGATGGATGACTATAACGACCGAGTTAGGTTTGGTGAGTATGGCAACTACCCCTCATGAAGATCCATGAGGGAGGCCTGTTCAGCAGTGGACTTTTTACGGCTGGAATGATGACTAGGTATCATAGGTATCTTATTCTTAATATGTCTTTCAATTAGCTTTAGCCAGCACAACATCGGAAGCAACGGGATTGACGAGTATTACATTCTAGTAGAGGTTTGTTCTCACTCAGATAGAATAACATACTGGGACAAAATGCTTAAATGATCTGCCATTTAAGCATTTGTCATTTGACGGGAATCGAACTTGCAACCTACTACATCTCAGTTTGCTCGCTGCTCCATTAAGGGTCGTCAGAGAACCATACGTAGACCAGCAGGCTGTATAGGCGTATATCCCGCGATCATCACTGAAAATGGTAAATTTTGTAGTATATAGAGGTAAAAGCAAAAATTACGTTTGCACACGTATGTACGTAATAATACGTACGTATGTAATTACATATGTTAACACGTGCTTTAACGGTGAAGGAAACATCTTGAAGAAACCCGAGGCTTAGTTAGTATATACATAGACGTATTGACCTGTTCTTTCCTCTGACTAATAGCTGACTAAGCTGAGAGGATGGTGTAGGTGCTGGGCAAGCCTAATAATCCAAGCTAACAATTGTCCCAGGCGCTGCAGCGTTCAGTCCAGCATGTATAAATCATTTATAATGGATGAAAAAGCCTCACTTAGCCCTTTCCAAAGCTGGTTGAGAATCTTAGAAGTGTTTGAATCCATTCGTTTGCTAGTTCGTGACGGAAGCGCATCAATCAAACGTCAATCAGAAGATCACACGTCGCGTCCTCACGTCGCGTCGTAGGGTCGACGAACCAGCTCGGGCAGTTACGAGATTTATTTAGAAAAGGATGAACTAAATCGTTATTTTATTGTAAACTCAGTTGAGTTACATAGTTCAGTCTGTTAACCACAAGTAAATGGTAGTTTGGCAAAAAAACTTATGAAGGAAAGAATTAGATCAAGATAGCTCTGAATAGCAATGAAGGGAAAATATTTCAATAATCTACATTGCTAGTTGTAGAGTAGAAGTTGTAGTAGTAGACTAGGAAACGTGTCGGAATAATCTTCGACATTACAATGCTACGTGAGTAATCCCCTTTTTACAAAAATGAGTAGACTAGTAGTTGTAGTAGTAGACTAGTAGTTTTTTTCCAATAAAAGTGATGCCAAATGACTTTTTTAACTGAATGTTGTATTCTAAACACAATAATATTGATTAATGATAGAGTAGGTAGCCGTGGTGCCGGCAGAAGAATGTTACCCCTCCTCTCATGCTCGTGGATGCAGTAAGAGCCTACTAAGAGACACCTCCGGAAGATGGGCAGCAACGTCTTTCCATGTATCAACTTCTCATACTGCGCTCGCCAACCCGCCTGCCAAGCGTGGTGAGTATGGCAACAACCCCTCAAGGAGATCTATGAGGCTTGAGTTCAGTAGTGGATGTTTTACGGCTGACATGATGATGATGAGAGTAGGTAGAATCAGAATTTGTAAAGTGGTTAAAATAATTTCACGACATCAATTATTGCCTTAAAAATATGATAAACCAAAGTAATATAAAATTTGCTCTTAAGAAACGATAAGGATATCTTAGCACTCTTTCTAATATTTACGTTCATCTTTGTATAGGTTTTTTACTCCGTGTTATGTATTATGCTAAGGTTTTACGTCAATTCCTGAACCTGTTATATATTTATATATTGGCTTCTTTTATACGACTAAATGACGAGACAAGCCAATGGTCCACCTACTTAGACCCAATCTTCTAATCTTCGAGATTATCTAATTCTTAAAGATTCGGTCACCTATCCAAGTTATGACCGCGCGTAGGGTTGCTTAACTTCGATGATTGATTTCGTGCTTTTCTAAGGACGATATTTTTTTATGATTTCATTGCAAATGTAGGTATAGTTTTTGGATATTTCTCGGTATCTACGATATACTTAGGTTATATTTACGTTCTATACGAACTTAATGCTATTGATTTGTGTTGCCTATGCAACATTTGTCCTATCGAGCGCTATTTCCTCAGGAGCATCTGTTTAGTTAGGGTTTTGGTCGGTCATCTTCCATAGCCATGCATTAGAGATGGTCCGTGGCCAGTAGATTCATAGAATACGTCTCAGGTGTATGTTTACGGACACCCTGGAGTCTACTGGTTATATTATGTTTGACGGGCTATGTCTCGCAACCTCAAATAAGGACCGACTTCGACGATGGAATTAAAAACGTTGTAGCTGCTAGTTGATTAGATATCTAAAGAGATGTTATAATGTTTTTTTTTTATTTTCTTTTCGACTTAATGACGAGACAAGCCTATGGCCCACCTGGTGTAAAGCGGTAACCTCTACCTATTACAAATGCAATACCGCGATTCACGAAGCAGTGACTATGTGACCAACGCTGCATTGCATTGCGCCCGGCACCCTGAGACAGAGTTGCAAGGTCTCATGTGCCCGTAATTTCACCGGCCCCCTGACCTGTCAAACCGGAACACAGCAATGCAGACATTACTGCTTAGCGGCAGAAATACCAATGGTGGTAGTACTTCCCCGGATAAACTCTTAACAAAAAGTTCCACTGCTACTTGTTTAGTCTACGGCCTTAAAATAAAAAATACTACCATATTCGTCGCTGTTTAACGATTCCAAATTCAGTCACAAATCCTGAATAATTCAGTGTTTAAACTTTAAGCCGCCGCTGTTTAGTCGGTGCCAACAAAACTGAGGTGGCTCAGGTACATAGATCGATTGCCTAGTTATCCTCGGCAAATAAACGGGCCGATGGACCTTGCACCACTGACCCAAATACGGGTTCACTGCCGCAGGATGCATGTTTACTTCATGATTTAGCATCTAGTTGGTGTGTTTTAGTGGGTTAGGACCCCACATTTCTCGTAGGCAGAATATATCCTGCCATTGAGCCTGTCACAGAGTGTTTTATAACCCCAACTTTCAGTACGAAGGTCGTGGATACTGGCGTGCATGAATGGATCTTATTATTGAAATATTATCCGCACTTAAAATACGTGCTTTATCGGTGAAGGACAACTGCATGAGGAACCCACGGCTCAGCTAACTTCAGGCGTATTACCCTGTTCTTTCCACTGATTAATAGCTAACTAGGCTGGGAGGATGGTATAGATGCTGGGCAAGGGTAATAAAGAAGGGGTGTTACCATACTCACCATATAGAAACGTCACGGAGAGAAGCAATGATTTAATTGAGATACCATCTCTCAACGCTTGTACACAATTTTTTATTTATTTACCTATGAGTCCCACTGCTGAGCAAAGGTCTGTCGTAACTTCAAAGTCAAAGTCAAAATCAATAAGTGTTTATTCAATAGAGCAAAACGCTACTTACATAGAATAGTTTTACAAAAGAAGAACAAGACACATTTAAATTGAATAATGCACATTATTGGATTCGTTCGCTTTACATTTTTTTTCCAATTGAGCGAAAAAAGCGAACAAGAAACCTTCATCCACGTCTTATGAGCACTGGAATCAGATGTTATTCTTATAAAAGGAATATAATGGCCTAAGTATGAAAAAATCTCTCAGACTACTTATAAACTGGTTTTGTTATCTACGGAAATGGCCGACTAAGCTGACAGACCTAATCTATCTTCTCAGGCACCACCGCTTTCCTTAACTGCTGATGTTGAAAACCAGGAAAAAAACTTAAATGCCAAAGTTTTTGGTTAAAGTTTGGACATCCTTGAAAACCAACAAGCTGACAAGGCCGTCTTCAGGGAATGCCAGAGTCAGGACAGATTGAAAAGGCCTTCATCTGAACAATCTTCTTTCAGCTTCGATTAAAAGCTGGTAACATATTGTGACCTCGGGCGACGCAAGGCTCAATTAATTGAGATGGAGACAACTATATTGGCACTACAAGATCAATTCGATCAAGGACTCGATTAGTTGGGTCTTATGTCTCTATTTTTAACTTAGATATATTAACAGGTTAATAATATATATAATTATTTACTTAATTATTATATACTTTTAGCACTACTACTATTACTGTCTCACTGCTGGGAAAAGGCCTCCCTTCCCTCCTTCCACCATCTTAATAATATAATACATTTAATGATGTAATCTTTATTATATGCAACTATAGATAAGTTACAATTGTAAAGTACTAAGGCCCATATATACTTTACAGATTAAAACATAATAATAATATCCTAAGTCCTAAGTACACGTTTGTCAGGCGACGTGCGACGCATTCGCGGTGTCTGATTATGAGTGTATGATTCAGGGTCAGGCGACCGATGAACCGTCGAAACTTGACTCCGGCCGGCCAGGTACTCTTGACTCATATATGTAGGTCGAGAGAGAGAGACAGTGTGTTGGACTTACCCCGACTTCTTTTTCATGTAGTCTATCAACTACATCTTCTGCCTTCACGGTGAAGTGCACTCGTGACATGAGGGTACAGAGGGGACAGAGAGTAGTAGGCATCTCGGCTCGGAACGAGCTAGTTCCCGAAGCGGTACCACACCGGTTTCGGTTGGATAGTTTCCGGCGCTCTCGCACCACCACATAAAGCCCTTCCGTGTAATACACACATAAAATGTAATAAATTACACTGACCGATAATTAACTCACGATCATTGGTAAACTTAGATATTTCTTTGCGGGAAATAGTGCTCCAGAATTACTTGTGTCAACCCTAGCTTTCAGATTAGAACGCAAGAAAATCCCAGACTGATCGAAGCGAAAGAGCGTTAAATTCAAACAGAACTGTACATTCAATATCTCCACATTTCTCTCAAAAACAATTCGCGCCAAGTTCAAACTTAATTGGATAAAGGCATGTAACAGCTGGTCAAACAAAACGCTTCAAAATCAATATATCTGTACACAAAGTGAACATAGACCTTATTGTGATGGAGTTAAGAGCGCAACAGAATTGCAAGGTGAGGTTGCATTCGGGCGCTGGCCTTGAACTGACGATATTAGGTCAGGATCGGGTCGCAGTCGCAATCCCAAGCAGGCGTGCTATTTGAATTTGAACTTTATTTCCCAACTGAATCTAGAAGTCCTTCGAAAGTTTATCATAATTAGATTTAAGGAGGCAGAACTATTATTTTAGGAGGCGAAGCCCCCTATTATGCATAGCGCTGTCTGTCTGTCTGTCTGTTCATGACACGATTACAACCGAACTCGTTGACCGATTTACATGAAACCTTTTTTGTTAGCACTTTCTTAATGAGAGAAGGGTACTGATTGATTTTGGTGACCCTAGGGTCACAGTGACCGGAGTTATTGTGTCCTCAAAAGGTCACCAAAGGTCAAAAATATCATTTTTCGGAAACCTTCGCCCCCTTTTCTGGTACTGGTAAATGCCCCACTGCAGGGCAAAAGCCTCCCTTCCCTTCTTCTATTTCTCCCTGTTGCTTGCTATTTGAGGCCACTCCTCCATGTATGTGTCAAGTTCATCTCTCATCTCCGCCTGGGCGTTCCACGCGGCCTTCGCCCATAAGGAAGCCATGTAGGCTTTCGCCCATAGTTCCTCCGACATACGTGTCCAGCCCAGCCCCATTTCAACTTGGCAGATTTTACGTTTGCAATACCGTATTGATTTCGGAGAACGTGACCTTGGAACTATATTGTCAAACGTAAACACGGTGTGGCAGCGTGTTTGTTGTGCACTCGTTGCAAAAAAAGGTTGATCAGGTTTGCATCGTGTAATTTTGGCTTAGCAACATGTTTGAATGTTGTCGGTCGAATAATAATTGCCGGTGACCAGATTAAGCACGCGAGATATTAATATAGATACATCACCGCCTTGTAATTTTAAATTAAATTATATCAAGAATCAAGAATCAAAAAATACTTTATTCAGTGCGGCCGCATGGACCTTATTGACGCGTCACAAATTACAGAATAAAACAACACAAATAAATAGAGTAAAGCACATATTTGAATCTGTTCACTTCAGTTGACACGCGAGTTAGGAAAAGAAGTGAACAGATGAACCTAACTCGGTCGTTATGAGAAACAATTTAATTAAATTAACAAAATGTTATATCGAATGGATATCAAAGCAGATCACGTCATGCCCGTGAATGCAGTAAGAGCCTGCTAAAGGATACCTCCGGAAAATGGGCAGCACCATCTTTCCGTGTATCAGCACCCCGTACTGCGATCGCCAAACCAGCTGCCAAGCGTGCTGAGTATGGCAACTACCCCTCATGGAGGTCCATAAGGGAGGCCTGTGTTCAGTAGTGGACGTTTTACGGCTGAAATTATGATCCTCCACAACTGATCCTGGTTCCTGGTACGTGGCTCCACCTGGGCATTTCCGAAAAGGCCGTCAAAACATCGAGCTGCGCTTAACCCAGTTCGGACTAGTTCAAGGGCGATACACGCTGGATCGATGTCATCTGCGTACGGAGTTCAAGGACAGTAAGCCTGTTACATCTACTGTAGATGATTTATGCAGCGTTTGCAACTGTGTTAATAATAGAAAATTGTGGGTAGGTGATAACATTGTTTGATATTATGTCATACGTACGTAGGTAGTTTCTAAAGTGATTTCTGTTTCTAACATTTAGTTTTTAACAGATTAAAAAAAAAGACAAGTGCGAGTCTGACTCCGTACCATTTTTACGCAAAACAATTTGTTAAAAACACGTTTGTTGTATGGGAGCCCACCCTAAATATTGTTTTTTTTATTGTTGTTATAGCGGCAACAGAAATACATCATCTGTGTAAATTTCAACTGTCTAGCTATCACGGTTCATGAGATACCGCTTGGTGACAGACAGACGAACAAACAGACGGACAGCGGAGTCTTAGTAATAGGGTCCCGTTTTTACCTTTGGATACGGAACCCTACAAAAAGGAGAAATTGCGACGTTTTCAGTAAAAAATAAAAAAGGGTTTTCTACATAACCTAACAGATGGAGCTGGCAGGCGGTGTGCAGATAGCAGTTTGTGATTAATCAGAATTGTTGTTTTTGTCAAATTGTGTTTCCTACGAGTAAAAGAAAACTAACATTTATAACCCAAAAACCGCCGTGGCGCAGGACCTCCGGAGGTCCTCCATCATGGGCCACTGGATGATGATGCTGAAACCCGTATCATCGCTGGTGGCTCAGTGATCTGCCACAGTGCTAGGATCTATTTTACTTTATTTATTTTATTTTACTTATTTCATTGTTCATTATTATTATTATTTTATTTTAAATTTGAAATTTTGTAACTGTAATTGTGTATTTAAATGTGTACTTATTATCATCTATGGATTTTGTAAGTCTGAAATAAATTATTTTTATTTATTTAAAAACAACCCAAAACGTCAAGTTGAAACTTGGCACATCTTTTATTACCACATAGGATTCTTATTATCCCAGTACGAAGCAAGTAATTTGTTATTTTATCTTCAAATTGCCTTCATCAAGCTACCAAAAGGCCTCCAAGAAAAGATACTATACCCCCCTAATTGAGCCATCAGTCAAAATGATAAAGCAAGCATGCAGCAGTGTCGCCGCGGCCGCTGCAGCCCTTGAACTGAAGAAACTAGGTTAAACTTCATCGCTTTATAATATTTAAGAAGCATTATGTTTATGTACGGGTATAGGGAGGCCTTTGCACTGCAGTGAGACGAAAAAAGTAAGGCCTTTGCATCTAATATAGATAAATATATATATGTTGTATACAGTCAGTCAGCAATCGCTGGTAATCATGCTGTACGGGACGCTGCAGTGCCTGGGACATTGTAAGATGGATTAGGCTAGCGCAGCACCTATACCATTATCTCAGTTTATTCAACTAGTGGGACGAAACTGGCTAGTAATAATAACAATAATAGAAACGACCACTGTGGCGCAGCGGGCGAAGGTCCGCCTGCAACGCAAGAGGTTGCGGGTTCGATTCCCGCCTCGGGACATATGTCTGTACGGTCTGCAAATATTCGTTCATGGTGTTCTGGATGTTTTTTTAAATAAAAAAATATATTTTTTTGTAGTATTGTATTAAGTAAATCAGGCATCGTAGCACCCATAACACAAGCTCTGCTTAGCTTGGGGCTAGGTGATGCTGTGTGAATTTTCCAGCATTATTTATTTGTTGCATTGTTATAAAAATGTTGACTAAGCGACTATTGTTCCGATAGTCGTTTCCGTTACCTGACTTATAGCAGTCTCGATCAACATCGCGAGAGTCGAGTCCAGGGGTACACTGCCTTTTGGATCTAGCTCTTGAGCCAGATCCAAAAGGCAGTACCAGGGGTACTGCCTTTTGGACTCGGTGCGTATAGTGAGTAGATTCCTCTCCCTGCAGTCCTAGTCAAGAGTGCTTGAGTTTTGCTTCTCGTCCGTTGACTCGCCGTTTTGATATTTTTTACTGTAGTATCTGTTTTTATATTTCTTTAAGTATGCAAATATTTTTTATGAGTTTACAAATAAATGGTCTGGAATAATAATATAATGTTTGGTACGTGCAATATATCTACTTGAATGATAAACTTCAGAATAGAGACGAGGGAAAGGAATATTTATTTGCAACAAAAATAAATATACGAAAAAGACATGATCATTATTTTATGCGAGTACGTTGTTATCATTCTTAATTTATATTATTTATAATTTTGCCGTGAGGTGCCGGCAGTAGGATGTTGTCCCTTCTCCCTTGCAGCAGGGTCCTTTTTTTGTATCAACATCTCGTACCGCGCTCGCTAACCCGCCCGCCAAGCGTGGTGAGTATGGCAACAGCTCCTCATGGAGGTCCATGAGGGAGGTTATGTCCAACAGTGGACGTCCCACGCCTGAGAAGATTATGATGATGAAAAATAACCACAAAGAATATGATTATATTTTTTCATTATTATTTAATCTTAATTTTAATTATTATTAAAGATCCTTTATAAAGAGTTAATGGTTTCGATTCTGTTCTTGCACTAACTAGCAAAAAGCTAATTAAATTGACGTGGAACGTACTAAACTGACATAAAACTATTCAGTTAGTGCCGTTCTAAAATAAAAACGGAACAAATAGACCTAGTTTTTTTGTTAATAGCTCTACCTTTAGAAACGAAAACAGAATCGACACCAATGTTTGTTGTTTCAGCCGTAAAACGTCCACTACTGAACACAGGCCTCGCTCATGGATCTCCATGAGGGGTAGTTGCCATACTCACCACGCTTGGCAGGCGGGTTGGCGAGAGCAGTACGGGATGTTGGTACACGGAAAGACGCTGCTGCCCATCTTCCGGAGGTATCCCTTAGCAGACTCTTACTGCATCCATGGGTATGAGAGGAGGGGTAACATTCTACTGCCAGCACCCCACGGCTAATATTAATTGGCGACACCAATGTACATAATATGAAATAGCTTAAATTTTTTCCGTCCCCAATTTAAAAAGTTGTTAGTTCACAAAGTATTAGTTTAAGTGATAACCTAGGATAGGTTATCACTTAAACTAATACTTTGAGAACTAACGTCAGAAAACTCATTTCCAATAAAAAATAAAACCAACCCCCGCTTTTGCACGGCGCCGGCGTAAGCAACTCGAAGAAGATAATAGAAAACCGAGTTCCGAAGGCAATTTCCAAAGTTACTCTGTATTGTTTGCCTTATCGGTCGTCGACCCCGCCACGTATACTGCTAATATCTATACTTTGACTCAGGTTGGTGACACCCAGCGAGTCCCTAAACACATCGTCTTGTTATTGTTGAACACTAGACTTTGAAATATCGTGTAGCGTGTTAGATTTAAGTGTGTCTACCACGAGTTGTCATGTTAGATCGCCTGCCGTTTCTACAGTAATAATCTATCGTACTAACGTGATAACTGTCAGATTTTCACTCATGGTACCAAATTCTAAGCAGTCACTGTAGTGTGTTTACTGCGTATTTTAGTACCAAATATCCGCTAGAGGCGCTGTACATGTTTTCATACATTTTTTAACAACAGTCGCTAGCGAGTGTAGATCGTGAAAATTTATGGTAGACCTACTGCAGATTTATTTCTAGCTCTCTGTAAATAAGGCGTTATGGGATTTCTCTGAAACCTTTTTTCCCCGTAATAGTTATTGAAAAAGTTTCAAAAACTACATAATATTCTATGCCATACAAGGCACCATCTCTTTGTTACAAAATGAAAAATAATTATAATAGTGTATGAAGTACCATGATGTTTTCTCGGTAACTATCTTCTTAACCTACTTCAAAAAAGGAGGTTCTCAAGTCATCTGTGTTTTTAATCTTCCCAAAATGAACCGATTTGGAATATTCTTTATGAGTTAGAAAACATACACCTTCAATTAGGTCGTATTTTTTGTTTTGATGATGGAATCCATGATGAATCTAGGGAACTCCTCAAATATTGTGGGGAATTATAAATTTCAGAATAATCCGTTGGTTGTTACTGAGCATTAAAAAAGCCTATTCTTATGATACTTTTCGTGACCTAGTAACTCCGCTGACATTTTTGGGTCCCCTTTTGCAATAGTAATAAGAATATATATGTAAATATATATATATAAGCAATATTAATAAATAAGCGTTATCTAATACCATTTCAAAAAAGTCGACAGCATTAGTAGTCTTCAAGATATCCAAGACGTAGGCGTGAGAACGCAGAGAAGACGTATTGACCAGTTCTTCTCTATGAATATAGCCGACTCTGCTGAGAGGGTGGTAAAGGCAAAGATTTATATCGTTAGATATGCCCTTACCGTAATGAGTTTTGTTTCCACACGAAATGAGTGAGCTCTTTCATTTGGAATCAGTAAAATAAATAAATAATGCTGGACAATTCATACAGCATCATCTAGCCCCCTAAGCGGAGCTTGGGTACTAGTGACTGATATACTGTATACTACATAGATAGATATTTTTATTATATTTTTGAAAAACATCCAGAAAACCCTGAATATCTGCAGAGCATACAGACATTTGTTCCGAGGCGGGAATCGAACCCACAACCTTTTGCGTCACAGGCAGACCTTCGCTCGCTGCGCCACAGAAGTCGTCACCGTTTATCTCTAAACATCGTGTTAGCTTGAGGTGGGTTGTTATTTTTTTCACGAAATCTCGTGTAAAATGATCACCAATAATAGTTTGGTTTATTGGCAAAACTAATGTGCGTGTGTCGGCGTTATTGTTAACACGCATATAAAGGCTAACATTTGTAAGTACGTCGAGCGGCGTAATTATTGTAAAAAGGTCTGTAGGGATGCACAGCGTCGTTTCATTCACAAGTCCGTTGAGAACGTAGAACCTTCCAAAGTTTGGAAGTTTCTTAAAACTCTAGGAATTGGCGAATCACGAAATGACGCAATACCTAAGGATTTAGATGTTGAAGCATTAAATTTTCACTTCTCCTCGTCTTCCCAATTTGACGGGATACTAAAATCGAATACCTTGCAGCATCTCTCAATATCACCAACCCCTACTTCTTTTTCTCAGTTTTTGGATTGTGACCTTAAGAGAAGCGTTATGTCAATCACATCAAATGTGGTCGGCGATGACAACATTATTCGCAATATGTTGCTACCCATTCTTGACGATGTTATTCATATCCTTGTTCACATCCTCAACCATTCCATTTTAAGTAGCACATTCCCAAGCATTTGGAAAGGTGCTCAAATTATCCCCCTTCCAAAAAAGTCCAGACCCTCTATACTCTCTGACTTCCGCTCTATCTCCATTCTTCCCTTCCTCTCTAAGGTTCTTGAGCGACTTGTCCATAATCAACTTAGCCTTTTCCTCTCTCAAAATTTTATAAATATATTTATTTGATATCCCTATTATTTTATATTTACGCCACTGTCTATATCATTTTATATTTCTTGTCCATCCCAAGATTGCCTGGAAGAGATTGCTCATAGCGATAAGGCCGCCCTTTGTACTCCTGTGTGGTTTTGTATATAAGGTTCTTTATTTGTTTGTATCTTTTCAATGTGGTGTCAATAAATATAATAGTTATCTATCTATCTATCTATAAAGACAATGCCAGTAGGTATTTGGTGACAGGGCGCATCTAACGATATAATTCTTTGGGTATAAGAGCTGGGCAAGCTTCATCCATCTAACAATGTCCCAGGCACTGGCAGCGAGCCTCACATCATGAATACCAGTCGCTGACGCTGTATAAATTATGAAATAACAATGTGAAAAGCCAATTTACTTTAGTACTCGGTGTTACCACAAAAAGCCACGACGCTTGCCTTGTAGCAAGTAGACAGGTGAATTATGGAGCGAAAGATGCAAAATATCAGGCGGGCCGCTCTCTTGACCCGGATCGCGGGGCCGATTCTAGCATTTCCATAAAGGATGACTCACGCTAGACCGTGTCGTGTCCGAGTCAAGTGTCGGCCGGTCCGTGCCTCAAATTACAAAGGCGGACCTGCGCCGTGATGCAGTATACTCGTCCGAGATTTTTTTCCGAGCGTTGGCCTTTGCTCGGCCGTCACTCCGTTGCCACTCGGTATAGCGTGAGTGTGTCCGTACAAAATATAATGTAACATTATTTGACCGCGCTACAGCCGGCACTCGACTCAGACACGACACGGTCTAGCGTGATTCATCCCTAATGCTTTAGGACCGGCGAACGCTTTATCATCATTTCAGCCGTAAAACTTCCACTACTGAACAGGCCTCCTTCATGGATCTCCATGAGGGGTAGTTGCCATACTCACCACGCTTGGCAGGTGGGTTGATGAGCGCAGTACGGGATGTTGATACACGGAAAGACGCTGCTGCCCATCTTCCTTCATTGGAATGATGACGATGAATCATCGAGGTTAAAGACATTAATTTTCCGAAAAATGTTTGGAACAAATGTGTCTATGTTTTTTGGTATCCCATTATTTCTGGATATCCGTTGTAGCCCTTGTATCCGTTGTATCTTTTATTTTCTGTCTTTGGGGAATCTAAAACAAGGAGCGATGTCTCAATAATATCGATATATAATGATTATTTTTACACCACTATGATAACCAAAAAGTTTGAAAAAAAAAACGGAAGAAAAGGGAATGAATTGCGACATCGCACCGCAAATGCACTGACAATTGACAATTAAACCAGGCGTATTACATCCGTACAAACTTTTAAGCAAGTCACTTCACCGGAAGGGTTCCCAGCGCTGACAAGTGTAGTAGTAGGGTAGTAGTAGAGTAGAAGTAGAGAAGTAGTAGAGTAGAAGTACTAGTAGTAGTAGAGTAGTAGTAGGATAGAAGTAGAGTAGTAGTAGAGTAGAAGAAAAAAAAAAAAAGGGGGTAGTCATCGAGTAGTTATTGTAGTTGAGTAGTTGTGGCCGGCCATCGGGGTGGTTTTAGTGAGTCGTCAGGAGGCAACCTCACATAACCATGCTGTGCCCTTAACGCAGCATGGTATCTGACCTAGCAGATTTCCACCCCGTCACAAAAAAAAAGGGTAGTTGTTGATTAGTTGTAGCGTAGAAGTAGAGTAGTAGTGTAGGAGTAGGGTAGAAGTAGTAGTAGAGTAGAAGTAGGGTAGAAGTAGAGTAGTAATTAGAAGATGTGGTAATAGTTGGTTGATTCTGGGCGGTACAAAGTTTACCGGGACACCTAGTATATTATTATAAACAACACTTGAACATCGATACTAGATAAATAGACTAGGACCGCACTAAATGTTTGAGCCGATGCTTTTAAAAGAAGGCGGCAAAGCTTTTGTCAGTTGCAAATGACGTAAAATATATTACTTGTCGTAAAATGTTGCTAGAACAAAAATCAATCCTAACACACTGAAAAATAGTTTTAATGTCGGTCGGGCGACCCGAGCCGCCGGCGCCGGCTTCACATGTTTTAACGGTGAAGAAAAAAATCATAAGCGCGGCTTAGGCAGCTACAGACGTATTGGTTGGTTCTTACGACTAATAGCCTCCAAGTCTAACTTACTGACACTGGGCAAGCCACAACAATTTAACAATGTCCCAGGCATTGCAGCGCCCCATGTTATACTAAACCAGCTGCATAAATAATCCATAACTTAATGTTAAAAAGGCCTTATCTTAAATAATGTGACATGATCGGGAAACTTTAAATAGAGACTAAAGTTAATGGTCCTAGTGTTTGCATGTTACTCAGGTTAACAGTCTTATTTATTTATTTATTTTATTTTTTTATAATAATAGGATACCCAACACAGGTTTACAAATAATATAATAAGATACATATATAACAGTTGTCTCTATATTTATGTATGTTTATCAAGTACCTATGTATGTATATAATTATGTTTGCTATAATATTTGATATATATACAAATAATAAATAATAATAATAATAATAAGAAGGTACGACCTACGGCCTCTAACTAGAAGCCGGAGCAGATCTCAAGCCGGCAACGTCCTCTCAAGCAGGGACAACGTCGGCGTGGGAGTTACACGGCTTGCTCCTATTGAGGAAAGGAGCCTGACAAGCCTGTATGACAGGGCTGAAGGAGAACAAGAAGCCCTGTCAACTATATCCTCACCTACTTCTCTTTTCCCCTCTCTTCCTTCTTCTCCACCTACTTAAATACTTCTGAAACATCTTCCCTTACTTCTTCACCGAAATCTCCGGTTTCCACAAGACGATCATCAAGGCTACGGGTTCAACCCGTAGTCATACAAACATTAAACAGAGAAGTTACTCCGGTTGAGGATGTTTCGCAGGAGGCTCCGGCCGCTCAACCTGCGACCACCAAAGCTGGTAAACCAAGAGTGCGTATGAAATGGGATGACGAAATAAATACTTTCATCGTGCGCACATATTTTTACATAACTAATTTAGAAACCGACAAAACAATGTACTGCAAGAAACTTTTTGACCAGTTTAAAGTTAAATATCCAAGTCTTGAAAGCTGCCATATTAAATACCTGTAGAACGGTCCGAAAGTTCTTGCAGGACGATTCCACGACAACTCAACACTCCAGTGATACGCACTTGGCTTAGGCTCGTGAGTTTCACT
This sequence comes from Pasiphila rectangulata, assembly GCA_963082625.1. Classification (NCBI taxonomy): domain Eukaryota; kingdom Metazoa; phylum Arthropoda; class Insecta; order Lepidoptera; family Geometridae; genus Pasiphila; species Pasiphila rectangulata. Next base: position 792,365 of record OY720244.1, on the reverse strand, counting down.
TATACCGAAATATCTAAAAGATATTTTGAGAAAAAAAAAACCTTTCAAAATAATAATAATAATGCTGGACAAATCACAAAGCATCATCTAGCCCCAAGCTAAGCAGAGCTTGTGTTATGGGTACTAGATGACTGATATACTTAATATATTATACTACATAGATAGATATTTTTATTATATATAGAAAAACACCCAGAACACCCTGAACAAATATCTGCAAATCGTACAGACATTTGTCCCGAGGCGGGAATCGAACCCGCAACCCTTTGCGTCGCAGGCGGACCTTCGCCCGCTGCGCCACAGAGCTCGTCAAAATACAGGGTGAATTTTTGAGACGGGACAGTAAGGGCAGGTACCTTAACCGTTATAGTTACAGGAAAACGTTGTTAGAAGACCATCCATAAATTTTTAAGTTATTCTGAACTGCATTTACAGATTTTGGAAAAAATGTACAGTCAGCAAGAAAATGGTCATTTTAAACAAAAACTTTTTTTGATGCCAATCGATCCTCTTGCTTATAAGGATCAATAGTCTCTACTGGACCGACTGAGGTTTGAGTACTAGAAATGTCAGAAATTGAGAAAAACTTTTCCCATACATTTCGGTAAAAGAGTCAAACTTCTAAATTAGCCAAATTTTTTGTTATGGGTAGATCCGCTATAATCATTGACATTTTTTAATAAGAAGTCTAATCTAGAATTTTCTCAGCACAAACATAAGAATGATCAGAAATAACCCAAGAATTCGAATCAAATTCCAAGTTTGAAATTTAAAACATTTTTATACTTAAGTACCTACTTTCTTCAGCCCGTCTTCTTAATAGCGGATTATAGCGGATCTACCCATAACAAAAAATTTGGCTAATTTAGAAGTTTGACTCTTTTACCGAAATGTATGGGAAAAGTTTTTCTCAATTTCTGACATTTCTAGTACTCAAACCTCAGTCGGTCCAGTAGAGACTATTGATCCTTATAAGCAAGAGGATCGATTGGCATCAAAAAAAGTTTTTGTTTAAAATGACCATTTTCTTGCTGACTGTACATTTTTTCCAAAGTCTGTAAATGCAGTTCAGAATAACTTAAAAATTTATGGATGGTCTTCTAACAACGTTTTCCTGTAACTATAACGGTTAAGGTACCTGCCCTTACTGTCCCGTCTCAAAAATTCACCCTGTATATATATATATATAATATAAATCACTATTACCTTATGTACATCTTGCATCGATAGAACCCCATGTTGCATATCGAGATCGCTCTTTAGCGATAAGACCGCCGATTGTCACCATGATCAGTGTTTCTTTAGTTTTTATTTGTACTTGTATGTTTTAAGGTGTGCAATAAAGCATTTTCTATCTATCTATCTATCTAAGAAAACATTCAAAAACAATTTATAGCATTGTGCTCCTGTACTGAAAGTACCACAGCACGATAGTAAGCACAGGCGATTACCTCGGCCTACATACCGCGGATATCCCCGGCTTCCGTCGCCGGCGCCAACTGCCACACAATGCACAAATTCTCCCAGAGTGACCCACTTGGAACCATCCGCACGTGGATTAGACAACGTTATTCAGCCGATGCGATCGCGTTTGTACAGCAGGTCAGTCACTTGTACAGTCAGTTGCAGAGATTACATTGACACGGGAATTCCCTTAATTACGCTTTTATTTATCCAAAGGGTAAAAACGGGACCCTATTACTAAGACTCCGCTGTTGTCTGCCTGTCTGTCTGTCTGTCTGTCACCAAGCTGCCTCATGAACCGTGATAGCTAGACCGTTGAAATTTTCACAGATGATGTATTTCTGTTGCCGCTAAAACAGAATAAAATAAATATTTAAGGGGGCTCCCATACAACACACGTGATTTGTTTTAGGTTTTTGCTATATTAATAATGGTAACAGGTAGACGCTTAAAATATTCACTTTAGATGACTCGCGTGTCATATAAATTCAAGTACACATTGGACACTTTTACCGATGAGTGGTTTATGAATTATACTCTTGATGAGAGTATCTTCATTGATCACAATCAAGTCAAGTAGTGATAGTTCATGTTCTACTCTGAGCCTGGTAGTACTGAGTACTAATTGGTATAGGTAGCTGTTACGGAACTCTGCGGGTGCAGACTGGTTTTTATTTGTAAGGGGCCACTTTATAAAGAGGTAGTTGAAGTCACCAGCAATAATAGTGTTACTCTCAGAAGCTGTAAAAAGACTAGTCAGTAACTTCATGTCATGTGGTCTCCATTGTATTCGCTAAAGTTTTCAGACCGGTGCACTACCCCCACTAGAAAGTGCCTAGTTGTATGTCAACATAAAGTGCTTCAACATCATCATACATGTACCGCTTGTTGAGTCTAGCACAGATGGGGGTTTTATTCACACAATCTCTTACATATGTACATAGCCACTCCGCCTCCTCTAGTTTTACCCTCTAACTTGTTTTTCTTGTGTTTGCGGTCCTGTCTAAATAATGTGTATCCTGGTTGGTTGTATGTACTATTGCGGTCTTTGCTATTAAGCCAAATCTCTGATAGTATTACAATACATGGCTTATCTGTGTTAATATGTGGTAAGAATAGGTCAAATTTGGAGCAGAAATAATGTAGAATTGTATACATAAAAGTTAGCCTTTCAAATATTTTATGGTCAAGTCAGATTCTCCTTTGTCAACCCGATACTTTAGGGTATCTCGAAGTTTGCTGAGCTCTTGGCGCTGAACGGGAGTCTTATTATCATAAACTCTTACCTCTCAAGGGGCCTTACTCTTGTTTAACCACTGAAAACCACTTTAACGGGGTGGGGTTTCCCATTTTCAGATTCACGCCGACCCAAACGTTGCACCAAGGTAACCTTGTCCATGTTCATTGTTAATTCAGGTCCATTGTTAATTTCATTTTTCACACAAGTTTCGTCATGGCATTTTCGATCAGAGCCGACATCTGAGTCACTTTCCTTGATACCAACAAGTATGATATTACTAGCTCTCCGTTCGCGCTCCACCAGTTCTTCCAGCATGGCGTTGGTATCGCGCGGTGCCAGCGCCGACGGTGTAAGTGCGGCTGTTGACGCCGCCGACGCCGCTACAGTTGATCAAGAAGAAGGGCGAGCGGTTATTGCCTCACATAATTGATTTTTAATTTCGTTTATTTCTTCACGTAGGACTTTATTAGTTTCGGTACTTGAAAAAAGGAGTGAACACTTGCCCTTTAGCCCCATAACGCGCAACTCACTACTCGTCAAAGTACTGCAAGGAAAGCAGATAAGTATTTCTTTTGCAACCGTCACACTGCAGAGCATTATCATCGCTGTGATCATTCTCACATTGTAAGCACTTCATTTTGCACAAATCACTTGCTCTTTGTTGCACAATTTTAATTTTTCAACGATCGACACTGGTGCGAAAAAAGTCGTTACGAATTTTCCGCGGCACTTGTTCTCACAAATTTGTTTATAGTCACAATTGGTAATTTGGAGCACAATTCAAAAATTATAACTGTTATCAACGTAAGAACAACGCTAAAACTATTTTTACGATAGGAGCTACGATAGGAAGCTAATTTCAACACTATTATTTCTACTGAGGGTAGGGACGGAAAAAAAATTAAATGTATTTTTTTCAAAAAATTACTTGATCGATAGTGCTGTTTGGTGTAACTAACCCGACTTTGTATAAAACAAAGTCAGATTAGTTACACCAAACATAGTATTAAAATTTCATCATTGTTAAAATATAGATTTGTAACAATATTGCATAAAACGCTTTGATTTTATGATTATATTATGCTTGAAACAAGAACACCCGACGGACTTCAAAGTATGCAAAGCAGAAGCCTAACTAATCCACGTTAGGTCTTTTCGAAGCCTCCCGTATCCGCAAACCAACGCAAATCCTTTCACTTGGCTAATTTTTAATAGAAGACGTGGTTCACTGCGCGCTCATCCAGGCGCTCTACAACCTACGACCTAAACCGCACTACCCTCCGACGGCCTCCATAGATACAGAGGTCAATGGACTTCAAATACTATGTAGATAGGAATCTCCAGAGTTCAGAACATTTATTGCATTCGCCGTGGGTTGGCAGTATAATGTTGCCTCTCCTCCAATGCCTGTGGATGCAGTAAGAGTATGCCAATGCATACCTCCGGAAGATGTGAGTGACCGAGTTAGGTTCCTCTGTTTCTAACTCGCGTGTCAGACGTCGTCTTTGGACTCGCACACTTAGGCTTCCGTGCCATCATATAATATATGTATGTAGTATATGCTAAAGGTGGTTCATATTTTACCTATTCAAATCACAAACTCCCTTTCTCCGCTTGTTAGCTGGCTCCATCTGTTGGGTTTGGTCGAAAACGCACTTGTCTCTCTTACTGAAAATGCCTCACTATGATGACAAGTTTTATATTATATTTTACAATACAGGTACAACCAATCGAACCAACAACCTACTTTAACCAATAATCTATGTATATTTACGTTGTTGTTTTATATTCACGGGCGATTAAGTCCAATAGGCTAATTAGTTATATTTACACAATATTGTATTTTTCATGTAAGTGAATGTGCTATATTCTTTATGAAAAATAAATATCTTAAACCATAAACCATATTTGTTTGAGTACCTTGACAGCGCCATCCCTTGTCTGATAGCGGAACTTATGCAGATTTTTTACACTTCTAGCTGACTTAGCTGAGAGGATACGGGTGTTTGTAAGGGTAAAGACGCTTCTTATCGTATCCACGGGCAAGAGAGAAGGGCACCTGCCGGCACCCAACGGCTTCGTTTATTTCTCTGAATTCAATAGAATACATAGTTAAATTCAATTAAGAATCAACAAATCATCCGAATTATTAGACCACCTCCGTGCGAGGCTTGATTACGAGTTACGTTTCATCATAATCATCATAGCCGTAGGACGTCCACTGCTGGACATATGCCTCCCTCACTGGACTTGGAGATTCAAGTACTCATCAAGAGGGGTTGTTGCCGTATTCACCACGCTTGACAGGCTACAGGCCACGGGTTGTTAAGCGCAGAACAGGATGTTGATACATGGAAAGATTGAACTTTGACCCCTCAGAAGTCATTCCCCCACGGTTGGGGTACTTCCGTAATTAAGTCGTATCCAAATCCGTACTCACATTATTAATCCGGTCCTATGTCTTTGAACGATGGAGGATACTAGCGAGCATTATTTATCGCATAAAACCTTTTTATTTCTTCACTTGTCATTTTTGTCGTGGGTCGCAGGCAGTAGAATGTTGCCTTTCCTCTCTTGTCTGTGTAATTCAGTAATCTGCCTAGATATATGTACATCCGGAAGATGGGTGGGAGCGTCTTTTTGTGTATCAACATTCCCACTGCGTTTACGAATCCGCCCGCCAAGCGTGGCGAGTATGGTAATAACCCGCTTATGATCTTGTAGATCCATGAGGGAGGCCTGCGTCGAGCAGTGGACGTGGACAGCAGTACTACGGTTGAGAGATGATGTTACGTTTTAACTTTACATTCACACATTTCATTTGGCAAAGTAGAGCGAGTTTAATGGATAAATCATTATCAATGATTCTCACACTGCCGTAGGGTGCTGGCAGTAGACTGTTACTCCTCCTTTCATGCCCGTGGATGCAGTAAGAGACTATTACGTACCTCCGGAAGATGGGCAGCAGCGTCCGTGTATCAACAACTCGTACTGCGCTCGCCAACCCGCCTGCCAGGCGTGGAGACTAGGCAACTACCCCTCATGGAAGACCATGAGGGAGGCCTGTGTTCAGTAATGGACGTCTTACGGCTGAAATGATGATGAGGATTCTCACACTAGGCTGTGCCTGTATCGTGGGAGCCAAATTAATATTTCCGGGTTGATTATCATTCTCGACGCAGTCATCAAATTACAATAGCACAATAATTAAAATTGCACAATTAAAGGAACGTTTACTTAGCAGTAGGTAAAGTTGGGCTTTGAGTAATTATCTTATTCTTTTTTTTTCGCACTACATCTTCTATCCTCAAGCTAAGCAGAGCTTGTGTTATGGGTACTAGATGACTTGATACTTAAACACCATCCACCATTTTCTGTACAGAGACCATTTATAACCGATTTCAAAATAAATTAAAAGTAAAAAATACTTTTAAACAAACAAGCTTAAAATTAAACGTACTAAAAATAATAAAATAAACATTTTACGTTAAAATTTCATGTCAACTTCAATTGTAATGAGATTAACCCTAATTTTTTTTTCAAACAATGTAAGTACGACTACCTGCTTAAGCCTCGCGACAAGCTTTTTTATCACATAAATTGTGTAAAGACGTTTTAAGTTGACACACTTTAATGGAAAATGTTTATTCTGTATTATTTAATGTATACCCATATTATAGAAGTACATTAAAAATAAGTAGTCCGCCATCTTGGGAGTTCCGCCATATTGGATTCACAACAAACGTGATTTGAATGCCGGTTTTTGCTTGATATTACTAACGGCAACAGGTAGACGCTGAAATATTCACATAATATTCACACACGATGGTACGAAACCCTTCATGCGCGAGTCCGACTGGCACTTGGTCGATTTTTTTATTAAATAATTATTATTTGCAATATTTACGGGATATTTACTATGATTTCAGTCACAGAGTACATGCTAAATGATGTTCGCAGGATATTGTATTACATGCTGAATGATGTCCGCAAGGATATTGTAGTACATGCTGAATGATGTTCGCAGGATATTGTAGTACATGCTGAATGATGTCCGTAGGATATTGTAGTACATGCTGAATGATGTCCGCAGGATATTGTATTACATGCTGAATGATGTCCGCAAGGATATTGTAGTACATGCTGAATGATGACCGCAGGATATTGTAGTACATGCTGAATGAGGTCCGCAAGGATACTGGGTAACTTTTGATACCTTTTGCAAGATGAAATAACTTCCTATTGCGGCTAAACCGGGTTTGACGACTTTGGTCCAAAATGAAAAATGACAAGGTATAATAATGCCAACAATCACAAAATAAAAACCGAGTTTGGCCGGGTGGCTAAGTGTCAATATCATACAAATTATCATCTATGGAGTAATTAGCTTTTATTATGAGATTTTGTTTTATAAAAAGCTTAAATACTCGTATAAGAAAGTCCTACGGAATAACGCTGCTGCCCATATTCCGGAGGTATACCAATCCATATTATTACTGCATCCAAGGGCAAGGGAGAAGAGGCAACAATTTACTGCCGGCAACCAACAGCAATACGCTTGATAACATAAAAGTGGAATACTGTGCCAAGTCAACTTTTTATTATTTATTTAATTAATGACATATTCAATAAAACTAAGGACCGTGTCTGGTGGAAGCATTTCGAATAAATTTGTGTTGAACAATTGGTTGTGTCGTTACAAAATCCACCAGAAATTGAGAGTATTGTGGTTGGTTTCCAAAGCGCTACTAATATTGTTGTAAAACAGGTATGGGGATCACCACAGGTACAAATAACTTGATTTGACTTTGTTCATGTAGAATTATTTAAATATTCAGACTTCGAAAACAAGACGTGCCATTCTAGTATTATAAATAGTAGTAAAGTTGTTCTTAAAATTTTATTGGCAATGGATACCAACGTATACACAAGAGTTTCATATGATGATATAGCAAGAAAGAGAAAATGGATACCTTTTTTAAGACAGGTATGTATTTATTTGATGGTACAAAAATACCTTAATTATACAAGATTCGGTAAACAATTTGTGTAACGAGATTAAGACGTGTGGTTTTAAAATGTGAGACAATAATTTTAGTGAGATTACATTTTTGGGTATAAACGGCCGCTTAAGCCCAAAAATTTATTTTCACTAAACATTGGAACAAAAATGTATTGGAGCTTCTTTAAGGATATTATACGATTAATTCTAGTGATAAATAGGTTTAAAGAACCAACTTAATTCTCCTTTCAATATAAATAGTTTACATTATATTGAGCTACAAATAAAAAATACTCTTAAAGTAAAGTAAAAAAAAAATATTTATTAGATACAAGAAACATTTTGCTTATTATGTAACCTTACCTTACGAACTACGAATTAATTAATTAATCGAATTAATCAACCTTTAGTCCTAACCTGAATTAATCAAAATAAATAGTAAGGTAAGTGGTTTACTAGCCTCCACACTAGGATTCCCTGTGTTGTGGAGGGCTAGTCTCTTCTAGTGCTAAAATTGTGTGCAAAAACACTATCTTTATATTTACAAATAATTATAAAAAATAATTTTCCTTAAACTTGGCCACTTAGTCCAACCTTACAAATGTTAACTCACCATCTATCTAATAATAAAATTAAATAAATAACGCTGGACAAATCACACAGCATCATCTAGCCCCAAAGCTAGATACATACTACTAGTAACATACTCCTGTTACAGGAGTACAAGATTACAGTAATCTTTACATACTAATAGCAATAAAAGTTTCAGAGGTTTATCTCTGCAAACTTCGGAGATAAGGGGGGAACGCTATTTTTTAAAAATTTCTTTTCTAATAAAAAAAAATCTTTTTTATAAATTATGTTTCTTCTATTACTTAAGTCCGCGGCGTGAGAGCCTGGCGACCTGTAACACAGGTTTTATACAAACCCATCGCTGGCGCCAGTCTCACACAATATACCCAGGAGGACCTAGATTAGACACATGCTATTTGTATAACTACATTGTATATTGTCTGAGAAATAAATATATATTTGAATTTGAATTTTTCAACGTTTTTGTGAATTAGTCGAAAACTGTACAGCCCAAGGCAAAAATAAAAACTGTTTATTAATGTGCAAATAATTACTTTCATATGATACCCCACACGACCTAGTAACTTTACTTAAACATTTTGAGATCACCTATCCGCCCTGCAACTAAAATAAGAAGATTTTTTAGCATTTTCATATAATTATGGTACATTAGTAAAAAAGTGTTATCTTTTACCATTTCAAATTTCAAGTCGATAGCATCAGTAGTTCTCGAGATATTCATTTGTGACAGACAGACAGACAGAGTAATTATATAAGGGTTCCTTTTTACTATTTTAGTCCGGAACCCTAGAAAGCACAACTGGATCCGATCGCTTTAGATAACTTTTTAAAGTGAGGAAAAGAAGCGAAGCAGAAACCTCACTCTTTCACTTCTATTCATTGTTACTTAATTAGGCTAATTTTAATGTTCGCATGGATATCGGATTGTTTAGATATTGTAAGATGACATAATTTTTTATCGTGGTTGAACCGAGCAACACTAACACTAAGTGCCGCGGTACAGGCTAAGCCTAGAGAGGAAGCCGACAATTACCATACCTAGATATAACTGCCCACTATAACATTTTTTGTATCCATATCTGTATACCTATTCTATAATATATAACTATGTAGCTAATGGAAGTGCTTATAAAGATTACAGGAAAATTAAAGCGAACTCTCCAATTATCATAGTTTACATAGGAATCATCGAAAGCTTAAAAAATCTACATAAGTTCCGCTAACAGAAAAGAGATTGTCAAGACGCTGTCATGGTTCTCCAACAAAAATAAACCTCTTTTAAACACATATTTTATTATATTTACTCGTATATCTATACAAATATTATAAAGAGGTAAAGTTAGTGAGTTTATAGGGGGTAATCTCTGGATCTACTGAACCGATTTTCAAAATTCTTTTACTAATAGAAAGCCACAGTATTTGTGAGTGTCATAGGTTATAAATTACCGCTTAACGAAGGGGGCAACGGTCAGCTAGTACATATAGTATATAGCACGGATACCCTCGGTGTGCGAGCCCAACTCGCTCTTGACTGGTTTTATTTATAAAATATCTCACTTGGTTCTTGGTACGCCAATCTGCACAGGCGTCCCGCGCAGATAATGTAAGGTCTGGGTACTAACAGGGACGATGTACAATATTGTTCTGTACATAGTATCCAGACCCTATAATATCTGCATCCCACAACAATGGCCCAGAATCCTTATTAGGATCTTAGCTAGCCCAACTCAAGATACTGTTATTTTGCAACGGTTGTAGATGAAGAATTGTTGCATATGTTAGATGTAAAGAATTGCTTGGCGCGATGATTTGTCGTCATACCCATATTATTTTCCTTAAGGCAGTATTAGTGGTCTGACTTTGAATACCTACTAACATTTTAGTAAGGCGACGCATTGATAAACAATAATTTTAATGTAATTTTTCAAATTACAAAATTAACACAATTTAAATTGAAGGGGGCCGCCTACATACAAACTGGTGGGAAAACCTAGCTTGAAATGAAAAGTCGTTAGCTCCTAAAAAGTAATTCATGTTTCAAATAAAAAAAAATCTTTATTTTAAACCCAATAAGCATTTCGAAAAGGATGATGATAGACGTAGAGTAGTTTTAGGGATTATTTTTCTGTTGATAACCTTCGTGTATACCAACTATCAAATTCTATACATAAAATAACAAGTTCCAATGTTTTGAAACTGTTAAAAAAGTTGAAATCTCTGATATCGTCAATGCGTCATCTTAACAGAAAATGAGTTATACTGCTTATTGATAATGAGCATTGTCAGTTTTTTATACCTCAATAACCAAACGCATTTTATAATTGTGAAACAGGTTGTTAATACCAGTATTATTACAAAGCCACGTGAGGCTGTATGAAAGAAAATGAGCTATATACGGAATTAGCATGTTTTATAGCCTACACATTGAATTTTTAAAGTGGGTTAATGAAGTCAACAACAGATAGTATGCCGGTGATAAAAATACAAAATAATCTACAGCAACAGTAAGAAAAGAAAGACATTACATTTATTTTTTTAGGTACCTAGTATGATGCTACTGCTAACGGGAACCTTGTAGTAAATCTCTATTAATATAAAATATATAGGAAGTACGAACTCGGAGACTCGATAAGCGTAGTGTACTCCTCACCTGCTTATTGGAGTCAGGATTTGCGAACGGCCACTGTCTTTAAAAGCTAGATGCAGCAAGCCAAAGACAGGTTCAAATTGGTGAAGGCCTACAGTGGACTAATAACAAGCAGATGATGATGATGATGATAATGTACGTTATTGTAAAATTATCTGTTTTACAGCTACTTATTTGCAGTGCAGTCTGGTCTTCTTACTTCGTATTTGGCCTCTGTGTTGGGGCTCCAACGGTTTTCATCCCTCAGCTGAGAAAGGAAAACAATTCAACAGCATACATTGATGTTGAAATGGCATCTTGGCTGAGTGAGTACTACAATGATTTCAACACACAAAATTAAATTTAGATTTTCTAATTTTAATCTGCCAAAGGGCGATGGAGCCCAGTATTCTAGGTGTTAAATTAACAGATCGCATAAGAAACATCACACTGCGCTCCAAGACAAAAATCGTCGATGCTGTCAATAAATCTGCTAAACTGAAGTGGGACTGGGCCGGACATGTGTGTCGCATGTCGGAAGAAATGTGGGCAAAGATAGCCACCGAGTGGGTCCCACATGCGATACAACGAACTTTGTAATATCTAACAGTTTTGGTAACCTTCTGTGGCCATCTTTGAGGAGTTCCCTTGATTCCTCATGGATCCCATCATCAGTACCGAGTTTTGAATAAACGACGGAACTCTGAGATAACAAAGATTAAAATTAACAAGCATTGGTACGGGGGTATCAGAAAAGGGGGTGAAGGCCTCAAAAGGTCACCAAAGGTCAAAAATGGTATTTTCGGGGTTTTGGATATTTTCGGCCATTTGAAGACTTTTATTTTTGTGATGACCTTTTGAGGTAACTCCGGTCCCTGTGAGCAAAGGGTCACCGAAATCAATCAGTCACCTTCTCTCATTAAGACGGTGCTAACAAAAAAGGTTTCTAATAAATCGGTCAACGCGTTCGGTTGTAATCGTCAAATACACAGACAGACAGACAGACGGCGCTATACATATTAGGGGACTTTGCCCCTTAATTAAAAAAAAACAATATAAAATAATAAAATTTAATGCAGACAACATGAAAACCTCCTCCTTTTTTTTAAGTTGGTTAAAAATATAAAAGACTACTGGGGTTGCTATGGTCTGGGCATCGTGAGAAAAGGTTTTAGTTAGTAGATATAACAGAAGTTAGTTTTCTCCATTGTGTAAAAAGTATAAGAATAGGTTTTAATATGTTTTTATTGTCATAAAATATTTTTCTTAAATTCATATTAATTGTGTATTTTTCAGCATCCATCATCGACTTCAGTGGGTTTCCCTGTGTGGTGCTGCTTGGAGTTTTAAGTAGATTCATTGGAAGGAAAAAGTGCTTCATGATCGCTATCGCAACCAGTTTAATAGCCTTCGTGATCTTTTACTACAGCAACAGCGTTCTTCAGATCCTAATCAGTGAAGTAATGCAAGGTCTTCTGGCCGCCGCCCAGATTGTCATCTCCGTTATGGTGCTAGCCGAGTACGCTTCTCCGAAATACCGAGGGATGTTTCTCACCTTGAAGTCAGCAACTTTCTTCTGGGGGATATGGGTGGCTAATGCTATTGGAACATTCTTTCCCTGGAAAAATATTGGCTTGGTAGGAATCGCATGTGCGCTGTACTCGTTGACAACCACTCTTGTCTGGCCCGAGTCCCCTTACTGGCTGGCTAGCAAAGGCCGCTACAAAGAATGTGCAGCCAGTCACCGATGGCTAAAGGGATGTGATGAGGAATCAGAGAAAGAATTAGAAGTGTTAATACGAACCCAGCAAGAATATGCAAGCAGTATTGAGAACCAAAACCGCACTTGTAAAGAAACAATAACAAATTGGTTAACAACCATGATAAACAAAAGTTTTTATAAACCAGTACTTATAGCTAATTTAACAGGATCGCTGAGCGTACTATGTGGCAAGTTAGTAATTACAGTTTATGCAATCGATATTGTAAAAAATATCACTAAAAGTGAATCCACTGCTTATACAGTTATGCTGATATTGGATGGACTAACAATAGTAAGCATGTATATTGGTTGTATTTTAGCCAAATTTCTCAAAAGAAGAACTTTGTTTTTTACAGCATTGTTCATTGCAATATCAGTATTATACACATTAGCCTTATACATGTATCTTATAAAACTTTCGATAATAGCTGAAAATAAGTACGTATCTGTGAGTTTACTAATGCTATTTTCTATAGCTGTAAGCTGTGGACCATTGATATTGTCTACATCTATGTATGCGGAACTTATGCCCGTACGTTCTAGAAATTTAGCCATCGGCATTATTGCGTTATCTGGGAAGTTTTGTATAGGACTGTCATTGAAAATGGCACCGTTTTTATTTAAAACATTAAAACCCCATGGAGCGTTTTTATGTTTTGCTGTTTCTAGTTCTGTCGCAATAGCAATACTTTTTAAATATTTACCAGAGACTAAGGATAAGACAATACAGGAAATAGCAGATATTATGAATGGTATTAAACAGCCAAGTACGGACGAGGAAGGGAGACTGTTGAAGACTAATAAGAATTAATAACAAATATTCAATCTGTATTTAAATTCATATATGAAAAAAATCTGTGTTTATAACAAATAAAAAAATGAAGTCGATGAATATTGCAGATAATATAATTTTAGCTTTATGTCGTAAATTTAGTAAGATGTATATTATAAATTAAAGAGATTGAGTGAATTTTGTTTTTAAATTAGTTTTAGGAAGACAATCCGTGTTAGAGCCAATTACTACATTTATGCCGGGAAGTCCATTAACTTTAGAAACAATTAGACGAAACTATAACAACAGAGGTAATATATCGAAAACTCTAACGCCTGCCACAATATAAAAGCAAAATCCCATCCTTGACCTGACACAGTTTTAGGCGGAGATGTTAACATACGCTATAAAGCGCAGTAGTGATATAATATAAAATTCTAATTTAGTAAGTTTAAAAATTCCGCTAGATGGCGCGCAACAGTAAACATCAAAGTAAAATAGCTCCTCGGTTTTTAATTGCAAACAATTAAACTAAGACTATTTAAGTACAAAAACTATCACAAAAACGAAGAAGAACACCTAAGACAACCCGTCAATAAAGGACCCAGTGCTAAAAGTGTGCTAAACTGTGATAAACTTGAAGAAATAACGAACCTTATAAAACAGTGTAAATATACCGAAAAGTTTATAAAAACTAATAAACCAAGTAACAAAAGTGCCTAAAAGGATACCAAGAAGTGTAAGGTGTCTGAATTGAAGGAAAAGGGCAAGTGATTAATTACTTTTGATCATAACATAACCGTCTTAAAACTGCAAATCATTGTCGATCTTATCGATAACAACGCCATCTATGAGCAGACAGCCGAATTTATTTAAGAAAACACAGAGTGCGACATCTGTCATCAGGGCCTAGTACTAAATAGACGACAAAATCGATAGGCTAGCCAAGGTTGAAGTTTATACACACAGAATTCACAAGAGGGTGCTATGGACAACATTGAAAAAATGCTCAGGGAATTAAAGAATGACATCAAAAGAGACTCTGATGAATCGTTGATCAAAATTGAAAAAAGAATAACCAATACGATAAATCAACACACAGACCAACAAATTTCAATAATACATGGAGAAATAGAAAAAATAAAAGAAGTCAATTCCGAGCAAGATAAAAGGATCTTAGAAGTTGAAAAACAAATAAGGATTAGAAACATTATATTCTTTGCGGTGGAGGAGGGGGAAAAGTCCTATGAAGAACTGGAAAGAAAAGTCATAAAAATTATAAACGACAACATAAAAATTTCCTGCAACAAAAATGAGCTGGAAATGGTACGAAGGATGGGAAAAATAGAAAATAACAAAATAAGACCTATAGTGGTAACATTTACCACTTATGGTAAAAAGATAGAAATTATGAAAAACAAGAAAAACCTTCAGCAATGCTCAATTTACATAAAGGAAGATTATCCCCAACAGATTTTGCGAATTAGGAAGAAGCTTCAAGAGCAATTACAAAAAGAGAGAGCGGAGGGAAAAATTGCTTTTCTACGTTATGATAAGCTGATAATCAGGGAACCTACTACAAACGACGAACAAGGACAACAATCGAACAGGACCCAAAATATAAAAAAACGGGAATTGGAAACAACTCCACCAAATGAAATACTCAGTAGCAATACATCTAAAGCTGGTTCACCTGATAAATACCAAGCAGCTAAAAAGACCAAGGTCAGGAAAAATACTTCACACAAGAATCAAAATTCGATGACAAATTACTTCAACAAAAATACTTCAAAAAAAGCGCTATTGCAGCGCTTCAGAGATGTTCACAGAAGCCCGTGTAGACTCTTTCAATGCCATCCAGAGAAAGAGAGTAGCGTCATTCATGTCCAGAGTTGACATGTGTAAAAATGAAATAATTAGGAGCCTCTCAGACCGTCTGATCCTGTCAGATACGTTCAGACAGTGGGTAGCTATAGTCACATAGTTCCCTATTTTAATTTTTTTTTAGGTAGTGTACCTAACTAGATCAGACTACCATTGACATGGTTTTTCGAAACAATTTTGTATCTTTTATTTTTGTTTTTAATATGTTTATTGTTATTTATTATGAATGGATCTTGTGTCTCGCAATAAAAAAATTATTATTATTATTATATAAAAAAAGTTACACACCTGTACACACTACAGCATTGTCATCATCTGAACCAGACGAATAGCAACGAATAAAGCCTCCCCAACATTCAAATAATGTTGCAGCCCCCTATAGGATTATCGAAATAAATAAAAATACAAATGTTAGTAACCAAGAAAATCCTCCCTCACCAGGATTAGTCACCATGAGGGAAGTAGACTGTCACCCTTCAAGAAATAATAAATATTATATATCTACATTCAATGTTAGATCACTCGCAAATGAAGCAAGAATAATAGAATTAGAGCATGCTATATCGCTGTTAAAGTGGGATATAATTGGTTTATCTGAGATAAGACGAGAGGGACTAAAAATAGAAGATAGAGGCGAATATATATTTTACCACTATGGCCGAAAACAAGGAGAAAAGGGAATTGGATATATTGTTAAGAAGCAAAAGTGCACAGAGGTACAAGACTTTCTCGCTGTTTCAGATAGAGTAGCCATACTACAAGTTAAGATATACGACAACGAAATATCTATAATTCAAGCTTATGCGCCGACCAATACAGCTAAGAAAAATGAAATGGATATTTTCTACAATGAACTACATAAGGCAATAACAAAATGCAAAAAACATATAATTTTCATGGGAGATATGAATGCAAAAATTGGAAAACCAGAGTTAAATGAAAACTTAATTATGGGAAAATATGGATATGGAACTAGAAATAAAAGAGGACAGAGATTTGTAGAGTTCTGTCTGGAAAATAAATTAAAAATAACAAACACTTTATTTCAGAAATCTGAAAAATTCAAATGGACGTGGATGTCTCCCGATGGCAAAACGAAAAATGAAATCGATTATATCGCCACAAATATGACAAAAAACATAGAAAATACAAGTATTATACACAGAACAACACACTCCAGTGATCATAGGATGTTAAGGATAACTATTTCATTTACCAGCAAAAAACAATCACGATCAAGCTATGGAAGAAATCTAAATAAATCACATATAATAGATTACGAAAGATTAGAACGAGAACTTAACGAATTCATACACTCTGAAAATGAAACAGTACAACCGTATTATGACCACATAGAAAACAGTCTTATAAAATGCTCCAAGACCTCAAATTTACAAAATAAGTCAAACTTCATGAAAGAAATAATAACAGATGAGCTGATACTATTAAAAAACCAAAGACACGATCTCAAACACAAGGAAAACAAAACAAAACAGGAAAAAATAATACTTAGTAAATTATATAGACAAATAAATAAGAAAACAAAACAAAATTTACGAAAATATAGAGAAAACGTTCTAAGTACTTTTATAGAAAAAACAGGAGGAGTAAAAAAGGCCTACAAAAAATTGGACAACAAAAGACAACTGATGACTCATCTATGCAATCGAACTGGTACAGTAATCACAAACAGAAGAGATATACATTCGATAGCCACTAACTTTTATCAAGATCTTTACAGCAACAGTGAACAGACAACAGATACTTGCGTCACCAAAGTTGATACAGATTCTGCACCACCTTTTATAGAAAGCGAAATAGAACAAACTATAAAGAATCTTAAGCTTGAGAAAAGTCCAGGCCCGGACAAAATTACAAATGAAATGATTGTAGCTGGCAAGAACAAACTTACTGGACCACTTACAACTTTATTTAATATCATTTTACAAACAAAAACAATTCCAGAACAATGGAAGGATTCAGACATAGTGTTGTTATTCAAGAAAGGCGACCCAAAACAGATAACAAACTATAGGCCTATTAGTCTTATGCCAGGTCTTTATAAAATTTTCACAGCGACACTTCTGCGACGGATTTCAAAAATATTGGATGAGAGTCAACCAGTAGAACAGGCTGGTTTTCGAAAAACATACTCCACGGTCGACCATATACAAACATTGACACAAATTGTTGAAAAATATATGGAATACAGCAAACCGCTCTACATATGCTTCATAGACTACCGCAAAGCATTCGATTCAATAAAGCACCAATCAATATGGGTATCTCTGGTAGAGCAAGGCGTCAACAGGGACTACATTGACATTATTAAAGTCATTTATGACAACAGCAGAGCTAGAGTAAGGATGGAGTCAGTAGGACCTTCGTTTCGTCTACAACGCGGTGTAAAACAAGGAGATCCCCTTTCCCCGAATATATTCAACGCTGTGCTAGAGAACGTTTTCCGAAACCTAGACTGGAACAAGAAAGGAATAAAGCTCGACGGAAAAAATCTCTCGCATCTAAGGTTCGCAGACGATATAGTTTTACTTTCAGAAAACCCAACAGACCTGCAAGAAATGGTAGAGGAGCTCAACATCCAAAGTATAACAGTTGGTCTAGAAATGAATAAGGAAAAAACTAAAGTTATGACAAATAATAGCAGAATACCAATTGAGTTAAACTCGACAATTCTAGAGTATGTAGAAGACTACATTTACCTAGGTCAGACAATATCATTTATAAGAAGTACAGAAAAAGAAATAAGCCGCAGAATAAAAAGCACGTGGAACAAATATTGGGCAATGAAAGAAATATTTAAGAGTGCTCTACCGATCTCCCTAAAAACAAAGGCGATGAATATATGCCTAACACCTTGCCTTATATATGCCTGTCAGACCTGGCCATTAACAAAAACGCAACAGGAACGGTTAAGAGTCTGCCAAAGAGGAATGGAGAGAAGCCTTATGGGAGTAAAACTAAGAGATCGCATTAAAAATGTTACTATAAGAAAGAAGACAAAAGTAAAAGATGTTTGTCTTAAAATTCTAGAGCTGAAATGGCAATGGGCGGGCCATTTACAGAGACTAGACCCTTGTAGATGGTCGCAAATTGCCACTAACTGGATACCGCGAGATTCCAAAAGAAGACGAGGACGACCAACAAAGAGATGGTGTGATGATATCACAGATATTGCTGGAAATACGTGGTCTCGAATAGCCAAGGATAGAAGCCAGTGGAAAAACTTGGAGGAGGCTTTTACCGCCAAAGGCGGTCCTTACCAGATAGATTATATAGATAGATAATAAATAGTGTTAGCGAGTATTTAATTAGATGAAAACCTAGATTTAGTAAACTTTTATATTATTTAGTTGGTAAGGAAATAAAGCTCTTTTTATTTTATTTATTTTTTAAGTTTAAAAATAATATTTAAGCTAATAATTATGAATATTAAAACAAATTAACATGAAATCTATTAATCTTTTGTAAGTTTTTTTAAAAGGTTTCTCATCTTAAAGAGCCTGTTATGTCCAAGCAGGTTACAAGATGCATATACCAATAGCTGTCGACGGTCGATTCTGAGTTCAGTCGGTCCTGGTCTGACTAATTCCTAGCACGGTTCCTAGATCAGCTAGGTCCACTACCACTATCAACAAACTTTATTATTCTCACCGATCACGTTACACAGAAAATGGAGAATCACACAGTTTACAAGTAAATGCTACATAGCTTTATTTAGAAATAGCGTTTATTGTGGTAGATAATATAAATATTTAAAAAAAAATGGCTACTATAGGATTTACCCCCAAACTTCTGCAATGTGTCACCAAATACCTTAGCAAATAAAGTCAGTTTGTAAGCCTTGGAAATCATGTCTCGCAATGGCTCGGGTGTGAGTCAGTGAAGTGCTTTGGGACTCATATAATGGTAAAAAAACCATCCATCTGTTATTCTAAATACTCGTAGTCTTTCTAAATAATTCAGCTTGCAAGATTAGGTCTTATTAGGAAATAAATCTACACGGCAACCAAATTAGCAGCTTGTAAAAACTGTTAAAATCTTTATCAATGATTGACCATTCCAAACGATTGTAATAACGAATCTAAACATAAACAAATACCTAAACGTAGAAAATAATTACTTTTCAAACCTGTTAACACTGTTTTATACTAAATATATACAAAACAAAGACAACTTATTTCACTTTCAAAATACTCTCCGTGTAATATTCTATTCCCTGAGGTATGTTTCCCTGGGAGTAAATAAACACAATGGAAACCATTTTCCAACGTATTAAACGTATAAATTAGAGTGATAAGAAAACCCATTAAACATTTCAAAGACAAATCAAAAAGTTAATTGACTCTTTTTCACATTTCCATCAAACAAAACGAAACTTAAATCCTTATTCATATTGAAATATTATTATCTAAACAGTATTAAAAGTTATGCAACCCAGGTCATTGAATTCCAGACTATCATAAAATCTTTAGCTCCAATCCCAATAGAGTTAAATTCAAAATGCGCGTATTTCCGGAAGTCTGTTGCGTTAAGTGCTTTCGACTCTGCGGCATTAAGTTGGACGTAAATAAGGTCTATAAAGAAAGCGGGTGGTAAATATAATGGGGTGAAACGCCTGGACGTTAATTTATGGGAAGTTTTTGGGTTTATGACGTTCAGAGGAAAATATTTTAAGGGCCTCTTATCGGGAGCAAGCTGAATGATTTGATTGATAAGGTTTTTTGATTTACCTATGGCACTCGTATCTTAAATAGATGCTTTATAAAGTCATGTCAAAATTCAATGTCAAAATTCATCTAATACTGTCCCAGGTACATAGCACGACCGTACAGAATAAATTAACAGTTGCTAACGAGATCTGTGCACCTATATTATTAGTTGTTTGGCACGAACTTAGATCGAGCGAGCCCCTTCTTTCAATGAAACTCCTTTTCATTTTAACTTGATTTGTGGCGGTAATAGAACCTGCAAATTCCTGCGTTTTAATCGGCTACTTCCATGTGTTGGTAAAATCTCCCTATTTTTCATTTTCATGAAAATCCAGGCATACGTTTAAAAGTTATGCTTGGACAAAAAACATATCCCCCCCCCGTATCTAAGATAAGATGAGAAAACATTTATTTACCACATGCACAAACCACAATACAATACAACCACAAAGGAAATATGAATTATAAACAAAGAAAATAAAATATATACATATCTCGACAAAGTAAGGCCTTTGCATCTATTATAGATGATTTATGCAGCGTCAGCAACTGGTAATCATGCTGTACGTGACGCTGCAGTGCCTGGGACATTGTTTGATGGATTAGGCTTTCCCAGCACCTATACCATCCTCTCAGCTTCGTCAGCTGTTAGTCAGAGGAAAGAACAGGTCAATATGTCTGAAGCTAACTAAGCCGCGGGTTTCCTCAAGGTGTTTCCTTTTCCTCAAAAACTACACCATTAATCAAAAATCCCCCACGACAATCGATTTGTATTGTTGTAATCTCAACAACTGTAACTGTAAATAAAAATGGATATACAAAAAAAAATATCCACATTTTTACAAAATTACTTGTTTTCATGGGCCAAAACCACAACTTTTTAGTTAATGCACTTATTATAATAAATTATACTACACATTTATAACGTATAATATAATATGTGTGTATTATTTATAATAAAAATAACAAACACTCTCTATTCAGATATCTAAAAATATATTATACACTATACAAAAAGAGAAAGCGTTAGCTTCAAGATCTTCAGAACGTCCGCCCGTCTGGCAGGCAGGTCGGCAGACAGACAGACTGATAGACAGACATACAGTTTTATCACTCTTAGCTGATATGTATGGAGATGCACGAAAATACTCTGGGGACTGTGTGTGCTATTGAAGGAAGCTTTTTTTTATCACGGTAGCAAAAGTCACTTGTGCGCTTTCTATATCTTATTCGAGCGTGCATTATTGTTCAAACGCTTTGTAGACAGATTGCAAAAATTAATACAAAAACACAATTCAATTCAAATTCTAATACAAACATAGATAGATAGATAACTCTTTATTGTACTTAACTTAATACTAACACAAAAATTAACATAGAAAGAAACTTACAAAACTAAAAGTAGAAGTACAATTGGGCGGCCTACAACATACAACATGAATTAAACTGAATTGAAATTATCGTGGCTTGACATCATTTAATAAATATAATACGGCTTAAATGGTCTATGAAACGTCAGCAAGATGATAATAAGTTAGGTACGTGGTGTAAGCCGTATTATATTTATTAAATGAATTAAACTGTTGACTTTGCATAATTACCTGATTGATGGAAAAGCCTGAGAATAATAATCACAGCATGTTTGTTGCTTCCTAAAAAGCTATTAGCATAATTTCTACCTGGCTCATGATTAATAATCAAGGAGAGAGCCCATTAACCTAATCGTGGGCGGAGGTGAACCGCCCAGCTTTGTACCTGCGACGTCAAGTAGTTGGTACACAAGGAACACAAATAAAAATAATAAAATACAAGAGAGCTTTACTTCCTTACCAACTAAGATACAAGATAGAGTACAAGTGTAATAAAAAAAAATTCTAAACCTAGGTTTTCTACTTATATCTAAACTAATATTATAAAGAGGAAATAATTGTATTTTGTATGTATGTAACGAATAAATTCAAAAACTTTTTTTAACTCTTTTACCATTAGAATACTACATTATATTTTTAAGAATAATTACAAATAAGAATTAAGAATAAGAAAAGTTTTATTGTTAAATTGTGTAGGTACAAATACATGAAGATCTTAAATATATAAAAGTATCAATAAATTTATCATATTCATAACGTACGATAATAAATTGGCAATAATAATATCATCATCATCATTATCATTACAGCCGTAAGATATCCACTGCTGGACATAGGCCTCCCTCATTGACTTAGAGATCCTGGTGCATGAAGGGTTGTTGCCATACTCACCACGCTTGGCAGGCGGGTTGGTGAGCGCAGTTCGGGATGTTCTTACACGGAAAGACGCTGCTGCCCATCTTCCGGAGGTATAAAATATAAATTGCACAAATCAAGATACCAACTTAAAGGACTTAATTTTAAAATTACCTACCAAATTAAAAAGAATTGACACATATTATAATGGCTAATTATGAAAAAACTCTTAATGGCACTCTTTTGACAAACCATTTGCTTAATTTAATTTTGAACGGATGCCCAATAATTTGCTTAATATCTAATGGTAAATTATTATAAACTTTAATCGCAGTGATATACGTGCTTTTGTGAATCATTGGCGACCTCCATGGGGCAGCGGGCGAAGGTCCACCTACGACGCAAGAGGTTGCGAGTTCGATTCCCGCCTCGGAACAAATATCTGTACGATCTGCAGATATTTGTTTCGGGTGCTCTGAATGTTTTCCTATAAACTAAAAATAGATAGATATTTTGTGTTGTGTAATTTAATTGACACATAACACAAGTTCTGCTTAGCTTGAGGCTAGATGGATGCTGTGTGAATTGTCCAGGATTATTTATTTATTGATTTATTTACTTGGGGTATAAATAGATTATATCCCTTAGTAACATAGGCTATATTTTATCCCGGTATTCTCACGTTGGCACGGGAACGGGAACTGCGCGGGTAAATCCGTGGATTGTGGCTTATAATTATACAGTGTGTTAGTGTGAACACACTTATCACTTAAACCACGAATGTATAACCCTAAAATGAATTGATATAAGTAATAATTAAAAATAATAGTCAATTAGTTTCGTAACATTTTGATAATTCATTTCTAATCTAAGGAACGTGATTTTTTGGACACCCTAATTACAGCCGTACGTCGCCCGCCCAACCAAAAAGTTCATTAACAAACAAGTCTTATTTACATACGTAGCCTTTGTGTAGCCGCTAGGATAGTTTCCCGGCTTGGCACACGATGTCCTGGAAACCGCTCTGTGTACATCCTACGTGCCAAGGTCACCCACCAGCTATGGCATAAAGCCGCACCTTTTCAGTCCACTGTTCGCTTGTGTACGACATTGTCACAGCACAGATAAGTTACACAGTTAGTTTACATTTTACCGCGAATCGGCACACATAAGGGTCGCGATGTATCGACCTCACGAGATTGCACGCGACTGGCGAAGTGGCGGCGCGGGCGCTCGCGTGGGTCTGGCCGCGGGACCTTGGCGGGTGTTTTTGTCGGCGCTTCAAAGAAACGGCGAGTTGCCGAAAGGCGGCGGGCGGCACGTTTGAGAGAGAGAGAAGGCGCATTGCACCTACGCACGTGTTTCGTAGCCTCAGAAATCGTAGTGTGTGTAGGGTGAAACGCATTCATGATCTATGAGGATTTTCTTTGCAAAAATTATGTAAAAATAAATTATTATTTTTTCATCGGTTTTGGACTCTGTTCCTGATACCTAGTCTGTGGTTTCAAGGATAAGACTGTTTACACTAACACCCGGTATAAACTAACACCATTTGTTTATATTGTAGGTTTCTTTGTCTAGTAAGGGCCGGCTTTAGCGGTAAAAGCCTTCTTCAAGTTTTTTCACAGATTTCTATCCAAGTATTCCCAGAAATTTCTATGATGCCATCACACAACATAACTAATATGTTTTTTAAAGAATAGAGAGGCTTTTGCTCTTTGCTTATGCCTGTAGCTCGCCCGCGTTGGACACAAAGTAGTAATCCGTTAATATATAAATAACTAAATAATAAATATATAATTCTAATGGTAAGCTATAATTAACTAGAGGTAAGACGGGAAATGATGATAATAACGTACATTTTCCGCATATTATGAGGAATGGGTGCCGTGGGGTGCCGGCAGTAGAATGTTACCCCGTGGATGCAGTAAGAGCCTGCTAAAGGATACCTCCGGAAGATGGGCAGCAGCGTCTTTCCTTGTATTAACATCCCGTACTGCGCTCGCCAACCCGCCCGCCAAGCGTGGTGAGTATGGCAACTACCCCTCATGGAGATCCATGAGGGAGGCCTGTTCTGTAGTGGACTTTTTACGGCTGGAATGATGAAGAGGAATAGTGCATAACCGCAGGTCTTGGCGGAAATCGGACTATATGTACCCGATAGGTATGTTTACGCGCGCCGTAGTCCTAGGCTTCTTGCTATACTGAGGGCCAGAACCAAACTACTGAGTCACGCGGTTTCGATTCGGTTCGATTCGATTACTAGTTATTATTAGTTACGATTCCCTTGTGACCTATTCCTATGCGCAGACGAGGGTGTTGATATTTTCAATATGACGTTGCCGAAATTCACGGATACGGTTTTACTCTATTTGGGTAGAACTAAATTATAGTTATAGTGAAAAAAAACTGATTAATATTATGGTTAAGTTTAAAATTTATGCATTTCTTTGTCGCTTTGGTGTTTTGTTATACTGTCATGGCAATGTAAATATGAAATAAACAAATAAAAATATATAAATTAAATATATATATATATAGATTTAAATATTGTATTTAAAGCAATAAGTATACTTTTTTATATCTGCAGATCGTACACACAATTTTGTCCCCGTAATCAAGCCCTCGACCTCTTGAGGTCATCAAAAAGGGTAATAATAGACAACACCCTTTAAATCCCTATAAGCTGATTGAAACCATGGCTCCGGAGTCCGTTGATCCCAGCACAATGAAAATAAACTTCAAAGCCGCATATTTGTTGAAACTGTCGAAACGAAAGTCCGGGAAAATTTCATTTCCTGGAACCTCTCGGATAATAAATAGTTAGCCTCAGGCTTTAAATTCAATATTTGTTTTTAAATCATAAAACATATATTTTTGTGTCTGATGAACACCCGTGTCTAGTGTCATACAATGTATTGTTTTTATAAGAAACTCCTAAATCCTGATTCGTAAAATATATGCGTCGCGATGAATGGAGAAATACAATTTGTCATCGTGCTTCAATGAAAATTATGCTTCTATTTCCTTATATGAGCTAACCATCTTGCCAGATCGAACAGCAGTTTGCAACAAATAGGAAAATATTTTCAAAAGTCAAAGTTAATAATGCATCTATAATAGATGATTTAAAACAGCGTCAGTAACTGGTAATCATGCTGTACAGGACGCTGCAGTACCTGGGACATTGTTAGAGAGTGGGACTTGCCGAGCACCTGTACCATCCTCTCAGCTTAGTCAGCTACTATTCAGAGGCAAGAACAGGTCAATACGTCTGAAGCTAACTAAGCCGGGGGTTTTCTCACGAGGTTTCCTTCACCGTTGAAGCACGTGTTAAGTGTGCACAATACAATTTTTCAAGAAGTATATTTATTCATAAGAGTACAGCACTTATTATAATTATTATTATAAGCCTTTATTGTCCCACTGCAGGGCAAAGGCCTCCCTTCCCTCCTTCCATTTCTCCTTGTCGCTGGCTAGTTGAGGCCACTCCTTCAAATATGCGTCCAGGCGTCTCTCCATCTGCGCCTGGGCCTTCCACGCGATCGTCGCTCATTTGGGACCCACGTTGTATTATTTTTAGCCCATAGTTCTTCCAGAAAACGACAAACGTGTCCAGCCCAGTCCCATAACAATTTGGCAGACTTTAAAGCTACGTCCGCTATCTGAGTTCTGGAGCGCAGTATCTATACTTCTTAGTATAGTAAATTTTCAAAGGAGTAGCAAAACACATTTTTATTGAACCAAGCACGTCGTTGAATTCGTTCAAGTGAGGAAAACAAGCCCAAAATAAACCTCACTTATTCAATTCTATTAGCAAGGACATTGTATAGTTTGTATATTGCATGACGACACCATTTTTTATCGCGGTTGTTCGTATAGATGTATGGATGTTGTTACCTCTTCACGGAAAAACTAGACTACGGATTGAGCTGAAATTTAGCACCAGGATTAACACAGGCTTATTTTTGTCCGAGTATAACGTATGCGAAGCGGCGGGTTGAACCTAGTTTTCTCTAAACAAAGGCGTAATTAGTGGAGCAATGTAAGAAAGAAAAGAAAGAAGAAGAAAATGTATTTATTGATCCACAACAAAAAAATACCTAACACAAAAATAAACAAAAAAAACATAGTATAAAAATTAAACATTTATAGTACCTAAGAGTTGTAGACCAAAAGGTCAAAGGTCAATGTCTGCTAAATTAATAAATATAATACGGCTTTCACCACGTACCTAACTTACTATTTCTCTATAAAATTCAATGAAAATATCTAGTTTTAATTCCGCTAATGCTGAGATGCATATGCACCGCCCTCCCGCCCGCTAATTATGCACATGCAGGGAGAACTAGGTTGTTAGTGCAACATGCATACCCAAACCCACACGACACTTGTCGTTAATCTTGTCTTTTAATTATTATTTCTCTTTTTGTATCTATTTCTCTTATTTATCAGTTCTCGTCTCGTGGCCCTCGGACGAACGGTGCTCATGAAGAAGGGCCTCTCAATGGTCTACGAAACGTCAGTCCACGATAATTTCAATTCAGTGAATCTCTGCTACTTCGGAATCTCTGAGCTTTAAATTTAAAAACGCGTAGGCGTATTGCAAGATCATCCCTTTTCAAGAATATTCCATTCCCTAAAAATCACAACGTCGCATAAAATAAGTAAATGCTAAAAGTGGAGACGCCTGGACGAAATTAGATATACATTTTGAAAAGAAAAACAATTTTCAATTCTCAACCTTAGGTCTTCATGAATAAAGCAGTTTTTTTGCGGAATGATCATCCATCAGTGTCGCGTTCACCCTTAGCTTGTCACTTACCTATTTATAGTTCACAGTGGAATAACCTCTTAAGTAATGAAAAATATCTAAAAATAGAATAATACATGAAACTACTCCATAGCTAACGTTAAAGTTGAAAATTTAGATTTTTTGCTAATATTGAGTTGCTGTGTGGGGCCGGCAGTAGATATTGGTTCTCATCATCTCATGAATCACACACGGGCATGAGCCCGTGGATGCAATAAGAATCTGCCAAGGCATACCTCCGGCAGTAGCGTGTTTCCGTGTATCACCATCCCATACTGCGCTCACCAACCTGCCACCAAGCGTTGGGAACAACCCCCTCATATCAATTTGAAGATCCATGAGAAAGGCCTATCTCCAGCAGTGGACGCCCTGCGGCAGTGATGATGAATATCCTGCAACGGCCATATCTCATTTCGTTAAACTTAGATTTACAGTTATTGAGTTAGGAACCTAGACTTGCGCACAAGTGAACTTAACCGCAATTAATACAAACATTCCTGCCAAAATTCCATTTCGGTCCAACACACGGCCTAAAATTAATATCCGGATTGATTATTGTATAATTAAGTGGTGATTTCCAATATGACTAAATCGTGGCCATGAGATATACGGTGGTTATACGTCACGGAAATCACAGTGTAGGAAAATATACAGAAATCACTAACGTAACATTGTTGTTCTGAAAATGTTCCATCGTAATTTTCTTTCCTGTGTCCTGTGCGAATGACTTTCTTTTACGGTTCATCATTTCAGCCGTAGGACGTCCACTGCTGGACAAAGGCCTCCCTCATTGATCTCCAAGTACTGCGGTTGGAAGCCGTCTGCATCCACCGCCGACCAGCAGTTCTCACCAAGTCGTCTGCCCATCTTGTAGGTGGACGTCCTACGCTGCGCTTGCCGATCCGTGGCCTCCATTCGAGAACTTTGCTGCCCCATCGGCCATCTGTTCTGCGCGCTATATGGCCTGCCCATTGCCACTTCAACGTGCTAATCCGTTTGGCTATGTCGGTGACCCGAGTTCTTCTACGTATCTCCTCATTTCTGATTCGATCCCGTAGAGAAACCCCGAGCATAGCCCTCTCCATAGCTCGTTGAGCGACTCTGAGCTTGTTCATAAGGCCAATAGTGAAGGACCACGTCTCGGTTCCATATGTCATCACTGGTAACACACACTGGTTGTAGACTTTCGTCTTAAGGCACTGAGGTATGTTGGACGAAAAGACGTTGCGAAGTTTCCCAAACGCTGCCCATCCGAGTTGGATTCGACGATTGACCTCTTTCTCGAAGTTGGACCTACCTAATTGGACTGTTTGTCCTAGGTATACGTACGCGTCGACAACTTCAAGAGCCGAGTTCTCAACCATAACTGGGGCAGGCACGACATGGACATTTGACATGATTTTCGTCTTGTCCATGTTCATTTTAAGGCCTACCCGCTGGGAGACTCGATTGAGGCCTTCGAGCATCGTGCTGAGCTCTTCCATCGACTTTGCCATGACCACAATATCGTCGGCAAATCGAAGGTGAGTGATGTATTCGCCGTTAATATTGATGCCCAGCCCTTTCCATTCCAGGAGCTTGAAGGCATCTTCCAAAGCGGTCGTAAACAGTTTCGGAGAGATTACGTCTCCCTGTCTTACGCCTCTTTTTAAGGGAATCGCCTTCGAGCTCTGTTCTTGTACTCGGACTGACATAGTGGCGTTTGTATACAAACACTTCAACACTTCGATGTACCGATAGTCAATTCGGCATCGTTGGAGAGACTCAAGCACCGCCCATGTTTCGATCGAATCGAAGGCTTTCTCATAGTCCACAAACGCAAGACATAGCGGCAAGTTATACTCTTCGGTCTTCTGTATGACTTGCCGCAGCGTATGTATGTGGTCTATGGTACTGTAGCCTTTTCGGAACCTGGCTTGTTCGGGAGGCTGGAAGTCATCAAACCTGCGTTCGAGACGGTTCGCGATGACCCTTGAAAACAGCTTATAAACATGGCTCAACAGCGAGATGGGTCTGTAATTCTTAAGTAAGGTTTTGTCACCTTTCTTGAAAAACAGAACCACCACGCCCTTGTTCCATGCTTTCGGCGTCGTACCTTCAAGCAAGGCGGAATTAAATAGCTTCTGAAGGACTTTAAGTACCGGTGATCCACCCGCTTTCAGAAGCTCTGAAGTGATTCCGTCCTCACCCGGCGCCTTGTCGTTCTTAAGCTGTTTCAAGGCCATCCTGATCTCGTACAGGCTGATGTCCGGGATATCCTCGGTATAATGTCGGGTCAGTTTAGCTCTTGGGTCGTTGGCCGCACTGCAAACAGGTTTAGTGACCGAATCGTAGAGCCGTCCATAGAACCTTTCGACTTCCCTTAACACTTCTGCTTTACTTGACGTTATGCTGCCATCTTCCCTCTTCAGCTTCGTCATCTGGCTCTGCCCAATAGAACTATCTCTCGCGAACACTTTGGAGCCTTTATTCCGCTCTATCGTATCTTTAATACTGGCTGTATTAAAGGTACGAATATCGTGCCGCAAGGATTTCCAAATTTGTCTATTGAGCTGCCTATGTGACTGAGCATCATCGGGAGACTGCAGTCGCAAAGAACGTCGTTCAGCCATGAGGTTTAGGGTGTCATCAGAAAGTTTCTGAGGTCTATTAGTACGGGGGGTCTTAAAGAACTGGGACCCCACCGTATGGACGGTTTCTACGAACCTGTTATTGATCTCGTCCACCGATGCATCTACTCCTAGACAGTCAAAGCGATTTGCGAGTTCTAGTTGAAAGCTCTCGAGGTTTTGGATATGTGCGCGAGTGGGTCGGAGCGTAGATTTCATCAAACGGGACCTTTCAAGTTTAACGTTCATATTCAATGTGCCCCTTACAATTCGGTGATCACTGCCGGTTTTCACCCTGTGAATCACAGAGACATCATTGAATATTCGTTTCTTGTTGGTCAGGATGAAATCAATCTCATTTCTCGTAGAACCATTGGGACTCATCCAGGTCCATTTCCTGTGAGGCGGCTTCTGGAAGAAAGAATTCATCGTAAAGAGTCCTTCTTTCTCCAGAAAATCGGCCAGCCTCTGTCCCCTGGGGTTCCGTTGCCCATACCCAAATTGCCCCACTCTCAACTCATCATCGCTTCTCATGCCTAGCTTTGCATTGAAGTCCCCCATTACAACAGTGAAGTGAGTGTTGTTCGTATGTATGGCTCTACTGATGTCCTCATACATAGACTCTACTTCTTCATCTGGGTGTGACGAGGTCGGCGCATATACCTGAACGACCTTCAGCAAATATCGCTTAGATATTCTGAGTGTTAGGTACGCGACCCTGCTCGACACACTGTCGATGGTGACAATGTTGTTAATGAGTGACTTGTGAACGAGAAACCCGACACCACCTTGGGACTGTTGGTCGCCCTCCCGGTAGTATAGTAGGTTACCGGACTTAAGGGATATCGTGTCCTCGCCCTCTCTACGGACTTCTGATAGCCCCAAAATGTCCCAGTGTAATCTACTAATTTCTTCTTCCAGCTCAACAATCTTATCGTCTGTCCTCAAAGTGCGGATGTTGTGTGTTACCAGGGCCAGTGGTCGTCGTAGGGGTTGGTAGCCGATCGTCTCCCGGGGATTCTTAGCACCCCTAGCCCCGCCGTTACCGTGACTGCTACCGTAGCCAGGATTAGCGGGGCCGCCGGGGACTCGGGGCCTGGTTTTTTGTTGTGTTGTCATGAGGGGGTTGATGCCATACTCGCCACGCTTGGCAGGCGGGTTGGCGAGCGCAGTATAGGGTAGTGAAAAAACACGGAAAGATGCTGCTGCCCATCTTCCGGAGGTATCCCTTAGCAGATTCTTACTGCATCCATGGGTAAGAGAGGAGAGGCAACATTCTACTGCCGGCGCCCCACGGCGGCTTTTACGGTTATGCGCTCATAAAATTTCTTTGAAGATTAAGTAGCTATGAGGAAGAGGGTTAGTACTATCGTAAACTTTTGTTATATCAAATACAGATAGGAATCATTCTTTTAACGAGCTCAACGAGTAAAATACACAATAGGGTTATGTACTACTTAAGTGTATTTTGAAAAGTGTCTCAATGAGACGTTTTCATTTGTAATTCGATCGTAACCCGACAACATGCAAATACAATCAAAATGGCTGACCGGGAATGGTTTTGATTTAAATATTTTGTTTTAAAAGTTCATAAGAATTAATAATGCCGTAAAAAACAAACGTGTTTGTGGTTATGGGTATTTTTACTTGTACTTCTACGGAAATTCTTCGCGGAGGTCAATGACCCTATCAAGAATCAGCTATCATTTAGGTTGCCATTATCGTATAATCAGCTGTTAAAGTTCAGGCCGCTTCTAGACGCAATACTTGGGAGACCATTATTGCATGATACTTCGTTATTTACATCGTCGTATGACGTAATAGTATGTGCGGCAACTGTTTTATGGTATTCAAAAACAGAATAAAAAAAAAGAAATCTGTAAATAATTTGATATTCATTTTATGATTTTATGAACTAAAACTAACATTTTCCGTCTGCGTTTTGCCTAAGCTATTTCAAAAATATTTTTGTGGATTAGGTATTTCTAATATGGAGTAAAGTATCCTTTTGAATTTTCTAAACTTTTCTTAAAAACATTATATTCTCGACAATCTAATGTTTACGTGAAAAACAAAGATCTTCTTCCTCTTTTAATTTTCTGGAAATCGCAAGATGTGTTTTCCGAGTAGATTCGTTTGGAAATAATTTGTACAAAATTAGGCCTAACTAGGATAAAAATTGTAACAATGAATAGAAGTGAAGGCGAAAGGTTTTCTTCCTAGCTTCTTTTCCTGGAAAAAAAAAATATGAACAAAAAGTTTTCTGAAACGAACGAATTCAATTATGCGCTTAGTCAATTTAAATGAGTCTTGTTCTTCTTGTATAAATTGATATTCTATGTATGTATATTTTTGCTCTATTGAATCGACTTTGACTAGATTTAGACAGTTTTGCAGACCGTAACACAGGTTAGACCTAGCACGGCTGCAAAACAAAATAGATTGTTGTTTTGCACCCCTAAATAATTACCTATAGACATAGTATTTAGTACCTATCTATATCATCTCCTTGTATTTTGTGTTTCTGTATTGAAATAAACAAATTGAAAAAAAAATATTATACCAAACCGTAATATATTTTTTTACTACTTAAAACACACGCGTTTAGTATTATAAAAAAACAGAGTACCGTGGGGTGCCGGCAGTAGAATGTTGCCCTTACTCTCTTACCTGTAGATGCAGTAAGAATCAACACCAATTATGATGATTTTATTGAGTATTGACATGCAAAAATGTACCAATTACTTAATTGATTTGAAATTGAACTGAACTGAGCACATAGACACACATACTAAAATGTTAATATCTCAAAGTTGAAATTATGACCATACGGCTATTTAGAATTAATAAACAAAATACATTGAAATTGAATATAGCACATTATTGAATTCGTTCTCATCAGATATTTTTTTCTCAAGTGGTCTATGGTTCTATAAGACCCATTAGGATTCCTTAAAAGTAGCTAGCAAACCTGGATAGGTACTCTTATCATCTAAAAAGCTTTTATTGCTAGCCCAACAACACGAGAATCACGGCAACCCTACAATACATCACAAATGACATTGGAACTCACAAAGGGAAGGTTGGATGACGAAAGGGACAATTTGCAACGAACTTTGTTACCCACGATCTGTCACATCTTGTGAGAAATATACAGGAAGTATGCACATGTAGCGGACATGAAGCCAACTTTTGTGTTTTATAGATTGTCTGTTTTTATGACACGCAGCAACTTTGACAATATATAATATCTAAATCTCCTTGACTTACAGTTCTTGATTCTTATATAACTTATTCGTTAATCGTAAAAATCTTAAAGCACAAAACATTTTAGAGACATCTAAATATAGCCTTCCCCAAATCTGTGCAATTTGTTGAAATGGACCATGAAGTGTAATGCGATACTGCTTACATACGCTGTCTCGTGTGTCCTATGTATTGACGGGTTAGCGGACTGTCACTGTCATAATGAGAAACGTCACGTGTACCAGAAGGGAAGGGAAGGGAATGGGTAATGTTTTCATGTGTGTGAGTTCGGGTTGAGTTGAAATATAAATACGAGAGGATTGTCGAGAACCAGGATGTAATACTTACTTACTTACCTACTTACTTACTTTTTTTACTTTTACTTTTTTTACTTTAATAATAGAGATCATAACAACCCTAGATTACAGATCATTTACTGGAAGTAGTGCTGTCTTCGGCTAGCCGTAAAGTATTAACGCGTTTATCAATATTTTAATAATTCCGATATTCCAACTAGATTATTAGCCGTGGGGTGCCGGCACTAGAATGTTACCCCTCCTCTCCTACTCGTGGATGTAGTAAGAGCCTGCTAAGGGACACCTCCGGAAGATGGGCAGCAGCGTTTTTCCGTATATCAACATTCCGTACTGCGCTCACCAACCCGCCTGCCGAGCGTGGTGAGTATGGCAACTACCCCTCATGGAGTAGAGTCATGAGGGAGGCCTTAGTTCAATAGTGGACGTTTTACGGCTGAAATGATGATGATGATGATGAACTAGATTATACCAGCCATGGTCGCGAGCGAACTAGTGTTGGAGCAAAGTTAATGCCTACCTTACATGTGTTCCGATCGCGTAAATTTAACGAGGCCTACCGGATTTCCGCTATGGCAGTCCGCTGTATAATCACACGCATGTCAATAACCCTTTATCTCGTCTTTGAAACTAGGTCTACGTGTTCCATGTGCTCCAAACTCGGCTAGTAGGAGCTCAGAGGGCGGTCACCTTCTGTTTTGGTGTAAGCTGAGACCGCTCCAGAAATAACTAATGACGCGGGAAACGTGGTTTTAGGTTTCGATTCTTGAAGGAGTTTTGCCTGGATAGTAATTTTAATTGACCTTAAAAAATGAGGAGGTTCGCAAGTCATTTCTTTTTTAGGAATATCTCTGGTCGTTCGTAATCCGACTGAAAATTGATGGTCAGATCGATTTTCTATTTTCAACTATTTCAAAAGATAAATTGAAAAACTTGGATGACTTATTTTCTTTGTTTACACAAAATTATAGTTTTTAAAAGATATTAATAACCTTATTAAAAATTTTACGGTTCCGGTGAGATTCGAACCCACGTCCGTCAAATCGATACTTGACGCTTCCTTAAGCCGTAAGTGCTTTGACCGCTAAGCTACAGAACCCATGTCGGGACCCGCTGAAATTCTTGATAAGGTGATGTCGGTTTGAGCAACCGAAGAGCGCCATCTACAGGTAACTACTAGAGTTCTCCTGTTTAGTGTCTGAAATTGCATTC
Organism: Pasiphila rectangulata; assembly: GCA_963082625.1. Classification (NCBI taxonomy): domain Eukaryota; kingdom Metazoa; phylum Arthropoda; class Insecta; order Lepidoptera; family Geometridae; genus Pasiphila; species Pasiphila rectangulata. The sequence continues at coordinate 757,872 of OY720244.1, read as the reverse complement.
AGTATGTCTCAGAATAACCTTGTCTAAAATTATACGGTTCCGGTGGGATTAGAACCCACGTCCGTTAAATCGATACTTGATGCTTCCTTAAGCCGAAAAAAAATCGGTTGCTCAAACCGACATCACCTTATCAAGAATTTCAGCGGATCCCGACATGGGTTCTGTAGCTTAGTAGTCAAAGCACTTCCGGCTTAAGGAAGCATCAAGTATCGATTTTACGGAAGTGGGTTCGAATACCACCGGAAACGTAAATTTTTTGATAAGGTTATCAATTTCTTTGAAAAATGTTCTACCTAAGTGTGGTTAAACACTATAAAATAACAAACTATAAAATTATGGTTTTTTATTTATTAATTTTATCTTGGACTTTTTCTTCGAGTCAAACGCCTGAATAAGCACTATCCAAAGTCAGTTTTCAATTATTTTTTCCCTCCAATTAGCAGTTAAATGGGCGATTACCATGAACATGCGGAAAATACAATGAAGTTGAAGTTTACACTGAGGTTAATGGACGGCGTTCCACTTGCCCCAGACAGGGACGGACTCAGTGAGAGATATATGGGGCTATTTGTCATAAATAAATATTGGGGAAGTCAAAAAGTTTCTATTATACTATAAGTACTTTGTATCTTTTAAAATCCGCATCCATCCTTATTTCATGTTTTTCATGTTCCTATGATTGCCTTGTGGAGAGGCAAAACGCGTATCGAGTTCTATTTGAGTGTTTAAACACATAATATGATTAAAGATTACACAAGTTTTGATAAAAGACACCATGCACCTCTATATGAACACAGTGAAAAAAGATAAACATCCCCGATGACACCTCAAGACCTTTTTAAAATGGGACCCAATTACTAAGACTGCGCTGTCCGTCTTTCTGTCTGTCTGTCTGTCTATCACCAGGCTGTATCTATTATTAGATGTATGATGTTCTTAGCCGTGATAGTTATTAGAATATTCTTTCAAAATTCGTTTATATTATTATTTGTATTTTTAAATTGAGACATTTAATTTCAGACCACTTTTACAGAGCTAGAAGGTTATTACTGCGTCACTAGTCCCAACTAGTGACGCTCACGTTGATGCTTTGATGCCTAGTGGCATACGAAGTCTGCATCCATATATAAATAAATAAATGTCTATTTAGATAATCAGCTACGACAAGCAGCATACTATTGGCGTTGACGTGGATGCGGATCAACAGGGACGCTAGATTGTACTCGTAGTCTGAAATAAAGAACTTTAATTTATTTAATTTAATTATAAATTGTGTCTCTTGGTTGCCATGGTGGTCCTTGATCTGGCCCTGGGGCTAATTTGCAGATAGAAGGTCGACAACCCGTGGGCTGCTCATAGATTTGATGGATGGACCCTGCCATTTGCACTTTTGGCGAATAGATAAGAGGTGGCTAATGGTTTCTAAATTTTTAAGCAAAATTTTTGATCAAGCTGTATTTTTCTGTTTTTTATTAAGAAATTGATTCATTTATTTCAATAGTTAATAACTACAAAACCCCTTATAATAATAAAACACGCCCACTTACTACATAATAAAAAACAAAAATTATGTTTTAAGGATATATCTGTTCGATTGTCTGTTGAGAAGCGATTAGATAACACAGGACTTTTTAATAGTTAGTTTTCTTAGTTGTTTCGGAGTTGGAGCAAATTTTATTTCAACCGTTTTCGTCTTCTAGAATCTAATATTTTATAGTAAGCTTTATTGTGAAGATCACATTTTTTTAAACAGACTGATAGAAAATTTCTTCAGTTCTCTAGGAATTGTATTAAAGAAGCGAGTACACTGTGTGTTCCGTAGTAGGAACCCTTATAGTTTCGCTTTGTCTGTCGGTCCGTCTGTCTGTGGATTAACGAAGAGACTATTTAGTCCCAGAAAGCTGTAAACCTCTTCAACTTTTTACAAAACAAAATCATAATAAGTACAGTTCACTAAGTTATTTTTTACCGTCCGATGAGATTTCGTGTCACCAGGACAACTTTGAGCAACGAACTTATTGCTTTTTACTATACACCTGTGCAAACCTACATAAAAAATATTTTCATTAGGTCCTTCAAACGAAATATCGGGCTTCTAAAAGCTCTTTCCGTAGGTAAGTGTTTAGCTTTTATGGTAACTTTAACGGGCATCGTCTATTTTGAAAGCTACATCAAGAGTTCAACAATATCAGGGTTACTGATATTGTTTAACTCTTGGTAGAACACTTAGATAGAACATTTCAAGGAAATGAAAAACCTTATCAAAAATTTACGGTTCCTGTGGATCGATACGATCTGTCTATATTTTCTATTATCCACGAGGGGGTTTATTTATTTATTAATTTTTTGAAGGAACGCCAACAGTATAATATATATATGTATATATATATAACACATTCAATATTGAAACTGCAAGGCCCAGTTCTTATAATGACAGTTATAGGCTATCACAACATTCGTTAAACGTATAATATAATACTTAGTAACAAAAAATATATAGTGATGTAATAATATGGTTAATTAAATTATTACAAGATCTTTGATAAAACTATAGGCACAATGGAATATCTAATCTAATCTAATCAGCCTGTAGGATCCCACTACTGGGCAAAGGCCTCCCTTCCCTCTCTCCATACTTCCCGGTCCAAGGCGTTGGTCGACCAGTCAGCACAGTACATGTCCAGCTCATCCCGCCATCTGCGCCTGGGCCGGCCGCGCGGTCGTTGTACGGCATGTGGGACCCACGCGGTGGCTATCTTTGCCCACATTTCTTCAATGGAATACTTATAAAAAAATATATAATCTTAATAACACATTTAAAAACAATAAATTATTAACAAAGTTTTAAGGTTGGTGGTTGTTGCCATACTCAGTATGCTTGGCAGGCGAGGTTGGTGAGCGCAGTACGGGATGTTGCTACAAAAAAAGACGCTACTGCTCATCTTCTTGAGGTATGCCTTAGCAGATTTTTACTGCGTCTACAGGCAAAAGAAGAGTAATGCAAGCTGTATGTCATACGATTAAGTTTTGGCGGGAATTGGATTTGCCTTTGGTTGTGTGTCACCGTAAATATTTTCCTATGTTTAGTGCACGAATAAGATTCCCGTATAAGTACCTGGTTATGAATGAAAACTTTATTCTGGTTGTATTAAACATTAACCAATTCAAAATTGCAACTACATATTATTTAGTTTTAAAATGACAGAATCATTATTCAGGAGTCAGCACCTAAGCACTGGATAGAACAACATGACCCCAAGTTATATCCGAAGAACACCACTATTATATGAAAATAGTTCGAGAGGCGATTGAGATCAACAAACCTTAAATTTTTATCGTTAAGATGGTTTTTGCCTCTCCTCTGCGTGGAGTGTTTAATAAGTGTGTGCGTTGTGTTCCGACTTTACAGCAGTCCGATACCGTCAGTGTGTCGTAATGCGAACTTGGCCGTTTCTGAATCTGAAGACGGATATTGAGGGTAGTCGTGGGCTCGTATGGTTGCTATGCCGGATGTAGTAGATGCTGAAGTAAACATAAATCACTTTTACGCAAATCAAGCCCAGAATAATGCCTAGATTACCACATTTAGATTACAATTTTTAGGAAAAGCCTTATGAGCAGCACAATGAAATTTGCAGAATAGCTACCTGATAGAACCCTGATAGAACACAGACCTTTTCTCATTAAGTTTTTATTAGTTAGTATTTGTATGTTAAGTTTAAATTTGTAATTTTTTTTAAGTTAAAATTTTGTATGCTTTGTACTGCAGCAGCGAATAAAGGGATGTCTATGTCTATGTCTATAGATAGAGCAAGTTTTGTAAAACAAAACGGTACATAATTACATTCTTTTATTTAAAAGGTCCTTTTAGCTGTAAAAATACTGGGTCATTTTATTTTTATTGTCATTTAAATTAAGCGTCTATCACAATAATTCATTTCACCATAAATAAAAATGTCATCGTACTCGGCGTTAGGTAAAAAAATATAAAAAAATATCATAGCTCCAAAAATACGAAAACTCGCGGAACATACATACATGGGGGTGATTCGGATAGCCCTGGAGCTCCTCTACCAGCTTAATATATCACAATTTCTTGTGACACCATAAATACCATGATTTTTGTTTGAAGGGCAGTATGCTGTTCCGCACTCGGTCTGACAGTTTTACGCCTAAGATACAACACTCCATAGCTCGTTCACAGACCGCTAGTGCGAACTCCTGACGATCTGTCAAAGACCAAGTCTGGCGCCGTAGGTTAGTATGGGAAGAATGCGTACGTCCATAAGTTTCTATTTTAGGGAAAGTGGAAGTTTACCCTTCATAAGCATTAGAATAAATTAATAACATACCCTACAACATAATTTTCTCACAAGTAAATTTTTTCGGATCGACAAGAAGCCATTGAACTCGAAAGGTAAATTAGTTAAGTGATCAATCGCCTTAATTCTTTGTTTCATTTCAGTGACTACGGCACAGTAATTAGACAAATTAAGCTAAGTGCGTCGTCATCATTGCTATCAGTTAAACGATTACACGTAAAAGCTTCTGTGGCAGAATTTTAATACATATTTATCTTACTAGTGTAACCTATTATATGGATGATTTAGACAGCGTCAGCAACTGGTATTTATGCTGTACGGGACGCTGGATTGTCTCATTACATTTTTCATTGCATAAAATATGCATTCATCGTTAACATCATCCGCAGACCGACTTCACCCACTGCTGGATGTAGGCATTCGCCTCGGCCACTCCTTACGGTCCTGCAGTCCTGCGGTAGATTATCGTCGCCAACATAACATGAAATTACTTCGGACACATATTGTGGCTATTTAGGATTCCGAACCTCGAAAGGAAAAAACTGAATCCTTATAGGATCACTTTGTTATCCGTGCGTCTTTTCCTTTTTTCCTAAGACCTTTTTTCTCAGGAACACGTGGAGGTATAAATCTGGAATTTATATCATAAATGCTAGGTCTATTGTCGCTTGAAGCTGTAAAAAATCAAACTTCTAAGCCAACACAATCAAAAGATGCAGCCTTTTATGCCGCAAATTTTCGACACTCGCAAGGGAATCAAAACCTACAGGGTACTTCCCGTGAACTCAGAATCTTGAAATTTGTTAAGAAGTAATGTCTTATAGCACAGATAAAGGAAAAATTGCGAAAACCGTAAATTTTAAGTTATATCATATAAATAAAATATTTTTAATAATTTTAAGCTTACTACCCCTTTCCTCATGAACGCGTAGAGGTATTAAATTGAAATTCATATCAAATACTCAGGTCTTAAATCTCAGGCTAATACTCAGGCTTGTACGGAACCCTCGGTGCACGAGTCCGACTTGCACTTGGCCGGTATTATTTAACCTTAAGGTATGAAGTTAAAATAATTTGCCTTATACATCTTTATAATTTTGAATGGTGTTAAGCTTAAAGACTTGTATCCATTAAGCGCTCCTAGAGCGTGCGCCATAAATGACCGATAGAGCGTTCCACGTAACGTAAACGGGCACACCCTTGGCGCGCGTTCCAAAGCGCTATCCACTTCGCGCGGCTGGAACGTGCGCCAATGTTCAACCTCTTGGAGCACGTAGTAGTAGCAGTTATATTCTACAGAGGCTGTCTATATAAATAAGAAATAGTGTGGGGCCAAGGACACTGCCCTGCGGAACACTATAGGATACCAATTAAGCAGTGCGCACATCAGAATCAATTCGAACTGATTGATGTCTGCCTTCCAGGTAACTCTTGCATAGAAGCGTCAGGCCTCTTATACCCTTATATTATTATGACCTTATGTTAATGTCAAAATAAAGATTAAGATAATTTGTTGTTTTATCTACAACCATCAATAACCATAGTATACAGACACAAAAAAAACTAAGCTTTGTTTAAAAACTTATTTATTTTTACAGTATTTACAGAAATACAAATATTACAGGTGGTTATACACGAAACTGTTGGTAAAAGCCTTCGTTCTGAAGGCGCAAACCGAATGGCACTTATTTTAATAGATCTTTGGACATCGCCAAATAAAGCTGAAAGGTATTGTTTTACACTAACTTAAGATTTAAAAGGCTAAGTCCAAATTAAACTAATTTTATACAATAATAACGTACAAAAATATACAAAACATTTTACATGCAAAATAAGTTAAGTTCTTCGACTAGATAGCCGAAGATTAAGACTGCATTTTTGTGAGTCAACAATTCTAAATTCAATTTCTAGTGAGGTTTGTAGACTCTTCTTCTTTTTTAACTATCCGTGGAGGCATTTGGTACTTACTAAAATATTTTAATATACTTGTAGACCTACCCCAAATTTGATTTATTAGCAATCCATTTTCATCCATACATTAGTTTCTAATTTTAGTTCACACCGGTAGCTACAAATATTGCTTTTAATAAATATCATTCTTACAATTCATTTTAATGATTTAAATCCTTAGTTAAATTATTTAAAAGATTATAATGGCCTAGCAAACATCAACCTCTCACTGCCTTGCCTCCTCATTATGTCCATTGCTGCTGGAGTAGCCATGAACACGGCAGTCTGAGGACCTAGGTCTAGGAATTTCCCTCTTTTATCTGTCCTACTGGCCCTCCTCTCCAACCTTGTATCGAAAACATCTTCGCCTTCACTATTATCATAGTCTACCACAGGCTCATTCATTACTTCTTTTCTCCTATTGTCTTTCCTCTTGTTATTCATGAAGTAGGATTGTGTAACGTTGGATACGTTTGGTGTGGATACTTGTCGGACGAGTCGACTACTTCTCTCTATAGGGTAATGTCTTTGTGCGTTCTCTGAGAAGGATTGCCTCCTGATGTAATGCCTGGTGTCGAGAGGTTGGTGGTTGAAGGAGGCGCGTCTGAATCGGGGCTCGCTCTGCTGGTATGACTTCCGGAGCTCTGGGTTGTGGTTGGACTTGAGGGAGTCTTCGTAACTGCAACTAGAAATTTACCAAGTCTTCATTTTGAAAAAAAATACAGTGGGTACATTGATCCGATCTAAGAATAAGTATTTATGGAACTGATTCAGCAATAAAGATGTCTGTGAGCTGATGAATATTTCAAAGTACTGTTTGCTTTCTCTTTCTTAATCGTAAAAGTCAGTAAATTTGTAATAATTACTTTTCTAACAATTATTAAATAAAAGCCCGGGAGCAGACGGAATATCTAATGATATACTAAAAGCATCAAACCAAACACTTTTGGCCCCACTAGCCATACTTTTTAATAAAATATTAAAAGAAAAATCTATTCCAAGACAATGGCTCGAGTCAGACATCGTTATATTGTACAAGAAAGGAGATCCTACAGACATTGCAAATTACCGCCCAATAAGCCTCATGTCAAGCCTCTACAAAATCTTCTCACAAGGCTTACAGCAGAGACTGACTCCAAGAGTGGAAGAGTTCCTGTACATTGAGCAAGCTGGGTTTCGTAGGAGTTTCAGTACAATAGATCATATCCATACCCTAGAACAGATAATAGAAAAGTACCAAGAGTTTCGAAAACCTCTTTACTTAGCCTTTATAGATTTTCAAAAAGCTTTTGACACAATAGAGCACACGGCTATCTGGACCGCCTTAGAACAGGCAAAAGTCGACGAAACCTACATAAAAATCATAAAAAACATTTATGCTGATTGCAGAAGTAGAGTTAAGTTGGAAAAGACCGGCAGATTTATCAAAATAGGAAGAGGAGTACGACAGGGAGATCCACTTTCAACGACTCTATTTATCACAGTTTTACATTCAATTATGAGAGAACTCTCCTGGAATAGCGAAGGAATAAAGATAAATAATAAAAACCTAACATACTTAGCCTTTGCAGATGACATTGTTTTACTTGCAGAAGAGGCTCCTACTCTTCAATATATGCTGACGACTCTACACACTGCGAGTAAAAGAAGAGGACTTGAAATTAATCTACAAAAAACACAAGCTATGACAAACAGCGAACATAGGAACCTATTTATAAAAGATATCCAGCTAGAGTATGTCCAAGAATATATTTACCTAGGAAAACAAGTTTCTTTCAAATCAACAAACAACATCGAAGAAATAGAACGAAGAATAGCGAAAACATGGAAAAAATTCTGGAGCATGAAAGAAATACTAAAAGGCCCATTACCCTTAAAGCTGAAGAAAAAAGTAGTCGACTCCTGTCTTCTTCCGACGCTTACATACGGCAGTCAGACATGGACGTACACAAGAGAAGCAAAAAACAAAATAGCAAAATGCCAAAGAGCAATAGAACGAAACATTATGAAAATAAGATTGGCAGAAAAAATACGTCATCAAGAAATCAGATTCAAAACTAAATTCATAGATGCCCTAGAGTTCGCGATGAAGATGAAATGGCAATGGGCTGGACACATAGCCAGAATGCGTACCGAAAGGTGGGCTACTGTAGTCACCTCATGGACAGGTCCGAAGGGGAAAAGAAGAACCGGCAGGCCACTAGCTAGATGGACTGACGAATTAAAGAAAACCCTGAAAACCCAAGACTGGATAGAAGAGGCACAAGACCGCAAACAATGGAAAGAACTGGAAGAGGCCTTTACCCGAGAGGGGTCCTAACACCCATTTTTATGCATAAAATGTATGTTAATTATAAGAACAAATTTATATAAATAATAATTATAATAATGCACGTTAATAATTTAAGAATTTATGTTAATTATGTTATGGAATAAACAGGCTTTTTTATTTTTATTTTATTTATTAAATAAAAATTTCACTTTCTGTTTATCATCTCAGTCGCAGGACTGCAGTCAATGTCAACTGCTGGACATAGGCCTCCGTCATGGATCTTCAAGATCATGAGGGGTTCGTTGCTACACTCGCCACGCTTGGCAGGCAGGTTGGCGTAGTAGAGGATGTTGACACAAGTAAAAACGCTGCTGCCCATCGGAAATTCTTACAGCATTTACGGGCAAGAGAGGATATGTAAAATTCTACTGTCGGCACCCGACGGTGCACGAGTGAAACAGCATAGCTCATTTTAATGTATTTAATTTTATAGCGTGCTCTCATCGCAAAGGTGTAACTTACCCGCTGCTCTCTTCTGAGTTGTGGACACTGGACTGACCGCACGGGCACCTCACGGCATCAGCAATGCCGGAGTCCTGTCCACTGGAGTTCACTGACGTGATGGAGGTGTCTTGCCCCTTCCTAAATATGGGCAGTGTTTTCGATATGAGTTTGTTGGTTCTGGTGTGAGTTTGGTTGAAGTAATCATTTTAGTTAGAATTGGGTGTTGTGATTTGGTAATGAGATTTGTGAAGGGAAAAAACTTGGTGGTGTTATGTAATTTTAGGTTGTTGATATTTGGATGGTTATAAGTTAATCGGTATAGTTAGTGATGATAGGTAAGATAAATAAAAGACAATGGTTAATAGTTTGAAAAAAAAACATAATAATGCTGGACAATTCACACAGCATCATCTAGCCCCAAGCTGAGCAGAGCTTGTGTTATGGGTACTCGATTATTGATATATTTAATATATTATACAACATTATATATACATATATGTAATATCGTAGAAGCTGTTGAAACCCACACGTCATAAATAATAGTGTTTATCAATATTTTAAGTTTGAATATTTTTTTTAAAACAATTCAAAACCAAGGATAGAAGTTTAGAGACATTAATAACAAAGTTTGATAGACAACTCAGTTTGTTCAACGGATCTTAATTAATAGAGGTCTCAGGATTTAGGTCATTGGGTAAACAAACATCTGGGGTTGATACATCTCGCCCTAGTTTAAGAACAGATTCAATCACCATCGTAAATTCCAATTAGACTAGATTGGAAGTTTTTAGCTTAGCCCCAGGATAAAGTAAATCCAACTCAAGATAAATCGAGTTAGTGCCAGTTTAGTTCAAAATAACTGAACATTTTTTTTAAGTAGCGATTTTTCTATTGACATACATTCTGTCCAGAGTAGATTTGCTTCAAATGAATTTCCCATGCAAAGATTACTGTTGTCAACTTATACTAGAATTTTCAACATTCCTGCCGAGCGTGGATATTATGACAATAAGATCTTGTTTGCAGAGGCTTATGAAATGAAAAGTATATTATTAGATACATACAAGAAGAAGCAGCTATTTGAAGGCACCTATGACTTATTATATTATATTTATTAACACATATTATGAGTAAAAGAAAAAATAAAAAGGTACAATGGTGGTTAAAAAAGAAAGGTAAGCAAGCAACTTACTCAGCGGGCCAAGCGAATATTGTCACAGGTAACCATCCCAGGTGATAACAACGTGGTTGCGTGGGTCTAACAGGACCTGACACAGCATTGTGCTCCCCCACATAGGTGATAAATACAAGGGAGTGCTGGTTTCAGTCACTTATGTTTATCAGTGGAACTAATATTAGGCATAAAACAAAACATTATACTGAATTTTACATACCTCTTCTGCAGTGGTCTTTGGTTGAACTTAATACACATCCTCTCGTGCTTTTGACCGTAACTTTCAGCTTCTCCAATAGTGTTCTTAACACATTTCTGGTGGGCTTTCCCAAACTCCTCAACGGTATTACCGTGGGGGCATATTTTTTTATTCACATTAATCACGTCGATGTATGAATCTGCTTCGCTGTACGATTGGTTTACCTCCTGACATTGATTCCCACCAGAGGGGAAGAGACCACCATATTTTGTTAGGTGCTCGGTGGAGAAAGCGTTAAGACGTTGCTGCGAATATGGTCTGTGTCGTTTTCTGTTAAAGCAAAGAAGGAGGAAGGTCAGTGGGAGATTGAGGTTATTGGCGTGTACGTTTTTACAATGACTTAGAGTCCTGATATATTTGGTTTTCAATGTCTAAACTTATCGCAGTAAGGACGGGTAGTTAATCATTTTACATTTCTTATTTTGACACAACATTGTTAAAAACAACAAACTTATAGAATCAAAAACCAAATAAAATATCACGGACATTTTAGCATAATATTTATACGCAGACACAAAAGCAAAACAGATACAAGATAAAGTATAATTTAGAGCCCAGGTTATCTACAAGAACAAACTACGTAGAATTGTATTACAAAAGAGGCTACAAGGGCCGAAATAACAGCACTAATTTAAAAACGACTAACTTTTATTATTCAAAATTATCAACAGTCTCAAAGTATTTAATCTAACTGTGCTAATTAAAAGGTGCAATAAGAAATCACGCAAAGTAGGGAATGGATTTGCCTTGACGCCGTGGCCTGAAATCAACCGACAAAATATTTTTTACGAACAATTTGATGGATACTTTAGTATAGAAAATGATGACCTGTGGAACTCTATGTGACGCAATTCATCATCAACACAGCCGAAGAACTGCTGTCCACGTCCATTGCTGTATATATAAATGAACAATCCCCTTATGAACAAAATTTTGAGAGGATCGCCACACTTAGTTGGACTAGTTGGCGAGAGCAGTTCGGGATGTTGAGATACGGAAAGACGCTGCTGCCAATCTTCCAGAGGTAGATTCTTACTGCATCCACGGGCAAGAAAGGAGAGGTAATATTCTACTGCCGGCACCCTGCGGCATGGTGATGCAATCCATTCATGATGCATTCTCATCAAATTCCTTATTTCAACAATCTCTGAAAGACCTAAATTGCCTAACACTGAGATATTTTTTTTCCTGTTCTTAATAACTGAATGTCGATACTACGAGTATTAGTATTATGAAAAAAGTCTTACCTTCTACTATTCTTGACGCACAGTATGCAGATAGCAGTAGTGCAGGCGCCAATAAACACGATGCAACCAAGCGCAACTACGCTTATTTCCATTGTACTTAGCAATCTGCCACTTCTGGCCTGATTAATGTTAGTATCTCCAACTTCAAGCACTCTGAATCCTGCAATATTATGTCTGAGCGCGATGTCTCTCTTCATGAGAGATCTGAAATATCAAAATATCAACCGTGAATAATGGAAAGTTCTAAAGTGATAGAAGGTAATTGTTGAGTTGCGCGAAATAGTGATATAGTGTCATAATAAAAACAAATTTGAAAGAAGACATACCGATGCAATACGTCCATATCAATAATTGCATTTGAATGAGGATCCACTCCGTAAATGTACATATCAGTTCTGAAAAAAAAGTTATTTTAACAATACTTAAGAAAATTATATTTTAAGGAAATATAAATGAAAATGTGTCTTACGCCAACCCATCCAAAGATGCCTTCATATTAGCTTCTAGTCTCCTCACTCTGATGTCAAAGCCAGTAAGACTAGAAAGAGATCGTGTAACATTTTTTAACTCTTTCTCGATATCCATAGGTTTTGCTGCCATGACCAACACAAGTTGTTTGCTCTCATCAAGAACGTATACCTGAAAAAGGCTTCCATTAGTTTTAGTTCAAACTTGTTTAAGAATAAGTGGTAATGTGACTTACGAAAACATTAGCGATAGCCGATTTTCCATCATCAGCTCCTTTCTTATCCGTAGCTTTAACGTCAAACCCAAACACTCTACCAGCATCTCTGGCTAGAGAAGCAACTACTTTTACAGTTCCAGTTACAGGGTCTACTGAAAACCGTGCAGCATGTTCGTTCAGAATTTGATATCGGATGTCCGAATTTATACCAGAGTCTGCGTCTGTTGCCTGAAAAGTATTTTAAATATAGTTTAACATATAAATAAAGACATCCAGAATAGGTATAACATTTTCTTTAAAAATGTAGTATAAAGTACCTTTAATTGAATCACGTGGTATCCAAACGGAGCAGTCGTAGGGATTGCAGTCACAAGTGGTCTGCCTCCATTTATGAACTTAGGAGCATTGTCATTTACGTCTTTTATCCTTACGATCACTTTTACATCATATTTGCTCATCCCTTCTAAAACATCATCAGCTACAGGATATATCATGTGTGGCAGCTCTCTACTAATTTTCTGCCTTTCAGCTCTTACTATTATTTCATAAACGTTTTTAGCTTCTCGGTCTGGACTTCTTACTAGGTATAATGTTCCATTTCTTGGGTCAATAACAAAAGATCGTTTGACATCAGTATCATTATCATTTAAAATATAGTATCTCATTTTGAAATTTTCATAATACTCGGTCAGATTTAATGTGACTAGTTCGACTGGAGCGTGTACATTTTCTTCTATTTCTAGTTCGTAGTATCGAGAGATAAAAACTGGTTTGTCTGACATTTCTACTTCATCCGGTACATCGGTAACTGTCAACATCAGAATTGCTGTTGAACTCAAGCTTGGTGAACCTAAATCCGAAGCCACTATGGTAATGTTATGAACTGATTGATTTTCATAATCCAATTTTGCAGTAGTTGTGATAATACCTTCTTTAGAATCGATTGTAAATAAGTTAATTTGATTTTTCTTTTGAGGAAGACTGTATAGAATTAGACCATTTCCGTTTCCAATAAAATCAGAATCATTTGCATATACCTTGGCTACTACAGTACCGATCGGTGCATTTTCTTCCAATGAAGCCTTGTACACTGGTAATACCATCACTGACTCAAAATTGTGGTTAGAAAGTTCATCGGCTTCTGGATGTTTCCATTCAAGTAATTCATCATGCGCAAAGAATTTAGGTGCATTATCGTTAATGTCCAAAACCTGAACCTCAACACTAACAGACGATGATAATTTTTTATCGGGTCCATTATCTCTTGCAACCACCGTCACTAAATATTTGTCTTCTTTTTCTCTGTCTAGTTCTCCATTTACGCTCAATACTCCGGTATGCGGTGAAACTTCAAAGGGTAATTTATTTTCAGCAGCTTCAAGGTAGTAAGTAATGTTTGCGTTTTGTCCGAAATCTGCATCAGTAGCGTCAACTTTCCCTAGAACTCTTCTTGTGTATTGAGCTTCTTCAACGTTGAAACTATACCAAGACTTTTTAAACATCGGGAAATGATCGTTTATATCCTTGACAAAAATTCTAATTGATAAATTGTCACTTAATTCACCACCATCTATAGCTGACACGTTTAATCTAAACTCTGATTCTGGCGGTAAAGTTCTTGCTACAATGATTTGCCCTTCTCGCTCGTGTATCACAAAATATCTCTTTGCTTGCAGTGCATTTGACATAGATATGTATGGTGGAATTAAAACTTCAGAAATGAATTCGTATCTCACTTGACCGTTGACACTACTATCTTTATCAACAGCATGCAGTTTTAAGACTGCTGAGCCTATTGCTATATTTTCTGGAACCACGAAAAGTGGTCCAAGTTCTTCAACTTTAAAAGCAAAGTTGTTCTTTGGTTTCGCTGGAATATTGATGATGCCAGACGACTTATTATTTTTTCTTTCTTGGTAAATTTTAACGTGAGATTTTTCATCTGATTCTATCAATTCAATATTTTCTCCAAGAGGCATTACAATTTGATTGAATTTAGGAATGCTATCATTTTCATCACCAACTGTTATTGTCAACTTAGCATCGGAAGTCAGGCCTCCTCGATCTCTTGCTACAATTTTCAGAACGTAGATGATTTTTTCTTCTCTATCTAACTTATTTCCAGTAAAAGTAACGACCCCCGTATCATCATCGATGTCAAACAGTTCTCTTCCTTCACCAAAAAAAGTGTACATAAATACAGCATTCTGCCCAATATCAGCATCGGAAGCTTTAATCTTTGTAGCCATTTTAACTTCAGTACCTTTTATGGAGTTTTCCATTATGGAGCCCTCGTATGCTGGGAATTCAAATACTGGTGGGTTATCGTTTTCATCGTCTACGTGTATAGTGACTTGATAAATGCCTGCTCCAGATATTAACCCTTTGTTGTACTCTGCTATTACCGTCATTCTGTAAGTATCCCTTCTTTCTCTATCAAGAGGCTTCTGAGCAAAGATTGTTCCATCTTGTCCTAAAACAAATGTAGTATTTATAAATATGTTTTTCAAAAGATAGATAGATAGGTAGATAAACTCTTTATGGTACATTCACCATAAAACATAAATTTCACAAAGACAAACAATACCAGTGTATATCTTTTTAATTTCAAAACAGACTATAAAACTTACCAATAGCAATATCATCAGTGACGTCCTGTTGATTTGCTATCAAAAACTGAATACTGCCATTTGTTAGGCTAGTCGTGTTCACTTTTAAAATTTGGCCAATAGTAGCTCCGGCTACATTTTCTTTGACGTGAAATACAAGAGGTGCATGAGCTCCTCTGAAATAAAAAAAATATATACATTATTAATAATTTGAACCAGTTATTGACACTTAAATAAAATGGAAATAGTAGATGATTTACTTGAGTAATACTCCTCTTTCATCATTAACATCTACTACGTGTACAGTAGTGTTTGTACTTATTGTAATGTTTGCATTTTCCTGCATCGCCACAGCTTCAAAATCGTAAAATGGCCTGTTAAATTTAGATAGTTCATCTATAACGGTTATCACACCGGACCTTTCTTCTACTGCAAATGGCACTGAAAAGAAACATGATTTACATTTTATTTATAATTTAACTATTAAAGCATTCTTATTAAATAGACAAAGCAATTCTTAAGGATCGCTGGTAATTTTTACGACACGAAGCACTAAAATGCGTATTGACAAAAGTTTGAAGTCGTAAATTGACTATGACAATCAGAGAGTAGTTTATTTTGTTAAGGATCAAATGCCAAAAGGATTACAAGGCATTATAATTTTAATTTGTAGTTATCGTATATTACCTCCGTCTTCGTAACCGTGTAACAAATCATAGGTGACATCTTCTTTATCTAACACGTCGTTTACTCTTATTTGTCCAACACTGGTACCGATATCTACATTTGATCCGACCCAGAATTCATATGGCGATCCAATGAAACCGGGGTTATCAATCTTTCCTGAAAGTATAAAGGATCCATTTCCATATAAAATTGTACATACAACTTAAAAAAAAGTAAGACCTTTGCATCTATTATAGATGATTTATGCAGCGTCAGCAACTGATAGTCATGCTCTACGGGATGCTGTAGTGCCTGAGACTTTGTTAGATGGATTAGGCTTGCCCAGCACCCATACCATCCTTTCAGCTTAGTCAGCTATTAGTCAGAGGAAAGAACAGGTAAATACGTCTGAAGCTAACTTAGCCGCGGGTTTCCTCACGATATTTTCTTCAGCGTTAAAGCACGTGTCAAGCGTGCACTTACATTTTTCAAGAAAGAAAAATCCATTGGTGCGCAACTTAAGATATAAATGATATCATGTTTATTTTCTCGAAATATTATTTACCTTTGGTAGATCTTATAACATCAATAGTAACAACAGCCAAGGAATATCTTCTTTCACTAGGATTAGTCGGTTGATCTGATGCTTCTACAAACAGCGCATGCCTTCCTTCGACAATAGGAGATTCAGCCACAGTAACTATACCGGTTTTTGCATCTACTAAAAACGGCGAAGTAATAGTGAGGTTACTGGTTCTTTGCAAATCGTAGAAAACCATTCCGTTTCTTCCTAGATCCGGATCGACAGCTCTTAGTTTACCGATGAAAGCTCCCACTTTAGTGTTTGACTTTACTGTAAACTCGTATAAGTTGCTCGGTACAAAACTTGGGTTATTATCATTCGCATCGAGTAACGTTACTTCTACATTAACAAAAGACATGAGTTGGTCATCAAAGTATTCGACGTTCTCGCTCCTTGTTCCTTGTTTGTCGGGGAATACGTAAGTAGTTTTGTCTTTTAAAGGAGATCTAGGAGTAGTTGGTGTTCGTTTCCATTTTGGCACACGTTGTTTTTCGTAGAATGTACCAACGACGCTCGGGTTCTTCTCTCGGGCGTAGACTTTCATGCGTAGTGATGCGTGAGATTCTCTGTCTAAAATCGTCTAAAAGAAACATTTTCGTTTTATAGCGATCTTAGCGCAGTAGCACAGTATTTTCATTTACATAAGAGCTACAAATTCTGTAATTTAGTAAAAAAAAAATTAAAATCTTGTTAACAATTCAAGTATTGTTTTTGAATGCGTGATGGTTCTTAATGAAATGTATTATATATTTCATATTATATTGATAAGGTTTTTGCATACTTACTTGATTACGAACAGTGAGCCATCCGGTCCGAGGGTCAATGGAGAAGGCTCCCTGAGGGTCGCTAAGCTGGAAGGTGAACTCGCCGTTGTCCTCCTGGTCTTTGTCTGATGCCATCACTTGGAGGACACTGAAACCTGCAAAAAGTTTACAAGACTTAATTTAAACAACTGTCAAGCCAACATTAAAACATCAATTTTAAAAATGCCTCTTCTTTTACTTCTTCTGCTGCTTTTACGGCTTTAAATTCATCAATATCAGCCACTTTGTACCCTCGGGTAGTAATGGGCAACCCTTATATCTGCCTTTCGCCTCGGTCCTACACTATCTAAGACCACGTGCAATTCGCTTTATTGCAAAAAACTAACTTATTATCATAGCAGCTTTTTTCCCCACCGCAATCAAAAATTTCCCTGAAATCCAAAAGTTTGTTTGTACGAGTATCTATGGATGTTTTTCGTTAACTTTTGCGATCACAATTTATTTTATATAATGACAAAAGCACGGAAATTTATCGCGTAATACCTTTGATTTTATTTATTTATTTATTTATTTATTTATTATTGGATAAATGGTACATTTTTATTTGGTTTTAGTGTCCAAAAAACCTATATTAGGTTTGTCCAGGACACTAGGTTCTCGGTTGACTTACAAGATTATAATAAAAGATACACAAAGAAGAAAAGAAACACAACTTAATAACAACTTAAAGTATAAACAGAAGGTTACAGATTTAACTTATACAACTTATGCTCATTTGCGTACCTACAGCGCGCACACACAGAAACAACAATTCCGCCACTGTTCCAGAACTAAGCAATATATACTTAAGTTGATTTGTCACTTGGTGTGAGTGCAAGGCGTACGAGCGATAACAATAAGCTGGCCGGCGCGCTGCGTCCACGCACAGCCCTCATTATACCTGTGTGCGCGCACTGATGTTCCATAGGATGTTCCATTTTATGCGTTTTTATGTTATTGAAATATGTATGTAAACGAATTCAGAGAAAATATTTTTTTAATATGGATTTTATATTATTTTTTGTAATTTTGTTTTTGACTTCTGCTGGTAAATTATTTATTAGATGAGGAATTAAATACTGCGATGTTCTTTTACCATACTCGTTATTGAACTTAGGTTTGCATAGTCTTTTAGAAGTGATACTTCTAGTGACTACACTACCAGTATTACTGTTTGGGACTTGGATATCGGTGCGAAAGTATTGCTCAAGAAGTAAGTTCAGTTCTACTCTTCTATGAATTGGTAAAACCCCGCAGTACCTAAATAAGCCCATAGGATCGTCTAAGTATTTATTTTTTATGTTTTTGGGAATTATTAATTTTAATAACCTTAATTGAATACTATATATTTGATCTAGGTACGTTTTATACGTGCGACCATAGCTACTAAGCCCGTAGTTTACTATGCTATCTACAAGAGATTTGTAAATAGTGATTAAAACATAGAAGGGTACTTTGCATTTAATGATGTAAAGTTTTGCCATGATAGCTCTAAGCTTATTACAAACCTTATCTATATGTTTAGACCAGTTAAACCTATTATCTATCACTAGTCCGAGGTATGTGTACTCAGTAACTTGCTCAATAACCATACAACCATTAGTGCAACGCGAGTTAAGGTGGAGGCAGTCATGACTATGAGCCACCACTGTAACGTTTTCTTTATCTGGATTAATATTATGACTGGATCGGACGTGGATAAGCTTAGTTTTGTCGGCGTTGATTACTAGACCCGAATCATGCGACCACTTGCAAATTGCAGTAAAATCTTTTTGAATGTGGCTTTGTGCGATTAATGGATCCGAGTCAGCTGCTACTAGGCATGTATCGTCAGCAAATTGGTAGACAGTACAGAACTTAATGACATTATTCAGGTCATTGACGTATGTCAAATAGTGCAATGGGCCTAGTACAGATCCTTGTGCTGTTCCTTCAGTGACATTGACACTATCGCTGTACATATCGCCTATTTTGACATGGTAGCTACGGTTGTGCAAGTAATCTTGACACCATTCTAGCAATTTACCTCTTATTCCAGTGTTACATAGTCTTTCAACTAGTAGGTCGTGTCTTAATGTGTCAAACGCCTTTCCATAGTCAATAAAGACTAAGACTACGTGTTTTTTCAAATTAAGGTAATTGTTTACCTCATCCGTGAAAAGAGACAGCAGCATCGTAGTACTCTTGTTTGACTGGAACCCGTATTGTTGAGAAGATAAGACGTTATTATCGGTATAGAATTTCTGCACCTTGGTGCATACGTACTTTTCAACAATTTTATCCAGGACTGGTAAAATAGTTATGGGACGGTACTTGCCGTAATCCTGCGTACTGCCGCTTTTGTGGATAGGACGAACAATACCCGTTTTAAGCTTAGAAGGATAGCGTCCGGTAGTGATGCTAGTGTTGATTAGTCGCGTTATAGCAGCAACAATTTTATCTGATAGTTTTATAACATCTATTGCTCTGATCCCATCTATACCTGGAGCTTTATGCGGATTTATGTGTCTTAAAATCTTCTGTATTTCATTATTTTTAGCTTTAGGAAAGTAAATTGATCTATCCAAATTTCTAGTATAATCAGATTTATTTAGTAGGTTATTTTTGCAATTTGGTATGATCGATTTAACATTATTTTGAAATTGGCTTGAAAAATTATTTGCTATATTTTTTAAACTTGGTTCTTTACTAAATGCTTTTGTGATTATATTATCTATTGAATTTGATATTTTACCTGTTAAATTATTTATTATTTGCCACGTTTTCTTGATATCGTGTTTATATTTATTAATTTCTGCCATTATATATTTATTTTTATTTTTAAATATTAGTTTGTTTGTTTTATTCCTTACTTTATTGTATTTTAATTTAATTTCTTTATTACTAGTATCCTTTAGCCACTGTGAGAATAATTCATCTCGTATGTTAGTAAGCTTTAAAATATTGTTATCAACCCATTTATGTTTACTTCGCTTTGATGAACTTACTTTTTGAGTATATATAGATTGGTTATAACAGTCATTAAAGCTCTTACTAATGAAGTTATAAATCAAATCTGGGCATTCCATGTTTTCCGTTGAATTCCAGTCTACTTGATCTAACAACCTGCTAACTTTTTGAATATTCATGCGCGTAACATAAATCGGAGCATCCTGTACACGAGAATCACTAACTAACGTTGCTGCAGTTATTCTATGATCGGCCAGTACGGTGCAGAGCGCGGCGGTGTAAGTGTCTCTCATGCGCGATCGGACAAAAATGTGATCAATACAGCTTTTTGTAATTAAATCATTCAATGTTTCTACTCTAGTATAATCAGTGATACCGCATGATAGACCGTGTCCGCTCATAACATCCATGTATGACTTTTTGATAGGATTTTCCGTTTTAAGGTTAATATTAATGTCTCCTAGAAACACCAAGTCAGTGTTTGCACACCGGTCTAGCAAAGTGTCCAGTTCTTTTATAAACTGCTGTTTATTATTACATGGTGGCCTATACATAGCACACAAAGTTACAGAATAGGCAGTGGAAGTAATTGTACCAAGCAGGCATTCACAGTACAGTGTTGAGATTTTTCTATGAGTGAACTTGTGTTTGTTTTTGACGTAAATAATTATTCCACCGCCCCTTCTGCTTTTTCGCAGCTCAGTGTACATTGTATAGCCCTGCAAATTATACAAAGACTTGATGTTTTCGGAGATGTTCACTTCAGTGATAACTATAAAATCTATTGACGAATCAGAGTTATTTAGAAGCAGCTCAATTTTAGAAAAGTTTTTAATCAAAGATCTTATGTTTACATGTAAAAATGTTAGGTTATGAGGATTCTTAGGTACTAGATTTTTGTACGTTTGATAACTTACACAATCAAATAATTCTATTATATTATTACTATCTATAAAGTCCGTATTAATCATAGAAAGTAAGTATTTATGGTAGTAAGTTGACGAAACGGGAAACTAAAAATGTTAGTGAGCGTTTGATAAAAGATTTTGAATGTCGTTTTTCGATCTGATTTTAAATACCTTTGCATTTTCATGCTTACGCACTAACACTTTTCCTTCTCTGACCCAAATAAACTTAAATTCATTTTTTAACTCCTGCTTGGCCTGCCACAAAAGGTTTTTAATGTAGGATGTCAGCGCCTCCCTAACGTAGATCTTCTCAGTGGCTGGTGGTCCGCTCAGGTTAGGCATAAGGTCTTTAGCAGTGATGGCGATACTCCGCGCTGAAGAGATCAGATGCTGGCGGGTGGATTCCTGGCGTATACGGACCTGGACCAGACCGGATCCGGCTCGACGAGATGGTAGTCGTTTAACAGAAACTATTTCTTCTTTCGCCGATCCAAGTTTAACTGCTACACTTTCCACTAGCTTAGGTAGGTCTAGGTCATTCGCCTCCGGGATTCCTGAGATTTCTATGTGGTCACTTAGTAATTGTTGTTCCATTTCCACATTGCGTTGCTCCAAGGATTCGATCTTGAGTAGGCAGGACCTGTTTTGGTTGTCGAGGTGAGTTATTGTTTTTTCCATATTCTTAATTTTAGAGGTTAAAGCGTCCATCGACTCGGCAAATTCGTCGACTTTTTCACTGCAATATTGAATTGACGTGGTAACAGCGCGTATCTCCTGCGTTACAATGTTTCTCACTTCTTTTTTTAATTCTTGCAGTAACTTTTTGACGTCAAATGGCGCCCCTGAAGTAGAACCTTCATCATCTTCTTCGTCTTCAAAGTCAGCAAGCATAAGAAAAGATTTCCTTCGCGATGAGTTCTGGTTGCATTCGTTACAATTCCAGTCGAGATTTTCAGCTGCCTTGAGGGCTGCTAGTTGTTTGTTACTTAGCCCAGAACAGATTGTGGAAGCATGAAATATTTTCTGACATCGGTTGCACTCTAAAATCGCAGTTTTTTTATTCATGAGTTTATTACAGCTGTTGCACTTAGCCATGATTGAGGGTACTTATAGAAAATGTAAGAACAAACTGACGCGTGTTTAACCCAGGACGTTCGGGTGAGAACTGATTATTCCCGACGTTTCGACTGTGTTTCAACAATCTTGGTCCCGGGTTGACTGGAGATTGCATTGCAGTGTCCATCAAGAAGCGATGGTGGTTTTGCAACTACTTTCTCTCTAACGTCACGTGTCACTTTGTCTTCAGAACTCGGTAAGGCCGCGTTTACATTGCGGCACACAACACTAACAGTATCTTTACTATGCAATGTTACATTACGACGCATACTTATCACTGGATTCCAAGATGTCGGGAGGCTAAATCCATCTTCACGGTTGAACTTCGGGTGTTTTTTTGATTTCGATTGCCTAACAAAATATTCTTCGGTAATATTGACGTTAATTGGCAAAAATTTTATGATTGTGAAGCTCGATCCTATGGTCAGGTTCCGAATTCATTAGGTGCTCTGCTATCGCTGATTTATTTACCTGGCAGTTCTTAACTGCAGCGATGTGCTCCTTTATGCGTTCGGCTCGCTTGGTTTGCCCAATATACGAACGGCCACAACTACAGCCGACTTTATACACACGAGGTACTTGTAGAGGTGTGACGTCTTTCGGCGATCATAACAGCTTTGATAGATAGATAGATAATTTCTTTATTTATTGCTATGCTACCTTGGTCATCGGTTTAAAAATGGCCTTGATCGAATTTTTTATACCTTCGTTATTAGGCGATAAATTCTCACGTTTTTGTTATTATATTAATAAAGATGTTTGCTACCTCTTAACATAATGGTAAACAAATGAATCTAGCTGCTGAAACTAAGCATATGTGTAAATGTAGACCAGAGTTAACACTTAGGCTGCCCGCAGCTTTACACGCATTGAAACGGGTTCACAGCGCTGCGGCGGGATAGTAAAACATACGCACCATTAGGCAAGTTCTCAACGATGCTGATGTTGTAGAAATCCACCTCAAACTCCGGCAGGTTGTCGTTCAGGTCAAGGACCTCAACTTCCACGCGCGCCTGCGCAGTCTTCAGCGGGTTGTCCACCTGCGACGCTTGCACTTGGAGGACGAAGGTGTTCGCTGGGAAGGAAAGGGCTCGTTAAATACGAAAGGTGTAAAAGGCACACAATAAAAAAATAACAAAAGCGAAAAATACTGGTACAAATGGCGAAAAAGATGTTTATACATTGAAGACACAGATATTTACAATGAAGGGTGTACCTTGATAAGCGCTGTTCCTATAATTAATAATATTCAGGGTTGAACAAAATTAACGGGAAACTGAGGCAGTATTTCGTGAGGTACCGGCAGTAGAATCCCTCCTCTCGTGCCCGTAGATGCAGTAAGAGCCTACTAAGGGATGGGCAGCAACGTCTTTCCGTGTATCAACATCCCATACTGCGCTCGCCAACCCACCTGCCAAGCGTGGTGAGTGTGGCAACTACCCCTTAGGGGATCCAAGAGGGAGGCCTGTGTTCAATAGTGGACGTTTTACAGCTGAAATGAGGCAGTCTGTCGTGAGGTACTGGCAGTAGAATCTCCACTCCTCTCTTGCTCGTGGATGCAGTAAGTGTCTGCCAAAGGATAGAACATGCATTGGTACGGGGTACCAGAAAAGGGGACCAAAGTTTCCGAAAAATGCCATTTTTGACCTTTGGTGATCTTTTAAGGTCACAATAACTCCGGTCCCTGTGACCTGTGTTCCTAGTTACCAAAATCAATCAGTACCCTTCTCTCATTAAGACAGTGCTAACATAAAAGGTTTTATGTAAATCGGTCAACGCGTTCGGTTGTAATCGTGTTATACACAGACTGACAGATCGCGCTATGCATAATGAGGGGCTTCGCCCCTTATATGGATACGCTACTGAGCTTAGACTACACATGCCAGGTAAGAAGCACACACCTCTAGCTCAAAGCCCAACATGGGAAGAAAGCAAAAAGAAAGGAAAAAAAAATACGTTTTTTTAAGGGATTTACTTATTTATTTTATTCTGTTTTTATTGTATTTGTATAATAATAATAATTTATAGGGGCAACAGAGATACAACATCAGTAAAAAACTCAACCTTCTAGCTATAACGGTTCATGAGATACAGCCTGGAGATAGACAGACACACGGACAGCGGAGTCTTAGTAATGGGTCCTCTTTTACCATTTTTGTACGAAACCCTAAAAATTAAGCCGTCACGGGATGCCTGGCAGATGTAAAATATTTTCACCACAGTCGCTACAGTAGCCCCAACGTCATAGTCAGTACAGTAGCCTCAGTCGTCACAGTCAACCCAGTTGCCACGGTCACCCCAGTCGCCTAGTTACTACGGCGGTCACGCGTCACGTCTCATCCGACCAGTTCTACTCCCGTCAAAAGAGGTTTGACATTAAAAATATTACCTGACAACCCAGCCTCAGCGTCGAGGTCGATCTCTCTCTCCAAGAACAGCGTCCCGTTGTAAGGGTCCAGCACGAACAGTTTCCGCTCGTTCCCGGAGACCAGCTCGTAGCGCAGCAGGGCGCGCACGCCGCTGTCCTGGTCCACCGCCTTGATGGGCGACGGGAAGAGAAGCTCTCTGTGGATGCGTTTACCCTGGAACGGGTAGACAGTCAAAGTCAATCCTTATCACTACTAATATACAAATATGTTTATCATCATCATCATCATTTCAGCCGTAAATCGTCCACTACTGAACACAGGCCTCCTTCATGGATCTCCATGAGGGGCAGTTGCCATACTCACCACGCTTGGCAGGCGGGTTAGTGAGCGCAGTATGGGATGTTGGTACACGGAATGACGCTGCTGCCCATCTTCCGGAGGTAGCTCTTAGCAGACTCTTACTGCATCCACGGATAAGAGAAGAGGGGCAACATTCTAGCTGTCAAACGTCACTTTTGTGTCAGCCAACAACAAAGCCAACAAACAAGGACCTTTGACACGCCTGTTGCAAACCTATCGCCATAGAGAAAGAGTCTATGAAATAGCACGACAAAACAGTGCTATCACATTTCTAATGAAACATGACTCATCCACCAAAATAAACACCTTTACTAAGCGTCTCAGTGAATACTTGCCAAACCATCCTAAGACAATTTCAAAAGCAGCCTCAATTAATTATTACTCTCAAGAATTAGAGTCTACCCTATCGTCGCTGCGCCAGAGTTGGCATTTGCGTGCGTTACAGATTAACTCTTTATTGTACGTACAGCACAAACAGAAATAACATATAAATAAGGAATTGGCTTTTGACAGCGATGATTACGAGGTTTACGCCTGCTGCAAACCTGTCGCGAGATACGTTATCGTTAGGCAGATTTGAATACTTGCATCCTGAGACAATTTCAAGAGCAGCCATTGTGCATGACCTTGACTTACTGTGTATTTTTAAGCTATTTTTGTATAGTGTGCATTAAAGAATAAAGAAATAACACTTACAAGAATAAGCCGTGAGGTGCCGGCAGTAGAATGGTACCCTCTCCTACCCGTGGATGCAGTAAGAGCCTGCTAAGGGATACCTCCGGAAGATGGGCAGCAGCGTCTTTTCGTATATTAACATCCCATACTGCGCTCACCAACCCGCCTGCCAAGCGTGGTGAGTATGGCAACTACCCCTTATGGAGATCCATGAGGGAGGCCTTAGTTCAGTAGTGGACGTTTTACGGCTGAAATGATGAAATGATGACTTACAAGAATAGGGTAGAACTCTGGCATCTGCGTGCGGTAGACATCTTGTGTGAACTTGGGTGGGAGGTCGTCATTGTCTTGCACGGTGATGTGCACGGTGGCGTTAGAGCTGCGCGGCGGGGAGCCTCGGTCCTGGAAATTATAGACAAACAGCTTGATAACTTTGGAAATCACCAGTTAGGGAGGACAGAGGCCTCCCTTATGGGTTCCAATTACTGGTCACGAGGGGGCTGTTGCCATGGCCATAAAATCACCAATGGCTACGTTTAATGGTACGTACTCGTCCTTTATATTCTCAGCTGTGGACTGCTGTCCACGTCCACTGCTGAACACAAGCCTCCGTCATGTATCTCGAAGATCATGAGAGGGATGTTGCCATACTTACCACGCTTTGGCAGGCCGTGAATGCAGTAAGAATCTAATAAGAGATACTTTCGGAAGATTAGCAGTAGCGTCTCCGTGTATCAACATCCCGTACTACGCTCGCCAATCTGCCTGCCAAGTGTGGTTTTGGAAACAACCCCCGTTATGATCGGTACTTAAAGATCCATGAGGGACCCCTCTGTCATGTAAGTGGAAGTCCTACGGCTGTGATAATGGTTGTTTTTTAGAAAGATTCAGAAATAACAAGTACGTGAACATTCCCGCTAATTAATATGAGAGCTAGCTTAGTTGACTCACAGATGCAGATACAAAATAAATAAAAAATAAAATAAATAAAATAAATGTTTATTGCTTTAACTTATTCACTAGTTATTACAGGGTTTGGATTCTCCTTTTAAGCAAAAAATTGCTTGTGTTAGGAGAATCCGCTCTTTTATAGCCATTGTCATATATGATTCTTAACAAAAAAAAAACACTCAAAATAATTAATTTTAAACACTTAAAAAAGAAACATTTTTACTAAGAAAGGGAAAACATATTACATTTTGTTGTTTGTTTTAGTGGGTAGTATATAGGTGCATGCGTGTCTTGGTGTGAGTGCGTGGTGTGTGTGTGTGTGTGGTTTATGTGTATATGTGTGGTGAAGTGTTTGTGTGTCAGCGTGTGTATGTGTGTGATGTGTGTGTGTGTGTGTGTGTGTGTGTGAGTTACCTATAATATCATTGCCTGCACAATACTCTCTATTTCGTCGTAGCTTCTGGTCATTAACCATGCTATAAGAGTCTTTTTAACAGAAAAACGTGTCATCGGATAGATATGAAGTTGTTTGTTAATTATGTTATATATGCGTGATGATTGTCTATTGTATTGTCTCTTCGCAAATGTAGTTTTATTTGTGACTGTGGGTATCGGGTTTTTCATTCGTCGATTTGTAACAATTTCTTGCGTATAAAAAACAGATTTATGTTGTTTTAAAACTAATTGCAGTAAATAAAGTTTTCTTACTGTAAGGAGTCCAGAATCTAGGTACAGACTTTCCGTGGAATATCTAAAAGGTTTGAAATGCATCACCTTAATCAGAGAACGTTGTGCCCTCTCTAGTTCCAAAAACTTTATCTTAGTGGCACCCAAATACAGTCAGCAGCAACTGCTTATCCCCTGCATCAATAGTCCGTTGGAGATCGGAGTTGAAGGTATTGGGTCTTGTATGTTACACGATGCAACCCCCCCTCATGATCAGTACTTGAAGATGAGAGGGAGGCAGAGGGAGGCTAGCAGGTGGACGTCCTATGGCCGAAATATTGTTTTTTTTTTCAAAAGTAAGCTTTTTCAGTCCTAGTTCTAGTCTATTCTAGTTTCTAGCAGTCTGATGTCATTCAATAATAAAGCTTGTATGTAAAAGACAAATAAATCAAAATAAGGCAAAAAAGCCACAGACATCTCACCGATCCATATGGATCGGCTCGATGTCAACGTAAATTTCGGAGCAATCCATACGGATCGCTTCGCACCAATAGCTTGTTTCATCTCTAAGGTGCCAAACATTTCGAAAGAGCTTAGTTAACTCACAGATGCAGAAACTGTAAGCAGGAACTCCTTGTCCCCTGCATCGTAGTCCAGTGCCTTCGCCAACACGAGCGCCGGCTTGTGCGAGCTCTCCAGCGCGAAGCGGCCGAGCCTGTCTCCCGAGATGATGCTGTACTGGACGTCGGAGTTGGGCGTGTTGGGCTTGTCGCGGTCAAAGGCGCGGATGCCTTTGAATATTGTTAGACCTGAGAAGTCAAATTGGACATTTTGTATTAAATTTTATGAATTTGGGAATCGTTAGCAACAATCAAAAAAATTACGGCGCCTAAGGATATTCTATCGGCTCGAGGTACACCCAGCTTGTTAAAGGGATTTTGATAACTGCACTAAACACACGAGTAATATAAACTGGTTTTTAGATTCCTACGAGTAAGAATAAAATTAAATCATTGAAGTATACAATTATTAATGCTGGCTTTTACTTTAAAAAAATCCACAATACTACTAGGAAAAGCTGCCGATGTAGATCATTAATACAAACACTAGACACACTAAACAAATACATATTTTATTAGTTAATATGAAGTCAATTAAGTATGATATAAATATTTGTATGAATTGCGGCTTGTGAATGAAAAATGACAACAACAACTAACAGATTGGTGGTATTATGTTATTGACAATGAGGCGTTTTCATTAAAAAGTAAAAACTTCTAAAATAGTTCCCTCGAAACTTATAGATGGCGTTAGTTTTATTTTACTGGTAGGAAACACAATTTGACAATGACGGCAATTGTGATTATATCACAAACTTGCTTTCTCCGCTTGCCAGCCACATCTGTTAGGTTTAGTAGAAAACATTTTTTTATTTTTTACTGAAAACGTCTCATTAAATTTAATTCGATTAACGTCTTAATAATTTGTATTACTATGTCGTAAATAGCATCAGTTTGATTTCATCAACCTTATTAGGAACGCGCTCCAATAATTCAGATTGATAAAAAGAAATCTCCAGAACTTGAGTTCCCAGAATGTTTGTAAATCACATTGAAAACAAAAAATAATTCCTTGTTTCTTGAAATGGAATGAAATACGCTATTTTTATAGCTAAAAATTTTGAGTTCGTAGGAATATTTAAAAAAAAATTTCTTCAACTCATGATCTCAATGATCATGAGTAAAGTTGTCAAATAATAGGAATCGAAAAAAAACAAAATCACACAAAGTCTTCTCCTGTTTAAATTTTTTTGTCGCTTTCATTGTTTTGTTCAAGCTTAAGTGACATTTATATCTGCTGTAGGTTGCTGGCAGTAGAATGTTGCCTCTTCTATCTTGCCCGTGGATGCAATAAGTATCTGGCAAGTAATACCTCTGGAAAATGAGCAGCAGCGTCTTTCCGTATTAACATCCCTTTCTGCGCTCGCCGACCTGCCTTCCAACCGTGGCTTCTGATCTTGCAGATCTATGAGGGAGGCCTAGTTCCAGCAATAGACGTGGACAGCACAGTCCTACGTCTGACATACTTGTAGTTACAAAAAAATATGTAAAGATGAACAGGTTACCTGTAGGCGTTAGTTCGTCGACGGTGACTTCGTAGGGGGTGTCGACGAAAGTGGGCACGTTGTCGTTGACGTCTTCGATATACACCGTCACTGAGAGGTACGCTGATATCTGGAAGAGGAATACTTGGCTTGAATAGTTGTGCCTTAAAATATAGAGAGTATGCGGCTTAGTCAGCTCCATGCATATTGGCCCGTTCTTTTCTCTTAAGAGTTTAAATTTAAATCGGAATGTATCCTATCATATTTGAATTAGTCCCATCAACCATCATCATTATTTCAGCCGTAAAACGTCCACAACTGAACACAGGCCTCCCTCATGGATCTTCGGGGTATTTGCCATACTCACCACGCTTGGCAGGCGGGTTGGTGAGCGCAGGACGGGTGCTGCTACACGGAAAGATGCTGCTGTCCATCTTCCGGAGGTATCCCTTAGCAGGCTCTTACTGCATCCACGGATATGAGAGGAGGGTTCATCAATGTATGGGATTAATTCAGATATTATTCCATCGGACTGACAGTCTAAAATAAATATGCGTCCCAATACTAATCAAACTAAAACGATTAATTTAAATTTAAACTTTTCAGAGAAAAGAACAGGTACAGTATTATTACGTAACGTATAGAGCTGGCTAAGCCGCAAATTTTTTTGTGTTTTTATTTAAGTGCCTTTTTACACTTTCAAGATATTTTAGGGCACAAAAGGATACAGAAAACGTATTCAAAAATAATACAGTATTCCTGAATACTGTTTACTTTACTTCTACACAAAACACAAATTGATATTTAGAGGATGACTGTTGATTATTTTAGCGGTACTCAATGAGAATAAACAACTTCTGTTGTAGAAAAACAGAGGTAAAACGCGTTATTACAAATACAAAAACCGAAAAACATGATAGTTCCAATTCTTACTTAATCTAAAACTATTAGTACCCATATTGACTGATTCACCAAAAACCCGTGACTTAAATGCTAGAAAACTACAAAAACAATGTGAAAGTAAATTGCTAAGCTAGAAGTAAAGAACGTGGATCCATTACTATAAGAATCAAATACTCGATGCACTTTCCATTATCAGAATGCAAGTGTAAAAGTACCCAGTCCAAAGTGGTCGATTTAAACATGGAGATGACCTCATGTTTATGGTATTGAAAGCGACAGTGGACACCACATTCGAATAACTAGACAGGTTTCACTTCCAGTACACTTGAGGAAGTATGGACTTAGGTTTCTGATAGGTTTTGCTAGACATTCTAGTTTCTGCGAGAGGCTTTTGAACTTTTGCGTATACCGGAAAAATCTATGGAAACTATTATAAACCATAAAACAATACAACACAAATGGACAATTGCATAGACCAAAGAGATAACGGAGTTTGGAATAAACAAAAACAGTATGTTTGTTGTATGAGTATGTTTTGACATTGACAACAAATATGTGTCAAATTAGTTGGTGGTTACCGTTTATAAACAACATTGCTAATCACGTTAGGAATGTGTTTTATGATGGCCTTGAGTTTGCTGTGATGAAGTACACGAGTAAGCCTTAAGGGCCTGAAATTTCACCAGAAACAATACCGAAGCGAATATTAAGTGAAACATAAATGGAAAATTTGATTAAGCTTCCCAAGATAATAAGGTTCAGAACAAACAGATTCATAATATAAACATAATTACATATCAAGCTTTCGAAATAAAAATATTGTTAATTTAGCTATCCGTGTATTTGTATAACCTCAACGAAATTTTCAGAAAGAAATGTGACACTGACCCACTAAAATTACTTTCAACTGCAGTATTGAAATGAATTCTCCAAACCGCACGAATTAAAGGTCGTTTGGCTCCTCGCAGTGCTTTGTGAATCACTGGGTATCTCATCTGAATACCAGCAAAGCCTAGGATAGGATCAGTCATGAAGTTACACGATAGTCTGAGAAGCCAACTCCTAGAGAAAAAGACACAAAAATGCCATATTCTTGTTGACACCTTTCTTCTCAGATATGCATGTTAACAGACATTCACTATTGAGAATTTAGAATTAGGATCCAGGTCAGATTTAAAATCAAACAGTATTTAAGTTTTTAATTATTGTTACGAAGTTACCTTTAATCGTAAATATAACAATAAAGTATTAATTATATAATGAAAATGTTCCTACAATTCCACTTATTTGCCTCTTTACGCCTCTTTCACGAGACACCTCAATATTAATAAGGGAATGGTCAAAATCAAATTAACTGAGCTTTTATCCTGGTTCTGTTAGCAATGTTTTGCAATAAGCTGTGTGGAAAGCACAGAATAAAAAGAAAACAGCTCTGTGGTGGAAAACAAACAATTTCAATAACTTCTATAAAATGATACACAATAATAAAACAACGGAGGCTACGGGGTTGCGGTCTGTTTGAAACATCTTAAACTCTATCTCAACATTGCGAGAAATATCTTTTCTACCTCTATACTTTTTGATTCGACGACTTCCGTGGCTCAGTTAGTTTAAAAGCAAGGTAAGACGTTCGAGACACGAGGTTCGATCGATAAATGTTTGCCTAATGTGCAGATATTTCTTGACATATTGCCTTTCCCAATAAAATATTAGGGTATTTTAACAATATTCTGGTTTCCATAGTTCTGTTTAGTTTGGGACTAGAATGTGTCGTGTGTAGTGTCCAGCATTATATATTTATTATTTTTATGTCATCATCATCATTCCAGCCGTAAAAAAAGTCCACTACTGGACAGGCCTCCCTCATGGATCTTCATGAGGGGTTGTTGCCATACTCACCACGCTTGGCAGGCGGGTTGGCGAGCGCAGTACGGGATGTTGAAACACGGAAAGACGCTGCTGCCCATCTTCCGGAGGTATCCCTTAGCAGGCTCTTACTGCATCCACGGGCATGGGAGGAGAGGTAACATTCTACTGCCGGCACCCCACGGCTTATTTTTATGTACTTTTTACTATTTAATCATGGCATTGACTTCACTTAAACTTGCAGGCATAGATTACACAAAGACACATTCAGCACCACACCATGGAAGCGTGGGTTCGGTTCAGCTCGGTATTACATTAGACTAGGTCTCTACTATCTACCAGGTAACACTATCCACCAAGTGATCTTACAATGTATACAGGGTGTATAACATTATGTGTACTAAACCGAAAGGGGGCATTTCAGCCCATGAAAACAAAATAGTTTGAGTATGTAAAAATCGGGAATTTGTTTTAGTTCTTCGTTTTCTAGGGTTTCGTAGTGAAACAAGAAAACCTTATAGTTTTGCTTTGTCTCTCAGTCCGTCCGTCACCGGCTTTTGCGAAAAGACCATTAGTCTTAGAAATCTTACAAACAGTATGAACGAAACTTTCATCGTGTTTCTCCTTATCCTTGCCGATGGCTACTAGTCTGCCCACAGCTCTGCGGTAGGGTCAGTTCCGAGTCAGTTAGCTTATATATAGTCCCACTCTTCAGTTATCATATCACTTGCATGGTTCCGAGTTATCAAAGTCAAAAGCAAGCTGCCCAGTAAATTTTTTCTTCCTTGTTCTTTAGTAACAACAGCATTTTGTGCATCATTAGTGAAGCCTTTGCCCAGTGGGATTCTACAGGCTGATTTGATTAGATAGATGTTTTAGTGAGTTAACAGATGCCAATTCCCGCAGCACGATGCAAGATACTAGATACTAGGAAAGTTCATAGGGTCATGCAGATATTTTTAAGATATTCTGACTTAATGACGAGAATTCGTATTCAAATCAAGTCGTTATTGTTTTTTTTTGTGTTTATGTGAAAAGGTGGTACTTACGAGATCGTCTCCAACATCGAAGTCGCATCCTAGCCTGAACTTGACGACGTTCTGTGGCGAGTCGCTGTCCACAAGGTGGTCCACGCTCTGAGCCAGCACGACGGACACGTGGGTTCGGTTCAGGTCGCGGTACGTGAAGAGGTGGGCGTCTTCTTCCTTGTCTACTGGCTGGAGGCTTAGGTTTTTTCTGGAAAAAGAGAAACGTTCGGTTTATTTTGAGATTGTAAATATATTTTTTTAACTTTCGCGATCGCAATACTTTTTAAATGTCAGATATGCATGTACATTGTCTGGTATTTAAGGTTAAGGTCGTTAACCTTTGATTATTCCTGATATTTTATTTATATGTTTTTCTCTTTTTGTTAATATGTAAATTTAAAGCGTGCAACTAAGCATTTTCTATCTATGTTATTGTTTTTTTTATCTATCTATGGTAAGTATGTTGATGACAGATATTTACATAACGCATAATGTGTATGTATGAAATAAATAACACACTTAACGATATATCATTTTTTCTGGAAACATTAAATCTTAATCTTAATATTAACAAAACAAAATACCTTCGATTCAAAAACTACAAATCACCCCAGTTTCACTTAACTATTAGCAACCGAGGCATTAGCGTAGATGAAGTCACAGAAATAAATTTTCTGGGAATAAATATTGATACCTTCTTGAATTGGAAATCACACATTAATAAAGTCAATAGTAAAATATCTAAATATTGTTATGTTCTCTCTATGCTTAGCAATGTGTCATCAAAAGTGGTAGCAAAGAACGCATACTATGGTCATGTTTTTCCTCAATTATGTTACGGGGTTATATTTTGGGGAAACTCAGTGGAAGTGCAATCTGTGTTTGTCATGCAGAAGAAATGTATAAGAGCTATTTATAATTTAAAGAAAACTCATTCTCTTCGCAATATATTTAAGGAAAATAATATATTAACCCTAACAGACATTTTTATCTTAGAGATTTGCTTATTTGTAAAAAACAACTGTAGCTATTTCTTTGAATCAAAATCAATCAGAGCTGACATTCAAAGAAAGAAATATAAGTTTAATGTATGTATTCCACAAGTCAACAATACTATGTTTCACAAAAGCTCTTATATTACAGCTATTAAAGTCTTTAACCATTTGCCTCTAGAAATTAAGGAGCTAAATGGCAATTTGTTTAAAATAAAGTTAAGAAGTTGGCTTGTTAATAAAGTTCACTACAATTTAAAAGAATTTTATGAGAATTGATTGTACATCTAAAAAAATATTATGTCATACCTTTGTTTGTTGTATACAAAACCTTAATTATTGTATGTCCTAATAAGGATACAAATTGTTGATACTTATAATTTTTTAAGACCTGTACATGTTTGCACACAATTTTTACAATAAATATATCTTTATCTTTATCTTTATCTTTATCTTCCATTAGTGGAACAAAATAACCAATGACCGCCACTTAAGCAAATTCCTGTGACTTTAATAAAAAAAAACTACCAGTATCATCACCATCATAAGGTGGCCCTAATACATTAACAAATTTGTTATAATTCATCATAGAGCCGAAGGGTGCCGGGATAAGAATGTTATTTCTACTCTCTTGCAAATAAAATTGATTCTTACTGCAGCTGCAGTAAGAATCAAAGGGATACCTTCGGAAGATGGGCACCAGTGCCTTTCCGTGTATCAACATCCCGTAACGCGCTCGCCAAACTGCCTGCCTGCAGTTTTTTTTTTAAATATTAGGAAGCGTATTTATTACCAGCTGTCCCGGCGAGTTCGCTGTACGAAGTTTAGTATCGCACCTACCACTGCAACTACTTACTACAACTAGCTACCCTACGTAGCCTATGTCCGTCTCCATGGTCTAATCTACTCCTATTCTAAAATTCATCCAAATCGGTTCTGCGGTTTTGACGTGAAAAGGGAACATGCATACAAACATACATACTTTCGCTTTTATATATCATAGTAGGATTTTTATTAAAAGTGCCATCTTTGGTGTATTGCCTGAACTAAAAGGGCTTGTAGAGCTTTTGTTAACGGAGGCTAAAGCACCGCGGAGTAGGCACGTTGTGCTTTCATAGACGTTGAAGTTTGGGACCAGTTCGCTAGATGGCGGTAAACGTCCTTATCTTTTCCTTCAAGGCTTTGTTTGGTGGAAAAGTAGCTAATGCATTCTGTATCTTAACTTTTTAGGGTTCCGTAACCTATATTTTTTTTTGCATTTTATATAATATAATGTGTCCACCCAACTAACATTTTTTTTTCAATTTATTTATTCACACAATCATTATAACATTACAGATAATAATAATGAAATATAATTTACATTGAATGTAAAACTATATAATACAAAATTCAAAGTCCTGACTGACTCACTGACTGACTGACTGACTGATATATCAACGCACAGCCTAAACCACTGGACCTAAAGACTTAAAATTTGGCACACAATATACCTTGAGTATCCTAGAGGTGCACTAGGAATGGATTTTTAGAAATTCTCACGGAATAGGGAATAAATAGGATTTATATTTTCGATCAAAGTGGCTCTGCGTGAAAAAGGGCATTTTACGTTTTATGACTTCCACGCGGACGAAGTCGCGGGCAGAAGCTAGTCTTACATAATAATAAGAACTGTTTGGCGTTTGGGAAATAAATAATAAATAAATAAAAAATGGGAAAAAAAAAGTTTGGGAAAGAAGGCTTATGGCCAGCAGTGGCCGACCCACTGCTTCAAGCTGACAGTGATGATACGAATAATACAGATATTTTAATTTTACGTGGAGTGAAATGTTACCTCTCCTCCCTTGCCCGTGGTTGCAGTTAGAATCTGCTAAGGGATACCTCCGGAAGATGGACAGCAGCATCCGTGTTATCAACATCTCTTACTGCGCTTGCCAACCCTCCAGCCAAGCGTGGTGAGTATGGCATAAAGCCCTTGTGATCTGTACTAAGAGATCCATGGTCCTACGGCTGAGACGATTTTTATTCTCTCTTTTTGAAGAAATAAAATATCGATATTATGAACTAAGTTGCTCTCTCATTATTGAATTGAATTAGGATACAAAAAATGTTGTGAAGATCTTTAATCGTAAACTCTCTCATGAAGTAATTAGTTCATTCCTCGCGCGAACGGCCGTGCGTGCATACGTTGACAACATAACCTGTAAATCTTCTTATACCCGGCGTAATGGCAAAGTGTACTCGTTGTAATAAAACAGTGACGAAAAAAGTTCCTGGACTGGAGTGCAATCGATGTGGCACCTTGGTACATGCTACAACTACCTGTACAGACCTGTCTAACAAGCAGATAAACATTCTGAAGTCCGCTGAAAACATAGACTGGACATGCAACGGTTGCAAACAAAAATCCCCCTTCAGGAAGTCGTCATTTATCGTTCCCGAAGATGTTATGGAAAACGACGATGAATCTGGCTCTGATAAGAGTATTAACATGCCAATAAATACATCCAAGTTTCTATCGGATATCTCATCAGAAATGGAAAAATCAATCAAAAAAGAATTGCGAGAAACCAATCAGTGTCTACAATTTCTAAGTGAAAAGGTCGATGACTACCTAGAACTCATGGAAACCTTCAAAGAAAAAATTAAGGAACTTGAAAATAAAAATTTGGACCTCTCCAATAAAAACAAAAATTTAGAAGCTAAGGTAGGAGCGGCTGAGCAGCGAATCAATGAAATCCAACAAAGCCAGTTAGAAAAACAAGTAGAAGTAACCGGTATTCCGTTCACAGAAAGCGAAAATCTAGCCGAGATATCCGTAAACCTAGCAAACAAGTTAGCTATGAAGGCTGAAGACATCAAGAACATCAAACGAATGCCAGCAAAGCAAGGTAAACCTGCCACCATTATCATAAAAATGAGAGAAGAAGTGTTCAAAGCTAGGTGGATAGCAGCAGCCCGCTTGAAGAATATCATCGCATCGGATGTAGTTCCTAACGTGGAGGTATCTAGATCTAAGGACCGACTGTTCATCCGCCAAGCCCTTACCCAACACTTGAAGAACGTTCTCTGGAAGGCAAAGCAGGCGCTGAAGGATACATACAAGTTCGTCTGGTGCAAAGATGGGAAAGTACTTGTCAGAAAAAGTGAACAAAGCAAAATCATTGTACTACGCAGCGAAAACGATATAAATAATCTAGTTAAGTCATTCTAAAAGCCAAACAGTCGAGTAGGTACTAACTATACTTATTTTATTATATATTATATTTATAACATATACCTATACACCGAATTAGATTTTTTGCATAATAAAATAACCCACTATGGATAATATTCGTGATAATTTAATAGAAATTCATAACTGCCCCGACATAAATCAATACTATAATAATATTCCCAAGTGTAAAAGCAAGCTAACTTGTATTCATGTAAACATTCGTTCAATAATCAAAAACTTTAGTAAAATAGAAATGCTTATTGCTACTTCGAAAGTCCCGATAGACGTTATTATATTGAGCGAAGCAGGTATAGGTATATCTGACTGTGTAAGTTCCCTATATCGATTATCACACTATAACATGCATACTAAATTACGTCACGGAAGTAAAGGCGGCGGCGTAATAATCTACACTCACATTAACCACAAATTCCATCCTATACAGTCTTCAACAACGTATTTTGAATGTATTCTAGGTACATTAACTACTCAGAACAACACCTGCTATTATTTATGTGCACTGTACAGGCCACCCAAAACAAGATTTCCCCCGAATTTATAGATAAAATAAATAGTAAAAATATAAAACATCATATAAAACAATTATTTTTTAATTTAACGTAAATAAATAATACATAAAAATTTTATCTATTCACAATATATATATATATATATATGTATATATGTCTATGTATACAGTTCCATATGTATTCCTAATTATATATTTATTTATATCGAATAGGACATCTCAAAGATTTATTGCGTAAATAGGCATCAGCGCAGTCATTCTTGTGCAGCTCGTCTGAGTTGCAATTGAAGGTCATCGCAGATAAGGACGTTGGAATGTGAATCCGCTCAAACAATGTCTTCGAACTACTAGAGGTACATCTGTGCTACTACTGTTACTGTGCTACGTACATTTATAATTTTGTTAACTTATGTTATACTTATAATTTGAGGAATGTTCTTCATTAGCGTCTAAGACAAACTAAATACGGTTTTTTAGACGTTTTATATTATGTTATTTAAGAGTCTTTTATACATAAATAAATAAAAAAAAAAAAAAAAAAAGTTATTTCTAGAAAAGAACAGTCGTTATCATGATCAGTCTCATGATTACAGTCAAGCACTCATGTTGGTAATTAAAAGGTAGACAGGTCAAAATTAAACCGTTTACTCAAATGTTAGGTAATACTTGTATAATTTAATAGCTCTGTAGATCTTAATTATGGTAAACAACACTGAGATTAAGAGGGGATTACGAGTACTGAATAAAAGTAACCAGATGCTGGAACTGTAGGGTTATGTTCTTAAAGCTAGATTTAAACGCTTTAGTACACTGTTTGGGTACGTATCTTTATACCATTAATATAAGGACAAAAATTGTAACAGCAAATTGAAATGAAAGAGTGAGTTTCATCTTCGCTTTTTTTTCGAAACTTACTCTTTCACTTCTATTCGTTGTTACAGTTTTTGTCTTTATATTAATACTAGCCGCACCCCGCAGTTTCACCCGCGTAGTTCCCGTTCCCGTGGGAATTTCGAAAAATCCCTCCTTAGTGCACCTCTAGGATACTCAAGGTATATGTGTGCCAAATTTCAAGTCTCTAGCTCCAGTGGTTTAGGCTGTGCGTTGTCTGTCAATCACTCAGTCAGTAACGGAAGAGTATTATATTGATAATAAAGATACGTGCCTACCCAATGCAGTTGTGTGCCAAAGCTTATAAATCTAGCTTTAAGAACATAACCCTTGACACAGTCAGCTGTAGACGAGATGATTCATGGAGATTAATAAACAATAGTTTTTGTTTACATAAGTGATTGCCAGCCTTCAGGACTTCCGGTTTAGTTCCGGACCGTGTGAACTAGCACTTAGTAACATTGTTTAACATTTTTATGAATTATTGTAAATAGTTTAATGTGGAATAGCATCGATTATTCTAGAATAAGAATGTTCTGTAATAGGAACTGGAATGCCGTGGTGTGCCGGCAGAAGAATGTTGTTGTTCCTTTTTTTGCATAAATGCCTTTTAAGGGATATCTCCAGAAGATGGACAGCATCGTCTTTCCGTAGCAGAGCTCGCCAACCCGCCTGCCAAGCTTGGTAAGTATGGCAACAACCCCTCATGATCAGTATTTGGAGATCCGTGAAAGAAGGTCAGGTTCAGCAGTGGACGACCTATGGCTGAGAGGATGATTCTAGAAGTTGTCTATGTATTTAAAATGTTTGTATGTATATTAATCGGTTCATAAGCGACGGAATTCTGAGGTAACAAAGATAAAAAAAAAAACCAGGCAAGAGCGAGTCGGATTCGCGCACCGAGGGTTCCGTGCCATCATACAATATAATATATGACAAAGGCGGTTTATGTTTTGTTTAAGAACCTTGTCAGCGCCATCTCTTGTCTGATAGCGGAACTTTTGTAGATTTTTCACACATTCGATGATTTCTAAAAACGGTTTCTAAGACGGTTGTTTTTACAAAACTTTTGTAAATAACTCGAAAACGAAACGGTTTAAAGGAAAACTGGATACTGTTTAATTATGTGCAAATGTTTACCTCTCATACCTTTCATATGATACCCCGCATGACCTAAGTAACATTACAAAATTTTTGAAACCCCCCTTCCAACCGCTTGTCTAAATAACTATGCAAATTACAGAGTTCGCTATAATTTTCGGAGTAAACAATCATTTTTTCAACATTTTTGTGAATAACTCGGAAACGATACGGTATCGAGGTAAAATAAAATTGTTTATTAATGTGCAAATGAAATGAATCCTTTCATATGATACACACGGCCTAGTAAATTTTAAGATACCCTTTGCAATTACAATAAGAATATTTTTTAACATTTTTATACATGCTATATTAGTAAAGAAGTGGTTTCTTTCACAATTTCAAATTTCAAGTCGATAGCATCAGTAGTTCTCGAGATTTGTGACAGACAGACAGACAGAGTGATTTTATAAGGGTTCCTTTTTACCGTTTTGGTCCGGAACCCTCAAAACAGACAACTTGAGAACCTCCTTTTTTGTAGTCGGTTGAAAATAAGAAACCACTCACTTCAAGTCGTGACAAGTTATCAATAAAATATGTATAAACTTAATAATAAATAAATAATACTGGGCAATTCATACAGCAACTAGCCCCAAGCTAAGCAGAGCTTGTGTTATGGGTACTAGATCCTAATATACTTAACACATTATACATATAGATAGATATTTTTTTATATGTAGATAAACATCCAGAACACCCTGAACAAATATCTGCAGATCATACATTTGTCCCAAGGCGAGAATCGAACCCGCAACCTCTTGTGTCGCAGGCGGATCTTTGTCTGCTGCGCCACAGAGGTCGCCACCGTAACTTTACAATACAAAGATCATCTCGAGTTGAAATCGCTGTAATCTAGTGCTCGATCTATTGAGATGTACGTCATAGATAAAACAGGTTCTCTTTAAGCTTAGGTCTTTACATCGAGGTGATTTTAACGGCATTGGAAACGGGACTTTATTGTGCTTTGGATATAATTAGATTATTAGGACTAGCTACTAAATCCATAAAGAGCTTCCTGACTATTATCTAACTTTAGCAGGCGATGTCGAGCTGTCTACTCAAAACGTATTAACTTTTTTTTCTAAAGGTATCATAGCCTAGAAATGAAAAACCTTATCAAAAATTTACGATTCCGGTGGGATTCGAACCCACGTCCGTCGATCCTTGATGCTTTCTGAAGCCGGAAGTGCTTTAATAATTAAATTAATTAATTTAAATTTGTTTAATAATTAGCTGTATTTTTGTATTGTGTCAGAAATAAATGTTTTTTCTTGTTCTTCTTCTTCTTCTTTAACCACTAAGCTACGGAGCCCGTGTTGTGTACCGCTGAAATTATTGATAAGGTGGCATCGGTTGAGCACCGATTAGAGTAAAATCCCACGGAATCGTAAATTTTTGATATGGTTTTTAATTTCCTTGAAATGTTCTCCCTGAGTGTGGTTAAACACTATAACAATTACAAACTATCGCACCTTAGTCATCTAGCTGCATGTTTATTCTTCGTTTCTTTCTTGCACTCTGATATGTTGTTGTGACAGACAGACAGTATATGTTTAGTAAACCGCATCCTTTATTTATAGGACTATGTCTCCAAAAAGCTGGCTGAACTTTACATATGCAAGTAGATTTGTAAAGTCTCAATAAAATTTAAAATGCTAGTTTAGATTTGAGAAAAACGTTAAAAAACTTTAATTTTACACAAACGGAACCCTACATCGAAAAATTGTCTTCGCAACCCCGAAATGGTGTGATAAAATCTAATACACAATAAACACTATGTGAATATCAAGAAAATAAGCTTACCCTGCTTGATCATGAGTATATATATTTTTTATCTCGGCGTCATTATTTTATTTGTCCATGCAGCATTACAGCGCTCTAGGACTTATAGTCTCTTCGTAAAACCGGAGACAGACAGACAAAGCGAAACTATAAGGCTTTCTCGTTGTGCTAAGGAACCCCAAAAGTAACACGAAAATAAGTGACAAAACTATTACATGTACAATTACATCACTATACAAATACCAAAGCAACACAAAATGCACCAGTTATCGACCATCTTGACCCGTCATCAGTTTTTTATTATACGACTATCATCATCATTTCAGCCGTAAAACGTCCCCTACTGAACACAAGCCTCCCTCATGAATCTCCATGAGGGGTAGTTGACATACTCACCACGCTTGGCAGGCGGGTTGGCGAGCGCAGTACGGAACGTTGTTCATACACGGAAAGATGCTGCTGCCCATCTACCGAAGGTATTCCCTTAGCAGACTCCTACTGCATCCACGGGCATGAGAGGAGGGGTAATATTCTACTGCCGGCACCCCACGGCATATGACGATGTAAGTCGAAGGCCCACCTGATGTTAAGCAGTAACCTCTAAGTTATGTAAAATTTAACCCACATTAGAGACAAACGAAATTGAAAGTAATTTCACTTCAATTTCTTGACCGTTAGCAGTGATTGTTGCAGACGCGCAATAGGTTCAGAGTTGCCTTGCCATTATCCTTGCCATGGTGTCGGCAGTATAATGTTGCCTCTCCTCTCATGGCCGTGGATGCAGTAAGAAGGGATACCTTCGGAAGATCTCTCGGTAGCAGCGTCTCTCTTTAGCTGACGTACAAAATATTACTAATTGAATGAATGAATTAACCCTTTATTGTTCACAACAGTAAAGCTTAAAATTAACTTAATTATTATAAAATATAAGACGTATTATAACGTAAATTGTTTAATTTTCAGCTAGTTTAAACGAGATAATCAAATTGGCCAAGGTTTTCCAACGCACTATAATAATATTGCAGGTGCGGCACCATTTTGAACCGGCTTCATAAAAAGGAGGTTTTCAAGTCGTCTGTATTTTATTTATTCGAGTAAGAAGTCCAACGAAAATTCAAATCAACAACTCTAGAATTCTAGCAAATTTGCTAGACACGTCACCTTGCACATCAACTCTAGAATGTTCTAGTTGCTCCACAATTCCGTGGAGTGAGTGAGAGAATAATCGCTCGTCTACAAATCTCTTGCATCATTAACAAACGACCTTTCTCGCCTTCACACCACAGTGTCAATGCACTTCACCGACAAATTACTCAATATATTATCTAACAATTACAATAAGCTACATTAGCCGTGGGGTGCCGGCAGTAGAATGTTGCCTGTGGATGCAGTAAGAATCTGTCAAGGGATCATGATTCCAGCCGTATAACGTCCACTACTGAACACAGACCTTGTAACTTCGGGTAGTTGCCATGTTCACCACGCTTGGCAGGCGGGTTGGCGAGCGCAGTTTGGGGTGTTGATACACGGAAAGATGGTGCTTGCCCATTTTCCGGAGGTATCCCTTAGCAGGCTCTTACTGCATCCACGGGCATGAGTAAGGGTAACATTCTACTGCCGGCACCCCATGGCGAGAGTGTCACGGTGTCAAGGTTTACCTCCGGAAGATAGGCAGCAGCGTCTTTCCGTGTATCCACTGCGTACTGCGCTCGCCAACCCGCCTGCCAAGAGCAGCATGACAACTTATACCTCATAATCCGTACTTGGAGATCCATGAGGTAGGCCTTTGTCCAGCAGTGGACGTCCTACGGCTGTGATGATGATGATGAAGACAGGTCGATGTGGATGAATACTCACGTAACATAAAATACATGCTATTGAAAACAGATAGACATCTTGGCTACGTATTGATAAAATCGGGGAAAGCGGTAATTTCCGATGCAAATCGTGGGTTCGAACCCTGTCGGCGTTAGGTAACCCTTATCAGTGGATCGGCTAAACGAAACCTCGTATACACGGTGTATCAACGCGACCAGGGGGAAAATTCTCGTGAATCGTAATTTTGCGAGATACTTAGTCTCATCTCACTTCTCAGAGTCTACTCTGAATTTGTCTCATGTCTCTAAAGTCTAATAATATCTCGATAACTGCTCTTAACCAGTAGATCTACCATGAGTTTTCACAATCTATATTCGCTAGCGACTGTAGTTAAAAAAATGTATTAAACTCGTGTAGCGCCTCTAGCGGATAGTTTGGTAATAAAATACGTAGTAAACTATACTACAGCGACTGTAGTTTGGGCTTCGTATGCTTAGAATTGTATGAGTTACAAATCTAACAGATTATACAGTTACGTTCGTTACGTCGTTACGTCGATCAGTTACGTTCGAACGCTCGTTTCGTAGACACGTATTGTGGAATATTTCTAGTTTTTCGTAACATCAATAACCTTTTATCTGTTACAATGAAATGCGCGTTGTGTAATTCCGCATTCAATGATGGAGTGCAGTGTGGTTCCTGCAAAAAGCATCTTGACTTTGGGTGTGCCCATGTGTCGGAGACCTCGTGGAGAAAAATGGGTACAGACAAAAGATCATCCTGGAAGTGCTCCTCGTGCAGAGCGACGTCACCTCGCACACCGGCCCCCACCTCGTCGGAGCCGGCTTCACTTGCCGATGTTCTCCAAGAAATCAGGACCATTCAAAGTCAGTTGTCGGTTTTACCAGCACTCGTTCAGGATATGAGGACCATCAAGGATGAATTGCAGGAGCTCAAGTTGAGTTGCGAATTTATGGGAAGTCGCTTAGATAGCTGTTCCGATAAAATTACAGAGGTCGAGAACCGTGTAGCTAAAGTTGAGCAAGTACAGCTTGTTATCGATGGCCTGGAAAAAGATGTGTCGTCCTTAAAGATGCTACTTTCTGCGGCCGATCAACGTTCTCGACTGAATAACGTTGAGATCAAAGGAGTCCCTCTCAAGAAAGATGAGAATTTATTCTCAGTCGTCGAGGCCATTGGTAAAGAAATCAACTGTAGTATTCCAAGGGCACAGATCAATTATCTTTACAGAGTACCACTACATAGATCTAAAGATAAGGCTATTGTGGTGAGCTTTATAAACCGTTACACCAAAGAAGATTTTGTGGCGGCAGCCAGAGCACGTAAAGGATTAGCAGCCCCAGACATCGGGTTCCGGGACTCCGTTCGGCGAATCTACATAAACGACCATCTTAATGTGGAGCACAAGATCTTACTCAATAAGGTTAAGTCGCTGGCGAAGGAGAACGGATATGCCTACGTATGGGT
This sequence comes from Pasiphila rectangulata, assembly GCA_963082625.1. Taxonomy (NCBI): domain Eukaryota; kingdom Metazoa; phylum Arthropoda; class Insecta; order Lepidoptera; family Geometridae; genus Pasiphila; species Pasiphila rectangulata. Next base: position 713,046 of record OY720244.1, on the reverse strand, counting down.
GAAGTACGGTAAAATTCATGTTAGGAAAAATGACACTTCACCCGTGTTCACCATCAATCAAGAAAGTGATTTAAACAAACTAACATAATCTGTTTCTATTATTCCATGGACTATTCAAACTATTTATGCTGTTTTCTTAGATTAGAAAATTTATTTGTAACTTTCTGTTCGCTTTACATTATTAGTACTACCCTAAAAATGTTTATTATCACAGTCTTGACCGCTGTCCGGCTCGCTATGGGTCCACGCTATTGTTCTAGTTTCCATTGTTCCCCAGCTTATCGCTTGCGCTTACCGGCACTGCGACGAGTGACTCATTACGCCGCAGATCGTATTGAATGCACACGCATTACACTTATCATATCAGTTCATGCAAGTTTTCTAGTAATTATTGTCAATTACTATCGGATTGCTACTTATTTGCTTAGCATCCGCTTTGTTAGTACTACCAGACCCACAATGAATCCAGGAATGCTTCTTTCAACAGGCCAGTGCAACAAAAATGTACTTAACGGTGCTACTAGTGTAATTCTATGTGTGTGTTATAATGGATAATCCGATCATCGATAAATTAAATATATATTATCAGAATGTTAGAGGGTTACGTACAAAGACGACAGTTTTTTATCGCAATCTGTGCTTATGTGCTTATGATATAATATTACTGACCGAATCTTGGTTACCCGATGGAATTTCTACGTCCGAATTATTTGATAACAGATATGTTGTGTGGCGTCGCGACCGCGATTATAGCCTTACCAAGCAAAAATACGGCGGAGGTGTTCTTATTGCGGTACGTAAGGAATTATACGTAATCTCACGTGATTCCTTTCAGTCCTCTGCTGAGGATCTATGGGTGTCAATTACTGTTAGGCTAAATAATAGATTGCACATGAATATTCACTTATGCTGTTTATATCTGTGTAGTCAAAACTTAGGACCATCATTTAACCAGCAGCTTGAAAATTATCTAGATAAATTAAATGATATAATAATTTCTCATCCTTCCGATAAATTTATTTTAGTGGGAGATTTCAACCTTTCTAATATTACTTGGTCTTCAAGCGTAAATTCAGATTTTTTGCCTACCTGTTCTAGTTCAATTGAAACGTACCTTATAGATGACATGAACACGCACGGTTTTCGTCAATTTAATGGTGTATCCAATAATTTTGGTAGGTACTTGGATTTAGTCTGGTCAAATGATGACCTTACGGTGATGGAAAACTTTGACCCCTTGGTGCCCTTAGACCCTAATCATAAAGCTATTTTAATTAGTGTAGATTTTATTAATTTCCAATATTTAAAATCACAATATTATATTAAATACAATTACAATAAAGGTAATTATTCTTCAATTAATTTAAAAATTTTGGAAAAGGATTGGTTGCTCGAATTTTCATCAAGAACTCTTGATGATGCCGTGGACTATTTTTACTCCGTAATTAATCAGCTTATAATTCAATTTATCCCATCCAAATCAGTCCGGGTTAACTCATACCCCAAATGGTTTTCCCCAGCGCTTATCAAAGTTATTAGAGAAAAGTTTAAATTTTTCAAAAAATATAAAGTTTATGGTATGAGATCCGACCTTGAAACATTCAAACTTTTGCGAAACAGAGCCCAATTGCTGGAAGCCGAATGTTACAAAAATTATATAACTCTTATTGAAAGTGGCATTGAGAAGCATCCCAAACAATTTTGGTCATATATAAAAACTCACTCTAAGGGCTCTAATGGAGTTCCTACTTGTGTTACTTATGAAGGTATTAGGGCTAGTACTGGTGAGTCAATCTGTGAAATATTCTCCAAATACTTCTATTCCACTTTTCTCACGCCAAATACTATTGATGAGCCTATCGTTCCATTGGATATTAATGATTCCCATGTTTCTTTTGATATAAGTAGTATTGAAATTAACGAGGATGAAGTCTTAAAATTATTAAAACAACTTGATCCAACTAAATCATCGGGCCCAGATAATGTTAGTCCGATATTTCTTATTAACTGTGCTGAGTCCATTTATATTCCACTATCATTACTATTTTCAAAATCTATTAGTAAAAGCTCTGTTCCTTTGATTTGGAAAAAAGCATTTATTACTCCCATTCATAAAAAAGGTTCTAAAACTGATGTCGTTAATTACAGGCCAATATCTAAACTCTGCATTATTGCAAAATTATTCGAGAGGATTGTTTATAACCAAATTTATGCCGCGGTACACCATTCCTTCGACACATCTCAGCATGGTTTCCTAACGGGACGTTCTACCACCACAAACCTTGTTCTTTTTAATGACTTCTTAACGGAAGCCATGGATAACGGCTCCCAAGTAGATGTCATATACACTGATTACAGCAAAGCATTCGATAGAATTGACCATGGGTTGCTGTTGTCCAAGCTTAACCTCATCGGCATTAGAGGCGATTTGCTGAGATGGTTCTCGTCCTATATTAAAAATCGTTCACAGGCTACGGTTATAAATAATTACATGTCTAGTTGGGTTACCGTCCCTAGTGGAGTCCCCCAGGGATCTTTGCTGGGCCCTCTTCTTTTCCTTATATTTATCAACGACATTTCTCAATGCTTTCTCAATAGCCACTTACTTTGTTTTGCAGATGATATGAAAATTTATAGAGTCATTAAATCATCCGATGATATTGAGAAACTTCAAGCTGATCTTACCAGGCTGGACAGATTTTGCTTGGTTAACAAACTAGATCTTAATCCCTCAAAATGTTCTCTTGTTACTTTTACCCGAAAAATGAATACCACGCCATCAACTTATATTCTCAAAAACGAAACACTACAAAGGTATACCACTGTAAAGGATTTGGGTGTCATGCATGACTCGAAACTTATCTTTGATAAACATGTTGATGCCATCGTAACCAAGGCCTCAAGAATGTTAGGTTTTATTATGAGGAGTTCGGTTAGTTTCAGTAAAGCCAAAACATTCAAAGTACTGTATTGTACTTTTGTTCGAAGCATTCTTGAATACTCATCGCAGGTCTGGAATCCCCGGTACGGTATTTATATTGATAGGATTGAACGAATCCAAATTAAATTCATTAAGTATCTTTGTTTCCGCTTAAAAATTCCTTATAAGTCTTTCACCTATAATGAACTTTGTAGAAAGTTTCATTTTCTCCCTCTTTCTATGAGACGTGAAATTGCCGATCTATCTTTTCTGCTCAAAATAACTTCTAATACAATTGATTGTCCTCAATTGCTTTATAAAATCTCTATCAATACCCCTTCTAAATTAACCCGATTTACTTCAATTATTTCCACTCCCACTGTAGGAACTAACTACAGACAAAATTCCTTTATATGGCGAGCTAGCGATCACTTCAATAAAATTTGTAGGCAACATGACTTGGATCTATTCTGCTCAAGCGTTAATTCAGCCAGACAGCGGTTGAGCGTGAACTATTTCGATAATAGCCTAAATATAGGTGACTAATATTAGATGTGGTTTATGTTATAGTAGATAGTATTTATTCTCCACCTTGTTTTTGTGTCCGAAGCGTACTGTTAATAGTTTTTTCTCTTTTACTTTCTTATATCTATTCGTGATAACCTATTACTTGCTTTATGTTTTCACACTGTTGTATATTAGTTTATTATAGCTGTTGGTTGTCCTAATTAATAAATAAATAAATAAATAAATAAATAAATAAATAAATACAGTATAGACATAGTAACGTTCTATTACTACTGCAGTGACGGCAGGCGATCTAACAGTGACAACTCGTGGTATACTCGATGCCATTTAGCGTGGCAATACAGGTCATTCACCTACCTTCACTACGCTATCATAAAATGCAATGAAAGTGTCACTAATTCTGTCGCTTACCATACAAACCACATAGCACGTTTTCGATAGGTTTGTTTTATGATAGCGTAGTGAAGGTAGGTGAATGACCTGTATTGCCACGCTAAATGGCATCGAGTATAGACACACTGACGAATCATCACGAATGGTTTGCTATAGACTATGTCTATCGTGAGGTTATGAGAATGCAAAAAGTTCTTTTTTATAGAGATTTTGACAGCTTTATTTTAAAATTTATCGATTTGGAGCGTTTATTACATGGATTACGATGCACAAGAATTGCTCCCCAGGATAGGAGCAATCATGTCGAAACGATAATATTCGTCATCATTCATGGTTTACGTAGAATAAAGAGTTAATTAATCTATCTGTCTCATCCACCGTCCGACTTCCAACACCGCTTCACCATCATCATCATCTTAACCATCGAACGACCACATAAGCCTCATGGATCTTTGTACTGATCATGAAGGTTTGTTGCCATACTTGGCCGTTGGGTTTGCAAGCACAAAATAGGATATTTGTTCACGAAAAGACGAAAGCGGTATCCCTTGGCAGATTCTTACTGCATCCACTGGTGAGAGAGGAGGGGCAACATTCTAGATGATATTATCACATTACATTAGTCATAATAAATTATTGATGAAAGAATCCTAAACGTTTTAGATAATGGGAAAAATTTCCAACCGTGTATTCTAGGAGTCGATGTGAGTAATCGTGTATGTAAAGTGTTATGACATTCGGAAATGATCCAACATGATTGATTTCGCACCAATTAGTTGGTTTTGTAACGAGGTAGTTGAATATTTTGTTTTCCGAACGAGTGGTTAAGGCAGGGTTAAACATACTATTACATTAATATCTCACTAATTATTAAAAAGCCGAAAGTTTGTTTGTAGAGGTAACAAACATTCATACATCTAGTATGAATGTTTGTTACCTCTCCACGAAAACTAGCTTTCGGATCGAGCTAAAATTTTGCGCGCGTATAGATATTGACCAGGAAACCATGTAGCCATGTATTATGTAGGTAAGGCTTACGAATCACTATGGACCCTGCGCATCTCTCAGTGGTAAGTTCGAACGGAATTTAACTAAGTAGTAAGATAATTACTGTATGAATCACGTACATAGTTAAGTTATTAAGGTTATCAGCACATCCAGTTAAATATTTTCTCGACTAGGACACTGTAAAATTTGTAAACTATCAAACTTATTCTTTCTTTATAAATATTATACTTTTTTTATGCATGAATTAAAAAGTAAAATGGCCGCTCCATTTGGCCGCTCAAATAATAAGGAAGACAAGCTTTGCTCAGAGCTTCGTTGTTTGCACACGCGCACTGTTTACCGGATGGAAAATACCTTCTCTCCTTGTTGTATCTCTTTCATTCCACCAGTTTATCTTATGTATCAGCTTAACATTGAATATGAAGAATAACTTAAATGTTCTCAATAATTCGCTAAGAATATTCTGGCTGGCGGGGTTATTCGAGTATTCTGTCGTCTAAATTAGAGTTTCTGCGTAGAATGAAGTTCTGTATGTAAGTGAATTCCGAGTTTGAAAAATTCGATTCCTGGATCGCGCAAGTAACATTTTTGCATTGTCATATTGTGTAGAGGTTTGGATAATTGAGGTTGGAGCGTCCGTAGCTAATGCGTGAATCGGTTTATCGAGAGCCGTTCGTGATATTCGCTATCGTGTTTGCTAAATCTATACACAATCACCTTAATATACCTCGATATAGTTTTAACGAAGGTATTATTTGTGCAGAAAACTTATGGGAGCAAATGTCATTGAGAGATATATTGTATCAAACACGACGCCAGTAGCTGATTTGACCTTTTTTATGTTTTTGTACTTGATCAATGTGATGTGAAACATCGATGCGTTGCCGTCGCTGCCAAACGACGAAATTTTTACAGGTCGCGTCTTCAAGGGGTATTATGGACAAAATACATACATATGTCTGCAGAATTTTGCTGCATTTCAAATTTTATTAGTGTTTTAATAGTTGAAGTGTCTGAAGCCGCGGGTTATCACTATGTATCTATTTAAGCACGATTTTTCTCCAATGGGTTTTTCTTTCTGTATGCATTGTTAAACATGCAAAAAAATCCATTGGTGGTATCAAACCAACGACCTTCCAATACGGATATAAACACCACGATTTTTTTTATTATTAAAAAAAAATAATTAGAGTTGAATAGCACCAACCCTGTAATTCTCAAGGGTGTCTTAAAAGACGACTAATGACGGTGAGGTAGAATACCTAAGACCTTCTGAGACCAGAAAATGGGCAGCAGCGTTTTCTGTTATGTCTTTCTAACACTGCGATCTCTAACTCGCCTGCCAAGCGGGTAAATTATGGTTATATCCTCCCATTGTGGAAAGACCTATAGTCTAGAAGTGGACTGTTTATGGGAGGCTGATGATGAGTATGAGACAATCATTATTTACATAGGCTTAGTGGTTACCTTGGATGTACTTCGACCCTGAGGACCTCATCTCCGACCTTCAGGTTCTCTGGTATCCGCACGAACTTCAAATACTCTCCCACGGGATAGAAGTTGCAACCTGAAACGAACAAATGGGTAAATATACCACCTTAGTAAAAAAAGGTCTTTACATCTATTATAGATGATTTATACAGCGTCAGAAACTGATATTCATGCTGTAGGTACGGGACGCTGCAGTGCCTGGGAGCCCATTGTTAGATGGACTAGGCTTGCCCAGCACCTATACCATCCTTAAATTCCTTTAAAAAAGTATATTTTAGTTCGTTTCATTAAGCTGCCAAAATTTATAAGATTACAGAAAAAATCTTCGTAATAATTATTACTACAATTACTATGATAAAAAAATGCCGTGGGGTGCCAGAAATGGAATGTTGCCTCACCTCTAGTAAGAATCCGCAACAGCGTCTTTCCGCTTATCAACATCCCGTGTTATGCTCGCCAACCCGCCTGCCAAGCGTGGCGAGTACGGCAACAACCCCTCATGATATCAGTACTTGATCCATGAGGTTTATGTCCAGCATTAAAATCACCCAGGGCCCAACGTGAAAACCAACGTAGCATCTGAGCCTGGCCAGGTGCTACATAATGCTGAGTTGGGGACCCGCGCCACATCCTCTTCTTCCTGTCCGTATTGTAATGTTTTATGAAGTCTTTTTGTATTTTGTATTCTTTGTTTATACTGCAAATATCATTTTTTTTTTGTCGTTGTATTGTATTGTGCGTGTGGTAACTAAATGTTTTTCTTCTTCTTCGGAAGACGTCGTACGGCTGAGATGATGACATAATAACCAAACAAAAACTAATTTTTAATTAAAACAACAATTTTCGACTTTTTTTAAAATTAAAATTTCAAGAAATCTGGGTTTATTAATTTTCTTTGTACTTTATTCCATTGGTTTTTCTGTAAATATGCTACTTTTTTCTAAACAGAAAGAAGGGCTTTGTCACTAATGAGATTATGACGTACATACATATGTGGGTGAGTGCTACTTGTAGTGCATAAATATATTATGTCTACAAATCAATAATTTTGCTATTATGTAATCCTAATTACCACTCAACGATTAAAGCAACGTAACAATCCGCACCAGAGACATAACAATCACTATTATGTCGTTTTAATAATCCAAAAAGACAATAAACTTAGGACAAGAACATTCCTTTTGTTACGCAAGTCTCGCATGTAGACCTGGCAAGTTCACCGTGACGGAGTAGCGAGTATGCCTCGGGTTTCGTCGGTAATGTTTCATATTATGGCATATATTAATATATTTTATTTCGGAAAACAATCACCTATGAGACATAATTTACATAAATCCGCTTCTTTCGACTTAAATAAATGCGATTTGAATAAATCCGATTCGCATAAAATGTCTTATTATATTAATTAGGTTTAAACATCATAAAACAATATTTTATCTACGTCAGGCAGTTTATAGTTAGTACTTGGTGTTAATTTTGTAACCACATTCAGCGTCGCAGCACATCGCTTTGAGCCCGCTTTGTTTATCTTTGCAGTCCATCTGGGACGATGGCGACTACAAACTTTATTTATTTTTTGACGCGGGTAGCTAGTTGCGCGCTCGTACCGCATGATATTATATTACCTAGTTTATAGGTTCTCATTGTAAGTGAATTATAAATTCTTAAGATGATAATAAAGATTTCTTTAACCTGAAATCGTTAACTAAAGAGTAAGGTAGTAATGCCTGGATTGCACTTATTATTTCTCGACATTTCGCCTGGATTACACCAGGTATGGTCCCGAAAGACTCCCATTCTTCAGTCTTCTCGAGACCATACCTGGTACAATCCAGGCGAAACGTCGGGAAATAAGAAAGGTAATATGAGCGATAAATACCCGGCGAGATGTCGGTTCATAACGTGTTGTGATCGCGAAAGTCTTTATAAGACAATTCAATAATATATACAAGTTAATGAAAATAAAAATAACAATAACAATATTTTACTTCGGACAACAATGGATCCATAATCTGTTAGTAACACTATCTGACACTAGATGGTAGTAAACTAAACTAATCAAAAGAGTAAGTTATAATATATACGAGTTAAAAACCATAATGAAAATCTTCTGAGCCTTGTGATGATTAATCAATAAATCGTTATTCAGAACCATTTACCAACATAATAGGAAGATAAGACCGCATTTATATACTTATATGGTAAACCAAACAAAATGCAGTCAACAAACAAATCATCATTTCAGCCGTATAACGGCTACTATTGAACGCAGGCCTCCCTCATGCCTATATTGATACACAGAAAGACGCTGCTGCCCATCTTAGCAGGCTCTTATTGCATCCACGGATATGAGAGGAGACACCATACGGCATTTCTTATAAGATATTGCATAAATATTCAAACCTAAATTCTTAGAAATTCATAACGAAGTGAAACAAACGATTTAGCAAACTATTTAGCGAAACTGCTTATAATTATGTTGACATTTCATTGTCGTTGGCCAAGTGGGAAATACGGCAGTTTCTTCATGACAAAGATCGTAATGATTCAGATTTAAGTTGATTGATTCAGCCAGAGCGAACAAACTAATCGGCCGGAGGGGCAAGACGGTCGCGGACCACTGCTCTTGCACATTAGTCGTTTGTTTTTTATCTGCGCTTATTGAAATGCAATTATTTTAAAACTTTACGGCGAATTTTGGTTGTTTTGTTAAATAATTCATCGTTGTAACTTTGATGATTTTTAAAAGAATTAATTAATTATTGTTGTAACTTTGATGATTTTTAAAAGAATTAATTAATTATTTTGCCGTGGGGTGCTGGCAGTAGAATGTTACCCCACCTTTCATGCCCGTGGATGCAGTAAGAGACTGCTAAGGGATACCTCCAGAAGATGGTTAGCAGCGACTTTCCGTGTATCAACATCCCGTGCTGCGCTCGCCAACACGCCTGCCAAGCGTGGTGAGTATGGCAACTGTCCATCATGGAGATTCATGAGGGAGGCTTGTATTCAGTAGTGGACGTTTTACGGCTAAAAATATAAATTAATTATTTATTTGTTTAAATAAATAAATAAATAAATTAAGACGTTAATTTGTTTGCCTAATACGAAAAAAAAAAATTGAAATCGACATGAGCTGAGCAGGTTCATTTCGTTCTTTAATATTTGGTTTCAAGCGTAAAGGTAAACATTTAACTGATTACAAAAATTCAAAGTAAGACAATTGCATTCAAATGTATGTTTCAAATTATAGTTTCTAAAAATAATTACTTTGTGGTTTTTACTGCCGCAAATGGCCGGCACTGCAGCTTGCATCAGTATGGCTGTAAAAGAGCAGTGTTTCTCATCAGCATTTCACAATGGATCACTCGGATCAAGAAACCTCAGATTGTGGGAAGAGATGCAAACTGCATTGAAATGGATTTGCCCTTATCTTTAAAACTATCATCTATGGAAAGATTTATTTTTAATTGTTTTTATTGAGAAATAAATATTCTTTATACCAAAGAACTAATAAAGATTCTTAAAGACCAGCTTTATTTTAAAATCAAAACTGAAAACACTTAAGTAGGTAACTACCTCATTACTAAAAAATAAAGTCAAAGTCAATTAGTGTATATTCAAAAGAGCAAAACGCTAGATAGAACAGCCAATATACATAAGTGTTCTTCTTTTGTACAGACACATTTAATAATATATAATAAACATTTAACCATCTTACTGGCTAGATTCTATTCAGTGCCTTAAGACGAAAGTCTACAATCAGTGTGTGTTACCAGTGATGACATATGGAACCGAGACGTGGTCCTTCACTATCGGCCTTATGAATAAGCTCAGCGTCGCTCAACGAGCTATGGAGAGAGCTATGCTCGGGGTTTCTCTTCGGGATCGAATCAGAAATGAGGAGATACGTAGAAGAACTCGGGTCACCGACATAGCCAAACGGATTAGCACGTTGAAGTGGCAATGGGCAGGCCATACAGCTCGCAGAACAGATGGCCGTTGGGGCCGCAAAGTTCTCGAATGGAGGCCACGGATCGGCAAGCGCAGCGTAGGACGTCCACCTACAAGATGGGCAGACGACTTGGTGAGAACTGCTGGTCGGCGGTGGATGCAGACGGCTTCCAACCGCAGTACTTGGAGATCAATGAGGAAGGCCTTTGTCCAGCAGTAGACGTCCTACGGCTGATATGATGACTGGCTAGATTCTAATGTATTTTAGTGTTGGATATATTTTTATAACTAATACTAAATAAATAATATTAAACCTAGCCCTAAAGTAAGCAGAGCTTAAAAGATTACATTCATTTGTTGCAAGGGAATCAAATCAGCAACCTCCAGCCTCTTATTCTAAATCAAAATCATTCTAAAAATTCCCAAAATAAATAAATAATTAGACTGAACTAAGCATTTTATTTTAATTTATTCGCTTTACACGACACTCAAGTAACGAAAAGAAACGCATAGAAGAATCTTACTTGGTCATTGATCATTTAATAATATAACGTATTCTTATAATAAGTTTGACAAAGTTGGAGTAGATCCAATTATTCCCACTAATATTATAAAGCCGAAAGTTTGTTTGGAACCTCCTTGTTGTTGTTACCTCTTCACGCTAAAACTACCCAACGGATTGAGCTGAAATTTTGCACACGCAGGCATAGATGTAAACGAAGAATAACACATAGGCTTCTTTTTTGTACAACGCATGCGAAGCGGCGGGCACAAGCTTGTTTTATATAAGCATCACTTGAATAATTTTATGTGGACGTATACATGTTTTATCGGTAAAGTAAAACATCGTGGAGAAACCCGCGGCCAAGTTAGCTTCAGTCGTATTTCCTTTGTATAATACCCTGTCTTATGCCCCCCTGTCTTCCCCTCCTCTCATGCCCATGGATGCAGTAAGAGTCTGCTAAGGGATACCTCCGGAAGATAGGCAGCAGCGTCTTTCCGTGCACCAACATCCCGTACTGCGCTCGCCAACCCGCCCGCCAAGCGTGGTGAGTATGGCAACTACCCCTCATGGAGATCCATGAGCGAGGCCTGTGTTCAGTAGTGGACGTTTTACGGCTAAAACAACAATACCCTGTCTTTCTTTTGACTAATAGCCCACTTGCTGGGAGGATGGTACAGGTTCTGGGGAAGCCTTATCTATCTTACAATGTCCCAGGCACTACAGCTTACAGTACAGCATGAATATCAGTTGCTTACAATATATACATCATTTACTTCTAGATGTGAAAGGCCTCACACCATTTATTGGGCCACCTGTCGCCAATTTGCTGCAAAACGTTACCTCACTAAGTGTAATATTATTTAGATTATTACGCCTTTCAAGTTAATTGAGACCAATTCTCTCTCGTTATGAAAATTGGTTACATTTTATAAGAAAGCTTATTTTCTAGCAAATTATAAGCTAATCGGCTGATCGGTCATGATGTAGAAAATCATTGCAAGCGTTTATTTTTGTCATACTTGATTATTAGTCACATATGGTACTATTTTTATTAATTGGTTAGTAGTTTTATATTATGGGTAAATTAAATATCATCCTAAATACCAGCTTTTCTAAAGCTGTAAATCATCGAAACATTTCTGAAGCGAACGAATTAAATTCCGAGCTTTATTAAATTTTATTGTGTTTTGTTTTTATGTTGAATGTTCTATGTAGCTTGCTATATATACTACACTTGAATACACTTATTGACTCTTTATAAGATTAAAAAAAAAAATAAGACTTTTACATCTGTTATAAATGATTTATACACCGTCAGCAACTAGTAATCGTGCTGTACGGGACGCTGCAGTGCCTGGGTATTGTTAGATGGATTAGGTTTGCCCAGCACCTATACCATCCTCTCAGCTTAGTCACCTATTAGTCAGAGGAAAGAACAGGGGGTCTAAAAAGGTCCAGGTCGATACGTCTGAAGCTAACTAAGCCGCGGGTTTCCTTACGCTGTTTCCTTCACCGTTAAAGCACGTGTTAAGTATGCACATGCGTTTTTCAAGAAAGAAAAATCCATTGGTGCACGACTGTATCGAACCCACGACCTTCGTATTGAAAGTTGGGGGACTTACCACTCAGTCAACACAGCAGATGTAAGGACCTTTACTTTTAACCAAATATTATGTTTATGTTCCAGAACACTAAATATTCTTATATATAATACTACAAATACCAATCAATAGAAGGAAAAGGTGAGATCGAATATAATAAAATTAAAATTTTAAATACCTTATATAATTGAAAAATTATGTACCTAACTACGTGATAAAGTTTAAAATGATGTGTTTAGATCGAGAAAGTTTACTTAGTTCTATATGATATTGTTATGTACAATAAAATTAAACAGAATATGATCTTATTATGTACATACCTAAGTAAATTAATAATAAGTAAAATAATAAAGGGGAAAGATTTGACTGTTTGTTTCTTTGTTTGTATGCATTGAATAAACTTCAGGACTAATTTGAAGAATTATTTCACCATTATTTCTGAAGAACATAGGCTATATTTTATCTCCGTACTTCAACGGGAACGGGAACTACGTGGCTACAACTGCGGAGTTCGGCTAGTATTCTTTAAAACTTATCTGACTTTAACAAAAGTTTCTGGGATAATCTGTGGTCCTGTCTAGTTAATAAATTCCATGATTTGCCCCTCCAGTAAGTGGTTCTCATACTAAGACAGTATTTTGTCCGATCAACGATAAAATACCGTATGAACCTCAACCAACAATATCTATGCCTCAACATCTAGGTGCAAACTACATGCATTATACAATTTTACCGTCTTAATGGCTTTTATAATCAGGAACGAAAAGTGCATGTCAGTAAGTATTTAGAGTATTTTTTAGTTTTAAAATTACAGGATTTTATCGCGTACCTTTTTTATTATTTTTCCGACGTTTCGAACACATTTCAGCGTTCTTGGTCGCGGGAGGAGTCCTCCGAGTTCCGTCGGGAAAATAATAAAAAAGGTACGCGATAAAATCCTGTAATTTTAAAACTAAAAAATATGTTAACAAATCGCGAAAGCTTAACAAGTTATATTTAGAGTATAATGAGACAGACTTCACATCAAGGTAAAATACATACTTGTGTATTAATTAAGCATAAAATGAAACAAATCAAGAGCGAAAGTAGTAAGGTCTGCAGGCATTTTTCGGCAGTGGATACAGGCCGCTTCTAGCCGCTAAACCTGAAGGTCCATGAGGAAGGCCTATGTTCAGCAGTGGACTTTCTTCGGCTGTGATGATGATGTTACACTTACACTGCTCTTGCACGCCATGCGAATCCCTCAAGGCTACATCAGATCTGAACCCCCGTATTGTTCCGCGCAGTTTAAAGTAACGGCCGGTTATTAGCGACAGTAAACTTGACTCGTGGGAACTATTGATTCTCCTAGAGATATTATTCATCGGGTTATTACATCAGCTTTATAGAAAACTGGCGAGCGCGGATATGTCTGTGATGTATTATTTGCATATTAATTTGTCTGACAAATCTGTTCTTTTTTTGTTTGTTTATTATTATTTTAATGGCTTTTGAACAACATGTTCAAGTCTGTCAGATAATGTTACACGGGGGAATTGAAAAAAAAAACAAAAAGAAACAAAGTATCTTGTACAAAAAAAACAAAATTAAAATAATTATAAGAGTTGGTACCTAATTAACTGTTATATAGTTAATTGATTAAATTATAAAGAATTATAGCTTCATTGCTTACGGGATATGACAATATCTGATGTAAAAAACCTATATCTAAAGTAGTAACATTAATTGAAATTATAGTTTGCCGTGGGGTGCCGGCAGTAGAATGTTAACCCTCCTCTTATACCCATGGATGCAGTAAGAGCCTGCTAAGGGATACCTCCGGAAGATGGGCAGCAGCGTCTTTCCATGTATCAACATCCCGTACTAGCTCGCCAACCCGCCTGCCAAGCGTGGTGAGTATGGCAACAACCCCTCATGGATTTCCATGAGGGGTAGTTGCCATATTCACTAGGCTGGTGTTCAGTAGTGGACGTTTTACAGCTGAACTGATGATGAAGATAGTTTGTTTGTTTGTTTGTTTGTGCCGAGGGGTGCCGGCAGTAGAATGTTGCCCCTCCACTCATGCCCGTGCAATAAGAGCCTGTCAAGGGATATCACCGGTAGATGTCCAGCAGCGTCTTTCTATATCTTAACTCCTTGTACTGCGCTCGCCAACCCGCCTGACAAGCGCGGCGAGTATGGCAACCCTTCATACAACCAAGAACCAGGCCTCGAGTGGACTTGAATATCCATGAGGGAGGTCTATGTCCAGCAGCGGACGCCTTTCGGCTGAGATGATGATGATGATGGTGATAATCAGGAAATAAGTAAATGTAAGTAATCATGGATGCAGCCACTGACCTTCCGGAAAAAGGGAAAACTGACATAGGCATATATAATGTTTCCGTAATTTTATTACTTGAGCGACATCTTGTTTTCTCTGAGAATTGCTACAGCCAAGTGTTTCATGTTTCTAGTGTTACCATACTCACCGCGCGGGTGGGTTGACTACAGTCGCTACAGTCGCCCCAGTCGCCAAATTCTGCCCTGCTTCCAATCTACCGATTAGCAGATTGTAACTGTATCAACGGGCAAGAGACGAGGAGCAACATTCTTCTGCCGACACCCTAACGTCATGTTAACAATCTTAAAAGTTACAAGATATTTGTTAACACTATAGACAACTCGCTTTGTTAGAATAAAGTGGAGTTCCTTTTCCAATTCAATCCTTGTTCTGGCAAAAGTAAATGTGCCGTAAAACAATTAAGAAATCCACAGTTTCAAAAGAACCTAAACAAAGACATTTAGAAGATGATATCAGCTGAACAATACATCTAATCAATCAACATTACAGAGATAACACTCGCGAAGATAAAAATAGTCACGGACAGTCAAATAGGTGTAGATTGGCGGTAAAGTTAATGTCATTCATCATCATTTCAAGAATAAAACGTCCACTACTGAACACAGGTCTCCCGCATGGATCTTCATGGGGGGTAGTTGCCATACTTACCACACAGATAGACGCTGCTGCGCATTCTCCGGAGGTATCCCGCTTTTACTGCATCCACAGGCATCAATGAAGGGGTAATATTCTACGGTCGGCACCCCACGGCGAAAAAAGTAGGGTGTTATAAATTTTACTGCAATATGTGTCTATCTCTCTGCACCGTAGCAATTACACAAGTTAACCGATTTGAATGTTGTTTCTTTTTATTTATAAGCTGGTTTTCTAGCGGTGGTTATGAAACATATTTCTTCGAAATCAGTTAGGAAATTTACGAGGTATTACAAGGTACCTTGTAAACTTCTTAAACGATCCTCGATAATTTAATATTTCCAAATTTAATTTGGTTTCAAATGAAAGGAAATTGTGTGAAGAATGCAATACTGAAAGAAAGACATCAGTTGAGCCTATATTAAGATATGTGGGGTGAAAGGGGATGAACAATCGAATGTTTAATTAAATGTATGATTTTTTTGTTGTAGTCGCGGATCGGAAAAATAATAATGGGATTGTATACCTATAAATCTTTCTATAAGGTGTGGGCAGCTGGGCAGTAGAATTTTGTCTCTCTTCTCCTGCCCGTGGATGCAGTAAAAATCTCCCAAGGGATACTTTCGTACGTCAACATTCCGTACTGAACTGTACTACGCTCGACAACCCAACTTCCAAGCGTGGTAGGTAAGCATGTTGCGCCCTCATTATTAGTGCTTGGAGGTCCAAAAAGGAGGCCTATGTCCAGCAGTTGTCCTACGGCTCAGGTGATGATAGTGATGAAACCTTTTTAATGCAATGCGAGTCTCCACTAACACAATGACCTTTTATAGTTATCTACGGCTTATCTGAGATAGGTACTTTGTAATCTTTGGTTGCGAATAGTTAGGGAGTATCAGAGCGTTTCGAACTGCGTAGTGAGGGGACAAGTTGTTTACATTTGGCTTTCGACTCATTTAATTTTTTTCGGCATTATCTAAACAAAACACTTTGTTAAGAAAAAGCTGAAGAAAGTTTTTACTTATGTTACTTCATAAAAATGTATGATAATACAATGCAAATACAATACTTGATGCTATTTCCATAAAAACATTTTATTTTGATAAGCGTTTGATTATGTAGAAAACAAAGTTAAAATGTTGGAGTTGTTTCATAACACTTAAAATATCACGTCAAGTTAGTTTCAGTATATTATTATATTCGGCTTTGCGTTGTACTACGATCATAACATTACGCACCGCACAATACACTTAAAATAATTGTATTATAACTAAAAAAACTAATAAAAAAATAAAAACTCAAAAAAAAAAACTTTATTCAGTACGGCTGCCAGGAACTTTTTGATGCGTCAATTTACAAAATAAAACAACATAAACTAATGCACACAATTGAATCAGTTCACTTCAGATAACACGCGAGTTAGGAAAAGAAGCGAATAGAAGAAACTAACTTGGTCGTTACAGTCATAATTTAAAACTTTTCTTTTGTCCTTTGTTACGTTCGACAGAGTTACAGCAGAGTTATTTATTTATTTACTATTTCTCTAATAATAATAATAATAAAGACGATATACATATGTACATGATATATGACGATATATGTATGTGTATGTTGTGTTTTGTATGTTTGTAACGAATAAATTAAAAAACTACTAACCCGATTTTCAAAATTCTTTCACCATTAGAATGCCACATTATCCTTGAGTAACAAAGGCTATATTTTATCCCTATATTCCTACGGGAATGGGAATTACGAAGGCAAAACCGCGGAGTGTAGCTTGTTTTATAAAAAGCTTAATTGCAAAGATTGCGTTTGAAACTTGGCCGAATCGAAGCTCAGCCGAATCATTACATAGTTCAAATCCCATCCCTATCCACAACGCAGTAATCATTTAAACTGAAGGGTAGAGCAATAATTTAGGTCGCTATAACGGAGTTGGCGCTTTCTTACACTGCAGGGCTAGCTTTCTCTGATAGCGGCATAATAGCAAGTATAGCAAATTTATAGAAATATTGGCGTGGGGTGCCGGCAGTGCAATGTTGCTTCTCCTCCCTTACCCGTGGATGCAGTAAGAATCTGCAAAGAGATACCTCCGGAAGATGGACAGCAGAGTCTTTCCGTGTATCAACATCCCGTACTGCGCTCGCCAACCCGCCTGTCACACACGATGTTAGCTGGTCCACGGACCTTCAGCACATCACAGCTCATATCGAGTTCCTCGTGTAATCCTCTTCTTGTCGACGGGATCTGTATTCCGTATGGATGGTGGAATATTCAATCAGTCCCGACTTAAGGCCACCACAAAAGTCTCAACTACTATCTTATCAGAGATTATATATGCTGACAACTTATGTTCTGTGGCGGATACATCCGTCGGTCTACAATACCTGATGACCAGACTCGACGATGCATGCACTACGTTTGGCCTAAAAAGTACGTTTTTTATTGGTTTTAATTTTACATATACAGACAAAATGTCGTCCATACCCTTATTTGCTTAAAATTAATAAATTTATCATAATCCTACACTTAGCTTTTCTTACATAATTCAACGTTCTTAATAAGTTATCTTACATCTATCTAAAGAATAAATTCCATACATAAATCATGTAATTTAGGTAGAAAATGTATTCCATACTTTAATTACGTCGTTAATATATATAAGTTATGTGATTTTACATTTAAAATTTTAACTTATTACATAGTTGGTTGAAGTAAACAACAAAATTTACGTTAAAAAGACGGAGGTTGTGGCAGTAAGTGCATACATATGAGTACATGCAACATTGCCTGGTTGTCAGTAATGGTAATCACGTCCACTTGATAGAGTGACAGTTGGTGAGCAGTTAATGCAACTGAGGTAGCAGTTACTTTAACTGTATATTGGATAACGTGAAAGACATTTAACGATTAATATACATCATTCTAAGATACTCATTTTCACCGACGAAGGCAGTCGGCTCAACTGTGAAATACCCAGCATTATTTAATATTCTGTGTAAATACATACTTATCTCATATTACAAGTATATTTTTTTACTAAATAGTAATAGGGCAATCTATGACCAGAACCTAATTTTATAACAACCGTAGTCAAACGTGTTCTATGAATGAGTAAATAGCTCGAACGAAACAGGAAATATATGTAAACTATGAAAATACTCGTAAATTAAAATATCACTTTCCATCCTCAAAAAGGTTACTTAATGTTTTAATTATTTAAATTGAATTATGCAAGAGATAATGCAAATACGTTTCTAGAAAATATTGAATTCAAAAGAAAGCGAGGAAAGTGTGCGAGCATCCGAACAGAGCGGGCGGAGGTCATGTTACTCTATGTTTTATTCGCAATTATTAGGCTGCGGGCACGAAGGAGCGGCGCGGGTAGCGGCGCGACAACGCAGATTGGCAGGCTGATTCCGTACCTCGCGACAGGTTTGAACAGGCTTAAAACTGGCGATCTTCGGTGTAAAACGTCAATTACTTGCTGTTTTAAATACAAAACTGACGGTTTGACAGCGAAGATCGCGGGGTTTACGCTTGTTGCAAACCTGTCGCGAGAAACGTAATCAAATAAGCCAGCGGGCAGATCGCGCGGTGCTAGAGCGGCGTAGCGTTGTGTTTATAAGAAATTAGTGTCTTTGTTTGTGAACGAAATGTCTAAATATGTTAAGGTCGCGGAGTCGGTCATAAAATAAAACAATACTACACCACGTCATTGCAGACGTGCGGGCACCGCTTTGCAGGCACGCATCGCCCGTCTACCGCTCCCGCGCCGTTGTCTTTGAGTCCAGTTCCATATATATATATTTTATACCTTGACTTTATAAATACATGGTTCATATTACGTTATTGTGTTAGAGAACCACAGATAGGTTCACACTCGACATTAACGTTTTGTTTTATATTTTATCTTTTTAGTTATTAGCTTAAACTTACAACATAACCATACAAAATAAGTGTTCAAATTACGTAGGTAGTGAAGTTCACGCTATGTTGTATGTCTAAAAAATAAATGTATGCATCAAAACGCGCCGCGCCGCCCTTGTGCAACCCCCGCGCCGTTGACTCTGTGAACGCAGCCTTAGTCGAACTGAGCCACGGATTTCGTCGATATCATAACGTTGAATGAATTAACAAAAGAACAATCACCTGTAGATCCATGAGTTTTCACAATTTATACTCGCTAGCGACTGTAATTTAAAAAATGCATGAAAACTTGTACAGCGCCTCTAGCTGATAATTTGGTACTATACTAAACAATACTAAAGCGACTATGTTTGGGCTTCATTTTCTTATAATTTGGTTCCATGGGTTACGTACAAATCAGATAGTAGCGTAATTATACCGACTATTACTACTGTAGTATCGGCAGGCGACAGTGGCAACTCATGGTAGACACACTGTTTTATATTGCATTTGGGACTGTATTACATAACTGATCACTCCTCTCGTAAACTGGGTATTTTACACCTTATAACCATTAACTGGATCATCACATAACACACAAAATTGTATTTCCTGGTAGATCAAGTTTGTTTTTGGTTTTTAAAACACGTCTGCATAATATACCGGATTAATGGTCGTCCTAGAATAATTATAAAATTTGGCATTAAATTAAGCTAAAATCTGTGATTTAAGGTCAGTGGAACTACCTAGCAATTCTAGCAAATCTAGTATGACCTTTTCATTATGTTTTATGACTTATTTAATTACTTCATAATGAATCACTTACTAGACTTGTGCTGAGTAAGTTTCGAGATGTGGTGTTGGAGACGAATGCTGCGAATCCATTGGACAGCCCGCAAAACGAACCTGTCTATACTGAAAGAACTCAAGATAACTACTGGGCTATCTTCCATCTGTCTTCAACGAGTCCTTCAGTATTTTGGCCACATAGTCAGAAAACGCAGTGACAACTTAGAAAGGCTCGTCATCACTAACAAAGTTGGTATGACCAGATCCGTACCACTCTCGACTCGAGGCTCCACGAAGCAATGAGAGTCGGCGCAACATCGTCCATAAAAAAGTGATGCATGGAGGGGGTCACGGGCTCATCTTCAACAGTGAGGAATACGACGCAAGGAGGAGAAGAACCTAAGTAAACACCATAGCTTGTAAAATCTTATTAAACGTTAAATCTTTTTTATACTTATCATCATTTCAGCCGTAAAATATGCACTACTGAAAAACAGGCATCCCTCATGGATCTCTATGCGGGGTAGTTGTCGTACCACGCTTGGCAGGCGGGTTGGTAGAGGTATCGCTTAGCAGGCTCTTTCTGCATCCACGGGTATGAGAGGAGGAGCAACATTCTACTGCGGGTCCCCACGGCGTTTGGTGTCACATCTAACGATTTAAATCTTTGCTTATCACAACTCCCAAGGCCGACTCGAGTGTAAATTACGCGTTAGTGTATGGCGAGGTGCCTGGCCTACGCGTTTTCAATTTCTACAGCATCTTCCGTTAGATCTGCCAGTTCTTATGACTTGTATACGACTGTACCTAGACCGTATTCTTAGTTGATAACTTGATTGCATTCGCAACACCAAAAACGGTGAGCAGCATGAACTTATGGATTAGGTTGCAAATTAAGGCATTAGAATATATTATAGATGATTTATACAGCGTCAGAAACTGGTAATCATGCTGTACGGGACGCTGCAGTGCCTGGGGCATTGTTAGATGGCTTGCCTACCTACTATACCATCCTCTCAGCTAAGTCAGCTATTAGTCAGAAGAAATAGGTTGCAAAATACATAGGTACGTCAAATTCAGATTCAGATATATTTATTCCATTAAGATACATGCACAGTACACTTGGAAAGGTCAATTACACGTAAAAACATCAATAGAAATAGAAAAAAAATTAAATTAAACATACACACCATGATGCACTATAAATATAAATTATACATTTCAAATTTAAATAAAATCATCAGCTAATGCTTCGTCGAGATTATAATATGATTTGTATAATAAAAAATGTCTAATCTTACTGCTGAATTCAGCGTTATCTAAATTGTGGACACAATACGGCAACTTATTAGGTTTAAAGAATTTTATTTCTCATAAGAACTACAAGGTCCACTTATAATGAGATTCACAAAAGTAAAATTAAATAATAAGCCTCTGGAACCTAATCACCTTAATAACTAGCACAATTTTATATTACCTATTCTAGTTCTTGAAGGCTTATACAAAATAGTTTATCTAATTAAATTTTGTAAACTTAAAATAAAACAAAACAAAACAAAACATCCAGTCACAAGACGAGAAAAAAAAAAAAAAAATACAATAAAATAAAACATGAAATATAAGGTAGGTTGACAAAATATTTACTACAAGTAGTGGAATGCTTGGTCGAACATTTGAGGTATGGTCCAATTTGTAAGCAAAAGAAATGTTAAATGTTATATTATTGATTCCTTTCATTGTTTTTTACTAATCTTTTAAATCGATTACATACGCCTTAAGCTTGTTTTTAAACACCTTTATATTTTCACATTCTTTTATGTGGTGTGGCAGATTATTAAATAATTGCGCTCCTTCAGAAATAAGTGTTTTTTTTCCGTAGTTAGTTCGAGATTTTTTTACATATAATTTTATTTTATTCCTAAGATTGTGTTTATTTTCTTTTTGCTGTAGCTGTATGGTTGATTGTATAGAGTTAGAAGTTAAAAGTTTGATAAGAGTGCATGTTTTGTAAATATAAAGTTGTTTTATGTTAAAATGTTTACTTTTCCTATATATTGTATTTGTTGGCGTTAGAAAGTGATAATGGTAAAGCTTTTTTATGATTTTATTTTGGGTTCTTTGAAGGGGGTTCACGTTTGTTACAGCTGCTGTGCCCCATATCTCAATCAGGTATTCCAGGTGTGACTTTACTAAAGAATTATAAATCAAGTCTCGTACTTTACTAGGGATACAGTTTGTGACCTTGCGTAAGGCTCCTAGTAATGTGGTTAATTTTGTTTTTATGTGATCAATGTGCGGCTTCCAACTTAGTTTGTCGTCTATCCACAATCCAAGATACTTTTCAGTATTTGATTGTGAAATAAACTCATTGTTGATTTTTAGTCGTGGAAAATCTGGTATTTGTTTATTTTTCGCAGCAATAATCATATAAGATGTCTTTGACGTGTTTATTGTTAGCAAGTTATATTTTAACCATTCATTTAGTTTATTAAGATCTTGTTGAGCAATACTAATAATATTCTGAATATTTTTCCCAAAATAAAAGAGGCAGGTGTCGTCTGCATACAATGTGAGATGACCAGTTAATCCTATCATGTTTATATTATTAATATAAATTAAAAACATCAATGGTCCAATTATTGATCCCTGTGGTATTCCATACGTCACATTTTCAATATCACTTGTAAAGTTATCTATTTTAACAACCTGTCTCCTGTTGGTCAAATAAGAAATTAAGATATTAAGAGCTTTGTCCCTAACCCCTATGTTTTTAAGCTTTTGTACAAGTTTTTGGTGACTGACCGTGTCAAAAGCTTTCTTTAGGTCTATAAAAATTCCAACAGCATAGTTCTTTTCATCAATGTTAGTTTTGATTTGCGTAATTAGGTCTATTGCTGCTGTGAGAGTGCTCGATCTAGGACGAAAGCCGTACTGTTCGGTAATAAAAAAGTTTCTCTCTATTAAATATGTATTTAGTCTGTTGTAAATTATTCTTTCGAAAATCTTTGATATTACCGGCAAAACTGACACCGGTCTGTAATTACTAGGGTCACTTTTACATCCTGATTTATAAATAGGGCTAACCTTTGCAATTTTGAGGGAATCAGGGAATTCACCTATGGATAAACAAAAATTTATAGAGTCGGTGAGTTTGTCAATTATTAAATTTTTAAGGCATTTGATCGCTTTAGTACTGATTCCGTCCAAGCCAGTGCTTGTGTTACTGTCTAGCTGGTCGATTATCTTGGATACCTCGTCAAGGCTACTCGGGACAAACTCGTTTAGAGTTTTGTCAAGTGTGAAGGTCGTGGGATACATTAGTGTGTTACTGTTGTTTAAGTGATATTGATTAGGTATTTTGTTAGCCAGTTCTGCGCCAATTGACGAGAAGAATGTATTTAAGTTGTTGCAGATTTCTTGGCCGTCAGTGATAACTCCAATTTCGGTCCTTAATTTTGGAGGTGTTATATTGTTCTTCACTTTATTAAGGGATAAGCTGTTAATTACCTCCCAAATTTTTTTAGGGTCGTTAATATGTTTATGGAACAATGAGTAAAAGTAGTTTTGCTTTTCAGTATTGATAAGTTTTTTAACTTTACTCCGTTGTTTTATATAGTTATTCTGAACAGTTTCATCCTTCGGGTTTGTTTTAGTTTGCTGCCATAGACTGTTTCGGAGATGAATTGCGTTAATAATGTCTTTGTTAATCCAGTCATTTTGCGGTAGGTTTTGTTGTTTTGTCTTGTTACGTGTATTTTTTTTTATTTGATCTAAAAGGAATTCTTCTAAGTTATCATAATTATTATTTTTATTTGCAAAATCAGCATTTGACACACTATTGTACAAATTTTCATAATCAAGTGCTTGATATTGAATTTTTTTTGTTTTTCTTACATGTTAGTTTGCCCATTTCAAGGTATAGATGTTTGTGATCGGATAAGGAGGACTCAATAATAGAAATACTAAGCAAGTGATTATTAGTATTCGTATAAACATGATCTATTAGTGTGTTTGTAGTGCTAGTTTGGCGAGTACTGTACAATTTATCTATTTTATTTATTACTTCATAACCATTTCCTTGTATTTCATGCATGTATTCCTGTACCTTTTTATCATTACTCAAAAAATCGATGTTAAAGTCCCCAAAAGTTATTGCCCTTTTCCTCTTCTCTAATTGTGGTGAGAATATACTCATAAAATTTTGGAGATTGCTTTCTCCAGGTTTATATATTGCTCCTATATTCAAAGATAATTTATCTATGCTTATCCATAAGTAGTGGTTCCCGTCTTCAAACAGGTTTTCAGTAACCTCGAAATTAACACTATTGTGGACGTAGATGGAAACACCACCACCTCTTGTTTTTTCTTCTTTTCCTTTCTTATTTTTCAAGGCAGCTTCATTAGCAGGTCTAAAGTTGTATATATGTGTGTAATTTGGTATTTGATATGTTTCGGCTTCATTTTGTGACTTTAGCCACGTCTCCGTAAAAATCAGGATGTGTGTGGTCTTGGGTATCGCTTTTAGTATGCATTTCAGTTCGTCAAACTTGTTCGCTGTACAGATACTTCGTAAATTAGCGTATAAAAAACGTAGTGACGACGGTTGTAGTGGAATGTCCGTGTAGTTTTTTACTTTTTGGTGTCTTATTCTACTGCCTTTCTCTTTACAATTTTCATTCTGTAAAATAGATGTTGTTAGTTTTTTGGAATGTTGGTGATTATTCTTGGTACACCTTTTATGTATTTAATAACCAGATTCTTCTCCCCCTTTTCAGTACGACTATTCAGCTCATCTTTTAATAGTTGCCAGTGTTGTTTTTGGGTCGGAGTTTGATCTGCATACATTTTATTACTTTCAGGCAATTTCATTTTGTTCCGTAACAGATATTTTGGGGTATTAGAGTCAGGAAAATATACCTTTATGGGACGGCTCTTGTTTGGAGCGTATTTGCCTAGCCGTACGCACTTTGTTGGCCTTGGGCAGTCCTTATTTAACAATGTAATAATTTTCATAACTTCCTCTTCATCATGACTACGCCTTAGATTTGGATTTTTTTCATTTTTTTCCAGTATACCCTCCATTATAATATTTTTCTCTCTTTCGTTGCGGTCTCTAAGTTCGAGAATAATATCTTCGCTTGCTAGAACTGACGGTGGCCCCGATGAACTTTCTGCGTTATTTCGGTTTTTAATCACTGCAACTTCGTTTGCTAATTTTGTGATTTTTTCTGTTGTTTCCCTGTTTTGCGAGTGAATGTTCTGTATTTCGTTATTTATGTCTTCAAATCGTTTTGTAAATTTATCCGATGCTAATTTTATAGTTGTTATATCGTTTTTTATTTCTGTTATTTCTTCTCGTATATGGGATAAGTTTTCGTTTTGTGTTTTGCCGAAGTCTTGTAAAAACGCCATAATTTCATTACGAAAGGAAGTGAAATCCGTTTTATAGTCTAGCTCCTCTGTGCGCTCCTTACGTTTCCTAATGTTCACATTTATGAAGGAATCATTCACATGTGTCGATATGTTTGGAACAGAGCCGCCCGCAATATCGCTTCCGCTTATCAACTTGTGTTCGGGCGGTGTTCGTTGGAGGCTCATTTTGTGTTGTGTCGTGCGTCGGTACCCGGTCTGTTGCGGTGCAATAGATTCGTCCGGGTGCGGGCGAGGTGGATAAAAGAGACGCGGTGCACTTTAGAGTGGGAGTGGGGCGCGAATACACTCCTAGACAGGACTAATAAATAGGTCGTTCTTCACCAACTTGCTAAATACTTTCGAATATTAATCACAATTTTTTCTACTGAAGCTGACAACACTGGTGCATTTTTTTCACTAAAGCTGGCAACTATCTCGTGCGCTTGTCAGTGACAATTGGTGAAGTGACGTTGACAAACCAAATGTCAAAATTGGCCAATGCCTTTCTTGTCTGTGCTTACTTGCTTGCTTCCTTGGTTTGTTTATATGTTTTGACAGGCAAAAAGATGTTGTGTGGTGGTAGAAAAATAATATTTACCAGAGCAGTGAATCCAATCCGTGAATATCGTGGTTTTAATATTCCTGTATTTCCTTCGGGGATGCTTCTATTGCGTGGATAACAGTTGTGGCCGTAAGTTAACTGGAGTGGAATATGTTAACAAAACTTTTATGCTGAAGTTGTTGTTTCAATATTTTTAATTTGGGTGATTTTCAAGAGCAGATGGTCGCGTGATTAGGTTTGACAGCAGAAAAAACTAAATAGTTAAAAAATTAAATAGTTTAACCCCTACAAATAGAAAACTGTTTCCTAGTTTGGCCAGTCTATGAGTCGGAAGACAAATACTCTTTTTATTTTGAGTATTATAATTGTGGATGTCACATTTCAACTTGAATTTATTCATGTTCGATTTTACATACATCAGATTTTGAAAAATATATTCACCAGTCATGGACATTATGTCGAGGTCTTTAAATTTAAGTCTACATGATTCAAGGTTTTTCATTTGCAAAATAGAACGGACAGCTCTTTTTTGTAATATAAATATTCTCTTGGCATGAGATGAGTTTCCCCAAGCTATTATACCATACGTCATGAGGGAATGGAAATATGCGTGGTACACAAGTATTGCTGTTTTTATATCACTTAGGGTTCTAATTGTTTTTATAGCGTATACTGCGGATTTAAGTCTACCAGTCAATTTTAGTCAATCATTATAACCCGATATTATCCCACAGCTGGCCAAAGCCTGGGGCCTTTCCCCATCCTTTACTGTCATTGTTCTATATATTTTTATAAAAAACTAGCCGCACTTTGCGGTTTCACCCGCGTACTTCCTGCTCCCGTGGGAATACGGGGATAAAATATAATTAGGAGAATGAAATAAAATAATTTTAATCGAAATCAGTCCAGCAGTTTTTTAGTTTATTCGTTAAAAATATTTTATTCGGTGTTTGGTATTTGTTGTTATAGCGGCAACAGAAATGTATCATCTGTGGAAATTTCAACTGTCTAGCTACCACGGTTCATGAAATACAGCCTGGAGACAGTCGGACAGCGGAGTCTTAGTAATATAGGGTCGTTTTTACCCTTTGGGCAAGGAACCCTAAAAACAAGTTCAAATAGCAAAACTGTAATGCTAGTCTTGGCAACTGTATTTTACTACTAGTTAACTATTTTATTTGCAATAAACGGGATATTTACTATGATTAAAATTAATCAATTAATTTACAATTAATTATTATTTGAGTGGAATGTACTTTCAATCCGAAGGTCGTGGGTTCGATACCGGCCGTGCACCAACGGATTTTTCTTTCTTAAAAAATGTATGTGCACACTTAACACGTGCTTTAACGGTGGAGGAAACATCGTGAGGAAACCCGCGGCTTAGTTAGCTTCAGACGTATTGACCTGTTCTTTCCTCTGAATAATAACTGACTAAGCTGAGAGGACGGTATAGGTGCTGGGCAAGCCTAATCCATCTTACAATGTCCCAGGCACTGAATAGCTGACTAAACTGAGAGGATGCTGGGCAAGCCTAATCCATCTAACAATACCCAGGCACTGCAGCGTCCCGTACAGCATGATTACCAGTTGCTGACGGTGTATAAATCATATATAATAGATGCAAATCCCTTTCACCATAATTTGAGTCTTTTTGAGTTTCCCAATATTCCGACGCAGTTTTACACGTCATGATCACGGATAAACTGACATTGCATTATAATGTTCACAAACTCGATAGTTTCAATAGGTATAACAGTAAAGAGTTAATTGATACTAGAAAATGATCCATATATTCTTACAGTCAGAGTTCAAGATTGTAAATATTACAAAATAGGCGTTTTGAGAACTTTTGCTAGCTTTTATAGGCATTAGAATCGGGTACAAACAGTATTATATGTTTCGATACAAACGACATGTCGTAAATAATGATTGAATTTGTGATATGCGGGGTCAAGATTGTTATTGGCATTCAATATAATTTATGACGAGGCTTCTTTACAGCGACGCTTTTATATCATCATTTCAGCCGTAGGACGTCCACTGCTGGACAAAGGCCTCCCTCATTGATCTCCAAGTACTGCGGTTGGAAGCCGTCTGCATCCACCGCCGACCAGCAGTTCTCACCAAGTCGTCTGCCCATCTTGTAGGTGGACGTCCTACGCTGCGCTTGCCGATCCGTGGCCTCCATTCGAGAACTTTGCTGCCCCATCGGCCATCTGTTCTGCGCGCTATATGGCCTGCCCATTGCCACTTCAACGTGCTAATCCGTTTGGCTATGTCGGTGACCCGAGTTCTTCTACGTATCTCCTCATTTCTGATTCGATCCCGTAGAGAAACCCCGAGCATAGCCCTCTCCATAGCTCGTTGAGCGACTCTGAGCTTGTTCATAAGGCCAATAGTGAAGGACCACGTCTCGGTTCCATATGTCATCACTGGTAACACACACTGGTTGTAGACTTTCGTCTTAAGGCACTGAGGTATGTTGGACGAAAAGACGTTGCGAAGTTTCCCAAACGCTGCCCATCCGAGTTGGATTCGACGATTGACCTCTTTCTCGAAGTTGGACCTACCTAATTGGACTGTTTGTCCTAGGTATACGTACGCGTCGACAACTTCAAGAGCCGAGTTCTCAACCATAACTGGGGCAGGCACGACATGGACATTTGACATGATTTTCGTCTTGTCCATGTTCATTTTAAGGCCTACCCGCTGGGAGACTCGATTGAGGCCTTCGAGCATCGTGCTGAGCTCTTCCATCGACTTTGCCATGACCACAATATCGTCGGCAAATCGAAGGTGAGTGATGTATTCGCCGTTAATATTGATGCCCAGCCCTTTCCATTCCAGGAGCTTGAAGGCATCTTCCAAAGCGGTCGTAAACAGTTTCGGAGAGATTACGTCTCCCTGTCTTACGCCTCTTTTTAAGGGAATCGCCTTCGAGCTCTGTTCTTGTACTCGGACTGACATAGTGGCGTTTGTATACAAACACTTCAACACTTCGATGTACCGATAGTCAATTCGGCATCGTTGGAGAGACTCAAGCACCGCCCATGTTTCGATCGAATCGAAGGCTTTCTCATAGTCCACAAACGCAAGACATAGCGGCAAGTTATACTCTTCGGTCTTCTGTATGACTTGCCGCAGCGTATGTATGTGGTCTATGGTACTGTAGCCTTTTCGGAACCCGGCTTGTTCGGGAGGCTGGAAGTCATCAAACCTGCGTTCGAGACGGTTCGCGATGACCCTTGAAAACAGCTTATAAACATGGCTCAACAGCGAGATGGGTCTGTAATTCTTAAGTAAGGTTTTGTCACCTTTCTTGAAAAACAGAACCACCACGCCCTTGTTCCATGCTTTCGGCGTCGTACCTTCAAGCAAGGCGGAATTAAATAGCTTCTGAAGGACTTTAAGTACCGGTGATCCACCCGCTTTCAGAAGCTCTGAAGTGATTCCGTCCTCACCCGGCGGATAGCCGTGCCTTTATTATACATACATACAAATTAACCGTAATTCGTTCTTAAGCTGTTTCAAGGCCATCCTGATCTCGTACAGGCTGATGTCCGGGATATCCTCGGTATAATGTCGGGTCAGTTTAGCTCTTGGGTCGTTGGCCGCACTGCAAACAGGTTTAGTGACCGAATCGTAGAGCCGTCCATAGAACCTTTCGACTTCCCTTAACACTTCTGCTTTACTTGACGTTATGCTGCCATCTTCCCTCTTCAGCTTCGTCATCTGGCTCTGCCCAATAGAACTATCTCTCGCGAACACTTTGGAGCCTTTATTCCGCTCTATCGTATCTTTAATACTGGCTGTATTAAAGGTACGAATATCGTGCCGCAAGGATTTCCAAATTTGTCTATTGAGCTGCCTATGTGACTGAGCATCATCGGGAGACTGCAGTCGCAAAGAACGTCGTTCAGCCATGAGGTTTAGGGTGTCATCAGAAAGTTTCTGAGGTCTATTAGTACGGGGGGTCTTAAAGAACTGGGACCCCACCGTATGGACGGTTTCTACGAACCTGTTATTGATCTCGTCCACCGATGCATCTACTCCTAGACAGTCAAAGCGATTTGCGAGTTCGAGTTGAAAGCTCTCGAGGTTTTGGATATGTGCGCGAGTGGGTCGGAGCGTAGATTTCATCAAACGGGACCTTTCAAGTTTAACGTTCATATTCAATGTGCCCCTTACAATTCGGTGATCACTGCCGGTTTTCACCCTGTGAATCACAGAGACATCATTGAATATTCGTTTCTTGTTGGTCAGGATGAAATCAATCTCATTTCTCGTAGAACCATTGGGACTCATCCAGGTCCATTTCCTGTGAGGCGGCTTCTGGAAGAAAGAATTCATCATAAAGAGTCCTTCTTTCTCCAGAAAATCGGCCAGCCTCTGTCCCCTGGGGTTCCGTTGCCCATACCCAAATTGCCCCACTCTCAACTCATCATCGCTTCTCATGCCTAGCTTTGCATTGAAGTCCCCCATTACAACAGTGAAGTGAGTGTTGTTCGTATGTATGGCTCTACTGATGTCCTCATACATAGACTCTACTTCTTCATCTGGGTGTGACGAGGTCGGCGCATATACCTGAACGACCTTCAGCAAATATCGCTTAGATATTCTGAGTGTTAGGTACGCGACCCTGCTCGACACACTGTCGATGGTGACAATGTTGTTAATGAGTGACTTGTGAACGAGAAACCCGACACCACCTTGGGACTGTTGGTCGCCCTCCCGGTAGTATAGTAGGTTACCGGACTTAAGGGATATCGTGTCCTCGCCCTCTCTACGGACTTCTGATAGCCCCAAAATGTCCCAGTGTAATCTACTAATTTCTTCTTCCAGCTCAACAATCTTATCGTCTGTCCTCAAAGTGCGGATGTTGTGTGTTACCAGGGCCAGTGGTCGTCGTAGGGGTTGGTAGCCGATCGTCTCCCGGGGATTCTTAGCACCCCTAGCCCCGCCGTTACCGTGACTGCTACCGTAGCCAGGATTAGCGGGGCCGCCGGGGACTCGGGGCCTGGTTTTTTGTTGTGTTGTCATGAGGGGGTTGATGCCATACTCGCCACGCTTGGCAGGCGGGTTGGCGAGCGCAGTATAGGGTAGTGAAAAAACACGGAAAGATGCTGCTGCCCATCTTCCGGAGGTATCCCTTAGCAGATTCTTACTGCATCCATGGGTAAGAGAGGAGAGGCAACATTCTACTGCCGGCGCCCCACGGCTAATACGGCACTTACATTAACATTTATATACATACATACAAATTAACAGTTTAGCAAAGACTAGAAGAACTATATAAAATATAGCGCTGGTCCGACTCCCACCGCTAGACAAATTTTGTTATTAACCCTTAACACAAAAAAAGACCGGCAAGCGCAGCGTACGACGTCCACCTACAAGATGGGCAGACGACTTGGTAAGAATCGCAAGTCGGCGTTTGATGCAAGCCGCTTCCCAGTACTTGGAGATCAATGACCTTTGTCCAGCAGTGGACGTCCTACGGCTGATATGATGATGATGATGACAAAAAAAGACAAGTTCAAAGGAGTCGGTTACTATCATGCAAACTTACAAACATACAAATAAAGCGAATAAAAGCGTGTTAAAAAGAGACTAGACTACAGTATCAGGGTTTACTTACATTTTTAGGGTTCCGTACCCAAAGGGTAAAAACTACAGTATCGGGGTTTACTTACATTTTGAAAAACGGGGCTCTATTACTAAGATTCCGCGGTCCGTCTGTCTGTCTGTTATCAGGCTGTATCTCATGAACCGTAATAGCTAGACAGTTGAAATTTTCACAGATCATGTATTTCTGTTGCCGCTATATTAACATAACAAAAAATATTTTAAGGCAAATATTATTCACAATATTTATAATAAAATTACCCACTTCTCAGAAATCATTCTATTTTTATCAGTGGATCTTCCGTTCAGGTTCTGCGCTTGCGCAACTGTGTCCATTGAAAAAGCGGATGCGCTCATTCCTCGTAATTATAGAACCAGTAGTAGAAAAAATGGAAAGTGGTCACACCACTTCTGAACTATGAGTACTACTGATTTCAATAAAATCCGGAAATGTTAAGTAGTATAGTTTTAACTTGTAGGCATGATTGTTGAGCCTTAAATTAACAATAGATTAGGAGTATATAATAGGACATACATAGATAGGTATATAGACCGCCGTGGGGTGCC
Source organism: Pasiphila rectangulata (assembly GCA_963082625.1). Taxonomy (NCBI): domain Eukaryota; kingdom Metazoa; phylum Arthropoda; class Insecta; order Lepidoptera; family Geometridae; genus Pasiphila; species Pasiphila rectangulata. The sequence goes on along the minus strand of OY720244.1, from coordinate 680,802 downwards.
GGTAGTAGAATGTTACCCCTCTTGTCATGCCCGTGGATGCAGTAAAAGCCTGCTAAGGGATTCGTGTTTCCGTGCGCTTTTTCGTGTTTCAGCATCAGCACTCGCCAACCCGCCTGCCAAGCGTGGTGAGAATGGCAATAACCCCTCATGAACCGTAAATAGTGATCCATGAGGGAGGCCTTTGCTTAGCAGTGGACGTCCTACTGAGATGATAGTGTCCCACTGCTGGGCAAAGACTTCCCCACTTCAGACATCTCGATCTTGAGCTACGCTTCTCCAGTTTTCCAGAAGATTATCAGTAATAAACTGGTAAAGGATATTTCCATGGGCAGCAGCATCTTTCCATGTATCAACATCGCATACTGTGCTCGCTATCCCGCCTGCCAAGCATATTGAGCTTATTAACAACACCATCATCAGTCTTTGGAAATAGGGGAGTCCTATGTCCAACAGTGAAAGTCTTACAGCTGATAACATGATGTCATGATACCAGCTGCAGAACGTCCACTACTGGACATGAGCCTCCCTCATAAATCTCAAGATCTTGAGAGACTGTTGCCATACTCATCACGCATGGCAAGCGGGTTGGCGAGCGCAGGAGGTTGATACACGGAGAGACGCTTCCGCCCATCTTCCAGAGGCAACCCTTATCTAATTTTTAGCCATCCTCGGGCAAGAGTAGAAGAACCACATTCTATTGCCGGCACCCCACTTCCGTTAAGTTGCTTACTCGTATTAAAAAATATAAGGATATATTATTCGTTACAAACATTGACTTCGTATAACTTTTTCGCTTGAAAATTCTTAGAACGTTTGCTCTACTCTAATTATCATTGAAAATGAAGATCAAATGATATTTGCCGTAATATTGCTAATCTAACATTTCTATGTTTATTGGAGTGGATCTTTTCGCAAGCTGTGTTGATTGTAGGTTCATTAAGAAGCGAATAGGTGCGATTTTTATATATACAAGTTTGCAACACGCGATTGTTCATTACTAACGGTACGCGTGCAACTGTTCATTCAATGATTTCGAAGGCTTTGTAGATTCTAGACACAACCTACGGACTAAGAATCGAATAAAATAAAAAATCGGCCAAGTGCGAGTCAGACTCGCGCACAAGGGTTTCGTAACATTAGTCAGTGAATTTTTCAAGCGTTCTACCTGTTGCAGTTTGTTATTATCGAACAAACACGGCATTAAAATCACGTTTGTTGCATGGGACCCTTAAATATTTTTAATTTAAGCCCCCCTTAAATATTTTTTTTCTGTATTTAGTATTAAATTTGTTATAATAGCGGCAACAGAAATACATCATCTGTAAAAATGTCAACTGTCTAGCTATGACGGTTCATGAGATACAGCCTGGTGACAGACAGACAGACAGACGAACAGAAGACGTACAGAGGAGTCTTAGTAATAGGGTCCCCTTTTTACCCTTTGGCTACGGAACCCCAAAAACTGGCCACGTGCAAGTTGCACTTGCGGATTAAAGGCTCTATCATAACACGATGGTGTATGAGCTCAAATTAACAATAAATACAAGATTAGTAAACATCAACTAAAAACCCTTTCCGCCGTGGGGTGCCGGCAGTAGAATGGTACCCCTCCTCTCCTACCCGTGAATGCAGTAAGAGCCTGCAAAGGGACACCTCCGGAAGATGGGCAGCAGCGTCTATCCGTGTATCAACATCCAGTACTGCGCTCACCAACCCGCCTGCCAAGCGTGGTGAGTATGGCAACTACCCCTCATGGAGTTCCACGAGGGAGGCCTTAGTTCAGTAGTGGACGTTTTACGGTTGAAATTATGATGATGATGAACTAAAAACCCTTTGAAACTATCATGGTTGTAGACACTATATGCAAGTGAACTGTATGCATGTGAAACTGCGCAAAAATATCGGGAAACTCGAGACTCAAATCATGGTACCGCAAATATTGCATATAGTAACAAACCTTTCTTATACACAGGAACGCAGTCAACCTTTTGATTTCTTAATAGTACACGTATTTATCATACGTGGTGAATATTAGAGAAAAATCAGAGCTGCGCAGTATTTTTTGTTAAAAACATCATGAATTTCTTTGACGTAACGATTGGAAACGAAGACTTTCCATCATAGTTTGTAAGCTAAAACACTTGTCGTAATTACAACAATACACAAATCGTTACAATGAACTTCCTTCATCTATTTGAGGAACATAATTTTTTCTATCACATGTAAGCTATAAGTGTTATAAAACGTGTCGTAATTAGAACAATACACAGTTCTTTCTTCCATCTATTTGAGGAACATAATTTCTTCGATTAGAACAATACAATGTTTGTCCCTTCACCTATTTGAGGAACATAATTTCTTGTATCACATGTAGGCTAACACTTGTCGCAATTAGAACAATAACAGAGAAGTGGAACTATTTGTTTCCATATACGGAATGCGGACACGTATGGCATCTCAATTTTTTCGCGGTAACAATGCACGTGTCGAATGTTCCCATACTTACGTGTCGCTGTGGAACACGGCTGTAGGGATGGGATAGTCTTGCAGTTTTGTTAAATTGTTGCAGTTTTATGGTAGTCTGCAGTCTTGTTAAATTTTTGCATATAATATAATAATTATTTATCTATCTCTTGCAAAAGGATATATAACAACGTAAAAATACCTAACTATCTTTAGTAATAGACTTAATTAAAGAAGATTATGTGTATACGGGAATGTATAATAGGGCTTCAGCAATAATTATCCTCAATACGTGTAAGAAATTTCATATTTAAGCAATATGTTATCCTCAATATGTTTAAGAAATTTCATATTCTTCCCCTTTCTAAGCGACACGAAATTGCTGACGTATCGTTCTTACTTAAAATTATAGGTAACGATATAAAAGGTCCTTGTCTGCTTCGCAGAATGAATTTCAATGTTCTTGTCAAACATATGAGATACAACCTAATTATCTTTATATCTCATACTGGTAGCAACTACCCACATAACTCGTACATGTGGCGTGTAAGCAACAATTTGAAGTAATGTAGACGATTTGATTTTGATCTGTTTTGCACAAGTGTCACATCGGTCAGGCGGCTTATATGTTTATTTAACTTCAAACTGTATACATTATAGGTTCTCCTAAAGTTAAGATGATTATAGATTAGGATATTCATAGTTTTATTTTACTTGTTATGTTGTATATTGGTGAAAACCTTTAATTAGCTTCGTGGTATATATTTTTTGTTTTATAAGTTATTAATAAGCTTCTGGTTTTCCGAAAAATAAATAAATAAATATTGATGGTACCTCCATGGTGTAAACCTTGTTTGATGTTGCGTTTGTTGCATAATAGTCTTGTTTAATCTAGTCACGACAAGTATTTCCAGCGCACGTAGTCCCCTCACTAGCTACGCACCGGGATGGTTCCTGTGTTTTTGCCGGAGCCATCGACCTCGGTATAGGAAATGAGCATGTTCAATATTGCAGCTCGTCTCGCCTCAATGCCTCGCTGCGATGCTTAGTGCTTAATATTAGAGCTTTTATGGCTGTGGTTTCTTCACTTGTTCTTGCGATCATTTAATTTTAGTTCTTACGAGCTAATAATAAACTTAATAATTATAACTTTTGAAACTATCAAGGAAAGTTAAAGTATCTTTATTGCCATACATGCATTTAACAAGGTGTTATATATTTTATAAAAGTGTTATCAGTGTAGGTACTCTGCTATGATTGGCGTGCAACATTATATGCAATATTGACGGGACATTTTGTGTTCGGCGGTGAGTTTCCTGATAAATATATCGTCGCAGTTTCACACGTCATTATCACGAATGAACAAAAATACTCAAATCATTGTAAATATCCCGTAAAAAGGTATTGCATATACAATTCAAAAATCAAAAATATTTATTTTAGCTTTTATACATACACTGGGAACATATTACAGACATTTTATAATCAGAAAAGAACAATAAAATATTAAGAACATTCAGTCACAACTATTAATTAACGTACTATTAATTAGTCTAGTGTTCCATGAACTCACAATCTGCATCCAGCCGGCCAGCTATAAAATTCAGATAGCTATTGATACCACCCCGCAACCGGCACATCAGGGACGATGTTCTGTTTCGAATGATAGTGTAAAAGTCATCCACGCGCGTCTCCGTAAACATGCGCTGCAGAAGCGCAGTAACCCCATTAGCACTCTGAAACTATTATTATATTGGACTCGCAAGGCATTCCAGCATCGCCTTGTATACTTTACCCATAAATAGCAAGTGCAAAACGATTGACAGTAGACCCTAAACAGAGTTGTTTTTACGGCTGCACTGCATCGTGCAAATCTACAGGCTAGCATATTGGCTCTTACTGAAAATGCCCTGCGTTCCCGCTCTACGTCCAGGTCATCTGAAAGTGTCTCGGTAACCCAATGGCCCAAATACTTAAATTGATTTACCCTCTTAAGCTCACAACCTGCCAGCGAGACTGATGGTAACGCGGTGTATGTTTTACTGCCTGCTTTGATAACCATCAGCTCACTTTTACTAATGGTTCTCAAGGCAGGCAGTAAAACATAGCATATAACTCAATAATTGCCGTTGGTTGTCTGTAGAACTGACGAGCTCTGTGGCGCAGCGGGCAAAGGTCCGCCTGCGACGCAAGGGGTTGCGGGTTCGATTCCCGCCTCGGGACAAATGTCTGTACGATCTGCAGATATTTGTTCAGGGTGTTCTGGGTGTTTTTCTATATATAATAAAAATATCTATCTATGTAGTATAATGTATTAAGTATATCAGTCATCTAGTACCCATAACACAAGCTCTGCTTAGCTTGGGGCTAGATGATGCTGTGTGATTTGTCCAGCATTATTTATTATTATTTATTAATGTTGCCCCTCTTGCCCGTAGATGCAGTAAGATTCTGCCAAGGATACCTCCGGACGATGCAGCGTCTTTCCGTGTATCATCCCGTACTGCGTTTACCAACCCGCCTGCCAAGCGTGACGAGTATTGCAATGAATGAACGAATGAATCCCTCATGATCTTGAAGATGGAGACCTATGTCCAGGCGTGGATGTGGACAGCAGTTCTACGGCTGATATGAATATGTTTGAAGCTTAAAAATCAGTATCCTCAATTTCAAAACCTCTTAAATCAATTAAACTATTCGTTTTTAGAATATAACCAGTTGATATAAATCTCAGTATATCTAGACCAGAGTTTAACGGGTTCCATTTCAAAACTGCATTGCAATACACAACCAAATTGCAGTATTCATCAAACGCTATTAAATGCCAGTTATTAAATAGTTTACAACTTGCATGATATAGCAATAATTGTCTATTTTGCAAGAGGACACGTTGATGGGTTTATTTATATTTTAACTTTTCCATCGTTGAGTCTGTGAAGCCATTGCGTTAACTTTATTTAACCGCCGAAAAAAAGGAGGAGGTACTTTTTTGTACAAATAAGTGCTTTTTATACAAAAAAGTAAACAGACGAATATTAACTAATTTTTTTTTAAATAATTGTATTTTGAGTCGGATTTAGTATAAAACATACCAATCAGAAATCTCAAAATCGACTCAAACGTACACTTATTTTACAAAATTTTAGTTAATATTCGCCGGTTTACTTTTCTCCAATCGCCACGCTTGGCGCCAACCCGCCTGCAGCACGGTATGTTGATACATCGATAGACGCTGCTGCTGATCTTCCGAAGATACCCCTTGGCAGATTCTTACTGCATTCACAGGCAAGAGGGGAGGGGCAATATTCTACTGCCGAGTCGGCAGTAGAACATTTCCACAGTTGTATATATATCCACAGTAGATGTATGTTGTAAGAAACAATCATCATCATCATCATCATTTCAGCCGTAAAACGTCCACTACTGAACTAAGGCTTCCCTCATGGATCTCCGTGAGGGGCAGTTGCCATACTCACCACGCTTGACAGGCGGGTTGGTGAGCGCAGTACGGGATGTTGATATACGTTAAGACGCAGCTGCCCATCTTCCGGAGGTGTCCCTTAGTAGGCTCTTACTGCATCCACGGGTAGGAGAGGAGGGGTTACATTCTACTACCGACACCCCAAGGCTAATAAGAAACAATATTTTTTAATTATTCTATCAACCATCTGATTTCCATAATGCAAGCTCTGTTTGGTTTTGATTGTACTGTATGTAGTGTCCACCATTTTATTATTTTTTTGCCTCAGCTTTGATCTGCCTCTCAATTATTGACTAAGTTAATAACAACAACTTATTGCCTGTCTTAAATCACATCTCACAATATTATAATGAATTATTTGTAATATTAAATGATGAGATTTGTATGTTTGTAACGAATAAGCTCAAAAACTACTGGACTGATTTTCAAAATTATTTTATCATTACAATGCTACATTATCGTTGAGTAACATAGTCCATATTTGATCCTGTATTCTAAAGGGAACGGGAACTATGCGGGTGAAACCGCGGAGTGATGCTAGTGCTTTATAATTTTCAATTATTCAAGTTATCCAACAGTGATATAAAGGCAACCAACTCGATAAAATATACCTAACTACCTAATATTTACGTTTTAAGGTAAATGTACAATAAAGAGTTTATCTACCTACATTATTAACATACAATAATTGCGAGATATACATATGTATAATTATTAATAATGTGTTGTGATCACGAAAGTTAAGAAAAGACAATTTATTTATCTATCTAACTAGGTATTGAAAAAAAAAACGAATTCAAACGTTAAAAATAATTATCAAAATCAGGCTACTCTGTAAAGTTATGCGTGGTTTACTCTGTAAAGTACTTTACAATCAGTGAGTGAACAATCATAAATCCTGCTGTTTTCCTACCCTTAGCGTTGGATTTTTTTTTCTTACTTAGGGGTATACCCTTTCTAATTAAAAAGAATGATCAAAATTGGACTACTCTGTTAAAAGTAATGCGTGGTCATACATAAAAATATATATACGCGTCCGCTTAATAAACTCCTCCGTTTTTTTAATGTCATCATAAACGCTTGCAGAGCCTTCTTATCAGTACAAAAAGTCTAAGTACTTTTAACACGTCACGGTCATTAACCCTCAAACTGCAAGGTAAACAGAGTCCCATAGAGTTTCACTTACCCGAGGAAATTAATTAGCCAAGAAAAAACTCAGCGTGTCATCGCCTTTACAAAAGTGGGCTAAGAGTTAACCAACTTCTTCTTAGGGCAGCAAGGGAAGATACACCTTATTAGCTAGGTGGTAAGGTGTAAAATAAGTGTTTGGATTACCGGCTTGGAACCGTGAGAGGTGTCTTACTTACTGGTGCGAACAGTAATAAGCATTCACACTTGAAGCAGGTTAATGCTTGTGGTATCCAGATTGAATTGTATAAAAATAAAGCAATTCGTGATTTTATTTAATTAATATCTAATTTTCTATAATTGGTTGATGGTTTAATGACTTCCTGTCATAAATATTATAATTTTGATAAAAATTGCGACAGCTTAACGTATTCTACACGAGAAGGTTTTTTCATAGTTTGACTTTGACTTTAGTTTCTACCAGTACGAATTATGTAATGTTTGTTAATAGCACGTAATATTATTAGAATTATTCACTCAGGATTAAATACATATTTTGAGCTTTTCATTATTATTAATATTGTTTTTATTATAAAAAAGGAGGAGATTCTCAAGTCGTCTATATTTTTTATATCTATGTTTTTTAACCTCAGAACTCCGAGTCGTTTATACAACGATTTGGAGAATTATTTTTGGGTTTGAATAGATACACTTTCAATTTGTTCCCATTTTTTTCAGCTTCACATGACGAGATTTATTAGGAACTAAATAATTTTAATAGTCTCAACTGGAGTCGGCGCGTGGCGATCGGCAGCGTTTCTGCTCACAATGTAAATGCTGCCATATAGAAATGCTCTCAACCTATTGTATGTTCTTCAGATATTAATGTTTGTTTATTGCATTGTCATTTTGTCGGAAGCTGGAATTATTTCTCATTACACACTAATTCTGGGACGCTTTTACTAGCTATTAGCGACAGTGGCGAGGAAAGTTCTCAATGTCGATAATTACTTTCGGTAGTGTTTCTCTATAATGATCTGCGCGAGGTCAAATTGAAGATGTTATTCAAAACTTTCAAGTTTTAAATGTTTAACTGGGATAAAGCAAAGTGTTGAAATTTAGGTATTTTTAGGGTTCCGTGCCCAAAGGGTAAAAACGGGACCCTATTACCAAGACTCCGCTGTCCGTCTGTCTGTCTGTCACCAGGCTGTATCTCATGAACACTGAATGTTGATGAATATCATAATTTTTACAGATTATGTATTTCTGATGCCGCTATAACAATAAATACTGAAAACAGAATAAAATAAATATTTTAGGGGGCTCCCATACAACAAACGTATTTTTTTGCCGAATTATCGATTTTAATAACAGCAACAGGTAAACGCTTAAAATATAGTTGTATATTTGTTTTGAACAATATATTTTGCCAAATGATTTTACGGAATTCTTTGTGCGCGAGTCCGACTCGGACTTGGCCGATTTTTATTAAATTTTTAGTAGTTTTTTGTTGAGTTTAGATAAGTAAGTACTTGGTGTTACCAAGTTAAACAGTATCAATGTATTTTGAGCAGAGTGGCACAGACCACGAATTTTTCTTGCGAAATTTTCAGCGAAACGATTACACAAAAATATCGTGGGAAGAAAAATCGTGTTGCGCGCTTGCCGTTTCGCTGACTATAGGAGTTCCGTAGACTAGTTCATATGAATAGTCAAGTGCAAACTATATGGCAAACCCTTGCAATGTTAAAGAGGATTATGTCCAACAGATAGCGAGCCTCTCATGTTGACGAATGTGCCACAATACATGTGTCATCATCATTCATCATTACAGCCGTAAAACATCCACACAGGCCTCCCTCGTGGATCTTCATGAGGGCTAGTTGCCATACTCACCACGCTTGGCAGATGTGTCGGCAAGTGCAGTACGGGATGTTGATACATGAAAAGACACTGCTGCCCATCTTCCGGAGGTATCCCTTAGCAGGTTCTTACTGCATCCACGGGAATGAGAAGAAGTTTAATATTCTACTGCCGGTAACCCCCGGCAGCAGACGAATCACGATGCAATTCATAAAACACATTACAAATATGTGAAACTTTTACGCTCACGAAATTCTGCGTCCGTCAAGAATCGTGGTCACGTCTTCACGATTAATACTACTGGATTAGAGTCATGCCCATGGTTTCACCTCACTTGGCCTTGTTTGGTAATGAAAGACAAATACGCTGTTTTAGTGGCCCTAAAAGGCAACTAATACGTAGCCTACGTTGAAACTGAGATCAAGGTAAGATCGAGTGGTTTTGTCAACCTCTTTTGACGACCTCTGGGGTACAGTTGGCTTGGTAGCCGACTGATACGCAGAGGGTTGCACGTTTAATCTTCGCTATGGACAAAATGTTAGCTTAATATGTACATATTAATAAATAATTTAATTATAATAAACTTAATAAAGGGGCTCCCATAAGACACGTGATTTTTTTTCTGCAAATCTGGTGCTACCTCAAAAGCAAGTGGTTTTGCCAAATAATGGCACGGAACACCTACGTGCGCGAGTCCGACTCGCGCTTGGCTGATTTTTATTATATGTATATCATCATCATTTCAGCCTGTTGGCTCCTACTGTTAGGTATAAGCCCGTAACTTGTAACTTGTAAGTATGTACCTAAAGTACCTAAGTAGTATGAAAATAATAATAATGATACCGAAAACACAATCTGCCTTCTTTGGATATGTACGAAATATCCAGTATTTATTTTTAAATTGATCGCAGGACCGTGATGGATGGCACAAACGAAGGGAGGTCTATACCCAGCGTGGGTGAAGTCAAGCTGTGGATCATAATGCTGATGATTAAATTGATTCTAAAGCATTTAAACAGTGCGACAGACAACCCTAGTATCCCTTCTTGAAAATGGCTTGAGTAAGTGCCGCCGTGGGGTGCCGGCAGTAGAATGATACCCCTCCTCTCATGCCCATGGATGCAGTAAGAGCCTGCTAAGGGATACCTCCGGAAGATGGGCAGCAGCGTCTATCCGTGTATCAACATCCTATACTGCGCTCACCAACCCGCCTGCCAAGCGTGGTGAGAATGGCAACTACCCCTCATGGAGATCCATGAGGGAGGCCTGTGTTCATCAGTGGATGTTTTATGGCTGAAATGATGAAGTGCCAGCTGGCACTTACTAAGTTCTGGATCGATCGAGTTTCCACACTAGTCCGCGATGACACATGATCTAGGACTACAGAGGCGTCCTATATATATAGGGTGATCCATAGGACCAATAGATTTATTTCTTTAAAAAAAATATGTTTTTCATAGTAAGGGACAATTGCCTAGGTTGACATTGTTTTCCGTACATTGTTTTTATTTTCCGCATTGCGTACCAGCTTTGTTTTCACGTAAAGAAAGTGTTAGTTATGATGCCTATCAGCATAAAGAAGCATTCAACGTGTTAATCACTTATCAATCGCGTGTTACAGCTCTTTAAGTAATAAAAAAAGATTTAAATCTGTAGATACACAGAGACAGAGACATATAATGTAGCTGTTTGTTGTTCCTTAATAAATAAAATAAAATAAAAATAGATACTTAATGAGACCGCACCGTTTTGTTTCTGCACGAAACGAGTGAGCTCACTCATTTGGAATCAGTGTACTTCTAAGCACAGTGTAAGCCGGACGTGGAGTGTGTTATTCTTTTCACAAAAGTTCGTGCAACATGATTGCACTATATGACACTAGATGGTAACAGTAACATTTTGTTTTTTTTGTAAAACCAATGTGCGTGCGTTGGCATTATTGTGAACATACATATAAATACGATGCTACAGTTTTTGGTGTGAGGGCGTATCTAACAATTTAAATCTTTTGTTTTGTCTTTATTAATAACTTGATTTATGTCACTTTCGGCCTGTGTCTGTGGTTTGAACCCGGATTAAATTGTTCTTGTTATCATCATCATCATTGCAGTCGTAGGACGTCCATTGTTGGACAAAGGCCTCTCTCATGGCCGAGTTCTGTTCATAAGGGGTTATTGCCATACTCAACATGCTTGACAAGCGGGTACGGGATGTTATTACATGAAAAGACGCAGCTGGCCATCTTACAGAGGTATCCTTCATCATTTCAGCCGTAATTCGTCCATCATGGATCTCTATGACGGGTAATTGCTATACTCGTCACGCTTAGCAGGCGGATGGGCATAGGATGTTGGTAAACGGAAAGACGCTGCTGCCTAAAATAATAATAATTATCTTTAAGCTTAATTTATAAGTTTTACTTTAAGAGCTGTGTATTTTGTTTAATATATACAAATTGAACTAATATATCATTGGATCTGAGCCTTGCCAGAAGCTGCACAATGCTAAGTTGAAGACTTATTTATCTGCCCCATATCTCTTTCTGACGCAATATTATTTCAATTATTTTACTTGTTGTCTGTTTGTCAGCATGTTTGTTGTATATTATATACAAACACACTTATTTGTGCGCTTAGAAAGTAAATATTTTATCTACCTATAATATCGTTTGTATAGATGGATGCACCTGTGTATGTTTGTTAATACATAGCCTACTTTTTATCCGGGTACAACGTGTACCGCTGCGGGCAGAAGCTAGTAAAATATCATCATCATCATTTCAGCCGTAAGACGTCCACTACTGCACAGAGGCCTCCCTCATGGGAGAATTCACCATGCTTGACGAGCGCAGTACGGGATGTTAATACACGGACAGACCCATCTTCCTAAGGTATCCCTTAGCAGGCTCTTCCTCCATGCATCCATGGGTAAAATGGGAGGGGTAACGTTCTACTGCCGCCACCCCACGGCGAAATTTAGCACTGTGGAATGACCAGCATTATTTTATTTTCATTCATTTAAATTTGTTTATAAAGTGATTCAAGAAAGCCACATCAGTGTTAAGCCGTGGGTTAGAGTCAACGTTTTATAATTGGAGGTGTGCTTGAGTTTCTCTACTGCATACAACATGAGGATTATTTACATAGAACACATAAAAGGCTTACTTATGTTAATTTGTGATTAGGATGTTAAAGACAGTGTAAAGTGTACTGTCTGTGTAAATAGGATTTTATTTTATTTGTACATTATTATGTAGATATGCGGTGTGGTTCTGGCAGTAGAATGTTGCCCCCTTACTGCATCAGTAAGAGCCTAAGGAAGACCTCCGGAAGATGGCCAGCAGTGTCTTTTCTTGTTTCAACATCTCGTACTGCGCTCGCCAACCCGCCTGCCAAGCGTGGTGAGTATGGCAACACCCCTCACTATCAGTACTTATCAGTGAGGGAGATAGTGGTCGCGGGAAACGTCGGGATAAATACCTGATACTCCAATACGGTAACCTCTTACTAATACAACTGCGATGCCGCGGTGATCACGTTCACTAAGCACGTGACCAACGCTGCATTGCATTGCGCCCGTCACCCTGAGACATAGAGTTGCAAGGTCTCATGTGCCCGTAATTTCCCCAGCCCGCTTACCCTTCAAACCGGTACACAGCAATGCAGACATTACTGCTTGGGGGCGGAAATAGGTTATGGTGGTAGTACTTCCCCGGTTGAACTCTTCACAAAAAGTGCTACTACAACAAAATTTTCCTTTATTGAAAACAAGTTAACCCTAGGTTCTCTGGAAGAGATTGAATTTAGCGATAAGACTGCCCATTGTATGTCATTATTTGTTGAAATGAAATGAAATGAAATAATTTATTCACAAAAAATAGAGTACAATAGGTCTTATAAAAATACATAGGTTTTAGCTCTTCTATTTAGCCTTTTCTAAGGCATCTGAAAGTTAAGTAGGTAGTTGTTATTTAAAGGAGGCATTAAAAATTGAATTAAAATAATAATAAACATTAGGTCAACCATTCATTCAAATTATAAAAACACTTTTCAAACAGCCATAGTCTTAGTTTTTTCCTCATTTGAGTCGTCGGCAATTCTTTAATAGTAGGAGGCAGTTTATTTAAGATTTTTATACACATAGCATAACAATTTTTCTGTAACAGGCTAGTTCTAGGCATGTTTGTATCCTTCCTGATTTTTACTTTCTATAGTATACGTACAATAAGAAGTTAATCTTAGATATATTAACTATCTTACCTTAACATATTTTTAGAGTCTAATTGGTTATTTTCTCTTTCAAGGGCGTGAAGAATTATTTCGGTATGACTTGGACATGGCGTGACACACGCGAGCCAAGCCAGGCACTGACCCACTAGCAATGATGATAATCAGCGATATTTCACGAGTACTAAAGGTGTTCTATGCTCTATATACCCTGCTTATATCACTGCTGTTTCGTATGCTGTCTTCATTTCCAAACAAATTACAATGTTAAGCAGTTATTTACCAATCTATTAATACCGTAGTAGATTTTGCACGTAAATAGATTCGTGTATTATTGACTAGCTGTTACCAGCGACTTCGTCCGCGTAGTGTTAAAAAATAAATTCACCAGTACTAACATTATAGCAAAGTTATCAAAAACGCGTTTATAGTTGAGGCATTTTTTGAATTTACAACCACCAAGAATGCTGGAAAATATTTGCTTAGTTTTAATGAGAAGTCTATGTTTGAAATTATAAGTGTCTACCATGCACGGTGTTAGAGATGTGACACATTCTTAGTAACTTTACAATTTTTTTTCAGTAAATTCTTGCCTGTATTCACAATTAAAAATAAAATAAAAAATCCTTGAACACGTCATTGCTTATTTTAAAGGAGAGTACCCATGAATGGTTTTGGAGATATGGCGCATTAGTAAAATCAACTTTGAATAAAAATCGTTATTTAATCGTATAAAAGTTAAACAAAACAAAAAATTTCTAGAATGTACCATTTTAAGATTCTTTTTTGTGTAATAAAACAAAAAACTGACAATGTTTTGCTCCATTTTGTTCACGTTATTTTTATGCCATGTATTGCTTTCCGTAACGTCATCAAACGGCTCTGTCGTAAGACCAGCGTTGGTTAACATAAGCAACTTTGATCAGTGGTTTAGGCTGTACGTTATCTATCAGTGAATCTGATAGCACACTCCGCGGTTTCAACCGCGTAGTTCCCGTTCCCGTGGGAATATAGGAATAAAATATAGTCTATGTTCATAAAAAGTAATGTAGGTTCTAATGGTGGAAGAATTTTTCAAATTGGTCCAGTAGTTACGGAGCCTATTCAATGCATACAAACAAACAAACAATCAAATATTTCCTCTTTATCTTTAATTTATATTTCTTTAATTTCTATGTCTATGTCTTTATTATTAGTGTAGATGTAAATGTAGATGTATGTTATAACCTGAATCCAAAAGTTTGATTTGTAGCTGAAATGTCAAAATCTCATGTGTGCCTTAATTATATGAAGAGTTCCCATTTCTCATCATACAAACCCTCTTACAAAAACTCCGGCGCTCGCCAACTGCCTGCCAAGCGTGGCAACAACCCCTCATAATCAGTACACAGTGATCCATGCCTTTTTCCAGCAGTGGACGTCTTATGGCTGAGGTGATGATGATGATAATCATACAAACAATCTAGAAGTAGTATCATTCCAAACCAAATAAAAATCCAAATCTGTTCATAACGACGAAATTGAAAAGAACGACTTGAGAACCTCCTCTATGTTGAAGTTAAGAAAAACCCAGACCCGAGAAAAATATCTGCTGAGGAGCAAACATTGGTCCCCAGCCGGACTCATACTCAACCTCTTACGTCTCAGTCGGTTATTAAACTAACTAACTACAGAGGTCGACAATAGGTCAAAGTCAATGTCAATAACTGTTAATTCAATAGAGCAAAACGCTTCATAGAATAGTCAATTTACAAAAGATGAACAAGACACTCGGTTGCTCAAACCAACATCATCTTATCAATCATTTCAGCGGGTCCCGTCATGGGTTATCTGTAGCTTAGCGGTCAAAGCACATCCGGCTTAAAGAAGCGTCAAGTATCGATTTGACGGACGTGGGTTCGAATGCCATCGGAACCGTAAAAGTTTTGATATTTATTTATTCATTTCTTTGAAAAAGACACATTAAAATTGAAAAAAGCACGTGATTAAATTTGTTCGCTTCAGATAACTTTTTTTCCAAGTGAGGGAAAGAAGCGAACAAGAAACTCAAATATAATAATAAAGCAGTAAAAATTCTACCCAAAATGAATAATGGATACTAACCTTCTCATTATTGTCGTCTCGCGTTGATTCCCAGCCTTTGACCCACTACTTATCAGAATTACTTTATTTGTACGAAATCTTCATGGTTGAAATCCGTCAAGTTTCTCCTCAGAGCCACGATATATTCTCACATTATCCACACATTTATTAAATGAATAAAAGCAGTTTATCATCTGAACAAATCATAAACTCACGTCTCGGGTAAACGTCTAAAAATTAGAATAATAAAAGACTGCGTAGGTACAGTCAACGTTATTTATAAACTACATAATTTGGAACGTACTTGTACTAAGTATTAAGTATGTGAATTCAATCAACTAAATGCTTTTCTGGTAAGTCTCTATATACCAATGTTACTTGATTCTTAGTAGTAACTTATATATTATTTATATCATCTATTTTTGGTTAAATAGTATAAGCGTTATCGTATATATTATATCTTGTAAATGAAGCCCACTACAACATCCAATTTTAATATTTTATAACGTATTTGCTAGTTAAACCTAAAATGTATTTGTAGATGTAGCAACAAATAGTTGTACTTTATGATTATAAAATTACAAACATTTGTTCCGTGGCGGAAATCGAACCCGCCATACTATATTATCAAAGTCAAAAAGTGTTTATTCAATAGAGGAAAATGCTAGATAGAATAATCAGTTAACAAACTAAAAACAAAACACATTTTAATTGAATAAAGCACAAAATTGAAACGTGATTCTCTCACTTCTATTCATTGTCACAATATTTAATTAATATTAGGCTTCATTTAATGTCCGCAAGGATATTGGATAGTTTGGACATATGTATGTAGCAAGATGACATCATCAGTAGGCTATTAGGCCAACCTAAAGCTCATCATCATCATCTCAGCCTTCAAATGTCCACTGCCGAACACAGGCCTCCCTCATTGATGTCCTTGAGGGTTAGTTGTCATACTCACCACGCTTGGCAGGCGGGTTGGCAAACGCAGTACGGGATGTTGATACACGGAAGGATGCTGCCTATCTTCCGGAGATCATCCACGTTCATGAGAGAAGGGGTAACATTCTACTGCCGACATCCTACGGCATGCTTACCTATAGCTATTGATCCACAGATGCAGTCGAATAATGTTTCATCATTTCAGCCGTAAATCGTCCAATCGAACACAGGCCTCCCTCATGGATCTCCAAGAGGGGCAGTTGCCATAATCACTACGCTTGGCAGGCGGGTTGGCGAGTGCAGTACGGGATGTTGATACACGAAAAGACGCTGCTGCTTATCTTCCGGAGGTATTCCTTAGCAGGTTCTTACTGCATCCACGGGCATGAGAGGAGGGGCAACATTTTACTGCCAGCACCCCACGGCTCGGAATAATGTTTACTTCACTGTAATGAAATGTTCATTGTGCGACTTGTACCTCGCGGTATCATCAACCATCAGATTTTGAGTCAAATCTCAAAGGGAAAGTTAAGAAAGCGGTATTTCACAGTGATCTCTTGAACCGCCGTAATTACTCGAGATATTATTCATCATACCGAATAATTACACCAATAAAACTGCAATAAAACGTCATGGTAGGGTCAAAACACTCTGTTACGTGCTAATATGTGTTAAGAAGTTATTTAAATTTGACTCGTATGAGATGGTTGTGGGCATTTTGGAGTTATGAAACAATTTTGGCCAAATTAATGTTGTTATTTCATTTGAATTGAGTTATTCGTTATTTAAATGTTACTATTACATTCTCGTGATGTAACATTTTGATGTTACGAGGTTGAATTGTCTGATTGACAAGCTTAACAACGTTAAAGAAACGTCAGCAAGATAATAATGAGTCAGGTACGTGGTGAAAGCCGTAATTAATTTAAAAGTTTAACAACATAGAGTAGTAACTTTTTGTGAAGAGTTCATAGGAGGTACTACCACCTATTTCTGACGCCAAGCAGTAATGCCTGCATTGCTGTGTTCCGGCTTGAAGGGTAAGGGGGCCGGGGAAATTATGGGCTCTCGAGATCTTACGACTCTATGTGTCAGAGTGACGGGCGCAATGCAGCGTCGGTCACGTGCTTAGTGAACGTGATCCCCGCGGTATTGCAATTCTAAGGTAGAGGTTACCGCTTTACATTAGATAGGCCTTCGGATTGTCTCGTCATTTAATCGTTTAAAAAAATGTTACAAAACAAGACATTTCTAGAATGTACCATTTTAAGATTTTTTTTTGTGTAATAAAACAAAAAAGTGACAATTTTTGACCCGTTTTGTTCACGTTCTTTTTAGGCCATGTGTTGCTTTCCGTGACGTCACCAAACGGCTCTGTCGGAAGACCAGCGTTGGTTAACATGCTTAAGCAACTTTTGCTGAGACATATACCTTTTTGTGACTCAAGCATGTCTCTTTTTTATAAGATAACATAATATTTCGTGTCAAAGCATTATAAATAAACATAAGATACAACAAAATTAAAAGGACATTACATTAAAGAAAATACATATATAATCAAATTATTTGACATCGGAAATGGTAACCACTCAGCTTGTGATATATTATATTATATTAGGTGTGCAATAAAGCATTTTCTATCTATATATCTATCTATATTATAAAAGGTTCAATTGTTTAGAAATGCTTGTTGTAACAAATAAAACTTAACTTATGTATCTTTCTATCTTATAACGACATAGGGATCACAGTTTTCCTTAACATCTAATACTAATAAAAATAATACGTCAATAAATATTTAGATACCAATTTCAGATGGAATTTTGTAAATAAAGTAATGACAAAAAAACTTACCAAAAGAATCCCTCAGCACCGTCGTCAAAAACAACGCGATAACGAGTCTGGCTGAACACATTTTAATGATCATTTGATTTAATCACTTGCACGTAACTTGTCTTTTCATTTTCGTCACTTTGTCACAGTTTTCGGGTTTGTTGTCATGTTTTTAGAATAACCTGAAACAAACGAATTTACATTAATCATTAATAAAACCTCTTTTATAAATTTATTTGCTGTAGGTTGCCGGCAATAGAAAGTTGCCCCGCATCTCTATTCATGGATGCAGTACGAATTTGTCAAGCGATAGCTCCAGAAGATGGACAGCAGCGTTTTTCTATGTATCAACATCCTGTACTGCGCTCGCCAACCAGCCTGCAAGGCGTGGCAAGTATGGCATCAAACAATGAGGCGATTGATGCCATACTCGCCACGCATCGCCACACATCTTGCTCTCATGATCTTGGAGATATATGAGGGAGGCCTTTGTCCAGTCCAGCGGTGGACGTTGACAGTAGCCTCAAGGCTCAGATGGTGATGGCGGAGGCAAAATCAATGAAACAGCAATAGTTCATAACAAAAAATAAATAATCTAAATTAAAAAAAAAATATATTTTTATAAAATCAAGGTATCATATGGAAATGGAGTAACATAGATTAATGTCTTGGCTAAAGTGGAAATTTTTGTCACAAAAATTCGAAATTTTACACTACACGACACGTTTAGCGGAAATTATTGGTTACGTTCATTGTAAAACTAAAAGAATAACACAAAATTATAAAATACTGGCCGCAGTTTCAGTGGCACTACGGGAATAAAATACAACTTATGATACTCAGGGAAAATTTAACATTCTAATGGTGAAAGAATTTTGAAAGTCGGTCTAGTAGTTTTTGAGTTTATTCGTTACAAACATAGAAAGACAACACACAAAATACAAATCTTTCTTCGTTTTAAAATTAGTATAGATATGCAGAATCATACAATGTACACCTTACAATAACAGTTTATTGTTAATATAATATTAATTTAGAACTTCTCGTCACGCTCTGCTAGGTTTATCAGCTCAGAACTTGCTCTTGTAGAAGCAGGACGCTCGTAAAGCTCGCGCGGGCCTCACATACCCCACCAGGCACGCGGTGTGACATTTTTATGTACGAATTACTTTTGTATTTTTCCATTATTTCTGTACATTTTGTTTAGTATAAACATTATTTCCTTAAACCCCGACGCAGTTAGGTTAATTCAGAAATTCATTAATTTATTACCAATTACAAAGCATATACACGTCCGTCCATTTACAATAAACAATAAACAAATTTAATCTTATGTTACCAAAACATAAGGCACACGATTGAATAGCCGACTGAACCACAAAAAACAGTTGCGGTTTCGATTCTCGCCATGGTACTTAGCGGTTGAAAGTTTTCTGCAGATACTTGTCACGGGTCTAAGAATATTTTGTATCATCATCATATCAATCTACGGTTGGATAAGTCCTCATGGCGGCTGGATGCGGCCTGCATCCACCGCCGACCTGGAGACCTAACCAGGTGGTCTCATCTAATTGGTGCTTGCTTTTCCGTGATCCTCCATTCGGGGACTTCGACCCCATCGGCCATCTGTTCTTTGAACTATATGGCCGTGCTAATCCGTTTGGCTATGTCGGTGACCCGAGATATATAACGTATATTTCTTTTTAATATCTGCTTGTTTTTTAACTAGTTCTGATAATGGGATCCATCATAAATCGAGGAAAATACACAAATGTCAAAGGCATTGATATCTGAAAAAATATATAAGTATTCTATCAAACAACTGGCACCCATAATACAAGCTCTGATTTCTTTTGAGCGAAAGGTGCTGTGTGATCTTTCCAGCATATATCATTATTTAACAATAAAATAAGCCGCCATTTTATTAATTGAGCCTTACAACAAACTGCCTCTATTCGCGAAATACGTTAACATCACACGGTCGGCTATGATCGGCTAACGGTGCCCGTTACAGCGCATGCGCTCCCGGAGGCACCGCGCTACCACCGTGTATACTCGGATAAGATATTTATAATGTTGGAAGCTAAATGTTAACTTATTGAAGCGGCTCGTTCACAGCAAGCCGGGTGAGCACATGACACTTTTTAATTGTTAAGCCTCGTATTAGTATGAAAATATCTACCAATGACAGCAGTGACTGAGTTTGCGGAAATTATCATTATAATATCTAAATGAATAACAAATATTTAGTAACAAATCCTCTAACCTATATTTAAAGAGCGCTTGAAATAACACTCAAAAATAATTTAATACGTGTTTTGGCTCTACAAGCAGCGGTTCCAGGTGAAGATGCATATTCTGTATGCCTTGTAGAGAGAGATGTGTCAATACAAAAATAAAATAATAAAAATAATAATAATAACAAAATACAAATACAAAATTGTTTATTTTTTTAACATAATCTATAAATAACAAATAATTGCATTTGAAATCCCCTTTTAAGTAATTAAATACCTGTATAAGGGGATCTCGCACTACCCTGAATACATTTTTAATAAGTTAGAGAGTTTCATTAATGACCCCACCCGCTCGCAATGGACGGCCTTCAGTATGTTTATATTTTAGCAAAATCAAAGTCAATAAGTGTTTATTTATTAGAGTACCTCTTAGAATAGCCAATTTACTTAAGAAAGCAAAACGCATTGAAAGCTCTAATTTAATTTGTTCGCATTAGCTTTTTTTCCAAAGTCAAGGCAAAAAGCGTTATACAAAACTTCGGGAAGTGTTCAAACTAATAAATATCTAAACCGACTACACACGGTGACAGCGTTAGGTGTTACTTATATAATGAGCTTAAAAAACCACACACATTTTAATTCAATTCAACTGAAGTCTGGTAAACTGGCTTGTTTCCTATTTCGTACTATGATGTCCAATACAACCTTCTGCATCTAACCTGGCTTTTGAATCAACTATATTAAGATGGTAAAAAGTTCACCCGGGGAAGTACCACCAAATCTATTTCTGCCACCAAGCAGTAATGTCTGCATTGATGCGATCTGGTTAAAAGGGTAAAGGGCCCGGGAAATTACGGGCACATGAGACCTCACAACTCCAAGTGTGCAGGGTGTCGGGCGGAATACAATGCAGCGTTGGTTGCTTCATGACAAAATAAGAAACAAAAAAAAAAACTGAGCCTAAATATCAGAAAATATTTAACAGAGGATTTCGGTCCGTATGTTATATTTGTATCTGGCTACGAACTAACATTACGAATAATCTAGTATTTGAAGAAACCTACCATGATTTGGTTTCGTCCTCGTTGTGTCATAAACTCAACGTTCAGCAAGTTATTAAAACCAGAAACATATAAATAATTTATTTTGCAATCGAACTGTCGGTCTCTTCTCAAGTATAACATATTATATAAAACCGAGAGTGATACAATACGGCCAAGTTTAATACATAATATAACATATTATAATGGTTACGTACGAGTATAATCTAGATTTCGAGGTGACGATAAAATCCTACTTAATAACTGGGTTTACGATGTTATTTGAATTATGGCTTTCTTAAAATTCAATTATTCATTATATATTTAATCCTCGAACATTTTACAGCATACCATGTGTTTCTGCGGCATTGTATATCCTTAGCTGATTACCTTCAAGTGTTAAAAGTGGACTGAATCGAGTGTTTTCTTAGTTTTGATGATTTTGTTATAGATTTTTTAGATGCATGAGGAAAGCCTGTGTGAAATGATTATGATATTAAATGTAGGGCGTGTTCAAAGTTTTGTGCCATTTAATACATTAAATCGAAAGACTAACAAAATCTTGCTAACAAGCTGAATGAGCGCGTTTATGTCTTTTGTACTGAACATTTTCGTTTACTTAGTTTTATGCTTTGTATAAGTTAGCTGCCGGCACCCCACGGCAGTAGAACTCAATCTTATACAAAGCATGTTAACCCTCTTCTTTGCGCCAATCCACATGCCAAGCGTAGTGAGTCTGGTACCCCTAATAATCAGTAGTTGTAGATCCATGAGGGAAGCTTTTGTCCAGCTGTGGGCGTCCTACAGCTGATGTGATGGTAAAGGTCTCTTTTTCTCTCTCAAGATCTCTTTTTACAATCCGTTAACTAGAATGTGTCGCCAATACAACGATTTATTAGTACGTAACAGCAATAAGATTGATATTTTCAACAATAATTTAAATAAATTTAGAAAAGACATCTTTGCCACTCTTTTAAAAGAGTGAATATGTATAAGATGTGATTTGTTAATTTTAGTTTTTTAGTTAGTTCTTAGTTAGTTTTTTTTTTCATTTTCCTTCTGATACTGCTTGTTAATAATTTAGACATGGTGTGTACACATATTTTGGAGTACTGTCTAGCCTTAATAATATTGGTTATTTCTATGTTTTGTCTACTAACGACTGTATTCTGTTTTGTGTGCCAAAATAAATAAATAAATAAATAAAAAGGCGATACTTGAATAGTTTTCCGCAAGGTTACGCCCGAATCAATATTTTTTTTTGTGTTCTACACACTACTTGATCTGACAAACACATATTTAAGCGGCAGGGTGGTTAAATATGTGTTAATAACGTATCGTGATCGCGAAAGTTTAAAAAACTTTTTGATCTTAGATTACGTAGATTTCCGTATTATGTCTAGGAATACTCGTCTTCACCGTTACAGCTCACTCCTAAGCGCATGTCTCAGATTCCACAGAAACACATTTTGCTTAATTACTTTCTTGTTCATAAACATCTTGTTTATAGACGCGGACCTTAGCTTAACTTATCTACAAGCTTACAGCTACAGCAAATGAGGAGATATTTAATAAAAAGGATTGACCAATTTTGGTCTTTTTTATTGAATTTAAAACTGTATGATGATTGGGCAAGGTGAGGTGTGAATGTAAATCTGTCGAGATGAAATAGAGAAAATGAAAGAAAAGCTCTTGTTGTGGCGACAAAGAGTTGTATGATGAGTTTGTAAAACTTTCGCTGTCTGTATGTGTGAATATAAGCCTAATGTTTTGAATATGCCTTTTGGATCTATGTACATATTTATGTATATTTTATTAAACTTTCCAGATACATTGGGATATTTATGTTTCAAGATTAGATCATCAATTTTTTTGTACCTTTCAGCCATTGAAGGGTCAGCAGCCAAAGGTCAGTAGCCTTTAGGTTTTACTTTACAAATAAGGCGTAAGGTACCAGACTTCTGCAATACTCGTAATTACTTTCTCAGTTGCTATAAATGTGTACAGTCTCCAGCATTTGTAATGGCATATTGTGAACAGGCGATACTAACCACTTACAGTGTATTGTTAGACGTTTTCTCTGATACGCTTCTCATGTCCATAAAATATTATTAATTACGGATTTTCACATAATTGTTTCGAAGTTAACTCAAACTGATTGGATATTATTGCAAAAATACTTAACCTAAAAAAGTATATAGCAGTTTTCGTAATACTATTTCGGTTTTGTTGTTTGAATTAAATTTATTGTACATACATATATTTTTACAAGGAATCAACTCAAATGACATTTTCTTATAATTTTGATAAAAATTGGTTATCATAATCTCAGTCGTTGGACGTCCAATGCTGCACATAACCCCTCATAGAACTCACATTATAAATAAAATACATAAAAATTATTGTTTAAGCCTATTAATAAGTAGCCAACCGATTTAAAAGGGTCTATTTTTGTCGTAAATTTTAAGTGCTTTTTACATTTTCATAGTTTTTACTCAAAATTATGTCGTTTTAGGTATTCAAACCAAAATCGTGGGCAAGATCTGGGTACGCATTGCTAAGAATTGGGTTGCATGGAGGAATTATGAAGAGTCAGTAGTAGTACTAAAGTAGTAGTAGCAGTAGAGTAGTATTAATAGTAGTTAGTAGTTGAAGAATTAGATAGTAAAATCTTCAAAGTTGCAAAATCGCATTAGTATGTTGTGATATAAAACTAAAAACTAGAAAAAATAATCAACTGTTGATTCTCAGGCAGTACGAAGTTTTCCGGAACAGCTAGAAATTATTTACAAAGTTTAAGTTTGTAAGACACATAATTTATTTTATTAACTTACATTTATGTGTTAGGTAGGTAGATAAGGCCTTCGGCATTATGCCCACCATTTTTATGCTATTTTTGTAAATTGTGTGCAATAAAGTATTAAATAATAATAATGTGTCAGAGTAATGAGTAGTGACTGTAATCTAGCTTTCGCTGACCACAGGACGTGTCTGGTCTGTTATTAGTGGCAAATCGAGGAACTGATATTAAAAGGTTTTATAACACAATTTTATCATAATTATTGCCGTGGGGTGCCGGCAGTAGAAGGTGTCCATCCTCTGTTGCCTGTGGATGCAGTATCTGCCAAGGCATACCTTCAGAAGAGAGGCAACAGCGTCTTTCCGTGTACTGCGCTCGCCAACCCAAGCCAAGCGGGAGTATGGCAACAACTCATGATCAGTAATTGGTCTTGGCCTTGAGTGAGGCTTTTATCTTGCAGTGGATGTCCTACGGCTGAGATGATGATGATGATGAAATCACAATTAAAACTACACACCAATGTAATATTACATAAATCCGAGCGCGGCCTGAATTATATTATATGTGTTGTTTTATTTTGTGATTTGTGATGCGTGTATGGTCCATGCGGCCGCACTGAGTAAAGTATTTTTTGAATTTGAATATACATAATATAAATAATAAATATAAAACACCAGTTCGCATATTGATTTAAGTTACTAAGTTTTAGTAAGAGCGAGGTGTCAATTTGTTTTACCCTAAGATGGTTCTTTAAATTGTACCTATCTTCGATTAATTAGACTGTAAATAGCTAAAGCACCTTACAACCTTTGTAAAACTTTTTGATAAAAGTAAATTAAATTATAATTATATCATAATATTTACTTCATATTGGTCTTTGTCATTACAGCATTACGTAACATGCTATCTGGGCTGCTACAGAGGAAGATTTTATGATGTTTAGGGTTTCGTAGTAACGCCAGAAACCCTTATAGTTTCGCTTTATCTGTCTGTCTGTCTGTCCGTACGTCTTCGGCTTTGCTTTTTAGTCATAATAACTGTAATTTTGCATAGACATATGTATATAATTAAAAGGCCGAGAAAACTTTATAAAAATGCTGAAAAAATAATGAATTTGGGTACCGCCCACACACGTAAGGTGAGATGAACTTTTTTTCTTGATTTTCCTATCGTGTAGGGTATCGTTGAATAGGTAAATTTAAACCATTTAAGGTTTGTAAAGAAAAACTGTATTTATTCTGTGTAGCTTCTATATCATCAATGGAACAAAAAAATCGGGCAAGTAAGACTTCAGTGTAATATCTGTGACTCGTGTGGGCCTTTCATACTTCCTACACGTAGTAATAGAGCTATTACCAGACAATTTTCTTTGAGTCTAGACTTGCAACTGGCCACTTATATGGTCAACCACTTCTGTGCCGAATGCTACAACCACCATAACATTCCATAAAGGTCGTTGCGTTCGCTAGGGATACCATAGGGATGACATCGCGTTAGTTTAGATTTACTAATAGTTTTTAGTTATCTGCGTAATCCGAAAGTCGCACCTTCGGATTGAAAGTACTACAGTTTGACATGAAAGATACAAGTTAAAGGACAATCATTAAAATAACATTTAAAAGAGTCGAATCTTTTTAAAAGCTGAATAAATTAGACGATTTCGGACTCAATAGTGCCCGTATCAGCACTCATTATACTTCATTATGCCGTAGGGTGCTGGCACTAGAATGTTACCCCTCCTTTCACAACCGTGGATGCAGTAAAAGCCTGCTAAGGGATACCTCCGGATGATGGGCAGTAGCGTCTTTCCGTGTTTTAACATCCCGTACGGCGCTCGCTAAGCGTGGTGAGCATGGTAACTACCCCTCATGGAGATCCTGTGAGGAAGGCTTGTGTTCAGTAGTGAACGTTTTACGGCTGTAATGAATTCATTAATTTATCATCATTAATTCATCCTCATTCGAATGTTAATCACATTACCTAATATCTCGAATGTGATTGCTTAACTCTCTTCAATTCCAAATGCATTAGAACAGAATGAAATTAAGTTATTATTGTAACATCAGCATGGGACAAAAACTCTTAGCTAATATGCAAGATTACTTGAATGTTGTCTGATTGTTGTTGTTGTTGATAATTTGATTGTTGCGAGATGAATGCTGTGATTTACTCATAGAGATGATTTAATCGTTTTGTTCGTAATTGGATGATTTGCGTGCGATTTTCACTCTCCGTAATCATTTAACTGTTATGTTCTATATTTTCGACTTTCAGTCAATCATTAATTGATGGAGATCGTGAACCTATCTACTGCACTTTTATACGTACAGCAAGTCAGGTCAAAATAAACTTGTTGCTGAACTAGAACTTTTTTATACGATTAATTCTAATTCTTATTCTAGGTAACTAGATCTGCACTAACTTCCCGCATCGGGGTGTATTGTGCATTGTCCCCCGTGGTTCTGCTCCGACCCTAGCTAGGCCAACTCCTTGAAATACCGGAGAAGGACTCGGGGCCGCTAGCAGCATATCATGAGCATCCCCGAAGGGTATGCAGCCCACCTGATGTGAAGCGGTAACCTTTACTAATACAACTGCAATAGCGAGGTGATCACTAAGCACGTGACCACATAGAGACATAGAGTTGTTAGGTTATTTCACCGGCCCCCTTAGTAAAGAACATTATATTTTGTATTTGGACAAAATTTTCCACCCACCAGAAGCAACAGCAACGCAGACTTCACTGCTTGGCGGCAGAAATAGGTAAGGTGGTAGCTCTGATGAACTGTCCACTAAAAGTACTACTACTACGAATTAACTACAAAATAAAATATGACAAGATTCCATTCATCTCTCTTGTGCAATAAAAGTTATTTAATCTCGAACTTTTATCACAAACATATGTTCACTAAATTGTGTACGAGCATGTTTGAGCTGGAATAACTTTTTGATCAAAACATCTTTTGTGGGGGGTAAAACCGATCGGACAAGAGGTGACGCGTGACGCTTGGAGATGAGCGAGTTAGTACTAGGGGCTACTGCCCTTCGTCCATTGTGCCCATCATGTTGACTGTGGTCACTGGGGCGACTGTGACAACTGTGGCCACTGTGGTGATTTTGGCAACTGAGTCTACTGTAGCGTCTGTGGCGACTATGGTGACTACATCTGCCAGGCGTCCCTTGACGGCTCATTTTTTTTTGTTTGCACAGGTGGGATATTTCTATTAGTGTCCGCAACTTCTCTACCAATTTTCAGCTATATGCGAACGACCCTACCATGTTATTTTTAGCTAATTTTACTTTAGTCTATGTTTACTTGAGTCGATACTGTTTTCAGTGATAATGTAAAGCTCTCTCATCATCATCATCTCAGCCGTAGGATGTCCACTGTTGGACATAATCA
This sequence comes from Pasiphila rectangulata, assembly GCA_963082625.1. Taxonomy (NCBI): domain Eukaryota; kingdom Metazoa; phylum Arthropoda; class Insecta; order Lepidoptera; family Geometridae; genus Pasiphila; species Pasiphila rectangulata. The sequence continues at coordinate 653,301 of OY720244.1, read as the reverse complement.
TTGATCTACAAATATCGATCACGAGGGATTGTTTCCATACTCACCACGTTAGCGAGCGTAGTACGGGCTGTTGGTACACGAAAAGACGCCATTGCCCATCTTCCGGAGGTAGAATATTGCCCCTCCTCACTTGCCAGTAGAGGCAGTAAGAATCTGCCAAGGGATACTTGGCAGATTCTTACTGTTTCTACTGGCAAGTGAGGAGGGGCAACATTCTACCGCCTTTCTACCGTGATGAAACAGACTATTGATAATTTATACAGCTGGGGTTTGAAAGCTATAACCAATACTTTTCCCATGAAAAGTCTCAAGCCCCATGGCTTGAGACATGATTACATTGATTTCGATAGAATTTTCAAGTACCTCAACTTTACTGGCCCCGTCCAAAAGAAAGCTTAATACTTGGTGTAGAAGCTTTACCTTACAAGAGAAAACTTATTTTAAGAAAAAAATTAAATTTTAGATTCTGCAAGATATTTAAACATATTGTATGCACGGCTTTTTAAAACTGTTTCAGATGATATATACAGCGCCAGCAACTGATGTATAACTGCTGTACAGGACGCTGCAGTGCCTAGGACATTCAAGAGATGTGTACAAATACCTAACAACCGAAATTTCTTAATTTTACTTTAGTATGCGAAAAAAGGCACGATTTATGCAGATTTATTTATAAATACACAAAAGTAGAAAGTTATTAATTGTTTTAATTTTCCTTTGGAAATATATTACGAAATACTTTGAATACAATTTGCATCTTCTTGCATATCGAGATTATGATAACGATAAAAATAGTGAAATTTATTTATTTCGATTTTAGTAATGACAAATAAATTTCCTTAGAAGACAGGTTCATCAATTAGAAGATTGAGTATGTATTAGTATAATTGTTTTTTTTTATATTAAAAAGTTGTTTTTCATTATTTTAAATTCATTTACAATATCTCCTAAAAATAAACAATACATAGGTAATACTTTCAATATTAACGTGAGATATAATATTCGTCGAAGATCTTCGACATTACTACATGTGTAATCCCCGTTTTAACAAAATGAATCAAAAATCCTCATACTTTTTCATAAACTATTTTCAATCTGCACCTATTAAAAAAATACCGTTAATTTTTGATTTACAACTGAAACTTAACTCGCGACTATTAAAGATGAAATTGATTACAGTTACAATGCAAATTAATAGTATTTTAACTTTCTATAAAAGTTTATTCTCACCAAAAAATAACACCAAAAATCAAATATCCACAACAATCACAACACATGCACAAAGTTCAGTTCGGTTAGCTTCCCGCCACGGAGCGGAGATAGTGAAGTGAGCGTCAAGCGCCAGCCGTCCGCCGTTCGCGTGTATTGGAACGCAACTGACTCGCCGATACAGCGGCCGTGCACCCTGCTCTATTAGACGGACTTACACCAAAACCAGGTATATTTCTTATTTACCATACGTACTAGTACTTAATTAACATCCGCATCATCGAGGCCAAAAAACGCTACCGACGACCCAGAACCGTTATCGGTATTTTAAATAGTAAAAAGGATAAAACCATGTTTATCTTTCTGTAGATATTTATCTCGGGTATTTTTCTTTATTTTTATAACAAATAAAATATTCTAATCTTATCTAAACAGCCGCTGGATATTACGGTTTAGAGCTTCTCTGTCTGCCAATCTGTGCAACGCACATTCAGTAAAATAAAATAAGGTAGAAAAACTATACGTTTTAGTAGTCTATCAACTATTTGTACCCATATCAAAAGCTCTGCTTACATTGGGGCTGGATGGAGCTGTGTGAATTGTCTTGAAATAAATATAGATTAGTTTCTTTTATGAAAAATAAGAAGTGAATGCGTAGAACGTAAAATCAAATCAAAAACGTTTATTGCGTAGAAAGCAGGCTTGACACCTGCTTTCTACGTAACACTTGCAGCCTCATGCTTGATCACTGATGTAACACATTAACACTAATGGCTTTGGTTGGATAGTGAACTTTAAGTTTTTATGTAACGGCAAAGCCGATCCAGGAAGCGAGCTTTTTACCTTTTAGTCTCAGCAAAGTGAGGAACTATCGCGTGTTCTATTTTTACGATTAATATCATCTCAGTTGAGGACTAGAGGTACAGTTCACGTCCACTGCTGGACGTGCGCCTGTCTGTTTGATCTCAAAGTACTGATCATGAGGGATTGATGCCATATTCACCACAATAACAGGCGGGTTGGCGAGCGCAGTAAAGCCTGTTGATACACGACGCTGCTCATCTTCAGGAGGTACCTATCCCTTGGTAGATTTTAACTGCATTAACGCGCAAGAGAGCAGGGTGCAACATCCTACTGCTGGCGCACCACGGTTAATATTATGTCGTTTAAGTTACTTAGGATAGTTATTATGTTATGCATACCTTAATTTTTTCCGTATATAAATATTGAGGTGAATTTATTCTAAAATAATCACGTAAGAAATTAATTGTGATTTATCATCATTATCTCAGTCGTAAGACGTCCACTGCTGGACATAGGCTCTCCTCCCTCATGAATTACCAAGCACTGATCGTGTGGGGGTTGTTGCCATACTCACCCCGCTTGGCAGGCGGGTTTGCAAGCGCAGTACGTGTACGTTAGAACGTGTATGGGTAGTTCCCGAAATTAACAATTTTTGTAGCATTTTTTTTTCGATATCTTGGCGGTGTTATTTTATATGTCCACGCAAAATAACAGGTTTCTAGGACTGATAGTCTCTTCGCAAAGCCGGTGACGGACGGACAGACAGACAGACAAAGCGAAACTACCTCTATATACAAGGGTTTCTTGCTTTACTACGAAATCCTAAAAATAAATAAAAAAATCATTAGATGCTTCATGATTATTTACATTCACCTTACGACTAAATAATTACCCACATAACAAATATTTCCGCACATCCGATTTTAATTACGCAATATTTTCGCATTTTATTATTACAACATTCAAAAGAAAACATCTCCGCCAATAATCGGTAGCGCACATTAGACTTTCGTTGTACTTTTGAAACGTTAGAAAGTTCTCACTTCTCTCGATCCAGTGAATTTAACATGATTACATGCTCTACTTCTCGTTTACTTTAGAACCCAGCACTGTGGATGACTTTTGTTAAGTCATATTCGGTAATAGTTATAAATATCGTGTACAATTTATAGCGCAGTTACGCCAATTAAAGGTTTTCGGCGATGCAATCGAGTAAGTTTATTGGAAATACCTGGCTCACGTTGTACAGCGTTTCATTCAAGTGGTAGAATTTAGTTCTAGAATGTTACTTAAATGCACGAACATGTAAAGTATCCATTACAGTGAGCGATTCATTCCAGATACGAAACAGTATTTTGAAAAGAACATGATAATCTTTAAAGTGAAATAGAGTAAGGCCATTACATCTATTATAGATTTATAGCGTCATTAACTGGTAATAAAGCGGTAAAGGTCTTTCAAAGTGAAATAACAACTGGTTCATTATAAACACATATTTACCCGGGTGTTTATTGCGTAATTTACCTCTATTATTAGCAGTGGGGTGCCGGCAGTAGAATGTTACCCCTCCTCTCATGCCCGTGGATGCAGTAAGAGCCTGCTATGGGATACCTCCGAAAGATGGGCAGCAGCGACTTTCAGTGTATCAACATCCCGTACTGCGCTCGCCTACCTGCTTTCCAAACGTGGTGAAAATGGCAACTACCCCTCATGGAGATCCATGAGGGAGGCCTGTGTTCAGTAGTGGACGTTTTACGGCTGAAATGATGAATGATGATGATTGCCCGACGTTTCAACAGGATTGCACCCATCGTGGTCCCTGGAAGACTCCCGGTACCCGGTAAAATAAATGTTAATAATGAGTCGCGAAAGTTTAAAAAAGACAACTGGTTTACTCGTCATCATCATTACAGCCATAGGAACAGTCCTATGGCTGCAATGCTCCTAGGTGGACAGCCACATCGGGCCACGTCCACTGTTGGACACAGGCCTCCCTCAGAAATTCAGAATTTTTTTTTTTTTCTATAGTTTGCAATTAGAAAACATAGACATCATACATCTCCAAGATCATGATCATGAAGGGATGGCGCCATACTCGCCAGGCTTGGCAGCCGGAACGGCATGCGATGTTACGCACGGAAAGACGCTGCTGCCCAACATTCGGAGAAGAGCAGACCCTTTGCAGATTCTTACTGCGTCCACGGGCAAGAGAGATAAGCAACATTCTAATGCCGGCACCTTACGGCAACTGGTTGATTTTATGCAAATAAAGTGCTTCCTTTTTTTTATATATTAGATAGGTTAGCTCTTGAAAATATAATGACAGTAGCTTGTCAATATATTTATGAGAACCTGTTGTACACCCATAAAAATATTGCTTCGTTTAAGAAAAACAGCGACAATCACAATGTAAATACAAGAAATAAGAATAAACTCGCTGTGCCCACTACTAGGCTCCATAAGGTGAAAATATCTTTTAAAGGGCAATGTATACGCTTCTACAACAAACTCCCAAGTGAGTTGCAGAAGTTATCATTGAATAAATTCAAAAACATTATTAAACGCAATCTGTGCAATAAAGCTTATTATAAAATATCAGATTACCTAGAGGACAAAACCACTTGGGACGGAATCTGCTCCAACTCCGTCAAACGTAACATAAGACAAAATAAAATTGTTAAATGATGACTATAACGACCGAGTTAGGTTCTTCTGTTCACTTCTTTTCCTAACTCGCGTGTCATCTGAAGTGAACAGATTCAATTATGTGCTTTATTCTATTTATTTGTGTTGTTTTATTTTGTAATTTGTGACGCGTCAATAAGGTCCATGCGGCCGCACTGAATAAAGTATTTTTTGATTCTTGATTCTTGATTCTTGATTTCATCCTTGCAAGAATGAGATCGACGATGGAGCGAGCTTCCCTAGAAAATGCCTATTAACTCTTTTCTTAACGTAATCGGGTCATAAGAGGTTGGAAACACAGACGATGGTAGTTTGTTCCAGTCGAGAGCAGTGCGCATTGTAAAAGACGATTGGAAGTGTTTAGTTCTCAGCTTTGGGATTTCAACCAAATGAGGATGATAGTGTGCAGTGTGTCTGTAGTTTCTATGGAAAAACATTACTAAACTTCTAGACTGCATTATAGTAAAGCGTGCATTATCGTCGAGCGGACTTCCACGATCGTTAAATATGAAATACTTCCTACGCTGTTTGCACAAGCACATCTAGATACCGATCTTGTATTTTCTCTGTTAGTGGCTTCGTATTATAGAAAATAAAAAATAAACCATATTTTGAAAAAACTTCAATATTAGTAGATATCATAAAACAATTGTGGAGCGTGCCTGCTTCTTCATGTAAATAGCGGCTTCATCAATATTTTTTTATGAATGAAATAACATATAAAATAAGTTAGTTAACTAATCACTTAGAACATGTTTAACTTTCCTCCCGTGACCATAAACGCTGCAACGTGTCAAAACGTCGGGCAAGTATAAAAAATGTACGCGATTAAATTATGTATTTAGCAATAGTTATTGTCGTAGGGTGCATGCAGTAGAATGTTGCGTCTCCTTTTACCCGTGGGTGCAGTAAAATTCTCCTGAGGGATACTTCCGGAAGTTGGGCAGCGGCGTCTTTCCATGTATCAACATACCGCTCGAGTATGGAAAAAAATGCCTCATGATCAGTACTTGCAGGACGTGGGCGATGGTGATGATGATTATGAATAGTTACTTAACGTAAATCAAATCGAGAATCATGTTAAATTTCGTTTATTATTATAGTTTATATTATTTGCGTTATTTGCATACGAACAAAGCCTTTTTTAGGGACACTATTATTAAGGCTCCGCTGTCCGTCTGTCTGTCTGTCTGTCTATCTGTCTGTCACTAAGCTGCATCTCATGAACCGTGATAGCTAGACAGTTGCAATTTGACGAGCTCTGTGGCGCAGCGGGCGAAGGTCCGCCTGCGACGCAAGGGGTTGCGGGTTCGATTCCCGCCTCGGGACATATGTCTGTACGATCTGCATATATTTGTTCAGGGTGTTCTGGGTGTTTTTCTGTATATAATAAAAATATCTATCTATGTAGTATAATGTATTAAGTATATCAGTCATCTAGTGCCCATAACACAAGCTCTGCTTTGCTTGGGGCTAGATGATGCTGTGTGATTTGTCCAGCATTATTTATTTATATTTATTTATTTTTACAGATGATATATTTCTCTTAAATCTTCTAAATTTATCTTCTAAAACAGAATAAAATAAATATCTTCCCATACAACAAACGTGATTTTACGGAACCCTTCGTGCGCAAGTCAGACTCGCACTTATCCAATGTTTTCTTATTTATGAGCAATTTTATTTACTCGTAGTGTAATTTCTGTAGTGTAACATTGCACTCATCAAAAAATTTGTTTTGCACTTAGTTTTATGAGCTGGTTAAAAATCCCGTAGTTACGGTACCGCCCGCGCTAACAGTGAGGCAGTCAAGGCCTCGCATTTTACTTTCGAAGGAGAACATCACTCAGCATTGTGTTATCTGCGGATCAACCTCCTTAGAGACCCGTTTCGAGTGAACTTGCTACACTGTCATGGTAAGCCGGGTCTCTTACTGGGAGTAAGGCTAAATGGTCAACTTCCTAATTCTTTAATTTCAAAGTCAAAGTCAATAAGTGTTTATTCAATAGAGCGAAAAGCTACATAGAATAGGTTGTCAATTTACAAAAGAAGAACAAGACATATTTGAATTAAATTCGTTTGTTTTAGATAACTTTTTTGAAAAAAGAATTTGTCAACAAAAAAACCAACTTCAATGAGAAAGTCTAAAATGTTGCTGAAAATACCCAAACGCAATTGCATTTTAAAAGCAAGCAAATATTATTAAGTGAAACAAAAAACTTAATCACAAGTTCAAATTTATGGCATAACACCTTATAAAAAATAGAAATCTATTCGAACCAAAAAATATATTTCCTAATCGGTTCATAAGCGACGGAGTTCTTAGATGACAGAGATTAAAAAATTAAACACAGACAGCTTCATTAAATACGAAAGTTACGTCTTTTTGTTAAATTAATCTTACGCACATTGGAAAACTATTAAATATTATGATTTTGCCGTCAATATTTAAATGCCTAAGTTTATTTTAAATCTTTTTTTGTTTAATTAACAGAGACATATCTTATAAATAATTAAGAAACGAAATCATGATACCTACGCCGTATTAAGTTGTGATAAAATGATTGTATGATGTAACCTAACGTTTTCACTCATCTGACAAAATAAAATTATTTGTACAAACTATTCCAACCGAAAGGCGTCCACTGTTCCTCCCTTATGAATTTGCAAGCACCGATCATGAGGGGGCTAGATATATATCTCACGTGTCATCTGAAGCGATCTAAATAGATTATGTGCTTTATTTGAACTCGGGTCACCGACATAGCCAAACGGATCAGCACGTTGAAGTGGCAATAGGCAGGACATATAGCGCGCAGAACAGATGACCGATGGGGCCGCAAAGTTCTCGAATGGAGGCCACGGATTGGCAAGCGAAGCGTAGGACATCCACATACAAGATGGGCAGACATCTTGGTGAGAACTGCTGGTCGGCGGTGGATGCAGACAGCTTCCAACCGCAGTACTTGGAGATTGCAGTACAATGAGTCCTTTGTCCAGCAGTGGACGTCCTACGGTTGATATGATGATGATGATGAGCTTTATGCTTTATATTTTTGTTGTTTTATTTTGTTTATTTTAACGCGTCAAAAAACCCTATTAATTTTGAGTTTGAGATTACTTAGTTTTTTATTACATATAAGCTAGCGTTTGACCTCATCTTGCCTGATTAATAATATACATATAACAGAGTAATTATCGCGTGCGTTACCTTTATTATTTTCTGACGTTTCGACCGGATTGCACCAGACATGGTCCCAGTATCTGATCCCATTAGACTATTCCTGTTACGAGTACTTCTATCAACCACAAGAATTTATGCTTTTTGTCTCAACTTTTCCTCTTACCAGCGATTTAATTGGGTTATTATTATTTAGCACCTTTGTATAATTTTCCTGCGCAAGAGACTCGGCTTGGCACACGTAGTCGAGTATGAAGTGCAGTAGGATGTGCCACTTCGATGTTATGATAAAGTGAGCTTACAGGTAACGGTGGCGCTAGGATTATAGGTATTACGTTATTACTTCCTATATACCTTTGCGGTGTATCTATAAAATGCCTCAGTGGTGTTCGAGTTGTAATTGACAATTGATTGCAGGTCTCACATAAAAGCATGATAAGACTCTTTCAAACATTGCCAATAATTGTGTAAGCGATTTCAACTTTTTCTGCAATTAAAACTATTTGGAATAGATAAAAATTTGCTTTTAATTGGTAGTGTTGGTTTATACGATTGATTATGAGAACCGAAAAAAAAACCAAAACAGCTCTATAAGAACATAGATTTTTACTTCACAGTTGAACGAAACCGATGTATGCCTCTACATTTTTGTACCTAAAAGTCTATATACCCGTTTAAAAATCGTATAGTTTTAATTTTTAAATTACTGCAATTAAGCTTGAAATAAAAAATCGTAAGTACCAAAACTTACGATTTTTTATTTCAAGCTTTTCGCGTCACATTGTGTAAAGACGGCCTCTTCAGTCCGCGTTTTTTTAATGTAACTTGAACAATACATTGCAAAAATTGTTTATCAATGCGCAAAGAGTGCTTTCAATATATATTTTAAGCCTTACCAATAGCTCTAGCTATCAATGAAAGTTTTTGCTGACGACGCGCTGAATGCAAGATATTTTTTAAAAGATTGAAAATTTGACCGCCCTTTTTCAGCAACAGGTCAAGAGTTTGTCTAATCGCCGACGGGGCAATGTTTGTAAATATTCTGCAGATATTTAATTTCGTCCCGTGTCTGGGGTTTTTTGTATGATATTATGTATGAATTTACAAAGAAAAATGTATTTTAAGTATTCTAATAATATAATAATATGATGATTAATATAATACTTAAAGTATAAGCTTGTACGTACTATGACAACCAGATGGTTGTCATAGTACGTACAAGCTTTGATCAGCTTAGGACTAGATGGTGTTGTGTGTAGAGTCCAGCGTTATATTTTAACTAGATTCCCGGCGAACTTCGTATCGCACCTTCTACAACCATTACTTACCACTACCCTATGACTACCTTTTTTTTTTGGTGACGAGGTGGAAGTCTGCTTAGTCAGATGCTGCGTAAGGGCACAGCATGGTTATATGAGGTTGTCTCCCGACTCACTAACATCACCCCGGTGGCCGGCCTCGGTGCACTAGGGGCTCCGGTTACTCGTAAAGAACACTCCGGAGCCCCCATCGCACCTTGCCTGAGCACGTCCTGGGGGCGTCCACAACTAACGCACTAACAACTAACGGATGAATTTTAGTATATGGTAGTATTTTAGAATAGGAGTAGATAAGACTATGGAGACGGACCTAGGCTTTCGTTGCGTAAATTAGTAGTTGTAGGGTAGTTATAGCAGTAGTTGTAGTGTAGTTGTAAGGTAGTTGTAGGGGATTTGTAGGGTAGTTGAAGGGTAGATCCATGAGGGAGGCCTATGTCCAGCAGTGGACGTCCTACGGCTGAAATGATGATGATGAATGATGAAGGGTAGTTGTAGGGTAGTTTTAGAGTAGTTGTAGGATAGTGGTTGTAGTAGGTGCGATACGAAGTTCGCCGGGACACCTAGTTTTATATAAATGGTGAGAATATTAAAAGATTACATAATACACCTTGCCTTTATTTTCCACGAAGCAAGTAACGTAATTAATTTATGTGATATATCTGCGGAACATCTTCGATTCCGGTTCACTTTCACTTTCTATAAACTTGAATTCTATTACGTCGACGATAAAAACGATAATAAATTCATTGTAAATTTAATTTCGGAAGAGTTCGATGACGATGAGAGATGTCAGATGAGTAATAAATTGGCTAATACGAGTATCTTTGTTGGAGATCTAGTAACTTGGATTTTTATCTGTAAATACTTTTATACTTTCATCGTCCATTCATCATCATCATCGTAGCCGTCGGCCGACATAGGCCTCCCTCATAAATCACCAAGTTCTGATCATGAGGGGGTTTTGCCATACTCACCACGCTTGGCAAGCGGGTTGGCGAGCGCAGTGCGGGGTGTTGATACACGGAAAGACGCTGCTGCCCATCTTGGCAGATTATTACTGCATTAACGGGCAGGAGAGGATAGGCAACATTCTACTACCCCACGGCTCAAAACCTTTATTACTTTGAAAATACCTCAGAAACAGCCTCCGTGTCGCAGTTAGACAAATAGCGTTCCCGCAGAGTGACAGAATGCTTTTCTTGATATTTGCCTTGGATTTTGGTATATCTTTATGTATTAAAAGTGTGTATGTATTCACAAAAAAATATTATCTCACTATTATAAAGCCGAAAGTTTGTTTATATGGAGGTTTGTTAAATCTTCACACAAAAACTAGCGTACGCATCGAGCTTAAATTTTGCAAACGTATAGATGTTGACCAGAATTAAGATGTATGTATTCACATTTGAATACTTGCTTTAATGGTAAATGAAAACATCGTGAGGAAACCCGCGGCTTTGTTAACTTTAGATGTATTGTCATTCCTGACCTGATCTGTGACCTGTTCTTATAGCTAATCCGTTTACATTAGTTATTAAGAGCGTCTTTTAATTAGTGTCAAATAAACCATTTTATTAATAATATATTTGATAAGCCCTGGGCCTATTTTAATATTCTAGGTTACATGTACTCGTAGATTTACTACTGCAATTTTAATTTATAATTTTGATATATCGTCAATCGTTTTAAGTATGTTGCTATAATATGTTTTAGGTACCTCCGGAAGATGGGCGGTTGGCGAGCGCAGACTAGCTGCTGCCAAGCGTGGTGAGTATGGCAACAACCTTCTCAAGGAGAAACCCCCTTTTGGAGAACGATGAGGAGGCCTATGTCCAGCAGGTGGATGTAGACATCAGCCATGCGGCTAGGAGAAAGTGCGGCAGAGTCCCGCCCCTTAGGAGTTTCTAATAAAAAAATCGAGATTCAGGATATGCATAACCTTAACGTTATAAAGCCTAGCGCCTAGCCTAGTTATATGTTACATTTAGCGGCATTTATGTGAAAAATAATCAAATGGTTATTTAATTCATTTAGAATGTGTGGTTTTTTACCTTACGCAACTTAGCTTCGAAGTGATGTATGGAAATTATGCATAATTCTAGTTTGATGTCCAGTTTTAATGATTGCCATAAATGGTGCTTAAGTATTTGTGAATATTTTTGAATAGCTTTGTAAAGAATAGAGAAAGGTTTTTTGAATATTTTATTCGTAGTAATTTGAGTTAGGTAAATGTTTAATTATCAGACATAATAACGTGTTTTTAGGTATGTAAAGTTACATTTTAATAGCTTATCTATAAAAGGTAGCTACGTCCTTACTGTTTTTCTGCTACCATGAGGCGTTTACCAAATGTTTGTATGATTGTCCGGGTATAAATAATCTTACAGATTAGATTTGACCTACTTTCTGACATAATAGATTTTAATTGACATTAACGTCACTGGTGCCATGAAATAAGGTCAATGTATATTTCAATGGGCGTTGTACACGCGTCTAAAATAAAATTTCTAAAGAAATGCAGCAATTTTCTATCAACAAATAAAAAAGGAATAATACGTAATCTTCACAACAAAGCTTAATAAAGAATATCTGATTATCTAGGAGAAAAAATTGCTTGGAATTAAAGTAGCTCTAACTCCGAAACAACTAAAAAACCTGTGATTGTTCAATTCTTGAAAGAATATAATGTATTAGATATTTAGGTGTTGACCTGGACAGCCAGCTCTCTTAGATGAATCAAATTATTACAGTAGCCACGAACGAGGCTTAGAAAGTTGATTTGGATTTTCAAAAATCTCAGAAATATAGCCAGGAGGTCTTCTGAAAGCCGTTTATTTTTGCCTTTGTCAATCAATCTTGGGGTATTGTATTACTGTTTGGGGGGGGAGCCTTCAAGACAAAAATAATAAAAGTGGACAAAGCTCAGCGCTTTATATTAAATGTTATGAGCTTTAAATCTTTTCGCTACTTCACAAGTATGATTTTTAAGGAATGTCAGGTCCTGTGGGTTCGTCAACTATTCGTTTTACGGTTAGTTCTCTCGTTCCACAAAACAACTACAATTAACTTACAGCTGGTTAAGACGGTGCTAACAAAAAAGGTTTCATGTAAATCGGTCAACGTGTTCGGTCGTAATCATCCAATACACAGACAGACAGAGATATGCATATTAGGGGGCTACGCCCCCTAAAAACATAATTGAAGGAACAAAAATATCAACCAAAATCAATAAATCTGTACCTATATGCGGCACCTCCTTAAACCCGTAACAAAACTTTACACCTAATCATATAATTCAAACGTTAAATTTGGATGACGTCATGGCTCTGACACAACACTAGACATAATATTCGAAGACATGAAGCGAATATTAACAACAAAAAAAATTGTTAGTTTGTCGGCTGTTCTGATTTTAACGGGAAATAATTAAAAAGTAATTTTACGTGCAGTGTTGCACTTCTACATCTACATCAACACTAACAATAAAAAGAAAATATTTGATTGTTTCTTTGTTTGTTTGTATTAATAGGCTCAGACTACTTGACCAATTTGAAAAAAAATTTGACCATTAGAATGCTACATTTTCTCTGGGTAACATACGTTATATTTAATTCCAGTATTTCCACGGGATCGGGAACTACTCAGAAACCGTGGAGTGCGGCTTATGTGCTATAGTTTTTAGGTTTTCGTGCAAACAACATAAACAAATTTCACTTTCAGTGTCGTGTTGGCCCCAGGCGCGGGCGGGCATTCAATCACATGGTAATGATTTTCTTGAAAAATTGAAACGTGTCGAGAATAATCTTCGACGTTACAATGCTACGTGAGTAATCCCTATTTTTACTAAATGAATAACATAAACAAAGTCAAAGACGCGGACAAGAGCTAGTTTTAAGTGTGGTAAAGAAAATGAGTTTTTACATCCTCTGTACATCATAAGTTCATAACAGTGACTCCACCTATGTATCGCATGTGTTTACATTTTGTTTTTTAATGGTCTTATTACTATGTTTGCTCAACCATTGTATTTTTTAGCTCACCAATCTGACTTTTACTGTTAGGTACCTATCTAGCATGTATTATCATCACTTACTACTAATAGGCAGGTTTTACTAGAGCTGTAGAAAAGTAACATTACTCTTCATAGAGAACTAACTAGCGCCATAGTAACGAGGCAAGCCGAAGGCCCATCTGATGTTAATATGTATTGGTATTATATTATATTATATTATTGGTATTATATTAGTATAGAGTATATAGCAAGCCGTGGGGTGCCGGCAGAATGTTACCCCTCCTCTCATGCCCGTGGATGCAGTAAGAGCCTGCTAAGGGATACCTCCGGAAGATGGGCAGCAGCGTATTTCCGTGTACCATATCGTACTGCGCTCGCCAACCCGCCTGCCAAGCGTGGTGAGTATGACAACTACCCCTCATGGAGATCCATGAGGGAGGCCTGTTCAGTAGTGGACTTTTTTGATGATGATGATGAGTATAGAGTATTAAAAACGTTATAAATCCGAAAGTTTATTTCTGTGGATGTTTGTTATAATCAACAAAACACTAAGAAACAGATCAAGCTGAAACTTGGCACATAAATAGATGTTGATAAGTATTATCACATAGGCTACATGCAGAGACAATGCGAGACAATGTATGGATGATTTATACAGCGTCAGCAACTGTTGGTATTCATAGTGTACGGGACGCTGCAATGCCTGGAATATTGTTAGAAGGATTAGACTCGCCCAGCACCTGTACCATCCTCTCAGCTTAGTAAGAGGAAATAACATGTAAATACGTCTGAAGCTAATAAGGCTTGAAGTGAACTTAAGGAGTAAAAGCTTGAAAAATAGTTTTCTCGAACCTTAGAGATGGCGTTAGTTTTCTTGTCTTGTCTTGTCTTTTTATTTTATGGCCTTTTGTGTTTGGTTTAACACAATTCCGCCAGTGTCAAGTTAATTTATAAATTCTTAAGTTATTTGGCCAGCCATGTTACAGCCAGCCAAGTTACATGGCCGCCAGGCCATGTTGATTTTTCGATAAACATACTTATAACTACATACATGTAAAGAAATTCACTTCACTTTAGTTGATTTCCGTTAGTTTTCTTATACTGGTAGGACAATTTGACAATGACAGCAATATTGTGATTAATCACAAACTTGCTTTCTCCGCTTGCCAGCTCCGTATTTAGGTTGAGTAGAAAATACTTTATTATTTTTTCATGAAGACGGCTCTTTATCTGATATGTAATAAAGAAGATATAAAGAATATGTTTTATTTCACTTTCAAAATTAATGTGAGATATACTACTCATTTTAAAAACAACCCCCGTTTTTAAAATGAGTAGTATATCTCACATTATAAAGAATATGTTTTATTTCACGTTCAAAATTTCAAAATTAATGTGAGATATACTACTCATTTTAAAAACAACCCCTGTTTTTAAAATGAGTAGTATATCTCACATTTTAAAGAATATGTTTTATTTCACGTTCAAAATTTCAAAATTAATGTGAGATATACTACTCATTTTAAAAACAACCCCTGTTTTTAAAATGAGTAGTATATCTCACATTATAAGGAATATGTTTTATTTCACTTTCAAAATTTCAAAATTAATGTGAGATATACTACTCATTTTAAAAACAACCCCTGTTTTTAAAATGAGTAGTATATCTCACATTTTAAAGAATATGTTTTATTTCACGTTCAAAATTTCAAAATTAATGTGAGATATACTACTCATTTTAAAAACAACCCCCGTTTTTAAAATGAGTAGTATATCTCACATTAATTTTGAAATTTTGAAAGTGAAATAAAAGATATATTTTATTCTATATCTTCTTTATTATATATCAGATAAAGAGCCGTTTTCATGAAAAAAGAATAAAGTATTTTCTACTCACGTAAAATTGTATCGTCGAAGATTATTCCGACACATGTCGATTTGTCGCGTCGGCCTGACGACGCGCAGACGGGCATTTAATCCCACGATGATGATTTTCTTGAAAAATTTATTTGTGTCGAAATAATGTCCGACGTTACACTAAATGAGTAATCCCCGTTTTCAAAAATGAATATTTTATACATTTTTCGTTATTATATTTGTTGCATCCGCGTGCCGTGGGGTGCCGGCATTAGAATGTTATCCCTCCTCTCATGCCCGTGGATGCAGTAAGAGTCTGCTAAGAGATATCTTCGGAAGATGGGCACCAGTGTCTATCCGTGTATTAACATCCACTACTGCGCTCGCCAACCCACCTGCCAAGCGTGGCGAGTATGGCAACTACCCCTCATGGAGATTCATAAGAGGACTTCGGTAGTGGACGTTATACGGCTGAAATGATGATGAAGATCCGCTGGTTCCGAGCAGAAGAACAGTTACCGGGCGTGCTCCAATCTTTACCAGCTGCGGTCTGCGGTGTGCGCTCGCCATTGCACGGCCGCTTCTAATGCCGATTGATTTTGCATAATTTACTTTCTATTTGTGATTTTTAGAGCTTCATCGTAAGTAGGAAGTTCGGTTTGTGGATTGTGCTTGATGATTTATGACAAGAAAAACCTGGTTACGTAGTATATGACTCACTAGCCGCACTCCACCGTTTCACTCGCGTAGTTCCCGTTCCCGTGGGAAAACGGGATCAAATATAGCCTATGTTACTTAGGGATAATGTAGCTTTCTAATGGATAAATTATATTAATAAAACCGGGCAAGAGCGAGTCGGACTCGCGCACCGAGGGTTCCGTGCCATCATACAATATAATATATGATAAAGGCGGTTTTATATTTGTTGGAGAACCTTGACAGCGCCATCTCTTGTCTGATAGCGGAACTTATGTAGATTTTTTACACTTTCGATGATTTCTAAAAAAGTATGCTATGTAGAGAGATTGTAATAAATTTCCTCTAATCTTTACATACACTTCTAATAGCAATAAAAGTTTCAGAGGTTTATCTCCGCAAACTTCGGAGATAAGGGGGGGGGAACGCTATTTTTTTCAACATTTTTGTAAATAACTCAAAAACTATAAGACATAAAGAAAAACTAAAAACTGTTTATTAATGTGCAAATGAATACCTTTTATATGATACCCCACATCACCTAGTAACTTTCCAAAAATTTTGAAAACGCCCCTTCCACCCCCATTGTCTAAAAATCTATGCAAATTAGAGAGTTCGCTATAATTTTCCTATAAAGTTTACATATACTTCTATTAGCCATAAAAGTATCACGGGTTTATCTCTGCAAACTTCGGAGATAAGTGGGGGAACGGTCGTTTTTTCGACATTTTTGTAAATAACTCAAAAACAGTACGGCTTAAAGGAAAACTAAAAACTGTTTATTATTGTGCAAATGAATACATTTCATATGATACCCCACATCACCTATTAACTTCACAAAATTTTCGAAAACCCCCCTTCCACCCCTCTTGTCTAAAAAACTATGCAATTTAGAGAGTTCGCTATAATTTTCCTATAAAATATACAAACACTTCTAGTAGCTTTAGAAATATCACGGGTTTATCTTTGCAATATTTGGAGATAAGGGGGGGGAACGGTCGTTTTTTCAACATTTTTGTAAATAACTCAAAAACGATTTGGCTTAAAGAATAAATAAAAACTGTTTATTAATGTGCAAATGAATACCTTTCATATGATACCCCACACGGCCTAGTAACTTTACTTAAAAATTTTGAGCCCCCCTTTCCGCCCCCCTGCAATCAAAATAAGAATATTTTTTAACATTTTCATATATGCTATATTAGTAAAAAAGTGTTGTCTTTTACCATTTCAAATTTCAAGTCGATAGTATTAGTAGTTCTCGAGATATCCATCTGTGACAGACAGACAGACAGACAGACAGAGTGATTCTATAAGGGTTCCTTTTTTACCATTTTGGTTCGGAACCCTAAAAATCGGTACTTTTTGAGTTTATTCGTTACAAACATACAAATCTTTCCTCTTTAAAATATTAGTATTATAGATATTATAGTAAAGGTAGAGTTAGTGAGATATGAGCATATCGTGGGTACCGGAAGCACACTAATCAATTTTAGTTTTTTTAATGCCTAAATGTAAATCATTTTTATGTTGCCGTAAATGGACGTAAATGTGGCCTCGCCCATGGATGCAGTAAGAATCTGCAAAGGGTTATCTCCGGAAGTATCAACATCCTGCACTGCGCTCGCCAACCCGCCTGCCAAGCGTAATTAATATGGCAACAACCCCATCATGATTAGTAATTGGAGAATCATGAGACCTATGTCCAGCAGTGGACTTCCTACGGCTGACGTAATGATGATTATTACTACGTTAAGAGCCTTCGCAGTGTATTTAACAAACACATCACATTACCCCAGTTCCTTATACTCACACGTCAAAGCTCGGCCATACAATTGGCACTCGTAAGATCCAAGAAAGCCATTGCGATCACCGAGGAAAGGGAAGACGAGATGCGAACAATGACAGAAGCACACCTGATGTTACGTGTCGTGCCTGGGAGTTGGTGATGCACTGAGTTGTATCATCTCTATAGATATGTCTATAAGCATCTCTCTAAGCTAGCAATGGAGATGATTCAACGAATGAATCCAAATTGAGAGACATTGTAGTCATTGCAATGCAAATGGGTTGTGGGTGATGGTAGAACTGATAATTCTCTTCGAGCGTCATTTTAATTTATGGCAATAAAATTAAGTTTCTCATTTAGTGTATGTTTTTTTGTGCATTTGCTACGCGATTAATTTATAAATATTAAATAAAAATATAATGAAATCCTGTATTATTATTTATTTTTCTATCAGTTTCTTAATTTCTACCAGTGAACTTTTATATGTGTTTGAGTATGTCTACAGAATTGGTCATGTTTGCTATTTTTTTAATATTGTTTTTATACACCGTGTTGCTTTCCAGCACAGATAATAATGAATACACTAGTTTCCGTGACGTCACCAAACGGCTCCGAATACCAGCGTTGGTTATCATAACCAACTTATGCTGAGACCATGAACCTTTTTGTGACTTACACATGGCTCTATTTTTTATAGTTTCTAAAAGGTTTATCTGTATGGAAATCCTTGTTGTTACAAATAAAGAAATTATCTATCTACTTACACCCAGATCTGATAATGAGATCCATGATAAATGGAGGGAAATACTCAAATATAATAGGCATTTTGGTATTTTCAGCAATAAGTAAAGTTCTTATCATTTGAATTAGCTTTTTTTGTAATTAAAGATTCATTAATTTTAGTTATTATTGTAGGTACGTTAGTATGAGCACCAATGTAATTAGGTCAAATGTGTTAACATACCAAATACTATAAATTAGTTAATTATATCCTCATAGCTCCTCCTAACTCTCACGTCGAATCCCAGCCACATAATTGACACTTGTAAGACAGGTGTATTAGAAAGCCGACATTGCGATCATCAAGGAAAGGGAAGACGCAGGCTCGACGCGAACAATAACAGAACCACACCTGATGTTACGTGCAACTGCCTGGGAGTCGTTGATGCACTGTGTTCGTATAGAGTTGATACAACAAATATTCTACAACGATTCAAAATAAAAACTATACACAACATAGAGTGACACGGTCGATGTTACAGACTTTGTTGACTTTTTACTGATAGTCGAAAAAACGCCTAAACAAAAAGAGACTGACTAGTTTTACGCAAAAAAAAGCACCAGCCAGCTTCAACTACATTTTCTTTTTGACTGACTAGTTTACTTATTTACTCAAGTACACCTGATGACATGATTGCTTTTTGTGTACTAACATCTCAATTTTACTAATATTAAAAACAGGGGTTATCTTTCTTTATAAGCCGGCAGTCGTGTGGCCACCAGTATAATTTTGCCCCTCCTCTCTTCCCCGGGGATGCAGGATGGAAGATAGACAGCAGTATCCATTTTGTTAAATCATCCGCTACTACTACTACTAGTATGTACTGCGCTCGCCAACCCGCCTGCCAAGCGTGATAAGTATGGCAACAACCCTCCGGCCTACGTCCTACGGCTGAGTTGATGATGGAACAGTTTCAAAATCCAATTTGACAAATCACACCTTTATCAGTACTGTCACACTCCACTTACTACCTATATACATTGACAATGTCACCTGCAAATAAAACGAGTACAAATATGGATATTGCTGCACGTCGTTAGACGAGCTGGGCCGTGAAATTGGGATGAATTGGAAGTAAGTGCCTATTGCTTCCTTCTATCACAACACGAGGAACGGCGGGCGTACATCACGAGCATTGCGATGTAGACATTAGGGTGGAGTCAAATTATCTGAAGTGATTTATGGACAAGCAACGCTGATTTCTGGTGAAGTTATATTTTTTTTGTTTTTTTTATATATCCTGTAATTCGTTTCGTCTAATGACATAATCTCTCTCATCTTAATAACAATAGTGTCTGAGCTAGGCGCATTCGGGATTGTAATGTCATTATATGATTTGCGTAATAAATAGAAAGGCTTTCTATAATGCTATGCGGCCTTTTAACAAATACTTAAAATACTTGTACTTGAAAATACTTGAAAGTGAAATACTTAAACAACAAAGTCCTAACATCCTTAGAAGTGAAAGAGGAAATTAATGTTACAGAAAAAGTATGTTTGGACGTTGATAACAAAACAATATAGAATAAGATCATGTAGAAAACTGCCTGGATCAAACTGCTATTTTGTAGGTTAAATCACGTTTAATGCCTTAATGGCATACTACGAGATTAAACTATTTCTATGGTTTGTTTTCCTGCTAATTGTATATTCGTTTTGAATAATAAAAAAATACATTCCTAAAGTTAGCAAAGCTACTGTTATGAGTACCAGATGATCGATAGTGCTTATTTTTTTGTAAATACACACTTATCGTACTCGTACATAGAAATATACCCATGAATGCAAATCGCGATAAAATCGAAATCGTAATCAAACCAAATTTACTTTTACGTTACGCACAGATTGCTATTCTGACTTTATCGCGTAATTAAAATAATAACTAATGCTGGACTATGCACACAACATCATCTACCTCTTTATATTACATATATTTGATTTGTTTGCGGATGGATGGCTGGATATATTGTCAGAGTGTTTGTGTTTCTGTGAGAAGGAAGGATGATTACGTTTTTTATTTTTAAATTGTTATACATATGTATATATATTTTTTTATTAATGTTATTATTATGAAAATTATGATTATTATTTTACTTTTAATTGTGTTCATTTTTGTTTTTTTCTTTAATTATTGTAATTGGTGTTGTACCGTTATAATTAAAGTAAATAAATAAATATATCAATATTGTATTGTAATTTTAATAATATATCTCAAGTTCATATAACTATTTAAATTGCTAATGAGATGTTTTTTTATACGACTAAATGACGAAATAAGCCGAAGGCCCACTTGATGTTAAGCGGTAACCTCTACCTACTCGTATTACAACTGCAATACCGTGGTGATCACGTTCAAGAAGCACGTGACCAAGATTGCATGTATTGCATTGCGCCCATCACCCTGTGGCAAAGAGTAAATGTAAATTGATCTTTAATGTAGGTATGTATATTAGCTTCTTATCGTCACCCTTATCAGATGGCGCTAAGAAGCTTATGCATTTATATTTATGTTGTTTAGAAGATACCATATAGTTTTTTGTTACTGGAGTATTATTTTAGTTGTAGTAGTTATCTTTGTACATATAGATGTGTGGGGTGATAAAGTCAATTTGTGGCCAAAACCCCTTAAATAAATTAAAAAGAAAAAAAAAACCTTATCTTTTCTGAATAAATTCTAGTATTCTAGTTAACGAAATACCAAAAGGGTATGAGCCGAGCTCATTCCGGCATCTACAAGTCATCAGTTGCTTTGCGTAACAATTAGTAAGGCTTTCTATCATGGAATTTGCGGTAGGCTACGCAGCCTTTTACACTCGAAACGGTTGGGATTATTTTTATTAATATTGTAATTTGAAAATTGTATTGTAACTTCATCAGAAGTGCATCATCTACAGCCCGATTTAACGTAAGTTAAAGTAAAGTTAAAATGATTCAGACTGGTGAGGGACTTAAGTTTTTTGCATACATCATGGAATTGTGCTCTTTATAAAAGGTTTTTGTCGTTTTTAAACTTTCGCGATCACAACACATTATTAACATACATATAACCGGGTATTTATCGCGTAAATTACCTTTATTATTTCCCGACGTTTCGCTTGGATTGCACCAAGCATGGTCCCGGGAAGACTGATGTGATGGAGGTACCGCAGCAAAGCGAAGGCGTTTGTTGAACTACCCTCACTTGATCTTCATAAAAATTATTAGGGCCGGTTCCCACTGGGACAGCACACTACACTGACTGTATCCACATACTGAGTTGATTTTTCACGCCGAGTACACTTTGCTATCACTGGATTCCATGAGGCAGAGAGTCTGAAACCGTCTTCATGATTGAAATTAGGATGCTTTTTAATCTCAATCGCTTCCCGAACCATTCTCTTATAGTAGTGCCTCTCGTTGGCTAGGATTTTTGGGTTGTGTAATTAAATCCAGTGATTAGGTCCTGAGTCTACTATATGCTCTGCTATAGCAGACTATCATCTAGCATACATCATCACTAAATTAGGGACCCCAATGAAGGTGCACGCATTTGGTTAAGTGACAGTTAAAAGAATTTGTATGTGACAGTTTTACCCCTAATCTTAAACCCACCGTTACCAACCTCACTGTTATTAGAACGCATTTCAATTTTTACGGCCCACCTTCAGCTTCGCAATTGTTAGTTAATTAGATGCCTAATTTATTCCACGTGATGTAATCCGTAATGCGGAACGCTGTGGATTTAGTATAAATCAAAATGAGGTTACATTATGTAAGTAATTTGAAATCTATAAAAATGGTATCCGTAGCGAAACTTGCGGATTCTTTACGCTGAACGAAATAATTGTTTGATTGAGAAAATGTTACGTCCGGATGTAGAACACAGAGCACTTCTGTGTTCGGATGTCGGAGTAGGTGACTGATGTTTTATAAGCAGATAGTTTATGTTTTCCTTCACCGTTAAAGGAAACCTTTTTTTTCCTTTTTTGCTTTAACGGTGAAGGAAAACAGCATTTAAACCCGCGGTTTAGTATGTACAGTCGTATTGACCTGTTCTTTCTTCTGCCTAAAATTTGAATGTTTCAGGCTTTGAATTTGAATGCCCTTGGCTCTGCACCGTCCCGTGCAGCATGAA
This sequence comes from Pasiphila rectangulata, assembly GCA_963082625.1. Taxonomy (NCBI): domain Eukaryota; kingdom Metazoa; phylum Arthropoda; class Insecta; order Lepidoptera; family Geometridae; genus Pasiphila; species Pasiphila rectangulata. Next base: position 630,854 of record OY720244.1, on the reverse strand, counting down.
TACTAGGTACTGACGCTGTATAAATCAATAATCGATGTAAAGACCTGACTATTTTAGAGATAAGTTAGAATTAATATTTAGATTATACAGTCATCTTTGGTAGTGAATTGCGCTGATTTACTAGGTGCTCAATTCCTATCCCATATTTGTGATTTGTCCAGCATTATTTATATTGAAGACTATGTTTTCGTGCCAGTAATAACAAGTTATTAACCTTGAAAAAACCATATTTACTCCATCAGTGTACCTGATGATCAGCGTTGATAGCCGAGTGTTTCGACAGGCTGAGTACCCAGCACTTAAAACCTTGTTTGAAGATAAAAGGGGTAATGACAATGACGATTATCGTCGGATGTGTTCACGGTCAAGTTTGTGCCATTTGACAGTTGAGCAATATCCGAGTGGGCGTGTCATTTCTCAATCTTTTTATCGACGAGTAGGTATGTATTTACCGTGGGGTGCCAGCAGTAGAATTGTGCCCCTCTCGCCACGGATTCAGTAAAAATCTGCCAAGGGATACCTCCAGACGATGGGCAGCAGCGTCTTTCCATGTATCAACATCCGGCTGGGTGATTAAGTATCTCGCGACAGGTTTGCAACAAGCCAATAAGCGTATATCGCGATCGCCGCTGCCAATGGTCATTTTGTAATATATAAAAACAAAAAAAATACATTTGACAGCGATAATCGCGAGATATACGCCTGTTGCAAACCTGTCGCTAGATACGTAGTCAGCCTGCCGTACTGCGCGCGCCGACTCGTCTGCCAAGCGTAGTGAGTATAGCAATAACCCTTCGTAATCGATACTTGAAGGTTCATGATGAAGGCCTATGTCCAGCAGTGGAATTTCAACGTCTGAGATGATGAGGTACGTACTATGGAAATATATGAATGAATTTCTGAATTTCCGAGTTGTTTAAGTTAGTTCCCAACTAGAGCTAGGGTACAAATCTAGTCGTTAATTTCTTCGAACGAAAAACCTGTTAAATGGTTAAGAAAGTCAAAGTCAATAAGTGTTTATTCAATAGAGCAAAAGCTACATAGAAAAGTAAATTTACAAAAAAAGAACAAGCCACATTTAAATTGAATAAAGCACATAATTGAACTAGTTCTCTTCAGAAAACTTTTTTGCAAAGAGTCTTTACAATTTTTATTCATCTCAGCCGTAGGACTGCTGTCCACATCTACTGCTGAACCCGTACTGCAATCGCCAACCCGCCTGCCAAGCGTGGCGAGTGTGGCAATGACCCTCTAATGATCTTAGAGATGATGAGGGAGGCTTATACCCCCCTCATCGTCAGGCGACCTCAGGGTCGTTGCCACACTCGCCACGCTTGGCAGGCGGGTTGGCGATTGCAGTACAGGATGATGAACACCGAAAGATGCTGCTGCACATCTTCCGATGGGTTTTATTAAGTAGTAAATAAAGGCTTTTTTCATCATCATCATCATCGTCATCTTAGTAGGGAAACCCCTGCTGGACTCTTGGATATTTAAGAACTGATCATGTTGCCATACGCGCTTGGCTAGCGGGTTGTTAATACACTGAAAGACGCTGCTGCTCATCTTCCGAATATATCCCATGGCATACTCTTACTGCATCCACGGGTAACAGAGAAGTACTGACTCCACTAAGGGTTCAGTATCCGTGCCGTATCCAGTTTGACAAAGGCATAGCCCCTTTCTCCTGTGTAATCAAAGGAAGTTACAAGACCGGATTGTAACTTCCCGGACAGCGCAGTTCGATTTGATTATCATTTCTAATACAACTCGTGCAAGGTAGCCGCTAGAATAATTACTGCGTAATGAAAACAAATAGGTTAAAACAAAATTATAACAAGTTCGTTGTGGGGTGCCGGCAGTAGAATGTTGCCTCTCCTCTCTTGCCCGTGGATGCGGAAGATGGGCAGCAGCATACATCCGTGTATATCAACAACCGTACTGCGCTCGCCAACCCGCCCTGCCAAGCTTGGTGAGTATGGCAACTACCCTTCATGGAGATCAATGAGGAAGGCCTGTATTTAGTAGTGGACGTTTTACGGCTGAAATGATGATGATGACCTATCATAAGAATTTTAATAATATAATACTTTCGAAGGATAATTATATAATTCTTCATTGGCGTTTCCAAATATGATACATCGAAATAAGTACCATAATTTCATGATCAACACCCATTATACAACAAATAAATAATAAACGGCCTCTGAAACCTGTTTTAAATGATTAATTAAGCACTCGTTATTGATTCTTGGTACTTTCTCCGATGCGAGAGCTCGTAAGAAATTTGCCTCTTGGATGTGGCATATTCATGAATTTATTAGATAACTAGTTACTATATCGCTTTGCAAGTGTCATAGGTAGGCGTTGAGTTTTAAAAATAATCTTGTTTAAAATATTAATGGCAGTTTTGTATTTTTATACAAAACTGCCATTAATATTTTAAAATATATATATATATATACATATAATATGTCACAAAATCGGTAACTAAACTCATTAACTAACTGTCAAACCCCTTTAACGCTTTGTTGGGGTATTTTCAGCAACATTTTAGATTATATCATTAAGGTCGGTTTATTTTAATTTAAATTAAAATAAATGTGACATTTGCTAATCTTTGTTATTAACTAGTTTATTACCTTAACTAAATCTTTGTTAGTTAAATAATCGATCTTTATTCATAATTAAAAAATATATATAATTATTTTCTAATTTAAACCTCGCGAAAGATCGCCTAGTTTGGATGCTTGTTAAATTAATTTGCATGATTAAACGGTTAATTTATAAAACGCCAAGTATACGATATTGACGACATCTGTGGAGCAGCGGACAAAGGTTCGCCTGCGACGCAAGAGGTTGCGGGTTCGATTCCCGCCTCTGAACAATGTCTGCATGATCTGCAGATATTAGTTTACGTTGTTCTGGATGTTTTTCTATAATAAAAATTATCTGTTTATGCAGTATAATGTATTAAATATATCAGTACCCATAACAGAAGATCTGCTTAGCTTGGGGCAAGATGATGCTGTGTGAATTATCCAGCAATATTTATTCATATCTGCCTAATTCCTTTTTTTGCATTATGATGACAACGATGTACCAACCTCTTTCCCATGAAAGTAAATTTGAGTATATTTGTATTTGAAGTGCAAAAAATATATGTGCATGAATTCATGAAACTTTTTTTACGCTTATAAAAAATAAAATTTATAATTTTTTTTTTTATTGCCGGACAAATCACACAGCATCATCTAGCCCCAAGCTAAGCAGAGCTTGTGTTATGGGTACTAGATGACTGATATACTTAATACATTATACTACATAGATAGATATTTTTATTATACATATATAGAAAAACACCCAAAACGCCCTGAACAAATATCTGCAGATCGTACAGATATTTGTCCCGAGGCGGGAATCGAACCCGCAACCCCTTGCGTCGCAGGCGGACCTTCGCCCGCTGCGCCACAGAGCTCGTCGAGAAACTAACTTCAAGCTTTTTATGTTTTGTGTGTGTCTCATAAATGTTCATTAGTTTTTTTTAGTTTCTGGATGTCAAGCCTCATTAACCCTTGTGCCAAACAAATTTATTATTTAAATGAATGCTGTGTGTTTGTACCTTTTTGTTTAGCTTATTCTGCGTGTATGTCTCTTTATTGTCTAAAAATTGTATAACTAGCTCTGTGACATTATATTTCTTATTTAAGGATCATGTTATCTGAAACAATAAATGAATTATTATCACATATTTAACCGGGTATTTATCGCGTTATTTACCTTTATTATTGGCCGACGTTTCGACAGGATTGCAGGTCTTCCCGGGACCAGGATGGGTGCAATCCTGTCGAAACGTCGGGCAATAATAAAGGTAAATAACGCGATAAATACCCGGTTAAATTGTGATAATAATGTGTCGTGATCGCAAAAGTTTAAAAAAGGATAAATAAATTTAATTTAATTAAATTTAATAGTATTGACTAAACCCTAGAAATTAATAACTTACTAGTGTTTGGTTACAGGAAAACATGTTTTAAATTAATACAAAATCAATACATATAATAAAGTTGGTTCCCGCTGTCTGTCTGTCCCTATATGTGCTTAGATCTTTAAAACTATGCAACGGATTTTGATTCAGTTGTTTTTAAAAGATAGACTAATTCAAGAGGAAGGTTTTTATGTAGGTATAATACATGCATAATATAGCAGAGAAATACTGATTTTTTTTGAGGTTCCTAATGTGAGGTCGTAAATAAACACTTTTTTTTGCACTCACATTGCTAACTGGCTGAACTCTACGAGATTGATCAAACTAATGTACTATGGTACTGTACACCTCATAAAGGCGTATAAACAAGTCCGCTATGGTATATTCTATAGTATATTTATTATCAGCATTGCACCTGTGCGAAGCCAGGGCGGGTCGCTTGTGTATTATCAATAACTTTCCACTCCACCTAAAGCACACATAGCGCCATCTGTACAGTATTCGGTTAACTAAGAAACTTCAGAACCATCAGATACAACGCGCTTTCTATTACTGAATTCGGTATTCCTTTCACTACTTAGTTCCCGCTAGACTTGATAGATGGCGTGGTAGCAAGTTTTAAAAGACTTTAAAATCGCACTAATGATTTACTCGTATGTAATACTAGTGTATTATAATTATCTGTGGTAATACCTACTTTGAGTAGCTAATATATTTTATAAGAGCTTAAAAGTAATATTTGAGGTAAAGCGATCGATATCACAACTTAATTCGAAAATTCGAAGGAACTAGGGTTTTGATTGATAATAAAGCGGCAGGTTAGAATAAAATATTTATGAAAATATAAAATTGGCGCATGTACTTAACTATTTCTAAAACTAAATAAATTCGAAATTTTTGCTTATGCTTTTTAGGGTTGCATAGTACAACAAGGAACCCTCATAGTTTTGCTTTGTCTGTTTGTCTGTCCGTCTGTCTACGACTTTGCGAAGAGACTGTTAGTCTTAGAAAGCTGTAATTTGAATGGAAATTTTAGAAACAATGACGACAAGATACCAAAAATATCTGAAAAAAGTATTAATTTGGGTTACTTTCAATACTGTAATGCAGGGGTGATCTTTTTCTTGATTTCCAATCGTGTAGGATCTCGTTGAAAAGGTAGGAAAAATCATTTCGGGGTTGCCGTGACAAATTTTCGATTTAGGGTTCCGCTTGCGAAGTCTTAAAATTTTTTGTAACGCCCTTCTAAAAAAATTAATTGCAAAAAATTAATGCCGTTTTAACTATAGAATTTTTAGGAAAACTATAACAAACAGTTAAGCTTAAAACATACACCAAATTCTAACAATAAGTCTAATACTTATAATATCTATTTCTTTAAAAAATTACGTAATGTAATAGAAATTACAATTCAAGTTTATAAAGGTGCCAAAAATATTAAAACATAATCTTCGCTTAAGCTAGGAATTTATAAATGTGAGTACATTTATAAATTCCTATGTGATTATATTATATAAGTATTATGTGATTACAAACTCGTTATTATTTAATATAGTGAAAAACATATTTTCGATTAATATTAACAACATAATAAAGACGCTAATACCTAGAAGAACCTGTGTTGTAAGTAAAATGAAATGATTTTCAAAGATTTTTACAGTTCCGGTGGGATTCGAACCCACGTCCGTCAAATCTATGTATACTTGACGCTTTCCTAAGCCTTAAGTGCTTTGAACGCTAAGCTACAAAACCCATGTCGGGACCCGCTGAAATTCTTGATAAGGTGATGTCTGTTTGAGCAACCGAAGAGCGCCATCTACAGGTAACTACTAGAGTTCTCCTGTTCATTGTCTGAAATTGCATTCAGTAGCAATGACTAGAGATGTCGCTATGACTTATTCTATAGTTTGTTATTTTTATAGTGTTTAACCACACTTAGGTAGAATATTTTCAAAGAAATGAATAACCTTATCAAAAAATTTACGGTTTCAGTGGAATACAAATTAAATGATGTTTCCTAAATCTGTACGAGCTGACAGCTATGTATGTATTGGATTTTAATAAAATCATGCATATTTTTTCTCAGCATTTCAGCGTATTTAATATTATCAGAGACGACTAACGTAGGTCGTATCTACTTGTCCCGCGTGACACTAAAAAGATGTATAATCATGTTCGTCTACATTTTTACCCCAAAATTTCGCATGACAAGTGTCACAAAATGAATCACAGCCGCACCCCTATTTCGGGAGTTTTCGAAAAGGTGAGAATAAGGTTATTCCTACACATCACTCAACGTCAGTAAGATAAATGATAATGACGCGAAGGTGAGCCAGAATAGGTGATTATGATCCACTGTGACTCAGCTTATCTTGTTACGGGGGTTCTTTGATTTTGTGCAAAAGATTTAGGTTTCAGGAAACGGAGTTTGCGGTGGGGTACCTGGCAAATTGAATGTTGTAAAAGAGAATGTGGATCTGTTCGCATTTGTCTAACACATTGTCTTCGTTGTTTTCGGAGACAAACAAATACAAATAACAATTATTGATTAAACCATTGGTACAGTTTAGTATGAAGCCCTGACTCCCGGACTAGCGTAAGACAGTTCTCTTCTCATTGTATAAAGTTGTTAATATAATGGTTAAGTTTAATTTATGATATTGATCTAATGAATACAACAACTTATTTTAATGTAATAATTGTGTGTCCTGTAGTTATACTAGCCGCACTTTGCGGTTTCGCCGGCGCAGTTCCCGTGTAATAGGAACGTAGGTTCTCACGGTGAAAGAATATAAAAAATCGGTCCAGTGGTTTCGGAGCCAATTCAATGCATACAAACAAACAAACAAACAATCAAATCTTTCCTGTTTATTATCAGAGTAGATGTAGATAATAAATTTTTCAGAGAAAATATGTACGACGAAGAAGACAGAACAAATAATATGACAGGAAGTTCTGGCGTCATAATTGATTAGCAACAAAGACCTATATGACATACACTTTTTTACTTCTTAGGGTTCCGTTCCCAATGGGTAAAAACGGGACCTATTACCAAGACTCCGCTGTCCGTCCATCCGTCTGTCTGTCTGTCAATCTCATGAACCGTGATAGCTAGACAGTTGAAATTGACACCGGATGATAATAAATGTTGCCGCAATAACAAAAAATACCAATAACAGAATAAAATAAATATTTATGGGGGGCTTCCCTGCAACCAAAGTGACTTGGATTGAATAACGGTACGGAACTTGGACTCGCACTTGGCCGATTTTACTAATTTCAGCCATCTGACATCAACGATCATCCACAGAAGGTGGGTGTAATATAAATATTGTAATAGATACTTATTAATAATAATAATTATAATATAACTTGTTAGCTTTCGCGATTTGTTAACATATTTATTAGTTTTAAAATTACAGGATTTTATCGCCTACCTTTTTTTTTCGCATTTAATTTGTCCATCTCAGTCCTCCCGCGACCAAGAACGCTGAAATGTGTTCGAAACGTCGGGAAAATAATAAAAAAGGTACGCGATAAGATCCTTTAATTTTAAAACTAATAAATAATTATAATAATTAATAATTCTCTTCTTTTTCTCTTAACGCACATAATAGAGTAAGCTATGTACACTTCAATTGTCGTCTGTATCAGATTAATACATATATGTATGTGTTTTTTTATAATTTGTAAATACTTTCGATGTCAGTGTACTTTGAATAAATAAATAAATTAATAGTTAGTTTGATTTAATTACTTTTATTTTTAGGTACTGAGAAGAGTTTGTTGTGTTTCATTTACAAGTTTCACAAAAGGTTTCACGTACAATTCTACTCTCTTGTCAAACCATAATTTCCGCATGCAAAAAGTTCCAAAATGAACTAAATTCTACTAGTCTACGTTTAGAATTCAGACAAAAAGCAGACTTCCGAGAGTTCTGATGGCCTGCCACAAATGGCACCGTGCCACCAGACAATTTGTCCAATTCCCAACCATTAAAACTCTGACTTCAATTAAACTGGAGGGCTTTCTACGCATCCGGGACGGGAGCGGGCTGAATCCGAACCTTTTAGTGTGGTAGTCTTAAAAGTCGCCCAAATGTTACTTGCTATGATGTACATGATGTACAGATGTATTAAAAAATATAGGCCTTTACATGTATTAAAGATGATTCATATAGCGTCAGCAACTGGTCATGCTGTACGGAACGCTGCAGTGCCTGGGACATTGTTAGATAGATTAGGCTTGTCCAGAACCTATACCATCCTCTTACCTAAGCCAGCTATTATTTAGAGGAAAGAACAAGTCAATACGTCTGAAGCTAACTAAGCCGCAGGAAGATGTTTTCCTTCACCGTTGAAGCATGTGTTAAGTGTGCACATACATTTCTCAAGAAAGAAAAATAAATTGGTGCACGGCTGGTATCGAACCTTCGGATTGAAAGTCGGAGGAATCATATCACTCGGCCAACACGCCTTTGTAAATTTTTTTCACAAATGCAATAACTACAAAAATAAAATGCTTATAACAACATATTGGATTCCAGTGGTAATCATTGAAAAGGAAAAGAAGTAGTTTCCTAAATGCGTGAATAAGAAACAAGATTTAACTTGTAAGAATCATCATCATCACCATAGCCGTAAGACATCCACCCTCCGCCATGGACTTGGAGATCCAAGTACGGATCATGACGGGCTGTTGCCATACTCACCAGTCACCACGCTATTTGTAAAAATAAAACATTTCTATCGCTAGCCGTGGGGCGCCGGCAGTAGAATGTTGCCTCTCCTCTCTTACCCATGGATGCAGTAAGAATCTGCTAAGGGATACCTCCGGAAGATGGGCAGCAGCATCTTTCCGTGTTTTTTCACTACCCTATACTGCGCTCGCCAACCCGCCTGCCAAGCGTGGTGAGTATGGCATCAACCCCCTCATGACAATACAACAAAAAACCAGGCCCCGAGTCCCCGGCGGCCCCGCTTATCCTGGCTACGGTAGCAGTCACGGTAACGGCGGGGCTAGGGGTGCTAAGAATCCCCGGGAGACGATCGGCTACCAACCCCTACGACGACCACTGGCCCTGGTAACACACAACATCCGCACTTTGAGGACAGACGATAAGATTGTTGAGCTGGAAGAAGAAATTAGTAGATTACACTGGGACATTTTGGGGCTATCAGAAGTCCGTAGAGAGGGCGAGGACACGATATCCCTTAAGTCCGGTAACCTACTATACTACCGGGAGGGCGACCAACAGTCCCAAGGTGGTGTCGGGTTTCTCGTTCACAAGTCACTCATTAACAACATTGTCACCATCGACAGTGTGTCGAGCAGGGTCGCGTACCTAACACTCAGAATATCTAAGCGATATTTGCTGAAGGTCGTTCAGGTATATGCGCCGACCTCGTCACACCCAGATGAAGAAGTAGAGTCTATGTATGAGGACATCAGTAGAGCCATACATACGAACAACACTCACTTCACTGTTGTAATGGGGGACTTCAATGCAAAGCTAGGCATGAGAAGCGATGATGAGTTGAGAGTGGGGCAATTTGGGTATGGGCAACGGAACCCCAGGGGACAGAGGCTGGCCGATTTTCTGGAGAAAGAAGGACTCTTTATGATGAATTCTTTCTTCCAGAAGCCGCCTCACAGGAAATGGACCTGGATGAGTCCCAATGGTTCTACGAGAAATGAGATTGATTTCATCCTGACCAACAAGAAACGAATATTCAATGATGTCTCTGTGATTCACAGGGTGAAAACCGGCAGTGATCACCGAATTGTAAGGGGCACATTGAATATGAACGTTAAACTTGAAAGGTCCCGTTTGATGAAATCTACGCTCCGACCCACTCGCGCACATATCCAAAACCTCGAGAGCTTTCAACTCGAACTCGCAAATCGCTTTGACTGTCTAGGAGTAGATGCATCGGTGGACGAGATCAATAACAGGTTCGTAGAAACCGTCCATACGGTGGGGTCCCAGTTCTTTAAGACCCCCCGTACTAATAGACCTCAGAAACTTTCTGATGACACCCTTAACCTCATGGCTGAACGACGTTCTTTGCGACTGCAGTCTCCCGATGATGCTCAGTCACACAGGCAGCTCAATAGACAAATTTGGAAATCCTTGCGGCACGATATTCGTACCTTTAATACAGCCAGTATTAAAGATACGATAGAGCGGAATAAAGGCTCCAAAGTGTTCGCGAGAGATAGTTCTATTGGGCAGAGCCAGATGACGAAGCTGAAGAGGGAAGATGGCAGCATAACGTCAAGTAAAGCAGAAGTGTTAAGGGAAGTCGAAAGGTTCTATGGACGGCTCTACGATTCGGTCACTAAACCTGTTTGCAGTGCGGCCAACGACCCAAGAGCTAAACTGACCCGACATTATACCGAGGATATCCCGGACATCAGCCTGTACGAGATCAGGATGGCCTTGAAACAGCTTAAGAACGACAAGGCGCCGGGTGAGGACGGAATCACTTCAGAGCTTCTGAAAGCGGGTGGATCACCGGTACTTAAAGTCCTTCAGAAGCTATTTAATTCCGCCTTGCTTGAAGGTACGACGCCAAAAGCATGGAACAAGGGCGTGGTGGTTCTGTTCTTCAAGAAAGGTGACAAAACCTTACTTAAGAATTACAGACCCATCTCGCTGTTGAGCCATGTTTATAAGCTGTTTTCAAGGGTCATCGCGAACCGTCTCGAACGCAGGTTTGATGACTTCCAGCCTCCCGAACAAGCCGGGTTCCGAAAAGGCTACAGTACCATAGACCACATACATACGCTGCGGCAAGTCATACAGAAGACCGAAGAGTATAACTTGCCGCTATGTCTTGCGTTTGTGGACTATGAGAAAGCCTTCGATTCGATCGAAACATGGGCGGTGCTTGAGTCTCTCCAACGATGCCGAATTGACTATCGGTACATCGAAGTGTTGAAGTGTTTGTATACAAACGCCACTATGTCAGTCCGAGTACAAGAACAGAGCTCGAAGGCGATTCCCTTAAAAAGAGGCGTAAGACAGGGAGACGTAATCTCTCCGAAACTGTTTACGACCGCTTTGGAAGATGCCTTCAAGCTCCTGGAATGGAAAGGGCTGGGCATCAATATTAACGGCGAATACATCACTCACCTTCGATTTGCCGACGATATTGTGGTCATGGCAAAGTCGATGGAAGAGCTCAGCACGATGCTCGAAGGCCTCAATCGAGTCTCCCAGCGGGTAGGCCTTAAAATGAACATGGACAAGACGAAAATCATGTCAAATGTCCATGTCGTGCCTGCCCCAGTTATGGTTGAGAACTCGGCTCTTGAAGTTGTCGACGCGTACGTATACCTAGGACAAACAGTCCAATTAGGTAGGTCCAACTTCGAGAAAGAGGTCAATCGTCGAATCCAACTCGGATGGGCAGCGTTTGGGAAACTTCGCAACGTCTTTTCGTCCAACATACCTCAGTGCCTTAAGACGAAAGTCTACAACCAGTGTGTGTTACCAGTGATGACATATGGAACCGAGACGTGGTCCTTCACTATTGGCCTTATGAACAAGCTCAGAGTCGCTCAACGAGCTATGGAGAGGGCTATGCTCGGGGTTTCACTACGGGATCGAATCAGAAATGAGGAGATACGTAGGAGAACTCGGGTCACCGACATAGCCAAACGGATTAGCACGTTGAAGTGGCAATGGGCAGGCCATATAGCGCGCAGAACTGACGGCCGATGGGGCAGCAAAGTTCTCGAATGGAGGCCACGGATCGGCAAGCGCAGCGTAGGACGTCCACCTACAAGATGGGCAGACGACTTGGTGAGAACTGCTGGTCGGCGGTGAATGCAGACGGCTTCCAACCGCAGTACTTGGAGATCAATGAGGGAGGCCTTTGTCCAGCAGTGGACGTCCTACGGCTGAAATGATGATCGCTAGTAGTAGCTTCTTTATAATCGGATGGTAGCATCCGAATATAAAGAAGCTCTATCTAAACGATTGTGCAAAATCTGGTGCTCTGCTTTGAAGAGAAATAATTATTGTTGTAAGTGGTCTGATGAGCCGGAGTGCTGCAATTAACTAGGGCTTTATTAGATTTTCGTTAATGTACTGCTAAGGATATCGCTAAAAGTGACAGCAATTACGAAGGTAATGAGAAGAACGAAGGTTCTGGAGGAACGTTAGGACAGGAGATGCTGTGGACTTAAATGTTTTACATTTTCGCAGATCCAATGGGTAAAAACGGGACTGAAAAACTGTAGTATATAAATATACATATATATACAGAATATACCATTGCGGACTTTTTTGTAGACTTTTTAAGGTGTAAATACTGTAGTACATTATTTTGATCTATCTCATAGAGTTCAGTCAGCGTTTGCAATGTGAACGCAAAAAAATGTGTTTATTTACGACCTCACATTATAAACCTCCAAAATGATCAGTGTTTCTATACTATAATATACATGTATTATACATATAAACCTTCCTCTAATCACTCTATCTATTGAAAAAAACCGAATCAAAATCCGTTGCGTAGTTTTAAAGATCAAAACAAATATATATAACAATAGGACAGACAGACAGCGGGAAGCGACTTTGTTATTTATGTATTGATATTACACTTTAGAAATATGTAATTAAATTAATGTAAAACAAATATTAAAGGGCAGCTGGAATACAACAAACGTGATTTTTTTCCGTTTTTTGCTCTAGAGGTATATTAATAACGGCAACAGGTATACATATATGTCATTAGGTTTTACCAAATAATGGTACGGACCCTTCGTGAGCGAGTCCGACTCGCACTTAGCCAATTTTTTATATTGCATGAAGAATGACTAGCAGATGGCCAACTGATGGGAAATAGTCACCGTGCCGCTCACAGACATCTGCAACACCAGAGGCGAAGCTGATGCACTACCAGCTGTTGAGAACGGGGAAAACTCGCCTTTCGAAGGACCCCATGTCGTAGTTCTAAATTAGCCTTAGACGTGAATCTACAATGTAAGTGAAACAGCATCAGAAGCTGTTAATTCATACTCTAGGGGCACCACGGCGTCTAAGACATTGTAAGATGAATCAGGTTTCCAAGAACCTACCATCCTAACAATCCTATATCACTAACACCTACCATCCTATCTAAATAACGAGATACTTTTGAATGCAATGCCATTACAATGAGTTCAGCTTATTCGTGATTATGACTTTCGTGCTCAGTGTTTAGTGTTTACAAGTTCACAACCTGTGGTAGTTACAAGATTTACATCGGAAGATGATTAAAAAGCCTTTCATCCAGAAACGACTTTGGTAGGTAATCGAAATTGAATAGGAATCACACATTAAACCTGGAATTATAAGTATGTTAATGTTAGCCGTAAAAGCAAATAGAAGTTAACCATAAAATTATCATCTAAATGAAGTTAATTTATAGTATCACAAAGTCATGTGCAATAAACGAATTGAAACATTATCGGCTTCTGTTCAAAAGGTAACAAAGAAATAAAAGCAAAGCTACCTATTTAAAAGTTGAACAAACATACTTATGTTAAAAGCATACCCGTGTTTCTTGAGTGCAGCCACCGGACAATTATGCCATCTAGTCGACAATGAGCTTAGCGCGAGACCATGATGCCAGTTTTATTTCTAAAATAAGTATGTTGGGAGACAGCAAAGCTGAATTTGAACGGTTTGAGTTTTATTTGTATTTTCCTGAGTTTTGTGCAAAATATGAGCCGAATACGTTTATCAGATGACTTGGTGATCGAGAGTATAAATGAGGTCAAATCACGACTATTTTCATTTATAATAATTATGTAACGTCAGGTTGTAGGTAGACTTTTGCATAGCAACGGGACACAGGTTAAAATTTAAAAAAATCTTGACCAAATACTATAGCTATTCAGTAACAATAAGCTTATTTATCACATAAATTGTGTAGAGACGTTTTAAGTTGACATTAAACTTTAATGGAAAATGTTTATATTATTATTTTTAGTACGTTTAAATAAAAGCTTGTTTGTTAAAAAGTTTTTTTTTTTACTTTTAATTTATTTTTTAATTTTTAGTTATCACTGGACAGTTGGTTTCTTGTATGTTCATCTCATGCCCGCCATGTTGGATTTAGAGTGATTCATATAATTTTTCAAGTAACTATCAGCAAGCCCTTTTATTTGATATCCATATTGTATAAGTGCATAAAATAACAAGTCCGCCATCTTGGGTATTCTGCCATAATGAATTTAGAGTGACGTTATTTTATTTTTCGAATAAGTCCGCCATCTTGAGTATACCGCCATGTTGGATTCAGAGTGATGTCATTAAATTTTTCGAGTAAATCACACCAAGGTGAGAAGGTTAATTTGGTACCCATATAGGTGTGCATTAAGAATAACTAGTCCGCCCTTTTGGATGTTCCGCCATGTTGGATTTAGAGTATCGTTATTTTATTTTCGAATTGTTCTCAGCAAGCCCTTTCATTTGATTCCCATATTTTAGGAGTCCATTAAAATAACTTGTGCACCATCTTGGGTGTTCCGCCATGTTGGATTCAGAGTGACATGTCATTTAATTTTTTTAATTATTCTCAGCAAGCCCTTTTATTTGATATTATTATTATAGGAGTACGTTGAAAATAAGTAGTCCGCCATCTTGGGTTTTCCGCCATGTTGGATTCAGAGTGACGTCACATAGCTGAACATGCATTGTCATCTAAAGAAAACATGACTGTATTCAAAATTTCTACTCAACTGGTTGGAGATATCTGCATCAAAGTTGAGTTGCAAGATTCCGCGAACAAACATAGTTACATATGTACATACAGGGCAAGCTAAATAAAAGCTTGTAAAATGAAGTATTTTTTCGAGTAGGTATGAAATAGAGATTTATGACTATGGCATAAAATTATAACAATAAACTTTAGTTATAATTCATGAAGAAGAGATAGTGACACAAGTCTGCAAACAGCCTTACCTGTATACTTACATGTATATACTTACAGAGACTAACACGGGTCCTAAGACACTAAAACAACCGCAGCACTTTCCCCTTCCTTACGATGATGTTCGGCTCGGTGACCCGTAGTGTCGCGGTGCCCTGTGGCAGAGCCAGTCATGTGGACCCTTTTGCTTGCAGTAAGTTATTTTATTCTTCCAAACCTAGGGGGCCTCTTGAATTCATATCGTGATAAATCAAAATCGCACTCAAGCTAAACTAACTTTTATTTTTTATTACGTAAAGATTGCCATTCTGTCGATGATATCGTAATAATTTTCTAGAGGACGCGCCAATTCTTGTAAATCGTGATTTTCCGTGTTATTTCGTCTCATCTCACTTCTCAGTGTCTACTCCAAACTTGTCACATCACTATTAAAGTCTACTATCATCTTGATCTCTCTTTTTTACCTCTGACAAATCCACTGCTGGACAAAGGCCTCCCTCATTGATCACAAAGTACTGATTATGAGGGGTTGTTGCCATACTCACTACGTTTAGCAGGCGGGTTGACGAGCGCAGTACGGGATGTTGATACACGGAAAGACGCTGCTGCCCATCCTCTGGAGGTATCCCTTGGCAGATTCTTACTGCATCTACGGGCAAGAGTCGAAGGGCAATATTCTACTGCCGGCACTCTACGGCATTATCATTATCAGTCGCTGATAATAGAGCCGTTCGGTTAGTAAGGTAAAAATGCATTTTACAGATTCTCCCAGTCGTATCAGCATCAGAGTTTGAACAATTGGAAAGCAGCAATGGCTGGATACCTGTCAGCAGCGACATAGTGTATCAACAAATAAAGCATGGATTTACACCGGCACCCCCTTACACCAAAGCTCAGGAGGTTGAAACATTGCAAACAGATATACTGGGTATATTCTCACAGGTATATAAGGACGAGGAACTAAACAAAAGAGGTACTGGTCAAGACCTTGAAAAATATTCCAGTGAAGGTTAACTTTTAAATATTATTTAAATGTATTTTCCCTATATATTAATGATAATTGAAAGTGCAATTTGTTTTTTTTCAGACGATGCCAACAATAATATTGATGCTAATATCAAGAACAATCCAATATCAGAAAGTGAAGATAAATTCTTATTGAAAAATATTTTTACACCGCAGGTGAAAACAACCGAAAGTCTAGTTAGAAAATCGAAGAAGATACGTAACTTCGATACAAGTCCTGCACCGAAACTTGAAAATGAAAACGTATTTGCTAAAAATTCTAACGTCTCACATGCTTACGAAGTTACAGAGGTAAATAACATTGAAGACGAAGAGCAACAAGAAACTGTATTAGAAACATCAGGATATGAATACAATCCACCTGATGCAAAAAGCCTTACCAACGACTTGATCTCATCTCTATCGAAATACAATATAAAAGAAAGTGATTACTTACAAAACTATGCCTTATCTCGTCGCCTAAAATTCGCTAACGTAATAAAACCGAATAAGCCAGTTAATTTAAGAGCGCCGGTGAGATACAACAACTTGAATCATTTACTAGTTGATCCATTGCTAGCTGTGTTTCTGTCAAACTATGGATATTACCTGCAAGGACAGTATGGGATTCGGAACAACTACAAGAACTTGTATGGATACTTAGCTTCAAACAATATCCACAATAACCGGCCGTTTGGACACTATAAAGTGTTTTCTGATACCGACTCTTTTCAGAAGTAGAATAATGTCATAACTTTCAACTTAAATAAACTAGCTAATGAACAACTTAAAGGACCATGAAGAAGGAAAATACTCTACGAAAATAATATTGAGGAAAAAAATTATTTACTTATGACGATAATTTGTTATTTTTCTAGGCTCACTTGTTGTGGAAAGCCAACATTTTTCAAAGACGTGCTCAACAGAAAAACTTCTTCAAAATTATATTTTCCTTTATAAAAATCATTATATGATATTGTTTTACTAAAATAGTACCTAAAGTTGTGTGGGAAAAGTTATAAATGACCGGGCATTGACTCAAAATTACTTACAAAGTTGGCTGCATTGGACGCCATCCAAGCAACCACACTGTGACACTTTCATAGGTCATGAAAAGTGGACTTCGATTCCCTTTGGGTCGTTAAACGTCCTGAAATTTGAGAGTAAACGCTTTGGTGTTCTCAGAGAGTTTTATTTCAAGAGGGTTGCAAATAACTGCTTGCATTTCGTATCTTCTATAATATCTTTTCGACATCCAAAGTAGCCCTTAAAGTGTGAGTGATAGTGATAATTATGTTTGTTTTTGAATAAAAAAATAACATAATTATTTTACGCGATAATCTATAGATCGCGAATACTTAAATATACTACAAAACCAATAACGATTAAATGCCGTCAACAGTCACTCGTTCAAAAATAGATGTAACGTAATGATAAAAAATATATATTTCTTTATCCATAATTATTGACTCATTCGTAGAATAAAGTCCGTTCTGTAGAGGTCATAGCTTTCAATAGACGAATTCTAAAATTACTTAAAAATTCATTGATTCAGGCGTCACTTAAGGAAATCCCAGCCCAGGCCTCCCTTATGGATCTTTATGAGGGAGTTGCCAAACTCAACGCGCTTGGCAGGCGAGTTGGCATGCGCATCTCAGGAAGTTGATACGTGGAAAGACGCTGCTGCCCATCTTCCGAAGGTATCCCTTAGCACGCTCTTCAACAACGGTAACGGTATAACTGTGGTATTGCTGTTGCCGTGGGGTGCCGGCAGTAGAAGCCGGCACCCCACGGCAACAGTAATACCACGAAAATAATTGATGAAAAAACTGAAACGATCCTACCAGCATCTGCATCAACACCATTGTTTGAGCGCAGCCCATAAATACGAGCTGTACATGACGCAAGCCTAATGCCAATGCGTGCGCTCCGCAAATCGAGGCGCTGCCAAGCGCGGGCGGTGAATGGGGGTTTATTGTCTTGGACGCCTTCCAGCCGCTAACTGGACACAGTTCCAAAACAGTACCCCAAAATATTATTTGTGTAACATTCGGAAATATTTGGTTAAAAATATTATGCGTTCGATTCGGTTATGATTCTTGCGTTATTAGTTTTTAGCTCTACAATTGCTTTATTGAACGCTGCCTAGTCTTTTGCTGCCGATATTTCTGCTGGTGTGCCAGACTCGGCGTAGTAAGGGAATGTTCCTGGATTTGTATATCTAACTTTAGCATTAAATTTAATAAATATAATACGGCTTACACCACGTACCTAACTTATTATCATCTTGCTGACGTTTCGTAGACCATTTAGAGGCCCTTCTTCATGAGCACCGTTCGTGGCCGACTCCGAGGGCCGCGAGACAAGAACTAGCTTGAGCGCGGCGTTCGCTTCAGAGCGCGTTCAATTCAATTTAGCATTAAAGTTTATCTAAGAACTATGTACTCGAAATAATGTAGACAAGCACATATTGACATAAAACTATCTAAATTGCCTACAAGTCAGAGATAATTTAAATGAATAACAACATACACAACTAAATATTTCGGAAAAATTTCAATGCTGATATTTGAATCACGTTTGTTGTATGGGATCCCCTTAAATAATAACTTTATTTTGTTTGTAGTATTTGTTTTTATAGCGGCAACAGAAAAACATAAACTGTAAAAATTTCAACTGTCTAGCTATCACGGTTCTTGAGATAGAGCCTCCTGGTGATTGACAGACGGCCAGGCAGACAGACAGACAAAATGACAACGAAGTCTTAGTAATAGGGTCCCGTTTTTACCCTTTGGGTACGGAACCATGAAGAGAGACAATGTAAAATTAAACAAGAGCTTTCGTTTGTTTCGTTTTTAACCACTAACACAAAAAGAGGTTATAAGTGTGCGTCACGCTGTCGCATGATAGCTGTTGTTCCCCAACTAAACACACGTTGCAACGGGTGATCCAACTTGAGCGCAGTTTTCTAATCACAAAGTTCTTTCTGTACGGCGCGCGCTCTAAGAGGCAACACGACAAGGGAGCGGTGATGTTGTTCGATATTGGGCAACTACCTCTGCGTCTTCGTTATTACTGTGTGTTCCGTGACAATCGGGAAACCGATTTTTCTTGAAGCTGCCTTGTAGAGAGGCAAAACACGTGTCGAATTAATTTTAAGTGGTTTCTCAAGCGTTCTTTAGATATATAGGTTAACGGCTTTATTACTATAAGTTTAAATTGTTGTTTATTTAATTATGGATTTATTGGATAATGTATTTCCTTTTATAATGAATTTCTTGCAGTTTTCGTGGTATGAAAGCTAATTTTAAGAAAATGTATCCAGGAAATTAAAAATAAGCCCGAGAATTTGAAATTGAATATAATTAATAACATAATTAAAAGAAACAATTATAATAATATAAGTATCAAATATATTTAAACAAAGAAATATTAGCAACTGAAACAAAATACCAAGTTAATAAGATATTTCTATGATCAAATAAATAATCCCACTAATATTATACTACCAAAACTTTGTTTGGATGGAGGTTTGTTACCTCTTCACGCAAAAACTAGAGTACGAATTGAGCTGAAACTTTGCACACATATTGATGTTGACCAGGACTTAACACATGGACTTTTTATTCGGGTACAACGCATGCGAAGCGGCGGGGAGAAGATACATCAATAATTGTTTATTTAAAAGAGAAACAAGGATTACATTTTTTTAAGCATAACAATTCATAATTTAAACATAACTTTACATGTGTAAGACTTGCGATAACGATGTTCTGCAGCATCTACATTTAGTCAAAGATTTTAAATCTTTGATATATCGAAAGCTTTTACTAGCACTACTGCACACTTCACCCCATTGACTGTACATCATTGCCACGTATTCACAATGACTTTGTCCAGTTTTTGGCACAAATCGAGTTATAACTTGCTTGTTTTCTGTAATATCACATTCTGTAATGTTAGACTGTAGTCGATAAAAAGCAGGTGTTTTCGTTGCTTGTTACAATGTAGGATATTTGAAGTTAGCTTTATGTTGTGACAATGTTTGCTTAGTAAACAGGTCTTGGGTTTCATTGCCGTTTTCCTTGTTCCTACCTCTAAAGAAAAAAAATCAGAATACTTATAGGATCACTTTGTTGTCCGTCTGTCTGTCAAGATCCTTTATCTCGAGAACGCGTGAATCGAGTTACACAGATCTACAATCTCTTAAAGCTATTAGATAATAATATTTCTAAATTAACGTATAAAAACATATGGGCGTTAATGCCGCAAGGAAGTATATATCAACCCTTATAAAGGAATCAAAATTTAAAGAACACTTTCCGTTGACCTAGAACTATAAAATTTGGCAAGTAATATCGTCATATCAAGTACTTATACTACATGTGTGGTATTGTGTGAAAACGCTTCCTTAGCACAAGCTTTTAAAGATTTTTGATTACTTTTACGTGGGGCGCACTAAAAGTTTCCGGAATGAATAAGAAAAAAATACTATTAAAGGTCAAAAATGAATTTATTGTTTCTCAAAATATTCTCCCTTTGCGTAAATGCACTTTTTCATGCCATTAAACCAATTTTATTTTGAAAACTTTTATGCCACTCCTCCGTAGTGTGGACCTCAGAAACGTGTTTTTCATACTCTTCGACAGCCCTTTCTGGTGATGAAAATCGTTGACCGCGTAATTGGTTCTTAGTTTTTGGGAACAGAAAAAAGTCACAAGGTGCCAGGTCGGGGCTGTATGCAGGATGGCTCATAAGTTCTACGTTTTTCACCTTCAAAAATAAGTTTGTTTGTCTGGCCGTGTGGGAACTAGCATTGTCGTGGTGCAAGATGATACGGCGTTTCCGGTTATTTAAACGGAGTTCGTCAATAATTTTCGGCAAACAAATGGTCGTGTACCAGTCACTATTCACAGAACGACGACTCTCTAAAGCAACAGTAGCCACGTGTCCATTTTTATTAAAATAAGAAGCAATCATCCGTTTAGATGCACTTTTCACGCGCGCCGCTTTGGATGGCTTCGGCTCAGCTTGAAAGACCCATATGCTCGATTGCTGCTTTGTTTTGAGAGCGTAGCAATAAATCCATATTTCGTCACCTGTTACTATGTCCCACACCAAATTTGATGCATCGTTCGTTTCGTCTTCGTTGAATCTGGTAAGCATGGCACTGCACCAAGTGACCCCGTCCGTTTTTAGCCTCGGTCAAATTGTGTGGGATCCACCGCGAGCACAGCTTTCTTACACCCAAATATTTGTGTAGGATTCATTGTATTTGACTCATGCCTATGTCTAAGGATGCGCGAATCTTATGGTAGGTCACATGCATGTCTGTTTCAATCATACGGCACACAGCATCGATGTTTTTGTTGTTCACAGCGGCGGACGGGCGACCATTGCGAGATTGAAGCCGAGCCGAGACAGATTGAAGCCGAGCGGTGCTCTGTTGAGCTGTCAAATTACACTTAAAATTGTAGAAAATCATACTACGAAATTTTTTCAAAATAAATCCATGTTAATGTAGACACGCAATTTTTAAAATGGCGCCACAATGTAAATACAATTGACAGTCAGATGAATCAAACTGCATTCTACAGACAATGAGTTCCATTTTCAAATGTTGTTATTATTTTTTAAATATTGTTAACTTAAGTGACCAGTTCCAAGTCTGGAAACTTTTAGTATGACATGTGTATGTGTAGTTTTCGATTTATGATGAAGAACTTAGATTCAAGTAGTTATAGCTTTTAGAAACTGAGTTTCAGGAAAAGCTCGGAAAGAACTGCGAGACTCGATTCCTGAACTTCTTTTGCAAATTTGCACGAAATCTTCAGTGGGCGAGTCAGACTTGCACTTGTCCAGTTTTTTTGTCATTTCGGTGACTTTCGGTAATACCTCGTAAAAAAGCTAATTTTATTGTATTTTTACCTGTAAAGGAATATCATAATACACCGTGAGTAATTCCAAGGCTTATTTAACTTCTGACGTTATCTGTTTTGAATTGATCTGTTCTTTCCATTGAATATAGACAACTATGCTGAGAGGATAGTATATTAAGGTACGGCGTAAACCTAATCTATCTAAATCTATCCATGCAGTATCCCCTAAATCTTGAAATCTGGTTGCTAGGATTGTATAACATCATCTTAAATAGTAATGAAAGCTTTTTATTTTATTTCCATGCCACACTGCGGCAATTGTGTATCAGTTCCTTATCATAAATTGTTAAAGTAAAATTTTCAGTATTTACAACGTAACTTCCCACGCGTCAGCGCCACGCCGCGGCCGGAAATGGAACTCATTTCCTACTTCATACCTCGCCGACACATGCCTGGGCCGGGATCAAAACACTGGGAAACTAAATTCAAACTGCTTTTGTTAAAGCATTTATTAGCCAATGTCATAAAAAAGAGGAGGTTCTCATTTTTTAGGGTTCCGTACCCAGAGGGTAAGAACGGGACCGTTTTACAAAGACTCCGCTGTCCGTCTGTCTATTTTGTATGTCTGTCTGTCTGATGTCTGTCTGTCTGTCTGCGTTACCAAGCTGTATTTCACGAACTTTGATAGCTAGACAATTTAAATTTTCACAAATGATGTATTGCTGTTGCCGCTATAACCCATATAAGAAACGTGATTTTTTAGCCATTTTGGCTCGATATTAATAATGGCGACAGTTACGTAGATGCTTGAAATATTTACAGAATATTTAAGTTGTTTTTGCCAAATAGCGGTACAGATCCTTTGTGCGCGAGTCCGACTCGAACTTGGCCGATTTTCTGTCTTTGTTTCCCCAGGGAGGCAATCCTCGTGCATCGTGATCCATGTGATTAACGCTCCAAATCGATGATTTGTACTATGATTTAAAAATAACCTTCTGCATTCTCGTAATCTCACGATAGACAAGGTCTATTGCAAACCGATCGTGATATATCGACTGGTAAAGAGAAAATTGTAGACTTTTAAAGTGATGTGACAAATTCCCCAGAACTTCGCTGTTAATGAACCAATTTGGAACATACTTTTCGAGTTCGAAAAAATATATTTTTAAACTCGATTCTAGAAACCTATGAGGAATTCAATAATAAATGTAAAAGTGTCTACTGAAGTACCTAAAGTAACAAGCTCTAGATGAAAACTTGTGGTTGCTGGTTGCGAAAAAGGAATACAACTTATTGTCACTTCTCGATAACCAAACATGAAAATTCCAACAATGACTTCCAGAAATTTCTATTTCTGGATACAACATTTTTTTTTATTGATGACTTTGGATAAGTTAAATTAATCTTTACATCCAAACAATTTCTTAGCCTAAATATAAATATTGTAATTCAAATGCAAATCTGTCCCGCTTTAGCATTCAGAAAAAGATTACTGCATAAAGCTGCAGCCAAACCTGCGCGTCAGCGATACGGGATGCAGGACGCGAAGCGCGAGCATCAGCCGCGCAGCAGTTGCTACCATGATATCTTATAGACTGGTATTCCACTCTGAACAACTAAATGGGCCAACTGAAACGGTTCAATTAATTTTATTTCTCAAAGAACCAACTATTTGGTTGGTTCTATAGGAATATCTACAATTTTGTTCCACTTCGACCAACTGAAACGGATCAAATAATGTTAATGAACCAATTGTTCTTCTCATCTCGACTGAAATACAATAATTTATTTATAAAAATAATTATTTCACATGGTCGTTTTTAATTTAAAACAAATATTTAATAAATATAAATTTCAATTTCAATATATAATATTTTTAAGTAACCTTCCTGAAGTAAACCTTCTTGATGTCTATTCAATAAGAATGACTTGGCCACTTGTGAAATATTATTTAATGCGCACCTACGCAATAATGTGATGTACAATAAAGTATTTTCTATATAACTATCTACGCGTCCAAATAAAACCGGGCAAGAGCGAGTCGGACTCGCGCACCGAGGGTTCCGTGCCATCATACAATATAATATATGACAAAGGCGGTTTTATATTTGTTGGAGAACCTTGACAGCGCCATCTCTTGTCTGATAGCGGAACTTATGTAGATTTTTTACACTTTCGATGATTTCTAAAAAAGTATGCTATGTAGAGAGATTATAATAAATTTTCTCTAATCTTTACATACACTTCTAATAACAATAAAAATTTCAGAGGTTTATCTTTGCAAACTTCGGAGATAAGGGGGGGGAACGGTCGTTTTTTCGACATTTTTGTAAATAACTCAAAAACAATACGGCTTAAAGTAAAACTAAAAACTGTTTGTTAATGTGCAAATGAATACCTTTCATATGATACCCCACATCACCTATTAACATCACAAAATTTTTGAAAACCCCCTTTCCACCCCCCTTGTCTAAAAAACTATGCAAATTAGAGAGTTAGCTATAATTTTCCTATAAAGTTTACATACACTTCTATTAGCTATAAAAGTATCACGGGTTTATCTCTGCAAACTTCGGAGATAAGGGGGGGGGAATGGTCGTTTTTTCAACATTTTTGTAAATAACTCAAAAACGATATGGTTTGAAGGAAAACTAAAAACTGTTTATTAATGTGCAAATGAATACCTTTCATATGATACCCCACACGGCCTAGTAACTTCACTTAAAATTTTTGAGATCCCCTATCCGCCCCCCTGCAATCAAAATAAGAATATTTTTTAACATTTTTATATACGCTATATTAGTAAAAAAGCGTTGTCTTTTACCATTTTAAATTTCAAGACGATAGCATCAGTAGTTCTCGAGATATTCATGTGTGACAGACAGACAGATAGACAGACAGAGTGATTCTATAAGGGTTCCTTTTTAACATTTTGGTCCGGAACCCTAAAAACGGGACGACCGCGTTAAAGCGAGACGATATTCTCCATTCGCGCCGTAGTCGCGCCTTTAATTTCGTATAGTGGGCGCTCGCTCTTTGCATCCAGCATCTCGCGTCGCTAACGCGCGGGTTTGGCCGCAGCTTAACTGCTTCCAGTTAGTCCCACATAAAGCCAATAAATTAGAAATCCCGAGTCCTCTTATTCATTAGTGCAGTTCGGGCTCTCCGCTGATAAAACTATGCCACACTCTCTTTGTTTCTTCGCCGGCACAGACTCCAGGCATAAGCTGAAGCGTTTTCATCAAAACTAGGTATTTTACGTGATTTATGCAGCGACGATGCTACGATGCGCTCGGATCGTTAATGTATACAAGGCTTGCCCAGCTCATATAATTATCTTCTTAGTCGGCTTGTTAGTCAGAGGAAAGAACAGGTCAATTCTTCTGAAACAAACTAAAACGATTTAAGAAAACAAATCAACTAAACACAAAGAAAACACGAAGAAATACACACCGTTCAAACTATCCTTCTAAAAGCTCAAATCGATGTTCAGTCGATAAAATAGTGCGATCTAATCAATATTTTCGGGACGAATTCATGGGATTCCGTAGCTCAATTGGTAAGAGCTTTTTCGGTTTTCATTAAAGATCAAATCAAATCATGTATTATATAAAACACACTCCTGCCCGTGGATGGAGTAAGAATCTGCTAAGGGATGAAGATGGGCAGCAGCGTCTTTCCGTGTAAGAACATCCCGAACTGCGCTCACCAACCCGCCTGCAAAGCGTGGTGAGTATGGCAACAACCCCTCATGCACATGGATCTCTAAGTCAATGAGGGAGGCCTATGTCCATCAGTGGACATCTTACGGCTGTAATGATGATGATGATTATATAAAACTTCAACAAGATATTCAACCATACTTCACCATACTCAACCATACTCAGCCGTGGGACTGCTGGCCACGTCCACTACAGGCCTCCCTGATGAAACTCCAAGATCATGAGGGAAGGAGCGAGTGCAGTATGGAATGCCGATACACATCCCATACTGCACTCGAAAAGATGGGCAGCAGCGTCTTGAAAGACGTTGCTACCATGCGGAGGTATCCCTTGGCAGATTTTTACTGCATCTACAGGCATGAGAGGAGACCACATTCTAATGCCGGCAGCTCAATTACATACTTAACGCAGTTATAAAGACGAAAAGTGCAGTAGGAAGATGTTTTGATTACTGACCGCACTTGACTTGTGCGCCCGTTGGAAACTTATAGCCTCCCTGAATGCGAAAACTCGAGATTTCCTCTTATTTTGCCGGAACTTGGTTTACCGACTTTAATGAGCCTGATGAATCGTTTATACTTAGTATTACTTAACTGTCGGGAGCCGATAAGTAGTGTTTTATTTTTAAACAAGCTGAGGGGGCTTGTGTTGTGTCTGGGTTGAGGGAGAACGAATGATGAAAAATCGACCTTACTACTCGTGGAATAGGCAAGAGCTCAGTATGATTCAGACGTATTGACATGTCCCTTACTCTGAATATGTAGTTTTCTATTTACTTGTATTGGCCTTAAGTTGTCAACACGGTCTTTGTTTCCACTCTTGTAGATAGGCTTGATAAGGGCAGTCTTAAATGCGTTAGGGAAGACACCGTTTGCGATGGCAAGATTGCAAATGTGAGTGATAGGGCCAGACAAGATAGAGCGTACCTTTTAATAAAAACACCCGAAATTTGGTCAAGTCCCATCGCACGTATGTTTTTAATGCCAGTGATTAGCTGATGTACCTCATTTTGGTCAGTTGGAAGCATCACCAGCGAACTAACCGGTGGATGGGGCTCATCCCTATATTCATCAACGAGGAAGTGATGAGATGAGGTGTCAATTACTATTTCAGCTAACTGCTTGCCAATGTTCGCAAAAAGGTATTGACCTTGTTAATATGCGTGGCTGTATTATTTTGGGATATCTGATTAAGGAAGTGATCAGTGGGTCTCTTTTGACCGCTAATATCTTTTAAAACCTCCGAAGTTTATTTTTGTTGTCTTTGGCGTTCTCAATTTCATTTCTCTCATAATTAATCTTTGCCTTTTTTAGTTGAGCATTACAGAAGTTCCTATAGCGCTTATACGTAGTCTGTGTCACCTCGTTCTTCGGATCCTGTTTGACTTTTTTATGCAAGTTTTCTCTGTTCCTCATGCACTTCAAAAGCCCTATAATGATCCATGGTTTCCTGATCCTCTTCCTTTTTGGAACTTTGAATGTTTTGGTGTTAATACTAAAACTAATAAAAAAAATGTTAAAAGCCATCAAGATAGGATAAGAATAAAGAAAAGCAAACTATTTAAAACATCGTGGATCTGAGACAGTAGTGGTGTTACGAGAAAATTAGTGTTAGTTTTTTTATTTCTGTTACTGCTAGGCATTCTTATAAATACACTTTTGTTTAATTTAACTTCAATGTCTACTCGTTTAATTGTTTTTTTAGTTTATAAGGTAAAACTATTTAAAGCTTACATTGTTCTAAGTATATTAATTACAATTTATATGTTTTATAAGCTGTTTGTTTTCCAAGTATCAATAAAATAATACAATATAAAGTATTTGATAGGTAAATTCTTTTTTTATTGGAACTAATTATTATAATAATAATAATATAATAATAATAATAATTTTTTTATTGCGAGACACAAGATCCATTCATAATAAATAACAATAAACATATTAAAAACAAAAATAAAAGATACAAAATTGTTTCGAAAAACCATGTCAATGGTAGGTACACTACCTAAAAAAAAATTAAAATAGGGAACTATGTGACTATAGCCACCCACTGTCTGAACGTATCTGACAGGATCAGACGGTCTGAGAGGCTCCTAATTATTTCATTTTTACACATGTCAACTCTGGACATGAATGACGCTACTCTCTTTCTCTGGATGGCATTGAAAGAGTCTACACGGGCTTCTGTGAACATCTCTGAAGCGCTGCAATAGCGCTTCCGCTCTATTTCCTGCCATAAGAAAAAACTTGTGTGTAAGTCGATAGTGGTTTACAGGGATCTGAAATGTCCCTACTACTCTGCTCACCTAATATGTGATTTCCGAAAAGTTCCGTTCGTGAATAGCTTACCCTTAACATGTGATCGCACATAGGCTAAAATGAAAACTTCTAAATTATCAACATGCATCCATCTCTTGTTGAACTCTAGTATAGTCTCTGTATTGAGTCTAAAAAGGCGTTTGGACATAAAGGCTCAGTACGCGTTATAGCCACACACACGCCTGCCTTTAACATGAGCCTAAACTTACCTTAAATATCTGTAAATATTCACGAGGCTTAAAACCTCGCATTTTTTGTGTCATTAGGCGCCATTATTATTTGAGGAACGGAAGTAGAAGCTCCCATCTGACTCCAGAAAATTCACTTATGAAATTCTAATTTGACGCTTATAGCGTTTTATTCCGCATTTGTGAACATTTTGGGGAATATTGGAAGCTTGTAAAATTATTTTCTGTAAGATTATGGACGGTCAACCTGTACCTATATTTTGATACTATCATTATGTGGTGATCATGGTTTTATCTATATTACATTACTAGCTTTTGTTTGGATTTTTTGCATAAAAAAACTAATCATTTAAAAAACAGCTTTGCCGCTTTGAATTAGCACCGAATTAGGTTCGGTGACGGGTAAATCTCGTCAAAATCGCTCAAGTCGTTTCGGAGTTTAGCGGAGATAAACATACATTTCTTCATGGGTATCGTTCGAGTATATACTTTCATATCACATTTTATATGCATAACAGTAAAAGCTTGTAATTTTGAAATAAGACTACCTCAATTTTTTTTATTTGCATCGGTATCGTCTTTATAATTATAATCGCATTTCCGTAATGTCGTATCATAATGTAAAATGTCTGACCTTGATTTATAGTTAGTGTTAATAACTATGAAAAATGCGATAATATTATAAAATAAATAACGAAAACACTTTTAGCTTTTTTATGCTCTGTAGGCATGTCGCTGAAAAGAAATAATATTTCTGGTACTTTTATGTGAGCTGTAAATATTGTTTTGAGATAGTAGTCTTTCCAAACAAATGAATGTTTATTGCGAGACAATACTGTACAAATATTATAGCGCTTGCTTATTGTTATAACCGTGGGGTGCCGGCAGTAGAATGTTACCCCTCCTCTCCTACCCGTGGATGCAGTAAGAGCCTGCTAAGGGACACCTCCGGAAGATGGGCAGCAGCGTCTTTCCGTATATCAACATCCCGTACTGCGCTCACCAACCCGCCTGCCAAGCGTAGTGAGTATGGCAACTACCCCTCATGGATCTCCATGAGGGCGGTCTGTGTTCAGTAGTGGGCGTTTTACGGCTGAAATGATGATGATTATAGCACTCACCTTAATAAAATACAGAATACCTTCAATGTGTTCCGAGGTCACGATTGGTATAATCCAGCTTCTTTCCGTGTATCAACATCCCGTACTGGACTCGAAAACCCGCCTGCCAAGCGTGGCGAGTATGGCAACAATCCCATCATGATCTTGGAGATACATGAGAAAGGACTATGTCCAGCAGTGGACATGGACAGCAGTCCTACGGCTGAGATGAATAAACGAATTGTGCTTCTTTTGTAAATTGACTATTGGTTTTTGCTCTATTGAATAACCACTTATTGAATGAATGAATTAATAAACATATATGACTTAGACTTTGACGACCTAGGACGTCGAAGCACGTCAGAACACTAAACTTACATTTCACAAGAATCTACCAGGCTTATCCTTAAATAGAATGTTAAAACCGCACACTATCTCTTGCTAACTTAAGATCCGGTCTTATGAAGTAAGTTAAGACCCCGAAAACTCGTCTTAGAATTGAATCCCGCCGGTAAAACCTCAAACCTCAAGCCCCAGCACTCAGCCGTGGCAAATTCCCGAATGTTCTGGAATATTCTCGAATATACTAAACACCAACGCCTCAGCTATTAGGAGCTAATTACTCGATTGAAGATCCTTAATGGCATTGCAGAATCGCATTATGTTAACACGATTTAAGGCGTTTTGTCAGTGGAGATGCGAACACGGTGTTAATAATGGATGTTGGATTTTATGGTCCAAAATGAAAAATTATTTGGATATGAGACACGCCACCATCACGTTGGGTTGACGATATTCCTTGGTTCACAAACGACCGGAGGCGACTTGCATAATTAGAGAGGGCTTCGCTGAGAAAATGAAAATACTTAAATAAAGAAAGATTTGGATTACAAACCACACTTTCTGTACCTATAATACGAGTTGTAGTTGTGACAGCAGTCTATAAATCTACGAATTAATCTTTGTGCCAATAATAACTCAAAATCCTCTTAAACTGTTATTTAAGACCCTTAATCTTTGAGCGTGACCCTTATAAATTCGTCATCTGCTTGACTATAAAACAATTTTAGTGCATAGTAAAATATTTAATAGATATTCCAATTCACTCGTATTTCGGTGCATGTGAAACAAATGAATTAACAGCGTATGTCATCTTGTGCATGTGTCTCAAAAGCACCAAATTTTAGAATAGGTAAAATAATTGAGGTGCAACTCATTTCTTCATTTCAGCCGTAGGACTGCTGTCCACGTTCACTGCTGGATTTAGGGCTCCCTCATGGATATCCGAGATCATGAGAGGGATTTGCCGTACTCGCCACGCTTGGCAGGCGGGCTGGCGAGCGCATTGATACACGGATCGACGCTGATGCTGCTGCAAATCTTCCGGGAAAAAAAAATTGTATCCGAATGTTCGTTCCGACGGGATTCAAACCCGCATTGATCAAACCTATACTTACAAAAACTGGAAGTGCTGTTATCACTTGAACCGGTCAAGAATGGCTCGACCGGTTTCTAATTGACTTTCAGTTTTGCATTCTACACATATGTATTTCCCTTTCATTGATACCAAACTTGCGTATATTTGTAAAAAATCGATTATTCATCCCCACTTTCACCCCCCATATCTTATAAACTCCTTAACCGATTTTGATAAAACATGTTTAAGAACCTTCGCCGAAAAACTTGCTTTTAAATAAAAAAAATATGCAATGCAAATCGGTCCTCTAGTTAAAGAGCTATGACGGTCAAACTTATAACACCACACGTTTATGTCAAGGGTAAAAAATACGTGTTTTTTTATTATCTAACAGATGGACTGAAAATATTTTTTTTTCATAACCTGTCAACTTGTCCATTATATTGCCTAAGCCAGGAAATCCAAATAGCACCATTGTGCAATAGTTAAAGCCATCTAAATAACTGAACGTAACTTGCCACCCATAAGCCAGTCAACAATGCAACAAAGCCGCGAATGTTCTACCGGGGGCCACGCATAAGTCACAATTGCACAGATCATGTAGTTCGCTATTACATAGGCCATTAGCAAGCCATAAATTCATATTAAAAGTGCAGTGCAGTGTGAGTACACACTCACGACAGCTGGTGTAGAGCTGCTGTTCGCAGAGGGCGTTGGCAATCATTTGAGCTGTGCGTATTTCTACGGTGAAATTAATGCGTACGCTGTAGTTGTTTAAAATAATAAACAAAAAATTATCGTGGGGTGCCGGGAGTTGCGAGGAGAATGTTGCCTCTCCTCTCTTCTCCGTGGATGCCGTTAGAATCTCCTACGAGTAATCTGCGAAAGATTACTCGTCTTCCGTGTATCAACATATAATGCGATCACCAACCCACCTGCCAAGCGTGGTGAGTATAGCAACAACCCCTCAAGATCAGTACTCAGAGATCCATGAGGAAGGCCTTTGTGCAGTTGTGGACGTCTTATGGCTGAGATAATGATGTTGTTTTAACAAATAATTCTGGAAGTTTGACGCATTTAGTCCGAAAGTAAGCATAGTATCGTTATGTGTGCTGGATTATTAAAAGAGTACTTCATCATCTCAGCCGCAGGACTGCTGTCAACGTTCACAGCTAGGCATAGACCTCTCTCATAGACTCCAAGATCATGAGGGGGTTGTTGCCATACTCGCCACACTTAGCAGGCGGGTTGGTGAGCACAGTACGAGTTATTGATACATGGAAAGACGTGGGTCCTTCTATCTTACGGAGGTATCAATTGGTAGATATTTACTGCATCCACGGGTAAGATAAGAGAGACAACATTCTACTGCCGGCACCCCACGGCATTGTATTGTATTCCTTTGATTATTCCCAACGTTTCGGTTAGGTTCGGCGGGGATTGTGACTGAGACTGGCTCCGGTGCCAGATTCAGCCACGAGCAACATAAACGAATAACTAAATAAATAATTCAAGGCAATTCACACAGCACCATCTAGCCCTGTGTTATGTGCACTGGTACTGATTAACTTAATTCAAAAATTAAATTCAGAATTCAAACAATACTATATGCAGTACGGCCGCATGGACCATATTGACGCGTCACAAACTACTAAATAAAACAACATAATTAGTAGAATAAAGCGCATAATTGAACCTGTTCACTTCAGATGACACGCGAGTACATACTATATATAAAGATATTTTATTATTTATAGAATAACATCCCTGAATAAATATCTGCAGGTCGTACAGAAATTTGTTCCGAGGCGGGAATCGAACCCGCAACTATTTGCGTCGCAGGCTGACCTTCACGTCGCCTTGCTAATAAAGGCCCTAACGACTTGTGATCTTCAACATGAGCTCTACAACCAAACATAATGACGTTATGTAGAGAATAATAATCTCCGGGCTCCGCAGTGCTGTGAAACTGTTTAGCTTGTGAGAGGAAATACGATTAATTTCCACCCGGAAATAATGGAACTTGTTCTGTTTTCCACTCCACAATGTTTTGTTAAATGGCTACGCTAAACTTTGTACGGAACAAGCGTCTGTCGGCAAGTTATTCGCGTGCTGGATAAAACATAGAATGTAGGATAAGTACCCACCGCATCATCATCATATTCATAAACGTTATTTGCTAAACATATGTATAAAATAAGGTCTTAGGAACTAATTATAAGAATCAATAAGTTGTACCACTTTATACATGGCATATGCAAACACTTAATTATTTTAAATCTTATACAAATTAATTTAAATATCCAATATTATTAATGTTATTAATATCATACATTTCAAAGTCCTGTTTAAAAATAAGTTAAAATAATACACATTCTGTCACTTTTAAAATATTAAGTTAATCACTTTCCCAGGATGGACAGTTGGACATTACCTAGAAGGAACAAATACGCTCCATTTGCAAGACAAACTGCCAGTACAAAATATGGGACATTTTTCTCCCCTGAACAGGATATTTATATTTTATAATGGGATTCACAATGTCAATCCTAAGTCAATCCTAACTTTGTAAAAATATTGTTGATGACGGTGATCTGGGAATCAACACTGAAGTTGATCTTTTTTAGGTCGCTTCCATAACTTTAAAAGAAATGTTGGGTTGACGTTAGTTCCATCATAGTTTACTCAATTAATTAAAAATATAATGTATAAAATATGGTTAAATTTATTAATATTTAAAAATTATTATGGTCAATTTCTTTTTTTTATCAAATCATAATTCTTTTTTATTTTTCTTAAACATAATGTATGTTGAAATTGATTTATTATGCACACCTTGTGCAACACCTTTAATTGAAATGTCACTTTACTTGTATTTATTTGTTATTAGCCTTAGTAGTTTTTATAAGTGTTCATTTTGTTGGTGTGACTTTCTAAATAAATAAATTTATTAAATTGTTACAGTGATCAAAGTATTCACTAAGTGTGTAAAAACAGCAGTCAAGTAGCCATCTGTGCAGTTTTACTTTGAGAATCATGATTGGTAGCTATTTGAATCCGTCATTAAGTATTTTGATTGACATAAAAATGCATCCTTTCTAGTTAGAGCTAGTTTGAAACCAGGTTAAAAGATTTTGTGTTGGAATTATTCCTCAATTGATTTTCTCGACATTCATGATTTTCTTGTGACTATTTGACATCTTGATTTGTTTTTAAGAATGTAGGGTGAGAAACGAATACAATTGATAAAGGCAGTAAAGGCAGTTTAATGGCAATCTTTCCAGCTTATTGAAAAAAAAAACGTCATCATCATCATCGGCCTTTGCGTCTATTTCAGACGATTCAGGTAATGCCTGGTTGTGTGTTGCGTATTTTTAAATGACTAAACAATCCTATCCTCGAGCTCACCGCGCGACCGCAAGTTTTCCAAACGTGGGTGTCCATAGCAGTTGATGGATTGGATGTATCTGTCAGCCCTTACCATCTCGCTCGTTTGTCGGCTAATGAGACAAACCAGGTTTGGTCGTGGTGTTAAAGAACTTCATGTTAATTTTGTACCCACCTTTTATTCTGGGAAACACTGGTATTAATATGTAAATTAATAACAAATATTTAGTAAAATCTGCTAATTTACGTTATATCTAAAAACGCTTGAAAGAATACTCAAAAAGAATTCGACACGTGTTTCACCTGTCTACAAGGCAGGCTTAGGAGAATTCAGCTCCCCGTTCGTCCCGGAATAAAAAAAAATGTATATATAAACAACAACAATTCAAATACACTACCTTATTATTCAAATATTATTTAATTAATACACATCGCCGTGGGGTGCCGGCAAAAGAATGTTGCCCCTCCTCTCTTACCCAGCAGTAAGAATCTGCCAAGTGATACCTCTGGAAGATGGACAGCAGAGTCTTTCCATGAATTAACACCCCGTACTGCGCTCGCCAACCCGCCTGTCAATCGTGGTGAGTATGGCAATAGCCCCTCATGATCAGTACTCGGCCATGAGGGAGGCCTTTGTCCAGCAGTGGATGGCCTACGGATTAAGTGATGATGGTGAATACACTATAAACAACGAAGATGCAGAGGTAGTTGTCTAGCCATGAACAACACACCATCGCTCTCTGGACGTGTGCAGTGGAGTTGTTCATCATTGGGCAACTACGCCTGAATCAATTGACACTGGTTTTAAGTTTTTAGGAAATACTCATTAATATTATATTCTGGAACAAAAAAACCGACTACAATGTTCAAATGCTTGCTGTAAATACGCAAGCCGCTCAGTGTAACCTGTTAAATTGGAGCAGTTCCCTCGATTCCTCATTGATCCAATCATTGGACTGGAGTTTTGAAATCGGTACCTATCTGTCGTGTATTTGAATCCAAACTAATGTTCCAAATCTGTTCCTTAGCGATAGAGGTCAGGGAACAGATATTTAGGAAAAGACAGACTACTTGAAAATCTCCTCCTTTTCTTAAGTTAATTAAAAAATAATCAAATCAGTCTAATATTTATTGAGACGAGATAGTAAGGGAAGGTACCTTATCTTTTATAGTTACAGGAAAACGTTTCTAGGTATTCACAACTTTTTGAGAGATTTTTATTCTGAACTGAATTCACAGGGTTTGGAAAAAAGGTACAGTCATCAAGAAACAAAACTTTTTTTGATGCCAGCCGATCCTGTTTCTTATAATGATCAAAAGTCTCTACTGGGCCAACCTAAGAAGGGCCAACTGAGGTTTGAGTACTAGAAATGTCAGATATCGTGAAAAACTTTTTTTATACGTCTCGGTAAGAGAGTAAGACTTCTTCAATGACCAACCTTTTTCTCAAAGTAGATTCTATAAAGACTTTTCTATAACTACTAAACAAGTAACAATATTGTTTTATAACTATAAAATTATGTGCTAGGATTTTATTAACAACTTGAAATCATCTTATTTATTTATTGCACAATTACAAAAGGTGAGCTTAATGAGGTTAATCATCTTAGCTAGCCCATTGTAAAGTCCAGTTCAATTAATTTCCATCTCACTCAGGTGGAATATCGACGTTAAGCGAATCCAATTTATCTTCCTGAAACACGCAAAAAATCCAAATCGTTCCCAATTAAAATCGCAACAGCACTTAGCGCCCTTTAGACACCTTCAACCCTTAAAATCCAATAAAGAGCCCTTCAAAAAACCAATTACCTACACCGGCCCACGTCTACGGCGCCACAGAGCGCGCAACAGTACTGCAACGCAGAAGGACCACTGTTTAAACGCCACTTAAGGCTTTATACCTACTCGGTAGATTATTCAAATCATAGTTTGTAATTTTTAGGGTTCCCTACATCAAAAGAAAAAAACACGGAACCCTCATCACCTTGTTGTCCGTCTGTCTGTCCGTCGGTCGGTCTGTCAAGACCCTTTATCTCGAGAACGTGCAAATGTTTAGAGGTATCAAGTTGAAATTATACTCAAATCACATCTTTAAGCTGTAAAAAAAAAAATATTTTAAGTTAACCTAAATGACTATTGATGCTCTTTATGTTATGTAATTTGATTATTGTTATGTTAAATATTATATTAATTTAGACTTCCGCATGCAAAGTATCTTTGTTTTTGGAAATAAATGAAATGAAATGAAATGAAAAAGATTCGACCGTTTATACCGCCAAAAATCGCATGTTTCTACATTCTCAAAGGAATCAAATAAAAAAACCATAGGGGATCCCGTAAACCTAGAACTATGAAAAGCAAGGTGTGTCGCCTTTTACTGTAGATACAGAGAAAAATCAAGAAATATATGTACCTTTGCAATGGATCAAGCAACATTAAGAAACCCTAAGCGCGGTCATAAATTGGATGGGTAACCGAAACTGTTACTAAATCAGGTCAGCTAATTAATAATAATTATTATGTTCCTGTAAACTAATACACACCTGTACATGATGCAATAAATAAATAAATACAAATACATACCTACGGAACCCTCGGTGCGCGAGTCCAGCTCGCACTTGTCCGGTTTTACTACAGTGTAACCACACTAATGTATTTTTGTAAGACAAGAGACAGTAGAATGTTTTCAAAAATACCCGAATTTAGTATCAATTGAAATAAAATGATGTGTAGAATGCACAACTTAAACTTACAAATACAAATATCGGTCGTGCCGTCCATAAGATATAGGGGTTGAAAGTAAGGGTGAGCAATCGATTGTTATTAACACATATTTAACCGGGTTAAATTTAACGTTTCCAAAACGTCGGGCAATAATAAAGGTAAATAGCGCGATAAATACCCGGTTAAATATGTGTTAATAATGTGTCGTGATCGCGAAAGTTTAAAAAAGACAATCGATTGTTTTCAAATATACCCAAGTGTGGTATCACATGAAAGGGCATGATGTGTAGATTGCACGACTGAGGGATGTAATGTGTTACAAACTAAAAAAATGGGGGATTACATAATATTTTGAATTTTATAAACTTGTCTTTTTGTATGACTACCGCAAGTCTTATTCAATGAATAATCAAATGATTATGAAATTAGTCTTGCAATATTTTAGTAAGTTATTTCAGCTGGAGTGTGGGAAATATGGATGCAATATGAATGTGCTAATGGTATCTTCGGCAGCAGCGTCTTTCCGTTTATCAACATGATGCGCTCTCAACCTACCGCTTCCAAACCGTCTGCTAAGTGGCGTGGCTAGTATTAAAATACATATGTCCGGGTATTTATCGCGCAAATTACTTTTATTACGTGGTAAGGATGGCAACAAATATCCATGGGGAGGCCTGTGTCCAGCAGTGGACTAATATAGGCCGATGATGATGATGATGATGATCCATGAGGTAGGCCTTGGTGCAGCAGTGGACGTGGACAGCAGTCCTAAGGCTGAGGTGATGATGATTTTATATTCTCCATCTAAAACTGAAATAAAATCAGCTAAGATAGTTGTACCTCTTAAACATAATTATAGAAATTAATCTGAAACTTGAAGAATCACCCAGGTTCAAACCTACGCATTACGAACCCTAAGTTCAATGGACTAAACTCCATTTTGCATACGCTGGAGGATGTAGTACCATAACACATACCCCAGCGAAGATACCTTTCTAAAACATAGATATTAATCTTACACTACCAAAGTCAAGGTTCTACAACCAGCGCATTATAAACCCTAAGTCTAATGGATTAAGCACCATTTTGCAACAGCTGGAGGCTGCAGTACCATAATAGAGCCTGGCACCGACATGCGAGGGTAGATGAGTAGCAAACATCCAGGAGCACAGCTCAAACGAGTAATCCGATTTGTTAAACAAAAAATATTAGCTCTGATGGAGTTGCTCGCTGATTATGTAAAGGGTTCCGTTGTACAAGAAAAAAATAGTCGCTATAGTCGCCACAGTCGCTGCAGTAGACCCAGTTTCCATAGTCACCGCAGTAGCTACAGTAGATTCAATTTTCATAATTATATCTATTGTAAGGTTATTTAAATTAAGTCAATATGCCATCGTCATTCTCCATGAGTGGTACTTGCCATACTCACCACACTTAGCAGCTGGGTTGGCGAGCTCAATACGAGAGCTTGATTCATGAAGAGACGATACTGCCCATCGTCAGGAGGTATCCCTTAGCAGGCTCTTCCCGTGGGGTGTCGGCAGTAGAATGTTACCCCTTCTCTCATACCAGTGGATGCATTAAGAGCCTGCTAAGGGATACTTCCGGAAGATGGACAGCAGCGTCTTTTCGTGTAATAACATCCCGTACTGCGCTCGCCAACCCGCCTGCCAAGCGTGGTGAGTATGGCAAATATCCCTCATGGAGATCCATGAGGTAGACCTGTGTTCAGTAGTTTACGTTTTACGGCTAACAATATTACATCATCAACCTAACAGATGGATTTCACTGCTATTCCTAGAACTCTTCTTCCTTCTCTTCTACTTTCCCCAGTAATGAGTGACGATTACATCTAAACTGACGATTAAATCTTAAAATTCACCTCGAAGCCATAAAAAGTAGGCATTGTAAAATCGACTACAAAGTGTATCTTTCTTGTCTACGGTACTCTAAAAGAGCTCGCTTAATCGGAATTACCCGGTCTGGTGGCTCCGCCGGTCACTAGACACCTAGCTATGGGTTTCGGCGTTACACGCCTCTGCGGCTCTACGCCACTTAATCCTATTGGATGTGCAGCCATTTTTGAACACGCTTTTACGAATTAAGGTTTGCAAATGATGTTACTGTTTTGAGCGTAAATCGAATCATTGCGTTCTATTCTACCATGTTACAAAATACAACATGGTACAATCAAACCATATTGCCATATGGGTTAATCCCATAACTGTAGTGGTGAAAAGTAAACAAATATAAATCACTTATTTCAGGCAATCAAAATGACCCATATTTCAAAACGAAGAAATACAAAGAGAAAAGCATTACGCGTTCAATAAACACTATAAGTAACCAATTGATTCAAAATAAGTTATGTAAAACAAGTACCTATGAATAATAATAATAACACCTGTAGGATAGTGAGAAAGTTTTTGCAAACTGATGTTTCGATTGATGCACCACAGTCCTCCAACCGAGGTGCATCTACAGATACAACTAATGTGACGAGCTTTTTTATTACATTTATTGTGTA
This sequence comes from Pasiphila rectangulata, assembly GCA_963082625.1. Classification (NCBI taxonomy): domain Eukaryota; kingdom Metazoa; phylum Arthropoda; class Insecta; order Lepidoptera; family Geometridae; genus Pasiphila; species Pasiphila rectangulata. The sequence continues at coordinate 591,671 of OY720244.1, read as the reverse complement.
AAAAGTTTTAAATTGACATTAAACTTTAATGGAAAATGTTTATTTTATTATTTTTAGTATTATTTTAGTGGGTACGTTTAAATAAAAGGTTGTTTGTTAAAAAGTTTTTTTTACGTTAAATTTTAGATGGTTTACAGTATTCTTAGCTCATACTTTCCGATCTTCTGATATCATTAAAACACAATTTTTTCGAGACCTCTTTAAAATGTTTTACATTTCAATAAAAAATCTACGAAACCAATTGTAGTCCGCAGACCTTGTAAAGGAACGTCCACTGTCCTGCATTCCTGCAAGCTCTACATAAATATTTCCAATTAAAAAGCAATGGACACGCAATTAAATACCTCCTGTCGCGATCACGAGGGTGCGTACTCCCCGCCGCACACTGACACAGGAAACAGGTTGAGCTAAGCTTGTCTACCTGCTTTGCCGTGGGGTGCCAGCATTAGAATGTTGCTCCTCCTCTCTTATGCCTGCGGATGCAGTAAGAATCTGTCAGGGAATACCTGCGGAAGATGGGCAGCAACATTTTTCCGTGTAACCATATCCCGTACTGCGCTCGCCAAGCCGCCTGCCAAGCGTGGTGAGTATGGCAACAACCCCTCATCATCAATACTTAGAGATCCATGAGGGAGGTCTACGTTCAGCTGTGGACGTCCTACGATTGAGATGATGATGATAGCCTACTCAGACCACGACTTTTACCTGTAAAAATCTTACACAGATCGCCGTTGCTCACAACGTTTCCAGCGCAAACCTGCTTCCCATAAAACTCGGTTGCATAAAACGTAGGAATTTTAATTTACCCTCGTTAGACTTACCCGCCCGGGGCTGTGTCAACTGAATGCAGGGACCCGCGCGGAATGCTGCCCGCCATTGTTGCTTCAGGTAGGAACTGTTGGGTCAGGGAATAAGAACATATTCAGCAGGTTACCCAAAAGCATAGAAACTAATATCAGTGGTAACCGCAAGAGAAAATACGGACAGGAAATCCGGACGACCTCTGTGGCGCAGCGGACGAAGGTCCGCCGGCCATGCAAGAGGTTGCGGGTTCGATTCCCGCTTCGGAACAAATATCTGTACGATCTGCAGATATTTGTTCTTGGTGTTCTGGATGTTTTTCTATGTATGGTAAAACATATCTACCTATGTAGTGTAATGTAATATTAATAAATGATTATTTATTTCGTAAAATACAGGATTTACACGTCACATAATTATTAAATGAAGTCAAAATAAATTAAGGAGATAGATAAAATCATATACATTAAACTTCAAATACAAATAATAAATGTATTATAATAATGTATTAAGTATCCCACTCATTAGTACCCACATTACAAGCTCTGCTTAGCTTGCTTAACTAACAAACAAGTTTATCAAATTAAACATTTTAAGTAACCATTTTAATTAACAATTTACCTAGTCTCGCAGGTAATGCAAAACTGAGGGAAACATTACAAATAAAATATATTTTTAATGTTTCCCTCAGTTTTGCATTCAACACATCATTTCCTTTCATTTGATACCAAACTCAGGTATATTTAGAAACATTCGATTATTCATCCCTCTTTCACCGCCCCCCCCCCCATATCTTGTCAACTCCTAAACCGATTTTGATAAAACATTTTAAAGAACTACTGCCAGATAACCTCCTTTAAATTAATAAATTTCATGCGAATCGGTCTACTCGTTAAAGAGCTACCGTCTCACCGACCGACACACAGATAGACACGCAGAAACACACTCATAGCGGTCAAAAGTGGTGTTTTGTCGGCGGTTATAAAAGGTATTGACACAAATAATGCTCACAATAAAGCTCATCTAACATATTTGGTTGACAGGTAGAAAATGCCTACGGCATTATGTTCGCCTTTTGTGCATCTTTGTTATAATTTTGTGCAATAAAGAATTTATAAATAAATAAATAAAAGTCCGCTTCTGCAATAATAATTTTCATCTTCTCGCAGGGACTCGAAATAAAAACGCGCAACATTATAAATTAAGACAGCATACTTTATCAGCCTCACATGTGCCTCCAACGGAATCAAAAACGTAATCTCCAACGTAACGCCTCCCAACCATTTGTCACGCACAAAGCACGACAATCCCAAGGACAAGGATCCGCAAGATTTATTCGCGCAGGGGATGGGGATGAGACATTCCTCACTGACACTCCTAAAGGTGCTTTACATATACCAGGTGACGTAATGTTGCTAAGCGAGCTTGCGAACATAAACAGAAGTAATGAAATAACAGCTGAAGCTAGACTTGAACTGGGAAAGGTGCTAGAATGCAACTCAGGGAGAATCACCATATACGTGAATACAAAGCGTGAATAGTATGCAGTAATGACAGATCTGAGTTGTATGCTCTTTGCAGAATTGAACGAAAGCAACAAAAGCTTTGGAGACAAAAACTCTTTGTTTCCACTAACAAATAGAATAATAGGAGCAGTTTTCAATAGGCAATTGCTACGCAGTGAAATCATTATGTTGCAGTTAAGAGTTGTTTTAGAAAATCAATAATACGAAATATCCTTGCTACCTTTTCTGCCTTGTCTTAACAAAGATTAACAAAAACGGTATTAGGTTCTACAGTTAGTATTACAAAACTCAGACTTTTGTAACTCTTAAGTGTTATTTAATTAGACCTCTCGGCAGACCACCTGGCAGATGCATGGGCGATATAGTTGATAAAAACCTAGATGCAAAAAAACAAAGTAGAACATTTTGGTGGTTAGGTTAGGGAATAAGGTTATTATGAATATTATGCCCAGCAGTAGTTCACATCATTTCAGCCGTAAAACATCCACTACTGAACACATGCCTTTATCATGGAAAGAAATACATCATCTGTGATTATTACAACTGCCTAGCTATCGCGGTTCATAAGATACAGCTTGGTGACAGACAGACAAACGGATAGCGGAGTCTTTGAAATAGGGTCCCGTTTTCACCCTTTGGGTACGAAACCCTAAAAAAAGTTGCTACTTCAGAGAGGTTCAGTCAAATAATCTCATCAGTTCGACACAACAGAACCGTGTAGAACTGGCCTAACTTGCCTAACTTGCCCCAGCCCCAGTCCCCGGTAACGCGACGCGTAATGCGCCCCGACGGTTACATTTACATTTTTGTCCACAACTCCCTCGACCGGGGACGACATTAGTCTTGATTGTAAAACAACCACCCCTGAATACTCTTAATTGCTGGTACAAAGATCAGAGCGCAATTTTTATGCAATATAAATGCAAATTGTTTTTTGTCTGCTTTTTGTCACGATGATGGGGAACTTTCAACTAAGCCTCATAATAAATCACAAACTTGAGTTTTAATTTGTGAATCTGTTTTAGAAGGTTCAATTGTAGACTCCACCAACTTTTATAAATTATATTTTTAACGTGACTTCGCTTATTCTAGAACTTTTCTGAAAGAAATAATAAGACTTTAACAACACTTGTTCATATATCATTACAGCTTATTGAAGATAATAGCATTTCAATAAGCAAGGGAATCTTCCACCGGAGAGAGCGTGCGCCGCACCGATCACGCTCCACACAATACCAGCACGTCTCCACGCCGCCACACTTTAAACCGCCTGCATCCGGACCAAACAATGTTACACGTCCATCAAAGTTTGGAAGGGTACTCAAATGTAATCGACACAACTAGAAGGGCATTTAGCGGATAAGCAGCTTCCTTTCCCGAGGGAGCGGCCGCTCAGGGCACCAGTTACTGGGTACCACTGCGCCGCGCCACACGGCCGCTGAACTTCACACTTGACTCTGAACAAGGATATTTCTTCAAGACCACTCGATTCTAAGTCTAGCTATGAATATTCCAATTTAATTCTATCAAGCGTTGAAAATGGCGAATCCGAAAGAAAGTGACAAAAAAAAGGTGTTAAATACGGTAGTGCTGTGGTGTTTGAGTGGATTCTTCATAATTCTATGCGGGTATGGGTTGTACCGGCAGCATTGCCTGGAGCAACGCGTGCTGGTGTTGGAGAAGCGGTTTCAGGAGTTAGTGCGGGCCGCGGATCCGCCGGAGCAAGGCCTGGCGCTGAGGAGGCAGGCCAGGGATGTCGTCGACTGCGTGTGTCCTGCAGGTTAGTCAAGCATGATTCTAACTAACTTTGTGGACAATTATCCGAACTCTTTTCCTCTTATTTCGAGAGGTAAAGGAATATTGTGAACAGAAAACGGACCCTTTGTGTTTTTCAGGTACAAATATTATTTCCCAAAATAAAAAAATCAAAGCGACATTATTCGTAATTGAAATTTGACTACGCAGCGAAATCTAATGCCTCCATAAATTACTCTCGATAACATCTCCATTGGAAATTGTGCTTACTGCTTAAATATAAACGTGTTCTCGAGCTAGATTGCTTCCTGATAGAGTTTATAGAATCAGTAAACTTAGAAACGTAATCAACGAGTAAAATCTCCTGGAACATAATGGGCCGTTTAAATTAATTTCGCCTGAGTCTCGAACAATCGAACCCGCAAGTAGCAGGTCATCGATGCCTACGGTCACATTGTGCTGTAACTACGACCATTTTACAATATCCTGTGATAAACTCAATTGGGACAAGCACCGGCCGATCCGAAATCAACCATCCTCGTACTATGTTATGATTCATTGTCGTGCTGATCGTCCCGGTGGTGGTTGGTTCTTTGTGAGTCTAGGTGTTGAGTGGAGACAAATTTGTAATGCCCTATTGTCACAGCCATTAGATATAATGGTTCAATGAGAAGAGGACTGAAAAAGTCCTTTCAGGCATGCATTATGGATAAACGAGTTTGTTCAGTAGGTACGTCGGATGAGGAAAGGATGGTGACCTCAACCGGATATGGAAAATGTCCCCTCAAATTGGTTGAGAGATTTGTTATCTGTTCCCTATTGGTTTTATTGGGTGTTTCCTCTCCAATGTCAATTGGGTTTCAAGTGCGCTCTTGTGTGTTCTCTGCTTGTTTAGGTTAGAATACACTCTTTAAACATTTTCAATCAACAGGTACTCATTATGTGCAATAGTAAAATATGAGACTGGCATTCCACCTTGCACAGCTTAAAAGTACACCTGTTAAGTAATGATACTTGCTTGAAATGTAAGCAGTGGGTAGCATTTCCGAAGTGATCTTAGTTTATGAGGTCAAACTGAGAGAAGTGTTTAGATAGCTGTACAGTCTGCGGTCTGCTGTTGAGCTAGACGTCAATTAAAAAAAATATTTAAAGAACTTCAGCTTTTCATAAAGCAATCAAAAAACAAATTAGCAAAGAATCTTTCATCTCAACCTTTCTCATTTAGAGCTCATTATCTGAAGCAACAAATCAAGACAGTTATTAATGAAGCTCCCGGGGTCATCTCAATTTGGAAAGTTTGCAAAAAATTCAATTTCAACAAAGGGTTTAAAGTTTTTCCGGAAAAATCTGACGAGTCGCTAATTATCTATTGTTAGGGGAATGCTTTTGTTTTGAGTTTAGAAGAAGTGTCTATTGTTTGATTGTGGAGTCAGAAGTGAGGTGTTTGGGACGCTTGAAGCGAATGATCCAATAAGAGAATTAATTAAAAGATTTAATCTACCTCTATAATCCCCCCTAATTCCTTGACGTGAACCATCTTACATTTCAAAAGTGACGAATTTGCTAAGACGAGATGGATAAAAAATTTGTAAGTTCAAGTACCTCTATAGTATCTACTAGAGTTATGTTACTGCCATTATAAGGAATTACAGTAAATTAATCTCGCGACAGGTTTGCAACAGGTGTAAATCGTCGTCAAACGTCAATCCATGAATTAACTTTGTGACGAACATACAATACCTGTTAGCTTAATCAAAATTGACGTTTAATAGTGCCGGCAGTAGAATGTCATCATACCTCTTCTCTCATGCCCGTAGATGCAGTAAGAACCTGCTAAGAAATACCTCCGGAAGATGAAATGCAGCGTCTTTCCGTGTATAATCATCCTGTACTGCGCTCGCTAACCCACCTGCCAAGCGTGGTGAGTATGGCAACGTTACACGAAGGTTTTACACATTGTTTGCAAACATTTAAGAACTATTTTCACTCATTTTATCTTGGTCACCCTATTCGTAAGCACTTAAAAGGTGAGGTTATCTATTGATTACGTAATTTCCGAGAACCTCGGGGAAAACTCAAGTCTGTTTGTCGATACAGCCAGCCGGCCGTTCCCACATTACTTGCTTTGATTTTAATCATAGCTTTGTTGTTTTGACATAATCATTTGATTTCATGTTCGAATCGTTCTGTTCTGTCTGTGTTGTTGTTATGAACAACTTCTCTTTTCTGCATAGTATGAATTGAAGCTTCCCGCGTTTGTTTGTTTGGCTTTCTTGTTTTGCTAAACCAAGCAACGAATTTTTACATGGTTTTCATTAATAGATAGAATGTTTCAAAAGGAAGGTTTAAAAGCAAAATGCATTGAGGTTTAGTGTCAGTACGCTGAACTTTGGTGAAGATTGTTAAAGATGTCGGTAAATGTCATTCCGATTGGGAGTTGTTGTGACGTACGCGTCCTGTTTTATATTCATCTCACTAATATTATAAAGCCGAAAATTTGTTTGGAGGTTCGTTACCTCTCCACGCAAAAACTACCCAACGGATTGAGCTGAAATTTTGCACACGTATAGATGTGAATCAGGATTTTTTTATCAGGGTACAATGCGTGCGAAGCGGCGGGCACAAGCTAGTCATAAAACGAATAAATAAAATCATCTCAGACGTGCACTGCTGGACAAAGGCCTCCCTAAGACCTTGATCACTAATTACTGATCATAAGGGATAGTCGCCATACTCACCACGCTTGACAGGCGGGTCGGCGAACGCAGTGCAGGTGTATCAACACGGAACGATGCTGTTGACCATCTACCGGAAGTATATCTTCGCTGATTTTCACTGCGTCCATAGAAAAGATAGGAGGGGCAATATTTTACTGCCGGCATCCCACAGCTATATGTATTGTGTTTTATATTATCTGGGCTAAAGTCACCAGGAATTAGGTCCGCTCTGCATCCGCGCGGCTCACCTTGACCGAGACCAGGACGAGTTGGATATGCATCTAAACTACCAAATTTGTGATTTTAGTTCACTGATGATCAAACTGTTTCCATCGTGGGCTTGGAATATCGAAACTCTTGGGGCTTTTTCAAAACCAGCCAGCACCCGCCCCGCAGTCCTGGCGTTTACTCGTTTCCCTGCTGCTGTAGAGTGGTGACGCTGTCCACCCTTTCATCTTCTGAATGCCTATTACGTTTTGGGCAGCTCGATCTAAGATGGCCCCGTTCTCCGCACTCATAACATCTGGGGCTGAATTTGGGCCGGCTGTCGCGGTTAGATGAAATAGTAACAACTAATTTGACGTCATTTATGTTAAAATTTAATCCGCAATGTATTTTTAATCTTAGTGTAAGTGTATGGGCGCCTTGAAGCTATCAGCCCATACAACAGCTTTCTGAATAAATAAACAAATCAGCTGGATGAGACTTCTTTAGCGGGAGACCGAGACAGCTGGAACCTCCTTTCACAACTTAATAAGTGTTAAGTAGTAAATACAATAAAATATATAGCCTGCACATTGATAACATCGGGTACATGAGCCATATCAGAACTAAACATGAGAATATCCGAATGAATTGCAGTTTTGTAAAGTCAAGTCAATGCAGACGAAAACGGCTAGTTACATAATATTCATTAATTTCAGCCGTAAAACATCCACTCATAAACACTGGCCTCCCTCATGGCTCTCCATGAGGGGTTATTATGTGTATGTTACTCTGTCTGTTGTTAATGTTCTGCTGTTGATATTGTTGTTGTTGAACGTCCTACTAAATAAATGATTAAAATGCGTTTTTAGACTTACCTAAGACTAAAGCAATACAAGCAATCACTAAACAAACAAAGTCTTATTGCACAATTAGGAAGCTAGTTTGCTTCCAATAAAGAACACACAGCCAAGTTGAGGAGTAATGACGCGCATCAGACACGAAATGGAACCAGATAAATCAGAATTCCCGGAGAAGTTACAATCACCTCCTACAGCCTACTACACAGCGGACGTCTTTAACCATGGCACAGAGAGCCACCTTGAAGTCAAAGTCAGAAAGTATTTATCATCATTATCATTTCATCCGTAAAACGTCCACTACTGAACACATGCCTCCCTCATGGCCCTCTATGAGAGGTGGTTGCCAGACTCAGCACGCTTGGCAGGCGGGTTGGTGAGCGCAGTAGTGGATGTTGAAACACGGAAAGACGCTGCTGCTCATTTTCCGTAGGTATCCCTTAGCAGGCTCTTACTGCATCCACGGTCATGAGAGGAGGGGTAACATTCTACCGGCACCCCACGGCAAGAATTTATTAATTCTGACCAGAATTCGGAGTAGTTTATTCATAAGTAGTAGTATTATTAACAGATGATGATTAGTAGTAGATATTTTTGTAAAGAATTCATAGAGAGAAGTACTTCCACCACACCTATTTTCGTCGCCAAGTAGTAATGTCAATATTGCTGTGTTCTGGTTTGAAGGATAAGTAATTACGGGCACATGACACATAACAACTCTGTCTCAGGGTGACGAGCGCAATGCACTTGGTTGTTTAAAATATACCCAAAAGACAGAAATTTCAACTAACAAATTAAGCAAAACATAAAACTTTTTATTTTCAAATGAGGAGAGAAGTGAAAAAAGAACCCTCTTAAAAACGATCGTTTAACCCACCTACTGTTAAAATTCGTTATTAATCTATTAAAATGTCGTTTTCAAAATTAAATAAATTAAATTTTATGGTTTACAAATTAACAACAAATGTTTTCTTTTTGCAAAAATGAGGATATGGTCATAGTATTAAAATTTCATTCAAGGTATAAAGAGCAAAACGTTTTAAGAAATGCTAAATTATCCGTTTAAAATCTCCTAAATGTGCCAAATCTGATATTTTCATCAAAATTCTTATGTTATTAATCTTAGATGTAACATGTATGATACCCTAAATTTGCCAGTTAAATTGGGTTTGACGACTTTGGTCTAAAATGAAAAATGACTAAGTATAAAAATGTCAACATGAAAGAATGAAAATGTGTAAAAATGTCCAAATTAAATAATGACATAGTAGTAAAATGTCCACATTAAAAAATTACCAAGTATAAATGTCAAGAATAAAATTTGCTAAGTCGCCGATGACTGTAGAACGAGTTTATGAAGAAAACAAAAGTAATTCAGAAGTAAAGCAATAAGAGAGGAGCATAACGGTCAATGAAACAATTACGCGAACACAGCTCCCTGCTCAGAGAACTATTTACACCAGCTTCCAGTGCCTCAACTCACTGGGCGTCTGCAATGAAGCTGAGGACTTTGTTTTACTGTACCTTGGAGCTAAATGAGGTCCTTTCATCATCAGTCGTAAGACTTCCATTGCTTAGACATAAGCTTCCCTCTACAAATAAATTTAGCTGTCACGGGACGCCTGGCAGATGTAAAACATTTTTACCATAGTCGCTACCGTAGCCCCAGTTGCCATAGTCACCACAGTCGCTGCAGTAGTAGTCCCAATCGCTTCAGCCGCCCCTGTCGGCCCCAGTCGCCACAGTCAACACGATGACCACGATGGACGAATGGCAGTCGCCCAAGTAAATAGTTACTAAGGCAATCGCCCTTATACTAACTTGCACATCTCCAAGCATCACGCGTCACCTCTCGTCCGCCTGATTTTACCCCCAAAAAGATGTTTATAACAGAAACTCCTTTGACCTTGGAGATCCCCATGGATCCATATCTCATAAGTTTTTCGGCAGTAGAATGTTGCCTTACCTCTCTTGTCCGAGGATCCAGTAAGAATCTGCCAAGGGACATATTCGAAAGAGTTAGGTAAGGTAGTTGGGTCTTTACTATCAACATCCCCTAATGGCACGCATTAACGCTCGCTAATCCGCCTGCCAAGCGTGGTGAGTATTGCAGCCAACTCCTCGTAATCCTGGAGATTCATGCGGGAGGCCTGTGTCCAGCAGTCGACGTGGACAGCAGTCCTACGGCTGAGATGATGATAATGATGAAGTTATAATTATAATAACATAAACACGGGAATAATCAACCCGGGACCACGATTGTTGAAACACAGTCGAAACGTCGGGAATAATCAAAGGTATTAGGCGATAAATTCGCGTGTTTATTATGTTATATTAGAATTAATTGTGATCGCGAAAGTTTACGAAAAACTAATGATGAAGTTGTTTAAAATGGGTGATTGTTTTGGAATCAAATTAAATTCCCCTTCACTAAATACTGTGTATTAGTACTCTGTGACAATGGTTTTGTTTCGTTTCGGTATATTAAATTACATTTGAAGAGCCTTAAAAGTTATATTTAATTTGTTTTCAAGAGCATTAAAATAAGTATAAAGTTAAGTGTGCCGTTCCACGTTCCATTAAGTTAATGTCATCATCATCTACATTTCAGATTTAGGACGTCCATTGTTGGACATAGGCCTCCGGAGGCTATTGGAAGATCTATTTCTTCTTCTATCACTTTTGTGTTTGGTTTAAAAAAAACTGTCGTTGTCAAGTAACGTAATCTTATCGCATTAATCGTTCGTTTCAGCCGTAAAACGTCCACTACTGAACACAGGCCTCGCTCATGGATCTCCATGAGGGGTAGTTGCCATACTTACCACGCTTTGCAGGCGGGTTGGCAAGCGCAGTACGGGATGTTGGTACACGGAAAGACGCTGCTGCCCATCTTCCGGAGGTATCCCTTAGCAGGTTCTTACTGCATACATGGGTATGAGAGGAGGAGTAACATTATACTGCCCGTACTGCGCTCACCCACCCGCCTGACAAGCGTGGTGAGTATGGCAACTACCCCTCATGGAGATCCATGAGGGAGGCCTTAGCTCAGTAGTGGACGTTTTACGGCTGAAATGATGATAATGATGATGAATTTACTAATAATTATGTCTTCTTATCACGAATGCTTACAAAAGACCAATATTATGTACTCCTATCAAAATTTAACTAAAAGTTTAACGACTAAATCCCTTAATAATCATCAGCTCAGCCGTAGAACCTCCACTGCTGGACATAGGCATAAGGGGCTTGTTGCCATACTCATTACGCTTGGCGGTGGGTTGGCAAGCGCAATACGCGATGTTGATACACGGAAAGACGCTGCTGCCCATCTTCCAGAAAGCATTGACTTCGCAGTAGGTACTGCGCCCACGGGTTAGGTGGGGCAACATTCTACTGCCGGCACCACCCCGCGGCTATCCCTTCACAATTTATGCAAAAAATATGGAAAATAAATTACCCCGGTCATCCGTCGGCTGCCTAAAGGAAACAATGTAAGTATTTAATTATCCTTCGTGCCCGAAAATTACGCGCTCCATAATTTCATGTAAAGGAAGGTTTGGATGCGGATGTGACGTTTCCCGTAATTCTCTGTCTTAACAGAAGGGTGTAAGCTAATAAAATAATTAAATAAATAAATAATGCTGGACTAATCACACAGCATCATCTAGCTCCAAGCTAAGCAGAGCTTGTGTTATGGGTACTAGATGACTGATATACTTAATACATTATACTACATAGATACATAGATATTTTTATTATATATAGAAAAACACCCAGAACACCCTGAACAAATGTCTGCAGATCGTACAGACATTTGTCCCGAGGCGGGAATCAAACCCGCAACCCCTTGCGTCGCAGGCGGACCTTCGCCCGCTGCGCCACAGAGCTCGTCAAATCGGGGTACTATCACGATTATCAAAGCATTCGTCATGATTTCAGCCGTAAATTGTCCACTACTGAACTATCTTTTGGATATCCATGAGGGGTAGTTGCCATATTCACCACGCTTGGCAAGTGGGTTGGCGAGCACAGTACGGGATGTTGATACACGGTAAGACGCTGCTGCCCATGTTCCGAAGGTATTCCTTAGCAGGCTCTTACTGCATCTACGGGCATGACATATAAGGGGTATAATTCTACTGCCGGCATCTGCCCATCTTCCCGTGTATTAACATCCTGTACTGCGCTCACCAACCCGCCTGCCAACCGTGGCGAGTATAGTAACAACCCCCTCATGATCTTGGAGATCCATGAGGGAGGGCTTTGTCCAGCAGTGGGCGTGGACAGCAGTCCTACGGCTGAGATGATGATGATGATAGTAGATGTTCACCAGAAATAACACATTGGCTACTTTTTATTCGAATTCATCGCGTACGAAACTGCGGGCAGAACCTAGTTATAAATACATTTGAAATTAGTTAAAGTTAACGCAAGAGATAAATCATCAAACATAGAAAGTTCCTGTTTATCTCCCCCTGATAATATAGAAACAGATGAACACTATCTAGCTGCCGAGTGCCAAAGATTTAAATCGTCAGATGTGCCATTAGCGCAAAGAGTCCGCGCCGTTTTGTCTCCACACGAAATGAGACGGAAGTGATATGGCCAATAAATAAATAAAACAAAATAAAAAATAAAATACAATCACTTTATTTCAGGCAACATCACCCAAATCACATAATACAAAAGCAAATAAAAACGTAGTAGTAGTAGTAGAACTTTTTGTGAAAGGTTCATCAAGGGAAGTACTACCACCATACCTATTTTATCCGCCAAGCAGTAATGTCTTCATTGCTGTGTTCCGGCTTAAGGCAAAGGGCAAGGAGCCGATGAAATTACGGGCACATGAGACCTTACAACTCTGTCTCAGGGTGACGGGCGCAATGCAATGCAGCGTTGGTCACGTGCTTAGTGATCGTGATCACTGCGGCATTGCAATTGTTACAGGTAGAGGTTACCGCTTAACATCAGGTGGGCCATCGGCTTGTCTGGGTAATATAAACAATAAAAAGAATTGTATGCTTAAAAACTTATATAAAATATCCAAACTCCATTTTGGTTGGATTTTGGTTCACACAAAACCAAATAAAAAAATAGGTATAGGTATATTTTATAAAAGTTTTTATTGGATTCCTTAAATTTTCAGACACAGCCGCCAGAACCGTATTTTTGGAGCGTCTTAGCCGATTCCAGAAAGCTGCTATTCTTCTCCGTCTTATGGCAAAAAAGTCAGGAAATCCCGCCTAAGAAAACATATTCGACGCACTGCAGTATCGTGGCAGCCTCATAAGAGCCCGGTATACATTATGTGCCAAAACTCCCATGTTAAAAGTAAAGAAAAATGAAATATGATAGCTCGCTCATTTGAAATCAATTTACCTCTAAACACAATGCTAGGTGGACGTGGTGTGTCCGTTTTTTTCAAGAAAGTTCGTGTTATACGATTGCACAATAAATAGTAACAATAACAGTTTGGGTTATAAGCAAAACCAGTGTGCGTGCGTCGGCCTTATTGTTAGCACACATAATATAAGGAAAATGCTAGTTACTTTTATTATAGGTTATTACTTTTTTATAATTAATAGAATCAGGCGTTACTTTGCGGAAATCCATATTATTATGATAAACAAAGAAAAATATCTAGTTTTAATTCCGCTAATGCTGAGATGCATATGCACCGCCCTCCCGCCCGCTAATTATGCACATGCAGGGGGAACCAGGCTGTTAGTGCAACATGCATACCCAAACCCACACGACAACACGTGTTTCGCCTCTCCGCGAGGCATCTTCAGGTTAAACGCCGAGATGTTGACTGGTCGGCGGCTGGAACGAAACGTTGTGACCGCCTCTGATTGGGGGAACACAAGCCCTAAGTACCTATTATTTTATTTAAATCTCATTATCCTGTATGTCTTATTGGTGGCCCAAAAGAAATCAATAAATTATGCACCAGTTTTTGGTGTCAGGGCACATCGAACGATTTAAATCTTTGCCGTGTGCATTCAGATAGATTTATGATACAGCGAGATAAATTATTCGACGCGTGCGCTTCTAATGGCGGCCAAGATAACATGACAAATGTAGGTTCCAATTGAGTTGTAGGTTTCTAGGATTTGCTAAAAGTCATCTGCGATCGAGACGGCTAAAAAAACCGACTTTAAAAAGAAGGAGGTTCTCAATTAGAGTGTATTTCGCATCTTTGTTACGCTATTACTCCACCAATTAAATTTTAGGATTTTGATGATTTTTTTATAAAGTAAGGCGTTTCTTAGCTTTGGAAAGGTGGTTTCAAACTCGATTCTGATAATGGGATCAGGAATTAAATAATTGTAATGGAAGACTCCAGGAGGTTGGAGGAGGCCTTTGCCAAAAAAGGGCAACCAGATATAAGTGTTGATGTCGTAGTGTAAAATAATTAAATTTAAGTAAAATAATGTATCTGTAATAAAGGCTTAAATAAATAAATAAATAAATGGAAGACTCCCGTGGGGTGCCGGAAGTAAAAAGTTTACCCCTCCTCTCATATCCGTGGATGCAGTAAGAGCCTGCTAAGGGATACCTCCGAAAGATGGGCAGCAGCGTCAATCTGTGTATCAACATCCAGTACTGCGCTCGCCAACCCGCCTGCCAGTGGACGTCAGTTAAGTAGTTGACGTTCTACGGCTGATATGATGATGATGATAAACAGTAGACACTGAAGTTCCTCAGGGTATACAACTTCATGCTCTAAATTTATCCTGCACTTGGGTTAGTTTAACTCGTCTTTGGTCGAAAATAAAAAACCTACCAATTTTGAATTGAAAGCCAAAGATACTCCCGCTTAGCCAACTCCAGTACACTACCCGCATCGCTATTTTCACTCTTCATTGAATAAGTAGTCCTTAAATACATTGTGATGATTAACAGCGCACAGTTAGTGACACACAGCATCCCACTAACTCCGAGAGGAGCTACAAAAAGGGCATCCTCCTAATCATCTCGACGGCTCGTTATTTCTCAACTGACAGATGAATTTATAAGCGATCTTGTACGTATGTACATGTAGATTAATTGTAAAGTGCTGTCGGATTGCTGTACTGGATTGATGTACTGAATTGTTGTACTGAATTGCTGTGACAAAACGTGTATGTTTTAGTACATCAACACACATAATATAAAATACATTATAATAGTAGAAAAGGTAGAATATTGCTGTACTGGATTGCTTTGACGAAACGAGTATGTTTTAGTATAACAACACACAAAGTATAAAATACATAATAATAGTAGTATTAATACTAATCAAAAAAACTTATAATTAAGCTGTTAACCTACCGTCTACATTTGCGTTCAAAGCATAATTTCATGTTTTTTGATTATTTCATTCTTTTTCAATGTATTTAATATTATGTGTGTTGTTGTACTAAAACATACACGTTTTATTTATCAGTAACTGTTTATTCGTATATATCTACTATTATGTCATTTAACTTAAATTAATAATACATTTGCATTCTTTTATAAGTTTGTATATAGCCGAAACGTTGGCTGAAAAACGGTTTATTTCATGTGTTTATATAGTACTAGGATTTAATGTACACTGAAACTGTAACTTGTTATTTTTATGTGTAAATAAGTTCCTTAAGTTTCCTTAATCCTTTTAAAATGAAAAAAAAATTGACTGGATTGCTGTATTGGATTGCTGTACTGGATTGAAAATTGTTTATATCACATCTACTACATACTGTGGTACTCGTATATTCATATTCAAAACCTAGAAAGTTATACGACTACATGACGAAACAAGCCGAATGTCCATCTGCCCATCAACCTCTGCCTGTAACAACTGCAATACCGCGGTGATCACGTTCACTAAGCACGTGACCAACGCTGCATTGCATTGCGCCCGTCATCCTGAGACATAGAGTGGTAAGGTCCCATGTGCTCGTAATTTCACTGGCCCTTTATACTTCTAACCGGAACACAGCAACGCAGTCATTACTGCTTGGCGGCAGAAATAAGCATGATGGTTGTACTTGCCCAGATAAACTCTTCACAAACAGAAAATCTACTAAATTACTTCTAATCGCTTCTTATCAGAGTGCTTATAACAGGGAAGGGAACAGATTCATTCAAAATGCCTTATTTCCTGTTAGCATAAGATAAAATATTTATTTTTTAAGTGGACGTGTCTATGTTTTGTAATTACGAAACTATGGGAATAAAGGGAATTAATTTCTTGAACTGCTATAAAGTTACTACACCTCTGGCTAAGCAATCCAAAGTGGAACTTGGACTTCGACACAAGATCTCTCAAGAAGTTCAGTTAGAAATAAATATTTGTTGTATCTTTAGGATTCGTAATAAAACCTTCATGATACATGAAGAAATGCTTGACTCCAAAGTTTTTGACAACCGCCAAGACGAGGTTTCGTGTTAGCAACAGATTCAAATGTCAAAGTCAGAATACCTTGCGCTTTGATGGTTTGTCGTAGACAAAATAGTGTTTATGGGTTGTATGTATGGTTAGGAGAGGAAAATGTCGGGAAGTCATTGTATTTTCGGAAACAACTCCGTTTTGTTTTGTAATAATTATCTTTTCTAAATTTCGTAACAAAACTGTATGAATAAAAGTCTTGTTCTGAGTAAGAAAGAAGTACAGACCACACTGGACTCTTTGTGCTAGTTTTCGTCCATGAAATATCTGAAATTGGCATCGAGGTCTGTGTCCCGTTTACAAATTTATATTTTTTTTTCGGAATGTGATAGTAAAAGCCCACTGGCTCAGGGACCTAAAGTAAGTCTTGGCTTCCGATACGACAACTGGACGATTTCGTCTGACCATCGCTATCTCTTTACAAACACCATGCTGTTACAATTTTCGTTGATAATTATGCCATAAAGAAAAAATTGTGCTCCATCACCATCAAAATAATTCTTTGCAAACACCTTGCTGTAAGAATATTCGTTCCTCAGTCGAAAATAAGAACTCGCTACGCTATCTGCATATGGCGGAGTCAATAACGCGTCACGTGTAACGAAGCGATGCCGCCGACGTGTGATCCACAAAGAATAGATTGAGTCACCAGGACTTATTTAAAGCCGTGTTGGTTTTAACGCGTCCATTTATTATGTTGATTAATGGTTATTTGGTATGGGAGCGTAACAAAAATATTAAATGCAGAGATCAAGGAACAATTTTTTGAAGGAGATTATGATGTTTAGTTATTTTTTAATATTCTGCTTGAAAATAAGAATCTTTAGTCGGTATCTTTGAGAAATCAAATCAATCAATCGTTGAGAAACGTGACCCCGTCTACTGCATTTTTACGCGTGGAAAGCTACGGGCGGAAGCTAGTAGTTTGAGAAAGTGCACTGTTTTAAGTTAACACTCGCATTTCTCTCGCAAGCACGTAAAATAAAAAAAAAATAAGTTACTCCCGACCCTAAGTAAAAGCTAGAAAACCTACTTTCTAATTACTGATCTTTTAGTTTTGCGATAAATCATTTATTTATACAAATACAAATCATTTGCGATTTACACATAATTTCCTTAAAACTTGTGTTATACTTAATTATATTTGCAAACAATCAATTGTTCACCGCCACTTTCACCCCCAGTATCATTATATTAGTATCTTAGTTTTGTATTCTACACACAAACAGATACATCATAGGGTCCAACTTTGAACACCCCTCTTTTTATGTCGGGGGTTAAAAATCGAACGTGAGTATAATTTCCCTACAGTATAAACAATCCAACCCTGAATTAAAGCGACTCCATCCAGCACCATTTATCACGGCGACAGCGTAAAGGCGTCGCTATGAGACGACCTCCATTCGACCGCTGCTGGAGACCAAACTACCCGCACGCACTGGGTAAAAATACGCCGCTTTTCTCACACTTCTAAACAAAGATTAAAATCGTTAGGTACGCCCTGACCGTAATGAGACCGCGCCTGTGTGTCTACGATGAGTTGTCACTGTTAGGTCGCCTGCCTTTACTAGAGTAGTAAAAATAGTACGTTACTGTCAGATTTGTAACTCATGGTACCAAATTCTAAGCAAATGAATCTCAAACTACAGCCGCTGTAGTATAGTTTACTGCGTATTTTAGTACCAAACTATCCGCTAGAGGCGCTGTAAAAGTTTTCATATTTTTTTTTAACTTCAATCGCTAGTGAGTGTAGATTGTGAAAACTCATGGAAGACCTACTGGCATCAGTATACCTCTGAACACATTGTTTGCCGGACGTGGCGTGTTTTGTTTTTTTCACCAAAGTTCGTCCAAATTTGTTCAAGTAGTGACTATACTCTAGCCAAACTCAAGATGCAATATTTACTAACAATGCACTGACAGTTGAATCAGCTGATATCAGGGGTGAAAACATTTTTTCGGCTGTGCTATTTTCGCTATTTATATATTTAGATAAATATTGAATATCAAATAATATTATTTGCTGTCAAATTAATTAATTATCATCATCATCATCAGTTTTATCATTACCTATAGAGTTGAAGCTCCTACTAGCTAAGGAAGATTATATAAGACCAAATATAAATTTTAACTAACATTTATAACGTTAATAGCCCGTTTCATATACATAAGTGTCTCTCTTCTGGGACATTTAAAATAGGTACATATAAATAAAGTATATACATTATAACCATTACTTATCATCATGCTTGATTAATTAGTGTCCTAAAATAACTCTTTTTGGGACAATTAATTAATTAAGCATGACTCTATCTGGCAGTGATGATGAATATTTAATCATCATCACTGTCAGATTCTAAGCTACTTGATGTTTCTCCGGAGACCCGGATGATGAATTCATCAATTACATTATCATTTAATTTCTTTATGATAATCTCCATCTCCACTTTTGCTTTCGAATATTAGTTCCCCGCCATTCAAAAACCCGTCTTTATTGCCTTGAAAACTAAATATGAATTTATTGTTGCTCTTTCTATGAGTAATGTTGTAGTGTATGCTTAATCCCGAATCATAGCTAATAAATATCCAACTGTTTGCGACCCAGGAAGTCAAAACCAAAGTTCGTTATGGTTGGCACTGTTAGGAACACAAAAAATTTCTGTGGATTTTAATCTTTGTTTTTGATCACCTAATGAAGATTTGTAAATTGAAAAAGTTAGATTTTCCATAGAAATGACGTAACTATTGAAAATTGTAACAAATCTTGTAGAATTTATTGGTAAAATCATCTAATTCAGTAATGACTCCATAAGTTTCGAGGCGCAACCCTAAAAATCAGCTGATTTCCAATGTTAGTAAATATTGCATCTTGAGTTTGGCTAGAGTATATATATACCTAACTATGTATTATAGATACCTAACATCTGTAAATCTACCTGTTCTATGAGAAATATCAACAGTTATTGATTAAAATATGAAGAAGACGTGAATCGCTATTGTTATCAGACTTATCAGTTATAGAAGACTGCTGCACTCCGCGCTTTCACCCGCGTAGTTCCCGTTGCCGCGGGAATACGGGGATAAAATATGGCCCATATTACTCAATGATAATGTAGCATTCTAATGGTGGAAGAATTTTTAAAATCGGTCCAGTGTTTGAGTTTATTCGTTACAAACATACAAAATACAACATACAAATCTTTCCTCTTTATATATTGAGATATAACCAAACTGGAGTCAAAAATACATGTTCTCCTTCTAAGAAAAAATATCAAGTGACGATAAAGAACTCAGTGCGTACCACAAATACCCGCAATCAAGTTAAACTCCCCATGTGTACAGATATTCGGAAAGTTTTATTTAAAGAAATAAATTGAGTCACGGTCCCAAGGAATGCTTTGAAAATCAACTGCTCGGATTTTCTGCTCAACTTTACGCGAAACGGAGATTTATCGTACACTATCGGATATGCTCGGGTACAAATATTTTCCGAATTTGATGCTAGAAACGATAAGGCTGGAGTTACGGCTGAAGGCTTGAGATTGTGACCGTGAAATAGGAAAAGATTTACCTATGCGACGTTAATATTTTTAAGATCTGGATACCTACACAATCTATGCTAATATTACAAAACCTAAGGGTTTGTTTGGTTGAACGCTGTAAGCTCGGGAACTACGGGTATGAATGTAATTGTTAACATGTTTTTTTTCATAAGCTGAAAAGCGTTAATGCGTTGTCAGCATTACATGAAATGGTAATTTTATTTTATTTACAACCGCATGTAATTTTGGTGATCCGAAAAATAAGCATTGTCCTTTCACCCACATGTCATCATCTAACTTAGCTGTTAGACATAGATTTTTTTTATTTAAATAAAGTGTGCTTTATGCTTGTTGTCATGTAGTAGATTATGCAGTAGAATGTTTCCTCTCATATTTTGCCCGTGGGTGCTGTAAGAATTTACCAAGGGTTACATCCGGATGATGCAGCAGAGTCTTTCCGTGTATCAACATCCCGTAATACACTCGCCAACCTGCGTGCTAAGCGTGGCGAGTATGGAAACAACCCTCTCGTGATCTCGGATATCCAAGGAGGCCTTTGTACAGCTGTGCACGTCAACAGCAGTCCTACAGCTGCGATGGTGATGATGATGATACTTGCAAAAGCAATATTTCCGTTCAAATCCTTTACAAACAGATTAACTCAAAGTGGTCTGGCTTAGTACATAACCTCCCAGTATACATATAATCTAAAACGCAGTTAAAAGCTGCAAATATATCGAGTGCCGAGAGCTGGTTATGATTCAAAGAAACTTTGTTTCTGCCCAAAACCAAACACACTTCCCTCTGGCAGCGAAACATTATTCACGAATTGAATATCAGTAAATCTTTCAAAACCTATCTTTACATGCTTAAGTGATTTTAAGTTACCAAAAAGCTTAAATATTTAGATCTTTATTCCGCCGATAAGAGGTTCAATTTCCTCTGCCAACATTTCAGAAACATATATCAGTGCTCAATCATACAAACAAGTAATATTTCCTACTCTTAACACGAAGGAATAACATCTTGACAAGTGTCAAAGGCAGCCGCGGTAACACGTTCTGAGACAACCTGCTCAACTCTCGAGATGTTGTTGAAAATGGGCTTTAATGCTAAGAGTATAAGGTTGAAGGTGATGGCAAGTTGATTTTGCCATCGGAATTTACGCATGCCGCGAAATTTCAATATTTCACCCAGTGCATCATGCAATGACTTCCTCGACGATATAACAAGAGTAATATCGTCGAGGAAGTCTCCAATTTAGCGTCTTAAAGTGTTTTAGATAGAGTTTAATTTACAGTGTCCTATTGCCGTTTATTCTGCCAAAATACGTCTAAACATTTTGGGACGTGATCTTAAAATAATGTAAGGATTTCTTTTTAGAATCTCAACTAAGTAACAGGTCGTCTTTGACCCCCGACGCAAAGAAAGGGGTGTTATAAGCTTTACCACTGCGTGTCTGGTAGTCTGTAGCACCGTATCTCTAAGCAAGTGAACTAATTTGGATGGGGTTTTGATATTTTCTTACGATAAACCTGTTTTATCTTTGAAGATTAGGTGCGGGGGTGTTTAGCTCTATATTACAACTGGTATCTATATATTTTCAGGCTACGTCATAATTATAAGTGTTACTTAAAGCCAAATTCTGAAGTAAAAAAAAAACTCCCAAGCATTTTTTTCTGGCTGTAGTGTTGCCCCTCTTCTCTTGCCCGTGGATGCAGTAAGAACTTCCTAAGGGATACCTCCGGAAGATGGGTAGCAGCGTCTTTCCGTGTATCAACATCCCGTACTGCACTCGCCAACCCGCTTGCCAGCTTGGCGAGTATGACAACAATCCCCTCATGATCTTGAAGATCCTTGGACTATGTCCAGCAGTGGACGTGGACAACCAGTCCTAAGGAGGTGAATGATAAATGAATGAAAGCATTTATGGATAAGTACTTAAAAAATTAAAGAAATTTATAAATTCTGCATTATGCGCATCAAACTAAAAAACAGTAAAGATAGAACAACAGCAGGATTCCTCCATCCATTGTCCACATTATCTCTTCGTACAACTCCGAGTCTTGTTCTCATGCAAATGCAACTTGTACGAAAGCAATCCAATTTGACGCTAAATCCCTAAAGATAAGAGCACACCGCAGTTTTAAATTAAATTTACCAAAATCTAGCCAAAATAAACTTTATTTTTAGAGCACCTTGGTTGAGTTTCGATCTGGCCGGCCAGAAGTCTTGTTAGGTTGATACATGAAACGTTCGAATCAAAGTTGAAATGTTTTAAGAGGGTGCATTTTTTAGCATTTTTCGTAAAGTTCTGATCGAATTAGACTTTTCAAAGGAGCTTTATTGGATTTTTCTAAACAGTGGTCGACGAATCACTTGGATAATTTATTTAATTATAGATTTCTAAATTCACTTACTACATGTTACTACTTTTTGCTTCGTTCCCTCACCTGGAGAAAAACGTGTTCTGAAGCAAAATAATAAAAAAAATAAGATACAAGATACAAGAACTTTATTTGTACGAAACACAGGTTACAATAATGGTCTTTAATAAAAATAAGTTCAGCCATGTCTCGCCGCAGATGGGCATACAAATATTAAAACCTAGTTATTCATCATTTCAGCCGTAGGACGTCCACTGATGAACACAGGCCTCCCTCATGGATCTCCATGAGGGGTAGTTGCCATTCTCACCACGCTTGGCAGGCGGGTTGGTGAGCGCAGTATGGGATGTTGATACACGGATAGACGCTGCTGCCCATCTTCCGGAGGTATCCCTTAGCAGGCTCTTACTGCATCCATGGGCATGAGAGGAGGGGTATCATTCTACTGCCGGCACCCCACGGCGGACCCCAAACCTAGTTATTGATATGATATAATTATTTAAATAATAATAATTATGATAAAAATGAAATTAGTCGCATGCAAATAATAGTACTTTACAATAATAATTTAACAAACAATAATTTATAAAACAATGTCAGAATGAGGTGAGTAGTATATTTTTTTTTTGGTCTTAGTCAAATTTGTCGGTTAGATATTCATGCACGTTATAATACGCTTTGTCTGTCAATAACGTTTTAACTCTACTTTTAAATAGGTGTAAATTCTCAATTTCTTTGATGCATTTAGGTAGTTTATTAAATAATCTTGGTCCCATGCAGAATACACTTTTATCAAATAGGGCTGATTTGTGCCATGGCATGGCTAATCTATTTACTCTCTTGCTTTGCAGGTAACCAAATTCATATAAGTTTCTTTTGACAAATATTACTGCTTCTAATATATGTATATGTATATAGATGGAAATGTTAAGAGTTTAAGTTTTATAAAATGAGGTTTACACGAGTCAGTATTTTTAAGTCTGGCTACTGAACGTACACATCTTTTTTGTGCTATAAAATATTCTCTGCCGATCAGTACTATTCCCCCAGAATATCACTCCATACCTCAAAGTAGAGTTTACATATGCACTATAAGCCGTATGACTCGTGCTAGACCGTGTCCTGTCCTAGCCGAGTGTCGGCCGTGTCACGCTCACTGAGCCGGTCCTGTGCCTCAAATCACAAAGACGGACCTCGACTGGGCGATTACCGTTGCCGCGTGATGCAGTAAACTCGTCCGAGAAATTTTTCCGAGCGTTGTTCGTCACTCGGTCGTCACTCGGTATAGCGTGAGTGTGTCCATTCAAAATATATGTAATATTAGTTGACCGTGCTACGGCCGACACTCGGCACGGACACGACACGGTCCAGCGTGAGTCATCCAATTCAGATGTGTTTTTTTTTTTTTTGTAAATTGACATTTCTAAGTGACTGAATTGAAGTTATCGTGGCTTGACATCATTTAATAAATATAATACGGCTTACACCACGTACCTAACTTATTATCATCTTGCTGACGTTTCGTAGACCATTTAGAAGCCCTTCTTCATGAGTACCGTTCGTGGCCAACTCCGAGGGCCGCGAGACGAGAACTGAACTTCTAAGTGACCTGAGGGTCCAAATTAATAAACACATTTTGACTTTCACTACGCCTTACCTAAGATTATGCTCTATAGATGCTTCATCGTCATATTGTAAGACGTCCACTGCCGGACATAGGCTTACCTCATGGATCTGCTAGAGCTGATCAAGAGGGATTTCAACAACACAAAATCAAATGCAGTTATTGCAGTGAAGGGGCATGCTTAGAGAGAGTTGTTGCAGTACTCGCCACGCTTGGCAGGCGGGTTGTCGAGCGCAGCGCAGTACGACATGTTGATACAAGAAAATACGCTGCTGCCCTTCTTCCAGATGTATCCCTTGGCAGAATATTATCGCATCCCAGGCCATGTCAAAATTTTGATTCTTGTTTGAAGCCCATTTGGCAACGCATCGGGGCGTCTAAGCCAAGCCATAACTCTATATCACTGATATCACATACCTGCCTAATCCTGTGCAAATTGACCTGTGTTTATTACAGCTCACTAACATTCTAATCTGATGACCCAGCTTAGTGTATTTAGGTGTTATTGTATTCTATATTATGTATCTATTTTATGTATTATGTACATATATGTATCTACGACCGTGTGATGTATTTTTTATTTGCACGATGAAATGAAATTCAATGAAATGGAAATGATTTATTAGACACACACAAGAAGAAGCAGTGATTAAAAGGCTGGACCAATGACTTACTTAATTACCATTTAAAGGAGTGAAATAATAAATAAATACAAAGACATTAAAAAAAATGGCAAGCCGGGCCACGTCAATATTGTCACATTTAACCAACCAGATGAACGACGTTTGTTTTGCTTGACGTGTGGCTGGGCGCGTCTAACAGGACCTGACTCAGCATGTGCTCCCACACATAGGTGATAAATGCAGGGGAGCGTTGGTTTTCAGTCATGCCCTAATAATGAAATAATATTAAAATACAACACTCCTGCCAATCGTGATGTGTAGCAACAAGTCCCTCATGATAGAGGTCCATGAGGGAGTACAGTATGGGGCCTATATATAGCAGTGAGTTTACGGCTAAAGAAAACAAGTTATATAGCTTCTTTAACGTCAATGGTCTATCTATTTAAATAAAAAGTCACAGGGTAAACAAAGCATAGTTTTAATATACCGTGGTGCTCAATTAAACTACTGACTTTATTTGCACTGTGCCGCGGCAAAACGGCGTTATAAAATATTGAATCATTGCTGATCTGGTCGGCTTTTAATAAAAAAAGTTCTTCTAAAATAATCAATTATTATTCAAATAATACATTAAGAATAAATACTAGAATTGAGAACTCTATTTTGGTTAGACCAAAGATAATTACTGTTAAGTTACATAAATCGTAATTAACCAACCGTTTTTATTAAGATAAGTACCAAATAAACATTTCGTTCCACAATCTTCCACGTTCTGCAATTCATTTTAACACTTACCATGAAAGTCTGCACAATATCTGAAAGTAATACTAGAGAAAATTAACCATAACATCCTTAGCTAAACTAATTAAAGTTTCTACTTATCTTAATAACCCCAGACACGCTAACCAAATTAACAATTTCTCTGCTAATAACCAAAAAACCACACTCGGTATTTAAAATAAGTTAATGCATCTGACTCCGACTGGATAACAGTGAGAGCCGGATAATGCCACTTCAACCGGATAGAGTAATTAAACCTCCTTCTGTTGCCCTGCTGGGATCGCGACATTACGCGCCAACCTCCCTCGCAGGGCAACACTAACGATTATGGTTTAGCTTTGGTCACAGTGTGAGAGGACGGTAACTTTAAGTTTTACTCATCATTTTAGCTATAGGACATCTACAGTTGGACAAAGGACTTCATGGACTTCCAAGTATTGCGGCTGCAAGGAGCCTGCATCCACCGCCTACCTGCATACTTTACCAGGTCGTCCGCACATCTTGTTGGTGGACGTCCAACGCTGCGCTTGCCGGTCCGTGGCCTCGACTCGAGAACGCTTCATCCGTTCATTGTTATTGCTAATCCTTTTGGCTATGTCAGTGACCCCAGTTAGTTCTCCTACGTATCTCCTCATTTCTGATTTTATCTCGTAGAGAAACCCCAAGCATAGCCCTCTCCGTAGCTCGTTCGAAGTTTAACTGCGCGGATATAATAGAAGTCAAAAGTTGTTATGGAGTAGACGTTTATTTAAAACAACGGGCAGCAGAAATTTTCCTAGAAAATTCAAGTCCACCTGTTAATTAATAATATCGAGCAAAAAATGGCAAAAAAAAATCGACTGATGTATGGGAGCCCCCCTAAAATTATTTGTTTTATTTTATTATTTATTTCTTATGTGAATATACAACTAAACATTCAGTGAATATTTAAAGCATCTACCTGTTGCCGTTATTATTATCGAGCGAGAGAAAACGTCAAAATATACACGTTTCTTGTATTAAATATTTATTTTTTTATATATTTAATATATTTTGTTATAGCTGCAACCATCATCTGTGAAAATTCCAACTGTCTAGCTATCACGGTTCATGAGCTACAGCCTGGTGACAGACTGACAGACAGACGGACAGCGGAGTGTTAGTAATAGGGTCCCGATTTCACCCTTTGGGTTCGTACCCTAATAGAGCCCATTGGTATCTCTCACATGAAACATTAAAATAGACCGAGGGACAGATGTAATATAGGTCGTACTGCTTTCATCTGCGCTGTGTGAATTTCTCTGCGGTATCAGTTAAAATTTCCGTCACGCCGCTTGCATGTGTCGTTTCGGTCGATACCGTTTGTGTTTCTGTTGGACCTCTCTGGAATTTTTATCTGCTCGTATACTCTAAAGGTGCTTGTAGAATCACCCTTTTTTAGGGTTAGATCCCGCCAGGAACAAACAAAACAAAACTAAACAAAGATATTTGTTTCAAGTCTGAGAATTGTCTGTTTCAAAATAAAATTAGGTTTTATAATTTTCTAGGGAAGCCTGCTCCATCGTCGATCTCATTCTTGCCATAGCAAGGATGAAGTGAAGAGTTAACCTATGTAATATACAAACAAAAAGAAAAAACTGGACAATTCACACAGCATCATCAATTCCCAAGCTAAGCAGAGCTTGTGTAATGGGTACTAGATTACTGAGGTACAACTTAAAACATTATACTTGACTCGTGGATAGATATTTTTTTATTATATTTAGAAAAACATCCAGTGCAACCTAAACAAGTATCTGCAGATCGACAGAGATTTTTCCCGAGGCGAAAATCGAATACGTCGATATATCGAAACTCTGTGAGGTTAAGCTCGCCTTTGTACATGTTCTATATAATATAAGCTTTTGTCTATGTTTTTGCTTTGTATACAATAAAGAATTAAGAATCCGAAACCTGTTGGGTCGCAGGCGGGCCTTCGCCCTGAGCCACAGAGGTCATCAATAATAATAATTATTATTTTATTATTATTATTTTTTGTGAACTTTTTCTATATAACTTAACTTTTCTGTACTGTGTACCTGATACTTATTGAGTCGTAAAATAGGAACATTTGTTATATGTACCTATTTTACGACTTTTCATAACTGTGTTTCATTTTGTAATGTAATATGTACGTTTACTTACGTAACGATTTAGTTCACCTGTAATGTTACGTAATGAATAAATAAATAAAATAAATCAGTTTTATAATAATCATCTGGTCTATACTACAATTATTGTTATTTTTAGATGGTGCTATGTACAGTACACCTTGT
This sequence comes from Pasiphila rectangulata, assembly GCA_963082625.1. NCBI lineage: Eukaryota > Metazoa > Arthropoda > Insecta > Lepidoptera > Geometridae > Pasiphila > Pasiphila rectangulata. The sequence continues at coordinate 564,142 of OY720244.1, read as the reverse complement.
TACAAGTATCATATACATAACACTTTGAAAATAGATACGATAATGCAGTTATTATACAACTTTTATACGATACACTTACCGCAGGGTGACGGCTGTAGAATGTTATGTTACCCCTCCTCTAATGCCCGTGGATGTAAAAAGCGCCTGCTAAGGGATACCTCCGGGAGATGAGCAGCAGCGTCTTTCGTGTGGTGATAATGCCAACGTTCTCTAGTTTTTACGGCTGAAATGATGAAACCCGGTTCTGATGATGGGGTCCATGATAAATCGAGGAAAATACTATAGTATAAGAAGTGTACTTAAAGCGGTTTGCGTATTTTTAGCGACAGTCAAGGATTTTATAATTGATATCAGTTTTTTTAATTTTCTTTGTTTAAGGCAGTTTTGCTCACATGTGAAATGTGCCTGTGTTCATCATCATTATCTCAGCCGTAGCACGTCCACTGATAGACATACTACGCCGCCCTCATAAATCTCCAAGTACTGATCAAGGGGGGGTTCTTGCCATACTCGCCACGCTTGGCAGGCGGGTTGACGAGCGCACAACGGGATGTTGATACACGGATAGACGCTGCAGAAGAACCTGATACTCTGTAAGATTGCTCATTTTCCGAAGGTATCCCTTGACAGGTTCTTACTGCTAGAGGAGAGGCAACATTCTCCTGCCAGCACTCGAACGCTACATTACTTCATTGGTTATTTAACCCTCTATCTCACAACTCTACATATCAGGATGACGGGCGCAATGCAATGCAGCGTTGGTCACGTGCTTTGTGAACGTGATCGCCGCGGTATTGCAGTTGTAAGAGGCAGAGGTTACCGCTTAACATCAGGTGGGCCACCGGCTTGTCTCGTGATTTAGTCTTAAGAACAATAATTGAAACTAGAACTGCCCTAGTGTGCAGGCGCCATTGTCTGCAAGTATACAGTTATTCGGCGGTATAAAGTTCAATATCGGCTACGCAGGCAGTTATCGTGAAATACACGCGCGAAAATGGAAAATTATAGTTTCAACGTGAGCTTTCGACAGCATTTGGGCGTTTGGTGCAGTTGTTGGCTTTTCAAAGATAATAATTTTGACGATATCTGTGGCGCAGTAGCCGTGGGGTGCCGGCAGTTGAATGTTGCCCCCCTCTTGACCGTGATCGAAGAATTTGCCTAGGAAAATTTCCGGAACACGGGTAGCAGTGTCTTTCCGTGTACATCCCATACTGCGCTCGTCAACCCGCCTGCCAAGCGTGGCGAGTATGGCAACAACGTTCTCATGATACGTACATACATACTTCCTCCAGGTACGTGAGTAGTGAGACGTGAGAGAAGTCCTTGAGGATGGCTAATGACCAGGTAGTAGACGTCCTGCGTGATTGGTGATGATGAATGAGTATGGCGTACTTGGTTTAGTAGACGACTGAGACGCAGGAGGCTGCGGGGTTGATTCCCGCCGCGTGACAAATGTTTGTAGATTTTCTGCTAATAACTGTCCTGGATCTGGGTATTTTTCTATGTGAGTGTGTATGCATTTACAAGATAAATTGTTTAAATATTCTATAAAGCAGGTATTCATAACATTAGCTTTGCTTACTTGGGGTCTAGATTGGGTCTTGGCCTCCGACGCAGGACGACGCGATTTGTTCCAAACAGAGCTAGAACGCGTCCATCCCCGTTGTATAGATCCTGTAGTTCTTTAACCACCACTACCACATCCCTCCAGCGATAATACGGACGTCTAACGAAGCACCCTAAAGTTATATTGTTTTTAAAGTTCTCTATTTATCATAATACGTGGAGGCCACGGACCGGCAAGCGCAACGTAGGACGTCACCAACAATATAGGCAGACGACCTGGTAAGGTATGCAGGTCAGCTGTGGATGCAGGCCGCTTCCAGCTGCAATACTTGGAAGTTTATGAGGGAGCCCTATGTCCAACAGTGGACGACCTATAGCTGAAATAATGATGATGATGATTAACCATAAACTACACAAAATATAGTGAATATGATTGACTATACTTACAACTCAATCTAAAAATAATTCAGCAGGCTATGGGACAAGTAAAATATTTTTAACAGATTATAACTGATTTTAAGTATCGTAAACCTTGTACATCTAAAGTTATAGGCATATAAAATACATAACTTACGTTTAGACAAGAATAGTATTCTAGGATACACCAAGTGCATGGTTTTGCTATGTCTCAGGCCATGTCTGGGTTCTAGCCAAATAAACAGTTTGATTTGAATATCTATTTTTATAAACGTCATTATAAAACGTAAACATATTATATCCAAGCCTTTAAGTAAATTATTTGAACGGAAACGCTTATTTTCCTCATTTTGGTTTTCCAATTTTCTACATAAGCCAAAAATAAATTGAGCCCGCACAAAACCCAATCTTTTGTAGATTTACACCGCGAGAATAAATGCTCTTTAGCCGATTTCCCATCATAACTGGCCCGTTCCCTCCAATATCACACATGTTTTATAGACGAGGTAAAAATCGGCCTGGTGAGGCGAATGTGCAGAGAGCTTGTAAGGCTTGGACGCGAGATTTAAGGGTTAGAATATAAAATGTAGCAATGTCATAAAAAATAAATCATTCACCATATTTCCATAGTTTGTGATTGCATAAATTAGACAAGTCAACAAGTGGAGATATTTATTAAGTTAACAGGAAAAAATAATATATCATAAAAGGTTTATTTGTTGAAAAAATAGGTGCCATAAATATAAAGCTATAATCTACGCTTAAGCTAAGAAGTTATAAGTTACATAATTTTTTATTAAGTAACTTAAAACATAACATAAATGAGAGAAAAACATACATATTTTCTGTAAATATTTTCTATTTCATTGTAAAGACGCTAACTCCCACACTAGGAGAACCTGTGTTGTGGGTAGTTAACACTCTTTCGCCGATAGACTTTGTTATAATGCAATAGACAAAAGGTAGGCTACAAGTAAAGAGAACGTTACGGTACGCTAAAAACTAGTGCAACAGTCAGTTTCTAATACGAAAACAAATGCATGATAATTACAGATAGTTAATTATTTGCAAATTTATTTATGAGTATATTTTTATATATTAGTAATTTATATTATAAGATACAAGGATAAAGATAATTCATAGTAAAATGTAAACTTAAAAAATAATTAACATTGATAAATAATAATAGGTATACGATAACGATACGATAATAAGTATAGATATGCTAACCTTTATACTCAATACTTATATATATACATATATATATATTATTTATTTATTTATTATGAGCCATTTGGGTCCCACTGCTGGGCAAAGGCCTCCCCCAATTCCCTCCATACATCCCGATCCTGAGCTGCTTCCCAGCTGCTTTTTTTTCTGCTTTTATATATATATATATGTACAACCATATAATATTTATATTTATATATACATATATTATTTATTTATTTATTTTATTTCGGAAAGCCATCAGCTATGAAACACAATTTACTTAAAAACGAAACTAGAAACAGTAAGCTAATAACAGGCCTTCACTAGTGGATACAGGTTATAATAAATATATAGTGAGAACACACCAAAATAGTAGATACTAATTAAAATTTATAATGAACACACAAAAACAAAAGATCTGTCATTGCCTTCGCTGCAATATAAATAAAAAAAAACTAAACATTATTACCTACATGTAAACACAAAATAAACAAAGAAAGAGAAAACAGAACAATTACTATCACAAACTAAAGAAGTTAAGAGTCATGCATCGCCTTGCCTTGGTAACGGTGGTTTGAAAAGGATCAATGTCCAACAACTTGCTATACTCATTGAAAGTTCTACTCGCACGCACCATAAAAGAATTCTGCCTATAGTTGGTGGAGGCACCAAGAATATGTAAGGGCGGATTATACCTAAGCTGCCTGCACGGAACGTTAAAGTGAAGCTTGCTGAGGAGTTCTGGACAATCCACATCATTGTGAATAATTTTTAAAATATATAGGTAATCACTTATGTCACGACGTGTTTTTAAGGGTAAGAAATGGAATTTTTTGCAGAGTTCGATATAACTATATGAGTAATACGGTATTTTAGTTCTATAGCAAAGGTACCTCAGGAACCTCTTCTGAATTCCTTCAATTCGGTCAATATACGTCTGGTAGCGTGGATTCCATATTTGAGAGGCGTATTCTAGATGACTCCTCACAAAAGTACAGTATAACAGTTTCATAGTCTTAACATTTGTAAAACACTTGGAGAGGCGCATAGCAAATCCCAGTGACCTTGAAGCTTTACTGACAATGTTATCAACTTGGACGTCAAACAGTAACTTAGAGTCATGGAAAACGCCGAGGTCACGCATACCAGTACATTTAATCAATACCTGCCCACCCAAAGTATAGTTTGTAGGGATAATACAAGGTTTACGTGAAAACGTAGTTACACAGCATTTAATGGGATTGAGCTCAAGCTTATTATCCATGCAATATTTTTCAAGACGAGAAAGGTCTAACTGAAGTGCTATACGATCTAAATCTGATGAAATAGAAGAAAATATCTTCATATCATCAGCAAAACACAGAACATTGGTCGACTGGAAGCACAAATCAATATCCCTTATATAAATAATAAACAAGAGCGGGCCCAGAAGGGATCCCTGAGGCACTCCACTTGGTATTTGAACCCAACTTGACACATAATTATTTAATACAACGGCCTGTGATCTGTTCTCGATGTAAGATGTAAACCACCTCAGCAAATCACCTCGAATTCCGGATTGAGAAAGCTTGCTCAGCAACGTGTAATGATCTATCCTATCGAACGCCTTACTATAGTCGGTGTATATGACATCAACTTGGTTCCCATTGTCCATAGCCTTAGTGACATAATCATTAAAGATAACTAGATTAGAGACTGTTGATTTACCTCGCAGAAACCCATGCTGGAATGGGCTAAACGAGTTCTTTAAGGCTGAATAAACTTGTCTATAAATTATCCTCTCAAAGACCTTAGCAATAATGCAAAGTTTTGAAATTGGTCTGTAGTGAGAGATCTCTGTTTTAGACCCTTTTTTGTGGACTGGGGTAATAAATGCTGATTTCCATACACTGGGAACTATATTTGTTGAGAGTGACATATTGAATAGAATTGATATGGGTAAAGCAATAGTGGAAGCACATCTAATTAGCATCGTAGATGATATATTATCAGGGCCAGGAGCCTTAGATGAATCTAACCTTTTTAGCAGAGCTTGAATTTCTTCTTTGTTAATTTCAATATTGCAGATGTCAGAGGTTGCACCAAGTTCAGCATTACTATTGAAAATATGGGTAATTTGAGTAGCAGAGAAATTATTAACAACGGCAGGATTGAGGAAAGTTGATTTAAAGTAACTGGAGAAGGCATTACAAATTGAGTCACCACCAGAAATTGTGCTGTTATTAAATGACATTGAGCTTGGCAAGGTATTCGATTTAGATCTATTTTTAACAAAAGTCCAAAAATGTCGAGGGTTTCTAATTATTGATTCCTCGGTTGATTCGATATAGTGTTGGTAGCAAGAGGATTCCAAATAGGTTATTCTACTGCGCAGCAACTTAAAAGTAAGTTCATCGCATTTGTTGCCATATTTTTTAAATTTCTTATAAAACTTATATTTTTCCCTAATGGCCTTTTTTAATGCAGAGCTATACCACACTGGATAAGAATTGTTATATTGTTTTTTTGGTCGGGAAAAACTTATTCTGAAGGTCATGAATACTTTTATTAAACAAACCCACGCAATCATCGATAGAGCGGGATGAAAACATGCAACTCCAGTCAATATCCAAGATTGCATTATTAAGCGAGTCATAGTCACCTTTATCAAAAAGATATCTAGTGCGCGGCGCATAATCCAACAACGGTATTTCGAAAGACCGTGCATTAATTAAGAGACTAGGGTGATACGCATCAATCGCAGTGAGAGGATCTATACATTCAGTTACAGATATGCATTGATTGGAAAAAACTAAGTCAAGCATCCTACCGTATTTATTAGCTATACCATTAAACTGCCCATAATTCAGAGCACACATGTCATCTGCAAGTAAAAATTCATCTGTATTATTTAGGTTTGTCGGATAAAGACAACTTTCCTTAGGCAACCAAACGATGTTGCCGAGATTAAAATCTCCGACAAGAAGAAATGCATCTGATGGGTTAACTGAAGCTATGTGGTTAACTTTCATTAAAAAGTTAGCTAACTGAGAACTAAAAGTAAACCCGTTCTTTTGTTCACACAAATATATCACACACAAATATAAATCAACCCACTTACGTGTATTAGTTTGCTTTATACGAACACTCAACCACAAATCTTCAGCCGTGGAATTAAAATGTGGTAATAACTTAACTTGTAAGTCTTTACGTGTAGCTATTAACACACCACCACCCCTTGATTGACCTGTTAGTATGTAATCCCGGTCGCGGCGCCACACTAAGTACCGATCATCCAGAAACTCTGAATTAGTAATGCTGTCCACTAACCACGTCTCCGTAAGTATATTTATGTCATATGAACCCAAACAAGCTTTTCGATAAAATTCATTTGTTTTCGTTCTTAATCCACGAACGTTTTGATAATAGATGCACAATTCACTACTAGTCTTATTTGGGGAAATCATTGTAAATTACTATCATAGCAACAAAATAAATATCGTTGTAAACAAAACATAATAAATAGGTAAATCGATGTAAACATTTTATAATAAAATAGGCAGATACGTTAATTGCAAATGCGGGTAGGTATTTAGAACTATAGCAAGCAGACAAATGTAAAGCGTTCGAAAGTGATAGAAATAGCACGCAAAGATACCCGTACGTGAGCGAGACAGTCATGTTATTATAAGCTAATGATTTTAAACTTAGCCGGACGACGGAGTGCGAGCGATAACAATGGTAAGTAAAGACAATAGAAGTTAGCAAGGCAGGGGTGCATAACAATTTACAAATCGTTGAGTAAAATGCAGTGATGCTTTTACAGTAAATGAACAAATAAATGTGAGTTATTTTAAAGTTTAACCTAATAAAGGGCTTACAACATTTTAACTATTTTGTTTATATCATTTTCGTTCCTAACGACGATCACTTTTGACGACTCATCTTTACGGACGTGAATTTTCCCATGCTTAATCCAGACGAATTTGAAGCTCTTGCCTTGAGCAGTGGTCTTCGTTAAGGTTAAAAGTTTCTTATGTTCAACGCTTAGGTGATCATTAATATATATTCTGCTAGTGGATCCCATGAAGCCAATATCCGCAGTTTTCAGCTTCTCAGCACGTGCAGCCGCAATAAAATCCTCTTTTACGTATCTGTTTATGAAGCTGACAATTATTAGTTTTTCCTTAGAATTATGCATAGGAACCCTAGATAAATAGTTAATCTGGGTTTTCGGCACAACGTAATTTACTTTACGTCCGACCTTTTCAATGATTGAGAAAAGATTTTCATCCTTCTTGATAGGCACTCCCTTAATCTCAATATTATTTAGCCTCGATCTTTGCTCATGCGCTGACAGCTCATACCTGACCTTGGTTACTTCGTTCTGCAAGCTAAATACTGTATCCTGGAGCTTCTCGAGATTGGAAACTCTAGTCTCCATACTTGTTAGCCTGCCACTGAACTCATCCACTTTCTTACTGGTGCTGTTACATGTATCTCTTAGATCACCCAGTTCCTGTTTGATGGTCCTTAAATCCTCTTTGAGATCTTGAAGGCTAGACAGCTGACGCTTCATATCCCGGAGCTCCTTCATAATGGATTCGAGAGAGGCAGGTTCAGTCGGGGCCAGAGTGAGTGGTGATGGAGCACGGCACGATGAACACCTCCATTGAGACCTCTTTTCAGAACCGTATCTCCTCCACGTGGTCTCTGAGATATTGGCACAGCCGAAGTCCAAGTGGTTACGACAGATAGAACATTGAACCCCATCGTTAAAGTTGGGATTGCAGACTGCGCACTTCATAATGATAGTCTATATCGGTTGCGCTGGTAAAACAATATAAAACAGTGCGCAAAGGCAGCGAGCCAAAGGTTGACGATAGATTTATGCCGACGGTGGTTCAAAAGGACACGCGTAAGCAGAACGAGTGTTCACACGGTACTGAATCTATATCTATCTATCTATATCTACATATATCTATCTGAACTATTATGTTCAAATTATTATCATTATGTTTTCAGAAATTATTTTAATTAATTTTTGTATTATACCTACTATGAGCGGAATAAAAAAAAATAGAAGAGAACTAAAATAAGCTATTAAGTAGTCAGAAGTTTTTCGGTTTCGTTATAATTTGATGTAGTGAGCCATTTTACGACAGTAGTCCTACACTTTTTCCTAGTTAGTGCTAAAATATCGAGTTGTTTATTTAGTTTAGTGTATAGTAAAGGTCCTAAGTAGTGGCTAGATCTTTTTCCAAAGGTAGTTAGGACTTTAGGCAAGTTCCAAACAAGTAATCCCTTACTGTAGGTCTGATAAATCTGTCTATAATGAATCTGTTAACTTCCCTGTTTTAACCGGGTATTTATCGCGTTAATAATATTTATAATTTTCCGATGTTTTTTCTGGAATTTTGACTAAAAACGAGTCGTTACAGCTTTTCTACTTTGATTCTCTTTTAACTCTATTAGAAAACACCTTGCCAAAATTGAGAGGTAAGAATTGGACTCTGAGAACCAAATAAATAAAACAATTTAGTACCTTTTAATACGAGAACATTCTTCTTGTAAGATGGCTTAGGAAAGACGAAGTTATCCTAAAGAAAAGCTTAATAAACCTTGTCTATTGTATAGATGATACAGTGACCACTGTGCGAGCCAATTTTAAAGGTAATCGTTATCATTATCTGATTGTTCCACTAAGCTGATGCCCGATGTATGATAGTGTTCTTCACTGCAGCGTTTAGAGCTTATTTAGCTTCTACCATTTTCACCGTGTCGTGGAGTGCCGACAGTAGAATCTCCTGCTCCTCTCTCAACCGGGGATGCAGTAACTGCAGTCTGCTAAGGAATAATTTCGAAAGATGGGCAGCAGCGTCTTTTTGTGCATAAACATCTCATACTGCGCTCGCCAACCCGCCTGCCAAGCGTGCTGAATAGGCAACAACCACCTTATGATCAGTATATTTTAAAGATCTATAAGGGAGTCCTGTGACCAGCATTGACGCAGATGATGATGATTCACACCAAATTCCGAGCAAACCTGGTCCATGGTTCATTGACTTTACGTAGATCGTCAGAAGAGAATGGTCCCTTATAACCGTTCTGTTTACAAACATATCGGTGTCCAGTACTAAACCTCCTCGTACAAGTTAGTCGGGGCCGTAACAAGGGTCGCAGGATATATTGTGCAATAAACCCTGCGATAAAAGTCCGCGCGGGTCGGGGGGGGCTGGGGGCTGGTAATTCCTGATTTTTCAGGGGACGTTATTTAGGGCTCGGTTAAACACGTGCTGACCGAAATGAATGACTCCGGGGTATCGTTTGTTTGATTATTTGATCATCGTTACTTGTTACCTGATTCAAGAATCAAGAATCAAAACATACTTTATTCAGTGCGGCCGCATCGGCCGCAGTGGACCTAATTGACGCGTCACAAATTACAAAATAAACACAAATGAAAAGAATAAAGCACATAATTGAATCTGTTCACTTAAGATAATACGCGAGTTAGGAAAAGAAGCGAACAGAAGAACCTAACTCGGTTGTTATAGTCAATAAACAATTGATTAAAATAATTTTATTATGTCTTATGTTACGTTTGACGGAGTTGGAGCAGATTCCGTCCCAAGTGGTTTTGTTCTCTAGGTAATCCGATATTTTATAATAAGCTTTATTGTACAGATTGCGTTTGATAACGTTTTTGAATTTATTCAATGATAACTTCTGCAACTTACTTGGGAGTTTGTTGTAGAAGCGTATACTATAAGCCCTCTAAAAGACATTTTAAACTTATGGAGCCTAGTAGTGGCCACAGCGAGTTTATTCTTATTTCTTGTATTTACATTGTGATTGTCGCTATTTTTCTTAAACAAAGCAATATTTTTATAGGTGTACAACATGTTTTCATAAATATATTGACAAGATACTGTCATTATATTTATTTTTTTAATTTTAGTGCGAAGTGATTCTCTGGGACCCACATTAAAGATAGAACGAATAGCCCCCTCTTCTGCAGCACAAATACGGTGTCTATATCTGCAGCACATCCCCACAGCAGTAAGCCATAAAACATAATGCTGTAAATAGCTGAAAAAAACAAATCTAGTGGTATCTACGTCTGTAAAAAGGCGTTCGACTGCATATGCTGCAGAACTAAGCCTACCCGATAGTTGTTCTATGTGTGGGCCCCATTGAAGCTATTGAAGATATTGTCTAAAGTTATGCTTATTATTACAGTTTTTCTACAAGGTTAAAACTTTCACCTTTCAATTTAATGTTGGCATTACATTAGAAAGAATAAGTCTAATGTATTTTGTTTTATTTTCATTAAGTTTTAGGTTAATGATGACATTAAACCAAATAACAACTTTTGAGATTGCATTATTCACCTCACCATAATCGGTGGTAAGTCGTTGCACTTTGAACAAAAGTGAAGTGTCATGAGCAAAAAATACAATCTCATGATTGTTTTTGACAAGATGAGGTAGATCATTAATGTAAATTAAATAAATTAAAAGTAAAAAAAAACTTTCTGGTAAACAAGCTTTTATTTAAACGTACCTACTAAAATAATAAAATAAACATTTTCCATTAAAGTTTAATGTCAACATAAAACGTCTTTACACAATTTATGTGATAAGAAAGCTTGTCGCGAGATTAACCTGTGTACTTGTAACCTGATCTAATTGTTTTTTTTTCAATCAATGTAAATACGAGTACCTGCTTATTTCTCGCGACAAGCTTTTTTATCACAAAAATTTTGTAGAGACGTTTTAAGTTGACATTAAACTTTAATGGAAAATGTTTATTTTATTATTTTTAGTAGGTACCTTCAAATAAAAGCTTGTTTGATAAAACATTTTTTTAACTTTCAATTTTTTTTTTACTTTTTAGTTATCACTGGACTGTTGGTTTCTTGTCTGTTTATTTCATGCCCGCCATGTTGGATATAGAGTGATGTCATATAATTTGTCGAGTAACTCGCAGCAAGCCCTTTTATTTAATATCCATATTGTAAAAGTGCATTAATAACATAACTAGTCCGCCATCTTGGGTATTCTAGCATATTGGATTTAGAGTGACGTTATAAATCATTTTTCGAATTAGTTCGCCATCTTGAGTTTTTTTTGTTTTTAACAAGGCGATAACACCAAAACAAATTTCTATGTTTTGGCGTTATCGCCATGTTGGATTTAGAGTGATGTCACCGAATTTTTCGAGTAACTCTCAGCAAGGCCTTTCATTTGATACCCATATTGTAAGAGTGCCTTAAGAATAACTAGTCCGCCATCTTGAGTATACCGCCATGTTAGATTTAGAGAGATGTCATTTGATTTTTCGAGTAACTCTCATTACGGCCTTTCATTTGATACATTAAGAATATTTTGATATAATTTGACGAGCTCTGTGGCGCAGCGGGCGAAGGTCCGCCTGCGATGCAAGGGGTTGCGGGTTCGATTCCCGCCTCGGGACAAATGTCTATACGATCTGCAGATATTTGTTCAGGTGTTTTGGGTGTTTTTCTATATAAAATAAAAATATGTATCTATGTAGTATAATGTATTAAGTATATCAGTCATCTAGTACCCATAACACAAGCTCTGCTTAGCTTGGGGCTAGATGATGCTGTGTGATTTGTCCAGCATTATTTATTCATTTATTTAATAACTAGTCCGCCATCTTGGATGTCCCGCCATGTTGGATTCAGAGTATCGTCATTTCATTTTTAAATGACAAATATCTGTATAGAAGCAAACAGTGTCTTCCCGCGGGGATCGAACCCTGCGTCTCAGCTGTAAGACTAACTGAGCCAAAGGGGAAGTCCGTAAATAAGGCATCGTTAATTTTGATTGCATTGTTGATTATAACCTTATTCACCATCATACATTTTTATTTAGTTTACTTGTTTATTGTTGTTAGTTGGTAACCAATGTTACCATAATAGTAACATTGGTTGTGAAGCTAATGAACTTACCACGCACATAACTTTTAAAAAATATTACGCCAACAAGGCAAAACAAGTAAAAATTACATTCAGAAAACATCGGAAGTTTTGTTATAAAGCCTGTATAATCAATTTACAGTTCCTATTTCCAACTCCTGACATTTTACAAACTTCGGGAAAAGTTATAGTCTTTTTCTGGGAGATACTTATTTATTTTATTTCGATTTGTTTTGAAAAAGAACAAGAAGATTCAAAAGAGCTCCAAGCCCAGGACATTAGATGATGATTAACTTAGAACACCGACTTTAATTAATTTTCAGATTTCTTTCTAGTCAACGATATCTCAATTTCCTAACCCTCGGTTTCCTAAAATGAATTTGCAGGGAATTTCCTTCCCCGACATTAATTCCGCGATATTATTTGGGAAAGCACGCGGTACACGTGTCAAAGAAACTTCCTGATGTTACTTTGATGGATTTTTGAGCGGAGTTTTTGTTGGGAATAATGGTTTGTTTGTTTCGTGGAAACAACGTGCAGATAATTTATAAAGCGACATAAACATTGAACTGCCAAACTGAACGGTGTAAGTTAGATTTTGCGTAGCTGTGTGATGTAGTAAACTGATAAGTAACGTTTAAAGATAACGTTAGATGATGTATGTACATTGACACGGACATAATTGGATAGAACAATATTATTTATTTGGACAAATTTCTTTGTTCAAAATGAGCTTTATTAAATGAAATTGTGACAGTTATTATTTATTATATATCTAAAAGGCCCTTGCCCGGTCCCAGGTCCTATTTTTACTAACATTATTTATAAGTACTATACCTTGTGTTACTAACCGAATGGACCATATTGTTGTCTGAATAAACAAATTTTATTATTATTATTATTGCATAAGGCTTTTATACGTTTGCGTTTGAATTTAAATCCTAAACACATACATGTAGCTTTGTTTCTGTAAAGAGTTGTGAGATCAAACACATTTCTAATTTCATAATCAAGCTTTAATAATGTAACAGACGCAAGTTTTTTTATTGTTAAATGTCATACGGAAGACAAATCACCCTAGTGTGTGGCGTAGTCGCCAGGAAATATTTTATAAAATCTGTAAGTTTAACCTTTTGATCACTACAATAATGCTACTTCACAAAGCCCACCTGAGAACGTGAAACCCAACACCATACATCAAAGCTTTACTTCCAAGAGTTTTAGTGCAGATAAATTGAAATAATCGGTAAATAATTTGATATTTATTTGATAGTAACAGGCCGTTTGTGTAAGCATTGTGCTAGTAAAGGTGTCACATTTTACAACGAACACATTACCGCCCACGGGCCGAGTCAGATCGGGTGACAGAGTGCTAGCTATCTCCATAAAAGGCAATCAAATAAAACGATACAAATCTTGGAGAGACTAAATAAAATCTCTGCGAATGCTTGGTTTTTACAAGCTTTTATTTAGCTTGCCCTGTATTTATTTTTTTTAGTGTGAAATCTTGCAACTCAATTTTGAAGCAGATGTCTTCAACCAATTGAGCTGAAATTTTGTATACAATTTTTTTTGGATGACAATGCATGATATGTGACGACTCACTCTGAATCCAACATGGCGGAACACCCAAGATGGCGGACTACTTATTTTCAACTAGCGATCCGCCCCGGCTTCTCACGGGTGCAATGCTGTTACTAATAATACTACAGAATATACCATCGCGGCCTGTTTGTGTAGACCTAATGACCTGTGGTACCTTATTTTGATCTAACTCGTAGGGTTCAGCCAGCGTTTGCAACGTGCGCGCAAAAAAATATGTTTATTTACGACCTCACATTAGAAACCACCAAAATGATCAGTGTTTCTCTACAATATTATGCATGTAATATATGTATGTACATATAAACCTTTCCTTTGAATCACTCAACCTATTGAAAAAACCGTATCAAAATCCGTTGCGAAGTTTAAAGCTTCCCGTTGTCTGTCTGTCCCTAGGGCTTTCTGAGAATAATTATAAAATGAAATGACGATACTCTGAATCCAACATGGCGGAACATCCAAGATGGCGGACTAGTTATTAATGCACTCCTATAATATGGGTATCAAATGAAAGGCCTTGCTGAGAGTTACTCGAAAAATTAAATGACATCACTCTAAATCCAACATGGCGGAATACTCAAGATGGCGGACTTATTCGAAAACTAAATAACGTCACTCTAAATCCAATATGGCAGAATTTCTAAGATGGCAGACTAGTTATTTTATTAATGCACATTTACAATATTTATTTCAAATAAAAGGGCTTGCTGAGAGTTACTCGTAAAATTATATGACATCACTCTAAATCCAACATGGCGGGTATCAGATGAACAGACAAGAAACTATCCTGTCCGTGTTTGTGTCTGAAACTGATAACTAAAAGGTAAATAATATGTTAACTTTTTTAAACTGACATCAAACTTCAATGGAAAATGTTTATTTTATTATTTTTAGTACTAAAACTAGTATAAAAGCTTGTTTGTATTTTTTTTTACTTTTAATAATTTATCTTCAAAACATTTCGGCAGCGCATTTTGTTGTTTTAGTTCGTTTGAGAAAACTTTATCTCACCATTTTGAGGCAGGTTTTGTGAAAAATCCATTTTTATCAAAACAAATTCTTATCAAGTTTGCCAGTTTTATCAATACAAAATAAATTCTATACTTTTTATGGCTAGCCAAAAATAATGGCAAGGCATTCCTAAGAATGCCTTGCCATTATTGGTTTTTAACCGGCTTCAAAAAAGAAGCAGGTTCCATGTTCAACTGTATTCTTTTTGTATGTTTACTTCCGTCAATTTTGGACCGATTTCCAAACTTATTTTTCTATTTTAAAAAGTGTTTTTCCGAAGTAGTCCCATTCCAATTTGGACCAGTTCTGACAATGGGGTTCAAGAAAAATCCATATATTTATGTCTTAATTTCATTAACTATTTATAGCACTACTATACACGTAGTATGTATAAATATGATACGTAGCAAAATGCTTTACAGCGTGGATAACTATCGTTTTTAAACATTGCAGATGGTCGGCTATCTTTTTATAAGACCTTCCTGCGAAGTTATATTATTACTTCCCTTGTAGATTTATCACAACTTTTATTTTTTTCCATTGTTTTTTCATAAGAAGCAATCTTTTTAAATCTTTTATTGCACTAAATGGCGCCAAAATTATGCAAACAGTACCAAATGGACTGAGTGTTCTCCATTAAAATTTGTATAAAGATATAAACTAATACTTATAATAATAAATAATACTAACTGGTAATAGGAATACTATGTTTAGAAGTAGTGTAAAAAGTTTGTCTATTTATTATAAGCCAGGGTTCGCCGATATATATATCATGATATAGATATATGTATATATCAAGATATATATCAACTGATTTTTATCTTGATATTATATCAATTGATTTTTTTCTGTCTTCAGTAGGTCTACCATGAGTTTTCACAATCTATACTCGCTAGCGACTGTAGTTATTAAAATGTATGAAAACTTCTATAGCGCCTCTAGCGGATAGTTGGGTACTAAAATACGCAGTAAACTATACTACAGCGACTGTAGTTTGGGCTTGAATTGCTTAGAATTTGGTACCATGAGTTACAAATCTGACAGATGTCATAGTAACCTACTATTACTACTGTAGTAACGGCAGGCTATTTAGCAGTGACAACTCATGGTAGACTCACTGAACTAAAAATTATGGAGATTAATGTTTACCCTGGCAACACGTAGCGAAAAACTACAATTCAGAATAATTGATATTGTTTCCCAAAGAGGCAACCTCTTTCAAAGTTGGGGAAATCCCCTTTAACTTACCAGTACGACTAGCTTTTTATTGAAATTCAAACTTTAACTTCATATCATTTATGTGGTTTACTTTACGAGGTATTAAAAAATAGGGATTTCCTAGGTACTCCTAGCGTTAATAATTTTCACTTTTTAGGGAATCCCCGCAAGCGTGACAAATGAACTTACAGAATGAAATTCGCTTCTTTATCTTAGCCTAGATTTTTGATATTTATTATAAAAATCGGATTTTTTCGAACCCTGTTTTTAGCTAATCATTTGTATCAAAGAATAAAGTGGTATTATGAAAAAGTTTCACGATAATACCGAGAGAAATGAAAAAATTGCATGCAATTAGTTTTGCGTCTTAGTTTGAAAAAAAAAATCCCTTTATATCAGCGTTCTTAATTATATGACCACCACTGTATATGCTATTTATCTCATTGAAGTCGGTTATTTTGTTGTTTACAAAATTAAAGAAATATTAGTAATATTTTAAGTTGTTGCTTATGGTTAAGGTATTTTTTACACATAAAACACCTGTTCTAGAAAAGTAGATGAAATCGTGTGCCTTAAAATGTATATTCACATTTAATTCGTGGTTTAACGGTGCAGGTGAACATCGCAAGGAAACCTGCGGCTTAGTCAGTTTCAGACGTATTGACCTGTTGCTGATAACATATAAATCGTCTATAACATATGTGAAAAACCTATGACAAATAAAAGCCGTCTAAGCTGGTGGGAGGGAGGATGGTACTGGGCAAGCCCAATCCCAGGCATTGCAGCGTCCCGTACAGCATGAATGAAATAAAAATCATGTATAATTATGTGAAAGGCGATGTTACTTGTATTCGAATATCATGGCGCTTTTACATGTAACACTCTGCACATGTCTGTTAAACGTGATATCCACGTTATAGAAGACATGGCGGAGTAACTGTACACCTCAAGTTGTTTTGTCAAATTGTTCACAATAACGCGGTATCGGGTTACCTTTGTAGTGTACTTTAGGAGATGTGCTCAAGTTCTGTTGATGCCGTGCTCACAAAGGAACGGGTTTAGAGAGGGTTGTCAGTTGTTACAAAGAGTTTTGGGAGTTTTGGTGGGATTGTAACACATTGTTGTTCACCTAATCATCATTATTAACAGGCCGTGACAGTATTGTCAGATGGTTTTAGGGACTATGAAGCCGGCTACGCACACATCTGCCGCGGGGCAATCCGGTCGCACGGCGGTCGGAGCAATTTGGGCTGTTCTCTACACAGACACACGAGCATGCTATTGTGTAAGTGAACGTCCCGCTGAACGCACGTCCATGAGAATGGCTCGAGTGTTGTCAAAATACCAAAACAATTAGTATATTTCTGTGGTGCAACCGGAAAAAAGAGGAGATACTGGAGGTAGAAGAAGTTGAAGAAACGAAGTAAATTATCCCACATGAACATTGTGAAAGAATTGGAATTAGCCGATCTTCAAAATGTTTTCCACCACAGGTGAACTATGAACTGACTGGAATTGCCCCAATCGTACTACATATGCGGTAACCCAGCAGGTAGGTACAACCTAGGGAGCTAGGAAGGCCCTGCGTCCCCGCCGCCCTGCCAATATAAGCTGCCCCTGGTTGCCCATATACACACCACAATTAAGGATGCAATTAAGGGTCCAATTTCAATATTGCCCCTGCGTGCGGTAGGTGGGTCAGCTGCCGGCTTAAAATTCTAAAGGCTGCTTAACTTAAATAAGCAGGTCACGTTTCAAGGATGCACCCCTGGACTCCAAACAAAACACTCTTTGGCCTGCCTCGGCGAAGTGCTGGCGCGATGATCTAGACATGTTTCATGGCATCGCACTATACACAGACAAATAGAAAGAAAATAATGAGTTCTTGGCCCAACTGTAGAAGAGTACAGGCTCATAAAAAATGGATTTCCAGGATTTCCATGCCGGTGCGGCCCTATTTAAATTATCA
This sequence comes from Pasiphila rectangulata, assembly GCA_963082625.1. Classification (NCBI taxonomy): domain Eukaryota; kingdom Metazoa; phylum Arthropoda; class Insecta; order Lepidoptera; family Geometridae; genus Pasiphila; species Pasiphila rectangulata. Next base: position 546,221 of record OY720244.1, on the reverse strand, counting down.
TAATATTGCCTACAAGATGGGCAGACGACTTGATAAGAACGTCTGGTGGTCGGCGATGAATTCAGGCCGCAGTACTTGGAGATCAATCGGTAAATTGACATGTAGTATGGTATTGCAGACACGTAAAAAACCTATGAATCACAAGATAGTTCAGGCAGGGAGACGGAACCATACATCTAAAGTCATATAAAACATATAACAGCCCGTCGGGTCCACCCCCGTCCGCAATCATTGAGCCATGACAAACAGTTTGACTGCGTGTTTGCTGTAGATAATTGACTAGACAACTTTTACGTCCTGTACGTTTCAACATCGCTATATTCTATTATAAGTAAGTCGAGGTAAGATTATCTTCTTACGTATTATTGTCCAATTACATTTATAAAGCAAAAGTTACCAGATAATGTCATAAATGCACATCAAGAGTTTAAAACTACATCAACTCTAAAAATGCCGGTAAAATATTTCCGTGTCTTCCAGAAAATGAAGAATAAACTTGGCTCTAGAAGCGCCGAGGATAGAGTGGGTCACGTTAAAATAATAAAACAACAGAATTTTTCTACTTACCAATTTCACAGAAAACTTTTATTAGGAAGCACCGTGCCTGCAGTGAAGTCAAAGAACTGTATGGTGAAGATGAACCTGCTTCAGCAAATCCTAATAATATTATAAAAACGAATGTTTGTGAGTATGTATGGATGTTTGTTACTCTTTCACGCAAAAACTAGCCTACGGATTGAGCTAAAATTTTACACACGTATAGGTACTAGGCGGTTCAGAGGATGGGTATGTAAAATAAATAATGCTGGACAATTCACACCATCTAGCCCCAAGCTAAGAAGAGCTTGTGTTGTGGGTACTAGATGACTGATATACTTAATATAATTAGCTACATAAATATATTTTTTTTATTAAAAAACATCCTGATTCGCAAAAATCGAAAAATATTGCGTCGCAGGCGGAACTTCGCCCGCTGCGCCACAGAGGTCGTCATAGAGTGCGTTACTCCCAAAAGAGTAAAAATCCTACTCCATGACCGTTGAAAACTAGTTAGTTGCAAGTGCAGAAAGTTTCCACAGCGTCAGCACAGGCGGAGACACCGCGGCAATATTCATGAGGGGAAAAAGCAGGCTCGCGTCGCGGCGATAAAGTGCACCTGCGGAGTTAGCGCCAACTTTTATAAGACGAAACTTTTTTGTCGAAACCTTGGAACTGCCAGGTAGTTACATTGAGGCATGCGCATTCGATATTTGAAGTAGGGAACGGAGTTTCTGCATTGTTCGATATTCATAATATTTCACATAGCAGCACAAAGTATACAAAAAGAAGAATTTGAATGTCCAAGCCGAACGCAAGCATCAATGCTAGCGCTTCGCGTTAACATTTATTCTACAGCATACCGCGAACGCGGACTCGCTTAGCTTTTATTGATATATTATGCTTAATTTATTTGTAAACTATGCATCAAATCGTAAATAGAAAATATAGCTGCGTTCTGTTAACAAAACCTTAAACTTATATAAAATAATTTATATAAAGTTACGTCATTTAAAATGACTGGAAAAATTCTTACAACTGTTTCCACGATATTTCTGGTCAATAGACAAAAATGTTTTCAATACTTTATTTAATCTATTTCATTGGTTATAATATAATAACGTATACTACAAGTTTTTTTTTATTCTAAGCATGTTATGACTGAGAGATATATCTGAAATTTTTGAATTCCATAAATATGTACTTCATCATCATCACCGGTCTATATTAGTACACTGCTGGACATAGGCCTCCCCAAATCTGCGCCATTTCACCCTGTCTTCAGCATGTTGCATCCAGCGTCTACCAGCGACCGTCCGCAAGTAACCACTCCATCTAGCTAGTGGTCGTCCTACACTACGCTTACCAAGCCACGGTCTCTACTCAAGAACTCGTAAACTCCAACGGTTATCGGTTCTTCGGTAGATATGGCCAGCCCACTGCCACTTCAGCATGCTAATCCTATGTGCTATGTCGACGACCTTGGTTCTCTGTCGGATGACCTCATTGCGGATTTTTCCTTCAGAGACTCCAAGCATAGCACGCTCTATGGAGCTGAGCGAATTTAAACTAGTGGACCAGCCGTACCGTAAGCGTCCACGTTTCGGCACCGTAGGTCATGACGGGTAGGACGCACTGATAAAAAACTTTCGTTTTTAAGCATTGTGATAGTGATAGTGTTATAGCATATGTGATGAGAAAACCCTACGTAGTTTCCCAAATGCTGCCCAGCCTAGCTGAATCCTACGCTTGGCCTCCTCAAAATTGTTCCTATCTAATTGCAAAATCTGCCCAAGGTAGGTGTCATCATCATCATCATTTCAGCCGTTAAACGTCCACTACTGAGCTCAGGCCTCCCTCATGGATCTCCATGAGGGGGAGTTGTCATACTCACCACGCTTGGCAGGCGGGTTGGCGAGCGCAGTACGGAATGTTGATACACGGAAAGAGCTGCTGCCCATCTTCCGGAGGTATTCCTTAGCAGGCTCTTACTGCATCTACGGGCATGAAAGGAGGTGTTACATTCTACTACCGGCACCCCACGGCCAAGGTAGGTGTATTCTGAATCAACTTCGAGTAGGTGGCCATTCATACAGATAGGTCCCGGATCAAAGTGTGCATTGATCATGATTATGGTTTTATCCAAATTCATGCCGAGACCTATCCGTCGCGAGGCTGAAGCTAGACTGTCCAGCATCTGTTGTAGCTCCTCCAGCGTTTCTGCCATCAAGACTATATCGTCAGCAAACCGTTAGTTCGAGATGTGGTTGCCATTTATGTTTATGCCCATACCTTTCCAGTCCAGCATCTTGAACAGGTCCTCCAGTGCGCTTGTAAACAGTTTCGGGGATATGACATCCCCTTGTCTTACTCCTCGGCACAGCTGGATGGACTGCTGGTTCTGGACTTGGACATTCATAGTGGCGGAACCATAAAGAGATCTCAGAACTTCGATATAGCGACAGTCTACTTAGCATCGCTGTATAGATTCTAGGACAGACCACGTTTCAACAGAGTCAAAGGCCTTCTCATAGACCACAAAGGCCAGACACAGGGGCTGATTATACTCTTCGGACTTCGGTATAATCTGCCTCACTGTGTGAATGTGGTCTATGGTGCCATATCCACCGCGAAACCCGGCTTCCTTAAACTTGGTCTGTATCAATATTAAAGCTCCAAGAATTTGATTTCCTTACAATCTTTTATTTCTTCACCCCCATCATTACGAGGACTGTAAATAGTTGAAGTAGAAAATATGAGACAGTTATACAATAAAAATAAACATTAATTTTTAATTTATATTACCAACTTTCTGGATTGCAGTGTTTGGCTTAAGATATAGATCGTTAAAGAGATAGAGTTCCATCGGAGAAAAGTAATCAAAAAAAAGTAGTGACTACCTTGACCGCAACGCGCATGCGACCAAGCAGGCGTCAACGCGACACGTGTTGCGACAATTTGTCTCGGGCACAATACCGCGGTTGCACTCTCGGCAACTTCTGCTCAGCAGAATTACATGATATCATCTAACTGTTTCTTATAACACAAAAGTGTTAAATTACCTCTATAGTAGAAGAAAGGAAATAATGGCGTAATGGCGTATAAAAAGGAGGCTTATTTCCAACAGTGGGTGAATGTGGGCTGGTAGAAAGATATATAAAAAGATATATATAAATATATACAAAGATATATACAAAGTTAAAAAGTCCGTAACGGTTGTTATAACCGACAAGCAATAGACTTTCTGATGACTAGTGTTTCTGTTGCCAAACGCAACAATGCGGGGGTTTAGGGAGCCTGCGTTTGGGATGTCCGTCTGTGACGCGCGTTCGAATGCCGTCAGAATTTTTTATCGCTGTTTTCATTTCTATGTCAACATTATTAATTAGTTTTATAACAAACTCGTAAGTCTTCTGTGGCCCGAACTCTTACTGCACTTTCAGGAGCTTATAGACTCAAGCTCTTCTTCTACAACATCTGAATATCCTTCGTGAATGCTCATGCGAGTCCTTCCAGCCCGAGTCCTTCTCCGGTACTTCAAAGTGTTCGGTTAGCTCGAGTCGGGGCAGCATCTCGGAGACAATGCACAATACACCCAATACGGGACGCCAGTGCAGATCTGAGAACCCTCACTAGAATTAGCATTATGAAGAGTTTCATGAAGGGGATTCTTGCTGTGGGGTGCCGGCAGCAGAATGCTGCCCATCCTCGCACGCCTGTGGATGCAGTAAAAGACAAGGGATACCTCCAGTAGACAGGTAGCAGCGTCTTACCATGTATCAACATACCAGTACTGCGCTCGCAAACCCGCCTGCAAAGCGTGGTGAGTATGGCGACTACCCCTCTGGATATCCATGAGGGAGTTGTGTTCAGTTGTGAACGTTTTATGACTGAAATGAAAGAGATTCATAAGCTTAACTAGCAAATAAAAATAGCAAGCAAATAACCGAGAGCAAACTCTAATATGTTAATGATGAAGCTGCAACTCAGCACATTCGTTCTGACCCTTCATTCGCGCAACCCTTCGCAGCGGGAGCGGAGGTGGTCGCTATTTGGACCCGCGCCACGCCTCTGTTTATAATGAAAACAGAAACGACACAGTATACTGAAGCTGCTATACATAAATGAATATAAATTGTACTGGACGTATATTGAAGCGTTAGCTTTAACTTATTCAAACACTAGCTTGTGCCCGCCGCTTCGCATGCGTTGTACCCGGATAAAAAGTAGCCTATGTGTTAATCCTGGTCAACATCAATTCGTTTGCAAAGTTTCAACTCAATCCGTACCCTATTTTTTGCGTAAGAGGTAACAAACCTCCATCCAAACAAATTTTCAGCTTTATAATATTCCTTCCTTCCTTCAGTCGTATTCCTCAGTTACTGAGGGTCGTGACCACTAATGATTGACATTCGACTCTTGACGATGGAGCGCCATCTGGAACGGTCCCCGGCGATGTGTAGAGCCTCGTGTACGGGAGTGTCGAGTGTGGAGCGGATCTGGTCGCTCCATCGCATCGGACTACGGCCTCATGTCCTTTTTCCTTCAATTTTGCCAGTAATCATGAGTCGTTCTAAATTATCGACTTTCTTTCTGGCAATGTGTCCGAAGTAGTCTAGGATTCTTTTAAGGCATATGGAAGATAGTCTGGTGGTAATCTTTAGCCGTTTTAGAATCGATGCATTGGTTTTGCGAGCCGTCCACGGAATCCGTAGCATTCGCCTCCAGCACCACATCTCGAAAGCATCAATGCGTTTGCGATCCTTTGCTTTCAAAGTCCATGTTTCAGCGCCATAAAGGAAGATTGAAAAAATGAGACTGTTAATGAGCTTTTTCTTAGTCCTGATGGAAATCTTGTGATCTTTCCAGATTTTATGGAGCTGAGACATGGCATTCTTAGCCATACCGATTCGCCTTCTAATATCAGCCTCACATGAGCCGTCGTGACTGATATTGGAACCCAGGTAGATGAAGTTTTTAACAATTTCTAGGCTCAATGCACCTCTGAGTTCCAATTTATTGGTTCGATCAACCACCATAACCTTTGTTTTTGCTTTGTTGATGGAAAGCCCCACCCCCTCGCTGACCGACTCTAGTTTGGCAAGCAGAGCCACCATTTCACCTTCATTTGCTGCTATAAGGGTGGTGTCGTCGGCATATCGAAGATTTGTGATTTTCATACCGCCAATGCTCACACCGCCCTTCCAGTCCTCGCATGTTTGCCTCATTATGTATTCTCCATAGGCGTTAAAAAGAATAGGCGAGAGAATGCAGCCTTGGCGGACTCCCTTTTCAAAACGAAATGGCGCTGAGAGAGCCTTATCCACTTTCACTATGCCTTGGCTGTTACGGTAGAGGTTTTCAAGGAGAAATATCAGATGAGTCGGTATTCCCAGGCTCGATAACACTTTCCACAAACAGCTCCAGTTAACGCAGTCAAAGGCCTTGCTGTAGTCAACAAAACAGAGAACTACTGGTGTGTTGAATTCGTACGCCTTCTCTATTATCTGACGGACGTTCAGAATTTGCTCACGCGTACCCCTTCCTTTGACAAAGCCCGCTTGCTCTTCCGGGATTTGCCAATCCAGGTAGTGGCGGATACGGTTGTTGAGAATGTGGAGCATGATTTTGCTAGCATGTGAGATGAGGGCCAGGGTACGGTAATTCTCACATTTCTTTGTTGATCCTTTTTTGTGTAAGGGAAGGATTATAGACTTAGTCCAGTCATGAGGCCATTGGCCGGTGCTCCAAATTTGGTTGCAGATGTCGTGTAGAGTATTAACCCCTAGTTCTCCCAGTGCTTTCAGGACTTCAGCAGTTATATTATCTGGTCCAGGGGCTTTTCTCATCTTAAGAGATGATAGTGCTGCTATAACTTCGGAGTGAAGAATGTTGGGTTCCGCTGCAAAACAATTCCAGTTTGGGTGCACCAGTGCACTTGATGAGTCCTTATAAAGTTCTTCGCAATAAGTGCGCCATGTTTCAGATATGTTTTCGAGTTCATGATGAAGCTGGCCGTTGGCGTCCTCAATGGCCCAGGACTTGGGTTTAAACTGTTTTGAGAGAAGGCGGACTTTCTTAAACAGGTCAGCGGTATGAAACTTTAGGGAGTGCAGCTCAATTTCATTGCAGATGTTGTCAACGAACTGCTGTTTGTCCTCCCTACAACTCTTATCAATTGATCTGCATATTTCCCTGTATTTCAATAACACCTTGGCGTTCTGCAAACCCATTATTTTGATTACCTTTCGTTTCTTGATGAGCTCCCAAGTGCGATCGGACAACCAAGGTGCTTTCCTGTGCTCTGTGGAGTCCGCCCCTTTTACGCCATCCAAAACGTCACTGATTATTGCTTTAAGATGTTCCCATAGTGAATTTGCATTCTCATCAATAGTAGTAGTAGGTACTACTAGTTTTGTTTCTACGTTTGCCATGAAGTTTGAGCGCTGTGTTGGTTCCAATTGTCTGAGTTTGGGAGTTGGTATAGTTTTGGGAGCTTTTAAGCGGAGTGCAAAGTTGGCCACAAGAAGGTTATGATCAGAACCACATTCCGCTCCAGGAAATGTTTTTACATTCGAGACCGAGGATCTCCATCGCGTGTTCACAAGAATGAAATCAATTTGGTTTCTGTGCCTACTGCCTGGAGAGTTCCAGGTGTAAAGACGACGTGGGTGATGTTGGAAGTATGTGTTCAGAATTGCTAGCTTCTTGTTTATGCAGAAATCAATCAACCTTTCACCGCGCTCATTTCTGTTGCCAAGTCCATGTTTTCCCACTATGTCTCTAATATGGTCGTCAATTACAGTGTTCCCAACCTTCGCATTCCAGTCGCCCAGTATCAACATGATTTCACGGCTTGGAATCTGAGAAAGTGTTTCCTCGAGCTGTCCATAGAAGGAATCGATTTCTTCGTCGTTCGCAGAGGACGTAGGTGCGTATATCTGCACAATGTTCAGTTTACATGGCTTCGAGTCTAGTTTCAAGGTGATAATTCTTTCTGAGACCGGCTTGTATCCCAAAACGCGATTATTCAGGGAGGCAGGGATAATGATTCCAACACCATGGAGGCTTGAATCCTCGATTCCCGAGTAGTACATGGTGTTGCCTGATGGTGTGCTGAAATGACCGTTTCCACGCATGTGAGTCTCACTTACTCCCAATACGCTGAGGTGGTGGCACTCCATTTCTCTTTCGATGATAGAAAGTTTTCCTGGTTTCAGCAGGCCTCTTACATTCCAGGTTCCAATACGTTTTGGTTTCCGTATTGAGGTTTTTTCCAAAAATCTATGTTTATTTTCTTCTTTCGAAGCTTCGGTAGCTAATTTCACACCATTCAGCCCGGGTACTGAATGGCGCCGAGTGTTAGTCGGGTCGTCCAACAAATCGCTCTCTATAATGTCTTTATTCATTGTGGTTTTCTTGGGAAGATAACGCAGTGGGTTCCCGCGTCCTTCTGCGTCAGAATTTCAGGGGGTATTTTGCCCTCACGGTCTCTGGCTCCCGCTTCATGTACTCTGGTGTACATGGTGTAGTCAGGTTAGTTGACCGCCGCCCGAGAATCGGCGTTGACCTTTTTACGGTAGGTTTGGCCTCCTCCAGACCAACCCTCCTCCTTTTACATCCGGGCTTGGGACCGGCAACGGCGGAGTTATAATTTAGTTTATAATATTAGTGGGATAAAAATGTCATCATCATCATCATATCAGCCCGTTGACACCCACTGCTGGGTATAGGCCTCCTCTTCAGCATGCCAACGTAAACGGTCCTGTGCAAGTCTCATCCACTGTCGTGTCGTCAAAAATGTCATGCAGTGACATAATTGTAGTTAATTCATATTTGTATTTTTATTTCTGGACTTGTTTTGTAGCATGCTACACTTTAATTTTGTACGCCTGCGAAGGTAAAATATGTTGTTACAAATTACTTATTTTGTCATCCTATCTTACACATGTTTATACAAATAAATGATCAATAACTTTAGATCGGATTTTTTAATAAAGTTACAATAAATACACACAGTACAGTACGGTATTTATGCAAACATGTCTAATGCTTTAGTTTTAATGAGAACAAGATTTTTCAACAAATGTTTAAATCGGTAAAGAGAACAATCCTCACTAATCAATCCCCAAATTGTTGTTCTTAGAAATAACCAACACAAGATACAAAAACCTGTACAAGCCAGCATACTGCGCTATTAGTTCCACTGTGCAAAAGTTGCAGAATCAACGTTTTTGCTGGCAAAAAGATTGGATTGCACACCGACAGTAACTTTTATGCGAATTGAAGACAATGCTCTTTGTTTTGCTTGCTCTCTTGAGGTCTTCTAGGGGATTAGTTGCGAAGCAGAAGTCGCTTTTTACTATTCAAGAAGGAACTATTTAAACAACTAACGTTTTACTCAAGAACGAAGAACAGTTTGCTCTCTATTTATTTCTATGAGGACGATACTGTTGCAAATTTGTTTTCTGCAATTTCCGTATTGAGGTGACAATAACAGTAAATTATTGATAAAGCTACCGGTTAGCTTAGGTTTTGAGCCTTCTAAGGTTGGACTGCCAACATCCTAGCTAATTGATAGGTTTACTTGTACGCTACTAAATATATTGTATATTAAGAGTATATTTCATTATGATTTTGAGAGGTTCGAACCGGCAATCATAGGTCTCGTTTTTGTCATCCGCCACGATCCTTTAGAACCCGATTTAAGTATTTTTTTTCTGAACATATTTTATTTGCTGGAATGACAAGTCTACCTCATCATCATCATTTCAGCTGTAAAACGTTCACTACTAAACATAGGCCCACAGGGGTAGTTGCCTCACCATGCTTGGCAGACGGGTTGGCGAGCGCAGTATGGGATGTAGATAGACGAAAAGACACTGTTGCCCATCTTCCAGAGGTATACCTTAGCAGGATCTTGCATGAGATTAGGAGTAACATTCTACAGCCCGGTACCACAAGGCATGCCTACCACAATACAACTTAAACATAATCGTACTTAAAATACCAATAAACGCCTTTACTTCTATAATTATAATTGTATCGTGAATTAAAGCGTTCACTTCATGTCGCAGCGTTCTTACAACGCTGATACTAAAAAATCTCAAAAATTACTTCGATGTAACTCGTAAAGTATGCATGTAAGTCGAAACTAATAAATTCTCCGAGTTGTACTCGTAGTAAACAAACATAAACTCTGTAACCCGTCCGTCGTGATCTGACAGGGCGTCTAATAAGTGACGTTATCGAGCATACGATCTGTGCCGCCCAAACCTTGTTCGGGAGGGCAATGTACAGCTGAACAGTATCGCACCTGACTATGGGGCGCAATGTGTAGGTCTTACACCTTTTAAAATGATAAGATGTTGTTAATAGTTGATACTTAAATGGATTTTATTCCAAAACACTCTACGAGTTAAATGATGAATGATCTTGATAATGAGACAAGCGCCCGTGTGCGAGGCTAACATGAACTGAGGAGAGCGCGGCCGTTGAAATCGTGACAATAAACTAAACGTGCTGACGCGAGAGGATAGTGCGGTTATACCGTACATATGGATTAGTTTTGGTGGATCGAGGCGGATCGCACAAACTAAGGAAGGCACTATATAATATACCCAGCAGTAAGTAAAGTTTTTTTTTTCCTACCATTAAACACTATGCATTTTTATTCATTTATTATTATTTTATTAGACTTAATTATTATTTTCTATCTTTTTGTTTAGCTTAGTTAGTTTGTAAGGATTTTGTTTGTTTTTTTCTCTTGTAAAATATGTTTGTGTTTTTTGGTACGAATTAAATAATTTTTAATCTTTAAAATCTTTAATCTTTTAATCTAAAGTCAGAATGATGATAATCACCATTATCATCATCATCTCAGCTGTCTCATGTGTCTAAAATTATGTGGTATGATGGGTCATTTCGTAGTGCCTAAAATAAAATAATTTTATTTATTTATTACATTAAAACGGTCCATACTCAAACCAGTTTCCGCTTTGTTTCAGCTTACTTACTACTTTATCGTCAGCCGTAACAAACTTGGAATACCATAAAGTACTACTTTAAGTACTCATAGTACTAATAATTTCTAAGTCGTATGTAGACTTATAATTATGCCGTATGGATGTATTTTAATATTATAAAATAATAATACATCATAACGCCGCGCCACCTTGGTTATGTCATCATCATCATTACTATCTCAGCCGTAGGATGCCCACTGCTGGATAGATGCCTTATGTATTAAGTGACCATGAGGGGGTTGTTGCTACGCACCACGCTTGGCAGGCGGGCTGGCGAGCGCAGTACGTGATGTTAATACACGAAAAGACGCTTCTGGCCATCCTCCGGTACCCCTTGACGGATTTATCATCCACGGTAAAAATAAAAGTGACAATAATTTGATGCCGGTACCCCTCGACAGTTGGAGTCGGAAATGAGAAAAGATAGACACTTTCTTGTCCAATTTTAGACAAAAAAGTGTGTCTTTTCTCGTTTCCGTCTCTAACAACTTTAAGATAATGAAAAATGCAATCAAAATATTTGTCTCCGACGGGACACGAACCCGAAACGTTCAGACGAACACCTTTAACGCAGGCTGCCTTTACCGTTCGGCTACCATTAGCTACGGAGCAATTAACCATCGGGTTGAAAATCTTGACTGCCTTTATCGGTTTCGTACCGAGTATCTTTATAGAAAATAAAAAATGCAATCAAAATTTTAGAGATATTATTGCCCACTGTCCGACTACAAGTAGTCTGTAGCAGTGAAGAGATGTCGCTTTGGTTATTTTCTTAAGCTATATTTGTACTTAAATTTTAAATCCACACTCACTATCATTTATAGAAAATGAAATAAATTTAAAGTAAAAAAAAAATTTTACAAACAAGCTTTTATTTAAACGTACCCACTAAAATTAATAAAATATTTTTTTTTTATTAAAGTTTAATGTCAACTTAAAACGTCTTTACGAAATATATGTAATAAAAACGCTTGTCGCGAGATTTAAGCAGGTACTCGTATTAACATTGTTTGAAAAAAAAATTAAATCAATTAGATCAAGTTACAGGCACACAGGTTAATCTCGCGACAAGCTTTTTTATTACGTTTATTGTGTAAAGACGTTTTAAGTTGACATTAAACTTTAATGGAAAATGTTTATTTTATTATTTTTAGTGGGTACGTTTAAATAAAAGCTTGTTTGTTAAAAAGTTTTTTTACTTAAAATTTATTTTTGAGTTATTCTCAGCAAGGCCTATCATTTGATACCCATATTCTAGAGGTGCATTAAAATTATGTAGTCCGTCATCTTGGGTGTTCCGCCATGTTGGATTCAGAGTGACGTCATTTCATTTTTTGAGTTATTCTCAGCAAGCCCTTTCATTTGATAGCCATATTCTAGGGGTAAATTAAAATTATGTAGTCCGCCATCTTGGGTGTTCTGCCATGTTGGATTCAGAGTGACGTCACATAGTTGACCATGCATTGTCATCCAAAGTAAACATGTATACAAAATTTCAGCTCAATCGGTTTAAGATATCTGCTTCAAAATTAAGTTGCAAGATTCCGCGAACAAACATAGTTACACACATATGTACATACATGCATGCATACAGGGCAAGCTAAATAAAAGCTTGTAAAATGCCATCAAACCAATGCAATCGGTCCGTCAAGGTATTCGTCTGAACGTTACGGGTTCGAGTCCCGTCGGAGGCAAAAACTTTGATTGCATTTTTCATTTTCTATAAATGACCTTAGTGTGGGTTTACACTTTATATACAAAAATAGCTTATAAATCTTTAAAATACTGGTTTACGAGCTACACTGCCCCATCTGTCCATCAGGCCCGCTGTAGGGGGCTAAGTGAATTACGAAAAACGAGTCGATTTGTGTTTATTGGTCGCAGTTAAATTGCGAGTCCCAACTGTTTTTCATTACGTTCCAACTATTTCCGTTAACTGATTCCAACGGATTCAGATAAAACATTCAGCCGATGGAATGGATTTTAGGTAAACCTTTTTTACTAAACTTTTTCCAATTTTAGGGATAATGTCTTCGAGCATTTTGCACGCTTCGGACGTGAACACGACAGGCAATGAGCCGTTTTCAGTAAAAAAACAAAAAAGTGTTTCCTACTAAACTTAACAGATGGAGCTGGCAAGCGGAGAAAGCAAGTTTGTCATTAATTACAATTGCTGTCATTGTTAAATTGTGTTTCCTACCAGTAAAATAAAACTAACGCCATCTATGTGGTTCGAGGGAACTATTTTTGAAGTTTTTACTTTTTAATGAAAACACCTCATAATGCTGATAAAATTACGTTTTAGGGAATTTGCTTTGCAGTGTTTTGAAATTTATAGATTTTGAAAATAAGCAAATACGTGCGTTAACAAATTATTATGTGTAAGTTAATAACAGAGAGTGGGTCGTAGGCACCAATAATTAAAGTGCGCGCGAGGTAATAATGTAAATGATCGAATGAATGAATGGATGAACAGTTTATTTTACACAACAGTAAAACCTTATATGATTTACTTATGATATAAAATATAAAACGTACAATAGGATTTGTATGTATCCGTATGTATCTTCTAAGATATTCCTTTAATTCAAATGGTGTAAAAAGGAATTCTGTTGAAAATTTAAACATCATTTCAGTCGTAAAACGGCTACTATTACTGAAAACAGGCATCCCTCATAGATCGCCATGAAAGCAACTACTGCCATACTCACCACGCTTGGCAGGCGGGTTGGCGAGCGCTGTACAGAACGTTAGTATCCCTGAGCAGGCTCTTACTGCATCCACTGGCAAGGAAGTAGGGGGTAACATTCTAGTGCCAGTACCCCACGGTTTACTGAAAAATGTAATACTTATGATGAGCAACGTAATTATTGGGACAAGGATTGATACTATGCTTATAAAAACACATTCGCAAACAATGCATTATTTTAGAGCAAATTTTATTGCCGTAAAATTATTAAAGTGGGTAAACCTTTAAAGTTTTTAAGGGTAACAATTCCGCCGTACGTTTTGTCTGCATTACTTAAACCGATTAACGCAGCGCACATTATCGAAAATTCTGAATCGAAAACGTTGTTATATTTTAATTTATTTCTATAGAGTGGAAAGTATGGCAACAACCTCTCATGATCAGTACATAGTGATCCACGAGGAAAGGTTTTGTCCAGCAGTGGGCAACCTACGGCTGAGATGATGATGATTATAATGATACAGGTATATTTTTCATCGATTCTCATTGACAGCAAGAATCCATCGTATCCCACAGCCCTGTTAGTTTATTAAGCACTTTCTGAAAACCAGTTAAAAATACAAAAGCCATACACGTTAAAGCGACGTAACAAAACAAACAGGGCGTATCGTGATCACGTGGTCACTATGCGCTGAACTTCCAGGATATCCAATATGCAAAAATATTCAAAAACAGACGTTCATCGCTTTGAAAGGCCGCGATCATTTAGCTGAACTAAGCAAGTGTATAAAATGCGGGCGGAGAATAGAGCGGTGTGCTCGGAGAAGTGCCGATAATACATCCAGTTGAGATGATGGATGTAGTGCAAGAGTTCGTGAGTTTTATACAAAGCTATTTATTTATTATTTTCAGCTGTTACTGTCCCACTGCTTGACAAAGGCCAGCCTTTTCTCGTTCTACTCCTCACGAATTTACGGAGTTACAGGCCAAGATGGTAAAAAAGGGTCAAGCTCGTCCCGCCATCTTATTCTCAGCCTTCCACGTCGCCTTCTAGCATTGGGTGGGCCCCACTCTGTGGTTGTCTTCGCCCACCATCGCTGGACATGTAGCAGACGTATGAACGCAGTTTCGCAAGTGTCATGATATTGATAAAACGGTTTATCAGTGATCATGACGTAAAATTGCGTTGAAATATTGACTCATAAAGACTGAAATCATGGTAAATATCGCGTAAGTATTGCATATAACGTTCACAATCATGATTGTTTCATGCTAGGAGACAAGCGGACGGACCACTTGATGAAGTGGGCACCGTCGCCCATGGACATCTGCAACACCAGAGGCGAAGCTGATGCGCTGCCGGCTTTTGAGGAGGGAATACCCGCCTTTCAAAACACCCACTAAACAGACGATAGCACATATCGATAACCTACGTCTCTTTGAAGGCTTAATGGCTCCAGATCGCCTGTGAGCTTGGAATCGTCGACAATACGGGTCATATGCCCTGCGTTGTATTCGATCAAGTGGAAGGAGTTGGTATTGTGGCGCGCCTGCCCAGAGTTGAGAGTCAAGTACAATTTGACGTATGGTCGTATTTGCGCCTTGTAAAGCATATGTTACGAAGATGATAAATTCAAACCCTAGCGACGTATTCTCTTAGATGTTAATGCGATTTTGTATATTTAAACCCCGACACAACAAAGAGGTGTTATAACTTTGACCGCTATGTTTGTCGGTTGCACCGTAATTTTTCAATGAGTGGACCGATTTGAATGCATTTTTAGGGTTCCGTACCTCGAAAGGAAAAAACGGAACCCTTATAGGATCACTTTGTTGTCCGTACGTCTGTCTGTCAAGACCCATTTTCTCAGGAACGCGTAAAGGTATCAGGTTGGAATCTATATCAAATACTCAAGTTTACTGTCGCTTGTAGCTGTGAAAAAATAAAACTTCTAATCCAACGCAATCAAAAGATACAGCCGTTTATGCCACAAATTTCCGCAAATTTTCGACACTCGCAAGGGAATCAAAACCTACAGGGTACTTCCCGTAAACTCAGAATCATTAAATTCTGTACGAAGCAACGTCTTATAGCACAAATAAAGGAAACACCGCAAAAACCGTAAATTTTTAGTTACATCATATAAATAAAAATATTTTTAATAATTTTAAACTTACTGCCCCTTTCCTCATGAACGCGTAGAGGTATTAAATTGAAATTCATACCAAATACTCAGGTCTTATAATACCCTATGTAACCTATGTAAGAGGCTTCGCCATCTCATCGTAAATAAAAAGTTTTACAACTCACATTATTTAGAGCCTAAATAACAGTATTTTCACTAAACGTTTATACTCGTATACCAACTAAGTCTGGATCGTAAATATTCAATTAAATGCTTGTTAAACTCTTGTTATTAAAAAAAATATCAAACATATTTAAAAGCTTGAACATAGTTGTTGATACTAAATTGATACCCTAAAATTATTTGCAATACCTTCAGGTTTGTACGGAACCCTCGGTGCGTGAGTCCGACTCGCACGTGGTCGGTTTTTTTATTTTATTGAAAAGCAGGTTTTTTAGCAATGGTTCATAAACATGTTTTATCAAATCAGCAAAGACGTTTACAGGACATGGGGGGTTAGAGTGGGGATGAATAATCGAATGGTGTTTTCAAAAATAAGTTCGAAAAATTATATTATTGATTTGCCTGAAACTTATGTACCTGAAATTGCTACTGCTTCAGCCACTTTATTCTTTTATTTTCTAATCTGTTATGATATTGGCTAAATCCTTTTTCTTCGTAATGCAGAGTCTCCTTTGGGTTCAAACCTAAGCACACGATCTTCTCTACCACTAACGAAATAACTCTTAGCTTAAAATCATCTGAGAAGATCTAAGACACTTGTAATGTTGTTTTGAGGCACGTTCTTACCAGCTAGCTCGATGGTATTATAAAATTATGCGCAAAACTTTTGCACCTTAAATAACGTGAAAAGAAACATGCAACACGACCGAAATCTCCTTCGGAATATTCCAGAAGCTATTTGGCTCCTCGCCTAAAACTGTATTCCATATGAGCAAGTTTCTTGAAAACAAGAAGCAGAATATATTGGAATCTAAGAGTAAGATTAAGCTTAAGTCCTATAACCATAATTTTCAGGGTTTCGTAGTAAAACAAGAAACCCTTATAGTTTCGCTTTGTCTGTCTGTTTGTCTTTCCGTCCGTCCGTCCGTCGGCTTTGTAAAGAGAATATTAGTCAGAAAGCTGCATGGACATAATAAACTTTTATTTGGTTAATATGTTTTGGTAAACCTAAAAAATATATAATAATTATAATAGTCATCGATTTCGACGGCGACCTTTTTTTTTAATCGCTGTTACGAGATCAAGTGCTAGGGTCACATCCCCAACTCTGAGGTTCTGCGCCGCTCCGGAATGTACGGCATGGAGGCTTTGCTAATGCTACGGCAACTTAGATAGTGTGGACACGCTCTACGCATGAATGACCGCCGGCTACCTAAAGCAGTTTTCTATTCAGAGACGGTTGACGGTAAGCGTAAACACGGCGGTCAGCATCTGCGGTACAAGGACGTGTTCAAAATATATCTTAACACTTGTAATATTAACCCGTTGGGAGGAGCTTGCTTTACAGAGGTCATCTTGGCAAACCACTATCAATAAAACATACAACAACTTCTAACAACAGGTCTACGGTTAACTACGGAACCCAATAGCACGTGGCTCGATACGCACCTGGCTCAATTTATTTGTTTGATCAGGTATGTTCGTCGATTGTGGGGCACCCCGCTTTCAAATCGGTGGTCGTAAGCCTGAATCCCACATTTTTTTATTTTTCCTTAGATTATTTTCCTTTTGGAAAAATCTAATGAAGACAACCAATATGTCAGGACACTTCACTTGTAAAAGCAGTTTGTTTATCTGAAAACGGATAAACGGATAACATTTAAATATCTCAGACGCTGTAAAATTATTCAGTTAGTCAGGTCTATGTTTCCCAGACAATGGTGTCGGTTCTGTTTTACACTTCGTAAAATTGATTATAATTAGAGATGACGTTTCTAAATTTTGAGCTGTTAGTGTAAAATCGGGTATGATTGTTTTATTTTTATTTTAGGGTAGCACTAACCGAATAGCTCTCTGTAATTTTAGTCAGTTTTGCGTCAATTTAATAAGTTTTAGCTAGTTAATTCAAAAGCAGAGTCAACACCATTGTACATTCACCTAACAGAGATAACTCTAAACAGTCGAGCAAAAAAGCTTCCCCATTAAGCATCTTATGCATTTCCCCCTTAGAGGGTTAAATAGTGTGCTCGCTCTACTCCTTAATACCCCTCCGTCCCACCCCTATTCCTCTTGGGCCATTTATTCCGTTAAGATACAATAATTTCTTTTTGTCTCCTTTCTTTGGTGCAATGCGTTCCGCGGGATACTCCGCTGGGGAAAAAGTATTTTATTGATGGAGGAAAGTAATTACTTAGCCGGTTTGTTGAATTGCTTGTATTATGTGAGCTTTTGTTACGTTTTATGAGGTTATGCTCCTTTATGTAGAGACGATGCTTTTCTAACGAGGGAACGAGAAAAATGGAGTTGGAAATGCTCTTAATTTTGTGCTTCCGTTGCGGGAGAAGCGAGGCTTCTAGAAAACTCCATTTGACTTTCAAAGGCACATAGAAATGTGAACTAAACTAACAATAGACACAAAGTGGCAGTAGTTTGTTCACGTATTTCAGAGTGAGGAATTTTATTTTCGCCTGAAATTTTATAAACACTATAATAACGTATCGTTTAACAGATGTGATTAAAATTATGTACAAAATTAACGAGTACCTTGTTATAATCAGCCACTAGTGTTCATACTGAATAGGACGCTACAGTGCCTAGGACATTGTTAGGTAGATTAGGCTTGACTACCTTTGTGAATATCGGTTTGTTATGAATGAGTAAGGAAAATGGCGAACTTCGTATGGCACTTACTTAATACTGCTACTACAACTAGTAGTAGTAGACTACGTAACATCTACCCTACTACTCTAGATCTACCCTACTTGCTGCTTTACAACTACTCTACATTTACTGTACAACTATTCTACTACTACTTGACTACTACTAGAATATAAACATCTTTAGTTTAATCACAATAAACTTTCTGAATTAACCTTTAAATATTTGACAACCAAAGGATGTCATCACTGGTTGGCGCTTACGACTTTTCATTACAAGCTAGTAATTCATGTCAGTTTGTATACAGGGTGTATTATAGTATGTGTAATAAGCAGAAAGGGGCTGATTCTGACCATCCCAAGGAACAACTTTTGTTACTGCGACCTTTCAGGATTCAGAAATTTTCATTCAAGAAAAGACCACGAAAGTTTTAACTTCAACAGCTAATTTTACGACAAAAACAATTACTTCATTCAAATATAGTTTATCAATGCGTAGCCTTAATTAACAAAAACCCCAAAACCTTCCGTAATCACAATTTCTTATAATAAATGCTATGTTTTTAAAAGCATTCAGCAGTACTGTAGCGCGCAGTGGACACAATCACTATTAACACTGGATGTTAATAGTATCAGTAAACGCTTCGCAAGCAGTAAACGACAGATGTTCAAAACCATTTATTATCTCAATAATCTGACCGGTAGGTGCGAGGCAGCTTCCGAGACGTGACCAGAATGATACGCAAGATTCTCGCAGATACAGTAGATAAGCCTAATCGGTTAGGTTATCTAGATGAATCGATGGGCGTGCAGTGTACTGAACCCGTTATTTAGTGATGGGAAGTTTAGGGCGAGATCTTGATTTGTTACTTTTACATTGCATTGCGCCGTGGGGTGCCGGCAGTAGAATGTTGCCCCTCCTCTCATGCCCGTGGATGCAGTAAGAGCCTGCTAAGGGATACCTTCGGAAGATGGGCAGCAGCGTCTTTCCGTGTGTCAACATCCCGTACCGCGCTCGCCAACCCGCCTGCCAAGCGTGGTGAGTATGGCAATAACCTCTCATGATCAGTACTCGACCATAATGGAGGCCTTTGTCCAGCAGTGGACGTCCTACGGCTGAGATGATGATGATAACGGTCCTGCAAAACCTTTCAGTTGTTAAAAAACCTCATGGCTACTGGTATACACAATAGTGAACTGTAGAAATAATAAGCTAAAACGGTAGGGCCTGTAAAGTTGTAGAAAACATTCCCAAGAATAGTTTCTTGAAAGCCATCCTTATTCATTCACCTGAGTCCAGGTCATTTACATATTTAATTAAACGTAATGAAACAGCGCTGTGCTACTTACCGTTGTGCAAGCTTAATTTATTTTAACTAGATCGAAAGTAGGAACTTTACCTGAAACATTATTGATGATCTACAACTCAAAATACATAATGCTTTTAAAAACTTTACTTAACTAAGCCTCATATTATCATCTCAGCTGTGGGATTGCTGTCCACGTCCACTGCTGGGCAAAGGCGTCCCTCATCTCTAAGAACAAGAGGAGCATTGATGCTATCCAACGACCTGCTAATGTTGCTATATGACGACCGTTGTTCAGGGTGTTCTGGATGTTTTTCTATGTATAATAAAAATAAATATATATCTATGTAGTATAATGTATTAAGTAGGTATATCAGTCATCTAGTACCCATAACACAAGCACTGCTTAGCTTGGGGCTAGATGATGCTGTGTGAATTGTCCAGCATAAAAAAGTAGCGTAAATCACAAAATTTAAATGTTCACTGGTAAATCAGGATAAATCTTACTTTTTACCATATAGGAAATAAAAAATCACTATAAGATTGTTTTATATAATCCAGGAACATTATAATTATTTTTTTATAATCAAAAATAATCAACAATCATTTATATAGTGAAATAATATTAAACATTGTATGTAACATATTTTAATAATGTATTGTGTCTCCAAATAACACATACAAATCTACTATAAAATATTTCTTGGCTTGATGATTCATGAGTCCAAAAAATATAGTTAGAGGCCATTATGTCTTCCTCTTACAGAATTATTACTATTCTTAGGTCATTCACACGATTTCACAACATATCAATAAAGAAATAAAATCAAATGAAAGATCTGTCTAAAGGCGAGGTTTGTGTAAAACCCAGCTACTTGAAGGTACCTTAGCGCGACAAAAAACTAAATAATATTTATGGCCAAATAACTAGAGCGGGTTAATTTAATGTTTCATTTTCCCTAAATAATCCAATATGGTGTCGATTCCGGTATTGCATTTCCTAAATCTAATTTTAATTGGAGGTATGACGATTCTTTTCGAGCTGTTATCCTAAAATTGGGTAAAACTCTTCAGTTTTTTTTAGTTTTAGAACGGCACTAACCGAATATCATTGTAGTCCATTTTTAATGAAAGTGACAAGGTGATTTTTCTTTCTCAATAAAATTATTTTCCTCATTTAAAAAAAAAAGTTTTCCGATGCGGGCGGATTCATCAAATGAGTGCTTTAATAAATTTAAATGTGCTATGTTTTACTTTTGTAAATTGGCTATTATAAGAAGATATTTACTCTTGAATAAACACTATTGACTTTGACTTACATTTTATACAATTTTAGATAACTTGCGTCAACAGAATTGACACCAATGTGTATTCTCTTTAGACATGAACGAATATGCTATCAGTTTTTACCAAAATCTTCCCTAACAAGCCGTGCAACAATGCATATTCTTTGCAGTGCCAAATAAATCCCGCAGAAACAGCGTCAAGGAGTGTCATTAATCGAGTGACCGCTGCACTCCGCTAACGAGTTGCGAGACACACTGGGAGAAGTAACATTATCATCATCACCATCTCAGCCGTGGGAATGCTGTCCACGTCCACATGATAGGCCGCCCTTATGGATCTCCAATTTCATTGTAGTTGACATACACGCTATGCTTGGCTGGAGGGTTGGCAAGTACGGGATGTTGATACACGGAATTATCTCATCATCCTCCGGAGGTATCTCCTGGAAGATTCTAACTCGTCCACGGGAACAAGATTCCACTGCCGGCATCCCACGGCAGCATTATTATAGACTAGCTGACCCTACCCACTTCGTTGGGCGGTAAGCATTTTTACTTGTGATGAAATTATGAGTGTGCTAAGGTTAGTACTGAGTGCTACGATTTATTTCCTGACTGCCAGAAGGAGGATTATATTTTTAAAGCATGTATGTTGTATGTATGTATTTGCATGCCAATTTGGCTATGTTACCGCGTTTGTTCAAATAAGTGAATAAAATGATTATAGCTAAATAAATCATGTTTTTTTTTCCAATTCCAATAAACCGTAAATGTCCCACTGCTGGGCAAAGGCCTCCTCCCCATCTCTCTATGCTTCTCAATCTGCTGTCAATTCGACATGCGCACATGCGATCATGCGATCATGCATATTGGTCTAACTCGTCACGCCATCGTTTCTTCGGTCTGCCGCGGCGTTTTACCGTGTCGAGGTTCCACTGGGTGGTAATCTTAGCCGACTGATCTTCGGGCATGCGGCAGACATGACTAGCCCAGCTCCATTTCAGTTTTGCAACTTTCTGAGCTAGGTCGACAATTTTATTGTTTATTTCAATTCATATTGTAGGAGTCTATTAAAAATAACTAGTCCGCCATCTTGGGTGTTCCGCCATGTTGGATTCAGAGTGACGTCATTTCATTTTTTGAGTTATTCTCAGCAAGCCCTTTCATTTAATACCCTTATTATAGGGGTACATTAAAATTATGTAGTCCGCCATCTTGGGTGTTCCGCCATGTTGGATTCAGACTGACGTCACATAGCTGACCATGCATTGTCATCCAAAGTAAACATGTATACAAAATTTAAGCTCAATTTGGTTGAAGATATCTGCTTCAAAATTAAGTTGCAACATTCCGCGAACATAGTTACTTACATTCATACATGGCAAGCTAAATAACAGCTTGTAAAAATAGGTAACCTCCATGTCAAGGCATAGTTCTGGCAATTGCTTATTTTTTTTATTTTGTAATTTTGTAATGCCTTGCAATATTTTTGGCATTGGATCCCTGAAAAGTGTTATTTTAAAGTGTCTCGCTGCACCCCAGCCTAGTTCTTATCCGGCGCTGTCTAATTAAATCTCATTGCGCTGCGCTCATTTAAATATTTAATTGCTTTGGATTCCAGCTGTAAGAAATCTGTGCACTTAGCGATCATGATGTGACAGAAAAATGAGTTGTTTTATATTTGTCACAAACCAAACTCGTCACACTGTGGGGTGCCAGCAGTAGAATGTTGCCCCACCCCTCTTTGTGCTTGTGGATGCAGAAGTAGTGGATGAATATACTCATGGACGCAGGGACACCTCCGGAACAGCTAGCGTCTTCCGTGTATCAAAAACCCGTACTGCGCTCGCCAACCCGCCTGCCAAGCGTGGTGAGTATGGCAACAACCCCTCATGATCTCGGAGATCCATGAGGGAGGCCTATATCCAGCAGTGGACATGGACAGCAGTCCTACGGCTGAGATGATGATGAAACTAGTCACGGAAAATCTGTTATTCTAAAATTATTGCTGATTCTTTTAATGAAGCCAAGTAACTTAAACGCCTTTGAAACTTTCTTATCAATATGATACTTATATGTTAGTAAGCTATCAAGTATGACACCCAAGTCACGAATCTGTTGAACCTGTTGTAGACAAATGTCATCTATTGAATATAGAGGTGGTAAACCGATACGTTTTCTGGAAAAATTAGTACTGAAGCACTTGTCAATATTTAGACTATTCTTGTTATGTGTACACCAAGCGTTTAAAGAGTTTAAGTCTGATTGAAGAAGTTTTGAATCATCTGCATTTTCCACTTTACGATACAGCTTCAAATCGTCAGCAAAAAGGAGACATTCACTATACATAATACATTTAGTAATATCATCAATAAACAACAAAAACAAAATAGGACCAAGATGCGAGCCTTGCGGTACGCCGGAAGTTGCTGAAAATGAATATGAACTAAACCCGTCGACTTTGGCTTTTAATTCTCGATTAGAAAGATAGGATTTGAACCACAGCAAGAGTTTTGCGTGAATACCACAAAGCTGCAACTTGTGTAATAAAATTTCATGGTTAACTTTATCAAAGGTGCTTTTGAAGTCTGTATATATTGCGTGAACCTCAGATCCAGAATCAATAGCTTGAGACAAATAATGTGTGTAACCAATAAGATTAGTATCGACTGACCTATTCCGATAAAACCCATGTTGGCTGTTGGTTATTATATTTTTAGCGTAAGATGTTAAAACAGGGCAAATTACAAGTTCAAATATTTTTGAGAATAAACTTAAGATGGATACTGGACGATAGTATAATACGGAACGTTTATCTCCTTGTTTAAAAATCGGAATTACATTAGCAGACCTCCATAATAGTTGGGAAAACGGAAGTTAGCAGTGAACACTCAAAAATTAACTTCAGAGGATAAGTCAAGTTCTTAAAAATATTCAACACAATGAAAAATGGAGGAGAATTTTCATTTCATTCATTTTCATTTCATTCATTTTCATTTCATTAATTTTCATTTTATTAATTTTCATTTCATTCATTTTCATGTTATTCATTTTCATTTCATTTATTTTTATTTCATTTATTTTCATTTCATTCATTTTCATTTTATTACTTTTACCCCTTACCAAAAAAGAGCAAACGTCCATCGTAACAGTTTCTCCACTAGCCATTTGAATCCGGAAAAATCTAGATATGGCCGGCTGGGAACGGCTCGGAACTGGCTATTTCCTGTCCTTAGAGCAAGGCCCCTCTGAATGATAGATAAGCGGGCGGTATTCAGATCCATCTTGCCTTACGGATCGCATCGGCTGACCGAGATGAGACCAGATTGCGAGTTCTGTTAGCCTACTTGCTAAAATAATTTAAATAAGGATAGACCCAAGGAATCGTCGTAGTCTCACGTTATCTAGAAGTTTAAAATAATGGAATGCAATTTACTCCAACTCCGAAACAACGAAAAAACAGTCTAGGCTTTACGTAGCAAAAATCGCCTAAAATTTATTTCACGTTCCTATGTAGTTTATTCAGCAAGTTTACTAAATAAAATCCAAACGAAAGCAACCTCTACAACATCCATTCAGCAGCAAAAACAAAACGACTCGCAGCCATCAACACTTGGCTTTGATTAAACGAGCTTACGGTTCCGTTAGTGTTCCGTAAGGGTCCGCGGAAATTTGTTCTCGGCCCTTTTGGCCCATTCTAGTGCTGTGGCCCGCCTTTTCTGCGTTTGCGAGCGAATGGCCGAGATTACGGCCGGTACTACTGGACCGTTGATTTAGTGGCGATTATGGGCCGAGTCCTGTAGGGCGGAAAAGTAAGGACACGGTTATAGGTTTTGGATCAATGCACTTGTGTTTTGGCATTATTTGGTTCGTTGGCTGCGTGTCAGTCGGTTGGTTAACCGGGTTATTTTATTTTATTAGAATGAGCGTGATGTTTACAGTTATATCAATAGCTACTAATTATTAGCTTCTGCGTTTTAGACAATAAGATTAATTTTTCGATTTCTGTTTGGTGTTTTCTACTTCATCATCTCATCTTCTCATCAAGCTCCAAGTATTGATCATGAGGGGTTGTTATACTCACCACGCTTAGCAGGCGGGTTGGAAAACACAGTACAGGATGTTGATACACGGATAGACACTGCCCATTACCGTTGCCCATTTGCCGTAGGTACCCTTTGTTCGATTCTTACTGCATCCACGGATCTACGTGACTCACTTTTCATTTCATTTCATTTATTCATGATACTAAACTATTACTAGTTGTTCGCCACAAACTTGAACGAGCGAGCGACTTCTTTCAATGAAGTCCATTTGCATTTGAACTTGATTGTGCGTAGCAATCTAGATTTGGAATGGATTGTGTGTGAACTACACCGCGTCAGTTTCATCCAAGCAGACATACACACATCACAAAGTAGACTCCAACATTATCTTTTAACCTCGGACAAAAAAACCGATTAAGCCCCCATATCTCAAAAACTACCCTCTCAATCAAAATTCACCTTAGACAATCGATTTGTATTGATGTAATCTCCTGAAGTTTGAAATTTAATCAAAATCTGATAATCCGTTCAAGAGTTATCCTCGGACAAAACTTGCATACATACATACATACATACATACATACAAACATTCAGCTGACACGCCTAGTAGCCACTAAGAACTTCGTTTGCTTCGCTTACTAGTTTAATTATTGAAAACGACCGCACCAGTATTATTTTAAAAGTATACGGAACGTTTGTGAACTGCGACTAAACTTGGCATCTTGATACAATCGAGTATAAAAGCTCTAGAAAAATTTAATCGCTCTCCTAATCAGCTCGAGTTTATGATCTCATAGGACCACAATAAAGACACATTAACCACCACCATTTAGTTAACAGACTTTATGACTATGATGGAATAAAATGTTTTATAGCGACCTGGGTGGCGCAGTTGGTCTACCAGCCGGCTGCGAAGCTGGAGGTCGATATCCGCCGCAGGACAAATGTTTATATGAACAGATATTTGTTCTGGGTTTAAAACTTTTTTGTGTGGATAGCGTAGGGTGCTGGCAATATAATGTTACCTCTCCTCTGTTACCCGTGGATGCAGTAAAAATCTGCCAAGGGATCTCTGGAAGATGGGCAGCAGCGACTTTCTATGTATTAACATACCAACCCGCCAATCAAGCGTGGCAACATATGGCGCGTGGCGAGTATGGCAATAACCCCTTCATAATCTTAGATATGAGGTAGGCCTACATATGTCCCGCAGTCAACGTGGAAAGCAGTCCAACGGATGAGATGACAATGGGAACTTTTCTATAGTATACTTAAGAAGTGATTATTTACAAAAAACTTCCAAAATATCGTCATGAAAGTACGAATAAACACTTTGTCTCACGAGCGTCTTTCTGAAATATTACCTTTGCGGATAGACGGCAAAAACGTGAGGTTTTTAAAAATTTTCTTTGTGATATTAAATAATGCTATCAATCTTTTGGTCATAATAAAAGGCCTGCTATAATTTGCAGCCGTGTGAAATGTCCATAATCACAACTATATAATTATAAAATGCTATCAGATTCACTGACAGACAATATACAGCCTAAACCACTGATACTAGGGACTTGATATTTTCAGAGTATGTCTTGGTGCAAAACCGCTCACTAAGAAGCGGATTTTGGAAGGAAATTCAAATTCCAAGGGGTTCAAAAGGGGGTTCAAAGATGTATTAACAAATTTACTTTATTTCCAAAACCGTGCATGGTAGGCGCGTGAAATTTGGAATGTAGACTCCTCATTCAAAATAAGCAATTACATATTTAATGATTTTGCAGTTTCTTTTAAAGTTTTAATTTAAAAATGTCTCAACTATAATATTTTAGTGTGAATTCTAGTGAAGTCAAGTGATTTTTTTTTCACCATGCAGACAAAGTCGCGGGGAATAGCTAGTTTATTTATATTTATTGCACACATGAAACTCAAATTCAAACTAAAAATACTTTATTCAGTGCTGCCGCATGGACCTTATTGATGCGTCAAATCTATCACTAATCTATATACTAACTAGCTTTTGCCCGCGACTTCATCCGCGTGGAAGTCATAAAACGTCAAATCCCCTTTTTCACTCACAGCCACTTTGATTCGAAAATACAAATCTCATTTATTTCCTATCCCGTGGGAATTTCGAAAAATCCCTTCTTGTTTGCACCTCTAGGATACTCAAGGTATATGTGTGCCAAATTTCAAGTCTTTAGGTCCAGTGGTTTAGGCTGTGCGTTGATATATCAGTCAGTCAGTCAGTCAGTCAGTGAGTCAGTCAGGACTTTGAATTTTATATAATATATAGAAGATAGATAGATAATATATAAAGCTGAAGAGTTTGTTTGTTTGTTTGCTTGAACGCGCTAATCTCAAGAATTAATGGTCCGATATGAAAAATTATTTCAGTGTCAGATAGCTCATTTATCGAGGAAGGCTATAGGCTATATAACATCACGCTTCAACCTACGAGAGCGGAGTAGTAACCAAAGATACGGGTGAAACCGCTGGCGACTTCTAGTTACAAAATAAAACAGCACAAACTAATATAACAAAGCACATAATTGAACACACTTTATACATACACTTCACAGAGTAACACGAAATAGAATGAGACAATGGGCTTTATATGACTAGTGACAAATTATGCCATCTTCTAAATAAATGGAGCGGGTTCTGTGTAGTAGCAGATAACATGTTTAATACAAAACGGTAGCATAATTAATATGAACCACCCATAACAGCAACTATTAAACATGAGTACTTACAAGGCGAGCAAGTTTTTCTTTATTATCTTCGCAACGCAAGCCTAAGTTATAGGTTTTTCATCGTTTTACTAGCTGCTGCCTGCGGCGTTGCATGCTTTAGTTTCGTTTACAAAAGTTACATTAGAATGTTATTAGTGAAGTTATAACAGTTTTTTCAAAAAGTAAAATCAGCCCAAGCTTCTTAATATTCCTGTTAAAATCAATCCAGATGTGTCCGGGATGAGCAGCAACATACGGGCAGATTTTTATTCAATGATTTTTATAATGCTGATTGAAGTGTCAAACAACAACTTTTCACTTCAATCATTTTATTTGTATGGTAGGTATGCCTCTCCACGCCGCCCTGACAATCACTGAGCTAATTTTAATTTACGACCATAAAATATTGTAAACTTATGTTTCGTACAAATACATTTCTTGTGTCTCTTACATAAAAAAGCAGGTAGAAAAGCAGTAAAAAACAATAGAAAATATTATTCTTACTTTATTTTTATTGAACACGTAACAAATTAAACTGTTAATCTGTCACTCATAAAACTTAACTCGTAAAATAATTCAAGATTAAATTCTTTGGTGCTACTTTGTAAAGTTCCAGATAAGTAGCAGTTAGTTCGTTATGCTGGCTTTATTACCCATTGAGGGCCCTTTCGAGACAATTCGAGTTCTTATCTACTTTATTGCATAATCTGGCTTCGTGCGTAATTCAATTAGTGTTATGGGTTTTGTTGATGGAAGTGTCACAGGCACATACTTATGGGTAAAATAATACAATTTGGATTTAGCAACCAAATTGAACGATTATTAGTTAGTTTCAAATGGCATGGAGTTTGACTACCGCATGGTAGTCAAACTCACAGGAATTATTTCGAAAAACCTTGACCGTAAAATTAAATGTGCTGTCATTTTTCTTGATCTAACAAAGGCTTTTGACTCTGTTTCTATACCCAACCTCTTAAAAAATTAGAGAACATAGGAATAAGAGGCCTGGCTCTTGACGTTTTCAGGGACTACCTAACTGATCGCCGCCAATGCGTTAAAATTAAGACCACATCATTTCTGAACTTGAGATATCGTATGGGGTCCCACAGGACAGCATCTTGGGCCTAACACTGTTCCTTGTCTACGTAAATAAACTCTGTGAACTTCAACTTCCAAACAGCAACATAATATCGTATGCTGATGATACGGCGATCATTGTCATTGTCATATCATTGGAATGAAGTTCAATGCAACGCAGATGCAGCTATACGAACCGTCATGCACTGGCTGTCTGTTAACGCTTAATTTGACCAAAACTATGTATATACACTTCTCGTTAAACAAATCAACAAAGCCAGGCTCCAATTTCTCAATTTAACATTCTTGTAACCCATCAATGCCCTCTTGTACATGTTCTGTCTTGTCGAGAGTTTCGAACGCCAAATACTTAGGTGTATATTTGGATGCTTAACTGTCATGGCATGTTCATATCAGAAATGTCACTTCCAATGTAAGATGATTACTTTACATCTTTAAGACCTTAATGAGCATCGGCACCTCACACCGTCCTGAAAACTGTATACTTTTCTCTGGCCCAGTCTATCATTTCCTATTGCGTGCCAGCATATGGAGCAGCTCCTTAAACTACCATGATACAACCGGAGCGCGCACAAAGAGTGGTATTAAAAGTCAAAACAAAGAAAAATTTTAGATATCCTATTTCTGATCTTAACACATATATACATATATACGAAGAATGCAAGGTCTTAACAGTCCGGCAGCTTTTTGTGCTACAAACAGTTTTGAGAACACACGCTAAAATTTCAACGTTAACCCTGAAATAACGCATAGGAGAAGAAAGGGTAAAGTTATATATATACCTAAATACAGAACGGTTGTTGCTGGCAGAAACCCTTATATTATAGGCCCAAGGCTGTACAACAGTATATGTAGAAGTGTAACCCTACCACTCCTAAATAGGTACCAATGCAAACGCTCAGTAAAGGACTGGCTACTTACCTTTGTAAGTAAGAACCCTTTGGTTATGAGGAGACGGAGGCAAGCACAAACATTCCTTAATACTCAGGAAAACGCTGGTTCAGACATATAAAAATCACACACTCATACACAATCTATACACATAATAATCTATAATCATACAATTCATTCAACAAACTTGAAACCAATTATTATCTTTTCGAGTTTTTATGAACTATCATCCTAAGTTTATTTCATGTTTATACCTATATCAAACTTAATCTTAGTTTATTTTAGTTTTAGTTTACTTGTATCTTATTATTTAAAAGGTAAAACAATCCAATACCAAATTTTCACTGTCTTAGGGCTTTGTTATAATGTTATTTACAGTAAAATTATCTGGAAAGGGGTGTAGGGGCTTGTATATATCGGTTAGATTTTTTCTAAGCCATACTGCATTGTTATTTTTTAATTGTTTTTTTAGTAATATTCTCATTGTTACCAATACTTTTAATGAATTTGCATGTTATATTATATAAACTAAATTGTACTTTTATGTGTGCTTAATATTGGTAAATAAATAAATTATTAATATATTTGGGTATTTATCGTGGAAATTGCCGCTTATTAGGTAATTTATAATATAAATAGCGCTGTTATATGTATATTAATAATAGATTGTAAGTTGTAGATAAATTTTATTGTTAACAGGCGAGAGAGTTTGCAATTTAATGTAAACTTTTTCATCAGTTTATAAACTTATGACGTGTCCTCATCAATTCAGCCGTAAAACCTCCACTACTGAACACCTACTTGTTAAGAAGAATGTTAACCCTTCTTTAATGCCCGTGGATGCAGTAAGAGCCTGCTATAGTATATCTCCGGAAGATGGGCAGCAGAGTCTTTCCGTGTATCACCATCCCGTAGTACTGCGCTCGCCAACCCGCCTCCCAAGCGTGGTGAGTATGGCAACTACCCCTCATGGAGATCCATAAGGGCGGCCTGTGTTCAGTAGTGGACGTTTTATGGCTGAAATGATGAAAAAATTAATGATAATAAATACTGTCCAACTGTGAATTATGTAGAATCAGGTTCTGGCACTTCGGCTGTCGAAGCTTATATGCTTTTATGGTGTTGGTTGCTATGCATACGCCCTAAGCCGTTAAGTAAGAGTGTGTAGGCTTGATAGAGACACTTCCGCAAAGTTATTCGGATTTAATATAGCTCGCGTGGGCTATGTTTATAAAAGTTTAAATGGTCCCTTTACTGGGCTGTTGAGGTTCTTGTAACGCGGCTTACGACTTCGGCTGTGGGAATGCTGACATTAACTGACTTTTGTCATTTTATGTGGTCGGTGATCTTAAAAATTTCGCAATAAAATGCCGTCTTGTCGATAAGGTCAAGATAATCTAGAGATATGGAAATGAGCGAAAGAAATAAACTTCTTGTAGGATTGTGTTATTTAAAATATGTACAATAATAACCGATCGAATAATTCCATCAATGTCATCATATTAACCGTAGGACGTCCACTGCTGGACAAAGGCATTGATCTTTAGGTACTGCGGTCGGAAGCGACTTGCATCCAACGCCGACCTGCAGTTCTTAGCAAGTAGTCTGCCCATCTTGTAAGTGGACGCTTGCGCTTTGCGGCCCCATCGGCCATCTGTTCTGTGCGCTATATGGCCTGCCCATTTTTTTCCTGAAGCCAATGAATTCAATTACGTGTATTATTTCATTAAAATGTGTTTTGTTTTACTATTGACGCTGCTGCCCATCTTCCGGGGGTATCACTTGGCAGATTCTTACTGCATCAATGGGAAAAGTCCCACGGCTATAAGATGAAAAAAAGACCTACAGTAAAATAACAAACTTTGTCCCACGGCGGGAATCAAACCCGCAACCATCTCACTCGGTATTAGTCTAACTGACCACAGAGATCAATAGGCAAATCACGAGCTAACCAGACCGGTATTACCCTGAAATCACCAAGGTCATTACAGCCAACCGAGTTCTTATACTCGGTCGTCTATGAACTGATTTGGAAAATGATTTTTGGGTTCGACTTCAAAACTTATTTCTGATAATGGGATCCATGAGGAACATAGAGAACTTGTTTAATAATAAGCATTTGCAATCCGAAAGTATGTGATATACTGAAACTGATGAAACAGACCACAGATGGGTTTATTATTAAGCGTCTGTTATGTTCGTATTATCATGTATGTTTGCTTATCTCACATTTTTATTTAAAAAAGTATATGCACATTTGTACATGCTTTAGATAGATATATACAATATAAGATAGAAAATAATTTATTGCACACCTTAAAACTAAACATAATAACTAACGAGACACTGATAACCATAATCATAATCATTTATTTGCCAGAATGTATGTACAATAAGATCTTAATTAAATATAATGTCCAGTTACAAACTACCAACATGGCGTGAAAATATAGTTAAAATATTAATAATATTAAAAATAATATTAAATAATAATAAATAAATGAAATAAAAATTTGCCAAATTAATAAGTAGAATAAAAAATCATTAAATTAAAGATCAAATAAAGTCAAAATAATAAAATGCAATAAAAATATTTAGTTTTAATTCCGCTTATGCTGAGATGCAGGAGCACCGCCCTCCCGCCCGCTAATTATGCACATGCAGGGAGAACTAGCTTATCAGTGCAGCATGCATACCCAAACTTATACGACGACACGTGTTTCGCCTCTCCGCGAGGCATCATCAGGTGAGACGCTGAGGTGTTGACTAGTCAGCCGCTGGAACGAAAGATCTTTCGTATAGATTTGGGTATGCATGCTGCACTGACAAGCTAGTTCTCCCTGCATGTGCATAATTAGCGGGCGGGAGGGCGGTGCTCCTGCATCTCAGCATAAGCGGAATTAAAACTAAATAATTTTATTGCATTTTATTGTCATGGATTTCCGCAACGTAACGCCTGATTCCATTAATTAAAGTCAAAATATATAAAAATGTCAAATAAAATCAATAAAATCAAATTAAGTTAAGTTATAGTCAAGTTTTGAAGCTTATATATTCATTCACGTTATAAAAACATAGTGACAATTGGCGGCCTTTTCCTTACTTCACCAGTGAAGGTAAGCATCATGAGGCCGCGGCTTAGTCAGCTTCAGACGTTTTTCCTCAGTCTGTCGACTAGCTGAAAGGATGGTAGGTGCTGGGCGAGCTTAACCCACCTAACAATGTCCCAGTTTATGAACATAAGCTCGTATTACTGTCCCAAGGAAAGGAAATTAGTCATATTTATTCTCTACAAGAGGTAAGTTAAATTCAACGAGAAGGAAGGCTTTATGTCACGGAAAATGCGTTTCAGCCGCCCGAAGCCGAAACTCTAAAACTTATCATGTTCTATGAAAACGAGGCGCACGCTATTCCCAGAAGGCCGTACTAATTTAATGTACAAATTGGCTTCCCTTACTCATACGATCATAGTTGGACATCCGCCCTCGAGGGACGTGATAAGCCTCGGGTAGGATATTGAAATCTTGATAATCTTGCCTAATAGAGCGTAAACTATGTGTAGGATAATGAGGGCTTGTCGCTCATTTTGAATAACATGCTTGGGCGGGCTTTTGAGGGATTCAAAGGGAAAATTACACTTAAGGCGGCGCACTGTTAGACAATTATTTCAATGTTGTTGTTTAAATTACAATTGTAAAACGCGTGCTGAGGCCGCATGCTTACATCCGGTCGCGAAAAGCTAGCTTACAATGAAAAGAAGTAAGCGTTACAATATTCATTCTCGTCTAAAATAAAAACTATTGGTAAGTAATTATGTAAAATCCAATCGCTTATTTGAAAAAGATGTATTATAGACTTGTACGTACAAAAAAATAGAAGCATAATTTCGTTCACCTTTAAAGTGAAAATCAAAGTTTTTATGGAGTAGTTTTTGGGATTTTTTACTGTTGTAATGGTTAACCAATCGACAAAACTAACTATCAATTAGAAATAAAAACATGAAAAATCCTAAACACAACATAACAATTCAGATTTTTTAGTAATTGCTGAAAAAAGTTAATATCCCTAACGCCAACATCGCCAATGCGCGTCGTCTTAACGAACACTTACCACAAACTTGATTACTTAGCTTCATGTTCAAGCTTCAAGCTTCTGTCAGGTTTCAAGGAAACGCGAGAACTTGAACAGCAGAAGAGTCGTTCGTTAACTCGGCCAACATGAAATATCATTTTCATTCATAATAATGTATGAAATTTACCAAAGATATAGGTAACAACCAAAAGTGCTGGTAAAAAGAAAAACTTAGATTTTTGTATTTGTGGTTTGTTACCTATTAAACTATGGTAACATTTATTATTAAAAATTCCTTATAACAAAAAAAACCGGCCAAGTGCGAGTCAGACTCGCGCACCTAGGGTTCCGTACAAACCTGTAGGTATATATGACCTGAGTATTTGATATGAATTTAATACCTCTACGCGTTCATGAGGAAAGGGGTAGTAAGTTTAAAATTATTAAAAATATTTTTTTTATATGATGTAACCAAAATGTACGGTTTTCGCAATTTTTCCTTTATCTGTGCTATAAGACGTTGCTTCGTAATACATTTTAAGATTCTGAGTTCACGAAAAGTACCCTTAAAAGATGTTTTATAGACTTGTACGTACTAATAAAATTGAAGCATAATTTCGTTCACCTAGGTCACTGTAGGTTTTGATTCCCTGGCGAGTGTCGAAAATTTGCGGAAAATTGTGGCATAAACGGCTGTATCTTTTGATTGCGTTGGCTTAGATGTTTGATTTTTTCACAGCTTCAAGGGACAGTAGACTTGAGTATTATATCATATAAATTTCAGCTTGATACCTCCACGAGTTCCTTAGAAAAAGAGTCTTGACAGACAGACGGACGGACAACAAAGTGATCCTATAAGTGTTCTGTTTTTTCCTTTCGAGATACGGAACCCTAAAAACAAAATTAAATTATATTGGTTAAAAACTAATTATAATTTTTAAACACTATAATTTAATGATGATCAGCCGAGCATTGGATTGAATATGCGTACAATGAATTAGTCTCGAGAAAATAAACTATAGCTTAAATTGAAAGGCACAACTACATGTATATCTTCAAGTGCTCCTTGGAGACTTTAAACGACGACGTAACAACACGATTATTATATTATGTTTACTTATGGTACTGCATAAACTTGTCTGCGTCACATAAGCGAGTGCGATCAGTAAGGACCTTTTGCATCTTAATATAGATGTTTTATACAGCGTCACCAACTGGTAATCATGCTTTACGGGACGCTGCAGTGCCTGGAACATTGTTAGATGGCTTAAGCTTGCCCAGCACCTTTACCATCCAACCAGCTTAAGTATCTGCAATGGGTATTATTAATTGATTAATTTGAAGATTCATGACCTCGCACATCATTCCTTATAACTTATGAGTAATGAAAATGCGCGCGCGGTAAAACTGTTCAAAATGTATTTATTTGGTTAGGAATGATCCATCGCCGTGTGGTGCCGGCAGTAGAATTATACCCCTCCTCTCATGCCCATGGATGCAGTAAGAGCCTGCTAAGGGATACCTTCGGAAGATGGGCAGCAGCGTCTATCCGTGTATCAACATCCCATACTGCGCTCACCAACTCGCCTGCCAGGCGTGGTGAGAATGGCAACTACCCCTCATGGAGATCCATGAGGGAGGCCTGTGTTCATCAGTGGACATTTTATGGCTGAAATGATGATGATGATGATTGATCTATACTATCATTGTTTTTTTACGCAGCGCACGCTACGAAAGCTCTCAAAAGAAATAAATTTATCCCTTTTATGCCACATTTTTCAATAATGCTCCTCTTATTGAACGTAACATCACAGTGTTATAAGCTATAGGCTATCTAATCTCCTAAGTTTTTTTCGATTTGAATTAAGTAATTCCTGATATTAGCGCGTTCAACCAAACACTCTTCAGCTTTATAATAATAGTATAAATTATCAAAAAAAGCCATGTTGGCATAGTGGTATGTACCCCGACTTTCAATCCAAAGGTCGTGGGTTCGATATCGGGCGTGCACCAATTGATTTTTTTTTCTCAGAAAATGTATGTGCACACTTAACACGTCCTTTAACGGTGAGGGAAATATCGTGAGAAAACCCGCGGCTTAGGTAGCTTCAGACGTATTGACCTGTTCTTTCCTAAGATTATTATTATATCTGACTAAGCTAAGAGGACGGTATAGGTGCTGGGCTAGCCTATTCCATCTAACAATGTCCCAGGCACTGCAGCGTTCCATAAAGCATGATTACCAGTTGCTGACGCTGTATAAATCATCTATGCAAAGGCCTAATAGATTGTCAGAAATATCAAATACTACAACTTTAATAGTATTGTTGTTTAGTATCCCCATATAAAGGCTTTATAATGTTGCGAGTCGATTTCATAAATTAAAAGAAAATTCTGAGGGAGGCCTGTGTTCAGTAGTGGACGTTTTATGGCTGAAATGATGAAAAAAATATTCTATAAAACATGCTTTGCATAGACCACAAAAACTGTAAGTGAAATAAACTTTAACGCTGCATAAATAATAAGTCACATCGTAAATTTTAGCTCCGTATATCCGTTTAAAAAACAAAAACCTCCGTAAAGCGTATTTGCATTGGCCGCGAATAAATTCAATGCAAATAAGTGATATAAAATCAGGAGTCCGGTCCATTGTCGCAGCGGCAACGCTGCTACATTTTTAACAAGCCCGCGTGCGCGGCGCGGTGTTTGGGGGAGGCTGGGATTCTGTGGAATAGCGTTTTCAAAATGCTTATTCAAGAAATACTTTTTTTCAGTACGGCCGCATGGACCTTTTTTATGCGTCATAATATAAATTACAAAATAAAACAACACAAATTAATAGAATAAAGCACATAATTGAAACGGTTCATCAAATGACACGCGAGAAAAGAAGCGAACAGAATAATAGTTTCTTCTACCTTATATATACATAAGTTTAAAAGTTACGAGTGTTTTTTGTTTGTTAGATACAAACAATATTTTAAGCTTTTTCAATATTAAATTAGTCTTTTAAAATAATGTTTTATGAGAGATTTTAGGAATAAACAGTTGAAACAATTTTGAGAGGTGGATGAATATTGTTCCATCATTCCGTGATAGCGCATCTTAGCTGTGTTTTACATGAAAAAAATTAAATCAATTCAGCCATTTACAACCCACAATGACACAGTCAGACATACATATACACATGTTAGACTTGTAACACGTCTATTTCGTCAGGGTTAAAAATGTTTGTTGAGGCTTTGAGATACGTCAAAATAAAATTATGAATATTTTGTTTCCTGAAACAATCTCTATCTACCAATTAAAAGCGCCGACAAATAAATGTAAAAGTCCGCGAGTACAGTCCACACCGCCACGCGTCTGCGTCGTTTTAAATCCGGTAAATCAGAGGCCGGATCCAAACACGTGCCGCGTTATTTATTGCGACAAATATTGTGCCGTTTAATGCGCATTAATGGCGGGAACGCAGCAGCGAGCCGCCGGTCAAGCAACACCAATATTTTGAGTATTTCCACACATTTAAAAACTTAAACTTACGTAGGCATGGCTGGAAAAAATTGCTGTGAAGCAGTAGAATGTTGGCCCTCCTCTCTTTCCCGTGGATCCAGTAAGAATCTGCCAATGGATAAGTCTTAAAGATGGGCAATGCCTTTCCGTCTATCAACATCCCGAACTACGCTCGCCAAGCCGCTTGCCAAGCGTGGTAAGGCAACAACACCATCATGATCTTAGATCCATGAGAGAGAACTATGTCCAGTAGCGGACGTTGACATCTATATACGGCTGAGATGATGATGATGATGATGATGGTTGGAATAATTAGCGAGCAGACTGTTCAAGAAAATCAATATTGAAACACATTTTTTATAGAGAGTGGGAGAAAATGTTGACTCGTTTAGAGTTCCTTTTCTTTTATGGTTAGAAAGATTTTGTTTTTTGGAAGTTATTATTTTCTAGTTTTTTAAAAAGCCCAGCTGTGGGAAATGTCCAAGTTTATTATTATATTGGGGTGGAATCTGCTTCAACTCTATCAGGTAAAGTGTCGGAGGTTACTTAAAATGTTTAATTTTATAAAGTGAAGTAAGTTCATCTTCACAATTACTTGAGGAGCAATCCGCTTGACCGTGTATATGGGACATTAACCGGTGCGTTACCGGATACAAATGGGATTTCCACATAACTTGTAAAATTCTGCAATCTATTGATGTTTCCCCAGGGGTGGGAGTGGGCGTGGGCAGGGTGTTGTGGAACGAGTACAATTTATTATGCTATTTAATGTTAAACACCTGCTGGACCAGGATTATTCATTTGTACAATACAATAATTTACGAGTTACTGTGTTTTTGCCGACGGATCGGAATTATATTTAGCTAGATCTTTTACAAGCAATTTATTTATTTATTTATTATGTATGGCACACAAAACAGAATACATTCAGATTAAGTAACATATGATAATATTAATATAGGTTTTATGCTAGAAGGTATACCTAACTATGTATACACAAATAGCTAAAGTAGAATTAAGAAAAAGCTAATAATAGAGAAATAATTAATTGAAAAAAATGTACCTACAGATATAAATTATATACATAGTTTAAGTGTGAGCTAGCCATTCTTCACTAAGAATGCCTAGAGCAGTATTTATAAATTTAGGTAATTTTTTATTGAAAATGTCTATTTGATCACTATTTTGAATTAATAATTCGTTGTAGAGGCGGCACATTCTGGCGAGCAGATAATAGAACGAGGTGTTGTTCCTATAAACCTACAATTCCACGGAACCTTACTTTCCAATCTCCTTTATGATTTGAATTTAAAAATGCTTGGTATGCATTCTCTGTCAGATTTCAAAGATGTATTATGATAATTATTTGAAAATTTAACGAAATCATAATTCATTAAATTTGAAGTTTATAAACTAAACGCTAATATTACTGAAAGAGTCGTTAAAAACACTATTACTATTGTCTAGAAATAAGACATAAAGAAACGTCCACTACTGAACACAGGTCTCCCTCATGTATCTCCATGAGTAGTAGTTACCATACTCACCACGCTTGGCAGGCGGGTTGGCGGGATAGTACGGGATGTTGACACAATACTGCTGCCCATCTTCCGGAGGCATCCCTTAGCAGGCTTTATCATCTTTTATTAAGCCAAAGTCTTATTGAATTAATGACGATATACAAATTTCGCAGAGACACACTTCTAGGCAAACCTAGCAAGGGGAGCAGGGAGCTACTTTTCCGAACAAATATTTTTTTACTTTACGGACGTTGTTAACTTTTTTTCTAACCTCCATATTTGTAAACCAACTGTAATTTTCGTTAGGCTTTGATCTTTGTATTTTGTTGGAAATATCGGTATTTATTGTATTCACTCAGATATTTGATATCCCAACAGCTTCAAAGGACTATGATACTAGAGTATGATATCGATTTCAACTTGATTCATTTGAACCTCGATATTGTACGTAGTGAAGACTGCGACATGATAATCCGATGGTTTCAATGATATTAGAAACCGTATTTATATTTATTTTCCTGTGGGGTTTGAACTCACGGTACTGAAATAGATACTTCAACCTTCCAAAACTTTGAAGTGTATAACAACTACGGAACCCGTGTCGGGCTGAGTCGAAATTCTTGATAAGATTATATCGGATAAGCACCGATTTAAAATAAAAGTTTTCTTTGAAATCTTTATAAGTTTTGTTTACAAATTATACAATAGTTTGCATTGTACACTTTAAAAACACTAAAATACTAACTCACATAAGTGCGGTTGGTTATCGTCTATCGGTAGGAGACTCAGGAGAGCATCACATTCTCATGACTAGTGAGGCCTCGCTTAACTCCATGTGTGGAATTGAAAAGCTTACGGTTCCTCCCTTAGGAGAACGGGTTGATCCCCAGCTGAAAACACGTGTCATGAAACAGCCAACTGCTGAACTATTTTTTTAAATATAAAAAAGAAGCAGATTCTTATGGAATGTTATCTTCCGAAACGTTTAAGAAGTAACAATTACTTCATGTACTTGGTAAACAATATTTTAAACGTATTCTTAAACGTTTGTGAAGTAAATGAAGTATAACCAAGAAAGTTAACTTTCCATAAGAATTCGCTTATTTACACATATAATATTGTAGAACAAACATCACAAAATGGACACCGACTTAGCATCGAATTGATTGTCTAGCAAACTCTGCAACCAACGCTGATCTCCTGCGCCATTTCAAGTTGAGCTTTCCAAACGGTAGGGAATTTCCCAATATCTAAATAACCATCGTATATATATACAATACGTTTTATGAACCGAATTCAGCCCCTATCCTGTTTATTTTCAATAAAATAATTGATGTGATAAACCATAAGTGCATATTGTTTGCTGACGATATTTCTGTAATTATGGCTTCCAATAAGAAATTGACTGGCATTAATAATCATGAAACTGACATTAATAAAACGATTGATGACATTTTAGAATGGCTTGACATAAATAACCTAAAAATAAATTTAAGTAACTAAAAATATATTCAATTTAATAAATCTAAACATGTACAATATAACTTTAACCTTAATATTTAAAAAATAGACGAAGTCACGCAAATAAAGTTTTAAGGCGTAATAATTGACGAAAATATGAATTGAAAACCTAAGGTTGACTTAGTCAGTAAGAAAAAAAACAAATTTATAGGTATATGCTCTAGGACAAATAAAAAACGTCACATATATCAAAACGGCCATTAAGTCGTATCACGCGTACATAGGATCGGTACTTCGTTATGGGTTAGTCATCATTAATCATTTCAGCCACTACTGAACACAGGCCTCCCTCATGGATCTCCATGAGAGGTAGTTGCCATACTCACCAGGCTTGGCAGGCGGGTTGGCGAGCGCAGTACGAGAAACGTAAGGAATCATGAATGTTTATTCCACAAAGCATTTGACAAACATTCTAGGCAATGTAGAGACCCGAAAAGGCTTATTCTAAAAGAAACCTAAAAATAAGCGAGACATCAAAAAAGCCAAGTTTTATGCGATAAAAATATCATTTTATAATTTAATTGCATTTAATTTCAATCATTTAATTTCGATTAGTGCTTTATTCCATTCAAATATTTTATGCTTTTCTTTTGTAAATTGATATTTTTATCCAGCGACCAAATTAATAGTTACGCATTTTGACTTTGTCATGGAGTAAAATAGTGCTGATCCTTGCTAGCATGTGAGCCATCCCCAAGGCGGCGGAATTACCGAGTCGTTCGCAGCATTTGTAATATTAGCTTCTGTTGAGTATCTGCAGAACCTTTTTGCGTAAGTGCTGTCTTCGCATTATTAGTTTTATCTTAGGCAATTTTCGTCAAGCGTTTTCCTGGGAAATAAACACCCACTTTACTTTGGGTGGGTAGATGATTAATTTATCCTAGAAACACTAAAGAAGTAGCAAATAAGTGGATTTTGAAATAAATACGAGAAGGCTCGTAGAGATTGTTTGAACTTGTATACCTTGTGTTTGTACGGATTGAATGGCCTTTTATAACGTTGATTGTTTTATGTCGTTTAAGTAATATAATTGTCTTAAAAAAGGTGCCGGCAGTAGAGCGTTGATTCTCTGTCGTACGCGAGAATGCAGTAAGAATCTGCCAAAGGATACATCCGGAAGATCGGCAGCAGCGTCTTTCCGTGAATCAACATCTCGTATTGCGCTCGCTAACCCCCCTGCCAAGCGTGGCGAATATGGCAACAATCAACTCATGATCTAGGAGATGTATGAGACAGGCCTGTCCAGCCACAGGAGTGGGTGTCCAGCAGTGGGCGTGGACTGCCGTCCTACGGCTGAGATGAGACCAAATGTTATTTTATTTGATGCTGTGTGATTTGTTCAGTATTATTTATTTATTTATTTTTATTTATTTATTTATTCTATTTAAAAACAACGCGAGTTAATAAAGTTAAATTTTCTAGTACTAGTAGTTTCTTAATTCTACGCGGGTAGAACTAGGAAGGAAATTTTATTTCACAGGTGTTCCCTTATGCCATGACAACTTCCCTATTGCGAGCCAGTAACTTCCAGCTCTAATCATTCAAAACTTTATCAAAAACCGTCTCTCATAATAGCTATAAATCACTGATAACATTCTGACACTTGCATTACAATCTCGCAACACTTCAGTACTCCGTTATTAAAATACATATCAAAAGTGGTTTAGCATATTCAATGTTTATCTAAATTGCTGTTCTGGCGTGATTAATGATGGCTAGATTGAGCTATCTGTGATCTAGTTATCCTTATCTTGTTACTTAATGTCGCAATATGATTGAGAAGTGAGGTACGCCTACAATTTACATGGGAAATAAATATTCATATTAATAAGAGGGAATGATCACGTACTTGTTATTGTTGGTGGAGGCACCAACTTTTTGGACCCTTATCGAGGACCGTCGTCAGGGTGAACACGGCTCGTGACCCGCCTCCTCCGCGTTCCATCGTGCACTGCGCGCCGAGGCTCTCTCATTCTTCGGACGGGGCAGACAAGGGGGTGGGGGGCGTGTAGGTGCTTGCGATCTAGACGGAGTGTCCTCTGGTGGTACTTACTGGCCGCTCCCGCGCCGCCGCCGCCGCCGCCCCGCTGCCCGCAAGATACGAGGCAGAGGCCTTAGGGAGCAGTGGCGTTGTTCGTTGCTGGGAAACTTCCTCTGCGTCGTCGTTTTTTCTAGTGTAGTCCTCTCTTGTCAGTGGATGCTGTCAGAATCTGCCAAAGGATACATCAGGAATATGGGAAGTAGCGTCTTTACGTGTATCATCGTCCTCTACTCACCAACCCGCCTGCCAAGCATGGCGAGCATGGCAAAAACCCTCCTCGTGATCTTAGATATCTATAATGGAGGCATAATGTCTAGCTGTGGAAGTAGAGCACAGCAGATCTTCGGCTAAGATGATGATGATGATGATGAAATACTCTTAAAATTATAAAATAAACAACTCTCTAACGTATATTTAAGTCTTAATGTTAATGACATGTTTTTACAAAGTGCTCAATTTCTTTTGATCAGCCATTCCCTGTCAAGTTAACATTAGAGTTTATGCCCTGAACCCTTGTTTGCCTATTAACCTCCCCTAAGATTAAGTAATTAATGGCAATAGCTGAACAGTACCTGAATCATTAATGGGACATATTAAGTGTGGGGATATTGTGGTGTCCTCAGAGACGTGTGA
Source organism: Pasiphila rectangulata (assembly GCA_963082625.1). Taxonomy (NCBI): domain Eukaryota; kingdom Metazoa; phylum Arthropoda; class Insecta; order Lepidoptera; family Geometridae; genus Pasiphila; species Pasiphila rectangulata. The sequence goes on along the minus strand of OY720244.1, from coordinate 503,351 downwards.
CGTAGCTGGGGTGGGATAAACTAAATGATATTTTAACATAATTCTATAGCGTACTTTTTAATTGCCTTCCTTAATATCCAAACAAAGTATCATTTGAACCAATCCCAAAAGTTTAACAAATAAATAATTTGTTAATTTTCCAACAAAAAAAACAACTTAAATGACTTGTTTCTTATGGGACCTCAGAAGTGCACACTTTCAAAAAAATTGAGAATTAAGACGAATAAATTAGAGAAAAAAAATATGCAACTAAACACAGAGCCTTCTCTTTTTTTAAAAAATCGGTCGGTTAAATAGTATTTACCTTGCCTAAACGATTTTTAAGATATACATATTTTAATTGAACGTCCCGAAAGTAGTTACTTGTATAAAAACGCAAGATAACACAAGGTTTGAATAATAAGAAAGGTTTTATGTCGTCAGAATTCCAAAACCATCAAAGTAACTTACTTTACTGCTTAATCAAGTTAAGTTCAAAAACAATAGCCATACAGATTGGAGACAACGGAAACTCAAACTCAAAGAAATGAACTTATACTTAACGTATTAAATAAGTCCTGGTCACTTAAAACTCTATTCCAAGGGAATACGCTGCATTTTAGCGATATTTAGTAGTGCTATAAGGATTGCTACGACCGCTACGGCGTAGCACGTAGGCCATTTACCTCTGCATCTACGATTATATTTACGTTCTCAATTTAAACTTGTCCAAAGGAAAATAAACTAGATTTTATTGAACTCTTAAAAATAATATTAATTTCATAATATAATAATAAATAAAATGTTTATTTCTTTATCTTAACCTATACAAATCTTTAATTTATTTGGAAACCCCCTTTTAAGTATAAGATATACCTGTGTTAGGGGGTTTCGCTCTTGCCTAATGGAAAATCACTTATAGACTAAGAAGATTCAATAACAAAATATTTATCTCACGTTTTACAAAAAACTTAAAATCTAATCTATGTTGCAAATGATGGTATAATGTGTAAGTGTATGTTGTGTGTTTAGGTGGGGTTATTTATACGCACTATCACGAAACAATGTCCAGTAGGTTTTCCGTGTCCTGATATGTAAGGGTCAGAAGCCAATCTTTTAGTAGCTTCTTAAAAGTTTATATTTTTGTTAGTGGGTAAATATTAAATATCTTATCAATTTTATTATACAACTGATTCGATTGTTTGAAGTATTGTCGCGTTGCAATTTTTGAGCGAGCCACTTCTTTATCCATTATCCTATCCTTTCTTCTTTAAGTAAGTTTTGTGGGGTCATATGTTAATGTTTAAAAAAAAATATACTGAACTCTACACACATCACCCAAACTAAGCAAAGCTTGTACTATCCATGAGTGAAACCAGATGATTATTAATTAAATACATATTTTTATTGTAAATACATACTAATCGTACATTAAGAAAAATACGCAGACCCGAGAAACATATCTGCAAAACAATTACAAATATTTGTACCGTGACTGGAATCGAATCCGATACCTCCTGCGTATCACACATGGATAAATCAAAATGAATAAATACTTACAGAATTTGACTTTGACATTTCCTACCTCCGCTTGGTAGCTGTATCTGTTAGGTACAGTAGGAAATAAGAGACAAGAGTGTAATCCTATATCGCTGTTTTCCTCTCCAAAATCATCTCTGACCAAATCTAATCGTCTATTTATGCAATAATACAAAAAAATCAGCCAAGTGCGAGTCAGACTCTCGCTCGAAGGGTTCCGTACCATTATTTGGCATAACAACTTGTTTTTGAGGTAGTACCGCCCACTTTTGGTTGTTATTTGCATTATTACATTATAAAATATCGAGCAATAAACAGCATTATAATCACGTTGGTTTTATGGTAAATATTTATTTTATTCTGTTTTTAGTATGTGTTGTTGTAGCGGGAACAGAAAAACATCATCTGTGAAAATTTCACCTGTCTAGCCCCGGTCCCGTTTTTACCCTTTGAGTTCGGAACCCTAAAAAACGCAGCAGCTTTAATTACTACCGCAGCACATAAAATGTTTGATTTGCATACATTTGTTTCGACTGTTTTACGACGTTTTGTTTGCATGTTTCATTCAGTTTAATTATTTTAGCTTGTTAGTTTAAACTGACAGATTTTACTTGCTGCATCATCACCATCATCATTTTTCCAGCTCAGCTGATCATAAGGGGTTGTTGCCATACTCAACAAGCTTGGCAGGCACGTTGGCAAGCGAAGTACTGGATGTTAAGACTGGATTATGGACCGGGAAAGCCGCTGCTGGCCATCTTCCGGAGGTATCCATTGAAAAACCTGTAACCTTGAGGTGCATCTTGATAACGAAAAAAATAGATAAAATAATCACTTTAAATAGACATTTTAGTTAAACATTTCTCAAATCCCTTTTTCACAACAGAACCAAAGCAGTTCCACTAAACTCTCTATGAAGAATAGAGAAGCCACTAATCTTCACGCAGAGAAATTTAAGGAGTTATATAACGCCATAAAAATACCCGATTAGTTATGTGTTAATAAAGTGTCGTGAACGCAAAAGTTTCAGAGTCTATTTGTATTGCCATACAAAAAAAAGTAAACGAATGATAACGGGCTCCATAGTTACTTATGTCTCCGTGGCTCCTGGATATCAAGACTCATTAGATAGTTGTGAATAAGTAATGTCGCGGCCGCCGATGACATCTCGGGTTGATGCGTATCGCCATGTATTCTGTTAGCTTCAATTCATTATTTAAATCCGCAAGGCTTAACGGAATCACTTCAGTTTCATTAGAAACCACTTGAGTGATGTAGAGTAAATGCTGTTATCAGAAAGGTGAAATGTTTTGGCGACCTGGCAACTTCAATGTAACTGTTAAGTGAACACGTTTGATTAGGAGAATGATCTTGATTTGGCGTACCTATCCTACCTACCAATTTACATTGCCACTTCACGCAGACCAGAACCAAACTATACGAAGTACGCATTATTTTGTTATATATGTTAAAAAATTGGTTAGCAGAATGTTCCGTATTAAATTTAAATTAACGTTCGTGGACGCCTTCTGACGGAGGTTGGCGCTAGCGACGATCTCGTCACTCAGTTTGCAAGGGATAAGGATGGATGGAAAAAAATACATTTGGCTAACAGTGGGACAAAATTAGCTAAGGAAAAAAAATTACCTGCATCAAGAAAAACCCAATAAACCTACCAAACTTCTGTTACAAACTAGGTTTTTATTTTGGAAGTGCTTTGCCCAATAATGGGATGATTCTGGCTGACAGTCACAATAAATTTCAAGTAGACGAGAACTTAAATTGCTGAATATCTTCTTTATTGTTATTGCTGGCTTTTCGCAGGGTTAATGTTGTATTCTTCAAAAGTAAACGGCAAACACCCTTACTGCGGCTCTAAGGTTAAAATTTCACATTCCTCGTGCGAGCTAACCCTAATGTTAGCAATATCAGTGCGTTTTGAATGTGAAGAAAAGTACACTCTATAGCATTGTGTTTAGATCTAAAATTCAACTATTATAAAAATCGATGAGGTCTTGTAACCAGCTTGAGTTACAATTAAATAGATAAAAAGTTATTTGATCTGCAGACTTGGTTATCTGGGTCTGAGTTTTGTTTGTATCATTTACAAAAACCCTTGTTAAAATAAGAGTGTTTTTGGTGAGCTTGTCATAAATAATAAGAATTCAAGCTCAGCTTAAGACTGTGTGAAATCTATCTAATCTAAACAGCACGTTAGGTCCCACAGCTGGGCAAAGGGCCTTGTTTCTGTTTCGATTATCACGCTCTTTGGTCTTCTGTTAATCAGTTAGTAAATATTCTGGTATTATTTATAGATTCATCATCATCATCTCAGTCGTCAGACCTCCACTGCTGGAGATATATGTATCACCAAGTACTGGTCATGAAGGGTTGTTGCCATAAAGTTTTTTTTTTGCAGTATTTTCTAGAAGCAAGCATGTCTTGGTAATTACCTACGTAAAGTTATGTGGATGATTGTTTATTATTGGAATTTTCTAGAAGCAAACATATCATGTCGTAAAATAACGTAGAAGATTGTTTTTTTTATTAAACTCAGCCGATTTTTCTAGTAGCGAGCATCTCAAGAGTGGAACTCGTCGTGTAAGCCTCGCTGTTATAAGTGTAGGAGGATCGTAATCTCTGCGTCCCTCCGAGGAGGATACAAGAGCCGGGCTGATCTCGCATGCGACAGGCGCGTGCACGGCTGATCGCTGTTATAATTTTTGGGAGATATAAGCGGGATTTTTCCTGAATTTTGGATGATGTTAGTTATCTTTCTAGGAGTTTTTGCTACGGCTTTGCTTGCATTGTTCTGGGTTGTTATAAGTTTGACCGCTATGTGTGTGTGTGTGTATGTCTGTGTCCGTGGCTCTTAAACGTGTAGACCGATTTGCATGCAGTTTTTTTTTATTTTTAAAAGCAGGTTTTAGGCGGTGGTTCTTAAATTATGTTTTCTCACAATCGGTTTGAAATTTACAAGATAGGGTGAAAGAGGGGATGAATAATCGAATATTTCCAAATATGCCCGAGTTTGGTGTCAAATTAAAAGGAAATGATGTGAATAAAATACAACATTTAAATAAGTGTTGTTTTATTAAGTATCCAAAAGTAAGTTATATTTCTGGTCACAGTAATATAATATGTAGCTCTAGGTATATGAATTAATAAATATAATACGGCTTACATCACGTACCTAACTTACCTATATGAAATTATATATACCACCTTTATATTTATTTTTAAAACCATACAATAAGTAATAATTTGTTACAAGCATTGTTCTTCTGTTTATTATAGGTACATTATTTTCTAAAAATGTTAGCCGTGGGGTACCGGCAGTAAATGCTACTCTCATGCCCATGGATGCAGAAAGAATCTATCAAGGGATATTTCCGGATGATAGGCAGCAGCGTGTTTTCGTGTATCAACATCCCGTATTGCTTGTCCCTTATCTCCTATAAACATATACTTCATTTACAGTTGCGGCAGCACATTCGTTAAAAATTGGATTGTAATACTCAAATCATCTTTATTAAGTTACTTTGTTTACCCACAGTTCGATTTAGTATGAACTAACTATAAATCATTTATACTGTCGTGGAAACATAGTCCACAGATATGTATAATCTGATAAATAAGATACAAGTTCAAAAATATTTTACATTGTTAACATAGGTAGCAAGTTAAGAAGCGACTCAGATTGGCACTGCATTATAAGAAAAATTCATTGAGAAAATTATTACGTTTTCTTGATTAAGTTTTTGAAGTTCCATACTCTACCTCAACTCCAACTATATAGCACTTTGGCTATATCTAGCTCGTCTCAGAGCTTACATAATTCCAATATCATTATGACAGGATTTATTTTTGCCATTACTTAATTTCACGAAAACTTCGGTCCAAGCTAAATTTCTAGTCTCGCTGGTATCATACTCAAAAGATGCTCTGCATCAATTTTCAGCACCTGCCTCAGAATCGCTTGCAATAAGCTCTTCGTTATTTCAACAGAAATAAAATTTGCAGAATATTCTAGTAGTTTTTAATTTAGGGTGGCTCTGAATTTTTGCGCGTTGGAAGCATGCCATATTCCAGACACAGTGGGGATTTATAGATGCGCAACTTTTATACAGCTTCGTGTTTCATTAACATTTTAGTCCACACACATGATTGACAATACACCGTAGGATATAAGCCTTTAGTTATTATGATAACGAAGAAATTTTCTCGTGAATAAATTAAAGAGTCCTTTCCTCTTTAATCATTAGAAAAATATTAATAATCACTAGAAAATTCAGGTAATTTTTTAGACTCCATCCGTGCCTGTGTTTCGGTAGACTTTAAATGTGGTATGCACAACACAAAAACGTTAATTAAAATAGATTATAATAAAACTGTTTGCATAATATATTTTAGAGCTTTTCGAGGTTGCGGCACTGACTTATCCCGTACAGTGTCCCGTGAAAATTAGCGGCACCTGCGAAATAAGGTACTAATTAGGCCTGCTCTGCTCCCAGATTAATTGTTGTAGCACCCGGCTGAGTGTCGCACGGTTTCTTTTACTTACAGATTCAAATGTTTTATCTGACCTGGTGTCATTGACACAGTTCAACTGTAATTGTATAAACTTGGAACAAATACCTGTATCTACGCAAAGTTTGATTGACAAACATTTGGAATACGTAATTCTTAGAGATTTTAATTAAGAACGACATAATTTGTGTTATTCTTGATAAAGGGTAAACTGAATACTACATTTTCTATACAATCGTGTGTTATGTACAAGTTCTTTTATATAATCGATTCAAATCGGAAACAAGACCACTTGCGATAGTTATTTATGAATCAAAAGGCTCATTTAACACCAAAATAAACACTTAAAAACAATTCAAAAAGTTCTAAAATTTCGCTGGTTCTAGCGCTACTTTCCTATTTCGTTCTCAAAATGCACAAACAATAAATTATTTTCGCTATAAGTTCGTTTTTCGCCTAAGAATGCATATCTGCTTTCTCGCATTGTTTTTCAGCTGGTACCTAAGCCGTAGCCGCACCTGAAGCAGATAAACGTCTTTAATTACCCCTCGCCCCTCCCCCGCACAGAACCACCGCTTCGTTAGCGCGGATAACGACAAAGATTGCATTACAGGTTGCCAAAGAGCAAGCATGTTAAGAAAAGTCAATCAAGAGAAAATAACTCTTGAAATAAAAGTGCGAGTCGAACACGCGCACCGAGGGTTACATGTTATCATACAATATAATTTGTTATATAGGAGATATAGGTTATTTATCTTCATTTAGGTAGTTTATATTTATTTATCTGCAACTTCGTAGACTACGGGGTGGGAGACGGAATTATTTTCATCACTCTTTTCAAACGCGCCCTTACCGGGTTCTAAAGACAAAGTGAGGGTAGTTGCAAAACCACCATCGCTTCTTGATGGAAACTGCGATAAAACCCCCAGTTTTTGTTTTTTAAAATATAATTTTATGCGAAAACGTATGATTTGTTAGTGTATATTTAATAAGTTTACTAATAAGCTTATAAAACTGTTTGTCTTCCGAATAAAAAAAAATAGTGATCGCGACCGTTTTGAAAAATGTAATTTTAAAATTTTTAACTGTACACTACAAAAGATAAAAAAATACATTTCAGGCTGACAGGACTAGCCAATATTAATTGACCTAACAGACTGGCCATACTTTTTAAATCTGATAACATGAATCAAACACACCGAAAACACTGTATAATGCAAAAGTACACTCGACGACTTCGCGATTTTATTACAAACATGGTGTCCCGACATTATGTTGTGTTGCCCGAATCCGATTGAAGAACCACCTACCGGGTCCAATTGTTATTTAAACCACCACTGCATGGAGGGGATCAATACGAAATAATATATTCAATTCTCTCTCTCTCTCTCTCTGTCATTTATTATTCCCATATGATGGTGAATTTCTTTCTGGTCTGTTTCTTTCACTTCTTTGCTTTTTCTAGAACTTGGAAAGCATTGCAGTCTACAAGGTCTTTTTTAGTCACTCTATCACTCCATTTTTGGTGTTCCTCTACGTCTGGACCCGTGTTTTCCTTCCACTTCGCTGTATTGAACACTATTTTTATTCCTCAAAGTATCTGAAAAACTGAAACTTTTACGGTAAGGTTTATCTGCCTTGCGTTTTCTTTGCCTCGACTGTTTCTTCTCGATAATTAGCGCGAACGCTTGAACCCTACACCCCTGATAAGCACTGCATTTACACTGCTTCCACTTCAACACTTATTTTGCACTTTACGTTGTTTGTTAAAAAGCTCAATTTTGCACTTAGCCTCTGAAGCGGGCTAAGTTTTTTGTCTTTTGACAAAATGTCTTGCATCTTGCACCTTTTGCGAATGGAAATAAGGGTCAGTATTATTTGTATTATCAAGATCGTTAGTAACCTATGTAGCGATAGGTCATTTAGTTCAGTATTATGAGGTCATGAGTCGAAATTTATTCGCCTTTGTTAGCGTTTGCTGAAAATTTCTAATGGCTTTGTCAGGAAGATATTAATCTAGTAATAGTCTTGTCTTTTTCCTTTCCTTAAAGCTTAGCTACTGATAATATCAAGTCTTTGGTACAGAGTTTAGCTTGTGATCATTTCCTTTTGAGTGGTTTTTGTTGATAAAAGGTTAAGTCACCATTTTCCTCTATGTAGGTATGTATATATCGTCTTCCACGTTGTATCTTACTCTTCACGGGACATTAATTCCTACTCGAGTATAGAAATATAAAGCTGCATTGTTAAACAAACATGAAGCATACAAAACTTTTAAGTGGGTACCTACAGGCTTGTAAGTTTTGTAATGCTGGAAAAATGTGGTAATGAAATTTCAAAAATACGATGCTAAATACTCTTCTAGTTATAAAGCAAATAAAATGATGTATAAGCATTTGGCAGCTTATAGAACTGTTGTACTACGATGCGTGCAAATTGGTGCTTGTACATACAGTGATTTAAAACTGGACATGTACATGATCTGTGACAGTAGCGAGTCAAGTTGGGGTTTAAACAGCCTTGCACTTGCCACTGTGACAGTTTGGAATATAAAACAAAGAGTCAAGTGCAAACGAGTTGAAGCCATTTTACAAATTATCATGCTTTCACCACGTTTATGCATAGTCTTCCCCAAACTTTTGCAGTGACAACGTTTTATTTTGTAACTGTGCAATGTTTTATGTTCTCAGATATACGTTTTTTGGACAGAGTCATCAGTATGGCCTCGAAAATCAACACAACATTGAATTACACTCTTTGTATCTGATTCTCAGTAAGAGTGATGTTGGGCTGCTTTTGAAGGTATATGGACAAAATGCAGTCGTCATCATTACTGGCTTATATTAGTCTAGTGCTGGATATTGGCCTCCCCAAATCTGCATTGGGGGTCAATGGCCGAAATCATCTCGCTGGACACGCAAGTTAGCGATCACAGATACAGCTACTCGTACCGTCGACACTGCTGTCAACAGCCAAAATTGTCGGCCCTACTAACACCCGAAATTAAATCGTGCATTAGTTTTATTACTACGAGTACGTTGTTTATTTATCGAGTATGTACCTACATACATATATTTTAATCCCGACGTCTTTACTGGATTACACCTGGTCGTGGTCGCGGGAAGATTACCACGTTCAGGTGCTGTAGCCAGGCCAGGTTTTGAGTCTTCCCGCGACCACTGTGTAGTGTGTGTTGTTGCGACATTATGATGCGATCGCGAAAGTAAAAAAAAAAGTTTTATTGTTTCCCTTCATCGCATTTCCAAACATACACTGTTCGGATACCGCGGCAATAGCGGTATTATTTACAAAATATTCTCTTGAAAAATAGCGTATTCCAAGTCCCTAAAAGTCATAATTAAATCACAATAAACCGAAGCGAACGGAGGCTACGAAAGAAATAAAATGTTTATTGCATTGTCCTTAATTCCGGGTCTCTTAACGACCTCCGCTGAAAGACTGCCGTCCCGAGCCTGAGTGCTGTAATGTATGCATAACTTATTCTGGACATTACTTAGTGCCGTGGGGTGCCGGCAGTAGAATGTTACTCTTCCTCTCATGCCCGTGGATGATCAACATACTGTGCTCGCTGACCCACCGGTCAAGCGTAGTGAGTATGACAACTACCCCTCATGGCGATCCATGAGGGAGGCCTGTTTTTAAGTCCAGTAACGTCATCATGGCCATCTTAGTCCGGTAACGTTGTCATGGCCATCTGCGGTCAACAACATATATTGTCATTTCGAAAAAAAAAAGAGTGAAGCCTGTGTTCAGTAGTGGACGTTTTGCGGTTGAAATGATTGATTATGATTACTCATAGCACCATCTACCTTACTCGTAAAAGTAAGTAGCTAGAAGAGTACAAAGCCAATGTCAAAGTGGGGCGTAAGTGATGAGATCTTTGATAGAATACAGATTTCATTGTATACCGATTGTGTCTAGCACAGGAACATTTAAGTTCTTCGGTTAAAAACGAGCAGACGATTAAACAGCCTGATGTGGTTATGGAATATATATACTTAATCTCGAAAATGTTTAAAACCTATCTAGGGGTACTAACAGGGGAGCTTGTGACATTTTTAATACAAGATCCCAAAGTTTGACGTAAGTTAGACGGCTGGTTATTTAAAAACAAGGTAAATCTTTAAACAACATAGTCCTAAGTTGGATGTGTGGTACCAGGACGTACTGCCGAGCATCAATATTTCATCATCTTCTAATTTCGGAACCCATAAGGCGCGAGTCTTTCTTGTACTTGTCCGCTTTATTTTCTACTGTAACTCAATTGAAATTCAAATATACATAATTACGAGTATATTATATAAAACTTTAACAAAGTAATTACATATATAACGCAGTTCTATAGACCTTACCTCCCGTGCTAGTTAGAAAACTGCGTTACGCCAAGACCTCTCAAACCACGCTAACTGTAATACGTCAATTTCTTCATCATAACTAGTTCTTTAACCTATCTCAAAGTAACTTGTCAGTTTGATTGATTGTCTGTGTAGACAAGGTGTCGTCACGCGGTGACGGGCGACACGGACGGACGGGCGAGTTGATGATCTTGGGTAAGTTTACAACTCAGGCAAAAATAGCTTAGTGGACTTTTTATCTCGATCAGATTTGAGGCTAAGAATATAAAATCCATAAATTTGACACAATGAAGCTGAAAAAATATGTAGTTTATATAATAAAAAATATCTATCTATGTAGGATAATCAGTCATCTCGTACCCATAACACAAGCTCTGCTTAGCATGGGGCTAGATGATGCTGTGTGAATTGTCCAGCAATATTTATTTATATATTTTTTTTATTAAAACGCGAATAACCAACTACACTAGTCAAAAATTACAGCATTTGAAAAAGGTGCGTTTTTCTTTTTTAATTATTTTTTCAGCCATCTTTTAAAAAGAGGTTGTCAAAAGAGTTTTTATATAACAAAACTAAATATTCTACATAATGCTTTTTATTTCAAGTTTCTATATTAAATAGTACAGAAGTTATCGTCACGTTTATCAGTGTTATACCTTCTTTTGCAGGCTAGTGTATTATATTCATTAAAATATTAGGTCGTTACATAATGACACTGGCGTTTTGTCGTACTGGCCCATTAGATCTCAAGAAACTCCTCTTTGGTTAAGAATTCCAAATTCAAATTTATACTGCTATTTAGTGATGCATTTGTGTTTCTAAAACCATAATTAATTTGTTTTTCCTCTTTTGTATTTTTTCTTTGCGTTACTCACTTTACAAAATGGAAAACTTGAAATATCGCGTCATTTACGAGTACAAGTTCCACCGTGGCACCAGTGCTGCAGAAACGGCTCGAAGGATTAATAATGTGGCTGTGTCGCAAATGAAACCACATTGCGTTTTTGGTTTTAACGTTTTCGTTCTGGAAATTTCGACCTACAGAACAAGCCCCGTGGACGGCCGGAGACCAAAGTTGGTGATCAAGAATTGAAGGCTATTGTGGAAGCGGATCCATCGTTTACCACGTCCGAGTTAGTTCCTGGCTGCGGTGTTAGTAATAAAACTATTTTAATCCACTTGAAGCAAATAATTGGGAAGGTGAAAAAGCTTGAAAGGTGGGTACCTCACGAATTGAGCGAAGCAAATCGACAAACGCGCGTCTCTGCTGCTTTTCATTACTCAACCGGCACAATAATGAAGGGATTTTAAATCGAATCATTACCTGTTATGAAAAGTGGATCCTATACGATAATCGAAAGCGCTCATCGCAATGGCTGCACTCTGGCGAACCAGCCAAATCATGCTCCAAGCGAAAACTGACTCAAAAAAAGTTACTTGTGAGCGTTTGGTGGACCAGTGCCGGTGTCGTCCACTACCGCTTGCTTAAATCTGGCCAGACGATTACGGCAGATGTCTATTATCAGCAACTGCAACCCATGATGGAAAAGCTAGCTGCTAAATAAAAAGAAAAAAAGGCAAAAGAACATAGATAGCAAAGGTACATAATTTGATCCATTAAATATTTTATTTAAAAAAAAATCGACTTTATTTTCCACTCATACAAAACGCCAATTTCATATGTAACGACCTAATACGTAACTCATCATCATCAAATCAGCCGTAAGACTGCACATCCACTGCTGGACATACGCCTCTCTCACGGATCCCCAAGGTCATGAAGGAGTGCTACCATACTCACCACGCTTGGCAGGAGGATTCGCGTACGGTTGGACGTGGTACGGGATGTTGACACAAAGAAAGAAGCTGCTGATCTTCCGGAGGTATCCTGTGGCAGAATCTTACTGCATCCATGGGCAAGAGAAGAGGGGCAACATTGTACTGCACCCTGCGGAAAGTGTAGAATGGACGAATATGACAGAGTAAAATAGTATAACTAGACAATGATCGTTAGATGCGCCCTGACACCAAAAACTATGGCATTTTCTTTATATGTGTGTTATCAATTATTGTTAACACACGTGCGTAAGCAGTATTATACTGCTTGCGCACGTAGACTGGTTTTGCAAAAAAAACAATCTGTTATTGTTACCATATATTGTGCAATTATATTACACTAATTTGCAAGAAAAAAACAACACACACCACGTCCGGGTAACACTGTGTTTTGAGGTACGCTAATTTCAAAAGAGTGAGTTATCTCATTTTATGTGGAAACAAAACGGGGTGGTTTCATTACAGTAAGGGCGTATCTAACGATTTAAATCTTTGTAGGCAACCCACACGCGCACCACAAACGATTGTTTTCGAAAATCAGTTTCCTTCGTTGCCGCGCGCAGAACCTGGTAATTACCGCGTTCTCAGCGCTGCCCCACGTCGGCGGTACGTCGTGTTTTTATCTCACGTATTTCGCCATTTTCATCATCTTCTTGCTGGAGCATACACTTTTTATTGTTCTGTGATGTGAGGAAACATAGCCATATGAGGGATTACTAAATGTTGGTAGAAATCGTGAAAATTTGGACTGTTCCATTTTAATCATCTAGGCTTAAGAAAGTCATCTGTAATAAATTAATAATAATGGACAATTCACCTAGCTCCGAGCTAAGCAGATATTGTGTTATACATATGTACAAGATGACTGATATACTTAATCCGTTATACTACATATAATAATCTTTTGTATAATTATCTTTTATAAGTATCTTTTGTTAAATATAGAAAAAAACATCAAGAACATCCTGAACAAATATCTGCATATCGTACCGACGATTCTCCCGGGGCTGGACTCGAACCCGCAACCTCTTGCGTCGCAGGCAGACCGTCAAATATCCTATGTTTTTTTCTATTTTAAATGTAAGCATAGGTTTTCCTTATAACCATTGGTTTATTAATATTGAAAATCCCGTCAAAATCGATAACGGATATACAAGGTGTCCCGTATCTGGTGTATGAAGCCAGGAGCTGCAAATTACCCCCCACCAAAGGAATGCAAAGGCGAAGAAAGATTTCAGAAAAACGTATTTTCAGGTTTCCATACAAAATTAAAGTTTTCCAAGTCGCTGTCAACCCTAATGTATAACAGACGTGTGTCCGTAATAAATACCTACGCGCCTACGCACACCACGCACCTATACCCACACTCAATATACGCACAAGCGCGTTGCGGGCGCGCCGCGGGAATCCCCGGCGGTCAATAGGTCATTGCCCGTAACAGCTGAGAGCAGGGTTGTCACTCTTATGAAATTGGTATAAACTTTGCACGTTATCTTATCACTGAAAAACTTGAAAATCAAGAAAGTCGTAGAACAAACGTTGTTTGCCAGGGGGGGTAGAAAACCCCCCTTTCGGCTTAGTACCCCAATTACGGGACACGCTGTATAGATTGTTGGAGTTTAGGCGGAATAAACAGACAGACAGACAGACAGGCAAATAGACAAAAATACTTAAATTTGCATTTTTCTCGAGCCTCGGACCGGTAAGCGCAGCTTAGGACGTCCACCAATAAGATGAGCTGATGACCTGGTGAAGACTGCAGCTCGACGGCGAACGCTTCCAATCGCAAAAACTGGAATCCATGAGGGAGGCCTATGTTCAGCAGCGGACGTCCTACGGCTGATATGAATGAATATAATGTAGGCTTTTACAAACCGTGCCTGGATGTTACATGGCGTTTTGTAATACCGCCCGTGTTTATTTCTGTGATATTCCATTATTTATTAAGCTGTTTCTTACGCCTGTAGCAATGAGAGAGAATGCTCTGTAAAATATACAAAAGAGGGCCTTGTAATGTAATAATCTGATGACAGAGGGAAGGGAAGTCGCAACTATTTTCTGCAAATTTGTCCCGTTTCACGCGTCGCTTGTTTGCGAATTGCGGGGTACTGGGAAATCGAGCTCACGCGTTTCTACGTATAATGTATCCCTTTGCTGAATGAAAATATATGGGAATACTTCTTTTCTATTATGAATTCGAAGAGATATTAGAAGTATTGAAACTAGGGCGACGACATTTACATATTATCCGCAAGCAAAAAACACGTTTTTTAAATCTTTGGTCATCTTAGTCTTTACAAACTTTCAAATTATGGTAAATATTTTAGGGAAACGAAGAACCTTATTAAACATTTTTCAATTGCGGTTGTACATGGTAAATACGCCGTAGGCAAACTTATCTTAGCTCGTATTTGTATTGTTTTGTGCGACTTGTTCTTAACTCTGAGATTTAACTAACAGACAAATATTTTTTCATACATTATTATATATTTCATTTGGCATACAAATCAGAATATGGTAAAAAACTTAAGATCTACGTACTACGACTAGATCATTTTCCTAAACAAAATTCAAAATTAAAAAATAATTTATTTAGTTCAGCCGCATGGACCATATTCCCGCATCGCAAATTAAAAAAATAAAACAACACAATTAATAGAATAAAGCCCGTAATTGAACCTGTTCAGATGCACATCATGATCGTGTAAAAAGATCATACAAACAAAAATATAGACGTGACACAATTTACCAACATTGCTTCATAAATAATGTTTTTACATATATGTTAAGAGCTGTTTCTCGTTACCCAATGGTTATATAATACGCTAAAAGTTGTACGTGTGAACACCCACCGCCGTAAATATTTTGTCGGGCGAGTTTTAATTTCGATATAACTCATAAAATATTTATTCAAATTTATTTTGAATAAATATTTTATGAGTTATATCGAAATTATTCATTTTGATGAGATTCTCCTAAACCAAACCTATATGGTTTAGTTTAGGAGAATCTCATCAAAATGAGTTTTGAAAAAGGGGGTTAACCTGGCACTGTATCCATTCGAACAAAAAAAATATTTATCTTCATCGGTTCAAAAGCTACTGTGCATGTCGTTTGATGTGCCAGCAATTCCAATAAAATTTAACCCAACTTGTTTGAAAGAACGGAGACGTCAGGCGTCACATCGCGATCGCCAAATCTAATAAAACGCTAAAACCAAACCGAACAGATATTTCCGCCGAATAGCAGCCCTTTAACATCGCGAAGTGTGGGACGGGGAGGCTTTGAGAGAAATAGCTAAATTTCTTACTAAATAAAAATAATCATCATCATCTTAGTCGTAGTTCACTGGACACAGGCCTCCCTCATCACCAAGTGCTAATCAGGAGGGGTTGTCGCCATGCTCACCAGGCTTAGCAGGCGCGTTGGCGAGCGCAGTACAGGATGTTGATATTGGAAATATGCTGCCCATCTTCCGGAGTAAATAATGCTGGGTAATAGTATTCAGTTGTTTATTGCTTTCCATTGTAACCATAGGTCTTATATCATATATAGGACCTATGTTTACTTACTATAATATAGTTAAATTGTACAGAATGGAACCCAAATGGGCACTGTAATCTTAATGTATACATAATATAAGATGGATAATGTTAGTTAAAAGATACAATAGTATGAAATTAGAAAATTAGTCATAAAAATTATATAGGTAGCATTCATTTTACAATAAAAAAATGTCATACGAATATTATGTACGTCTATAAATATATGCTGTAATTAATCAACATCTAGCCCTTAAGTAAACAGGGCCTGTATTATTGGTATTTCCTACATGCCGTGGACTTCGTACGGCTGTGGTACGGCTGAGAGAGAGAATCACTAAGCTAGCACGCTTATGCAACAAAGCAAATTCTGATCAAATCAAAGAAGCCCATTCTGAGAGCAGTCTACACTTTTTCGCGCGATACCTTGTCGTAAGCCGGAAGGGGCACGAGAATTCAATTTAGATCATTCTTACAGTATTATCCCGATTGGAGGTCCGACAGAGCTCCTTTGCATCAAGTGAAATAGAATCGAACTAACGCAATATTCCGACCCCAATGACGCGATCCAGTTACCGGGCACCATGATACGCGTAATGGAGGCCTTTTTATCTATAAATTGCCTGGGACCCGCCATTTCATAAAATGTTAGAATTATCCGTTAACTCTATTTGGGAAAAGGTTAAATTTCCAGTTGTGAATATGACTGAGTAAGCAAATGATATGATTTCCAAGCAAGGTAGTGAATACCTGATGTTATTTTTTATCCTCTTTTCAACTGGACTTTGGATCATTGATTGATTATGTAATCCCCATGAAAATAGAAAACGATAATAAGCAAAGCAAAAAAAATACATATGTACAATAAAATACACTAAACTATCACTAAGTAACTTAATATTTTTTTTATAGCCGCAGACAAAAAAAATAACAATGAATAGAAGTAAAAAGAGAGGTTTCTTCTTCGCTTATTTCCCTCACTTGGAAAAAAGTTTTCTGAAGCGAACGAATTAAAATTTGTGCTTTATTGAATTTAAATGTTGTATTTTGTATTGAGGTTATGTATTTGTATTGTTGTATGTTTTGTCCTTCTAATGAATTTATAAACACTTATTGAGTTTGACCTTAGACGAGATAAATCCTTGTGTCTTTGACTTTGATGGGTGACCGAGGATTTTAAAGAAACACAAATATGATTTGCATAGCTCAAAAACATCCAATAATTTGTATTGACAAAGACTACAGTTAAATTTGTTTTGACTACATACTCGTATGTACGAACTCGTGTAGCTTCGACTGAGAGTTGGAAGAAGTATCTTGAAGTTTCCTTTTCGCATCTTTTCCTCACTTGGAAAAAAATCTAAAGCGAATTATTCAAGATTGGTCTCTTTATCTAGGTGCAAGAATGTAAAAATCAATTTGAATTGATTGTTTTTTAAACTAGGGGGGGAAAGGGAAGCAAAGTCTTGCACTAGAATGAACTTTGCTACACCGGTTCCAAGTCACACCTCCTAGTGGTCCCCCCTGGTAACTGTAGTGAGAAGTATACTTTGTTAAGATTATACTTCTCACTAAAGGCTAACGTGACTGGGATATAGAACTCGCCAAGACGCACTGGCCAGCGTGGCGTTTTAAGGCTAAATCCTCTTTGATTATGATAAATGCCAACAAGCCTCGGCCCTCAGTCCCCAGCAGCCCCGCTATTCCTGACTCCGGCAGCGGTCATGGTTCCAGCGTGGCAGAGGGTGCTAAGAATCGCTGGAAGTCGCCCAGCTGCCACAACCCAACGACCCTGACCTTGGCGTGTTACAACGCCAAGACGATTCGCACGGACGAAAGATTGAATGAACTGCAATACGAACTGGATACTGTTAAGTGGGACATATTAGGTTTATCAGAAGTCCGACGAAAAGGAGAAGATCTTATAACACTAACATCTGGGGACCTATTTTACTACAGAGGTCATGAAGACAGCTCCTATGGAGGCGTGGGATTTCTGATAAACAAAAAAGTTGCAAAATATCAAAAGTATTTCTACCCGCGTCTGTTTTATGGTGCTCACACTCAACAAACGTTACTCAATCAAAATTGTTCAAGTTTACGCACCGACCACAAACCATACTGACGAGGTAGATCAATTTTATGAGGACATTGAAAAGGCTCTTTCAGAAACGCCATGCCATTATACTACTATTATAGGAGACTTTAACTCGAAAATAGGAGCTCCTTTAATAAATGAAAAATCTGTCGGCAGTTTTGGACTCGGACAGCGCAACAATAGAGGACAAGCACTTGTAAACTTCCTTGAAAGAATTAACTTCTATGCAATGAACACCTTTTTTCAAAAGCGTATTACAAGGAAGTGGACCTGGGCGAGTCCTGGCGGTCATTATAAAAACGAAATAGACTACATAATTTCCTCACATAAAAACATTGTGACTGATGTTTCTGTTATTTCACGGTTTAAGACAGGAAGTGACCATAGACTAGTAAGAGCGACATTCAGGTTTGATCTTAGACAAGAAAGAGCGAAAATGATTAAAGCTCACGACAGATTTAAAAAACAAGAAGTTGCAACTTTACAACATCAATTTCGTGAAGACCTTCGGAATCAATTTGATGGGCTTGAAGAATCAAACATGGATGTCGACCAAATAAATCAACTACTGTGTAATGCTCTATCGGAGACGGCTCGTAAACATCTAAGTGCAGCGCCCAAAAATGCTAGTAAGCTCTCATTGAAGACAAGAGATATGATTGAGCAAAGACGAACAATGAATCAAAGCAGTATCGTGGATCATTAAGAGTTATTAAATTTAAATAAAGTTATTCATAAGTCAATTAAAAAAGATTTGAGAGATTATAACACTAATATAATAAAAAATACAATAAAACAGTTTAGAGGACCTAATATTTTTAGAAGAAAACAAAAACAGGAAACAAACAAATAATAAAATTGAAAGATAAAAATGGTAACTATGCGACAGATAGGCAACAGATTCTTAAAATAGTAGAAGAGTTTTACGGAGAACTATACGCTTCACAATCTACACCAGACCTGTATTTAACTAACGATCCAAGAAGTCCACCCGTGAGAAGTCTGGATACTGATGAACTGCCACCTATTATACGTAGTGAGGTGGAACATGCCCTTGGCCAGATGAAAAGTGAAAAGTCTCCTGGACAAGATGGCATTTCTGTTGAACTGCTTCGTGCAGGCGGACCACCGGTGATTGACGTACAAATGAGGCTCTTCAACGATGCCATGAATCAAGCTCGAACACCTGAGTCTTGGAAAAATGCACTTGTTACAATTATCCATAAGAAAGGTGACATCTCAAAATTATCAAAATTCTCTGCAACCGTCTTACCCGAAAGCTGGATGAATATCAATCTTTAGAACAGGCTGGCTTCCGAAGTGGATTTTCCACCATTGATCACATCCATTCAGTCAAGCAGCTGATGGAGAAGAGTCACGAGTTCAATCGGCCCCTTTGCATGGCCTTCGTCGACTTTGAGAAGGCTTTTGACAGCGTCGAGCATTGGGCCGTATTTGACTCACTCCATCGCTGCCACATTGACGCTCGTTACGTGGATCTTCTTCGGGAGGTATACAGCTCGGCAACAATGCAAGTACGATTACACAGTTTGTCAGAACCTATTTCGATCAAGAGGGGGGTGCGACAGGGGGACACAATTTCACCCAAGCTTTTTACGGCTGTTTTGGAAGACGTCGTAAAAATGCTTCCATGGGACCAATGCGGTATAAATGTTAATGGTGTCTACCTGTCGCATCTGCGTTTTGCTGACGATCTTGTATTGTTTGCCGAAACTATGAATGACCTGGAGGTTATGCTGGGAGACCTTCATGATGCCTCTTTGGTAGTCGGCCTGAAGATGAACATGGGCAAGACCAAGGTGATGTCAAACGTTTCTGAACTCTCGAATTCTAACGTTAAAGTTGGGGGCGAGAGGTTAGAGATGGTTGATTCATATGTGTATCTTGGTCATGTTTTGTCTTTTGGCACGGAGTATCAGATGAAGGAGGTTACCAGGAGAGTACAACTAGGATGGGCAGCTTTCGGAAAACTAGACGATATTTTTAAATCTACCCACATCCCACAGTGTCTTAAGACTCGTCTCTTCAATCAATGCGTCCTACCAACAATGACCTACGGTGCTGAGACATGGCGACTTACTAAGGAGGCAGTGCACAAAATCAGCGTTGCGCAGAGAGCCATGGAGCGCGCCATGCTCGGCATCACACTGATAGACCGGGTCCCCAACGTCAAAATTCGCGAGCGGACTAAGGTTCAGGATGTCGGTGAGCGAATAATGGGGCTCAAATGGAGTTGGGCAGGACACTTGGCCAGACGAAATGACGACAGGTGGACGAAAACGCTGACTGAATGGTGGCCGAGAGAAGGGCACAGAAAAAGGGGTCGTCCACCATCCCGATGGGTTGACGATGTTCGGAAGACCGTGGGTTGCACCTGGCTAAGAATAGCTTATGACAGAGGCGAATGGCAAAATCAAAGGGAGGCCTATGCCCAGCAGTGGGTCGATAAAGGCTGATGGTGACGATGATGATGTTTTTTAAACTAATTTATCAAAAATCAAAAATGAAAAGTTTCTAGAAACTAAAAGTTTTAAGAAAAAAAAATACGATATCGGTGAGGTTCAAACCTGCGTCTCCTAGATGCTTAATCTTTCTTAAATCCAAAATTGCTTTAACCGCTAAGCTACGAAACTCTGACGGGCCGAGTTGAAATCCTTGATTCGATCATATTATTGGTTAAGCATAAGCATTAATCAATGGGTTGGGTTGTAGTTTTTCTTGAATATACCTCTATTTTCCCCATCTATAAACCAAATATTACGAACATCGATTCCGCAGAATCGACATTGTAATTAAGTTGTTTCTTCCGAGACAAGATATCAGTGTTTTACATTTTCCTACAAACTGCGTACTTTGTCCACGACATTACCTCCGCTAGCGAACTGAAGACGTCGATACAATATCTCGGATACACGACACCGGGTACGTAATACATCGCGCACAATGTACCCGGGTAGTATACGTGGGCCGGTATGCAGCCGCCGATGAGCCGTGAAACAAGATAACGGAACACGTACGGTCTTCCTTCTAGGGTTTGTTTATTGGGAATTTATAGGGCTGTTTGAATATACTCTGAGGCTTTACAGCTTGCCGTGTTGCATAAGCAGGTGTTTTCTTGTAGTACAGTGGGCGAAGAAATTGGTATACGAGTACCAGTTTTGACAAGTTTCTGTGAGACCAAATTACCGTTAATGTTGATTTCTCTCAAAAAGTCGTGTTGGCCGAGTGGTATGCATCAATGGATTTTTCTTTCATGAAAAAATTATGTGCATGTACAAGTTAACTAGTTAAGGAAAATTTGCAATGGATCTTTATAGGGAAGAGAGAACTGTTATCCTATAACACAGTGAAAACTAACACAGGAAACAGGGCACCACTCATACAAGCCCCATTTATTAAGCAATATTTTTTTGTATTTGTATTTGACACGTGCTTTAACGGTGAAGGAAAACATCGTGAGTCGAAAAGCTTTAACTGCTAAGCTACGAAACCCTGACGGGCCGAGTCAAAATCCTTGATAAGATCTTATTACTGGCTAAACATCGATCAATGTGTTTTGTTGTACCTAGTTTTTTATACATTCCCCTCCTCGAAGCCGAAGTCGCAGGCGCACGTTCGCCCGTTGCGATACAGACATCGTCCAAACTTTACGTAAGCTTTCCGAGTGACTTTTAATGATTGTTACTAGAAAGAGCTATATAGCTATCACATTGACGCAGTCACCCCATGGCCAGTGCCATGATGAATAGGTTCTCAATTGATTATACAATCGGCGAAGTCCACTCGACTTGCATTAGGGAAACCCGATCTGTGCCCATCCATCTCTGCTGCATTACTGGACCGGGGGGATTACTGTGACAGGGTACACGCTGTTTTGTACGCAAAAAATGTATGACGTAATCATTTGAGTGTAAATAAGTGTACTTTTGTGAGACGCGAGTCACGTAATTTGAGTTGGCCAATGAGGCGGGTTCATTTAAAAGTAAAAACTTCAAAAACAGTTTCCTCGAACCTTATAGATGGCTTTAGGGTTCCTTTAGGTTTAGTTTTGATATCATTTAATCTCAGCAAGACAAAAGTCACTTACATAAGATCATCATCATTATCATCTCAGCCGTAGGACGTCTACTGCTGGACAAAGGCCTTCCTCTTGGATCACTACGTACTGATCATGAGGGGTTGTTGCCATACTCGACACGCTTGGCAGGTGGATTGGCGAGCGCATATACTCTTACTGTTGGTACTCAGAAAAACGCTGCTCCCCATCTTCCAGAGGTATCCCTTAGCAGATTCTTACTGCATCCACGGGCAAGAGAGGAGAGGCAACATTCTACAGCTATTTTACAGAACCTTAGTCTAATTTACAGTTCGTCGCTCAAGTGGAAGTTGCCTATACGTACTACTACTATTTAACGTATCTCATGTTTATTTAATGGTGTAAGTATTTTAAATATGTTCTAAATATGTTAACTTTTACTGATAGGAAACACAGATTGACAATGAAAGTATTATGAATCAAACACAAACGTGCTATCTCCGCTCGCCAGTTCCATCTGTTAGGTTTCGTAGAAAACACTTTTTCTTTTAAACTGAAAACGGTTAATTATAATTGAACTGAGATACCGACTCATTTTACGTTGCCCTGTGTCGAAAACAGAACTTTAGTATGAAACCGAATCCAGCGTTAATTCAATGACTTATTTTACGTCCAACAACTCAAAAACTTACGCTCGTTTGGCTACAGAACTAATACTTTAGATATCTTATCGAACAAAATTGGTAGAGTGTATGGACACCCTCAACCAATTTTTTGTTTGAATTTTTATGTTTCTGGTATGCCTACGAGCTGTTCGAAGTTGGGACCTTAAAATGAATACTGAGCCGGAAAATGGCCGCCTAAGTTTAGTAATGACTTAGAACAGGCCATATTATGCTACGTTAAGGCAGATGATGATTATTCTGTGGTCAAAGAAGAACAGTCTTTTGTAAAACCCTAATAAAACGAATTCTAGGTAGTACATATCAGCTTTGTGTAAATCCAACGCAGAGTGTAGTTCTGTTGGGTGAGTCAGTGGAGCGTGTCTACGAGGCAAGAAATCTCGGCCTTCAGGTAGACTGTAGCCTTCGGTTTGAAAAGCATGTTGCTGAAGCTGTAAGAAGTTGCTTTTACAGACGTTCTGAACAGATTGAGCCCATACCTTAGTACTGAGATACGCATTAGGCTAGTAGAGTCTATTGTACTATCGAAATTGGTATATGCGGATGCGGATGTAGATAATGGACCACGATTGCTTTCAAGAACGCAAAGATTGGTACAACGAGTCCAAAACGCCTGTGCTCACTTTTGCTTTGATATCCCGTTTAGAGATCATGTCACAACGTTTTTAGGGTTCCGGACTAAAATGGTAAAAAGGAACCCTTATAGAATCACTCTGTCTATTTGTCTGTCACAAGTGGATCTCTCGAGAACTAATGATGCTAACGACTTGAAATTTGAAATGGTTAAAGATAACACTTTTTTAGTAATATAGCATATATGAAAATGTTAAAAAATAGAAGGTCTCAAAATATTTAAGTAAAGTTACTAGGTCTTCTGGGGTATCATATGAAAGGTATTCATTTGCAAATTAATAGACAGTTTTTGATTTTTTTTAAGCTGTATCGTTTCCGAGTTATTTACAGATATGTTGAAAAAAAGACCCCCCCGCCCACCTTACCTCCTCAGTTTGCAGATAAACCCGTGAAACTTTCGTAGCTACTATAAGTGTGTGTAAAGTTTATAGGAAAATTATAGCGAACTCTCTAATTTGCATAGTTTTTTTAGACAAGCGGGTTGTAAGGGGGATTTTCAAAATGTATGTGAAGTTACTAGGTCATGTAGGGTATCATATGAAAGGTATTCATTTGCACATTAATAAACAGTTTTTATTTTTTCTTTGAGCCGTATCGTTTTCCAGTTATTTACAAAAATGTTGAAAAAACGACCGTTCCCCCCTTATCTCCGAAGTTTGCAGAGATAAACCCGTGATACTTTTATAGCTAATGTAATGTGTATATATGTATAGTTTATGTTGTAGTAGAAATTACACCTTCTATATAGTCTGTGCTAATATGCAGCTTATCTGTGGATATTTTTGTATCTATAATAGTTTTTGATATACTCTGTACTCTATGCGCATCGCTAACCGGAAAGTATTGCTACACTAAATGTTCTGCTATAAAATAAAGTTTTTCTTTAATAAGTTAAACCAGTTATTTTCATTTAATAACAGGTTATGGGCCCAGTAAGCCCGATTTGTAAAATCAGTGAATACTATAAAGACCCAGTGCTAAAAACAGTGCCGAACAAAAGAAAATTAAAAGACATAATCTGCACACGCAACGTGCTCAGTTTCTGAACAATATTTCAAGTAAATCCGTGATAATCCACAACCAAAAGATGTCATCAACAAGTTCAATGGCATTAATTGAAAGGTTAACGGGCCGTGATAACTATGCCACATGGCGTTTTGCTGTCAAAACATATTTACAGCACGAAGAGTTGTGGGACTGCGTTGAAAATTCAGATTCAATTGACCAAAAACGCGACACGAAAGCCAGATCTAAGCTTATCCTTCTCGTCGATCCGATAAATTATATTCATATACAAGAATCAAGCACTGCAAAAGAGGTTTGGAATAATTTGGCACGCGCTTTTGATGACTCCGGGCTAACACGCCGAGTTGGTCTACTGCGAGATTTATGCAATACTACATTAGCTGGATGCTTAAACGTAGAAGAATACGTGAGTAAAATCATTACAACAGCACATAAGTTGAGAAACATTGGCTTCCATGTAGATGATGAATGGCTTGGCACACTCCTGTTGTCCGGCCTGCCTGAAACTTACAAGCCAATGATAATTGCCATAGAGAGCTCAGGTATGAAGATAAGCTCTGACTCAGTGAAGTCTAAGATCCTACAGGATGTCAAAGCTGAAAGTGATACATCAGCTTTTGCTTCAAGTCAAAGACAAAATAAAAACAAGAAAAATTCAAAAGGCCCCCGCTGTTATACATGCAATAAATATGGACATAAAAGTCCTGAATGCAGATCAAACAACAAGGATCATAAGAATAATGCAAATCTAAAAAATAACAGTTCTTATGCAGCTGTATTCATGGCATCTTCCAAATGCTCTGATGTCTGGTATGTTGATTCTGGAGCATCTGTTCATATGACCAATCACAAGAATCTTATGAGTGAAGAAACAACATCACACATTTCAAGCATCAAAGTTGCAAATAACAAAGCAATGCATGTACAAAGCTCTGGAAAAATAAGTTTATCTGTTTACAACGAAAGAGGCCAACAAAATGAAATTTTGTTTACAAATGTTTTATATGTGCCTGAACTAGCTACAAACTTGCTGTCTGTGAGTCAGATCATACAGAATGGTGGCCAAGTGAAGTTTAATAAGAATGGCTGTGTTATACTGAACAAAAATAATGTTATTGTAGCAACAGCAAGCTTAATAAATAATATGTACCGGTTGAATATGCCTGGCGGCTATGCATGCATATCAGATGTTATTGAGCAAGACACTTACCTGTGGCACCAGAGGATGGGTCACCTGAATTTTCAAAGCATGAAAAAGCTGACCGAAAATACTGCCGATTTGAAGCTTAGCCAAATAAAAGAGAATGTAAAATGTATAACGTGTCAGGAAGGAAAACAAACACGTCTGCCATTTAAGAGTCAAGGGTCACAGAGCAAAGACCTGCTTGAACTCATCCATTCCGATGTCTGTGGACCAATGGATACTCAGTCTCTAGGCAAAGCCAGATATTTTGTAACATTCCTAGATGATTACTCAAAGAAGATATTTGTTTACACAATGTATAACAAATCAGAAGTCCTAGAAAAATTCAAGGAATTTAAAAACCAAGTTGAGAATCAGTTAAGTAGAAACATTAAAATTCTCAGATCAGACAACGGACTTGAATATTTAAATGAAAACTTTACAAAACTTCTCAAAGGTGCAGGAATAATTCATCAGACTACCACACCTTACACACCAGAACAAAATGGTACTGCTGAACGTATGAACAGGACATTGATAGAGCGAGCAAGATGTATGATGTTAAATGCCAATTTACCTAAAATGTACTGGGCTGAAGCCATTCATACTGCTGCTTACATAGTCAACCGCACTCCAACAACATCTCTGTCTTACAAAACACCTGAAGAGATGTGGACTGGTCAGAAACCCAATGTCGGCCATATGCGTACATTTGGATGTGAGGCAATGGTCCACCTTCCGAAAGAGAAGAGAAAGAAGTTAGATCCAAAATCACAAAAGGTAATTTTTATTGGATATTGTGAAAATACAAAAGGTTATAGATTTTTATTACCAAACTCGAGAACTGCAATTAAAAGTAGAGATGCAATATTTTTAGAGTCTACAGTCAAAAGAAACTATGTTCCTGTTGAGTTAAACACAAGTGAATGCAGTATAAAAACCAAAGATGTTGAAGAAATCTCAACAGATGACTCATTTGACACTGTTACAGACGGAAGATCACAATCAGACAGTGAGTACATCCCTGATAACAGTATAGATTCTTCGCCTGAAAAGAATGTAACTGTAAGAACTAGAAAACAATTAAAAAATACTCTGAACCAAGAACTAAGTACTTACCTCTGCTGTGATGAAAAATTATTAAACAATGAAGCTCCTGAAGACTATCAACAGGCAATAAAGTCTATGGAAGCTCCAAAATGGATAAAATCAATAGAAGAAGAACTTCAAGCTCATCAACAAAACAATACATGGACATTAATTGAAAGAACTCCTCATATGAGAGTAATTGGATGCAAATGGGTGTTTCGCATTAAAGAAGAACCATCTGGTCTACGATACAAGTCTCGGCTCTGTGCAAAAGGGTATGCTCAAAGCAAAGGCATTGATTACCAGGAAACATTTGCGCCAACTGTCAGGTATGATTCCATCCGTTTATTATTATCAGAGGCAGCCCAACACAATCTACAGATAACTCAACTAGACATCAAAACAGCTTTTTTATATGGTGAGCTCGAGGAAGACATATACATGACTGTACCTGAAGGATTAACAGCTGATACTCACAAGGTATGTAAGCTCAATAAATCATTATATGGTCTGAAACAATCTCCCAGATGTTGGAATTCAAAATTTGATGCAGTTTTAAAGAAGTTTGGGCTAGTAAATAGTAAGGTAGACCAATGTGTGTATGTTGGCACTATCAATGGAAACAAATGTTACCTGTGTTTGTATGTTGATGATGGGCTTATATTTTCAAAAGATATATCAACATCAAATGAACTGATTAATGACTTACAGTCAATATTTGAAGTAAAGTCTTATCCTCCCAGAAATTTTGTTGGTATGGAGATAGAGAAATGTGACAAGCACATTTTCATACACCAGTCAAGCTATATTGAAAAGTTATTTAATAAATTTAATTTGGATAATTGCAAACCCAACAGCATCCCAGTTGATCCACATGTAAAATTGGAAAAAGAAGAAGGAGAAAATGAAAAGAATATTCCATACCGTGAGGCAGTTGGATCCTTGATGCACCTAGCTACAGTAAGCCGACCCGATATTTCCTATGCGGTTAGCCTGGTGAGTCGATTTTTAAATTCTTACAATGAAAATCACTGGAATGCTGTAAAGAAGATTTTTAAATATCTTAAAGAAACAAAAGATTATGGCCTGTACTACAAGCCAAACTGTGAGCGTAATACAATAATAGGCTACAGTGATGCAGATTACGCCAATGACCCAAGTACGAGACGTTCAGTAACTGGTTATGTTTTCATCAAAAACAATGCAGCAGTGACATGGACCTGCCAGAAACAGCAGACAGTTGCCCTCTCAACCACTGAAGCAGAGTACATGGCTGCCTGTGCTGCCACTAAAGAAGCGTTGTGGGTCAAACAATTATTGTGTGATATTGGTGAATTTAATCAAAAATCTGTATGCTTGAACATAGACAATCAAAGTGCTATAAGTGTTATTAAAAATATTAATTTTCACAAACGGTGTAAACATATAGACATAAAGTTTCATTTCATTAAAGAAAAATATGAGGATAAAATTATTGAATTAAAATATGTGTGTAGTGAGGAACAATTAGCAGATATATTTACTAAACCTTTGTGTAAGCTTAAATTTTGTTATATAAGAGATAAAATAGGAATGAAATCTTGCCATATAGTTAGAAAATCTTGAAATATTGTTTTTATTGTTAAATAAATTAATAAGAAGGCTTTAATTTAGGAGGAGTGTTGTAGTAGAAATTACACCTTCTATATAGTCTGTGCTAATATGCAGCTTATCTGTGGATATTTTTGTATCTATAATAGTTTTTGATATACTCTGTACTCTATGCGCATCGCTAACCGGAAAGTATTGCTACACTAAATGTTCTGCTATAAAATAAAGTTTTTCTTTAATAAGTTAAACCAGTTATTTTCATTTAATAACAGTTTATAGGAAAACTATAGCAAACTCTCTAATTTGAGACAAGAAAAAACTACAGATACTATTAATAAAAACATACCATAAAGGTCTTGTGTTTGAAACATTTTGATAAGTCCCTATACAAGTATACAATGTAAAAATATTCACATAAGCCAGAATAAGGTCCCTATAATAAAGGGCGGGCGGAAATCGAAAGCCTGCCCCATCTGATATACGGGATGCCCTAACTGCCCTGAGGCAAATAGATATGAGTGAGCCTACTATACTTTTTGGATTCTGCGGTACTATGTAAAGTTAGGAGTATTTTTAAATGATTTAAATATAGGTTACATTTAAATCATCATCTCAGTAGTAGGACGTCCACTACTGGACATCGGTCTCCAGTAGAATGTTGCCCCTCCTCTCTTTTTTGCAGTACGATAAATATATATAATATACAATGCATGGGCAGCAGTCTTTTCGAGAATCAACATCCCATACTGTGCTCGCCTGCCAAGCGTGGCGAGTATGACAAAAAAGTCTTGATCTTGGAGAGCATGAGGGAGGCCTATGCCCAGCAGTGACGTGGACAGCAGTCCTACGGCTGAGAGGATGATAGCCCTAGACCGGGATAAATGGAAAACCAGAAGGGTCTTTGTCCAGCAGTGGGATAATAGTGGGGGTGATTTCGATTGTAAAATGTATTCTAATCTGGTAGATATTTTGAGATGATGGAGAAACCTTAAAATTTTTAAAACTTATTCCCAATTTTCTTTTACAGGTAAGATCGTTAGTACAAGCTGAACAATGAATGTGAGGAAACGAGAATTTAACTGCATTACTTTGAGTAAGTCATTTATTAAAAAAATTGAGCCGTCACAGGACGCCTGACAGATGTAAAACATTTTCACTACAGTCGCCATAGTCGCTACAGTGGCATCAGTTGCCAAAGTCACCAAAGTCACTACAGTCGCCGCAGTCGCTCCAGTCTCCACAGTCAATACGATGGGCCCGATGGACGAAGGCCAGTCGGCCTAGTAACAGTTATTAGGGCAGTCGCCCTAGTACTAACTCGCACATCTCCAAGCGTCATGCGTCACCTCTCGTCCGATTGGTTTAAACACCCGCAATAGATGTTGCCGCCGTGGGGTGCCGGCAGTAGAATGATACCCCTCCTCTCATGCCCATGGATGCAGTAAGAGCCTGCTAAGGGATACCTCCGGAAGATGGGCAGCAGCGTCTATCCGTGTATCAACATCCCATACTGCGCTCACCAACCCGCCTGCCAAGCGTGGAGAGAATGGCAACTACCACTCAGGGAGATCTATGAGGGAGGCCTGTGTTCATCAGTGGACGTTTTATGGCTGAAATGATGAATAGATGTTTTACAGCTTGCGCAGAACCACACTATTATATTAGACTTCAGTATTATGTTCTAGGTCCGTAGGAATTAAGCGTATCTATTAGTGTCTAGTTATCTCCAGATCCATGAGGGCGGCCTATGTCCAGCGGTGGACGTCTTACGACTGAGATGATTATGATGATGATGGTGATTAGTATCCAAAATAAAAAATAATCTATGACTAGTACCTCAGTGTGTTAAATTAATGGACAGTAAGGAAAATAATGAAGAGACTACCATCTAAGAGGTAGATAACAAAATAAATTGCCGTAGGGTGCCGGCAGTAGAATGTTGCCCCTCCTCTCTTGCCCGTGGGTGGAGTGATCCGTCAGGGGATACCTCCGGAAGATCCAGCGTCTCGCCGTGGATCAACATCTACTGCGCTCGCCAAACCGCCTGCTAAGCGTGGCGTGTATGTCAACAATCCCTCATGGCTAGTATTTGGAGATCCATAAGGGAGATATGTCAAGGCAGTGACCGACCTACGATAATGATGATGATAAATAAAATAAATTAAACAACGTTATTCCACAGAAGCGAATTGAAAGCGTCCTACCTCGCATATGAAAAACATTAAACAAACACAACGCCACTGAAAGCCGTTAGCCCACTGTACTCCCTGTGCCACTGTACCCCTGCGTAATCCGCGCATTGTGAACAAATTAGCGATGCCCGGGAACAATGGCGTTTACAAACGAATTGTTTATTGTGAGCCTTATCAAATCCCTATTGATTAATAGTGACTAATCCGAGGCATCCCCATTTTGGAATTTATCTACATTGGAACAATGATCGTTAACCAAAATTGTTTATCAATGCTCCATCATCTCAGCTGGTCACGTCCACTGCTGGACACCCTATCCCTCCCTCAGGGATCGCCAAGTACTGATTATGAGAGGTTGTTAGTTGCCATACTCACCACGCCTGGCAGGCGGTTTGGCGAGCGCAGTACGGGATGTTGATACACGGAAAGACGCTGCTACCTATTATCCGGATGTATCCCTTAATAGGCTCTTAATGCATCCACGGGCATGAAACGAGGGTAACATTCTACTGCCGCCACCCCACGGCAATTAAAACTCCTTATATTATCTATCAGACAACAAACCAGCTCTCTCTTAGAAAAACAATTTAGAAACTGATCTGCCAACGAAATTGAATCTGACTGAAAAGTAGATTGCTTGCTCTTCACGAACGAACAATAACTTCAGTACTAAAACGTTTCATCGGTAACATTTAAGACGTCTAATACAAATCTATTTGGGTCCCAATATTTGTGTTATTTCCCGCTCCACGGAGCAAACAGCAACTGAAGCAGTGAAATCGCTCGTGAACGTGAGTAGATATAACGTCATATATATCCCGTGGTTTATACAGGGGCAATGACGCGAAATAATGTAAAAAGTTGGAGAAATATTGTGTGGAATGACATTTCGCTGAGTTGCTAAAACGATAAAAAGAAAACGTGAGGTGCCTCTTTAGTGCAGCGATTATTTTACTGTGTCTACTTTTGTTTTTTTAAAACTTTCGCGATCACAACACATTATTAACATACATATAACCGGGTAATTATCAGAATTATAAAGTTAATTTACGCGATAAATACCCGGTTATATATATGTTAATAATGTGTCTACTTTGTAAAGGGAAGATGTACATCATCATCATTTCAGCCGTAAAACGTACACTACTGAACACAGGCCTCTCTCACCGGCGGTTGTCTGCTCACACGAATGGAGGCCGTGTGGGGAATAGGTACCGGGCCTATGACTGCGGTTTTAATTACGATTTAAAAGGTCATCAGGACGGCTTGGCTGAGCCTGTTGTTTGTGCCCGCGTGGTCACACAGAAATACGTTGCTGCCCATCTTCCATCGGTATTCTTTAGGCTCCTACTGCATCCACTGCTATGAGAGGAGGGGTAACATTCTACTGCCGGTGCCCCACGGCAAACAAGTACATCAAATTATAACAAAAGACATTTTCCAAAAGTGAGCCAGCCAACCCAAATGATAACATTACGAAGTCAAAAGAAGAAAAACTGAACCCAAAAGAAACAAAACTTGAAAGCCGTTTAAAAGTAATTTAAATAAAATACGATCAATTTAACTTACAAAACGGCTATAATGGATACTCTCGGTATTTCATAGGCGACTAGGTGCTCAACTCAAGCGATTTGTAAAAGTTGCACAAATAAAACATCTATTTATTATTGCTTCTGAACGACCGCGGCTCGTGCCCTAATATTTTTAGGGCTCCGGACCAAAATGGTAAAAAGGAACCTTACTGCCTGTCTGTCACAAATGAGAATTACTGATGCTATCGACTTGAAATTTGAAATAAGAATTGAAATGGTTTAAGACGCTATTTCACTCATATGGAAAACATATAAACATGTTGAAAAATATTATTATTAAGATTGCAAGGGGGGCACATGAAAGGGCTTTATTTGCACAGATTTTAGTTTTCCTTTAAGCCTTCTATAGTATAGTCTTCTACTTATGTACAATAATGTAAAAAATACCGCCCCCCCCCCTCCTTATCTACGAAGTTAGTTTTCGGAGATTTATCTCCGAAAACTAACTTCGTACGTACAACGTTCGTTCAGGGGTTTACCCCTGAAACTTTTATAGCTAATACAAGTCTATGTAAAGATTACAGGAAAATTATAACGAACTCTGTAATTTGCAAAGTTTTTTTAGAAATCATCAATCAACAAAATAATCAACTACCACGAAAAAGCCTTTAAATTTTCTCGGGTAAATTTATAGCTTATGTTATGTATGACATTTTCAAATACTGTGGCTTTCTATTAGTAAAATAATTTTCAAAATTGGCTTAGTAGGTCCAGAGATTACCCCCTACAACGTCACAAACTCACAAATCACAAACTTGACCTCTTTATTCCTCCTCTAGACTTTATTCTGAAGGAACGGAACCCCCGGCGCGAGTCGACTCGCTTTTGCCCGGTTTTTTCATTTTCGATTGACATTTTGATTGACATGTTGTTGACCGCCATGACAACGTTACCGCAAGTTATGGCTAGCGCAGAGGGCGCCCAGCCGCAAAACTAACGATGGGGCAACAAGCACAAGGGCACCACTTAGGTACGAACCACGGCTTGGACTGTTGCAAGATTTTTATATGTAATGATGGTTAACGTCTAGGTGCAAAATTGCACCTTTAGACGGAAGAGTGTATTCTTTGACCTCGCCGGCGGGATCGGTTATTGAACGTATGCCTAGCAGCTAGTGTGGGACGGCTTGACGTCACCTCCGGGTTAGCGACGGTGAGTTCGTCAACGGGCTAGCCCAGAACGTGTCTCGGTCGACGGAGGAAAATACTTTTTTTTTCTTTTTACAAGCCTCGCTTATCCACGCACAATATCACGCTTGTCGTGTGACTCCCTACTTATATATAAAGGTAAAGTAAA
Organism: Pasiphila rectangulata; assembly: GCA_963082625.1. NCBI lineage: Eukaryota > Metazoa > Arthropoda > Insecta > Lepidoptera > Geometridae > Pasiphila > Pasiphila rectangulata. The sequence continues at coordinate 470,110 of OY720244.1, read as the reverse complement.
TGTTTGTAAGTTTTGTTTCACATTAAAATAAATAAACCGTTTTTGGCAAATTTTAGCGTAGAAGAGTAGGTACTGACCATGGTCTGTTTACCTATGTAAAGAAGAGTTGTTTATCTTAAGAATAACTACAAAAAACTCCGCGACAACATAATGTCTATCTATTAAGGATGATTCATGGTAACCGTATTTCTAACTTAAATTTTAATAAAAAAAAATTCATCCGTACACCTGTGCGAAGCTGGGGCGGATCGATAGTACTCGTTTTAAGATTTAAATTGTGAAATTTGTAAAATTCCCTTGTATGTTTTTTCTATATACTCATTACTTAGAATTGTTATAAACCAGCACATAGGAAGGAATTTTGAAAATTTCATACTTTGAACCTTATTCTAGAGCCCTTTTGGATAAAACCGCGGGACCAGCCAGTCGCATTCTTCAACAGACGCTGTATTTTTTCAGTAAAAATCAAGCGGTTTTATTTTTCAGATAATTATTACATCTTCAGTCGACATTAAAATCATAAACCCGGACATAAAGAAAAGCAAACAAATTCAAAAGCTTTGAAACAAAATCACTTAAATTTTCGTTTTTTATCCCCCAGTTGTGATCTTTTGTAATTTCCGGCGCTTTGAAGGAGGACTTAATATTATTTATGGCTGTATCCTGCCCTTCCGCAGTTACAGTAACAGTAGCTACAATATTTCTATCCATCCAGATGTTTGATTCTTCAGTATTAAGGCCTTTGCATCTATTATAGATGATTTATATAGCGTCAGCAACTGGTTATCATCCTGTACGGGACGCTGCAGTGCCTGGGACATTGTTAGATGGATTAGACTTACCCAGCACCATATCATACCATCCTCGCAGTTTAGTCAACTAATTATTCAGAGAAAAGAACAGGTCAATACGTCTGAAGCTAAGTAAGCCGCGGGTTTCCTCACGATGTTTCCTTCAACGTTAAAGCACGTGTTAAGTGTGCACATACATTTTCATGAAAGAAAAAACTATTGATGCACGGCCGGTATCGAACCCACGACCTTCGGATTGAAAGTCGATTCTTCAGTACACTATTTAAATCAGCAGGTATTTATGAGCTGAATCCAATTAGTCTAAATTATCATGCCTACTACTAATAACCCAAAATTCAATTACTAATGCCAATTTGTTAGTATTCTGATTGCTAATTTCACCTAGTAGACTATACCAATTTGTACACCATTAATACCTTTGCTCTCGCTTGCCTGAAACTTATTAAACCTACGTTACTATATTTATGTTGCTCATAGCCTAAAATGACAACTTCCTAATTATCAACATGCCTTCCTCTCGGTTGCCATTTAGGGGTTGCGAAGACAATTTTTCGATTTAGGGTCCGTTAACGAAATATTAAAGTTTTAAACATTTTCCGAGCTTCCCGTCCTCTAAAATCGAAACTGCTGGATTTACAAATCTGTAAAAAATTATGATTGTAGTTTTAACCATGAATTATTTAGGCAGTTTATTATTTTATGATTACCAGTTGCTGACGCTGTATAAATCATCTTATTAGATGCAAAGGCCTTACTTTTTTTTTTTTTATTATTTTACCAAAGTTAGAAGAGCTTGTCTTATGCATACCAGATCGTTGATAGAATACTTACGTATATTTTTTTTTGTAAATAACTTCTTAACAAAAAATTTTCTTAAAACAAGTTGAGTTAAAAAAAAAATCTTTGTAAAAACAAGCTCACAAAGTTTTATAAAATGAAAAAACAAAAATTTTGTTTATTATTGTTATTGTTCAAAATGGTAACATAATGAATGAACTAATAAGTTAAAAATCGTTTTTATCGATCGATTACTGAGTTCCTATGGCCACCTTCCAGCTCCATCATCAGACCCTGGTTACCATCTAGCACCAAAGTACTATTAAGACGGATCAAACGAGTCCAAACTCGATCGGGTTGTGTCGTTTAATTATCGAGTTCCTATAGCCACCGTCCGGTTCTGTCAGCAGATCAGCTCCATGTCATAATAATTTTGCATTGTCATCTAATGCATACATGGAAAGTTTCAGCTCAATCGATAACCGGGAAGTGGATCACATTTAACTTGCAAGATTTGATTACAGACAGACATCGGGACAGGTGAAACTAATTAAAAGCTTGTACAAACCCAGACCCGTGATAAATATCTAATATAATGAGGTAAGTGACGTAGGCTATCGATCAGGGTCGATGACATCGCACGTATTGTGAGAATCGCATTCAAAACAACGTAAAGTTTATAAACTTGAGGCCGAACTTGGATGTGTTAGTTTGTTCGCGGCAAGTTTTGAAAACAACAAGCACGGCTACCTGCGCGCGCGCACGCCGCGTGCACACGGCCACAGGTTCAAGTGTATACTTATTAACTGAAATTAGCCCAGTTGCTCATGATACGTGCCGTGGGGTGCCGGCAGTAGATTGTTGCCCCTGCTCTCTTTCCCGTGGATGCAGTAAGAATCTACCAAGGGCTATCTTCGGAATTGCGTCTTTCCGTGTATCATTATCCCGTACTGCGCTTGCCAACCCGCCTGCCAAGCGAGGTAAGTGTGGCAACCACCCCTTATGATCAGTACTCAGATCTCCAAGTCCATAAGGAAGGCAGTCCAGCAGTGGACGTCCTACGGTTGTGGTGATGATGATGAATCTAAAGGGTAATTACTGTTTACATAATAGACTGTGCAACCTCTTGCTAGGTAACCCAGCTCCCACCTACTCCACCACAACAAGTGACCTCGCTCGTCTCAATGATCCATAGCCGACTAAGCCGCGCCGGTGTATCAGAGGATAATCTTACATCGTCCGGGGTCATACATCATAGCCGTATTGCTCCCGGGGCATTGTAGCGAGGCGGTTATAGGGAGTCCCATTCAAGCGGCATGAATGCGACTGATTTACTGGCCGAGGTGATATGGACTGTAGTGTTAATGCTAGATTCTTTATTACACTCTCGACGGGTCTTGTGAATGACCTTCAGTGAATGAGTTTGAATAAAATGAATGAACGTAGACTATTCGTTTCAACACTGAACAGAAGTGTTGCCATCCCATATAAACAAATAATCAAATGTAATCTTCGCAATAAAGCTAACTATAGAATATATTCTATAATAGATTTTAATAGAATCTATAATAGATTCTAGAATATATTATATGGTTAGCTTTATTGTGAAGATTACATTTGATTATTTTTTTATATGATATGGCAACACTTATATTCAGTACCTATTTTTATTTTATTAGTATTAAAGTATTAGTAGTAAGTATTAGTATGTAAAGAAATGGTCTACGTTTATTCATTTTATTATTTAATCTTCACAATAAAGCTAACTATGGAACATCTATTCCATAGGATATCTATTCTATAGTTAGCTTTATAGTGAAGATTACATTTGTTTTTTTTTTATATGGGATTGCAACACTTTTATTTAGTTTTTAAACGAATGGTCTTTTATATTAATTTATATTTATAAATTAATTTATATTAATATGTCTTCTTTATCAGATGATAAAGAAGACAAAAATGCTTGCAATTAAATTGCTCCAACTCCGAAACAACTAAAAAAGCTAACTAATATTATTTAAAGCTGTGTTTTCTTATCGCTTTTTATCACAGTTCTTAAAACGTGAAAGCGAACAGATTCATTAATGTGCCTTATTTCTTGTTGAAATAAAGATTATTTTTTTATATTGTAAGTTGACGTGTCCATGTTTTGTAATTACAAACTATGGAAATAAATTGATGAATTTCTGCATAAAATTAATGAAGACCATTCGTTAAGAAACCTTCAAAACCAGATGGAACTTGTTAAACTTTCGCCATTTACGATATGAATTAGTTCTAAAATAGATAAAAGATTTTATATCGTACCTTTCGAACACGTTTTAGGGTGTCTGTCGCGGGAGTAATGCATTTTCTAGGAGCTACCGCCAAGAATTCCTTGTAGGTTTCACGACTACCAATTCGTCAATATTAATTCGTCTTTAGAATCAAAAAAGTCCCTGTTCTGACGGTGTCAGGCTGACATGTCATGTCATCCACTGCTGGACAAAGGCCTCACGGATCTCCTAGGTTACGAGGGAGTTCTTGCCATACTCGTCACGCTAGCGGGTTAGAAAATGTTAGTGTACGCTGCTGCCCATCTTTCGGAGGTAATTTGCCAAGACAGACTCTTACTGCATCTACGGGCAAGAGAGGAGGGGAAACATTATTTTGCCGGCACCCCTTGTTCTTTGATCCATTTATTTCACGAGTGCATTAAAGTTAATCGACTTTACATTGTCAACTAAAGTTAGTTTAGAATAAGACAGTCATTCTATGATAGTAAGAATGTTTCCTCTCCTCTTTTGCCCGTAGATGCAGGAAGAATCTTACAATGGATACCTCCGGAAGATGGGCAGCAGCGTCTTTCCGTCTATCAACATCCCGTACTGCGCTTGCCAACCCGCCTGCCAAGCCTAGTGAGTATGGCAACTACCCCTCATGGAGATCCCCCTAGTGGATCTCCATGACTGGTAGTTTTGCCATACTGGCGTGTGTTTAGTGGACGTTTTTCGACTGAAATGACGAATGATGATGATAAATGTAATGAGGACCTGTTTCACAAAAAAATTATGAATTAAGGATATAATTGACTATTATTATAATAATTGTAGCAGGTAAAAAATTAGGTTTTTCCAAGGATTTTTAAACCAAATCAGCTAATAATAAATTAAATTTACTTCTCCTATTCTCAAAAATTCTCATAAATGAGATTAGGTGGAAAGGTTCAACTTAATTGAGTGTCGATTAGTATTAATTACATGCAAGTTCCTGGCGAAGTAACCAAATGAAAATTAAAAACTCAAACTCAAAAAATACTTTATTCAGTGGGACCGCATGGACCTTATTACTCCGCCAGTCAACGATAAAAAAATTATGTATATCTTTTATCTTTTAATAGCTGCTTGCGGCTTTGCCTGCGTTTTTTATTAAAATATTATTTTATATAGCCTTTGTATAAATGCCAAGCCTAAATCCACCTAACAATGTCCCAGGGACTGCAACGTCCCGCAGCATGATTACCAGGTTGCTGACGCTGTATAAATTAATAATAAATAAATAAATAATGCTGGACAAATCACACAGCATCATCTAGCCCCAAGCTAAGCAGAGCTTATGTTATGGGTGCTAGATGACTGATATACTTAATACATTATACTACATAGATATATATTTTTATTATATATAGAAAAACACCCAGAACACCCTGAACAAATATCTGCAGATCGTACAGACATTTGTCCCGAGGCGGGAATCGAACCCGAAACCCCTTGCGTCGCAGGCGGACCTTCGCCCGCTGCGCCACAGAGCTCGTCGTAAATCATCTATAATAGATGCAAAAGTCCTTACTGTACTGTATAAATGGGCTATTGTCTCCCTCGATTAATGGACTATCCATCACAGTTCAACCAAACAAACTCTTCAGCTTTTAAAACTGTATAGATTTTCCTTTTTCATCTACAGAAACTAAAAGGAAATATGTTATCTACTCTCCGGAAAACTCCTATTTTGATCAAAACGGCAGGGAGACGAATAAAAAAACTTTCTCTCTGTCTATTTTCCCTAGTTTGGCAATAAATCCTCGACAATCCAATGCCCTAACAATACAGCGATAAAGTACTACACGAAATAAATTTAACAAATTGAGCCTTTACGGCCCGCGGCTGCGTATTTACAAACACCATTCTTCACGGAGTCATGGGTGAGGAAGCTACCGGACAGCGGAGTTATGGACCTGGAAAAGACATGTATAATCATTAGATATTTATGTAGATTAGCGGATTTATTGCTATGTATTTGTTATTTATCTAGATTATATACTTATACTCCAGGCATTTTCGATAGAAGGGTCTTACTGCATCCATGGGTATGAGAAGAGGGGTGACATTCTACTGCCAGCACCCCACGGAGGAGTACAAGTGGCTGAAGTAAAGGCATATATTCTAAATAAACAACAAATATAGAGCAACAAATCTTTATCTAATGAGCGCTTAAAATACACTCAAAAAGAATTGCACACGTGTTTCGCCTCTGCAAGGCATCTAGGCACATGAAACAATACGTTATGAAAGCCTTTACAATAGGACAATGTAGGCTAACAGTATTATTGTTTTATTTTAGCTCAAGGTTCGTCGATTAATTTTAAATAACAAAAATGTTTCAATTGATAACGTGTATTGATGATTTATGAATAGAAAAGAACTGAACAATAATATTTTCTCACGGAATTGAAATTATCGTGGCATGAAATCATTTAATAAATTATATACAGCTTTCACCACGTACCTAACTCATTATCATCTTGCTGACGTAATAATAAGTTAGGTACCTACGTGGTGAAAGACGTATTATATTTATTAAATAATATTTTCTTGTACTAAAACTGGCTTCGATGACTTTGATGATGAGGACCTACCTCATCATCAAAGTCATCGAAGCCCGTTAAAGTGATAAATAATTAAATTAAATAAATAAAAAGATTTTTATTCAGACTCAGGACAAGCATTGGTACGAGGGTACCAGAAAAGGGCGCTAAGGCCTCAAAATGTCACCAAAGGTAAAAAATATATCTTATAATAAAGATAAATATATCGTATAATATCTTATAATAAAGATTCGGAATCATCATCATCATCATTTCAGCCGTAAAATGTCCAATACTGAACGCAGACCTCCCTCATTGATCTCCATGAGGGGTGGTTGCCATACTCGCCACGCTTGGCAGGCGGGTTGGCGAGCGCAGTACGGGATGTTGATACACAGAAAGAGGCTGCTGCCCAACTTCCAGAGGTATCCTATAGCAGGCTCTTATTGTATCCGCGGGCATAAGAAACCGTAAACGTTAAACGTTAACCCTCCGGTAACGTTCTAGTGCCGGCACCCCACGGTAGATTCAGAATATTATAGTTTTATTGGTGAAAAATTTACTAAAAGTTTGTTTTTTTCTACTTATTCCTGTGAATCTAAGTCTGCGTTTGTTCGGGAACGCAAGGGCGAGTGCGCTGTGAGTTGTAACGCAGTAGAATTTATTCATTGCTCGCCGGCAGATTTATGAGGCGCGATATCGTTTCCGCCCGCGCCGAGTATGAAGCATCGATTTCTCCAGACACTGGATGTAACTACATGTATGGACACTTCCATTTATTTTGTGGGAACCAATATACTGTCAGCTAGCTTTGGAAATTTACATTTTGCATTTACAATTCGAAATTTATATACTCCTTTGTAGAAAGTACCTTAATATTTATGCGATGAAATATTATTAGGTTGAAGCTCGAGGGTTTATGTATCTCTACATTGACACTGATTTTAAACCGACTTGAAAAATAACAGGTTTTCAATTCGACTCTATGTTTTATGTATGCTTATTACGCGCTTACACCTCCAAACAAGCATTGGTAGGGAGTACCAGAAAAGGGGCGAAGGCCTCAAAAGGTCATCAAAGGTCATAAATGGCATTTTTGGGTTCTTGGGCGTAGTAGGTAAAAAACCACAATGAAAGAATTTTATGCACGGCTAAAAATTTTTCTCTATGGTGTACTAATAATATAAATATGTCTTTTTGAATCCAACTTAATTTTTTACTCCCATCGCATTACTTCTCCAGGCTGCAGGTTCCTCAGGGGTATGCAAGGTCAATCCCAAAACCATAAAACTAAGCGAGAGCCAGCAATAATAGTGCTAAGTCTATAGTTTTTTAGTTTGTAATCTGGCGGGGGCGGAGCGGACCCTACTCAATGCTGCACGTACGAGGCGTTGCTCCAATTTATGTCCCAGTCCCCGGGGCACGGACACTGCTGGGATCATACCCACTTGATAGCCTATTGATTGATGGTTTTATCTATCGTAAGCGCTTTTTGCTACTCACTTCCATTTTCAGGAAGTTAGATCGCATGATACGTCTTTTATAATGATACACAAGAGTTAAATGAGCAGTTTTATAACTTTGGCAATTCTTATACGCCGGGGGAGGCCGTCAGTAGAATGTTGCCCCTCTCTTCTTGTCCGTGGACGCAGTAAGAATCTGTCAAGAGGTACCTCTGGAAGACGGGCGGCAGGTTTCTTGTTCGCTTCTTTCCCTCACTTGAAAAAGAAGTTTTCCGAAGCGAACGAATTCAATTATGTGCTTTGTTAATTGAAATGTGTTTTGTTCTAATTTTGTAAACTGACTATTCTAAGTAGCGTTTTGCTCTACTGAATAAACACTTATTGACTATGACTTTGACTTTGCAGATTCTTTTCGTGTATCAACATCCCATACTGTGCTCGCCAACCCGCCTGCCAGCGTGGTGAGTATGGCAACAACCCCTCTTGACCAGTGGAGGCTTATGTCCAGTGGACGTCAAGGCTGAGATGATGACGATGAATCCTTATATTCATAAAGCAATATTATATAACGTTTGAGACCATTTATAATTCTCCAGCAAAAATGTTAAACACTTTCAAGTTCATGCATTATTTAAATCCATAAATACCGTAGTACAAATGGTGCCAAAAGGATAACAAATCATTTTTATTCATGACTCGATGCTGCGTTCACAAAATTAAGCAGGAACAACATGATTTGCAGCCGCTCTTTGATGCTAATTCATTTAAATACAAAGTAGGAACAAAGCCGGCCTCCGGCGCTGCCGTTTGCTGGCTTCCCTCGTGATTGCTATGACTTGGAAGAGGCACTTCTAATGTGCAAAATAATACTGTCACATTCACTTTAAGCGACTCACATTGAAAACAACGGATATTTTTTCATATATTTACAGATTATAGAATCTGTAATTATTTTGTATTTTCTTTATTTATTAAAAACGTATTCTAAACTGATTTATACCACACTTAAAGCCAAGTTTGGACTGGCAGCGACATCAGGGATCATTGGAATATGATGCCTATCGATTTCGATGATTATTTTGACATTATATCTTCAGTTAGTTAATTTTAAATACTATTTCCTAATAATGTTATACCTCAAATATAATAACTAAAATTTTACACAGTTAATTTGCTCTCGTGTACAATACACATTTTTGACTTCCGCACTGTTAGAACTTCACTGACCTCTATGGTTATAATATATATAAAATATATAATTTAATATATAAATCTGATAATATCCTCTATGGTTATATATAATATAAGGTTTGTCTATATTCGATAGCTACATCGTGTTGCCACAGATTTTGACTTATAGTTATAATAAACATTAATAACATAAACATACTGAGTTTAATTACTTACCTAACATACATACAACTACAAAACAAAGCATCGATATGTTCTGTTTTATCAATTTTTTATTTACTTTTGCAGAATAACTTTAGATGTCTCTCTAAATAGGCTACCGAGCGGGTACGGCACGCAAGTGTCTTTTATTATTATTTTCGTTGCATCTAATTGCCTGTTGGGACATTAATCAGTGATTCTGGAGCTAATTCAAGAGCTTAAGCGAGAAAGCTTTATTTATAACCGACGAAAAAACGGACGAGATTCTCAAGTCGACACGTTTATTTTTTTTATGTATGATCAATTGATCACGCATAACCTTTTTACAGAGTGGTCCTATTTTCATAATATTTATTTTATTGGAAAAGGTTCCCCAAAGTTAGTCTAATATAAATTTGAAAAAAATTAACTTTAAGGAAAGGAAAAAGGGGATGATTGATTGTTCACTCACTGATTGTAATGTATAATTTACACGTTAAACTTTACAGAGTAGTCTGATTTTGATAATTATTTTTTAAAATCAGCTCCTTTACGAACAATAACAATACTCAACTGCTTTAGCTTAAAATGCATTCGTGTTAGTACTTATCCTGTAATTATACAAAAATATTAACCCTTAACCGGAATCGCTAATTCGTTTAACATTACTGGAATCGTGGGTCCAGATGGCCCCTAATTGAATTCTGAGTTATTTTCTAGTTTATAATTTTACTGGCAATGCACTTGTACCACCCATAACAATAACGACTGAACAGCACACGTGTACGAACTTTGTACAAATCGCAATGCAATTATTCGCTCTCCATTGCTGGCTGCGTACGGACTCGCGTCGTACTCCGCAACGTAACCGATCGATGAACCGTCGATACGTTTATTTTCTTTGTTAACTCATTCCGACTCCGCTTGTTAGTGTAACTGTTATTGAGTTGGAATTAACAATTTAATGGTTTAACTTAAGTGATATTTTCTGGATAGTTAGAATTTAGTAAAAGTATTACCTACATCTATGCAGTGAGATGCCGGCATACGAATGTTGCCTCTCCTCTCTTGCCCGGGCAAAGGGTCTGCTCTGCTCTGGAAGATGAACAGCAGTGTCTTTCCGTGTATCAACATCCCGGCTTGCGCTCACCAATCCGCCTGCTAAGCGTGGTGAGTAGGTATGGCAACTACCCCTCATGGAGATCCATGAGGGATTGTTCAGTAGTGGACTTTTTACGGCTGGAATGATGAATATTAGTATAGACAACGAAAGCGGTCATGGTTCAGTTTTTATCAAACTTTTGCGATCACAATCCTTACTACCCTAACTCATATTATAAATGGGATTGTGGGTTTGTTTGTTTGTTTGTGACGCATTCACGCCTAAACTACTAAACCGATTTTAAATATTATTTTAAACAAAGGGAAGCTCAGCAGCAAGTAATATCATCATTTCAGCCATAAAACGTCAACTGATGAACACAGGCCTCCCTCATGGATCTCCATGAGGGGTAGTTGCCATACTCACCATGCTTGGCAGGCGGGTTGGTGAGCGCAGTATGGGATGTTGTTACACGGATAGACGCTGCTGCCCATCTTCCGGAGCTATCCCTTAGCAGGCTCTTACTGCATCCATGGGCATGAGAGGAGGGGTATCATTCTACTGCCGGCACCCCACGGCGGGCAAGTGAGGAGGAGGAGATAAATAGACATTACCGCGAGATCAGGAACTACGTAAGCGAAACTACGAACTACTGCTAGTGTTATCTCATCTCACTTATAAATCCGAAAATTCGTTTGTATGGATTTATGGAGGTTTGTTTTGGAGGTAAGGAGGCCTCTTCACGCAAAAACTACCCAACGGATTAGCTGAAATTTTGCATATGTATAGATGTGGACCAGGAATAGCACATAGGCTATTTTTGTTTAAAAATTGAGTTTCCAAAGATAAATATGACGTAAACAGTTTTCTTTTGTATGAAAATTTCAATCCAACTGGTTAAAATTTTTCCTTAAAAATGTTACATAAGCGAAGCGGCGGGTAAAAGCTAGTTATAAAATAAATAAAATAATGCTAAACAATTCACACAGCATCATCTAGCACCAAGCTAAGCAGAGCTTGTGTTATGGGTACTAGTTGGCTGATATACTTAGCACATTATACTACATTGATATATATTTTTTATATATGTATACCTCTAGAAAAACATCCAGAACCACCCTGAACAAATATCTGCAGATCGTACAGACATTTGCCCCGAGGCGGGAATCGAACCCGCAACCTCTAGCGTCGCAGGCGGACCTTGCCCGCTGCGCCAAAGAGCTGGTCAGTTTTACATGTATCTGAATAACGCAGAAAGCGGAAGTGGTTGCCTATCCGGTATCGCAGGAATACTCACTCTCAATGCTTTCTTTACAGTATTCTTTTCCATCCACCTAGTCCGTACTACCTCAAAGAAAATTTTGAGTTTTTCTCGGACTCCCATTCCCGTTCCCTGCGCTTCTCTGAAACTCTGACCTTAAAAATTCCTTCTCACTCAACTTCCTTCTATGAGAAATCCTTTACTGTGCAAGCTATTCGTCTGTGGAACGCTCTCCCCCTAAACATCAGAAGTGCAAAATATCTGCCTATGTTCAAAAATCTTTTATATCAATATTATTTATCACTATAATTATTTTATAATATAGGTATTTACTATATTATTTTATGATTATGTATTATATTTTTGGGTAAAATACCTTTGTACCTAGTCTATGACTATTTATTTATTTATTCATGCTAGTTTTTTTTCTTTATTCTCTTAAATTTTACGCCACGATATAGCGTCCTTCATTCTCCTGTCCAACCTAGGGTTGCCTGGACGAGATCGCTTATAGCGATAAGGCCACCCTTTGTAATCCTGTGTTGTTTTTTACCTTATTCCTAAATTGTTTATGTTCTGTTATTGTAATGTGCAATAAAGACTTTTCTATCTATCTATCTATATTTGAGGAAGGCTCGGACGCATTCTCTGCTGTGTATTTTACACAGCAGCATTCAGCCCTAAAGTAAGCAGAATTTGTGTAATGGGTGGTACCGAGGTGGTTAATAGACTTAAATATATTTTTCTGTAAATACATGTATTATCTTTCTTTCACTTTCCTTATTTTGTGTATTTCTTCTTTTCCGTTCTATTACTCGTCAGATTCTCATCCACACATTATCTAGCCATATTATATCGGCAGCTGGTCATAAAAATAACACAGCTAAACCTTTAACAACATGAGAATAAATATATTATCATGCAAAAATTATGTTATATTATCATGCAAAAAAGTTACCCAGACCGAGGACAAACATCTGCAACTTCAAACATTTGTCCCGTGGCGGCAATCGATCCCGCAAACTCCTGAGCCTCAGCCAGCTACAAACTGAGCCACGGAGGTCTATGAAGATATAACGCTAAATTCCCGACAAGGAATGTCATCCGGTCATTTAAAATTACAATGACATGAGCCGAGTACACACTATGTTTTCCCATTCCATTGTTCACTACGAGCAAAATATGGCCCCATAAACACGGGTTCTCCGACCACACACAGCGCCAGACTCATTATTCATCTGACAGGCCGGAGTAGGTTCCCTCAATCTGGATACCTCGTGATTGTAAAGAGAGCAAATTAGGCTGTAAATGTTCTTCATTCACAGGCTGTTCGGTGTTCAGGTGGCCAATTCTCGTACATCCAAGTGATAAACGCTCAAATTCGATAAATTTCACAAAAACTGTCAAAACCTCTATTGAAAACTTTCTGCATTCTTGTGATCAATTATCAATCAATGATCAATCAGGTATACACAGTCTATTCCAAAGCGATCGAAATGCATATCGACTGGTAGAGCGGCTATCAAAATGAATAGTCTTGTGACATCGCTTTTAAGGACTTCAAGAGTTAAATACTTTTAGAGTTAAAGACTTTAAGAGTGATGTGAAGTTCACTGAGAAGTGAAATAAGACGAAGTATCACGATTAACGAGAATCGGCCCCCTGCGTCGTTATTGCTTAGTTTTATTTAAACTTTTCACAGTGTTTTAGATGACGTATCTTTCTCCTCGTAGGTAACCTCATTTTATGTAAATTCTAACCTCACTTCTTTATTCATCTGACATTGACAGCAGCATATACTTTGGCTGTGAATTATTACATTTTTGTATATTTTATAGTCTGTGTTGTTATTATGTAGTAAAAGTATTTTGTAATAATAATATTAATATACATAATTAAACATTAAGGTCAAAGCTATATTTTCTGTTTGTCTTATTAAATAAAACCGGGCAAGAGCGAGTCGAACTCGCGCACCGAGGGTTCCTTGCCAACATACAATATAATATATGATAAAGGCAATTTATATTTGTTGGTGAAACTTGACAGCGCCATCTCTTATAATTTACACTTTCGATGATTTCTAAAAAACTATGCAGATTAGAGGGTTCGTTATAATTTTCCCGTAATTTTTACATACTTTATATATTTTTACATAGCAATAAAAGTTTCAGGGGTTGATTTCTTCAAACTTCGGAGATAAAGGGGAATGGTCGTTTTTTCAACATGTTTGTAAATAACTTTAAACAGGATACGGCTAAAAGGAAAACTAAAAACTGTTAATTAACGTGCAAATGAATAACTTTCATATGATAGATACCCCACACAGCCCAGTAACTTCACTTAAAAATGTTGAGATCCCCTATCCGTCCCCCCGAAATCATAATAAGAAGATTTTTAACATTTTCATATATGCTATATTAGTGAAAAAGTGTCTTAAAATCTTTAACTATTCCAAATTTCAAGTCGATGGCATCAGTAGTTCTCGAGAAATTCATTTGTGACAGACAGACAGAGTGATACCATAAGGGTTCCTTTTAACCATTTTGGTCCGGAACTCTAAAAATGGAATACTTTTCGGTAATGTTCGTGAGACCCTTTGAGCCCTTTGAGGATTAGTCTTAAAACCAGCGCTGCCTCGTACCTCTGATGCGGAGCAGTACATATCTAAGGCTGGTCATTTTTGGTCAACTGCGGCACAGAACAGAGCTATCGGTGCCCTGCGCGACTATCATTGTTTAGTGATAGGTATCTGTAATCATTATGTTATCATTGTGTGTTTTTTATTATTTTTCTTTTCTTTTGTAGTGTTTAAGTTGTTTTTTTATGTACTATTTTTATCTGTGCTGTTTTTTTGCCAAATAAATATCTATATATTTAAAGTCAAAGTCAAAAAGTGTTCGTTTCTTCGGACCCAAAGACCACAAATAATGTCAATTATCAAAACACATGTATCCCACTAGTACTAGTATTATAAATCCTCATGTTTGTATGGATGTTTGTTACCTGCGAAAACTAAAAAACAGATGAAACCTAAATTCTTATAATAAATGTTGACCAGGATTAACACATAGGCCCCTTTTTATCCGAGTACAACTGAAATAATCTGAAAATCAGCGCCACAGACAGCAAAACCAACTTCATGTGGCACTATGCTGAGACAGGGTCCCTTTTTTGGCACGCTTTTTTTAACCATTTTACCTGTACTCTTTATTGTTTTTAGTTATTCTTATATCTTACCTATTCTTTTGATGTTTGTATATTTTATTCACTTCAACTATAATGTTCTCTGTCTGTGTATTGTTTTTTTTGGAACGTGGTAACTATTTAGTTTATTATCAACAATTTTAATTGAATATTCTTTCATAAGATGAAGAGCTCTTCTAATAGCAAAGGCTTTTTCCACGAATAAATTGAAACCCTTATTTTATTTAAGTTTAATTCTGGTAGCTATTTTTGTTTTAATTTTACTCTGTGTTGTTTACAGACTACCATCTGGAGAGCGTTATTAACTGGAACGGAGTTGCTTCTGTCTAATTTGGCTTGAATTGAGAAAGCATTTTGAAATTTAGCAAAATAATAACAAGGTCTCTATAATTTGTTTAATAGAGAAAAAAATACAATCATCGTTTTAGCCGTAAAACTTCCACTAAGTACTGAACACAGGCCTTTTTATGTATATCCATGAAGGGCAGTTGCCATACTCACCACGCTTGGCAGGCGGGTTGGCGAGCGTAGTACGGGATGTTGATACACGAAAAGACGCTGCTGGCCGTCTTCCGGAGGTATTCCTTAGCAGGCTCTTACTGCATCTAGGCATGAGAGGAGCGGTAAAGTTCTACTGCCGGCACCACGGCTAATAAAATATTGAATTATTCCGATCTGTCACCTTGCTCTGTCCCCATGGGGTGCCAGAATGGACAAAAAAGTTTGATCTGTCCCCCTGTAACCGATGAGGGGACAGTTAGAACTTTATTCACCGCCTTAATGTTAAACAATTGAATAGTAAAATGGCAAGAAAAAGTTTATTTTATTACTTCATCATCATTCATCATTTCAGCCATAAAACGTCCACTGATGAACACAGGCCTCCCTCATGGATCTCCATGAGGGGTAGTTGCCATACTCACCACGCTTGGCAGGCGGGTTGGTGAGCGCAGTATGGGATGTTGATACGCGGATAGACGCTGCTGCCCATCTTCCGGAGGTATCCCTTAGCAGGCTCTTACTGCATCCACGGGCATGAGAGGAGGGGTATCATTCTACTGCCGGCACCCCACGGCGGGCATCATCACCACGCTTTGCAGACGGGTTGGTGAGCGCAGTTCGGTTATTTTATTACTAATGTTTTTTTTTTATAAATTTGTTGTATTATATTATTGTATTTGCTCATTTTTAACCGACTCCTTAAATCATACACCTATCTATCATCATACACCTACCTATCATCATACATCTACTTATCATCATACATCTACATATCATCATTTATTTATTTATTTATTACTCATACATAATTATAACATTACAGAGCATTACATTTATTCTATTGCGTTATATTATGACACTTTCCTAGTAGCCTAGTTCTTGCGTGAAGAGATAACAAACCTCCATACAAACAAACTTTCGGCTTTATAATATTAGTAGGATAAAATAGTTATCATACAAACTAACTTTATTAAGTACTAAAGCCAGTTAGTAATATTAATTTTCATAAAACAAAAAGCCAAAAAGCATGCTTTCCGACGAAATAAATGGGAATGCACCACATTATCAGATCGGCAAATTTACACTGCACTCATCCCGCTACACTGTTTCACTCTAGAACCTATTTTATTTTACCATTCCATAGCTACTTCAGCCCTTGGAATTCACCCTTATGTTCACGCAACAAAGAGTTCAAATTAAAACAATGGTTAGCTTCCAAAATAGCATTTCACATGGTTGTTCCCGAGAGATGCCTGCATGAGTTAACACGATAAATCTTTCAGAGGATAATGAACTTTAGCGATATGATCATAACAGTCAAACTACGTTGATGAAGTTCAACACAGGCGTGGGCAGAAGAAAAATTTATGAAGTGTCTGCATGTTACTAAGGTATGGACTGGAGGCTGTGATTTTGCGTTTTCGAAGTAGGATGATTGTGTGGTTCGAGCAAATTTTTATTAAAATAAAACCGGGCAAGAACGAGTCGGACTCGCGCACCGAGGGTCCCATGCCACAATATATGACAAAGGCAGTTTATATTTGTTGGAGAATCTTGACAGAGCTATCTCTTGTCTGGTAGCGAAACTTATGTAGATTTTTTACACCTTCTATGATTTCTAAAAACGGTTTCTAAGACGGTCGTTTTTCAATTTTTTTCGTAAATAACTCAACAACAATACGGTATATAGGAAAATTAAATACTGTTTATTAATGTGCTAATGAATACCTTTCATATTATGAAAGGTATTCATTATGATACATGACCTAGTAACTTCACAAAATTTTTGAAAACCCCCTTCCACACCCTTGTCTAAACAACAATGCAAATTAGAGAGTTCGCTATAGTTTTCCTATAAACTTTGACTGTTTCACGGGTTTATCTCTGCGAACTTCGGAGATAAAGGCGAGGGAAACGGTCGTTTTTTCAACATTTTTTTTAATAACTGGGAAACGATACGGTTTCGAGGTAAAATAAAATTGTTTTTTAATGTGGAAATGAATACCTTTCATATGATACCCCACACGACCTAGTAACTTCACTTAAAAAAATTGAGATCCCCTATTCGCCCCCTGCAATCATAAAAATAACATTTTTTAATATTTTCATATTATACGCTATATTCCCTATAATTTTCCAAAAAACTTTACATACACTTCTATTAGCTATAAAAGTATCACGGGTTTAGTTTTGCAAACTTCGGAGATAAAGGTGGGGAACCAGTCGTTTTTCAAATTTTTGTAAATAACCTAAAAACGATAAGGCATAACTACATTTTCTGCTGTTTATACGTAGTTTGTAGTAAAACCTCACTAAAAATAATAAAATAAATAGGTGTCTTCAAACAAAATATTATTCTAATCGTAATTATAAAATGCATTTTATGCGTATTTTTTTTTAATTATAATTTTATCGAATTATTTTTTTTCTTGTGCGACGTAAAACTTATTTGTTACTGTCATTGTCAACTTCACTCAAAAGGCACCAAAACTAACAAAAAGTCGATAAACACCATAGTTTACCAATAATAATTGTTTTAGTGGAACGCTAAATCACTGGTCAGTTTACTTACCAAAACCAAACAACGGCTAAAAAATCTTGGTAAGTAAACTGACCAAAACCAAACGATACGGCTAAGGGAAAATAAAAACTGTTTATTGATGTGCAAATGAATACCTTTCATATTAAAACCCACATGACCTAGTAACTACACCTTAAAATTTTGAGATCCCTATCCGCCCCTCTGCAATCACAATAAGAATATTTTTTTACATTTTCATATATTCTATATTAGTAAAAAAGTGGTTTTCTCAACCATTTCAAATTTCAAGTCGATAGCATCAGTAGTTCTCGAGATATCCATTTGTGACAGACAGACAAACTACAATTCTACAAGGGTTCCTTTTTACCATTTTGGTCCGGAACCCTAACAAAAATTGTTTGTTTATGCTTTAGGATATTTTGCCGTGGGGTGCCGGCAAAAGAATGCTTACCCGTGGATGCAGTAAGAATCTGCTAAAAGATACCTCCAAAGATGCTTTAGGATTACCTCTATAAAAATTTTATTTAAAAAAAATAGGCCAAGTGTGTGTCGTGCCACACGCTGTGCAGGGTTGTTTTTTTACGTTAAACAATAATACATCATAACATGTATTCATTGAGTTTCCGGTTAAAAGTATATCGTTTAAACATACAGTCGAATCGATAACCTTTATTTTTAAAGTCGGTTCAAGATTACTATAACCATTAGAACACAAACTTTAACTAATTGAATCCTGGTTTTAATCATCGTAAACTATCTTCTTATAAATGAATTATCAATTAAATGTAATGGATACAAGTCAAAGGTTTCTGCGTGTGCCTGACTCTGGGCCTCTGTTAGAAGGACCATTCAAGTTAACGACTGATTTGGATAAGTTTGTAACGGACTGAGAATGCTGTACAATTTACAAGTGGAAAGCGATTTCATTTCAAGTTCTCATATAAAGCTTGCGGTAGGGTGCCGGCAGAGGACTGGTGACTTCTTCTCCCGCACGTGGATGCAGTAAGAATCTGCTAAGGGTTTTTTTAATATATCAACATCTGTACTACGCTCGCCAAACCGCCTGCCAAGCGTGGTGGGTAACAACCCCTTATGATCATTACTTCCACCCCAAAATCTGTAAAATCTTTTTAATTACTTAGGTATATTTCAGCAGAGAGGTGGGGCCATATGGTAACTTCATGAACGCATGGCGGGGAATCTCGTCACCTTCGACATAAATTTGTGAGTGTCAGAGGGATAGGGATGGTGGTAGCTTGAGATCTTGCAAATAAAAAAACAAATCTTTAAAATAGCCGTCACGGGACACCTGTCAGATGTAAACATTTTTACCACAGTTCCATAGTCGCCACAGTTGTCACCGTCGCCTCAATCGCTGCAGTAGCCCCAGTTGCTATAGTCACCACAGTCGCTACAGTCGCCACAGTCTACACGATGGGCACGATTGAAGAAAGGCAGTCGCCATAGTAACTAGTTACCTGCCGTTCTAACACCACTAACACGCACATCTCCAAGCGTCACGCGTCCGTGTTTCGCGTGTCGAAGTTTCACCCCCCGCAAAAGATGTTTTACATCAAAAATTTCTATTTTAAACACCATTTCATATCTTTATTTTCTGCCCAAAAAAACGTAATTATGCTTGTTCTTAGCTTTGTAAACTCTTAACTCCTACATCTCAGAAGCATGAAACGTTACCCCCAGTAGAACCGGCTGGGCGAATCAAATGTTGTCTGCCTGTCGCCGGCCGCGGCCGCCGGCGCCTGCTCTCTGCCCCCGCCGCGCAGCAATGTACACGCAATTAGCGCGGACATACATACTGGGGTTAAGCTGGGAATTGATGCTGTGGAAGCTGCAGACGCGACATTTGTGATATGTATGAGCATTAGTATTTATCGCATTACTTACCTTTATTATTGCCCATCGTTTCGACAGGATTGCACTCATAGTAGGGGGCTTCGTCCCCTAAAAATAGTTCCCTTGAAACTTAATTTAACAATGACAACAATTGTGATCACAAACATGCTTCCTCCGCTTGCCAGCTTCATCTGTTAGGTTTAGTTGAAAACACTTTTCTTTGTACTGAAAACGGCTCATTGCAGTAAAGTTACTAATACGAATCCAAGCAAACTTCAGTGCTAGTGAAGTTTCGGAGTCAAATTGCAAAAATCCGTTGTAAAGTATCTAGAAAAAGATTTCCAATTTAGGATGATGGTCATGTCTTGTGGCTACAATGAAATCATTTCAGCATGGCCTTGATGAAAATGGAGAAGCTATAATATACGTTATTGTTTTTGTGATAATAGCATCATAAAGTCGCGTACCAAATTGGCTCTCTAACCCCACCGGGGTCCCAGTCCGCCGACTCGACACGAAAGGTGTCACGTTCCGATGGCTCGCGTCGATACGATAATTAGTCGCTTGCTTTGTTAGCCTGATTTGCCGGACTAGCGTTAATGTGCCAACAGGCTTTGGGCTCAATATGTAATTACAGTAAAGCACTGGTGCTGATAACGTCACAAAAAGCTATTATACATGTTTCATTGATAAGACTGTTCAGACATGTTTTTACTGGGTGTACCACATGATGGGGGCAGTGATTCGTCTAAAATAAATGCGTAACTAAACTAAATAAATAAATTACTGATTTTACACACGTGAGATCCTAAAGATGTTCAACAATTTTATCGTACTAGCAGAACTGCCGTGAAGTGCCGCAGAAGAATGTTATCCCTCCTCTCATGCCCGTGGATGCAGTAAGAGCCTGCCAAGAGATACCTTCGGAAGATGGTCAGCAGCGTCTTTCCGCGTATAAACATCCCGTACTGCGCTGGCCAACCCGCCCGCCAAGCGTGGTGAGTACGGCAACTACCCCTCATGGAGAGCCATGAGGGAGGACTGTGTTTAGTAGTGGACGTTTTACGGCTGAAATGATACTGATGAATGCTGAAAGGTTGTCTGGAAGAAATCGGTTCAAGCGTTAAGACCGCGCATTGTATATTTCTGCTGTTGTGTAGTTTAAGTTGATTTTAATTCTTTTTGTTTTATATTCTGTATGATTTACACAATAAAGAGTTTATCTATTTATCTACAGTTTTTACACTAACGTTTTATATATCCGAGGGAATTGTATGTCAGCTATCATTCAATGACGCAATAACTTCGTCATAAACCAATACAGAACAGACTCTAAATTGCAAGACTATTCTTGCAACGCCTGTAGATCTACCCGTGTGTCTACCACGAGTTGTCACTGTTAGATCGCCTGTCATTACTGCAGTAGTAATAGGCATACGCACTATGACTCCTGTCAGATTTGTATCTCGTGGTACCAAATTCTATGCTATTAGTTTCTGTATGTAATCTGTGCCCAAACTACAGTCGCTGTAGTACAAAACTATCCGCTAGAGGCGCTGTACAAGTTTTCATACCTTATTTAACTACAGTCTAGCGAGTGTAGATTGTGAAAACTCATTACAATGAATACGAGACCTACTGGACTGGATACAGGCAATATAACTAGTGATTCTCGAACCCCGTATTCCCGTCACGACTGTGTCGATCATGTAATCGCCGGCGATCGCAATCAATTACCTCAGCAATCTGGGGCATTTGGTCTGTGCGAGCTGTTGCGCTCCAGCATTCTGAAATTGAGGTCAGAATTAACCATTACTTCAGTACTAAGAGTTTTATTTGTCAGAAAATACCAAGACCGCGTACAGAATATGGAAAAAACAGTACTCTATGAAGGCACTCTCTTCTTCTTCTCTTATTTTATTTATTTATTTATTAAGACACTCCTACGGCATCTTCACGTTACATTCACAAAGTACTGCAAACAATACTGGTCCCGTGTGAGACACCTTTACAGGAGTGTACAGCACTCGATAAAAAAACTAGAAACAATATTGCTCATAACTTTACAAAACTAAAATTAAAATCAAAATTACCTAACTACAAATTACACAATAAAAAGAAAAATAAGAAAATAAACATTTTATTCGGTCCCAGAAGTGGTCAGAAACTTGCGTTTCAAACCACTCAGTCCTTCAAATAAATAAAATAAAAAAAAACCACTCAGTGAGACCGAATACATGTCAATGTCAACGCCACGAGACTCTTTTACATGTTTGCTATAAGATCGTGTACAAGTCATACAATTATTTATATATCAATTAATTATTCTCTTCCAACTGTATGATGATGACCGAAGACTAGTTATGATATCAAATAAAAGGGCTTGCTGAGAGTTACTCGAAAAATTAAATGACATCACTTTAAATCCAACATGAGATGAAAAGACCAGAAACCAACTGTCCAGTGATAACTAAAAAGTAAAAGCGAGATTTAAGCAGGTACTCGTTTGAAACGTATGTACATTGTTTGATACAACTGACTGTCGTACATTGTTTGAAAAAAAATTAAATCAATTAGATCAAGTTACAGGTACACAGGTTTATCGCGCGACAAGCTTTTTTATCAGATAAGTTGTGTAAAGACGTTTTAAGTTGACATTAAACTTTAATGGAAAATATTTATTTTATTAATTTTAATACGTTTAAACAGAAGCTTGTTTGTTAAAAAGTTTTTTTTACTCCTAATTTGTTCTCCACTGAATAAACACTCTATAAGTAATAAAGTTTGATTTTGTGTTGAATTAAACCAATATTAACAATTAAGCTAACAATAATTGTTTCCGTTACAACGCAGAGAAGCAGCGGGCATAAGCTAGTAAAATCAATTATATATTTTAGTAGGTGAAACTGCATTGCGTATGGCGAGAAAGTACTACGAGGCAAAAATACTAATAACGAATGAAAATCTTGGAGATGGTGATTCATAATATGTATCTCAAATCACAACAAATTTAATTATTAATTTTAAAAAATTCGGAGATCACTCACGTACAAATTTTTAAGTCGGGGACCGTGTCAGATTAATCCCCATAAAAAGCTTCAAATCGAGGCTAACGCGGTTCAAAATAAAAGGTTTTTCTCACGTTATTTTTGAAAGCGAAAAAGTGTTTTAGACTTCTTCCTTACCTACCAAGTTATCTTACATAA
The DNA here is from genome assembly GCA_963082625.1 of Pasiphila rectangulata. Taxonomy (NCBI): domain Eukaryota; kingdom Metazoa; phylum Arthropoda; class Insecta; order Lepidoptera; family Geometridae; genus Pasiphila; species Pasiphila rectangulata. The sequence goes on along the minus strand of OY720244.1, from coordinate 447,174 downwards.
ACAACAATCACAACCGAAACCTCAGTCCAAAGTCCCATCTCCATGCAACAAAGATGCGGTAGATCCAGCAGTTTCACAAAAGAGTTAGTAAATCAAGAAGATAAGACGAGTGCAATGAAAATAGTAAGAGCAATCTATTGTATTATTCAGAGAATGCAAACAAAGCTTCAAAGAGCGAGCTGCATAGTGTAATACACAGTGGAACAAGTCTTGTGAGTTTTGCTTATCTTGGTCAATATTTAATAAATATAATACGGCTTTCACCACGTACCCAAATTATTAACATCTTGCTGACATTTCGTAGACCATTTAGAGGCTCTTCTTCATGAGCACCGTTCGTGGCCGCCTCCGAGTGCCGCTAGACGAAAACTGTATGTGTATGGTTGAACTAATAGTCTGCCAAGGCATACCTCCGGAAAATGGGTAGCAGCGCTGCAGCGTCAATCCGTGTATCAACATCCTGTATCATTATCCTGTACCATATACTGCGCTCGCCAACAAACTAATTGTCCAGCATGTCTCACGGCTAAGATGATGCTGTAGCAATATGCGTTTACTTTGAGTTAAAAAAAACCGGGCAAGAGCGAGTCGGACTCGCGCACCGAGGGTTTCGTCATACAATATAATATATGATAAAGGCGGTTTATATTTGTTAGAAAACCTTGACAGCGTCATCTCTTGTCTGATAGCGGAACTTATGTAGATTTTTTACACTTTCGAGTATTTTTAAAAAAGTATGCTAATAAGAGAGTTTGTAATAATTTTCCTGTAATATTTACATACAGTTCTAATAGCAATAAAAGTTTCAGAGGTTTATTTCCGCAAACTTCGGAGATAAGGGGGGAACAGTCGTTTTTTCAACATTTTTGTAAATAACTCGGAAACGATACGGTTTAAAGAAAAAATAAAAACTGTTTATTAATATGCAAATGAATACCTTTCATATGATAATGCACACGACTCAGTAACTTCACTTAAAACAAATTGAGATTCCCTATCCGCCCCCTGCAATCATAACAAGAATATTTTTTTTAACATTGTCATAATATGCTATATTAGTAAAAAAAAATTATCTTTAACCATTTCAAATTTCAAGTCAATAGCATCAGTAGACAGACAGAGTCACAAACAGATTCTATAAGGGTTCCTTTTTACCATTTTGTTCCGGAACCCTAAAAATATAAAGTGGCTACGGTATGATAAAGGCGGTTTATATTTGATAGAGAACCTTGACAGCGCCATCTCTTGTCTGATAGCGGAACTTATGTAGATTTTTTACACTTTCGAGTATTTTTAAAAAAGTATGCTAATAAGAGAGTTTGTAATAATTTTCCTGTAATCTTTACATACACTTCTAATAGCAATAACTTCACGTTTCGTAACTTCAACGTTTGACTTAGTCACTTTTAGACACATAAAACTAAATCAAAATTGGTAGATACGCATGTTAAACTTATAACACCCCTAGATTTTTGCAAAGGGGGTGAATTACCTAATTAACCTTAGCTAGGTTAATTTTTAAATTGTAGGAAAACGATTTCACTTTCAAAATTAACGTGAGGTATAGTTTTCATTTTGTAAATAAGGGGATAAGTGCCATGTTGGCCCACGCGCGGGCGGGCATTCAATCCCATGAAGATGATTTTCTTGAAAAATCAAAACGTGTCGGAATAATCTTCGACGTTATAATACTTACGTGAGTAATCCCGTATTTACAAAATGAATAATATTCCGAATTAGTTGGTCTACTGCGTTTGTGTTTATTCTGTAGGTTGTTGCAAGCTCCCACACACAGCATTCGTTGCATCGCATACCTACTGTACACCTCCGAGCATGTGTATGTTGCATGCTACCTTGTGTAGGTACGTTTTAATTCCCCAGTCTAGTTGAGATAGCGAGGTATATATGCAGATGCTCTTAATTTCACTCGTTGAAGCTATTCGGGTATCTCTCGTAGAACGAGATAGCGGAATGAAATAGTGAGCGCGACAGAATGGGACATAGTTGAAACTTGAAATAAATTCAGTCAGGTGAACTTTGTAAAACTATTTGCGTACCATCAGTTAAAATAAACTTAGCTTTTATAGTGGGATAAAAAGAAATAACGTCAAATACAAACAAAGTAAATAATACCTTGTAAGTAAGCATTCATCTATACCATATACCATAACAATTTGATACTGATTTTAATAACCATGTATTTAAGTTTTTGAGTATAAATGAATAAAATATTATAGAGAGGAAAGAATTGTATTTTGTGTGTTGTATTTTGTATGTATGTTTGTACCGAATGACTGCTGGACCGATTTTCAAAATTCTTACATTATTAAAATGCTACATTTTCATTCAGTAACATAAGCTATATTTTATCCTTGTATTCCCACGGGAACGGGATTTACGCGGGTGGCTGCGGAGGGCGGCTAGTTTGCAATAAGGATATACATGCCTTCCAGGAAGGATGAAGAATAAAAACATGTTATTGAAAACCTTACCAACATTTTACCAACATCATTACATTCAAGTTAACAACATGGCGTGTCAAAAATAGCGATTGATTTCGGGTTTTTAGCTAATTACTATAATATGCCTTGTTTATCGCTATGGAAATTTTTAAAAAATGACCATTTTATTTCGATATGGAAGCCATAACGATAACCGCCCTAAAAGGTTTTTATATCCCAGACAATAAACACTATTCCAGCATGTTCTATGTGCAGTGTAGAAGCAAGTTGATTGAGGCTATGTTTTATGTTTAAGGCAGTAAAATAAAATAAACAGTATCGTCTGGAAGGCAAAACAGTAGATAAACTTTAATTACAAACAACAAAAGTAAATGACAGAACATCCTCAGGTTAAGACCAATTGCCAGAGCTAATAAAACAATAAGTCTCCACAGAGCAATTACATAGCACAGCTAGTCGCAGACACATAGAGCAGATATCAAGATACAATAAACCGTTTATGTTATTGCAACTGTATATTCTCCGAGTACTTTTTGTGAAGAGTTCATCTTCTTCTGGTAGTTCTACCACCATACCTATTTCTGCCGCCAAGCAGTAATGTCTACATTGCTGTTTCGGTTTAAAAGGTTAGGGGGCCGGTGAAATTACGGGCACATGAGACCTTATAACTTTATATCTCAGGGTGACGGGCGCAATGCAGTACAGCGTCGGTCACGTGCATAATGAACGGTATTACCGCGGTGTCGTGATAGGTAGAGGTTACCGCTTAACATTCGGTGGGCTTTGGGCTTTGGTCTCGTCATTAAATCGATTAATAAAAACTGTTCCATATAATTGCTATTTTTGTTTGAAGGTAAGATTTTTTGTATAAATAGGAATATACATACATGTATGTATGTTATCACGTATGTTATCAGTGTAAATCACATGTCGAGGACTTGTAATTATACTTTGATACATAACTGTTTGTATTACTATCTCTCCGTCATAACATAAAATATCAGACCTCAAAACAAGACCAATTAGCTCAAGACCGCTTAGTGAGATAAATGAGTCCATGATTTATTTATTAAGATTCATCTGATTTCAAACTACGCATAAAGGTAAAAGTCTAACATAGAGCATTTATTTTGTAAATACGGGGGTTTAAATAATACTAAGCGAGTCCGCGTATTTACAATATAATATCTCAAGTTAATTTGGAGTGTGAAACATAGAGCATGTCTATGAATAGCGTCGTCTCTCAGCCCTCTGGTGCAATGGTCTAGGACGCTTCCCGGAATGCCGCACAATGGGGCTATTTTTGTGATACGTCGCTGTCCACTCCATTAGAAGGACTGACGTCTCGTCTCGTCTAGACTAGACTTCGTCACTGGATCTTGCGGGCACTGCGTCTTGTGTGGACGAAATAGGGTTCAAAATATGGTTGGGCAGATCGTTTCCTTGGGGTTTTTGATGGTTGGTTTCTTGTGTAAGTTCTATGTCAGTAGCAGACTGTTTTATTTCGCTCTGCTCCTAACTGAGTGTGTATTATAGAGGTATTATGATCTGATATTTAAGTAACAGTTGTAGGGATATTGAGCCCTTTGATTATGGTAAGCGTAACAAATCTTGTTAATCTAGACAGAGAATAAAATGTGCCCAAGTGAATGTCTTTCATAATGGTGCAAGTAAGTGCAAAAGTTGTTCGTGCCATTTTTTTTGTATCGAACTCTGTGTCGATAGTGCGATAGTAAGTTTTTTCATTCCATCGATCATAATAGTTTATACATATATTTATTCGATAAATCGATGCCTTATTTGTGCTATGAATTATATTTTGACGGACCTTATACCAATATATGAGGTGGAAGTTGTATTGGCTTATGTCATGCTTACTAAACTGTAGGGACTCTAATAAAAATTTGGACACTATTTTCAGTTTACCTACTCACGTCCCTACTATAATGCTCGCCAACCCGCCTGCCAAGCGTGGCGAGTATGGCACCAAACCGCTCATGAACGTTGAGGTCCACGAGGCATGTTCAGCAGTAGACGCAGACAGCAGTCTGATGCTGACTCACGTCCCTGCGCTCAGCTGACTCTGTCCAGCTAAAAACTCCTAGCCATACTTCCCATGTCTATAGTATTTCTTTCACTCTGCTTTGAAACAAAGACCAATGAAACAAAAACCTTCGGTTATAAGACCAGAAAAGTCGCTCATATTTTTTTTTGATTAGGTATATAAACATTGGTGTAGATTCTGTTTTACGCTTCCTTAAACTAATTATAATAAGTGATATAACGTTTATAAATAAGCTTTCAACGTAAAATTAGGTTAAATTGTTCCGTTTTCATTTTAGAACTTCAGCTTAAATTTAATAAGTCCATTTTACGCAATTTTAAATAGCTTTAATTACGAAGTGTGCCAAAACAAGATTGCACCATTGTCTGTCTTCTTTGTCAAGTTTGTAGTTAACTATTTTCCTGTCGTAAAATATATTTAGGGTATTGCCTTTTAAATCTATTTTAACAACAGTGTTAACGTAAGTTGTAAGTAGAACTTTTCAACTGATTTTAGTGTTTTTAAATACGTATAATAATGAAAATAAGGATCCCTTAGTGTTGCATTGGGGCGAAAATGGCTAGTAAATAATAATAACTACATATTTGTAGATTATCTCGTACCGTTTAAAACTATATGCAGTTGTGACAATAACAATTAGCAACTAGAAATTTAGAAATTGTCCTTGCTACCGCCTCGCACCTTGTTCATCCTTTTAGATAATTTAAGCCTTAGTAATTCGGCCCTCGTCGGCCGGGCCCCGGCCGGACGGACACAGAACACAGGCTCACTCACGTGGAATACTGGAAATGATCCAAAGCGACAAAAACAATGGATTGGAAAACTGCATGGAGTTATTGAGTTCTGTCCAATTGATTGCAGTGAGGGTAATGTTTCCAAAGTCCTGTCACCATAAATCAGCATTGCTGTGTTTGCTTTGAGTTTTATGACATTGAAATACGGAGTATGAGCCTGTTCGCCTCGATTTGTTGGAGAGTTATTAACGACTATCCTCACACACAGAGCTTTAATAATATATTTGTATACAACTAAATGACGAGACAGGCCGAAGACCCACTTGGTGTTAAGCGGTAACCTCTACCTATGAAAACTGAATACCGCGATGATCACGTGATTAACGCTGCATTGCAGTGCGCCCGTCACCCTGAGACATAGAGTTGTAAGGCCTCATGTGCCGATGGTGTGTGCGTATGGTTGCGTAACTTTAACCATTTACGCCAAAGATTTAAATATTTGGTTTACGCAGCCCACGCAACGGAAGCTCCCAATAGGAATAAATTTTCCCCGTTTATGCAACATTTTTCGATGACGCTCCGCTCCTATTGGTCATAGCGTGATGCTGTATAGCCTTCTTCGATAATTGTTATTGAGCTATCCAACAACGAAAAAAAAAATCAATTCGGACCAATAGTTCCTGAGGTTTTTGTGTTCAACTAAACAAAAAAACTCTTATAGCTTCTTCTTACATAGCTTTATAATATATAGATAGATAGATAATATGCTGTAACCACAACCTGAGAAGCCAGATGGCCAATATAATAATTATAAGTGTAAATAAAATATGTAGTTGCAACATCAAGCTATATTATGATGTTTTGTTGTTAATGTTACAACACGGCAAACGTAAATCAGTATTGCTTATTAATACCAGTGACGGCAATGGGTAATAACTCAAGCATTATTTATTTTATATCTCTTTCTAACATGCTCGAGAAATATTACCTTGCACACGTCTCCAAATAAATCGAACAGTATCGCTCCCATTCCCCAGAATTCAGTTAAAAAGTCAAAGATTAAGCTCTTCTCCAAACAAAGACATCCGTCTCGTTAGCTACCGCGAACTACTACTACTGATGCATGTAGATACTTTTGACACATGGCAATGCTGCATTAGCAAATTAGTTGCAGATATTTCTTGCATTGAATTTTTTTTTCTATAAAGTTTTGATTGCAAGCACTCGTAAATATTTTCATTATTATTTTAATAGTAATCATTTAAAGGGACGCTACGCAAGTACACTGCGGGTTTTATCTGTCCCTAAAATTGATGTTAAGTTTGCGAAGTTTATAGTGTTGAAATTATATTTTTTTAATCGTATCGAATCAACACAAATGGTGTCGATTTTTGTGCTCCACAAACTAAAGCTATAGGATACGGGATAAAGCTATAGGAGACTAAGCTTACATATTACCTGTTCAGTTGGTGCCGTTCTAAAATTTGCTCGAAAAGTGTCGTTATTTTTCGTTGTCACCTCTAAATTAAGAAACGTTATAGCGTCTTATTATTATTAGCCTTATTAAGTACAAAAACAGAATCAACACACAAATATTGCTTTAGATTAAGAGTGTTTCTGGTATCAGCTATAATCTATCTACATGTGTATCTAAACAGCCAGCTAGATCCTACTGCTCGGCAAAGTTCTCCCTTTTTCTTTTCCGCTAACCCGGCCTAGGGCTTGGCTTCCGTCCGCTAATCTGTGCAACAACACTGACCAGACATATTTCTTCAGGTTCCTGAGCGCAACTGTCAGAAGTAGCATACGTTGTTGTGGATTCGCTTCTGGATAAAAATAGAAGCTGTTTGTTTTAAAATGTTTTGAAGATGTCACTGTTAATTGCATTGCCTCGACTTATTTATTTTATACAGTGTGCTTTGGAATTATTAAGACGTTTTAAAAATTATAAGATTTTTGTAACCTCTTTCAAATTCATAAATATAATTTCTCATACTATTTATAATTTTATAAAAGGAAATTCAAATATTAAGTGAAAAAACAAGATTTTTTTTATATAAAATGTTACTACCAAGAAACGACATCATTATCATCATTTCAGCCGTAACATGTCAACATAGGCCTCCCTCATGGATTGTAGGAGTGGAGATGTAGTTGCCATACGCACCACGCTTGGCAGGTGGGTTGGCGAGCGCATTAAATTAGTTACTTTTATTAAGTAAGCGAAGTTATTTAAGAAATAGGTCACCCTGTAAAAAGTTGTTACCATTTCTTTGACACGAGCAACTAATTTTAATTTCGTGTTCTTTATTTAAGTGGCTTTATTTATAGTCATTTTTATTCTCTAAATAAGAGCTCTACAAAACCGTTACCCAGTTTGGGAACCTGTCAGCTGTAATTCTCGTCCACTTTTTTATACGTTTGAGTAACACACCGATTGATGTGAAGGGTTTGATTAATACTTCAAAGCGTTTTCAAATAAATAATTCACTATTCCCGGAAACCGTTCTATTTGCCGACATCAACGACATCCAAAAACAAGCAAATAGCAACTCCCCCCGCCCCCTGATTATCCCCCGAGATCATTAACGACCTCTGTTTGCACTATGTGAAAGGGCACAGCTTCCATTTAGTACTCGAAGGGTAGAGTATGTCATCAAGTGCGCAAATATTTTGGTTCAACGAGACGTTTCCAATCTCGCAGCTAATAAGCGATGTGAGAGAGATTTTAATTTCGTAGTGTTTTGAGAGTTTGACTCGGCCAGTGGCTTTAGCTTCGTATTTTCGAGTAGAAGAGAAAAATCTGAAGTTGTGTTTTCTTGTTAGTCCATAGTTAATATCAGCCGTAGGACGTCCACTGCTGGACATGGTCTCCATCATGGATTTCCAGTTGTTGCGGCTGGAAGCGACCTGCATCCACCGCTGACCTGCGGTGTTCACCAAGTCGTCAGCTCATTTTGTAGGTGGTCGTTCTACGCTGCGCTTGCCGGTCCGTGGCCTCCACTCGAGAACTTTTCGGCCCCATCGGCCTTCTGTTCTGCGAGCTGCATGGTCTGCTCATTGCTTCAATGTGTTAATCCGCTTGGCGATGTCAGTCCATAGTTAAGTTCGTGTAATGATGCTGGACGCTGGACCTTTCAGACCTCATCATCATCATCATCATATCAGCCGTAGGACGTCCACTGCTGGACAAAGGCCTCCCTCATTGATCTCCAAGTACTGCGGTTGGAAGCCGTCTGCATCCACCGCCGACCAGCAGTTCTCACCAATTCGTCTGCCCATCTAGTAGGTAAACGTCCTACGCTGCGCTTGCCGGATAGTGGTCTCCATTAGAGAGCTTTGCAGCCCCATCGGCCATCTGTTCTGCACGCTATATGGCCTGCCCATTGCCACTTCAACGTTCTAATCCGTTTGGCTATGTCGGTGACCCGAGTTCTTCTACGTATCTCCTCATTTCTGATTCGATCCCGTAGAGAAACCCCGAGCATAGCCCTCTCCATAGCTCGTTGAGCAACTCTGAGCTTATTCATAAGGCCGATAGTGAAGGACCTCGTCTCGGTTCCATTTGTCATCACTGGTAACACACACTGATTGTAGACTTTCGTCTTAAGGCACTGACGAAACTTGTATCGATAATTTTGCACATAATTTCAGAAGCACTTGCGCAACGGAGGTTATAGAGTTTGCATTATCTGATCATACAGCCCAGCTTATCATTTGTCCCGTAAAGAATATTTCCTACCTTAAATACTGGAAAATTACCAGACGAGATTACTCTGACGACAATGTAAAGAAATTTACACGTGTTTTTGAGAGCTTGTCCTTCTCTGAAATATACAACGAAAAGGACTGTAATAAAGCGTATAATATGTTCTTGAAAACATTTAAAATATTCTACGAACTATGTTTTCCCCTTAAATTAATTACAGTAAAAACTACGAAACCAGTAAAGTGGATTTCACACGGTATAAAATTAAGTTGTAAAAAGAAAAGAAAAATGCTTTGGGAATATAGAAAAATACCTTCTGAAATTAAAAAAAAAGAATATCATAAATACAGTAAAATTCTTAAGAAAATTATAAAACTAACGCAAAAAGCACAAAACAACTATAAAATAAAGTCATCAAAAAATAAATCGAAAACAGCATGGAGTATCATTAATAGTTCCAAACGAAACATGCCCAAAAGCCCTATTTATAAAATAAAATTTAATGATAAAATTATAACGGACCCAAGTGAAATTTCTAATACTTTTAATGATTATTTTATAGACAAGATCATACCCATTCCTAATTCCAATACACAAAAAAAACAACATCTCTGATTTGTAACCAAAAAGATTCCTTATTTATACAACCCTGCATACCAAATGATATCCTGAAAATAATTGCCTCTCTGAATAACACTAATAGCGTCGGGTATGATGGGATAGCAACAAAAATTATAAAAACCGTAGCTAAGTTTATTTGTGAGCCAATTTGTCATATATTAAATTTATGCATCAGTGAAGGTGTATTTCCTGATGCATTAAAAGTGTCAATATTAAAGCCTCTGCATAAAAAACAGAGTAAGGAAAATATGGCAAATTATCGACCTATCTCTTTGATACCTGTCATCTCAAAAATTTTTGAGAAATACCTTTACGAATCGATAAATAGCTACCTTGAGGCCAAAAACATCCTTTGTAGAGAACAATCTGGTTTTAGGAAAAATAAAACTATTAATATGGCTCTCTATGATTTTATACAAAGAATATCGTACAATATTGACAAAAAAATACCAACCTGTTCAATTTTTTGTGACATGACTCAAGCATTTGACTATATAAAACATGACATACTGTTAAGTAAACTTGAATTATACGGCATAAGAGGTAACGTTTTAAAACTCATTAAATCCTACTTGGAAAACAGAATTCAAATGACAGAAATAACAAGAGTTAATTTTAAAACTCTCCGCGAGGAATCCTACGTTTCTAGAGAGCGAATAATGAAATACGGCGTACCCCAAGGAAGTGTACTTGGTCCGCTGTTATTTATTATTTATATTAATGATCTGCCGAAGATCACTACACAGCCCATGACATTGTTTGCAGATGATAGTACAGTGACCATAGAATGTAAAAATAAAGAGACATACAAAAATGACATTTATAAAGCTTTGACGGACATAATTTCATGGTTAGACATTAATAATTTAAGAATAAACTTATCTAAAACAAATATAATTCATTTTCGACAACGTGAATCTGCAGCTACATCAAAGTTTGACATACAATATAATAACACAGTAATTCAAGAAGTAAACATCACGAAATTCTTAGGATTAAATATTGACAAAAAGTTAAATTGGAAATCGCACGTAGAGCTTTTATGTAAAAAAATTAATAGTACTGCATATATTTTATATAAACTATCGACAATAGTCAATGTACAAACTGTATTAACCGCATATCATGGTCTCATTGCATCCAGAATCAGGTATGGATTGATTTTTTGGGGAAATTCTACTGACGTCGATAAGGTATTTAAACACCAAAAAAGATGCATACGTGCCATGTTTCACCTTAAAGTAGTGGATTCATGCAAACATTATTTTGTAGAGCACAACATCCTAACGATTCCCTCGTTGTATATTTTGGAAACAGCAATGCTGGTGAAAAACCATCCTAACTTGTTTTGTCGGCAGTCTGATGTCGTTGAAAGAAATAGAAGAGACAACAATCGAATCTATTTGGACAGCTCTAAAACCTCCTTCTTGCGCAAAAGCATATTTCGTATGGCTCCCTCTATATATAATAGACTTCCGGAGTCGCTTCGAATTCTCCCCTGTTCGCTGTTTCAACGGAGTCTGAGGTTGTTCTTAATAGGCGCATGCTACTACAATGTTAAAGAATATATGAATGACAAAAATGTAGCAAATATTATGACTAAATAATTTCACATATTTCACACTGACTTGTTTCTTTTATTTATAATTAATATTATTAAATTTTATTTTGTTTTCGCTCCTTCATTTTTGGCATGCATTCTACCTATATTTTAAAATAATCTGTATGTTATTAACATGTTTTATTTTTAATTTTAATGTAACTGACATTCTTTTTATTTTGTATTCTATTCTTTACTTACTTTTTCTTGTATTAACTTGTACATTTTAATTGATTATTTTTTTAATATGAACTTATTGTAAAAATTATAAAATTGCACGCCTATATAGGTAAAATACATATGATCTAAAATTTTAAATTAACATCCTATTGTAACATGTATTTATGCAATAAATGAACTTTGACTTTGACTTTGACTTTGACTGAGGTATGTTGGCTTTCACATGCACCTAACTCATCCTAAAGTGAACAGAGCTTTATATACATTTTGTATATTTATACGTGGTATGCAAAAATAGACAGATCGGAATCATCGTTTGCAGAAAAGCTTTTACCCCGTGGCGGAAATCGAAACCGCTACCTCCTGTGTATCAGCCGGCTATTAAGCCAACTGAGCCACGGAGGCAGTCAACAAAGAAGAATTATACATAAATTCTATATCAAAGTTTTTTGACTGACTTTTGACTTTTGAGTGTTTATTCAATAGAGCAAAAAGCTACATAGAATAGTCAATTTACAAAATAAAAACTAAACACATTTAAATTTTAATAAAGCACATGATTGAATTCGTTCGCTCAACAGAAAACTTCTTTTCCATACTTACCCCTTTCTAACTCATGTCATATTTCACACATCCCACATTTGAAACATCGTTACTTCTTTCATCAATATGACAAGAAAATTTTTAACTCCACATCCCCAACAATTTCAACTGTAGATACATATTAAAATACGCAGGAAATATGTCAAAAGATTTAAAGTATTCAAACGGTTTTAGTTTTTCATTTCAAAGTGTTCAACATTTCATAGCACTTTATGTTGTCCGCGATGTGAGGAATTTCAAATACGTGTAAAAAATACACCTCGGTTTCCTGGAAGTTAAATATTTTCCCCCATAATAAAAGCCAAACGTTCCAGTTTTCCTTGATAATTAGAGCATGCATTCAAACAAGTTAGAAGTACCTCAGAGTTCAGCCCGTAACTTGCGAACTCTGAGGCCTTTTCTTACGGGCTTCATTAGTGATCGCTTTGAGTCCAGCTTGCGAGTGGCTACTCGCTACTGTGACGCGCCAATTTAGAAATATATTAAAGTAGGTTTGTTTTTCCATGCTTACTATATACGTAAAGTAAATCATGCTTCAACGGGGCTATAAAGCCGATAAGCATTCACGACTTTTGGTGTAGCGTTCAGTGACTCTGTAGCCGAAACGCTAAAAGCAGCCTGCATTAAAGGCGTTCGTCTGAACGGTGCGGGTTCAAGTCCCGTCAGAGTCAAAATGTTTTATGCATTTTTAATTTTCTATAAATTATTGTTTTTATTATACCTACAGGATTTTTTGTTAAGTAAAATATTCATTGGGTACAAGATATATGGACCAAAATTTTTATTTGTTATTTTTATAGTGTTTAACCACACTTAGGTAGAACATTTTCAAAGAAATCAATAACCTTATCAAAAATTTTACGGTTACGGTGGGATTCGAACCCACGTCCGTCAAATCGATACTTGACGCTTCCTTAAGCTGGAAGTGCTTTGACCGCTAAGCTACAGAACCTTTAACCTTTAAGGATTATGGATTTGACGGACGTATGTTCGAATCCCACCGGAACCGTAAAATTTTTGATAAGGTTATTCATTTCTTTGAAAATTTTAATTGTTGAATTATGTACCATATTTTATTAACTAATAAGGATGGCCTTTGCTAGCTTCTGCACTGGGTAGATAAAAAAAATAAGACTTCAAGAAGAGAAACTCAAAGATTTGCTGGAAGAAAACTATTGGTAGAGTTAAGCGAGGTAAGTCTATGTAATAACTTTGTGTACAATAAATAAAATTACAAGTACAATAATAAGGCATCTCGCCTCTACTTTCATTTTAAATATTTTTAGTTATATATTCAGAATATATAATTAATAGAATCAGGCGTTACTTTGCGGAAATCCATATAATTATGATAAACAAAGAAAAATATCTAGTTTTAATTCATTAGCGGAATTAAAACTAGATATTTTTCTTTGTTTATCATAATATTCAGAATATGTCTAAATAGACGGTGTAACTACACAATTTCAATAATTTACTTCCTGTTATATTAAGCTTTTACTCGATCCTAAGCTAAGATATCGTAAAGGGCACTAACCTTTATCCCTTGAAACTTTTTTGGACTTTTCAAGGTTTGCCTAACTGATCTGTTCTGGCCTATGAGGAACAGTCAACAACTCCTCAGAGAATGTAGAGCAGACGTAGCGGCAATTAGCTTGGACGTTGGGCCGGTAATGTCCGGGCTAATATTTGCGTGCACTGCGACGCCACGCCGTCCGTACGGGGCTACCTAGACAGTTGCTTAACAATAATTCAAATCTAAACAAATATATAAAACTAGCTTTTGCCCGCGACTTCGTCCGCTTGGAAGTCATAAAACGTAAAATCCCCTTTTTCACGCAGAGCCACTTTGATTTGAAAATAAAATTATAATCCCATTTATTCCCTATCCCGTGGGAATTTCGAAAAATCCCTTCTTAGTGCACCTCTAGGATACTCAAGGTATATGTGTGCCAAATTTCAAGTCTTTAGGTCCAGTGGTTTAGGCTGTGCGTTGATATATTAGTCAGTCAGTATGTTAGTCATGACTTTGAATTTTATATACATATATAAAATTTAAGTCGTCATTTCAGCCATAAAACGTCCACTACTGAACACAGGCCTCCCTCTTGGATCTCCGTGAGGAGTGGTTGCTATACTCACCATGCTTGGCAGGCGGGTTTGATACACGGAAGGACGCTGCTGTCAATCTACTGGAGGGATACCTAGGAGTAGGGAGTAAGGGATACCTTAGCAGGCTCTTACTTCATCCACGGGTATGAGAGGAGGGGTAACATTCTACTGCAGCCGCCCCACGGCTATTTAAGTGTCTGTTTATTATGTCTATAACACAATAACAGGTTTTTACGAAGGGTTCTTAAATTAATATGAACTTATAATATACGAGACCTTTATAATCAATAAACGTTTTATTTTTTTTTGTCTATCGGGTAATAACTGAAACGGCAAAACTGATTTAGATGAGATAGAGATAGCTGTTTTTATAAGAATTTTAATAATTAAATAAAAACTTTAATTAAAACAAAAATGTATACAGGGGATAATTCACTAGATAAAATTTATTAAAATGTATATGTAAGTATATTTTTGAAAATATTTACATAATTTACCACAATATCTCTCCATCTCAATTACCTAATATACCAAGCTCTATTTTAGCGACTACAATAACACTTTGGATTATTTGCGCAGAAAGGACCCCCTCCATCATAGCTTAACGCACAAATTAAAGTCAAGATATATCACTTAAACTGATTAAAGGAATTTTATCGCAATAGAGAGAATAGACAATCAGTCTACCCATGACGAGGATTGTTCCCTAACCGCCAATCAGCTCTATTCTTGGCCTTTTGCATCCAGGTCTTGCCCCTACTATAACCCTGCTTTTACAACCAGCGTTTCCACTGTAATATACTATCTGCTTTTTTACCCCCGACAAAAAGGATGTTTTATCAAAATCGGTTAAGAAGTTTACAAGATATGGGGGTGAATAATCAAATGTTTCCAAATATACCCAAGTTTTGTATCAAATGTAAGGAAATGGTGTAGAATGCAAAACTAAAAGTTATACAGAAATCTAACAAACCATTCATGAGATATGGGGGTTGAAAGTAGGGATGAACAATCGAATGTTTTCAAATATACCCAAGTGTGGTGTCAAATGAAAGGGCATGATGTGTAGATTGCAAAACTGAGGGTACATAGCAAAAAATAAGGTAAACTCCGAGACTATGTAATGTGACAAGGGGTTACTTAAAAAAATATTTTATTACCTTGTCTCTAATGCGCATTATTTCTGCATTGTAAGAACAGCTGTGTGGCCGTCCTCTCTGAATAGCGCGTCACCCGGGGCGACCGTTGATGTTTGACATCCGCATCCGCCCGCTTGCGTCTACCGGGCCCCTCGCCGGGCCCCCGGGGTCGCGCGGGCCCCGTCAGGCAAATATTTTGGCACTTTATAGTGCTACCACCTGTTTGTAGAGGTTGGGAAGTTGATTGAACGTAAATATGCTTTATGGGGAGTAGTGAATTGAGTTTTTGTGACGTGGAAAAATCAATCTATGCATAAGGATTGCACCAAAGTTTACTAATATTGTTTAGGTTGCACAAATTGACACAGAATTTTTAGAAAATTCCATATATCCACTTTCATTATCAACATGATCTCAGCGGTAGGCTGCTGTTTACGTCCAATGCTGGACATTAGGCCTCCCTCATGAGTCTCTAAGTACTGATCATGAGAGGGTTATTGCCATACTCATCACGCTTGACAGGTTAGCGATCGCAGTGCGGTATCTTGATACACGGAAAGACGCTGGCCATCTTATGGAGGTATCCATTGGCAGATTTTTACTGCATCCACGGGCAAGAGAGGAGAGGCTACGTTTTAGTGCCGACACCCCAATTAAGTTGGCTTAATAAAATAAATTTATAATGCTCGATATTTCACACACGACTAGCTAGCCCCAGATTAAGCATAACTATTATTATGGGTAACAGGTTCTATCTGGTTGATAGAACACCAAATTAATTTATACTCGCCGTTCTTGGTATATAGAATATCATCATCATCATCTCAGCTGTGGGACATCCACTGCTGGACATAGGCCTCCCTCATGAATCTCGCAAGTCAAGTCTGTTCATGAAGGGGTTGTTGATATACATCACGCTTGGCTGGCGGGTTAGCGACCGCAGTACGGGACGTTGATTGTATCTCTTGGCAGATTCTTACTGCATCTACGGGCAAGAGACAAGGCGCAATACTCTACTGCCGGTAGGTGCCCGCACTTGGAATACATTTCAATCTAACGATACCTACTCGGAGTTTCAATTTGATGTTTGCAAGACAGTGGTGCATCTGTAACTCGATAACTTGCTAGTTCACATTCGCGCAGCATCCCGAAGTTAGATGGGATGCTGGATGCGGATCCGGAAACAATGACGATTTCAACTTCCCGTGCGAGGGAAGTGTTTCGTCATAAATTTGTGCAGGGCTCAGAGTGTCACGGGTCGATAGTTGATGGAAACGGTTCCGGTTGCATTTATTTTTGGTAATGTTAGTTTCTACACTAAAATGTTAGTTTGTATCCTCCCCGCGGTGCGCGAGTGCGACTTACTCTTGACCGGTTTCATTCAATAATAAAACCGGCCAAGTGCAAGTCGCACTCGCGAACCGAAGGGAGGATAAAGGCGGTTTAAATTTGTTGGAGAACCTTGACAGCGCCATCTTTTATCTGATAGCGGAACTTATGTCGATTTGTTACACTTTCGATGATTTAAAAAAACTATGTAAATTAGAGAGTTCGTTATAATTTTCTTGTAATCTTTACATACACCAATTGAATTTCCTGAGGTTTATCTTCGCAAACTTCGGAGATAAGAAGTGATGTTTTTGTAAATAGTTCAAAAACTATACTGCTTAAAGCAAAACCAAAAACAGTTTATTATTTGCAAATGAATACCTTTTATATGATACCCCATATGACCAAGTAACTTCAGTAAAATTTTTAGATAACCTTTCCACCCCTTTTGTCTAAAAAACTATGCAAATTAGAGGGTTTGCTATAATTTTCCTGCAATCTTTACATACACTTATATTAGCTATACATTTTCAGGGGTTTTTCTGCAAACATTTGAGATAGGGGTAAACGCTATTTTTTTAACATTTTTATAAATAACTTGAAAACGATACGGCTTAAAGAAAAATTAAAAACTGTTTATTTATGTGCAAATGAATATCTTTTATATAATGTCCCACATAACCTAGTAACTTCACTTTAAATTTTTGAGACCCAAATATTTTTCAAATTTTTTTATTCCATATTAGTGAAAAAGCTTGAAAATAGTAAGTCCTACACCATTTCAAATTTCAAGGCGATAGCATCAGCAGTTCTTAAGATATTCATTTGTGACAGACAGACAGACAAAGAGATATCTCTTCGCAGGCTCTTACTGCATCCACGGGCATGAGAGGAGGGGTAACATCATGCTGCCGGCACCCCGCGGCGGCACTTTTTTTATTTACTACCAACAATTCTTATTATAATATAATAACATAAACACGGGAATTTATCGCGTAATACCTTTTTGATTATTCCCGACGTTTCGACTGTGTTTCAACAATCGTGGTCCCGGGTTGACTGGAGATTTCATTGGAGTGTCCATCAAGAAAGCGATGGTAATTTTGCAACTACCCTCACTTTGTCTTCAGAACTCGGTAAGGCCGCGTTTACATTGCGGCACACAACACTAATAGTGGATTCGGGACCTGGCCATTGGGTTGAGCTTCACGATCCTAAAATTCTTGCCAATGAACGTCAATATTACCGAAGAATGATTCGTGAGGCAATCGAAATCAAAAAACACCCGAATTTCAACCGTGAAGATGGATTCAGGCTCCCGATATCTTGGAATCCAGTGATAAGTAGGTGTAGTGTGCGTCGTGATTTAACATTGCATAGTGAAGATACTGTTAGTGTTGTGTGCCGCAATGTAAACGCGGCCTTACCGAGTTCTGAAGACAAAGTGAGGGTAGTTGCAAAATTACCATCGCTTTCTTGATGGACACTCCAATGAAATCTCCAGTCAACCCGGGACCACGATTGTTGAAACACAGTCGAAACGTCGGAAATAATCAAAAAGGTATTACGCGATACATTCCCGTGTTTATGTTATTATATTATAATGAATTGTGATCGCGAAAGTTTACGAAAAACTAACAATTCTTATATTTTCAACAAATAATTCTTTAACTTTTAAATAAAGCAAAACCCACTTCAATGATAACATCTAAAATGTTGCTGAAATTACCCAAACCACTGTATGCTTATTACTTAAAACATTCGAGTGTTTCCTTGGATTTATCATGGATCCCATCATCAGAATTGGCTTTGAAAGCAAGCAAACATTACATGGTGTAACAAACAACCTAGCTGCAAGTTTAAATTTAGGGCAATAAACTATACCTTGAGTGACTCGAGTACAAACTTATTACATTCCATTAAATTTGGTTTAATGATCCTGATGATGATGGTGAGGTAAGAATGATGATGTCGCTTCATATAAAACGATATAGTTATGACGTAACAAATATAAAAAAACAGACTACATTTAAGAACCTTACCATTTTTGAAGTCAGAAAGAAATCTGTGAGCTTCTGAGACTCGTATTTCTTCAAAGTGCCAAACAAAAGTTTTTAAACTGTCTCGACCAAAAAACTCTTAGGAATTAAAACACCCTCACAAATTCATATCAAAAGATCTCCCGCTTACAAGCCTCAAAATTCAGAAAACCGTCTTCCTTCCTTCCCGAATGAATTTCGTAAAAAGTTGAGATAAAAGTAAATGATGACACCGCCGCCATTAAAATAATATTAATTCTTCTGTAACGCGCGCCCTCGCGGGGACGGGAGATGCTATCGGCCCACCTTTGTCACACCAACAGCTACCGCTTGAGGATTTCCCTTTTTATATCCACGTTCTTTGGAAAATGCTGTTTAGCAATATATTAGTATCTTGATTTCCCTGCTTTAATCGTTAGGCCAAAACATGACAAGCCATAATCATTTTGTGGTTGTGGCTTGTAAAACTAAACGCAATTCTCTCATCATCTCAGTCGTAAGACTACTGAACAAAAACCTCATGGATCACGTACTCTACGTACTGATCATGAGGGGCGTTGCCATACTTGCGATGCTTGTCCGGCGGGTTGGCGAGCGCAGTGAGGGTTGTAGATACACGGCAAGACGCTGCTGCCCATTTTCCGAAGGTATCCCTTAGCAAATTATTTCTGCATCCACGGGCAAGAAGGAGGAGACATACCATTGCCGGCACCCCACGGAGTAAGTAATTCTCTAATCTGCTATTATATTCCAATTCCAAATCAGATGAGCCATTTTCTGCATCTCCAATAGAGACTTCGCAGACACTTGTCAAATCATTGATTTGTCAAATTTTATACACGTCAAATCTTTATTTGTTAAATTAAAGACACGTCAAATCCTTGATTTATCAAACTAGAGTCTGATCCATGGTTTTTACCTCAACGCCTGTGTAAGGTAATAAACTGTTAGAAGTAGTTTACAATACTTACGTACACATTATTAAAATATGGGATTATCGGGTATTTATCGCGTAATTACCTTTATTTTATTCCCGACGTTTCGACCGGATTGCACCTGGTCGTGGTCGCGGGGAGACTGGCGTGCTGAAGTTAACCGCAGCAAAGCGAAGGCATCTTTTCAGACTACCCTCACTTGGTCTTCATAATTAGAAATTTGAGATTTAAGGCCGGTTCACACTGGGACAGCACACTACACTCACACTGTATCAGCACACTTTGGTTTATTCACACGCCGAGTACACTTGGCTATCACTGGATTCCATGAGGCACTGAGAGTCTGAAGCCGTCTTCACGATTAAAATTAGGATATTTCTTAATTTCAATCGCATACCGTGTACAGAAAGCCGACACACACCGACCGATACCTGAATGCTGCGTCACACCATCATCCGTCGCATCTGGATTCTGTAGTTAAGTCACTAATGAACAGAGCTTATGACCTCTGTGACCCTGAACATCTACCAGGAGAGCTAGATCATGTTCAGGAGGTTCTTAAACGGAATGGCTACAGGACCAATAGATGGCATCCCACTCGTAAGCGCAAAGAAAAACACCCTGAAGTTGCAAGACAAACAGCTTTCTTGCCGTACGTGAAAGGTGTTACTGACAAAATTGGAAACTTGCTTAAGAAGTTTTCAATAAAGACAGTCTACAGTCCGCACACAAAAGTGGCTAAGCGTCTACGATCACCAAAGGATGTAGTACCCTTGCAAGTACCTGGAGTTTACAAAGTCGATTGCAGCTGTGGTCGTTCTTACATAGGCCAAACGAAGCGCACAGTCGCCGAACGTGTTAAGGAACATATCGCAGCGGTCAAAAATCGACAAGTAAACAAGTCAGCTATAGCGGAGCATGTAGTGGACTCAGGACCCAATCACTGGATCGAACTCCACAATCCCAAGATTATTTCCAACGAGAGGCACTACTACAAGAGAATGGTTCGGGAAGCGATTGAAATTAAGAAATATCCTAATTTTAATCGTGAAGACGGCTTCAGACTCTCTGCCTCATGGAATCCAGTGATAGCCAAGTGTACTCGGCGTGTGAATAAACCAAAGTGTGCTGATACAGTGAGTGTAATGTGCTGTCCCAGTGTGAACCGGCCTTAAATCTCAAATTTCTAATTATGAAGACCAAGTGAGGGTAGTCTGAAAAGATGCCTTCGCTTTGCTGCGGTTAACTTCAGCACGCCAGTCTCCCCGCGACCACGACCAGGTGCAATCCGGTCGAAACGTCGGGAATAAAATAAAGGTAATTACGCGATAAATACCCGATAATCCCATATTTTAATAATACTTACGTACTAGACCAGCTCTTACGCTTGAAAACTGTATCAAAGTTACCCAACTGCATTTGTTCCTGCTATCGGGAGCTCACTTTGCATTCGTTATCTGCGGCTAGAAGTTCGGACGCTCATTTCACTTTCGAGTTCTTTGCTTAAACGGTTTCCATTGCCGAGTGAGACCTGGTATTAAGCGCCTAGACTAAACCATTTCAAGCGCGTTCTATTGGAACAAGCGTATTGCCAATGATTTTCCTAAAAGCGGGTTTTAAAGTAGTACTAAGACTATCACGTTGTAGTTAAGCGAAAGGAAATTTCCGATTTATAAATTCAACTCAGTTCAGTACAGATTGAAATTGCAACCTCTCGAGTAAACCCTACAATGTATCCATCTTGTTAATATGTGACCTCTGAGTCGATAATAGTGTTAAAAGTTTTGTTTTTCTGTAAGTAAAGAAATCAAAATATTATTTGAGAGTACGTTAAGCCGTGTACGCACGATCGACCAAAAGCATGGTGAACACTAATAGTAAACACTGTGACAGCACGTGCGTACCGTAAACGAACATAAAACACTGTGTTTCGTAGTGATCCATCTACTCAGTAACCCTCAGTAACGCGAAAACAATAAGAAATGTGTTAGCAAGGTGTTCGTGATCGCTTTGCTAATTTACGCCCAACCTACAACACACCTACGAACCAAATGTTCCATGATCGATGTTCGGGTGTACCATGTTTTGTTCGTTTGTGCGTACACGGCGCTTTGCAGCAGCAGCCGGCGGCCGTCACAGCAAGCTGTCCGTGCGCTGACTGCTCTGACAGTAGCTACAGACATTCGGCCACAAATGGTACAACGTATATGGCCACCGCTATTTGACCGCATTCTCTGGACTAAAAGCTTTTTCTACAGAGCAACGAATATATCCACAACTTCGTTACAAACTCCGCGAGGTAAAATAAAATCGTTTAGTAGTTTTAAAAACAAACAAAGTTTCGGTGAAGTTTGCGCGTTTCCGGGACGCAGTGGCCGCGACTTCACTGTTGTTGTTTAGATCCTGTTGTTCGACAGATAACGCTCCCGTCGATTGAGGAGGAATATTTTCAAAGGATCTGGCTGAAACATTGTTGTTGAGTAAAGTTATACGACTTTCCGCTCGTTTGAGAGCGTTTGGCTTTATATAAACCTTGATTGCAAAAGTATTTTTTTTTTGTTTTTTTCATCACACCACATTGTTTCAGCATATTTAGGGTATTTATCGCGTTATTTATCTTTGTTATTGCCCAACGTTTCAACAGGATTGCACCCATAGTGGTCCCGGGAAGACACTAAACATGGAAACGTCGGGCATTAATAAAGTACTAGTCTATTATGCTATCTGTGATCAAGGTCAATAATGCGATAAATAACCAGTTAACAACAGTTTGCTCCCGTGGGTTGCTGGCAGTAGAATGTTGCCTCTCATGCCCGTGGATGCAGTAAGAGTCTGCTAAGGGATACCTCCGGAAGATGGGCAGCAGCGTCTTTCCGTGTATTGGTATCTCGAGCTGCGCTCGCCAACCTGCCTGCCAAGCGTGGTGAGTAAAGCATCTCCCATGCGTAAAGGCCTGTGTCCATTAGTGGACGTTTCACAGCCAAAATGATGCATGATAATGAACAGTTTGGTTGCTACAAAGCTTAACATAAGGTGATAATTGGAAGCACGACTATAGACGTGACTCTAAGATTTTTTCGTTTATTTAAATTAGAGTTTAAATAAGAAGAATTAACGAAAAGCATGATATCCTTAAAGCAAATTCGAGTTACCCTTCCGTTTTTATCCGTCGCAGACAAACGTCCCGATGCTCAGATGCGAACCGCTGCAGAGCTGCAAGCAATAAATTCCGAAGACAAGATTAAACTTGTCATGGGACCCCATTTACTTAACGCAAATTTATGCAAATACTTCCTTGTTAGCTCCTCTGCAAATCGGAATGTTTTGTTTGCGGAGGGCGCACGCAACCTTATAATTTAGTGGCGTATGTACTCGGGGTACTTATCTGGATGCAGGAGTCTTCTTTGGAGCGGACTGTCTCCGCACTGGCTCTACTACAATTAGTTATCGAATCTGGTAAAGCAACAAAGAGGAATTTGATAATTTTGAAAATGTATTTATTTCGTCAAATATTTGTCAAATGATTGTCAAATGTTATCACTCACACAATCAAATATTGTGTGAGTGATAACAACATAAAAGAATTTGAAAATTTCTGTTGTGTTTTTTTTTTAACAAACATCATCGCCGTCCTCGGTAAATATAAAACAAGTATTGGTACGGGGGTACCAGAAAAAAGGGCGAAGGCCTCAAAAGGTCACCAAAGGTCAAAAATGGCATTTTTGGGTTTTTTGACGTTTTCGGCCATTTGAAGACTTTTATTTTTTGGTGACCTTTTCAGGTCACAATAACTCCGGTTTCTGTGACCCTAGGTCACCAAAATCAATCAGTACCCTTCTCTCATTATGACGGTGCTAACAAAAAAGGTTTCATGTAAATCGGTCAACGCGTTCGGTTGTAATCGTCTCATGCACAGACAAGACAGACAGAGCAGAACTGTGACGGAGAGAGAACTGTGATCAATTTAAATATTAATTACCTTAGAAATAACCAAAAATGTAGCCTTGTGTTTCCCATTGCAGGGCAAATGCATCCCTCTTTCTACTGATCTCTGTTTTGAGCTTGTTTGAGCGTGTCTTTGTCAATGGATTCATGGTCAGCTCAGTCTTGTTATACGTAGCTATTTTTTGACCGCTGTGGAGTGCCAGCAGTAGAATTTTGCCTCAACTCTCTTGCCCGTGGATGCAGTAAGAATCTGCCACGGGATACCTCCGTAAGATGGACAACAGCGTCTTTCCGTTTATCAACATCCCATACTGCGCTCGCTAACTAGCCAAGCGTGGCGAGTATGGCAACAACCCTCTCACGATGTTGGAGATCCATGAGGGAGGCATAATGTCAAGCAGTGGACGTGGACAGCAGTCCTTCGGCCGAGGTGATGTTTTTTTAATTACTTACCCTATGCTGCCCCACTGCTGTACAAAGGTCTCCCCCAATCTATCCCAGTCTTCAGCCAATAAAACGAAGCAATTATTAATATTATTATTATTACTAGCCATTTTCGTCCCACT
Organism: Pasiphila rectangulata; assembly: GCA_963082625.1. Classification (NCBI taxonomy): domain Eukaryota; kingdom Metazoa; phylum Arthropoda; class Insecta; order Lepidoptera; family Geometridae; genus Pasiphila; species Pasiphila rectangulata. The sequence goes on along the minus strand of OY720244.1, from coordinate 423,135 downwards.
GCAGGGCAAGGACCTCCCTATCCCCCTTCCACTTATCCCGATCCTGTGCTATGGAGGACCAACCTTGTAAAAACTAGTCAAGTTCATCGCGCCATCTCAGTCTGGGTCTGCCGCGTCGCCTCCTTCCAGCGTTGGGGACCCAGTCCGTTGTTATGAAAGCCCAAAGGTCATTCGGCATACGACAGACGTGGCCAGCCCAGTCCCACTTTAGCCTAGGCCTTCTGAGTAATATCTGTTATTTGAGTTTTGGCGCGCAGTATGGTGTTGCGAATTCGGTCAGTAACTTTAACGCCGAGAATACTGCGCTCCATAGCTCGTTGACAAACCTCGCGTGTCGATCTTTGTTGAGCAGTCAAAGACCAAGATTTAGTGCCGTAAGTGAGGATGGAGAGAATGCATACGTCCATGAGCTTACGTTTGAGTGATAGTGGTAAATCTCCCTTCATGAATTTCTTCATGGCCCAATAGCTCCTCCAGGCGTTTTCGGTGCATCGTGCAACTTCTTTTTCTTACGAAGCAATACAATTATAAAATAATCTCACTTTCTTCCCTGTTCTAAAGGATGTAGGACCATCAGAATATACATTTGGAACAAACAAAACACATTATTTCCAAATTGCCGAATAAAAGTACAAGCAGCTAGGTACCGGCGAAGATTTAAATCGTTAGATGTAACTTGGCACCAAACACTGTGGCATTGTATGTGTTACAGTAATTCCGACGCACGTGTTATAGATTTATACTAATAAAAAATAAGATAATTATTCATTATAATCATTTATTATACTTTCTTCTATTACTTAATCCATAATTTACACACTAAGAGATTAGCATCAAACAGTCCAACAAACTGGATAAATAACAACCCGAAAATAACAGCGTCATCATCATCATCATCATCCTCATCATCACCAGCTCTATCATCATCGTCATCACCATCACTATTAAGTTACAATTACATTGCATAGCAATATCATCAGATATAACAACCTAGGAGAAACAACAATAAGGAACAATGTACTTAACTTGCTTGTCACCTCGTGATCGGAACAGAACTGGCTGAGCAAGCCACTCGCAACTGCTTTTATAATAAAACGTTATTTACAACCCATAAAACAGCCGACGATAGCCGCCAGTACAACGTGGACCAATCACAGCCCTTTCTGGTCGAATAACAATACATTTTATATACAACTCATTATTTTATAGGGTAACTATATACGTAATTAACTTATTATTATAGTTATGATTATTCATAATTATCACATTAGTAAAGAACAAAGTAAACACAAAGAACATTAATAAATCAGACGTCACAGCCGTCCTTCTTTGACAAACATTTAACAATTTCAACAATAAAATAGTAATGTTATGTTTTTAAATATGTATCAAATATAACTGTAAGAATTACTAATAAATGTTCAATTATTACATTACTTCCAAATCCAAGTATTTCAATTGGTTGTTTCATATTCGTAAAGTGACGTCGCTGTAGCGGCAAGCTCAAATACCTAACTAGTTTTAAAACAATATCGAATTGTGAGCGTGTTTTACAGTGATTTAAGTTTAGTTAAATCTTAATTTCCCGACACACGCACATTGGTTTTGCCAAAAAACCAAACTGTTATTGTAACCATTTATTGTGCAATCATATTGCACGAACTTTCGTGAAAAACGTAACACACACCACGTGCGTCTATCACTGTGTTTAGAAGTAGACACTGATGTCAAATAAGCGAGCTATCTCATTTTGCATGGAAACAGAACGGCGCGGTCAGGCTTTTGCATCCATTGTAGATGATTTGTACAATGTCAGCAACTGGTACTCATCCTGTACGGGACGCTGCAGTGCCTGGGACATTGTTAGATGGATAAGGCTTGCCCAGCACCTATACCATCCTCTCAGCTTAGTCAGCTATTATTCAGAGGAAAAAAACAGGTCAATACGTCTGAAGCTAACTAAGCCGCGGGTTTCCTCACTACATTACGGTAAGGGCGTATCTATCGATTTAAATGTTTGGGCACCGGAAGCTTTACTTCGCATTCGTCTTATCGCATCCACTTTGTTCCCGATGGATTTATGGTCTATCGCCGGATTAAAGCGCCTCTGACGGAACTTATTACTTTATTGTGTTTGCTATCCACCGCTTAGACGTCGCAGCAAAGAGAATACGCGAAGAATACAATTTGAACACAGGACAGGAATACTTGCAGTGAGGTGCCCGCAGTAGAATGTAACCTCTCCTCTCATGTCCGTGAATGCAGTAAGAGCCTGCTAAGGGATAGCTTCGGAAGACGGGCAGCGGCGTCTATCCGTGTATCAACATACTGAATTACGCTCGCCAACCCGCCTGCCAAGCGTGCTGAGTATGGAAAAAACCCTTCATGTTCTGTACTTAGTAATAAAGATCCGTTTGTTCGTTCAGCAGTGGACGTCCCACGGCTGCAAAGAGAGAGAGAGAGAGTTATCCTTAAAAAAAATCGACTAAACCCGTCATACCTCAAAAACTACACTCTAAATCAAAATTCCCCTACGACTATCGATTTGAATTGATATAATATCCTTAAGTTTAAAGTTTCATCAAAATTCGATCATCAGTTCAAGAGTTATCCTAGGACAAAAATTTGCGGACATCATCATCATCATCTCAGCCGTAAAACGTCCACTACTGAACACAGGCCTCCCTAATAGATCTCCATGAGGGGTAGTTGCCATACTCACCACGCTTGGCAGGCGGGTTGGTGAGCGCAGTATGGGATGTTGATATACGGAAAGACGCTGTTGCCCATCTTCCGGAGGTGTCCCGGAGGCTCTTATTGCATCCACGGGTAGGACACAGATAAGAAAACATTCTACTGCCGGCACCCCACGGCTAAATTCCGTACTGCTCACTCGTTCGATTATTCAAATTTCGTAATTTGTTCTGTCTAGTATTTTTGCAGGCATTAAAGATGCAACCCCTAGTTTCCGCAGACGCGTCCTGCCGGATAATTTTATTACTCATACATCGAGACACTCCTCGGCTGCTTCCAGATCTGATTCATCAATCACGCCATTGTGGTGCCTGGGCATATCCATCTATCATATCAACAGCAACTTTATCACTTTCAATATAAAGTTTATTATCATATGTCGGTGTGTGAGTGTATGGATCAGAATGCGGTATTTAGCTGGATCTGGTTGATTGATTGGGATCGCGGCGGCGTACTGACTGGCACATGAGCTGTGGCCCTGGTCGGAGATCAGAGACCACTAATTCCTTTCGATCGATTATTGTGATCGATTAGTTGTGTCCCTTTGTTCGGTTGTACTGAAATTATCTTTTTAAATATAAAAGCCTGGAATACCAGGTGGATCAGGTGGATTACGCATTTCCTGTTTTATTTCCCATAAGACGCTCGAAATAAAGCCTAAAACTTTAATATTTCGCAAACGGAACCATAAATCGAATAATTGTATTCGCAACCCCTCATCATTTCAGCCGTAAAACGTCCACTACTGAACACAGGCTTCCCTCAAGAATCTCCGTGAGGGGTAGTTACCATACTCACCACGCTTGGCATGCGGGTTGGCTAGCGTAGTACGGGATGTTGATAAACGGAAAGACGGTGCTGCCCACCTTCCGGTGGTGTCCCTTAGCAGACTCTTACTGCATCCACGGGCATGAGAGGAGGGGTAACATTCTACTGCCGGCAGCCCACGGCTAATGTTTGCAACCCCCGCTTAAATAATTTTTAAAAATTTTTGTTTTGTTTTATAAATAACTTTTTGTCTAGAGCTATTAATTTTATTTTAATGTTTGAAATATGTAATATGGATTTAGTTACGTATCTGATTAAAGAACATTTTATTTATTTATTATTTACAAAGAAAAAAATGTTTTCGTTACCACTAAATAGTTTGTCATATACCTATTTAACGTTACCCCACACGATGGGAAATCAAGAAATAAAGATCTTCCCCAGATTACGTGTATCGTGTAGGGAGGTTCTTCAAATTAATATTTTTTTCTGCATTTTTTGTACCGTTATTTCGGCGTGATTATGATTACTTGTCTAAGAAAAATTACAGCTTTCTTGAAACAATAGACTGTTGGTAAAGTCGAAGACACTTTCTGTCAGCTCCGGGTTTATCTTCTCACGTGGGCGAAGCCCACGTGGGGAGGCAGTTTCGGGCGTTTGCCCCTTCCTGCAGTCCTCATTGGTTCGCCCTTAGTAACGACTAAGGGGTCTTTAGGTTGGCCTAACTTGGCCGTGTGTCAGTGCTCGGCTGGGTCGGGCTCGGGTTCGGTGTCTGAGGTGTCGCTGTCAGTGCTCTCTTCACTGGGCAGCAGCTCCCGGGCATATGGTCTGCTGCGTGGTAAGCGGTCGTGCCTTGGCGCTAGGCCTTGTAGGTGTCTGTGGGAAGAGGCGTCGCTTCGCCGGAACATGTTCTCCGCGAGGCGGGTGATGAAGGCGTCCAGGGTCTCTATCTTGAGATCGCGCTGAATGATGGTGTTCCGAACGAAGCGAGGCGCGTCCACTATTGCCCGTAGGCACAAGTTCTCCTGCGCTCTCAGCTGCCGTCTGTGGCGTTTGCTGGTAAAGGCATACCACGCAGGGGCGGCGTACGTCAGTCGCGAGCGGATGTACGTCCGATACAGGGCAAGCCTCATCCGTAAAGGAATCTGTGGGGCGGTCATGGTCGGTTGCAGCGCTATCCTCGCTGCTTTCGCCGATATGCAGGCATTTCTAGCTTGTTTAGCCATTGTCAAGCCTTTATCTATTGTCACTCCGAGGTACTTGGCCGACTTCGACCACGCGATGGGCCGGTTGAAGAGTGACAGGTGTTCAAGATTGTCAGTGTGCTTCCGAGTGAAGGCTACCGCTTGTGTCTTACCGACATTCACGGATAGCCTCCAGTTCGAAAGCCACTCGGGGAGGGTGTTGAGTGTGCGCTGCATCTTCAACCGTGCGTGTGGGAGATTGTACGACGAAGTGACATAGGCTGCGTCATCTGCATATAGTGCCAGAAGTGTGCCATCTGGGCACGGGATGTCGTCTGTGTACCACGAGTAGCAGATAGGCGACAGACAGCTACCCTGTGGTACTCCAGCGAGTATGGGGCGTTCCGACGAGAGGTGTTCCTCTACTCTTACCCTGATCGTGCGGCTGTGCAGGAAAGATGCCACCGTCTTGGTGATCCTTGGCGTTGTCTCCGACTGCAGCAGCTTGTATAGCAGCCCGTCGTGCCAGACTCGGTCGAAGGCCTTCTCCATGTCCAGGAATACTGCGATGGCTTGCTCCTTCTTGTTCCTCACCATGGTCAGGTGGTGTAGTACCCTGGACAACTGTAGAGTGGTACTGTGCTCCGACCGGAATCCAAACTGCTCTGGACGGGGCTGTATAGTGGGAGTGAGGTGAGGCAGCAGAAGCTTCTCCAATATCTTCGAGGTCGCTGACAGGAGCGTGATGGGACGGTAACTCTCAGGGCATCTGGTATTCTTGCCTTGTTTCGGCAGCATGATGGCCGTGCCGGCTCTCCACAGGGTTGGGAAGTGAGTGGTCCTCATGATACCATTGAAGAGGCGAGTAAGTGCGGCCACTGTCTTGAGCGGCAAATGGCGCAACATGGCGTTAGTGATACCGTCCGCTCCCGGTGCCTTCCGTGGCTTTAGAGTCATTATAACCTTCTTAGTGGTGTTCGGCGACCAGTGTATTGGTGACTCGTCTGGCTTGGGTGTCGGGGTGGCGAGGAAGTCCCTTACCGTCTCCTCCACAAGTGAAGTGTGGGCGCTGTCACCGGCTGGGTTTGGAGAAAACTGCTTCTCCAGATGGTCGGCGAAGATCTCTGCGCGATCTTCGGCGCGGTATCGCGGTGTTCCGTCACTGTGCGTGAGAGGGTGGATTGCTGGAGAAGCGTTTCTCAGTTGACGGCAGAGCTTGTGGAGGGACTGCCAGTCGTCGGAGGCCTCTTCAATCCTCTTCTCCCATCGGTGAGAGCTATCTTCCCGGACTTCTGCCTTAACTTCCTCGCAGATAGCGTTGAGCCGTGTCTTCAGTGCTGGGTCTCTGGTGCGCTGCCACAGCTTCCTGAGACGTCGCTTTTCTGCGAGGAGTCTGGCCAGGGCCGGAGGGGTGCGGTCATAGCGTGCTCTCGGCGTCTGGCTTGATTCTGCCTCTCTCTTGGCGTTCTGAATCGCTGTTTGTATCTCTTCTGTGAGGATGTCTACGTCCTCTGGAGTTGAAACAGGTCTTGTGGGGGTGTTCTCCGCTAGATGCGCGCAAAACGTCTTCCAGTCTATCCTGGGACGCGTGGGTGGTGGTGTGAGTGATGCCGGTCTGTGCTCCACGATCATCAGGATAGGTTGGTGGTCAGACTGCATCTCGTCTGCGAGTACCTCTAGTATCGGCGCGCATGCTAGCCCCCTGTAGGCTGCCAGGTCGATGGTATCCGGTCTGTGGTTTATATTCCCCGGATAGTGTGTGGGTGTCTCGGGACCGACTATGTTGTAGCCGTTTGCCTCCGCGTGTCTGAGAAGGGACCTGCCATCCGAGCTTATGCTCAAGGAATTCCAGGCCGTGTGTTTGGCGTTCCAGTCCCCGGCTGCGATGGTGGAGGTGGGGTATTGGCCTTCCTTGAGCATGAGGTCGTCCAGGTCCTTGTCCTGGATATGCTCGTTCGGAGGCTTGTAGACGGCGTACAAGTGGATGGGCTTGCTGTCGGTTCCGATCTCCACGCCTAAGGCGGACATGGACGACAGGGTGATCGTGGGTAGTGGCTGATGTAGGGTACGGCGTCTCACAAGTACCATGAGGCCTCGGTAGACTCTGCCATCCTGCGTCATCTCGTCCTGCCTATAGGCGATGTATCCGGGGAATTTAGCTCTATCACCGGGACCCAACATCGTCTCGTTGATGAGGGCCACTTCGATGTCCTGCTCGCGTAGGAGGAGCTTGAGGAGGGATGCCTTCTTGCGTATGCCATGCGCGTTCCAGAAGAGCACCCTTAGCGCAGCTGGAGCTGCACCAGCCGCCCTATCCCGCTGAGGATGAGTGGGACTGGGCTCGTCCCCTGCCGGATCGCCTGGAGGATGTCGTGGAGGACTTGAAGTGCCGTGTCTAATACCTCCATTGATGTCTGGTCCTGTGTCAGCGCCAGTGTTGGTCGCTGAAGTGGTGTTGGAGTTGGCCTGTAGGATGTCTCCTGTGGGGTCGTCGTCGTCCTCGCCAGGGTTGGGGCAGCAGGTGTTTGCGGCCGGGCTGCTGCTGACATCTGGAGCCGAGGGACTTGCCTCGGGCGGGGGGCCTCTGTTTCGGTGTCTGTCTGAGGGTGTTGGTTGGCCATCCTGACCCTCTTCTTCCTCCTTCTTCTGGGCAAGTTGTTCGTCCTCTGCGTGGGCGGGTTTGCGGGAGCCATGAGGGTACCGCTGTGCTCCATCTGGCTGGGTTGGTGTGGTTGGGTTGGTTCCCGCTGGGACTGGGGCTGTGGGCGACTTACCCTGGGTGTTGTGGTTGTCGTGAAGGCCGTTGAGCCGGCCTTCTTGTTCCGCGCCTCCCTTTTATAAACTGGACAGCTCGTCCGGTTAGCCGTGTGTGCGCCGTTACAGTTGGCGCACGTGGGCGGCTCCTCCCGGTTCCGTGGGCAGTCTCCTGCATGATGAGGGCCGCCGCAGCGGACGCAGGCCAGGTTGCGGTGGCAGTTGTGCGAGCTGTGTCTAAAGCCCTGGCACCTGTGGCATTGAGCTGGTCCTCTCTTGCCTCTCCAGCTCTCTACTTTAACTCCCGGCATGCAGAGTACCTCGGTTACTTCATACAATGCCGGGAGGAGGTTCGGGGTGGGCTTAAAGATCCCTAAGAAAATGCAGCCAGGTCTGCCCTTGGATGCTCGGATGGGCTTTATCAGCTCGGCCTCGAAGCCCTTCTCCGATAGGTCTGCGACTATCTCAGCTGGTGGGGTGTCGGCGGGGATACCGCGGATGGCCACCTTGACCTGCCGTTCCTCTGGGAGGGAGTACGAGAACCAGCTCATTTGTTCCTCGACCTCCGAGAGGTATCTCTGCAAGGTGCGGTATTCCTCCGCCGATTCCGGGGAGAAGCGTACGCCTTTGCCGAATGGCCTGGCGTTGGGGGCGTGGCCTAGTAGGCCACGGATGGCCTTAAAATGTGTGGGCCAGTTCGGCATTACCTCCACTACTATAGGCGGGTAACGGGTTTTCTGAGGTTGCGTACCTTGGGTGTTGGGGCCCGGTTGGGTCTCGCTGGGGCGGGCGGGCTGCGTAGGGCGGGCTTGGTTGCCCTGGTTGCCCTGGTTGGCGGGCGGTTGCATGCAGGCTGCGCTGTATGTAGGTTGCGGTGTGCGGCTGGCTGAGGATGCCGCCATCGAAGCGTACGTCGTCGGCGGCGGTGGTGGGCGGGCGGCGGGAGATGCCGTCAGCGAGGCGTATGATGTCGATTTAGTCGACGCTGGTGATGGTGTGGTCTTACGGTCTCTCTGGGGAAGCTGTTCCCACTCGGTCTCCGTTACACGCCTCTTGTCCTCTCTCTGCTCCTCCGGTAAGGGCGGGGAATCGATCTCCGCTCGCTTACGACGGAGGCTGGGTTGGGAGGCGGGGGGGGGTTGTATGTCGTCATCTTCGATTTCGACCGTCTCTGGAATTGTGCGCGTCTGCGAGGTTTCCGGGGTTCCTCTGAGCGCTTTTTCTTTTTTTTGGAGGAACCCCCTAAGGAGCTCCATCATCTCCGGGCAGGCCGCCGCCTGTCTCATTAGCTGCGCATAAACGTTAAGGTTAACGTTATGCGCATCCAACGGGGACAGCGGCCCTCTGGCGGCTACTTCCGGCACTTTCTTGAGCGGGGGAAGGGCAGGGGGGGGGCATCTCCAGTGCGGGGGGGGGCATCTCCTGAGCAGGGGGGGGCGCCCCCTAAGCGGGGGACGACCGTCCCGACGTCGCAGGTCTTGCTTGTTTCAAGGTTTTCTTGGTCCTCGGTCTTGAGACAGATCGATCGCTGTCCGTGGCCGAGGACTCAGATGAGCAGGTGTCCCTTCGAGAATTTACCCGAAGGGTTCGTGCGGTCCGATTCGCTCGGACGCCGCTGGGTGCCAGATAAACCGGCTTGATGCGATGATTGCCGTGGGGCAACATCGATCGCGCGACCCTTTGGTTGTGAAGCGGGGTCCGGGGGGTCCCGCTTCCTCCCAACGTCCTCCTTCTCCATGAAGGCGATCCACTCACTTCACTCACAACACAAAACACAAATTTCGCGTTCGGCGAAGGGCCGAGCTCGACAGATGTATTGCTAGAATACACTGCCGAGGTCGTAAACGGAGAAAAACCGGGTCCGTGCGCGCGCGTAATGCAAAGAAAAAACGAAATTGTAGCCACTCCACACTTTCTGTTCGGCGGTTGAAGAGGCAATAACGAACACCTCCGGTCCCCGGACGCGTGCAGTCCAGGGAGCGCTGGTTTTGTTAATTATTGGGCAACTACCTCTACGTCTTCGTTGTTTCTAGTGTATTTTGTGACGAACGTGGAGCCGATTTATCCTGAAGACGCCTTGTATAGAGCCGAAACACGTAACTAATTCTTTTGAGTGTTTTTCAAGCGCTCATTAGATAGAGATTAGCGGATTTATACCTGATAATAATAAATAAATAAATAAATAATGCTGGACAAATCACACAGCATCATCTAGCCCCAAGCTAAGCAGAGCTTGTGTTATGGGTACTAGGTGACTGATATACTTAATACATTATACTACATAGATAGATATTTTTATTATATATAGAAAAACACCCAGAACACCCTGAACAAATATCTGCAGATCGTACAGACATTTGTCCCGAGGCGGGAATCGAACCCGCAACCCCTTGCGTCGCAGGCGGACCTTCGCCCGCTGCGCCACAGAGCTCGTCGGATATTTGTTATTTGTTGTTTATTTAGATACTTATTCAAATACAAATAGACAGACAGACAGACAAAGCGAAACTATAAGAGTTCCTTGCTGTACTACGGAACCCAAGAAAGAGGCATTAACCTAAATGTCCTTCAGAACGGATATTGAAATGTTCTGAAAGTGGAAATTGCTTTAATTCAAGAATCTCTCAATGTTTCAATTACTTAGCCTTTGGATTTTTTAAATGAAAACTTAAGCGTTCGTTAATATCGTTTGCTGGCGGACCAGGCGATTCTCGCTTTCATTCCTTTTGGTTCTTATTTCTTGAGAGATAAAAGTTATCTTTCTCTGTGCCGTTCGCATATCTTGGGATGGTCAATGCCTAATTTGCAAATGGATCCGTGTCGTAGGCAGCGCGATTTAGCTTAAGGGAATCTCCGCGTATCGCTTCAAAATGTGCTAAGTAAAAATACTTTGTATAAAAATTTACAAAAACTGGATCGTCTAATATCCTGCATTAGGTTGTTTAAAATGCGGCGAAGACCGCACGACGTCTTGGTATTTTCTCTTTTTACTAGGAGAACTACTAAGAGAATTCTGTAAGTTCCTATAAAACTGTTCGTCGAGAAAATTATAAAAGTTGTTGAAGTCTTTGCAGTTTCGCAAACTTTATTATAACAGTTGCAGACATGTTCCTAAAACTCTGCAAAAACTAAGAGTACTAGGAGTAATGAGATAAAGCGCATTACAGACGAGTATTAAGCGCTTGTTAGCTAACTTGTAACGACGGTGAAACGATTGCTTTTTGTTCTCCACTCTGTCACAGCTTAAACATTCTGCAGTAGCCGAAAAGTACAATATATATGTATATATATATATATATTATCTCAGCCGTAGGACTAGTTGTCGTCCACTGCACTGGACATAGGCCTCCCTCATGGATCTCTAAGATCATCAGGGGCTGTTGCCCCATCTTCCGAAAGTATTCCTTGGTCTGCCAAGGCTTTTTGCATCCATGGGCAAGAGAGGTGAGGCAACATTCTACTGCCGGTACCCCACGGCAACGGACAAAATATATAATAATCGGAACAAAAAAACTTGGGTACAAACATTAGGAAAAACGTTACAAAATAAACTGGTAGCAGTCACTTCCGAAACGTAGGATGTTTTTTACTAAAGAACATATTTTATTAAAAACAATGCCTAACACATTTAAGATGGATTGTTTTGGGATATAAGAAAACCATTTTTTTTTTTAAATATTGGCACTGCTCTTTCTTTAGTTTAAAGTGTTTTGACATTCTACTTATGCATTTTTTGCAATAACTTCGGCTGTTCAGTATGACATTAATATTGTCTAATCCATCTTACAATGTTCCAGGTACTGCACCGTACAGCGTGAATACTAGTTGTGTTGAAATCCCACCAAAACCATTTTCATGTTAAATTTTGCCAACATGAGACCATATTTTGTGGCTGGAACTGTCAAAAGTTATCAGATGATGAGAGCCATGTTTCTAACTCTACTCGCCCTAACGCTACAAGCCCTAACTTTACCAAGGCCGTTTCGCTACCGTCACATGGGCGTAGTTAGGGCTTGTAGAGTTACGGTGGGTAGAGTTATAAGCTTGGCTCTACATTTTTTAAATTGATTTTTGTACAAAATAAAAATATGTACATAATTGTACCCTATTAGGGTATTACAATCTAGCCAGGAAGGCCAATGAGCAATTTTAATTTGACATAGTTATATAAAATAAATTATATCTATGAAAGTGCCAATAGCACTTTTCTTACTGTCATTATTAATGGGGAAGATACTATGATCTTGTGTTCTTTTTTAATATATGTATTAAAATGTATTATTACTTGATCTGTATTATCGAGGAGCTAGATTGCCTCAACGTTTACTTGATGTTGAAGTATTTTTTCGTGAGCTTCTGCGTATTTTTGTTAATTTGTAGCAACGAAATCTATATAGGTCCCGGTGGAGATCTTTGTTTCTTACGTACCATGAAACATTTACAATATCCTTGTGTACTTTGTCTCTGAATTGTTTAATGATATCGATGTTACTTTTTTGGTACAGCTCCATAGCTGTATACAATAGGTCTATAGTGTCATAAGAACTTGTTAATATATAGTTATCCTGTTATAAACCGATATAGCAGCTTGCCTTCCAAGCAGCCAGTACATCTGTTTGTAGCGAAGCTCCAACTATTATTTTTCCTTCTTGACGTGAGCTTTCTAGCGAAGCTTTGCATCAAGTGTCATACCTAGGTACTTGGCTGTATTTTCGTCTTTTTGGCTCTACATGAGATCTGATAACTTTATGACAGTGTGAGCCATATGGTCTCGTTTTGGAAACATTTCACATGAACCAAACATGTTTCTGGTGGATAACTTATTCTGCTTGTAACACCAAACTGTGTTAGCTACCGTGCGGGCGACGGTTTGGGACGTGTGAACGTACCCTGTGTTGGTAACAAGAAAAGTTAGCTTCGGCGGTTCTTCGCAACTTGGGGGTCATACCTTCGTTCTTTGTTAGTTGCGGGGTTACTTTGTCACACACTTTATTGAGGGTTTACTTAACAATACTCGTACAATTTTTTGTTTTTACTCTCGACCACGCTAGTTGCAGTCCTGTCGAAATGTTGGGCAATATTTTATTAAAGTGTGGGGTTGATTTTTTGCTTTTTTCCCTCACTTAGAAAAAATGCATGAAGCGAACCAATGTAATTACGTGATTTATTCAATTTAAATGAGTTATTTTATTTTGTTAATTGAGATTCCTATGGGGTCTAGGTCCAAGTTAATAAACACTATTTCTAAGTAGCTTTTTGCTCATTTGAATAAACACTTATAGACTTTGGCTAAGACTTTGACTAACAGAGAAACACTGAATACAAAGGGACAGTTGCTTTTGAAATGATTGACAATTTACGGTCTTATCGCTAAACAGCGATCTCTACCATGCAAGCATTAACGTAGGCTCGTTGGTTGTAATTTGACGTGGGGGGGGGGGGGGGTCATCATCTCAGCCGTAGGACTCCTGTCCACGTCCATTATTTAGCATTATTTATTAATAATTTATTTATTAAAGTATTAGTGCGGTCGGTCGCCGGCGGAGATATATGGTCATCATCCCCAAGGAAAATTCTATCGACTTCGTTCACACTTGATCTATCGCGCTCGTCCAGAATCTAGCTACATTTATTAGTTCGGTTATTCTTACGCCTCTAAAAGTCCTATTACTTGTCTTCGCCTTCGTTTACATTGCAGATTAAGGCAATCCTAGTTAAGTTGTTATTTTATGTGGCATGGAAATATTTTATTCTGCAACGATCAAGAAAATTGTCGAAAAAAGTATTTTACACTGTTCCAGAACACATCCCTAAGCGTATAAAGGTACCTACGACCTTCATACGCTTAGGGATGTCATATGCAACAGTGAAAAATACTTTTTTCGACAAACTGGGAACTTTATCTCAGTAAATTTTCTCAGGTTTACCTATTTTTTTTTTCTTCAATGTGTTTATTTCAATCCTAACTATTGGCCAGCCGATTATTTCTGGTAAGCTTGTGCTGACCCTATATAGATACAATGTTCAGAAATCATCAAAAAACCTTCCGTAATTATTGCAGGGGTTGATAGTTTCAGAAGGTCGATTACATACAATGTTGTCGGATATCATATATTGAGTGATTTCCGTACGCACGCAATAACGTGAATATATGTACATGAGGCTGTAGGTACGCCGCACCGCAAGTCTCCCGAGACGTAGAAATTAATAACGCCCGGAGGCCTATGAGCGAATCTATCTGGATTTGATTGGATTTGCTGATGGAATCATCAATCTTCACATAGAGGAATAGGGCTGGGAGTTGCTTGGATAACTTGATGTGTGGTCTTGTGTATTGAATGTTGGCTTATTAATATCCAAGTAATTTTAGATTTTTTAACCAACCTACACGGCATTATAATTTTATTACAAACGTAATAGATGGGCAATCGGAAGGAGCAAGATGAAGATAAGTTTAATGCCAGGCGAAGGAGAAAGTTGGTGTCGTGTCCTACAAGCAGGTCAAGGAGGCTAAGAAATTAATGGAAATGGTTATATCAGTTGGACCGGCATGTGTGAAACTCTTTAATTAGAAGAAGTGCATCACAATAAGATAAAAATTTTAAACAAACTTTTACAACAGTAGGTATTGCATATTACGTTATCACCAGAACGTAAGTTGTATATTATATTATCTGTGGTTGTATGCAAAATTTCAGCTTAATCAGATGTCAGGAAATGGCTCGAACTAAATGATTTGACATTAAACAAACTTTCAAGATTTATTGAACCCCTAAAAAGAACCCTTTATTAATAATTTATAATTCATTTGAGGTTTGCCAACGGGCAATGGAGCGCAGTATACTCGGAGTAAAACGCATAGACCGTATTCGTAATACATCACTGCGCTCCAAAACTCAAATTATCGACGTAGCTCAAAAAGTTGCAAAACTTAAATGGAGCCGGGCTGGTCATGTTTGCCGAATGCCCGAAGACCTGTGGGCAAAGATCACCACTTAGTGGAGCCCCAACACGGTGAGGCGCCGCGGCAGACCGAAGAAGCGATGGCGTGACGAGTTAGACCGGCATAACAGCGCATGGGTCGAATTGACGGCGGATCGGGATGCATGGAGAGTTGGAGGGGAGGCCTTTGCCCAGCAGTGGGACACTTATGGCTAATTGTAATTGTAATTCATTACGTTTAACTAGGTATGTCATTATTTACCGTTACATTTATAAATAACCTTCGATAACATCTAAGATCAAGCGATGGCCGCTGTTAATATATTAAGCGTTGATTCATTAATATAAAGATTATCTCTTTATTATGCAAACGGTTGGATTAATTAAGAGGCCAAAACCTTCTACAAATGTTTTTATATGTAAGATAATAATTTTACGTCTTGTTAATGTTTTTATAGGTGATTTCAAATTGATTTTTGATTAAGTAATCAAACGTATGGCATGTATGTATGTATGTTAAATATTAATGTTGCATACGAATTTACGAGGCTAGTTAAGTTTGTTATTTATTTGGTGCCCGCTGCCTGCATTAGTAGATAAGCTTATGCGGTTACTTTCTAACTGAATCAACCTTCGCATAAACTTCTAATTATCTTAGTTCGAAGTCAGAATACTCATTATTATAATGCCTAGCGGTCCTACTTTGAAATGTGGTTGACTTGTCTAGTTTCTAGTAACATACTCGCACATGATATTTTGTTAACCCCCGAAAAAAAGAGGGGGGTTAGAAGTTTGACCGCTATGTGTGTGTGTATCTATGTGTCTGTGTGAAATAAAGTAGCGTTTAATATCGGTCGAGCCATTCATGAGATAGGGGTTTAAGACGGTTATCTATCACACTGCCACGCACAGCGCTGCATGTTGCGTGTCGACGCACCTACGCGCGTACTTGCGGGAATGCAGATCTGCAACATTGTGCGGGTTTTTCACGCACTCACGCGCGTAGTTGCGTTTTGTGGACAAAATTTGGTCGTCACTCAGCATAGGCAATAATAGAGAACCTATAATGATTATAAGAACCCTACCATGGCGCTGGTTTTCAGTGTAAGTAAGGACTTTGCATTTTTTGTAGATAATTTATACAGCATCAGCAACTGGTATTAATGCTGTATGAGAGGCTGCAGTGCTTGGGTCATTGTTAGATGGATTAGGCTTACCCATCACCTATAATACCATCCTCTCAGCTAAGTCAGCTTTTAGTCAAAGGAAAGAACAGGTCAATACGTCTGTAGCTTACTAAGCCACGGGTTTCCTCACGATGTTTTCCTACGCCATCAAAGCTCATGTTAAAATAATGAAAATTAATTATTAGAAATAAACATAATGATATTTATATTAACCCTCCACCAAAGAGGGGTGTGATACGTTTTAAGTGTGTCTCGTGGCTCCCAAGCGAACCAATGAACCGAATTCAATGTAGCTTTTTTATTCGAAAGGTAACTTGATCGAGAGTGTTCTTAGCTACGTTTTGTGTTGATGACCAGAAGTTTCTAAGATATTCAGATCTGAATAATAGGTTCTGTTTCAGGACTCAGGACATAATACGCTTTGAACTAATATTTGAGCTCGAATGTTTAGGTTTCAACGATGTTATAATACTCCAAGTTCTGATGATGATCAGAACCTGGAGTATATAATTATATCGTCGTATATATATAATAATAATAAAATAATGCTGCATAATTAACACAGCACCTTCTAGCCCCAAGCTAAGCAGAGCTTGTGTTATGGGTACTAGATGACTGATATACTTCATACATTATACTACACAGATAGATATTTTTTATTATAAATAGAAAAACATCCAGAACGAATATCTGCAGATCGTACAGACATTTGTTCCGAGGCGGGAATCGAACCCGTAACCTCTTGCATCGCAGGCGGACTTTCGGCCCCTGCGCCACAGAGGTTGTCGTAGATTTATTTATTTTATTTATTTATTTATTTATTTATTACAATTATAATAGAAAGCTCACAGTTTACACCAAAACGCTTACTATCTTAAACTAAAACTAAGATAAACTCTTAAAGAGTTGAAAATTACACTTAAGCTGTCATTAAATATATCTATATGTTGAACATCATGAATATAAGCATTAATAAGGTTGATAGCTCTAATTGTTGGTGCGTTATTCGCATGTTGTGTTCGTGGAATATGGCAGGCAAACAGCTGATGATAACGTCGGCCACAGCGCAGATAGTTGTCTGGCACATAGAGTGACATCGAGCCCAATATGGCGGGATTATTGACTTTGCTGCGTAGAATAAGACAATAGTGGAGAGCGAGTTGCAACTTACGCCGCAGTTCTAACGTGTCCAATCCGACCATACCGGTTACAAACAGAGAAGGGAAGAGGAATGGATAGTATCCGTACATTCGTTTATACACGTATCTAGCAAATTTGCGTTGCAGCCTTTCAACCATAACCGTGTATTTATGCTCACGCGGATCCCACACTACAGAACTAAATTCAAGTTTGCTGCGAACAAATGCATTATAGAGCATGATGGAGACCCTAACGTCCTTGAACTGGGAAGCAGTTCTCATTATAAAACCTAAGTTTCGGTTTGCCTGTTTGCACATAGAGAGGATGTGCTCACGGAAGTTAAGCTGGGTATCTTCTAGAAGGCCTAAATCGCGAACGAGTGTAACTCTCTCTAATGTAGAACCAGCCAGCACGTAGGACTTGGTTATAGGCGTTTGCAACCTGGTAAAGGTAATCGCATTACACTTAGAGACGTTGAATGCAAGTCTGTTTAACTGACTCCAGCGCTCCAAGCAATCGATGTCATGCTGCAGTGCAACACAGTCTGAGTCGTCAGATACAGATTGGTACACCTTTAAATCGTCTGCAAACATAAGGCAACGGGCAGTTTTTATAGCTTTCGGAAGGTCATTAATCATAGCCAAGAAAAGAGTTGGTCCAAGTGTACTGCCCTGGCTGACACCTGACCTAGTGTAGTACTCATCTGATCTAAAATTTTGCAGTTGGACATACTGTTTACGTTCACTCAAGTAGTCTGCAAAAAAGTTTAGCAGTTTTGGAGACATACCTAGTATGGAGAGCTTAAATAACAGAAGGTCATTATCTACGATGTCAAATGCTTTACTGAAATCAAGAAATATAGCGTCAACTTGCCGACGAGCGTCCATTTCTGTCGCCACATAATCTACAAAGCAAGTGTGGTTTGTAGTTGTAGAGCGAGAAGCGCGAAACCCATGCTGTGAATCGTCCAGGATTCCATCTAGTTGACGCTTAAGGTGAGAATTAATTATGGATTCGAACACCTTGGCAAATACACTAAGTACCGCTATTGGCCTAAACATGGTTACGTCTGTAGCAGCGTTGGTTTTAGGTACAGGTGTCACTCTGGATACTTTCCACCTAGCGGGGTAATGACATGTCTGTAGAGAAAGGTTAAAGAGGTGTAAGAGTGGCTCTTCCAAGGCAAATAGGCAATCTTTCACCACAAATGGAGGTATGGCATCCGGACCCGCAGCCGAAGAAGGCTTAAGATGTCTAGCTGCTTTACGTATATCTGCAGATGTAATGCTTGATACAGTAACTAAGCGTGCATTAGCGGGACTTGAGTAGCCTGCTAGTTCCTCGGCTACATCAACTTTAAGACTAGGTATGCCATCCAGGAATACAGAGCTAAAGAATTTGGCAAATGCAGCAGCAGCGTCCTGGCCTGTCACTGGCTGTCCATCAACCGAATAGTTGCCAACCTGATCCCTATTTTTACGCCTATCCTTAACATACCTCCAAAATTGTGTTGGATCACGACTAATATTAGCTCCTACAATTGAAATGTAACCACAATACGCCTTGTCTACCAACTCCTTTATATGACTTCTGTAGTATTTAAATACCTCATGATTAAATTGCAAACCTAATTCCTTATATTTGCGCAAATGAAAATATTTTATTTTAAGTTTACTAATTATTTCGGACGTAAACCATGGAGGATACCGTCGGTTTTGCACAAATAAGCGGTTATTTCTGATTGGTACATGCTTTTGAATAGATTCGTTTAAACTTTTGTAGAACATATCTGTAGCAGAGTCGATATTCTGCTGAGTTAGGACGTCAGTCCAGTCAATGGAAAATATATCTGAGTAGAGGGAATTAAAGTCAGCTTTGCGAAAATTCCAATCGTTTGCATGTGACTGAACACTGACAGATGGTGTTACCGAAACTTGCACTCCGCGCTGAAGAGTTAGCGTTATTTCAAGCGCAGGGTGATGACCTTCAACTTTTACGAGTGGAATGACTTCATCGCTGACTGCCACATCTTCTGACTTCAGCCCAGCTGTCAACACGAGGTCCAACATACGATTATTACAATTTAAAATGTTATTATGCTGTTCCAATTTACAAAATTCAAGAAAACAATGAAATTGTAATCTAACATTAGCACTACAAGAATTGAGATTGAAGTCTCCAACTATAATTACATCAAGTGAGGAAAATTTACAAATTGTGTTTTCTAAACAATCTAGAACATTAAGGTATTGTTCATCATTATAACTTGGCGGTAGATATACGACACAGATTAAAAAAAGTATATTTTTCCATGATATTTTAGCTATTAACAATTCCTTATCATCCGTCAGACCATCTATATCAGTGATCAACGTAGCCGAATAACAATCACGTAAGCCCAACATAGTTCCTCCATAGCCGACGTCACCTTGGCGGTCCCTCCGTAGAACCACATATCCAGGGGGGAAAAGTTCAGCATCAGACACTGAACTATTCAGATAGGACTCCGTAATGGCTATAATGTCAATAGAAAAATATATAAATCCATTATCCATATAGATAAATCCATTTACTTTATAATTGTTCAGAGTAGTTCTATCAGCAACGTTATCTTGTTTCAGCGCAACAGTTGCCTACTGAGGCGCCAACATAACACTAACGCTAACTACAAGCTGAGAAGTATTAGACAAATAATCCTATTTAACACGTTATCGTAGTTCGTACTTATCAACGCTCTTTAATTAAGCGAAGTTTTGTGAAGATTTTATAGAACTTAAATGGTTAATAAAAGCTAGGTTGTATTTTATACTTGAGTTTCCATTCTCCAAAAAGGGCCCAGCTTTGAGACATTAGAAGTATAATAATAAGTCAGGAAAATAGGTCTCTAAGTGGTTTAAATATAAATTTGGTAATGGTTTTCAAATAAAAGCAAATTACTTATATATATATATTATTAATTAGACTTGATATTTTTTGTAAGTTGTATTTTGTATGTTTGTAATGAATGAACTCAAAAACTACTGGACCGATTTTCAAAATTCTTTCACCATTCTGATGCTACATCATCCCCGAGTAACATTGAATAACACTAAATAACAAGCTTTATTTTATCCCCGCATTCCTACGGGAACGGTAACTACACGGGTGAAATCGTGGAGTGCGGCTAGTAGGTCATGAGTCATGATTCATGATATAAAAATATAAAAGCTTTTACATTTGTATGTCAACATTTCGTGATTTTTTTATAGATTTTTCTTGAAGAGGCAGTAAAAATAATTGTCATCAAATCTGTAATTACCTAATTATAACAATATATATATACTTTCAGTTCAGTTTTTCAGGTTATAGCTGAACAATAACACTAAAATAAATTAAATGAATTACTGGTACGCTGGTAAAACCCTTTTCAATTAATACAATTCCACCCCACCAATTTTTAATTAAATTCAGTTTTGTAGCACTTAACTAATTTCAAAATTAATCGCGCCATCGCCAGGTAAATAACAACTCCTACTAAATTAAGATTCTTAGTGCATTCCCAATCGCCTTTTAAAAGTTCCTCCAAAGCATTCCCTCCTGAGGAGAGCGGGCAAGTTGAGGAATGCGCGCTGACAGGCGCCGGGTAAATGAGCTTAATTTAGCGAAGGCACGGAGGGAACTTTCGAGAATGCGGTGATTATTGAAATAGGTTAATTATTGAGGGAATTAACAATTTGAGAACTTATACTTGGAGATGCTGAGCAGATTGCGAATTAAACTTGATAGTTGTTTAAATCTAACGAGCTACCAACATTATGATGTCGTTAATAAGTTATGTTCTATCTACCATAGAGATTGGTTAACAAAAGTTAGCATGGAATTGTAGTGTGAACAGTTCTAATGCTCATAGTCTCAGATTTGCGAGTACGAGCCCTGATCTAAGCCCGCCATTAGGCCGGCCGGGGCGGCCGTACGTTAGCTGAGCACACAGCCAACGGCCCATTACACCCGCGCATTGACGCCGTGTGTGCTCGGTACCGGCATTCCATTCGCTACCGACCAAACTCTGGCTCGCCGCATCTTGCGCACAAATTACACGTAATTACACAAACCAGAACTACTAGACCTGTCTGACCTTCCCCTCCACGTGTAAGTAGGAAAGCGAGGGGAAACAATGAGGATACACGTGGACACAATTATAGTGGACATTTTATAGTTAACCAGTGCATGTGCCTAGGAAACTTTTACAATCAAAATGTTACTTTAGATACAACTGCTAAGGTCGTTATTTCCTGTACTGAAGTTAGTCAGCAGCTATACAAATTGATCCCATCAGAGGATACCGAAACCGAGGCTTAAGGAGCGGGCTCGGAAATGGCACTATTTATATGAGCATTAACTTGATAGTCGGCTTTGTAGTGATGTTATTGGTTTAGAGGCCGCTGAGATGAGCTTCGCGCAGATTGGATTAGTTCTGTTGGAAAATAATGTTTTTGATTGTACTTGTATGACTGTTCATATTCCGCACAAATATACAAACGTATTTTTATGCGTTTAAAATTGACTTCTTATGAATATCAGATGGTTGTATTAAAATCATAACAGCTTCATTTTTATATATATTTTTTGAAACAAAAATACTTCGTGGAATATTAAAAGAAAACTATAATCCGTAGAAAGAAATGAAATCTACTACAGTAGAGTTGTTTCAAGTAGTAGAAGTAGATGCTTAAGTTTTACTCTAAAGTCAACAAATAGTTACCCATAAAATGCTTGACCGACTTTACTTTAGCTCAATTCCACTAAATCTGGCCTCTGTAGCACGTAACTCAACTTTATAGGGTAAATAAAGACGAAATGGCAGTTACAGTGGATTTGACAAACGGCCAAGTGTGACCTCGCGGCAGTGCGGTGCGTGCCAAGCTGCCCCGCCTCACCCTAGCCTTTGAACCTGGGATTTACAGCTTTAGCTTTGTGCAATCAAGGTTCAAATTCGAGCTAAGCCTGTTCGCTTCCCCGTTGCATCAGTAACCTATACTGATCGTAGAGTATCCCAGAGTCATCCATGACCAATAAGTCTATAATTTATTCATACACAAATATAGTTGTCATTGAAATCTTTATTACTGTCACCAATGTCGAATCCAAATTGTAATTCCCAAATCATTGTATAAATTCATCTAATACCAATTATAGATTCTAAACATGATTTTGTATCTATTGTATTCTTATTGTACTCTATTGGTCTGACAGACGGACAGGCTGATAACTATCTTTGGATGATTGGATGCGGGTGTCACCGCGCTGTGCTGTGTACAAACGGACAGAAGAATTTATTGTTTGTTGATCACGTTTTTGTTGTGGAATTAGTTGTATTCAAGTTATGTGGGGTCTAACTGTGACTCACTCATTTTAACATTTATCATGTATCCAAAATGTTTTCTACTTTTAATAAAACTCCTTCAAACTGACTGTCTTTAACCACTAGTTTGGTTACGCGAAAATAATTTTTCGACCCTTAATTGGTTTGCGTTTTGGCGGGAAAAACGGCGGGCGCTCCGCGGGCGCTCCGCGTCAGCGCTAAGTGGATACTGGCTCGGTTTTTACAATGGAGCGTAGCGTGGTATTTACGCTCTATGGAAAGGGTTTGAATGAAGCTTGTCAGTAGAATCATTCATAATGTAGTCTGTGTTCGGGATATACAGCGTAAAAATTATTTTCTATTAATTATTGATTTAATTTTATATAAAAAATACTTTTGTTTGTAATTCAAAATGTATTATCATATATCTACATGTTTTGCGGTATATACATAGTATGTGGTATAACCTCACTATATATAACATAACATTTAGGTGTCTTAGAACAAAATATTTTTTGATCGTAATTATAAAGTGCATTTTTTATGCACTTTTTTTGCGTAATTTTTTTTTTAATTTTAATTTAATCGAATAAAATTATTTTTTCTTGGGCTACGTAAATTTTATTTGTTATTGTCATTGTCAACTTCATTGAGAAGGCTACAAAATAAAGAAGAAGTTGATAAACACCATAGTTTAAAAATGACAATTGTTTTCGTGGAACGATGACTCAACGATGACTCACTGGTCAGTTTACTTACCAAAACCAAACGACGGCTAAAAAATCTTGGTAAGTAAACTGACCAAAACCAAACGAGCGGTTAACCCTAAAATAATGTAAAAAATTATATCTAAACTAAATTTCTCACCCAAACATTTTAACATGTCGTTAAGCTGTATGTAACAATTGTTAAAAACTTTGCCAACGTAAAAACTTGTATTTATGTTTATTAGCTGTGTTAAACTACTGTTATCTATGTTTTGTTGGATAATGTTTGTGAAACATCTCCGAGCGAGGGCGCTCCCCGATGTTGTGTAAACTGAACAACCCTTGCAATAACAAACTTGAGGCGATACCTTTAATATAAACACTATCGAAGCGATACAGCCCCATCACACTATAAAAGCGCCTCTTAGGGTGCGATCAGTTGAACATAATAATATTATACATCAAAATGTAAGCGGTCTCAATCCCTCGTTATGCAAGTTAAACAACGCGCTTATAAGGCAACAGCCTAGAAATATATTGTCGTCATAGTATTTGGACAAACGTAGTAAATAATTATGGATTACACACAAAGCAATCTAGTGCTAAACTAAGCAAAATTTTTACCATAGAAACCATATGATAGAATGCTTAAATAAGTATATACTTTTATAATTAGTTACGTATTCTAGTCTACGTATGTGCTTATTAATGTAAATGTGTCTATTCTAAGTAGCTTTTTGCTCTATTGAATAAACACTTTTTGACTTTGACTTTGACATACTTATAGAAAAATACCCAGACCCGAAACAAACTTCAACAAAGAAGTATTCCCGTTTGAGCACCTATTTTTTGGGCACCTATGCATTGAGTACCAAAGGTATTCATATCTGCAGACAATGACAAACATTTGCCACATGGAGGAAATCAAACCCGCTCCTGCGTGTCAGTCGGCTAGACCACTACTGGACCAACTGAGCCACGGAGGCAGACAATTTGGTATCGCTTCTCGTCCGCCGTACTATATATAATGTAAATATAGTATATATATTATAGTATAGTATATATTTAGCTCTGCTCAGCTTATAGCTAGATGATGCTGTGTGATTTGTCCAGCATTATTTATTTATAGTCTAGCTTATTATATATATATTTATTATTATTCGCACGCAGTGTTCAATGTTTTTAGAAATTACGCCGTAAGAGTTCATTTTTTTCTTTCTTTTAGTTCATAAGTGTAGCGTAGATTTCAATTTGTGAACCAAAATATAAAAAAAAGTTATAAGCTTAGTTGCAAAGTATGTGAAAATAAATACAATCATTAGCCAACATTTCGTATTTCAATAAAATTGTGATAAAATATATTTTTTTTAATTTTCGAGTTCTTCATTTGCTTAGTCTCTGTTGTATTAGCGTCAAGTAGCATGTAAACGAAATTCGTAGATTAAAAGAATATTGGATTAGTCTTCAGAAAGGGAAGAGGCTCTCTCGTTATATTTATTTATACATTTTCGTTTCCTGGGAACTCCGTTCATTTTATGAAAATTTAAACCAATTTGTTTTTTTTTTGCGTTTGAGAGAAAGCGTAGGATTGCTTAACCTAGATGATTGATTTCGTACTTTTTTATGATTCAAATGTATATTTTTGGATTTGGCTCTGTACCCATAGTATAAGACGATTATATTATTACTATACCCGACAATCCAACATAGTAATAATGTGTTATAATCGCGAAAGTTTTAATAAGAGGATATAACTTGCTAAATTTCTTAGTTCTAGGTCTACGGGACAGACATACGGACAACAAGACGTCAAGTGATGCGTGATCCTATTAGGGTTCACTTTTTTTCCTTTTGAGGTATGAAACCTTAACAATCACCCAAACATTTTTATTCTGTATTATCATTATCATCATTTTAGCCGTAAAACGTCCAATACTGAACACAGGCCTCCTTCCTGGATCTCCATGAGGGGTATTTGCCATACTCACCACGCTTGGCAGGCGGGTTGGCGAGCGCAGTAAGGGAGGTTGATACACGGAAAAACGCTGCTGTCCATTTTCCGAAGGACCAGGCTCTTAATTTATACACGGGTATGAGAGGAGGGGTAACATTCTACTGCCGGCACCCCACATCATATTCCGTATTATAAAGTATGGATTGCTGCTGGCTGAGAACAAAACCCAAAAAAAATTGTTTCATATTAAACCATATCCAAAGGGTCCTTTGAATTATTAAGACATATTCGAGTTGTTTTAACGCCAGATGCTATTTAGATGTTCTGCGTTATTAGTTGCCCGCCCGGACTGGTGTCAGCCAGCTATGAGTGCGTCTGTATGAACTGGAAGAAGTTCATACTGCGACAATACACGATTTTGGTTCAAATATAAACTAAGGAAATAAAACCATGGTTACGTAGCTAATAAATGTTTTATATTACTGCTATATATCGTTTTTTTACTATCAATCCGATAAATTTAACATACAAAAGAGTATTATATAAGCTTGTTAAATAGGCTAGTTGACATAAATTTCAAGTGCGTTTTGTATATTACGAGTATGTAAACGTAATATAAGAATAAAAAAAAAGTATTAAGTCCGTCATTTACATAATAAAAAAATATTTCTAATTTTGCTTTTCCAATTAAATAAAATACAACTTGCCGTAGCCGTGGGGTGCCAGCATTAGAATGTTGCCTCTCCTCTCTTGCCCGTGGATGCAGTAAAAACCTGCTAAGGGATACCTCTGGAAGATGGGTAGCAGCGTTTTTTCTGTATATCAACATCCCGAACTGTGCTCGCCAACCCGCCTGCCAAGCGTGGTGAGTATGGCAATACCCCTCATGGATCTCCATTAGGGAGGCCTGTGTTAGTGGACGTTTTACGGCTGATATTATGAATGATGATGATTAGTTAAAAAAAATTATACTTCGCTTGAGCGCAATTATTTTATTATTTTTAGTACGTTTAAATAAAAGCTTGTTTATTAAAAAGTTTTCTTACTCTTAATTTTTTATATTTGATATCATTACTCTTAATTTATTATATATAATGGAACACGCGACGTCCTACGTCTCAGTCAAAACCAACAGTGCTACGGACATCTTCAGCCGCTAGCAGACAAGTGTACGTCTGTACTACTCCGCCCCTGGTCCCCTACTATTTGTCATCGAGGAGGCTCATTTAGAAGACCGGTCATGTTCGTCGACAGATTTATTCATTCCGCGGGCACCGTACACAAACGTGTTGATCCAGAGATGGGATTAATACGTTATTTCCTGCGTTTAAAACAAACAAGAGAAAGTGCTTGAAAGATGGATGGCGATTGTAATTCTGAAATATAATTATCATATCATGTGGAGAGCCGATAGTTGAATGTTTCTTGCCTCTTGCCTGGGTGCAATAAGAATCTGTCAAGGGATACCTCCAGAAGATATGTACGAGCAGCAGCATCTATCCGTGTATTTACATAAATCTATATCTCGTACTGTGCCAACCCCTGCTGAAACGGATTACTAAGGATTTTATTCATTGATTTATTTATTATTATTTTATTTGTTTATTATTATTTTATTTATTTATTTTTCTGATTTCGATTTTTGTTTTAGTTTTAATAGTTGCGTAGTGGTGCGTAGACTTACAAAAACTGATTCCCGAACTTTTCCACCTATTTTGATGATTGTCTTTACTTGATGATGATGATGATTTTCTTTACTTTTTCATTGTCTATAACTTAGATTTGAACGAAAAACGCTGTTTTTCTTAAAATTCTTCAAAATACATAATAATAAATAACAAAATTAAATTTGCAAGAAATCTTTATATGTATATGTAAAAAAGTTCTCTGAGCATATCAGAGGTAACCAGTAAAAAAAACCCCGCCTGCCAAGCGTGGCGAGTATGACATCCTGCAGCTCATAATGCTGATGATTAGTTGTGATTTATACGCTTACCAAAATGAATAAATTAGCTTTGCTGACTAAAAACCTCTACACTGCATAGTTTTTTATTTGTGTAATGTAAGCTCTAAATACCACGTAGCTGCCGTCTTACCAAAATCAAATATTTAAATAATACCAAATAGTACTCAAATAGAATCCATTTGTCAATTTTCAAACACTACAGAGATATCAAAGTATTTCAAAATCCAGCGAATGCAGTCAAAGCCTTTCACGGCGAATATCCACCACAATAGCAATAAAATGCCACGGAGAGTGATAAAAGCCAGACCGGGTCTTATTTAATGTGTTCTTGTTTTATTTTCAGGTAAATAAACAGAGGAGGAGAAGCACTGGAATCGGGTAATGAATTCTGAATGAAAATCCAACCTTCATTATAAGAATAGTTAGTAAGAATAGTTTATCGTGTTGCCACCTTTGGGATAGCTCTGCCAAGTATCAACCTGAGGCTCTGGAGTCGATAGAGAGGCGTGCAAAAAGAATCATAGAAATTAGAAAATCATTAATTTATTCTCATAGCTTGCAATTACAAAACACAGATATAGGCAATGATACATTACTCAAATCACGGTTACAAAGCCTAGGACATCGACGTAAGGTGGCCAGCTTACTGGTTTTCTATGGGATACATTTTGGGGAGTGTGCTTCCGAATTGCACAATTTGATTCCGCCAGCCCCTTTTTTCTACAATACATCCAGGTAAACCCGGTCAAGGCGCCATAGGTACATGGTACAAATACCATGCACGAAACGTTTCGATTCCACATTTCTAATGCGTACTGTGAGAATCTGGAGTTCTTTGCCGGAGTCAGTATTCCCCGATAAATACTATAATTTGGGTATTTTCAAATAGGAGAAAACAGGTACCTTCTAGGCAAGCGTGTACTATCCCAGAACACATCAATGCTTAACATCAGGCAAGATGTGGTCAAGCGGAAGCCGATCAAAGCCAAGCTTTTTTTTACACAAAAAATGTTAAATTTTTATAAAAAAAAATTGAACATAAGGTTTTGTTTTGATATACAACATTATCCAAACTCATTTTCGTTCATACAATATGTTACAATATGTTCATTTAATTTGTCATCAACATTCTTTATTGTGACATACAAATACAATAATTTTGTATTACGTGGAAATTCATGATCATGTAAGGTTTTTAATAAAGCATTTTATAAAAAAAACCTAAGTTAAATTAAGTTAAGTAATTAACCAATACAAAAATTATGTCTTAGTTGGAAGTTCGTAATCTATTCAGCAAGCGTCGCCCGCTTAAGATGCCTATGATGATGATGATAATTATAACGCCTGCATATTTATTCCGAGTGTTTGTATACTATACCTAACATTAATTAACGGTTAACTGCTAATGTCTTGCGCAGATATCATGCCGCCATTTTCAACTTTGTTCATACCCGTGTTCCTCTGTTCCGAGTCAGCGGATATTTTCTCGCCGCTGCTGGCCACTTCATCAATATCGCTCAGTCATCTTTTTTCCACGTCGCGGTTTAAAAACTTCATAATAAATCGTTTCAACATTGCAAGCTTAAGAATAGCATTTTACTATCGCAGAGAAACGCTCGGGATTTGGGATCAAAAGGAGGAATATAAATGGTGTGCGGACCCCGGAGGCCCGAGGAAATCTTATCCGATTCTGGACAAAGAGCATGCTCACTTAGATAGGTTTCACTAGAGAAGTTTAGCTAGAAACGTCGGAAAGAAATAAAATTAGGTAATTACGTGATAATCAGTATTTAATTATGTCTAGCCAGATTCTGACGAAGATCTTGTTCAGTCTTGGCCTTTTGTTAATAATGATAACACAAATAATTATGACTATTTACATTTATCTCGGCGTATTCAAAGCCCTTTCTACAATACTTACAAATTGGTAAAAACAACAGCATCATTGTATTATACCCAAAAAATAACAAGTCTATGTTATATTCGTCGAATATTATTTTCTTGGAAACCAAGTCCACAATTTTGTTGGTGTTGTTTTCTTAGCTCTTTGGGCGGACGAAGGTTCTAGATTTTCCATCTTCGTATGACGTTTTGTTATTTACCTCTTGTTCATTGTCAGGGCTTTCTGCCTTTTTGGTGTTTTCTCTATCATAGGAGATAGCTTGGGAGCAGTTCAATATACGTGAATCGAGGTAAACTTGCGGTAGGCCTTTTTTCTTGTGAACAAATCAGATTTATTTCAAATTATCAAAGTTCGCGTTTGTCTTGATTCTTTCGGTTTATCGTCGCTGCCACCCACTTTTCATATTAATGTTGACGTAATAAAACGTCAGGAAATACTATAGATAAAACACCTTCATCATCCATTATCTTTGCCGTAGGACTGCTGTCCACATCCACTACTGAATATGGGCCTCCCTCATGGATATCCAAGTTCATGAAGACCTTGTTCCTATATACTCGCCACGCTTGGGTTAGCGAGCACAATACGGGACCCCTTTTTATTGTTGGGGGCTAAAAAAGGCAAATACTTTCAATAATAGTTTATGAAATTTATCTCTGACAATCGTCGATAAACAAACTTATAAGTAATAAATATATCACTTATTATTAATAGCACCACCACAGCAGCTCTTAAAACGCACGCGACCGTTAATAATGTCGGGTAAACGGTACAAATTATTATTTTATTTAGTGAAAATATTGCTATTGCGACATTATTACCATAATTTGCCTATTAGAAAATATGAACTTGGAGCGACAGAGGTGGGCAGATATGATGAACAGTACAAGTCTAGTAAGCTCTATAATTAAAAACAACTACATCAGTTCTGATCCTGTAACTCTGCAAGAGGATCCAGCCATCTAAAAATACCGCTACACTAATCCAAGGCAATAAATTGTAGGAAATTAATCAAGATAAGGAAGAGGGACGTCCAGTATCGCGCCGGCCACTGCCTGTACTGTTCGCACTCATTGAGCCGTGTAAAAAGATACAGCACCCTCGTTTCGTTGGCACCACCCTGTTTATGTTGCCCTGGTACCTACGGACTATGGAGATGACTCGTTTATTCAGTTTTGTTTATGGAAGAGAGTTTTCCGGGGGTAATGTTTCGTCAAATATATAAATTTGTTCTTTTTAACATATACATCGGTGAAGGAAAACATCGTGAGGAAACCCGGGCTTAGTCAATTTAAATATGTTTTGTTTTTCTTGTAAATTAACTATTCGATGTTGCTTTTTTCCAAATTAATAAAGATTAGTTGGTACAGACGTACCACTTTCTCAGAATTTATCTGACTAAGCTGAGATAATGGTAAAGGTGCTAGGGAAACCAAATTCATCTCACAATGTGTAAGGCATTAGAGCGAACCATACAGCATGAATTCTAGTTGCTAAGGCTGTATAAACCATCTTTATGCTATTTAACAAAAGCCAGTTTACTTACATTATAAATTCATTAAATAATATTATTGCCGTGTTTCATTCTCTCCATCATTGTAGCATAGAGAAACGATACGTGGAAATACTCCGGAAGCTGTACAAGGATGCAACTCTCCAAGTTCGTATGCACAGGCTTTCCGACTTTATTCCAATTCAGCGCGGCGTTCTTCAAGGAGATAATATCTCACCCAAATTATTTACCAGCGTGCTCAAAGATATTATGAAGACATACGACTGGGATGAGAAAGGACTCAACATTGATGGCCAAAATTTAACGCACCTACGCTATGCAGACGACTAAGTCCTCCTAGCTGAAAATGTCGACGAACTACATGGCATGCTTGAAGAACTTCACCATGCTTCGCTGAGGGTAGGCCTTAGGGTGAACATGACCAAAACCAAGGTGACGACCAACCTTGCAGGCCCTACACCTAATATTGTTGTAGGTCACTGCCCCATAGAGGTGGTGGAAGAATATACATATATTATCTTGGTCATTGTTTATCCTTTGGTCCGGCTGCACAGCTAAAAGAGCTCTCAATACGAACTCAGCTAGGGTGGGCAGCTTTTAATAAGTTGGAGCGTGTCTTCAAATCAAAAATCCCGCATTGCCTGAAGACCAAGGTGTTCAACCAATGTGTGCCCATACTCACATATGCTTCAGAGACATGGCCGCTCACAAAGGAGTACATGCATAAAATTCGGGTAACTCAAAGGGCAATGGAGCGTGCCATGCTCGGTATTTCTCTGCTAGACCACGTACCCAATGTCGAAATTTGTCGTCGCACAAAAGTTGTGGACGTGGATACGAGGATACCTAGGTTGAAATGGAGATGGGCGGGGCACTGGGCTCGAAGGGATGATGGAAGATGGACGAAAGCCGTTACTGAATGGTGGCCAAGGGACTCAGTGCGACTGGCAGACCACCCGCCCGATGGTCAAATGACATCGTTAGTTCCGTTGGAAACCGGTGGACACAAATGGCAAGGGACCGGAAAGAATGGCGCATTAAAGAGAAGGCCTATACCCAGCAGTGGGTACAAACGGGCTGAAATGATGTTGATGACGATATAGTGTTGACATTATACAGTATAAAAATTGCAATTATGCAATGAATTAATCGGTTTTTGTGAAAGTGCCATAAAGTTCCGGCAGTAGAATGCTGCCCCTCCTCTCTTGTCCGTGGATGCATAAAGAATCTGCCAAGGGATACCTCCGGAAGATAGGCAGCAGCTTCTTTCCGTGTCCGTGTGACTTCATCCCGCACTGGCAAGCGTGGTGAGTATGGTAACGACCCCTGATGATCAAATCTTGAACATCAGGCTTATGTCCAACAGTGGACGTATGAGAGTGGACGGCTGAGATGATGATGAAGAAACGGTTTTAGTGAAAGTTTTATATGTGTACATTTACTTTTCGTAGCTGGTTGTATCCCTTTTACAGTCACTGAGCCGCGTGGAAAGATACAACACCCCCGTTTCATTTATGTTATCCTGGTAGTAAGGTGTGCCCTTTTAGTTTTATATGTCCCTTTTATTTGGTTTCGCTGAGACGTTTATATTGATCCTTCAATATTCTGAAGCTACGATCAACAAGTTTTAGCAAACCTAAATCTTATTATTGCATTGTTTCGTATATTTATGTATGCGGGTTCTGGGTTGCGAAATCCAATCTATCATTGCAAACGACCATTCTGTCAAAACGTGCTGTAGAACACAATTCCATCTATCTCCAAACATAAATAAGACATAAAGACTCGGAAACAAGATCTCGACTCGTAAACAATAATAATCTCTACACCGACTACAAATTACAATTTCCGACTGCGGTAGGTACATTCATTACAATGGTCTATCGTCTAGACGGCATACATTACTGCCTACATTGTCCTTGGACACCGTAAAAGTCCCGGTGCCCTTTCGGAAGCATTGTGCCTGAAATTTATTGTTATTAAAGTACACAAAGTTATCTATCATCTAAACGAGGCGAGAGATACTGCCGCGCGCCGAGATCGTAAGTTTGAGACGCAAATTAGATCAGCTGTAAATAATATTACGCAGCTTATTATATTCTACTTCTATCTTCTGTTGTTAGTTTTGTTTCTGGAGAATAAAAGGTAAGTTTTTCCTTGAATGTTTCGAGTAACCCAAATAATTTGGTTTTCTTGTTTCATTATGAAAAAAACGGTAAAATACATTGGCGTTCGTGTTTTATACAGAAAACTTTATCTTCCATTTTTTTTTAATATATATTATAAGCAGGGAGACGAGAAGACGGGCCACTTTTATAGGAAGTGGTCACCGTCGCCCATGGACATCTGCAACACCAGAGGCGAAGCTGATGCGCTGCCGGCTTTTGAGGAGGGAGAATACCCGCTTTTTAAAGAACCCTATATCGTAGCTCCGAGAGAATACCGCAGGTGGGAGTTCGTTCCACAGCTTGATCGTCCGCGGCAAAAAAGAGCGCGACAAACGAGTGGTTCTGAAGAACCAGCTATCCAGACGGTGCTGATGAAAATTCGCTTTATGGCGAGTAGTACGGTGATGGAAGTTAGCTGCGGATATTGAGCTGAATAGTTTTTCAGAACATTCCCTATTATATAGACGAAATAGCACACACAGAGAATCTACGTCTCTTCGAAGGCTTAAGGGCTCCAGATCGTCTGTGAGTTTGGAATCGCCGACAATACGGGTTGCTCTGCGTTGTATCCGATCAAGTGGAAGGAGTTGGTATTTGGATAATTTGATATTTTATTTATTTGGCCACATAGTATAGAGTGATAACAACATGAAGTAATTTGATAATGCCTGCATTATGTAGTTTTTTTTTAACTGTATCGCAGAGATTACTCCCTCCTCGAAAAACATAAATTTACTGTGATCAATTTAATAATGATTTACCTTAGCTTATTACTTAAATGTTAAATATAGTATATATATGACGCATGAGTTGTACCCGGATAAAAAGTAGCCTATGTGTTAATCCTAGTCAACATCTATACGTTTGCAAAATTTAAGCACGATACGTACGCTAGTTTTTGCGTGAAGAGGTAACAAACCTCCATACAAACACATTTTCGGTTTTATAATATTAGTGAGATTGTTTTCCGTATGTAGTATTCAAACAATAAATTAAAAATATTAATTATAACAACTAAATAAATTGCGGCGCGCCTGCCCAGAGGTGGGAGTTGTGTTGTACTCCACGTGCGGTCGTACTTGCGCCTTGTAAAGCATGAGTTTTTGAACCGACGTGAAATGCCGACTCGCCCTGTTGATAATGCCATGTTTTTAGAGATTAATTTGGCCTTACCTTCCAAATGATCACCGAACTGGACGCTACTCGAAATGTCTACACCTAGGATTCCAATTTTCTTGGAGAGATTTTAAGATGAATGTTCTGAAACCTCGAAGCTTTGTTGAATGGGATTTTTTTAGTGGAGAACACGCCAACTTGTGTCTTAGCGGGGTTAAAGCGAACAAGATTTTGATCTCCCAGACTGAGACATCAAGCAGCGTCTATTTGTTCTAAACCAAACCCGTATCCTTAAATATTTCGGACATGTCTCAAGACGCAACGCTGACTCCACAGAACCGCCTAGTCGTGCAAGGAAAAGTGGTGGGCACTAGACCACGAGAAAGGTCACCAATGAGATGGACTGATCAATTCAATCGGCAGTAGGAGGTCCCCTAAATGAGTGCAATAGGAAAACCACTCAGAGAGAAAGATGTCGTGAAGCGAATCACATCAGCCCCACATGGACAATAATTAAATCTACCATGATGACCACGATCACTCTGATAAGAGTGTAACGACATAGAAGAAGAAAACTGAGACTTGCTCCATAGAAGCCTCAATGTCAGACACAAGCTTGTTACGGCACTCATCCACATGTGTCCGAGAGAAAATCCATTCCTTCTTTTTCATTGAAACTAATATTATAACAATTAACATATGTAAATAAATAACAAAACTATAGAGTTCTAAAATACAAGTAGACTCAGATGCAAAGGCAGACCCCACTAATATTATAAAGCCGAAAGTAGGTTTGTTACCTCTTCGCGCAAAAACTACCCCACGGATTGAGCTGAAACTTCGCACACTCTTAGATGTTAGTCTGGATTAAAACATAGGCTATTTTTTATCCGGGTATGACGCGTGTGAAGTGGCGGGCGGAAGCTAGTTATTTTATACCTCCAAGACATGAATCAGCTTAAACAAATTACAAATGGTTCTGATATAAATCTGCGCGTATCTACTGTTGGTAATCTGTGCAGTGCGTGGGCTTAGATTGTTTATTCCAAATTATTATTATCCGTTGTTGCTGATAAGATTAATGGAATCGCAAGGCAAATATATTATTGCACTTTAAACGGTCGAGTTTAATTTGCCTTTATTAACAGTTATACTCAAGTCCAACAGCTTTATAAATTAGGCTTTAGTAAAATGTATACAAAACAGTGCATTATGGACTAATTTTCTTAGTCGTAATGAATTAACAGCAATAATATATCAAGAATGTAATGCTCAAAATTAGAACAAGACCCTCGTTCCAAAGTAGTTTTAAACTGTATGTACAATTATCGCAAAAGACAACAACAAGTGCCCAAAACTAGCTCCGACCCAAATGTCGCACGCAAATGTTGACACGACCACTCACAATGGATCTCCCTGCTCCTCCCGTGGACGCACAAACCTGGGGCTTCCAATGGATAACCACAGCTCTAGGAAAGTTGGTTGAATGGTTTTCTTAACCGGCTGTTGTCGTGGTCCTAAACACACCAAGGTTAGATAATTTGTCTAAAGTTTTGACCCAAGTTTCCGCTACCGTAGTTTCTTTATCAGCTGACAACTTCACAGCTCTGTTGTTTGCTTTAGAAAATGTGGGTTTATTTTTATTGTAATCTTGTTTAACCAATATATAACTTGGTATTTTAACTCCTGCCCTCGACTTTTTGTCGATATGAGAATTCTGTTTATCGGCGAGATTCGAACTCACATTTTTATCAAACCGATCCTTCATAGAGCCGTAAGTACTCTAACCTATTATGTTACTAAATCCTATGAGTTCGGTTCGAAAATCTTAATAAGATCAGATTATCAGTTTGCCGTGGGGTGCCGGTTGTAGAATGTTACCCCTCCTCTCCTACCCGTGGATGCAGTAAGAGCCTGCTAAGGGACACCTCTGGAAGATGGGCAGCAGCGTCTATCCGTGTATCAACATCCCATACTGCGCTCACCAACCCGCCTGCCAAGCGTGGTGAGAATGGCAACTACCCCTCATGGAGATCCATGAGGGAGGCCTGTGTTCATCAGTGGACGTTTTATGGCTGAAATGATGATCAGTTGAACACCGATTTGGTTTTAAACTATAAACATACATATTTTAGCGTTTTGATATTCAAAACTTTCTCACGCATTATTTATCTACCTCACTGTTACGAGACAAATACCATATTTGCCGTATGAGCCGGTCACATTACCCAACTGCTCCATATAAGGCAGTATTAGAACGAAGTGGCCGTCGCTGGCAGAAGCACGCGCGAGTTATTGTCGCTCTCACAAATGAACTGGAGATATGGCCGGTGCTATAAATCTCCACCATTCTCGAGTAAACAGTATATTTGGCTATACTACTTATTTACAGCTGACAATGCGCATAGCAGCTATCTATAATTTATTTGTGACATTTAAATTATTTATTTCCTTTTAAATTTTCATTTTGTTTTATGCAAAATTAAATACTTTGATAAATAGGTATTTTAAGGTCACATTGACGTTCAGCTGCTTTATACTTATTTTTGTTTTGAAGCTGTGTAATGTGCTAAATATACTTTTTCATTTATATACTTAAAATTTATTGCTGACGATGAACATGTACCTTAGAATTAGGATTTCCTTTTTTGTTTAGAATTTTACTATTATATAATTTTATTTTAACAATAAATGTGACATTTATTTTTAGATTCTCGGACAAAGCCAAGTTTACTTTTTTATGTCCCTACGGTGAAATAAATGAGTATGAATGCCGAATTATCTAAGTTTGGAAACGGTTAGGTTATTGTTTGTCTAGTTTTATATAAACAAACATTTTGAGTGGCCTGTGATAAATCGTATTTTTTTTAATATGATAATTAGAGCTTTCGTTTGACGTCTTTTTCTTAGAGATGAAAGTTTCTCACTGCTGTACTATTGCGGTTCAATAATACAGCGCAAGAGCAAAGATGAACCAGATCCTAGTACATATTCCTCATTATTTCAATTTATCTGTAGAACTAAATGTTATCGAGTTGTAAAATTATCGCGATATAAGATAATATTAGCAAGATAAATTCAATAACGAGGAATATCAACAGTCTGAACCTAATGGCGTTCTGGTGCAAACAGCTAGCCAAGTGCTAGTCTCAGACTTAGTGCAAACATTTGCTGGTCCACCAATATTTGTTGCGCTGGGATGCCAGGGCTCGCTCCCATTCACTGAGTTTGCAATTCGAGTTAAACCGTCTGACTTTCTAATTTAATTTTGGAAGCAAAAGCAGTTCATGTCATAATCTGAATTTGAATAATTCAGTATAGTCTGCATTTTGTCATTTACATCTTAGAATTTAATGGCAACGTTTTGCTTTACCGTTAAAGCACGTGTTAAATGTGCACAGACATTTTTCAAGAATAAAAAATCTATTGGTGCACGGCTGGTATCGAACGCACGACCTTTCGATCGAAAGTCGGGGGTGTTTATTATTCATAAGTTTCCAAAAGCCACAGAGAAGAGTCATGTATGTTTTTATAATTGCAATACCTAATTAATATCTAGTTTTGTATAGTTATGCTCGTTTTAAGTAAACCTATTGTTATTTAAGAGTATTCGTAAAGTTCTATAAAGCTTAGATTAATTTGATGCCTCCCTTATATCGTAAAGGTAAGTAAGCCGTAACACCTGACGCTATACGGACGTCCATAAACGGCGAGGCAGGAGTCGATTGCACCAATAAACAAATAAACACACAATAAACCGGAGTAACAACCGGCGGATTGCACCACTTCCGACCATCCGGGATTTAGTGCAGTGGGTAGGGCGTTTATTTCAGCTTGCTGGGACCTCAGAACAAAGGCTGTAACCAGGTATCACGGCTTCAGATCTAGAACCCATTAAAATTATATTGGTAAGGTTTTAGACTATTTAATATTTATAACCCACTTACAATATAAAGGACTAGGATATATGTATCTGGTGCTGGACTATCGGGTACTCAACGTGTTACGTTATGTACATATAACAATTATAATAATAATCTTTATTTCAGGCAATTATAACAGATAAGTAACAAGATAATAAAATGCAATAAAAATATTTAGTTTTAATTCCGCTTATGCTATAAGTTTAGTTTTAATTATTATGGCATAAGCGGAATTAAAACTACTTAAATATTTTTATTGCATTTTACTGTCATGGATTTCCGCAAAGTAACGCCTGATTCCATTAATTATATAAGTAACAAGATGTAAAGAACTTCATCTAAGCCCCATACAACAGACTAACATACATATTATTATAAATCGTATAACGCATACGTGTTCTCACTAACGTGTTGCGGAGCGGGGGGTGCTTTCCCAGCTAGTATGCACCTTGAACCGCCTAAACTTTACCCCCTTCGGCCAGAAGTCGGGCGACATGATGGTCGTCAGGTGTTTTGTTGGAACCATTACCATAAATGAACCAAAGCTCACATTATGACGTGTGTCCAGCTTCTCGACCCTCAATAACACTCCAGTAAGTAGTACGTATATAACTCTAGGTTCCTTAACTTTAGATAAAATTGTTCTTTAGTCACACACTGCATCTGCAAAGACTTCGAATGATTCTGTTTCATTGTGCAGCACTCTAGAGAACTTCTTCTAACGACAATTCTCCATTCTCTACAATTTACGAGTGCTGGTATCTTTACAGCTCTCATCTAAGCCATTGTTTTCGTAAACTCAAGCGGTTCATTATGGTTTTAATGTCCCGCGGTTATGCCACAGCCTATTTGATAGCTTCTATGGCACCCCACAGATAGGATTATAGTAAGTTTAGCTTTACGACTCGGATATCGGTAAGATAAGTTTAATTACCGCTTTGGATGCAGAGGCCGTTAATGGCTCTATAAAATGATGATTTTGGAACAAGAAACAAGATTTCACTTTTGATAAAATAGATAGAATCGTTTTAATATTATCTTATCTTCATTAGTGCGTCGAACACAATGCACGCTTGGAGTTGTAACTCCACACAACTTGGGGTCTTATAAATCTAATTCAAATTCTTTATTCACACAAATGTAAATGTACAGATAAATAATATATCATCCGCCACCTTGGGACGACAGCCATTTTAAAAGTATTGTAAATTGTATTGTCACTAGAACTAAACGTATGAGCTAAGTTTCAGATCACATGGATGTCAAGAAATGGTTATTAAGCAGATTGCAAGATTTAGCCCTTTGATTGCATTCAAGTCAAACAAAAGCTTGTAAAACGCGACATGTCAATTTAAAACTAGTGTCTAAGACTACGAATTGCGAATTTTCAAATATTTTGTAATAGTTATCATACCACCTGATTCGACAATATCATACCGCTATGCTACCGCCATTCCAATCAAACGGGAGCCTCTTAAAGCGAAACTCACGTGAATAACCCCTCGATCAGTATGCGAAGAGGCAAACCCAAAGCAATTAGACATCGGGACTCGATCTGAATCCAAATGACGCGGACAAATAGTCGGCCCTGTGACGTGTGTAAGTGTCACCCGAGGAGATGGGAATCCGAACGAACGGTTCCATTCCAATAATTAGTGCGGTCTTGGTTAAAACTTTTAATACGATGTTATTGCAAAACCTTGGCGTAGAATTTTGAACGCTCTTCTGCTTAGATAAGTTCTTTATTAGTAGAATCGCTTTAATATTACCAACTACTTCAGATAAGACCGCCCATTGTATGTTATATTTGTTTGTGTTTCTCTTTGTGAAATTTATGTTATATGGTGAATGTACAATAAAGAGTTTATCAATCTATCTACTTCATAGGTTAAAATGCTTTGAGTGAACACCAATACAATGTTAGGACAGAAGCTATTTATGTATATTTAATAATGATTGGTTTACTTAAAGCAAACTGCACCTTTGATCGCTTGTATAGTTCTTTATGTCACGTAGCCGTAGTTCAAAATGCCAGTCGGTTGTAATTTCTGTAGTAATGTATAACATTATTTCCTTTATAAACAACCAACTAAACGCTGAGTGAGAATCGCCGCCCAAGAACAAAACCAATAAACCGATAGCAGTAAACAACGGTGCCGATTTAAAACGATCAGCAACTTGCAACTTTACGAGCGACCCAGCACTTGAGAAACCAATATTGCCGGCCACAGATTTGACGATAGCTGCCAAACAATCAGATGGATTTAACAAAAACTCGTAGTTAGGTACTTTCTGGTCTCATTATCCAGAAAAAAGTGAGTGGACAAATGAAGTACAAGGTAGTATCTGCGAGTAGAAAACACCCAGAGCCGAGACAAATATCTGCAGTTATTTTTTCCTTGGAATCGGGAATCGAGCCCGCGTCTCAGCCGGATAAAACCAATTGTTTCATGAAGGTCGTTGGAAGTGATGCTGCCGGTTCTATGATAATTCATAAGAGGTCAATTTACGCCTGCAACCAGAGCTTGCTGAAGTTTTGATGTATACAGCTTATTTGAGAGTGGCTAGTTCTGTTATAGGACTAAATAACGAGAGAAGCCAAAGGTCCTCCTGATGTTAAGCGGTAACCTCTATTATATATAGTAACTGAATACCACGATGATCACGTTCACGAAGCGTGACCAAGGCTGCATTGAATTGCGCCTGTCACCCTGAGACAAAGTTCTATGTTCTCATGTGCCCGTAATTTCACCGGCCCCCTTATCCTTCAAACCGGAATACAGCAAAAATTCTCTTAACAAAAAGTTCTACTACTACTACTACTCGCTCAATAATTAAGATTAATTTACGCTATGTTTCATTTTACTTATCAGAATTGTTGAGGTAGTGAATTTCACCAGCTGGCCATGAAGTCCGTACAAAGTTTAAAAACTTTTGGAAGCGAAGTGTAAACAACGTAATACCTCGATGGCGTGGTTGACCCCAATTCACGAGTCCTGTTCCTATTTCACTTTCATTCTGCCGTATTTAGAGCAATATCCAGGATTGGGCACATTTAATAAGGGTGGCGCGATTGATTCCAGAAAATTGGGTCTTTGCGCAAGAATATTGGTATTTGAGCGACATTTTAAATTGATTGGTAGCGTAACATTTTTACGAAATCTGATGGGGCAACTACTTATTTCATTGTTAGGTAAAACTCCAATATTCGTATTAAATAAAAGAACCCTTCTTATAAATGGATCTTTGTTCAAAGAACGCCATGATGTTCTAATATCTGTAGCAAAAACTCATTTGAATACATTATCATTATATTTCAGATGTTATCCACGTAGTGGTAGCAAAGATTTATAGCCTTGTTCTAGGGTTAGTAACTTAGGATGTCCGTTTAAGGGTTAGTGTGTGCCTACATTAACTCTTCCACTCGGGCAGGTCGCGAATTTGTGCGTTTACGCCGATACTTTAAAAAACCTGTCCTGGTAATTGCCGTCTCAAACTCTTCCTATATGTTCCTAGGTATCTATATATGAAAGAGACAAGTAAAGCGGAAAGTGATCTTTAATCTGATGTATAATACCACAGATAATATAATACATTGTACACCACGTTAAGAGAACATAAACAATTTAGAAATAAGGTAAAACAACACAGGAGTACAAAGAGCGGCCTTATCGCTATGAGTGATGTATTCCAGATTCCGCGTAGAATTTTTAATTCTATCAAAACAAATACTATTTGTTTGGATAGAAATAAAAATTCTACGAGGAGATTCTTATTTGTCATAAAATAAAACAATATACTTTCTAGTCGTTTTCTTTTTATTTGAAGTAAAGCTGTGATACTTTTTGAATAGTCGTAATTTTAGTGAGCGAAAGAGCCTATGGGCTACTGGTGTTTTCAAGCACACGTGACGTCGAGCGGGTTAACATGCTTACCAGTTATCTCAGTCTATTACATAAATGTATCCCCGATAATATTTCCCGTGCAGTGCAGCTCCGACTCTGCTCATAGAATATTAAATGCGTGGAAGTTGCGATGATGGACCGGGGCGTCGCCGTCACCGGATCTGGATGAATTACCGCCGGATTGTTTCAACTTTGCCCTATCCTGCTCTTTCTGTTGTAATCTCTGGGGCTTATCATGGCTTTTAGAAAACTTCTATTCAGAATACAATTTGAGTGAACGTTGGGAAAAGATTTACCTTTAACAATAAGAGCTCTGAAAAAATGAAAATGCAATATAAATTTATTTGTTACAAAAAAGGTTTACAAGTTAGTTAACTAATACTACTTAACTTACACTAAAATGAACCCAAAATTAACTTATAATACTGTAGGAGCCTGCACCCTGATTTGTAGCGTAGGACTACAGCGACTTCTGTCAGTCCCCTCACTAGGCGAAGCCTGTGTCGAGGAGACTAGTGTCTAGTTATGATGTGATCTGGTATAAATTTCACTCTTTACAATGATTAAAGCAATGGTAACATAAAGTCAATTTAAAATTTAAAGTAGGTATAAATAAAATTTACCACCGTTGTTTATAATCGCCCTCTGAAACACGTAAACAAGAAAATTTAAGTATCAAAACAGTAAATAAAATAAGAAATTAAAATTTATCAATTGAATTATGTAATTAAAAATGTACTTATCTCAAGAAATAGCAATATTATATTTATTTTATGTAAATCATTTAAAATTATATTATGATTTTTCTTTTTTTTTACTTTTTGTTTCTCATTAATGG
Source organism: Pasiphila rectangulata (assembly GCA_963082625.1). NCBI lineage: Eukaryota > Metazoa > Arthropoda > Insecta > Lepidoptera > Geometridae > Pasiphila > Pasiphila rectangulata. The sequence goes on along the minus strand of OY720244.1, from coordinate 381,072 downwards.
TGAAATTCTAATGTAAAGCATGATAAGTATATAGGAAGATGTATGTTCCGACATATGTACATATCTACCATTTATTATTGTGAAATCCAAGCACGCCTTTAAAAGCTTGCCACATTTGGAAGGGAAGCAGCATCAACAGCACAAGTTCACACTTAGTGTAGATGCTGCAGACCAACCACATTGTACAAGTCTTACACATGTAAAGTTAGGTTTAAACTAAATTAGGTATGAATTGTTATGCTTTAAAAATGTAATTCTTGTTTTTGAAATAAACACTTTTTTTATATATTTTTTTTAAATATAATTAAAACAAAATTAAAATTAATTTGTAAATTTAGAACAAAACATATAATAATATTAAGTTAGAATTACATTAAGATAAAATAAAATTATAATTAACAAAATTTAAATTTTTGTTAATGTCATTCTGATAAAACCGATCTATTTTACACATTTTAACAAATCTTCGGTGCCTTCGTATGCTAATGATGATTACAATTTTGCTATGATTAGTTTAGCAGCTTTAAGCGATTTATTTTTTAGGTCTGTTAGTTTTGAAAGCTTGTTGTAAATATGCAATTTAAAAAAAAAGCCTAAATGTTATGTATGACTTATGACTAATATATGGTTTGAAATACACAGAAATTTATCTATTTCACAATGAAACGTAAAAGGTAAAAGAGCACCGCCTATTTCTATAACTTTGATACGATATGTACATATGTATTATTTTCTATGTAATATTTTTATGTAATTGTATATATATATTTATGGAACCGATAAATAATAACATAATAATAATAATCATACATCAATTATTATCCATACCTATACATATTTAAATGAATATCTGCAAAAGGATACTTCGGAAGATGGGCAGCAGCGTCTTTCTGTGTTGATACATAGAAAGACGCTGCTGCACATCCCGTACTGCGCTTGCTAACCCATCTGCCAAGCGTGGTGAGCATGGCAGCCTCCCAGCTGAGAAAAATGATGATGAATGAATTCAATTAGGTATAATGTATGTATATTTTGTATTGGTTCAATTTTATTGCTTTAGTAAATACCTATTATGTAATTGGATTGTATTGTTAGTTTGAGTTTTGTTTAAGTTATCTTAATTCTTGTGTACACGACCTCAAAGGTTTGCTGTAAGATATCTTTTCTTAGTGTTAAGCTAGCGTTTTTATATGCCCATGTTTTATGTGCAATAAAGAATAAAGTGAATCAGTTTAGATCCGAATCCGAGTAGTAGGAGCATCCAAAAAAAAAAAATAATCTGTCAGGAGGGTGTCCTAATACAAGTTAACGGAGAAAAAGTTGTAATTAAGTTAAACTGAAGACGGATCTGTCGCACGCCTGCAGCCTGCGTATGATGACGCACTTAGTACATTTTAATTTACCATCGTTAGTTTCAAACAGACTTCATCATCATCATATCAGCCGTAGGACGTGCGCTACTGGATGGCGTAGTACGGGACGTTGGTACTCGGAAAGACGCTGCTGCTCATCTTACGAAGGTATCTCTTGGCAGATTCATACATCATAGTGTGCATTTTTTAAAGTGTACCAACCCACCGGAATAGTAAAAAAAGTTGATTAAGTTTTAATTTCCTTGAAAGACTTACATCGTTCATAGGCAAGAAAGAAGTGGCAAGACTCTACTGCCGGCACCCCACGGCCAAAGAAATTGTTTTAACCTAATGATATAGCGTAGTTATAGTACTGCGGGGTGGTTTGGTGTGATCACCATAAAATAATAACGCTTTAACTTTCATAAAATTCAGATCCAATTAAGGCATTATAATATCAAACTGAGCCATAATGTGTACCGTAAATAACAATAATAAAGTTTTAAGTGACCATTTAGATGTGTCGGGGCAATGATAACGGCGCGAGTGGCTTATTAGAATGGTGCGATCGTTTCATTTCTCTATGAGAGCCTCGATATCGTTTTGTTGTAATGCACCAGCCCCGCTGGACTTTTTGTTCTGGCGCTAACCACTCGGCTTTTAATGACTCTATTAAAAAGATTGATAGTGTCTATCGTTTAGAAAACACGTTCCCTTTTTTCATTCCTTACAAATTTAATTAATGTCGATACGCATCTGAGCCGCGCGGCGTTGCTTCGACATTATAACCATCATATCCATTTTTTGTGAGGGTAATTTAATTAAGTAATGTTATTAGATTCCTCTATCTTCACGTCGATATTTATTGTAAACGATATTGATACCCAAACAAATATCATGTTCATATAAGGCCAGATACATCTAAATGTCTAAACGTTTCATTTGTAGACATCAAAAGAGTATTTACAAACAATCTCATCTAAATAAATTTAGGGGCCTATTGAATTTATTTACATATCGTTAAGTTTGAATCACGCAACTTGGCGTCTTCTGAAGACCCTTTTGCTGTAATCGAAAGTTTAGCGTTGAGTCAAAATTGAATTATGTGTTCATCTCGCTCGGCCGTATAGGGGATAACGAGACGGCATCATTTAAGACTAACCGATGTTGAAATTCCAGTGCTTGGGGAGCAGCTAACTGGATTGAGCGATAGTGATGGCTGCAGATGCTCTAGGATTTTCTTGAAGGACCAACAACATAATATATTGACGTTAAAAATCTCGTTAAACTTGCATGAATGGTAATAAAATGTAAAAAAACTGGGTATGTCGGACTCGCCTCCTGAGAGTTCCGTACAAATTTTTTAAATTTTATATTAATTTTTTGTGAATATTTATTCAAATTAAAAATTTTACAATATGTACGGAACTCTCAGTGGGCGAATATAACTTAATTATAAATTGTTCAGGAATCGGGTCTCGCACTTTTTTCCGAGTTTTTCCCGAAATTCGGTTTTCAAAACATATAAGTAGTTACTTCAATTATTGTGTTTTAGAAGTGAACTAAGCTTCGCTTTCCGGTTCTCGGTTCCGATTTTTCAATACAAGTCAAAGTCACAAAAATTCAGAAGTTTTTTGAATCTAACGAATTCAGTTATGTGCTTTTATAAAATTAAATGAATTTTGTTTTTCTTTTGCAATTTGTTTATTCAAAGTAGCTTTTTGCTCTGTTCAACAAATACTTATTGACTTTGATTTAGACAGACAGACGGACAACAAAATCAGCAACAACTTATAAGGGTTCCGTATTTTTCCTTGGAAAAAATTACTGGATCAAAATACGTTTTTTGTTGTTCACACCATACTTTTTACTTCATTATCACACATATATTATATTATCATCTGATAGGAATACGTTGTTCTAACTTTTGCTGTGTACTTTTTATTGAAATTCAAAATTATGGTTGTTACTCATTATATAAATATTTAATTTAAATTCGTTCACCCAAATAAGTGAATGATGGCAAAAACTGGCCCTGATAAACCGGCACATCACTACGTACCCTGCTTCCACGCGAGTTGCTGCCCAATTTGGCGCTCGCTCCAACCTGCACGTTTTTGCACGCATCCCCTTACTACGGATCTCCTTACGATCACCCTTCATCTATTCCCGACCTTGCACCGTCTTAACAAGAAACATTTTCCAATGCAGAGGCAAAAACCTTATACACTTTTCCACGCGCTTAAACCAGCGTGGTATTCTTTAATCGGGCATTTTAAACACAACCATGCGCTTTTGAGATAAGACTAAGTTTCCAGTAAATGTATGGAATCTTAAAAGGCTAAACGGGGTAAGGTTATGGCGAAAAACTCATTGCCAATAACCGCTACCGTTTATGTTGCGGAATGAGGATGAGGCTATTGATCGCGACTTTTTTTTATTAATTAAGAATAACCACCTGATAATGTTTTTAATTAGGGATATTTTCTTAGAAAGGACTTAAGTTTACTTTTTAACCGACTACAAAAACCAGGTTCTCAAATCCTGTATTTTTTTAAGAATACCATAGGGTCATAAACACAGACTTCAAAATTACGATGGTTATATATTGTGATACAAATAAAACAATAAGTCTTTCCCATAGATATTTAAATGAAGGCAGTCGATTGAAATAGACAGAGTTTACATATTGAACAATAGCGCAGAAGTAAACGAATCACTACATCCTCGTGTAATATAATGTTGGGAGCAGACGAAGGGTGCCAACATGGGGTGCCGGCAGTAGAATGTCCTGCCCGTGGAAACAACCCCTGATGATAAGTACTTGGAGGCAAAGATTTAAATCTTTGCTTGGAGTTCAATGTGTAAGGGCGATTTCCAGCAGTGGACGTCCTGCGGCTGAGCTGATGACATTCTCGTTGCTTCAAAAGTATTCCCAAAGACGGAGGTTCCGGAATGACGCCACGGTCCCGTGACGTCGCGCACGCCTCGTTGTCTCCCGCAGCCGGCGCCGCCAGTAGGCAGTAGCGCTCCGCCAGCCGAGCCGACAGCACGCCCGCACGCGCGCCCTCTCGCGACACAACATCGAATTCAAACACGATAACGATCACTAACTACAAGTTTACAACGAATTTTCCTTTTGGATTTCGTTACTCAAAACTTTTGCTTAACTTCTATGTGTTTTATTTTTGTGTTTAGTTCACGAACCCGAGTTCCCAATTTAATTTTTCGAAACATGATGACAAAGTCGAAGTTGTAAACGATGGTGAAGGGTAGAGACAGATGATACTACCGACGTTGACCGATGCCACTGAAAAAGCTAAAATGATCCTAAAAATAGGGGGGAAGCTACCCCCGGTGGTGAAACCCCAGGAGAAAGATTTGAAAGAGACAAAGAATGAGCAGCAGAAAAAGAAGAAATGGGAGAGGTGCGAGGAGAAGTGCCCCGGCGATCCGTGGGCGTACTGTGCGGTGTTGTGGTGTGCGTGTGCCATGAGTTTGATCTCGAGCGGGTACAGCCTGTACAGGCAGCAGGGCCTCACGGAGCGCCTGTCGCTGCTGGAGGAGCAGCACCTGGCGCTGCGCAGCGCGGTGCTGGAGCCGCAGCAGCCGCTGGTGGAGAGGCTGCGGCGGGAGGTCATGTCGAGGCCCTCCGTGTACTGGAGACAGCGGCGAAGCATCAGGGACTACGGCGACTGCATTTGTCCACCAGGTCAGTAAGAACTTCCGCATTCGGCTTTAAGAAGAACAAAAACATTTGTTAATCCACAGTTCCAACATTATACAATTTTTGAAAATAAGGTATAACTAAGTTTGTGGACCAAAAGATAATGTCAATCCTTAATAAAAAGGATCAACACTGGTTTTCAGATAAGACCTCTAGTGAGTGTCGACACAATCAATAATTATATTATTACAGTATTTGTAATATCTTTATTGTAAATGGTGACAAAAAAAGAAGGATTTTCTTGTGGTAAAATTTGAGCTTTCAAATTTCCCTATTGTAGTATTGTTAGAACACAAGCGATTTGCCGCGTTCACAGTTTACACGGTTCAGCAGACAAAGCTTTTGTTAAGTACAATTACACAGATAATGGATGAAGCATAACATTTAACTCGCATCCGGATACAATCGAATCAAATTTTAAATGATGATCATCAACATTTAATTCATAAATCATGCTGTGTATTCCGTTCGTTATCATCAATAATCTCTGTTGAGGTAAATGTTTTATCGACTGATGACATTTTGTGTTCATCGGCAAAACAAGTTGTTACTACTCCATAATTAATGATCGGATGAAATCGCTACGGGTCATTCACTAACAAAATTACACGGCAATAATTCATGCTATTCACTGCGGCTACAATCGAAGTCCATTGTGAATTCAAAGGCTTAATCATAGGTCCTTCAATAATTATAGACGATGTGTTGAGCCTGCAATCATAGACGACCGTGCCCGCCGCGACCTTTCGAAGAAACTGAACGTATAGCCTATGATAAAATGTATTTGAAAATGTTTCTACCGAGGTCTTAATTCTAGGTTTTGTATAAACCTTAATTTTTGTAGACAAAACGCATTGAAAACTTTTTCTAAATATGCAATTACAAGTCCATCACTAACAGCGGTAAGCACAGATCCAACCACTTCAAAGGGTAGAAATGCCAATCTCCCGAAGCTATTAAATTTTTTCTCCACACCAAGTTAATCCCTAGAAAGTTGTCACCCCTCGATGCATCAACTCTTCGCTATTCCACCGAAGGGAAGGGACTGCTGTGTGCTCTGTGGTCCGACACCCGGCAAGCGAGTGTAAAGTAATCTATGTGCTATCTTCAGATCGAAAAAATGATAAACGGCCGCCGGGGAGAACGAGAGGGTCCGCCAAGGGCCTTTGTTAGTTGAGGTTCCGGCTTTTTGTGAGCACCAGTTTATTTGAGATGAAAATATAATAAGTAGCTTATAGATGGGTATCGTAGTAAAAAGGATTATGTGTTTTAGTGAAGCTGGATATGAATTATGGGGAACACAAGTAGCTCATAACAACAAGGACCAAACAAATAGTTTTTATTTTGTTTCATGAAACACGAACACTGCGTGTCCCACTTATGTGAGAGCGGTGGACATACAGTTGTTTCCTTCAAACTTTGTTTTTCAGTCTTCAGTATTTTCTTTTTATTTCTTAACAACAAAAACGTGCAAAAGAAGTCGGAAACAAATGGCCATACACCGCTAGATAGATGCAAAAAACAAAACTAAATTCAGCACAGTACTGACTACGAAACCCCGAACATGAGGAAAAGCTGTCACGACCATAATTCATGACCAACCAAAACTATAAACACTCTATTGAACGGTTATGAGTAAAGTACCTAATAAATAACTCCAAAGTGTCCAAATTATCGGAACAGGCACGCCCACCAAGTTCTTTGATATTGATCCAAAATAAAGTTGTCCAGTCTTTAATAGGCTCAATTTGACAACTGTAACGTAACATTGTCCAACTGTATTTATTCACATCGAATTAAATATTTACTGAAAAGACATTTAATTTGTTTTTTTTAATCAAAACTAGGTTCAACCCCGTAGCCGATGTAGGCAGCAGAGTCAAGTACGTGGAGCCATGATACTACTGGGACAAAAGTTTGCTAACGCAATGGCTTCGAAACGTCAAATATTATATAAATCGCTATTGGTCCTCACGCTTACTTTAATTAAATCTATGACTCGTTTTAAACCGACTTTAAAACAGAAGGAATTTCTCAACATGTCGTCTGTATTTTTTTATTTAATTTTTATTCCTTCAGAACTCCGTCGTTTATGAACCAATTTGGAGAAGTATTTTTGATTTCGAATAGATTACTTTCAATCAGTTTCCATTTGTTTCAAAACTCATTTCTCTCAAATGATGGGATCCATGAGGAATCGAGGCAACTCCTCGATAACTTAAGCAAGCGATTTGGCAAAAAAATTAAGAATTATAGCTAAATCCATACAATTTCTATCATATAAACAGAAAGAGTCAGTTGGCTTCTATGTTTTTGAATGAAAAACCACTCATAGCTACATAACGACTAAATAAAAACACATTGATAGTACTATGTGGCGTCGCTGTTAGCTATGGAATTGCACGTTTCGGCTGCCTATCCACCACAGCGGAGCGGAGAGAGGAAGAGGGGAGCTGACCAATCAGGATTGTATAAAAACGGTTGGAGCCGAGTTGTCATGCAATTTAATTAGTCAGCTCCACTCCACACGCAGCCTTAGTCTCGCACATTAAACCAAACAAAAATAAACAACATTGAACAAGCAAAGCTATTAACGAAAAAAAAAGAACCAGTGGGAAGTAATACTGGTAATACGCCAATCAATAAGGACCCGGAGCAGGGCAGTGCGGGCTGACACGTGCGGCCGGCGCCGGTCACACTCGCGCTGTTGCTGTAATCTATTGTTGTTGTCCAGGAAGTAGCCTCACACTTCCCAACATAATACTGCGAGCGAACATAATGCGGGTAACGTTATTGTACTTCAGAAAAAGCAAATAAACGGCAACAACATTGAAATACTCGTACATATGGGAATATACGACAGAGCAATAAGCGATAATGACTACGACTCGCTGAAAGCATAAGACAAAGACGTTCTAAATCCTATAGTAAACTTCTCTTAAGATTAAAACCTTTTGTGTTGTTGGAAAATTCTGAGTACAAATAAATGAGTTAAATGTCTCGTATAAGACCATTAAATTAATAACACAACTGGACAATTCACACAGCATCATCTAGCCCCAAGCTAAGCAGAGCTTGTGTTATGGGTACTAGATGACTGATATACTTAATACATAGATAGATATTTTTATTATATGTAGAAAATATCCAGAAAAAACAAATATCTTCAGATCGTACAGATATTTGTTCCGAGGCGGGAATCGAACCCGCAACCTCTTGCGTGGCAGGCGGACCTTCGCCCGCTGCGCCACAGAGGTCGCCAATTTGAACAAAATGGTTAGATAGGAAAGTTCGTCCAGAAAATTTCATGTACAACAACAAACTGGACAGTTTCTATAGCAACTGCGGTTGGTTGGCCACCCATACAACGTTTAGCAGACCAATGGAGTTTTTCAATAACGCGCCTCATTAGAGTAGGCGTGGACCAATGATGGAGAATTGAATATAAGCGCATTGGGAATTGTAGTCATTGACTTGTAAATTACGACATTACCGTGTTTTAAATCGATCTAATTGGCTGCTTGTGGAAATTACCGTTCGATTTTGAATTATGCTTCGCGCCCACGGCATATATTTGTTACTGTGCGGTACTTAATCCGTATAGCAGGTTACTGTTTATAACGCCTTAAATAAGTATTTTATGAAACCAATGCAAGCAAAGACAATAAAGGTGGGGGAATAACACAAACCATAAAGTAGGCTCCCATTGAGTATAAATACGAATCTTTATGCCATCACTGAAAGGCTTAATCGAAAAGTTGAACTTAAAATTTATAATTAGAGGGCCAACAATTTTTGATTGTTTCAAAACATCAGGTAAAAGTCTCACGTTGAGTTCCTTCAAAGAAAACCCTGACCTTTGTATTTTCCATTAACTTCGATGTAATATTGTATTCAGCGAATTAATCTAACTCAATTAATCTTCCACAGAGATTAAAGTCACTATGGGCCCTCATCCTATTGTCAAAACTTTCGTCATCTACTTAAAGTTAGCTCCCTCCAATCAAGAAGCTTTCCGATCAAATGAACATGTCATCTCATCCGGGTCCGCTCTTCCCGAGCGGGCAACTAATCCATTTAACCCATTGTCAGTCTTGTGCGGTAATTAGGGCCCTGCTGAGGACGTCTCTAGTTACAATGTTATTTTTAATGCCTTGGGAGCCCTTAACATATAATCTGACAGGGACTTGATTATGCGGTTTTCAGATTTGAATCAGTGAACTGTATCAACATCAAACTGCCTGAAATTATGTTACTCGTACCTTACCGTAGTCGCGAGTCTCTCACATCGCGCCCCACTGCGCTCGATTACGCGTTTACTTTGCATAAGTTCTGTTGAACAATCTTGCTATGTAAAAGCTAATGCTTATTCAGGTAAAGCTGAATATCCTCAATATTGATTAGTAAATACTTATTCTCGTAGTTCGTATATTAGAAATACTGAGCAGATAACAAAACGAATGTAAATAACTAGGTCTTCAAAATACCACATTTGAAAAAACTTGAATTCTGATTCTCTAGAATGAATTATTAATTGTTATACTTACACACCCCATTATAAATACAGCAAGCAAAATTCACGAATTATTTTACCTGAACCAGCTTATAACACTTTGTTCACTTGCCCACAAGTTAGTGTTAATAACAAGCTACCCCAACAAATTATCGACGCAAACAAGAAGTAAACATTGCCACTGCATGTTCATGTATCGTGCAAGCGTTTCCTCTCATTAGCACCTCTGGCTCCAATCGCGTCGATTCCTATTAGCGGTGTTTGCTCACCAATAACCCACGAGGGCAGGGCGAGGTGCCCGCTCACACCTAATTGATTGTTTGCCTCAAGGCCTATCGGTTACATACCACCCTGCATACGACTTTAAACTTTACCCCCAGAAGCTAACAATGAAAATTCTGTGACAAATCTTAGTTCATTTTTCGGTCGAGTTTTTGCATGACGGAGATGAGACTTTGATTTAGCAATTTATTGAGAAGTTGTTTGAGGATCGCTCGCTCTGCTCGGAGGTTGATTGGCGAGCATTGTTGGCTAAATTAGGAAAGGAAGCAAGTAATTGAAAACTTTTATCATGGCGACCTTTTTGACCATAATAGCTCCAGTTCTAATTCCTGCTCTAACTGTTTCATATTCATCACTCTCGCAATAAGTTGTACTTAAAGTTTATCAAAGGTTTCTTGCTCAAATTTCATGCATTTTCCTTGAAGTTATCTTTAAGTTATCCTTTAATTTAATGAATGCTCCGAGAAGCGCGATAAGCATTACTGAGAAGGAGGTAATTAATTAAGATTCCCACACGCACCGTCTATCGGGAGATTAGATCTTAGTCCCAGCGACGCATTATTGTACCTTCACCAGAAAAAGGGATAGAGTTTATTGTAACCTTTAACATTCCTTTTGTTGGAGACAAATTTCTAACAATGCATCCAATTGAGAAAAAAACAGCGTTTCTTAAAGAGCTCGCTCTTGCAATTAGAAATGGTAAATGGTTAAAATTATTTTAATCTGATGATCTTTATTAATGAGAAAACAGGTATAACAATCTAACACATCGTAAATAAGCAGATTTCTAGTTAGTCAGTACCAACTATCGTTTGTAAATTCCTGACATGTTAGCTCAATACAAATTAACTCTCGCAAGGCATTAGAGCGGGTAATGAGAGGATTCCTCAGATATCTACGAGTGTGATCAGACGAGTGGTTATCGACTGTGCTGTGCCTCAGGCCGAGCCTTAAGCTGACTCTTTACTAAGTGATAGAGAAAAAATGTGAGTGCCCCAAATTCAGACTGTAAAAAAATAATTAATGCACTTAATTTTTCGCATAGGCATGACACTGAAATCTCAATGGCGAAAGGTTTATGACGCCACTACTTTACATACATATATGTAACATTCATTATATGCATGAATGAAAGTGAGTCTTTCTTACATCAAGAATCGGATATGTTACCGCCTCCCGCCGCTGGCGCCAACATGTCTCAAAAAGCATTAAGGTTTAAAATAAAATTGACTTGCACCTTCTACTTACTTTTCAACAAGAGTGTGTCTCCTAAAATATGTACAATTAGCTTTTAAACAAATGCATCACTTTACGAGCCTGTAATTAAGCTGGTACAAGAGCAGGAATCTGTATTAGTATCCCGTGTAATGGCTACGGGCGAGCAACTAATTGATTTCTCCGGTAATGGAGCGATACACTCCGCACCTTCGTGTATAAATAACTTACCAATACATCCTAATGTTCTTACACAAACAATCAATTCAAACGAATCTATTTACAAACCAACTTAATTGTCTGAAGTTATTCAAGAACATTTCAATTTTAGTATTTTCATGGCTTTTTCAAGCAAAGCTTAAGGGCTTCTTGAACCGGGCTTTAACATCCTTTACTGAAATTTACCTTTTAATAAACGATGTCATTCAATTCATAAACAAGTTTTATATAATTCTTCTGTACGTAGCTTTGTCACTTAAACGGCTGGATTGAACGGATTTAGATTTGTGTGTTCATTCGATGGGTTTCTGGATGGTTTCTAAACACAATTGGACTCGGTGGCGCTGTTGTTAGTATCTCACCAAAACAACGGACAGGATGACGTCTGCAGAGTCCGATATTGATCCTTTAAAACACGAAACAAAGATATGTACAACCAGTACATAATAATTGTATATAACATACCGACAACAATCGATGATTACACATGTTCGGAACCTCCGTCAGCTTGGAACATGACATTAATTAACCTATTTAATCAATGGAGATCAATGCCTATTTAGTCCGAACATGTCCTTAAGTCTAAAGCGTCGCAAATACCAAGGCAGAGCAGCAAAATAATATAGTTTAGACTTAATGAATTTAGTAAAGTACTTTTCCAAGTAGCGAAATACTTACTAGAAGTAAGGCCTTTCACAATCATTAAGTACATAGACTGCCGTGCCGTGATGAGGCGGCAGTAGAATGTTACCCTTTCTCTCGTGCCCGTGGATGCAGTAAGAATCTGCCAAGGGATACCTTCAGAAGATGGACAGCAGCGTCTTCCCTTGTATGAACAACCCATGCAGCGCTCGCCAACCCGCCTGCCAAGCGTGGTGAGTGAAGCAACAACCCCTCATGTCAGTTCTTGGATATCCAAGTTCATGGCCAATGTCCAGCAGTGGGTGCGCTACGGCTGTGATGATGCCTGCTTCACGAGACGATGTAGTGCCTTGGGCATTGTTGGATGGATGAGACTTGCCTAGCAACTATACTGTGCCTACACCAATCTCTCAGCTTAGTCGGCTATACTCAGAGGAAAGAACAGGTCAAAACGTCTGAAGCTGATTAGACCGCGGTTTTCCTCGTGATGTTTTCTTTTACGCTTAAAGTATGTGTTAAGTGTGCGTGTAATTTTAAGGGGAACATGGAAACACGCCATTATCACGGATAAACTCAAAAATACTTAAATATCTCGTAATTATTACATATAGTTAAAATAAAAATACATTGGTGACTCGCCGGCGTCAGGCCTTTGGAAAGTAGCGAAATCAACAAGCCGTAGGCTGTGATGATGATAGCTATTTTAGACAGCAGCTGACAGCTGTCTACGCCCACTGCTGGACATAGACTTCCCTCAAGGATCTCCTAGCTCACGAGGGGGTTGTTACCACACTCGCCACTAAGCGCAGCTATATATATGTTTGGCGGTTTGTTGTTCGTAGTATAGGTTTATACACGTAAAGACTCCGCTGCCCATTTTCCGTAGCTATCCTTGACGCATTCTCATATAAAAAATTTAAATAAAAATATAAAAAATATTTTTTGACAATATACCTCTAGTATCAGTTACATTATTTTAAGGTAAAGATAAAAAGATAAGTAAAAACTAAACAATAAATTAAAAGTAAAAAAACTTTTTAACAAACAAGCTTTTTTATCACATAAATTGTGTAAACAAGTTTTAAGTTGACATTAAAGTTTAATGGAAAATGTTATTTTTATTATTTTTAATACGTTTGAATAAAAGCTTGTTTGTCAAAAAGTTTTTTAATTTTAATTTATTTTTTACTTTTTAGTTATCTCATTATCTTTAAAGAGTATCGTCATTTAATTTTTGAAATTATTCTCAGCAAGCCCTTTCATTTGATACCCATATTGTAGGAGTCCATTAAAATAATTAGTCCGCCATCTTGGGTATTCCGTATTTGTATTTGTATTGTATTGCATTGTCAACCAAAAGAAAACATGTATATAAAATTTCGGATCAATTGGTTGAAGATATTTGCTTCATAATTGAGTTGCAAGATTCCACCCGAACGAACATAGTTCCATACATATGTACATACAGGGCAAGCCAAATAAAAGCTAGTATATAGTAATATCATATCCACCGGCAGGAGGCAACATTCTACTGCCGGCACCGCACGGCACGGGAAATTAACACGTGGTGAACCAATAATGTTCCCCATTACAATAACATCCAGTAATTAGCCGATGTTCGATACTCTGCGCGGAGTTTGAACAAACACGCCACTTCGGAGCCGGCGCACTTCCCGCGCGGCGAGCGCACATCTACATCTGATACCTCTTTACTGCTGCTGATAGCTGTGTTAGGGTTAGAACATTTTTATGGTAAATACAATTTCTACATTATGCCTCACCGCTCCGGCGAACTCGCACTACTTGGGTATAATATTGGTTTGTGTCTAGTTTTGATGGTTATTATTTCAAACTTTCTCGATCACAACACATCTTTATTAGGGGATGACTTTATCATTAATTTAATAAATAATTTTGTTTCTAAATTTAATACTTTTTGTGCTGTTTCTAAAATAAGATCTGCCACCAAATTTAAATCACCAAGTAGAAACTGTTTCTGGCACTGAGTTATCTGGTTTTGGTGATTTCATTTAGGTAACAAATCTACAATTTTAGAAACAAATATGTAAAATTAAATAAACTTAAAAAGGGTTTTGCAGATTAGTGACAAATCAATATTTTGGTGACAGAAAAATGTTGTCTTATTCACATGCTGGATTGCACCCGTAATTATGACGGGTTGACTACAATGTAGCAATGGAAACGTCGAGAAATAATACAGATAATTTACGCGATAAACACCCGGTTATATGTAGGTATATCAATAATGGTTGTCCTTATATCAAAGGCAAATTTTTATACAAAATTGATTCATTTATTTGTAGCTTGATGTATTCCGGTATGTTTAGGAAACCGCTTCAATTATTCGAGCGACTATTTCTCCGAAACTAAACAAGCTAGCTTGACCCTTATAGCTTTTCTTTCAACGATACCCGCACGATGGGACAATGAATAAAAAAAAAGTTCATCCCCACCTTACGTGTAAGGGTTAAGAAAAGTTGTGGTACCTACAAAATAAATATTTTTCCAGAACACACTTTTAGTGTTATCTCGGCGTTGTTATTTTATGTGTTCGTAAAATAACAGCTTTGTAGGACTAGTAGTCTCTTCGCAAAGCCGGTGACAGACGGACAGACAGACAAAGTAAAACTATAAGGGTTTCTTGTTTTACTACGAAACCCTAAAAACAATGTCTATAACAATAAAGAAATGGTAAAAACCAACAAATTTTGGATAAATAAGTCTTCAACTTCAGCCGTGGGGTGCCGGCAGTAGAATGTTACCCCTCCTTTCATGCCCGTGGATGCAGTAAGAACCTGCTAAGGGATACCTCCGGAAGATAGGCAGCAGCGTCTTCCCGTGTATCAACATCCCGTACTGCGCTCGCCAACCCGCCTGCCAAGCGTAGTTTGTATGGCAACTACTCCTCATGGAGATCCATGAGGGAGGCCTGTTCAGTAGTGGACTGTTTACGGCTGGAATGATGATGATGATGATGATGAAGTCTTCAACCAGCGATTGTTATGTGAACGGGTAGGTATACAAACATTTTAAATTATAAAATGCATTAAAATCGTATTGAGCTGTTCATTAATTTCCCTGACTCGCGGTAAAATGAATACAGCTTTAGAGTTTACTTCCGGATGCGTCGTAACACCGATATGCTCATGCGGCCCTTAATTGAGGGCTCATTCAACACGGCCGGTATCAATTAATATTCCACGGTAATTGACTTATAATTCGTGTGGGTGATATTTTTATTTCGATGAGCGAGAAGGAATTTGCCTGCGTAGGAGTGTAGTTAAAATAGTTGATGTTTTACTTGGTATATCTATTATTAAAGTTCAACATCGTACAGTCGCGCACATAGTAAAGGATACCACAAGGCCTACTTAGGCTTTGTGGTATCCTTTACTATGTGCGCGACTGTAGTAAACTGTAGTGAAAGTACACTTGTACTTTAGTGTCATTTCATTCATCATCATTTCAGCCGTAAAACGTCCACTGCTGAACACAGGCCTCCCACATAGATCTCCAAGATCATAAGAGATTCGATGCCATACTCGCCACGCTTGGCGCGTTAGTGACACAGTACGGGATGTTGATACAAGGAAAGGTGCTGCTGCCCATCTTCCGGAGGTATCTCTAAGCAGATTCCTGCTACATCCACGGGAAAGACGGTGGAAAAAATTCTACTGCCGGCACCTCACGATATCAAGAGTTATTTCATGGCTACAAAACATGGATACAGTTATGCATAACAAGTCCAAGCGCCAAATTGCATTTTTTCATTTTTTTGCATTTTCGTAATCTCCAAGACATAATTTAGCCATAGAAAAAACACTTATGCAGCAAGCTTCACTCTGAGTCGTATTTTTTAATACCCAGTCCAAGCGCCTTCTATAGCAAACGAGATATTTTGATACGCAAAACAAGCCCAAAAACCAATTCAAAACTAACAACGAAATTTAATAATGAAAAAACACTTTTCCGTTTATACATAACAAACCCAAACGACATAGTGTTACGCATCAGTAGTCCACGCGACATTTATTTGTGACTTGGACTGGTTTTGCAAAACTAAAAACATGAGTTTGGTTTCGAATGCAAACCAATCATACAAACATTTTTCGCATGGTCTTGTAACTACCATGACTGCATAAATACCATAGGGGTAGAAACACAGTAGAAATTGATGTTGAGAGAAAAAATGGTAGGAAGGGACATACATGTTTTAAAGGGGTGCCCATTTTGTCTCCGAAAATCGATTGTCCGAAAATCACAATCAATAACAAGTGTCTCTGAAACATCACCATCCAGGATATTATGGTCCCATAGATAACATTACTGTTCATCCTTATGCTCTTTACGCATAAAGCTATTTTACCTTATATATTATTTCCATAATTTTCATCGTTATAAACATATGCGTCATAATAATAACGAATCATAAAACTTATTCTTCCGAATATTTTCGAACGATTATAAAACTTCCAATTTCCAACCGAGACGGAAGGACAGTAGATTATTAGGTTTTTTTTATAACTATCCGATAACATTGCCAGTGACACAACCGAAATGGAAAGACAGCAGGTTATTAGGTTTTTTTATAACTATCCTAAAACACTGTCTTTGACAGAACCGAGGTGGAGAGACACTAGGTTATTAGGTTTTTTTTTGTTCAGGGTGTTCTGGATGTTTTTCTATATAATAAAAAATATCTATCTATGTAGTATCTAGTACCCATAACACAAGCTCTGCTTAGCTTGGGGATAGTTGATGCTGTGTGAATTGTCCAGCATTATTTACCTACTTATTTTATTTTTATAACTTCCCGAAAACACTGCCTGTGAAGAATGTTTCGTCAGGGGGCAATTTTCGTGGGCCAAGACGGCGCTACTGTCTATATAAAGTAGATACTGGGTATATATTTAAGTAAAACTCCAAAATACTTAATACGAGCAACCGTAGTGAGCGGCCGCCTGAGGAATTTTATTGAATTGAAGACTAATTTAAATAAAATTACTCTTGTCTTGACAACAATAAAAAAAATCACTAAACAAGCGGTTTCATTTCCTTGTTGAGGTGCTAAATACAATCAACATACAATATTATGAATATTACAATTATTCTAATAATCAACATCATCATTTCAGCCGATAAACGTCCACTACCTACTGAACAAATTATAAATCAAATTCTAATAAAATGATTTAGTTAGTTAATATTGTTATGGATTTCATTATTTATTGAGAATGACTTTATGCGTGTTAATCATTATGGAGACCGACATAAGTGGTAACTATATTATAGATCCTGATTATTCGAGCAAACGATGATTATGAAAAAAAAAATATGAAATACTATATTAGGGATGTAAAATTTCGGAGACGAAATAGAGAACCGTTGTAAAGACATGGTTAAACCTGTTTGGCCTAATGGATAGCCTGTTTCGGAGAAAAAACTAAGATTTAAAAATCACTGTTCCCATATAACCCAAAAGATTCTAAGTCATTTTACAAAAAAAATATTACAGACGATACGATTGATGATGACGTTAAAGGGTTTGATGGTAATTTAGATTTTGATCCAGAACATGTTGAAGAAGAGAAGATTTAGCATCTACTCGATGGCATCTACTCCATCTACTATATCGTAAGTTTTTAGGTACTAGACAGGTTCTGGGGTGAGGGTGGTGTTGACTAATATCATCTTCAATCGTCTCTTTGTCTAAGAAAATACATCTGGGACTATGTTAAAGAATACATGTTTAAATTTTTTTGGTAAAATTAGTTTTTTTTTTTTTTTTTTTTTATGTTAGATAGGTTAGCTCTTGATTTCATTTCAAGTTTGTCTTAAGATTGTTTTTTTTTGGATATTAATCTTGCCATTACCTGTGTCATTTAATTAGTATTTTATTTAGCTTTCTCAATCCTCTTTACCCTGGTTTTAGATGCAGATAAACCTATTCTATCAAATTTAGTTACACATGAGGAGTCTAAACGACATAAATGTCTCTTGGACTCGTTTTGCAAAATAAAAACATCACATTTATCGAGAGTCCAAGTGCATTTTTAGCTATATCTTTTAAAATAAATATTTATTTTGTATTTTTTTCTTGTGATATGTTAAATTACAAATAGAAGCGTCGATGTATATAGATTTACTTTCAGATGAAGCAAATTCAACTCTCCTGTTAATAAAAACGCGTTTATGTCATTTGCCAAAAAAGTGAAAATGGCGCTTGGACTAATTATGCTTAACAGCATCCACATATAATTATACATGTCTAATAATTGCCGTGGGGTGCCGGCAGTAGAATGTTACCCCTCCTCTCCTACCCGTGGATGCAGTAAGAGCCTGCTAAAGGACACCTCCGGAAGATGGGCAGCAGCGTCTATCCGTGTATCAACATCCCATACTGCGCCCACCAACCCGCCTGCCAAGCGTGGTGAGAATGGCAACTACCCCTCATGGATCTCCATGAGGGAGGCCTGTGTTCATCAGTGGACGTTATATGGCTGAAATGATGAATAATTCCATCAAATACCGCTTGATAAAGTGATTAGCCCTTGCGCTTGCTATGTCGATGTTGTCACTTAGCGGTCAAATGTGTGTTTTAACTAGAAAGCTGTTGGTGCAACTCGTTACCGGGCGCGCGGGACAGATCGGCCGCGCGCCGGACTCGGGGGAACGACTTTATTAACAGTTCCATACGAGCACGTGCACGCACATAATGCGTTTGATTTCATCATCATCAGTACGTTTGATTTATGCTCGTAAACTTACAGTTGTTTAATTTTAGAGAGGTACAGGGTACCGCTAAACATCAGGTGGGCTTGTCTCGTAATTTAGTCGTTTAAAATATATATACATTCTATAAACCAATGTTACTAAAATGTCCTATGTCTGGTTTCCATGTTCCACACACTGAAAATAAAAAATCTGTAACAAAAAAGCCTAGAAATCCGAGAGGGTTTTTGTAATCACGAACGTGAACAACTTTTGCTTTACGACTGGGTAAAATCATATTTTTTTACTCCTTATACAAAGCCGCGACCCGCGGTTTCACTCGGGACAATGTAGCATTCTTACGGTATACAAATTTTGAAAATCTTAAAAAAGTTCTAGTAGTTTTGAATTTATTCGTTGTAAACATACATATATGCCGTGGGGTGGCGGCAGTTGAATGTTACCCCTCCTTTCATGCCTGTGGATGCAGTAAGAGCCTGCTAAGGGATACCCCCGGAAGATGGGCAGCAGCGTATTTCCGTGTATCAACATGACGTACTGCGCTCGCCAACCCGCCTGCCAAGCGTGGTGAGTATGGCTACTACCCCCTCATGGTGATCCATGAGGAAGGCTGTTTTCAGTAGTGGACGTTTAAAGGCTGAAATAATGATGATGAGGAAACATACAAAATACAAATCTTTCCTCTTTATAATATTACATTAGTACACATAAAAAAATAAATATAATAAATAAATAATGCTGGACAATTCACACAGCATCATCTAGACCCAAGCTAAGCAGAGCTTGTGTAATGGGTACTAGATGACTGATATACTTAAAACATTATACTAAATAGATAGATATTTTTTTTTATTTAACCTATGTTGTCCCACTGCTGGGCAAAGGTCTCCCCTAAAGTCTTCCAACCATCCCGATCCTTTGCAGACTCCCACCATCCTCTGTCAAAGGTAACAAGTTCATCCCGCCAACGCTTCCTCGGTCGACCCCGACCCCCCTAAATTTTTAATTATGTATTGAAAAACATCCAGAACACCCTGAACAAATATCTGCAGATCATACAGACATTTGTCCCGAGGCGGGAACCGAACCCGCAACCTCTTACGTCGCAGGCGGACCATCGCCCGCTGCGCCACAGAGGTCGCCAGGGATGACCGATAAAATAATTAATTTAATCATCCGTAAACTTGTGCGAAGAAGGGGAGGGTCGTTAGTTCTTATAGAATCCACAGAGGCCTCAAAATTTCTTTAGTTCAGCTCAGCTTCGCAATTCCCGTTGAAAAGGACTAAGGTAATTCGCAATGAACGTCCATTTACAGCAAATGGCAGATAAAAGTGAATACAGACATACCTATTTGCTATTCGGAGATACATTTACATTTCCTGCTACATGATCTCCGCTTAGAGCTTTTAAGTAATGACATTAATGATGAAGACATCTCGATCCTGCTAAATCAGATTACAGGCCTCCTCTTCCAGGGCTCTAAGCCGATGGTAATTAGGAAAATAAACTTTTAGGTTCCTTAAATCTAAAGCTAAAGGTTTTTATTTAATTATATACTAAATTTAAAATTATATTCTGCTGGAACAAAATTCAAAATGTGAGAAAAAAATATATGTTAGAAATAATTAAAAAATAGTGGATTGTTAACAAACTGCAGTGGATAAATCCTTAGCAGATTTCACAGTAGTGACAATCAAACCGTGTTCAAAATAAACATTAATGTGTTTCCGACGGTTTAACAGAAGATGGAAAAATGCAGGCGCACAAATCATTAACAGCATTTAATCAAAATAACATTCTGTATTTTGACTTACAAGTTAAATAGCAAGAAGTGAAGAGCAAAATTCGCACACGTGATGTAAAAGGTAACATTTGTGACAATATCCAAGAAAAGTTTGTTTCCATAATGTATGCACAGTCTGAAGTAAGACCTCCTTTAAAAAAACTTTTGGTAAATTAAGTCGGAATAATGTTTCATTATATGTTGGAAAGCCGCTGTGCCGTATAATTGGGTAATGAAATGGAAAGTTTGCGGCTGTTTTGTTCTTACTGAGG
Organism: Pasiphila rectangulata; assembly: GCA_963082625.1. Classification (NCBI taxonomy): domain Eukaryota; kingdom Metazoa; phylum Arthropoda; class Insecta; order Lepidoptera; family Geometridae; genus Pasiphila; species Pasiphila rectangulata. The sequence goes on along the minus strand of OY720244.1, from coordinate 360,313 downwards.
CCTTTCTGGTTGGTCTTGTAATCCAATTTGACCCGCGTTTTAACCCACGTGGTTTTACTTATGCGGAAGGATGCCTGAAATAACAAGCAACCGAATATTTGTGAGTCGCAGTGAATCGCCATTCGGAATCTGATTACTTAAATCTGTCAATTTAACTTATTTAAAGGACTCTCCAGGCTCAAACAAATATAATGCTTAAATAATTTGCGCTAGGGATGAGATTACGTTATTCATTTTATGACGGGTTTTAATAATAATGAAAACATTGTATTTTTTATGCATATAAAACAAAGCAATTTAAAATGTAAACATTAGAACTGCCAACTCAAAAGGCGGGTACAGACTGCTGTAACGTAACATGCAATGTAACACGCAATGAAAGAATTTGCCGTCCATATTGTCGCAATGTATCATGCAATGTAACATAATTCCCTTAGTCTAGACGCCTTGCGCGCACGAACCGTGCACACTACGCGCACGAACAGAGCATTTCAACACGTGAGCGCCGCGATCCACCATTTGTCGGTTTTTTCGCCGAACACAAAGGGGCGCGCAGTGTGCACGGAGCGTCAGTGAGGACGGGTTGTCTGTGTCTGTACTGTGGTACGCGCGCGAACCATGGAAGAAAACACAGCTTCGGCAGAGCCTACACATGAATTATGGAGTGAAGAGAAAGTATTGCAGTTAATTGAGGCGTATAGAACAAGAGACATTTTGTGGAATCCACAAAATGAATCTTTTTACAAAAAACATCTGAAACTGGACGCTTGGTTAGAAATTGCCAACTTGATGGAAACAACGCAAGAAAAATGTAACAACAAAATTATTAGTCTCCTATCATCCTACCGTCGTGAAAAACTGAGGGAAAAAAAATCGAAAGGAACAGGAAAAGGTAAGAAAACACTTAATTATTATTTATTCATAATATTATTCTAATCACACGTTATTTTTGTTCGTGTTCGATGTTCGAATAGTCACCTAGTGTCAAAATAGTGTGATATAGAAAACAATAATACTATCTACCTACGGCAGTAAAAAAATACTTATTTATTTTATTTATTACTAAAAATTACTGAGCTGTACCTCTTTATTTTTAGTTATTGTGTTTTTACAGGAAGATAATGATTGTGTTTTTTATGTTTAAAATCAATTTTATCTTTTTTATTTACAGGTGCTTCGGAGAGATACACAAGCAGATGGTTTGCTTATGAAGCGTTAAAGTTCTTAGACGACCGTAACAAACCGAGAAAGAGAATGAACTCGGTAAGTAAAGACTGGTTTGATTTTTTTTTCTTATTAATATCTGTCTTGCCAAGAAATCTTCCCTTCTTTTATAAAATAATCAGAGAGTTCATCTCTCAATGCATTTAAATGTGCAGGTGATCGTCGAGGAATATTTCTTAAAGGTAGTAGTGATCTCAGGTCTTCATTACTTTGCCTCCATGTTTCTTCATTCATACCTTCTTCAGTTTCAATTAATTCTTGATTAAAGTATGTAGTTCTAGAGTGACGTCTCAAATAATTATGTAAAAGAACAATTGTCATAACTACTAGCTCAGCTTTATCAGGCTGTAAAAGCATTGGTTTCCTTAGAACTCTAAAGACAGACGATATGATACCAAATGCATTTTCAACTGTTCTTCTAGCTCTGCTTAGTCTGTAATTAAATACTCTCTTTGAAGTTCCTTTTGGATGTGTCCCAGCATATGGTTTCATCAGATTTTCACTTAAAGCAAAGGCACTATCCCCCACAAAGAAGTAGGGTATTGGGATATGTCTTTCTGGGAGTGGATGAGGTGATGGAAAGTTTATTAAACGATTTTCTATCAAATCATAAAGTTTTGTATCCCTAAAGACACCCCCGTCTGAGATCCTCCCTTGGCATCCCACATCTACAAATAAAAAATTGTAATCGGCGTCAACCAAAGCAAAAAGCACGATGCTAAAAAAGTTTTTATAGTTGTAGAATTCGGTTCCACTTTTGATAGGTGCTTCAAGCACAACGTGTTTTCCGTCCAATGCCCCTAAACAGTGTGGGAAATTCCATTTCTCTTCAAATTGGTTGCTTATATTTAACCAAGATTCTTCTGTCGTTGGAATCTAAAACAAAAACGATTATTAATAGATAGATACGAGGATGTGATTATACTTAGTAGCCCTTAAAGTTACATCCTCCTGTCTAGTAGTTTATATCAAAAGTTAGTCCTTACAGTCTACAGTTATAAATTATTTTTATGTTTTTCAGGTGGCGGTTCAACAACCAATTGCCCAAGAAAATCCACTGAACGAATTTATTGCTCCACCTCAACGGAATGATTATATACCTACGCGAGCTAAGCAAGCCAAAAAGGATGACAACAGTGTACTTTCAGAAGTTGTGGGCATATTACAAACTACTGCTAATAAGTTAGGAAGTTCAAGCGCTGTAGATTTAACTACTACTTTCGCGTCATATGTAGCAGCTAAAATGAAAACTTATTCTACTCAAACTAGAAATTCTGTGGAACACGCAATTTTTGACATCCTAATGAAAGCTGACAAAGGCTTCTACGAAGGCTCATATCGTCAGCAGGATAACTATCCGACTTCATACCAAGAATCCTACTGTGCACCACCGAAGACAAGACAAGATTATGTCGATTTGACCGGCTATGGGAATCGTCCTGGAACTTCCGCATTTCGTCAGTCGACTTCCGCACTGCCTCCAGACACAAATCAACAAGCACACTATGGCTATACCACTGCAAGGAATGAAGAATACGATACTGATCAACAGCCATCGTCTGTTACTTCACTTGAATCTCAGCAATCCTTAGACGATTATAATGATTTGGGCCTGATGAAGGGTTTGTGATTTTACCACTTAAAATTTTGTTTAAAACTTGATTATAAATAAAACTTACCTTGATATATTCTTTTAATTCCTCAATTATAGCGGAGCAAACTTCTGGAATAATACCACTTATGGCTTGTTTCGATACCCTGAAGGTATATTGTAAACTTGTGTAAGAGTCACCACTAGCTAAAAAACGAAGTGTTATTGCCAGTCGGTCTTGGATTGAAATTGAAGCCCTTAAATGTGTGCAATTCCGATAAATTCTTGGTCCGACCAATCTGAGCAGATTTTCGAATGTCGTTGGAGTCATCCTTGTGAAATTTTGAAATTGTCCGGTTAATCTCATGTCGGCCATTAATTGTGCACCAGCTCTCTGACTGTACAACTCTGTACGCCACCATCGTCGAGGTCTTCGGCGTTTTTTTATCACATGGTTGGTGATAATTAATGAAGCACCGACAATCATCGTAGCTAGTAATAATTGGTCGTCACGATCCATTCTCTTTGCGTGTTCTCGGCAGACTGAGCTATATTCGCCGCGCGCATGCCGGAAAAGATGCGAGTCCGTACATGCTCGGTTTGTGCGCGCGCTGCGTCCACATTTATGAAATGCTCCTTTCATATTACATTGCATGTTACGTTACAGCAGTCTGTACCCGCCTAAAGCGTGAGGGTGGTAATCAATAGAGCGTAACAAACCTTAGTCCCAGAAATTCTTTCTCACATAAATCACCGATTTGCTATGTTGGTAATCCCAAAGTTTGCGTGCGCGACTGTTTGTCCGTCATCAACTGCAGTAATGGGCCGATGTGTCCCTTCACGAGACAATGACCCCTGAATCACGCCCTCCTGGGGTGCTTCCAACCCTTTATGTGTATAGGATGTTTGGATTTGATTACGAAATTGTGTCAGTGCTGTTTTTTGAATGTCTTTATTTCTTTTTACCGTTTTAATGTTTTTAAATGTTTTATTTAATATCGTTTACTTGAGTCTGATTTTTTATTGATTTTTATCCTATGTATAATTATTTCTAATGATGTTGGGAAAAAAATTCGAACAGATTCGGTTTACACCAGTCTATACTTTCTTAACTTGTGAATATTTTATTATTCTATGTTTAGGTTACCTAGTAGTTACTCTAATATCTTTCCTGTTTGAATATCAGTCTGTATATCTCCCAGTTCGGCGCAAGGTGGCCGTTCTGGTCGATCGCGCGACTTGATTGTGCAGCTGTTACAATTGTTACAACGTTTCATTTGCATCATAAAGAACTCGTTATTTGTGGTCAATAGCCGTAAACATAGCTTTTTAATTGTGAGTGGCCAAAAATTGATTTCGGCTCTGACAAACGCGTGCTTTACGGAAGAGATAAAATATTTGTACTAGTTTTTTTTACAATTTTACGTCTGACCTATTTCGGTTTACTATCAACCAAGTAAAATTAATATTTTCCTCATATTTCCATTCAATTGACGATTTAAAAATTTCAAAGAAATTCCATAATTTTCAAATAAATTCAGTCGAAGTATAAAAGCAAATAGCACAACGAATATTCAAGCATTACGATCGTTTTATCACAATAACTGTCATCTACATTGCTATTAGAGACCATAATCTCTTATTGAATTATTCACACAAAGCTGTGCGTAGCCTCAGACACGACTTTTCGTCTCGGTTTTTTTTTGCTTATTCTTACGACTTTTCATATCAATCTTCACCATCATGATCCAATATAGTTTTATCATTGTTACCTTAGTTATTTACACGCTGTTCAGTATTAAATTTAGTTTGATTAGGTAAGTAAAGGTCGCGTACGACATATTCTGTTTAATCAATTTATCAGGTATCTCCACTGTGGTAAACGCAGTGAGTTAGCTTGTATTCCTGGTACTGGTTACAATTGAATAAATGTATTTCAGCTTACGTCACGAGTTAGCTTTTGAAAGTGCTTGTTCATTTACATATCTATTAGTCGTTCCCTAATGGTGTGCGTAGATTAATGTTTGGTTTAATCTCACTGTCAGTCGCACGGTTGGAATGACTTTGTCAGTATTGTGTACAAGAACTTTAATGGTGACATTGTCTGCTGTTTTCAATATAAACAGCTCAACGATTATCATCATTATGCTTAACGTTTCCAAATCTTGATTCAAGTACTTCGACTGCCCACAGCTCACCATCAAGAAATACTATTAATACGGTCACATGTCGTATCTGAATGGAACACATGTTATTTGCTGCTATAAATCATTATTAGTCACCTCACGTTTAATAATTTTCTTATTCAGGTTTATCATCTCTTATGTACAGCTACGATACTGGCATTTCCTTTTAATTAATGTAGTGATTTAAACATCTTATCTAGCAAGGTGTTTAGCGGATATTATCTGCGATGTCTTTAATTTCCTCGTGGTTGGTTCGAATGCTGCGTGACGTCACGGCACGGCGTGTCGCATTCGTTCCGCTGTGCTCAATGAGCCGCGGCTGTCACACCTGTTAGTGTAATGCTGTTTTATGCTCTCATTTACATTTGTTTCGTTTCGGCACAGTTGCCTGGTAATGTTTTCAGCCTTGGAGTAAATTAAGGATTCGGTGTTTTGTATGTTTCGAAGAAGGGTTCCTATCCTGTTTTACTAAAATCTTGTAACACTGGTATAGGATGAGAAATTCAAAAACTTACTCAAAAAATGACCCGACATGTATGACCCACGATGGGAACAAATTTCTAAAATGTATTTCCATCGTGTATCACCCAAGCCCCAGGAGTATAAGAATTATTATTCTTCTTCTGCACTGAGGCCAGCAAAATGGGCCGTTATTTTGATACAACAACTTTTACGATAATTCTTTTGAAAGTGACCTTTACCTTTCTTTCTAATTTAACGTTTATAACAACAGTTCGCTATTAGAGTTTTTGCTGTCACTCTAACTAAAACATCTGAACATGACCTGGTCAGGCTTCATACTCAATCATTCAAGCTTGACAGCTATATGTTAGTTTTATAATTAAAGTATACCTGCCAAAAGATTAAAACTCATGTTTTTAAACCGCATTATTCTGAAACCAAAGGCAAATAATAATTACCTTAATAACCTTTTGCACAAAATAAAAGGTTGTAAAATATTGTAAATGTACATTTAACTCTCAATGCAGTAGGTACCTACGCAAAACGAAGCTCATTCGAACGGAGGGAATTGTTGTATAGTGTGTTGGGTGAGGCAATACACACGGTGGAGTTAGCAAACTTAGTAAACAAAGCGGGCGTCTTATTGTACCTAGTAGAGCTGGTGGGTATTGTCAGAGCCAGCTCGCCTCTGTTTCAGCTTACCTGCTCACAACTGAACGAGCCGAAAGCGGTGCCAGTGCATTGAGCTCGTTCTTAATTATGTGCCGTGATGCGGGCTAACCGGGAAGCACGCTTGATAAATTAGCTTAGTATTGTTCAGTGCAGTTAGGATATGCAATGGTTATACAATAATAATGTTTGTACTGGCCACGGCTTAGAACTCCCAGAGGCGCAAACCAACTACATTTAGTAGCTGATTTAATTGTTCCTGGCATTTTTTTTGTTAGTTTTTAGTGTTCCGTACCTCAAAAGGAAATAAACGGAACCCTTATAGGATCACTTTGTTGTCCGTCTGTCTGCTTGGCCGTCCATCTATCTGACTGTAAAGACCCTTCAGTCGAAGACGAAGTCGAGAACGTGTAGAGGTATCGAGTTGAAATTAAATTATATACAGCCTTTTTAAGCTGTAAAAAAATCAATATTCTAAGTTAACCTAAAAAAGATACGAATTTTTATGCCGCAAAAAACGCATGTTTCGACAATCTTAAAGGAATAAGAATTCATCAGGTACTATCCGTAGACCTTGAACTATGAAATTTGGTATATCAAGGTAGATACATATGCAAAGAAATCATAAAACAAAATCGTCTTTAAAAAAAGTACGAAATCAGGTTCAGCAACCCTACGCGCGGTCATAAATTGGATGAGTGACCGTTTCCTTTTGTGCATTTTTAAAAGTTTTACTATATCAGACCAGCTTATTTTATAATAAACACTAGCTTCTGCCCGCCGCTTCGCACGCGTTGTACCCGGATAAAAAGCTGCCTATGTGTTAATCCAAACCTACATCATTACGTGTGCAAAGTTTCAGCTCAATCCGTGGTGTAGTTTTTGCGTGAAGAGGCAACAAACATCCATACATCTATACAAAGAAACTTTCGGCTTTATAATATTAGTGGGATTATGTTCCTACATACGTACGGAACCCGCGCGGTGGGGGAGTCCAGCTCGCACTTGTCAGGTTTTATTCACTAATCACGAAACCAATGGCACTTGCCGCAGGGTGCCGGCAGTAGAATGTTGCCCCTTCTATCTTGCTTTTGTGCGCAGTTAAAATCTGCTAAGGGCGTAACCTCATAATACCTCTGAAAGATGGACAGCAGCGTTTAGCGACAGCTGCCAAACGTGGTGGGTATGGTCCCAACCTCTTGATCAGTTACTCGGGAGATTCATGAGGGAGGCCTTAGTCCAGCAGTGGACGTCCTGCGGCTTAGATGAAAATGGCACTTGGATTAACAAATTTCAGGATGATGCTAGCCTGTTGGATAGCAGGGCTAATAACAGATAATTTTCATCTTACAACTATTAAATAAAATGCCTTACGCAGGTTTAATATACGTATTTTAGAGTTTAATAATTCAGAACCATAATCTATATACATACATATATAAAATTCAAAGTCCTGACTGACTCACTGTCTGGCTGACTGATATATCAACGCACTGCCTAAACCACTGGACCTAAAGACTTGAAATTTAGCACACATAATACCTTGAGTATCATAGAGGTGCACTGAGAAGGGACTTTTCGAAATTCCCACGGGATAGGGAATAAATGGGATTTATATTTTCGAATCAAAGTGGCTCTGCGTGAAAAAGGGGATTTTACGTTTTATGACTTCCACGCGAAGGCGCGGGCAAAAGCTAGTTGTGTATAATATCTGCGATTACGGCTAATGTATAGTATTAGGTCCATAATGGGTGCCATGTAACGTAAATCTAATACGCTTTATGAATAGGTAATTTTGTTTTCTTCGCGACATATATTTTCGTTCACCATTAAAAGCTTTCCTCAGTTCCATGGAGAAAGGCTCGCACCCGCCCAGCAACGTGTTAGCAGCTCATTGTCAGTTGCACAATAGCGCGGTTTTTGCACTTGGCTTAGCGTCTTGCTAATGTCGGCGGCTGCTGGCGGTATATCACGCTTTTTGCGGCGGTTTGAGGCCACTCGCCTGGTTGGGCTTCGGGAAGTTACGTGAGGGATGAACTCGAGTGGACGCGGACAACATCGTTTATCATTCTGGCTAGACTGTCATGTTCATGTCGCTGAATGTTAAGATTCGAAAGTTTTGTGTTAAAAGTCGAACCAAGACAGGAAACGATAACTAAGTATCTCATCATCTCAGCCGTAGGACGTCCACTGCTGGATATAGGCTTATCTCATGAATCTTCAAGAGCATAAGGGATGCTGGGATGCGGATTGGCGAGCGTAGTACCGGTTGTTGATACACGGAAAGACGCTACTTCCCGTCTTCCGGAGATATATGGAAGATTCTTACTGCATCCAAGGGTAAGAGAGGAGAGGCAACATTCTACTGCCGTCACCATATCGCCTAACGTTATTCTAACTAAAAATCTAGCTTTGATAAAAAAAATGTCAAAACATCTGCTTTTTATTAGATTTTTTCAATTGAAACTGCACGTCAAGCGCAAATGCTTCGTAATAGGTTTCCTAATTAGCCATCTGTATTCCAAGTTATTAATGAACGTCAAATCTTTCTGAAGGGGATTTTTTGCGTTACACTTACTCAACATTAAAACCAACTATCGGAATCAAATGCACTTCTCATTTTTGAACCCCATTTTGCAGCTTAACTTCGTTACGTGGGGGATGAAATATAAATGGATGTCAGAGTACCAAATAATAGTCCAATCTACTTACTGATGTTTCGGACTGAATATATTAAAATCTGTAAATTAACTTCCATGTTAACAAGTAGATGTTCATTTTAGCCGTTACGGACTTTCTGTGTTTGTTTAATCAAATGTGGTTAGAGTGGAGTTCTAATATTGATTAATATGATAAATTGGAAAACTTTAGAGTTGTTGTTTTTAAGTTTTTATAATGTTTTACCCAATTGAGGCGTCTATTAGCAATACCCGCTATAACGATTCTGTCTGTTTTGCCGCAAATTAAAAAAAACGATTGACGCATTTCTGACTAAAGAAAATAATTTGAATTTAGTATGAAAATCATCGTAAAAGGATAGGCAAACATAATTTAGAAACCCATAGACAATATTAATAACAAAAAAAAGTTATAGACAAAAATAAAATCACTTTAGCGGGTTTTGCAACTAACCTGTCATTATAGAGGTTTTTGTTACTGACAGATGACGTTTTAACGGATTTTGCATCGAATATTAACCAGGATATCTTTGTTGTGTGGATAGCGTTATGCAATAAAGTAGTCGGGTAATTAAAGTGTAAAGGGGTAGGTACTTGGAAATTATGATTAGGTAAAGTAAAATACCTCAGATGAAATAAAAAAAAACGTCAACGTGGTCAAGAGTTATATATAACTGATTACATATTGGGAATTTAGGTAATCCGGGAGCCGTGTACCTAGAAAAAAACATAATTAGGTACTTATTTTATTAAAAAACAAGTTAAAAAAAAAGTTAAACCGACTCCTAAAAGGGAAAAATAAGACTAACCGACTGATCTATTCGAAGTCGATACCATAACATAAATCTACCGGTTAAGTTGCCTTTTTATAGTTTCTTGCAGCATGTTGCATGACATTTTTTATCAACTATTTACGTTAGGTTATAGGTAACTTTTTACGCACCGTTTCTTGCGAGATACTTCACGCTTCCACAAAGTTTTATTAATGGGTCGTTTTCTTGAGTGTTTATAGTCACATTTTGTGACTAACTGCATTAATTCATCCATTATCTTTTTTTTTATTAATTAAAATGCAATCACACAACTTTACTGATTATCACAAAACACCTCAGTCCGCCATACAGTTTTCCCAGTCACGAGGCGCGAACCAAGCGCTCTGATTGGTCGATTCTGTTATAAAGTATTTTGAAATTTACCCCCGCCGCTTTAGCGGATTCTGATACTAAGCATAGTGTTGAAGTCTCAATTTATCACTGATATAGAGGGAAATGCTTGGAAATGATACGCTCAGTTTGTAGAGAAATGAAACAGCTTTACAGCGGCATACTTAACATGATTTGGATGAAAAACCGTTTTAGCGGGATTTGCTCCTATACTATTGATATAGTCAGCCCATTCAATTTTAAATCGTAATTAACTATTTCGATTTCTTTCACGGCTCAGTTGGTATAATAGTTGACTGATACGCATGAGGTAGCGGTTTCGATTCCCGCCACGGGACAAATGTTTGTAATTGTTCTGCAGATATTTGTCCCGGTTGTAGTTTTTTTCTTCTCGATTTAAGTATTCTATCAATCATCTGGTTTCCATGGTACAGGCTTTGCTTGGGACTAGATGGTTTTGTGTGTAGTGTCCAGCATTTTCGTTACCAGTTGATGTATTCGGACATTTAACTTTCCAGTAAGATCTCAGTCATGCCGTGGGCACCCCACGGCAGTAGAATATTACCTCTCCTCTCATGCCCGTGGATGCATGCAGTAAGAGCCTCCTAAGGGATACTTCCGGAAGATGGGCAGCAGCGTCTTCCCGTGTATCATCATCCCGTACTGCGCTCGCCAACCCGCCTGCCAAGCGTGGTTAGTATGGCAACTACCCCTCATGGAGATCCATGAGGGAGGCCTGTGTTCAGTAGTGGACGTTTTACGGCTGAAATGATGATGATGATGATGAAGATCTCGGTAACATATTTAACTTTATAAGTTATAACATATACTCAGAGTAATAACGTTGTGAGTGACCGCACGCGTCCAATAACGAGCAGCGCGGCTCCTCCGCGACACATGTCTGCGCTCGGGTCGCGCTTATTGCAAGTAACGCCTGTTTGTTTGTCATTTCTTCCTAACACGTACTTTATTGTTCTTAGGAAGGGTCCAGGGATACGTGTGGGTGTGATCGTATCTGAACAAATTGTTTTCAATATACTTCTTCGATTATTAATCTCAGGATATCACTTCGTCTTAATGTTCCATTTATTTTTCTACTTTGCCTCACCTGTGTGTATTATGCAAAATTGTTTGTACATTACATTAATTTTTCTTCATCATCTCAACCGTAGGCCTGCTGCCACGTCCACTGCTGGGCACAGGCCTCCCTCATGGATCTCCGAGATCATGTGGGGTTTCCATATTCACCATGCTGGAAGGCGGGTTGGCGAGCGCAGTACGGGATGCTGATACACGGAATCACGCAATTCTTGGCTGAATGAAGAATCAGCCGATTCTTACTACATCTACAGCCATGAGAGAAGGGGGCTACATGCTACTGCCGGCACCCCACGTGTATATTTTTTTAAGGAAATGGTATAAACTATTCTTAAGAAAACTATCCAAGATTTCTCTTCTGAACTTAAGAAACAATCTTTTTTCCTATCTAAGGTTACGAGACTATTTTCACTGTACGCGTAATTTGTGCACACTGCGTTAATTGTGCGGCACATAAGTTACTCCGCTATATTTCGGGGATGTAATTCCACCCTCGGAGGCTGTAGCAATCAGCCCGAGGAGTCCCGAGTGAACGCGCCCGCGAGACGCGCCTTACTCGCGCCCTTGATTAAACACTGATTACCCGCCTCTCGAAATACTTACAGAAGAAATTAAGAACTAACCCTTTCTTAATCTGTCATCCTATTTCGGTCCTTTATGAATTAATAGACTACTGTAAATAGAAACAGAGGTAATTAAAATGTTCTTGTGAAGGCACAGTGTCCCCTTGTAGACCTGGCTGGTACAAAAATAACTTATTTCAAACGGCGATGCGCTCGTAAAATTTCAATATCCGTCGGCGTTTGCTTTATCTCGGCTTTTGTCGATCTCTCGCGACTCCGGGCCGCGCCGTGCCTGCCGATGTAACGCGGTGAACTACAGTTCAGATCTCGCTCCACCTTAAGAAGGATCAACTGATATTTGAAGTAACTTTAAAATTGTTATTCTTCGCTGCTTTTTGCTGTTTTTGCCACTGGCAGATACCAGTTGCACATTGAGCCCGGACATGCATTCTGTTTAATTGAAGCGTGCTTCCGAACTTTTTGGGTTTCTTTCTGTTGACACCTCAAAATTCGCGTAAATTTGAACGGATGCGCGGCATAAGTGACTTTGTATAGGCCACGGAAACCAAAAGCTGCCATTTATTTATATAAATTTATTTAACAAAATATTCTTCCATACAAGCGCTAGGTATTGTCCACCCCAATGCCTGTCGATGGTTCCAGCTAAAAGCACTCCATTATCAAGTGCAAAATCAGCCATCAAATTAATTATGACTGCAATGGCCCTCCATTTCCTATGGAAGTGGTTAATTTAGTGCCGATAGGGCAGATAGGGCCTCGTTAATTTCCGCTGCGAGCCACTTGTCATACACCCTGAGGGCTATCATAACTCATTTCCGGTTCCAAAATACCCCAAGTATCACGATTTACACGAGCCTTTTTATACTGAAGACTACTTACTATGGATCACTAGTACATACTAATGTACTAGTGATCCATGGTAAGTGTCATGTGACAATCGATTAACAAATTCATTCCGTATTATATAAGCACGTGTACGCACAGAAATAAACTGAAACCTTCTTGTCATTAAAGATTGCGGTTGAGTTTTAGACTGATCCGAATTGAACAAAATCCAGTATTGAGACGAAATTTGATTAAATTGAGGGAATGAAACTGAATGAGGAGAATGAGGGACTGAATTTCTCAATACATAATAAAATTATATAACAATTCCCTGAAAGGTCATCCTTCTCTTACTTTATATGGAACGCTTTGAAAGGACATTTATTTTCCCGACGGGTGCTTGTGTTCACTCGTGATCGCGGCATATTTGCAGTAATATGGAAATCAATGGAACAACAGCACTCGTACCCAACACCCACACAGACCACCTGAATGTACAGCACACGCCGTAAATCGCCCATCTGGCACATTACACACATCCGAAAATGAAACGTACCCTTTGCAAAATATAGACGAGTATTGTTCGAAGCAGCAGATATCGCAAGTATTCGCCAACTGTATACAGGATTTGGAGATACAGCGAAGCAGTGGGTTGAATCGCGAATTGATGGAATAAATCAAAACCTCTATGTATTATTTGGCTTGACATTTTGTAATTTGGACAGCTATCAGGCGCGGCGCGAGGCGGAGGTTTCGAATCTCATTTAATTAACCATTGAGTCAACGTTTGTTTGATAAAGCTGCAAATCCGTCTCAAGGTACCCTGTTTCATTCAGGTTCATTAAATAATACTGAACACTGCTTCTCTACCGATGGTGATTTGCAAGTCCATTTTACTCGGCATTTTTATGAAAGCTCTTTCAAAAGACTCTTTCTTAATATAAAGATGAATTCATGGTTTATGAAGAAACCCTTAAAACTTACTTGGTTTTTACTACGGGAAATATGCCTGAAGCTAATAACTTTTCAAGATTTTTACGACAACCGCGCGAATGAAGGATATTCGCAGCGATCATGATTTATCTGGCGATCCCGTCTCTCCTCAATGCTTCAAGGAACCATGCCTTTACGACCATTATCGTTCACACTCTTATATAAAACTCCTTTAAAATTCTGATTTATCGTAAACACATGTCAGGGCGAGAGGTAATAAATGGAATTATTTAATGCAACCCGACAAGTTACTACAATAAAATATTGAAGCACCTATAAAGTAAAGTAGATGTTTATTTGTCGTATGGAACGGGCCCTTCAAACGCGCTTAATAAATCTCATTTTTATTGCGCGAGGGTTGGCGGCTCCACGAACTCGTGTGAGATCATATTAGACGTCTGCGAGGGAATTAATAACATTGATTGATGCACGCACTTTTCGTTGCAAAAAGAGTATTTTCCGGGGCGTCCAAAAGCAAACTACATACTCTATACGAACATTGCAACCGGAGCATTTTAAATGTGTAATGCTAATGAACTTAAACCTCACTTATTATATTTTGTGCATTTAATCATACGTGATTCTGACTATTTTATTGTACTTAATAACAAAAACTTCAAATGAATAGTGTTTTGGGCATCTTGCTATCAAAGGGAAAACTGAGAATCAGTAACTTTACTTCTCTTTTGTGAGAGAAAATTTATGAATAAAATGAAGATTGAAAACCCTACCAAACCATACCAGAGCTTTTCAAGAGCATTTCATTACAAAGTCGTCCTGCCTTCATCGTTGCTCGTTGCTATTTCCATAATGGTGGCTCGATAATGTCCTCCGTCATTTTTCCGGATGTCCTCGATGGATTGTGTTGTCGCCGCGCCCGGTGGCGCTGGCGCCGCGCCAACGACCGCCGCCTTCGTACGCAGATTTGCGATCTATCACACCTTGTTGCGCCTGTGTCTCTTACATCGTTTACTTGATAGCGTTTACCCAGTTTTCTTCGAGTAAAAGTACCTATTATGTATTTCCTTATCAATTTTCCTGCCTAGTTCCTTCGTAGGCACGAGCTCTGAATAACTCCGTTGCCTTGTCGTCTTTTGTAAAGATGATTTATTCAGTGCAGGGTCTGCAACTTTAAAGAGGTCGCTTAAATAGCCATTCTGTTGTATAAGGATGGCATCCTTTACCTAAACACTTGATGGGTCTAGTCTCTAATGAGACGTACATGGCAATACCGTTTGCCGATTTACAGATAAATCTACTGAAGTCCCGCTACACAATAGCTGTTACTAACACCGACCAAACGAGGCACAGGTTCCATTGAAATTTGAATGAGGTATAATACCCGGAAAGCCGTAAATATCGCATCTATCATGGCCGGGTTAGTTTACTCGAACGGTTCTCTGAAATCACAATGAATAGGTGTGGAATAATGAACACTACCAGTTTAGTCTTTAATGCATTCCAATAAAAGTTTATAGACACTATCAAATGTTATATAGATTCTTGAAAGTTTTATTAAATTTGATAAAATATATATGTAAAGAAAGGCACGCGAATATTGGCCGAGCACGAGGTAGCTCCGACATTCAATCTGTAAGTTCTGGTAACAACCTGGTAGGTTCATCATCTCTAAAATCAAATCAAGTGATCAACCGGTGATTTCCATATCAGCTTCATAAATACAGACACTTTTTTTGTCTATATACAGAAGACGTGGTGAAAAGATCATAGAGCTGAGAAAATTATGTCGTCCTCTATCGTTACAATTTACTGACGCTGCTCTGAATAAACCATGTTTAGAATAGACCCAAAGGCAGTCTTATTCAGAGCTCTTGTCTACGAAGGACGTAAAGTTCGTTTCCGACCTTGGCCGCATTTCTTTGTCTTAACTCCCTTGAATCAATTTTCAAGTTCAGTCAATAACTAGAAGCTGAACCATAATTCTATTGAGTGGTATAATTTATGGCGAAAGTGGCACAATAGCTCCGATACCGTAATTAAAATGTTAATGGCTGCGGAAGACGCCATGAATATTCAGCACGGCGTGTAGCTTTAGTTTCATTGAAATTTTACATGAGCATAGCCAGGTGAGTGTGGGGAGTTATGGAATTTGAACAAAGATACAACTTTGAACAAAGGAATGTATTTAGTTTCTAATTCAACACGGTAAAGGGAGATAAGAATTTTACGGTGATAACTCACGTCATATTATCAACAAACAGTTACAAAGTCAATAAGTGTTTATAGAGCAAAGAGCTACATAGAAGTAAAGAAGAAAAATAGGACACATTTAAGTTGAATAAAGTACATAATAGAATTCGTTTGCTTCAGAAAACTTAATTTTCCAAGTGAGAGAAACACAATTAGAAAAAAATTGAAGAAGAGACGCGAAAAATACTAGTGTGGGAATAACAACGACGAGATGTTTATTTATGGGATTGAACGCCCGAGGGGCCCGTGCGGCGTGAGATCAGCCCAACAACGGAAGAAATGCATGGAGGAAGCCTACACCCAGCAGTGGGTTGAAACAGGCTGAACATTATGATTATGACGGAACTCTTATAGTTTTGCTTTGTCTGCCTGTCCGTCCGTCTGCATGTGGCTTTGCGAAGAGACTATTAGTCCTAGAAAGTTCAAACTACATTCATGATTTTTTTGGTTAAGCTAGCTTTGTTAAGATATTGTCGCTCAAATAATTTATGCGGTTTAGTAAAGATACCGTAAAACTTTAAATTTAAAACTAAATAAATACTGTTAGTAATTATGTTTCGGTAAACGTAAACACACACCAGCTTCTAAAAACAGCTTTACGGGTAACTACGTAACTCTGCACGTCTTCATATCTTATTCTTCTTCTTCTTCTTCTTTCATCCCGACACGCACATAGCCTTATTTATTGAGAATATAACACTACATTACAACAACCATAGATGGTTTCCTCCACAATCCTTTCTATTTCATTTCTCAAGATTTGTCAGGCATTCGACAGTGCGGTGGAAACGACATCGTATCGCAGCACAGAAAACCATTTTTTCTTAACAAGAAAACAGCTTTGAATAAGGTCTAGCCACCTCCAGCGGAGGCAATCTACCGGCGGGAGCTTTATCACGAAATGTTAGAGTTAGACCAATTACTGGGCCGCGTAATTCCCCAGCCCCACTTGCAATTACTTCGGCTATCTGCTGATATACAACTCAATTGATACCGCGCGATGCTGTGTCACTACAAACCTTTCCGAAGATAAGCTTTATCACGTTGTTCTTCGTTGCTTAGAGGTTTACGTTTGCGCTATCTCAATGACTGAATAAAGAGTCTTCTGGAATTTATAAGATATTTATTATCTACGATAACCGGTGAGCAGCTACGAGTATAACGGGATATTTGCATAGATTTAAAGGTTGCGTTTCCTGATATTTAGACCAAGTCAAATATGCTACGTTATTTTGGGATGATGGCGTATCAACTGCACTGTATTTTTAATAATAATCGCGGGAGGTAGAGAATTGAAATTTACGAAAATTACGGTAAATATGTTAAAGGATTTTAAGGTTTTAATAAGTAAAAAATCTTAATAATGTCTAGTGAAGTTAATAAAGTGTCAAAGCTATGTTATTTTTGACGTATGCTGTCATTTGTGACATTACTGACACTTTAAAGATATTGCTGGCCTGAGTGAAAAAGAAGAAGAATGCCCAACTCTACGTCCGTGCTGATCACGTGGGGAGCGGACATTTGCAACGAAATGACTTAGGGAGTTACCAAAAGGGAAATGGCAAACTCATGATTATGGAGAAAAACGATAAAATTTACACAAAAAGCCATAAAAGAAGATGAAGAGATAAAAAAGAGAAGAAGAACAATTACAAAACTTACCTATACAGTTTTGGTTGGGTGTGACACAGTGAAAATATATTTTAAAATGTATTCCCAGCGCGTAACCAGTGGTACACGTTGGAAATTATTTTTTTCTACTTCCCATCTTGTGCCGTTGTTACAGATTGAGTGAGATTTTAGTGGTACAGGATGGGACCCCTTCTTGAAAATGTGATTTCTTACAATCTTCATGCCTCAAGCTTTTTGTTATCTTGGCTTAGTGCTGGTAGTGAAGTTGTGCGTGCTATCACTGTTGTTGAGTCTGTAGTCTGTAGCTGATACTGCTAGTTCGCGATAATTACATCTAGGCTTTAGCGATAATTTCATTAGCATTTATTGAACATGTCAGAGCTAGATAGCGCTTGATTGGTCGGATTGAGTTAGGTTTGGCAGAATTGTTAAGGGTCTGTGGTTGTTTGTTACATAGTCAATTGATCTGCTTGTTATTCTGTTTTCGTACACTTGATAAAGTTATTCAAAACCATCGTTTTACATTATAAATACATACATTTTATCCTAGGTTTATATCAACCTCAAAGCAAACAGGGCAAAAAACTTTGGAATTAACATAAAAATACAATCCCTTAAAACACGGCCTTGAGATCAAAATATTTACTTTTGACCGCAGATCATTTCCAATTTAAAACCAAGTTTTGAACTTTTTTTCATTTAGAGTTAAATAATTAGGGAAAAGGTTTCCCTAATAATTCTTAGAAGCCTATTTAGATTTCGTATTTTTTAATTGAGAAATTGTTTTGAGAAGTAAAATTATATGCTGAAAATTTTAGAGCCTTGTGTAACGAACGAGTTTAGATTTTTATGAACTCACCAACAAAAAGCAATGTGCTTTTTCTCCCGCCATAATTACACGTAATATCAATGTCGATACTAACAGCTGTGTTAGCAACGTAATCATGTATTTAAATGGAAAGTAATACTACCTACAGCAAAAAACCAGACCAATGAAATCCAAGCCATTAAATAATAATCAATTCACCTGTCCGCGAAATATCCCTCTCGATACAGACTTTCCCACGAAATAAAACTAGACTGAGGCGCGTTCAGCCGCAGACCACACGCAGGCTTACTTCCATCAGCTTCACAAATGGTATCCTACGCCGTTACAACAAGGTTTAATTTGAAACGCTTAAACTAGTGCTTGTATAAGAACCAAGTACACCTGCCGCGGTGAACTTTACAGAGCGGATTATAAGGTCCATTTTGCAAAAAATAGGACGTGGTCAGCTCCAGCGTAAAGTTTACAGATTCCGCGATAAAGTTTAATTTGTACAAAACTGTTGTCTCTGTCATGTCGGGAACAAATAATGAGTTGTCAGAGGGCTCGGCTTCAACTTTAGCCAAATTATCGCGAGCATGGTTCTGCGTGCTTTTATAAGTGACTTTTACGAAATTTGGCTGGAAATTCTAGGGTTTCCTGGAGTTTATACACTGGATTATTTCTGAATACTAATAATAATACACCTAGCTGTCTCTGACTTGACTTTGCGGATCTACGATTAATTCAGATGTTTAGCTCTTGTACGGCAAATGTAGCGCCACACGTACGCGTCTCTACGTCAATGTCAATAAGTTATTCAATACAGCAAAAAGCTACATAATAGTCAATTTACAAAAGGAAAACCAAACACATTTAAATTGAAAAAAGCACATAATTGAACTCTTTAGCTTCAAAAACCATTTTAGGGTTCCGTACCTCAAATGGAATAAATTAAAAGTAAAAAAAAACTTTGTAACAATTAAGCTTTTATTTAAACGTACCTGCTAAAATAATAAAATAAACATTTTCTATTAAAGTTTAATGTCAACTTAAAACGTCTTTACACAATTTATGTGATAAAAAAGCTTGTCTTGGGATTAACCTGTGTACCCTTAACTTGATTTCATTGATTTTTTTTTTCAAACAATGTACATACGAGTACCTGCTTAAATCTCGCGACAAGCTTTTTTATCACATAAATTGTGAAAAGACGTTTTAAGTTGACTTTAAACTTTAATAGAAAATGTTTATGATTTTATTATTTTTGGTAGGTACGTTTAAATAAAAGCTTGTTTGTTAAAAAGTTTTTTTTACTTTTAATTTACTTTTTAGTTATCACTAAATAGTTGGTTTCTTGTCTGTTCATCTCATGCCCGCCATGTTAGATTTAGAGTGATTTCATATAATTTTTCGAGCAACTCTCAGCAAGCCCTTTTATTTGATACCCATATTGTAAGAGTGCATTAAGAATAACTAGTCCGCCATCTTGAGTATCCGCGATGTTGGATTTAGAGTAATGTCATTTAATTTTCCGAGTAACTCTCGGCAAGGCCTTTCATTTGATACCTACCCATATTATAGGAGCGCATTAAGAATAAGTAGTCCGCCATCTTGGGTGTTCCGCCATGTTGGATTCTGAGTAACGTCACATACTGCTCTAATATAGCTGACCATGCATTGTCATCCAAATAAAACATGTATACAAAGTTTCAGCTTAATTGGTTGAAGATAATAATATCTGCTTCAAAATTGACTTGCAAGATTCCGCGAACAAACATATGTACATACAGGGCAAGCGAAAGAAATCTTGTAAAAAACGGAACCCTTATAGAATCAATTTGTTGTCCGTCTGTCTGTATGTTTGCCTATCCGTCTGACCGACTGTCAAAAACCTTTATCTCAAGAACGTGTAGAGGTATCGAGTTGAAATTAAAACCATACTCAGATCTACAGCCTCTAAGCTGTGAAAAATCTAAATTTACATCTATAGAGTATCGTATAACACTTTAGATGTAAATTTCGATTTTCAACCATGAGGTGGGCAAAATATGCGACCGCGCCCATCGATCAGCTCCGCCAAGCAATATGAAATAGTATTAGCTAATTGCCAAGATCTGGCGATAAGGGTTATTAATCTTTATTAGACGTACAGTCAAGCACTCCGCTTGAAATATTGACGAACTTTCAGGTAATTTCGCAGTCGAAGGTCCAAGTTCAGACGAAAAATGGAAAAGAGAAGTTCAAGTTGTAATTATGTTGAGAGGATGAAGTAATAAAGTGAGGTAATTTGGAAATTTGGAGGGAAGGGAAGTCATTAATAATGTCGAAGCAAAACACTTACTCCAATTTTGTTCCTTACACACCACTACTTCGATTTAAGTCTTTTAACAAAAAGGATCCAAAGCGAAGGGTACGAATGAGACTGAACAAAGTACCCAATAAATTAACTGAATAGAGACAACGATCCTCACAAAAAACAAATTATTCCCACAAACATTGTTTTCATCTCAATCTATGCGAACAAACAAAAGATGTTTCCTAAAACAATAAATATCGTTAAAAACAGCCGGTCTTTTAGGATTGTGGGACAAAACAAAGAGGTCTTCATTGATGCAACAAATCACTTTAGTTTTTGTCCGCGGCCCCGCCCGCGCCCGCGCCCGCGCCCGCCGCTCGCGCCACACTCGCTTGCTCAATGTATTCCATCATTGATATTTTGGCTTCTCAATACTTTTTGAGATTAACGGCTTTATACGAGCTTGATGCAAACTTATAATAAAATAAAATCGGTCAAATGCGACTCGTTTTCACGTACTGCCTTCCGGGGCATCGTACACTATTGTTCTGTTAGAGGTTTATATCAACATCATCTCAGTCTAAAGGTGCCTGTAAACGGGCTAGAAAAGTTGCGTCTTGCCGGCAGTATATTTGCAACTAATACCCTTGCTGCAATTTCATAGTGCAATTCATTGCCGAGTGTAGTCCAGCAAGATTTTGCAACTGGATTGCTGAGGAATTTTGCATGTACACGCCAAGCTGTATTGCGGCTAGATCTCAGTAACAAACGCCGCGTGCAATTGCGACAGTGGCGCCACGACGCTAGCGATCTGTATGTCAAAATAGGTGAGCTTAGTCTAATAAGTTACAAATAAACAGGACACCATTTTTTGAATCCTTGCCCTCGTTTTGGTTTATTTATATTTTTCTTTGCTGTAGACTGTAGTATCTGTCACGTCCGGTTTCAAATAAACAACAATTTAAATAGTATCTAAAATTTAAACAAAAAATAATATTTCACAACAAAGTAACAAACACACAATACATGTTTTTGTTGCACCCTTGTCATAATAATGTCATAGCTAATAAAAACACCATTGACTCCCGGAACTTTGTCACAAAAAACATTATAAATCACCGCACTATGACTTTGAAAGGGAAATAAAGTTACGTACTTTGAAATTTGGGGGTTCCTACATCATTAAGCTTTTGAATAGGGCTTCGATATCCTTTAGTTAAATAAAACTGGTCATAAATCGACTGCTGATCATATTTTTTCACCAATGACTATTAGAGAACAATTGAGTTTCAACTCAAAAAATACTTTATTCAGTGCAGCCGCATGGACCTTATTGACGCGTCAAAAATTTCAAAATAAAACTAAATTAATAGAATAAGGGACATGGTTGAATCTGTTTACTTCAGATGACACGCGAAATAGGAAAAGAAGCGAACAGAATAAAAAACCTAACTCGGTCGTTATAATCATCATTTAACAATTTTCTTTTGTCTTATATTACGTTTGACGGAGTTGGAGCAGATTCCGTCCCAAGTGGTTTTGCCCTCCTTATTGCAAAGGTAGCGTTTGATACCGTTTTTGAATTTATTCAATGATAAGTATGATAACTCCTGCAACTCACTTGGGAGTTTGTTGTAGAAGCGTATACATTACTCTTATGGAGCCTAATAGTGGGCACAGCGAGTTTATTTTTATTTCTTGTATTTACATTGTGATTTTCGCTGTTCTTCTTAAACAAAGCAATATTTTATGGGTTTACATCAGGTTCTCATAAATTATATCTTGTTGTTTGATAACTTTTAGTATTTTACGAGTATTATAGCTGTGCAAATCTTTGCACAAAGACTAACTGAAAATGTTCTTAGTAAAGTGTTGTCAGCGTAAACCGAGCTCCACACAATCCGTGCTCGCCCGAGGCTTCATAACTTCGTCCGAGCCACGTGCTCGCAACAGCATCCTATGTGCTGCACAGAGTACACACAGTTGGGAAGACACAGATGAGGGGGCAGTTAGTTACCCCGCGGGCATTCGCATGGCTCTGTGCAATCGCCCGTGTGTCGGAGCCTGCAGGGAGGCAGGGGAACAATGAGGGAGATTTTATCTGGAGAAATTTGAAGAATGTGGGCTTTGATGTTCTATTCGATACCCACCAAATTGTATTAAAGATATTTAATGGAAACTATTCGTTGGATCGATACGTCTGAAGCTGACTAAGTTCTTTCCTTTGAAAGCCACCAAGCTGAAAAGATAGGATAGTTTCTGGGCGCGCTTTATCTAACAAAGTCTCAAGCGGCGCAGCGTCCCAAACGGAATGAATTAACAGTTGCTGACGCTGTATAAAAACATCAAATACATGTGAAAGGTCAATTTACTTTCCTCATGCGCAATTTAAAGTTCCATTCAATTACAAATTAGCTCCCGGTTGTCGTGTGCGGGTAATTGCGTCTCGCATTAGACTGCTTACCCGTCTTAGAAACCGTGATTCATGCTTCACGATATATTTTCAATTTCTTCCCAATCAAGTCCACAAATTGATTCGTTCCTTCGATTAACTCCACGTGTGGTACACGAATGAATGAGCCAATCACGAATTATTACCTTTCAGGTTCAATGTTATTTTTATCGCCATGAAGGTATGTGAATAGAATTCATACATCATAAGTCCCATATCGTCGCAGCATGGCTCGATGTCGGTGGTCGAGCGCGCCGCGGGACGCCGCGCCGCGTCATCCCTCGGCTGGATGCTGGCGAAAAGTATTTGAAACAAAGAAACGAACCAGAAGTTTCCGGGGAAGTGGAGTCGTGCTGGGCGCTAGTTGAGTAGCTATGCACAGTCGTTAGGACGTAACAGTATTACTGGAAGTTGCTGATGCTTATAAAGTCGTAATAAAATAGTAAAACTAATAATGATGTTAGATTTTCGATTAATATTTTAAAATTTTGCCACATAATCTCAGCCGTAGGACGTCTACTGCTGGACATATTCCAGTGTTTATTCAAAAGATCAAAAAACTACATGGCCAATTACAATATATATCTATCCGCAGCCCAACGACACTTACAGTTGGGTATAAGTCTCACAACTACACTCACAGTTGGGTATAAGTGTCACAACTACACTCACAGTTGGGTATAAGTGTCACAACTACACTCACAGTTGGGTATAAGTGTCACAACTACACTCACAGTTGGGTATAAGTGTCACAACTACACTCACAGTTGGGTATAAGTGTCACAACTACACTCACAGTTGGGTATAAGTGTCACAACTACACTCACAGTTGGGTATAAGTGTCACAACTACACTCACAGTTGGGTATAAGTGTCACAACTACACTCACAGTTGGGTATAAGTGTCACAACTACACTCACAGTTGGGTATAAGTGTCACAACTACACTCACAGTTGGGTATAAGTCTCACAACTACACTCACAGTTGGGTATAAGTGTCACAACTACACTTACAGTTGGGTATAAGTGTCTCAACTAGAACAATCTTAAGGCGAATTAACACGATAATCCAAATTGGCCAAGTTTCGATTAAATTTTAAACGATCAAATATGCTTTGTTTTGATCGGAAAAAATATATGTTATAGTTGAATAAACGTTATTGATTATTCAACAATTCAAAAAACGATATTTTTCACTTCACCTGATAGTAAAAAAATACGAAGGATGGATAGTTTTTGCTCGTTTTTATGGTTGTACTTCAAGTGTATCAATGTTATTATACTCTTAAAAAATATTTCAGAAAATAGGCAACGACATTAAGAAGAGTACTCAAAGGATAGTTTTTCTGAAACCAAATAAAAAAAACTGAAACGATTTTTTATAGAATTTAAGAAGGCCGCGCCCGCGCGCTCTCCTTCAGTAGCCCGCTGCTGGAATAACATGGCCTAAATAATCTCTTGGTTTACACTAAACAACCCTATTAGTGATTTCCATCATGCATTTGATACACGATCGATCTTGGATCAACTACGAATTAAGCGTCTCCCGGTCACGTGGGCACCGACCATCAATTGAATAATGAAATGCTGGTCTCTAATTAGACGCCACAGAACAAATAATGGACAATGGAGTCAATCAACAAGTCGCGCTAATTGAATTTATCAGGGCCTTCATTAATAGCTGCGGTAATCAGCATTCCGGACATTTGCTCTATGATCCGGTGATCACCTACATAGGAGTCACTTCATCCTACACCACACTGTTTATTAACGTGACTCATACCATATATCACTATTCCATGTAGATCACGTTCTCTGACATTCCTCGAACAGACAACTGTGTAGATGTTAGATAACACTACGATAAAATCCTCTCAAGTTATTGCTGTAATTTGTACGAGATAGATCCTTGTTGATAAAATATTCAGAGAGGATTTTGTGCAAGATTAGTGCGGACTTAAAATTAAATCATCTAGCCCAAAGCTTAGCAGAGATTGTTTTATTGGGTACTAGTTGACTGATACATTATATTAAATAGACAGATATTTTTTATTATATATAAAAAAACATCCAGAGCACCCTGAACAAATATCTGCAGATCATACAGACATTGTGTGTCCCGAGGCGGGAATCGGACCCACAACCTCTTGCGTCGCAGGCAGACCTTTGCCCACATACTCCGGTGTTTCAGCGATAACATTAATCAAGGGAAAGTGGATCAAGTGTCTTGTTCCATTAGACCTGTGGCAGCGTGTCCAACGAACAATGTCTCGTACATTACCGAATCCGCGATGCAAATCATTATTGTCAACATAACTCAACAGTGAACAGTCGAGTGACGGCGAGTGTTGTCACGAGTGCTGTCAGTGGACCGCCGGCAATTACCACCGATGGAGGTTATCAACATGTCAACTGCAATTAGGACGGTGGAAGCACAAATAGACGTAATTAGTTAATTGGTCTGATGAGTGCTCTTTTCTATTTTATTGATGGTTAATTTTCATTAAGCATCTAAAGAAACTATTTTTTAATAAGAGCTGCATTTTGTCTAATCGCTTTTTATCATAGTGCTTAAAAAAGGGAAGCGAACAGATTCATTCGTGTGCCTTATTTCCTGTTAACATAAGATCAAATATGTTTTTTTTTATATTGTAAGTAGACGTGTCTATGTTTTGCAATTGCAAACTATGGAAATAAGTGAATTAATTTATGCATTTATAATAAGGTTTTTTAATATATTTCAAAAACCTAATTATAAATACATACATAAATATGTATACTATCTCAGCCGCAGGACTGCTCCCCACGTCCACTGCTGGACTTAGGCCTTCCTCATGGATCTCCATGATCAAGGTTATTGCCATGCTCACCACGATTGGCAGGCGGGTTGTCGAGCGGAGTACGCGATGACGACACACGGAAAGACGCTGCTGCCCATCTTCCGGAACAACCTTGGCAATTTCTCACTGCATTGACGGGCAAGAGAGGATGAGTAACATTCTACTACCGACACACATTTTTAAATATAAACTGATGTAATTGGTTATAGTGAAAATGCGGGTCCAATCTTACGAAACAGTTGAGCCATCCATATCGACAGCTTATTCAGTTAACACGCTTCACATACGAAACAGTGGAAACCTTACAGATCACACACAATTAACGACATGTCTTTTACCTTGTTTGGGACTAAACATACCTTGTCTCCTTTGTTCCGTGCTTGTCATATTTATTATGTCAACCAGAGAAATTAAATTAACTTAGACGTGAACTTGGGCAGAGGTCCGACCTTCGTCAAAGTCAGCGATACTTTGATAAAATAATAAGGGCCTAGCTATTGATAGCGGAGCTTGTGCACGATGTGCTCAATCAATTTCAGTACTCACTAAAAATTGTAAGTACACTTGATATTTTTTCTATTATCCCCTTAAATGCGATAAGAAAATATAGGAGTTGTATCTTAAATATGTGAATTTTATTTATTAGATGGAAGTATATTTTAGTTTATAACCGTTTTAGACATTTAAGCAAAAATAATAAGGAATAAATAAATCATATAATCTAGTCGTGGGGTGCCGGCAGTAGAATATTGCCCTTCCTCTCTTGCCCTTGGATGCAATAAGAATCTAGCCTAGTGACAATTCCGGAAGATGGGCAGCAATGTCTGCCGGTGTATCAACATCCTGTACTGCGCTCGTCAACCCGCCTGCCAAGCGTGGTGATGGCAAGAACCCCTCATGATCAGTACTTAGTGATCAACTTAGTGATCTGTGTCCAGCAGTGCACGCCCTACGGCTGGAAGAGAAGAGATATCATTTATAGAAAAAGAAAAATATGGAATCAATTATCAATAAATATGAAAAAAAATAAAACGTGCTCATGGTATTGATTAACTAGATCTAGCGCAAAAACATGGTGCTTCTTAAAACCAAGACTCAGTTGCAAATCAATCCAACGACACACTCACCAAGTACATAATAAAATTACCCTTACACTTAAACCACATAATTAACATGCGTTAATACGCATATGCTTCAGGAAACAAACCAGAGCATTTGCTCTGGTTCAACTTAAACCGTCTTTACACAATATAATATGTGACAAAAATCCTTGTCGCGAGATTAACCTGTGTACCTGTAACTTGATCTAATTGATATTTTTTTTTCAAACAATGTAAATACGAGTACCTGCTTAAATCTCGCGACAAGCTTTTTTTACATAAATTGTGTAAAGACGTTTTAAGTTGACATTAAACTTTAATCGAAAATGTTTATTTTATTATTTTTAGTACGTTTAAATAAAAGCTTGTTTGTCAAAAAGTTTTTTTTTTAATTTTTATTTATTTATAAAATATGAAACACCTTGTTTAAACATGTACTATAGCAATAAAGATACTTTTACTTTACTTTATTTTACTTTAAGTAAGATTCTCCGGCTGTATATCATATTCCTTCCGGAACCGGACACCGAACTGAGCTTTATAGAGTAGGACAGATGGTAGACAGTCGTAGGTGTGTATTGTGAAGGGATATTGATTCCGATCCAATGACTTACATCTTGCATCTTGCAATAAATCATATGTTCCAGTTATAACGATTGTTTATAAGATATAATTTAAATCCTAGCAGTATTTACGGGATACCATGATTTGAGTCTCTTCGAGTTTCCCGATATTTCGGTTCAGTTCAGTTTATCCGTGATCATGGCGTGTGAAACTGCGGTCCCGTCAATTATTGCATATAGTTTCACAACCATGATAGTTTCAGAAGCCATATAATTGATATATATATTTTTTTTACTTTATTGTGTACTTGTTGAAGGTTCAAATTCTATACTACTTTACGGTTCTTGATAAAATTTAACACGGTAGAGATAGGTCAAATTTTGTCGGTTAACACGCGGGCGTAGCCACCGACGGTGCCTAGTACATCTGCTACAAAATACGACTGCCCAGTCCAGCTTGTCGATAGTTCCCAAGCTGTTGTTCTAATAGTAACGCTGGCATACATCACTGGATGCAGCACAGCCATGCATCACCAACAACAGGCGCTGTTGCACCTCAGAAGACGCCCGCGCCATATCTGGCCTCGTGAATTATTCACTAAGTGGTGTGTCTAGAGCGTCCGAGGGCCGCCGGCCGTGGAGTGGCCACTCGCTTGGATTGTCGAGGAGCTCCATCCTGTGTTATCTCAGGCAATAGGGCTGATCAAACATGTCTTAGGTTGGAGTCTGTTAGGCACGTTAGTTATATCATAACTAGAAAAGTGTACTTACAGACCAGATTTCTTTGTAAGAATCCAATTTACTTTCGCTTTATTTTTTAATAACATTTTATTAACACGGCTGCAAAGCGTTGCGAGTATGGCAACAAACCCCTCATGGTTTCGGAGATCCGTGATCCCTCATGGCAGTGGACCTATGTCCAGCAGTGGACGTAGACAGCAGTTCTACAGCTTAGATGATAGTGATACTTTTGTCAAGAAACGTAAGTATAGATGACTTTGTGCAGCATAGTTCGGGATAATGAACCGCGCTCCGGACTCGAGCCGGCGCTGTCGGTAAAAGTGACAAATCCAGCGTGTGATTGATACATGTTTTATCGTCCGGTAATGGATCCGTTCCAGCGATCAAATTGACAAACTAATGATCGTTTTAAGAACTTTAATGGAAACGATTTGTTATTTTATCTCTTCCCGAGGTCTGGGACTTTTAACGATATGTGTCTTTATTCATGAACCGTAACTAAATCAATTCAACATTCAAATCAGCCTTTCTCTTGAACATCGCGCTCTCAAAGTAGCACATAACGTCTCATTTCTTCAAATATACTTCCTTATTTGCATATTCAGCGTTCTTCGCCTCGAATAACATCTGAAATCCGAAGCATCATAAGTAATGAAAGTGCATGTCCGCATCTCGGCTAATCTCAGGAAAGCTTTTTGACGCGGTCCTGACGCGCGATGGATGGCGCCGCGCAGGAATTATTCATGTGGCGACATCTAGCCGGTCCGTCCGCCGAGCCAATGTATCCTATTTGCACGGCATTAGACACAAAACGATGTCAATATTTTATCGTTCACTTCGCGGCGATGTTTCTTACTGAGCTCAGCGAGACAGGCAAACATGCTATTTTCGTAAGCATATTTGTATTAAACTAAATGTTGTGATGGCCGAGTGGTGTTACGACTTTCGATCATAAGGTAGTGAGTTCGTTGCCGGCCGTAAACCAATGGATGTTTCTTTCTTAAAATATGTATGTTCACATTTAGCACGTGCTTAAACGGTGAAGTAAAACATCGCTGCATATTTCATATTTCATTTATTTTGCTTTACATGTCCGTACATATTTTATATAGCTTAGATCTAAAATAGCCTGAAGTAAGTACATGTACCCTGCAAGGGCACTGCAAATTTTGTTTGGGCCTATGTTAACAATATAAAATCAATCGGCAAATTCTAAAATATTATAATACAATTATGAATAAGCCAATAGAATCTCGAAAATAAAATTAAAATAAAAAAGTCAAACATCTCATAAAACTTTTAAGAGATATTTATCGGCTAATATAAAGGTTGAAGTCATTTATTTCGTCAATGTTAAGATCTTTTGATAGTAAGCTAAGGTCAAGTGTTCTTTGGTAAGTGCGGAAATGTAATATAAATATATTGTCCTTTTTTTATTTACTCCATAACGTAGAATATCACGTATCCAACATGTATACTAATCTGATATTTCTTCTTTTATTGCAGGTAAATTTCAAACAACCTCATTTCCGGAACATCTGACATTAATAACCAAAAGTAAGTTCATGCAGTAAACTTATCTTTTAAAGTTTTATAACGAAAACAACGAGTTGTTTCGTTGTTTCTTACAAAACACAACAACTGTCTTCATTGAAATCTTCCAGTTCAAATTGACGTTCAATTTGTTTACGAATTTTCCACAAATTGGAACTTTATGCGTGAGCTGTAAGGATTATATTTAGTAAATTATTTGGAATATATTTCCGAGGTGCTAGTAATGGTGTTAGACAAGATTTGAGACATGTTTTGTTTGTGAAGCTTTGTCGTTGATTGCTATTACGTCGAACAAAAAGACAATCGGAGCTGGCTTGTTAGCCGACGCTCGAACATTTGAAACACGTATATTAGAATCTAACACTCAGCCAACAACCATAACGGTTTCATCTAGTTATTTATGGTATCATCAGCTTTATTGTAGGGAAAGTTCGGTTACAAAGAGTTTGATTGTGAATCGTATAAAGGGTATAAAAAGCGGACCGAAAACATTGCCCCAGGGAAAACCGAAAAAGCTCGCACGGGCAAATTCTAGTCGTGTTGTTTCTCTCCTTATTTCTATTTATTGCTTTTACAGCCTAGCTCTAGTTGAATAAGGCTCGTTTGCCATTTCTGGAATGGAACTGCCAAGTCGTTATGAAACTTTATTTTTAAATTTATCACACTTGAGACAGACAAAAAATGTTATCAGTTTGCGACTGTTTATTATTTCCAGTTGGTTAATAGAACATTTGTCACGTCTAATATGGCGTAAATAGGAAAACCAGTATGGTTTACATGCATTATAATTAAAGTGGAGTGGGTTGGTTCGCTGGAGATAATTCGAGGGTCACCGACCCACACAGCGCTTGAACAAACGTTAGCATTGGATCGCGCAAACATTGTTCCGACTCCTGCAAAAATATAAGTCGGAGCTAAATTCAGAGAACGAAAACACTTTGGCAAATAAAGTTCCCGCCACAAAAATTGGGTTTCATTTACATTACACTTTGAAATAGTATCACTCCAACTTAGCTCATTTGGTTCAGATATTACAAGTGTGAAGTGAATAATGTGAGCTGATGATACTCAGTTCTATCTAGTGCGTCTTAGTGATCAGCGCTGATGTCTTTATCCAAAGAGATAAAAGAGCCATCTAATTATGCAAACGTTTCAGCTTAATAAGCGGCTCTAGTTATTACGTCTTGTTTATTCCCAGCGAGTTTATCTTTCGTCGACTTTTTAAACCTATTGTTAGCGGGATTACTGGCAAGTACTCCTGGAATTATGTTTGCGCTTTTGCCGTTTTAATGCCGGATAATAACAAGATACAACATTCCATATTACAAACCTTGGAACCCCTGGCACACCGAAGTGAACAAACATAGATGCGTACGCTTTCAGTTATCTATTCTGATTCGTCATTGCTTTCAAATCTGGCTCACTCGCTCGTCAACTACAACCAAACAGTCAATCTAATTTAAACTTTTAATCTTGTTTAGGCACGTAATTTAGCAAAGTTTGCTCAAAGCCTCTAAAGGGACCTAAAACCTTATTCAAAGACGAGACCGAGTAGTTGGATGTCAGAAAACAAAGAGTGTTGTGGCGCGTTACGGTTTCCAGCTCATAAAGCTTGGCGACGAGGATGCTCTGAACGCCGTAGGGTTGCTAGATGGGAACGCTTAGGCAAAAGCCGGTCGAAACTCCATGATTTTTAAGCATGTCTGTATGTGAACGAAGCTCTGGATATTTTCTGCTTAGAGAACATTAGCTGAGCAGTTCGAATAAACTTCTCGAAAATAAATTAAATAAATACCATTATTATGTATCCGGCCAGGAAAAAGTAAAGTCGGAAATGGACTTAAAAGTTTTTACCTGAAGTCTCTACCTAGTTGGGTTAGGCACTGGATATTCCTAAAGGTCAATGACCGATGCCGTGCGACCTTGTTGAAGGTTCTGCGTGGGTGAGGCTTTTATCAGACCTGTACATTCTTTTTGGATCACTTTTTGATAAACTTAATGAAGATTAATTTAAATTTGATACACAATGGAAATGTAGAGCCACTATTAATTTTTATCAGCCGGAAGAAATCAAAGGGTTTTTGGGAAAATAAATATACAAGGCTCAAGAATTACGAACATTAGAGTCGTATAGAGAGTTACTTTAAAAGCCAAGAATTACTTACATAAATCAAAAACACCAATTTATTTACTGCTGCGAATAGCATTATGCGTTAGCGCTCTGTCTGTTTTACTATCCATTTTTCTGTGTTAGTTCGGAAGTAAAAATTTATGTGACAAAAATTTTAAAGCTGACTCAATTATTATTGTCCGGAAACTAGAAAGCTGTGCTAAAGTAGAGCAGTTTTACGAGCGTATCGAGCACCCGTCACGTGCTGCTCCATGCTGTCCGTGCGACTGAATGCACATCAACACTGACACTAAATTTGGCATTCGCCGTGTGCCGGCCCGGTGCGCGCTTGCAGTCAAGGCCGCTCATTTCACATGCCTATGGCAATACGAGCACATAAAGGGTAAATCGTAATGAGAAGCGCATAGTATCCAAAATGTGTCGTTTTTCTTAATCAGTGTAGAGTCGTGTCTTCCGAGTGGTTTCAAGAAAGGGATTTTTCTTTGTATAAAAAACATGTACACATTTTGCAATTAACCTGCGGCTAAGTCAACTTAAAACTTAGTGACCAGTTTTTTCGTCTGAGTACAGCCGACTAAGCCGAGAGTACGGTATAGGTCCTTGGCAAGCCTAATCCATCTAAAATATCCCAGGCAATACCGCGTTGCTGACGCTGTACATATCATTAAAAATGATGGGATAAGCCAATTTACTTTCCTTAGTAAGCATTTGTTGTAAAATACAAATACATGGCGTGTCTATTTTCTTAGGTCTCGTCTTTATCAGCTGGTATTTATTCTACCAAATAAAGGGCTTTTTTAAATAAATGTCTTTCCGGTAAATAAATGGCTAGGACTCAGTAGAAGCGACGTCCACCACTATTGATGAATTCAGGTTTAACGCGGGTCCTTACGACCGTGACGTCACAGCGGCAATAAGCCAACCAGCTGTAAAACTTTTATATCTTAGACCTGGCTGACCACAAAGCTTGACGCCGGTTTCAGCCTTGACGCTATTGTTATAAAGTTCAGTTTAATTTCGCAGTTCATTTAGAGACAAAGACAGTGTGTACAGGAATGGAGCTTGTTAAACACCTCATTGTTTTCATTAGTTAGTAGTTGTTAGGTTAGGATATTCAACAAATTGTACGGTTTCAGAATGTTTATTAATCTCATAGAAATAACGATGCTGAAATAGCCTGAGCTAAAGCATAATAATTAACTTAGGCTTTTCTCCGTAAGTAAATGTGCTAAAAAGCTAATTTTGAGCTTTACTATCATTTTGACATGCGAGGTATACAATATGCATAGTTGTATGCCTTTACTTTAACTTCAAGAAGTACTCGGTTCTCGCTGACTATGTGGTCTGTTCATTTCTTTAAACATTCTTGCTGGTTGTGTCAGCAGCTGCTGTTATTACCAAAGTGTGAGAATCGACAAACGGAAAACGAACAATTTGTCCTCGTGACAGTAAATGACGTCATTATTACAAACAAAGATGTGGAGTGACAACTGGAGCACAAATATTACTCTGTTTGTAGTGCACTCAGCTTTCTATACATTTAAAACTACTGAGATAGAATGTGTATTTAGTAGGATTCTATCCAAAGTATTTTTAATAAAATTAAGTAAAACTGAAAGCTTTTTCTGCTTGTACCGTGGATCCTAGACACGCATCGGTACGCCTGTTCTATAATAGGTTTATACACACACAGTTATCTAGATATTTATCTCAAGTTTGCGTACCCCATTCGGGACAATGTAACAAAATGTCCGGGACACTGTGTGGCAGCAGAAGGGTCAGTAAATATAACTGTTTGTGTTATACTCGCGAGCGTGTTCAAGAGTTGGGGAAGTTAAGTTGTTTCTAACTGTCGGTAGGGAAGTGAGGGCCCTTACAACTCGAAACGTATATCAACTGCGAGGGCGGTAAGCCTACACTTAGGGAGATAGCTAGAAAGTTAACTTAAACTTCGGGTTTTTAATTCAATATTTAAATAAAACCGGGCAAGAGCGAGTCGGACTCGCGCACCGAGGGTTCCGTGCCATCATACAATATAATATATTATGACAAAGGCGGTTTTATATTTGTTGGAGAACCTTGACAGCGCCATCTCTTGTCTGATAGCGGAACTTATGTAGATTTTTACACTTTCGATGATATCTAAAAAAGTATGTTATGTAGAGAGATTGTAATAAATTTCCTCTAATCTTTACATACACTTCTAATAGCAATAAAAGTTTCAGAGCTTTATCTCCGCAAACTTCGGAGATAAGGGGGGGGGAACGCTATTTTTTTCAACATTTTTGTAAATAACTCAAAAACGATACGACTTACAGGAAAACTAAAAACTGTTTATTAATGTGCAAATGAATACCTGTCATATGATACCCCACATCACCTATTAACTTCACAATTTTTTTGAAAACCCCCTTTCCACCCCCCTTGTCTAAAAAACTATGCAAATTAGGGAGTTCGCTATAATTTTCCTATAAAGTTTACATACACTTCTATTAGCTATAAAAGTATCACAGGTTTATCTCTGCAAACTTCGGAGATAAGGGGGGGGGAACGGTCGTTTTTCAACATTTTTGTAAATAACTCAAAAACGATACGACTTAAAGGAAAAATAAAAACTGTTTATTAATGTGCAAATGAATACCTGTCATATGATACCCCACATCACCTATTAACTTCACATTTTTTTTTAAAACCCCCTTTCCGCCCCCCTTGTCTAAAAAACTATGCAAATTAGGGAGTTCGCTATAATTTTCCTATAAAGTTTACATACACTTCTAGTAGCTATAAAAGTATCACAGGTTTATCTCTGCAAACTTCGGAGATAAGGGGGGGGGGGGGGAACGGTCGTTTTTTCAACATTTTTGTAAATAACTCAAAAACGATACGACTTAAAGGAAAACTAAAAACTTCTTATTAATGTGCAAATTAATACCTGACATATGATACCCCACATCACCTATTAACTTCACAATTTTTTTGAAAACCCCCTTTCCACCCCCCTTGTCTAAAAAACTATGCAAATTAGGGAGTTCGCTATAATTTTCCTATAAAGTTCACATACACTTCTATTAGCTATAAAAGTATCACAGGTTTATCTCTGCAAACTTCGGAGATAAGGGGGGGGGAACGGTCGTTTTTCAACATTTTTGTAAATAACTCAAAAACGATACGACTTAAAGGAAAAATAAAAACTGTTTATTAATGTGCAAATGAATACCTGTCATATGATACCCCACATCACCTATTAACTTCACATTTTTTTTAAAACCCCCTTTCCGCCCCCCTTGTCTAAAAAACTATGCAAATTAGGGAGTTCGCTATAATTTTCCTATAAAGTTTACATACACTTCTAGTAGCTATAAAAGTATCACAGGTTTATCTCTGCAAACTTCGGAGATAAGGGGGGGGGAACGGTCGTTTTTTCAACATTTTTGTAAATAACTCAAAAACGATACGACTTAAAGGAAAACTAAAAACTTCTTATTAATGTGCAAATGAATACCTTTCATATGATACCCCACACGGCCTAGTTACTTCACTTAAAAATTTTGAGATCCCCTATCCGCCCCCCTGCAATCAAAATAAGAATATTTATTAACATTTTTATATATGCTATATTAGTAAAAAAGTGTTGTCTTTTACCATTTCAAATTTCAAGTCGATAGCATTAGTAGTTCTCGAGATATCCAGTTGTGACAGACAGACAGACAGACAGAGTGATTCTATAAGGGTTCCTTTTTACCATTTTGGTCCGGAACCCTAAAAAAAAACTGGTATTGATAGTTCTCGTTTGTGATATAAATAGGCATTAATTTTACTGTGTACAATAAAAAAACAGGATGTGTTGATGATATAGTCAAAGTCGCAGCACCTGGTTGTGAGATACATGGTATAGAGCAGACTGGCAAAAGCGAAAGCAGACCTATAATACTCAGCGGTGACCGATACCAGGTTCAACTAATGATGTTGATAATGGGTACGATTAAAGCACATACGCCGTGGAATAATGCCCCTGCTTTTTTGCCCGTGGATGCAGTAAGAATCTGCCAAGGGATACCTCCGGAGGATGGGCAGCAGCGTCTTTTCGTGTATCACTGGGCTCGCCAACCGGCCTGCTAAGCTTGGTGAGTATGGCAAAAACCCCTCATGATCAGTACTTGCAGATCCATGAGGGAGCCCTATGTCCTCTAGTGGACCTCTGACGGCTGAGATGATGATGATGATGAATGTAGATGAAAACATTGTCGCTTCCTCAACAAAGGTAAGTCCAACGGACTCAAAAGTTGTTCGCCTAATTACAGAGGAACTGCAGAGCTGGGCGCCCACGCCCACGCGTGGGCGGCACGTAATTGACTATTACTATTTTCGCTTTACATATTGTCCGTCCGACGTGCTTGATAAATTGTTCCGCTCGGAAATTAAAATAAAAAGCTGAGGCTATGATGAAAGACTTCGTCCGACGGGTAAGTTTATATTTTCAATTTAGGTCTGACAGCTGAATTGAACGAACAAAGCCGTCTTATAATATAATCAGGTACGATTCTGACTTTATACTGAGAAAAAGCATCGTTTTACTAAACGTAATCAATATATAATATAAAACTCTTCCGTCACTGACTGAGTGACTGACAGACAACGCACATCCTAAACCACTGGACCTAGAGACGTGAAATTTGACACACATATACCTTGAGTATCCTAGAGGTGGACTAAGATGGGATTTTTCTAAACTCCTACGGGAATGGGAACTACGCGGGTGAAACGGCGGGGTGCGGCTAGTCTAATTATAAAGTAGGCAATGATGTACGTTACCAAATTACCACTTATACTGAAAGTGTCTAAGATAAAATAGTTATCCGAAATTGTTGGAGTTTTTAAAAGTAATGTTAAAAGTGACGTAACACCTCGAACTACCTGATGCTGTGGTTGCATGGGCTGGTGCCTATGGATAGTGTTAATGAAGCTGTGGTGGATGCGGCAGCAGTAGGCACTGCTAATGAATCTGCGGGCGGGCGGAGAGGGGCGGAGAGGGGCGAGCGGGGGCAACTCCCGCCGCGCCAACTATTAACTACTGCTTTACGAACTGCTGCCACTGCTGCTAATCAATTATTGAATATAATCTTCCTAATATTATTAACTAAAAGTGGAAGATGAATGTATGGATGTTTGTTACTCGCCAAAACGAGCCTACGGGTTGAGCTGAAATTTCGCACATGCATAGATAATGACCAGGATTAACACATAGGCTACATTTTATCCGGGTACAACGCATGCAAAGCTGCGGGTACAAGCTTGTTATTTATCTTAAATAAAACTATCTTCTTGAGCAAATAACGTACATGATGACCTATAAGTTTGCTTGTTGGTAGAGCAAATATTATACTTACTAAAGTTTTCATTAGACTTATTGAATTATTTTTCCTTTATTATTTTAAATCTCTTTATATAAAGAAATAAGCGTTCTTTGTGTGATGATATACTTCGCCACGTGAAATCCAAACTTTTAAAACTTTTTACCCAAACACTAGTAAAGTTTTACACCCCTACTTTGAACTTTGTTATCTATCACGTTCAAAACTTGCTTCTATCGTTTCCTTTTCCTTCAAAACGTCTTCAACCCCAGAAACAAAGCTAAGGACTGTTAACTTATTCATGCTCTAGAATCATCGATACAAACTGCTCCTTGCTATATTATTCCCTGAGTATACACACGATTTTATACCATATTTCTCAAGTTTTAGTTTTATATTCGTTTGATCGTGATGTGGAGAAATCTGCACCTGTGACCTCGTACATCAGTAGAATAGGAAGGCTTAAAAAAGGTTTAACGTGATATAAGGAAGGGAAGCCACTTGTGACGAGAGACTGTTGTCTTGAGAATAGTTGTAGAGAGGCTACAAAAAGCTTTAAATAACTTTGATGTAGAAGGATTGATATGAACGGAAGTTAGACACAAAGCGAAAATGTTGCCAGCCAGGTCAGGGCCAGATTAAATGAATCCTACTTAAGTAACGAAATATTTTGAGGCGAGGGAGATAGGAATGCTGATTATTTTGAGGTAGAGAATACTCGCAAAACTAATCAAAGTTCCAAGTGCTTGGTGTTTGCTGAGTGCGGTTGGATGTCGTGTGCATAGCGATGCGTCGTGTGCGACATATTTGTGTGTTTGTCCCGTGCGACTTCTGTCAATATGCCGAGTTCCGATTTAACGGGCTCTGCCTCTGTCAATATTTTTATTTTGTGTTAGCGGCTTCGATCAAATATAACCTAGATACAACATTACCTTATGAAACTACGCAAGAAAACGGCTTGATTTTTACTTTTGAAATCTGTCAAAACTACGATATATCTGTCAAAACTACGATAGAACATAAATCCAATGGAGTAGTTTTCGTATAACATTTTTTTTGCTTAATTAAATTTATGAAGAACTGTTATTTTACTGTAAATTTATGACCTAGATAGCTTGACCTGGCTTCGCTCAAGTTATAATTTTTTGTAATAACCTTTCTCCATTGACTCCGTTTTATATTCATATACAAGTGAGATTGTTTGTTCTCTTTTCATTATAGCAACGACTGAACAATTTAAGTTAATATTTTTACTAACCCAAACTTCGAGGCGGTAATACATGAATTCAAAGGGCAAATAATTTGATACCAAAAATACTTTTATTTATTACTAATATACATTTCTTACTAATAACAATTATAATAACAATTCATTTTCATACTCGTATTTTCATACACCGTCAGGTGACAAAAAACGGACTTCGAAGAATCGAAGTCCGTTTTTTGTGATGTACATGTCTGATTCAGCAAAATGGTCTGAACAAACTACACTGGAGTCATTAGGTGTATAATATTCGTTACTGCGTTCTTCCTTAACCAATAACCGCCACTTTTCTCTTTGAATTTCGTTTTTGGGAAATCTGTAATTTAAAACTACTTTAAGATTAAAATGTTTTAAAAATAAGGCGACTCCAATATTTTGCAATATTATTGTTCTGAACCAAGGTTATATTTGTCCTTGTCTTACGTTACGCGTGTGAAAGAGACAACATCGAAGCCAAAATAATAGGATATACATTTTTTTAAAACTAATTTAGACATGATTACTAGATTATTTAGAAGTTTAATCACTCTATGTACTTGTAAAAATGTAATACTTTCCGAAAATACGGGATTCCATGTTGTTTTTTCCTTGCGAGTGTGATATTTTACAACTTTTTAGGAAACATTTCGGCATTGTTACACGCGTGACAGTCGGCGCGATACTGACGGCAAATGAGTGCAAACAATGAATTTTTGCACTCTTTAGTCTGGTCACTTTTAGTGAGCTTGCGCGATATCTGGGTTATATTTGATCGAAGGTTAGCGGTCGTTGCGGAACGAATAAAGTATACAGTTTTCTTAGCTTATGCAAGTCTTGCAAGTCGTTGTGTATTTGCTTTGTCGTACCGGTTCTTCAACTGTAAAGGGATTTAAAAGTTTAAAGTCTTCTGCTAAGACCATAGTGTTTAATAAAGGCACCCTGTTATTTAGTAAGGTGACTCAGGTCAACTTCGCGATCCTCTCGGCAACAGCGGCGCCCTGCATCGGCGCCCCCACGACAAACTTCCTCCATAAACGCCGCTTTTTCCCGACCAAAACTTCATGAGACTTTCACGCGATACTTGCCTTTTCATTACGTATTAAAATCTGCGTCGCATAAATAATGGCTCATTATTTTCTTGTAAAGTCCTTTGTTTTCTTTTGAATAGAAAATGCTATCAAAAAGTTTCATGTTTGTCGAACCCCCGGCGGCGGTTTATTTGGGTCGCCGCTGGAATGCTTGAATTATTGTGTTTTGACATGAGATACAGGAAACTCGGTGATATTTTTATTGAAACAAGATCCTTTTATTTATATATTGCTTTGGGCGAGAAAGCAATATGCGGGGCACTCGTGTTTGCGGACGCTTCTTATCTTTTTGCGGCTCGAAATACATAGTGTGTGTCCTTAGAGTGTCATGAAACAGAGAAGGTCTAGCGTGATTAAGTGAGAACAGAGCCACGGGTTGCGGCGCCCCCGGAACAGCGCGGTTTACAGGTTGTAAAGTTTATTGAAGTGCATCGCGCGTGTTGATGAGACTCTTTTATTGGCTGTTGTTATTGTAAGCACCGGTTAATGCTCAGAGGCAGGGGTGACGTGGTGAGGGAGAATACTTTTAAACATACAAGATAAGTAAGGATCACTCTGCGTAAACTCTGAGTAGACGGGCCACCTAGGGCGGTGATCACTTGCTCCTGTTGCAGCCGCGGCGTCCGTTTGACATTGTAATGACTACATAACTCTCATAGCACCACTAAGCACGTCAATTGTTAATTTAAAGTGAAAGATATAATTAATACACAGTAACGAATTACTCTTTCTCTACGAAAGACTCTTAGAAAATAAAACTCTTTGTTACTCATCATAAAGACTTTTTAATTTTTAAAACTATCATGGTTGTAAGATTCTAAAAAACCCAAGGGTTGCTAAATGGGGTTGTAAAGGGGATGATTTTTTTTTCTGCTTTTACTTGCAAAAAATAGCTTAATATTATTCCACCAAACGGTCACCCATCCGATGGCTCGATCAAGAGATACGGGGGGGAGGGGGATGAAGGGGGTGGAATATTGCTTACTTATTTTTTATTGATTATTTATGCAGTATTTTGCGCTCGCCAACGCGCCTGCCAAGCGTGGTGAGTATGGCAACTACCTCTCATGGAGATCCATGTCAGCTAAAGCTTCGTCAGCAGTATAGTAACTCTTAGTCAACAAATATTTTTTTAATAAATACATATAATTCCATGTCATTTTGTAAAAACGGGAATCACTCACGTAGTGTTGTAACGTCGAAGATTATTCAGACACGTTTCTATTTTTCAAGAAAATTATCATGATGGGATTGAATGCCCGTCCGCGCGTAGGGCCGACACGACCAGTGTCGTGGCACAACTCAAATCTTGGTAAATAAATAATGCATAAAAGACTTTTTTGATTAATAACTTATTTGGTCAGCATATTACAATCAGCCGTGGGGTGCCGGCAGTAGAATGTTGCCCCTCCTCTCATGCCCGTGGATGCAGCTAGAGCCTGCTAAGGGATACCTCCGGAAGACGGGCAGCAGCGTCTTTCCTTGTATCAAAATGTTTCCCCTCATTGAGGTCCGTGAAGGAAGCCAGTGTTCAGTAGTGGACGTTGTACGGCTGAAATGATGATTGCATTCATATCAACGTTTCAAAAGACAATAAATCTTTAGAACATCCATCGGGTATCCCAGCTGCGCGGCGCCTCACTGCGTCCGCCACGAGCCAGCTTTAATAATTGCCATAATAACATCTCTCAGTTTATTCCCACTTGGCATATTAAAGTGTTGAATGTCACACCGACGTCGGAATAATGATTGGATCGAATTTAAATTTAACCAGATTAACTGTGAAATGCGAGCGCTTTATTATTATTTTTATTAAAATATGGCTTGTTCAACCAAAAATTCGTGAATGAGCTTTGGGAATATGTCATGATAATGCTGTGGTTTGTATTTTGGTCTGTTACTGGTGTCGGGGTGGGCAGTTCATGTGCTGTATTAACCTTTATTGTGTTTTCAGCGACATGGTTGGTTATTATAAATA
Source organism: Pasiphila rectangulata (assembly GCA_963082625.1). Lineage (NCBI taxonomy): Eukaryota > Metazoa > Arthropoda > Insecta > Lepidoptera > Geometridae > Pasiphila > Pasiphila rectangulata. Next base: position 318,853 of record OY720244.1, on the reverse strand, counting down.
ACACAGTAAATAACGAATGCTTTTTTTAATATTGACATGCCTGTTTGCTTACGCGTAAACTAATGCAGTGAGAAGGTTTTGAGTAAATTTAGGCAAATTAACTATTTCGTCCTATCGACTATTATAATCTTTTACCAAAAGTCTTACATAATGCAAAAATGTATTTATTTGTATAGAGTAGGAATTTAACAATTAATGTTTTTCGTAAAGTAGGTAAATACCTCAGAAAATTCATGTTTTATCTGCATCTGGAATTCTTATTGATATACATATTTAAATTATTTTTCTTGCTTGTGCTATACAGGCTGTCCCAATAAATAGTGATATGAGTTGTTGTAGTGTTGTGGAGAAAAGCTGAGGGTAGATGACCTTAAAGGCCTATCCGAATAACCCCTATTTACGTTCCGCGATTTTTTGTACTTTTAGAGTTATAATTTCCTTGGACCTATAACCTATCGAGTTTGACGAGATTTTTATTTATGGTGGCGTGAGTTATTGTGACAGAAGCTTGTTTTTTTTTCTCGGAAGCTGATATACAGTCCAATCTGGCATACTAACATTAACCTACTATTAATAGATCTTAGCGAAGTGTCGAAAAAAATAGAAATGACAAAAAAATCACAATATTGTCTCAACTATTAGGACCTGTTGAAAATCAGTTTACATATTAAAAATACCATTTCAATTTCAAAATATTTCCTTATCAGTCAAATAGTTATCCTGCAAATATCACTGCGCTACTCGACTTCATCCTTAAAAAAATCACCTAACATGTATAGTTCCGTATAAAATTATAATTTCTTAATGAAAGTGCAAAGTACTCGTAATTAAAAGTTCAAAACCAACTCATAGTTATTAATTTATAAAAAAAATAACAAAAAGTTTCTAAAATGTTCGCCTTCTTGCTCAATCTGTATTGAGCAAGAAGGAAAAATAAAACAAGACTTGAAAAATAACTTCAAGCGATGTCGTATCTGTGTACGACATCGCTTGAAGTTATTTTTCAAGCGTCTGAATGCCACCTTATTATTTTTATTATTTTTACTTCTGCTACTCCCAGTCTCCTTCAAAATGCAGCTTTCTCTCGCATAATCTCATCATCTTTGTAGTGTCGTGTTCCCATTAAAATCAGCAATCAAATAGAGTTACAGAGGTTTCTCTTGAAGACAGGTGTCCGGCTTACCTAAGGCAGTTGTACTCACTTTACGAGAATTCTAAGTCTGTAAGTGCTGGTTTTATCGTTAGGTATAAATCTTTTTACAAATTGCAACAAGAATTAATTCTAAATTTGCAACGAATGCAAATTGAATCCGGAGTTAGTGGCGAGGATTCGATTTTGATCAAATATTGATTAAGATTGAACGGTTTTCATAAAATTAACATATCTGTGGATGCAAGCCGGAGCATCATTTATATTCTAGGAACCCGACTCTATCTGAAATAACTAGGAAATCATATTGAGCCCGCGAAATATCGATTTAGATTGATGACTCTTAAAATAACCAATTCTAACCCATACTTGGCGTTGATTTCATTTATTGAATGATCCTTATTCTATAAATGAAAATGTCGTGTTATTCAGTTTGTATTGTAATATGACTGTGTACTAACTTGAAAGGGGAGGGAGGTTTTAGCCCATGAATACAAGTAGTTTTGGAAGGGAAGAAAATCGAAATTTAGATTTTTTTTTATTTACAATTTCAGTAGTTGATGTGATGTGAAGACATTCCTGAGATGTTTTTTTTCCAATTTTCATAAAAAAACACTGTGTGGTTTTAGGTATTTTTATAATAATTGTAAATGGCAACTCTTTGTGGAAGTCAATGACCCTGTCAGGAATCAGCGAGCGTTTAGTTTGCCACTATGGTATAATCAGCTGCGCAGTTAAAACTTTCGTCGTCTTTTCTTGATTAGGACAAAACGAAAATTTCATATGTAACGACCTAATTAATGTTTATAATTAACACGCTAAATAAATATATTTATAATCATAACCAAACTTCTTTACGTCTTAGATAAGTGCTGTGATAATTCTGTCAATGTAATATGTGGTCGTGCGGGCAGTGCGTGGGGCTCCCCGATCGATAGGTCTGCCGAGGGTCCCCAATTGCTCTGCAAGACGCTGGCACAATACATCCAGCTGCGCTTCCAATAAACCGCCTGGAGGCCAATTCTCGTAAATCGCGAGTTTGCATGATACTTCGTCTCATCTCACTTCATAGTATCTACACCGAACTTGTCACATCATTCTAAAAGTCTACTATCATCTCGATTGCTTCTCTCTGCCATTTGATGCATCAAGATCAGTTTGCAAGAGATAGTTGCCTATGCTAAGATCACGAGAATGCAGAAAGTTTGTTTCAACAGTGATTTTGGCAGTTAATGTGAAAAATGTCGGTTTTGAACGTTTATCACTTGGATCCCAATTCACGAATATTAGCTTCCTTACCTTCCTTACTTTCTAGAGAAACAGCAACGTTATGCTGCACGGGACGCTGAAGTGCCTGGGACATTATTAGATGGATTAGGCTTGTTCAACACCTATAACACCTCACAGCTTAGTCGGCTAAATAAGAAAAATACCAATTTGTTGTAAAAGAATCATGACTTTAATGACTATTGCGGTATCAATTCAAAGGTTGATTCAAAGTTGAGAAACTTGTAAACTGATATACAGATAAATGTGTTTACTAATAATTCTTTGAAATGGCTAATCATTTTATCTAACCTATCTTAGTAACTTCTATCTTTCGTAATTCGACTTCCATCAATTAAATTAATGTAACTTCTAATGTTTCTATAAATAGTTATCTCGACTCATCCTTTACATGCATATTCAACGTTTTCTTAGAAGCGCTCGAATCGTACCGAACGGCGCATTGGGTCACTCCCTCGCCACTTTACATCAAAACTTCAACTATCATCACCATTTATCAAGACAATCTTAATGAACTACACTTTGCTTTTACGCTATCTTTTAATTTTATTACTATGCAGTGGGATATCATTTGTTTTATTTCAAAGACTGTTGAAACATTGAATTAATTTGCGGTTGGTTGATGGTGATCGTAGTTTTGGACTACCTATTGTTCATTTTTAAGTGCAGGAAATGAATTTCCGATCATTCATTATTTTGGAGCAGCACACGAACGTATCAATTCGGGAAAACCAATTCATAGACCCCGACCCTTTGCCCTATAGAACAACATTTGGTAAATTAGAATGTGGCACCCCACACGCGGGGTCGGTGATTAGCACTGCTTTGCTCCGGAACGGAAATCGTTAAAATATCCGCCCATTAGCCCCCTGATTTGAGGGTCGAGGCATCGCTCTACTGTGAGAAAACTTACTGCACTGGAAAATATTACGGAGAAAATATTAGTAAATTTATCTTCGTTCTCAGTGTTTATATCTGGTTGTACTCCGGTAGAATTTCATATTTACTAGCGCTTTGACCCAGTATATTCCGAAGCTCGAATTTATGCATAAGACATTTTGTTTAAGAATTTCATTATATTTTATGGTTGTAGTACGAAGAACGAACTTGAGTCTAGGTTTGGAAGAGATCTGCCCGATGTCGGTCCCGCCAGCCAGGAATAGACGGTGTTTAAGTACGAAACAAATAAACCAGCTGATATGTGCACGTAAAGCTCTAATGTTTATAGTGTGGTTCGATAAACGTAAGTCGCACGAGTGAGGTGAAAACATTGTTAATGTAGATGTCAATTTGGTTACGAGCATTGCTGTAACTGTTGCTTGAATTACGACATAAAGTAATTTAGTTTTCGTAATAACATAAAATACAGTATCGATTTCTACACTAACGTGCTAAGAATTTCTCATATTCTTTCAGATGAATAGCATAATCTGTTTTCCCTTATGAGCTATTAACGCTAATATTGGAAGCATTTGTCCACTTGTAATAAAACTTGAGTTCGATGAAATAACGCCATAAATTTAGCTGAAGGAAAATATACAGAAGCGCGCTGCGTTACAAAAACTAATAAACAAATAGACATGCAGCGTCCAATGAAATCAGAAGTGGCGTCGCTCGTAGATCCAAGTTAGAACAACACCGCAAGTTAAATGGAGAGCAAAATAAACCAGCGCTCGATGAAAATTCTCTAACGCACAGCAAGCTAACACATTGATGCCGAATTGGTTACAACTCGTTGGTATTGTATCGTAACAGTAACCTGAACATTATAATAATAATAATTTCCTACCAAATTTTTCTACCATATCTTTATGGCATAATAACTACAAGATCTTTTGTGAAAATTTAAACTTTTATTCCCTAATTTTAATCACTAAAAACATTCAGCCTCTCTTTTAGGGGTCCGTAGTACACCAAGGAACCTTCATAGTTTCACTTTGTCTGTCTGTCTTTCCGTCTTACTGCGGCTTCGTAAAGAGACGAGAGAGTCCAAGGAAACTGTAATTTTGAAATGGATAATGACGCCTAGATATCTCGGTTGATATACTTTTTTTCTTGATTTTCATTTTAAGTTATTTAAGGAAAAGGCATTTTAAAACCATTTAGGGGTTGGTAAAAGTCTACTATCATCTCAATTGCCGCCCTTTACCAGTCGATGCATCACGATCGGTTTACAATAGACATTTGTTTAAGGTGAGATCAAGAATGCAGAAAATTAGTTTCAATAGTAATTTTGACAGTTTTCTTTAAACTTATCGATTTTGAGTGTTATTCACTTTGATCACGGTAACTGGCCCCCAGAATCATGCTTATTTGTCCCGCTCAGCTGATTCGTGTCTGTCAATGAACAGATCAGTTCGCGTCGTTGGCAGCGCCGACGCAACTTGCGACGCTTTCCCAGAAACTGCAGATATGGGACGTTGCTTTATGACAACCGTTTACGATGTCACTTTGTACGTCTCGACAGAGCTGTTTTAACCGCTAGTGTACTCGCAAATTAATTAACATTACACACATTACCATCTAGCCCAAAAGTAAGCAGAGCTTATGTACGAGAGCAACAGAAAATAGCCAAGAAAGAAACAATAGATTAAACTACCTAAACATGTTATGCATGCATGGTCTACTCCCTGGACACAATTTACCTACAAGATTAGATAGCTGTCTAGACCACGTTATGTTAAAATTAAATAAAAGCAAGAACTCGGCCGTAGTTGCTGTACTACAAACGTCTATTACAGACCACCTTATGGTCCTAGTTAGCCTCTCTAAAATTAGCACTAGGAACTGTTGCAAGTCGAAAGTAGTCGTCAATTATGAAAACGCATTGAAAAATTTAACCGAGCTAAACATTCTACAATTATTTAAACTTAATGATCCTAATACTCTATGTGAAATTTTAATCATGAAAATACAAGAATGTCTCATTGCTAACACAATAACCGTGCGGATACCTAGAAGTAAACAAATAATAAAGCCCTGGATAACACAAGGTATCCTACGTTGCATCATAAACAGAAACAATATTCAAAGAAAACTACACACTGACCCATACAATGAAACACTAAAAATCACTTATAGAAGATACAGAAATTATTGTAATAACCTAATAAAAAAACTTAAAAATAAATATAATAGAGAACAACTAAATAAATCTTCAAAAAACAGTAAAATATTATGGAAAACTATCAATAATATTACGCATTATAAATCTACAAAAACCCCAAATATACAATTACTAAATACAAAGGCTTCACCAAAGGAATCGGTAAATTTTGTAAATTCATTTTTCTCTAACATTGGAAAATCTCTGGCAGAAGGTCTACAAAATGTGACAGACGTTCGTTCTACTTCTTCTTTCACGCTACCACCCAAGCCACCCAGCCATGTTTCATCTTTTGTACTATTGGAAACAGACCACAAGGAAATCCTCAACATTATTATGAAACTCAAATCAGAGAGTGCACCTGGATGTGATAATATACCTACCAAATTTCTTAAACTTTCAAAACATATTGTGGTTCCTGCTCTATGTTATCTAGCAAACCTCTGTTTCAGTAAAGGAATTTTCCCTGACTTTCTGAAGCAGTCTATTGTAACACCAATATTTAAAAGTGGAGACAGGGATGACATAAATAATTATAGACCGATATCCGTATTGCCATCGATCTCTAAAATAATGGAAAAACTAATTAATAATCGACTTATAAAATACCTAAATTATTTTAAGATTATTTCGAATTCACAATATGGTTTTAGACAAGGTGTTTCAACTGAAGACGCTGTTGCAGCAATCAGTAACTATATCGTGCAGCAAGTCGACAGTGAAAAGAGGTGCCTGGCGACATTTCTTGATTTAAAAAAAGCTTTTGACACTGTGTCTGTAGAAATTCTTATAAAAAAGCTTGAGAATATAGGAATACGAGGAATGCCGCTAGCCCTTCTGACTGACTATTTGTATAGACGTAAGCAGAGTGTTAAGATCGGCAATTATATTAGTGAATATGAAACAATTAGCTATGGTGTACCTCAGGGGAGTGTACTGGGACCGACGTTATTTTTGGTGTATATAAACGACCTTTGTAACCTTAAAATTAACAACGCAAACATATTTTCTTACGCAGACGACACTGCCATAGTCTTTACTGGCAAGTCTTGGGGTGATGTGAAAAACAAAACCGAAGAGGGACTGTCTGAGATTTTAAAATGGCTTAACCAGAACCTACTCACACTAAATGTTTCCAAAACTAACTTTATGACATTTACGAAATATAATAACAGCCAGCCCACCTCCGATTATACATTGAAAATACATAAGTGTGACCGTACTGATCCCTTCTGTGACTGTTCTAATATAAATAAACTTACAAGTATAAAATACTTGGGAATCGTGATTGACCAACGTCTATCTTGGCATGCTCACATCGAACTACTAATGAACAGAGTTCGTAAACTAATGTGGATTTTTAAAATGTTACGTCATGTTGCACATAAAGACCTCATCAACCAAATTTACACATCTCTGGGACAATCAATTCTAAATTACTGCATACCAATTTGGGGAGGAGCTACTAGGACAAAGTTCTTGGAACTCGAAAGAGCACAGAGGTCTCTACTGAAAGTGATGTACTCTAAGCCCTACCGATATTCTACAGATATGCTCTACCTGGATTCAGGACTGCTATCGGTCAGGAAACTTTACATCCTAAATACTGTCTTAAGACTACACAAATCTCTTACGTACAATGAAAATAATTTACTCAAGCGAAGAAAAGATAGAGTTGCAACTCAAATTACTGCTCGGTCTCAGTTCGCATCTCGACAGTATGCCACAAAATCTGCCTACATATATAATATTATTAATAAAACCCTAAATATTTACCAAAAGAACAATTATAAATGCAAAAAGTCTGTTTATGACTGGCTCCTGACACTTAGCTACGAGAAGGCTGAAAAACTTCTCGAAATTGTTAGATAGCACGTTTATACACACACACACAACACATTACACACACAATCATACACACACAACACACACACAACACATTACAAACACACACACAAACACAAACATTACACACACACAACCCTAGGTACACTTTATACACAACCGACTACTCACACACGCAATAGTATTACCTTGTTTTAAATGTTCCTTACTTTAGTTTTGTAAATATTTTAAATATTATACACTTACGTGTCTGTACTTAACTAGATATTAGTAACTAATAATTGAAGAGCGAGATCCTCTAAGACAGGTATTTTTTATACTTAAAAGAGGGTCCCAAACCCATGAAATGTATTTTTTAGTTTAAGTTACAGAAATAAAAAATATTTGTATTTGTATTTGTATTATGTTATGGGTATCAGATAATTTATAAAATATAACATATATTTTTTGTTACTATACTACAACAAGTAGTTCTATCAAACATACATTATGCAGGGTGTATTAAATAACATAATATGTAACCTCTTGTAGCCGTGGGGTGCCGGCAGTATGCCGTGGGGTGCCGGCAGTAGAATGTTACCCCTCCTCTCCTACCCGTGAATGCAGTAAGAGCCTGCTAAGGGACACCTCCGGAAGATGGGCAGCAGCGTCTATCCGTGTATCAACATCCCATACTGCGCTCACCAACCCGCCTGCCAAGCGTGGTGAGTATGGCAACTACCCCTCATGGAGATCCATGAGGGAGGCCTGTGTTCATCAGTGGACGTTTTATGGCTGAAATGATGTAACCTCTTTCGGCTTAGTACACATGATATAATACACCCTGTATAGTCCACCTCATCGATTTCGATGACGGCGACCTTTTTTTTACTCCTTGTTGAGTGTCCTAATATGGCTCGCTAGAACAAACTTGGTTTTAAAAGGAATACTTATGTACATAGAAAGATACACGACCCAAATATCTGCAAATAAGATAATATTTGTCTCCGGGCGGGAATCAATCCCGCAATTTCTTCGTCTCAGCCGTTTATTAGACCACAACTGAGCCGCAGAGGTCGTCAACTTGCTTTATGACGCCCGTTTACGACGCCACTTTGTACGTCTTGATGGCGGTAGCTCTAACCGTGGGTATTAATGTAACAGTTGAAATCAAGAGTCTCTGTCGCTAGTATGCCCGCGTTCAACTACTTATTTTTAGGATTCTACAGAGGTACACCTCAAAAGTAAAAAAACGGAACCCTTATAGTATCACTTTGTTGTCCGTCTGTCTGTCTGTCCGTCTGTCGGTCTGTCCGTTCTTGAGATAAAGGGTCTTCCTTTATCTCAAGAACGTGTAGAGGTATCGAGTTGAAATTAAAACCACACCACGCTTTGCTGGCGGGTTAGCGAGCTCAGTCCATGATGTTGATACACGGAAAGACGCTGCTGTCGATCTTCCGGAGGCATCTCTTGGCTTAATATCACGTTATTTACGGGCAAGAGAGTAGGGGCAACATTCTACTGCCAGCACCCAACGGCGACGGGGAATCTAAATACATTCAATCCACCATTTGCTCCTTGATAATAAAGTTTAACATTGTAACGTAACTGAACATTTAACTGCTACATAACCAAATGCACTTATAACTGTTCAAATCATACTCGTAATAATGATTTGTGATATACAAATCCAGAAGTCACCGTTCGGTAAACGACAGGCGTAATTCTATTTGTGTAATAGGACCGTTTACTGCGGCGGACAGACAGACAGTAATTCTCGGTCGTCATATAACATTCATAACTACCTCCGGAAGGACTCGAAAATGAAAAGGAAATGCGCCGTTTCGGGGAGTTTTATGAGTAGTTTGGAAATTTTAAAGTACGTTGAAGTAATTTAGGAGAGATGACAGTGCTAGTGGAAGATGCTGATATAAAATACGGTGTTAGATGAGCATTTGAGTCGAATTTGGTATCAAATATAATCAAGCTAAGTAGAAATCTCTTACTCGACTCAAAAAAACAATTATTTTACAAAAATTTAGTTAATATTCGTTGATTTACTTTTTTTTGTAAAAAGCACTTATTTCATATTTTTTGAGATTGCCTCAAATGTTGATAGCGATGATGGTTACTAAAAGGTGTTAGCGTTATAATCATAACAATATTCAAGAATAACTGTTAATTTCATCATTCAACCCGTTTTTCGACCCACCTAGGATTCGATTTTTTTTTCGAACTTTTATATCGGACCATCCTTGGGATATCTCCTTTTTAACAAAAAAGAATCATCAAAATCGGTTTATAAACGACAATGTTATCCGCGAACACACATAAAATATATATACGGTTGAAAAATAGGAATGACCAGCGGACGAATTGGTTCCGCTATGGTTTGTAAACTTTTTTAAAATTGAATATAAATATTAATAAACTTATTCAGCATTTAGTTTTTGTGAACCTAGTGAAATAGGTAGCAAAGTTGTTATATCAAATGATTTAAGGCAGAGTACAGACGAAGTAAAGAGAGGCGCTCACAAAACGAAAGTTGAGAAATCTCAGGAGCCGTTTCCAAACAACAAAGAGCTTAATGCTCGACTCAATCTGTTGCCGTTATGAACGAGTCCTCAATACAAACGTGCGTCAGAATGGGCGCTCGGGCATGTGTTATTGTCCATTACATATAAAATACTATTGGAAAACGATTTGGCGTCCAGACGGAATCCCAACAAAAGGCTTCGAGAGGCGCGGCCGAGAGAATAAAACAAAGAAAAAGTTTTTATAACGCTCCCAATTGCCGTTATCCGGACGTACATTCCGCGAGTTAAGTCTTATGGGATATTATTTTGCAAGCTCTCTAGTTTAGGGTTCGGTGTTCAACTGAAACTGCGGCTGATAGTTGCTCCGGCGAGTTTCTGATATCCACGCCGATCAAACTTTTAGCTTCCTCTGACATTGCTTATAATTTTATTTTATTTTTCAGGTAAGCTGCAGTTTTGCTGAATCAGAACGATACGGTTGTCTGTCCTGAGTAAGTAGTTGAAAATAATGAAACTAAACAAACCATAAGTAATATCCAAACAAATAAGGATAATTCCATTGGTTCCTACCGTAAGCGTGATGTTATAATAACTACGAGTATAAAGCTGCATTGTAGTAAAACTGAACTTAAAAGAGATCAAAGTCTCCAAACAGTTTGACTTGTGCGATCGGTTATCCGGGGGGTGAAAAGTACCCGCTAAAATTTTGGTCACGCGCCACTCGGTCCCCCGAGACTGCTGGCAGACGTGATTGGCGTTGATTTGACTTGTGCTTATCCTATCTACATACGACAATGTCGGCCTCGGAGTGGCAGAAACATTCCGGGTTTATTTTGTTTCGATTTCACTGGTGGAGTTCTTTTCTTTTCTTTTCCCGCCTTCTAATATAAAATATAACTACGTTAATGGTACCCTAACTTGCGATGTTTGCTTCCGTACGTTTAGCGACAATATCGGGTACATAAGTCATTTAAGAGCTAAGCACCCAAATCTTTAAACAAGCCAAGTCACTGCAGCCGAAAACGGCTAGGTGGATTATTTTTTTTCTTTTTTAAAGTTGAACTCGTATTTGGTTTTATAAGAATGCAAAGAAGGTAAATCTTCTTTGATTACATTCAACTTTGTTTCTCGGTTAACAATTTTGTGTCTGGTAATAATCAGGTAGACAAATAGAGTTTAGTATTTCAAATTGTGCTAGCTTTTGATATGGCAAAGTTGCTGTAGTTTTTCTGCATCCTATTAGACGCATAGTTCTCCCACATATCGCTTCTCTGGCACAGCTGAGACGCGGCTCGTTCGTTTTGCATTCTTCGCGTCCATTGTGTTGTGTCAGCTATTTAAAGTGTCGAAGCGCTAAACTTGTTTGATAATTGTTATTTTAATTACCGCCTGGAATAAATGGCGCTTATGCGGTGAGTCACCAGGGCGGCCGCTTGAGTCACATTCAATGTTGTTAAACTGTGAATTAACAAGAAAAGGAGGAGAACACAAGGAACATTTCATTTTTGTTTAACAATAATTATTTTCAAAGTAAGCACGAATAAAATGTTCCAATTATGTAGACATTTTTTTGGAAACATTTCAAAGCACACTAAGCTCGGCCCAATCTCGTAAACATTTTTTCTTGTCACTTCTGACAGATGAAAAGAACACCTCGTCACTAACAATTTTGGTCCTTCACGTGATTACTATGCGCATGAAACATTCAACAGTGACGCCCGAGATATTTAAAAAACAACCGGTGGAAGAAAGACCTTGGCTCAACGAAGCTTGTAATTTTATGAGGGCGATACCTCAGAAGCAAGAACTAATGAATTTTACATTAGCCTCGCTTCATTCGAGTTGAAACGCCTTTCATAACCGAATCATGTTGCCGACTTCAAGTCGTTGCACTGCGATGCTGATTAGTTAAAGAACTTCATTGTATGTTCTTTTATAGTTGAATATTGCACATTCTTACACTACATCAGTATTTTATTCTTTGTCCCGTTCTTCAATAAACAAACCATCAGTAGGCGATATTTCTTTATTTTGCAACAAAAAGATCGAAGTCGTTGGTGAACCTGCCATAAAGCAAGAATAAAAAGTGCATTGAATCTTGATATCTTATTTAAATAATCAGGTATTATTTGCCAGCATTACGAAGTTGCATGCGCGTGAGTTTCTTACCCACTAGGGTTGTCAATGTCCCTCAAGTCAATACTATAAACGTGCATTGTTTTGTTGCGGATATTTTCAGAAAATTGGCAAATAGAGAACACGCCCTGTCTGGATAATCTTGGCTTTGATCCAAATTGTGCAGCTTAAACTTTTTGTCAAGTTAGACATTCAGAATTCAACGTAGCTTGGTAGAAAGATTCCAAGGACAAATATGAGTAATTGAACAGCTGCGGTGATTTGCAAATGGGAGCCCTGCGTGCGTGGAAGCTCCTGGCCGGATCGGCACGGAGCGACGTTTACATCTTGTGTTACACGATAGTACCGGCCATCGACGTGCCTTTTTATTAGCTCTCGAGCCGCAAGAATATAATAGTCAATTGTGATGTTTAACGATGTTCTGGCTCTGTTATGTATGACAAATTATTATACCTAGCCATACAAAGAACACAAATGTCGTAATTAGACCTCTGTATTTTACTCTTATTTTACTTGCATTTTTTTATGGTTACGCGCTCACTTACTTTGATGTTCTTTTCTTTTAGCTACATCTAGCATATAATGAGTACATGTTTTCAATTTCTGTTGATAAAGTAGTGATAGAATATTTATATGCAGGACACATCATCGGTGGACGTGTTGTATCGCACAAGTGCAGTGTCAATGTCTAATGTAATCGCATTTACATGGATATTGCGCGACTCCCCGCAATGAAATTAGTTGACAAAGCGTCTTTTGTATGGAAAGCAGCAGCGACATTACTTTACACCGTTCCCATTTCTCAACACACTTTATTATCAGCCGTGGGATTTTATTAGCGTCTATGGACATACTGTGATCGTATAAGGCTACTTTCCAATAAACATTTATCATTTTCATGTTTAATATTCACATCAGTCAATCATCTCACATAAACTTACCAAACGACCACTAATGTTCATTTTAGTAGACAATAAAATCAATGAATTGTACAGACTTTTACTTTAACTGCTATGTAAAAGATTTTATTAAAACTTAAGATACAAACGAATAAAAGTATCCGGAAGCCGCCCACAAATCGAGTCTTGTGAAACAAGCTCGATGTAAAGAGACACAAAGACACATAAAACGCTAGTCAAACTCGCCCGGCGCGGCGTACGTATCGTAACTAATACAATCAAAATAAACAAGAAAGCCTTTTGTCGATTCGCATGAAAAAGTAATGTAAGTAGTTTTATTTTATTTTTGTGACGCTGTTACATTTTATTGTCACCAGAACAATAGTATATACGCAATATTTTCCAATCGGGCGAGGGAAGGGCTCAGGGGTCACATCAAACATGCTCTGCGGTCGCGGGCGGAGCGCTGCGGCCGCTGGCGCTCGTCGCAACATTACACCGTTCCGTGAATATGCAAGGTTTTGCGAAACGAGTAACGTCCGTGCTAAACTTTAGCGAGGTATTAGCGGTCGTGTTAATAGCATCCTGTCATGTGTGAGATATCTAGCCACCAGCGATTACTCACGCCAGGCCACGAACATCGTCAATAAGTTGTTTTCCAGTTTCGCTATAGATCGTTTGCCGCCATTTGATTCGCTTCTTTTATGAGTTCTTTGACCATTCATTCTTCGTAGAAATTACCCTTTTTAACATTTGTTTAATGCGTCTCTCCATTCCGCTATGGCTTAATAAATCCATTTATCGCTTTATTACCTTCTCTAGTATTACCAGCGTCGATAGCATCTCCCCTAGTGCTCAGAATTATTTATGCAACAAAACAGTCGGCTTGGCTGAATGCCTCCCTACACTTGCTTTTTGTAAAGAATCTGAAATTACATACGTCAACACATTCAATGGGGCGTTTAAAAGCATTCCCTACCCCGAGCGCCGAGGCAAGCTGGCTATTCTGAGACTAGTCTTAAACACCAGTTTCCGAGTCCTTATTCAACACTCAACCTTCGATGCTCCCTATAGAGCTGAGACTCTGGTGGCAGCCCTTATGTTATTAAATAACTGCACACCTGGCTGGGGCTCTAAGTGCAAAGATTTAGAAGCAAAAAATGAAAGCTCGCGCCTCTAATCTGTTGAGTGCCACAAAAAGTTTACATAATCTTCAGCATGTGAAGATCGTACGCGATAATGAACGTAATAAAAACTAACTTGGTGGTCCTTAGTTTAACTTTTATAATGAGTTAGGTATTAGTTATTTTACGACGTTCACGTTGCAAAAGTCACTTGCACATCTTGCAACGATAAAAGCTAGCTTTGTGCAAAATTGTACGTGATTAAACTTTGTACTAGTAGATATTATGGACAGTACCTACTGTAAATTCTTAATATTAGTAGTTATTCTGAAGTAAATGTCAATTTGCGTCGTCTTCGTCGCAATTAACGGTCGACAGTGAACCGATGCGCTCCGTCGAAAATAAAGTTAGTCGTCGCGTGACAGGCGTGTCGCGGTGTCGCGGTGTCGCGCGTCAATCTGTCGCGTGATTTACAAGTTGTCGCGTGTGCTCGATGCCGTCCGCTTTTGGACGTATTTATTGTTTTTGGCGTTGTTTTGGGCGCTCGTTTTCTCTGACGGGTTTTTGTAGAACTTTTATTTGAGGAACTTCCATGTAATTTTGTATTTCTCTTTTAAAGATTCCAAGTAAGATAATTATTTTCAGTAGCAGTTGTCACATAAATTGTAAATTCATTTTATTCCCATTCCCACCATTTTCTACTGAAGGTATCCAGAGCGTCGGACCCCATGTATATAATACACATTTTTACCCGAAATCTATAAACGGGAAGTTTTGATAATTCTCTGGTTCCGCATCGATTTGTCCAGTCAACTGAGCGGCGCTTATTGGATGCCTCTGCTCGTTGAATGAGCTCGCAGCTTTCCTCGAGATCGCATTGAGAACTTACACCTGCCGCGCTTTCCTACTTTCCTACCCTCCGCTAAACGGGATTTCCAAATATTTCATACAAGGATAAGAAAAATTTTGTAGCCAATTGTAATTTTGTAGTGTAATTTTGTAGTAAAACTTAAGTACACGATTTCAAATACAAACAAAAATCAAATAGCGATGTTTCACGTCTGAAGCTTGACTTCACCGAACTTTCAAAATATTTTCAATGTTTTAGTACAAAGCTTAAGTTCTCGTATATATACGATTGTGGTTCTTCAAGCTTAAAGTTTACATGCGGACTATCCTCGCGAGGACGTCATAAACCCATAAACAATACCTTTGACGAACCCTCCGCGCCGCGCCAAGTGCCGTTTGGCTGACTTGTCGATATTTTGCTTACTTAGATATATTTCTTAGCTCGTAAACCTACGGGGACTCGACAATCGTAAGGGATAAGACACAAGAATGCTACAATACAATTTTGTTGAAATAGATTGAGCATCCCAAACGTACCCAATTTGAAAGTTTACCTTTAAATATTGATATTTAATACAAAATTGACCTAAAAGTCAATTGTGTACAATTATCTTCTTCAATATCACACAAAAGTGTATTTACTGTTTCTTTCACAGTAACATACCTAATGGCTCTGTACAGTTACCGTATATCATGCGTTATGCGTTCTCAATGAGAGACCTAACCCCTTCTTCGTACACGTTCAGCTCCGCTGGCCAACTCTACTGCCACTTGTGTCGCAGGGTATTTAAAACCAAGTTTGGTCTAGCGAGTCACATCAGGGCTCAAATAATAAATATTTAGTTTTAGGGTCACCGTCTTTATCGAAACTGATCAAGAGGACTACATACCTACATACATACATACATGCGTACTTAAAAAGATAAAACAGTTCCAGTTTTATCAATATGATGATTGAATTTGTCGGGTTGTTGTGTAATTGCTTTATTTTGCGCAAAAATGAAAGTCGTTACGGGAAAAAAAAATGTGTAAATTTGCCACAGTTCTATTTTCCAACGCATCCGATAGTAAATCGAAAATAATTAGGACTTATTAGGCGCAAGTGTGCAGCCATTGAAAAAAATGGTCAATCAATAGTCCGTGTGGCCGGGTCCTTAGGGCGCGCATCCTCGCAAGTATGTAATAACTTTGTGTGAATTAGCCCTAAAATCTTTATAGCCTCTTGACTGTCAATGCAGTGCCTCGCTCCTCGCCTCCTGCCTCGCGTGCCGGGACGAGGCTGCTTTATTGATGGAAAGATGTCGTTTTATGGCTATGCACTGTAAGCTGGAGTTATGGTACGGGCTATGGAGTTCAAGACTTTCCATGAACTGCAGGGCTACGCAAGGCGACGGAGATAGCACCTAGCTTTGATTGCAGTGCAGTAAATAATCACAGCCATTAAATTGGATTAGCTTTCATCGTATATTGTAATAAAAAAATAAATTACAAGGCAATATAATTCTGTTAACTGCACTGGATTTTCGCTAAAGGAATTCGTCCACTGCACCTTGCATGGTATACGTAAAATTTATGTTATTTATGTGACAAAATAAACACATTTTTATCATTACTCAAACATTTAAATTTTCAAAAGTCCCTTCTTAGTGGGCAGTTTTGCATCAAGACAAACGTACCCTGAAAATTGAATGTCTTTACAATCAGTGGCTGTACGTTGTCTGTCTGTGAATCTGATAGCACACTCCGCGGTTTCACCTGCGTAACTCCCGTTCCCGTGGGAATACGGGGATAAAATATAGCCTATGTTCATCAGAAATTGTGCATGATTCTACTGTTGAAAGATTTTTTCCAATCGGTTCAGTAGTTTCGTAGCCTTTTCAATGCATACAAACAAACAAACAATCAAATCTTTCCTCTTTATTATTAGTGTACATGAAGATGAAACTAAATAGACCGTTCCGTAAGCAACTTCGTCTGTTATCATATCTATATGATAGGCACGGCATTATCAGTGTTGAGCCCGGTGTAACTCACTGCTGGTATAATAGGCCTCCTTTCGCTCTTGCCAGACTGGTCTGTTTTGTGCTTTTCGCATCGCGAACTGTATCGTACAAAATCCATTAAACTAAATCAATCAATTTGTCAGGATATTTGTCAAAAAGTCCCCTGTGGAGCGCCTACGGTGTTTATTTTAACCTCGAGTTCACGTTGTAAATCGACGTGCATCTGGCGCCGACGGATTTGTGGGGTGACAACGGCCGGCGTGGAAGTGCTGAGCGGTCCCTGTTGGACGCTTTCCTACGAATACTCAAGGACTTGAGCACACATCGTGCTTTAATAGTTATTATCATACTCAAATTCATTTATTTCGAGCCGTGGGGTGCCGGCAGTCGAATGTTACCCCGCCTCATGCCCGTGGATGCAGTAAAAGCCACCTCCGAAAGATGGGCAGCAGCGTCTTTCCGTGTACCAACATGTTTGAGTATGGTAACTACCCATCATGGAGATCCATGAGGGAGGCCTGTGTTCACGAGTGGACGTTTTACGGCTGAGATGATGATGAGTCATTTATTTCACCGCGAGAACATAAATTACACTTGTCTTTGTTGGCTTGATTCTAAAAATAAATGTCACTTTCTTTATTAACAAAATAATAATGTAATAGCGAAATTGTAAATAAAAAAAATACAAAATCCTAATTGTTATAAGTTATATAGCTGCCCGTAAGTAGATGGCCATTGTCAAATCTAATTACAATAACTAACCATAGCAATCGACTGTAGCAAATAAACCTCTCTTTATATCCTAAGGATTAACTCACTATGTTAGTATTATAGACTCGAAGTAATAATTTACTTTGTATGTTATAACAACTTAGAAATCAAGGAAATCTTCTATTCTAGTCGTGTGGTGTCAAGAAACTTTTAACTACCTAGAATCTCGGTTTGTTTTCGTAACAGCGCGTAAGGAACTAGATTTTTATGACCTTAGTTCAATTTTGGAAAAGAGTTAATTACGCTAAGATAAAATAAGCTAGGTAATTAGTACGATTATATTGGAAGGCGAGACGTTTGCGCCGCCAGTAGTTTTCTGAAATTCATGACGTCACATTTAAAAAAATATAGGGGATTGACCTTGTGTTATACTGAGTGACAGGTGGGAGGAGTCCTAAAATTCGTGACTTCACCTTTAAAAAAAATATTTAAACTATAATAAAACCAATATGGATCTGCTGTTGCCGGTCAATGAGCAGCGGAGCGCACGCGCGCCGGTCGACGTCGGGTGCCGATGGGTTTGCGACGCGGCGGAGTGCGGCTTAGCAGCAGCTCGGCCGCTGTTGTGGGAAGATTTCCTTCCACAAAATAAATCAAAAAGCTTTTACGATTTCTTACATTACATTTTTTTATGTTGGCCTCGGAGTGCCGGTATTGGAATGTTGGCCCTCGTCTCTTGCTATGGATGCAGTAAGAATCTGCAAGTGATACCTCCGGAAGATGGGCAGATTCTTACTGAAACATGGAAACCGGTGGGCACAAATCGCAGGAGACAATGGCGCATTAACGAGCTGAAATGATGTTGATGATGATGATAACCATTTTTTATGATTTGCAAGAACCCTTTTAGGGTGAAATCCTCCGAGGATAGCCAAGTATATCTAAATATCATAGAAACGTGGAATCATCAACATTTCAGCCGTAAAACGTCCACTACTGAACACAGGCCTCCATCATGGATCTCCATGAGGGGTAGTTGCCATACTCATCACGCTTAGCAGGCGGGTTGGCGAGGGCAGTACGGGATGTTAATACGCTTGCTCTCAAATACTCTAATATATAGTGCTTAAATAAAAAGTTAGTTTGTTATGACGTTAAAGCTATTGCTTGAATATAGTGTATTACAAAATCCTGTTCAGATACTAACTATCACGAGAAGGAAGCTCTTAATAATAGGAGTAAATAATGTTATATGTTGTTAAATTTTAATGAATAAATTATCTATAATATAATAACATAAACACGGGAATTTATCGCGCAATACCTTTTGATTATTCCCGACGTTTCGACTGTGTTTCAACAATCGTGGTCCCGGGTTGACTGGAGATTTCATTGGAGTGTCCATCAAAAAAACGATGGTAGTTTTGCAACTACCCTCACTTTGTCTTCAGAACTCGGTAAGGCCGCGTTTACATTGCGGCACACAACACTAACAGTATCTTCACTATGCAATGTTATATCACGACGCACACTACACCTACTTATCACTGGATTCCAAGATATCGGGAGCCTAAATCCATCTTCACGGTTGAAATTCGGATGTTTTTTGATTTCGATTGCCTCACGAATCATTCTTCGGTAATATTGACGTTCATTGGCAAGAATTTTAAGATCGTGAAGCTCAATCCAATGGCCAGGTCCCGAATCCACTAGGTGTTCTGCTATTGCTGATTTATTTACCTGGCGGTTCTTAACTGCAGCAATGTGTTCTTTTATGCGTTCGGCTATTGTACGCTAAATTATTTAATTTAATGAAACATGCATTTGATACCTGTAATGGGATTCCTAATGCAACCAGCATTATACATGATAGCTATAGGTTTGTAGCGGTCCGTAGAGTCGAATAAATCATCTATGTATTTGTGAAGAGGTTCTTTATGCATACCGAGAACGAAAGCAGGATAGGGCGAAGCTTTCTAGCTAATTTTAACTAAATCTAATCATGGGATCCATTGTAATATTCGTAATAATATATATACCACTCAAATGTGTAATAATAATCAACAGAACTGGGTTCAAAAGCAAGCGAACATTATTAAGTGACACAAAAACTCAACGGCAAGTTAAAGTTAAGGGCATGTTACTATGTTTTGAGGGACTCCAGTAGACACTATTACAATTATTTAATTCCTCATGGATCCGGTTTTCAGAACTAGAACAGAACAGTTTTGAAAATGGGACCAATCTGAAAGACAATAAAATCAATTCATTCAATCAAATCATTTATATATTTAACCTTAACAACATAACTCATGTACCGTAACTATCAAGACCTCACCTCCCTAGTGAATCTATTCAAACCCAAGAAGAATTTTCCGAATCGGTTCATAAAAAATTAGATTTTTAGATTTTTCATATTTCATTTTCATTCATAGATTTTTTTCAAAATTTATTACCTCAGAACTCGAAGAAGCTTAAGATTGAAAAAAAAAACAATATACAGACGACTTGAGAACCTCCTTCTATTTTTGAAGTAGGTTAAAAATACCAAAAGCCTAAGTAAACAACAGTTCTTGATTATATGATTATGATATTACCTCTATATATATTCGGTCAAAGCACTTCCGGCTTCAGGAAGCGTCAAGTGTCGATTTGATGGACGTGGGTTCGAATCCCACCGGATTTTGGATTTTGATAAGGTTATTAATTTCTTTGAAAATGTTCTACCTAAGTGTGGTTAAACACTATAAAAATAACAAACTATAGTTCTTGATAACTATCAATAAATAATACTTAGTCAAAAAGCAAAAAGCCCGTTAGCACTAATTCGTAAAACACCTAGAAAAATAAATTACGAAAAACAAACAAATAGCTCCACAAATCCGAAACGCAAACACAAATTACTAAACTAAAATCTCAAAATTAGTTTACAACTTGCTAAATTCCAATCACAACTTCGAACCCAAAAACGTGTTGCAAATAAGTTTAGTTTCGCTTTACTAAGCTCGGCCACACTGCTCGTCTGCTGCGGACGAGATTGGCACTAAGGCAGTGCTGCACTGGGCAGTAACTTCCGGAGTGGATTGCGCAGTTGTGCAGTACAGCGGTTGTAAAGTGGTCTCGCAGTCGCAGTAACTGCAGACGGCGACCGCGACGCGGCACTCGTTTCAGCGTCGTTAAATTTTATCGTGGCTCCGCACATCTGCGCCCGTCGTTACCCCGCGACTATTTGTCGCCGACTGGGATTTCGCCCTGTCCCCACGGGGCACGCACCTCAAATAACTTTGTTTTACGTCTGGCGGTGTTAAAAGGATATTTGCATTTGAATAAAAGTTTTTTTGGTGAATGATTTTCATTTTACTTTTATGATACAGAGGCATTATCTTCTAATCCTATGAAAGCAAATATTTATACTCTCTCATACTAAACAAAAGAAATACTTATTCGGTATCCCAGCACTGACAATATAAATTCCTCGATGAGCAAACACGACGCCGAGGGATTCCGGCGCAGTTGAAGTACAAACATTTATCTACAAACAACCTTGTGTGTGATAGGATGATGTATCAGGTAGCTACGTGGCATTATAGACTTGTACAAATATTAAAAATAACAAACTCTTCAAATATATTCGACGTGTGAATAGTAACTAAAGGGTGATAAACACATCACAAAAGGCAGTTTATTAATTCAAGTCTGAAATATAATTCAGTAGGAATTTCACACCTACTGAAGTTTATCATTTGCCTGGCGGCGGCGGCGCTCCACGGGTGCCGAATACCGACACTTGCGGGTTATTATTTCAAAGTTCTATCAACGCTCGTGCTATATCTATCTGGATATGTTAGCAATTCTCAAGTTGACGTGATGCCGAGTGAAGGGACTAAAGTGGAAGAAGACTCGCGGGGTTTTATAGTCCAGGTCAGGTTTGTTTTCTTTTATTGTGCAAATAGAAGAGCTTGTCCTCACAACAAAGTATTTCGTTATTTGAATGCAAAAATCTCGACAACTCTTTAAGACTCTCTAGGGTCGTAAGTTTCTGCACTTCAAAAGCGCATGAAGCTCCAGAGATAACCCAAGTTTTAACACAATAAGCGCATTTTTCTCGCGTTGCGGACACCTCGCTGTTCGCGACTTCAGTTGCGGAAGCTCGATAACGTCACTTGTCGAATTCATGTTCCGGTTTTGGGAAGCGATGGAGGGGAAGGGGGACGGGGGAGCTGGACTCTCAGGTATGAAATACTTTTTGGTTTCATTTCTCTTCTGCTTTGTAAGAAATAATAGAAAGTTATTTTGCGGGCGCTCACATGTTCCTGTTTCTTATTGTGAACCTGCCTAGGAGTTTTATTTAGTTTCTTTTAGTTTCGTTACCTAGAGTAAGTAAACATTTTTAGCTACTACTAGAGGCCCCATTAATTAACAATAATAGAACACAATGTCCATCTGTCCGCCTAAATCCCCGACGAACGAGGCATGTAGTCGAGCTCTTCCTTATTATCGTCCTCGGCCGCCCCACCTGTCACCGCGTGTCCCGCGCGCCGCGTCGGCGTCGTTCCGTCCCGCTGAAGCGTCACCTGCTTGCTACAACTTTAAATCTCTTTCTAGGATTCCGCCGGAAAGTATTAAATGCAAGGAAATGGAGCGCAGCGTGCATCCGACTGTGAAATTGGTAAAAAAGCTGATTCAAAGATGTAATTCAGCGTTCTCCGTTTCAGTAATTGGGTTATGAGATGCTAACCCGGCGATTCCACTCCCGGGCTTTACCTTTGAGGTATTATGTAATAAATTTTTATTATCTCTCAGGAATTAACCTGATAACTGCTCGGCAGTAGTAACATGTCAGAGGGCCTTAAACGATTGCGAATATTGCGACACTCATGAACAGTTAGGATCTAAATCACTGGGTATATTAAGCTGCTCAAAAGGGAAGTTAAGTTTGTGATTTATTCACTCAAGACTTAATTACACTTAACCCTCATAACCCGGCTCTTAAATGCACTTTGATCGAGTGGGGCCTGCTCCGCGCGATTCGCCCTCGCGCTGCTGTTTTAACTCTGACGTATTAATCCTTGTTAAGACTGATAAATTATTCAGCTTACTTCTCAACTTGGCCAAAGAGTACTTTTAAAACAGTACAACAACTTCTGTTCCTCAGTTATGATCCTGTTGAGATGTTTTAACGCTCAGCTTTATGAACGCCGTAAGTAGGAAACTCGTAAACTGAGAAACTCGGATTTGCTGTTTACAATTTTGTTTAATTCTGTTATCTGTAGCAGTGGGAACAAAGTTAGTTGAATGTTTTATTGAAGTACTGGTGTCAGTCGACTGTGCGCGCCGAGGCTTTTAAAGGCTGCTCCGTCTTCAGGGAATCCTAAACGAGGCAACTTTTAGGCTTCAGAATTTCATATCGTTTAATTGTAAGTCTCAGAAAGATTTGCATTATTTGTTAGGAACAGACGGACGTCTCCGCAGGGATCTATAAATGGAAACGGCTTCTCTGGCTTCTTTGTTTTAGTGGAGTAAGTTTTGATTGAAGTTTTTAATCGGTTCAATGGCAAATTCAAAAGGAAGCTGTAATTTACAGAGTTTAAACCTTCAAGTTTTTATACAGGGTGCCGGCAGTAAAATGTCCTCCCTTCCTGCCCATGGATGCAGTAAGAATCTCCCACGAGTTACCTCCGGAAGATGGGCAGAAGCGTCTTTACATACATCAATACCCCGTATTGCGTCGCCAACCCGCCTGCCAACCGTGGTATGTAAGGGCAACAACCCCTCATGATCTTGGACATTCGTGAGGGAGGCCTTTTTCCATCCGGCTGAGATGATAATGATAGCATCATGTTACCCACCCTCGAGCGGCAGGTGCGCCGACAGAGGCCAATCACTCCACCGACACGGGCCCGGACCGTCCCGTCTCAGGTTACACTCAATAACTCCACTATAGAGGTAATGGAGGGCACTACTAATATTTCTACGTAAACGCAACAGTACATAATCAATAACATTTGAAGTTTTCGTGACTTATCCAACAGTTTCCTCTCACATCACTGTGGGTTTTAGGGTTCTATTCGCATTATTGGTTGGCCTTCCTATGCCGTGTTTGTGTAATACAGTGTATACCTCTATAATTATCACTTTAACTTTATTTGAAATTTGAAGTTTGAAACGGTCCTATCGGAAGACCCGTGTAGTTTGTTGGCTCCCTAACAAACTGCACCATGCTGAGCTAGGTCCATTTCGCCTACCATTGTCTTCTTTATTTTCTGTCATCACTTCAGCCATAAAACGTCCACTAATGAACATAGGCCTCCCTCATGGGTCTCCATGAGGGGTAGTTGCCATACTCACCACGCTTGGCAGGCGGGTTGGCGAGCACAGTATGGGATGTTGATATATGGAAAGACGCTGCTGCCCATCTTTCGGAAGTATCCCTTAGCAGGCTCTTACTGCATCCACGGGCATGAGAGGAGGGGCAACATTCTACTGCCGGCGCCCCACGGCTTTCTATTTTTATTATTTTCTGTACTTTATAAATTTTGTTTATATTGTGTATATTTTGTAATAAAATTAATTTGCTAATGATGTTTTTTTTTCTTTGGTATGCAAATAAATCATTTTGTATCTGTATTTGTAAATTTGAATACTCTTAATAAACATATCTTTATTGTATCTGAAAACACGATCTGAAAAAATTGTGTGCCCTGGGTTATTGTCGATTTGACTAAAGTTTTCAGCCGTCTTCAGCTTGTATGAAAAACTAAACGTACTTAGCTGACACTGTCTAAAGCTTTTCTCATAAGTCAGATTTGAATCAACAACAACTGTAGTATTCTTTGCATTGTCCAATCAGCTGCGGCGTGTGGTGGCCACGGACAGGTTTGTACTCAATTTACGTTATTACGCATGGAATGGGCCGATGTTATCACCCTGTACAATGCTGACTGACTAAATGAATACAATTCATTAGTCACAAGAGAGGATGGGCACTATGGTTCCCATTTCCAATCAAAATAATTTTACTATTAGATAGCTCTTTTCAAGAGTCCAAAACACTGCACTATGGCAACAACCATTAGCTGTCTATTTTGATGTTTAGAAGAAATAATATACTCTATTGACGGGACGCCGCACGGTAGATTTCGGTGCGCATATTGTTTTCATTGTCCGGTATCTAAGGAACGACCAAAGTCTTCAATAAGTGTGTGTTACCGGTGATGAGAAATATGGAACCGAGACGTGGTCCTTGACTTTTTTCGTTTCAGTTTTATGAATAAGCTCGGAGTCGCTCAACGAGTAATAGAGAAGGCTATGCTCGGGGTTTCCGTACGTGATCGAATCAGAAATGAAGAGATACATAGAAGAACTCAGTTCACAGATATAGCCAAACGTTGATGTGGTAATGTGCAAGCCATGTAGTTTGCAGAACAGATTCCCGATGGAGCCAAAAAAATCTCAAATGGAGGTCACGGAACGGCAAGCGCAGTGTAGGACGTCCCTTGCAAGATGGGCAGACGACTTGGTGAAGATCGCAGGTCGGCGGTGGATGCAGGCCGCTTCCAACCTATACCTGGAAATGCATGGGGGGACATAGGCCCATCCAGTAATGAACCTGTCCGAGTGTAATCCGTAAAGCCTTAAATCCACAACCTTACAATTACTCTACTTTTACAATTTGTAGTATGGTGTCTTACTCAGAACGCTGAAGCTATATAGGCATATATGTAAATCATGTAATAGTTAAGTTGATCTGCAGTTGTTCTCAAGTTTTTTTTTGTCCATATAAGTAAAATAAAATTGATATGTCCCTAATCTGTTGGATGTCCTTTATTAATAAATAAAACGTAAATGCTGTATGTAGTCCGACGAAAAATCAAATCAAAATTATTTTATTGTTAATGATTGATTCAATTTCATGTTCTTCATAAAAGATATCGATAAAATGCTAATTCGGGATGTTAAGTGCCTCTAGGCTACTATTTTTTAATAGTTTTCAGACAAGTTCTAACTTGTCTGAAACTATTAAAAAATAAAATAAATGACATAAAGTAGTTGGTTCAAAAGCAGAAGGTACGTACAAGCTTAAGAGTTCGGTTATTCAGCCTCGGTGATTCACCGCTCTCTCGCTGCTAACGCACAAAACGCTTACATTCAAACGGTTTTCTTGCATTTAGAAATTTTACGATCATGAAGTGTTAAGAGTCGCAAACAGTTTGCAACTTTGAAAGTTTTATGTGGCTATGGACCCACTTAGTTGTACGCAAATGACTCAAGCGATCTTCCTTTGTTTGGTGGAAACACCTGAAAAATACGGCCATGCCTGAATTCTGAAGGCGTGGTTCTGCTATCCACGTAAATCAAGTATTATTTTCAGGCATCGATGGTAATTTAGAGAAACAAGGATATAGTTAAGCCACTTTGACAACGCAGAGCTTGTAGAGCTCGTAGAGAATGCTTCGGTAAAGGTGTTACTGCGGAACGAGCCCCCGACGTATTGTATCCAAACTTGCGAGCATTGTTCTTGTTTGCAAGTTGGCAAGTTAGTAAAACTAACGCTCCGTCCGGTTTAGTAATACGGCTAATGGCTAAAGCGCCTTGTTCTGTAATGTGATTAGGTACCTACCGCTGATGAATATC
The DNA here is from genome assembly GCA_963082625.1 of Pasiphila rectangulata. Taxonomy (NCBI): domain Eukaryota; kingdom Metazoa; phylum Arthropoda; class Insecta; order Lepidoptera; family Geometridae; genus Pasiphila; species Pasiphila rectangulata. The sequence continues at coordinate 292,593 of OY720244.1, read as the reverse complement.
TTAGCATATTGCAGGCGCTGCAGCTGCAGACTTGCTAATGCTGTTATAAAATTATCCTCCATGGATCTGTGAGCAGTTATTAAGGCCGTTCGTTCGGTTTGCTCGTCGGCGGAGACGGGCGAGGTCGCGGCGCCGGCGTCTCCCGGCTCGCAAGGGGCGCTTGTGGCTTCGAGTTTGACTTATGGAGTGTATTTGCGAGTAATTTTCCTAGTTATACAAGTACTACTTGATTGCACGAATTAATTAAATAAATCGCATAACATAAAACTCATTTTCAGTACCTATAACATCGTACATAAAGAATGTCGCGGCAAACACGAAGTACTCTCAACGTTTGGTATAGCAAATTGATAAGAAACAAGTAGGTACTTACGTCGTTCATTTGCGTACATTACCAAGTTTATTTTTCCGCATCAAAAATTGAGGTGATTGAAGGTTCAAAGGAAGGAAACCAACAAAAATCACTTTGTTGCTCCAGTGAAGTCATTGAACACGTTCGGTGCCTGAATGGTTTCCGCCGAGCACGGTTGTTCCTCCGCAAATATTTGCCTGGAGCGCTCCGTGAGCTCGAAACTCATTAATTCTGCGTAAACTTATTGACTCAGATGGAATTCGGATAATCTCCACATAACCCAGCCTAAATACTAAACACCTTAAACTAACCCATTATAAATTCAATTACGGGCTTAAGATGTAGACAATTTGCGGATGTGGACCCTTCCACCCCCCCCTAAGGGTAGAGGGGGTGTAAGTAAACATATTGCGGGCACTCGGGGTGACTCGGCTTAGCGGTAATCCGACGCTGCTCCTTTATCGCGACACACAACGACGCGGCGACGGAGCCAGCTCGACCTTTTCCAAACATCAACTCTCATAGAGAAACTAGAATATATTATATGAGTTATAAAATAGAGAAGATGTAAAGGCAACCCTAATAATACTCGTAAGCTAGCTAGATTTATATTTTTCCTAGAACTAAATACGTAAAGAAAATAGATCTATATTATTAGTGGCATTCAAATGTAACAGGGTATTAATCGCGAATCTTTATTATTTTCCAACGTTTCGACTGGATTGCACCAGCCACGGTCCCGGGAAGACGCGAATAGAGACATTCTTAAACGAATATCCATACATTATGTATGATCGTGGAAAGCAGACGCGGGGTACGAATAATATTTGTTCAGGTCTCGAATCTCGCGGCCCTATAACAATAACTATTGTTTACGGGCGCGGCGCCCTGGTCTCGGATACCTACTGCCTGATAGCCGCTTCCGATTGAGCTATCATTCCTTTTTAGGGTTCCGTAGTACAACAAGAAACCCTTATAGTTTCGCTTTGTCTATCCGTGTGTCTGTCTGTCGTCAGCTTTACGAAGAGACAGTTATTCCTAGTAAGCTGTAACTTTGCACAGACATACAAAATAATGACGCCAAGATAACGCTACAAAAATGGTAAAAAAATAATTAATTAAAAAAAAAAATTGTGGTATTACGTAAGATGGGGATTGAACTTATTTTTTTTTTCTTGATTTTTCCATCATGTGGGGTAAAGTTGAATAGGTATTTTGAAACCATTAAGAGGTTGCGAAGACAATTTTTCGGTTAAAGGTTCCTTTTACGATATTATACATATATAAGTTTTTTTCTTTTTTTCGAGCTTCCCCTCCTGTAAAATTTAAACTGATAGCATTACAAATCGCTTAACTACCGGAACCCTACATGGCGCGTGGCCCTACACACACCTGGCCTAATTTATTACTTAATTTTAAACTGATTAACGGGACTACCGCGTAATTACATTATTTTATTATTTCCCGACGTTTCGAGTGCCCGCTGCCCTCGTGGCACGGGTGGACTGATGTACTGGAGCTACCGTCGCTAGTTGAGAGTAGCATTACCGACTACCCTCAATGTGTCGTCAGAATCAGGAATGGACAGTCGACGACACACAACACTGACCGTATCTTCATGCGGCAATACCGGAATGCCTCGCGTCGCACATTTACTAATAACGGGATTCCACGAGGCCAAGAGACGAAAACCATCCGCACGATTAAAATTCCGGTTTTTCTTAATTTCAATCGCCTCCCCCGGACCATCCGCTTGTAGTAGTGGCGCTTACTGGAGAGTCAACAACTCAATCCAGTGTCCAGTAGATGTTCCGCTATCGCCGACTTGTGCACCTGCCGATTTTTTACCGCCGCAATGTGTTCTATAACGCGTTCAGCTATTATCCGTATGGTTTGTCCAATATATAAACGACCACAACTGCAGTCAATTTTATAGACACCAGGCATCTGCAACGGTATGACATATTTTGGTGTTCTAAGTAATTTAGCCACTCTTATGTAGGGGGTGAAAATTGACTTTATTGAAAATCTTTCAAGAATATTTCCAATCTTATCCGTCACCCCCTTCATATACGGCAAAACATATGTATACGGCCACAGGGCAGCATCCTTGGGCCAACTTTATTTCTACTTTACATTAACGACATCCACGAAGTTTCTATCCCAAATGCAGATATCTTGTGTTACGCGGATGACACTGCAGTAATATTTGATGGTCCTTCGTGGCCCGAGGTGTATTCACTTGTAGAGCGTGGTGTTGAACTTATAGGTCAATGGCTTCAGCAAAACCTCCTTACTCTTAACACCAAAAAAACCTCGTTCTTGAGCTTCCATAAGACAGCGGCTTCAGCTCCAGATACAAATGCAATTATCCAAATTCATGAAACTACATGCAAGCGCCTAAGTCGCTGTTACTGTGAAACGCTTACCCGTACACAGGATCTGAAATATTTGGGAGTACATATTGACCAAAAACTAACATTCAAAACTCACATTGGTTTTCTCACAACACGTATTAGAAAGGTCATAGGTATTATGAAAAACCTCCGTTATGTGGCATGCTTTGATACCCTTAAGTTAGTATACTTCGCTCTCTGTCAATCACTTATAACCTACTGTATCTCTTGTTGGGGTAGTGCAGCTAGGTCCTTTATCATTCAAGCAGAGAGAGCGCAGCGCTCTGTTTTGAAAGTGATGCTCCGTAAGCCATATAGATATCCTACATCGGACCTCTACAAAGAAGCAAGTGTTCTTACTGTTCGCCAACTCTATGTACTGAAAATTGCCCTATCAGTACACAAATCCTTCAGTTCCTCTTCTGATTTTGAGTTCGTGTCAAATCGTAGAGTTTTCAGGTTGATTACTCCCTCCATTAGCACAAAGTTTGCACAACGTACAGGTAGTTTTATGAAAATTCGCGTGTATAACAATGTAGCTAGAAACTGTAATATCAAAAACTTAAGTTTTACTGAAGCTAAACACATCATACAAAAGTGGCTAGCTACTTTGTCATATAACAAAAAAGAAGAAATTCTACAAGCTGTAACCTAATTGCACTCTATAGTTTTACCCAATTTACCATAGAACAGTTAATTTAGTTTTATTTTATTTTTTATTTTAGTCTATTTGTATTTTAAGTTAATTTAGGTATTAATTATGTTATTTCATTTCATTCATTTTATTTTATAATCAGTATTTTCCGTATTTGCGTACTCTTGGAACTGTCGTACATAGGTTTCCTCGATACAGGCCCAGCCTAGTGAGGAAACCATCAGAAATTACCTATCACTAAGATACGTCACGGCAACAACCAAATGTAGGTACAAATTACACTGTCTACACTTAGAAATAAAAAGTTAATATTGTTTTAGTATCATGTGTTTGTTTTTGCTGTAAATAAATGTTTTTGTCTTTATCTTTATAAAAAGATGGGCTGTCTGCTGGCTTCTGGTGCTTTTCGGATTTTCTGTTTTGTGTTCCTACTACTTACATGGTAGCTATTTCGTTTTAGTACCTCCTGAACATGCTTCAGTTCGTCTTCTAAAATAATAATAATTTATTACTGCTCGTATGGAAACTAAAGCAAACTTAACCTCTTATTCCACCGGATAATTTAATTTAATCGTTAAAAAAGTATATAAAGTATTTTTTCGCGTAATAGCCGCTCGTTTGGTTTTTGACGTACTGACAAGCTTCATTCAAACCCTTTCCATAGAGCATAAAATACACAATAGGTTCCATTGTAAAAACCGAGCCAGTATCCACTTAGCGCCGACGCGGAGCGCACGCCGTATTTCGCGCCAAAACGCAAACCAAATGAGATGCGTAATCGGCGCGGCGCGAAACCAAACGGGCGGATAGCACAGTAATAGCTTGCTGAGTTATTATGTTAATTAATGACTGATTTGTTCCATATTAGCTTCGCGTAGTTTTAATTCATGTCTATGACCAAATTTTTATGTTAACACAATTTCAAAGTATTTTTCATCCAATAAGATCTCTACCGTATGTGTTTAACAACAAAGCCCTTCTTAATGTTTAAAAAAATATGTTGAATACACTCGACAGCAATTTTATCACTATCTTCACGCATAATAACAAACATTTCAGCATGTATTAGCTGTAATCAAAATTGAAGATAAAATGAATAAAAAAGTAACTGTATTATTCAGTTTCTGTTTTCAGTTATAATCCTGGATTCACTGCCAGAATACAAGCAAGGTCTCATTGTGACACATCATCAGAGTATTTATCGCGCTATTTACCTTTATTATTGCCCGACGTTTCGACAGGATTGCACCCATCGTGGTCCCGGGAACTTCCCGGGACCACGATGGGTGCAATCCTGTCGAAACGTCGGGCAATAATAAAGGTAAAGTCTTCCCGGGACCACGATGGGTGCAATCCTGTCGAAACGTCGGGCAATAATAAAGGTAAATAGCGCGATAAATACCCGTTTAAATATGTGTTAATAATGTGTCGTGATCGCGAAAGTTTAAAAAAGACTATAACATCATCAGAGGTCCGTGTGAGCGGTCACATAATCCGCGGCTTACAGAGACCACTTGATAAAAGGATACCTTCGTAATGAGATCGGAGCTTCTACGAGAGGGGGGTTTGCGGGGAGGGGGAGAAGGGAATCTGAGCCTCAGGGGGCTTATATGTACACGCGTCTTGTGCCTCTTATGAACCGAGGAGATAACTTCGACGCAGGTAGCGAGGAACAACTGATTTACTCTGAAACTTGGTAACATTTTGCATTTTAGTTGTAGGCAAGTAGAACGTTTGGGCTGATTTAATTAAATGTCAAAGCTCAGCAGCAGAATTAAGACTAATTTGATTGGAAAAACCGTTTCCTTATTTATTTAGTGATTTGAAACAGCAGAATTATGTCGTTATTTTAACTTTATTACCAGTACCAAGAGGTTTAAGTCATTTTGCGGAAATATAATAATTTTGAAACATACTCATCATCATCATCATCATCAGCCTATATTAGTCCACTGCTGGATATAGGCCTCCCCAAATCATTACGCCCTGTCTTTAGCATGTCGCATCCAGCGCCTACCAGCGACCGTTCGCAAGTGATCACTCCATCTAGCTAGTGGACGTCCTACACTACGCTTACCAAGCCGAGGTCTCCACTCAAGAACTCGTTTACCCCAATTGTTATCAATCATTTTAAAAGTGTCCAACAAACAAAGAAAAGAAAGGAAATTATTTTTTTTTTATTTCGTTTATAGTATAGTTCAAATAAACAACTTTTCTGTTCATTTTGTAAAAGCGGGGACTACTCACGTAGTATTGTGACATCGAAGATTATTCCCGACACGTTTAGATTTTTCAAGAAAATCATCATCATAGGATTGAATGCCCGCCCGTGCTGGGGCTGACACGACACTGGTTTTTACAAAATGAATAGTATATCTCACGTTAATTTTGAAAGTGAAACAACTTTTCTCATAACACTCAATTCACTGAAAAGTCTACAAGAAAATACTCGTATATCGCAGGCAACATCAATACAGTTTTGATGATTGATCCAGCGATCTTCAGCGTTCAATGTGCTATTGTCTAGTGTATCTTTTATTAGATGCGTATTTTGATACCGGCGGTAGTTATCGCACCATCGATCGGGGAGGGGTGGGAAGCCTCTGCTATTGGGAGCCAGTGTGTTGTTACCAGTAACGTTATCTAGTTCCGTTTCATATTAACTTCCATAAACCCGAACTGTGGACTATTACATTTTATTGTAAAAATAATTAAATAATAATTATATATTAGTATATTATGAAACAAGTGTGCATTGTTGGTCATTACAGTCGAGGCGAGATTGCAACCCGAGCCGAAGGCGAGGGCGTAATGGAGCCGAGAGTGTAATGAATGATCAATGCTCACGCGTGTCATACAACGTTTTTCAACACACTTGCGAGGAAAAAACAAATTTTTATTCTAAATTATATATATGGATTTTCAGCGGCATAAAACCTTTTTGGTGTTACTTAAGAAAATATCTGTATTACCCGGTTGAATTGAAAATGCTCTGTTGACTCGCATATAACTTACAGTAAGGCACTAATTTAACTTTGTAGGGATAATTCTATTACGCACTAGTATGTAATATCATTACTCACGCGTGTGTTATAGCTTGGTTTATTATCAAAATCAAGCCCATTGTTTGATATTTCTAATACTCTGCCAAAAATTCAAAAGCAATTGAAAGATTTTATTATATAGATAATAATTTTCTTTAAGACTTCTTTGTAACTTTATGTCTGCATAATATTTGGGTATTATTTATGTACATTATTATGAAGGGCTACTGAATCGTAGGTACGTGAGCCTTGCAACTGTGTCACCCCCCACGACCCAGGCACATGACAGTGGTTTATATTCCGCGGGACATGATAATTGCGGAGAGAGCGCCGTCTCCGGAGATTTATCCCGCCGGGAGTGATCTGCGTGAAATTGATAAACTGAGCTGCTAGGACATGTTCACACAAGAACCAGAGTCCTTCACGACCATTCTTAGTCATTAGTCTTTCACGTCTTTCACGCCTTTCACTAGAATTTGTATTTATGCTCCTCGATTTTAATGACTTGTATATTAATTATGTGCAGGCTTTTAATCGACGTCATGTTCACAAAGCTTACGCTAATTATTCTATATTCATTAGACACAAACGCCACATTAAATCGTCAATTAACATAAGAAAATCAAATCGTTATGTTTATTTGAAAAAAGCTCAGTTTAATTTGTTTGCTTTAGAAAACTTTTATCCATCTCAACTCTCTCTACGACTCGGTTCATAGACAAACCTAACTATATTGCGCACTTGTGTGTTGCTGTCTCTAACAACTGTCATCCGATTAAATAACTCCAAGCCTGCTGGAATCAACAGGCCAGTTCAAGTAGCCTGTTTTCAGTGATAAAGTAGCCTGTTCGCTGTGTTCCAGTCCTGTTCGCAGTGTGACCGCGCCCGGTGCTGGAGAGCTTTAATTGCTGGCTGCGTGAGATGGATGGCTCACATTTTAATACAGTGTGTCAAACGACCCTGGCGATGTGCGCATTTACTGCTAATAGTCGCTGCGGCCTCGAGCCGGATATTAACGACAGTCAATTTTGGAGACCCAGCCGCCAGACAATTGCTGACTGAGTTCCTGTTTTTCCAAATCGAATACAGCTAAGAGAAAGCTAATTCTTCGAACTGCGAAAATTAACAAGAAACCATGCTAGTTCTACCTATACCTGCAAAAGTAATCAGACTAAATCTAATCAACTTTTATGTTTTCTTAACACTATTCATTAAAATAACTGCAGTGTTAAAGTGAAATATGTATCGCAGAAACGTTGCTGTGGTAATGTTTCTCATAAAAACATTTTGTCCGTTCAATTTCCTGTACAGTAGTTAGTTCAGTCCAAGTGCAAGTTGTAGTTTCAATCTGTCGGCTCGTTATAAAGACGTCGTCCATGCCTGTCAAGCCTTGCTAGAGTCTCAGTACTTATCTCTGATAGACTACATATAATGGCGAAATATTGAAAAGCTAGCCAAGGATGATTTTTCTGTTGTTAAAAATTAATATGCGAACTTTAAATATACTCAAAGCCATCGCTAGAGGTAAAGCCAAAAGTCCTCTGACAGATTCAAGCCCAAGCAGTTTTCACTTTTTTATTTTTGTGGACAAGAAGCCGATATTGCGAGTATAAATCAATAAGCGCTGTTTACATTCCAGATAGTTTCCAGCACTGTACTTAGCACCCATTCATCAAACTGCGTAATGACGTGGTTGCGCGGGATATCATAAACACGGATATTACACGCTACTACGCCGAAGAAAATATATAAATTAATTAAAACCTTCATTACCGTATCGTCGCCGGAAGGTTAAAGTGGATATACCCATATAACCATTAAACTATCATGCACTTAGCAGTCTACAAAATGAAAAGTGATACAACAATTTTATTACTTTGGAAATGTTGTTACGGAAAAATCCCCTTTCGGGCAGGGTTTTGTAAACTGATAGCAATTATAATCGCTTGTCAGTGCGGGCGATGTGCCCGTAACCCGATCCCGTGCAACCGTGGTGGATTGGACACACCCCTGTTAAAACGCTGTCAAATAAATCATTGTTCCTGGATTCAGGGCTGCCTCGTGACGGACTAAATCCGAGCCTCTCAGCCGCGGGCTGCGAATACATCTCTGTGGTCTCAGCCGCAAGTTATTATTCAATTTACTTCGATCGTGACGGATTATCAATTAAATAGCCTACAATCTTAAACATCTTGGTAGAAACCATTTGTTTTTACTCATTTTATAACCTCGAAAACTTGAGATGGATGGATTGTTTCATTATCATCATCTCAGCCGCTGGATGTCCACTGCTGGACAGACATATTCATTGATCTCTAAGTACTTATCATGGATTGTACCTCTATACTACCTGTACCAGCTAGCGTTTACATACACATGTTCAAGTGCATTCAACTTCAGTTATTTTAGCATCGATTGCATCGACATAGATTAATTGTCGTGTAACTTGTGAAAACTATATATTTATCTATCTATCTATCTATCTAAAACAATAAAGCAGTGCGATTTCAACACTGTGCGGGTTCGGTCATTTCTATATCTTCGGAGTCTCCACCACCCTCAGCTAGCTACCCTTAGCTTTAACTCAACTTAGCCTCACGTATGGGTCCGACCCAAACATATGGTCCTTTGAGCCGGATTTGAACCAGCGTCCTATTCATAAACCTAAACCCTTTACATTACAGATATTTGGTAAAGGATCTTGTATACCATAAATGTTTTTAACGATACACGATGTGTGGAAAACCGCAAGCAAAAGCATGCTTACTAACAAACATATTTCAAAGTAAGCTGTAGAGTTGATAGCGGTGCGGTGCGGTGGCTCGCCGCACCACCGCAGGCGCCGCGCGACAGGTGCCAACCCTGCCCGCAATAAAACTTAATTGAGACGTTGTCGCCGGGACCCGTAATTACACGCGCCGCGGAACCCTAAAACAACACGCAGAACCGCGCGTCTTCTTGAGCCTTCCGTGTGGAGAATCAATGGGTTTGACGGAGCCGCGAACTCTAACTGTAACTGATAGCTCTCTGCCGTGAGTGGGCTCAGCTTAACTACTACTTATCCACGTGATACGCTCCTGGATCGATCATTTTGTAGTGGCTTTTACCACAACTGTTGAAAGATGTCTACGCAACTTTGTTTAAGTAATGAATCACGGGCTTAGTGCTGTAACTTCAACTTAACGAATTAAGGTGTTTCTCACTGAAAGACACTCTAAATATACACACAGAATCTGAATTAATAAGGCCAAAACTACTTTGTTACCGTTTTACGTATCATCATCATCTCAGCCGCAGCACGTTCACTACTGGACACAAATATTTTAGGTAAATCATAACTTGTACGGACCCCACAATGCACTTGTTTTCAGATAAAACGCATTATTTCCACGTGAGCTCTAACTTCATTAACAAAAGGTATGTTGACAAAACTAACCTAGATTATTGATATGTATAATACAATCAGTACTGCAGTTTTTATTAAAAACATCTTAATGAAATGTTTATCCTTCACAGCAGCAGTAGGAAGGATGATTGCTGCTATAATTGTTTAACTGCATTATTATAGCGCAGCAGCCGGGCGAATTGCAATAATAATTTAATAATCGCGGCCTCCACACGCCGCGCCGCGCGGCGCCTGCGGACACGTCGCTGCGCTCGCGGTGCAGCGGCGAAGGTGCAAATTACTGCGCTTACTGCTAGATAGTACCGAGTAAGAGTAGTAGAACTTTTTGTGAAGAGTTTATCCAGGAAAGTTCTACCACCATACCTATTTCTGCCGCCAAGCAGCAATGTCTGCATTGCTGTGTTCCGGTTTGAAGAGTAAGGGGGCCGGCGAAATTACGGGCACACAAGACCTTACAACTCTATGTCTTAGGGTAACAGGCGCAATGCAGTACTTACAGCGTTGGTCACGAGCTTAATGAACACGATTACCGCGGTATTGCAGTTGTACAGGTTACCGCTTGATGGCTTCACATCAGATGGCCTTGGCCCATCTGATGTGAAGCCATCAAGGTTGTCTCGTCATTTGTCCACGTCCAGCTGGACATACCTACTGATTGATGGTGTCCAAAAACACACTAATATAATAAAAACCTTTAATTTCATTTAAAAATATATTTTGTTATTTTATGAACTATATAAATAACATTTTCCGACTGCTTTTTGCCTGAGCTGAGCCATCTCAAAAATATGTATAATATTTTTTCTCATGTGTGGGTTTTTATACCTAAGGCGTGTATACTTCTTACGGGCTCATAATCGAACACGCATGCAATTACAAAACAGCTATTTTACGACAGGCTGAGTGTGAGATTTGCATTAAACAGGATTTTAATGCGGCGACTTAATATATCGAATGGATACCCCTTTTTGCAGTTAATTTAATTACCAGTATAAATAGTTTCTCTGAAGTGTTTACCTGCTAATATAAATCTGATGGCTAAACTGGTACTTGCATAAAGTATTTAAATTATAACTACAGAGTGTGTGAAGTTATTGCAAATGTTAATGGCAGCGGCGTAAACGAGAAGGTGGGTTAGCAAAGTTACGAAGCTTTCGGTAAAGTAAGAGCAGCGTACTTTTAATATTACATGATGTAATAAGATATCTTCACAATTTTCTAGAGCTTTCTCTCACATCATGCTACAGGGTGTATTATATAATATGTGTACTAGCCCGAAAGTTGGTGATTCTGATCAGCCCAAGCAACAACTTTAATTTTAAGATTTTGCATGATTTTCATTCGATTAAAGACCACAACCGAGACGTGGTCATAATGGATCCTATGTCTGACTGAATAAATATATTGTTATTATTTTTTACGATTGGCCTCATGAATAAGCTCAGAGTCGCTCAACGAGCTATGCTCGGGGTTTCTTTACGGGATCGAATCAGAAATGAGGAGATACGTAGAAGAACTCGGGTCACCGACTTAGCCAAGCCGATTTAGCACGTTGAAGTGGCAATGGGGCCGAAAAGTTAGATTAAAGATAAAGAACGTTTATTTTGTTTCACACATTACAAATAATAAAATAAAATTACAAATATACAGACATGGAAACAAAAAAGGAAATCGCCCAGCACGTGCACAGTAGCGTTGGCGCTACGTGCGCTGGTTTTCTGCGACACTGACGACTGAGTGTGTGAGGTAGCGGTGCGACACACGTTACAAATGGCATACAAAAGAAAATTACGTTATAATCAGCAATGCTGGGTTACATAAATAATACATTTAGGAAGCAATAACTACAACACAATCAGAAAATATAAATGACCATGGACAGGCAAGCGCAGCGTAGGACGTCCACCAACAAGATGGGCTGACGACTTGGTGAAGACCGCAGGTCGACGGTGGATGCAGACCGCTTCCAACCGCAATAACTGAAAATCCATGAGGGAGGTCTATGTCCAGAAGTGGACGTGCTACGGCTGAAATGATGATGATGAATTATGAAAGACTACAAAAGAAAACAGCTGATTAAACGATAATGACGATTCTTGACTAGTGTCTTGGAGGGCCATTAACACCGTAAAGAGCATAAAATAACGTTAGAGATGTAAATGTAATTAAAATAAATTAAAAGTAAAAAAAACTATTTAAAAACCAAGCTTTTATTTAAACGTACTCACTAAAATTAATAAAATGTCATTATAATTAACTTAATTCCTATCGACTTTAAAAACTAATGAAGTATCGTCGGCAAATAAAACAATATCTCACAAGTTTTTTGCAAAGAACGGGAGGTCATTTATATACATCAAAAACAAAAAAGTCCTCAAATAGATCCTAGTGGATCGCCTAATACAATTCTTGATCCCTCCGATCTCTGGCCGCATATCTCAACCTCTTGTACCCTATCAGATAAATACGACTCAAGGAGATCAAGTGCCTTGCTTTCAATGCCGTAATATTTAAGTTTTCTCAAAAGGATGTTGTGAGAAACACAATCGAAGGCTTTGGACAGATCACAAAAAAACACCTATTGCATTTCTCGAACTCTCCCAGGCATCAATGTTTTAAGAGTATTGTTCCAGCATCAATTGTTGATCTACCTTTAGTGAATCCAAATTGATTGTAAAGAAGTAGCCTATGAAGGCTAAAATGAGAAGTCAGTTGGTTTAAAATATTTTTTCAAAAATGTTACGCATCGTGGGTAGAATAAAAATGGGTCTGTAATTGGCAGGATCGCTGTGACTACCAGGTTTAAAAAACGGAACTAATCACCTATACTTCAAAAGATCTGTAAATACTCGTATGTCAATACAACTGTTAAAAATATGGGCCAAGTAAGGAGCAATATCATGAATAATTTGACCTAGTATTTTTGTAGAAATACCCCATATATCTTCTGTAGAGGTATATTTAATGCTAAGGGATTTAAATGATTTGACTATTATACTTTCATTGACGTGAGAGAAGTTAAAAAATGCCATGGACTTTAGCACTGACGATTCAAGTAATGCAATCGCTTTGATACCGATTAGTTTAAAGATTTTGGGGATGTTAGCAAAAAAATGTATCAAAAGCGTGTGTAATAAATATCCTTATTTATTTATAGAATTGAATAATTTATTTTAAATGTTATTATTTATATTTGTTATTTAAATGTTTCTATTTTTAAATGTTATTAGTTACTGCGAGGCTTCGACTTTCCTGTTTCAGTGTTAATGTCTCCACGTCGCTTTAATTTTATCCGATGATGTCATTATTTTGTTTTTTAGAAACAGAAATTTGGCTGTGTGACATGCATTTTTAAATACTTTAGAATTATTACTTACATATTGAACAAATGTTGGATCATGTAACTTAATGCTCTAGTAGCATAAAGATCGTGAAGTTTATTTCTACTTCTCTAAATTCCCGGAGTAGCCCAATCAATGAACCCGGTTTTATCTCTAGCTTTGCATGTTTTTGGTTTGGTTTGTAATCGTATTCCTGATTTATAATATTTGACAGTTTAACATATAGATCATTAGGATTATCCAAGCTCGTTTTATTGGTAAATTTAAGATTTATGGTATCCTGGAATTTCCTAATGCGGCTTTCTGTAATGAGTCGGTAGGTATGTTCATCTTATTTATCTGAGTGGGATAAGCTACAAGCAAACAAAGCACTATTACAATAGTGGTCCGATTTCAAATGTTTCATTACTGTTTTACTAATAGAGGGCTGACTACAGTAAATATTGTCTATACAAGTAGCGGATGTTAAAGTTACCCTCGAATGTTCGGTGAAAAAGTGGTGCAAATTAAATCATTTAAATAGGTTAATTGCCTTTCAGACAGAGGATATACTGGTATACTTATCAATATTAAACTCTCCACAAATAATTAAATTCTTGTTGTTAGAAAATATTTTAAGTAAAACTTCCTTCATAGTGGACTCAAACACATCCTGGTTTTCATCTGGGGGGCGGTACACGCAGACAATTATAATGTCGCTCTAGTTCAACACACGACAGCTTAACGATTCTCTCTACAGATATCTTTGAAATATACTTTCGTTCCTTACATTTAATGTTATTTCTAACTATAATTAAGGAGCCACCACGTATTGTGGTCTTTCTTTTGAAATTACCTGAGAATGCGAAGTTACTAAGTGAGGGAGTGCACATATCATCTACATTGAAATAATTAAAAAATAATTCTAATTCTAAGGCTTTGCTGGATCATGATATGTCCTCAAACGGTGCAGTCCATCAGTCAATGCACGGCCCCGCCACTCATAACGGAGTCTGTGTGAGGACCTATCGGCTCTAGCGCGTGTTTGTCAACTGTCAAAGTTCGTGTGTCAGCCCCCCCCGCCCCCCGCGCCGCGCCGCCCGCCCCGCGCCGCCCGCCCAAACAATCCGCCAAGTGGCCACTGTTTGCACAAACTTCGTACATTATGTATTATGTACACTCGTAATTGAATTGTCTGCCAAATATTGAATCCATTGCCTTCCTTTGTCTTATGCGTACGGGATAAGCGCTATATTGCATCGGCAACGCATGAATATGTAGAAGAAGAAACCTTTCAATTTGGCTCGTCTGTATTCTCCTGTTTGTAATGTAAACATTACGCTGAAACTGATGCGCGTTAAAATTCAATTTAGGCTCGTATATTAAGAAAAAGGAGATTACTTACGTAGCTTTTTACGTGCCGCATATATTGTTTGTTCAATTTGCGTGGGAGTGCGTGGGAGTATGTATCATTTCATGGGGTGCCGGCAGTACAATGTTACCCCTCCTCTCATGCTCGTGGATGCAGTAAGAGCCTGCTAAGGGATACCTCCGGAAGATGAGCGGCAGCATGTTTCCGTATATAAACATCCCGCACTGCGCTCGCCAACCCACCTGCCGAGCCAGGAGGGTATGGCATAACCTCTCCTGATCAATACTTGAAGATCCATGAGGGAGGCTTTTGTCCAGCAGTGGACGTCCTACGCCTGTGATGATGATGATAATGATGAATCAATTGATTTAATTTGTGTGTATAGTGCAGTAACGTTGCGTCACGTCCGGCCCAGCGACGTTCCGCGAGCAGGCGCGAGCACGCGGCTCTGCTTATTAATAACGAGGCCCGCCTACTAATTCAAGTTTGCCCTATTATTTATGCTGCTCCCGGGCACGTGATGATATTCCCGCGTTCTCTTACTCACAGGAATAACAAACGGGTTCCGTACCTATAAGGGGTAATATTAGAATTTAAAGAAAACACTCTTGAAGCCGCTCGTGTCCATTACTTTTTTCATTTTGTTTTACACGATCTACCAATTTAAAGCACAAGATGAGCACTAACCTTAATCAAGCCTTCCAGCAGAACACCAGACTTTAAACAGTCTACATAGTTGAATAGGTACGTCTTTACTCCATGAACCTCCAAGCACGAATGCCGGATTCCTTCCACTCTCGTCTACGAAAACAACTTTGTGACTGAGCGGAAATACGAACTACACACTATTTCTCAAAACATAACTCCTTTTAAAATAATGATTAATATTATGGTGAAAAATTATAAATAAATTAAGTATAAATTACAAAGTAATCTAAAGCTAATAGCAAGAAAATTGTTGTTACGTGGAATTAAAATTTATTCATTCTTCGATGATCACTTTGTCGCGGGTCCGTTATGCTTAGATGACGAAAGAAATAGCATTATCCGGAAAGTCTTACGGAATAGAATAGAAAATAAAGATTAAATATTTATTTGGTTTACATTTATTTAACGGGTTTAAGTTAACTAAATAAACCATCATTTGAGCAATAAAGTTTGCATAGAACCGTAATAAATCCGTTATTTAGTCAGATAAATTAGTCCAATTAGCGCGGGGAGATGATAAAACGGATAAAACAGGGAAATCGCTAGTTCTGTATCGCTCCATCGCCGATACATAAATCTCCGAGTAATTAAACAGTAACGTACGCAAGGGACACTAACTGCCTTGTAAATATCGCGGCAGTTGCACCGATCTGGACCGTGAGATAGCTACATTTCTATATATGCGCAAGGGTTGATTTGTCCTTTCAAACCATTAAACACTACTGTTAGTACTCTCAGTTATTAAGCAGAAAGTAGTTTTAACAATAGTGACAAGGTACAGGAGGCCAATTCTCGTGGATCGTAATCCAAGTGAAAAGCGCTTCATATCGATAAATTTCACAAAATCTGTCAAAATCTCTATTGAAACAAACTTTCTGCATTCTCGTGATCTCATGAAAGACAAATTGTCTATTGCAAACCGATCGTGACGCTCGTCTAACGAGCGAGATTGAGATAAAAGTTGACTTTAATACTGATGTGACAAGTGCGGATAGACAATGAGAAGTGAGATGAGTCGAAGTATCACGCAAAATCGTGATTCACGAGAATTGCCCCCCCGTTTTTTATTACATTTGCATACAAGGACGACCTTTGTGGCGCAGCGGGCGAAGGTCCGCCTGCAACGCAAGAGGTTGCGGGTTCGATTCCCGCCTCGGAACAAATGACTGTACGATCTGCAGATATTTGTTCAGGGTGTTCTGGATGTTTTTCTATAAATAATTAAAAAAAATACCTATCTATGTACTATAATGTATTAAGTAGATATATCAGTCATCTAGTACCCATAACACAAGCACTGCTTAGTTTGGGGCTAGATGATGCTGTGTGAATTGACTAGCATTATTTATTTATTTATTATACAACATAAGTAAATTAGCATTTCTTATCATGAGTCACAATAACGGCAGTGCGCGACGCACGCGCGCGGCCGCGACCGGGACATGGTGTGCGGCTGCTTGCCCAGCACCGTTAAACGTAGGTAATATAATGAATAATATTACCTATTTCAGATCATATATCAATCCATGCCGTGGGGTGCCGGCAGTAGAATGATACCCCTCCTCTCATGCCCATGGATGCAGTAAGAGCCTGCTAAGGGATACCTCCGGAAGATGGGCAGCAGCGTCTATCCGTGTATCAACATCCCATACTGCGCTCACCAATACGCCTGCCAAACGTGGTGAGTATGGCAAGTACCCCTCATGGAGATCCATTAGGCAGGCCTGTGTTCATCAGTGGACGTTTTATGGCTGAAATGATGATGATATATAAATCCATTAAAACATTTTAACATACATAATTAAAACTGGATATCTTATATCATAATAAATATTTCATGTAATATTAAATTACTCAAAAATAGACAGCACGAAATTAAACTTAGTCAGTGTCGGTCAATACATCTGATACGGAGTAAGCCGTTGTTTATTATAGAGGTATTTCTGGCGGGGTACCAGATCTGCACAGACGTCCCGTGTTGGGGTGTATTGTGCATTGTCTCCCGGAAACTACCCTGACCCTAGCCTGGCTAACTGCATAAAATCTCAGAGGACTCGGAGGCGCTGGCATAATTCTATGAGCATCCCCGAAAGAGATGCAGATTTGTAGAAGTAGAATAGAGAGAGTAGAGTAGAAGCCGTGTTTCCTTGTGGGGTTTTCCTTCACTAGATACTAGACTGATCATCACTTCAGCCGTAAAACGTCCCCTTCTAAACACAGGCCCTCCCATGAGGGGTAGTTGCCATACTCACCACGCTTGGCAGGCGGGTTGGCGAGCGCAGTACGGGATGTTGATTCACGGAAAGACACTGAAACCCATCTTCCGGAGGTATCCCTTAGCAGGCTCTTACTGCATCCATGGGTATGAGAGGAGCGATAGCTACTCGTAATACATACATGTGAACATGATGCGAGTCATTTCCTTAATGAATCCAGTGCATCAGACGCGGGCTAAGTTGATTAGATTTCAGGCGCATTACTAATTACTCGGATGACATTGCGTCGGGCTCACGAGAGCATTTCTCCCGTGACATGCCCCGTGCATATTTACCCACCCTTTGCACAACTCATCAATACGGACAGCGGAATTTGCAATAATTATAAATACTCGTATTTTTATTTGTGCTCAGTTGAAGGTTGCGATTGTTGAGATTTATCACGTGACTCGGCCTCAGCAGGAGGTTCATCACAGCACAGGCCTGCTGTCCACGTCCACTGCTGGAGATAGGCCTCCCTTATACATCTCCAAGATCATAAAGGTATTGTTGCCATAAACACGCTTGGCAGACGGGTTGCCGAGCGCAGTATCGTAAAGTACTCGAAAAGGCGCTGCTGCCCTTCTTCCGGAACTACACTTTAGCAAATTCTTACTGCAAGGGAGGAGAAGAAACATTCTTCTGCCGGCACCACACGGCTCGAGGGTAGTGTACGTTTATTTGCAAGATACGAGTAAAGCAAAAGAATTTATTTAATCTTCAACTCACGAGCAAAAATGTGTTTACTTAGATTTATTCACATAGTCTGTTGGTAATAAAGAGATATCATTTCTATCTACATGTTGGACAAATGCTAGTCCATTCGAGATATAAATCGTGGTCGATCGCCGCGACGGCCGGCGCGTGTTGGCATTAGGACGATGGTTCAGGGGGCAATTCTCGTGCATCGTGATCCAAGTTAGCGTTGAGCGCGTTGAGCGTTTAGCTCAAAATCGTTAAATTTCACTTTGACTGTCCAAATCTCTATTGAAAAGAATTTTCTGCATTCTCGTAATTACACGATAGACAATGTCTATAAAAATCAATCCTGATGCATCGTCTGGTAAAGTCGGCAATCGAGATGATAGTAGACTTTTAGAGTGATGTGTAAATTCGGTGTAGACCAGACACCGAATCTCTCTCATCAGAAGTGAGATAAGACAAATTATCACGCAAATCACGATTTTGGAGAATTTGCCCTATAGCTCCTGGGTATATTGAGAAAATTATGATACTATGAATATTTGTTAGTATCGAAATCGGTATAATACTGAACTTCTAGCAATTTTTCCTGAAGACTTTGACATCATCATGATTCTATATGTAGCTACTGGCAGTAGAATGTTGCCACCCTTTCTTTCTCGTGGATTATATCCCGTATTTTTTCATTCGCCCGGTAACAATGTTTTCGTTACTTGTTTTTCTTGCGTATATCTGGGTATGAAACCAAAACATTTAGGCGGATGTAATTCCCGTCGATCCAGGAGTTTCCAACTTTAATTTACTTTGCGTTGAAAATTGCCAAATATTCCGGGAAAACAAGCAATCACCGTAAACCAGGCGTTATCGCGGAATTTAAATTCAAAACAGGCAAAAATGATGGGGTCGCATTTACCCTTCCAATTCATAAAGTGCGCTATCGCGATGCCCCGCATCGCACTATCGCCATCTAATCGCACGCGCCGCGCTATCTCGCGCTCCCGGCTCCACCGAGCCAGGCTTCCGGATTATTAACTCATCTCTTGTATGTCATCTGAAATGTAAACAAAACGTATTAATGTCAAAGATTTAAATAGTTAGATACGCCTATACCGTAATTATATCGCGCCGTTTTGTTTCCACACGAAATGAGTTCGCTCGTTGGAATCAGTGTACCTCTAAACGCAGTGTTAGCCGGACGTGGTGTAGAAGAAGAAGAAAATCGTTTATTGATCCACAACAAGCATAAACACATAAAATTAATAATACCTATAGTAAAATTTGTGGACCAAAGGGTCCTCAGCATAATGTTAATCCTTAAATGTAAGGATTAACGCTGGTTTTCAGGTAGGACCTTATGTGAGTGTCACACATAAAAAAAAACAAAGTAAAATAAAATTGATATTGGTTTTTAACTGACTTAGTAACTAAATTAAACTTATAAAATTAATGGAAAGCCCATTCAACACCGGATCAGCTTAACAATAAACTAAAAACAAAAAAAAAACTTCAAACGGACGGCTGACTGGCAACCAAAACTGGCTTGACTGTGACAAATAACTTATAACTTGACACCAATTCCGTGTTTCTGAACGAACTCGTATCCGAACGCACTTCGTCCGCGCATTTTTCGCGTAAACAAACAAGTTTGACATTTGTTGTTAGAGTAGTGAAAAAAAGTGTGAAAAACCTAAACCAAGTTAACTTCTGTTATGTAAAACCCCGAGAAATCAATAAAACAAAGTGAACGCGTCCAATTAAGTGAGAAGTGCAGTGTGCATGCTAGATGGGTGAGTATAAGTTATGCCCAGAGAGGGTACACTATGTGACGTCATTCTTTGACGAAAGCTCGTTCAATATTATTGCACAATAAATGATAACAATGGCAGTTTGGTTCATTGGCACACCGGGCGGGCATCGGCATTTTTGTTAACACGTTTCTATAGACAGTTTTCTGTGTTGGTGTCAGGACACATCTATACGACAGCCTGATGATGATGAATTGTGCCACGTTTAAGATGGTGCCATCTGGGTACTTTATACTACTGAAAAAATTAAACGATACACTTTTTTATCAGTTTTTTGAAGACGAAGAGGCTGCCAAGTATAATTAAAAGTTTATCTTGCCAGCAGCGTGATTTAGGCTGTGATGTTGTTATGATTTTTTTGTGAAGTTTTTCATCCGGGGTAGTACTCGCATCGTACTTACCACTACAGTATTAGATTAGTATTAGTAGTATTAGTACACCTATACAGATTTAGTATTAGTAGTATTAGTACACCTATACAGAATTAGGCAAGAGACATTAACTGAAATTCCCATGTGATTTCCCGACACGCCCGCTGCATCGACTACAAATGAATATAATTTTACGGCCACGTTAAATGTTTATTGCCGTTAAATCTTGATTCGGCGCGCGGCGGCGGGCGGGGGCGGCGGCGCGACACTGCATTTGCATCCACACACATATTCCTCGATATGTGTGTTTAGGTTACGTAGAGAAGAGACCCGTAAACGTTTTTTAGTTTTTATTAATAACCATTTTGTCTTTGCTGCTGGGCAAAGGTTACATCTCACTTCTACTTCTCACGGTCTATTACTATTTCTAGCCATGTGGACTTAAAAGCATCCAGCTCGTACACACGCTAGCCACGGCACTTATGGGCCCATTTATGGGGAAAGGCATCCCCCAAATTCTTATACATATGTAAATAAAATAAATTGACCAAACATTTGTTAGCTCTGCCCAGCCCGCAGGAAGCAGTGCTTTGTGTTATGGTACCAAGATGATTTTTAAAAGAAATATTATTGTTTTGTAAATTGAGTTCTACCGGTTATTTGTATGCCTAAATAACCGATGGAACTCAAACCCTAGCTATCTGGTAGAGCTGATCAGAGAGAAAACACCAGTTTTTACTTTTGTGAATCAATACCAGAACCTACGTGGATGACATGATGCGGCGCTAGGGTTGGTCCACCATCATTATGAAGTCCAAAACAACACTCATAACGTGAATTTAAATCGGACAACTCGCGACGCCATTTCCATTTGTTGAGTTAAACATTTGGGGGTAATTTATACCTATTGTTTTCAGATGTTATGTGACTTTGCTTTTGTTCTTAAATAAAGCGATTTTTAAGACAAGTAATTAAGCACGGCTTCAAAGTAGCTGACGTATAAATCATCTGGAATTGCTGTGCATACAAACATGTCTTACTCGGTACCAGGGCGTGACTGAAGCAGTGTTTTTTTCAGTGTAACCGGATAAAATGTAGCCCTTGTGTTCATCTTGTCAACCTCTATACGTGAGCAAATTTCAGCTCAATCCGTGGGCTAGTTTTTGCGTGAAAGAGTAACAAACACCCATACATACTCACAAACTTTCACGTTAATAATATTAGTAGGATTATTCAGCATCCAATCTATTAAAATAAACTGAAGCTGGAAGTAGTTCGCCACGATGTACCTCTAATAAGCTGATGTGTCCACTTTTAATTTATTAGCGCGCGAATTATCATATCGGACATTTATTAGTGGCTCCCGGGGGTCGGGTACTGTTGGCATTACAAATATCTAACTAGGCACAAATGGTTTAAAGGCTGTAGTAGTAGTAGTAGTATAGTAGCCTTAAACTTTAAAGATCAGGACTAACTCGTTCAGCACATGGTTGTCTGGAGGGATGTGGCTCAGAATCAGGACCCAAATTGCTCATAATTAATTAATAATAATAAAGATTCACCTTGCACTTAATGCGATATATTTGTTTATTCAACTCAGGCGCGAGGATGTTACAAAAGCGAGAACATATTTTGATATACTTTCGAATACTTCAGTAAAATAATAAAAATGATGACTAGTTTTTCATAAAATCAATATTTTACTCTTGCTGACTTAGAACAAATTGTGTAAAAAATTAGGAAAAAATTGATTCATTAAAAAAATAATTCAAACATAACTTCTTAGGTGCTACATGGCTTTTTATTATTAAAAATATAAGTACTGTCATACCATGAACTACATATTCTTTACAGAAAAGCTAGCTAAACCAAATTTTACTGAACTGGATTGTTAAACTTAAAATATAAATTATTCTTTTCGATAACGACACTTCACTAATATTTCCGTGTGACTGTTCAGTGGCGATTGGATTCCGGGTCACGTCTCCCGATTAATCCAGTCCTTGGCCGCCTCCCCCCTTCGAGTGCCCTCCTCCCCCTCCCGCGGCCCTCCGCAAATTAATCACAACAATTTAGTATTTAACGCAATAACGTCTCGTCCAAATGAAATTCATTTTGGCAACATTTTTGCGTCTAACTGATAAACTTTATGAAAATATCAAATTGGGCTTATTTTAATTTCTACGTTATGTAAGTTAATTACAGGATTGTTTTATTTTGATTATGAAGGTTAATTTCTAGAACCCGAGATAATAATAGAATTTTTCGTTACCTGTTCTACTTTGTTTTCAGTCCGACATCAAGAGTGAATAATATAATAAAAATTCGTTAAGGAGAGTAGGTATGTTACAGAACATAAGTTAGACTTAAGTAGAATCTAAGTGGAGGTATTTTGGTATATTTTTCATTGAAAACTGTAAAAAAAATAACTCATGGGCAAACCAACGTGTGTTGTTCCATTATATCAGTCCGACGGAAACGTTCTCAAATATTTTTTTCCTATCGTACTAAATATAGGTTGTTGAGTTTTACGATACTTCTAAAATCAGAAGTGATTAGCAACAATGTAACATGACAGTGGTCCAGTGAGCGCGACGGCCGCAGGTCAGCCGGGCGGCGTGTTTGTCTAGACCTGCCCGCCGCCCGGCCCAGCCTCACACCTCGCGTCGCAGGCCCATCTTACCCATCTCGACACCATTTATCTCAAATACTTCAACTTTCTCTAAGAACACATTTTTTACCACAATTATCTATAATTTACGTCTCAAAGAGCATCTATTGAAATGGTAAAATTCCATTTTAAAAGTTCGTCTGGAGGTGAATGGGGATTAAATATAAATTACCGCTTTTGAAGGTGCGATGCGAATACAGAGCTGTGTGTACGGACCTCTACGGATCGGATTAGCGAGGTGCTGACTTGACAACCGCCGGCCTTCACTCCGAAGTAGATCCTAAGCTGATGTCGTAGAGTCCTGAATGCTTTAAAAAATTGCAGTGAGATGAGGCCTGTCGCCTCATCTCACTGAAAAGGTGTCGGATCTTCAGAATGCAGCGCATTGAAATTGTACAATATTACTTTGGTGCGGTTCGGTAATCTCGGGACGTGAAAGGAGCGGTTGAGTCATATTTTATCATATTTTTTGTCTGGAAGCTTTGTGACTAAAGCTGTCAAAGTTTTTAACATAGTGATTGTGAAACATTATTCCTAAAATATAAGTGACAAGTTGGAAACGCGAAAAGAATTTTAAGCAAATAAAATTTGATTTTTAAATGAAATCTCATTTATTTGGAGTTCGTCGATTACTGCCGGAAGACAGCCTTCAGCCGCGTATTGAAATCAATCAGGGATCGTGTTCTGTCGCCGCGCGCTGTAATTCAATCGCTCCCAATAAAATACAAACCGCGGAAATACGGAAATGGCTGAAACGAAAATATTCAAATCGTCGCTGACGGCTGACAAATAGCCGGCGATAACGCGCCGCCCGCGCCTCGCGCTGCTCCGGGCGCATCGATCACCGGCCGCGCTCGCAGGGCACTTACACCGACTTTGAAGCGGTCAAGCGTTCACGCTTAAATGTATTCAGAACAAGAAACTGATCTTATACCATACCAGCGTTGCATCGTTTTACCTAGGTGCAACTATTGCTGAGACAGAACCTTTAGACGCTTATAAGCTTTGGAAGTTATACCAAATTTTTTGTGATATTAACCTTTGAATTGTTACAGCTAGTTATATTAACAGCCCATCACTAGATACTACTTCATTGTAGGTGCTCAAAATGGGAATAAAAAGGTGCTCAAAATTTGGTGCTCTCATAATCGGTGCTGAAAATGAGAATACTTCCTGTATTGTATATCCTATCAAAAACATCAATGTGTAAATAAGAGCCCAGTTCAATATTTAGAATTTCGTGGTTGTTGACCTTGCCCACAAAATAGTTGATATCTAAATGACGCCAAGTTCTGTAGATAATATATAGAAACTTATTATATAGAATATTGCTGATACCTTAGGCTCAATTTAAGCTCACGGTTTAACTTGGTTATTTTTCATAACTGACAAGCTACTGTTTTATATTTGGAGCATTCACTTCTTAAATATGTTTTTGTAAAAAGAGCCAAATTAAACCGTGAACATCAATTGATCCTAAGTTGTAATTTTTCTAAACATTGAACTTGGCTTCCATTTTCACATTTATGATTTTGATAGGATATCAAACTTTTGTAAAGAAACTAGCAAGCGCTTGCCAAGCGTGGTGAGTACGGAAACAACGTTCTTAATAACGTTCTTAAATATCCATGAGGGAGGCCTCTGTCCAGCAGTGGACGTGCTACGGCTGAGTCAATGATGATGGTGGACAGAATTCAACTAGTCAAACTCTTCATTGACACCATATTAAGGGTAAAACGTAAAAACGTATATGACATCCGCCATTTTGTGGTAGCCATTTTGAATTAGATTTTTTTAATATGAACTGTATTCAGCTCATCGAGACGTTTCAGCTGATACACATATCAAGGGTATTGAAGCAAATATGAAATCCGGCATTTTGTGGTGGTGGCCATCTTGAATTCGATTTTTATGATGAACTGTATTCTACTAGCAGCAGTCAAGCATTTTCATTTGATAACCATGTTGAGAAAGATGATAAAAATGTAATCCAATCAATTGGTCATCAGAACTAAAGTTGTGTACCAAATTCCAGATCAAAAGGTCAACAGAAAGGGTTAACATTGTAATTCCTAAACTAGACCCAAATAGGATTTTCAAAATTTCTAAAATCTTGAAAAAATACAGTTTTCTGATTTGTTCCTCTACCTCCACACAATTATCAGGCTGGATGCTAAATTTGAATTTTCTATGTCATGTAAAAGTGGGTTAGTCTTGTCTGCTGCTAGTTAGTCTAACGGGGCTTTATAAATGAACCAGATTTTACGTATTTGTGTTTAATAGATTTTGCGTTATGAAGGGATCTTCTTGTTGATCTTCTGTGCAGGTTATTGCAGATCAAACGTGCGAGCTCATATTAATGTTAATCGACTTACGTGATACGAACACGTGAACGGCGCCGGCGTCCCCGGCACGTGAACGACAATTGCATAATGTAGCAGCAGGTACTGTCCCACTCATACATAATAATCTGTGGATAAACACGACTGCAAGAAATGTTTCATTCATCCAAGAATCGGAGACGCTATATTTAATTCAGAAGTAATAAAAATGTATTCGAATTTCTGATGAAAGTATTACCATATTTATATGAGCTTTACGACCTCTGGCTCCACAATTATGACAAGTACTAAAGCGGAGTCTCGCGAAGATGTCAGATGTCTTTGGGAAGTGCCCGGTGTATAAAGGTGCCATGTTCGAGTGCCGTTATTCATGGGCCGCTCCCAGCCGTGCTGTCTGCTGGCGAGATATTTCATTAGCCGCAGAGAGAGGGTTGCGCCCCGCGATATGAATCACACGTTCGATTTCCGTCGGTTCCGCACTCACTATCGAACACATCGAATCCAATTGTTTCCTATTACGCTACAAACAGCCAGAGCAGTCGACACATTTTTCAGCACCAGCTGCCGTCGTACTTACCGCGCGAGATATTGCTTGTTTGTTAAAGAGGAGTCTAGCTGCCCCGCTCGTGCTGTGATAGACTAGGGGATGTCTTTTGCCATGGATTTTAAATCTTCCGACAGCTTTTTATTTATGTCGACATTCTTGAGACGCGAATTGGTTTTCGTTTGAGCCTGAGGGGGTCGCGTGTGGGACCCTTCCTGTCGATCTTGGAGCAATGAATTTATATTTTCCTTTACTTATCTTTGAACACTAGTCGTGGGAATACGTAAGAACTTACTTTTTACTTTCAAGTGTTCACGTGTGCTTTTTAGTGATTATTTTATCCCGCTCTACAATCCTGTTAGTTTATCGGTAACTTAAATTAGGTTAAGCAAAAAAAAACAAGAGAAATGGAAATGTACTGTAAGCCATCATTTAAAATAAATTCAGTAATCCATGTATTCACTATGTCTGAAAGCAAGCTTTGCACCTTTTTGTAATCTAGTATTCACTATTCATGTTATTTACTGTCATTAATAGTGACTTTTACAATATTTTAACCGCAATCTCATGCATTATAATTTATAATTAATATTTTCAAATGTAAACAATTCAAGTACTAATTGGCATTGGCATTGGAATCTTGTAAACATGTATTGACAGTAAAGTGACTTTTGACAGCTGGTCTTGACGTTGACATTTCGTTTTAAAACATTCCATGGTATTTGTCACAGTATGGCCACAATTAAAATAATTTATAAGAAACGTTACGAATCGGATACGTTAAGACTAGTGCTGCCATCTGTCGCGAGAGGGCCGGCATGACGAATGTCGGTAGGCCCGACCAAGTAAAGGGGGTATTAGAACAAGCCTATAAAATAAGAAATAAAGATTGTACATCGCTCATTTCCTTTTCGTCCGCTGATGAATAAACTGGTATCGCTGCTACACTTCTGTCTTTTATTCAACAAATCAGAAGTGTTCGTCGAGTCCACGCTGCGTGCTCTATCCTGAACCATGAGCCAACGTCGAAGGCTTGCTGTTATAAGCAATGACGAGGAACCGGATCTGCAAGAAACGCCACCACCACCATCGCCACGGGAGCCACCTTCCAAGAAAAAAAGAAAAATCCACCTCGTCCAACCAACAACGATCGGCTTGAAAATATGCTGGAGCAGTTCATGAGCAATCAAGCAGCCAGGTGATCCGAATCAACGGTACAACCGGATAGAACAATAACCTCATCGAAGCCTCAACAGAAAATACAAGGTACACAAAAAAAATAATTCTTTGAAAATGTAGCAGGCGATTGATTAGAAACAATAGCACATTCCAGTTCATAAATTTTGCTATCTACCCTCAATAATTTTCAATTCCAAGCATGTCGTCATTAGGTAACATTAGATCCAACACATCCAATCGACATAAACCCAAATAAGAATATCCATTACCTGACATTTTATGTAAAACTTGAAAACGTGCTGAAATTTGATGGTGACATTAATGCTACTTCTATTTTCACATGGTTACACCGTCTGGAGTCCTTGGCGAAAATCTACGGCTGGGATTAATGAACACTGGTCTACCACATGACAGCCTGCCGAGGATTAGCAGCAAAGCTTTACTACTTCGTCACCATGAACATGCAACAAGAAGAAAAGGTACTCAACTTCTACTCAAAAAAATTAGCTATGGGTAAATCTTGTAAACTTTCTGATGACTTAATATGCGATGTAATTATTTTTAAATTAAATGACCCTTTATTGAACGTAAGAGCTCGTGGTATTGGTACGCGTTCTTTACTTAGTTAATTAACAATGCTTCATTAGATACGTCATCTCATCTCAAGTTAAATCAAAATCAAGTTAAAACTGAGAATTGTAGGCTTAAAATGTGTTCTCATTACAACAAACTACGTCACATGCGTAAAGAGCATAAAGTTTCCTAGAATAATTTTGTTTTGTTACGAGTATTCAAAATGATGGGATAGAAGTGGGTAGTCAGAAGAAAAAAAATAACATAAACACGGGAATTTATCGTGTTGAACAAGCATTGGTACGGGGGAAGCTTAGCTTAGCTTGCTATAGCTTGAAAAACTAAATCGACAACTACTAACGTAAACTAGGAAGAATCTTACCGATAATCAACACTTTATTTTTTATTGTTCTATAATGTAGGTACCTACAGTGGTGTTGGCAATGGTGATAGGTAGCATTAGTAGGGCACAACAATAACTATAGAAGAGAGGAATAATTCCCGGCATGTCGTTTTCTTGTTGGCTCGAAACCCCTTAAAATGAATCTCGTTACGTCAAAGTCTTCTTTTGCCGAGATCCCTTTTATAGTGCCGCCGTAGCGCTTGGTCGATGACGCGTTTAGTCGATTCTCTGTTTAAAAAGCCGTCTAGGCAGCTACGTAGCCATGTTTACACGTTAAGTACAGTCAGACGGGAAGACGTCATTGTTAATGTTCATACTAGATAATAAGGTTATAATATCCCACTAATATTATAAAGCCGAAAGTTTATTTGGATGGAGGTTTGTTACCTCTTCACGCCAAAACTAGGCTACGGATTGAGCTGAAAAAATTATTATTTTTTTGCACACGCATTTATGTTAACCAGGATTAACACACAGGCTACATTTTTATTCGGGTACAACACATGCGAAGCGGTGGGCAGAAGCTAGTATACTGTAAAGCAAGCAAAAAAAAAAAATGATTTTGTAATCGTGAGAGTTAAACTTGTGTCATTTAAAAGTTAAATATCTAGGTCAGGTTTATGTAGGTCAAAATAAAATAAAAAAATTGTTAATATAAAACAAATTAGAGCGTTAATGAAGATTATTACTAAGTATTCATCGATCGTATAATAACATTTCATTTATTAGGATTTTTTTTAGTTTTTATGAATAGATGGTCTTTAATCTCATTTTTTTTATTATATATTTTTATCGACATAGCATATGGACTAGATGAATACAGTTTCATTTAAAAAAAAAAGTTAACGTTAATTTATTATTATAACGTAATGAGTAAGCTGTGTAGGTTCCCGCACGAGTTTTATAGAATTGTTTATTATTTCTAACAGATTTGCATATTTCTTTTGTTGCGTAAAGACCACCTATGCATGGGTGCTATTCCTTAATAAGATAAAGGATTAAGATATGTAGCTATTTGAGTAGGCGTAATAAATTGCAAGGGAACGTTTAAATCAGTTTTTTTTTTGGAGTGCGTATGTCAAGCTTGATAATTTGGATTTAATCTTTTGTGTGTGTGGTGTCCAATTTGAGTGAGTGTCTATGATTACACCTAGTAAAATGATTTCAAGTACTATAGATAGTGATCCGTTATTAAAAGTGTAGGTACTACACCAACAGACTTACATGAACCACGTGGCACTTTATAATGTAGAAAGTTATTTTCGATAGTTTTATTTTCTAAAGGTAAAGAATAATCAACATAATCAAATTATTGGTAACAACAATCGTTATAGGTTAAACATTTCTAATTCAAATAATAATATTACTTAATAATGAGGTCAACCATTCAGCAAAAATTAAATTAGACAAAATATTATATTTAAAATTAAGCAATATATTTTGAGCACAAGTCAAATCAAATAGATAGGTACAAGTAAAACAATATAATAGTTGATAAAATAATAAATTCGTCAATGTCAGTTAATAAATTAAATCATGTCAACAAATTATAGCCACAAAATCATCATCATTGTAGAACGCCTTCTCGACCAGCCATGATTTTAAGTTAGTTTTCTATTTTTTTTTAAAGAATAGGCTAGGGGGGTCAAGTATGTGATCCGGCAGTTATATAGCACAGATAAAGATTTA
Source organism: Pasiphila rectangulata (assembly GCA_963082625.1). Lineage (NCBI taxonomy): Eukaryota > Metazoa > Arthropoda > Insecta > Lepidoptera > Geometridae > Pasiphila > Pasiphila rectangulata. The sequence goes on along the minus strand of OY720244.1, from coordinate 262,806 downwards.
ACCAGTAATAATTTTGAATCGATTTATAACAGCAAACAAATTAGGCATATTTTGAATTCTGTGACATGCTCTCGCATAAATAGGCAAATTGAATAGTCAAACTGTTCTAGGTATTTGGTATCTCTTAATGCGATGTTAAAAAAAAATATATACATATATATACTTTGATGAGAATTTGTGGGTACACAAGGGTATCAACACCCCATACACTAGCACTACTAACAAATATCCATACTTTCGAAGTTAGATCCTACTTTAAAATCAATTTACTAGATAAATGATTATTAATAAACATACCACAACTCCGAGCTCTTGCACAAAATGTTACTACAAAAAAAAATATAAATTTTATTTAAGAATATAATTATTATAATGATGAACATAGAATAATAATTAAAAACAAGTTTAGAAAAGTATGCTGATATCTGTAAAGAAATAAATGTTTATGATAATGTTATAACAATTAGTTGGTTGTAGACAAGTGTGCAACTGCGACACAGTTTTTATAAATCATCGTTTATGTTATTGAACTATGAGTACTTTATTTTGTTGGTGAATAAATATATTTGATTTGATATTTGAGTAAAATATATAAAAATAAGAGTATAAATTAGAGCAACTGTTTTTTTATTATTATTCAAACTAAAGATATTTACAATACTATCTGTAGTAATAAAGATAAGAGTAATACCAAATTATGTTGTCTTACTATGAATATTGTACAGGTATTAATGCAATGTAAATGAAGTTAAACCTTTAAATAATTCATTACTTTGATCTAGAAAACTATATTATTTTGATATTAATAATTTTATAGGAGGTTGCTATGTTAAATTTTCGTATATTCGTAATTATAATTGAATTATTATTAACAGGTAATCTAAAGCAATTATATTATATGCACAAAAAGGGTTTGTCCCATGGGTTTGTCCCGCAGATACAAAAAGGGTTTGTCCCATGGGTTTGTCCCACAGATACAAAAAGGGTTTGTCCCACTGTTATAAAACGGGTTTGTCCCACTTTTGTAAAACGGGTGTGTCCCACTGTTATAAAACGGGTGTGTCCCACTGTTATAAAACGGGTGTGTCCCACTGTTATAAAACGGGTGTGTCCCACTGTTATAAAACGGGTGTGTCCCACTGTTATAAAACGGGTGTGTCCCACTGTTATAAAACGGGTGTGTCCCACTGTTATAAAACGGGTTTGTCCCACTTTTGTAAAACGGGTGTGTCCCACTGTTATAAAACGGGTGTGTCCCACTGTTATAAAACGGGTGTGTCCCACTGTTATAAAACGGGTGTGTCCCACTGTTATAAAACGGGTGTGTCCCACTGTTATAAAACGAGTTTGTACCACTTTTATTAAACGGGTGTGTCCCACTGTTATAAAATGGGTGTGTCCCACTGTTATAAAATGGGTGTGTCCCACTGTTATAAAATGGGTGTGTCCCACTGTTATAAAACGGGTGTGTCCCACTGTTATAAAACGGGTTTGTCCCACTGTTATAAAACGGGTTTGTCCCACTGTTATAAACTGATTTGAATCTGTAAGCAAATAAAACAAAATGTTATGATAACAAATGTTTATTTTAGCCAACTATAATTGTCATTTATTGTTTTAGAATAATAATTTATATGGTAGTACAGTAGTACTCTATAAATACCACAAAATGGAAATCAAGACCTGTGTAAACATAGCATAAGAAATTAAGTTAAAACACAATAACCACTTGTATGGTTGTAACATAGTAATTTTTTTTTATTTAGGTACTTTTTAATACATTTTGTACACATGATTTATAATTACGAGGCCGTAATCTTTTATATCATAGCATAAGAAATTTAATTAGATCACAATAAGCACTGGTTCATTTGCAAAAGAGTAATATTGTATAAATGTATTTAGTATTCATTAAATTTGTGTACTACATGCATTACGGGGACGTAATATTGTCAGGAAAGGCCGACTGCGGATGTGAAATCGAATGTGATGTGATGGTTAATTTTTAAGTTTCTGGTTTTAAATTGTAAATTTGGTCAAAATGTTTTGCTGATTATGATAAACTTTTATTTTAATTTGTTTCAAAATGTTACTTTGAAAAGCCCTTTGTATTATCTTTTCTATTAGAACACTGTTCCGAGGGCGTAACCATTTGTCAGGAAAGGCCGAGTGTAAGCCATCATTTAAAATAAATTCAGTAATCCATGTATTCACTATGTCTGAAAGCAAGCTTTGCACCTTTTTGTAATCTAGTATTCACTATTCATGTTATTTACTGTCATTAATAGTGACTTTTACAATATTTTAACCGCAATCTCATGCATTATAATTTATAATTAATATTTTCAAATGTAAACAATTCAAGTACTAATTGGCATTGGCATTGGAATCTTGTAAACATGTATTGACAGTAAAGTGACTTTTGACAGCTGGTCTTGACGTTGACATTTCGTTTTAAAACATTCCATGGTATTTGTCACAGTATGGCCACAATTAAAATAATTTATAAGAAACGTTACGAATCGGATACGTTAAGACTAGTGCTGCCATCTGTCGCGAGAGGGCCGGCATGACGAATGTCGGTAGGCCCGACCAAGTAAAGGGGGTATTAGAACAAGCCTATAAAATAAGAAATAAAGATTGTACATCGCTCATTTCCTTTTCGTCCGCTGATGAATAAACTGGTATCGCTGCTACACTTCTGTCTTTTATTCAACAGTACCTTATGATTTCCATTTGTTACTTTAATTCTTTGCCGTACATTATCCGATTACCGATATTTCCGTCGCGTCGCATCTGAATACCGCGCGCGTAGTTTCCACGTCAGCGAAGCTTTGTCTCAATCGCAAAATAATGCCTTTAGAGTACGATGCCTTGATAATACGCCGTAAAATGAATTTTAATCGTTTGAAATAGAACAGGTATTTGTTTGGAAGTGGCGGTGCATGCTAAATAATTTAATAATGAAATCCTTCTCGGTACAGTGTCGCACAATAACTGCGGTAACTTTCGCCAGAAGATTAAGGCGCGGCGCTGAGATTTAACTCGGTTGTATTACAACTTTATTTACATCTTACAATGTTGGACCGCTGGATTGGATTTCCTGTCACCAAATTAAATTCCAACTAGTACCGTCCTAGCTATCCATTTTCAAACAGTGTTTTGGAATATCTGGGATTAACAAAAGTTTTTTTTAATTCCGGATGTAAACTGAACAAGAGACACCGCTTAGAAAGGTTTCCTGTGCCGTCGTATCCTATAATTTTGCACCTTTCAATTAACTAGCATAAACTTGTTGGTTTACGAGCTCCACAGAACTATAATAGACTCGACTAAATAAACTTAGACTAGAACTTCAACTGAACTTCATCTCTGTGCTTTATCATTAGAGCAACGTAATTATACAACTACTTAGACCTGGGTTCAGGCGTTCTAGAACTAGTGCATGTGAGCTAAATAGCTTCTTGAACCATGGTCGTTAATAATCTCACTGCTTTTAGTCATGTCTTAAAACCAGTCACTTTCATTATTATATTTATGTACAGATGATAATCACTACATAGTATAAAAAACAAAGTAGCTTCCCGTCTGTCTGTCCCTTAATTTTCTTAAATATTGAAAAATTACGCAACGGATTTTGATGTGGTTTTTTTTAAATAAATAGATAATAATATTCAAGTGGAAGGTTTTTATGTATATTTATGTAAGATTTGGTGCATGTTCGCAAAACGGTTGAACATGTCGGAAAATTTATTGTAGACTGGGAGTTGTTTTGTGCGCCGCCTAAACAATTTACGTGCAAGTGATGTCTAAGATAAAGATAAAGATGAAGATATATTTATTTGCTGGAACACAATGTTATAAAGTCTTAAAATTAATGTAGTTCCAATTATGTTCTTACTGAATTAGCATGCAAATTTATTAATTTAATTTAAAAATGAATGCAATTTTTAAAAGAAATAAAAATGTCAAGATATTAAATTCATATGAAATATTTAGTCATAATTCCAACTAGTCATCTAAAAATTCATAATTATCTTAATAACATTTGCTTCATTAATTAAAGCCCTGGGGTGCCGGCAGTAGAATGTTACTCCTCCTCTCATACCTGTGGATGCAGTCAGAGCCTGCTAAGGGATACCTTCGGAAGATGGGCAGCAGCGTCTTTTCATATATTAACATCCTGTACTTTGCTCGACAACCCGCCTGCCAAGCGTGGTGAGTATGGCTACTACACCTCATGGAGATCCATGAGCGAGGCCTGTATTCAGTAGTGGACGTTCTACGACTGGAATGATGATTATGATGATGATGATTTGCTTAATGATAATTGTCTCAATTTAGATTTAATATATTCGGCTTTAAAGTTATTGTAATTTTTATTAAAATAATTATTTTTCAATATTGATTCTTTATGTTAAAGCGTGTCTTATTTATAACTTCCCATGTCATTTTGGATTTATTAGTAGATGTCATTATAGTGTAGTTATTTTGGGCTTATTTCTTTTCTAAGTCTTTGCAAAATTCTTGTACGTAATTTTATTTTATATAGTTGGTTTTGATCTAAATTTCCAAAGTATGTATCTTTTCTTATTGCTACACAACTTTATACCTCGTGAAATGCACTTTGGTTTACCTGTAGTTTCATAATAATTTGTCTCATAGGGAAGCGAAGCTCATAGAAAAGTTCAAAATGTTCCAAGAAGTGATGATAAGATAAGTTGAGGTCTTCTGTGTTATACATTTCTGAAAATGAGAGACGTTTCATGCACATAATGAAAAATAAACGAACTAAATCAAAATGTCAATGAAGCTATGGCTAGGAGTTTATGGCAATTCATTATAACTAAGTATTCATTACGCGCTGAGGACTGCCGAAGCTTACCGTATCACTTAGCTAGACTATGGCAGTTAATTCCACTTCCCTGTCCCGTTGTTCATTAACCGACCCTCTATTGCTGACCTATCCTATGCTGGTAACGTTAGATAATAATTTGAAATGTTTTTTGAAGTCGAGCGAAAGCGCGTTGAGTCGATGACATTATAAAAGTCGCTTGACATACAATGCGAAAGGCACAGGACAGAGGAGGCTGGCAAAAATGATGGGAGACCTATTATACCCAGTAGTGGGTGATTTCGGACTGAAAAGTAAGAACGACTAGTAGCTTGTTTACGTACACACACTCACTCACTACATCTTCACAACACATTCCACTAGCACAAGCCCTACTTCAGACATATTCGTTGTGATATATATTCCAGGCGAGCTCGCCGCGCGTGTAACAAACACTCTGCGACATTACACGTCATTAGTCGGCCGGGTCCGATCCGAGGACCCTCGTAATTAAGTTTATTATTTGCAAGATAACGAGCCCTTTCTAATCCCGTTTTAAATATCTGCGAAGGGACGCGGGCACGCGCCGCCCCGGCTGGCTCCAACGGATATACGTTGAATGACACTGGTCTGTACCTACACTACACTGGATTATAGCTCATCTCTTTATTTTTATTAACTTATTGGCTTTACTAATAGTTCTTACACAAAGCATGACATAAATCAATGACATATTGCTATTTTTCTACGTGTAAAAACCTCTTACAGACAAACACCACGTGAATGAAGTTTGAACAATAAAACTTTAAAAAAATTTTGAAACCAAGTATTTTTAAACGGCCAAGTACAAGTCAGACTCGCGCACAAAGGATTCCGTACCATTATTCAATCAAAAAACGATTGTTGTATGGGAGCCCCCCTTCAATGTCTATTTTATTCTGTTTTTAGTATTTGTTGTTAGAGAGGCAACATAAATATATCATCTGTGATAATTACATGAGATGCAGCCGGGTGACAGACAGACAGACGGTAAGCGGAGTCTTAGTAATGGGGTCCCTTTTTACCCTTTTGGTACGGAACCCTAAACAAGAAGAAAATAGATACAAAAATTATTAAGTAATACAAAAATAAAACTAACGATCATGTGACAAACTAAACGTTAAGGATGTAGTCACAGTTGCAGCTAAGCATTCATACTCGTAAATCTACGATTACACAAGCTCAGCAAGATGAAGATGACTCTTCTATAGATGTCTTCGAAGCAAGCAGAGGTTTGTCGTGAAATGTCTAAATAATCTGCAGTTCAAACTAACGGAAGGAAAATGCAAAGAATATTCAGACTAAAATGTCGTCTTCTTAGCGCAAATCAAATGCAGACGGCAAAAATATGCTTTTTATGACAGACGAGATTTAGAACCTCGTTCTTGGAAAAGCAGCTTTATTTTACAATTGCAGTGCCCCATTAAAATGAGCTTCTTAAATCTCTTTTTTACCATGGTATAAATTGAAGTCGCTTCCTGCTTCTGTCTGTTTGGCCGCTTACTCCTCCTTTACCACGCAACGGATTCTGATGCGGTATTCACTAATATATTAAGTATTTCAAGAGAAAGGATTAAATATTAAATTCATTAAATGTTAAGTGTAAGATTGCTGAGGTATTATGAATATTGTTATAGATGTCGGAACTGTATACCAACTGAAAGCTATTTTGGCGTCGCGTCAAATATTGAACTAATGTAATGTATAGAAGATTTTTTTTATCTTAAATATACATTATATACAAAAAAGTACGCGTCGTACTTACGTCGTCGGGCGGTAACACCTGTGCGAAGTTGGGCGGGTTACTACTAGTAACTTACTAGTCACAAATTAAATGCTGCAACTAAAATAATTAAAGTTAAAGCAAAGAGTATCAAGCAATGCGTCTCGGAGACGTCTTCCAATCAGCCTGTTCATTATTTCACCGCGGCGTCCTGTGGACGTACAAACTCGCCGCAGATGCATCAGCAGTTAGTGCGGAGCGGCTCGGTGTCATATTTTTATTACCGTCAAATTAACGTAACTGCGCTACGGCATCATTTAGCCGGGATTTACGACTTAGCGAGTGTATTCGAAATTAGTTACTGTGTTTATCGGACGCGACTTTTCGCCGCGCCTTTTGATGGGTAACATATTTTGCGGGGGCAAGGCCGATGTAAAGAAATGTGATGCAATAAAACAACGAAGTCGTGATGCGAGAAAAACGGAATACCGTCGCGAGAAAATGACACGCAAGTTATTAGTCACCGTCAATTTTGACCCTAGATAGGGTAGGTACCTTGATTCAAATAATAAAACCAGTACCTTTACTGCCAAAAGAGATAATTAATTAAGATGAATATTTGAGGTTCTACACTCGTTAGTCCGTAGATAATTTTTCGAAGAAAAGTAAAAAAAAACCATGCGAGACTTTTCGTCGCGTCTGAAGAACTTAAATGTGTAGTGCCGGCTCTCGTCCAGTTGTGGCTTTATAAGGATCTTGTTTATGTTGAGTTATATGTCGCTTAATTAGGATTTATAGATATTTATGAGGTGTGTAACGTGTGTGGGCGGCTTTATTTGTTAGGTATTTTAAGTACTGACTAAATTGATGATTTATGAACCGATCACTGTTCTTAACTAAGATACATTTCTAGATTATATGCAGTATTTACGGGATATTTACAATGACTGAGTCCCTGTTTCCCAGTCTCCTTTTTGAGTGTTTTTGAGATGTGGCAATGCAGGTTCACACTTTTTTCCAAATTTATATATCTGGATTCTTATTCATACCAGATCGCTTCATAAATATGCGGAAACTTTACATAGTTGCAAGAGTAAGGAATCAAACTGTCAAATGTCAGGATAATAAAATAGCAGAGTAATGCAGGGCGCGTCCTGGACGCAGCGCAGCGCCGCAGCCCCGCCATCGAGTTTACGGCGAGACTTTTGGACCATAAACCCATGATACTTTGCATTCTGCATCCGAGTCGTTAAATACAGTTACGACATGTTTATAGTCGTGACTAACAATCATTATGTTATCTAAGATATTTTTATAAATTCAGTTGCCCATACATACATTAGTAAAAATATTTATTGCCACTACTTGAAGTTAGATAAACGGAATATGACCTCTGCGTTTAATTGCTCCTACTGCTTCGGACTTAAAGAAGAGCCGTCGCCGTCAACTAAAAAGAAAATCAGCTTTATTTCGAATGGTCAGAGTCGTGATTTGATTGGCCGGGAATGCACATTTTAATCTAGACTTGGCTGTAGTTTTTGGTGCAATTAGGGCTCCCGCGACAAAGCGCTGAAAGAGCTTCAAAGGATTAAATGTTTCCATTACACGGGACTTTTGTCCGGCGGAAAATATTGCTACGAAAATGAGGGAAATTTTTGGAGAATTACTTTCTCTTGTTAACTTTTTATGGAAGTTGGAGTCGTGTTAAGCCCCGACGGGATTTATTCAAGCAGCCATCTCGCTAATGCGAATTTGGCCGTGAATTGCAAATGGAAATTCGCGAGCAAATGGTTCTTCAGAGCCTGCACATGTGCTGTTTCTATAAGTCTTGTTAAGTCTTTTCGTTTATAAGGAGGTGTTTTTGTCGTTGCACGTCCCAGCACCCGCCTCTACTTGGGTAACGTAATTTTACTCTTTAAACAGGTAATCTTTATCTTATTTCAGACATTTGATGTCCACCATCTTCTTTACTTAACAATTAACGTATTTTTTTTGGTTCTCCAGCAAATTTTCCTTAATTTCTTGCATATTATGCAAGGCCTGATCTTGCAACATCAGCAGTGCACGTGCGTCACCTGTGGTGAGGAGGTGGGCGGCACTTGTTGCTCCCCCCCCCCTCTCTCGCCCCCTTCCCACCAGCTCACCTGCCTCGGTCGCGCCGTCAAATGTGTCGATAACACGGATTGGTCTTGTCTTCTCTTTAACTTTAGTGAACGGAAAGGTTAAGACCCATGTTCATGTGTTGGTTGAATCAAATTTTCATCGTGAAAATTGTTGAATCAACTATTGTCGTGAGTTTGATTAACCCGAAATTATTTTAAGCCTTTGCAACTATTTGGTTTGATCGACCTCTGTGGCTCAGGTCTTATATCCGACTGAGGCGCATAAGGGTTTGATTCTCGCCGGATTGATTTTTGTAGTAGCTCTAGATATGTAACCAGTTTGGGTATTTTTCTGAAAAAACACAGTCTAACGAAATGTATCTTATTATTCTACCATTAATTTGTTCATATTCCACAATCTCTGTTTATTAAGGCCAAGTTGGTGCTGTATCTAATGTCTAGAATTAGTTTATTAGATTCTGTACTCTTGTCAGTTTTACTTACTTTTCAAAAATATCATGGTTGAGAACTCTAATGCAATTCTAGGAAATTAAATACCATATCAAAAGTTTACGATTTCGTTGGGGGTTTATACCATGATTTGAGTCTTATTGAGTTTTCCGATATTTCGGCGCAGTTTCACACTCCATGATCACGACCTAGCTGTTTTTCGTAATTATTGATTATAGTAGTTATTTTAACATTGAACTGTTTTTTATTAGATTCCTACACCATCGCACACATTTGGGAATGGTTTCAAAATAAACAATCACTCTATCTCACCCTCGTTACTCCTGGGACTTTAATTAAGGAATTCTTTTTGTTCCAGGTACGTTTCTGCTGTCCGTATGTTCCAGTGTTTAAGATTGCACGTGTGACAGGGGAGGCAGGGGAGGGCAGGGGGAAGACAAACGACGTCGTCCTGAGATACAGCGACTATTATTGATGGCTACCTGGACGCAGGGGACCAAACTATTTATTACAATCAGAAAAAAGTCATTATTTAAAGCGACTATTGAACGAGTCTCGTGATAGTCTCCAAACTAAAAAGGTGAGCATTTTTCTTCTATTTAGATATTTTCGACCACTGAAATCAACTCGTGTATTAAATGTGTATAAGTTAGCAAAGGTAAACCAAAGAAAAGCTGGATAGATCTGACAAAGATGATAATATGAGCGGTAAAGGAGTGAATGTCGAGTTAACGTCTAATAGATAGAATGGAGAAAGAGGACATGTCGTGTCGACCCTACGTAGAGTGGAATAAGGGCAGGGAAATGATGATGCTTATGTACCTACTACTCACTTGCGAAGGATGAGAACTTCTGAAATACTCAAAAAGGAGGGCGATACATTAGGTTTTTAATAAAGCTCGCAGAGCCCGGCCCCCGATGCAATCATCGGCGCTCCAATCCATCACCGCGAGCGTCGCTCTGATACCGGCCCTGCATTGATGGAAGGTAAATGGTTGTATAAATACTAGGATATTCCCAGTTAGTATTTCAGGAATAAGCCCCAAACATATTTTGGGTGGCCATTGATTTTAATTAGGGTATTTTACTACTGGCTAACGTAACCTAGCTTTATATCAGTCTAATAGGTTTTTATCTGGCTTTTACCGTGTAGCTTTTTAACTAGCTATACCTGACGCTGTAGTGCCTAAAACATATTTGATGTGGCTGGTACACTAAATTATTGATTTACACGCAGAGGTAACCAAGGTAAGAAAACCCGCAGTTAAGTCAGCTCCGGTTATTAACCTGTGCTGGTGAATGCATTACCAAAAAGCACCTATAGTACTTCCTGTAATAACATTTAAATAGATACAGTTTACGCTATCCGACGATAGTAAATTTATTTTGATTGGACATGGGGACCCATCATCTTTTCTAAACAGGGTCTACTGAGAATTAAACTCTCACTAGATCCATATTTTATTGCTGTTCTAAAAACATCTCTAGACAGATTTCTGGATCATGGAGATTTCTGGTTCTGAAGATAAGATCTAATGAGAGTGATCCACACTAAAGCAACATTGGACGATAAATAATTGGGAATGGAATGAAAAGATAATATAATTTCCCTCATGTCGTAGCAGTTCGAGCTATCAGCGCCCCTCCCGCGGGACCACGTGAGCATCTACTGATTCGTAATTTGGGACCACATTCTCCCAACCACATTCTTATCTCGTACATTCCCACGCCATATTACACCTTATAATCGGACACGCAAGGTGCAAGATACCGGAAATGCAATTCGGTAAGGACAGTTCAGGGAAAGTGGCTTGGTAATTACCTTTCTTGTGTGATGTAGCTTAATTCCGGCCGCCATTTTCTGGGGAAATTGAATGGCGATTTACTTGTTCTTTTATAGAGATTTACTTTTACGATTGGAATAACTAATGCGAGTTGTTGGCTGTGTAGCCATCGCACTGGAGTTAATTTCCTTTTGAGTTAATAAAGGTAGCGTCGGGAGGTTGCACAATTATTATAAGATAACTAGCAACCAAACCATCATCAATCATTATGTTATTTATTTATTTAACACTTTCACACATTACAATGTGCAAAGAGGACTTAATACTTAAGCATTTATTTATTAATAGTTTAGTATCGAAAAAGTACACAACTTTTCGAAACACCTAACTATATAAGATCAATTAAAATAAACGATTCAAACTTCTGGAATATATCTAGATGGAGAATCCTTGTTTGAATTCATCTCAAGCAGAGATAAATAACAGCATCAGAGACTATAATAACTCAAACTTAGATTGAGTATCAGAGACTGGGAGGAGTTTGTTTTGTTCAAAGTGGGACATGTCCTGATTGAGAGAAGCTACACCTTAGCTACACCGATTTGTAGAGCACGGATCGCACGATGAGTGACATAAAAGTCAAGTGCATGACGTTGTGTTTACGCAAAAGGTAAGCTAGAAATTATAACTATGAAATTTATTTTTTTAAAAACCTAAAAACTATACGTCAGCCCCCCTTGCGACCGAGCACCACGACACAAATCTTCAACACTAAATACATAAATACTCTGTGAATATATTTATGGACATCCGTGTGTACCCTTACCCATTACTCTGTAGAACGCAACAACAATCTAACAAGCACACGTCTTCATCGCTCTGTCGTGGATAAAAAATAATTTAAAAGTAAAAAAAACTTTTTAACAAACATGCTTTTATTTAAATGTACCCACTAAAAATAATAAAATAATCATTTAACATTAAAGTTTAACGTCATCTTAAAACGTCTTTACGCAATAAAAAGCTTGTCGCGAGATTAACCTGTATACCTGTTCGTTCGTTTCAGCCGTAAAACATCCACTACTGAACACAGGCCTCGCTCATGGATCTCCATGAGGGGTAGATGCCATACTCACCACGCTTGGCAGGCGGGTTGGCGAGCGCAGTACGGGATGTTGGTACACGGAAAGACGCTGCTACCCAGCTTTCAGATTAAGATTTTATTACTATAACACTCGGTTTGTATTATTTCCCGTATTGTCAATTATTTCTAAATTTAAGAACTTAAGTACAAGCGCACGCCGCGCCGGGAACAGCACTTGAAGTCGGCAATAATATTGTAAGCCTCATATCCGGTGAGCCGTGCACCTTCCAACTTTCGGATACTCGCACTTGCCGAACACTCCTGAATAAACCACACCACCCTCGCGCAGTAAACAGTTCCGCTCATCTGTAGGTTGTGTCGGGACTGTTCCGTTTACTGTCGTCAACAGCTTATATTTCCAACTAATTATAATCAAAAACATAGATGGATAGATTATCCACGTAGTATTCTAGGCATGAGATTTTACCATAAACTATATGTGAGAAATCCCAGTGTTAATGAAGTGAAAAGCGTGAAAGTGAAACCATATTGCTTGACAAACAGCTTATGCAAGCTTATGGTAAGGTAAAATCAGAAACTTACGCTCTGCTTTTCTATTAAAACACATTTTTTCCTTCATTAAAATCCCAAAAAAAATGTTGTGTAAGTAAGAAATCGAGTAAAGTCCCGAACGAAAAATAAAGGGACCAAGCAAAGATCCCTGCGGTACTCCACTGGGTGCAATAATCCAGCTGGAAATATAATTATTCACAACTACTGCTTGGGATCTTTTGTCAATATAGAAAGAAAACCATCTATGCAATTCTCCACGGATTCCTATGTCCTGGAGTTTCGATATTAGGGTGATGTGGTCTATTCTGTCAAAAGCTTTCAGTATAATTATACCAGATCCACCTGGTCACCAGAGTCCATAACATTGCTTACATAGTCGTTGAACAGTATAAGATTGGACACTGTTGACCGTCTCTTTAAAAACCCATGTTGAGATGGACTGAATGTATTTTTTAATAGTTTTGGGTATAACTGGTTATGGACCACTCTCTCAAATAACTTTGAAATAATACACACCTTAGAGTTTGGTCTATAATAAGTTACTTCTGTCTTAGATCCCTTTTTATACACAGTTGTGATATAAGCTGATTTCCAAATACTTGGAAAAATGCAGTCAGTGACGGATCTTTGAAATAGGTTATCGGGTAGTTATCGGGCTTGCTAAGCTCTTAGCACAGTTTACTAAGACAGTTGAATGTATGTTGTCGGGTCCCGCAGACCTTATTAAAATATGAAGTACTTCATGGTAATTAATTTCGATCGAGCTGATGTCAGCAAGAGACTGTGGAATAGTCTGTGATGGTTGAATTCGTGGACGGTCTAAGGCGCTGGTGGAGAGAAATGTATGTAGATTGGAAGTAAGTTGAAAACATGTAACAGATAGCTTCACCCGTGGTTGCTGTAGCATCATTATGTTTGATATTAGTAGGCATGCCGTTAGACTTGGCGCGTGATTTAAAAAACGACCAAAAATACTCAGGGTCTCTTTCGATAGAACTCTCGACTGAAGCAATGTATTGTCGGTAGCAAGACTCGTCTAAGTTCCTAACCCTATCTCGCAAACATTTAAAGGATTGAAGATCCGCGCTATTGTGATATTTATTATATTTTCGTACGTATTTATATTTTTCTTTGATTATCTGTTTTAGAGCATAATTGACTGCTTCGTCTTGTAGTCGACAAGAAAGTTCTGTAGCCCAACTAATCTTAGAGACCTCACTATTGATAGAATCATAGTCACCCTTACGTTAGGCGTATCTAGTGTATGAATTAGATTGGAGGTGTGGAATTTCAATGTAATTAATAGTTATTAAAAGGGGACAGTGATACGGGTCAATGGATACTAGTGGATCTTTACACTCCTTAACGGTGACTGTGTCATTGGATAAAACAAGATCAAGAATTTCGCCAAAATTGTTGACACATCCATTATATTGGTACAACCCTAGCATACATATGTCGTCCATCAATGTATATTCATCATTAGCGTTTCTGACGGATGGGCTTAGGTAGCTATTACTATTTGAAGCTGTCCATGTTATACTACACATGTTAAAGTCCCCTGCAATTAAAAAAATTTCGATTGAATAGTTTAATACTAATTCATTAAATTTAGTTAAGAAATTGTTTAATTAATGACGAGACAAGCCGATGGCCCACCTGTTGTAAGTGTAAACCTATACCTATTACAACTACAATGACAGCTAAGTATGTATGTAAAAAAAGGTCTTTAAAAATCCGTTTTCTTTATTTATTTCTTAGAATACAACATAACTGGAGTCAATATACAATTTTGTAGGTACAACCTGAGTACAGTATCTATAACTTAATAACTTCTACTATATTAGAGCTAATAAGGATAATTTATTCAGAATACGCTCGTAGCAACAGCAGGCGAGCACAATATTCTCGCTGCCTTCGTGCGCCTCGAGGGAAAATCTAAATTATTAATCTTGGCAAATAATTTCCCACAAATACGATTGAATTTATCTCAAAGCAATAGCTCCGAGACGTGATATTAATGCGGCCGTAACTCACGCTGTACCGCCGCACCAGACGTACTACTACGTAACTCACGCTGTACCGCCGCACCAGACGTACTACTACGCGGCTACGTACTCCACTCCGGCCTGATCTAATAATTCTGCTTGTAAATCAACGCGCGCGCTGTAATTATGTTATTTATAACATGTGACGGCGCGTAATACCGACTTTACATGCTAAATAGAATTCTGAGATATATCGTTGGGGTATGGTCAGTTCTGTCGTATTTCTTGTAATTAAGACGTTACAATTACGGTGGGTTGCCGGCAGTAGAATGTTTCTCTTCCGCTCTTGCCCGTGGATGCAGTAGGAATCTGCTAAGGGATACCTCTAGAAGATGGGCAGCAGTGTTTTTCCGTATATCAACACCCCGTAGTGCGCCCTCCAACCCGCCTGCAAGCGTGGTAAATATGACAACAACCCCTAATGATCAGCACAGAGATCCACGAGGGAGGAGCAGTGGGCGTCCTGTGGCTGAGATGAGAATTACGATAGTTTTAAACCTGGTTCTGTTTGTAAAATAAATGCATCGATTTAATTATATTATAAACAAACTTTGCTGTGGCTGGGTAAGCCTAATAGCGATGAGCTCGCGACATAATTTAGTAAGGTTATATAGTTTTAATTTCCCCTATTCACAGATACACAAAGTACTAAATCCATGTTGTTACTCAAACAAAACCATAGGCCTGGTGCAGCCTGCGCCGAACCGATTCGGCTAACGTCTTTTGTGTCATTTTATAAATGTTATTGTGGTCCCAATAATGGGAAAGTAGTCCTATTATAGAGGTTTTGGCCATAAATAGGAATTTCAACAAACGACAAACATTCGTCCATTTTGTTTTTCAAAATAATTAATACATTCCGAGGTACAATGTCACTGGATTTTACTTAATGTGTGAGCTTATATTCTAACGATTATAATGATTTTAACTTTTTATAGGTCTCCTATAAAAAAACATTAGAGATATCGTAATCCTGGTCTAAACAGTTGTATCGCGACAAAAATCGCTCCGCAGACGGCAATGCGCGCAAAACGGCTGCCACAGATGAACGGATAATAGTATTTGTTGCTTTCCTTATATATTTTCATGTGTTTTCCTGCCTCTGGTTATATTCTAAAGTATTCCACCATCCCCTATATATACTAGACAAGTGTAGGAAACTGTAAGAAACTTTTTTTTTGGTTTTACTCACTCTTTTTCGCCACCTTCACCCTTCCATCCTGAACTCTCTACTGTATTATGTTTCCATTTTTAGGGTTCCGGACCAAAATGGTAAAATGGAACCCTTATGGTCTGTGTGTGTATGCTCTGTCTGTTTGTATGTCACAAATGGATATTTCGAGAACTATTATCGATGCTATCGACTTGAAATTTGGAAAAGTTAAAGATAACGCTTTTTAACTAATATAGCATACTTATATGAAAATGTTACAAAATATTCTTATTATATTGGCAGATAGGGATCTCAAAATGCTTAAGTGAAGTTACCAGGTCATGTTACTTCATATGAAAGGTATTTATTTGCTTATTAATAAACAGTTTTTCGTTTTCCTTTAAGCCGTATCGTTTTAGAGCTATTTACAAAAACGTTGAAAAAAATAGCGTTTCCCCCCCTTTATCTTCGAAGTTTGCAGAGATAAACCCCTGAAATTTTATTGCTAATAGGAGTGTATGTAAAGATTACAGGAAAATTATAACGAACCCTCTAATTTTCACAGTTTTATAGAAACCATCGAAAGTGTAAGAAATTTACATAAGTTCCGCTATCGGACAAGAGATGGCGCTGTCAAGGTTCTCCAACAAATATAAATTGCCTTTATCATTATATTATATTGCACGGAACCCTCGGTGCGCGAGTCCGACTCGCTCTTCCCCGGTTTTATTTGTTTGAGCCTGCTGGAACCCCTTGGCTAGTTCGTAGTGAGCGGCGAGCTGGTCGGTGCTAATCAAGTTCCCCGCTGCAGCCCGCGGTGGTGACACCCGGACACAGACAGATTACACGATTAGCCATGTTGCTCTCTATTTAACATTGTTACAGTGGAATTGATTATACCGCGATTGGTCAATTGCGAACGAATGCTATCGTGTCGAGTAATATTAGATTGTGAATACTCGAATTTCAGGGTGCGTTATCTTAATGCACCTGAGCTTATTCACCTAGGTGCGTAAAATTTAATTTTAGTTAACTTAAAGTACCTGGGTGCATTAACTTGGAGCACCTAATTTACCTGGGTGCATTATATTTACTTTTAAGTATACCTTATTCACTTTATCTACATCCCGCGATAGTCCAATATGAAACATGAGCCTACACCGTCTGCTAATAAACAAAATATTAGGCGGCTTGTCGCCCGAACTTGTAAAAAAATGCTGCATTTTAAATCTGACAGTCACCACACACTATGTAGACTTGGTATCATTGTTAACTTACCTATACATTGCTGCAAGAGCACTGATTGCTGTCATTTGAGGACAGATTCCCAGTCTAGTCGGCCACAGCAATGGTCGCGTACAAATGCGTTGTCGCCGCTCTGTCTCCCGCCGCCGCTTATCTCGATGGAATAAATAAATCATTAAAATTGAACTGTCTATGGCGCGATTAAGTCATAAATATCAGCCGACGTTATCAACGGCGCAAATTTCCACGGCATTGAGTGCGCTCGTTCCTCGGAATAAGGCTTTACAGATACCCCGTACTGGTTTACAGGTGGAGCCATTACGTTTCTCTCGTCAAATAGTATATATCAATTTGCATCCAACATGGAAGATGCAAGGAAGTTTCTAGTTAAGCACTAACATCTCAGCGAAGTACATAAATCTAAAGCCAGTCTAAAGCGATATTCGTTCTCGCGACATATTTAACGTCAGCTCCACACGACGCATTAAAATTCGCGGACGGTTGATTTACGACGTGATTACATGACGTCACACGTCACGCCGCGCCCCGCGCCGGGGTGACGCGAGCCGGGTGAAAAATGTTCTGCGGATAAGGCGGCGGGAAATTTTGTAGAGAATATGTTCTTCCGGTGTCGAGCCCGAACTATGGTTGAATTTAAGACGGCGACCGTATTATGATAATGCTATAACTCATAGCCCGTGATCAAAAGTGGTGATACTTCTCAAGTTTTGACTAGGATACACCCGGCCTTATCTAACATTAACACTGCCTGTGCATATTTCAGTTATATTTTATGAGAACTAGTCTCATAACGTAGTTATGCTAACACTTATTCACGATGGTCATCTGTCAAAGGGGTTCATTATTTCTCAGTTTTCAAAAGAAGGTGACGAATGCTTATTTAATACGTGTAAAGACAAGGTAATTTCCCGCCGATGTCATTAGTCTGCTAATGCGCGGGATTCCAGGCGCCGTGTGAGCGCGTCCTAATGCCTTGATGACGCGTGTTGCCGCATCCACACGCTGCGATTATTGCGTAAGCAGTAATGATGGTACATTACTATTTGTCGAGATGGGCTGATACGTCTACAATTATTGTGCCTAGGCTGTACGACCGTCCAGGGTGTGCTTACTGGAGGTAATTAGGGTAGCCAAGCCGTGTGGTTACGACGCGTAAAGTAAATGTACTCGAATGTTACCTGAAGATGGGTAACATTATAAAGTACTCGTATTAGAATCATCCGTGACTTCGTTTTAGAGAAAATTAGATACTGTACTGTCATGGGGTGCCGGCAGTATAATGTTGCCCCTCCTCTCTTGCCCGTGGATGCAGTAAGATCCTGCTAAGAGCTACATCCGAAAGATGGGCAGCAGCGTCATTCCGTGTATCAACATCTCATACTACGATCGCCAACCCGCCTGCCAAGCGCAATTGCCCCATATCGAGATCCATGAGGGAGGCCTGTGTTCAGTAGTGGACGTTTTACGGCTGAAATGATGATGATGATGATGATGAGACTACTGAATACTAGAAGAATGTAGTATTATTCTCTTTATTACGTGCAGACTCTATGATCTATAAAGTTTATTTAATGCATCTCATACAGCGTTATGTTAAGACGTCGGTGCTTGCATGCTTCTACGAGTAATAAGAATCTTATATGAACTTGTGATTTAAGAGTCTTACTCAAAGCATGTAGAGGAATATGTACTTTTGCATCCCACATGGCGGTCTTTCACCAGATTAAATATGTATGTGTGAAGGCCTAATCTATCTCAAATAAAATAAGCCAGGTGCCAGGTTCTACGATAAACCAGATAGACTGAGACCGATCAGCGGTACAGAAGACCACTACACTAATTACCTGCTGTTTTGACGATTGTCGCGGACACAGCGAACTACATCACTTTGGTCCTTGATCAATAGGCCTTGGATTTATTTCAATAAAATTAGATGCACAAGTTTAATAAAGCTCTATAAAGCGGTCCTTAGTGCAGCATAATGCTAGACTAACGAGCCGATATTTGATTTTAGTAATTTACTAGATGTTTCTCTCGACTTCGTACGCATTTTGAAGCTCTGCTTGTGGACTATTTGTTATAGCCTAAAGCATTCCTCGATAAATAAGCTATCCATTACTTAAATATTTTTTTCAATCAGGTTCTTAGATTAGCGCATTCAAACAAACTCTTGAGCTCTATAACGATAGTACAGATTTTGTCTGCATTTCCTTTCAACACTTTCCTAAAAGCTCTCGCAGCAATGACTCGAATAAAACGAAGCCTTCCCGAACTGAGATCACTTAAAAACGTAAACAGGGCAGGGTTCGAATGCGACTCGCTCAGCCGTCCATCAAGGCGACACAGAAAGAAACAAACTCGATTAGGTTCATCGCAAGCGGCGCGGTGGACGGCGCGGGCGGGCGCGCCGGTAACGAGGTTTGCTACGGACGACACTCGACGCGGCGCGTCGGGGAAGATCCGTTACTGCGCTTCTACGGCTCATGTCAAATGAAATTATTTACTTGTGTCATAAAATACATGTTTACAAATAAATAAATAAATGATGAAATGATGATGATGAAAATTAGGAATAATTTCACTCATTCTCATTTTCAGCCTCACACTTGCTAAGAAATTACAAATAGAATTCAAATTAAATTAAATAATGACTAAGATTTGAACACACAAGTAATAAATTCGAGAATTAGGATATACCACAATAGATAATTATCTCAGCCGTAGGATGTCTACAGATGCACTAAGGCATCCCTTTTGAATCTGCAAGTACTGATAAGTACTGTCGTCACTTACTATCATGAGGGGTTGTTGCCATGCTCACCACGCTTGGCAGGCGGGTTGGCGAGCGCAGTACGGGATGTTGATACACGGAAAGACACTGCATCTTCCAGAGTTATCCCTTGGCAGATTCTTACTGCATCCACGGGCAAGAGAGGAGGGACAGCATTCATCTGCCCGCACCTCACGGTACTACATAATTAATCCTACTTCCTACTAATATTATAAACGTGAAAGTTTGTAAGTCTCTAAACTCTCAAACTCTTTCACGCAAAAACTAGCCTACGGATTGAGGGGAAATTTTGCACACGTACATATATATAGATGTTATAGTTTGTATTTTCATAGTGTCGAACCGTAGAACATTTCAAGGAAATGGAAAAAAACCTTATTTATTATCACCTAATCAAGAATTTCAGCAGTGCCTGACACGGGTTCCGTAGCTTAGTGGTTAAAGCACTTCCGGCTTTAGGAAGCGTCAAGGACCGTATCGATGTTGACCAGGATTAACAGGCTAAATTCTATCTGCCGCGGGGTGCCGGCTGTTGCCCCTCCTCTCTTGCCCGTGGATGCAGTAAGAATCTGCTGAGGAATAGCTCCGGAAAATGGGCAGCAGCGTACCCATATATCAACATCCCATACTGCGCTTGCCAAACCGCCTGTCATGCGTAGTGAGTATGGCAACAATCCCCTCATGATCTTGGAGATGTATGAGGGAGGCCTGTGTCCAGCAGTGGACATGAACATCAGTCTTACGGGTGTGATGGCCACATTGTATCCGGATACAACGCGTACGAAGCGGCGGGCATAAGATAGTTATCATTTAATGAGATAAAATATGTAACAATGATATATTGGAACGTCCAGTCCGGCTCGAATGGAGCAGCCGGCTTCCAGCGGCGCCACCCTAGTGGGTCACAGATGGTAATTGCGTTAGGTGCCTCACCTGCTGGCGGCGGCAGCCCTCGGGCCGCCACGCACGCCGCCGCCCCCGGGGCTAAGTGCTCCATCGACACGTCTGACAGTGTGCCGCGCGCTTGTGGTCTAGCCTACTCTACTTCATTCCTTTTTACACAACGCGTATGTTATTACGTTCACTCCCAACCATTCTTAAGTGGATCATCCTCCGTCCAAAGGTTATCACGGAGGCAGCCGAAAAAAGTAAAACAATTTTGAAACAGAGCTACGTCAAACACATCATTCACCTAAGTATCTAAAACTAACGTCTCGTTAACAATGCCACATACTGTGTAATTAACATTAAATAACGACATGTTCCCCCTAATTAAAATGTCTATAGATAAGAAGGATAGTTTATTATATCTAGCTGGATAATAGCGGCGGCCTCCCGGCGCAGTGACACGCTCGACACCCGGTAATTAGTCCGTCACCCAGGCCGGCCGCCCGCGGGACCGGCGCGGTGTGCGCGCGTACAGAAGCGGATATTGATGATGATCATTTCAAAAGGTCATATTTTTTTTATAAACACAAGCACCCGGGAAATATGAATGGCTTTCTTTTTAATATCGACTCTTCTTTCTCAGTTCGATCGCTACGTGTGTGTCTGTGTGTAGCACCGTAGCTCTTAAACGAGTGGCGTAGAAACCGATTCGTTTGCAGCTTTTCTCTATTTAAAAGCAGGTTTTATAGCCGTGGTTCTTAAATGAATAGCCGTTTTATCAAAATTGGTCAAGACGCTTACAAGATATTGGGGGTGAAAGTAGATGAACATAATTTTTTGAAGATTTGCACAGGTTAGCCAGCTGTAGATCATCGTCATTATCATCATTATATCAGCCGTAGGACGTCTACTGCTGGACAAAGGACTTCATTGATCTCCAAGTACTGCGGTTGGAAGTGGCCTGCATCCACCGCCGACCGGCGGTTCTTACAAGTCATCTGCCCATCTTGTAGGTGGACGTCCTACGCTGCGCTTGCCGGTCCGTGGCCTCCATTCGAGAACTTTGCGGCCCCATCGGCCATCCGATCTGCGCGCTGTATGGGCCTGGCCATTGCCAGTCCTAATCCGGCTGTGGATCAATGTAGTTAAATTGTGGAATGGGGACACTAGCTCTAAAAATAATAAGTCACGAACCGACAGGACCTCACATTCTTAGTGGAGCACGTCGCGTCGCAGTGGTAGTACTGTTGGTAGTGTAGTGTGGTGACGCCTGGATCCTAGCGTGCAATTACCGGCGCAGCGTCCGACAATGCCGCGTCACGTCCCGCGCTAATGCCGCCCATTCTCCTGACCTCTCCATTTCAAAACTCACCACACATTACCTAGGTATTACTCATTGTAATATCTAAACAAGTCTGCTACAACCAGGTATTTTTCATTTCTGGTTACTAAATAGTGACTTCAAATGTTTAATGTGTAATGTGATCAATGATGAATTACGTTAGTAATTTCATCAATAGTTTGATGACTAGAAATCGTTTCAATGCGGTCGTTTTTATAAGAACGTTTTTTACCTGATCTCTCTGTTATCCACTTGAGCTAATCTTACTCGTACCTATTATGTTTGATATTCGTCTTTCCATAGATCTACATATATCATAGCTGAGTGTAGAAATTTCTGGGTTACGCGCTCTTTGTTCGCAAAATACCTTTTGAATAAAGTTAGCTGGTTGTTTTTAGTACATCTTGTCGGATTTCATCGCGTTTTCCATAAAAGTTTATTTGACGGCCGCCACGCTGCGATATTGCAGCAGATAGCATCTGCAGCACGACGGCGGCTACGCGCACATGGTTTAGTTTGGACAACCATTAGCGAGCACTTTTTTATGCGTCATTTTACCGCGTAGCGATACTGAAATTTTTATTTAATTTTACAGAACATTTTAAAGGTGGATTTTAAGTAAACTACCTATATCTGTTCAGTAATAATTTTCTATGCTTGGTCTTCGAAAGCTTTTACTGATGCCGGATAATTGCAACTAAATAATTCAATTCAATTTCCGCTCATTGGCTAGTTACAACAAATTACACGCGTCGTAAAGCGCGCGCCGCGCCGCGTTACGAGGCCAATAAAATTTAATTTCCAATGCGATTGCTCATAAACCGCCGACACCCACTACAACACATTATTCCAATGACCATTTTCATTACAAATTGCAATAACACATGAACGTTGTTTATGTATTTTTGCAAATACCACAATTACCAACATCGATATCCAAGTCGCACTGGACGCATAGCTAACTGCCGGGCAATACACGGACATGAATAGAATATGTAATCAAGTTATGTGTGCGAGGTAAAATGTAACTTTTTGTAATAAGTTACTTTCTGCCACCCCTGTACTGGCTGATAAATAAATGTGGCTTTCCACTTACTAGTCGCCGCTTATATAGAGAGATTTCGATGTCTACCGCAACAAACGTAAATAAAGAGAAGAACCAATTAGTTCTGTACGCGACGTAAAAACTGAACTCTTTCTAATTAGGACCGTATTCGTCCCCAAGTTAAGCATTATATAAATGGGATAGAGTTGTACATTAATAAATATTCTGATTTGATATCACGGTTATTGTCAATTTCCCTCCGACCCTCTGTCGTACCGTTTGTTGCGACATTCGATTTCCGCGCACGTGTCCTTCCCCACGAGCGCCTGAAAATCTACAAACGAACGTCTGTTTAAAATTCAAGGATCCGACGCAATCCCAGGAACGCTTCTTTTATGGGGGTCACTCGGGTAAATAACGCGTCTTCATCGCCCCGCGCGCAGTGCATCTGGAAACAGTAACGCAACTAACAACTTTCACATTTCCTTGACAAGTTCTCTGTTCGAACTATCAATTATAGAGTAACATAGGTATATGATATCTAACGCAGGCCAAATAATTCACGCTATAAATATTTGGCTTATGTAACTACGATTTAATCAGTGACAGTAACAGATTTTTTGCTAATATTTAGGAAAGTAATATCAGAAAAAACATACTACAGACGATGCTATTAATTTTTTTTTATAGTTGTCTTGCATTCAAAGCTTATATTCAATCGGCTAATGGGTTGGCCTACGGATAGTTCAGTGTTAACAATTTGTAATGTCAAATATTAACAGTTAATTAGTTGATAGGATTTTCTTCTTCTTCCAAAAAAAATTTACTATTATATTTATTTATAAAGACGGTAGTATTCGGTCAAATATTACCGATGGTAGATTGATTTTTATTTGCTGAGAAGAAAACGAGATATAAACTTCACAAGCGTCGACAAAAATAAGTGGATAAACGTCGTTGTAGAGAAGGAGTTGTGAGAACGCGGGATGGATATGTGTCTCTACTGGTTATCTTTCCACTGTGGCCATTCAGTTGGCACCCGGGACACGTGCGGAGGGAGCCGCGACGGATGCAGCGCTGCTCGCGGTAATGGAGTCCATCTCGTGAGGCCGCGTGTCGGAACGGCGCGCGGCGTGCTGAGATTGTCCGCTGGTCGAAAATGATAACATTTTCAATAGCGACTTAACATAACTATGCGGATAAAAAATGAAACAAAAAAAATGTGAAATCTAGAAATACGTTTGTATATGCGCGGCCTTTCACACAGCCGCATGCATCAAAAAATAATATTACTACGGAGTATTAGGGAGCTATGGACGCTGTAATCTATTGTTGGCGAGTTAGTTATGCATGTTATAAGAGATAAAATGTTAAATTCCGATAAAATCTCGCTAATTAGAAATGAAACTAATACCAGTATTATTAATTTTCTCGTTGTAGCCTGAAAGAATCGAGTTATGTACACGCAGATTATCTATATAAAGATTCTGGACGGTCCGTGTAGCGAGATTGAGCTGTCAGCCGGCACGCGGCGCCCCGCGGCCGGCGCCGAAAAATGCACGGCTTGATATATGACTGTTTGGGATCAGCCCTGAATACGTTTATGCGTTGATTCGGCCAGCACGGACGCTTTTGCTGGGAAATGAACCCTGTTTTTACAGAACAGCAAAAAAGCGCTTGCTTTTTGACGCTCTTTGTGCTTTTAAGTAAGGATATACTTTGTGTGAGCTTTTATGTTTCGCTCCAAATTCCTTTCATCTAACTAATCAGCCACGTTCACCTACTGCCAGGTATAATGCCTATTTTTATTATAGTTTTATATTTTGGCATAAGTTTGTCTTTCTAATTATGGAGTTAAGAAGTATATACTTCAGTGATATTGCCCTCAGACGCCGCGGCGTCCGTCGGCGACGTGGCTGCGCGGCTATTTTTCCACAACTGGCGCGGGTCTGGCCCGCACTCTCCGGCTCTCGTTTCTAATTAAATAATATCCTTGTTTACTTTCATTGTCCTCTGTTTGTTTCAATCAGTTCGAAAAATAAACGTCCTTTCCGCCGGGTGACTTTCTGCGATGTGCCGGGAGTCTCTTGTTTTCTATCTGTTTTGATTTGTAACGTTTACGCCATTGAAACATCCTTATATTACTCATGTTGCTAGTCTTTATTTATTTAGCTTTTTGCCATAGAAATGTTTATTTTTTATTAATTTAAATCAAATATCATTTTGAATGCAAATTGTGAATACATAGCTGAATACTGCATCATCAATTCTGAGTGAAGACAACTAAAGGACCTTCAGCGGTGGAACTGTAAATAACAGTTTGTAGCGTGTTTCTCTTCGACTGCGGTTTCAATACCATAAACCGGTATTCCAAGAATCTAGTCACCGTGATAATAATAAAACAAAAAAATCAAAGAAGGAAAATTGTAACGAATGAGAGGAAGAGTAAGACTAGGATTAGCAAAATTGAATATGAGCCAGGTGAAAGTGGTATAGTGGAGATAGCGTTAAGGAGATAGTGGCTCTCACGTTGCACAGGAAACTCAAGGATGCCTAGTTGTTCTATATCAATAAAACAGTTCTGTTTTTGAATAATTCTGCATCAGTAAAACATGACCGCCACATGCCGTCTACCTCAATATCAGAAAAGCAAAAGCGTCGCTTAGCAGCGTCGCATCCCATCCCATGCGGCGCGCGGCGTCCAATAAATAGAAGCAGCGGCTGTATCGGTGATTATTGAGTGCATTACGGATTCATGAAGTCGGCCGGCTCGGCGGAAATGTGCAATCCCGTTATTGCAGGCTTCCGGCGCGCTGCCGAGCCGCTCGCCTGCCACTGGCCGGCTAGCCACGGCTCAAGGACAAGCGACCAGTACAGTGGCTCGTCCTTGCGTCGTGAGTTGCCTCTGCAGATTTAGTTGTATCTGTAGGGGATTGTACTACATGAATGTGTCGGTATTGCGCTTCACTGCACTGTTTGTTTCGAAGTGCTTATCGCCTCTCTCCGATGGGACGCAAATCGTCTTTGTATTGGTACTGCTTTATTTCTGTCACGTTGATACAAACTTATTCGTTTTATGTAGTTTTTAGGTGTCCGAACCTCATGAGAAGAAACCGAAACACTTATAGGACCACTCGCTTGTCTGTCTGTCTGCCAAGACCCTTTTCCTCCGAAATACCTCTCTCACGACTATAAAATTGGGAATGCTGGGAGCTTATGCCTCAAGTTAAATACCCCATAATAATGTACTGAATTTTTATAAAAATGCGTTTGTCATTTGAAATGAAGTGAACAGATTCAATTATGTGCTTTATTCTATTTATTTGTGTTGTTTTATTTTGTAATTTGTGACGCGTCAATAAGGTCCATGCGGCCGCACTGAATAAAGTATTTTTTGATTCTTGATTCTTGATTCTTGAATGGCCTTGATTAATTTATAATTATTTAATGATTGGAGGTACTTTAAAGTAAGAGATACCTATATAAATCGAAATCTTATTTATTCTTAAGTCAATTTAAGTATCTTTTTGATAAAATGTATAACTGGAGGCGTCATATAGCGTAAATTCAATGCAAATTAGTGTAAAGGTTATTTTTAATAAGTATTGTTGAACACACACAACTGATATACCAGGAAATGGCATATAATGGCTGAACATCCAAAATAATCATAATAATCAATCATAATCTTCTAATTTCAAGACCCTTAGTGCACGAGTCTTGCTCGCACTTATCAGCTTTATTTTGATAAGCCATCATGTAAAAGATATCAGATACTTCGTGAATAACTTATCCGAATAGCTCCCAGCCTGCCTCGCATTCGTCTCACGCAAATCTTCGTAAATGTTTCGAGTGTGCTTCTTTTGTACAAATCTCATTTATATTGTTGCGCCTGTCCGGCTCAATCCCAAATCATTATCTTTTATTTCATTTTAGGGACCTTTCGTAACCGTTTTTGGCGTTACATGAGTTCGGTTACCGTGCCGCTATTTGAAAGCACGTTTTCGTCGAAACCAAAGTACATTTAATTTACAACCGTTCAAAATAAGAGCGTCTCATTTACGCGCGGTGAGTTATAGCCGGCTCGGTCAATAGCGGGAACGTTAGCGAACCAATAATTTACGTCAAATACATTCTGCGCTCAGAACTAATCGCGTATAGATTTGCCATTGGGATTAAACAGGACAGCTAACAAGTCGGAGGAGTAATGCCCACGCCCGAATAAATAACAATCAAACATGATGCTTATAGCGACGTGATCAAAGGGGTACTAGAACGGAGTAGAGATGGAGTGGTAAGTTTGCCGTGAGGTGCCGGCATTAGCATAGTGCCAAGAGTGGCGAGTATGGCAACAATACCCCAATGATCTTGGAGATGTATGAGGGAGGCCTATGTCCAGCAGTGGACGTGGACAGCTGCAGTCCTACGGCTGCAATGATTGAACATGATGCTTACAGCGACGTGATTGAGGGGGTCGTGGGGGGGGGGACGGAGTAGAGCTGGAGTAGCGAGCTAGCGGTGCTCCCGACGGAGCGGCATTGAGCGGCGCGACCTTGCTCCTCGGAAGTGGGTCAAGGCGCGGGTCAGGGCCGCTGCAGCGCGCATCCCGGCGACTCGCGGCTGTCAATGCTCATTTGCTCATCTATTTAAACGCGTTAAATAAAAATGGTTAAATAAAATGTGCACGTTTTATATTCCCTTCCATTTGATGGTAGTTGTATCTTGAAGCGTTTTAATGTTGAGCATTATGTGCCAACTCCAAGTTTTCAATCTTATATCCAAACGAAACTTTAGCACGCGTTAACGCACATTTAAATATTATCACGCGAAATTATACACATAAAGCAGTCTGAGCAAAAATTTCTAATAAGAAAATATTAATACAAAGCCAAGTAACGATTTGTCTAATAAAAGCTTGTTGAACACCGCTCTCGCTGAAGACCGTTTATTTTCTGTCTGCGCCGTGTATCGTTTAAGTCATCGAGATAAATCAGCTTTGGCCTGCAAGTCGAGCACGACAACAAGACGAGCCCAGCCGGAGCAGCTGGAGACGCGCCAGAATACCTCCCTCGGCCGAACACGCGCATCCAGTTCACTGGGTGGATCGCTCATACACGATCAACCCTATACGTTTGTTATGTATAGTTTCCTTAGGGGCCAAACTATTTAAATGTTATCCTCTCGAATCCTTTTCATACTGAGCCTTTTCTTTAATATGTGTCCTCAATCCCCGATATGGAACAAAATACCCATCTTTCGATACTATAGGAGTTCTCTGAAAACTGAAACGATCCGCATTAGAATTGGTATTCCCGGAAACTGATTTAAAACCTCAGGAGACGCGGGAAGGCTGAATGAAGTGATGAATGGTCGCCGCGGAATGTCCACGTCTCTATCATTTGTCGAAATCGAATCTGGAAACGTGAAGACATTAGTCTTTTACTTATTTTTGGAAACTCTTAACATTATGTAAATTGTAGATCATTGCCAGCTTCGCTGCAGACATCTACTCGAATTCTTTTCAAGTGTTTTTGGAAGCGCTAATTAGATATAGGTTAGCGGATTTGTTACTAAATATTTGTAGTTCATTTATAGACACTACTTCGTCTAAAATTGGAAGACAAAGTGCTTTCAAGGCAGCTGATATTTTTCATTCATAACGCTTAATGTTCCTATCTTTAATTAATGTAATTGGTTGTGCCGTTTTAATAAGTAAATAAATAAATACAAATACAAATTAGACAAACACTAGCTTTTTTATAAGTGTTGTTAATTTTGAAATAAACTGTTAACTTCATGCCAGAATTTGTAATTTTGTAGGTGCAAATTATTACACAATTGTTTCTGTACTGCGCAACTCTGCTCGTATTCAACTTAACTCATAAAGCGGAAACGTTCCGCTACATCTACCTGTTCGCAGTCGAACAACTCCGAAGTTGACAATCAGGTGGTCGCGGCATTGTGGCGGTGCTGGCGGAGTAGCATTGTGGCGGTTGAGTGCGGGACTGCGCCGTGCGGAGCGTTGTGTGCAGGGCTCCGGCCGAGTCGCACTGCGGCACTGCAATGCGTTGGCCGCCGCGGGCCCCGCTCTGCCCGCCACAGTGCACGCGACTGTACACGTACAGAAACTCTCTTAACCTCGAAGTAAACCGTCAAGAGGTTATAAAAATACAACATTAACTTTATTTACTCGCGTGAAACATGAAATGAAATACTTCTTAAAAGTTTACGAGTGCACCTCATGACTATTCGAAGAAGAATGCTGGCCGCGAGGCAGCGGCGTTTACTGCCCAATTTTATTCAAAATACTCGAAGCTAATCCATGAATGTTTGCTTCTATTCCCGCCGTAAATGCACCAGCAAATACGGTTTGTGTTTATTGCACGCCCGCGTCCGCACCGCGGCCGAGTTAAATAAAGGAAAAGTTTTACCTCCGGCCGTTCGTAGTTTTACGCCTCACGTGCATTCCTTCTGCCGTTTTAATGCGCAGCTTAAACTTTTTTATAGTAATTGCGGTGGATGCAGGCCGCATTCATTACGCGCTCGCCCCGCGACGGCCTTAAACAACGGCCTTTTAGCAGTCTAGATGCGTTCCCAATTATTTATTCATGTGACTGCAGCGAAACAAAGAAGAGCCTAAATTATTCAGGTGAACGTGGAATGCACATCGGAGACGTAATCCGAGATTATCGACGTCAAATGTTGCTAAACATCGAGTGCGGGGTACACGCCGGCTCTGCGGAGGCTAACGAGAGGTCGTCGGTTAGCTGCTAAGCTCCTGCGCCAATAAATAGATATTGTAGCTTTGAATGCAACGCACTTTATCAGATTCAACCGAGCGCAATCGGGAGCGCCTCGCGCCGCGCAGGGCTGCACCCAGCGCGCGTCGGACCAGACCTCACTAATAATATATGCTAATGCATGCAATCTTTGTTAAAGTTAGAACTAGATTTGCCTCTATTGGCGTATATCATTTCGATGTCAGAAGCTGTTTTACGGTTAATTTGAAAAATGTATGAACGACTTGTATCAAGGTATATCAACTCTTGCCGTGGGATTCCGGCAGAAGAAAATCGTGTTCTCTTGTGCCCGTGGATGGAGTAATAATCTGCCAAGGGATACCTCTGAAAGATGAGCAGAAGCGTTTTTCCGTGTTCCAACATCCGTAACTGCGCTCGTCAACCCAAGCGTGATGAGCATGGCAACAAGCCCCTCATGGTCACTGGAGGCCCAGGGAGCAGCAGTGGACGTCCTACGGCTGAGATGATGATGATGATTCCACGCCGGTTCTTAAAACCAATGTTGAATACTCGTTTTATTTAACGTTGAACAAAATATTTCCGCTCTAGTTACTCCGACAAAAGTTTCCTCACTTGAAACATTATTCAGAAGATCAAGAGCGTCCCTCATAAAACTTGAAAAACAAGATTTAGATAGTATTAAAAATGCAAATTATTTAGCCCTTAACGCCATTTGCAGAGATGACAAACGGAAGATTACTTTGTAACTGTTGGCAGCAATAACAGAGGGCGCGGCGGAGCGGCAAATTGAGCACTTTAGGAGCGCCCGCCACTCTTACCTTTTATTTCTACAGCATCAAATGATCTTAAAAAAATTAAAATAAATGAATTTTGCTGGATATGTCACATAAAACCATCTAACATCAGATGATTACTAAGATATTAATCAGATGATTACTAAGATATTAATCAGATGGCGATCAGATATTAATATCTTAGTAATCATCTGATGTTAGATGGTGTTATGTGACATGTCCAGCAAAATTCATTTATCTCTTTAGTATAGTTTTCGCAGGGTTCCCTTTATTTAAAAAAAATCATCGAACTGCTTAGTGTATTACACAAGTTTAAAAAGTTGTTTTTATTTAGTTTTTTTACTGGATTTTTAGAACTGCAGTTTTAGCTTTGAAAATACTTCTCCCTCATTGATCTCCAAGCTCTTATCATGAGGAGTTGTTACCATGCTTACCACGCTTGGCAGGCAGGTTGGTGAGCGCAGTACAAGATGTTGATACTCGGAAAGACGCTGCTGGCCATCTTCCTGAGGCATCCCTTGGTAAACTCATACTGCATCCACGGGCAAGAGAGGAGCAACATTCTACCGCCGGCACGCCACTGCATGCTTATCAAAGCTTACGAGTATATAGGCTAGATGTCTGCGCCATGTAATGTAAACGAAAAAGGGACAGTCTCAGCTCCATGTTGCCCTACACCAAGTACAGGGCAACGCTGATTTTCAGACTGTTCCTGGTTGGGTGACATAATAAGTATTATAGCACTAGTTAGAAATCTGTGTTACAGCAAACCTCTCAAACCACGCGCATTTATGAAAATACTATATAAAAAGTCCTTAATTTTATTTATTTATTTATTAGGACAATAAGCACAGCATTACAATATAACAAAACTTACATAAATTTACACCACAAACTAAATTTAGGGTCTTTATAGGGTTATTTAATATTCTCCTTATTGGCTTCCCTATTTCTATTTATTATATTCGGAAAACGACTACTACAGGCCAAAAATCAAGAGTAAGAATGTATGAAGTAACATAGTCGGTATGAATTATTAAGATATTTCTTGCCATTTCTAAGATACTTAGGGGTAGTCTGTGGATTCAGCGTGAGTGATGCCCCGCGCGGCGGTCGGCGGGCGAGGCTCACGTCCGCGCGGTTTCCTCAGGACCATTTTTGAGGCTTACAGTCGGGAACACTGTCTTACGCGCCAGCTGAGCTGAGACAGCTGCTTCACTTACCTAGAATTCATCATCATCATTATTTCAGCCGTAAAAAGTCCACTACTGATCACAGGCCTCCCTTATGGATCTCCATGAAACTTGAAACCCGCTGGGAGTGTGTACTGGTGCCTACCGACTGATTTACACATCGTTTCATTTCATTATTAACCCATTTATTTATATTACGTAGCATTGACAAATTTTAACCTATATCCATAGATTAGGCAGGCCCAGTACCTATTTTATAATGTACTAGCCACACTTTGCCGCGGTTTTACCCGCGTAGTTCTCGTTCCCATGGGAATACGAGGATTATATAGCCTATGTTACTCAGGGATAATGTAGCTTTCTAATGGTGAAAGAGTTTAAAAAAATCGGTACAGTAGTTTATTAGTTACAAACATATTAAACAAAATACAAATCTCTCCTCTTTATAATATTGAGAGTTGAGCTTCAATAAAAACCAAGCATTGGTTCACAGCCCTGAGTGGCATCTCTCAGGTTTTGGACAAACTCAATAATCGGCCGGTCGAACTGGAGTGGCCTTAATCGCTTGAGAACGCGAGTTGATCCGCGTGTGACGTGCGCCTGGGTCACACCTCCATCAGTCACAGCGCCGCAGACGGGCGCGCAGTCACTGCGATAGTCCCGCGCTTGGCCGAGATTCGGTAAACGGCGCGGGTAATGGAACTTCGCGACTCGATGATAAATTGCCTCTACGAGTATATATTTCGACGACTCGTTTATATTAATGCTTTGTAGTGTGTGTGCGTCAAGTTGTCTTACATCATTTTTGGAACTAAATACATGTAACGTAGCTTTGCATTTAGTATTCGATGAAAGAATAACGAATTATAGACCAATTTCGCCGTACGGTGCCGGCACTAGAATGATAGCCCTCCACTTATACCCACGGATGCAGTTAGAGCCAAAGATTTAAATCGGATCTTTGGTAAGAGCCTGCTATGGGGCACCATCGGAAGATGGGCACCAGCGTCTTTCCGTGTATCATCATCCCGTAATGCACTCGCCAAACCGCCTGCCAAGCGTGGTGAGTATGGCAGCTACCCCTCATGGAAATCCATGAGGGAGTCCTAAGTTCAGTAGTGGACATTTTACAGCTGAAACGATGATGAATGAGAGTTAATTTGCGTCGTTTTAGGAACTAAACCCTGGTTACTCAGCTTTGCATTTACTATTCGATAAGTAAGGTCCAACATACCCCAGCCGTAGCTGACTCTGTACACAGACAGTAAAATGGATTACCCTGCCTGTTTCTACAAAACATGGCAACAATTAGGAGTATTTTTCCCACTCTATTAAAGTTCTTTTATAATGGATTCAGCCGCCGTGCGTACCCAGTCCCTCAGTCCCTCAGCGGTCTCGCAGTCCTGGCGCCTTATACCCTCAGGTGGGACGGGCCAGACCCACGACGTTCCTTCCCAGCTAATTATCCCTCATTACGTTTACGATACAATCATCGGCGCGGGGGAATTACAGGTTGCTCATAAAACACCGAAATAATAACCTTTCATAAACGTAACAATTACGCAATTAAGGTATAACATCGCAGTAAATCAAATTACCGACTTTATTACTGTTTTCTTTAAGCTATCATCATTATTATTAAGGCATTGAAATAAAACACATCATTAAACGATTACTGGGAATGACTTTAAAATGTTATTTAATAATGGAGCCGATATCTGCTAATTAGGTGATGCAGAGACACGTTTCACTAGATCGAGGGAACTAAATAATGGTCGGCGCACACTGAGGGACTAATGCGCGTGTCACACGTCACTTGACAGGCAATCATGTGAGGCGGCTCCCTTCGAGAGGGTGATCGCCGCTCGGACATGTTCTGCCTGTCGGCAGAGTACTGCTGTGCGAGACATGTCAATCATTTTAAGTGATTAAATGAAGCCATATAGCGATGAACAATCATGAGAGAGAATTTTCGACATACGAGCATGTAGGTAAGGAATACAAAACAATATAAGTTATTGTCCCAGAATAATATACCTATGTGATAAAAACAATGATTTCGGGAACATAATCTTTCTCGGCTACAAAAGAACAATTTTGTACTTCTACAGTATAAAAGCGTAACCTGCCTTTTGTAGGATTTCTAAAATACGATTTAACCAAAAACGTACAATGTAGATTCAGCATTTCAATGGTAACCGGCCAATTATGTGCATTTTACATGTGAATTCAGCTGAATTACCGGCATTCAGCTCTAGTCTCCATGCATCCGGCATGCAGCATTCTCTGTGCATTCGGCATGCTGCATGTCGCATGCGGTGTCGCCCAGGCGGGATTAGACCGGACTGGACGACGGGCGCTCAATTTGACGCCATTAGGCGTGGACTGTCCGCCGACACCTGCCCGCCTGTCGGAGGCATGTGGGGCTACGCCTCTGCTACAAATATATTATTTACTAGCTGCACTCCGCGGTTGTACCCACGTAGTTCCCGTTCCCGTGGGGATACGGGGATATATCCTACGTTACTCAGGGATAATGTAGCATTCTAATGGTGATATTATTTAAAAAATCAGCCCAGTAATTTTTGAGTTTATTTGTTACAAACATCATCATCATTCATCATTTCGGCCGTATTTATTGCAATCTCAGAAGTTGTTAATTGGTTTAATGTCAATAACCTATTACTTAATGGAAATAAAACAAAATGCATTAGATTTACTCTCCCGAATGTAAAACAGGCTGATGCCAACATTAAATTGAAAGGTGAAAGTTTAAACCTTGTAGAAAAAACTGTATTTTTAGGCATAACTTTGGACAATAAGCTTCAATGGGGCCCGCATATAGAACAACTATCGGGTAGGCTTAGTTCTGCAGCATATGCAGTCAAAAAAATCCGCCTTCTTACAGACGTAGATACCGCTAGACTTGTTTACTTCAGCTATTTCCACAGCATTATGTCTTATGGCTTACTGCTGTGGGGATGTGCTGCAGATATAGACACCATATTTGTGCTGCAGAAGAGGGCTATTCGTTCTATCTACAATATGGGTCCCAGAGAATCACTTCGCACTAAATTTAAAGAAATAAATATAATGACAGTAGCTTGTCAATATATTTATGAGAACCTGTTGTACACCCATAAAAATATTGCTTCGTTTAAGAAAAACAGCGACAATCACAATGTAAATACAAGAAATAAGAATAAACTCGCTGTGCCCACTACTAGGCTCCATAAGGTAAAAAAATCTTTTAAAGGGCAATGTATACGCTTCTACAACAAACTCCCAAGTGAGTTGCAGAAGTTATCATTAAATAAATTCAAAAACATTATTAAACGCAATCTGTGCGATAAGCTTATTATAAAATATCAGATTACCTAGAGGACAAAACCACTTGGGACGGAATCTGCTCCAACTCCGTCAAACGTAGCATAAGACAAAATCAAATTGTTAAATGATGACTATAACGACCGAGTTAGGTTCTTCTGTTCACTTCTTTTCCTAACTCGCGTGTCATCTGAACTGAACAGGTTCAATTATGTGCTTTATTCTATTTATTTGTGTTGTTTTGTTTTGTAAGTTGTGACGCGTCAATAAGGTCCATGCGGCCGCACTGAATAAAGTATTTTTTGAATTTGAATTTATTACGTCCACTACTGAACACAGGCCTCCCTCATGGATCTCCATGAGAGGT
This sequence comes from Pasiphila rectangulata, assembly GCA_963082625.1. Taxonomy (NCBI): domain Eukaryota; kingdom Metazoa; phylum Arthropoda; class Insecta; order Lepidoptera; family Geometridae; genus Pasiphila; species Pasiphila rectangulata. The sequence continues at coordinate 227,221 of OY720244.1, read as the reverse complement.
AGTTGCCATACTCGCCACGCTTGGCAGGCGGGAGCGCAGTGCGGATGTTCATACACGGGAAGACGCTGCTGCCCATCTTCCGAAGTTATCCCTTTGCAGGCTCTTACTGCATCCACGGGCATGAAAGGAGGGGTAACATTCTACTGCCGGCACCCCACGGCAGTTACAAACATACTACATACAAATCTTTGCTCTTTATAATATTGATGTATGCTAACATCAAATAACCAACCCAGCGCCATCAGCAGTTGTAATGTTGTTCTTACTCTATATCTATGGATATTCTGTCATATTATTACTATTGAAATAAATCGTTGATCGTTGTCAGCTTTCACAGAAATGCGAGCTCCGGTGCGTGCGAGTTATCTTTACATAGGGTTGTAAACTCCAATCTGATATACCACCTGGTCAATCTGTTGGTTCTTAGGTGCCGGAGTAGAATTTTGCCTCTCTTCTCTTGGCTGCGAAAGCAGTAAGAATCTGCAAAGGGTTATCTCCAAAAGATGGGCACCAGCGTCGTTCCGTGTATCATTCATTTCATACTGTAACCCGCTTGGAAAGCGTGGCAACAACCCCCTCATGATCTTGAAGTCTCTGTCCAGCAGTGGACGTGGACAGTGGGCGTGGACAGTCCGACGGCTGATGCCATCTGGTAGCAAGCTAAGGCTATCTAGGCAATACGAGCTGTTTTGGTTATCATAAATATAACTAAAATAGAATTGCACGTGATGGCCTCTACAAAATCATTACCTAAAAGAAAACTTTTTTGTAACGTTTGTTTTTACGAAATACGTAAGGAAGTACATAAGGTAAGGAAAGCTTAAAATAATGAATTATTTTTATTGTCAAGGCTTCCACCGTTATTCAAATTCAAACAAGTTAATAAAATTTAAAAAATTAGGTAACCCCCGAATGTTACCGAAATTACCTTGTCTCGAATGTTACCGAATTTTGTATCGTTTACCTTTTTGATGCATCTATGATGTATCTATGTAGTATCCCGTATATATGAGATTAGCAAAAAGCATAGAGCATAATAGTTGGAAATCTTCACCTTCCGTCCACAATTAAATAATAACGACATAATATTTTACGTAGTCTACAATGAAGTTAATTTGAGCGTGTTTCCGCCGCGCTCGTGGCCGCGCCGGCAGCTCCGCGCTGGCTGACGGGTTGACGCGCCGAGTATGCCGAATATGTGGAGCGCGCGAGACGCCTACTCAGCTGCGGTCACACCCACCGCTGCCTATCCACACACCGACCACCTGAAATCTACACTACCTACATACATGAGCACACCTACCTGCCACTATCACACTTACCGCTGCCTATCCACACACCGACCACCTGAAATCTACACTACCTACGAGTACATGAGCACACCTACCTGCCACTATCACACTTACCGCTGCCTATCCACACACCGACCACCTGAAATCTACACTACCTACATGAGCACACCTACCTGCCACTATCACACTTACCGCTGCCTATCCACACACCTACCACTTGTAATCTACACTACCTACATGAGCACACCTACCTGCCACTAACCGCTGTCTACATATAAAACCTATATAAGGTGTATTATAATATGTGTACAAGCCCGAAAGGCATACACGCAGCAGTGGGCTGACACGGGCTGAAAATTATGACGATGATGAAAAGGAGTTTATTAACAACACTACCAAGCCTATTTTGCATTAAATTGTACAGTCAACACAGCCAAGTTCAAAAATATGATGTAGGTCTTTTGTCTCCCCTAGGGGAGATACCAGGAAAAAAACCGAATGTGACATCAGGATTATTTTCCTGTAATTTTTGAGCCCACAACGGAAAGTCTAGGAAAATAAGTTTCCTAAATATGATCATAGGATACTGCAACTTCCATATAAAAAAAACATTCGCGATAACATTATGTCTGCAATATGATCGGAATTCAAACTCGACAACCATGAAAAAAAGAACAATTTGTTCGCACGTGCATATCACTAACGAACATCAAACACTGTGTTCGTCAAAAATGTTCGTGGCGATCCAATTAGATTGTTGGCACATTCGAATAAAATAGTGTTCGCCGTGGGGCGGCAGTAGAATGTTACCCCTCCTCTAATGCCCGTGGATGTGCAGTAAAAGCCTGCTAAGGGATACCTCCGGAAGATGGGTAGTGGCGTCTTTCCGTGTATCAACATCGCAAACGGCGCTCGCCAACCCGCCTGCCAAGCGTGGTGAGTATGGCAACTACCCCTCATGGAGATCCATGAGGAAGGCCTGTGTTCAGTAGTGGACGTTTCACGGCTTGAATGATGATGAGCGAGTGAAGGCGTTCGTGTTCGTATTGCTCATTTACAGCGACACATACGAACCTTCTGATTCTGAAGACAATCGTATCGATTCGACGAAATCAAATTTGCCCTTCACTGTATCTATACCTCCCTCGGTATAGCTACTAGCACACCTCTATATTATGCTACAGCATATGGCCCACACTATAGGTGAGTATAGCACAGGCAAGACCTATCTCAGCCTGCCAGCCGGCTAATGAGTCAGTACATAATGCACCGACGGCCGCATGCTTAGAGGGCCACACATTGATGACATTCCGTAATAAGCTGTTATTAAATACTAGCTTTTACCCGCGACTTCGTCCGCATAAGTTTTTTTGTTTTCTCCCGGCTATAAGTCCCCCTGCAACAATGTCCCACTATCGTGTTCCAGTCCTCAACTTCACATCAAAATTTGTTCAAAAGCAACCTAAGCTACATAATGGATAGCTCCGAATGTTTCCTTAGTAAATATAAAAAGTAAATAATGTAAATCGGTTTAAAATACTACTAACTACCTACCTGCCAACCCCCGATGTTAGACAGTGTGACATCCGTAACATCGTCTGCGTAGGAAGTACTAACTTAATGTAAGTAGTATAATAATGTAGGAAGCTAAAAATAAGAGGCCTTATTACTGTAGTACATTTTTGTAAACTATGTTCTTTGTTTTTCCCTCTCTGGCCAACACATGGAGATTCTGTGGACTTGAAACACGTGAGCAAGCCACGTATAATTGTCCGTGAGAAAAACAACTCTTTTCTAAATTAATGCCGGCTACTTTTAATGTTTGCCCCTGAGCTTTATTTATCGTCATAGCGAATGCGATTTTCAGCGGAAACTGTAATCTCTTAAACTGGAATGGCAAATCTGTCGGAATTATGGGTATACGGGGGATTAAAACGTTCTCTCCTTTTGCCATTCCAGTCATAATGATTGCTTTTACAATATTGCAACCGAGGTGTGTCACTTGCAACCGTGTGCCATTACACAGTCTTGGTGTATCTAAATTCCGCATTAAAAGGACAGGAACGCCTACTTTCAGCCTCAGTTTGTGTGAAGGTACTCCCGACAGTTCTAAAGAATTAAGAAATTCTACAGGGTATGATGTTACTTGTTCAGTATCCATTACAGTGTCTACAGAGAGAAACTCAACAATATCACCTTCCACGCGTGACATAATTTGCTCGTTTATCTGTCCCACCATTTCATTCGTCGGCGCTAAAATTGCTCTTTCACATAACCAGTCTCTATTCCTCATATTAGTTAGCAGTTCGCTATAGACGAAGTTATTTAGATCATCTGGATTATGCACAACATTGCAGAATTCACGATCCAATGTAATCATGCCATTACCATCCTTTGCCATACGATCTTCTCCAATTTTAAGAAGAGCAGCAGCATATTGTCCAGATTGTACATCATTGTGTAGTTGCACTCTCATATTTGTAGACAGACTAAACGTTTTTACGTGCACCCATAACGTTGACGCTTTTAAACACGCATTTATTTCATCTGCAGGGGTGCCTTTAGTGATAACCGGCAAAGTCTGTCTAAAATCGCCCGCTAAAAGTACCACCATCCCCCCCATGATATTTGGATTACTCTTGATGTCTTTCAAAGTCCGATCTAGAGCTTCAATTGCTCTTTTATGGGACATAGTACACTCATCCCAAACTAATAATTTACATTGCTGCAACATACATACGTCCACGCTCGCTGTTTTTACTTATATTACAGACTGGCATTTCTTCATGGGCTAAGTTTAATGGCAGTTTAAGCACCGAATGTGCCGTTCGACCACCATTGAGCAGAGTGGCGGCTATTCCGGAAGAGGCAACTGCTACAGCAATTCCTTTATCTTTTCGGATTTGCGCTAAAAGCAAGTTTAAAAGAAAGGTTTTTCCCGTGCCTCCGGGAGCATCCAAAAATAACAAACCACCTTCGCCATCTTCGATTTTTTTGAAAACATTGTCAAATACTAACCTTTGTTCTGGGATCAAACGTGGAACAGACTCTGTCAATTGTTGTTGTAAGGAAGCAGTATCGTAATCTAGTTCCCGTATTAAATCGCTACTGATTTCCTCGGTTCTCTGTGGTCTGATCATTCCATAATCTGATAAATCCTTTCTAGAAATTGTTTTAACCTGGTCTTCAATTTTTGTCAGACCCTCATTGTAAATTAAATCACTGTACGTGACATTGGGATTTTGCTCTTGTAATCTGTGCTATTTCAACTCGGAATTTAAAAAGAACGTTTTTAGCTAACCAAAAATACGCAACGAAGAGTTTCGTAACGCAATATTTCAATATTCGCATACGTGCGACGACGACGTCTGCCCTCGTGCGTCTGCCCGCTTGGGTAGGCACAGTTGGGCACGGCCCTCCCCTCGCGCCGCACCGCCTCTTCGCTCGGCGCACGCAGCGTCTTGTATTCACTACGACGACGTATGATTTGAAGGTTTGCGTTATATTGAATTATTTTCCCTCGTTGAATAGTAAACAAACTAAGTGTAGGTGTTATAATTTCGGTGATGAACTGATTACCTATCCGTTTCTTTGTCTAAAATGAGTATTAACTTATCACTATGATTGATTACTGAGCATAAAGTTCGTATAAATGTCTATCTAATTACCTCCTCAAGTTTAAAGCGTAGCTAGTTATGTAGTACTATATTAATTCTGTGGTGTAGGTAATTAGATTTTATCTGTATGTTATTTAACAGTCAGTTGAATAAAAAATCGTATACAAATCAGATCAATAGCTATGGCGTAATGTGATTCTAGACAGAGTTTTAATGTTGTAGATAGGTAGCTGTGTATAGGTTCCTGTGGGAATGAGATATTTTCCCGAAGTAAAAAGTAGTCTGAATTTTGGTACCTTCCTACCCTATAAGTTAAGTAGTGTGATGGTATGTCGCTAAGTTTCGATCCAAGTAAAACTGTTAAATAAAGACAGATGCATCAAAATTTTATAATAAATTCCCTAAATTATGGCGCCTACCGACCCTCTAAGTTAGAAAAGTGATCAAATACTAACTTTAAGTCTCAGTAACACTCATTTAAAAAAAAAACATCAAAATCATTTCAGTAGCTATGGCGTCATTCGCTTCTTGACACGATCACGCTAGATTTCCGCGGGAATGAGGTATTTTCCCGCCGTAAGAAGTAGCCTGTGTCCGTGCCTAGGATCCTATCTTTATATTAACCAAGTCTTATAAAAATCCGTTCAGCCGTTTAGGCATGATAGAGCAAAACTCCCACCAAAAACCATAAAAAAATCACTAACTCAATTCAGTTTTCTGCCTACTTCCTACCCCCTGAGTACTATGACGTGATCATCGTTTTTAGGTAACCATCTATTACCTTACTAAATTTCATCAAGATCTGTTCAGCCTTTTATACGTGAAAGAGCAAAAGTCCCAAAAAAAACGACTAAAAATCACTAACTCAATTTAGTTATCTGCCTACTGCCTACCCCCTAAGAACGATGGCGTGATTATTTATAGCCTATGACCATTTCTAGGTTATCATCTATCACCATACCAAATTTCATCAAAATCCGTTCAGCCGTTTAGGCGTGAAAGAGTAACAGACAGACAGACAGACAGACAGAGTTACTTTCGCATTTATAATATTAGTATGGATTTAATTACATTCTTAAGATGGTTAACAACTAACGCGTAGTTGTCCACACAGACACTCTTAGCGGCGGAAAACTGAAAATATTTTTTTTCTTGTCTGTTTTTCTTTGCTAATTAGGTACCTACTGCGCTGCTCGCAATGCATCAAAGAAAAGTTACTAAAACTGCACTCAACTGGATCTGAGAGCTTTTCTGATAGATTCTAATATGAGCTATTAGCATAAAAGAGTCGAGTTGACTTTCATCAAGTTGCGAAAGCAGCGCAGTAAGTGATTGAGTGAAGCGGGGTGCTTGAACGAGCTCGGCGGGCGGGGCCTCGCCGCCGAAGACACGGAGCTTACGATTGGATGAAGGGCTTCGAAAGTCATGTGCAATAGTAAGGTCTTTGCATTTATAATGGATGATTTATACAGCGTCAGCAGTGCCTGGGACATTTTAGATAGATTAGTCTTGCCCAGCACTTAGACCATCCTCACAGCTTAGTCAGCTATTAGTCAGAGGAAAGCCAGGCCAATACGTCTGTAGCTAACTAAATGGGGGTTTCCTCACGATGTTTTCTTCACAGTCAAAGCACGTGTTAAGTGTGCACATACATTTTTCAAGAAAGAAAAATACATTGGTGCACGGTCGGTATCGAACCAACGACCTTCGGATTAAAAGTCGGGGGTACATACGAATCGGCCAACACGGCTCTATGACGTGTGCAATAAGCTTCACAAATAACAAATCAATTAATCTGCAGTCTTATGCTGAAAGAATTCTGGAAGTCAATTATCGCAATACCTTAACTTGTTTTATGTTTTAACGTGCAGTCAAAAGCTGCGTACCGTGGAATCAGTAAAAAATAGCGCTTTTTACCGAAAAAGTATTTTTCACCCCACTTTAAAATAATACAAATCAAACCTCATACTTGACTCCATCTGTGCATATTGTCACCTTGTTAATCTTTATCTTTTTAGGTCCGTCCTGTACAACGGAGCAAAGCTCAAACTTAAGTAACCCTTAAGAGTCGATACTACGTCAGACGGAGTCGGAGTGCTTATGATGATCCTCTGTTATATCAACAACACTGTATTAGTGTCTTTCTAATCTACACTATACATTCATACACATGAAAAGGAGTGGTGATTTTTACATAATGTTCATTGGAAACTGTAAAAAATGGTCTCATAAGTACAAATCAACCCTTGAGCGTAGTTATACAACACCGATCTAAAGAACATAAGAGGTGGAAACAACAAGATATCTTACCAAATAAAAATAAAAATAAAAAATAAAAAATGTTTATTTGCTAAAAACAATAATGTTCGCTATTCTAAGCTTTAGGTGTTAGGTATTTGCTTATAATATAGGTCCACTTATCAATTTCAACAAATATTGTTAAAATAAAGTAATGTACGAGTAGATACCTAAACAAGAATTATGCTAAAAACAGTGATTGCAATAGGTAGCATGCTAGTGATTTCTACCCTCCGTACTAGTTTAAAAACTGTGTTACGGCAGGGTAGCTCATCGCTTGCAGTGACCAGCGTAAGTTGCTACGTGAATGTGTGCGGCACAGCGCACTGGCGAGTTCAAGCTTGTTCGGTCAGTCTACACCGGTTTCTGCTAGGGTACAGTATATTCAACCAAAACAGATAAATCAGAAACTTAGGATCTAAGTAAATTAAATTATGAACTAGTTACTGTGTCAACTTATTGTAAGTAAATAATTATAATATACATACATGTATATCATAATCATTATATTATTATATAGGTAATTTTATTTTCACATAGATATATATTATAAAATTAACGTTAAGATATAAACAGATTAAATAACAGTACGATTTTATATTGATATAATTAAATAAGTATTTGTGGTTTTATTATTGTTTTACTATATGTATTTCATGTGTTTAATTAGGTTTTCATTTTAAAAGTTCTTCAGTAGCTGCGTAGTCTAATTTAAGAAGGTACTCAGTCATCATATTTTTACAATTATAGTAGCTTTGCAATTTTAGTGAATCTATATTTTTACTTATTTTATTGTACAAATGGGGGCCTATGTATGATGGCGACTTACGAGCAAAGTAAGTTTTGAAAATGGGTTTGGGATATACGTTTTGTTTTCTTCTCTTTGATTTTATAATTTGAGGTTTAATGCGATGCTGTTTTAAAATTACTGATTTTATGAAAAGTTGACGTACTGTAAGGACTTCTAGTTCCTTATACAGCAATTGTGTAGAATGACGATAGTTCTTGAATGTAGCAATTTTCAAAACAGCCCTTTGAGATCTTTCAATGTGTATGAAGTGGGTTTTATTTGCTGCACCCCAAGTATTAATATCATACTGTAAAATTGATTGGCCTAAAGCATAATATGCAAGTTTAATAATGTCCCAATCACGCAGATGCCTCAATTTCTTAAAAATACATATAATCTTTCGCATTCTGCAGGTTAGACTTTCAATTTGTTTCCTCCAGTTTAGATTCTGATCCAAAATGACACCCAAGTATTTAAAATGTGGAACAGTTGACAGTATAGTACAGTTGCATGAGTCATGGGTACTATTACATGTGTGAGCTCTAATGTCTAGTGCAACAGGTGGTTGATGATTATTGTAAATACTAAAAGTCATAACCTTAGTTTTGGAAAAGTTTAGGCTTAGGATATTTTTGTCTAGCCAACTCAGAATCTTTTCCAACCCCGCTTCACTCCGTTTTTTGGCATCATCCCATGTAGGTGCATTAACAAGGAGTACTGTGTCATCGGCAAAGGATATAATTTTGCCATCCACTGCACATTCTGTGAGGTCGTTCAAGTACAGTAGAAATAATGTAGGACCAAGTACTGATCCTTGGGGTACGCCGAAAATAATATCGGTGAAGTCACTATAGATGCTATCAACTTTGACTGATTGCGTTCTCTCACTAAGGTATGATTGGAAAAGTTTAAGTGGTACTCCGCGAATTCCAGCATGTTCCATTTTACGCAATAGTATGGGTATAGAAACAGTGTCAAACGCTTTTGTCAAATCTAGGAATATGGCGAGACATCTTGATTTCGTATCCAACTTGTCAGCAACATATTGTACAACCTCTTCAATTGCATCAGTGGTAGACCTTTTTCTACGGAACCCATACTGACTAGGTGACAGAATATTATTTTTTTCAAGATATCTCACCAGCCTTGAGTTAATAGATTTCTCAATAATTTTTGCAAGCGTGGGCAAAATTGAGATTGGTCTGTAATTGTTGACACTGTTTCTATCCCCAGACTTAAACACAGGAGTTATAACAGATCTTTTTAGCAATTTAGGGAAGCTACCTGTAAAATAGCATAAATTACATATGTGCGATATTGGTTTGGCAAGGTACTTTATTCCCATTTTTACAAAAGCCGAAGATACTCCGTCCCAACCAGATGAAGAAGTTAGTTTAAGAGATTGAACTATTTCTGTTATTTCTTGGTCATCGGTGGGTAGCAGTGCCATAGAGTTAAGTTGATTTTTATTTAAAATAATACTGTCTCTAAGTTCTAGCTCTGTGGTATTTCTTTTAGTCAAAATGTGGCTCGCAAGAGTTTTTCCTACTTCAGCAAAGTATGCATTTATATGATTAGCCGAGGATTTAGGGTCATCCTTGATGGATAAGAGTTCAACAGGATGCTTATCGTTAGAGTCAAGATAACAGATCTGTCGCAAAATTTTCCATGTATTTTTTATGTTACGTTTATTTTTATTTAACTCAGATTTTTCATATTCGTTTTTTAGATTGTTTAATATACGATTGCAGTGGTTTCTATACCTTTTGTAGGTGACACGAAGTACTAGGTTATTTGGGTCTTTTTTTAAATTTTTGTGTAGTTTGTCCCTCCACCTTATGCACCGAACCAGACCTGGTGTAACCCAGGGCTTCACAGCGGTTTTCCTATTACTATTTTTATACATTGATGTACATTCTTCTATTATGTTTTTGATAATAGTAAGGAATTTTCCAGTCGCCGTGTCTGGATCAGAACATGATGTTATTATTGACCAGTCTGTATCATTGAGTTTCTTTTGAGCGGCATCATAGTTTGTTTTACTTACGAGTTTAGGTTGTGTTTTTATCTTCGTGTTTGTTTTAATCGATAATATTATAGAGCAATGGTCGGTTATTGTTGAATTGCAAATAATTGTAGTAGCCTTACAACCTAGTTTTAAGAAACAGTGGTCTAGACATTTAGTTTCTCTTGTTGGGAGTAGATGAGACGGCAGAAGTCTGTGAGTGGCCAGCTCATTGAGGTATTCCATGGACCTAGGATCATTGCTTCCTTCTGAAATGTTAAGATTAATATCCCCAGTGACAACGAGATATTTAAACTTTTTAAGTTGGTTTATTATTAAACTTAGTGATTGTTGAAAATTGTCTATGTTAAACACTGAAGGAGATCGATAAATTGCAATAATAGCGTATTTTCTTCCAATTTTTATAATTAAACTGTCGGCATCATGTATAATAGGTTCGGAGATATTTGCATTGATGTGCTTTTTAATGTAGACTACAACTCCACTATTTTGGTTTATATGTTTAGTGGTCGCGTGACAGATATAGTTAGGTATGCTTGGCAAGTGTATAGTGTGTTGCAACCAAATACCTAGCGGTGAATGGATATGAATACTTCATTAGAAGAGATTGACGTAGAAACAAACCCAAACTATGTCTCGCGCTGATAGCACGGAGGCCGTGTGTCGGATAGACGGCATCAGCCGCGTCTGCGAAGTTTGCTCGCTCTTATCATTTACAAGTACCTGCCGCCGAGCCTCCTCGCCCGCGCCACAGGCTCGGGAAAGGCGGATTAATAACTAATTCAAGTCAGCCAAGTTTAGACCACAATAACTTATCACAGTTCTTTTAAATTGGCACTGACTAGGGATCTTCTGAACAACATAAAATGTTTATTTTTAATTACTTCATTATCAGACCAAATACTCCAATCACATCTGATTATGGCTGTAAAAACTGTTGTAGATACGAAAGAGAAATATTTTTTAACAAATAGAACTGTGAGACTCACACAGTTCTAATTGCTAAGAAGGAGCAGCAGCATCTTTGCATGGTAACAACCCCCTCATGATCTTGGAGGTTCAAAAGGAAGGCTTATGTCCAGCAGTGGACGAGGGTAGCTACGGCTATGATGGTGATAAATTTGGTGGAGCCGCGTTCCCGTTACACACACGTCAGTGTCAAACAAAAAACTCAACACCAAAAAATCACATCACACACACTACACTTACACATAACCGGATTCCATGATGAACCTAAATCAAGTACTATGTTATCAGGTACAGGAAGAATCGGATCGATTAGAGAGAGCCAATAAGCCCGGTGATGTACGGGGGAGGGGAGGGTTGGGGGCAGCAATCGACGTAATCGATCGCCATAAATTACCCAAAGCTAGGCATTACGCAGATAAGGCCCGCGTATCGGCTCGTCCATCAAACGACGACGTCGCAGTCTTTGTCTAAGAGTATCTTATATTGCTTCACAATAACATGAAAAAACCGAATTAATCTAGATGATTTACTCCGAGTCAGCAACCTTTTCAAAAAATCATCATCGCTTGGCAGGACAAAGTCAAAATCGCTTGGCAAAGAAGCGAAAACGCAATCTTTTAATACTGTACGGAAAAGACCTGATCCGGTAGGTATTTAACATTATTTGAGAAATCAAAATACCGACCTTTTATAATTGAACCGCAAACAAAACTAATTTCACGTAAAACTCAATACTTTGAGATTTAAGACGAGTTTTACTAGAGGTAGGATCCCTAAATGCGTAGCGGCTAAACGCGATTAAACTCAGAATTTATTCGTACTTGACACTTCGGGTTATCTTAATAAGTTATGACGATGGGAAATGAAGCTTGTGAATTAAGTGTTGTAAATGATATTGCGCGGCGGCGGACCTCACTGGCGACGTAATAACACTGCGCGGAACCACGCAGAACCGTAGCGCACTGATGCGCGCGCGCTTCTCAGCATTGTACTCGATCCTTGATACTGTATCGAATCCAATCCGGCTATAATATTGCGTTTACATTTCTTGGCTCTATTGTGCACGTAAGCAGTCGCTCCAGAATAGGCCTGTATAATCACGAACGCAGGTGCCTACATGCTCGTATTACATCTGCCTCGAGTGCTAAGTCTACTTTAGAAAAAAAATGCCAAAAATGTTTATCCACGAAATACGAGAGGAGGTGAACGGCTGGTCTATAACTTTATATTATGATAAACAAAGAAAAATATCTAGTTTTAATTCCGCTAATGCTGAGATGCATATGCACCGCCCTCCCGCCCGCTAATTATGCACATGCAGGGGGAACCAGGCTGTTAGTGCAACATGCATACCCAAACCCACACGACGACACGTGTTTCGCCTCTCCGCGAGGCATCTTCAGGTTAAACGCCGAGATGTTGACTGGTCGGCGGCTGGAACGGTTTCGTTCCAGCTGTAATATGGATTTCCGCAAAGTAACGCCTGATTCTATTAATTATATAACTTTATACATACCTAGAACTAGCCTGTTACAGAAAAATTGTTATGCTATGTGTATAAAAATCTTTAATAAACTGCCTCCTACTATTAAAGAATTGCCGACGACTCAAATGAGGAAAAAACTAAGACTATAGCTAAGCAGCTAAGTGGCTTTTCAAGCGAAAAGTGTTTTTATAATCTGAGTGAATGGTTGACATAATGTTAATTATTATTTTAATTAAATTTTAAATGCCTCCTTTAAATAACAACTACCTACTTAACTTTCACATGCCTTAGAAAAGGCTAAATAGAAGAGCTAAAACCTATGTATTTTAATAAGACCTATTGTACTCTATTTTTTGTGAATAAATTATTTCATTTCATTTACAATTTATGTATAAAACATAGTTGTTTGCCTCCAGACCTGATGCGGACCATTATTAAAAACAAAACTGGCGACGTTGCCAAAAAACAATTATAGGCCAATACCACTGGCCACAGTAACCAGTAAGATGCTAGATTGTCTCCTTGATAAACAACTTGAAAAACATGTAAGGCTACACTATGCTCAATTTGGCTTTAGAGCCGGGCTCTCTACAGAGAGTGCTATTTTTGCCCTTAAGGAGACCGTCTCATACTATAGTATGAGACGGTCTCCTTGGGTATACCCAACGTAGGACACCAATATGCGGATGCTTCCTCGATTTATCGAAAGCATTCGACCTGGTGTGTTATCGAGTACTGTGGGACAAGTTGTCGGCCACTGGAACACCCCACGAGATTGTTAACTTGTTCAGGCGTTGGTCCGCATACCAGGACAACTCTGAGAGGTGGGCGGAAGAAGTCTCTGATACGTACAGGTGACGTAAGGCAAAAGGGCTTATCATCTCCGAGGCTTTTCTGCCTGTACGTGGATGAGCTCATCGTTGGACTCACAGCATGCATGCGGGGTGCTCCATTGGTAGTCAAATGATCAATAACATTAGCTACGCGGATGACATAGTGCTGCTGCGCCCGTCGGTGTGTGCGCTGAGGAGGCTGCTACGGGTATGCGAGGACTATGCCAAGTGCCATGGGCTCAAATATAATAGCAGTAAGAGCGAAGTCATAGTCTTCTCTGTTAGTGGCTGCCTCCTCGAGCATGTTCCGCCTGTTTACCTTGAGGGTTGTGAATTAAACAGGGTAAATACATTTAAATATTTAGGACATATCGTCACTACTGATCTCAAAGATAACTTTGATGTAGAGAGAGAACGTAGGGCGCTGGCGGTGAGGGGGAATATGCCTAACCTACGGATCACGTAGGTTTGCACATTGCTCAGTGGAAGTTAAAGTATCGTTCATTTTAAATCCTACTGCCAATCCTTTTGTACTAGCGGCCTATGGGTCTCATATACCAAAGCATCCGTCGCGTCGGCGCGCTACGTGTCCTCTATAATAACCTGTTCAGGGCAATGGTAGGGCTACCCAGATTCTGCAGTGCCAGTGAAATGTTTGCTGACGCGCATGTCAATGATTTCTATGCAATGCTACGCAATAAAATCTGTTCAGTTAAACACAGGATGCTGGGTAGCACTGACGCGCTGATCAGGGTACTGGCTGGGAGGCATGACAGTAACCTGCAAAGATACTGGATGCGTAATTTGTGCCACCCGATGCCAAAAAAAATTAATTATTATTTTTTAATTAATTACTATTTAATTATTTATGTCAGTCAATGTATCATTATCAATCATTATAGCTATTTCAAACTGTATTCTCTAATTTGTGTATTTTTTTTAAATTTGTGTTTTTATATTATTTTTGTTTCTTATGTATTGACATGTTATTTATAAAATGGATGTTGTTGTCTGAAGAAACAATATGAATTTGAATTACGACTGGTATCACTTAAATCATCTTATTATAGATGGAAATAGGTCAATGATGATTTCTTGGCTGTATTGTGCACGTGGGGATTTATTTCAGCCTGTTTTGTAAACGAAAATGTCTCAATAAAACACTGGCTTTTCTTGAATTTGACTGTCCTCTTGCCACCAACAACCACAAAGACGTAACGCTGGGTAGAAAAAGGGACTGGTTATTTATAATTTACTCGGATTTTACTTCGGATTAACAGAAAGCAAATTAACTCTTAGTTTTCTTAGTTGTTTAGCAGAATTCCATTAAATCCCACTAATATTATAAAGCCGAAAGTTTGTTTGGAGGTTTGTTACCTCTTCACGCAAAAACTACCAAACGGATTGAGCTGAAATTTTGCACACTTATAGATGTGGACCAGGAATAACACATAGGCTACTTTTCATCTGGGTAGAATGCATGCGAAGCGGCGGGCTCAGTATAGTAACTTATAAATACAAGACAAAGCAATTAATCTGCGTCGTGACTTTCAACAACGAAGGGCACTAGGACAGGCTTTAAAACCAAACTTGTACCATTTATTATTTAAAGTTCGCCCAATTAGGTGGAGCATACTACGAGGTAAGAGAGGCGGCTCTAGGCTGTAGAGCAACGGGTTCGGCAGCTCTATTTTTGAACGCTCACCTATGACTTGCATGAAATGCATCAGACACATCTCTCTATAAGCGACAAGTTTGGTTGAGACCACTCGTTTACAGCCAAATACGGGCACCTGAGATCTTACACCTCTGTCTCAGGGTGACGGCCGCAATGCAATGTAGCGTTGGTCACATGTTTAGTGAACATGATCACCACGGTACTGCAGTTTTAATAGGAAGAGGTTACCACTTAACATCAAGTGGGTCTTCGGATTGTTTCGTCATGAAGTCACATAAAATAATAGTCCTGCGAGTCACAGGCGAGTGATTCAAATCAGAGCCCCTGTGCCGCGCCCGCGTCACACGCGCGCGTACAAATGACGCATTAGAGCGCATTAAAGGCGAGTCGATCGCTATCTTAATGGTCGCAGATGAAGCTGTATTGAAAACTTATCTTACAATCACGGAGAGTTTGATCGCCTATACTTACATTCCAAATTAAATATATCGATGAGAGGCATACTGGCTTAATTTTTAATTTAGATAAAGTTATTATAGAATGTGTAAACATTTGAGTAGTATTGCAGTAGATACCAAAGAACACTACTTCCATCGTAGTCATATTTCATTTTTAAATCCACCCGTAAAAAGCTTTCCCGGAGTAAGCATTGCAGTAGATACCAAAAAGGTAGGATGATTTGCTTTCTAGTTTGTCTATTGGCCCTGGAAAGCCTTTGAGCTGGACTTGAGTGCACAAAACGAGAGGAAAGATGTACAAGGTGCTTACTTTATGCAAGGTATTGCTGAATTCGGGCAATCGTTTAACTCTCAAATGTTCTCGTAAATAAAGTTAGAACCCACAAGCGAAAGTTTAAAATGCTTTTAGCAGATCAAATGGCAGCCGATACCGTAGGCGCCGGCGGACCCTGTTTGGAACTAATTTAATTTGCGCCGCAGAAGTGGATTGAATCGAACTAGAGAGGTAACCTATCTTCCCTGCTTGCTCATAACTTCAAGAAGTTGTGGCGCGAAACTTTTTACACTCGTATAAGAACACACAAAGGTTCTTTTGATTGAGAATGAAAGTTAGAGCAGTAAAACAAGTATTATATAGTAAATATATCCATAATAGGTAAATACTGCTTGTCAATTCGCACGGCTCACTTACCCCAAAAATATGAAATCTAAACGTTGACAAGTCCGCGACCATTATCTGTAAATATTTTTTTTACTAGACTGGTTATAAAAATATAACTCATTTCACAAAACTTAGACAATTAGGAGACAAAGCGCGCCTCTAGTGTGATCGTACATAACGCGAGAGCGCGCGGTGGCCGGTCAACTAATTGAAAAACTTGTGTCGCGTGATGAGGGTCGCCGATCCACCTTAATGGAGGCAAGAGGAGCCGGCGATATTGTCGCCGACTCTGAAACTCATTACATTTCTAACAATTACGACCCTGAAATTATTGTTTATTGGTTTGGAGAAACCGAGCTCTACTCCCAAAATGGCATTCGTGGTGATCTACATAGATGGTTCACCTTTTATGTCAGGGACAAAATTAGTGTTAAACTGTGGTTCTTGGAAGCTACGCGTGGATCTCGTATCCCATTTCTACTGGGGTGCCACAGGGGTCAATTTTAGGTCCGTTTTTATTTATTTTATTTATTAATGACATTGACATATGCTTTAAACATTCTGACATCTTATTATTTGCCGATGACATGAAAATATACCAAACCATTAATGATTCTTTAGATCAAAAACTTCTTCAACATGACCTCAAAGCTTTTCAAGCCTACTGTACTATTGATAAACTTGACATCAACGTACTTAAGTGTTTCAACATAACATTTACGAGATCGCCCAATCACTTACATTATGTGTATAAGATAAATGAACAAGCATTAGTAAAAACGGATAATATCGTTGACTTGGGTGTAATTATTGACTCTAAACTACGTTTCAACGAGCATATTGAATTAATAACTGCATTTTAATATTTTTTTGTTTTGCATAATAAAAGCATTGAAGATGCTAGTTTTATTATCCATGTATCAAAGACTTCACATCAGAAAAAACACTTCAAATTCTGTACTGCTCATTAGTTAGGAGTAGACATGAGTATGCTTCCCAGGCTTGGAACCCTGATTATGCCATCTTCAGCGACCTCTAGCTAAGAGGCGTGAGGCTGCTGACCTTAACTTACTGCACAATAATAAATAAATAAATAAATAAATAATGCTGGATAAATCATACAGCATCATCTAGCCCCAAGCTAAGCAGAGCTTGTGTTATGGGTACTAGATGACTGATATACTTAATACATTATACTACATAGATAGATATCTATCCCAGAACACCCTGGACAAATATCTGCAGATCGTACAGACATTTGTCCCGAGGCAGGAATCGAACCCGCAACCCCTTGCGTCGCAGGCGGACCTTCGCCCGCTGCGCCACAGAGCTCGTCAAATCTTACTACAATCTTATCAAAATATATAAAACTCTTCCGTTACTGACTGAGTGACTGACAGACAACGCACAACCTAAACCACTGGACCTAGAGACTTGAAATTTCGCGCACATATACCTTGAGTATCCTAGAGGTGCACTAAGGAGGTATTTTTCGAAATTCCCTCGGGAACGGGAACTACGCGGGTGAAACTGCGGAGTGCGACTAGTCTTGAATATAATCCATACTTAATATTATAAATGCGAAAGTAACTCTGTCTGTCTGTCTGTCTGTCTGTTACTCTTTCACGCCTAAACGGCTGAACGGATTTTGATGAAATTTGGTATGGTGATAGATGATAACCTAGAAATGGTCATAGGCTATAAATAATCACGCCATCGTTCTTAGGGGGTAGGCAGTAGGCAGATAACTAAATTGAGTTAGTGATTTTTAGTCGTTTTTTTTGGGACTTTTGCTCTTTCACGTATAAAAGGCTGAACAGATCTTGATGAAATTTAGTAAGGTAATAGATGGTTACCTAAAAACGATGATCACGTCATAGTACTCAGGGGGTAGGAAGTAGGCAGAAAACTGAATTGAGTTAGTGATTTTTTTATGGTTTTTGGTGGGAGTTTTGCTCTATCATGCCTAAACGGCTGAACGGATTTTTATAAGACTTGGTTAATATAAAGATAGGATCCTAGGCACGGACACAGGCTACTTCTTACGGCGGGAAAATACCTCATTCCCGCGGAAATCTAGCGTGATCGTGTCAAGAAGCGAATGACGCCATAGCTACTGAAATGATTTTGATGTTTTTTTTTTAAATGAGTGTTACTGAGACTTAAAGTTAGTATTTGATCACTTTTCTAACTTAGAGGGTCGGTAGGCGCCATAATTTAGGGAATTTATTATAAAATTTTGATGCATCTGTCTTTATTTAACAGTTTTACTTGGATCGAAACTTAGCGACATACCATCACACTACTTAACTTATAGGGTAGGAAGGTACCAAAATTCAGACTACTTTTTACTTCGGGAAAATATCTCATTCCCACAGGAACCTATACACAGCTACCTATCTACAACATTAAAACTCTGTCTAGAATCACATTACGCCATAGCTATTGATCTGATTTGTATACGATTTTTTATTCAACTGACTGTTAAATAACATACAGATAAAATCTAATTACCTACACCACAGAATTAATATAGTACTACATAACTAGCTACGCTTTAAACTTGAGGAGGTAATTAGATAGACATTTATACGAACTTTATGCTCAGTAATCAATCATAGTGATAAATTAATACTCATTTTAGACAAAGAAACGGATAGGTAATCAGTTCATCACCGAAATTATAACACCTACACTTAGTTTGTTTACTATTCAACGAGGGAAAATAATTCAATATAACGCAAACCTTCAAATCATACGTCGTCGTAGTGAATACAAGACGCTGCGTGCGCCGAGCGAAGAGGCGGTGCGGCGCGAGGGGAGGGCCGTGCCCAACTGTGCCTACCCAAGCGGGCAGACGCACGAGGGCAGACGTCGTCGTCGCACGTATGCGAATATTGAAATATTGCGTTACGAAACTCTTCGTTGCGTATTTTTGGTTAGCTAAAAACGTTCTTTTTAAATTCCGAGTTGAAATAGCACAGATTACAAGAGCAAAATCCCAATGTCACGTACAGTGATTTAATTTACAATGAGGGTCTGACAAAAATTGAAGACCAGGTTAAAACAATTTCTAGAAAGGATTTATCAGATTATGGAATGATCAGACCACAGAGAACCGAGGAAATCAGTAGCGATTTAATACGGGAACTAGATTACGATACTGCTTCCTTACAACAACAATTGACAGAGTCTGTTCCACGTTTGATCCCAGAACAAAGGTTAGTATTTGACAATGTTTTCAAAAAAATCGAAGATGGCGAAGGTGGTTTGTTATTTTTGGATGCTCCCGGAGGCACGGGAAAAACCTTTCTTTTAAACTTGCTTTTAGCGCAAATCCGAAAAGATAAAGGAATTGCTGTAGCAGTTGCCTCTTCCGGAATAGCCGCCACTCTGCTCAATGGTGGTCGAACGGCACATTCGGTGCTTAAACTGCCATTAAACTTAGCCAATGAAGAAATGCCAGTCTGTAATATAAGTAAAAACAGCGAGCGTGGACGTATGTATGTTGCAGCAATGTAAATTATTAGTTTGGGATGAGTGTACTATGTCCCATAAAAGAGCAATTGAAGCTCTAGATCGGACTTTGAAAGACATCAAGAGTAATCCAAATATCATGGGGGGGATGGTGGTACTTTTAGCGGGCGATTTTAGACAGACTTTGCCGGTTATCACTAAAGGCACCCCTGCAGATGAAATAAATGCGTGTTTAAAAGCGTCAACGTTATGGGTGCACGTAAAAACGTTTAGTCTGTCTACAAATATGAGAGTGCAACTACACAATGATGTACAATCTGGACAATATGCTGCTGCTCTTCTTAAAATTGGAGAAGATCGTATGGCAAAGGATGGTAATGGCATGATTACATTGGATCGTGAATTCTGCAATGTTGTGCATAATCCAGATGATCTAAATAACTTCGTCTATAGCGAACTGCTAACTAATATGAGGAATAGAGACTGGTTATGTGAAAGAGCAATTTTAGCGCCGACGAATGAAATGGTGGGACAGATAAACGAGCAAATTATGTCACGCGTGGAAGGTGATATTGTTGAGTTTCTCTCTGTAGACACTGTAATGGATACTGAACAAGTAACATCATACCCTGTAGAATTTCTTAATTCTTTAGAACTGTCGGGAGTACCTTCACACAAACTGAGGCTGAAAGTAGGCGTTCCTGTCCTTTTAATGCGGAATTTAGATACACCAAGACTGTGTAATGGCACACGGTTGCAAGTGACACACCTCGGTTGCAATATTGTAAAAGCAATCATTATGACTGGAATGGCAAAAGGAGAGAACGTTTTAATCCCCCGTATACCCATAATTCCGACAGATTTGCCATTCCAGTTTAAGAGATTACAGTTTCCGCTGAAAATCGCATTCGCTATGACGATAAATAAAGCTCAGGGGCAAACATTAAAAGTAGCCGGCATTAATTTAGAAAAGAGTTGTTTTTCTCACGGACAATTATACGTGGCTTGCTCACGTGTTTCAAGTCCACAGAATCTCCATGTGTTGGCCAGAGAGGGAAAAACAAAGAACATAGTTTACAAAAATGTACTACAGTAATAAGGCCTCTTATTTTTAGCTTCCTACATTATTATACTACTTACATTAAGTTAGTACTTCCTACGCAGACGATGTTACGGATGTCACACTGTCTAACATCGGGGGTTGGCAGGTAGGTAGTTAGTAGTATTTTAAACCGATTTACATTATTTACTTTTTATATTTACTAAGGAAACATTCGGAGCTATCCATTATGTAGCTTAGGTTGCTTTTGAACAAATTTTGATGTGAAGTTGAGGACTGGAACACGATAGTGGGACATTGTTGCAGGGGGACTTATAGCCGGGAGAAAACAAAAAAACTTATGCGGACGAAGTCGCGGGTAAAAGCTAGTAGACTATATAATATATTGACTGCCCTGGTCTTCTGTCGTCGATCCAAATTCAGGTGCCGCACCGAGCTGTAAGTCGCCGTAACCACATTAGACTTCACGTTCCACCATGCTCTACTAACTACCGCAGAAACTCATTCTTCGCCCGCACTTGCTAAATTTACAACAAAGAATATTTCCAAAATATTGACCTATTTTGTAAGAGAAAAAACGGTGTTAAATACTTAATAAATAAAACTTTTTTTGAAAACTCGTTATAAGTACATTTGTAAGTGTTGTGATGATCATGGCTTGTATCAATAGGTAAAGCTTATATAATTTTTTGGTAAAACTTATTATTTTGATTAACAGTGGATTTTCGTTTCTTTTTTGTAAGTGTTTTAGTTTTTGTAATTAGTATTGTATATTCAGTTATTTTTCATATATGAGCTTGTTTATTTTAGTATACATATTGATTTTTATAAGTGGAATCTCCTAGGCTTATTTTGTCTATTAATTTTACTATAATCAATGTTTACTACAGCTGTTTGTTTTCCAAAAATGTAAAATAAATAAATAAATCCGTGTGACTTTAAAAGGGTGATCAGTGATTTAAACTGTAAACAGTGTTTTAGTATGACTCTGGTAAAACGTTGTAATTGGTGTGATTTCCGTAATTATAGTGTTAATTTTGGTGTATTTGAAGAACGTCGTTTAATCCCGAACCCCAACTCGTAACAGTATTACAGCGCCCTCCTCCAAAACAGAAGTTAAGTCCGATCAAATACTTTCTGATTCTAACAAGAGCATGCTTGCTCTGGGCGGCCGGGTGCACTCCACAGCACGCGAGGGCGGGCGGGCACGGGGCGGGCGGCGGCTGGGGTGTAAACAAAGCGTCTTAAGAATAATTCCTCCCTTAGCGCGCGGCGTGGGTCCGGCAACTATATTAAATTCCTCGCGGACAACAATTTACTCATCACGCGGGCACGGCCGGCGGGCTCGGGCGGCGGGCGCGGCCGGCGGGCGCGAGACATATTAGCGACATTT
This sequence comes from Pasiphila rectangulata, assembly GCA_963082625.1. Taxonomy (NCBI): domain Eukaryota; kingdom Metazoa; phylum Arthropoda; class Insecta; order Lepidoptera; family Geometridae; genus Pasiphila; species Pasiphila rectangulata. The sequence goes on along the minus strand of OY720244.1, from coordinate 205,183 downwards.
GTTGCGGAGAGCCAGCCGGCCGCCTTACCTCGTTATGGAGAGAGCTGTCTGCGAAGTTATTCTTAGCGCTTACTTTCTGTATTCAATTCCAAAACAGACTGAATTGTTTTTACAAACTACTTGACAACTCACGCTGTTTGTTTTATTTTACAACTCAATCTGGCTTTAACTATGTTTGATTATTTAATAGACAACGGGCAATAGTTTATAAGTTCTTTTATATTTATTATCTGTTTGATATTTGTAATCCTTTTATTCGTAAACTAATAATTGCGTTATTTTGTTACAGGTAAACTAGAGGAACATTTGAATATCTCTGCAGGCAAGTTTTGTTGGATTAGTCTTAAACGTAAGGTCATGCAACGTCCAGTTAGTCTAGATAGTGACACTAATAGCCGTATCGCTCCACAGCCGGCGACGAGAGCCGCATACGTTGAGATAACATCTCTCGCGTCGTCTGTAGCCGGCGACATGCGCGGGCGTGCGCTGGGAAATGTAGGCCCTGCTCGTAGCCTGTGTACTCGTAGGTACAGTCAGATACAAAGTAAATAATAACTTGTGCTGGATTACACAGCCCCACTTAGCCCCAAGTAAGCGTAGATTCATGCGTATAAGAATGATTGATACTATACTGTAATTAATTTTTAACCCGTAACAAAAAAGAGGGGTGATATAAGTTTGAGCGCGATGATGTGCTATTTTCTAGTGGTGGTCCATACATACATGCTATCAAAATTGGTTTAGACGTTTAAGATATAGGGGTGAAAGTGGGCATGAATAATTAAATATTTACAAATATACTTCAGTTTAATATCAAATAAAAGGAAATTATGTGTAAATCGCAAAACTGAATATCCAGTTCAATCGTATTGTCCCGCTGCGAGAAGCAGCCTCCTGCGCGTCAGCCGTTACTGGACAAACAGTTACAGATCAACTGGCGCAGGACAACACTTTCTCAAGTAGCAAGACACCTTTGTATTTGACTGGTTGTACTAAAGACACGCTCGGAGGTGCACTGCCATGTTGGCCCGAGCCTGTCCGGGCGAAGCTCAAATTATAATAATAACGGACAGTACGTGGAATAAGCCAATACAAAGTCTTTCATTGTAGGAGTATTTTCTCTGCGGCGCGGACCTTAGTTGCGAGCACGTCCAGTTTATGAATGCATAAGTCGTACAAATCTCTCGTAAATGCAAGCTAAAACAGCTTAATTTTGCCAAAATATCACACAGAGCTTAGGAAGTAAAAGTTACTTTAAAAACTCAGAGATAATTCCTGATAGCAGGTGCCAACTACGTGCTGTTAACATTCGGAGACACGTAGAAAGCTGGTTTCCGGCACCTGCTTTTTATTAAGCGTAATGTTGAGACGAACGCACAGGTTAGTCGGCTGGTGACAAGTGGCCAGACAAAATTGATAAAAACGCGGACAATGTTACCATGCTCAGGGGTTTGTTACGAGCGCAGTACGGGATTCACGATTGATACACGAAAAGATGTTGCTACCTATTTTCCAGAGGTATTACTAGGCCGATTCTTACGCCATCTACGGGTAAGAAAAGATCACATTCTACTGCCTGCACCCCACGGTGAAACTCAGATCTGATGGAGAGCTAATAGCTTTACTAAGTTGTAGAGTAGCCAGCGCAGACCAGCCCCCGCTTCCCGCGGCGTTGTGTCCGCCGCGGCCGCTGCGGCGCGCGCGCCACCCGGCCGCGTCGTTTGCATTGCATCTCAATGTTTGTTTGCGTGTAAAAGAATTCAAGGAAACGCTTTGAATTCTCTTGCATTGCCTTATATTTGAACTACTCGTATTTTGTCTTCAAACGAGGCTTTGTTAAACTCCAATAGGATAAAGACAAATTGAAATCGGGATAGCTTGCATTAATCGTAGTGCCGGCAGTTTCCTTATGCAATGACCCATTTCGAAGTATTGGCTTTCTTCCATTTTCATCTTGATCTGACCGAAACAAAAAGCCCGAACGTTCTGAGATAAAGCTCTGGGAAAAAGCCGGTACAATATCTCGTGTTTAATATAGCCCGGGATTATTGCTCTATATCTCAGCTTTATTGCGGTCGAAGACGCCTTGCACAAACATCCATCTTACTATAAATTGTCGCGGCGATTCAATGTTTCTATAACGTTCGAGGGAACTGAAAAATTGCGCTATTTTCTGCAATGGAAAAGAAATGACTTCTTATAATGTAGTACCTAACTAGTGAAGTTTAAAACAAATGAACACGAAATGTGAGGAATTAAATGAGAGAGTAATGAAGCAGCCTGAGTTGTTCCGAGGTGACGTGTTTCGTGTGTGTTGTGATATTTTAAACGTAATTAATTGACGCAGACGTAAAACTGTCTTCACGACTCATCAGCTTAACGGCGTGAAAGTCAAGCTTATTGTGATTTAAGTATAAGTGCGTATACCACTTCATTTCACAGAATCTATTGTGAATTTTAATCAGTTTTTTACTATTTAGAATTTACATTCTGGCAAAAATGTCTAGCATATTTTATGTGAGGAATCATCTCCGTGCAGGTTGTATATCTGGTGGGCAGTGCGTTAGGGGTTGCGGTGGAATGTAATAACGCGGCGTGTCTCGGGCGCGGCGGCGGCCTCGCCTCGGCCCATAAGGTCGTAAGCAGCGGTCGGCAGTTTTTGCGAGACCACGTGAGCTGGCCGCGTGCCAGCCGACCCCGTGCATATGGTAACCAGTTAGATGCTAAATATTGCATCTTACCAGTAACCAACAGTGTGAACAGACACATGGGCACAGTGTATAATTAGAGCAAAAAATTAGCTTACAGCTAAAATGTACTTTCATCATCATAATCATCATATCAGCCGCACGACGTCCACGCTGGACGCTCCCTCATTGAAAAGTAAAAGTAATTTAAAGGGCTTTACGCATTAGAGTACAATTGATCGAATTTTATTATTATTACCAAGAGCCTGAAGTATTCCACTGGAGAGCAGAGGCCTCCCTTCCTTCTACGAATATGATGAATAAATAAATCTTCACTCATTAAACCGCGCTCTAAAGTCCACCTGAAAAGTTAAATTCTTAGAGATGTAAACGAAATGCTAAATACTTCTTGAATTTTTCAACAAAGTCATGTACGCAGTTGGAAAATAATGCTTCAGGTTTTTAACAAATTAAACCAACTTCAATAACCCTGATGAGGACGACGAGCGGAAGGGGTATCTTTGCTTCCTTTCGATTTCGCCACCTGAGAAATGTTTAATATTATAGAGTTTCGTTAGCTATGACGTAGCGGTGGTGATTTTTTTTTAAACTACGCGTACGTAGTCGCGTACTACAGCTAGTTTGTCATTAAATCCCAAGAACTGTGGTTGGAAATAACAGCAACGAAATCGTTTTAATTTCTGAAATACTGTGACCTTTATGTTTGTCTGCGAATAAAACATAGAAGACTGTTGGTTCTCAAACCAACAAACAAAAATATGTTTTATTCAAAATAGCATTTATTAGCATTTTAATACAAAACCATAAACATTTACATCTTAGACATACATAAACCACTTCAGATAAACAACATTTTGTGTGTGCACAATAAGAACACAAACCACGCCACCTTCTGTTCATAAAAGCATTGGATGAAAAAACAATTGAAGCCGGCACTCGTCTAAAACTCAGCTCTTGTATTTTATTCCATGATATTTTCCTTTCACCACTCCATCGCCATTTTCAAATGTTTCTCGTGAGAAGTGAGTTGGTTCATCAGGTCGCGCGTCAGGTCGAGGGTCCTCGCCTCGGGGCGGCTTCAGCGGAGCAGCCGCCACTTCACGTCGGCGCTGTCACCTGCCGCGCGATGACGTCACACAGACGCGAATAATTATTCGCTCCGAATTCGAAAAATGAACTCCTGAGTTTATGCCGTATCAAATGCAATATTGTATCACAATATTGTATTCGCCTTTGAGACGGTGGCTTTATGTGGCCAGCTTAGGAGCGGTGCCTGTGTATTCCGTCTCTAGTGGCTCGGACTACGGAACGACAAACGAGGCGACACCCATTCATTAGTCGGAGTCGCCCTCGGCGCTGGCCTACAATAAAACAGTGGCAATTAAAAATTTTACAGCGTTATAAATATGGCGCTCTCCCACTATCCCAATGTTTCTATGAAATGTCTCGAAATAACGCGGTGTTTTATAGCACCTGTTTCTGAGATTATTCAAATGTGACATGTCGCATTCGAGATAAGCGGTAAAACTGAGTCGCAGTAAATCAGATGAGTCGTAAAAGTATTTGCATCGCATCGATGGCTCTGCATGCTGTTACATAGTTAACGGGTTATTTGTTCTTTGTTTCAATAAATCCATATCATTGGAATATTAGGTTGTGAGGTTGTGACTGCGTGGCTCCCCGTGCGAGCACTCGTCACTGATCCGCGGCTGATTTCCATACATTTACATTTTCTTAAACAGTCCCGACGCTCCCCTCGCGACTCCGCGGATAATTGCAGCGAGGTAGCTGCGCCCTTGTTTACGAGAGATGAGGCTGGCTGACTGCGGCGCGCAATCAACCTGCTATGGCGGGGAGCGTGACGTCTTAGTACTCCGTGTTACTATACGTACACTGTGCACACATGGTGATTCAAGTTTCGTTAAGGAAGACTCTTCATAATGTAAAGCGTCCGTGGTGTGGTGCTGCATTGGTGGGACGTGCCGCCTCTCGCGGTAATAGCCCGGAGCCCCGGTCGGAGGCCGGCGGCGGCGTGCATTAGTGCTGAAAGCAATGAACTCCTCTTATGGCACATGCATGATAAATGTCACGTCCCCACATTCAAAACCCGTTGACGAAATTGCACATAATCGTCCTCTCCGAGTGCTTGCAGACGATACACCCCGCGGGGTCCGAGGGGGGAGGAGGGGTCACATTAAGATTCCTCACCGCGCCCGCGACCCGGGACGCAATCTTTGCGAATACTTTATGCTAATGTTTACCGATACCGTATTATGCCCCTTTCATTACGCGAGACGCGAGCTATAAATTCCAATTGAATTTTGCCGAAAACAATCTGTTTGCACAAATTTCGAAGTTTGAGGGTACTCGCATTTGCATAAAATAATACGAGCGGAGAGGAGCGTGCTTCGCTATTGGCGCGCGCCCATGCGTGGGCCCACGGGCTATGCTCATGTCATACCTACTCTAAGCCACTCATTGTTTGAAAGGACCTTTCGAATTAGCATACAACCTCATTTGCACAAGACGCCCCACACTCACATGCAAATACCAAAACTACTTGTACACTTGGGATAGTTGCCCGCGGGCACAGAAGTCGCTTGTTGGTCGATGAAAGCGAAAGACCGCTCCAGATCATCACAGCGCCGCTTGTAACCCAAGAAAAGGTGCAGCCTAATTTTTGGTTATGTGAGAGTGATCACTAATATTGCAGCCAACTGAATTCTCAGTGAATAAGAACCTTTTTGTTCGTAGTTTTACTACCTCTTAAAGAAGCACGTTGGTAAGTAGATACTTAAGCACTAAAGTAAGAAGATAATAACGGTTATTTTGAGTAGCTTTGAATTATTCAAGTATTCCGACCGTTAAGTGTAGAAAAACAAGTCTCAGCGAAAACAATAACTGGAAGTTCTAGTCTATATTACAATCGCATTTCATCTGTTTGCTCGTATACTGTGCAGCCGGCGGAGGCGACATGATAACACAATCAGCTAATGAAAAAACCGCACAAGATTTATGAAGTGAAGGGGAGCAACTTTCACAACTTCCCTCGCGAAGGTTCGTCCGGTCTCTAGGAGTCTCTCCTTAGACTAATGCTATTATAAAAGTTTTCCGTTTAGTTTATTACTTTTTTACGAATTTGATGTGTTATTTTGGATTGAGTAAATTGAAACGAAACTTTATATGATAAAGTTCAGGTTTATTTGATTATGAATTTAAAAGTTCTAATGCAAATAATTTTACTGTCTGATATGCCTACACGTACCTTAGTTAAAGTGTAAACTGAATGCTGATAAAACATGCTAACGTTTTCTATGAAGCATAAATAAAAATTGATAAAGCCACAAACTCTCCCCTGCTATCGAGCAGGATTGGGAAACGGGGCTCTTGAATCTTCGTATGAGATCACCTCGCGTTCAATTCACCCGTTCAGTTTTAAAGTTGTTCCAATTTGAAGTTTCCCGCTTTGTGTTAGAGACGTCAGAGCTCGCGCGGCGGCGGCGCTAATAGACAACGCGCTGGTTATTTGGAAAGTTTCAGCAATCGACGCGATAGCGCTGGAGCCAGCTCTGTGTTTTCCTCGTCGTTGATCGCGAAACATGCTAACCTCGTCTTCAGGAAAACTCACGCCTGCAGTATTATCTGCTTAATTTGGTTTATAATTGTTTTAGTACTGGATATTTCACACAGCACCATCTAGCCCAAAGCAAGCGCTTTTTTTTTGGTAATAAATACCTTGCATACTTATATAAAAGACCAGACCCGAGACAAATATCGGGAGATAAAGCAAACAAACTGCCAAGGGGTGCCTGCAGTAAAATGTTGCCTTTTCCCTCTTGTTTATTAATACAGTAAGAATCTGCAAAGGGATACCTCCGGAAGATAGGCAGCAGCGTCTTTTCGAGTATCAACATACAAACCATACAGCGCTCGCCAACTCGCCTGCCAAGCGAGGCGAGTATGACAATTACCCCCTCATAGTCTTGGAGATCCATGAGGGAAGCCAATGTTCAGCAGTGGGCTGCAGTCCTACGACCAAGATGACTAGACCAAAATTTGTCTTTCGGCGCCGCACCCGCCACCCCTTGCGTCTCAGCCTATGTGTAACTGGTTAAGGTTATCAGGACTGGAGACTGCGAAAGAGACATTTTTTCCTAAAGGATCCTGGCGCCTCGCCGAGTAAAAGATCCAGCTGTATTAAAGAATATAATTATTATAGAATAGCTCGATGAAAAGAAAACGGCGGCGGGCTCCTTGTCCTCCGGCCGAAAGGCAAACTCGCCTCAGTAGGTCAAGAGTTTAGTGAATTCGCTTTAAACTGCTTAAAGGTTGAGAACTCAGCCTTTGAACTTTTAACTGAAATTAGCTTCTTGAACTTTCACTTTAATTTGTGTATCACGTTAACTTTTGCCATAAAACTTTGTTGGTTAACACCGTTCAGGGTTTCTCGCTTTATGTTTCGTTTTATCCAACTCCTTCGTCTTTTATAACTAATTTATTGATAGATAAGAACTAATGAATGTAATGTCATGCATGAGTGAAGAGAAGCCTATGACCACCACCGCCCGCAGCCACCCCGCACACGCTCCGCCGTCGCCGCCGCCCCGCACCCGCGACGGTAACGGACCGCGCGTGCCACGCGTACTAAACACAAAAACATTTAACAATAACGTGCATAGATACGAAATTCTCTTTTACAAGCTTCTAACTTAAGTCATATTTTTTACTACATCATAAAATAGGACTACTCATAAGTTTAGAGTCGAGAACTTGCCACAAACGAGTACATATTTTGTTTCACTGACAAGTACATATTTGCATGTTATATACTATACTATCTAATATTTGTATGCCTTTCTTCGGCGAGACAAAGCTAAACCTATTTTTATTTAAGACCTATGTTTCAGTATCTTGTATCATTAAGTATTATCTAGATGGATAGATTAACTAAAGCTAAGGTTATAAAATGGTGTCCATTTTGTTTTAAACTTCCTAAAACTAATTAAAGCATAATATGACATTTACAAATTTAGAGCTGTTAGCGTAAAATTGGGTCTATTTTTCCGTTTTAATTTTAGAATGGCACTAACCGAATAGCTTTTAGTCAATTTAGTCCATTTTACGTCAATTTAATTATCTTTAGCTAGTTAGTCCAACAACAGAATCGCCACCAATATCAGATTAGTAGGACAAAACTAAAACTACTTGCGACGGAATCTTGTTAAAATCGGATAGTTATTAAACGATGGTTCTTATACGACCGAGTTAAGTTCCTCTCTTCACTTCTTTTCCTAAATCGCGTGTCATTTAAAATAAACATATTCAGTTATGTGCTACTAATTTGTGCTGTTTTATTATGTTTTAAATTTGAATTTGAATGAGTTTCGTTTCTATAGTATTTTTGTGCGTTACTTTTCCAATGTATTCTGGGTAGAAGATATCTTTGTATCGTTTTAATTGTGCACTTCAGCGCGATTAGGACGACTTTACATAATTTTATGCAAACGCGTCGCTGTTTGGGACAGTTCGTGGAAGTTTAAGTATTTTCAAATGTTTGTTCTTAAACAGTTGTGTTGTTGACAATGGGCACCTTTTAACTCTCTTATCGTCAAAGTCGCAGGCGAGATACTTTGCGCTACGCTGAAATTAACAACTTTACTTTACAATGTTGATAATAAATCACTTTCACGAATTAAACAAGAAATGGAAAGCAAACTTTGTCGAGTAATTTATTTAGCATTCAATTTGTTATTTAAGAAGGTTTTGTAAATGAGTAATTCTGTTAAAATCGTGTATTGGCAGGTCCGGTGGCCCCCCCGGCGCCGGCGGTAACAAGAATGCTTCTATTGAGCACACTTAGCCGCGTGCGCGCTGCGCCGCCCTGAATACCAATTATCGGCACTTTCATTTCTTTAAAAGCCAACGTGACTTAAAAACAAAGCCCAAATTAATTTATGCATAGCAACATTACATCTCCATTTATTGCCGGCGTCCTTCTCAGAACTTTTTGGCGGAATTTCGTAAAGCAACAGTTGCGTACTCTGGCGGCGCTCGCAATCTGGTCACGTCCCTCTTTATTAGAGGACAAACAAACGAGCCCAAATTTACAAGCAATAAGTAATGTTATTTACCAAAAATGTCGTCCAGTTTAATAGAACGCTGCGTCGCAAACCGCCGCACGCAGGGGACGACGACGCCGCGCCGCGTCACACCCTCCCGCGCGCTGATTGCGAATAAATACAGAGTGCCTCGCGGGAGATAATTCCACTGACTCCAACCTCCGCGCGCTCATTCCGTGCGATCGACCGCACCGCACGCACCGCACGCTACATAGCCCTCCTGGAACGAGTGTCACGAGGGTTGTAAGTTGAAGGATGACAGAGCGTCGCTTAAGGCCCCAATTTCATAAGTTACTGCATAAAACGGGGCGCCGCGCGCGGAATACTAACGCCCCTCGCGACCGGGACAAGGCGCTGCTAACTCGACACACTTGTTAAACCACGGTACCTCTTCTCAGATTATTAAATTGGCTTCTTAATTCAGAGAAACGTGCTGAATTTTATTAGAAGTTAATAAGTAAAGCACATTCCGCATAATACCCTAACATGTTTTTCTTGCCGATTCGTACCTGTTGACATTCTTCTTTGAAAGCGTGCATCATTTTAATGCATAATTTCTCTGAGTACAGATCGGCATCTCGTGAATATGATAATTCGATCAACCACAAATGTGCTCGCTTATATAAAAGGCGCAGTTTCCAGATTTCATAATAAGGATTTTTATGAATGCAAGCCTGGGTTGAAAAGAGTAAACGCTCCTGCAGCTTGGCTGGAAGTTCCGCCACTACCCGTGGTAATGAATTTCCCGCCATTAGGCGCGTCGGCGTCCGTCCGCGTCCTGACTCTCGCTTTCATTCCTCATTGTTACTTCCTTCACGTCCAGGAAGTAAGGAGAACTTTATTTAAATTTTTATGCGTTTAATTTTTAATTTTTAAAAATTGGTTTTTAATAGCACAAAAAATAATACTCCGCATGAAATAAATATTTTATCTGTAAGTCAAAAATGAAGCTTATAAGTATTAAAATCAAAGCAATGAGTGTTATAGTAAGTCTATATATTTTTCTTTGAATGAGAAGTATGTATGTAGTATGTACAAAAAAATATTCTATCAATTATCTGCTTTATTCAAAAAATGTGTTATGTTTTTATTTTGTAAGTTCGACTAAGTATTCTGTGCAGCTTTTTGCTATATTGAATAAACGTTCACTGACTTTGACTTTGACTGTGGTTTCCATAGTACAAGCTTTGCTTGGTTTAGGACAAGATGTTGTGTCTTATTTATGCACTAGCTTTTGCCCGCGACTTCGTCCGCGTGGAAATCCCCTTTTTCACGCAGAGTTACTTTAATTCAAAAATATAAATCCCATTTATTCCCTATCCCGTTGTAATTTCGAAAAATCCCTTCTTAGTGCACCTCTAGGATACTCAAGGTATATGTGTGCCAAATTTCAAGTCTTTAGGTCTAGTGGTTTAGGCTGTGCGTTGATATATCAGTCAGTCAGTCAGGACTTTGAATTTTATATATATAGATTTGTCAGTATTCCAATAATTCAATCTAGTGCTTCATCGCCTTATCTTCCGGTGTTTCAGTAGTTTACTTGACTAATTGTACTGCTTTGTAAGAGGTACTTCACTGTCGGAAGGTTTGGTAATGCCTCTTGAAGAGTGGTCGAGCGACATGCACTCGTTTGTCGCGGCAACGACACGCGCACCAATCGACGCATTCTCTAACAAGCCGTTCTCTAACAAGCCGGCCGGCGGGGCTGACGACTTAATTGATGCGGCTGTCGTCTACTTCTCAACTGTGCTAGACCTGAAATAGCTAAACAGGTTCGAAAACTGAAAAAAAAAATAGTGAAATCAAACTTGAACTTTAATTGTAAGGTAGAGTAGTATTATAATAAGTGTCTCTTGCGTGAGTAGGACTCATGTACTAAAGTTAATTGCTTTAATCATGTATAAAGAGGAATAATAAAAATGCAGCGCAAGCGATTCGAAGGAAACGCCGCGTGCGCAGATTAGCAAATGTATGGTAAAACCGTACAACAATGATACCGATTCGTGCATTAACTAATTTGTGCATTTGAGAAGTATAGGCTGGCGGCTGGCAAATAACAGTATGTAACAGCCCTCGCCTCCCTCGCTGGAACTCGAAGTGAAAGTGCAGCTTCCAGTGCTGAGGCGTGCTATTGGCCAGCCAACCCCGCCGCCAGTGCCTATGTACTGATTGATTGCGAAGATAACCTTTTACCTGCCTAGAACATTACTACGCGCAATATCGACTATCTACATAAATGCAGGTGTTCACTTTAGAATAACTGGCTAGCGGATGCAAAAGTACCAAAGCACAAGTCAGTGTAATTAAAATTCAAGTGTGTGTTCGTATTAGCAGTGAAAGGTCCAGTAATGTGATTGCCCGAGCGGCGCGCGGCGCTGACGGGTGATTCGATTACCCAGCATTTGCATTTCTACGAGTAGCCAAGCAGAGTAGCCGGGCTGTTTATGTGCTTTTGTCGTCAGCTGACAAATTACTAAGGCACTGAACGATGTTCTACTATCACAGTGGTAGTTCCGGGAGTTCACTAGACTGTTTGGCAGACCACCTGCCCGATGAAAAGAGGACATAGTTTCCGTGCAATGTAATAACTGCAAATGGCTCAGGGTACAGCTGTGTGGCGGGTACGGATGTCCAGCACGGGTCACTCCTCGCTGACAATGATGATGATGATGATGATGACTATAGTTAACAACACTTCTCTAAAGATGTGAAATATGCCGTGGGGTGCCGGCAGTAGAATGTTGCCCCTCCTCTCTGGCCCGTGGATGGAGTAAGAAACTGCTAAGAGATACCTCCGAAAGATGGGCAGCAGCGTCTTTCCGTGTATCAACAACCCGTACTGCGCTCGCCAATCCGCCTACCAAACGTGGCGAGTATGACAACAACCCCTCATGATCAATACATAGTGATCCATGAGGGAGGCCTATCTCCAGCAGAGGACGTCCTACGGCTGAGATGATGACGAAGGTTGTGTCAGGAAATGTACGAAGATGAGTTTGGGTATATGCGGTCCGGCGCGTCCTGCGGCACACGTGCACTATTAGAGGCGGCGGTGGACGCTTGTCCCGCGTTTGGTTTATTTGATTTGATGAGTTAGTACACTTGACATGGGATGTATTAGTTTTCTTCTCTGCTGGAGTAAATGTGCTGACGATGTTAACCAGTGCGAAGGTTAACTGTTGTGAAAAACAAAACATAATAGTAAATTACTTTTTGGTACAGTTGTGTTTTAATATTTACATAAATGGATAAAACGCTTAGTTTAGCGTAAACTAAACGCTCCAAAAAGACGATATCAACAGCAACGATTTGGTCGATTGCCAAATCTGATCCCGGCAAATCCTATTCGTTCTATTTTTAAATTGCGCACTGATCTCTGTAACGAACTGGCCGCAGTCGATTTTTTGCTGCGGCTAAAAGAAAGAAAGAAAGAAGAAAGAAAACACATTTATTGGCACACAAGACATACAGGTAAACAACAAAATCAAAAAAATATTTAACAAATAACATAAAACAACAAAATATAAAAAACAAACCAGTATTACAAACTATGTGGGTAAGGCCCTATATGACGATGTGAGCCAAAAGGTGACGTCTCAGCATAATGCTGCGTACCACTTGGAAGCGGTACGCAACGCTGGTTTTCAGACGTCACCAAGTTGCCATCACGAACGCAGACTAGATCAGCGCGCCCACCGGACGGTAGCCAAACGGTGCGACAGTGACAAACAGGACGACGGTGACAGGGGACGTCAACCATCATGATTTGCGTCTGTTCTCTGGTCATTATTTTACACCACTGGAGGTATTACACCAAATTTTAATTTGTAATGTTAAAAATATGAAACACGTTGTAACTACATTTGTAATTAAAGATAAGGAGTTTAAATTATACAGAACAATAAGTGTGGATTGCGAAAGAGATTGGGTATCAACTGTAAATAAAATAAATAAAGATAAAGATAACAGAGTCAGCGACAGGACAGGTATACTTTGGCTAAGAGAGAGGGCTCTCCAGTCACTCACCCGACAGACTTAGCCTGCAATTCCGCCCATCAGTTACTGAGCCTTGTTGACTAATAACTTTTGCACAAGAAATAAAAGACTAACGGGATACAACTAGTCAAAAGAAGCTGAACACATATTGTGTGTGATGAGTTGTTAATAGAGAGCTGAGTAGCGTTTTGCTCTATTGAATAAACACTTATTGAGTTTGAGAGACAAAGTGAATATTTGGGTTCTTCGCCACGGGGGCAAGTGCCCAACAGCAAAGTATTGTCACTTATCTTTTGTACCCTTCTGTTTGCTTAATAAAAGATTTTTAAGGGCAAACCTAAATGATGGTACTGTTTTCAGGTTGCGTATTGGTGGCGGTATGTCGTTCCAACAGCGAGATGCTGCAAATCGAAATGATCCACGAAAAGTGACAGATCTATGTCTTGGCGTCAGTAGCACCTGAGTGCAAGACCTTTTCATGTAACGTGATGTTTCTTGAAACCAGTTCAGCTTACTATAGAGATAAGGAGGGGTTTTATAGTTAATAACACCAAACAAAAGGGCCGCCAGATGCAAGAGTCTACGAGATTTCATTTTTAATAAATTTGAGGCATTAAGGTATGGAGTTACGTGTGCCCGTGGTGGGACCTGAAAACAAAACCGAATACAAGCGTTTTGCACTCTTTGGATCAACCTTTCAGTGCGAGCTAACAAGCAAGTCCCATAAACCACATCACAATAATTTAACCTAGATAGTACTAGTGACTCGCATAACATAACTCTGACATCCTCACTTAGATAGGGGCGTATTTTATAGAGTAATTTAAGTCTATAAAAACTATTACGCACTCCTTCAGCCACATGGTTTTCAAATCGAAGATGACTATCTAGAGTAAGTCCAAGACTCTTAGCTTCACTAACATATTGGACAGCCTCACCATTGACCATTAAACAGATATGCTGTTCAGATAAGTTTTGCAAGCCATGTTTGGAGCCGGTTATCATGTACTTTGATTTTTTGGGGTTAAGTACTAAAGAATTACGACTAGCCCAATTGTATACTTGACTTAGATCAGAATTCACCAAATCTACAGCATTGGGGCAATCTGAGGGGTGGAAAGAATAATAAAGCTGCACATCATCTGCATAGAGCTGAAATTGACAGTGACGTATGCTATTAACTATATCTGCACTAAATAATATAAATAAAATTGGACCTAGGATGGATCCCTGAGGGACACCTCTAGTCACCGGGCTAAAACAAGACCTGAGGGATCCACCATTGGGTAGTCCAATATCAACACACTGTTTTCTACCCTCAAGGTAGCTAGCGAACCATTTAATTGTAATTGGGTCAAATCCATAAAAAGCAAGCTTTGAGAGAAGAAGAGATAAGTTTAAGGAATCAAATGCACGCGAAAAATCCAATAAAACCAAAATGCTACACTTTCCTTGATCCTGGGCAACAAGCAAGCCGTCAACTATGTCCAGAAGAGCAGTAGAAGTACTATGGGCTTTACGAAATCCAGATTGAAATTGGGGAAGGATACAGGAGTCCTCTAGAAACTTGACCATCTGCATACATACTACTTTCTCCAATACCTTCGAGAGGCATGGCAGGAGACTAATTGGCCTAAGGTCACCAAAACTTAAAGGATGATTATTTTTAGGCACAGGTTTAACAACGGAAATTTTCCAAATTTCAGGAAACAGACCACTTGCCATTGACAAATTAATTATATTAGTGATCGCTGCTAATGAATGGGGTAGTGTCATTAATAACATATCTAATGACATGTCATCAATACCTCGTGCATTGGATTTAAAACTCTCAATGACCTTTAGCACTGTGTATTCACTTACAGCATGAAAAGAAAATATGTTAGGACCAAAGCGATGAAATTCAAAGTATGTCAACTGTGAGATTTCAACATAGTTAGAGCCTGGAATATCAAGGAAATATGAGTTTATCAAGTCAGGGTTGTTAAAATGTGGTGGTAGCTCATCTATCTGCTTTTTATGAGGTATAATATTATTTTTTAAATTTTTCCAAAGCAACTTAGAATTATTGATATTTTTATTTATGTTTTCTTTAAAAAAGGCAGACTTTTCACTTACTATGGCTGCAGAAACTATATGTTTCATCTCCTTGTAACACCTTTTAAGCTCCTCAGAATTATGGCATCTATATCTTTTATAATAATCATCCCTTATTCGCATCATACATTTAACCGTCTCCGTAATCCAGGGATGTTCTGGAGTAATGAACCTAGTAGTTTTATAAGGAGCATGTAGGTCAAAGAGAGCCGTTATAGTACCAGTAAGGGCCATAGCTAAGTTATTTAGGTCTACAATGGCTGAAATACTGAACCAGTTTATATTGTTGAGATCAGTGGAAAACAAATCCATGCTTATATTTTTTAGAGGCCTGTAGGTCACTACTCGTGGGGGAAGCTTTTCTTTTCTAACATCAAATTCAGCCATTATCATTGCATGATGTCCTAGGTCTGGAGTGTATTTCACCAAAAGTTTCCTGACCTTAGAATCAGTGCAGACCAGGTCAATCATTGTCTGACTATGATCAGTAAAGTGTGTAGGCTCACTAACGACTTGATTTAGATTTAGAGATTGCAAAAACTGATTCAGAAGGGACAGCTTACTATTGCCTGGATCAAGCATATCAATATTGAAATCCCCTAAGAGGATAAGATGGTCGCATTTGGAAAAAGTGGCAATAGACTCGCTGAGGGCATCCAAAAATGTCAAGACATCCTGCCAAGGAGCTCTGTATGCTGTACCAATAACTATAGATTTAGTTTTGTGACGCGTCAATAAGGTCCATGCGGCCGCACTGAATAAAGTATTTTTTGATTTTTGATTCTTGATTCAGTACAAACAGTCAACCGTATCCACATCTGCTCAACTGTAGGCACAATAGGATGAGTACATACCCGTGCATTGACTCCTTTACGCACATAAAAACCGATTCCTCCTCCCCTACCCCCCTTAATACTTGTAGGTCTAGGGCAATGTATAAGACGGTATCCAATAATTTTAGGCGCAATGTCATCTTGCCCCAGCCGCAACCAAGTTTCGTTTAAAGCTAAGATGTCAGGGTTATGCTCCCCAAAAGCACCTATAAATTCGTCCTGTCCTGTGTTTAAAGACCCTGGATTAAAGAAACCAACTTTTAAATACTTAGAATTAATCATAATGATATTGATGATAAGTCATTACAATGAGGCTTAGCATTAATTGCTTAAGACTGCAACTGTCATAACCGGAGTTATTCAACCTCTACCAGTTCTTATAGCATCCAGACTAATCCAGAGGCGAGTCTGGAATGATGTCGTACAGTTGCGACCCATCGCATCTATCAAAGGCTCACGTCGTAACTGCATGACTCCTGTGGCCGCTCCACAAAACAGAATGCGCGCGTCCTGTCTCCGAATATACGCAACGTTCTTCTCCTCAGTGATTAATTACTCCGTCCATTTATTCTGTTATTTTTGTATTCAGTCGTTATATCTTCGTGACTTCTAAAGACGGTAAGCCGCCTTCGGAGACGCCACATAAATCCTTGGGGATTTATACATTGTGACCCAGACTTTAATATTGAATATTCCACGCGAGCCCTACGCGAAATATTACGAAAATACGATACATTGAGAATGCCACATTTCATAACAATAGATGAGATTCCATATATAAATCAAAATAAGCGGTATTGGCATGTGTAAATCTGGGCGGACGGGGCGTGGGGGCGGGCGGGCGTTCTCCGCAAACAGACTGGACTTGACCGCAAGGACGAGCGTCCGGACGAACCCGGCTCGATTCGACCTTTACCTATGTGCATACGGAAATAGTTTCCGAACGATGTTGTTTGGGACTCTCAGAAACTTTGACAACTACTGAAAATTGTGCTGCGATGAAACGAAAAATGCTTTGACCTTTAAAAATATTTCAAAGGCTTAGTTGTACCTGATTAAGAGTTTTACTTATTAAAACAAACTTTAATTAGACACTTGGCTAGAAGGGATGGTCTGCGATAGACTAAAGCATTCACCGAATGGTGGCCGAGATATATTCAACAACCTCGACACCGGCAGAACCCGGCCCGTTGCTCCGAGGGCATTGTGAACGCAGCTCGCAGTGTAGTCATCAATGCATCTGGCACGGGTCTGTGGTGGAAAATAGAAGCCTATACGCAGCAATGGGTCCTTCAGGCCGGTTAGATAGATACTCGTACAAAATAAAAGTAGGCAGCCTGCTCGCGAGAGATACGCCAATCCGTTGATTCAGAGCCATCGGGCTCTGACAAATAGGACAATGATTTAGGTGACCCTACTGAGTTCCCTATACTAGTGCAAGATGGAATGGACTAGATCATGTACAGACTAAGGGCAGTTTATACCCGGCGATGGGTTAAATCGGGATGTGAGTACATACACGTCGACTTTCGTGGCGTAATTAGTCTAATAGCATACTGAGACGCGTGAGAGGTCGTGGATGCGACTCTCGCCGTAGGACTAAAATGTTGATTGCTTAGCAGATTTAACTATGTGTATTTGCTTGTTACTTTGATCTTTCGAACATCTCTGGTACCCTGCTTCTAAAGCTGCTAACCAGAGTGTGATGTCTAGCATTATTTACTTATAACTTGTTAAGCTTTCGCGATTTGTTAACATATTTATTAGTTTTAAATTACAGGATTTTATCGCGTACCTATTTTATTATTTTCCCGACGTTTCGAATACATTTCAGCGTTCTTGGTCTTCAGTCCTCCCGCGACCAAGAACGCTGAAATGTGTTCGAAACGTCGGGAAAATAATAAAATAGGTACGCGATAAAATCCTGTAATTTAAAACTAATAAATACATTATTTACTTGTTTATAGCTTTATAATTTTATTATATGTGTAAAGATATAGTATTATTGAGCCAGTCGGCCGATCGCTCCTGCAGCCGGCGAAGCGGCTGAGAGCTGAATCCTTATCTAATTTGTCGGCGCATGAAGCTCACTCGATACATCGGATACACTTAGCGGCGCGGTTAGTTTGTTAGCTGAGTATAACTAACACTATTGTTACTCACTAACATAGAGTCTTCTCTAACTTAGTATGTCGTCATTAAACTATCTATTTTTAGCCGTGGGGTGCCGACGTAAAATGTTGCTCTTCTCTCTTGCCGTTGGATGCAGTAAAAATCTTCTAAGGGACACGTCCGGACGCTGCGGGCATCAAGATCCTGTACTGCGCTCGCCAACACGCCTGCCAAGCGTGGCGAGAATCGCAGCAAATCTCGCATTAAATTACTGACAAAGCCCCTGTACAGCTGCAGAATTAGTTGATTTACAATGTGTTTCTGTTTGACGTAATTAAGTGTGCTTAGGATCGTATTGTTAAAAAAATAAGTAAGATGAAAAAAAAAAACATTTACTATTTTTGTATTTAGTTACGTTCATTTTCCGCAAAAAGTCGTATAACATTCTGGCGACTGGAAATGATTCGCTACTTAGGGGTATTGTGATATACGCAAAACGTGTCGCATATAAATGTCTTCATTTGGGTAGAGCTTTATGTTTCCGCGAGTTTGATATCAGATCTCCAAACTAAATGTCGTCGAAGCGAGTGTGAGCGCGACGCACGCAGGTGGCGTGCCCGCCGCCACTACGTCACTCCGCCGAATATTGCTCCAACTGATAACGGGCCTAATGTTTCCGGAAGAAATCTATTGCGCTATTATTTATGGTGTTTTCAGTCATCTATTCTTGTCAACGACTCTTATGATGTATGTCCTCGGAGTTTCAATAACATTTATACTTATATTTCCTTATATGTGCTGCTAAACTTCTATAAAGTGGGCAGTTTTCCCTTAATTACGGGACTTGGGAACAACGCCAGTTTACTGCGAAAAGCAGCAGGCGATTGTGAGAAATCTTAATTACCTATGGCTATAATTTTCCAAAACCGAGCCGAGGAAAACCGGCGCTGCAGAACGGCCGAGGAGACAAGTCGGGCCCGCTGCCCGCGGCTGCTGTTTATTCAATCGTCCAACATCACTCGCTCAAACAAAACACATTAATTTACATGCGAGATGAATTCAGATTTCTTCAACCCGTAACGTAACAGCGGACCTGTAATAACAGGTGGTATTTTCCTTAAATTAGCATTTATAGCGCGAGAACAAATATGTAAATGTAGAGTAAGCAGGCGCGGCCACCCGCGACCACGCGAGCCCCGACCACGGTCTATCAACACTCGTCCCGATCACATGCAAATGTGCGCGCACTCATAACCGTAGATCGATGCCGTCCGATACCATTCACAGAGACATATTCAGTTGATCATCAAATTCCAACTTTATAGCCTCAGCTCAAGTTTCAGATTGAAGCGGTATTATTTGAGACAAGAATCAAATTAAGCAGAGTGAGCCCTGCCACGTCCAACGTCCATCAGATGAGGCAGATAGCGCTGCGCCCGCGCCCACGCGCTGCGGAGACCACGCGTGCCGGCATCCTCCGGGCGGAATTCCGATACTCTAACTTGTCTAATCTGATAAATCGATCACAGTACTATTCATTAACAAGCATTGGTACGGGGGTACCAAAAAAGGGGGGGGATTCAATGAAATGACGTTATAGAAGTGTGTGAGTGCGAGAGTCTTGTTGAAAAATATAATAATCACTTTATTAATGTTTCAAACTTTAATATTGACGTCCCTAAATTAATTATTTTTTTCTTGCATTTTATGTAGTATTATCTCGGCGTTGTTATTTATATGTCTATGCAAAATAACAGCAACAGTCAATAGTCTCTTCGCAAAGCAGGTGACGGACGGACAGACGTACGGACATAGCGATACTATAAAGGTTTCTTGTTTTACTACAAAACCCAGAAATTATAAGCATACACCACGTGTCTCTGTCTAATGTATCTTATAAATATGTATGTCTTACTAAGTTGGAGCAGGGTGCTTCATTCTTGAACAATTTGTGTTTTTATATGTTGTATAATAACGCGTCAAAAAGACCCTCTCGGTCGCACTGATTGAGTCTTTTTGAGTTTAGGGTGAAAGGTAGAATGACGTGGAGGAAAGTAGGACTGCCTCGGTAGCAGCCGATGAGTATCGTGATGGATGCGAGGCGCCGCCGATAGCGCCGGCACAGCGGCGGGAAGTCAGTCCTTACTCGCAACTGTCACGCGAACTGAACGCGGCCAAACGAATTTAGATATCTGTACACTGGCCTTTGTTTATTGAAGCGTCCAGGCGCTATCGTTGCTGCATTAACTATATATACATATATATAAATATATGAGTTCATGAGCTCAGGCGAAAGAATGCATGCTCTGATGCGACTACAAAATGTCACGGGAGACAGTGGATGTCGACAGGAGGATTTTGAATAACTAATTGATAAAAGCGTGGCTTTGCGGAATCCTTCCATGATATCTAAATAAACTACAATTATTGAAAGGGTGAGCAAAGCGAACGAAGTTTTTAGTGGCAACTAGGGGTTTCGGGTCAATGCTTGTATGTACGAGTATGTCCGCAATTTTGTCCGAGGATAACTCTTGAGCGGAGGATTTTTGGATCGGATTTTGATAAAGTTAAGGATATACATCAATACATATCGATTTTTATATTAAACAAAAAGCGTAAAAAATTAAATGATTTGAACACTACCCAAAATGTTCCATAGAAGAAACAAAAGTTATAAGCATATTATAGAATTTTGACTCGTTATACTAGCACGGCAGACAAGATAGGTCACAAAACGACCACGCAATCCGTGTACAGGGAATCCAACATAAGGATGTCGTTTTCGGGTATTGTTAGCCTGTCTCTCGTTACGATATGCAACATTTACGGGATATTGACCATGATTTGATTATTTTTAAGTTTCCCGATATTTTGGCGCAGTTCTACACGCCATGATCACGGATAAACTAGATAGATCTTTAGCGAGTTGGTAGTCATAACAAAACGATCTGCCCTCTTTCAAAGTCTCAAGTAGAGCCTGGAATCCTATTGCGAAGCAATGTATCAACCAGAAAAGTGCAGTAATAGCCCCGCGTAGTGATAGTGTTGTGTGCCGTGATCGAGTTGCGTTCGAAAGTGAAACCGGTAGTAGGACCATCATTCGCAGTCAGAGACTTACAAATGACTATCCAACCCACTCGCAAAAGACTTCAGTTTATCCGTGATCACGGCGCCTGGAACTGCGCCGAAATATCGGGAAACTCAAAAAGAATCAAATCATTGTAAATCATCCCGTAAATATTGGATATAATGTTCACAGACATGATAGTTTCCAAAGTTATGTCTGTCGTTAGTCTAACAAAAACGCGAAGCTGTAAACGACGTCCACACCCAACTCCGTCCCGTCCTGTGCCATTAAAAGATAATATATTTTATATACGACTTATATACATACATATATACGACGAAATTATATATTTGACGACCTCTTTGGCTCGGCGGGCATGTGTCCGGCTGAGACGCAGGAGGTTGCGGGTTCGAATCCCGCGGCGGGAGAAATGTTTACGCGAACCGCAAATGTTTCTTTCGCATCTGATTGTTTTTTTTTGTATATTATGTATGTATTTACAAAAAAAAAGTATTTAAGTATTATATCAACTACCTGGTTCCCATAATACAAGCTTTTCTTTGTTTGGGGCTGTGTGAAATGTCCAACATTATTTATTTTATTTATTTATATAAATATTTTTATTTATTTGTTATAATTAAGAGCTGTGGATTTTGTTAATAATTAAAATGAAATAATTTGTTTTGTGTCCTGCTGGCTGGATGAACTTTACTTAGTAGATCACTTACAATCCAGATCGCTACCTAAAATCAGGTTCAAATGCAATGGGAGCTCATTGAAGGAAGCCGCTCGCTCGTGATATGTTCGCGGCGCACAACTAGTAATATAGTCCGCAAATCTATATCTTACGTAATGAGTGCTTGTACGGACCGCCGAACAGAACGCATTATATTTGATGTTCATTTAGATACTCGTAATTCGTATTAAGAGGATTATGGCAAAATACATATATTTTCCTTCTACTCTGCCTTCATCTAATACCTGTAGCGAGAGTAACTCGACTCTGCGAGATAAGTCCGCAATGCTGCGGTGGCAGACGCACTTGCATTGCATTTGAGGACAATCTCATACTCTCAGTATCGTTAATTGCGAGCGTGTGGTGCGGCGGGCGCGGCTCTGTGGCGGCGCTGTAACTTGCAAACTTACTTTACTTTGCTCAAGGTTTTCCAGCACTTTCGCACGTGGAACTACATAACCGTGTATAATTTAAACTTTTCGGGTTACAGAAATCGCATGTTAACTTTAAGAGTTTCGTAGAAGCGTTTTTTCGTGTTTATTAGTGGAACTATAAACAGGTTCTTTAATAGTAAAGAAAAACATTGTTTAAAATCCTGCGATTAGTCAGCATCAGACGTATTATTCCCACTCTCTCTACGCCTGGCCAACTCTAAGCTGAAAGGACTGCACTAGTATAATTGCTGGTTTTGGACGTTTTCGTCCATATGAAGACTTTTTTTTGTTTGGTGAACTTTTGAGGTCACAATACATCCTTTCCCTGTGACCCTAGAGTCACCAAAATCAATCAGTGCCCTTGCTAACAAAAATGGTTTCATGTAAATTGGTCAACGAGTTCGGTTGTAATCGTCTCATGCACAGACAGACAGACAGACAGCGATATGCATATTCCGGGCTTCGCCCCCTAATAACAGTTGCTAACACTGTATTGTATCCCAAGGTTGTCTGGTAGAGATCGCTCTTTAGCGATAAGACCGCCGATTGTCACATGATCAGTGTTTCTTTAGTTTTTTATTTTGTACTTGTATGTTTTAAGGTGTGCAGTAAAGCATTTTCTATCTATCTATCTATCTATTGGTTCATCTTTATTGATCATGTCAAAGACCAATTTAGTTAGAGAAACTGTAAAGTGGTGATTACAATAAACTATCACTCCGTCCTTGTTACAGTTCATAGTGAAAAGGAGTGCACACACACAAGTTGTTTAACGTTCACCATTCAGTTTAAAGAGGGAGCTCCTTAGTGGGTGTTACTCGCTACATGGTTTCGCTTCTTACTTAATAGAATACAGTTAGTTTACGCAGCGAGACGCGGGCTGAGACGGTGCACGGCGGTGCTACAAGGAGAAATACACATTTACAAACTTAACGATAACATTACTGACACGTCAAGATAAATTTAACTATTTAAGACGTAGTACCGTTATATAAGCTAATAATCGAACGTTTAGACTTAAGATAATGTACAGCGCTTACGCAGAAATGTGCAGCTATTGAATTTTCATGTGCAATAAAGCGAGTAAATCAATTGGTGCGGACGGCGGCGGCGGCGGCGGGCACCTGCCTATGTATGGCAGACTGCAGTAGGGCCGCCTCACGCACCTCGCCGTTTGCGTAACATCTGTGTGGGCGGAATGCGCGCGGGCAGCATGCCGAGACGTCACGGATACAATGTCGCACAGCGAGACAGTAGCTGCTACCCGTAGCAGGAACTCGTAATAGTAATAAAATCAAGAAATAAATATGGCTGGATACTACACATTGCTCCATCTAGTCTCAAACTAAACAAATATTGTACTATGGGAACACGGTGATTAACACATAAATACATATTCTTGTTGTAAATACGTAAAGTCAACGTCAACCAAAGTCAATAAGTGTTTATTCAATAGAGCAAAACGTTACTTAGAATAAACAATTTACATAAGAAGAACAAGGCGCATTTAAATTGAATAAAGCACGTAATTGAATTCGTTTGCTTAAGATAACTTCTTTCCAAGTGAGGGAAAGAAGCGAACAAGAAACCTCACTCTTTTACTTCTATTCATTTTTACAATATATCTGTCTTAGTATTATGCTTAATTTAATGATCGCAAGGATATTGGATACGTTGGATATTGCAAGATTAGATTATTTTATTATCGTGGTTGAACCGAACAACACTCGGCCAAGGGTCAATGTCATTCAAATAATCATCTATGGAATAATAAGCTTTTTCTATGAGATTTTGTTTGATAAAAAGCTTAAACCTATGAATCGATAGTTCAGTCGCCTCAGAAGGAAGCTTACACAGTTTCCCATAAATTATTTATTTACTTTCTGGAGTCTAAATTTAGGGATGTCCAATTTATTTTTATTTCTTGTATTTATGCTATGCAAATCACATCTCTTGATAAAATTATTTCTATTTTTGTGTGCATACAGTAAGTTTTCATAAAATATATTGCGATATAACAGTTAAAATGTTAATTTTCTTAAATCGTTCCCTAAGTGAATCGCGAGGTTTCATTTTGTAAATAGCACGTATCGGCCTTTTCTATATGACAAAGATTGTCTGTATATCGGCCTCCTTTCCCCACAGCAGGATACCATATGACATCACACTATGGAAGTAGCTAAAATAAACCAGTCTAGTTGTAGCTTCGTCAGTAATATATATTATTGTCCTGACTGCATAAACTGGTAAACTAATCGCGATCACAACACATTATTAAAATATGGGATTATCGGGTATTTATCGCGTAATTACCTTTATTTTATTCCCGACGTTTCGACCGGATTGCACCTGGTCGTGGTCGCGGGGAGACTCCCCGCGACTTAATAACTGGTAAACTAAGCCGACCTGAAGTTCATAAATTTGCAGTTTCCATTGAAGAGTAGAATCTGTTTGTATGCCTAAAAATACCGTGGAATTGACGGGATTGAGCATTACTAACGTACTAGAAAACACCCAAAAACCATAGTATCGTATCATTCATAGAAAACACTCGATAGATCTAAAGATAAGACTCAAGATAAATACGAGTATGCGCAGTAAAAGCAAACATTTGTTGCTTTGCTTGGCGGAGACCCGCAATGTCCTGCGTCCTCCGCCGGCTATTAGACCACAAAGCCACGGAGGACGTCCAAATATTGCTGTTTGTGTAATATCTGTGTGGGCGCGTAGCAAGCCGAGTAGCCACGAATATAATGTGAAACACCGAGACAGTAGCTGCTATCGTAGCAAGTAGCAGCAGTGATCGGTCTCCGCGTGATAATTGCTATATTTCATTACAGGCAGCGGCGTTACTCACCGCGCTCGTTCCTACGGCGATGTATTATGAGGCCACATGTTTCTCCGGTTAATTTAATGAAAATAATATGAACCCTTTGTAATCAGGCGCTTGTTCACTCTGAGTTATTTTTTTTTTTTTTTTTTTTTTTATTATTTGGTTCACAAATTGAAATCTACGCTACACTTATGAACTAAAATAAAGAAAAAAAAGAACTCTTACGGCGTAATTTCTAAAAACAGTGAACACTGCATGCTTTACAAAACTGTGCAAAATTAAAACTAAAATAAGGAAAAATAAAAAAAAATAAACTTCTAATAAAAAAAAAAAATAACAAAACTAATAAAAGCAAAAAATTTAACAGAGAGAAAAAAAAATGGAAATTACTTAACGGGTACCTAAGTTTATCGAGCCTAAACATTTCTTGACACTTATTTTCGCGGAGGCCAAAGAACCATTAAAAATGTCGAAACTTGACCTAATTCCATTATAGGATGAAAACATCCTGTAAAGTGGAGAGTGTTGTCCAACATTAGTTCTACAGTAAGGCAGTTTAAAAGTTTTTCTATTAATGACACGGCTACCTGGTCGAGGAACCTCTATATTGACATGTTTTAAGACATCTGGACAGTCTACCAAGCCATGAATGAGTTTGAACAGGAAAAGAATATCCGCTACCTTGCGTCGAGTGGACAGAGATGTAATTTTATAAAAATTTAGTCTAGTTTCGTAAGAGGGCAGCTGCTTACACTTGTTATTAGCATATGATAGTTGATACAGAAATCGTTTTTGTATACGTTCTAATCTATTAGAGTGCACCTCATAGCAAGGAGACCATACACAGCTGTTAAACTCTAACAAGCTACGAACTATGCAATTATAAATAGGGATAATAACTATTGGGTCTTTAAATGATTTAATTTGTCTAGATAGAAAACCGGAAAGTTGGGATGCTTTTTTAATAATTTTATCAACGTGTTCTCTGAAATTGAAAGAGCTATCCATAATAACTCCTAAGTCTTTTATACTCATCACCTCGTTTAATTCAACATTTCTAAGTAAATACTTAGAATTATACGTTTTTTTCCTTTTAGTGAACTTTATATGGTGGCACTTGTTAACATTCAAAACCATTTTATTTATAGTGCACCAGTTTTCAATTTTTTTCAACTCTTGCTGCAAAAATGTTACATCGCTTTCACTTTTGACTCTAGTGTAAATTTTCAGGTCATCTGCGTACATTTTAAATTTACAATTAAGTTGTCCGGCAAGGTCGTTTATAAATGCGACAAAAAACAGCGGGCCTATATGCGATCCCTGTGGAATGCCACTAGGTATCATTTTTGCTCTAGACGTGTACCCTCGTATACTTACTAGCTGTGATCTATATTCGAGGTAAGACGAGCACCATCGCAATAATGAACCATGTATTCCCAGTTTTGATAATTTTTTTAGTAATAAGCTGTGGTCAATTAGATCAAAAGCTTTGCTAAAGTCTGTGTAAATAGCATGTACTTCTTCCCCGTCATCTATGGCTCGTGATATATAGTTAACAAAACCGACAAGATTGGTAGTAGTCGATTTTTTTGTAAGAAAACCATGTTGCTCTGGATCTATCTTCTCTTTTATATACCAGTATATCTTTTGTTGCACTAAAGATTCGAATACCTTACCAAGTGCTGGGAGAATTGACACAGGACGATAATTCGATACAATATTAGGATTTCCACTTTTAAATATTGGTGTCAATCGCGCTTTTTTCCATTTTGATGGAAAGCAACCATCACTAAGAGACCTATTATATATAATAGATAGAGGCTCAGAGAGGTTTCCAGCGCATCGTTTAAGAAAGATATTAGGTATTTGATCCAATCCCGCACTCTTTTGGGGGTTTAGCTTCTTAAGGGCATAACTAATCTGAGACTGTGTAAGAGAAACGTTACTAAAAGTAGAGTAGTGATCAACATCGCAGGTTGAAATATTATCTGTATTATTTATAATAGCTGTTTTATAAACTGATTGAAAGTACTCTGAGAATAGTTCACATATATCTTCCCCTCCACTAGCGGTTTCATTGCCCATTTCAACTTGACTTGGTATACCGCCACTGCTACGTTTCAAATTATTTACGTAAGACCAGATATGTTTGGGGTGTGTTCGAATCGTAGTGGCAGCGTTCTCTTTAAATTTATTGAAACAAATTCTCACCATTTTATCGTACCTATTTCTGAGGAGTTCGACAGTTTCTTTATCTCGAGGATTACCATACAGATGATATCTCTTATGATACTTCAGTTTTTCTTTACAGCATTTTATCAAAGACGCGCTAAACCAAGTTGGGTAACGCTCATTTTTCGGTATGCGAAGCGGTGTATGTTTTTCTATTATTGACATGATTGTGGAGTAGAACAGTTCAACCATCTGATCCACACTATCACAATTTTTCCATATAATATGCCACTGTAAATTCGACAGCTCTTCGTTTATGAGAGTATAATTAGCTGTCCTAAAATTAAGCACAGCGGCTCTATTTTGTCTTAACGTTTTACCCTTCTTAGTGGGACTGTGAACTATTTCTAAAGCTGGATGATGCGAATCTAGTTTAGTTAACGGTGCCATACATTCATTAATTTTTATTGTTTTAGGTGAGTCTGTAAAGATAAGATCCAGAGTCCGATTCATTTGATTTGAAATATGATTACATTGACTAAGATTACTAAATTCAATTTCATCCATGAATGTATTTTCAACGTTGTTATTTTTTCCTTTAGATGGTAAACAGACAGACAAGCTGTGATCATATTTCCATATAATATTCGGCATATTAAAATCGCCTACAAGAATAGTGGGCGGCTTTTTAATCTTATTATTAAATACATTTGTGAAGCTAGTAAAAAACGTTTCGATGTATTCTTGACCAACCGAGGGTGGAATGTAAACTGCACATATGTTAATGTTTTGATGACGCGGGCTGCCTTTTAATGTAATGCTTACCCAGATATCCTCGTACTCTGATTCCCAGGAGTGCCGTCGAATAGCATCGAGACGCTTGTGCACCGCAATACACACACCTCCTCCCTCCCCTTTTGTCAAAGACGAGATGGTAGAGCTACGATCTCTTCTGAAAACGCTATACCTATCGTCCAGTATCTCATGATCAAAAATAGATGAGTTCAACCAGGTTTCCGTCAGGATAATTACGTCATATTGATTCAATAAGGCATTCATATAAATCTGTTCCGTTTTTGTTCTGAGGCCTCGTACATTTTGATAGTAGAGAGAATAAATGTTAATACACCCAATACAAGTTAAAAGCCAAAAATATACCGACGACTAAAACAACACTAAAGCAAGGCTAAAAGGAGGCCAAAGAGTACTCGCTGCTGATTAGTTGCGACCTCGAGTTGGCGTTCTTTCGAGCGAAGATCCTGCCGTTCCGCACCCACAGGAACTCGTACTGCTTCTCCTTGGCAGCCACCCGCGCGGCCGCGTGCAGCTTCTTATTGGCTGGCGACAGGTGCTCGGCGACAAACACCGGCTGATTGGTTCCTGCAAGACCTAGGTGCCCCGTGTGTAGTTTGTCTCTACTATTGACTCTGTTGAACTTTTTTACCGCTGCTAGTATCTCGTCACGAATGCGAGGGCTAGCTAGCTTTGCAATGATCGCGCGAGGCCTGTTAGATTGCTGGTTCAGCTTAGCCACTCGGTGGAAGTCGAGAATGTCACTTTCGCTTATATTTTTTTTTTTTATAACTATTGCAGCTATCTCCGTTTACATTAGTTTTTAAGAGCCATTAATGTAATGTTGTTCCAAATAAACGATTTTATTATTATTATTATTTATTATTATCTCTCGAGACAACCTTTCCTAGCTGCTTGATCGTAGATAACAGGTTTTCGGTTTTGTTTTCCGGGACGCACTGGATCTCGATGTTGCATGCCCTGGACTGCTGCTCAATGTTATTAAGCTGGATATTAATAACGCAGATCTGGGATCGGAGTGTTTCGTTTTCAGACTTTAGGCTATCAATTTCTTTAGACTTTTCGTTGAATTGCTTGCTCAATTCCTCAAACTGAGAGTTAGTGTATTGAATGCTAGCCTTTAACTCCTCCAATTCCTTATGTATAGCTCTATTTTCTGCAGTAATTTGCCTTCCTAATTCACGCCTAGATTCTTCTAGTTTCGCTTCGAAGTAAGCTTTCAATTCGGTCACCACTGAGTCACTACCGCTACTCGACTCTCTAGGGGAGCTACACGGGTTCTGCTGTCGTATAGGCGTGTTGGAATTGTCACCCTTTTTCTCAGTGCTCTTGCAATCGGGACACTTCCAGTTCAGCTTCGATTGCTTAGACTCTTTGCCAAAGTTTTCGGATGTTATTCCTAGGCACTGGTAGTGATATTGTCCAGCGCACAAGAAACAAACTTTAGTATCTGTTGTTTTTGTAACTTTATTACAAGCCTTGCACTTCATATTGATTTATAAAAGTTAAGAGTGCATATACGTAGACGTGTAACGTCCTTATCTGATGCGCTCGTTTCAGGCTCTGAATATTTTACTCTCTTTAATAACATGGAACTTTGGCCATGATACAAATGTTTAACATGACGCAGTCAGTGGAGTAACATTAAATCAGTAAATGTATTTACCAAATTTTATCCTAATTCGGTAGTTACATTTTACCGGATGGTCACAAACATTTCACTTCACATACTCGCTAAGTACTGATGATAATAATGGGGCTTGTAGGCAGATATGTAGCTCGTCAGTGGGTGATCAGATTTTTTTTGACTCGCTATGTAAAATGATTTTAAAATAAATAAAATTTAGTTATTAGTTAGCCATATTTGGCCGTAATCGGGCAGTGAAGTCTATCGTGACACATTTGAATGTTTGGTTAAGGACCTTGCTGCACTGGAATCTGAGCTGAAATTCCTTTTGTCCTTGTTTAAATGAGTTTGTTAAGAAATGTACTCGTTATATCATCAAGGGTCCTCTAGATTGTCTTCAAACTGTTGGAGAACAACAAAGCCGTGCGTAATGGAGGAGGCCGCGAGCGCCGCCCGCGGCTACCTAATTACCGTTGCTTTATTAAAACACAATTCCCGTAAACATTTTTGCAAAATCCGAAAACAAAGTTATTTTTAATTTGATGCGGCGCAACCCCTCGCCCGCCCCCGACACACTTGGGTGGCATTAAAATGAACTTAATCGCTAACTTATAGCCGGAAGCGAGTGATATAATGTCATTACTGGCGTTTCCGACGTTCGCCTATTTGTCATCTGCGGCTTAACCCTCCGATGGCACGCCGAAACGACAAATTATAATTTTATATTTGGATCGCGTTGGAGCGAGGCGCGACAGATACTCCAGTTGTTTCGATGAGTGATGGTGCGCAGGGGCAATTAAACACACATGCGCCTGGACGCGGCCTAGAGATCTACATCGGTCTCGGCTACAGCAAAGGGATCGCGACGATCTTGTTTCAATACTGCATCACCAGTTGGGCCATAGAATCTTTTGTCACTTTATATGTACGGTGCAGCGCAACCGTGCATTAGGTATTCTTCAATATTTGACAATATCATAAATAATAATAATAATCGAGATCACACGCGCCTTCACAGTAGGTATTACTCAGTCCACGTCTTCACTCGCCGAGTACAGGCGCGTGCCCCGTATCATTTCATAACATCAATACAGCGGTTTAATCTACATAAACCGTTTTTCAGTGAATATCAAACTTGTCCCGTACATATTTTGGTCCTTCGAGCCGAACTGAACCAGCGTCCTCTGCATTTTATCATCCGTTACCCTTCAATATCGAAGTTGTCCTGTACATTATATTATATATAATTTACAAATAAACATAACAATGGTTTTCTTTTGTTTGATACGATTACATTGCAAATAATAATGGTAAATTATTTATGTAATTTAATAATGCGATATTAAGCGATAAAGTCCCGTTAATTAGTTTTAAATAGATGACAGAGCAAATAGTGCTGTGGGGTGCCGGTAGTGGAATGTCACCTCTCCTCTCTTGTCTTGGATGCAGTAACAATCTGCCAAGAGATACTTCCGGAAAATAAGCAGCAGCGTCTTTCCGTGTTTCAACATCATAAGTGCTCTCGCCCATCCGCCTGCTAAGCGTGGCGAGTATGGCAACAACCCCCTCATGATCAGTACTTGGATATTCGTGATAGAGGCTTATGGCCAGCAGTGCATCCACGGCAAGAGAGGAGAGGTAGAACTCTACGCCGGCACTCCCACAGCACGGCGAAAACAATGCAAAAACTTGATAAAAAGTGCAACCTAGCCAACTTACTGGTTAGCTGCACCTCAGAATCGAACGAACAAGGTCGATGTAGTTTGTCATTCGTAGAGATTTCTTGTCGGATTTATTAGGTACTATTTAAGGCGGTTTCTTTGTGCTAATGCCATTCAGAGCTGTAATTAATCCAACGACTCGCCTGCATGTGCGTCCGCGTGTGAGGCGGCTAACGAGCTCCATCGCACGACGCATCGTTCATACTCACGGCATTTTAATAACATATAGCATAATAAATAACAATAATTCTGTTTGTACGACCAGCCTACTCATTTAAAGATGCTACTCGTCCTACAAAGATAAAGATTAAGTATGACATATATCAATATAAGCTTATTAAATGGTTTTCAATGAGCGCTATCTATTACAGCAGTCAAATCAAGAGATAGGACATGGAGCATCACTCACCGCTGACCACACACTGCATCGGGGATCATACGGGGCGAGCGTGTAGGCTGGAGTGGATCTGATTAGAGGAGCGATAGGCGTGCAGCGACGCGGGCGGCCGCGGCAACCTACTCACAGGCCTTTCCTTTGAATCACTAGTATATACTCGTTTGTTCCTTTAAATATGTTGGACACAGTTTTCACATGAAACGCGGCAATTTTCGAGCGATTAAAATACGACATATCTAATGAAAATTTGCATATGCTCCAGGATTAGCCCCCTTCGACTATTTCTTGTTTCCAAATATACAAATGAAATGGTTGGCTGGTAACGAATTTGAGTTGAATGAAGAGGTCATTGTTCAGTGATGACCTCTTCATCCAACTCAAACAAACGCCTATTTTGAGAGCCTTGAGAAAACCTATTATTTCAAAAGAATAAAAACTGGAAAAACGCCGAACTGAATGTATCGAGTTAAAAGTAAATTAGAGTATGTTGAGAAATATAACGCATTTTTGACGAAAAAAATATATTTTATTTAAAAAGTCATAGACTTATTAAACCGCTCTCGTAGTATATCATAGTATTCGAATGGTTTTATATTAGTACTCATGACACTGAGACCTCATTTCATCAGCATCGTAATGGGCTCCTAATGAATTTTCGTCAGGAGCCCTAATCATAGGGAGCTTGTAATAATAATTATAATTTTTATCTTGAATATTTTACTAATTAGGCTTTGGGCAGTTGTCATTAAAATTTATTGTAACATTATGGAAATGGACATTTTTGGACTTATCTGTAGCTACTTTATAATTATTTCTTATTAATGCCTTAATTGGGTTATATCAATGGACGCACCGGTAGTACCAAGGCGTCGCTTCCGAGCGCCGGAGACGTGCTTCTTCATTAGAAATAAACATATGGACTTATTATTATTTTCATAATTTGGCTGTAATGTAACTAGCGGTAATAAATTATGCAGCGAAGTATGTCCAGCACTTCAATACTTTTCTCTAGCTCATTATTTATAAACTTATGATAAGCTCTTCGCGTTTTATTTAAAGGTATGATTTCGGAATCGTGTCCCGATATCAGTAAGCAAGTTTTGTAATAAATCCCCTCTCCCGCACATTAGCATCACAATCGCAGGCGTCACTCGCACCTGACGTCTTCTGACGACATCTCGCTTCACTGCATAAACAATTTCCAACAAATTTTAGGTACAAAAAAATTGGTACCGGACAAATATTGTAATTCAAACTTATGCAGAATTGTAGTAAATATTTGTCTTCGATTTAATATTTTCGGTAAGGATTGTGTGGTTTCGAGTGCTGAGTCCCGACCGTCCGCCACCGAGACACGGCTCTCGAGGCACCTGCCCATACCGACGGACGCCACCTTACATGGTCGCCGTGTCCCTCCCATTCGCACTTAACGTCTCGCGTCACAAACATTTATTTGCTTGCGATGATGTGTGTGTGGAGGTGCACTCGAGACGGCGCAGCGTTGTCATGCAAATGTGATTGCAGGGAGTGCGCGACACCTCTGCAAGTGTCACGCGAGATTGGTGCGCCATTGTCTGGCGACGTGGTATTGTGTGACGTCACCGCCCTTCTTCTCACAATAAGCGACAGATCATAGCTCACCGTTTTTGTGGTCCTGACCTCTGCCGCGCCGTCTCAGAGGCGTGCGGGGGACACAGCGAGAAGCGGCTCAGAGTACGCCTCCGAAATTCCTTTAATGCTGCATTGAATGGTTTCCTGTCATATGATTTATGAAACTAACTTATAAATTAAAAAAGTGAATTAATTAACTCTTGGTTCTTTTAATAATTTTAGTATCGTGACTTATATTACGACTGTCGCTTGTTATCAGATGGGCCGTGTGCTTGTCTTCTGTCTTAGTAGCATCCGCCATAATATACGAAACGTCATGGTCAGCTCTTTGTTACCAAGGCCTCTAATCAACGATGAACCAAATAAGAAGTTATCCTGCAGACTAGGCAGATTATCAGTTTCTTGTACAATTGCCGATCTGTAGGAGCAAGGCGGTGGCATGCGGGCCATTAGAGCACCGCCCGCTTCCCCTCTCTCCCATCCGCACAACCGCCGCGCTCCCCAACTAGGCACTGTCACGAATATGTTCACTGGCTGCTGCTGAATTCATCACATTCGCAAAAGTTTCTGACAATGTACCTTCGTGTCTACATTTTATAGGTACGTTGATTAATGAGCGACGCGGGCAACAGGTGAGCGGGACTCCCGGCACACTGCAGCTTGTGACTTAGTCGATCTGATAAGTCATTCAGATTCGTGAGTGGTACAAAGATTCTGGAGGAATGGCATAAAAAAAATATTCGCCGTTCACACACTTAAGTCCTTAGCAATTCGTAGCTATGTTCACAGTCCTCTCGTCGGGTATTCCTGCGGATGACACGTGTCACGCGACTAATGACGGTGACCGCGTGTGACGAGACTAACAGTCGTTGCACGCTGTGCCAACAACCTGTCAACGTCCGCAATGTAACAACTTTCACAAACTCAACTGACTGCATTGTACGAAGAAGAAAAAATGGCTGCCAACATGGCCAGCCAAATAACATCATCATTATCATCAGGCTTTAGGACGTCTTCGGCCACAAGACTTTTTTTTGGTGATCATTTGAGGTCACAATAACTCCGGTTCCTGTGACCAAAATCAATCAGTCCCCTTCTTTCAATAAGACGGTGCTAACAAAAAAGGCTTCATGTAAATCGGTCAATGCGTTCGGTTATTATAATTGTCAAATACACAGACGGACAGACAGACAGACAGCGCTATGCATATTAGGGGGCGAAGTTTATTATTGCATCAATTGGTCAAAATAAGTTGTTTTAAACAAGATCCCGAGAGCTAATTAAATTTAAAACATCAGACACACTCGCGTAAAAGGGCGGCGCATAGTAGGCCGCCCACCAGCTCGGTGGAGCGCCGATGTGCGGCCGAGTCCTGACGCGGCACCGAAGATAGGGAGATGGTGCAATGTGCGGGGACTGCTCCTCACAGTGCACTTGGGCAAGGTGATGATAGCAACATTACGTTGGCTAGGTACATCATCATCTCAGCCGTAGGACTGCTGTCCACGTCCACTGCTAGACATAGGCCGCCCTCGTTCATGGATTTCCAAAAGCATGAGGAGGTTGTTGCTATACTCGCCACGCTTAGCAGGCGGGTTGGCGAGCGCATTAGGTACGGGATTTCGATACACGGAAAGACGCTGCTGCCCATCTTCCGGAGATTTCCCTAGGCACATTCTTATTGCATCTACGGGCAAGAGAGGAGAGGCAAAATCTACTAACGGCACCCCACGACCTAGTTCATTTTACTATTACGTGCAAACATCGCATCAAATGTTTAAAAATAGGCACCAACTATAAAAGGACGTAAACAGCACAACTGACCCAGTTACAACACAAATAAACAGCGCGCTATCTGTGATCGTCTTGCGATGAGCTCCCCGCGCGTCCGCGACGCGGCGTGGCTAGCCGCGCGGACGTGGGGCGCGGACGCGGCGCGACGGACGGCCGGCCGGCTGTGCTCTCAGTGATGAGCCTTCATAGAATGGCTGGCATCGGCGTGTACTGTTGATACTACACATACTCTTGCATTAGCAAAACTTCATTATAATACGTGTTTGTTAACCGACTTAAAAAATGGTCATTGAAGACGGGTTTGTTGAAAATTTTAAAAACGCTATGTCTACGCCATAATTTGTAGATCATTCGTGGACCCTAAGTATCTAATAGACTACTAAACACAACGCTTCTCTTAGCTCCTAGATCGTTAATTAAGCTACGCTAGAGTTATTTTTTGTGTTTTGTTTCTAATTTCAATTAGAACATAATATACGCTATTTTCATTACTACTTCATGAGGTTCTACGTTTTACGTTCTACGTGTTAACTACGTTTATGGACCATACACACATGGAAAACAAGCGGCAAGAACCTGACTCGGTTGGCATTGTAACCCAGCTACGCAATGGGTCTACGCCGTAGCTTGTAAACTGCACGTGATCTGCAATCTGGGGGCTGTGCCTACGTGGCAGACGTTCGGCTGGATCGCATTGGGTGTCCAACAACAAAGAGTGAGAAGATAGTTTGTGGCATTAACCTATTTTGCGAGCCGGTAATTTGAGGAGTTCTCCTCCAGATAAGTTGGCAGAGCTATTTACAAAGCTATTGTGATGTTCCGAACTCGATCTAACTTCGTTGCCGCGGATTTATCTCATGCTTGAAGGATTTGAGTAAGAAAGATTGGATTTATACGTACAACATTTCGTCTGGTATTGATATTTTTTATAAGACTAAGATCTGATTAATACTATATATAATATAAGTATATAATAAGCACCCTTAAACATTATTTCTCAAAAACAGCTGTATGTAGTTATCAGAACACCGGTAGTGCAATGTCTTGTTTAGTCACCACTTGTTAGCAAAAATTTGTTAGATTAATTCGCGAGTAGCAAGAGCCCTCCCTTTGAGAGTGAAGGCGCCACGGGCCCTCCAGGCCACAGACCCACTCAGGGCAGCCGGCCCACAGCTCACAGCCACTCGCAGGGCGGCCTGGCCACTGCCTAGTGCTCGCAGACGCCTGCCTCATCTCCACTTATTCAGCAAACACATACAAGCTGCCATTTTGCAAACCTTCAGATTAAAACAATACCAACCACATTTTAACCCTTTAGTTGAAAGTTTAACTATTATACAACAAAGGAGCACATTTTCGAAAATACGTAGTGAAACTAAATCTATTTATATCATAAAGACTATTTTTTTTAATGGTTACTTTATGCCATAATTCGTCGTTTAAGACAAGAAGTGAGCCGTTTTTACACCACGTCGTGACCTTAACACCAAGAAGAAGGGTGCTCTAGTAGCGCATGCCCTCCGCGCCCTCTCGCGGCCGGAGTCTTCCACTCTAATTAGCAGTACAACACACACGTTGTCACCTCGGCTTCAACTCAACTGGATTTTTACTCACATCTAATAATTACCAGTCATGTTCTTATAGAAATGTATCCCAAATTTAAATACCGTCAGTCATTAAGCCCATTATAAAAACCTAATTAAAATCCTTTTTGTTGAAAAAAAAATCCGTGATGTTTTAAAGTGTAGTGCACCTCGCGCTTAGTATAGAAGCCACATAACAACAGTCACTTGCTGAGGCAACTACGGTTAATGACTCTACTGATCACATTATAAATACACTTATAACCGGGTATTTCTCGCGTAAGCCTTTATTATTTCCCGTTTGAGCTTGCAAATTATTCTTGAGAGAGATAGTACGCAAAGAAAACACAGTAGACTTGAGAACTTCATCCTTTTTTGAAGTCAGTTAAAAAACAGTTGACCGAGAGTTTCAATGATAACTACAGTTCCAATGGCTTTTCTTAAGCTTAGCAGGCCAAGATAGATAGATAAACTCTTTATTGTACATTCACCATATAACACAAATTTCACAAAAAGAAACACAGACAAATATAACATACAATGGGCGGTCTTATCGCTAAAAGCGATTTCTTCCAGACAACCTTTGGATGGACAGGATATAAGATAATTAAAAAGATGGTAAATGCACGTCACGCCATCTCAGCCTAGGCCTTCCACGCCGACTCCTCGACGTCGACGCATTAGGTCGGCTCCACTCTTTATGTTTCTTTTTTTGTGTTATTTTGGTATTGTCTATGCCCGCGTATGTGTCCCCACGCTACGCTGGACAGGAAGTGTCCCATCTCTACGAATCAAGCAAGAAAGTGCAGACGCATGCACTTCCTGCCGCCGCCATATTTTTTTCTACACGCTCAGTTCCTACATACACCGCAGCCTGAGAGGACATATCTCTCGGCCCCAATTTATTAATAATTAATTACCGCGCGCGCGACCACAACCAGTGAAGTGAAAGGAGGCCTCCTACAGACTTATATGTGCGTGAGTGGAATCCATCCCGAACACCGGGGAAACTGCGACCAGCCAGCTCAATCTAGCACCAGCAGAAGAGTCACTCCTTACTAACCGAAGCGAGAGGACGCGCGTTAATCTATTAGTAAATATATAAGTACCCTCTTCTCTAATATGGTTGTTAAAAAGTGCGTAAAATGCAAGAAAAATATTACCAAAAAAGTGCCTGGACTAGAATGCAGCAGATGTGACAATATAGTGCATGCTGACCCTGTGTGCTCAAAGCTATCTAATAAACAGCTTAACACCCTCAAATACACGCCCGGAATAGAATGGAGCTGTGAAGACTGCTTAAAAAACATCTCACGCAGATCTTCATTCTTGATCCCCGACGATGACGGCGACGATGATGACTACGAAACTGCGGGTTCCCCGGAGTCGTTTCCAGTAATCAACACAAAAAAAATCGTTGAGGACATCAGTCGCGAGTTAAAAAAAACCTTTCGAGAGGAGCTCAGCAGCTTACAGAACTCGCTCGAATTCTTTAGTGAGCAGTTTACTAACATAGAACAGTCTATTAAACATCAAGATATTAAACTGAAGGATCTAGAAAATAAAAACTACGACCTTCATAACAAAAACAAAAACCTGGAGCTACGAGTAAATGTTCTGGAGCAAGGACTCAAAGAGTTTGAGCAAAAATCCTTATCGACTTCTCTGGAAATAGCTGGGTTCCCGGACCTACCTTCCATTGTAACAGGGAATGTAGTAGAAAAGGTTGCACTAAAACTAAACTTGGAGGATATACACATCGAATCAACACGCCGACTCCCAGGAACTAAGGAAAAACTGGGATCTATTCTTGTCGAACTAAAATCCAAAGTACTCCAGAGACAGTGGATAGACGCCGCCAAGAAACAAGTGCTCACCGTGGGTATGCTGGTGCCGGAGGTACCGAAGGAACATGCAGAAGGCCGCGTCTACATACGGGAGGCGCTTACCAAACATCAGAAGACCTTATTGTATACTGCTAGGTCCAAATTATTAAACAAATACTGTGAATACGTCTGGTGTAAAAACGGTAAGGTGTGTGCAAGAAAAACCGGAAATAGTAAAATATATTACATTCGCACTATGTATGATGTTGATCAAGCCGAAAAGTTGTTTTCCGCACAGTCTGATAAGCAACAAGAAGTAATCAACCCATTGAAAAAAATAAATAAATTGTAAAGTTCCACTCATTTCTGTAGTATTTTAAAGTAAGATTTTTTACAATATGGATATAAAAGAAATTTTAAACTGTAGTTCAAATAATATATTTTTCAATCAGCTACCTCCTAATACTAGTTTAAGTTTATCATGTTTGCATTTCAATATTAGATCGCTTATAAAGAATTTTGTAAAATTGCAACAAACCATCCAACAGTGCACTGCTCCACTAGACCTCATTATCCTAACAGAAGTAGGTATTTCTGATTGTATAGTTAACTTGTATAATCTACCGGGTTATAAACTGTACTCACAACTACGAACAAAGCAGAAAGGCGGCGGTATAATTATATACGTACGTAATCATATAAAATTTACTCCATGTGAACACAACACCAAAATGTATGAAAACATTACGGGCACACTAAAACTAGATTCAAATCGTGACTTAGTTGTGTGTGCAGTCTATCGGCCACCATCCTTAAATAAAAACTTATTTATTAGAGAACTACGTAGTCACATCGAAACATTTTCTTTAAAACAAAACTTTCTTCTAATCGGTGACACAAACATCGATCTGAAAGGTAATTCATCATATAAAGATGCATACGTAGGAGCACTCAGTGAACTAGGATTAATGTGTGGAATATCAGAATACACTAGAATTGAGTCCAAAAATAATATCATCACAAAATCCTGCATCGACCATGTTTTTGCGCGTTTCCCCACACTACATCCGTTCGCAGCCGTGCTCGACGTTGTACTGGCGGACCATCGCGGCATTATCTTCACTTGCGTAAATGAGTCATTCTCGGTGCCCGGGCGCATACAGGGTGTAAGAACGGCTGTTTCTTATGATATCTTTTATAAACAGCTTAAAAGTGTGGACTGGTCCAATACAAGGAGTATGAATTCCCCGGACGAAATTTTGAATTTTATTTACAACTCGTTTAATAATGCAAACAAAGTAGCAAGTAGTAGTAAAGTTATTAAAGAACCTCGTAAAAACTCTAAGCAATATAATTTACCTTGGATAGATAGTAATGTAACTCGACTTTGTTATAAAAGAGACAAGTTATTCTCCGCTTGGAAAAATAGTTCAAATAATCCAAAATTAAAGCTAGAATATTATAAAATTCGAAATAAAATTCATAAAGTTTTAGAAAATAAACGAAATATATATTATATACAACATATAAATGATAACTTTAAAAACACTAAAAAAAATATCAAATTATCAATCAAATGATGGGAAGAATAACAGCATCCATTGATACAGCTATACACAGGGCTTTTGACGCACAAGGAATAACGAACAAACAAATTGC
Organism: Pasiphila rectangulata; assembly: GCA_963082625.1. Classification (NCBI taxonomy): domain Eukaryota; kingdom Metazoa; phylum Arthropoda; class Insecta; order Lepidoptera; family Geometridae; genus Pasiphila; species Pasiphila rectangulata. Next base: position 165,045 of record OY720244.1, on the reverse strand, counting down.
TGATAATTTTGCTAATAGTTTTGATAAAGCGGTAAAAGAAATAATCCCTAATTGCAATATTAAATTATTGGACCCAAACAGTATGCGCACACCTTCAATTGCAAGCATGTATCTACAAAATGCTTCGACTGATAGCGTTCACAAAATTATCAAAAATATTAATTCAAATACGGCACCCGGTACAGATAATATAAAAATTTCTGATATTAAAATAATAGGTGACAATATTTCCACATCTATAGCTGACCTAATTAACTGTAGTCTTAAGACCGGTATCTACCCGGATAGCTTAAAGGTGGGCTGTGTAAGACCAATTTACAAAAAGGGTAAGAGAAATGACTATTTTAATTATCGCCCAATAACATTGCTTTCAACTATTGATAAAATAATCGAAAAATATACATATATGTAAACACATTCATGCGTTTTAAAGAAAGCACAGCATAATTAACCAAAATCAATTTGGCTTTCAGACTGGTAAAAGTACATCGGGGCTCTTGACGAAATTTACTGATGAGGTCAATAATCACTTGAATGAGAGGAAAATTGTTTTTGTGTTGTTCATTGATTTTTCACGCGCATTCGACACATTAGTGCACAATCAGCTAGTCGATAGGCTCGATGACTGTGGAATACGAGGTCCATTACTCGCGTGGTGCAAAAACTATTTACAAAACAGAACCTTTACTGTTAAATTCGATAACACATGTAGTAAACCCATTTCTGTAACTGAGGGAACAACACAAGGTTCTGTATTGGGACCTTTACACTTCCTGTCCTACGTTAATGATATGAGGAACTGCATTACAAATAGCACGTGTTACCAGTTTGCCGACGACACCTGCCTTGTAATTGCTGATAGAGACCCACAAAAAGCATGTCGAAGTTTACAAGAAGATCTAGATGTGTTGGCGAGGTGGTGTCATGACGCCGGCCTGGTACTTAATTCAAGCAAAACCAAAGTTTTGATTATTAAATCACCTTACAATAAGCAGGCAGGTATACAGGACGTACAAAATCTAGTTGCACATAATCATGACTGCTTACATGTTAACAGCACAGCAGGTTGTAACTGTCCAGTGATAGAAACTGTTACTAGTCAAAATTATCTTGGCGTAATCATAGATGATAAGTTTAACTGGAGCCTTCACATTGAACGGGTCTGTAATAAACTTAGACAATTTCTTGCGAACATGACAATTTTAAAAAATCAAATTCCGTTTAAGGTGAAGCTTATGCTTTATAATGCGCTAGCAGAATCATACATCCAGTATGGGCTCAGTAGTTATGGTCGAACCTATAAGACGTATCTCGATGATATTTATAAATTGCAACATAAAATTTTAAAAACTCTAGTATCACCTAATATAAAACGTATCTATTGTAATAATGAAATAGGTCTTTTTATTCACTGTAACGTCTTACCCGTCCACACTCAATTGAACTTAATACTTTTAAAAGAACAGTTTTTCAATGACGCACTTAGAACTGTTATTGAACACCCTGTATGCACTCGGGCCGTCGCAAACAACCGACTACGCACGAAGCTAGCTCGGAATGCATACGGCGAGCGCACGACCGAGTACATTGTTCCTCGGCTTATTAACAACCTACCAACCGATATTTGCAATCAGATAACGCCTTCAAACATCAAATTTAAATTTAAATTAAAAAAACATTTCATAAATTCAATATCTAGCCAAAATAATATCGCAATAGTTTAAATTTAGTAATTATATATATACATATATATACACATACAACACTTATTAGATAATGTTAAATTACCTACTGCTCATAAAATTATTATTATATAGTTAAACCTAATATTATTGTAGTAAGTAACAATTAGCATATTTTATAGTTACTCACAACTCAAATTTAATTTGTGACTCATAAATAGCATAAGTATTAAACCTTAGCGGTTTCTAGTTGCTATTTTATATTAAGCATGTAATATTATTTGTAAACAATAAATAAATTAAAAAAAAAAAAAAGAAAACACAACACGGGTACTTTGCCTAATTAGCACGAAACTGATTCCATCTTCACCTGGCCTCTTGATCTTGAAACTCCCATTTGCGTATTTCCATGAAAACCTATATGAACTATCATAGCCAGCAACCCAACCGCCGGATGAGAATATATTTTTAAAGAATTATTCCACCCATTTATGGTCCTTCGACGCCCGGATTTTGATAGTTTTCATTACTTTCACCCTTTCTTAACATATTTTTGCCGATTCGCTTCAAAATCCGCTATTTTATACTCAAATTCGCATAGTTTATACTACAAAGGTAGGCAGCCATCTTGTGTGTCGCGCGTTGTATCTCGCATTTTTTATACCAAAGATATTATTAGGAACTGTCTTTGGTTACCGCTTTAATTCGCGTAGTTTAATTTACCGCATTTAATCGCATATTTTATTGTTTTCGCATCGCATTTCATAGCTTACATCGCATTTCGTTATCTCTGAACTAAATACCTACCTACTACATTCATTTAGTCCGCCCGCCATTAAATAATAATGTCGTCAAACGAACAAAAGTTAAAAATATTAGAATGCCAACGCCAGTTATTTTTCCAACGTATGCAAAATGCTTTCGATCTTTCGTGTAACTTGGACGATCCTGGTACACTAGAAAGTTTTCTTAGTTCAATTGTGACCATAGACGAGGTTCGCAGTAATTTTCAACAATGCTTATCTGACATTAATACGCTTTCGTTAAAAATTGATAAAGAATCAGAACCTGATTTCAATAAATGGCTTGCATTTGAGGACTTATATAGCCGCGTCAAACGCAAGCATTCTCAGTTGGAATCTAACTCGAGCGCAAATATAACTAGACAGGCAAGCAGCCATAGTAACGCGTCACCAAACGTAAAACTAGCTCGCATAGACATTCCCGAGTTTGATGGTAATTCTAAAGATTGGCCACTGTTTTATGCCACATTTCAAAGCGCGGTACATTTAAACACATCGCTTAACGATACAGAACGAATGTTTTATTTAGCCAGTAAACTTACTGGTAAAGCTAAAGCTGTTTACGCAGGATTAATTCCATCTGCGGAAAACTACCATACGATATATTCCGCACTCATAGATAGGTATCAAGATAAGAGAAATCTAGCTGTCAATTATTTAGATCAGATGTTTTTATTAAAACCTGTTCTTTCTGCTACCGCAAATGATTTAGAAACTTTAATCGATCAATTTTCGAATTCTTATCTCGCATTGAATAATTTAAAATTACCTAACTTGTGTGATTTCATAATATCACACGCTTTGTCTCAGCGCTTAGACAAAGAAACCGCACAGCTGTTTGAAATGGAGAATCGAAACTCAGATATACCTAATCTCGATAGTTTGATTTCTTTCGTCCGTGACCGTATAAAAGTTCTAAGGCGGACAGGTGATAACAGCGCTGACGCAAGCACCTCGTCTGCGAAGGGTAATAAAAAAGCATGTAGCTCGTCGAATAAAGCAAACGCACGCACATTTATGGTAAACAATGACGATATTACGTGTCAATTGTGTGAAAGGTCGGACCATGATCGATTCTATTCGTGTCCGAAATTCAAATCGCTTGCCGCTCGCGAACGTTTTAATTACATTAAAAAACTTCGCGCATGTGTAAATTGCTTGAGTTTACAACATAACACGCGCTCTTGTACTCAACGTGTAAACACTGTAGGTCGAAATTCCATCATACTTTGTTGCATTTTCCGGAGAATGAGCCATTGACCTCAGCCGATAATGGATCGAGTGAGGCGAGATCTACGGATCCCATACATAGCGCGCCTTCTAGCTCGTCTTCAAACTCAGTTTCCAATAAACAAGTAGACAACGTAGTAGCCTTTTGCAGCATGAGTGCCAGCAATAAAAACCCGCGAAAAATAAATAAAGTTTTGTTAGGCACCGCCCTCGCTTACGTCAAGAGCAGGGATGGATCTATTGCACAAGTTAGAATTTTGATCGATAATGGTTCTCAGAACCATTTTATAACCCGCCGCACTTGTAAACGATTAGGTATTCGCATCTTTAATGATTGTTCTGACAGGTCAGTGAACGGATTAGGCAACTGCACTCAGACTATTTCCGGCGTAGCTAACATTACTTTACATTCAAAATATGATGAATATTTTTGTTTGCCGATTCAACCGCTAGTTCTTAAAACGATTTCAAGTAATTTGCCGAGCTGCCAGTTTGACATTTCGTCTTTGACATACTTAGACAATCTACAACTCGCCGATCCTAACTTCCACACTCCTGCCGACATAGACATTTTGTTAGGCGCCGATGCTTTCATGGAGATCTTGCGACCTGGAAGATTATTGGGACCGCCTGGAAAACCAGATGTACTGGAATCCGCATTCGGTTATTTAGTTTTCGGGTCGATCGCCTCACTACCTTGCCACATTAATAGCCCGCCGATTAGCCAGACATTTTTTTCATCTAGTGAGGAATCGATCGAATCTTTAGTTGCCAACTTTTTACAACTCGAGTCAATACCGAGTAAAACTCACATTTCTAAACCCGAACAAGAATGTGAGGAATTTTATGTGTCGAATACACACCGCGATAATAAATCAGGACGTTACGTCACCGCTTTACCCTTTTCGCAACCAACTGCGTTGCTAGGCGATTCTTTAACTATCGCCTCTCGCTATATAAGTCTAGAACGTCGGTTTCAGACAAATACCGCTTTAAAAATCGAATATGATAACGTAATGAGAGACTATCTCGAACGTAATATCATTTCTCCCGCACCCGCCTCGAAAACTGATAAGGACTATTACGTCATACCGCATCATGCAGTTACGCGGCCGGACAAACCGGTTCGAATTGTTTTGAACGCTGTCAACGAACGCTTGAATCGTTTTCCTTACGGAACTTCCCACTTTAAAAAACTTTAAAATACCGCGCTTTCTCGGCGTTGTGCCCGAATCCCGCGTTATTCTGTTGGGGTTCGCGGACGCAACCGAAAAAGCAATGGGTGCTGCCGTATACCTCTGTGTACATCCCGCTTCTGGACCAAACGAGGTCAACTTGATTGGCGCCAAAAGCAAGGTAGCTCCCCTGCGCAATATAACTTTAGCTCGCCTGGAGCTCTCCGCTCTTTTATTTTTATCGAAACTGTTTCGATTCGTAATCGATATAGTTTCTTCCCGCTGTCACATAGACGAAATATTCGCTTTTACTGATTCGACGGTGGCCGTCCACTGGGTTCATTCGTCTCCGCATCGCTTCGATACTTTCGTTGCAAACCGCATCGCTCAAATACAGGACAATCTTAGTTCTAAACATTTTTATCATTGTGAAAGCGCGCAGAACCCCAGCGACTGCATAAGTCGTGGGCTTACTCCCGCTCAATTGTTAGACCATCCACTATGGCTCCACGGCCCCACGTGGGCTCGCGACCCAGTGCACACTTGGCCAATTAGCAGATTCACCTTTGACCCCGCAGAGCCCGAAGCTCTAACACCCGCGCATTTTTTGACCTTTGGTCCGCTAGACTTATTTCACGCCGACCCGCGCTTAGGTTCGGCAGACTTGATCCGCAACGAACGCTCACTCGACGCCATAGTTCAGAGATATTGAAATAGGTGGAGGCGTGAGTATCTAAACACTTTACAATCTCGTGTTAAGTGGAACACCAAATCTAATCCGGTAACCAAAGGTACTATAGTTCTTATAAAAACGGAAAACTCGCCGCCTTTACAATGGCCCATAGGCGTTATCGATGACGTCAAGCCTTCCTCAGATGGAATAGTCAGAGTTGCTACTGTACGCACACAAAGTGGCACCTATGTTCGACCTGTAGTAAAACTTTGCGTTTTACCCTCGCAATAACAGTCTATTAAATAGTTATTACATAAGCCATCTAGGCTCCCCTTAGTTATACAGTTACCTTAGTTATAAGTCTTAGTTTATTATTATTTGTCCCGCTTTCTTATTAAGTCATCCGTTTAAGCTAATTGGATGTACTTTCCTTTTATCCCGCTCTCGCTTCGCTACAGCTCTCCCTGACTCTTTGGTTCAGGACTTCTTCAAACTCCTGAAGGCCGGGGGGATGTTTCTTTTTTTGTGTTATTTTGGTATTGTCTATGCCCGCGTATGTGTCCCCACGCTACGCTGGACAGGAAGTGTCCCATCTCTACGAATCAAGCAAGAAAGTGCAGACGCATGCACTTCCTGCCGCCGCCATATTTTTTTCTACACGCTCAGTTCCTACATACACCGCAGCCTGAGAGGACATATCTCTCGGCCCCAATTTATTAATAATTAATTACCGCGCGCGCGACCACAACCAGTGAAGTGAAAGGAGGCCTCCTACAGACTTATATGTGCGTGAGTGGAATCCATCCCGAACACCGGGGAAACTGCGACCAGCCAGCTCAATCTAGCACCAGCAGAAGAAAACACAACACGGGGTATGTACTTTGCCTAATTAGCACGAAACTGATTCCATCTTCACCTGGCCTCTTGATCTTGAAACTCCCATTTGCGTATTTCCATGAAAACCTATATGAACTATCATAGCCAGCAACCCAACCGCCGGATGAGAATATATTTTTAAAGAATTATTCCACCCACTTTATTTTTTATGTGGCCCGCATTCGGGGACCAACGAGCGATGGAAGAGTGCAGTATCTTAGATGTGAAGCTGTCAGGCCGCGTGCGGTACAGCATACTGCGCTACTTAGAGCCGGTACTCTGAAATGGAGCTGTGCAACCCTCACGTTCTCATTCGAAGGCTTTCTCATAGTTCAGAAACACGAGACATAGCGGTAAGTTATACTCTTCGGCCTTCTGTATCACTTGCCGTAGCGTATGAATGTGGTGGGTTCGCGATGATTCTTGAAAACAGCTTATAAACATAGCTCAAAAGCGAGATGGATCTGTAATTCTTTAGCAAGGTGTTTCACCTTTCTTGAAGAACAGAACCACAAAGCCCTCGTGCCATGCTTTTCACGTAGCACCTGCAAGCGAGGCGGAATTGAAGAACTTCTGAAAGACTTTAAGTACTGGTAATCCAATGTCCAAAATGCTATTTTATTTTATTCTGAAAAAACGTTTTCTGTTACTGTCCAGTATGCATCGAGAATGTTCGATATTTAATTAAAACGCCACGTTTTTAGCGATCTCCCCTTACCCGCGCCCGCACCCCGCTCCCCACTCCCCGCTCCCGCACCCCGCACCCCGCTTTCTCGAAAGACAATTACATTTTATTGGAGCCAATCGAAAGTTAAGCCTGTATTAGGGAAGCGTGCAAAAACTGTAGTGAAAAAGTAATACGAGCAAGTAAGATTACATTAACCTGATAAGACGGTGAGGATTGAGTCAAACCACAGCCGCAGGACTTCTGTCCACGTCCACTGCAGAAGAAACGCCTCCCCCATGCATTTTGCAGATCATGAGGGGATTGTTGCCATACTCGCCATGCTTGGCAAGCGGGTTGGCGAGCGCTGTATGAGATGTTCATACACGGAAAGACGTTGCCCATCTTCCGGAGCTATCCCATGGCAAATTCTTACTGCATCCACGGGCAAGATAGATAGGCAATATTCTACTGCCGGCATTCCACGGCTATTGAGAGCACGAGCTTGATATAATCGATGTTTAAAATCTAAAAATAACTAGAAAAAAACTCCAGTTATATTTTAAAAAAAAACAGAACTATTTTGACGACAAAAATTGTACGAGTACGAAGGACAGAACACTCGTAGCACTTTCGTAGAACTTTCGTAGCATTTTCATAGAGCTTGTAGCAAACGTTGACTCTCCCCGTTCATATATGAAGAAGTCTAAGATAAGTTGAAAATAATAATATAATAATATGACGGCCGGCGTAGCGGGACTGCCTCTTGCGAGATGAAAGTGCGGCGCGCCGGGGGCGCTCGGACAGGTGCCGCCGGCGACGGCACACTACATTACATCACATTACATTTACAAAAATATATATCTTATATATATATAAACTTAATATAATAAGTATAAATATAATTATATATATATATATATATATATATATATATTATATTTATAATATATATATGTATATATATATTTTAAACTACATCATATATAAAATGATAAATACCTAAGACAATATATGTAAGATTTCGTGGAGATTATTATACTTAATGATTGTAGGATTCTTTCATGAGATTAAGTTAGTGGTTGCACACTTTAGATTTAAATACTTCAACCGACGAGGTCCTATGATACTGATGTGGGATACAATCTTTGTATTATTAACATACATATAACTGGGTATTTTTCGCGTAAATTACCTTTATCTACGTAAATGCACATGAACCTTCCAGTTACAAATTGATTTTTCTGACGTCTGTCAGCAAATTAGATTTGTTAGATCCAGACTGGATCTGTAGACTGGATCTTGTGAGAGTGATGCGGAAAATCGCGGACCGACGAGCGTTTAAAGCACATGTGATGTTTAGAGACTCCTGACGACTTCGAATAGCAACGAGCCCGGCGACTGTCCGCAGACTCCTGACGACTTCGAATAGCAACGAGCCCGGCGACTGTCCGCAGACTCCTGACGGCTTCGAATAGCAACGAGCCCGGCGACTGTCCGCCGACTCCTGACGGCTTCGAATAGCAACGAGCCCGGCGACTGTCCGCCGACTCCTGACGGCTTCGAATAGCAACGAGCCCGGCGACTGTCCGCCGACTCCTGACGGCTTCGAATAGCAACGAGCCCGGCGACTGTCCGCCGACTCCTGACGGCTTCGAATAGCAACGAGCCCGGCGACTGTCCGCGGCCGCGCGCAGGCGTCCGCGGCGCCCGCGCATCGGTACGGACATAATATGGAACCTTCTTCGGGATTACTATTTACTCATATTCGTTATTGTTACCGAGAGAAGACTTTTAGAAGTTTGTACATTTCCAACGATTACTATACAACATTTTTATGTATTTTGTTTTTGTGTCACGAGAATTAATACGACATAATTAAAATAAAACCCTGGAACCTTTGATGCTGAGATATTTTGAACCCTTGGGGGGCATAGATCAATATGGTGACTAGCGCAGTGACTAGAAATTACTTTTGTAAATGAGATATTTTTTGGTCAGCTTGGAGAAGTGTATCTCATTGGCGCTGGCTGTAAATAGGGACGGCTACAATTTTAGTGTCGTTACTCTAATGAATGCCTAACGCAAGACATTTCCACGCCTCACGGCAAGACATTTCCAAGCCTCACGGCAAGAGAATTTAAGAGTTTGTCACGGGCTTATTATAGAAAGGTAATCGTTTTAGTGTTAACATTTGACTTTTCATTGTAACCGTAGTACACGAGTCTGCAAGCACAAGCCTGTTCGATGTGAACAGCGGCTGAGTGCCGCGTGGCGGCGCGTAGGTACACGCCATACAGTAGCCACTGTCCTCGTTCCGCCGAGTCATCGGAGAGGGCGGCGACGTGCTAATTCTAGCGCACTGGAGTTCAAGGCGAAATGCTTATCTCTAGGATATACACACTACACATATTTAAGTAGATCGCCAGTGCGGGACTAATGCTTCCATTTATGTATTTATTTAGAAAAATCTGTTTATTTATTTATTATAACTATCATTATAGGATGACACCCAATGCAATTGTGTAGTTTCACATTTATTTACAATTTGAACATTATATTGTGTACCTAATCAATCATATTAATAACTTGTTGTACTTATGGGCTTACAGATAGCTCCAAGAGACACTACACTTAGAATGCATGACTCGGACCTATCTATATTTGCTGGATCCCAGTACTGGGCGAACCCTGCTCCACAAAAATACATATATCCTTGTCTTGCTTTAAATTAAATAATTTAGTTTTTAACTATTATTTTTGTGAGTTCAATATGCGTAATATTATATTTTTACTTATCTACGTGATTACTTACACTTATTGCGAATGTTGTTGGGTTTCCTTATCTATGACAAACAATTCAATAAAAAAACCCGACCTCAATAATCTTAATGTTGCCGATATGTGAGAAGGTTAGAAGCCAGCCAAGAGCGAGTTTGGCTCACACTCCGTGGGTTACCCATAAACTTGTATCAGCTATTGTCAAACGATCCTGTGGGTTACCCATAAACCTGTATCAGCTATTGTCGAACGATCCAGTGGGTTACCCATAAACCTGTATCAGCTATTGTCAAACGATCCTGTGGGTTACCCATAAACCTGTATCAGCTATTGTCGAACGATCCAGTGGGTTACCCATAAACCTGTATCAGCTATTGTCAAACGATCCCTGCCATAAACTCAATAGCAAAAAAGTGAAGTTCGGTACAACCAACGTTACGTTTCAAAATGGTTTTCGATACAATTTTTCGCGAATATAATGTGATCGTGGCAAATATAATTTTAAAAATTAGGTTTGAGATTATTCTCCTTTTAAAGTAGTATGCCTTAAAAGCGTTTACATTTGTTATATTTAATCAATTGACTCAATCGAGTCAACATTTCTATCTATGTTAAACTAAGAAACGACAGGTTAGGAACACCATTTATACTCGTAACTCAAGAACGGTTGGACCGATTCAAATAATGTTCATTTTTTGGAATTATCTGCATGCGGAATAACGTATGGACTATCTAATCATTGTAGACGTTTATAGAAAAGTTATTAGTTGTAGTAATACAGTAGTAGTTTCAGACAATTCCAAATCCAAGTAGAGTAGAGTAGTAGTAATTAGTTATAGTAGAAAAGTAGTACTTACTTAGAAGTTTTAGTAGTAGAGGAGTTGTTAGTAGTTGTAGTAGCCAAAACTAAATAAGTGTTTATTCAAAAGAGCAAAGAGCTACATAGAAAATTCATAGCTACAAATTTAAAATGATATAGTCATTCGTTTCAGCCGTAAAACGTCCACTACTGAACACAGACCTCGCTCATGGATGTCGATGAGGGGTAGTTGCCATACACACCCGCCTGGGATTGGCGAGCGCAGTACGGGATGTTGGTACGGAAAGACGCTGCTGCCCATCTTCCGGAGGTATCCCTTAGCAGGCTCTTACTGCATCCATGGGTATGAGAGGAGGGGTAACATTCTACTGCCGGCACCCCACGGCGACATAGTTATAGTAGTAGATTATTTGAGTAAGTGATTAGTTCTGAGGCGTTGCGAAGTTCGCCGGGAGCTAGTTATCTATCACGCATTTATGATGTGACCTTGGCTACAACGTTAAAATGAGGAAACCGGAAAAAATATAAAAAGTACGTTATAATGTTATTAAAATTTTAGGATTTTGACTTTTGGCTATATGTTCTTAATTTGCTTTATAAATAAGATAAGATAAGATAATTTATTGGTTTATCAACAAACATCAATTTTCATATTATAAACATAGATTGCTTAGAATCTAAGATGTATTTCCTGTGTGGATGACATAGGTGCCCAAACTAGGATAACCTGTGTGATGGCGCACCTATACCCTCCGCCCGACATAAAAATATACATGAAATAGGTTTTCGGGTAAACTATACAAAAAAAAATATATATGTATATAATAAAAATGAAAAACACACTATTTAGGTACTGTAAGACAATTTAAATGAAATTAAATTAAAAAGAAAGATTAACTTAAAATTAAAATTATGCCAATACTATCAGAATATTTTCTGTTTCAATGTAATTCAAGTTAAGCAGCCATATTTTTACAGCAAGTTTACATTTATATAAGGTCATGTGATAGAAGTGAAGTGTTTTATTTAATTTATTATAAAGATACGGTCCCAGAAAATAACATTGATGGGAAACAAATTTTGTGGAGCAGATAGGAACTGGAGAGATTCTAGTAACTGGCAAATGGCATACGTAATAGTGTTTTGTGGTATTGTATTGATAAACACTACGATGGGACCACTAGAAGGGGCCCAGTAAGAATTCATTCATCATTCATTTCAGCCGTAAAACGTTCGCTACTGAAACAAGCCTCCCTCATCCATGAGGGGTAGATGCCATACTCACCACGCTTGGCAGGCGGGTTGGCGAGCGCAGTAGGTATGTGATGTTGACACACAGAAAGACGCTGCTGCCCATCTTCCGAAGGTATCCTTTATCAGGCTCTTACTGCATCCATGGGTATGAGAGAAGGGGTAACATTCTACTGCCGGCACCCCACGGCATGGATGTTAAGAATAATCTTATCTAATAATAATTTAATTTATATACCCCCGCGTTCTGGACAGACAAAGGGGTTCTTGTTAGAGATACGGAACCCAAGACATTTGTTTTGTCTTATTAACCTCAAATTGAAATGAAAGGTGAACTTGAGAACTGGTTTTCCAATGGAAATTCCAATATTGCCAAGATGATAACTACATAGGTTCTGAACACTTTTAAACACAAAGACTTGTTTGTGGTCGCCCGCTAACTCATCATCGCTTCTCGTGCATCAGTACGTGTACTATGTACCTTTTCCTCACATATCGCTCACTTATTGTTCAAACACACAGCGCTGTGAACGATAGCCGTATTATGTTAAGACAAACAATTCAGTGGTTTTATTATTAATAAAAATAATAAATAATGCTAGACAATTCACACAGCATCACCTAGCCCCAAGCTAAGCAGAGCTTGTGTTATGGGTACTAGATGACTGATATACTTAATACAATATACTACATAGATATATATTTTTTATTATATATAGAAAACATCCAGAACACCCTGAACAAATATCTGCAGGTCATACAGACATTTGTTCCGAGGCGGGATTCGAACCCGCAACCTCTTGCGTAGCAGGCGGACCTTCGCCCGCTGCGCCACAGAGGTCGTCATTATTACTTATTCTTAGCTGGAATAACTGTCTAGCTTGCTTTGAGAGCTATATCGTGATCATCCTCAGGCCGTAGGTGCTTACTGCTGGCTGGAGGCCTCCCTTTGCGTCCGCATAAGCCGGTCCCGTGCTGTGCTAAGCCACGAATTTCCCGCGACCTGGCCGCGAATGACGTCGACCCATCGCGACCACGACTTTCCTGACCAGTCCTTGGCCACCATTCGGTCAAAGTTGTGCTCCACCTGTCACTTGTTCACTTTGTCTAGCCAAATGTCCAGCCCAGTTCCATATAAGACTCGTAACCCTGATTCCGAAGTCTTGGACTATAGATTTTGGTAAAATAAAACAAAGGGTATTTGTACCTGGACGCCTACTCTAAATTAAACCGGGCAAGAGCGAGTCGAACTCGCGCACCGAGTGTTCTGTGCCATCATACGTCATTATTTATTTATTTGATGATTTGTCATCATGATTTGTCCAGCATTATTTATTTATTTATTTAATATCTGATAGAGGCAATTTATATTTTTTGGAGAACCTTGACAGCGCCATCTCTAGTCTGATAACGGAACTTATGTAGATTATTTACACTTTCGATGATTTCTAAAAAACTATGCAAAATAGAGTCTTTATAATTTTTCTATGAATTTTACATACACTTTTATTAGCTATAAAAGTTTTACGGGTTTATCTCTGCAAACTTCGGAGATATGGGGGAGGAACGGTTTTTTTTTACATTTTTGTAAATAACTAAGAAACGATATGGCTTAAAGGAAAGCTAAAAACTGTTTCTTAATGTGCAAATGAATACCTTTCATATGATACCCCACACGACCAAGTAACTTCACTTAAACATTTTGAGATCCCCTATCCGCCCCCTGCAATCATAACAATAGTATTTTTTTTTAATTTTCATATATGCTTTATTAGTAAAAAAGCGTCATCTTTAACCATTTCAAATTTCAAGTCCAAAGCATCAGTAGTTCTCGAGATATCCAGAACTACTATATTATCTTACCGAATGCTGCATGTAATGTAGCTCGGCTGATCCGGCATGCAGTTGTAAGCCTAAATAGCATGGGTAATAAAATACATTTAAATACATTTATCCATTTGTGACAGGCAGACAGACAGACAAAGTGATACAATAAGGGTTCCTTTTTACTATTTTGGTCCGGAACCCTAAAAACGACTACGTCAGAGTGGCAATCTTTACGTAATGGCCGTAAGAGTTAGTTTGGCTTGATTACGAATTCGAACCATTGCGTAGAGGCATGACGACAATGGATTGATTTATATTAATTAATATTTAATTTAAACTATTTATAACTGAATTGAACGCTTCGCATCTATTATGGAACCCCGTCAGCAACTAATACTCATGCATTAAGGGACGCTACCCGTATCATTGTAAGTTATATTTTGTAGGCATTATCAAGCTCTTAAACTTTTCTCTAGAACTCAAACAATATAATATACCTGTATAATATACCCCTCATCGTTAAGGCAGCGTTCGTAAGAAACGTTCTCGTTCAACCGTTTTTTCTCCGACTTACTTTGCAAATCCAACTACGGGAGCCGATTTCTCCTGAAGCTGCCTTGTAGAGGCGAAACACGTGTCAAATTCTTTTTGAATGTTTTTTCAAGCGCTTATAGATATAGGTTAGCTTATAGATATAGATTAGCGTATTTATTACTAAATATTTGTTGTTAATTTAGATATTATTATAATTGATTTACGAAAAGTCACGCCTGAGTCAATTAATTACTCGTATTTAGTTTTGTTTTGATAAGATGACATAATTTCTTATCGCGGTTAAACCGAGCAACATCCAGCCAGGAGTCAATAACGTACAATTAATCATCAATGGAGTAATAAGTTTTTTTATAAACGGAAATTATTGTTTTTTTCTATGCGTTACAACATCCTAGTTGCTGCATGCTGTACCACACGATGCTGCATGCTGTACCACACGATGCTGATGCTGAGTATTTTTTAATTTTTTTTTCATTTATTTTAACAATTTTAGGAAAAGTTACTGCTATGCCTAACAATATGACATGATTGCATCATGTCATCATTCTGACAGCTAATTACAAGTTTCCGCAGATAGGTGTAAACTTAAACTAAATGTGAGAAAAGGTCAGTAGATGACAATCACCACTAATAATGATAATGAAATAAAAAGGAAAATTTTCCTTTGAAGCGAACTAATTTATAATAATAATCACCTATACAGGGTGTAAAAGGACAACTACCGAAAACTTCGGGAGGTCAATGTACTCGTCAATATGAACAACTTTTACTAAGGAACTTTTGCTGTAAAAAAATGTATAGAAACAGCTGTTCCATATATTTTAGTAAAGTAGGTATTGTACTTTTGTATGGAACAGCTGTTTCTTCACATTTTTTACAGCGTTAGTTCTTAAGTGAAAGTTGTTCATATTGATGAGTACATTGACCCCCGAAGTTTTCGGTAGTCGTCCTTTTACACCCTGTATAGGTATTTCTAACCTTTTGATATTTTTTTCTGTGTATGACCTTTACCAATAACAGTTCATCTGCTTATGGTGAATAAATAGTATCTCTATAATATAGCGGGTTAGATGTACGAGCGAGCATAGTGAGCGCGGTTTTTCCTGTTGTCGGCGTGGCGGCGTGACGTCATACGTGTGCGATGCGCCTACGCCGCCCGGTGACCGACAACAACAGCTTACGAGTGAATTATTTTATGGTTTTCCTCAACTCGTTGTGTGTTATTTTTAACCAGAGTTTCTGGTATACAAACATGTTTATCAACACTTTAACTTTGTTTTTATGAGTGACAACCTCCGTGGCGCAGTTGGTATAATAGCCGGCTGAGATGCAGGGGGTTGCTGTTTCGATCTCCGTCGGGGGACTATTTGCTTTATTTATCTGATGTCTAGGTCGGACATTGGTCTGTGTATGTCGTAAATAATCCTGCTGACTGAAAGTTATTGCCGAAAACGATGCCTGTTCTCTTTGAGATATACTATAACACGACGGGTGTAAAAAGATGACTACCGAAAACGAAAGGGGGTGATGCAACACCCAAAAACAATGACAAAAAAAATAAAGTTTGTAAAAAAAAATTGTAGCCAGAGATAATAATGTTTGAATGTTTTTGTTACTTTTTACAGCCCGCAATGTACAGCTTGCTAGCGCGATGACCCCGAGGCGGCGGCTCAGCTGTCCGTAGCTATGCAGGATGTGCGTGCAATATACATTGCTGTATTTTTTATTTGAATTTTTCCTGGCTTTTAGAAATGAGTTAATTAGGAAGGATTGTTCTTATAATGTTGTAGTATGCGTATGTTATAAGAAAAAAAAGGACGTAGATATGTTGACATATTTTTTGCGGTTTTTTTTCGCTAAATATTTTCAGTATCATGGTCTGATTGCAACCCCCCAGTCTTCGCTAGTAGTCTGGTTACACGGTGTATACACGGTGTATACACGGTGTGTATGTACATATAACAAAACAATATACGCTGGAATGTTTTCCTGTTTTCTTGAACAGCGTCAGCGATGGCATTCTTCATATTTTAATGATAGGAATAGCTTTCTAGAACCATTTGAATGTATTAAAAATGGTCACATGTAATGCAATATTTAAGAAGCTAGTTATACGGATACATTAATACGGATATTTTATGTGATTATACGGATATATTAACCCTTATAAAATTACATACGTCAGTTACCTCAAGCAGTTCAAGCACGGTATAAAACAACAGCAATTATACTTGTATACCACCCGATTTAAGTTAACATTTTAGGAGTAATTGCAAAATTTTAAATGTTTCACACCTGGCAGGCGTCCCACGGCGCGGCTTTATATTTTATCATAAGATTTCCTCACTTAAATGATTAAGACCTGGTTTTCACGTGTTAATTTAGAGGTCAGTAGGTGAGTTAGTGTATTGTATTGATAGCGGGTGTTTGTTGCAGGTCCCGCGGGCCCGCCCGGCAAGCGCGGCAAGAAGGGCAAGAAGGGCGACCTCGGAGAGCCGGGCCCGCCGGTAACTAGCCCTCCGAGCGCCGGCGCGCCTCCGGGGCGTCGCCGCGCCTAGCCCTCCGAGCGCCGGCGCGCCTCCGGGGTGTCGCCGCGCTCGACCTTGCCATCAAACCTCTCTTGATCTCACGATATAAAACATATTGTTATCTAAACGGGGTGGGGAACCCCTATACGCCTTTCCTAGCTTCTATAAAATTATTTTAAGAAAAGACCACAAAACATTTCGCTTGAAAACCTAATTGAAAAAATGTATTCCCTTATGGATAATTATTAAGTCAAAGTTGTAGTCGGAGGAAATTAGCGGCTTTATTCACCGCCGCCGCTCGAGTCGGTGTAGAGCTCAACAGACCTCCTGTACTAGCAGGCCTTCATATCGCACTTTGCGTTTTAGCACACAAAATCATAACATGTAGTTTCCATGAGTTAGAGGCGAGAGCCGCAACAGCGCATCTCGGTGCTGAGGTCTGCTCAGCGGTGATGCTAAAGTGTGCTTTCTCGTTGCAGGGGCTAACGGGAGCCGCGGGCAAGAATGGGTTTCCGGTACGTCCTTATCTTTTTACATGCCTAACTATTTACTTCTCCTCTACTTGACCATAGGTAGTCCACTCAGTCCTCGATTTCTATTACACAATTTCAAACAACAAATTTGAATTAGAGTGACGGTACACGCAATTAATGATATCTTTGAAATCCTGTCAGACATCTTTTTTTCGTATTGGCATTGGCAGGCATAGACACATTGGGCATAGAAAAGACCACACCGATCACAGAGTATCGCACGCTAATGTCCTGTTTACAGGCGTTCGCTGTGCCTGTGTTGGTGTTGGTTTGATTGTTGCTCGGTCTAACTTATATGAATGTATTTATGTATTTATATAACCCTCCTCATTTATTTATTATAATACTCTATTGTATGTATGTAATATTATTACGGTTTAAACTGTATTTATTTATTTTGTTCGCCTTCGCCGTGCATTGGCAGACGAGGTGGTCACACGGACCTGCCTGAAACTCAGCGCCACAACCGCGTAGCTTGCTACGTGATTGCAGTAATACTGAGGCAGAGTCCATTTTTTGACCTCACGCAGCATTGTTTGTATGTTGTAAACTTGTATAACATACTTAGCTTAATTTGATTATTTTATGAGTTTTCTATATAATTTGTATGTGTTGTGTGTATGTCAAAAATAAATGTATTTTTTCTTCTCTAATTTTCATAAACTGTTTACAATTTTTCATTAAAAATCAAGGCTGTATAAGAACTGTCTTACTTCCCTGTCAAGTAACGCCTTCCGCTGGCCCACGTGTGGCGACGATTTATTGGGTCAAAAGTTTATGCCTTCATTGAAGTTTCAAAGTGCAACCGTCAGCATCTCCGACTCCGGCCGGTTCTAATAGTGACCTAATAACCGTTCGCTGATGTCCGTTTCAGGGCGGCAAGGGCCCGCGCGGAGAGCGCGGCTTCATGGTGAGAGAGTAGCCGCCTCGCCCCTCCCCTCCCTAACATGTCCGCTTATCTGGTTGTAGTGTGGTGTGTGTGCTTGTAGTGTTGTGGTAGTAACTCCGTCGACTCACCCGCCGGACGAAGGCCGCGGCTCACACGCTGGTCCTCGTGGCTGGCGAGTGTAGCGCCCGCTGATAACAGCCATGCGGGCCGATAGCGCTGCTCCATACTGCCTCGTTGCTAACTCACTGTAGTTATTATCGCTGTATTGCTCTGGTTTCGGTTGTTCTTGAGAACAGATTTACCTGCTGTCGTACTCAATTCAGAGTATTATTACTTATATTTTCGTTAATCTTTGTTTGGTTTTAGTTTATTTTATCCTTAATAAGTTCCTACTTAACTACAAACCTCTTGTTGTACTTGCATGACATTTTATCTTTACATTTTGCTTTCATAATGCTTTATGAAAGTCGACGATTTACTAAAGAGCGTATTTGTCTGTCCGACAGGGTCCGATCGGGCTGGATGGCCCTAAGGGAGATCCGGTGAGTTATATTTTGTGGTAAAACCTACAAAAAATAAATTCGGGCAAGAGCGAGTCGGACTCGCGCACCGAGGGCTCCGTGCCATCATACAATATAATATTATATGATAAAGGCGGTTTATATATGTTGCAGACATCGCCATCTCTTTTCTGAAAGCGGAACTTATGTAGATTTTTTACACTTTCCATGATTTATAAAAAACTATGCAAATTAGAGAGTTCGAGGGTTATTAGTAATAAAAGTTACATGGGTTTATCTCTGCATACTTCGCAGATGCAGGGGGGAACGGTCGTTTTTTCAACATTTTTGTAAATAGCTCAAAAATGATACGGCTTAAAGGAAAACTAAAAACTGTTTATTAATGTGCAAATGAATACCTTTCATATGATACCTCAAAAAACCTAGTAACTTCATAAAAAAAATAAAACGCCCTTTCCACCCCCTTGTCTAAAAAACTATGCTAATTAGAGAGCTCGCTATAATTTTTCTATAAAGTTTACATACACCTCTATTAGCTGAAAAAAAATCACGGGTTTATATCTGCAAACTTCGGAGATAAAGGGGGGGAACGGTCGTTTTTTCAACATTTTTGTTAATTACTCAAAAACGATACGGCTTAAAGAAAAACTAAAAACTGTTTATTAATTTGCAAATTAATACCTTTTATAATGATATGCCACACGACCTAGTAACTTTACTAAATATTGAAAATCCTACTTCCATCCCCCTTGTCTAAAAAAACTATGCAAATTAGAGAGTTCGCTATAATTTACCTTTAAAGTTTACATACATTTCTATTAGCTGTAAAAGTTTTACAGGTTGATCTCTGCTTACTTCGGAGATAAAGGGGGGAACGGTCGTTTTTTCAACATTTTTGTTAATAACTTGAAAACAGTACAGTTTATAGGAAAAATAAAAACGTTTTATTAATGCGCAAATAAATACCTTTCATATGATACCCCACACGACCTAGTAACTTCACTTAAAAATGTTGAGATACCCTACCCCCCGCGCCCCCGTGCAATCATAATAAGAATACTTCTTAACATTTTCATATATGTTATATTGGTAAGAGAGTGTTATCTTAAACATTTTCAATTAATCATTTCAAATTTCAAGTCGAAAGCATCAGTAGTTCTCAAGATATCCATTTGTGACAGACAGACATACAAAGTGATACCATAAGGGTTCCTTTTTACCATTTTGGTCCGGAACCCTAAAAAGTGTTCTTTCTGTTCGGCGCTCGAAGAGGCAGCTCGGCCAGGTAGCGGTGGTGTTGTTCGTTATTGGGCAACTATGTACCTCTACGACTTGGGTCGTTTTGTCAAGCGCTTATTAGATATAGGTTAGCGGATTTATTACTAAATATTTGTTGTTCACTTAGATATTATAATGGATTTCCAGAAAGTCACGCCTGACTCAATTAATTTCTAGAATTAACTATGCATAGATGGATGAGCGAGCGTAGTTTGTGGCAGACAGTGCGAGCGCGTTCTTCGCGTGCGGAGTCAGCCACGCACTCCCACTGGGACAGTGGAAGATAGCAGGGACGAGCTGTGACGATGTGGCGTGTGTTCCAGGGCCGGCCCGGCGACAAGGGGCAGAAGGGCGACCACGGCAGCCCCGGCTTCGACGTCTTCTCCGCCGTGAAGGTATACCAACCGCTTTTACCTTACGACATTTAGAAACATCCATTCCATGTTAAACATTTTAGAGTCAATCAAAATAGGAACAATTCCACTAGGCTAATTAATGAAATCATTTTTCCCGCATTTGTCGCGGAAACAGGACTTCCAACCCGTGCTTCGGCGAGAAGCAAGAGCGCTAGCGGCCACTAGGCCACAACTGACGTTAGAACTTGTGGCCACCAGGCCACGAATGCGGGACAAATTATTTCATTAATTGTGGTTTTTTGTCTCAGTGCTAGGTTTATATACAGGGTGTATTATTATATGTGTATGTATACCCGAAAGGGGTAGTTTTATTCCGCAAAATCAAGTAGTTTTGGAAGAAAAAAATCGGAAATTTGTATTTTTTTTAATTTATTATTTTATAATTTTATTATTTTTTACTAGTAAGTTGTGTGTGTGTGTGTGTGTGTGTATGTGTATTGTGGAGGTGATACTTTGGTGATAATCGATTTTTTTTTGATTATTTTTTTAATTTCAATATCAAAAAGCCTTTGCATGGTTATAGGTATTTTTATTCATACCAGTACGGCAACTCATTGCGGAGGTTAATAACCATGTCAAGAAACAGCTGGCGTTTAGGTTGTCAGTATCGTATAATCAGCTGTTGAGGTCAAAAATTTCGTGTCTTTTCTTGAATGAAAATGACCGTATCCTGAAAAGTCTTAAAACCAAAGCTGTTTCTTGGGGTGGGCAGAATCATCCCCACTTGGCTTAGTAAACATAATTATTATAATACACCCTGTATATTACGAATATATATCCGGCCTCGAAGGACCATAAAGGTATAAGGTTAAGACCTTTACACCTTTAACAATGATAAGATGTTGTTGATAGTTAATGAATGGATTTAATTCCAAAACACTACGAGCTAAAATGATGATAATGATCTTGATAATGAGACAAGCGCATGCTGACGCGAGACCCTTATGGTATCTTGATAGGAAGGGTGTATTTACTAAAAATTAGATTTTCTATCATTCATCTGGCAGGTTCCAATAATAAGGGTTCAGGGTCAGTATCATTTGTTTCATCTATAAACTTATTACAAGCGCTCAGATATTTCTTAGAACACAATATTTGAAATTAAAAGGATATAAACATAATTATAGGAATAGAAGGAGAAGAACATTATTACTCATTTTACATAATTTTAAGTAAACACATTACAAAATTAATTATTATCTGCTAAAGCTTCGTCAATTGAATAATAACTTTTAAAAATTAAATGTTTTATTTTATTTTATTTTATTTATTATAATAGGATACCCAACACAGGTTTACACATAAAATAATAAGAAAACATTCAAAAACAATTTATAGCATTGTGCTCCCGTAATTAAAGGGTACCACAGCATGCAAGAAAACAAGGCAACAGACAACTGTTCTTTTACATAACCTAAAAATTCAATGTCATCTTTCTTTCTTATGTCAATGGGTATTCTATTGTACAAATTTACTGACATACATAAAAATCTTTTTAAGATCCTACTTAATCTAATCCTTGGAGCTACAATATAAATAAATAGGATTTCATGTCAAACACAATCAAAGGCTTTGGAGAGATCACAAAATATTCCATAGGTTTTTTGTGATTTCTCCAGACCTGTGAACACATCTTGTAAAAGCCTTGTTATGGCATGTTTTGTAGATTTCTTTTTTTGGAAACCAAATTGCCTATAGTTTTACAGACCATTTTCTACAACATATATTATGTGGCCCGCCGTTGGGTGCCGGCAGTAGAATGTTACCCCTCCTCTCATGCCCATGGATGCAGTAAGAGCCTGCTAAGGGATACCTCCGGAAGATGGGCAGCAGCGTCTATCCGTGTATCAACATCCCATACTGCGCTCACCAACCCGCCTGCCAAGCGTTGTGAGAATGGCAACTACCCCTCATGGAGATCCATGAGGGAGGCCTGTGTTCATCAGTGGACGTTTTATGGCATCCCATTTCATATCCCATTCAATATAAATTTATTAATAAGGTGCATTAGGGTTCTGCAATTACACATTCAATTTTTTTTAACAAATATGTGGTAATGTACCAAATATCATTCGATTTTTTGGGTTTTAAACTTCTGATTAATTTAATAACTCTGTTGATATCAATTGGATTTCAAATGAAATTATCTTTTACGGGTGGAATAAATCGAATAAAGAAAGAGAATAAATTCGATTTTTCAATAGAGCAGATTAAATTACACACATTATTGGCAACATTCACAAAGTAGTTATTGAAATAATTAGACATGTCAACTTTATTTAAAATAAACTTATTACTAATATCACAATGTATCTTATCACAGATGTTTTTACTAGTAACACACTCTTCACCTGTCTCTTCCTTAATTATGTTCCATACACATTTTATTTTATTGCCAGATGTTTCAATTATGTTTGCTATATCGTTCTGTTTAGCCATAAGGCAGACATTTTTAATGATTTTTCGATGTGTAATGTTGTTATTATTTAATTATTGTTAGGTACAGTCAGCAACGCAGCTAACATACAATGTTTTCATTTTTTATTTATTTATTCAAGAAATAACACAGCATTACGGTACAACCAATGCGCTATGCTATACATAGGTAAAGTAAACAATTAAATTTACACAAACAACAAATATCTTACACCTTAATAATAAAAACAGAAAAAATACAATAAAATATTAACAAATGGTACTTATTCTTACGGCATCACCCTCTTCACCAGTGGCGTAGCTACCCAGGGGCTAGGCGGGGCAGTGCCCCGGGGCCCTCAAGCTCAGGGGGCCCTCCAATCCTTACCAGAAATCTCGATCGAACTGGAAATTTCTCCCATTTTCAAAATAAATATGACAGGCAACCCCACTTTAATCATGACAACTCAGTTGAGAGAAATTCAAAAGTTATGCCTAGGGAATTCCCCTAAATTCTTTCTGTAGGTTGGCTGGCAGTGTTGCAAAGACATTTTCCACTGGACGCGTTACTCGGCCGATCTCGCCCTATACCCCGCTGTCACTCAGTCAGCCTTTTAGCCTAACTGACCGAAATTGTCTTGTCAGTGCGTTGGTGGTTGTCGAGGACAAACATTAGTTAAAAAATTGACTAGGTGTATTGTTTTGTAAAAATTATAGTGACTGATCCGTCAATATTTCTTTTCATAGGTAAGTACAATTTTATCCCATAAAAGCAGCTATTTTTTCGTAAAATTAAATAAATGTGATGTAATTATTTCATTCATACCGCCATTTTAAAAAGTACTCAAATTTTAATGCAATTTAACTAAACTTGTGACCTACTGAAACAAGTCTGGATTATACCGTTCATTTTCCATTCGTTCATTACAAAGATATTCATAAATGTTAATAATAAATATGTATGTCTAAGAAAATATATCTATAGGTACATACCAAAACTGTATTTTCGTAAAACGTAATTATTATCCAGAGGGGAAGTAAAATAAATAAACGTTTGTAGCGAGTTCACTATTTTTTTCTGTTTATTTAATTACTATCTGATCCGACAGACGTTGTGCCGATTGTTTTATCCAGTTCTAGTTATGTGGTACAATAAAGTATTTATCCAGTTCTAGTCATGTAATACATAAATAAATAAATAATTTTATTTATTTATTGTTTGTACCTCTGGAGGACAACAAACGAACTCACTCCTACTCCTATACTGGCGGCAAACATTGTACCTTCTCTTTATTGGTTTCTGTGTATCAGTGTGTCGTACGTAATGCCGGGGCTGCACCTCAGCGTAAGCTTATTAACTAGTGTTCTATTTGTCGGAATTCATAAAGAAAATCTGTAATTTTGAGCGCTAATTAAAGGCGTTAGGTGCACGCAATTGAAGCCTCGGGATGAGGGTGAACAGTGAAATCACTATTAAAATATTTTTTTCACGAAGTACAGGCAAACGATCGTATTTAGGTGCTATAATTTCAAATCGAAATGTAAGTAACCAAACTCCTACATTTTTCGTCATTCATTCATTTTGATTCATGAATTTCATCGATGCGTCGATCACTATAGAACATCTTATAGAATTGTGAAACAGTGCGCTATATGCATAACTAAGACAGCAAAAAATCACTCCCCCCGTACCCCGCAAAAATTGGTTGAACGTGATTGCATTCATTTTGCAAGCATAACGTGTCCAGTGGAAAATGTCTTTGTATTGCAGTGTTGTCAATTTGACGGATAGTGAACGCTAACGGTGATATTTTTTTTTAGATAGAGAAACACAATGATACGCTACAAGTGTCGTTGGGGAATCCCCGGAAAAAAAATTATCACCGTTAGTGTTACCACATTTAACGATGGAGACCATGAACGATCTCCTGTCCGCGGACCTGAATTAATGTACCTACAGTCACCTGACTTGCAATTTTTCACGATATTTCGCGTTATACAATGAGCCGTGGGGTGCCGGCAGTAGAATGTTACCCCTCTCCTCTCCTACCCGTGGATGCAGTAAGAGCCTGCTAAGGGACACCTCCGGAAGATGGGCAGCAGCGTCTTTCCGTATATCAACATCCCATACTGCGCTCACCAACCCGCCTGCCAAGCGTGGTGAGTATGGCAACTACCCCTCATGGAGATCCATGAGGGAGGCCTTAGTTCAGTAGTGGACGTTTTACGGCTGAAATGATGATGAATTGATGATGAATCAGTTTACATAGCAGTGGGGCCCCATTTTTTAATTTGCCCCAGGGCCCTTGGTTACCTAGCTACGCCACTGCTCTTCACAATACCTCAGGCAAACTCTGCACACATAATTCCAGTTGTCTGCAAATATATCACATGTTCTCAAAGTGTACTAAATGCTATGAGCAATTGTCCGTTTCTCCTCAAAGCAGAACTACCAAGTACCATGCCATACGACACTCGAACACAAATGGCTGAAACCACAATAATTGGTAAATAATGATTTCCCTCGAGAATATTATTCTGACTCGCATTTATTCCTAATGATAATTACGTTACATAATGATAACTTGACCACAAGTTTGTACTTGCCTGACACTCGCACAAGTGCTCGTTGGATCAAAACAATATAATTATTGTCTCTATGTAGGAAAATAGATTAATAATACATGCGAAAATGCTCTATTTGTCAGGAGCTAGAAGTCTAGAACGTATGTACCTGTACAGTAATAAAAAGTACAATATTTATTTACTTATCCAAGCTATAGGATATCCTCCTCTTCATTATGTTTTCATTGTCTGTAATTAATAATGATCAAAAAAAACATAAATCTAGTTTAACTCAAATCATTAATTTGATGAAGATCTATTCAGCATTTTGCAAAGCTACATTAAGCTCTAAGCAGTTACTTTGATATTGTATACATTTATGATGAACATGTAGTGTGACGTAGAGGAGCTGTGCGCCGTAACAGTGTTGCACCTTGCAGGGCGTGAAGCGCTCCGTGGACAACTACAAAATAAGTCCGTACACGAGCGCCGAGATCATAGCCGTGAAGGTACTAGAGCGTGCCGCGGCGTGCCGTGGCGTGCCGCGGCCTGCCGTAGATAGCTGTTTGACGTTGTACAGTGCTCATTTGTGGTTATGCTTCAGAAATTATTTGCGCTTTCACGAGGAGACATTCGAAAGTAGGCGTTGTTGTGCTATGTGGTATTTAGAAACGTTTCATTGTATTATAGAATTAGGTATATTGTTTAATGGCACGGACGGACGCGCAACGCCCGCAACGCACGAGCGTTGCGCGCCCGTGCGCCGCACTGTCGCGCGCCCGTGCGCCACACTAACGCGCGCCTTGCAGGGGCTGCAGGCGGCCGGACACAACATCTCCGCGCAGGCCGTCATCCAGCTCAAGGTGAGACGAACTTCGCACTCGACTTCTTCAACTGACAATGCTGTCAAAACTTACTCTTTGTGTGAACGAATTGAACTTTAATCCATGTTTATAATTCTTCGTACACTCACTTGATTACTAACGGTAGGTACTAAGTCGCAATAACCGCACTTACGAGTATGATCCTCTTATTTGTGCTTTACAATCCTAATTTTTTTAAATGTTTAATGTTTGTTCCACGATTGTTTAACTATCGACGAATCAGCATTAGACTTACAAATATGTATAAAATCACAGTAGGTACTCGAAAAAAAAATTCTTTTCAATATAGAGCGAACCCGCGGGCTTTTAACAATTCGTCTACATAGCCATCAAACAGCATTTGCACATCGCACAGATATATCAAGTATGTACATACCTAATTCGACGAAAATTTACACGCTTTTTGTAGTGTTGTAGCATGTTTATTGTATATTCGCTTTGCGGACATTATTGAAATGCGCTTTTGTGTGATTTCTTTTGTAAATGCAAAAAAACGATTACCTACCATTCCAAGGATTTCCCATAATCCTCAATACTAATTTTTTCTTGCACAAAGCAGGATTACTCGTCTCCGCTTATTCAGATATTTGAAACCAGATATTAGATAATACTTAAACACTTCTCGAGAATGACTTTGAGAAGGTTTCAAATACAATACGAACCGAATCTGACTTTGTGATGTATGCAGGGAGAGCCCGGCGAGCCCGGGCCCCAGGGGGTCGCGGGGCCCGCGGGCACCGAGGGCCTGCCGGGCCGCGACGGCCGGGTCGGCCCGGCGGGGCCTGCGGGCGTGCCCGGCCCGCCCGGCCCGCCCGGCCCGCTCGGTCCCGTCGGCCCACCTGGTCCCATCGGACCTGGAGGACACAGGGTAAGACCTTTAAATACACAATGTATCTGTGTCTCACATAATTTTCAGTATTGTTAGTACTTCTCAAGTGAAACATCTCCAGTTTAGATTTACATGGTATTCTCGTTTCAGGGAGACAAAGGTGATAAAGGGGAGCGAGGATACACAACGACGTTGAAAGGAGACCAGTTCCCGACCGGCATCATCGAGGGACCCCCGGGACCGCCCGGGCCCCCAGGTAATGACGCCCGGCGATCGCTATGAAGTAGAGCACGCTTTGGATGGTTTTATATCCGTAACAATAGCTAATTTGTATGGTGATCGTTTAGTAATACCCATCACTGACATGCTTTTTAAGTTTTCAGTACTGAAAGTAGGTTGGACACCAATTTAAATTTAGGAAAGTAGGTAGCACACCCTTAGCTTCATTCTTGAGAACATCCCTCATAAAAAATGAGATATGTATGAGGTAGATAGGAGGTCCCCAGCACACCTCGGCTTGGAGGCTCGAGGAGGTCTCGAGGGTGAGAGTGCGTCTGTTGAAGGTCCGGGTGGCGCGCGTGGCGAGCGCGGCGAGAGCGGCGCGGGCGGGCCGGCTGGCGCGCCCGGCGAGCGCGGGCCCCGCGGCAAGCGCGGCAAGCGGGTAACGAGCCAGCACGCGGCACGCAGCACGCACGCACCTCTCTTACCTCTTACGGCCCCTGGAGCGCCAGCCTTCCTGCCTTTCTCCGATCTTTCGCTCGTTGCATGCATCGCACGGGAACCGTATCGTCGCATCGCATGTGAATCGCCCCCTCATAGCGTTTATCGCGCGTAGATGTGGATTTCGTGGTACAAATGACGACAGGTGTAGGCACCCGATCGGAGACTGCTTGAGCGCACTGCGATGCGGCGGAGAGCTCTCTGAAGGTATCCGGAAGGTAAACCGTGCTGATTACTAACTTTGTACCACTTTCTTCTTGTTTCGGCGACGTCTGCGCGCCAGTAGTGCATGTCGCGTGATGTCGCGATTGATGTTGCCATAGACACATCACTTGTCTGCAGCGAGACGTCCTTTTCTACTATCGTATACCGTGCACATGGGGCGATTGCATCGGTGACGGTGTGTTGCGGTTGCAGGCACACCAGGCGATTTGGGTCCGCGCGGGCCGGCGGGCACGGACGGTCTGCCCGGAGCAGCGGGGCTGCCCGGGCCCCCGGGCCGGCCGGGCGAGGCGGGGCCCGCGGGCGCCAAGGGCGAGTACGGCGACATGGGCTCGCCCGGCATGCTGGGCGCGCCCGGCCTGCCCGGCCCGCCTGGCTACCCCGGCCTCAAGGGAGACAAGGGCGACAAGGGAGACTCGGTGAGTTACTACATGCCTTGTAGTTTTACCCTGCCTGATATTTGATCCGATCCAAGAATTAACCATGATTTCCTCTGTCAGTCTAGACTAGACAACGCGTTGTACGACGCTAACAATCTGTTGGACTCCATTAGTTACATAATTGAAAAATATATATTATATTCCTATGACATAAATTTACTGACCATTTTTAATTGTAATTACATTTGTCATGGATGGCGGCGCTGGCGGATCCCGCGCAGAAGTACAGGAAGCTGAGAAGAAGACAGGTACCTATCTACTCCACCATAAATTCCTCACTCACCTACATGCATAGCTCGCAACACCTTTTTGAGATTGCGTAACGTCTTGCTTAATGATACTATAATACATAGAGATATATATATATATATATGTATATATAATATACAGGGTGGGGCAAAAATATTGACCTTTTGAGAGAATATTTCGTAAAAAAATTATGTAAATACGTACATGTGCTACACAATGCTGAGTTGGGGACCTATTTACCCGCGCCACATCTGCTTCTTTTTTTCTACCTGTTTTTGTTTATAAATCTTATTTTTATTTTTTGTGGATGTATTGTATTGTGGTTTGTGCGTGTGGTAAATAAAAGTTTTTCTTCTTCCTTTTCTTCTTCAAATGCGTTTTTTTTATTATTGCAAGAACGGGTGTTCAAGTTCTTTAACTTGAACGTGTTCCTGGCGGGAAGAAGCGTCGATTAAGATCAATTAGTTTTTTTAGACAAGTGCTGTTTTTTATTCTTAAAAAGACAATATATTCCATAAACAACTTTACTATAAAGGAAAAGATAAGCCACCTAAGTAGACAAAATGTTGCCTCACCCAGTTCCAACTAAATGATTGGAAGTAAAATACGAAAAACAAGAGATCCCATTTCTAGAATGCGTATAGTCGGAACTGGTAATCTCTATGCCCACTGTTGAACTTGCAGGGAGACGGCACGGGCTACGAGCTCTACGGACACGAGATGGTAAGTTGAGCCCTTTCCCACCGTTGCTTTCTCGGTCACGCTCATCATCAAAACAATTTTGTTTTTTTTTTATTTTAATAAATATTAAATAAGAAGTAAAAAACTTTTTAAAAAACAATATTTTATTAAGATTCACTAAAAAAATAAAATGTACATTTCCCATAAAAAATTTCAATTTATAACGTCTTTACACAATTTATATAATATAATAGCTTGTCGCGAGATTTAAGTAGGTACTCTTATTTACTTGTTGTATTTACGTATTTTATTGTTTGAAAATGAAATTAAAATTAATTAGATAAAGTTATGTTATGTAATACAAGTTTATAAAATTAAAAATTTTAAGTAACCCCTGACACTTTACCTAGTCTCGGAGGTTTTTGTAATGTGTTTCCTCAGTTCTGCAACCTACACCATCATGCCCTTTCATTTGACAACCTTGGGTTTGTCTTCAAATGTACATTCGATTTTACTTTCAAAATTAACGTGAGATATGCTATTCATTTTGTAAAAACGGGAATTACTCACGTAGTATTAGTAACATGTCGTGTCGGCCCCAAGCGCGCGCGGGCATTCAATCCCATGACGATGATTTTCTTGAAAAACCGAAACGTGTCGGAATAATCTTCGACTACAATACTACGTGAGTAATTCCCGTTTTTACAAAATGGAGACATTCGATTGTTCACGCCTACTTTCAACCCCCATAACTCATGAATGGATTGACCGATTTCTATAAAATTGTCAGTTTTGCATTTTACTCAACATTTCCTATCATTTGGTACCAAACTCAACTCTCAACTCGCGACAAGCTTATTTATCACATAAATTGTGTAAAGACGTTTTAAGTTGACATTAAACTTTAATGGAAAATGTTTATTTTATTATTTTTAGTACGTTTAAATGAAAGCTTGTTTGTTAAACTTTTTTTTTACTTATAATATAAGTTATCACTGGACAGTTGGTTTCTTGTCTGTTCATCTAAAGCCCGCCATGTTGGATTTAGAAAGATGTCATAAAATTTTTCGAGTTAATCTCAATAAGCCCTAATATAAGCTCTATATCCATATTTTAGGAGAGCATAAAAAAAAGCTGACCATGCATTGTCATCCAAACAAAACGAGTATAAAAATTTCAGGAAGATATCTGCTTCAAAATTAAGTTACAAAATTCTACCCGAACAAACATAGTTACATATGTATGTACATATATACATACATACATATAGAGTAAGTTAAATAAAAGCTTGTAAAAAACCGGAACCTGGTTCTGTTTTGGTCATCTTGGCAACGGAACCCTAAAAAGTAAGTACAGCGGTATTATTTAGAATAACTGTACCCAGAATACTGCATACTGCGCACTAGTTTCCACAAGGTAATTGACCATTCGATGACTGAAATGACATGACAAAGCCTTTCCTCTTATTTATCGTTATCTTTAAAAGCATCTCAAAATGATTGAATATTAAAAAAAAAATCTCAAACATAACCATTATGGCATTTCCAAATTAAATTTAAAAACTTGTACTTTTAAATATCCTGTTTAAGGCATGTTCTTCGAGAGCTGTGGATACAGATATGGCACACACACAACGCAGCTAGTAATCAATCGAATTGTACAAGTACATGGCGAGCTTCTTTTATTTTCATAAGCAAATACAAATGCGCATTATTTATCTGTGTTGACAGATGATGGGGCCCCCCGGTGCACCGGGCCCGTTGGGGCCGCCTGGAGTAGCGGGCCCCCCAGGCATAAAGGGGGACAAGGGGGAGCCTGGCATTAGAGGAAAAGCGGTATGTTATCCCCTGAAGCAAAGCCCCTGTCACAGTACAACTCTTTTAAAAAATATATTTTATAAAAATGCATATTGGTTGCAGGGCGAGCGCGGCGAGACAGGTGACGCCGGTCCTATGGGGCTACCTGTAAGTTCCACCACACGTCGCCGCGGCGAGCTCGCGCAGAGGTGCATGCTTTGTTCAAGAGGAAGGTAACCGGGTTCCGTTGGTTGCAGGGGCCGGTGGGGATGCCAGGCGAGCCGGGCCGCGCCGGCGACAGCGGGCCGCGGGTGAGCACCACCACCCGCACACCACACACACACACACGCACTCACACTCACACTACGTAACCGCACGACTCCTACACCTCGCATTTACTAATTTTATGCATGCGCTTCTTCTTGTTGTAACCGCTGATCTCGAGAGCTCTTCTCGAGCCACACGTTTACACAGGCATGACAGTTGGAAGGCGTGGTACTAATACTAACTGTTGGGTGTGGCGTGGGCGCAGGAGAACCGCTGGCCGCCGGACTTCGCGTTCACGTAGGGGCGGCGCGCCGCGCGCCCGCCGCCCGCCCGCCGCCCGCCCGCCGAGCCGCACTCGAACCAGCAACTGTAAATTGTAATATTTGTATGTATTTACTTACCCTCTACACCTAAGTGACCACGTTACCGCATTTAGCTCTAAGTGTTATCGATTGTAAAACTAAATACTTAATTGGAGTACTTATTGTTACTGCTATTAGAGTAAGATGGCTAGCCGACTCGTCTAAGTTGATGTCTAGGACGATGATATTATGTGGAATTTGTTTTTTTTTCCATTTCTTTAGTTAGAAACAAATTACTTGAAATTGTCTTAAGTTTGCCAGTACTGGACTCTTTCATTATCGG
Organism: Pasiphila rectangulata; assembly: GCA_963082625.1. Taxonomy (NCBI): domain Eukaryota; kingdom Metazoa; phylum Arthropoda; class Insecta; order Lepidoptera; family Geometridae; genus Pasiphila; species Pasiphila rectangulata. Next base: position 132,830 of record OY720244.1, on the reverse strand, counting down.
GGATCAGCCAAACGATACTTTGTACAAATAAATTATCTGTCTATTAATAAATCCAAGTGTATTATGTAAAAAGAACTATAAGGACCTATGCTAGCAATGAGATTAAATATTTTTTACACAAAATGTTTGTAAATGTTGCAAAGTAATCACAATAGTGTATAATCCGGGTGCCAAGTAGGTATACTGTAGTGTAAGAATTATAAATTGAATTAAAGGTCTGCCTCAGGTTTTCAGCAATAAATTCAACATTTTTGAAAACTCAACGGCCAGACCGCAGAGGGCCACGCGCGCTTCGCCCCACGAGTACGTTCCTGTATAAATATTTCTCCTTGTTGGATTTTCTATTCGTGCTAAACAATCATTGTTGTCCTAGTACCTATTAAATAACCCTCTTTGTATGATTCATTCACTTTACTTCTATTGACTATTTATGTAATAATCTCGCTATTTCTTAGGATAGGCCTAATATAAATATTGTCTTTTGAGAATACGTTCATTGTCACAGTTTACTTTCGAGAATCCAGCGTAGGATTCACAGCACTGACTATAATATTTAGTTGTTGTTTTTATCTGTACCTCCTAATTATCGTTTGTTATTTTCTGTCCTTTGTATTAGAATTAGATTAATGTTAAGATTTAGGTAAGGAAGCGCCAAGCACGTGTAGGCGCGAAAGATGCTCGTGCCTCAGCGCGACAGCGCCCCTTTTAATTTGTCGAGTACTTACTCGTACCTGCGTCCACAACAGCTGTAAAAGGGCCGCATCGCGCCGGCGCCGGGCGCCTCTCGCGCGCCGCGTGCGCCGCGCGCGCCGCGCCCGCCGCTCGCGGGCGCGGCGGCAGACCCGGGTGTTGCCGTCCGAGGGGCCCCCTCCTCACCCTACTCGTAATACTTTCCACTCGTAGGTGTCTAACTACGGTCCTATCGTTAGCCTATATCCTTTCAAAGGCTCGTCATCGTAACAAAAGCACATCGTTTTATCTTGAATCATACAAACATTCACGTCATTGTGTCTTAAATATTCAGGATTGATGATTAAGTTATTGTTAATTGTTAACATCAATTGATAAAAGCTGGCATCGCAGTGTTAAGGCACCAGCCCGGTTGAATACAAGTTTTGAGTAAAACAAAATCTTTCCTATGTTTTGGTAAGGTTGGTTTCAGCTTGATATTCCGATTCCGATTAGATGCTCCGATGTGACTTCGTAACGAGCCGAAACAAAAATGTACAAAATAAATATATTCTTAGTTTTAAGATTCCTTCTTTCAACTTATTAAAAAAAATAACACTATGACTACGGCAGCTCAAGTTTAGTACAATCTGGTTGACCGTTTCAACTCATCGGTTAAATTGCGAGTGCAACCGCATATTAAAGCTTAAATGTCTCTATTATTAGGTCGACTTGTATTGTTACATTGATTGTACGTACTGTAATAAACTTAACAATTGTAAATAATGACAGGCTTATAGAGCGCGGTCGCGACGTGCCACGCCAATGCCGAGCGGGGCCCGCGCGGGTTGCCGCCGGGGCCCGCGCGGGGGACTCGCGTCGGCGTCGCATCGACCGCGCTCCATCCCTGTTCTAGATAGGGCATTTTTTTAAGAATTTAGTTTTTTATGAATCTCGGTCGTCATTTGTACCATAACAGTCACCAATTAACTATATAATTAAATATTGTTGTTTTACAAATTATTTTCAAAGAAAATAAATATTTGCATGCCGTGCATATGAGTATTTTTCTTGATTACTGCCGTTTATTCTCCTTCCGGATGCTCTTTGTCATTGTCTGCTACATCTTTTGATATTATATATACATACTATAATAAATATATGGCAAGTCAAAGAATATAAAGTAGGCATCGATGATGCCTTCCGAGTACTAGAGCTGTTAGTAATGGATACCAGAATGCGCATCGTGCGAGCGACTGACTGGGCCCGGGGCCCCGCTCGCGGCCCGGGCCCGCACGGCATGGGTCGCGGCATGCGCATGTCACGCCGAGGCGCCGAGAGACGTACTGACGCGCTTGTCGTTCCGCAGGGCCCGCCGGGACTGGACGGCATGAAGGTGAGAACCAAACTTGTGCGAATTATGATCCTAGGCCGTGTGTACCACGTGACATTAATGCATGCTTGTGTCGCAGGGCGCGCAAGGCGAGCCGGGCTCCAAGGGCGAGCGCGGAGACCCCGGCCTGCCGGTACGTACGCGGCCGAGAGGCGAGCGAAACAGTTCAGTCACTTCCACTTACTACTTTACTGGAAGATGAGGGATTTTAATGTGTTTGCTTAATTTCCAGGGAACTGATGGAATCCCTGGACAGGAGGTCAGTAGTTCACGATCATTTACAATCAATAACGGTTCCAACATCATTGAAATATTTACATAATTACGGTACTGACGAGTGATATTATTTGAATAGGGACCGAAGGGCGACAAGGGATATAAAGGAGAGCCCGTGAGTCAGCACGTGCATGCCATGTCTGCGCGCCGATACTAACCGCCTCACTAACCCTCGCGCCATCGCATCGCGCCGCGCTGTACTAACCGGCACGCACTAACGAACTCCCGACGTGGCCGCTGTCCGCATCCCTACTAACCGGCACGCACTAACCAACTCCCGACGCGGCCGCTGTGAGCGTGCGCTTGCGTGTTGCAGGGCGGCGCCGGCAAGCGCGGGCGCAAGGGCGATCGCGGCGAGAAGGGCGAGCAGGGCGTGCCCGGCCTCGACGCGCCCTGCCCGCTCGGGCCCGACGGCCTGCCGCTGCCCGGCTGTGGCTGGAGACCGAACAAGGTATCTCACGGAACCGGCTCGCTCCTCAAGCGATAGATACGTTTTATATTTTTGACTTGCAATTTTTTGTTGGTTGCGGTGCACTCACCTACCTAACCCAGTAGTCGAGTATCGCTTACTAAGGAACTAATAGCCTCGCACGCGCGTCGACGGATGACGGAGACGGGTCGTGGTCGGCGCGCGGGCGCGGCGCGTGCATGTGTGTGTGTGTGCGGCAGGAGGCGGCGCGGGGCGAGGGCGGCGGGGGCGGGGGCGGCGCGGGGGAGGCGGGCGGCGGCGCGGGGGGCGCGGGGGACAGCGAAGAGGAGGGCGACGAGCCGGAGGAGTACGAGGCGCGCGAGGACGAGCTGGACGCGCCGCGCGACTACGACGACTACGCGGACAACGCGCACTCCGTCCGCCACCACGACTGACCGCGTCCGAGCCACCCACACTCCCTCTGTCCGCCTGCCTCGCGAGGTCCCACGCGAGGCGGCCCTTCCCGCTCCTCTGTTGGTTCCGTGTTCCGTGTCCTTCTCGCCGCCTCGCCGGCTCGCCGCGAGCTCGGCGTTCCTTCTCCCGAGGCGACTCGCCGACTGGACGACGGCGCCTCTTGGTACTTACACTAACGAAAGATCAACGTTATTAGAGCTACGAACCATAACGTTGTTGAAGTTAGTTAAGTTAGATATTTTGCGGAATTTCAACTAGTTTATTGATAAGGTTGTGGTGAGACTAATTGTTTTAAGGTAGATTACGCCATGCACTATAAGGTAGCTTAGAAGGAGTAGATAAATAAATTAATGTAAGCAGACCCAATGTGCAAAATAAAAAAAAATAAAAAAATAATTAGCAACGATATCTGATTTTTTTTAAGTAACGAGTGTTTTCGGATTCACTATCTAATTAAGGGAAGACTTTGTAAAGCGTAGACTTGCTACAATGACCATAAGTGCTGATAATAAGTCCTAGTCCAGATTATGATTATGATGCAAAAAAGGAAATAAAATCAGCTTTGTAAATAAAATATTATAAGGGTTGTTCTAACTTCATCCTCCTTTTTCCTCCTAACGTACCCCCGGTGACGGCTCGCTTGCTTCAGCTTAAAATAAAACACATAGTAAGTATCCTTGCAAGTAATAATATTATATCACCTTATACGATAACCACACTAACCGGTTGGGTGCATGCCATTCGAATAACACTGGTTCTGACGTTGCAATTTTCACTTGAGGGCCTATATGCACATACATATATATTTAGTACCAGTTGGTTAAGAAAGAAAATCTAATCGCGACTTAAGAACGTAAGAAAGACTTGTATCCAGTTTGGTAAATAAAAGAAAGGACAGAAGGTTATTACGTTGTTTGTATAACCATCCGCAAAAACTGCCTGTGACAGAAACGAGATGGAGAGACAGTATGTTATTAGGTTTTTTTGTAACCGTCCGAAAAAACTGCCTGTGACAGAACAGAGATGGGGCTGAGGTTATTAGATTTTTTTATAGCCAACCAAAAACTCTGCCTTTGACAGAACTGTAAGTTAGTTATTATTTTTATTAGATTTTTTTGTCAGGTTAATAGATTTATTTTATAATAGGTCGTTACATATGAAATTGGCGTTTTGTCGTACTGGCCACTTTGATCTCAAATAACCCCTCTTTGGTTAGGAATTCCAAATTCAAATTTATACAGCTATTTATTCATGCATTTGTGTTTCGAAAACCATAATTCATTTGTTTTTCAAGATACAAGATACAAGAACTTTATTTGTACGAAACATAGGTATACAATTCTGGTCTTAAATTTTAATATGTTCGGCTATGTTTCGCCATAGTTAGGCATCAGTCAACGTTCGATTTTCGCTGAAAACAGTCGTTCAACCGCGAACCGCGTAAAAGTGCTAACGCATCATAACAAAGCCGCCGCGACGGCCGACCGCGATGATGACCCAGTTAATCATTGCGTAAGGCACGTTTGTAGGTGACAAATTATATTGTTAAGGCGAAGCCTTCACTAACCTTAGCAATGGAAACGCCATCTAAAGTTACTTTAAAAACTGAACTGGAGCATACATTGTATACCCGGTACAAAGAGGCGCAAAATCGCTATCTAGAAGAAAAAGAAGAACGCATTAAATTGCAAAATATCATAGAAGATCTCAAAAATCAAGTTCAAATTTTACAAAATCAACTACTATGTGTATTAGAAAATCAGACGCAAGCTCCATCAACGTCAACTATGGAAACATCTACGCAACACACAAGTGTGAAGTACGATACTGACGAGGAAGAACTTGCCAAAGAAACGGAGTGGATACGTGTCAAGTCAAGGAAAAAAAGAAAATTGAACGCCTCGCCTGAACTCTCACCGCAAAATAAAACAATCACCAATTAAAAAACTAAAAAAGTTCCCCCACCACCTCCAATCGTTGTGGACGGTGTGGACAACTATCAAAACTTTTACGACTCCTTGTCAATGGAACACGCTGCTGGGACTTTCACGGTTAAGATACTGAATGGTGGTAGCGTCAAAATTAACGCATGTAATAGTGAATCATATCGAACCATTACAAAGACGTTAAAAGAAAAAAACTGTCTCTGGCACTCATATGAAAATAAACAAGAGCGGCCTATAAGAGTAATGGTAAAGAAATTACCTTTCACCTGCAAACGAGAACGTATAATTGAAGATCTACAACAGAAGGGCTTCAAGATAGAGGATGCAGTTAATAAATTGAGTTGGAAAAATAAAGAACCACTCAATATGTTTACACTTACCTTCAGTAATGAAGAAGATATCAAAAAAGTATATGATATAAAATACATACTGGGATGCGTGGTTGAAATACAGCCCATAAAATCAACCAAATTGATCCCACAGTGTAAAAGATGCCAGGTTTATGGCCATACACAAAAGTATTGTGCAAAAGAGCCAAGATGTGTCAAGTGCACTGGTAAGCATCTTACCATATTTTGTACGAAACCCGCAGCAGAAAAACCAAAATGCGTGCATTGCGGCGAACAACACCCTGCGAACTACCGAGGCTGCATGATAGCCAAAGAAATGCAAAAGATGCGTAATAAAATTACAAAAAAAACACCAGCATACCGTCAACAACATGCCTTGAAAAACGGAGGTTCCCAGCCCTGTCACCAGATCCATTCTACTACACGGAGTGCGAATATGCCATTGTCTAAACTTAATAAAAAAGTGTCTTTTGCTCAAGTAACTGCTGGAAAACCAACAACAACCTCCAGTGAGCAAAAGCACCACGAAAACGACACTTTAGATAAAATTTTAAAACTAATGACTTATTTTGATGATCGTTTGAAGAAGATTGAAAATAGCACCAAAACAGCTACAACAAAGCATCCAAAATGATTAAAAATCTTAAAATAATGGCCTGGAATTGCAATGGACTATTGCAGCACCAACAGGAACTTCAAGTTATCCTAGACATAGAAAATGTTGACCTCTGTCTATTATCAGAAACTCATTTTACAAAACAATCTTACGCAAAATTTAAAGGATATACAGTATACCATGCCCTACATCCAGCTAACAAAGGAAGAGGCGGTAGTGCAGTTATCGTAAAAAACAATATCAAACATTATGAATACAAAAAATATGAAGAGCCAGATATCCAATCAATGGCAATTCGCATAGAGACAAATCGAAATTCACTTACGATAGCAGCAATATACTGTCCTCCGAGGCACATCATTAAAACAGAATCGTATGTAGATTTTCTCCAAACACTAGGTGATAAATTTATTCTTGGGGGCGATTTTAACGCTAAGAATACATACTGGGGCTCCAGACTCACCAACACAAAAGGAAGAGAACTGATGAGCGCAATAAGAGAAGTCAAATGTGACGTAGCATCAACAGGAACTCCTACTTACTGGCCAACTGACCAACAAAAAATACCCGATCTAATAGACTTTTTTGTCCACAAGAACATATCACAAAATTATCTACAGACAAAACAGAGCTTTGATATGAACTCGGACCATTCTGCTATATATCTAGAAGTAAGCAACCATATACTATATACAAATAAAAACTCAAGTTTAGCAAACAAATACACAAATTGGCATAACTTTAAACTAGACTTAGAGTATAAAATTGATCTAAAAGTTGCCATAAAAACAACTGAACAGTTAAACAATGAAGTAGAAAAATTCATTAAACTACTACAAAACACGACATGGGAGAATACACCACTTTATTCAAAAAAAAGGGAAGCTAAAAATATATATCCCGAAGAAATTATAGAACTCATACAAGAAAAAAGGAAACAGAGAAATCGATGGCACCAATCCAGATCCCCGGTAGACAAGAACAAACTTAATTATCTCACAAAAAAACTAAAGAGGCAAATCCAGGAGTATGACAGTGCCACGACAAATACATATTTACAAAGCTTAACCAATGACCGAAGAACAGATTATTCGCTTTGGAAAGCTACTAAGAATATGAAACGACCTATTACCCAAATTCCACCAATAAAAAGTGGACCAGGAGAATGGGCCATCAGTAGTGAGCAAAAAGCCAAAGCATTTGCAAAACATTTGGAAAATATTTTTAAGCCAAACGAAAGCTTAGAAAACTATGAACCATTGTCAACGGAGTTATGCAGTGAGAACCAAGACATAGAACTTGTTACACCTAGAGAAGTCTGGCGAGAGATAAAACAAAGAATAAATGTCAAGAAGTCCCCTGGATTCGATCTCATATCAGGGAGCATATTACACAATTTACCAAAGAAAGGTGTAGTAAAACTAACTAACTTAATTAACGCTGCCTTTAGATTAAAACATGTACCAGATCTATGGAAAGTTGCTGAAGTGATAATGATTCCGAAGCCAGGAAAACCAGCACACGAGACTTCCTCTTACAGACCGATTTCTCTGTTACCCATAATTTCAAAGTTATTTGAAAAACTTTTCCTAAAAAGGCTAAAACCAATACTACTCAGAAAAAAACTCATTCCGGAACATCAGTTTGGATTTAGAGAACAACATTCAACGATTGACCAAGTCCATAGAATAACAAATATTATAGAAAATACTCTAGAAAATAAAGAAGTCTGCACCACTATCTTCCTTGATGTCGCACAGGCTTTTGACAAAGTATGGCACGAGGGCCTATTATTTAAGTTAAAAAGAATGCTCCCAAAAGAATATGTAGACTTAATAGCATCATATCTTACGGATAGAGCATTTAGAATTAGACAAGAAGATTCGTTTTCATAACTGAAAGCAATCAAAGCAGGGGTACCACAGGGAAGTGTACTAGGTCCGGTCCTGTACCTATTATACACATGTGATATCCCTGAAACAGAAAACAACACCATAGCAACTTTTGCGGACGATACTGCTATAATGGCTGTAGGAAAAACACAAGCTGAAGCAGCCGAAAAGGTTCAAGTAGCTTAAAATAAAATATATGATTGGACAAAAATCTGGCGGATTAAATTAAATGAATCAAAATCAATACACATCAATTTTACAAATAAAAGAGAAGATTACCACCCTGTATTCATCGACAATAAAATCATACCATACCAAAACACAGCAAAGTATTTGGGCATGACGCTGGACGCCAAACTTCGCTGGAAAGCTCATGTAAAAAAGAAAAAAGAAGAGCTAGAAATTCGTTTCAAAAGGATGTACTGGCTGCTTGGAAGAAATTCTTCAATGGCAGTACACAATAAAGTACTTCTCTACAAACAAGTTCTCATGCCAGTATGGACTTATGGAATACAACTGTGGGGTTGTACCAAAAAAAGCAATGTAGATATCATTCAACGGTTTCAGAATAAAGTACTCAGAGCAATAGTCAATGCGCCGTGGTACATAAGAAACGACGACCTCCATCGGGACCTCAATATACAGGCCGTCGACAAAGTTATACAGAAATATGCAAAGAGTCATGAACACAGACTGCATCATCATGTTAACATCGAGGCAATCCAGCTCCTCGATCATACCGACATATTGAGAAGGCTCAAGAGAACAAAACCTTTTGAGCTAACATAGTACAATCAGTGACAGTGCAAGTGAATATTATATTTTAAACAAAGAACACAATAACAAAGTGTCTTCCCCTTAATTAGAGACAATAAGAAAAGTGCTGATGGACACTATCTTACAGTTTACATTCTTATAAAACTAAGTTAGCATTAAGTTACTCATTGGCCAATCTGGCTAGATTGTAATATATTTTAGTATAGGTTTACTTTTGTTAACATTATACTAAATAATAAAAAAAAAAAAAAAAAAAAATAGGCATACAATTAATGTTGCAAGGTACATGATAATAAATATAAAATTTAAATTTAAACTAATGAGGGTGCAAATAATAGAAGATAGAAATTTATGTCACAATGTCAGAAAATATTCATGTCATAGTAAGCTTTTTCTGTCATTGATTGCTTAACCCTACTCTGAAATAAATTCAGACTCTCAATTTCTTTTATACTATTAGGCAAATTATTATATAATTTTGGCCCCATACAAAATATGATATTACCAAATAGGGCTGATTTGTGCCATGGCATGACTAATCTATTTTTTACTCTCTTGCTACGTAGATTTTTTGACAAATATGACTGCTTCAAGTATGTATAAAGAAGAAAATGTCAAAAGTTTCAGTTTAACGAAATGAGGTTTACATGAGTCAGTAGATTTGAGTCTGGCCACTGAACGTAAACATCTTTTTTGTGCAATAAATACTCTGTGTTTACCAGTACTATTTCCCCAGAATATTACACCATATCTTAATGTGGAGTTTACGTATGCACTGTATGCCGTTGATACCGCTGTCGTATTAGCGATTTCCTCTTTTGGTAATTTTTCTTTACGTCACTCAGTTTACAAAATGGAAAACTTATATCGCGTTATTTACGAGTATGAGTTCCACCGTGGCAACAGTGCTGAAGAAACGGCTCGAAGGATTAATGATGTGTATAGCGGCGGTGTCGCAAAGAAAACATAGTGCGTTTTTGGTTTCGATCTGGAAATTTCGACCTGCAAAACGAGCCCCGTGGACGGCCGGAGATCAAAGTTGATAAACAAGAATTGAAGGCTATTGTGGAAGCAGATCCATCGCAAACCACGTCCGAGTTATCTGCAGGCTGCGGTGTTAGTGATACTATTTTAATCCACTTGAAGCAAATCGGAAAGGTGAAAAAGCTTGAAAGGTGTGTACCTCACGAATTCAGTGAAGCAAATGGACAAACGCGCGTCGACTGCTGCGTCATATTACTCAACTTGCACAATAATGAAGGGATTTTAAATTGAATCATTACCTGTGATGAAAAGTGGATCCTATACAATAATCGGAAGCGCTCATTGCAATGGCTGAACCCTGGCGAACCAGCCAAATCATGCCTCAAGCGAAAACTGACTCAAAAATAGTTACTTGAGAGCGTTTGGTGGACCAGTGCCGTTGTCGTCCACTTCAGCTTTCTTAAATCTGGCCAGGCAATTACGGCAGATATCTATAGTCAGCAACTGCAAACCATGATGGAAAATCTAGCTGCTAAGCAACCGAGGCTGGTCAATCGCTCTAAGCCACTGCTGCTTCAGGACAACGCTAGACCACACACCGCTCAACAGACGGCTACCAAATTAGAGGAGCTTCAATTAGAATGTCTTAGACATCCACCGTACTCTCCGGACCTTGCTCCAACAGTATACCATATTTTTCGAAATTTGGATAACTTCTTGCAAGGGAAAAAATTCAACTCACATGGGGCAGTTCAAACCGCCTTTAAAGATTTTATTGATTCCCGTCCGAATGGATATTTTAGTAAAGGAATCAATGAACTACCTATGAGATGGCAAAAGTGCATAGATAGCAATGGCATACTTTGATTAATTAAATATTATTAATAAAAAACATCGACTTTATGTTACTCTCATACAAAACGCCATTTATATATGTAACGACCCAATATTATTTAATAGATTTAAGTTAAACTTAAACAATTAAACGTTTCCATATATAGGTTATACATACCTCTATAAAAATACTTAGAAACTGGATAGACTTAAATCATAAAAGTTTTCGTGTCAGCTCTCGGATTATTTGTAAAGTGGTGGGTTATCTTCAGGTCGCGTTATAATTCCGCAGGAAGCCGTGATGCAGTGGGTGCGTCGGAAGCTCGACGTCGACAACGACTTGCCGCTCTGACGCGCCGCACGCTCGCCGCGCGCTCGCCGCACGCTCGCCGCGCGCTCGCCGCACGCTCGCCGCACGCTCGCCGCCGGCGCAGCGCTCGACCACCGACGAACCAAACTACTAAAACACAATTCGGCTACGGATTTCCATTATAAAATGGTTATACTTAACCAGTTTGCAGCTTTTCAATAATTATGAAATCTGATGTATCTATTTGTATCCAGCAAATAAAAATATTCTTATTACTAAAGAATAACTGCATCAATACAAACTGTAATCGAGTATTTTTGTATGTTAACTTTCTTTGATTTGAAATGTAGTCGGGAGATGAGCAGATCTCTTCTCATTACTTCAGATTCCCGCCTAAACCTGTAACCAGAGTTTAATTCAAAACTGTAAATGAATCTATTAAAACCTAACAAACAAGAATTAAAGAAATAAGTTAGGTACTTAGATATAGCAGAGTGTTTTCCATGTAGATATAATGAATGTAAGTATGTATGTAAGTAGGCGAGAGGAGAGAGCCTGGCGGCGGCGACGGCGGCGCCTCGTCGACGTTGCATTTACATTTACCGAGCTCGCTTGTTGAGTCCATGCGGTTAAGTCAGTTATTTATTGATCGAGACAGATTATTTTTATATTTTGTACAGGTGTAGTTGTGGTGTTGCAGTAGATCAAAGTAGTAGATAAGTGCCTACTTGCATAATGTGAAGTTAAGATTTACAAGCGACTAAATAGCAACAGTCAGCTGCAAAGAGAGATCGAAATCGGCCTTCTTTCTGTTATGAGTTGATAATGACAACCGCATAGTTAGTAGGACGAATTGTGTCGGAGTTTTCTACTTTTGATATAAGGGCTGGTAACATATCAAACTAAATTTGATCAGCCACATTATTTACGAAAATATAATTAAAGCAAGGCCGTTATATTTGGTGATATCCTAGTTTTTTTCTATTTACTAATTAAGTTAGTACAAATATTTAAATAAACATTGGGAACCCTAAAATCTTACCAAAAACCAGTGGTGTGACGTGTCAGCGGCTGTCGAGGCTGTGTTTGTGACGTGTCAGCGGCTGTCGAGGCTGTTTTTGTGAGCGCTACAGTGGACATTGTTGCTGGACAAACTATATATACTATATAGTTTGTCCAACAACAATTAATTCAAGATATATTTTATTTATTTGTATATTTAGTCTATTTATCATAAGAATAGCAGTGGATCATGAACCCTGGAGCCACTTAAGAAACTCGACTACATCTCTACATACCATGGCACCTGCGAGGCGCGACTCTCTGTGCCGGCTGACTGGAAGTAGGAATGTACAAAGCTAGGATAGTTAATTACACTAATAAGATCAAATTGTTACATTTTGAATATTCGCCTAAGTAATGTTAAGCTGTGTAAATGATTTATTTCACATCGTCATTGTAAATATTTCTATCTCTAGATAAGACTAACAAATAGTTGTAAAATATGCGTTGATGTGGAAGAATATAAAATTCTGGATATTTGATTATTTACGTATTGTTTCATTGCATACCAAATTCATATTCATAAGTAGGTACCAACTGAATTCAAACTCAAACTCAAAAAATACCTTACTCAGTGTAACTGCAAGTGCCTTTTTGCCGCGTCAATTATACAAAATAAAACAATACAATTAATCCCACTAATATTATAAAGCCGAAAGTTTGTTTTGTTTGTTACCTCTTCATGCGAAAACTAGGCTACGGATTGAGCTGAAACTTTGCACATGTATTGATGTTGATCAGGATTACGAATAGGCTACTTTTTATTCGGGTACAACGCATGCGAAGCGGCGGGCAGAAGCTAGTAAAGAATAAAGAACATTATTGAATTGGTTCACTTTATGACCCGTAAGTTAGGAAAAGAAGCGAGCAGAAGAACCTAACTCGGTAGTTACTGTCATCATATAAAAAAGTATTTTTGTCTCATTTCACGTTCGACAGAGTTGGAGCAGATTCCGTCCTAAGTGGTTTTGTCCTCTAGGTAAAATAAGCTTTATTGCAGATATTATATTCGATAATTTTTTTTTTGCTTCTAAATTTATTCAATAATAAATTCTGCAACTCACTTTGGAGCTTGTTATAGGATCTAATGCAATTTTTTTAAGATATTTTATTCTATAGAGCCTACGAATTCAAAGCGAAGTTGATTCTCTGGGACCCATATTGTAAATAACACGAATAGCTTTCTTCTGCAACACAAATACGTTGTCTATATCTGCAGTATCCCACGTAAAGTAGTAACTTTAAAGCACTATACCTACAATCAAGAAAAATGAGAATTAAAAAATATGTCTGAGTCATGGGTCCTGTACCGTAAACACATTCTCACACTCGACAGATTTCACCTCAAATCTCCGAGACGTCATGAACATCCGATGGTCAGACCGCGTCAGGAACACTAATGTCCTGAAGCGCGCTCAAGTCGGAGGCATTGAGGTGTATCTGATGAGGCGACAGCTACGCTGGTGCGGACACGTGTCTCGAATGCCGGATAGTAGAGTTGCGAAGCGCATCTTCTTTTCAAAACTCCAGTGCGATAAGCGTAAAAGCGGTGGCCAGTACCTGAGATATAAGGATGTTCTGAAAAGACATATGAAGCGATGCAAACTTGAGCCATCTACTTGGGAGTCAAAAGCAGCACAGCGCCCTGAGTGGAGACGTTTCATCCATCAACAGGTTGATACCTTTGAAGATGAGCGTCGCGAGGAGCTCAATAGGAAGCCCGATTAGCTGAAGGCCCGTGCACCAGCTGACATCCGGTACAATTTTATCAACGGGGTATTAACGTGCCCAAAGTGCTCTCGTACCTTCTCTTATAAGGTTGGGTACACAAGTCACCTTAGAGCACATGAAAGGGTAGAAAACCAGAACCCTCCTATGAGACTTCTTATCTGAATACTCAGTCGCCATGGCCGAAATCGGCTAGGAAACATCATCATCGTCATCATACAATCAAGGCATCGAACCCACTTACGTAAAATTCATCATTTCAGCCATAAAAGGTCCACTGATGAACACAGGCCTCCCTCATAGATCTCCATGAGGGGTAGTTGTCATTCTCACCACGCTTGGCAGGCGGGTTGGTGAGCGCAGTATGGGATGTTGATACACGGATAGACGCTGCTGCCCATCTTCCGGAGGTATCCCTTAGCAGGCTCTTACTGCATCCATGGGCATGAGAGGAGGGGTATCATTCTACTGCCGGCACCCCACGGTGGTTTATGTGTTTATATAGATTTTATATTTTAATAAGTATTTACTTATATTTTTAAGTGCTTTCTTTAACGCAGCTGAGTACCACTTATGGTAAATCTCATTCCTAATATTTTTGGTCGGAACAAATTATTTCTTTAAGTTGTCTAAAAGTGCATAAAAGAAGCTAATTGCATCCTCCATACTACGTAGTGAAAACTCGTCCCAGTCTATTTCGAAAAGTTTAGTATTATCGAGTCATAGTCCCCTTTATTATACAAATATCTTAGGTATGCTTGAGGTTTCAAGGATGGCAAGTCTATAAATTGACCACTGATTAATAGTGGCTTATATAGGTGGTTTAATAGCTATTTGAGCAACCGTTCTCAGTTCAACAACCTACATGTTCAGATCACAAGAGAAGATGGGTCTTCCCTCAAGTCATCCCATAAGAAGGTTGACCAGGGTGTACCACAGGGCTCGATATTGGGACCTTAACTTTTTATAATTTGCACTGCTGATATACGTTGGGGCATAAAGCATTGCAATTACCACCTCTATGTTGATGATGTGCAGCTGTACCTACCTATGCGGCCGAAAAACATATCGTCGGAACAATCAAAAATTAATCAAAATTTAACTCTCATAGCTTTTTTTTTCTGTAATTTCTTAAGGTGTGCAATAAAGTATTTTGTATTGTATTGTATTGTATAGCTCATTAATAACGGTCTTGTACTAAATCCTTTGAAGTCAAAATTTTTGATAATTTAATATAAAAATAATAAATAAGTTGAAAACTTCTTCAAGCTAGTCGATGCTATTAGCAAGAAAATAAACTATGTGTTCCCTCAGTCGCAGATTAACTACGTTTATTGAATACCACTTCACAACACGAAAGAGAAGGCAATTGTGGTCAGCTTCCTTAACCGCTATATCAAAGAGGAGTTTGTGGCGGCAGCTAGGGCTACGTAGAGACTGACAGCTGCATGCATTGGCTTTCAAGATGCTACGAATCGTGTAAACGTCAACGACCACCTAAATGCGGATGTCAAAGCTCTTCTATCTAACGTGATGCAGTTGGCAAAGGAAAGGAACTATAGTTATGTGTGGGTAAAGTACGGCAAAATTTACGTGCGTAAAATGACACTGCGCGAGTATTGGATAATACTTCTACAAGTGATTTAAACAAAATTATATAAGCTGTTTAAGACGCTATCAAATTATTCTATTCTGTTTACTATTCACACTCATGGCATTATTAATATGTGTAATCTTATTTTATTCTTTCTTTTTCATCCCAATAATAACGAACAAATTGTTTGATTGCAGGAGCACTGCCGTCAGCACTACCCGCTGCATGCGCACACTGCGTGACTTGCTTTTGTTTATGACTCATGCGTCGTCATATTGTTATCCAGTAAGCCTACCACACTAATATATTTAGCGCTCCATTACTGCTTGCACATACGTGCTTTTTACATTCTTAATACACAGCCTTTGGATGTTGAATTTATCTATAATATTACAATATTTGTTTTCTTACTTTCTGCAACAGTTTTCTGTCTATTAGTTGGTTATAAAGATATGTTTTTACTCTTGCAGTTCTCCAATGTTATAATGATAATAAAATGTTTCTTATAATATTATTGACTAAAAATGGATAGCAAAAGTTGCAATCTCAACGTTTACTACCAAAATGTGCGCGGTGGTGGTGTGTTGATTGCATCACGTAAAGACTTAATGTTACTGAACAAACACGTTACCACTCCACCGCCGAGGATCTTTGCTCACGGTTTAAACCAGAACATAGCAGGCATATAACAAACCTACATCTGTGTGTATTGTACCTCTGTCAGCAGAATAACGGTTGTTCCTTCTCTGTTCAATTAAACAATTTCTTAACTAAACTTAATGAATTAATATTAAACTATCCAAACGATAAATTTTTAATTGCATGGGACTTTAACATGAGTCGTATAACATGGACAGCTTCAAATAGTAAAAGTTACCTAAGTCCATCCGTCAGAAACGGTATCGATGAATATACATTGATGGACGACATAATGTACTTATTTTTATTTATTTATTTATTTATTTCAAGAAAATTACAATAGTTCTTAAACTAAAATACACTTGATGGGTGTGTTTAGGGTCCACTTTCACTCAGTTTTTAGCAGCTAATTTGAAGAACGAAAATACGTATTTTTGCTTTGAATTTTATTGTGCGACTGGTGTGACAAATACAAAATGGTAGGCTGGTATGGGATGCTATATGATCTACCTACATACACTACATTGTTTTTACTTAGGTTATAGATATTTAAACATTTACGCTAGAAGGTTTGATTTGATTACAACATACCGCCCACCAAAAGGACTGTAGGCCCTTTTACTTAAAAAATGTTCATATTTCACATAGGTTTTTACAGTTTTGTTTCCTCTTCCCTTGGACATCAGTGTTTGAAATGGGCCTGCAAAGTCTACACCGCTAAAAAGGAATGGTCTTGATGGTGTGACTCTTTGTTCAGGTAAGTTCCCCATTATTTGAGACTTTGTATTGGCTTTTATTCTGGCACATATTAAGCATTTATGGACATACTTCTTAACCATTGATTTTACTTTCAGGATCCAATATTTCGAACGCAAATAAGACAACATTAATTGTATTCCACCATGAAGTGTCTTAGCATGTGCGTCGGCGATGATTAAAGGTGTAAGTGAGTTTTCTTTTCCCAAAATCATTGGATTTTTTCTATCATTATCTAGGTTTGCATGGCGAAGACGACCGCCCACCCTGAGGGTATTTTTCTCGTCGAGGTATGGGGTAAGTGATCTTAATGAACTTTTATTCTTTACTTGTTTCTTTAATTTTAATCTTCCTATTTCCTCGATGAACTCTTCTTCTTGTACCTTTCTTATGCAAATGTTGAGGGAATCATCTAATTCTTTGGTTGTTAAATAATTTTCCATGTTATTCAAATCTTTTTTATAGTTTAAAAATCTTCTACTTTAGGCTGGTGTTTTTATTAATTCTGTTAAGTTATTGAATGTTTCAAATTGCGATGTTAATGATTTTTGTTTTTCAGGTACTTCTGCAGTCAGGTAAGTATTCATTTTTGTTGTTTTCATTTCCATGTCTGTTGTTATAATTTCTTGTTTACTTATCTTGATCTCTGTTTCAGATAACCAACTCGGACCTTTCCACCACAAGTCACATTCCTTCAATGCTGAGAGCAAGATTCCTCGAGAGGCTAAGTCAGCGGGATTTTCATGTGACTGTACATGGTTCCAATATTTGTTGTTGATATTTTCTACGATTTCAACTACACGATTTGCGATAAATGGCTTCCACCGGTTAGGTTCACCACAAAGCCATGCGATGACTATCGTTGAATCTGTCCATGCATTCATTTGGGACATTGGTATCCTCATTGCACTCCCAATTTGTTTCATCAGTTTGGATAAGAGCAGAGCACCACAAAGCTCCAATCGTGGTAAAGAAATCGTCTTCAGTGGTGCTACTCTGGTTTTAGCAGCGATTAGCTTTGTTTCAATGCAATCATCTTCAGTTTTGATTCTTATGTAGACAACAGCTGCATAGGCACGCATTGATGCATCACAAAATCCGTGGATTTCTACGTTTTCGATGTTTGCGTTGGTTGTCCCAATCCATCTGTCTATTCGTATCTCATCAACATTGTCGAAGTCCAATCTTATCTTTCGCCATTCATTTTCTAGGGTTTCATTAACTTTTTCATCCCAATTTACTTTTTCGAGCCATAACTTTTGGATTAAGATTTTAGCCATGACTGTACTTGGAGCTAACCAGCCAAGGGGATCGAAAAGCTTTTGGACATCTGATAAGATACTGCGTTTCGGAATGTCTTTCGGAATTGGTGCTAAATTCAGTTTGTATTGATAGTTGTCCTTGTTTAAATTCCAAATTATACCTAGTGCCTTAACTGTTCCGTCAAGATTCATATCTACTTGAATGTTTGTTGATCTTTTGTTCTCTTCAATGGACTGTATAAATTGAATATTGTTGGATGACCACTTCGTAAGTTGGAAACCGCCTTTTTGTAGGATGTCGGATACTTCTCTGGCTACTATTATAGCGTCTTCCGCTGAGTCTGCGCCTGACAGAAGATCGTCCATGTAAAAATCTTCCTTGATTGTTTGTGCTGCCAGTGGCTTGTGTTTTCCTTCATCGTTAGCTACTTGTTGTAGGGTTTTTACGCTTAAGTATGGTGCTGGAGCTGTACCGAAAGTGACTCGGAGAAGTCGATAATCTTCTAGAATCTTAGCTTCATCGGATCGCCAGAGGATTCGTTGATAGTCTGCGTCGTTTTTTGGTACCAAAATCTGTCTATACATCTGTTGGATATCTGCCACAAAGCAGACTCTTTCCATCCTCCATCTCATCAGAATATTTCTTAAGTCTTCTTGCAGCTGCGGACCAACCATCAGCTCTTCGTTTAGTGAAATGTTGTTCATGCCTTTACAGGAAGCATCAAATACGACTCGTGTTCGAGTGGTCTCCTTGTATTCACGCACCACAGCGTGGTGAGGTAAGTACACTGATTGTTTTGATTCTCTTTCTATCTCAGGTACCTTCTCCATATGACCTTTTTGTAAATAGTCTTCAATTACTTTTGTGTATTCTTCTCTTAATGCAGGTGATCTTTTGAATTTTCTCTCTAATTGTAAAAATCTTCTGGTTGCTATTTCTTTTGTGTTTCCGTCGGGAGATTGCGGGCTTGCTGTTTTGAATGGCAGTTTAACTATATATCTTCCTTCTTCATTTCTCGTTGTTGTTTTGTCATACTCTTGTTCGCAGAGTTTTTCTTCGTTTGTTAAATGTCTATCAGTATCTACGTCTAACTCCCAGAATGCTTTCAGCATGTCATCAACGTCAACTTGATGGTGCATTACAACGTAAGTGCCTTCTTGTGGTTTCGAACAGATGTCGCCAAATAATATCCATCCAAGTTTGGTGTTTTGAGCGCATGGTGCGCCTGGAGGGCCTTCGACGTAGTTATTCTGTAGTATTTTAGCAAATTCTTTGACCCCTAAAAGCATATCAACTGACCCTGGTGTGAAGTATGTTGGATCAGCCAGGTTCAGCCCTTTCAGGTGTGGCCATGGTTGTGTCATGATTGTTTTAGCAGGTATCTTTGTGGTCAGTTGTTTTGACATCACGTAGGCCTTGATTGGTAGACTAAAGCTTGTGTCCCACTGTGATCTTATTTGTAGCTGCACCACATGTTTTATTTCCGTTCTTGAAGATCCTACTCCTATAACATTTCCTCTCATAGGTTGTCTTTCTAGTTTTAATAGTTGAGTCGCCTTCTCGGTGATAAATGTTGCTTGTGAACCTTGGTCTATTAGCGCTCGTAGTGGAATGATTTGTCCATGTTCGTTTATTGCTTCCACAACTGCAGTCGCTAGTAGTGCTATTCCATGTCTGTTACTGGGATGTGACGTCACCATTGTGTTGATTTGTACTTCATCTTCTTCTTCTTCTTCCACCACATGTTGTGAAGCCAGCGGTTGTGTTTGTGAGGTGCTTGATGAAGCCGCTGGTTCCTGTGCCTTGTTTACATGTAGTAGAGAATGATGACGACGTTGACATATTCTACAGGATACAGGCAGTCTACATTTGAATGCTGCATGACCCGGTAATAGACAGTTGAAACATAGTCGTTTGTTTGTTACATATTCGCTTCGTTCAGTAGGTTCCATCTGCGAGAATTCTTTGCAGTGGCTCAGTGTGTGGTTATCATTGCACTTGATACAATTTCTTGTTACAGGTTCGGCAACGTGATGCGATCGTTGGCTGACAGGTTTGCCTTCCTTCGTCGTGCTGTTTGTGATTAATTCCAATGTACGGAACTTTGATTCCATAAATTTCCTAAGTTCATTCCATGTAGGTAATGCTTCCGTTTCTTCCTTATATGATTGCTCTTCCCAGGCCTTGTGAGTCTCTGGGTCCAACTTCTGGACTAGCAGATGTATAATGATAGGATCCCAAGAGTCCGTTTTATTCTCCAAATTATGTAAATTATTTAGGCATTCAGTTGTTGTATCTAACAAACCTTTCAAATGAACAGCTGATGGGGAAGTCAACTTTTTTTGGTTAAATAATTTCTTCATGGTATTATTCAGAATTAATCGTTTGTTGCCATACCTTTGTTTTAGTAATTCCCATGCGTTACTATAGTTGTTGGATGTGATTTGGACATGTCTCAAGAGTAGCTCGGCTTCATCGCTGACACTTGTTTTCAAATAGTGTAATTTTTGAACATCATTCAGGCTTGTGTTATCGTGAACCAATGATATAAATAAATCACTATATGTTGGCCAAGCCTCGTAGGTTCCGCTGAATGTAGGAAGTACAATTTTAGGTAATTGTACTTTCATGTACGACTGATTATGGATACTTGTATTTGTCGCAACTGATTCATGCATAGAACTTTCTTTTATTTGAATAAGCATGTCTTTCAGGTCACCTTGTAGTATGTTATACAAATCTTCATAAATAAAATACTCTTCATTTAAAAAATACGGCAAAGCCCCTTTCATTTCCTTCGGTGTAATTTTTACAAGTTCTTGGTGAGCATTCTTGAAAACATCCCAATGGTCATCAATTATTTTCATACGTGCTTCGATGTATCCTCTTGTCAATCGAGCTTTCGGGCATTTCTTCAAGTTAGATTGTGTTTTTTGTAATTTTGTAGCACAATCCTCCAACACTGTAATAACTTGTTGTTGCTCCTTTGTAGCAGGCATTTTTCCGTAGTAAATAAGTTGGTATAACACTTGAATATAGTTTATTTCGTCCAACACTATCACAACATAATAATTGTTCTGTTATATTATGATAACCACACAGCAAAAATAACGTAATAAGTTCTTATAATGTTCACTTTTTTAACTTAGATGCACAGATAATTAGCAAGCGCTCGCTTATCAGTTCTTGGAATGCGGTCTATTGTTCTCGGGTTCGCAGCGCTGCACTGATTGATTCGGCTCGATTGCGACCATATGATGGGTGTGTTTAGGGTCCACTTTCACTCAGTTTTTAGCAGCTAATTTGAAGAACGAAAATACGTATTTTTGCTTTGAATTTTATTGTGCGACTGGTGTGACAAATACAAAATGGTAGGCTGGTATGGGATGCTATATGATCTACCTACATACACTACATTGTTTTTACTTAGGTTATAGATATTTAAACATTTACGCTAGAAGGTTTGATTTGATTACAACAACACTTAAAAAGCCCTTTTGGGCTTGTCCTAAGCGTATCGGGCCCTCATAACTTAAATCTATACGTAGGTACGTCTAACACCAAAGACATACAGTAGGTAGATCACTAGAAAATAAAACTAAAAGTCGGTACATACATACATCAATATACGAATATAATACACGGAGAATCAATACTACTGTGAGACAATATCGGGTGAGGAACTGTATCGAGCATATTTACAAAACTACCTCATTTATTTCTATGCGACGCGCTTCGAAACCGCCGCGCCGGGAGAATCGCCTTGCTTATTGTGTGATCAAATGTTACAGTATACAGGGTGTCTAATACAACTTCATAAAGTAATGTCAAGATGGTCCTGGACTGGATGGACTTTCCTTGGTTTATACGTGTGATATTTCTTTTTGTTAAATTAGATATAAAAGGACGAAAAATAAAATAAATATTGTATATTATTTTTATTTATTTTTGATGTTTTTTTTTGTTTAATTTTTCATTTTATGTAAGTAGTAGTTTTTAAGGATATTGTTTATATTTGTATTATTTAATTGGTCTTTTATATTTTTGGGTAGTCTATTTACCAGTCTAGGCACAATATAATCGGTCGACCTTTGCCCATACGTATTTTTAGCACTAATCACCTGCAACTGGTTCGAAGTTATTTGTCGCGTGGTGATAGGGTGAGACTTGTAGTTATTGTACCGAAAATAGTTCTCGGCTAATAGCGACAGCTCAATTCTGTCCTGTATTGGTAGTACATTACAATGACCAAACAAACCGTTATAATTGTTTTTATATTTTTCTTTTATTTTTTTTGGGACAATTATTTTTAAAAGTTTTAATTGTATGTTAAATATTCTGTCAATATACGTTTTATATGTTCTTCCGTAACTGCTTAAACCATATAGCATTATGCTTTCAGCTAGTGTTTTGTATAAAGTCAAGAGTATATTAAATGGAATTTTGTATTTAAGGATGTAAAATTTAGCCAATATGGCACGAAGTTTGTTACATACGTTTGTTATGTGACAACCCCAGTTCAGCCTGTTATCTATTGTCATTCCTAAGTAGATTTGCTCTGTTACTAATTCGATTGCATCACAGTTACATAGTTTACCACTGGAGTGTAGACAGTGGTGATTGTGTGCTAATAGTATAAATTTCTTGTTGTTATGACTTTTATTACTATGTGAGCATAATGTGTAGAAATTTAGTTTTTTGAGGGTTTATTACTAAGCCAGCGTCATGAGACCATTTGCAAATTGATGTGAAGTCCTTTTGTAGTTTTTCCATTGCAACTAAAATATCCTTATCATCTGCAACCAAACAAGTGTCATCGGCATATTGGTAGATTTTACAATAATTAACAATATTTTCAATGTCATTTACATATGCAAGGTAGTGTAAAGGACCAAGAACTGATCCTTGGGCTGTGCCTTGCGTAACATTAATTTTGTCACTAAAAGCAGATCCTATTTTGACACAGTATGTCCTATTTCTGAGATATTCTGTACACCAAGTAAGTAAAGGACCTCGAACACCGCTGTTGTCTAATTTAGTCACTAGCAAATCATGTTTTAAAGTGTCGAATGCCTTACTATAGTCAATAAATACAACTAAAACATGTTTTCTGTGATTTAGGCTGTTATTTACAAAATCAGTGAAATCTGACAACAGCTGTGAGGTGCTTTTATTAGCCTGGAATCCGTATTGTTTATCCGATAAAACGTCGTTGTGTCTGTAAAAACTGTGTATTGTGTGTGATTGTTATGTACGCTAGGGTTGTATCAATATAATGGATGCGTCAACAATTTTGGCGAAATTCTTGATCTTGTTTTATCCAATGACACAGTCACCGTTAAGGAGTGTAAAGATCCACTAGTACCCATTGACCCTTATCACTGTCCCCTTTTAATAACTATTAATTACATTGAAATTCCACACCTCCAATTCATACAATAGATACGCCTACCGTAAGGTTGACTATGATTCTATTAATAGTGAGATCTCTAAGATTAGTTGGGCTACAGAACTTTCTTGTCGACCACTAGACGAAGTAGTTAATTATTTTTATTCAATTCTTAATGCAATATTAGTTAAATTTATCCCTACCAAGCTTACTAAAACAACTGTTACCCTAAATGGTACTCCCCTGTACTAAAAAAGATAATTAAAGAAAAATATAAATACCTACGAAAATACAACAAATATCGCAATAGCGCGGATCTTCAATCCTTTAAATGTTTGCGGGATAGGGTTAGGAATTTCGACGAGTCTTGCTACCGACAATACATTGCTTCAGTCGAGAGTTCTATCGAAAGAGACCCGAAGTATTTTTGGTTGTTTTTCAAATCACGCGCCAAGTCGAACGGCATGCCTAATAACATCAAACCACGGCTCGAGCAACCACGGGTGAAGCTATCTGTAACACTTTTTCATCTTACTTTCAATCTACATTTCTCTCCACCGGCGCTTTAGACCGTCCACGAATTCAACAATCACAGCCTATTCCACAGTTTCTTGCTGACATCAGCTCGATCGAAATTAATTACCATAAAGTACTTCATATTTTAAAAAGGTTGGACCCCACAAAATCTGCGGGACCCGACAACATACATTCAACTGTCTTAGTATAACATATTCTATGTTATATAATTTGCCCATGGAAGGAAAGGTTTTTTTACTAAGACTTTTTAATATAATTTTTAAGCATTCACAGATTCCCGAACAATGGCGTAATATTAAAATTGTTCTAATCCCTAAGCCTACTAGCAGCCCTAACGTAATGCCTAAATTTAGACCTATTTCTTTAATGGACTGTACATGTAAGATATTTCATTTGATGATTTTCAAACGACTTGAATGGTTTGTAGAACAAAACAAAATTTTGGCTTCGATAACAAGTGGTTTTAGAAAATATCAGTCATGCCTAGACTCGCTAGTACGTTTAGTTACACAAATTCAGATTGGGTTTTCTAAAAATATTTCTACTTTATCTGTTTTTCTAGATGTTGAAAATGCATATAATAATGTTTTGACAGACCAACTTCTTATTAATCTTGATAACTTAGGCGTTGGTTCAAAAACATGTAAGTATTTGTAAGTATTCCATTTTGGTGCAGTGGGTCTACGGGGTAAAAAATTACCCGTGGTCCCCCGTGGTACAAAAGCCGTGGTACCACGGTTAAAACACGATAAAAAGGGACCAAAGTAACGAATTATAGACCAATCTCTAAGCTGTGTATTATTTCAAAGGTCTTTGAGAGAGTGGTCTATAATCAGTTATACCCAGCACTAAAAATACATTTAGTCCATCCCAACGTGGGTTTTTAGGGTTCCGGACCAAAATGGTAAAAAGGAACCCTTATAGAATCACTCTGTCTGTCTGTCTGTCACAACTGGATATCTCGAGAACTACTAATGCTATCGACTTGAAATTTGAAATGGTAAAAGACAACACTTTTTTACTAACATAGCATATATGAAAATGTTAAAAAGTATTCTAATTTTGATTGCAGGGGGGCGGAAAGGGGATCTCAAAAATTTTAAGTGAAGTTACTAGGCCGTGTGGGGTATCATAAGAAAGGTATTCATTTGCACATTATTAACAGTTTTTATTTATTCTTTAAGCCGTACCGTTTTTGAGTAATTTACAAAAATGTTGAAAAAACGACCGTTCCCCCCCCTTATCTCCGAAGTTTGCAGAGATAAACCCGTGATATTTTTATTGCTAATAGAAGTGTATGTAAACTTTATAGGAAAATTATAGCGAACTCCCTAATTTGCATAGTTTTTTAGACAAGGAGGTTGGAAGGGGGGTTTTCAAAAAATTTGTGAAGTTACTAAGTGATGTGGGGTATCATATGAAAGGTATTTACTTGCACATTAATAAACAGTTTTTATTTTTCCTTTAAGCCGTATTGTTATTGAGATATTTACAAAAATGTTGAAAAAACGACCGTCCCCCCCCCCTTTATCTCCGAAGTTTGCAAAGATAAACCCGTGATATTTTTATTGCTAATAGAAATGTATGTAAACTTTATAGGAAAATTATAGCGAACTCTCTAATTTGCATAGTTTTTTAGACAAGGGAGTTTAAAGGGGGATTTTCAAAAAAATTGTGAAGTTACTAGGTAATGTGGGGTATCATATGAAAGGTATTTACTTGCACATTAATAAACAGTTTTTATTTTTCCTTTAAGCCGTATTGTTTTTGGGATATTAACAAAAATGTTAAAAAAATTACCGCTCCCCCCCTTATCTCCGAAGTTTGCAGAGATAAACCCGTTATACTTTTATACCTAATAGAAGTGTATGTAAACTTTATAGGAAATGTATTACAAACTCTCTACTTAGCATACTTTTTTAGAAATCATCGAAAGTGTAAAAATCTACATAAGTTCCGCTATCAGACAAGAGATGGCGCTGTCAAGGTTCTCCAACAAATATAAAACCGCCTTTGTCATAATATTTTATTGTATGATGGCACGGAACCCTCGGTGCGCGAGTCCGACTCGCTCTTGCCCGGTTTTATTTTAAGGGACGGTCAACAGTGTCCAATCTTATACTGTTCAACGACTATATACCTAACCAATGCTATGGACTCTGGTGACCAAGTGGATGTGGTCTATACTGATTATAGCAAAGCTTTTGGCAGAATAGACCACATCACCCTATTATCGAAACTCCAGAACATAGGAATCCGTGGAGACTTGCATAGATGGTTTTCTTCCTATATTGACAAAAGATCCCAAGCAGTAGTTGTGAATAATTATATTTCAGCTGGATTATTGCACCCAGTGGAGTACCGCAGGGATCTTTACTTGTCCCCTTATGTTTTCGTTATTTATAAACGATATTTCAGACTAATTCCACAACTCTAATTTATTATATTTATTAGTTTTAAAATTACAGGATTTTATCGCGTACCTTTTTTATTATTTTCAGTCCTCCCGTGACCACGAACGCTGAAATGTGTTCGAAACGTCGGGAAAATAATAAAAAAGGTACGCGATAAAATCCTGTAATTTTAAAACTAATAAATATGTTAACAAATCGCGAAAGCTTAACAAGTCTAATTTATTATGTTTCGCCGACGACATGAAAAGTTTTACGAAAATATCAACTCCATTGCATGCTGATGCACAACAAGAAGATCTTTCGAGACTTGACAGTTTTTGTCAAACTAATGAACTAGATTTAAACCCCTCAAAATGCTCCGTCACCACTTTCAGTCGTAAAAAAACATTTTAACCGCTCCCTATATTTTAAAAAACCAAAATCTGCAGCACATTGACGTCGTTCTGGACTTGGGGGTTATTCATGATTCAAAGTTGTTATTTGATGATCATATATCTAACATAATAGCAAAAGCTTCAAAAACACTAGGTTTTTTATCAGAAGCTCAATCGATTTTAAGCATGCAAAAACATTAAAAATACTCTAATGCACTCTTGTCCGTAGTGTCTTAGAGTATGCGTCACCAATATGGAATCCTAGATACAACAAGTACATACATCGTGCGAGTCGAGCGCATACAGATAAAATTTATCAAATTCCTTTTTTTTCGGCTTAAAATCCCTTATAGATCCGAGAATTACTTACAACTCAACAAAAATTTCACCTATTACCTCTTAGCACAAGATGTGATATTAATGACATAACATATTTGTTAAAAATAATGTCCAATCAAGTAGATTGTCCGGACCTGCTAAGTAAAATAAAACTAAACATCCCGCACAGATCCACTAGATTCAACCCGCCCATAAATATTCCATTTGTTAATACCAACTATAGACAGAATTCATCCCTATATCGAGAAATCAGTAAAGTTAATTATATTTGTAAAGAAAATAGCTCATTCGATCTATTCTGCACAAGCGTAAACAAAGCACGTAGGTTGCTGAGCAGTGATTTCTTTTATGAGCATCATTAATTTGTTTAATTTTTTTTATGCTGCACCAAATTTTTTTGTTATATTAATTATTTTGTATGCATACAAAGTTTTGCAACATCTTTTATTTATGAATGTTTACATCTTAATTTTCACTTTCTACTGCTATCCCTGAGGACCTATAATTGGCTTTATGTCTCTTATTATTCATATATATTTGATGAATGTATAGCTGTTGGGATGGAGCAAAAAAAATGCACAAAGGGCAATGGAGCGCGCCATGCTTGGCATCTCCCTCCTTGATCACATACCCAACGTGGAGATACGCCAGCGTACGAAAGTCGTAGACGTAGGTATGCGGATCGCAAGCTTGAAATGGAGATGGGCAGGGCATGTTGCCAGGAGAGACGACAGTCGATGGACCAAGGCGGTAACAGAGTGGTTTCCGATGGAAGCGAGACGGCCTCGAGGCAGACCACCTGCCAGATGGGCGGACGATCTAGCCAGGGTTGCCGGACGACAGTGGATGAGACTTGCACAGGACCGTTTACGTTGGCGTGCTGAAGAGGAGGCCTATACTCAGCAGTGGGTGTCAACGGGCTGATATGATGATGATGATGATGATAGCTGTTGGTCTTCCTGAAAATAAATAAATAAATAAAAAATTGGCACAAAAAACCAAACACATTTTCAAATTTTTCACTAAACATTAACATTAATGATGAGCGTGTTGAGCACGTGCAGGAAGCAAGAAACCTTGGCATATTATTTGATAACTCACTCCGGTTTGAAAGCCATATTCTAAATTTACTAAAATCCTGCTTCTTTAGACTCAAGTTGTTATACAATACAATACGAACTGAGGCAAATATTTCTATAAAAGTTACTTTTAGAACGTAATTCTCTAACATTCTGATAGTATAACTGCTATCGTTGTCATTCATTTTTATTGCTATCTAATAGATATACAATAGAATCATCAAACACTAATTCACTTGGAAAATTACACTTTATTGAGAACATTTGGTATTTGTACAAATAGCATGTGTGAACGTTGACGCTACAAAGTTTACAACTGCGTCGTAGCATCAGCGCCCTCCTCCAAAACATTATACATTTTATTCTTTAAATAAATAGTACATAACTAAAAAGATTAAACTAATCATTGAAAAAAAAACTACATTAACGTTTTATTTATTTATTTAGGTCTGCCAACAGTATCACAAGATTACAACTAAAACTTAACATTCTAAAAATGACTTAGGCTACTTGCGAAACCAATTATAGGCGAACACAGCTTGCTTAACAATCTAACATACAAATGTAGGTAACACAATAGTAATAACATTTAATAAACTATTTGAAATAATTAAGAGTAAGTAGTATTATGCAATCTGAACCTAGACCTTACTGAGAACATGAGCAATTGACGTGAATCAATTTTGTGATATAAAATCCCTTATTTTACAAATTGGATGAAAATTTATATCAAGATCCTCTAGCTTATTGTATAACCTACTTAACCGGGGAATTGGAGAATTGAACCCCAGGACTGTTCTTCTTAGGGGGGACTAGAGGGGTTATTTTATGACGAGGATATCTAGAAGGGACTTTAAACTAATTTTTTTCAAGGAGCTGTGGGCAGTCTATTTTGTTTCTTAAGAGTTTGTGTAAAAATTGTAGGTCTAATATGTTTCTGCGTTCCCTTAATGAGACAACCTTGAAGTGCCTTAGCCTATTCTCGTATGAAACAGATTTCCTAGCCAGTTTGCTTCCACGAGCTAAGTGCCACAGGAACCGCTTCTGTACTCGCTCTATCCTAAGCTCGTGCACAGCATAGTGAAGGCGTCACACAGTGCTACAGTATTCGAGTATGCTACGCGTCAAGTAATAATAGAGTATCTTCTTTGTTTTAAAGTTTTTAAACTCTTTACCATTTCTTATAAAAAAACCAAGCATAGCGGATGCCTTTTTAACGATGTAATCTATGTATACATATGTAGAACAAATGTAAGCTTACTATCAAGAATTACTCCTAGGTCTTTTATGGTTTTTCCTTCTTGTATCTTATATTGACCGATATTGTATGAGGAAGCAATCACATTGTGCTTTCGGGTAAATTTAATATGCATGCACTTCTTTGCATTTAATCATTGACTTGACACCATTCGCTCAGTCTGCTTATATCACCTTGAAGCAACACAATATCATCGATAGACTCAATGCTTAGACAGAACTTTAGGTCGTCGGCATAGAGAAAAGGCAATGAGTTCTCAAAGCAGTATGTTATATCATTTATGAATGTATTAAAAAGCACTGGTCCTAGGTGCGAGCCTTACGGTACTCCTGATAATATATCCGTTAGTCCCGAATCAAATCCACCCAGAACAACCCGAGTTGATCGTTTAACTAAGTACGAATGCATCCACCGCAGTAAGGTACCAGACAGACCGTACCTTGATAATTTATTTATTAAATGTTTGTGTGATACGCGATCAAATGCTTTAGAAAAGTCGGTGTATACAACATCAACTTGTCTGTGTGCATCTATAGCTTCTATTAAAGTTTCGGTAAAAGATATTAAATCAATGCTCGTTGATCGTGCGGACATGAAACCATGCTGACTAGAAGTGAAATATTGCTTCATATGGCTCTGAATAAATGGACAGACCAGTGATTCCAATACCTTTTTTTTTTATGTTAGATAGGTTAGCTCTTGATTTCATCCTTGCTATCGCAAGAATGAGATCGACGATGGAGCGAGCTTCCCTAGAAAATGCCTATTAACTCTTTTCTTAAACGTAATCGTAACCTTTCAAATCTACACAGTATAGATATAGGTATGTAGTTACACGCCTCTCTTTCATCGCCATCCTTGAAAACTGGTACCACTTTGGCTACTTTCCAGTCGTTCGGGAAGATGCCAGACTCTATGGATTTATTGAAGATATAGTATAGTGGTGTGACACGATTATTAACGCATTGCTTGACAAAAAACGCCGGGATGCCGTCTGGTCCTGCTCCTTTACGTTCATCTAAGCGTTGCAGTTTTTGCAGGATTTTATCAGGGGTGATGTATATAGAGACAAGGCTCTCGCCAGCAAAATCGACAGAGTTGCAGGAAGGAACGTCGTTTTGCACATTACTGTAAACAGATGCGAAGTAGTTTGCAAAGACATTGCATATATCTAGTCCATTGGTGGCTTCAATGTTACCATCAGAGATCACGGAGGGATAAAAACTAGTGCACTTTCTCTTTGACTTAATGAATGCTAAAAACTTTTAATGTTATTTCCTATCATAGCTGATTTTCCTATCATAGCTTGAGATATACTTATTATAACAATCAACGGAAAGTTTCTTACATAGCTTGTGTAAAGATTGAAGCCTTATTTCATCTAAGGGGTTTCTATATTTTTTAAAACGCTGCCTCATCGTTTCTTTATTTCTAAGTGAATTGATAAGATCCAAGCTAAACCAAACAGGGTGTTTATTGCTATTAGTTGGTTTATGAAAGGGAACAAACTGCACAATGATCGATTTAATTGTCCTGTAAAAAACGTAAAGCATCTCGTTGACATCTCCACAATCAGAAAAAAGCTCAAACCAATTAATGTTTTCTAGATAGGAGTTTATTTTTAAATAGTCGGCTCTTCTAAAATTAGGTATTTGAATATCTTCTTTGCGCACAGTGTAATATTTTGAAACTAAAGGAAGCGTTATAACAAAAGGCGGGTGAAATTGATCCACGTTTATAAGTGCATCTTGAACAGCATCAATATGACATGTGTTAAGATTAGTTAAGACTAAGTCGAGTATTTTATTTCTGCTGTTAACAATTGTATTATGTTGTTTAAGGTTATTTAGGGAAGAAAAATCGATTAAAGCTTGTTCTGTTGCAGTGTGCCTAACGTTTTACGAACTATATACGTATCTGTGAAATGTCCGCCATTATTTATTAGATCGAATGTAGTCTTAGACGTAGGCTTCTGTAGCATATTTAGTCAAAAAAATCCTCCTCTTAGAGATGTAGATTTAAAAAAACCTAAATGCATTATTCAGTAATAAAAGATACAAAAGTTTTAGCCAGGGTTGAAAACACCTTATGAGTATTATAAAATACTTGTCAGGTGTTTTCGCTCTTCAAATCGTAGTTAAAAATAAAAGTTTAGACAATAGATAACTAAGCTATAAACATTTGAATTAAATAAATCAATCCAAAATAAAATTTACTGTGTTATAGCCAAAGTGTTTGAGAGGGATGTATATGACCAAGTTTACGCTGCACTTAAAACGTCTTTTCACAGCACTCAGCACGGTTTGGTTTTCTTAGGGGTTGGTCTACTGTTTCCAACTTAGTCTTGTTAAATGACTACATAACTGAGGCCATGGACGCTGGTAGTCAGGTAGACATTGTTTATACTGACTACAGTAAAGCTTTTGGCAGGGCTGACCATAAAACACTTTTAGGAAAGCTTTATAGCGCTGGAATTAGAGAGGACCCGCACCGATGGTTTTCACCTTATATTGATCGCATGACAGAAGCAGTGGTGGTCAGTAATTATATGTATGTCAAGCTGGGTCACTATCCCTAGGTTCCCCAGGTATCACTTCTGGGACCTTTATTATTTTATATCTTTATTTATGACATATCTTCTTGCTTATGAGATTTTTACCACAGTTAAATCCCACGTTGATGTCGTAAAACTTCAAAGTGACTTACGTCGGCTTGATCATTACTGCATATCAAACAAGCTAGATTTTAATCCTGCCAAATGTTCCGTGGTTACATATTCCCGAAAAAGGTCTAATATCGCTTCGTCATATACTTTAAAAAATCAAGTCCTTCACAACAATACAGTTATTCGCAATCTTGGCGTTATTCATGCCTCCAAATTATTGTTTGACGAGCACATAGACATAATTGTTAAGAAAGCGTCTAAAACATTGGGCTTCGTAATGAGAAGCAGTATTTCTTTTATAAAAGCTAAAATTTTAAAATTGTATACTGTACATTCGTTCGAAGCATCCTTGATTACGCGTCACAAATTTGGAACCCTCGGTATGAGAAATATATCGTACGAATTGAACAGATTCAAAAGAAATTTATAATATGTTATCGCTTAAAAAATCCTTATAACTCATTATTATTACCTCTGAAGGAAGTTCCACATTCTACCTCTTTCTAATAGAAGAGAAATAGCAGATTGATATCACTTACCTTATTAAAATTGCATCTAACTCAGTGACTGTCCTGAACTTTTAAACAAAATTAATTTAAATGTACCATTTAAAGTTAAATAAAAATAATTTAATACCTACGATATATAACATTTTAAATAATATTTTGCATGCTTGCACACAAGCTGAATACAGGAACTACCACTATTATATAAGACCTTATTGTAAAATTTGTATTCTGGCAAATAAACTATTTTGATTTGATTTGATAAAAGGCATAATCCTCTAATCAACGTTCCGTTAGTCAAAACAATTTACCGACAGAATTATTATTTCTAACGGGCAAGTAATAGTTTCAATGTAGTCAGTAAGCGCTTAGATTTATAAAGCGTTTTATCAGCTAGGCAGTTGCAGAGCAGAGATTTTTTTATCCATAAATAACTGTAACTGGGACCTATCTCATATTTTTTCTAGTACTTGTTTGTATCTCATTTTTCATTGTTCTCATGTTATTTTTCTTTATGTCTATCCGTAAGGACCTCTAATTGGCTCACTGCTTTATATAAGTTATTTATAAAACTATGATAAAGCTGTTGGTCTTCCTAATAAATAAATAAAGATTTTTACATTTTTTTTTTTAATATACCTCTAACTCCTTGGTCGCTGCGACAGATAATAAAAAAACTTATTAAAAAAATCATGCTACCAATGAATTACGACGCTGCCACAGGTCATCTGAATAGTCTAAACCGTTACAAAATTTAGAACTTGATGGGCGGGATTTTGATGACAGCTGTCGCAATGATGTGAATGACAACACTTCGTACACTTTTCAGCTGTTTTATCCAAGTTATAGGGACTTACGGTCCGATAAAACACTTCCACAAGCAAGCAATTAAAAGTTATACACAATTTCACCGCGCGAACATAGTTTTAGGTAGATTTGCAATTTTGCGAGGGCAAATTACATAGCGTAAACAAAGCGTGATGTTACTCGTATAACGTCCGTGGCGGCACTCCAAATTGAATGTTTCAAAATAATTTAGGTAAATATATTTTTATTGTATTTTTTGCTAGTTTAAGTATTTTATGTGAGAGTTTTTATTGTTTCTAAATTTATTCTATTTTTTTTTTTTTTTTACTTGTATAACTTGGTATTTAGTTTTATAAGTGTGGATTATTGTAACGTGTCGACACGCACCAAAGGTTCTGCCAGAATACCAGCGTTGGACCATTATAATTATATGGACCAACATTATGCTGAGGCAGACCCTTTTGGTCCACAACTCTTAGGTACTATAAATGTTTAATTTTTATATTATGTTTTTTTTAGTTTTTTTTGTGTTAGGTATTATTTTGTTGTGGATCAATAAATACATTTTCTTTCTTTCTTCTTTTTTTCAATGATCAAGCTAAGTTTTACGAAGTATATACAATAGTTTAAGCCAATAATAAGTAGAACTTACTTAATCGAGTAATTAATTACCTTGTTACATAGCTCCAGTCCACCCGTGACCACGAGTGCTGCAACGCACTTCGGGAAATAATAAAATAAGATAATTACGCGATAAAATTCCATGAATCTTGCTGTAAACGTGAATGCAAGATTCTAAGAAACTACAAAAATATGATCAAGAGGTATTATCGAAATAATATGATATGATAATTACGAGATAAAGTTTCGTAAATCAGTTTTAAAATGATGTCTACAGATCCCGAAAGTTAACAAAGTATCCACCAATCCTACAAGACTTGTTATTACAATAAAATGAAGTAGCTGCAGGTAATTAAATAAAAACAGGAAAGTGCCGTATGCGCAGCAGGTCTGCCTGCTAAGGCATCTACAGACGCTTGTACACACGTTTGCGCAGATATTTGCCTAATGAGCCATTTACAGTACTTACAAAAGAAAAAATGTGTTTTCTACTAAACCTAACAGATGAAGCTGGCAAGCGGAAAAAGCAAGTTTGTGATTAATCACAATTGCTTTCATTTTCAAATTGTGTGTCTTACCAGTAAAGAAAACTGACGCCATCTATTTTTCACAGGGACATGCTAATCTTTATTGAAACATTTAATAAACATTATTTGGTTTTATTAATCATGAATGCAGAAATTCAAATAAAAACGACGAATGAGTCAAAACTTAAAGCAAAGCACGTCTTGCAGTCAATCATCAATGAATCATTGATATTTGCAAGATCCTAATAAAGTATTACCATATTACACACACAACGCAATAATTGCTTAATTCATTATTATCAAAACCCGCGCTTGTTAGAACCCTGTCATCGCCTGTATTATTTCGGCATCGATACCTGGCAAAAGTTCTAAGTGGTATGAAGAATGTGTCGAACCTAAGAAAAATACTTGCTATTTGCGGCAGCGGCAATCGGCAAACAAGGTATGCGCTTGACTTCTCTGGAAATTTGTAGGCGTGTGGATAAGCCATGAGAGGAGCACGTCAACGTGTGGCAAGAGGGGGGGCGAGCGCGCGCCAGTCGCCCTCCGAGCCCCGAGCGCGCGGCCGCCGCGCTCTCTGCGACATTACATTACGAGTGAGACCTCGCGGTCGGAGCACCCGCCCGCGCCCCGATCCGTGCTGCGCCACGTCGGTCGCTCCTCAGGCTCCGCGACGCAACATAACAAGTACCCGTTCCTGTGTGTATTGTCTATGAGTGTGAAGGATTGAGTATTCATTAAGCTGTTGGTTTTCCCCGTGTGCCATGTCACCTTGCGGGCGCGGCGCGGCGCTGTGCGCGCTGGCGTGCCTGCTGGCGGCGCGCGCGCTCGCGACGCCGCTGATAGTAAACAAGCCTAATGAAGACTTCCTCTTCCATTTGGATGGTAAGAACTAGGTCTTAGAGTAGCTTACTTAACTACGGCCTTCCCATGAATAGTCAAATCATTGCTAAATTATCATCGATTCAAAAAATAAAGATACTATACGGATGTACCAGTTGTCTTCATGTATGAACTTTTTAAAATGACAATAGAATAAACATCTCAAACAGCAGACCTAACACGTTCAGACACAACAACAGACGCATAGTCATAGCGTACGACACCCAGCCGTAAACGTACGATAAGTCCAGGGACTACCCCTCTACCCCTGGTCTCCGAGAATGTATACGAGATAAAGATAAACCTCAAGACAATCTTTATTTTTTATGGTGAACTCTGTGGCGCAACGGGTTTAGGTCCGCCTGCGACGCAAGAGGTTGCCGGTTCGATTCCCGCCTCGGGACAAATGTCTGTACGATCTGCAGATGTTTGTTCAGGGCGTTCTGAGTGTTTTTCTTTATAAAACTAGCGACCCGCCCCTGATTCGCACAAGTGTATGCACGTACCGATCATCGGTCATCTTGCATGAAGAGAGAACAAAAAGATATGATTTTCCAAGGTCGTAGAGCAAATGATGTATAGATTGGTGGACACAGCAACGCTGTCAAATTTCTAGGGTTTTTATTTTATATTGCATACATGGAAACCAGACATGACCCAATTTACCAACATGAAATGATCCTGTAATGATAGTGATACTTATGATGATAATAAATAAATAAATAAACATTGCTTCATTTTTTTTCAAATAGGCTTGCTTATGACCACATCTATGCTTATATATAGAATGTCATATACAATAATTTAGAGCTGTTTTTCATAAGACAATAGTTAGATATTACACTATAAGACCGCCCATTGTGCATTTAGTTAAGTATCTTATCTTCTACTGTTATTTATTTTATTTTATGGTGTACAATAAAGTTATAATCATTCATTCATTCATTCATACACTCGAGAATCTATCGTACGTGAACACCCGCCGCCTATTTTTCATTATACATCATCATCATCATCTCAGTCGTATGACGTCCACTGCTGGACATAGGCCTCCTTCATGGATCTGATCTTAAAGGAGATTGTTGGCATACTCACTACGCTTGGCGAGCGCAGTACGGGATGTTGCTACGCGGAAAAGCAAAAAAGCAGGCGGCACCCAGAAATAGAAAGGGGAAAAATAAGCAGCACCCAGTGCTGCCCCTGCATCAGGTCCAAGGAAGGAACCGTGTGGTCCGGAAGGGTTTACTGAGGTGGTACGGAAGCGCCGGAAACCATCCAGCCGGAACCGGTATGTCACCGCCTCTGGAACGTGTTCTGAGTTCTGAGCCCACTAACTACCCAACTGTGCTGCTCTCGGGTTCACTAGGCCGTGGAGTGGAAGGAGGTGGAGGATTACCTCACTAAACGTAAAAACCTAAAAATATTTCCTCAGAAGTACAATCTCTGTCACGAGTAATAAAACACAGCATGACATCTCTTTTTGCCGACGATCTTAAACTCTACAAAGAAATTCCCAGGCGATGCACATGGGCTCCCGGACATCTCAGCGCTGTTAGAAAATGGCGTATAGGTAATAATATGATTTCGAACGCTAAAAAATGCTCAGTTATAAAATTTACCAAGAACAAAAACACTATCCCATTGTATATGATATAGAGTAGGTTAAGTGTATTCGCGGCTTCGGAGTTCTTGTGGATGAAAACTTTCGTTTATTCAACATAGTAATCACCCTGCGGAATCCCTGATCTGCATGTTTAATGCTTTGATGCGCATCTCATAGGTTAGATACTGAATATGCATCTCCTTGAGTATGCGTCTTCAGGTACGGAACCCATATTATCAGTTCCACATCGATCGTATAGAGCGAATTCAAGGAAAATTTACACGTTACTTAGTATTTAAATCAAAGAAACATTCCTAAATGTCTCGACGCGCATTTGAAAAAGTTCAATATCACTCACAGCATCAGACTGAGCCCCGCAGAGCTCAAATAGATATATGCACTATAAACAACATTTGTAATTATATTTACGGAATCTGCTCCAACTCCGTCCAACGTAACATAAGACAAATAAAATTGTTAAATGATGACTATAACGACCGAGTTAGGTTCTTCTGTTCACTTCTTTTCCTAACTCAGTGACTAAGTGAACAGATTCAATTATGTGCTATATTCTATTTATTTGTGTTGTTTTATTTTGTAATTTGTGACGCGTCAATAAGGTTCATGCGGCCGCACTGAATAAAGTATTTTTTGATTCTTGATTTTTGATTTGACTTTTCTAGTCTCCTTGGTAGGATTTGCTTAAATATGCCCCGTCGTAACGCCAGGCTTCACATCAGGATAATTTTAGACCTCAATTTATATCTCAACCGCTTAATGACTGGTTATAACAGGTATTTTAAAGTCAACAAGAAACTTGATATCTTTGGACTAAGCCTGTTTATATACAAGACAGTTACTTATTCATCTTTTTTTTTCTTTCACATTGTTATTTTTTGTATGCTGTACGTATGTACCTGTCCGTTACATATCGACATCCTAATCAAATAAAGCCGTAATATGAAAAACGCAATTTCACAGGAGAACAGAAACATAAAAATCAGCCTTCCGGGTCATGGCTGTTCATATGACTGAATGTCCAAATAGTTCAATTACCGATGTACCAAATAATGAAACCGAATCTTTGAAATCATCATCATCATTTCAGCCGTAGGACGTCCACTGCTGAACATAGGCCTCCCTCATGGATTTCCAGTTGTTGCGGTTGGAAGCGATCTGCATCCACCGTCGACCTGCGGTCTTCACCAGGTCATCATCTTGTTGGTGGACGTCCTACGCTGCGCTTGCCGGTCCGTGGCCTCCACTCGAGAACTTTTCGGCCCCATCGGCCATCTGTTCTGCGAGCTACATGGCCTGCCCATTGCCACTTCAACGTGCTAATCCGTTTGGCTATGTCGGTGACCCGAGTTCTTCTACGTATGTATCTCCTCATCTCTGATTCGATCGCGTAAAGAAACCCCGAGCATAGCCCTCTCCATAGCTCGTTGAGCGACTCTGAGCTTATTCATGAGGCCAATCGTGAATGACCACGTTTCGGTTCCATATGTCATCACTGGTAACACACATTGATCGTAGACTTTCGTCTTAAGGCACTGAGGAATTTTGGACGAAAAAACGTTGCGTAGTTTCCCAAACGCTGCCCATCCGAGTTGGATTCGTCGATTGACCTCTTTCTCAAAGTTGGACCTACCTAACTGGACAGTTTGTCCTAGGTATACATACGCGTCGACAACTTCGAGAGCCGAGTTCTCAACCATTACTGGGGCAGGCACCACATGGACATTCGACATAACCTTCGTCTTGTCCATGTTCATTTTAAGGCCTACCCGTTGGGAGACTCGATTGAGGCCTTCGAGCATCGTGCCGAGTTCCTCCATCGACTTTGCCATGACCACAATATCGTCGGCAAACCGAAGGTAAATCATAAATCATAAATCATATTTATTACCAAAAAGAAAACAAATTATACAGCGCAGAGTTACATTAAAACACAAGATACAGATCAGATATAAGATTACCGTTGACACCCAAACTAAGCTAAAAGCTTGTATCTTGGGAATCAGAGTGCGCGTTAACAGGACGACGTGGAATATTAATAAACATTTGAGTGGCGCGTTACAAAACTAGGTGAGTCATGTATTCGCCGTTAATGTTGATGCCTAGTCCTTTCCATTCCAAGAGCTTGAAGGCATCTTCCAAAGCGGTCGTAAACAGTTTCGGAGAAATAACGTCTCCCTGTCTTACGCCTCTTTTTAAGGGAATATCCTTCGAACTCTGTTCCTGTACTCGGACTGACATAGTGGCGTTTCTATACAAAGACTTCAACACTTCGATATACCGATAGTCAATTCGGCATCGTTGGAGAGACTCGAGCACCGCCCATGTTTCGATCGAATCGAAGGCTTTCTCATAGTCCACAAACGCGAGACATAGCGGCAAGTTATACTCTTCGGTCTTCTGTATCACTTGCCGCAGCGTATGAATGTGGTCTATGGTACTGTAGCCTTTTCGAAACCCGGCTTGTTCGGGACGCTGGAAGTCATCAAACCTGCGATCGAGACGATTTGCGATAATCCTTGAGAACAGCTTATAAACATGGCTCAAAAGCGAGATCGGTCTGTAGTTCTTAAGCAAGGTGTTGTCACCTTTCTTAAAGAACAGTACCACGACGCTTTTGTTCCATGTTTTTGGCGTAATACCTTCGAGCAAGACGGAGTTGAAGAGCTTCTGAAGGACTTTAAGTATCGGTGATCCACCCGCTTTCAGAAGCTCTGACGTGATTCCGTCCTCCCCCGGCGCCTTGTCGTTCTTAAGCTGTTTTAGGGCCATCCTGATCTCGTACAGGCTGATTTCCGGGATATCTTCGGTATAATGTCGGGTCAGCTTGGCTCTAGGGTGAAATAACGATTGTTATATAGGTACATTAATAGCCATAAAGATAATTTGTCAGAACGAGCCAGTATCTAATATACTAATTGTTTCAAAGTGCAAGTGTTATAACGATCGAGTGTCAGAATGTATCAAATCATAATGACATCTTTGATATGACGAATGAGAGTCAAAATGGGTTGCTGACGATTCGGACAAAATATATTGGGACACAATGTCACAGTGCCAGGGATAGCGGAACTTATGTAGATTTTTTTTCGATGATATTACAGAGACAGAATTTTTGCATAATACAGAGTTTGTTATTATTTTCCTGTAATATTTACATACTTCTATTAGCAATAAAAGTTTCAGGTGTAAACATCTCTGCAAACCTCGGAGATATGGGGGAATGCTATTTTTTTCAACGTTTTTGTAAATAAGTCAAAAACTATACGGCCTAAAGCAAAACAGAAAACTGTTTATTAATGTGCAAATGAATACCTTTCATATGATACCTCACATGACCTAGTAACTTCACTAAAGTTTATGTAACCCCATTTCCACCCCTCTTGTCTAAAAAACTATGCAAATTAGATAGTTCGCTATAATAGGAACCAGCAATACAGCAATAATCGTGCTACCCCATACAACATGAACCAAGGAAATGGTGCGACAGGCGGCGGTGGCGGTGGTTACGGAGGCAGTGGTGGAAGCTACGGGGGTGGTCAAGGTGGCAGAGGGGGCCGCTTCTAATACGTTTCGTGCTAAGTACACTAGTAAAGCAGAGCCGTGTTTAACATGCTAGTGTAGGCAGTACGCTCCGGAGCACTAGTTACACAACCTCATGGTCCACACGAGAGACCGCCTAGGAGTCAGGACGGCGTCAGTCGACCAATACTTAATTTAGCAGATGCTAGACTTTTTATCTTTTAGAAAAATATGAATAGATTATGTGTACTGATTGTAATAATAATGGTCTTCTATTTATTGTAGTACCTACTTAGGTACATTTTCGTGACGTATTTTAAGGTCTTAGATTGTAAATTGAAACACTTTTACAAGTAATTAGTACAACCCCTAGGAATATTGTTTAAGGATTTCTCTTGAACTTAGATGTTAGGTAAATTAATTATAAATACGATCGTTTGACATGAAAGGATGAGCATTAATGAAAAATAATTTTATGATTCAGTATTGAGTTCTCAAATAGTATAGGAATAAAGATATTATTAAACATGTAGGTTAATAAATGTAAAATAAGTATAGTTTTCGTCTTATTTACATATGAGTCGAAAACTTAATAATTTTTATTAATGTGCAAATTAATACCTTTCATTTAATACTACACATGACCTAGTAACTTCACTTAAAATTTTTGAGACCCCCTTTTCGCCACTCTTTGCAATAATAATAAGGATATTTTTAAAATATGTATTTATAAATTATTTAATAATTATATAGGATACCCAACATGGGGTTACACATTATCTTACACAAAAAATTGAATTCTAAAAAAGGTAAAAAAGGTGTATAACATGGTGTTCACATAATTATAGGGTATCACATTATTAAAAAAGAAATTGACAACAGAAAAATAAATAAGTCTTGAACAAGTTCAACCTAGTTTGTATATATTCTATAATAATGAAAAAACGTTATCATATACCATTTCAAATTTCAAGTCGATAGCATCAGTAGTTCTCAAGATCTCAAGATGTCTTTCTGTTACAAATGGGTATTTGTGACAGAAAGACAGCGATACCATAAGGGTTCCTTCTTACCATTCTGGTCCGGAACACAAACAATTTACATAATCACACATTACCATGTAATAACGTACATTGTAACTGCCGTTGGTACGGCCATTTTAAATAAATAAATAATAATTAATAGCAAGATGGTACGTAATCCACTAAACTTGATATAGGATTGTCTGTAGAATTTTATGTAATAAAATCCAAATAAGCGTTTCGCCGCGGGGCGCCGGCAGTAAAATGTTGGCCCTCCTCTCATGCCCGTGAATGCAGTAAGAGCCTACTAAGGGATACCTCTGGAAGATGGGCGGCAGCGTCTTTCCGTATATCATCCAACATCCCGTACTGCGCTCGGCAATTCGCCTGCCAAGCGTGGTGAGTATGGCAACTACCCCTCATGGGGACCCATGAGGGAGGTTTTTGTTCATCAGTGCACGTTTTATGGCTGAAATGAATGAAACGTTTACAAGATGTGGGGTTTATTAAGACCGAACACGGACGTCCACAGGTGGAACTCTGCGCGTCAGATACGGCCCCGGCACCTACCTCAACGTGGAGTGCGACAACGTGAGCCTCGCCCGGAGTCCGCTGCCGGTCGTCGCCCCGCGCACAACCGTCGGCCACGCCAAGTTCGCGTGCGCGCCGCCGCCCGCCGGCTACCGCGACGCGCTCGCGCGTCTGCACGTCGACCTGCTGCCGCGCGCCAACCTCACGCTGACCCTGCCGCCCGCCGCCAGCGCGCCGCCGCTGCAGCGCGCGCACCTCGCCGGCCTCGCGCTCGACCGCCTCACGCTGCAGGCGCGCCGCCCCGCCGCGCCGCACGCGCCGCCGCACGCCGGCCTGCTGCGCGGCCTCGACCTGCGCGCGCTGCAGGTGCGCGACGTGCCGCTCCCGCCCGCTGCGCTCGACGAGGCGCCCGCTGCGCTCGCCGCGCTCGACCTGCCGGGCGGCCGCGTGCCCGCCGCCGCGCTCGCGCGCCTCGCCACGCTGTCCACCGAGCTGACGACGGGCGCGGAGCTTGAGGGCGCGGCGCCGACTCTGCGCGCGCTCACCCTGAAGCTGCTCGGCGCGGCGCCGCCGGAGCTGAGCCGGTTCCCGGCGCTGCGCACGCTCGCGCTCTGGAACTGGACGGTCGCGGCGGTGCCGCGCTGGGAGGCGTGCCCGGCGCTGGAGGCGCTGATACTGGTGCGGCTGCGGGCGGCGGCGCTACCGGCGCGCTGGTTGGCGGCGTGCGGCGCGCTGCGGGAGCTGCGGCTGCAGAGCTGCGCGGTGCGCGCGGGCCTGCCGAGCGGGCTGCTGGAGGGCGCCCAGAGCCTCGCGTCGCTCGCGGTGATGAGCTGCGGCCTGGACGCGCTGCCGACGGGGCTGCTCGACCCGGTGCCGAACCTGGTCCACCTCGACCTGCGATGGAATCGTCTCCGAGCGCTACCCAGGTGAGGGACCGCGCCGCCGCCTCGCCGCGTCCGTCGATCGTCCGCTCGGTTCGTGACGTCCCCGTTCGTCTGTTTCAGCGGGCTGTTTGCGAGGCCGACCGGCCTGAGGACGGTGCTCCTGTCGGATAACAGGCTCGAGAGCGACTCCTTGTACGGAGAGGTGGGCGCGCTGCGGGAGCTCTCGCAGCTGAGCCTGTCGAAGAACCCGCTCGGCGACGCCTGCACCGGCGACGCCCTCGGCCGCTTCGGCAGCGGTAAGTCTCCTCCCTCCCCTCGCCCTGCCCGCCCGCAGCCCCGTCTGACGCCCGCGTTGGTTGCAGGTGACTCCCCGCTGCGCGAGCTGAAGGCACTGGAGACGCTGGACCTGAGCTGGACGCTCGTGACGCGCATCTGCCGCGACTGGCGCGAGCTGCCGCGCCTTTACCTTCTGGCTCTAAACCATACCAATATCACACGCCTATCGGTGAGCTCCTTTTTTTCTTTATTTATTTATTACTATCTTGTGCCCGCCGCTTCGCATGCGTATACCCTGATAAAAAGCAGCTTATGTGTTAATCCTGGTCAACATCTATACGTGGGCATAATTTCAGCTCAATCCCTAACCTAGTTTTTGCGTGAAGAGGTAAAAAACACCCATACATCTATACAAACAAACTTTCGGCTTTATAATAATAGTAAGACAACCAACAGAATTTTATCGACACTTTTTTATAAGAGAAAAAAAATTATATAATTTTCCAAAGCAGGTTGCACATGGAAACCAGACATAACACAATTTACCAACATTGCTTCTTAATAGAATCTTTTAAGTATGTACAATTTTTAGAGCTGTTTTTTTATATAATTTTCTTGTAATTCTTTGGGTGTGTATGTGATGTCACCCAACAGGAACAGTCTGAAAACCAGCGTTGCTCCGCCCTACGCCTAGGGTGGAGCAACATCAAAGCTGAGACTGTTCCTTTTTGGTTCGCAGCAGAGCAGACAGTGGTACTGGTAGCACATAATCGTAGGTAGGTTTTAAATGATGTTTAGCTGTTAATTTTTTATTGTATTTTTTCTATAATGAGGCGTTTTCATT
This sequence comes from Pasiphila rectangulata, assembly GCA_963082625.1. Classification (NCBI taxonomy): domain Eukaryota; kingdom Metazoa; phylum Arthropoda; class Insecta; order Lepidoptera; family Geometridae; genus Pasiphila; species Pasiphila rectangulata. The sequence continues at coordinate 88,760 of OY720244.1, read as the reverse complement.
AAAAAGTAAAAACTTCAAAAATAGTTACCTCGTACCTTATAGATGGCGTTAATTTTCTTTTACTGTAAGGCACAATTTGACAATGACAGGATTAATCACAAACTTATGTACTTACTCCGCTTGCCAGCTCCATCTGTTAGATTTAGTTGAAAACTCTTTTTTTTTTGTTACTGAAAACGGCTCATTGTACGTACTTTTTTTTCTTCTTCTTTTGATTTCTGAATGTTCCAAAATGTGTATACGGTTTTCTGTGTATCAAATAAATGTACATATATTCTATTCTATTCTATTCTATTCTAAATAAATAGGTATCTAGATTAATTAAAATGTCAACTTCATTTACAGTCAGCAATTGTCAAAACTAATAATAATACCTTTTTCATGTCAAATTAATATCTACAATAAAATAATCATCATAATTTATATGTCAAATACTCTTCTATTGCGTAAAAACAACGTTCGATAAGAAAATTGAAAAGTTTTTTATGAAATAAATTACCTCTCAGTTCCTTGATATCAGGAGGCAATTCGTTATATATTTTAATAGACATTATGTAACAGTTTCGACTAAACAGTGCAGTTCTGACTAAAAGTTATGCAAGTCTATCTTTTTGTCTAGAGTTAAATTTATAAACATCATCAAAAGTTACGTATAGTTCCCAATTCGATTTGACAAATTTACATATTTCTAAAATATAGAGGTACAAACATGGCAACGTCAAAATCTTATGCCTCTTGAATAAAGGTGTGCAAGGTGCCCATGGCGGCATGTTGAATATCGCACGTAAACATTTATTTTGGGCTATGAATAAGACATTGACATCAACAGCATTACCCCATATAATTACTCCGTACCTAAGAATGGATGCTACATATCCATGATACGATAAAAGAGCAGTTTTGTAGTCGGTTATGTTTGATATTTTCCATAATGCGTACACAAAACTATTTATTTTTGATTTAATACATATGTTCAATGTGTGGCCTCCATGAACATACATTGTCAAGATTTAATTCAATGAATACAATTTTTTCACTTTCTTGTATTTCTTCATCTCTGTAAGTTACTTTAAATTTAACACCTTTAGGTTTTCTGTTAAAAAATCTAATAAATTTAGTTTTGGTCACGTTCACTTTTAGGTTATTTTTGTATAACCAATCGATGCAATCACCAACTGTATTATTTAATTTAAGTATGTGTTCTTGTTCTATTTTATTCGTTACTACTATGGAAATGTCGTCCGCAAAGAGTGTACATTGGTATTTAGTAATGTCAAGTAAATCATTAATAATATAATTAATAAAATAGAAATAATAGAGGTCCAAGAACACTACCTTGAGGTACACCTAGTTTATTCTGTCTAAAAGGTGATTTATAAACTATAAGTTCGTTTTCGTCATTTAGTTTTCTTGTTTCTACCAATTGTGTACGTTGATGAAGGTAGGTATTAATCCAGTCAAGTGCAGAGGACCACGGATGCCACACAATTCACATTTTATTAAGAGCCTCTCATGACAAACATAATCGAACGCCTTGCTCATGTCAAAGAACACTGCAGAGACATATTTATTACAATCAACATTTTCAAGTATAGCTTTAACTAAATTAAAAGTGGCCAAGGTAGTCGATTTGCATTTCTGAAATCCATTTTGATCACTCTTAATTACGGTGTGTTTAGTAAAAAATTGAGTAATACGAGAGTGCATTGCCTTTTCAAAGATTTTCGAGAAAATTGGTATTAATGTTATTGGGCGATAATTATTTATGTCCGTTGAGTCATTTTTTTTAAAGACAGGTTTAACAATAGATTTTTTAGTCTACTTGGAAATTCCCCACATTGAAAAGAAAAGTTTACTAAGTGACTTAAGATGTCCGCAATTTCATTAGAAGAACTTTTAATAATCTTTGTGGATATATCATCGTAGCCTGCGGCTTCTGTCTGATTGAGTGATTTGATTATTTTCAAAATTTCATCATTGTCACAAGGGCTTAGAAAGATTGAGGTACTTTGGGAATTAATATGTACATGTCACTATTGCTCATTTTATTTTATGTTAAATTAGTATAATATTTATTAAAAATGTCGGATACATTTTTTGGATCTGTTATAAGGTTGGACAGAGACATCTTAAAAAATTGGTTGTTGGGTTTGTTTGGAAGTCATAATTGGTCTTTTTGTATGTTTGTTTATCTTGACAATCCGTGGCTAGGCCACCGATTCATTTATTGGAATATTGTTGGAAAATCCAGCGCTTCACGCATTGTTGGGGATTTACATATTCGTGAGTGAAATTTGGGTTTAGTGCAACACAAGAAACCGTGACGCCGCTTTTGGACGGTCGAATCCTGACCTGGCGTCATCAATTGGGATCTACGTACACAAACAGCAGCTCAGTCATTCATTACACACTATATCCACACATTACATGCGCGTCGGCTCCAGTCAGATAATTGGGGAGTTATTTTATTTTATCTATGTAGACATTGGAACAAAATATAGTACGCGTATCGCAGCCGTCTAGACGACCTGGATCGGTCTAGTACAGTTTTATATCGTTTATTCTCAACAAAGACAAATTACAGTCGCTTACCAAGTACAAGTTTCAGAGAAAGTTAACATCGGTAGTCGTTCAAAGCTGGCACCGCGTTTATTTTTCAAGGAGTGAGTAGTCTTCTATTACATGTTTAGCTGGTTTAGATTTAAACGCGTTGAATGAGCTTACATATTTTTATTTGGGAGTGTAGATTATTGTGCAGCTGTGCGCCTACATAGAGTATTGTTTTTTACCGAATTTCGTACGTGGTCTGGGTAGAACAAAAAACTAAAAAAAAGTTTGCGTGAATTTTATGGTTTAAAATTTTATGAACAAGGATGCTTGTAGGTACTGGGTATATTTATATAATTGTCTTAGATTCATAAATTTAATTTCTCTATAAATCATTTTAGTGGAAGTTAAATATGGATAGTTAAAAAGTAATTTGATGAGTTTATTTTGTATAACCTGAATTTTAGAAAGCTTAGATTTAGCAGCACTACCCCATAATTCAAGTGAGGTTTGACTAGGGAGTTATAAATAATGTAGCGTATTTGACGTGGAACACAATGCATGACGTTTCTAGAACCAGTAAGTGATGAAAGTTTGGCTCTTGCCCATGGATGCAGTAAGAGCCCACAACCGGAGGTATCCCTTAGCAGGCTCTTACTGCATCCATGGGCATGAGAGGAGGGGCATCATTCTACTGCCGGCACCCCACGGCGCCATTATGTTTATAACGATATTATGTTTATAACGATGACAATTGTGGAAATTATATAATTAGGTAAAATAATTTTATGCGTAAGGAGCATTAGGATGAACAATATCTTATTGCAAATGATATTTATGGGACCATAATATTATGGATAGTGATATTATGGAGACAATTGTTATTGACTGTGATTTTTGGACAATCGTTTTTCGGGAACAAAATAGGCACCCACGCCAATTATAAGCGAACACAACATTTTATAAGAAAAATAACAATATTTTATAATATAAACTTAAACTTAGCAATTAGGAACATATTTATATAAATCCTACAATATTTAGTACCCTATATAAATATATATGTAATATTTATGATATTTAATATATAATTTACATATATAAAAAAAATAACAAAGGCGGAATATAAAAGAGTAACACTTTGCAGATTTAGGAGGTCGGTAAAAGTATTTATATTTTTGTAGATTTTCATATCATCTGCAAACAGGATAAACTTAGAGTGAATGAAGCAGGATTCAATATCGTTGATAAATAGAGTAAAAAGAAGAGGACCAAGTATAGACCCTGCGGTACACCAGAGGGGATCAGCGATGAAAATGATCTAAATCCATTCAGTACAGTAGTTTGGCAGCGTCCCTGAACATACGAGGTTTAGACGGTTAAAAGTAAGTAGTCCGCCATCTTGGGCTTTCCGCCATACAGGGCAAGCTAAATAAAAGCTTTAAGTTAGGTATTCTTCTTTATCTTGAAATCTCATACAATAGGCACACTTAGGAACATCCTTAGTCTGTTGAATTTCGTATTTATATATTGTAATTCGTCGGCACCTTAAAATCTATCCAACGATCGATCTCATTTTAAACGATATTCGTTCCGTCGGGACGCAGTACTCGGACCTGCAGCACAAGCGAGACTCGGCCACGTCGGCGCGCGTCCCGCCGCCCGCCGTGGAGCTGTACGGCGCGCCCGTCGCCGCCGTCGACTACAGCGCCCAGGACGAGGACCGCGCGCGCACGGCGCCGCCCGCGCGCGTCACCGTGCGTCTCCCGCGCACGCTGCGCTGCGACTGCGGCCTGTTCCGCTTCACGCGGGCGCTGCGCCAGAGCCCCCTCCATGCCTCGCTCGACGCGCTCCACTGCGCCGACGGCCGCGACCTGCGCCGCGTGCCGCTGGACGACCTGGTGTCTGCCTTCCGCGACCGCGACTGTCCGGCCGCCTGCGCCTGCGCCGAGTGCGAGCAGGGCACGGTGGCGCGGGCCGCCTGGCTGCTGCGCGTGACGTGCGAGCGCGCCGGCCTGCGCGCGCTGCCGCGCCTGCCGCCCGCCGCGCGCGACGTGCGCTGGGACCTGCGCCTCGCCGGGAACCGCATCGTGGACCTCGAGGACCTGCCCTCCGGCCTGCATGTGAGTGCCTCTCCGATATGTTTGCGTTCTCTCGATAGATCCGCAACTCTCTGCTACGCGCTCCCCGCAAGGGTTGACGCCGCACGCCGGGCGGCTCTGTTCCCTCCGGCGAGGCGCGCGGCGCAAGGGTTGACGCCGCACGCCGGGCGGCTCTGTTCCCTCCGGCGAGGCGCGCGGCGCAAGGGTTGACGCCGCACGCCGGGCGGCTCTGTTCCCTCCGGCGAGGCGCGCGGCGCAAGGGTTGACGCCGCACGCCGGGCGGCTCTGTCCCCTCCGGCGAGGCGCGCGGTGCAAGGGTTGACGCCGCACGCCGGGCGGCTCTGTTCCCTCCGGCGAGGCGCGCGGCGCAAGGGTTGACGCCGCACGCCGGGCGGCTCTGTTCCCTCCGGCGAGGCGCGCGGCGCAAGGGTTGACGCCGCACGCCGGGCGGCTCTGTCCCCTCCGGCGAGGCGCGCGGTGCAAGGGTTGACGCCGCACGCCGGGCGGCTCTGTTCCCTCCGGCGAGGCGCGCGGCGCAAGGGTTGACGCCGCACGCCGGGCGGCTCTGTCCCCTCCGGCGAGGCGCGCGGTGCAAGGGTTGACGCCGCACGCCGGGCGGCTCTGTTCCCTCCGGCGAGGCGCGCGGCGCAAGGGTTGACGCCGCACGCCGGGCGGCTCTGTTCCCTCCGGCGAGGCGCGCGGCGCAAGGGTTGACGCCGCACGCCGGGCGGCTCTGTCCCCTCCGGCGAGGCGCGCGGTGCAAGGGTTGACGCCGCACGCCGGGCGGCTCTGTTCCCTCCGGCGAGGCGCGCGGCGCAAGGGTTGACGCCGCACGCCGGGCGGCTCTGTCCCCTCCGGCGAGGCGCGCGGCGCAAGGGTTGACGCCGCACGCCGGGCGGCTCTGTTCCCTCCGGCGAGGCGCGCGGCGCAAGGGTTGACGCCGCACGCCGGGCGGCTCTGTTCCCTCCGGCGAGGCGCGCGGCGCAAGGGTTGACGCCGCACGCCGGGCGGCTCTGTTCCCTCCGGCGAGGCGCGCGGCGCAAGGGTTGACGCCGCACGCCGGGCGGCTCTGTTCCCTCCGGCGAGGCGCGCGGCGCAAGGGTTGACGCCGCACGCCGGGCGGCTCTGTCCCCTCCGGCGAGGCGCGCGGCCGGGAGGTTACTTTATTCGATTGTCGATTTTCGATTGACGCCTGCCTTGCTAAGATTGACTTCTTTCAGTTTTTTTCTTGCGAGTTAACCTAATTGTTCATGTAAGGTCTTACACCTTTTAAAATAATAAGATGTTGATAGTTGATAAATGGATTGTATTCCAAAACACTCTACGAGCTAAATGATGATAATGTTTATTGATAATGAGCCACGCGCCCGGTAGGAGAAGCTGACATGAACTGACGAGAGCGCGGCCGTTGATATTACGACAGTAAACATAAAATGCTGCCGCGAGAGAATAAACAGATAGACGGACAGAAAGACAACATAGTACTTAGATTTATAATGAATTCAGTAAAAATGTTGTTTTGTCATGACAACCAACAGACACTACAACTATATTTCTGACGACTTGAAAACCTACTCCTTTTTAGGGTTCCGGACCAAAATGGTAAAAAGGAACCCTTATAGAATCACTCTGTCTGTCTGTCTGTCTGTCGCATATGGATATCTCGAGAACTACTGATGCTATCGACTTGAAATTTAAAATGGTAAAAGACAACACTTTTTTACTAATATAGCATATATGAAAATGATAAAAAGTATTCTAATTTTGATTGCAGGGGGGCGGATAGGGGATCTCAAAAATTTTAAAGTTGTTAAAAAAACCGGGCAAGAGCGAGTCGGACTCGCGCACCGAGGCTTCCGTGGCATCATACAATATAATAAAATTCAAAAAAATTCAAAATTCAAAAAATACTTTATTCAGTGCGGCCGCATGGACCTTATTGACGCGTCACAACTTACAAAATAAAACAACACAAATAAATAGAATAAAGCACATAATTGAATCTGTTCACTTCAGATGACACGCGAGTTAGGAAAAGAAGCGAACAGAAGAACCTAACTCGGTCGTTATAGTCATCATTTAACAATTTGATTTTGTCTTAAGTTACGTTTGACGGAGTTGGAGCAGATTCCGTCCCAAGTGGTTTTGTCCTCTAGGTAATCTGATATTTTATAATAAGCTTTATTGCATAGATTGATCGTTTAATAATGTTTTTGAATTTATTCAATGATAACTTCTGCAACTCACTTGGGAGTTGGTTGTAGAAGCGTATACATTGCCCTTTAAAAGATATTTTCACCTTATGGAGCCTAGTAGTGGGCACAGCGAGTTTATTCATATTTCTTGTATTTACATTGTGATTGTCGCTGTTTTTCTTAAACGAAGCAATATTTTTATGGGTGTACAACAGGTTCTCATAAATATATTGACAAGCTACTGTCATTATATTTATTTCTTTAAATTTAGTGCGAAGTGATTCTCTGGGACCCATATTGTAGATAGAACGAATAGCCCTCTTCTGCAGCACAAATACGGTGTCTATATCTGCAGCACATCCCCACAGTAGTAAGCCATAAGACATAATGCTGTGGAAATAGCTGAAGTAAACAAGTCTAGCGGTATCAACGTCTGTAAGAAGGCGGATTTTTTTGACTGCATATGCCGCAGAACTAAGCCTACCCTAATACATATGTATATGACAAAGGCGGTTTTATATTTGTTGGAAAACCTTGACAGCGCCATCTCTTCTCTGATAGCGCAACTTATTTCAATTTCAATTTATTTATTTACACAATCATTATAACATTACAGATAATAATAATCCACTGCGTTATATGAAGTACTTAAATAAAAAAACAACAACAAACTTAAATAACAATAAAATGTGTTAAAAAACTAAAGTTACTTACTTAACAATAATTAATATAACTAACTTAAATATATATAATTTAAACTTTGACAACAGGAAACAAAAAAAAACAACACATAAAAATCAAAATATTTGTGCAAACACCTAAGAGAATTATAATTATTATAGTGCGACGTACTTTAATATTTACAGAGAAATTAACAAAAATTAATTTAACAACATGTAGCTTTTTTACACTTTCGATTATTTCTAAAAAAGTATGCTAATTAGAGAGATTGTAATAAATTTCCTCTAATCTTTACATACACTTCTAATAGCAATAAAAGTTTCAGAGGTTTATCTCCACAAACTTCGGAGATAAGGGGGGGAACCCTATTTTTTTCAATATTTTTGTAAATAACTCAAAAACGATATGACTTAAAGGAAAACTAAAAGCTGTTTATTAATTTGCAAATGAATACCTTTCATATGATACCCCACATCACCTAGTAACTTTCGAAAAATTTTGAAAACCCCCCTTCCACCCCTATTGTCTAAAAAACTATGCAAATTAGAGAGTTTGCTATAATTTTCCTATAAAGTTTACATACAATTCTATTAGCTATTAAAGTATCACGGGTTTATCTCTGCAAACTTTGGGGGGGAACGGTCGTTTTTTCAACATTTTTATAAATAAGTCAAAAACGATAAGAAGCGATTGTCTAAAAAACTATGCAAATTAGAGAGTTCCCTATAATTTTTCTATAATAGTAGTTTTTTCAACATTTTTGTTAATTACTAAAAAACGATACGGCTTAAAGAATAAATAAAAACTGTTTATTAATGTGCAAATGAATACCCCACACGGCCTAGTAACTTCACTTAAAAATTTTGAGTTCCCCTATCCGCCCCCCTGCAATCAAAATTAGAATATTTCTTATCATTTTCATATATTCTATATTAGTAAAAAAGTGTTGTCTTTTACTATTTTAAATTTCAAGTCGATAGCATAAGTAGTTCTCGAGATATCCATATGTGACAGACAGACAGACAGACAGAGTGATTCTATAAGGGTTCCTTTTTACCATTTTGGTCCGGAACCATTTTGGTCCGGAACCCTAAAAAAACTAAACATTTCAAAGTAGATTTTTTTTGGGGAGTCATCTAGATTACGCCTCTTGGAATGTAATATGGAATCCACGCTACCAGACGTACATTGACCGAACTGAAGGAATTCAGAAGCGGTTCCTGAGGTACCTTTGCTATAGAACCAAAATACCGTATTACTCATGCAGTTATATCGAACTCTGCAAAAAAATCCATTTTTTACTGTTAAGAACACGTCGAGACATAAGTGATTTGTATAAAAATTATTCACAATGATGTGGATTGTCCAGAACTCAGCTCAGGTCTAATCCGCCCTACAGATTCTGGTGCCTCCACCAACTCTAGGCAGAATTATTTTATGGTACGTGCGTAAAACTGGCAATGAATATAGCAAGTTGTTGGACATTGATCCTTTCCAAATCTTAACTTTTTTAGTTTGTGATAATAATTGTTTTGTTTTTCTCTTTCTTTGTTCATTTTGTTTTTACATGTAATAATGTTTAATTTTTTTTATATATTGCATCGAAGGCAAGGACAGATCTTTTTTTGTGTGTTCATAATAAATTTTAAATGGTATCTATTATCTATGTTTATTATCCTGTATGCATTAGTGAAGGCCTGTTATTAGCTTACTGTTTCTAGTTTAGTTTTTTATGTTAATTGTGTTTCATAACTGATGGCTTTCCGTAATAAAATTAATAAATAAATAAAGTAACAAACCTAGGTTTTTTTCACAATTTTTTTTGATACGATTCGATTACAGAAGCTCGATATCCAGAACAACTCCGTCAGCAGCGTGTCCGCGCGCGCGGCGCTGACGCTGCGGGACGCCGCCGGCGTGCAGCTCGCCGGCAACCCGCTGCGCTGCGGCTGCGCCCTGCTGGCCGCCGCCTCCGCGCTGGCCGCCCGGGGCGCGCTCGGCGCCGCCCACTGCGAGGGGCGCGAGCTGGCCGCCGCCGCGCAGGAAGAACGCGCGCGCTGCGCCGCCGAGCAGCTGGCCGGGCCCGGCGCGGCGCTGTACGCCGCGGGCGCGCTGGCGGCCGCGCTGGCGCTGGCGGCGCTGGCGACGGCCGCGGCGCTGGCCAGTCCGCGGCGCCGCGCCCCCGTCAAGGCCAAGCTGATCGAGTGGGGCTGGCTGCCGCGGCCCGCCGAGCCGGACGACGGGCGGCCGTTCGACGCGTTCGTCTCGTTCTCGCACGAGGACGAGGCGTTCGCGCGGAAGATGATCGCCGAGCTGGAGTCGGGCGCGCGGCCGCTGCGGCTGTGCCTGCACTCGCGCGACTGGATGCCGGGCGAGTTCATCGGCGCGCAGATCGCGGCCTCGGTGCGCAACGCGCGGCGCACCGTGGTGCTGGTGTCGCGCCCCTTCCTGCAATCCACGTGGGCGCGCGCCGAGTTCCGCGAGGCGGCGGGCGCCAGCGCGCGCGACCTCACGCCGCGTCTCGTGCTCGTGTTCCTGGCGCCACCGGCCGAGTTGCCGCTGGACCGCGAGCTGCGCCGCTACGTCGAGGCCAACACCTACCTGGAGGCCTCCAACCCCAACTTTTGGAAGCTCCTGCGGCGCGCGCTGCCGCCGCCGCGCGAGCCCGCGCCGCCCGTCGCCGCTCCGCCGGCGCCACCGACCGTCTCCCTCCCGCCCGCCGCCACTCCGTCGGCGCCGACAACCGTCTCTCTCCCGCCCGCTGCCGCTCCGTCGGCGCCGACGACCGTCTCTCTCCCGCCCGCCGCCACTCCGTCGGCGCCGACAACCGTCTCTTCGCTGCCCTCCACAGCTCCACCGGCGCCGGTGCCCGCCTCTCTCGCGCCCCATGCCGCTCCTTCGGAGCTGCACGAGCCCGCGTCTCCCGGCTCGGAGTCGTGCGGTTCGTCGTCGGAGAGCTCGTCGTGGTCGTCGGACGCGTCGTGGGACAGGGGACGGCGCTCGCCGCCGCCCCCGCCGCCCCCGCCGCCCGCGCGCGGCACGTGGGGTGCGATCGCAGCGCCGACGCCCGCCTGACCGCGGTGCGAACTGACGATGGAAAAAAGTGAAACATAGATTCCGATCGACGCACCGCCGCCTGGAGCCAGAGGCAGAGAAATTTGATGGCAGAGGCTTCCTCCTCGGTGCACCCTGAAACCTGAGACCTGGAAATGTTCCGTTTCGTATATGATGGTTTACAGGAGAAAAAACCTTTAAAGGGTGATGCGACGACACATAAAAACGAATAGAGATATCTCGAAAGGTATAAGACTGAATAAGACACGACTGCTAACTTTTAAACTAAGTCATCTATTAAAATAATGACAAATAATGATTACGAACGTTAAAATCTGGTATTCCACTCTAAACGACGGAATTCTGAGATTACAGTTATATGCTTTATCCATTTCCATTCCGTACAACTATATTCCGTGCTTTATCTAGTTGTTCCGCTCAGTTGGTCGGAATTGGTATTTAGACATAGACAGATTTATTAGATTAAAACAAAGCTCCTGGCCCAATTATGCTCTTGGCATTTGTTATAAAATCTTGTAAAATATTATATGGCCCTCACAAAATAATCTCTCTGAATATATTAAATTTATGATGCTTTGTGGGTTTGATCCGTGCCCTTAACGTACTAGTGTACTTATAATGGCATTGTAACAGATTTTACAATGCGTACATCAATATTGTCCTTATAAAATTAAAATGATTGGTTTTTACTTACAGACCTTTAAATGGCTTCATAAACTGTTTTACCATGTTACTATTTAAGCATTATTATGGCGATGGTCTTCCTAATATAAATAAATAAATGTAAAAAAAAACGTTTTTCAAGGGGGTTTTAAAAGTTTAACATAAAACATGATTCATTTCACGAAAAATACAGAATCCCCGCACAGCGATTGTTGTTAAGTAACATAAAGAAATAAAACTATTGCACAAAATTAAGATATATATTATGAAATTAACTATGCATTAAGATGTACTTAGTTATACAAAATGAAAACTTACATTAGATATTTTCCATTTTTATTATAAGTACTATTATTTTTAACACAGCACCTTTGAACTCATTGCTTGAACTCATTTGAAAGTTGTAAGAGAATTGCGGAGCGCGTTACGATTCTGTAGGAGACTTATACATATTTTTGTAGGAGCCTAATAAGTGTAATTCGCACTTTTCCAGTGCACTATAGGCACTGTAAGCGACGCGTTAAATTGCTCGCGGATTATAGTAGGCACTCAGGGGTGCGTACCTACCTCTAGGAAATGTCTAGAATGATGTTAAAGTTACTTGAGATTAAAATAATTAAATAGGTATTGAGTTTGCATTCAGTAGGTATGTTGATGTATTTGTTGCGTATTAATTATCTAATGTATAAATTGTTGTGTTTTATGAACTTCTGTGTAAGAATTTCTAAGTATTTAATTGTTTCATTCAAAGATTAAGAAAATAAATAATAAATTGTGGCGCGCGCGGGAAAAATGCGCTTGGATCGGGAGAGGGACGCGACAGGTTCCCCCGACGCGGTAAAGCCGACGGCTGCACTGCGCGCGGTAAATTAGTATTCTTTTACGCGACCCAGTGACAACGTTTTGTTGGGTGCATTCTTCCTTCCGCTCGCCACTCTTCGAACTCAAGTTTCTGTGTATCATTTTACCAGCCCTATCATGTCCCCTACAGGTACGTTACTAGATAGATAGATAGATAGAAAATTCTTTATTGCACAAAGTTAAAAGTACTGCACATAGGCAAACTTAATGCTAAGTAGCATTCTCTTCCAGCTAACCTGTGTGTAATTATAATTAATGATTGTAGGATTCTTTATGTTGTTATGCCTAAGGTCTAGTTTAGCTTGCGGGATATATAATTGAAAAATCACGATATAGGTGTGCTCTCGATGGTGTTTATTGGCAACTAAACATTATTCGCAGGCGCGCGTTTACTTATATCTAACGAGTAGACAAAATCAAGCTTAATTATTGAAATATGACATAACATTCCGCCCACCAAAGGACTAGCAGGTCCTTTTTGACTACATTAGATTTTCGCAATGGGTACAGAATGAATGAATTGAATGCATGCTAATTAATTAATAACAAACCAATTTTATGACTAATGATTATAGACTACCTTTCTACATAATTCAATAATTCATACATTTATATTTAACAAAGAAATTATCAAATGGGCTTACAAATCAAAAATACGAGCCTTACGAATTTATATTAAGATCTAAAGTACCTAAATCATACAATTCTATGAATGCAACATAACAGGTATTCTGAACACAATACAAGTGATAAAAAGGTCCTAAATAACTTTGTTTTGTCAATCGGTATCAATAGGGAGGGGACATAGTTTCGATATATGTAGATCTTTTTACTATGTGGCTACCACTTTTTACGCTATAAACTCTTGTATGAGAATCTAGTCCAGGGTGTTTTGCAACGATGCGACCAAGAGACCATTTTCCAGGAGGTAAGCCATCAGTCTTGATCAGAACTATGTCGCCGATTTTGAATTCATCAAATGTTTTTAACCAAATCGGACGTTGTTGTAGTCTTGAGAGATATTCTTGTTGCTATTCTTGTTGATATTCAGTATTTGGTACGTAAGTAGCATAGCATCAGCTGCACGCCTCCGTGTAGTGTTTGAGAGTGAGAATCTGCAATAATCAATGGGACTAATTTGTTTTTGTTTCCTAGAATTATAGGGTGCTTGGAATGTTCATCAAGATTTGCGTGCCGCAGCCGACCGCCCACCCTGAGAATATCATTCCCATCAAGGTAAGGGTTAAGTGTTTTTATGTTACTATCTCCTCTCATTTTGTTTCTCTTTGTTCTATATATCTCTTCGCTATACTCTTCCCTTTGCACTAGTTTAACTTTCACCATCAGTGCGTCTTCCAATTCTTCAGTAGTAAATGTTCTTTCTATGTTTTCGGTTATTCTTTTAAAATTCAAAAACCTTTTGCAGTAAGCTATGACCTTTATTAATTCTTTTAGGTTTTCGAATTGATCAAATTGTGATGTTATGCTTTCCTTCACTTCTTCATGTTGTATTTTCAGATTGGTCTGTATTTTTTCTTTCTTCATTTCTAGGTCTGTAGGTATTACTTCTGTGTGTTTTAATGTTATTTCTTTTTCAGATAGCCACGCTGGGCCCTTCCACCATAACGTTTGTTCTTTCAGAGCTACGAGTAACATGCCCCTGGATGCTATATCTGCTGGATTTTCCTCTGATGTGACATGATACCACCGACTGTTGTGAACGTTCTCAATAATTTCTACAAACCGGTTCGCTACGAATGGTTTCCACCTGTGCGGCTCGCCAGATAACCAAGCAATAACAATCGTCGAATCAGTCCACGCATATATTTGTGTCGTAGGTATTCTCATTGCGTATTCTATTTGTTTCAGCAGCTTCGACAGTAATAATGCTCCAGATAGTTCCAAGCGTGGTAAGGACACAGTTCGTAAAGGTGCCACTCTAGTTCTTGAAGCTATAATTCTTGATGTTATACTGCCGTCTTGATTTTCTGTTCTTAGATAGGCGACTGCTGCATACGCTTGCATCGAGGCATCACTGAAACCATGAATTTGGACCTTGCTAATTTCAGTGCTAACTGTGCCGAGCCATCGATCGATTTGAATTTCTTCTACATGGTTGAAATCTGCTCGCACAGTCTTCCATTCTTCTTCTAGTTGCTGGCTTATCTTTTCGTCCCACCCAACCTTTTCTAGCCATAGTTTCTGTATTAGCATTTTTGCCATAATCAAACTTGGGGAAATCCATCCTAGAGGGTCAAACAGTTTCTGGACATCGGATAGGATAGTTCTCTTTGTGACGTTGGTAAGTGTTGTTGGTAGATTCAATTGATATTGGAATTTATCCGTTCTTAAATTCCAAATGATTCCTAGGGCCTTGATTATTCCATCTAGCTTGAAATCCACGTGTGCATGGGTAGTTCTTTCGCTTGGTTCTATGGACTTCATGAACTCTGGACAGTTTGATGACCATTTTGATAACACGAATCCACCTTTCTTTAAAATTTCAGCCACTTCTTGGGCTCTTTCAATAGCTTCCTTCGCTGTGTCTTCACCTGACATCAGGTCATCTATATAAAAGTCTTCTTTGATTATGGCTGCTGACCTTGGATTTCCTTGACCTTCATCCTCAGCAACTTGGTGGAGAGTTCTTACAGCCAGATAAGGTGCAGACGCAGTGCCAAAGGTAACTCGAAGCAAACGATATTCTTTGATTCTTTCCTTTTCGTCTTCTCTCCATAGAATGCGCTGATAGCTATCGGCGTGGTCCTTGTCTACAATGCATTGCCGGTACATCTTTTGGATATCACTTGCGTAACAGATACGTTTCATTCGCCATCTCATGATTAAGTTTCTGAGATCATCTTGAAGCTGTGGACCTACAAGCAGTTCATGATTGAGGGAAATGTGGTTCATGCCCTTTGCCGATGCATCAAATACAACGCGTGTCTTCGTGGTTTCTTTATCTTCACGGACACCAGCGTGATGAGGTAAGTACACTGCTTTCTCTTTACTAGTTTCATTTTCAGGTATTTCTTCCATATGTCCTAGTGTTAAATATTCTTCCATAACTTTCTTGTAGTCTTCTTTTAGCTGTGGTGTTCTTTTGAATCTTCTTTCTAAATGCAGTAGTCTATTTCTTGCTATATTTTTTGTATTTCCCTCAGTAGATTTAGGATTCTCGGTCTTGAAAGGTAACTTTACTATGTATCTTCCTTCTTTCGTTCTTGTATGTGTTTCTTCATAAATTGTTTCGCATTGTCTTTCTTCTCTTGTTAGTTTTCTTTTGTGTTCTGTATCTATCTCCCACAGGGATTTTAACATATCTTCTATTTGTACTTGGTGATGAAGGACCAGAAATGAACTTTCTTGCAAGTTCGTAGAATCGATTTCTCCGAACAGAATCCATCCAAGGTTTGTTCTTTGAGCACAGGGTGAACCTGGTGGACCCTTGATAAGTTGTTGTTGCACAATTTGTGCATACTCTCTGACGCCTAGAAGCAAGTCAATCGGCCCTGGTGTGTGGTAGCTGGTATCTGCCAGATTGAGCCCTTCTAGGTGTGTCCAATTGTTGACAGTGACAGCTTTGGAGGGAAGTTTAGTGGTAAGTTGTTTGTTCATTCCATAAGCCTTTAGATCCATCTTGAAGCTTGGATCCCATCGGGAACCAACTTGTAGCTGTACCACGTGATTGACATTAGTTCTTGATGACCCCACTCCAATGATACTTCCTCTTGCTGACTGTTTGGTAAGGTTGAGCATTTGGGTTGCCTTTTCACTAATAAATGCTGCCTGCGAACCTTGATCTACCAGCGCACGGAGAACAATGGCGTGATTATGCTCACCTCTTACTGTCACCATTGCCGTCGCTAGCAGTGCTATACCAGTGCCTTGTTTAGTAGTGTGGTTTGACGCGATCATTGTGTTTACTAATAGTTCCTCTTGCTCTTCTACGACGTTATGTGACGCTTCTGGTTGTATAGTTTCAGATGATTCAGAAGCGTCCAAGTTCTTGTTTCGATGTAGGAGAGTATGATGGCGCCGCTTGCATATACGACAGGACATTTGCAATCTACATTTGTGGGCTGAATGTCCTGGTACTAAACAGTTGAAGCAGAGGTTGTTTTTCTTCACATATTCATATTTTTCCATGGGTTGCAGTTTGATGAATTCCTTGCAATGACATAAGGTGTGATTTTCCTTACATATAACGCATGTTTTCTTTGATGGTGTATTTGACGAGGTTGATGTTTCATTAGTGCACGTGGTTGCAGTGGCGGCGTGAAATGAACGTTCCTTCACAGGTTTTTCACGGGAGCCTGACGGAGAGACAAGTTCCAGCGTACGGTATTTTGAGTGTAGAAATTTCTTCAATTCATTCCAGGTAGGTAGTTCGTCTGCTTCTTCTTTATAGGCATTTTCTTCCCAGTCTTTGTGTGACTCAGGGTCCAATTTCTGTGTGATCAGAAATATGATTACAGGATCCCATGAATCTGTAGCTATGTTCAGGTTGTTCAAGTTGTTCAAGCAATCCATCGTGACGTCAAGTAAATTCTTGATTTGAGTAGAAGATTGAGAAGTCATCTTCTTTTGCCCGAACAATTTTTTCAAGACTGAATTGATTAGTAATCTTTTATTTCCATACCTTGCTTTGAGAATGTCCCATGCTTGTTCATAATTTTGTTGCGTTACCTGGATGTGTTTCAATAAAATCTGGGCTTCTCCCGTCACACTAGTCTTCAAATAATGTAACTTTTGCACATCACTAATTGTCGTATTTTCATGCACTAACGATGTAAACAAGTCCTTAAATGTTGACCATTCTTCATAACTTCCACTAAACTTTGGTAATTCTATTCTCGGTAGCCTGACGAGTTGGTTTGCATTCGAATTAATACTTGTGTTTGTGTTGTCTTGCGAAGAAACAGCAGTAGCGGGCGATTTGTTCAAAGAAGTCAATAAATCTCGTAAATCCGCCAGTAAACAATAATATAAGTCCTCGTACACGTAAAAGTCTTCATTAGCAAAGTACGGTATGACGGCCTTTTGTTCTTTCGGTGTGATTTTGACTAATTCCTGATGCGAATTTCTAAAAATCTTCCAATACTCCTCAATTCCATTTATTCTTGCGTCGATGTAACCCTTCGTTAATCTTGTCTTCGGACATTTCTTCAAATTAATTTGAGTTCTTTGTAGTAATGATGCAGTATCTTCCAATACACTTATTAATTCCTGTGTAGTAGTCATTACGCTAAGTCCTTATCTCTGGAATGCGGCGTGCTATTGTTCTCGCCCGGCGACCGACGCTCCGTAGCTCGTAACTTATCCGGCTCGATTGTGACCATATGTTGTTATGCCTAAGGTCTAGTTTAGCTTGCGGGATATATAATTGAAAAATCACGATATAGTGTGCTCTCGATGGTGTTTATTGGCAACTAAACATTATTCGCAGGCGCGCGTTTACTTATATCTAACGAGTAGACAAAATCAAGCTTAATTATTGAAATATGACATAACACATGAGATTAAGGTAGTGGTTGTATACTTTAGATTTAAATACTTCAACCGACGAGGCCCTATGGTTCTGATGTGGGATACTGTTCCAGAGCCGTATAGCAGAGATAGTAAAGGAATCAGAGTAACCAGCCGTATTATGTTCAGGGGTCCTTAGCTGAACACAATGTGGAGATCGGACAGGACGGTGCGCAGAATGCAGGGGAGTGAAACGTTCTTTTAAATAGTTGGGAGATAGGGGATTATGCAAGATATTATATAAGGCACACAGTATATGGACATCCCACCGTTGCCTAATCTCCAGCCAGTTAAGCTGAACTCGAAGGACAGATACGTGGTCGTACTTTTGAGGAAAATAAATGAAGCGAATGCAGAGATTTTGCAATCGCTCCAGTTTATTAAGCTGATCTTCCGTAGCGTCAGGGTAGCACACATCTGCATAATCGAGTATAGGAAAGAGCAACGCGTTAACCAGTGTCATCCTTGTAGATTGAGGCAGAAAGTTTTTCATTAATTTAAGAGAGTGCATAGTTCCATACATTCTCTTGCTGACTTGGGCAATATTTATTTATTTATTTATTTATTTATGGAAACACAATTGAACTTACAGACTAGAAATCCAAAACATTCAAAAGTTAATTTATAATTAATTAAGACTAAAAAGAAAAAAACAATTCAATAAATTCTGTTAAATAATATCAGTAAAAAAAAATAACAATGTCAAACACAAATTAAGTGATATGGTTAAAATAGTCATACAATTTCATAAATATGTCAATATAAAAACAGTAGAATGGAATAAGATCAAAAGTACATAAATGTCAAAAGGTGATTAAAATGATTAATTACATGTATTCAAAAATAAATATGTCAATCTACAGAGTTTGTTTATACTATTAGCGAATATTTCGGCTTCATTGGACCAGTCAAGAAATCGGTTGAGCAGTGCAAGTGCTCGAGGTGTGGGGGAGGCAGCTCCGGCGCGCGTTCTCACCCAGGGCAGCTGCGCAAACAGCGGGGGCCTGCGCCGCGGACCTACCGCTCCCATAGTGCCGGCAATATGACAATCCCATGATAGATTGTTGGTGATATAGAGTCCTAAGTTCTTGACCTCTGTGCATGACTGGACCCAGAAGTTTGGACTCCTCATTACAAATACAACAACATCAAATACAACAACATTTCACTACAATAGTAGTGAGGAGTCCAAACTTCTGGGTCCAGTCATACACAGCACTGAGATCTCTTGTAAGAGTATCTACTTCTATACTATGCATCACTTGGTCAGGCTCGCAACTGAGATAAAGTTGGACGTCGTCAGCATAAAGGTGGTATGATAAAAAACTTATTTCCGAGACAAGAGTGTTTATGAAAATGGAGAAAAGTAGTGGTGAAAGTACACCACCTTGGGGCACACCCATGTCAACCGAGCTCCAATCCGAAGAACAATCGTCAATCCTGACACACTGTTGGCGCCCACTAAGATATGAGCTGAACCAAGAAACAGTGGACTGGGATATCTTTAAAGAGCTCAGAACAGCCAACAGTATGTCATGATCGACACAGTTAAATGCGTTGCTGAAACCCAGTAAGGTTAGAAGTGTAAGTTTTGGGGTGTATTGTGCATTGTCCCCCGAGGTGCTGCCTCGACCCTAACCTAACCAGCCGAACTCCTTGAAATACCGGAGAAGGACTCGGGGTCGCCGGCAGCATTCCATGAGCATCCCCGAAGGGTATGCAAATGTTGTTGAAGAAGAAGAGCTTCTTCATGAGCTCCTGCAGTCCTGTCTATATTCTTGTCTGTCTTGTGGCACCACAGTGCAGTAGCACGTGCTCCGCGGTTTCTTCTTCTTCAAGACACCCGCGCCATAGTCCACTGTCTGTGGCACCCGTCTTGAGAACATGGTGATTGAGATCACAGTGTCCGTGATGACGCCCACTATCATCCGTAGGTCTTGTCTTGTCATTATTAAAATATGGGATTATCGGGTATTTATCGCGTAATTACCTTTATTTTATTCCCGACGTTTCGACCGGATTGCACCTGGTCGTGGTCGCGGGGAGACTGGCGTGCTGAAGTTAACCGCAGCAAAGCGAAGGCATCTTTTCAGACTACCCTCACTTGGTCTTCATAATTAGAAATTTGAGATTTAAGGCCGGTTCACACTGGGACAGCACACTACACTCACTGTATCAGCACACTTTGGTTTATTCACACGCCGAGTACACTTGGCTATCACTGGATTCCATGAGGCAGAGAGTCTGAAGCCGTCTTCACGATTAAAATTAGGATATTTCTTAATTTCAATCGCTTCCCGAACCATTCTCTTGTAGTAGTGCCTCTCGTTGGAAATAATCTTGGGATTATGGAGTTCGATCCAGTGATTGGGTCCTGAGTCCACTACATGCTCCGCTATAGCTGACTTGTTTACTTGTCGATTTTTGACCGCTGCGATATGTTCCTTAACACGTTCGGCGACTGTGCGCTTCGTCTGGCCTATGTAAGAACGAACACAGCTGCAATCGACTTTGTAAACTCCAGGTACTTGCAAGGGTACTACATCCTTTGGTGATCGTAGACGCTTAGCCACTTTTGTGTGTGGACTGTAGACTGTCTTTATTGAAAACTTCTTAAGCAAGTTTCCAATTTTGTCAGTAACACCTTTCACGTACGGCAAGAAAGCTGTTTGTCTTGCAACTTCAGGGTATTTTTCTTTGCGCTTACGAGTGGGATGCCATCTATTGGTCCTGTAGCCATTCCGTTTAAGAACCTCCTGAACATGATCTAGCTCTCCTGGTAGACGTTCAGGGTCACAGAGGTCATAAGCGTTGTTCATTAGTGACTTAACTACAGAATCCAGATGCGACGGATGATGGTGTGACGCAGCATTCAGGTATCGGTCGGTGTGTGTCGGCTTTCTGTACACGGTATGCGATAAGGACCCATCCGAATTCACGATTACTTTAATATCAAGGAAGGCTAGAGATCTATGCTCCTCCATCTCATAGGTGAACCTTATCTTAGGGTGTATGGAGTTTAGATGTTCAGTCAGCTGATTGACTACCCCGCTGTCTCCGCTAATCACGCAGAAAACATCGTCAATGTATCTCTTCCATAGTTTTATACCGCAGGCTGTCAGATCTATCGAAGTTTCAAAGTGCTCCATCCAGATATTGACAAGTACGGGGGCCACAGGACTTCCCATAGCTACACCGTCAATCTGGAGGTAATGTTGCCCTTGGTACAAAAAGAAATTTCCATCGAGACAGTTCTGAAGGAGAATAGCGTATTGGTCTGGATATAAAATAAAGGTAATTACGCGATAAATACCCGATAATCCCATATTTTAATAATGTGTTGTGATCGCGAAAGTTTAAAGAAGACTATTGTCTTGTCATCTTAAGCAAAGTATTGTTAATCTTTCTATTTTTCCCTGGGAGCATTTGTTTTGTATGCTTGCAGTCTGATCTGCGGTCCCAAATTTTTTGGTGCTCTTTTTCAGAGTTGATTTTAAGCCTGGTTTTTAGCTCTGCGGTCGGGGGATTGCAAAGGCCGATATCATCGGAGTTTGGAGTGAGACTGGCTCCTTCCTTTGCCAACGCATCGGCCTTGGTGTTCCCTATGCATGATCCATGACTTTTTGTCCATTTGACTTTGACTGTGTGCTTTTGTGCTAGTTTTTGAAGAGCACTATGGCATTCTGCAACGGATTTGGACCTGGTGTCTGGTCTACCGAGTGCATTCGTAAGTGCTGCGCTATCTGTTATGAAAATGAGCGTCGTTTGTTTGGCATTGTCTTTGCTTGCAAGGTCTATGTAAGCGGACAACTCTTTTGTCGCTTGCAGAAGCCCAAGCGTTTTTGCTTGGAAGATTGTCGTTCCATTAAGAGGCTGCGCTCTAGACAGTCCGATTTCCGTACAGTGGAAGCTACAGCCTGCACTTGTTTTGCGTTTTGCCCCGTCTGTATATATGTATATGGTACAAGTAGGGAGATGTTGTCTCTTTCGTGTCGTCTTGACTGGTCACATAGCCTTTGTTATTAACGTATGTCGTGGCTATTCTGTCAGTGCCATTTAAGGCTTCCGGTATAATTTTTATAGCCTTTTCCAGTATCCGGTATAATTTTTGCAATGGTTTGTAACCCTTGCATTTCTTTTCCATCAGAGGGTTCCGTGCCATCATACAATAAATTATTATGACAAAGGCGGTTTTATATTTCTTGGAGAACCTTGACAGCGCCATCTCTTGTCTGATAGCGGAACTTACGAAGATTTTTTACACTTTCGATGATTTCTAAAAAAGTATGCTAAGTAGAGAGTTTGTGATAAATTTCAAGTAATCTTTACATACACTTCTAATAGCAATAAAAGTTTCAGAGGTTTATCTCCGCAAACTTCGGGGCGGGGAACGCTATTTTTTTCAACATTTTTCTAAATAACTCAAAAACGAAACGACTTAAAGAAAAACTAATTACTTTTTATTAATGTGCAAATGAATACCTTTCATATGATACCCCACATCACCTAGTAACTTAAAATTAGTAAACAAAAATTTAAAAAACCACCATTTTAATTCCACCCCCATTGTCTAAAAAACTGTGCAAATTAGAGAGTTCGCTGTAATTTTCCTATAAAGTTTACAAACACTTCTATTAGCTATAAAAGTATCACGGGTTTATCTCTGCAAACTTCGTTTTTCAACATTTTTGTAAATAACTCCAAAACGATACGACTTAAAGGAACACTAAAAACTGTTTATTAATTTGCAAATGAATACCTTAAAATAGGTCTTTACCTATGAAATTGCCGTTCTTCAGTACTGGTAATTTCAAATAAAAAAAAATTTGACATGGCTTGGTATTTCAAATTCAAATTAATTTTGTTTTAAAAACATGACATTCTTTTTACAAACTCAGTCTTTTGTTTATTGATTAGCGTTGTATTTTCATTACATTTGAACATTTTTCGTCATAATAGGTACCTTAAAAAATCGTGTAATTATGGAATATGAGTTCCGTCGTGGCACCAACGTGAGACAAACGGCACGTAACATCAAAAAGGTTTACGGAGAGAACTGTACAAACGAACGCAACGCACAACCCGTTATTGGTTTTCCCGGTTCCGTTCTGGAAATTTTTACTTGAAAAATGAAGCTCGTGGCCGTCCGAAGACTATTGTCAACAATGATGAATTAAAGGCGATTGTGGAAGCTGACGAAACTCAATCTACAGCTGAGCTAGCAGCAGCTTTTGATGTTAGCATCAAAACAATATTGATCCATTTGCGACAAATTGGCAGGGTAAAAAAGCTTGATAGATGGGTACCCCACGAACTTAGCGCTGGCGAGCGCAACGTACGCGTTGAGACCTGTCTCGTGCTGCTCAACAGATAAAGAAATGAAGGAATTTTGAACCGAATTGTTACGTGCGATAAAAAATGGATTCTGTTCGACAATCGAAAGCGCTCAACAAGTTGGTTAGATCCTGGTTCAGCACCAAAGCAATGCCCTAAACCAAAAATGACCCCTAAAAAGTGATGGTCTCTGTTTGGTGGTCTAGTGCGGGTGTGATTCACCACAGTTTTTTTTTATAAAACGGCATAAGCATTACTGCAGATGTGTACTGTAAAGAACTGGAGACAATGATGGAGAAGCTTGCACATCTGCAACCAGCTTTGGTCAATCGGTCGTCCCTACTGCTCCTTCACGACAACGCGCGACCCCATACTGCACAACAGACCAGTTGCAAATAAATACCTTTCATATGGTACCCCACATCACCTATTAACATCACAAAATTTTTGAAAACCCCCTTTCCACCCCCCTTGTCTAAAAAACTATGCAAATTAGAGAGTTCGCTATAATTTTCCTATAAAGTTTACATATACTTCTATTAGCTATAAAAGTATCACGGGTTTATCTCTGCAAACTTCGGAGATAAGGGGGGGGGGAATAGTCGTTTTCCAAAATTTTTGTAAATAACTCAAAAACGATATGGTTTAAAGGAAAACTAAAAACTGTTTATTAATGTGCGAATTTCATATAATACCCCACACGGCCTAGTAACTTCACTTAAAATATTTGAGATCCCCTATCCGCCCCCCTGCAATCAAAATAAGAATATTTTTTAACATTTTTATATACGCTATATTAGTAAAAAAGCGTTGTCTTTTACCATTTTAAATTTCAAGACAATAGCATCAGTAGTTCTCGAGATATCCATGTGTGACAGACAGACAGACAGACAGACAGACAGACAGACAGACAGACAGAGTGATTCTATAAGGGTTCCTTTTTACCATTTTGGTCCGGAACCCTAAAAACAAGGGTTAGGTTAGGGTTAGGTTAGGGTTAGGTTAGGGTTAGGTTAGGGTTAGGTTAGGGTTAGGTTAGGGTTAGGTTAGGGTTAGGTTAGGGTTAGGTTAGGGTTAGGTTAGGGTTAGGTTAGGGTTAGGTTAGGGTTAGGTTAGGGTTAGGTTAGGGTTAGGTTAGGGTTAGGTTAGGGTTAGGTTAGGGTTAGGTTAGGGTTAGGTTAGGGTTAGGTTAGGGTTAGGTTAGGGTTAGGTTAGGGTTAGGTTAGGGTTAGGTTAGGGTTGGGTTAGGTTAGGGTTAGGTTAGGGTTAGGTTAGGGTTAGGTTAGGGTTAGGTTAGGGTTAGGTTAGGGTTAGGTTAGGGTTAGGTTAGGGTTAGGTTAGGGTTAGGTTAGGGTTAGGTTAGGGTTAGGTTAGGGTTAGGTTAGGGTTAGGTTAGGGTTAGGTTAGGGTTAGGTTAGGGTTAGGTTAGGGTTAGGTTAGGGTTAGGTTAGGGTTAGGTTAGGGTTAGGTTAGGGTTAGGTTAGGGTTAGGTTAGGGTTAGGTTAGGGTTAGGTTAGGGTTAGGTTAGGGTTAGGTTAGGGTTAGGTTAGGGTTAGGTTAGGGTTAGGGTTAGGTTAGGGTTAGGTTAGGGTTAGGTTAGGGTTAGGTTAGGGTTAGGTTAGGTTAGGTTAGGTTAGGTTAGGTTAGGTTAGGTTAGGGTTAGGTTAGGGTTAGGTTAGGGTTAGGTTAGGGTTAGGTTAGGGTTAGGTTAGGGTTAGGTTAGGTTAGGTTAGGTTAGGTTAGGTTAGGTTAGGTTAGGTTAGGTTAGGTTAGGTTAGGTTAGGTTAGGTTAGGTTAGGTTAGGTTTTTTTTTTTTTTTTTTTTTTTTTTTTTCCCTACCGCCACTCAGATGGCAATCGCCGTCTACTGCCTGTGCATTCTATTTTTTTTTATTGTTCTAGAGCTAATTAAATCTAGGATTCTTTATTTTTATGATCTAAGCGGGGATGGGTTTACAAATAAGTGTTCCTCTGGCAAAACCAGAGACTGTTGTAACTATTTTAATTTTGACCAATTACATTGTATGCTTAATAATAATGAAAATTACAGGGTAGAGCTTTAATAACATATTTCTTATTTTATACAAAAATTTTTATTACATGAGGTGTTTGTAAAATTTCTTATGCTAATATAATCTAAGTATCAATGGTTACAATTTTATCAAACTATTTTAAATTTGTAATCATCATCATCATTTCAGCCGTAGGACGTCCACTGCTGGACAAAGGCCTCCCTCATTGATCTCCAAGTACTGCGGTTGGAAGCCGTCTGCATCCACCGCCGACCAGCAGTTCTCACCAAGTCGTCTGCCCATCTTGTAGGTGGACGTCCTACGCTGCGCTTGCCGATCCGTGGCCTCCATTCGAGAACTTTGCTGCCCCATCGGCCGTCAGTTCTGCGCGCTATATGGCCTGCCCATTGCCACTTCAACGTGCTAATCCGTTTGGCTATGTCGGTGACCCGAGTTCTCCTACGTATCTCCTCATTTCTGATTCGATCCCGTAGTGAAACCCCGAGCATAGCCCTCTCCATAGCTCGTTGAGCGACTCTGAGCTTGTTCATAAGGCCAATAGTGAAGGACCACGTCTCGGTTCCATATGTCATCACTGGTAACACACACTGGTTGTAGACTTTCGTCTTAAGGCACTGAGGTATGTTGGACGAAAAGACGTTGCGAAGTTTCCCAAACGCTGCCCATCCGAGTTGGATTCGACGATTGACCTCTTTCTCGAAGTTGGACCTACCTAATTGGACTGTTTGTCCTAGGTATACGTACGCGTCGACAACTTCAAGAGCCGAGTTCTCAACCATAACTGGGGCAGGCACGACATGGACATTTGACATGATTTTCGTCTTGTCCATGTTCATTTTAAGGCCTACCCGCTGGGAGACTCGATTGAGGCCTTCGAGCATCGTGCTGAGCTCTTCCATCGACTTTGCCATGACCACAATATCGTCGGCAAATCGAAGGTGAGTGATGTATTCGCCGTTAATATTGATGCCCAGCCCTTTCCATTCCAGGAGCTTGAAGGCATCTTCCAAAGCGGTCGTAAACAGTTTCGGAGAGATTACGTCTCCCTGTCTTACGCCTCTTTTTAAGGGAATCGCCTTCGAGCTCTGTTCTTGTACTCGGACTGACATAGTGGCGTTTGTATACAAACACTTCAACACTTCAATGTACCGATAGTCAATTCGGCATCGTTGGAGAGACTCAAGCACCGCCCATGTTTCGATCGAATCGAAGGCTTTCTCATAGTCCACAAACGCAAGACATAGCGGCAAGTTATACTCTTCGGTCTTCTGTATGACTTGCCGCAGCGTATGTATGTGGTCTATGGTACTGTAGCCTTTTCGGAACCCGGCTTGTTCGGGAGGCTGGAAGTCATCAAACCTGCGTTCGAGACGGTTCGCAATTTGTAATGTTATGGTCATATATTCTATAATATATGCTAAACATTTCCTTATTTATCTATTTTTGTTACTTACATTTTTAATTATATCTATACAGTAATCCAAGAACAGTTGTCTCTTAAATTTATCGTGCATAAGTAGGCAGAAGTTTTCACTCATAATTTTACAGTCTAGTATATTTTCGATATCGTGTCTTTTACAGGAGTAAACTGGGCACTCAGCAAGTATATGCACCACCGATTCCACCGAATCCGGATCGCAGACGCACGATGGGCTCTCCTTACACTTGAACCTATGCAAGTATTCGGAGAGTCCACCGTGTCCCGTCATGATCTGTGTTGTGTAGTTTGTCGGCATAAATTTTGAGACAACTCTGTGGGCTTCTATAGCGTCGGGGAAGAAAAGTTTCGTGATACTAGCTGTTTCACCAGACTTGTATCTCCGGTTCCATTCGTCAAGCGATTCCAAGCGGATCTGTCGCTTGACGAATGAGATCGGACACAGGTCATAGTCAGGACGTTTCTTCCGGTTCAGGGCAGCTTCCTTGGCCAGCTGGTCCGCTCTTTCGTTCCCCTCCAATCCCGCGTGGGCTTTGATCCAAAACAAAGATACTTCTTTGTTCTGGAGTCTGCTCGTGTCTAGGTTGGCACGAGCCTCCACGGCTAAGGGATGGAGGGAATTCGGGTTAATGATGGTCTCCAGCGCGGACCTTGAGTCGCTAAAGATTCCGATGCTAGCTTCCGAGCGTTTTAGGACTATCCCGGTAGCCTTCCATAACGCAAGGAGTTCGGCCTGGTAGACGGTGCAGTGGGACGACAGCTTAAGCTTTAGAGTTTTGATCTCGGCATCACCTCTCCAAATGGATAGGGCTGCTCCGACCTCACCCTCAAGCTTGCTGCCGTCCGTATAGATTTTGACTGCATGGTGATTTTGCAGGTCTACCTGGGCCTGGTCCGCCAAGCTCTCGAAAACCACGCTCCTATGTTCCGCTGGATGTCTGATCTGAGCGTATGGAGTGAACCGCTCCACTTCCCTATCTCCCAGCGCCGGTCGGATTTTGCCCCTCCTTGCCTCGTATAGGGCGGCTGCCTCTTGTATTCGGAGGTCAAGTGGGAGCAACCCGGCCAGCACTAGTGCCGAGTTCAGGGAAACGGTGCGGTACGCTCTTGTTATTTTCTGAGCAAAGACTCTCTGGACTGCATTTAACTGGCGTTGGATGCTCAACTTCTTCGTCGCTGTTGCCCAGGCGCTGGCGGCGTACATGATCACTGGTTCAACCGTCGCAATGTAGATGATGCGAGTGATTTCGGGGTGAAGTCCCCAGCTGACCCTGGCGGCTCTAGACAACTGCTTGTAGACGTTTAATGCCTTCCTGCAAACATTTGCAGTATGGGCATTAAAAGTAAGCTTGTTGTCTATAGTGAGTCCCAGGATCTTGATTTCATCTCGCATGTCGATGGCGACTCCTCCCATGGCCAGGACTGGGGTGTCGAATTTAAGCTTCCGCGTTACAATCATGGCGTTGGTCTTGTGCGGTGCGAATTTAAGCTTATTCCTAACTCCCCAGTCCCGGACATAGGCGAGGGCGGCATTTGCCTGCTGTGAAACTTCCAGGGCCGTGTCAGCGTCGACCACCAGCACCACGTCGTCTGCGAATGCCTGGCAATAGTCACTACGTTGCGTCAGGCCTTTTAATAACGGGTCCAAAAGAATATTCCACAGGATTGGACCCCCGATGGAACCCTGGACGCATCCTTTATATGTGTTCTTTGAATATTCCTCTCCAGCATACCTAACCTTGACTTTTCGGTCTTGGAGGTAGCTGTCGAGGATTCTTCGAATATTGACCGGACACTTTAGCTCCGCCAGTCTAGTACGGATGGCTGGCCACCATGCACCATCAAAGGCTCCCTCTATGTCCAATGATATTACCACTATCAGTTTTTTCAGCTCTAACTTACTGCGGATGTGTTGAATCAGGTCATAGAGGGAGTCTTCCGTGCTTTTCTTTGGCATAAAGCCATATTGGCGGGGGCTTAGTGCCGGGATGACATGCCACTGGATGCGTCTCACGACCATCTTCTCCAGGATTTTTCCTAGCACTGGCAACAGACCTATAGGCCTGTAAGATTTAGGTTGTGTATAATCTTCTTTGCCTGGCTTTCTTAGGGCAACTACTGTTGCTTCCTTCCAGGTGTTCGGGAAGTGAGAGAGAGCCAGGCATTTGTTTGCCAGCGCTAGGAAGATCTCGGGGTCCTCTCCTATTGCGTGGCTGCAGATATCGGCAGTAAGGCCATCCGCTCCTGGGGCTTTTTTCGGGTTGAAGCTGTCCACCGAGGCATGCAGCTCTTCTAATGTAAACGGTGGATCATGTTTTTCATCATGCCTCCAACCGTTTACTCGGTCGGCTGCTAATCTGGTCTCTTGGTGGTCAGCGTTGTCCGAGTCTGCCGAGTCCTCTGGGTAGAAAGTATCTGCCAGCAGCTTTGCTGAACCCTTCGGATCAGTTGCCCTCTGGTCTTTCGTCAAGAGGATGTCCTCCTGTCTGACATTTGTCCTACCTATCACCCTATAGATTCCCTCCCAGACACCTTCCCTGTCCTGTTTTTCACAAAACTCTTTCCAGCTTTTAGTCTGAGCTTCTCTAGCTGCACTTTCATATTTCTCCTTTGCTTGCAGGTACTCTTCAACAACCATCTGCCTACGGACTGGTGCAGCACAGCGTACTCTTCGCTTTCTAGTGGTGGCTGCCTTCTTCAGTGCTGCGAGTTCTTCGGACCACCACGGCAAGGTAAGTATTTCTTTATTTTTCTTATTTGGTATAGTTTCTCTACAGGTTTGGGTTATTGTGTCAATGTATTTGTTTACTAGATTTTCTAATTTATTTACGTCGTTTATGGTGTCTATTTCAGTTTTGTTTATGTTATTTTCCAGTTTTAATTGTGTCAGTTTCTCATGAAACTGACTCCAATTTGCTTTTTTGGTGTTATAAATACGTGTCGTTCTGCTGATTGCCGTGCCTTTTGCTTTTATTAAGTTGATTTGGAAGGTTATGCCGTTGTGGTCCGAACTCGTCATATCCTCTTCCACTGTCCAGCCTTCCACCAAGCTTAATAGATCCGCTGAGCACGCTGTGATGTCTACGTGACTTGTAAATCTTTGGTTCCCTCTTATTGTGTCAAATGTCGGGATGTCCCCTCGATTGAGCACCTGCAAGCCGAATTCTTCAAGTGCGCCAGCCAGGTCTTCCCCTCTGTGATCGATCTTGTTGCTTCCCCACCAGGGGTTTTTGGCATTCGCGTCACCTCCTATGATGAGTCTCATTTGTCCGGCCTCGCTTCTTACTTTTTTAAGGTGCTCTAGGTATGACTCTATGGGCTGGTCTGGCTCAAAGTAGAAGGAGGCGACAAGAATTTCCCATGCGGTTGTGTTAATTTTCACCACGACGATGTTGTTGGTGGTGAGGTGTGGGCATTGTATCACATCTAATCCGTTATCATAGACAACTATCGCGGCTTTTACAACTCCGTCCCCTGGTGATGTGTTCTGGAAAATTCTTGCGCCCCTGTACTGTTTCATACCCTTCGCCCCACCCACATACGGCTCCTGGAGTAGTGCGATTGCTGCCCCTCTGCTGTTTGCTTGTATCATGAGCTCATTTGTTGCCAGCTGTTTCCTCTGGAGGTTCGCCTGAAGTGCCAAATATTGTTTGCCTCTGGTTTGGGTGCCCGTGACCACTTTAGCAATAAGCAATGCTGGCCCTCGCTATAGCATCCCATCGTCTTCTCACAGGGCATTCCTGGCTGAAAGCGTTGTGCTGTACTATAGGCAGTTTGGCGTGCAGACAGTTGCAACACGTAGGTTCCCCTCCCGCCTGCCATTCGGGACATTCGGACTTTTTGTGAGGCCCTCCACAGTGGCTGCACTTCTCTAAAGTGCCTGTGCAGAAGCGCTTGCCATGACCGTACCCAAGGCAGAGTGAGCATTGGACTAGCGGTGATTGGTCTGCTACCCTAACTCTTTGCAGGTCTATGCGGACCTCTCCAGCGTCTATCATACGGTTCCACAGCACAGGAGACACACGAACGATGATGTGGTTTGCGTGGGGATTTCGCGTCTTCTTTTTATACCTAATCTCCATTTTATCATCTTTTTTGTCGAGGTTCCGGTAAATGTTTCCATTCTGTTTCCTCAGGGCGCTTAGGACGTCTTCGTCCGAGTTGTACTGGAATACGTCCCTGAGAATCAGAAGAGGGTCCTTGTTCTGGATTTCCTCGACATGTAGACTGTTACTAGCTATCCTCAGTCTCTCTTTGATCTTTTGTCTCTCCTCTTGTGTTTTACATCCTACTATAACCTTTCTGTCCTTTCCTTTCCTGATCGTTTCTACCTGAACTCCTCCTTCTTTTGCGTTTACAGCTTTCCTGATCCTGTTCAGGACTTCTTCGGATGTTTCGGTCTCAACACTTGAGGTGACCACAACGGAGTGCAGCGTGGTCTGCTCAGGGGATGGTCTCCTGGGCTGGCCGGCCACAACGCTCGCGTATGTGGTCTTTTCGAGAGTCTCTTTTTGTCTTTCCATTGCTTCTTTCAGGTCTTTTATGTTTTCGTTACTTTCCTTTATTAATCTGCTGTGCTCTTCTAGTTTAGTGGGGAGGTCGTTTTCTTCTTGATTTCGTTTTTCCCCTGTTAGATCTGCCTTTTGATTTCCCCTTGATTCCTTTTCCTTGTGGGTAGTTTTTGCGGTCCCTTTGACACTTTCGGCTTCCTTTACGAGAGCAACCAGCTCATCTAGGGCTGCGCGGACAGCGAGAACTACATCCCTTCTGCAACCCTTGAAGGAGGCGATGGATTCCCTCGCCTTCTTTGCAATTTTGATGGCTTCATTTGTTCTATTTTCACATTTTTGTTGTGAAGGGGTCGCTGCTCTTCTAATTTTGTTTTTTTCCTCTTTTTCTGATGGTGTTTTTATTGTCCCTTGGTTGGTTGGTTTAGGTTCTGTAGGTGTCGTAGTCGTTATTGTTATAGGTTTGTTTATGTCTGTTGATGTTTTCGGTGAAGATTTAGTTGCTTCAATTGTGAACGTACCTTCTCTGCGGTTTAGTGCCTCGAATTCTTCACTGATTTGTCGCACAAGTGAGGGCTGGGTTGTTTCCATTTCTGGTTGTGGATTATGGGCCTGTTGTATGTGCGCTGGGGACCTTACGGGATCAGAGTTGGGTGCTGTTTTTTGTGTCACAGGTGGCGTTCGTGGGGTTTTCGTCATTTTAGGTTTTCTGGTAGGGAAAACGTCAATTGAGGTGTAAATTTAAAATATTAAATTAAAGGTTTGTATAAGTTGTAAAATGTTTTAGGTTATCATATAAGATTTATATTCTAATTTGTTTTATTTGTTTCAGGTGTTGGAGCTTCGGTCAAGGATGGCGTCTTGCAGTCGCAGATGGTGAGAAGTCAGGTAAGTGTTTTACTCTACGTAGAGTAGGTCATATACTACACTATACTAATCCAGTCTCCAATAAACCAAAAGACACGAAATCGAAACTTAGTTTTATGTAGTAGTTAATAAATTATTTTGCTATAACAGCACGTACTTATTTATAAGAATTTAATTAATTCCATACACTTTCATAACTAATATATCAAAATAAAACCTTAAGAGTATAAAAAATTTTTGCTCTACCTAGAGTCGTTTTCTCTAGTTAGTGTAATAGGTCTACAGATGCTGAGCAAGACGCAAAAAACCGCGCTTCGATAGGACTTTCGGTACGAGAGATATAAGGCTTTTAATTATTCCAAAATGGCGTCACAAAATGGCCGCCGTATTTTGGAATTGCTGTAGTTCAGCCACCTTTTGACCTATTGATCTGGGGTTTTCTTTGAGGGGATCTGCTGAAGGTTTGCGACGCTTTCGCAAAGTCAGTTTGTGCCGGTAGAGTTGAACTCTACATAGAGTCTAGGTCTTTATAAAAAGCTTGCGAGAGCGACGCCACCCACTACTGTGAAAATCCCAGCCTTCTACGACCACCTGGGCCGAAATAAGAGCTGTTTTAGTTTTTCCAAGATGGCGTCCAAAATGGCCGCCAAATTTTCAAAGTCGTGTAGCTCACTCAGTTTTGGTCGCAGGATGCTGGGGTTTCGGGTATGTGGGGTATTCTTGACCCAAGCTATTTGCTTCCGGTGTTAAAAGCACAAATTATTTTAAGCAAAAATTTTTACAATTTTTTAGGACAATCTCAAAAATTGGCTGTTGCCAAGGTCAGCCGAGAAAATCCCGTCCTCGTACGATAATTTGGCTAAGAGTTATACACGTTTAAAAATGTTAAAAACTTTAAAAAATGGCCGCCAATATGGCCGACTTTTGTCTTTCGGTCTCTAACTCCGACAATTTTTAATCGATTTGTCCCGTGTTTGGGCTTGTCGTCTGCGCCTCGGCAATTCCCGTGTGATGACGGGGTCCTTTATATTTAATTTAATACACTAAATTAATAAATGCTAAAAAACACAAATTTAATACGAAAAATGTCCTACAGACTCCAATTTTCATCCAATTTTTCTGGGAAAAACGGTATAATGTCTTAAATTTAATTTCTAATCTATTGTAATACTAAAATTTAAATTTAGGGTCCAAAAAATTTCGTCATATGTGACCTTGAATTTCAAAAAATCATAAGTCGGAGAATTTTCAGCGCGCGCTTTTGAATTTTTGCAGGTAGTTAAAGGGCCTAAAGTAGCGTCTAAAAATGATTTTTAATGTATATGTGATCGCTTACTTTTCCGACTTATGATCATTTGAAAATTGCAAAAATTTGTAAATGCAATATCTTCTTCAAAATTTGACTTATCTCCAGTCTTGAAGTGCCTCCGGTGTCCTTGTGATGGCACCCACGTGGTTCCGTTGGAAGATCAATGCTGAGACCTCTGGATCTCCCACCTCGTGGCCACGTGGTAGTTGTTTTTTTGCTGTTTACTCAGGCTGTGTAGTTCGGAGATCAGTCCGAAGTGTGGTTCGGGGTAGGCCCTCAGAGGGCCTTTCCAGGGGATAAATAAAAAGTATATGTCGTCGCTGTAGATTCCAAATAAATCGTGTTTGAAATTTCAAAAATCACAAAAAATCACTTTTTTTTGGGTTAGGTTAGGTTAGGTTAGGTTAGGTTAGGTTAGGTTAGGTTAGGTTAGGTTAGGTTAGGTTAGGTTAGGTTAGGTTAGGTTAGGTTCGGTTAGGTTAGGTTAGGTTAGGTTAGGTTAGGTTAGGTTAGGTTAGGTTAGGTTAGGTTAGGTTAGGTTAGGTTAGGTTAGGTTAGGTTAGGTTAGGTTAGGTTAGGTTAGGTTAGGTTAGGTTAGGTTAGGTTAGGTTAGGTTAGGTTAGGTTAGGTTAGGTTAGGTTAGGTTAGGTTAGGTTAGGTTAGGTTAGGTTAGGTTAGGTTAGGTTAGGTTAGGTTAGGTTAGGTTAGGTTAGGTTAGGTTAGGTTAGGTTAGGTTAGGTTAGGTTAGGTTAGGTTAGGTTAGGTTAGGTTAGGTTAGGTTAGGTTAGGTTAGGTTAGGTTAGGTTAGGTTAGGTTAGGTTAGGTTAGGTTAGGTTAGGTTAGGTTAGGTTAGGTTAGGTTAGGTTAGGTTAGGTTAGGTTAGGTTAGGTTAGGTTAGGTTAGGTTAGGTTAGGTTAGGTTAGGTTAGGTTTTTTTTTTTTTTTTTTTTTTTTTTTTTAATTGGCGCCTACCTGTGCCTTTTAAGGGGCCGTCGGCTAACCTGCCTAACTTATCTCTGAATTAAACAGAGCTTTTGTTACGGGAAAATAAGGGTTGTACACTGGTTTTCTTTAATTATTTTTCTTAGAAGAAGTATAAATAATTACGTTTTCCTATCAGTTAATTTCTTACAATCTTATTTCTACATAAAAATATTCTTCTTAAGTCTAATTAATATTAAGATGTTTTATTTAACATGTGTTCTTATGTTTTAGTTTTATACTATTTGTACATAACTGTGTTTACAATTTTCCTTATACTAGTATTTTTATTATATGACTATAACATTATATTCATAAATATAGTGAAGTCATATATTTGGTGCTATTTATTTTTACTTATTACTCTACTTGCTACTTTAATACAAAAATCTAAAAACTTATCTCGAATACACTGGTTTACAATTACATTTTTCACATTTTCTGCATCTAATTTACAATCTATTTCTATTTCAACCTCGTATCTCTCCTTACCGAACACCGGGCATTCAAACAAAATGTGGGGCACCGTTTCCGGTATCTGCGGATCGCAGGTGCATCCTGGGTTCCCCGCACACTTGAATCTGTGCAAGTATGCGGCGAACCCACCATGCCCTGTCATGATTTGGGTCAGTGTGTGGTGTATGGGGATTTTTCTAATAGTCCTATAGGCCAGAATCGCATCCGGGAAGAAGAGTTTAGTCCCTGACGCTGTTGTTCCCTCTTGATACCTTCGGTTCCATTTCTGAAGTGACTCCTGACGGATATGTCGTTTCAGAAATGATGCCGGACAGTATTCGAGGTCCGGTTTCTTTTTTAGCTTTAGTGCCGCATCCTTAGCCAATTCATCCGCTCGTTCGTTCCCGTCGTGCCCAGCGTGTGCTTTGATCCAGAATAAAAGTGTATTTTTATTCTGGGTCATACTAGCTTTTATGTTAGTTCGAGCTTCTATTGCGAGCGGATGACTGGATCTGCTGTTTGTGACCGTTTGTAGGGCGGACTTACTGTCGCTATAAATGCCAAAACTATCTTCTGGTCTTTTTATTATCTCCCTTGTGGCTTCGCATATCGCCAAGAGTTCCGCCTGGTAGACCGTGCAGTGAGAAGACAGTTTCAGTTTTCGGGATTTGATCTCGGCTACATTATTCCATATGGATAATGCAGCTCCGACCTTTCCCTCTATCTTACTCCCGTCTGTATAGATTCTCACTGCTTGGTTACTGTTCCTGTCTACGTCTTCCCGGTCTAGCAGGCTCATGTACTCAAGGTCAATATGCTCGGCTGGATGAGGGGTCTTTTCGTAGGGCACCATCTCCTCGATTTGGATTCGGTCCCCCAGTTCTGGCAGGGGCTCTCCCCGCTTGGCTCTGTACAGGGCGGCTGCCTCTTGTATTCTAAGGTCGAGCGGAAGGATCCCGGCCAGGACTAGGGCCGAGTTGAGAGAGACAGTGCGGTAGGATTTTGTGAGTTTTTGTGCGAAACCTCGTTGTACTGCGTTCAGGGGTTTCTGTATGCACAGTTTGTTCGTCGACGTGGCCCATGCACTTGCTGCGTATGTTATTATAGGCTCTACCGCTGCCGTATAAATTACGCGGATTACTTCTGGATGTAGTCCCCAGCTCGATTTTGCGGCTCTAGAAAGTTGTTTGTAAACATTAAGGGCCTTTCTACAGACCTCTGCACAATGACTGTTGAAAGTCAGTTTATGGTCTATAGTCAGGCCCAGGATCTTTATTTCTTTCGACATACCTATGTCCGCCGTTCCCATGCTCAGCAGTGGTGTGTCAAATTTTAGCTTCCTTGTAATCGTCATAGCTTTAGTCTTATGTGCTGCGAACTTAAGCTTGTTTTTGACACCCCACTGCTGTACATATCCGAGGGCAGCATTTGCCCGTCGTTGAACCTCGAGTCCGGTGTCTCCACTGAAGACCATAACCACATCGTCGGCGAACGCCTGTGCATAATCCTCTCTTTCCTCTAGCCCTTTGAGTAAGGGGTCAATCAGGAGGTTCCAAAGGATAGGTCCCCCTATGGAACCCTGCACGCAACCTTTTTCAGTCTTTTTAGAGAACTCCTGCCCGGCATATCTGACGTGTACTTTCCTGTTTTTTAGATAGCTAAAGATAATTGCTCTTATATTGGCCGGACAGTTTTCCTCCACCAGGCGGGTTTTTATAACTGGCCACCATGCGGTGTCGAAGGCTCCCTCTATGTCCAATGAGATGACTGTCACGATTTTCTTACTTTCAACATTTGATCTTATATGTTTCATTAGGTCATAGAGGGAGTCTTCGGTGCTTCTTTGGGGCATAAAACCGTACTGGCGCTTGCTAAGTTTCGGTATTAGGTGCCATTTGAGTCGACCCATAATCAGTTTTTCCAGGACCTTCGAGAATACCGGAAGCAACCCTATAGGTCTATAGGACTTTGGACTGTGGTAATCCTCTTTCCCCGGTTTGCGCAACACAACAATTGTTGCCTCTTTCCAGAGTTCGGGGAAGTGTTTTAATTCTAAGCATTTATTTGCGATTGCAAGAAAGGTCTCTGGGTCCGCTTTAATAGCTTTACCACAGATGTCAGCTGTAAGACCATCTGCACCGGGCGCCTTTTTTGGATTAAAGCTCTCTATAGCGAACTTAAGCTCTTCTTGTGTAAATGGTGGGTCATGCGCAACATCATGAACCCATTCATTTGCTTCTTCTGCTTTCCTTCGTGTTCGTTTATGGTCCTCATTGTCCTCGTTCTCTGCGTCATCCGGGTAGAAAGTCTTGGCCAGTAGTTTAGCTGATTCTTCAGCGTTTAGAACTTTTGATCCCTGTTTTAAAGGGAGATCCTCCTGCCTTTTTCGAGTTCTGCCTATGATCCTATATATACCCTCCCACATCCCTTCCCTATCCTGCTTTTGACAGAAGCTCTTCCAACTTTCCGTCTGGGCCTTTTTCGCTAGTGTTTCATATTGTTCTTTAATTTTCAGGTACTCTTCGATGACCCTCATCCTCCGGTCGGGCGCTGCGCAGCGGATTCTCCGTCTCCTGGTGTTGACTTCGCGTCTCAGCGTCTCCAGTTCATCGGACCACCATGGCAAGGTAAGTTTTTTGGTTTCTTTTATTTTTGGTATGGATTGGTTGCTGGTATCTAATATGTTTTTTGTAAAGGTTTTTATGATGTTTTCTAGTTGTATTTTGTCGTTTATTTTCTCTATTGTTTGTTTGTTTGTGTTTGTTTCTTGTGTTAATTGTGCCAGTTTCTTATGAAATTGGTTCCAATTCGCTTTCTTCGTATTGAAGATTCTTGTGGTTCTTTTGGTGTTGATTCCTTTTGCTCTCATTAATCTGATCTTGAATGTTATAACATTGTGGTCTGAGCTGATCATGCCCTCGTTTACGGTCCAGTCATCCACCAGATCCAATATTTCCGCCGCACATGCTGTGACGTCTACAAAGCTTGAGTAGTTCTTTCCGCCTCTAATTGTGTCGAATGTTGGGGTTTCTCCATCGTTGAGTACCTGAAGTTCCATTTCTTCCAGTGCTCCAGCGAGGTCAAGGCCCTTCTGGTCTACTTTAATACTTCCCCACCAGCTATTTTTTGCATTTGCGTCTCCTCCCAGAATCATTTTGGTATTTCCCATTCGATATTTTATCCTCCGCAGTTGTTGCAGATATTGGTTTATGTCGACTCTATCGGGTTCGAAATAGAAAGAAACGAGTGCCAGTTCCCACAAGGTCGTTTTGATTTTTATTACCGCAATGTTGTTCGTTGTAAGGTCTGGGTATTGGGTTATGTCCAAATTCTGGTCGTATACTGCTATGGCTGCCTTAACAACTTCGTTTTGGTTTGTGCTCTGAAATATTCTGGCTCCTTGATAATCTTTCATTCGTCCTACAGCGCCGACGTAAGGTTCCTGGAGCAGTGCGAAGGCCATATTTTTGTTTTTTGCTTCAAGCATAATTTCTTG
Organism: Pasiphila rectangulata; assembly: GCA_963082625.1. Lineage (NCBI taxonomy): Eukaryota > Metazoa > Arthropoda > Insecta > Lepidoptera > Geometridae > Pasiphila > Pasiphila rectangulata. The sequence goes on along the minus strand of OY720244.1, from coordinate 50,687 downwards.
CGTTGCAAGCTCTTTTCTTTGCAAATTGGCTTGAGCTGCTAAGTAGGCCCTCACGCCGCTCCCGGTGGGTTGTTTACTTCTGTTTGGGACAACTTTAGCAATACGCTACCGAGGCTCTGGCTAGAGATTCCCATCTCCTGCGGACTACGCATTCGTTGCTAAAGGCATTATGGTCTACCTTCTCAAGCTTAGCATGCGTGCAGTTACAGCAGGCTGGAGTTGTTCCTGTTAGCCAGTCCTCGCACTGTGCTCGCATATGTGCCCCCCCGCAGTGGCTGCACTTTTCTAGAGTCTCCTTACAAAAACGCCTGCCATGCCCGTATCCGAGGCAGAGAGAGCATTGTACTAAGGGTGACTGATCGGCCACCCTTATGCGCTGGAGGTCTATTTGTATCGTCTCTGCCTCGGTTAGTCTCATCCATAGTTTGGGGGACACCCTCATTATGACGTGATTGGTGTGCGGATTTCTGGTTTTCTTCCTATACATAAATTCTATCTTTTCTTCTTTTTCGTTTAGGTCTTTAAGCGTCTTTTTGTTCTGATTCCAGAGCGCCGTGATTAGAACTTCATTTGTTACTTGGGTTAGTACATTCCTAAGGATAACCAGTGGGTTTTTGTTTTTTATTTCGGTGACTTCAAGGTGGTTCTCCGCTTCTTTAAGTCTTTCCTTTATTAGGTTCCTTTCTTCAGTGGTTCTGCATCCCAGTATTATTTTTCTGTCTTTCGCTTTCCTTACTTTCTCTACTGCTATACCTCCCTCTTTAGCGTTAACTACTTCCCGTATTTTGCTTAGAAGTTCATCGCCAGTCTGGGTTTCGTTCTTGGATGTTATTATTACTGAATGTAGTGTGGTTGGGTGTTGATTTTTTGGTTTTGTTGCTGTTATGCTCGCATAGGTGGTTTTTTGCAGTATCTCTTGTGTTTTTTCCAATTCTTCTTGTAGTCTTTCCATCTTTTCATGGCCTTTCTTCATAATATTTAGGTGTTTTCCAAGGATATCTTTCAATTCGTCAATGTCTTTTGTTTTTCCTTCATCCCGTTTCTTTTCCAGGTTTTCACTTGTCGTTTTAGTTTCCTGTTTTTCTTCCTCTTCATTTCCTGCTCTATTTTCTTTTTTATTTTTTGCCTCCGCTCCTTCGACCAATTTGACGAATCGTTTTAAAATGGCAAGCAGCCCTTCTTTGATGTCGGTTCTTAGGTTCCTTGAATCGTTGATGAGGTTTTCAGCTATTTTTTTACACTCTTTGGCTTCATCGGCTCTACTTTTGGTCTTTGTTGTTTCAGCTTTAGGCAGGCTTCCTGTCTGTGTAACCGTTTCTTTTGGGGAGTCTGCTGTTTGTTTGTCCGTCGCTAGAATCACTCTCGGTTTTTGTTTTGGAAGTTTGTTGGTGCCTGACGCTTTTGGTGTTGTAACAGGGGATTTTTGGGTTTGTTTGGAGATTGTTTTTGTGCGTCCCATGATATTTTCTTCTGAAGGTCCTGCCTTTGTTGTCATTTCTGGGGTTTTTTGGGCGTCTTTGGGTGGGGAGCGTACTATCATTTTTGTGGAGGTTAGCCGATGTTTTGTTTAGAATAAGGTTTGTATAAGTTTTAAAATTTTTGTCTATTTAAATTGATTAAAATATTTTTCTTTTTGTTGCAGGTTTCGCCGGGTTCTTCGGATGCGCAGGCTACGTGTCTACACTTCCGATCCTTCTTGGTAAGTTTTACTTTTTATTTACGGACTCTACCTAGAGTCGTGCTCTACTATAGTCTTAATTTTATGTCCACGTATGTTGTAATTTTGTATAAGTTGTAAAATTTTTTAATTATATGTGTACGTTTTTTAATTTGTCTGTATGTATGTATATATATATAAATATATATATATGTATATGTAAATAGTAATATTACTATGTTCGATTATAAAACTACTAATGAAATTAGGTTGAGTCCACTCCTTCTCTATAAAAGTAGGTAAGAAGATATGACTCTACCTAGAGTCCAACTCTATTTTCTATAACGTGGTCTTAAAGATACTCAGTTCAGCGCAAAAAACCGCGCTTCGGTCGGGTGTTTGGTTTGGGAGATACAAGGTTTACAAGATTTTCAAAATGGCGAAACAAAATGGCCGCCAAATATTAAACACGCGTTATCTCAGCCTACCGTCGTTCAATTTTACTGGGATTTAAAATACAAGTATTTGCTGACTGTGCTCGACACTTTCGCCGGCTCAGTTTAGGTCAGAAAAATGTGGCTCTATCTAGAGTCAATATCCTAATAATATGATGGAGAGAAAAGTGCCTGTCACAACAAAGAAAATCCCAGCTTTGTGCGCCAATTTTTGGCCAAGTTATAGTCGTTTTAAAATTTTCAAGATGGCGTCCAAAATGGCCGCCAAATATTTCAAAGTGCTCTAGTTCGTCCAAAAATCGTCGCAGGATGCCGGGATTTTGGACGTTTGGGCTTTCCCTGACCCCGGCTATTTATTTAGGATGTCTAACAACAAATATAAAATTTTCAGATTTTTCAGCAATTTTTCAGGATAGCCTGAAAATGTCTATAATGCCAAGGTCAACAACGAAAACCCCAAAGTCGTGCGATCAATAGTTGTTGAGATATATGCAAAATAAAATTTTCAAGATGGCCGACAAAATGGCCGACTTTTACTTGAATCTGTTTAACTTCGTCAGTTTTAGTCCGAATAGGCCCGTGTTTTAACTCGCTATAAAGGTAATTACATCAGCTATCTACTGACGGAGTCAAACTAATTTAATTATATACATATGATAATATAATCGTAAAAAACAATAAAATAAATATTAAAAAATTCGCTAAAAATGCAATTTCCATCCAATTTTCTTCGGGAAAAAGCCGAAGTGCCTAAAATTTTACGGTCTGTATGGTCTAATTTAAATAAAGGCAAATTTTAACAAAAAAGGGTGACCACATGTGACCTTGAAATTTCAAAAATCTATATCTTCGGAAATAAAAATGACGCGAGAATGAAATTTAAAATGATGATAGATGTCCAGAAGGGCTATGCAAAACAGATTTTTAATTATAGTGTAAACGATTTATTTTAAGAGTTATAGTGGTTTAAAAAATGAAAAAATTTGAAATTGCAATAACTTTGTCAAAATTAGACTTATCTTAGAAACAAAAGTGCCTCCGGAGTCCTGGTGATGACGCCCACGTGGATCCACTGGAAAACCGCTGCTGGGAATTCTGGTTCTCCCACCACGTGGCCACGTGGTACTTGTTTTTTTGATGTTATTTCGGCGATGGTGCTTCAAAGTTCAATCCGAGAAGTGGTTCGGTGTAGGCCTCCAGAAGGCGCTCCAGATGGTGAAATAAAAAGACTATGTCGTCGCTGTAGATTCCGAGGAATTCCGGTTCAAAGTTTCAAAATTTTGTAAAAAATGTGTTTTTGGCGAATAACTTTTTTTTGAAAAAACACTTAGAGCAACACGGCTTATTTGGCCGTGTGCGCCTTCACTGCCCGCGTCTTTTGAGATATCGCACGTCACTATAACTTCACTTTTTCCAATTTTAATGATTTTTTCCGCGCGGAAGGACTTCGTTTCGTGGCGCTTTCGAGTGCGTTCGGAGCGCGAAAATGGTTAGGTTAGGTTAGGTTTTTTTTTTTTTTTTTTGGCGCCTACCAAGTGCCTTTAATGGGCCGTCGGCTAGCCTACCTAATTGATCTGTTGCTGTTTAATTTGCAACAACATTACATTACATTAACCTAACTTTGGGTTAGGTTAGGTTTGGGTTAGGCTAACCCAACCCTAACCTAACCAATTCGAATATCAGATACATGCAAAATCAGATATCACAATCAAATTACTATCATTATGAGGAAGTACATAATGATATAATTTATTACATTAATTTAGTTTAATTACATTTTGCATCTTCTTTTCTATTTGAGAGTCAAATAAAGAGATACAATAATAATTACAATAATAATTAATAATTTATAACAATAATTTAACTTAGTTTGAATACAGTTTAAAAGGTTAGGTTAGGTTAGGTTAGGTTAGGTTAGGTTAGGTTAGGTTAGGTTAGGTTAGGTTAGGTTAGGTTAGGTTAGGTTAGGTTAGGTTAGGTTAGGTTAGGTTAGGTTAGGTTAGGTTAGGTTAGGTTAGGTTAGGTTAGGTTAGGTTAGGTTAGGTTAGGTTAGGTTAGGTTAGGTTAGGTTAGGTTAGGTTAGGTTAGGTTAGGTTAGGTTAGGTTAGGTTAGGTTAGGTTAGGTTAGGTTAGGTTAGGTTAGGTTAGGTTAGGTTAGGTTAGGTTAGGTTAGGTTAGGTTAGGTTAGGTTAGGTTAGGTTAGGTTAGGTTAGGTTCCACGGACCTGCTGGGTTGTCCCAGTGGGCGGAGACCACGGACCTGCTGGGTTGTCCCAGTGGGCGGAGAGGTGAACTCCGACGTGGCGCGTCCCCGGGTGGCGGATAGGGGGTTCTGACGTATCGACAACCTCCAAGTGGAGGTTGTCGATATGCCAGCGCGGACCAAACACTGGGGGGGCGTATGGGGTATATTAAGTATATGTATGTTTATTTATTTGTATTATTAAGTTTATTTTATTATTTGTTTATTATATTTATTTTAAGTTTTATATGTCTATAAGTATTTAATTCGGAAGGTGCCTCTCCAAGCACTCCTCTGATTAGCAGAGAAGGCAGTGGATGAGGCCGGCCCCGCCTCTGCTGCGTCTCGATCCCGTTCGGGATTGAAATGCTACCGAGGCGGGGCCAGGGTAGGAAGCTACCTTGTAGTTGAGGAGGGAGGTTACCAAATCTCAAGGTTTTGGTGCTCGCCGAAGGGAGTATCCTGGGAGCGAGCCGGGACGCGTGCTGTGTTAGCGGTACGCGTCTTGACTCGCTCGCAGGGTATGGTCGGGGGGAGCCCGGCCGCTAGGGCACCAACCGGGGGAGCTCGCCCCTAAACGAGCAAAAATCATCATGAAAAAGGCTGCTTTGTTAACAAATCCACGTGTGGGTCCCGGAAACGGGGAATCCCACGACACGGATTCTTCCGTGTCTTGCCCCACCGTATACGTGGGGGGCACAAACAGCCAAGACGTTAGGGGGCCTTCTCGCGTTTCGGCGCAGAAGGTGGATGATCAGAAGGGGCATGCCTGCACGCTCGTGTCTGGAGACACGAGCGTGCAGTCGATGTCGGATGAGAAAGAGAGGCGTGTCCGCACACCTACGCCTGTGGGCAAAGGCGTGCGGACGACGTCGAAAGATGTAAGTTGCCGGGCACGGTCACTCTCGCCTGTGTTGGGAGGGAACGTGCGGGCAACTACAATGAAGAAAGAGGAGAATAGCTTTTTCGCGAAACCGAGGGCGGTCTCACGAAGAAGCGTCACTGTCGTTGAGAGTGAGGGTGAGGGGGAGTCGGACTGTTCCGTAATGTCCGTCTCCTCTTTAGCTTCCTGTGCCTCGAGCACGGCAAAATCGAGGAAAAGAGGGCGAAAACCTGAGGAGGACGCGTTAAACCCGAAGGTTTCCAAACGCGCCTCCTTCCTAAAGGACAGAGGACCGGAAAGTGCAGATGACGATGTCTTTGACCCGTCGGTGCCACCCAGTGACAGAAGGACAAAGACAACGCTACCGAAGGTAGAAGACCTGAGTGTCCAAATGCAGGCGCAGCCAACAGACGAGTTGGTCGCCTGTATAAACAGCCAGTTGGAGACCGTGGAGAAAATCGCAGACAGGTCCAAGAACATGAAGGGCGATTTTATTCGCGGTCTCCGATTGGCAGTAAGGAAGATACAGGCGGCGTCCGTGGCGCTGCTCCATAGGACGTCTGCGGACGCCAATGTTGAACGGCTGGAGAAGGAAAACGCCGACCTGCGAAATGAGATGAGCGCCCTCTCCGCAAAGGTCGAGTCGTTGACGGTGGCCATAACCAACCAGACGCAGGCAAGCGCGGCAGAGGTGGCTAAACCAGCGACGCCACCACCTGCCGCCGAAAGGCAGGAAGACTGGGAGTGCCGGCTCATGGAGCGTATTGGCGCCCTCATGGACCTCAAGCTGGCGGCCTCATCCCTGGCCAAGCCGGCACCGGTTCCGCCCATGAGAATTCCATCACCCGTTTCTCCTGGCCCATCAAAGGGGAAAGGGAAAGGGAAGGGGAAAGGAAGAGCGCTGCCGCCTTTGGGAGCTGTGGCTTCCCTGTCTCCGTCGCAGACTAGGTCTTCGGAAGTGACCGAAGCGGCTGCGCCGGAGTCATGGGCCAAGGTCGTTGGCAAAAAGGCCAAAAAGCGAAAGGCTCCTGCGCGCAAAGAGGCAAGACCTGACGCCGGTCCCTCCAAGGCTGCTCCTACACTCCGTCCTGCAGTTGGCGCCAAGGCAACACCGAGGCGTGGGCCTGGACTCGCCAAGCCAACGCGGCTGCCAAGATCCGCGGCGGTAACGGTGACCATCCCGGAGGGTTCCGAGGTCACCTACGCCGCGGTCATGTCCGCCGCGAAGGCCCGCATTAAGTTGGCAGATGTCGGCGTGGAAGCGGTCCGCACAAGACGTGCCATAACGGGGGGCCTTTTAATGGAGGTATCGGGGCCCGACTGTTCTCCAAAGGCTGATGCACTGGCCGAACGCTTGCGCGCTGCCCTCGAGGACCTTCAAGTCCGAATCACTCGTCCCGTGAAGACGGGGGAGTTGAGACTGAAGGACCTCGACGACAGCGTTACACCGGGTGAAGTGGCGGCAGCGGTGGCCGCAATCGGAGAGTGCTCCGTCGACGACGTCCGGGTGGGCGACATACGTCGCTCGCCTAGGGCCCTGGGCACGGTATGGGTCCGTTGCCCACTATCTTGCGTACGCAAGATAGTGGAGGCGGGGCACGTCGTCGTCGGATGGGTGTCAGCCAGGGTGGATTTTTTGACCTCGCGGCCGCTCCAGTGCTTCCGGTGTCTGGAGTACGGGCATGTACGCAGTCTATGCCAGAGCCCAGTGGACCGGAGTGCGCTGTGCTACGCGTGTGGCGAGCCCGGTCATCGGGCAAGCGGTTGCACGCGCCAGCACAAATGTCCGCTGTGCTCTGATTTGGGCTGTAAGGCCGATCATAGGATGGGAAGCAAGAGGTGCTCCCCTCCTAAGAAGGCCAAGGGTGGGAGGAAGTCCGCTCTCCCTACTCCAGACACCGGAAGGCACTCGGCTCCCGCGGAGGCAGCCGGTCAATCGGGCCCAAACCCGCCCCAGGAGGCCATGGAGGCCTCTTAATGGACCACAACCCATTAAGAGTCCTCCAGTGCAATTTGAACCACTGCCGGGGTGCGCAAGACTTGCTCATGCAAACCCTCGCGCAGTGGTCAATTGCACTTGCCGTAGTTGCTGAGCCCTATCAGATCCTGGACCATCCAAGATGGTTCGGGGACGAACAGGGCTTGGCAGCTATCTACTGGGGCGGAGGCGAAGGCGACCCCCCCTGTGCCCTTATTGAAAAGGGACAGGGCTTCGTCGCGACAGAGTGGGGTCGCATAGCCGTTGTTGCATGCTACGTCTCCCCTAACTGTACCCTCGCCGCTTACGAGGCGTACCTGGACGGGTTAGGTAACTGTATTCGCAGATGCCTACCCCGTCCCGTGCTCGTCTTGGGCGACTTCAACGCTCACTCGCGTGAGTGGGGGAGTCCCCGAGATGACCCTAGGGGAGTCACCATCTCAGGATGGGCGGCGGGACACGACCTCCGGTTGCTAAATCGGGGGTCCGTAAACACCTGTGTGCGGTGGCAGGGGGAGTCGATCGTGGATTTATCATGGTCGACTCCTTCTGCCACACACATGGTGTCCGGATGGAGAGTTGCGGAGGAGATGGTCACGTTATCCGACCATCGCCACATTGTTTTCGATGTGGCCCTCCGCCCTCCAAGCCGTGTGTCCCGCCGCAGTAGCAGCCCGCCGCGACGATGGGCCCTCAAGCGGCTTAACAGGGATCTGTTAGAAGCCGCCGCCATCGTCGCGGCCTGGCCGGAGAGCCACGCCGAGGATCTGCCCGATCCTGAGAGGGAGGCGACCTGGTTCCGGGGCACGATGACGTCGATTTGTGACGTATCGATGCCCCGGGCTGGGTCAACCAAGCGCCGGGCGGTGTACTGGTGGTCGGAGGAGATCGCGCGGCTGCGAGATGCATGCCTGCGCGCCCGACGCCAGTACCAAAGGACCCGAAGAAGAAGGCGAGCCACAGCCGAGGAGACGGATAGAGCTTACGCGGCCTATAGAGGCGCTACCAAGGCGCTCCAAGTCGCCATTGGCGACGCCAAGGCTCGGTCTTGGAGCGAACTCCTGGAGGGACTGAATAGGGATCCATGGGGGCGCCCGTACCGTACGGTACTGGGCAAACTCAGACCGTGGGTCCCTCCGTTGACGGAAACCCTGGACCCAGTGCTGGTGGAGAGGGTAGTTGATAACCTCTTCCCAGCGGTCCAGGATCAGTCCAGTCCCTCAACCCCCACGTCGCCAGACCCTGATTGGTCTGACGACTTGGGAGTGTCGGAACAGGAGTTGGACCGAGCCGTTAAGCGCCTCAAGGCCCGTAACACAGCGCCCGGGCCCGACGGGATTCCAGGTCGGGCTTGGGTGCTGGCTCTATCCGCGGGGCTGGGGGACAGAATGAGGCGGTTGTTTGACAGCTGCCTCCATTCGGGTGTGTTCCCCACAGGGTGGAAAGAGGCTAGATTGGTCCTCTTGAAGAAGGAAGGCAGAACCGCGGACTCTCCCTCTGCGTACCGTCCCATTTGCCTGCTGGACGAGGCCGGCAAATTGTTCGAAAGAATAATTGCCGCCCGTCTATGCACTCATCTCTCGCGGGTAGGTCCCAACCTGTCGGATGACCAGTACGGTTTCCGACGGGCGCGTTCGACAGTGGACGCGATTCTTCGTGTCCGTACACTGTCGGACCAGGTGGTGTCCCGAGGCGGGAGGGCGTTGGCGGTGTCCTTGGACATCGTTAATGCCTTCAACTCCCTGCCTTGGAGGGCGATCAGGGAGGCGCTCGTGTATCACGGAGTGCCTCTCTACCTGCAGCGCCTAGTTGGGTCCTACCTTCGCGACAGATGTGTGCAATATGTGGGCAGGGACGGTACTACTCTGCGGAGGGAGGTCAGTTGCGGGGTTCCACAGGGGTCTGTCTTAGGACCACTCCTTTGGAACCTTGCATATGACGCGGTTCTGCGTGTTGAACTCCCCGCCGGCGTACATGTTGTCTGCTATGCAGACGACACTTTAGTGTTCGCCAGCGGGGACTCCTTCGAGAGGACCAAAGGGCTCGCCGAGCTTGGGGTGGCATGCGTCGTGGATAAAATCCACGAGCTGGGTCTTCGGATAGCGCCTAATAAGACTGAGGCGCTATGGTTCCACAAGTTCCCGAGGGGAAGGGAACCACCCAGCTTGTCGGTTCGCGTAGGTGACGTTGACGTCCAGGTGGGGCCGTACCTTAAGTACTTGGGCCTCACCTTGGATAGTCGCTGGGGCTTCGAAGAGCACTTCAGCCGCTCCGTCCCCCGGATCCAGAGGGTAGTGGGTGCTTTGCACAGACTGCTACCCAATCTCGGGGGACCAAGGGAGGGTGTTCGCCGCCTCTATGCGGGCGTCGTGCGGTCGATGGCACTCTACGGAGCGCCCGTCTGGTCCAAAAGACTGACGGGTGTTAGGCGCTGCAGGGCTATGTTTAGTAGCCTGCAGCGTTCTATTGCCATCAGAATCGTTCGCGGTTACCGCACGATTTCGCATGAGGCGGCGACATTATTGGCGCGGCTCCCGCCGCTCGACCTCCTGGCGGAGATGGACGCACGAGTGTACGTTCGTCTCCGGCAGGAGGGCGAGGGTGGGGCTGTGCCAGCTGAAGTGCGGCAAGAGGAGCGTCGACGTGCGCTTGGGAAGTGGCGCGAGCGGCTCGAGGAGCCGAGGAGCTCGCGCCAACGCGCCGTCGACGCTGTTCTGCCTAGCTTCGAAGCCTGGCTAGGGAGGGAGGGAGGTAACGTCACCTATAGACTTACTCAGGTACTCACCGGGCATGGTTGCTTCGGTGAGTACCTGAGTAGGATCGGACGCGAACCGACACCGCAGTGCCACCATTGTGGGTGGGGCCAGGATTCCGCCCAGCACACGCTCGAGGATTGCTCGGCGTGGTGCGTGGAAAGGCGGAATCTGGCCCTCAGGATCGGGCAGGATCTCTCTCTGCCCAGCGTAGTTGCGGCTATGCTGGCAGATGAGACGGCGTGGAAGGCGGTGGCCTCTTTCTGTGAGACCGTAATGGTTCGGAAAGAGGCCGCGGAGCGGGATCGCGAGAGGGCTGATCCCGCTCGTAGAAGGCGGCGGCGGGGTGCAGGCAACGGCCGCCCCGCGCTGCCTGCCCCGTGAGGCTACGGCGTCATGGGGCTGCGGCATCCCCTATAGGGGACCATCTGGGTCCGTAGGGTAGTCAGAGTGAGGGCTTTGGACTATCCCAGACGGACCCAGGGAGGGCGATGGTGCATAATATGGCTATGCACCATCGTAAGTTCCGCGAGACGTAGGGGGCGTTAGTTGTGGACGCCCCCGGGACGTGCTCAGGCAAGGTGCTGTAGGGGCTCCGGAGTGTTCTTTATGAGGAACCGGAGCCCCTTGTGCACCGAGGCCGGCCATCGGGGTGGTTTTAGTGAGTCGTCAGGAGACAACCTCACATAACCATGCTGTGCCCTTAACGCAGCATGGTATCTGAACGAGCAGATTTCCACCCCGTCACCAAAAAAAAAAAAAAAAAAAAAAAAAAAAGGTTAGGTTAGGTTAGGTTAGGTTAGGTTAGGTTAGGTTAGGTTAGGTTAGGTTAGGTTAGGTTAGGTTAGGTTAGGTTAGGTTAGGTTAGGTTAGGTTAGGTTAGGTTAGGTTAGGTTAGGTTAGGTTAGGTTAGGTTCCCCACCGATGTGTTCCCACGTTGTCGTCGTGGTGGGGCTTGCGTGTCTTTATGATCTTGTGGGCTAAGCCGGTAGAGCTACTCATGCCGGAAGGCCACAAGGGAGAAACCTGACCAAGAGGAACACATGTATGTATGTTTATGTATTTATTATATTACATAGTTTATTTTATCGTGTATTTATGTATCTATTTGTATTTATGTATTTTATCTGTGGGCGTATCGGGGTGTTTAGGCGGGGGGTGGGAGGTTCTGGGATAGGGGTGCGTAGGCGCCGTGGTTCTTTTTGGGACTTCGGCGGTAATCTTAGGCTGTTGTAAATATTTCTTTCTTTTCTCTTCTTTATGTAAATAATTTTACCAAATCCTACGGTTTTGGCGCCCGCTTATGGGATGTATGGCCGAGGGGAGCTCGGTCGTAAGGGCGCCCAGGGGGGTTGGTCCTCTCTCTGTGACCCAGAAAGGACCAAACAAAAATGAAAATAATGGCGAATTGTAAAAACATATTACCCCAGGAGGGTACCGGCCTCATCGAGGTCGGGGAATCCCTTGCTGCTTCGGCAGTCAGTCCCTCGTATTCTGGGGGGGACAACAACCGCCTAGGCCTTTTTCAAGGCCAAACCGGCCTTTTTCAAGGCCAAATCGGCCTTTCTCAAGGCCTAACCGGCCTTTCTCAAGGCCACATCGGCCTTTCTCAAGGCCACATCGGCCTTTGTCAAGGCCTACCAGATGTGGGGAAAGTAGGTGTTGAAACGCGTGCTTCTAAAGCTTGCGCTAAAGTTGGCATGCTTAAGGAGCCACGTGTGGTGCTCACTCGCTTGTCTGGCTCAGATACAGACAAGAGTCTGGATCGAGTTGGAAGTGAGGAAGCTGAGCGGAGACTTACTGTTGACTCTGCACCTGGTCCGGTCCTGTCATCGGACGGAGAATCAGACGTCAGTTTAAGAACGGTCACGTCCCAAGCGTCATCAACTGGAGCGAAACAAAGCCGCCTTTGGCGTAAGAGGGGTGTTTCCTCAAGTGAGGAGAGTGCAGAAGGGGCACCGAGACTCACAGAAAGGACGGCGAAGAGAGGTCGCGGTCGTCCGGCTACGACCGGCAACCATGTCGGTCTACACAGAGCCAGAAATGAGCTGAAACGCCTCGAGGAGGAAGAGGCAAGGCTGCAGGCGGAGAGAACCTTTGAGGCCGAGGAGGAGCGGAAGAGGAAAGCAGCCGCTGCAACCTTCCGAAAGATTAAAAAAGCGGATCCGGCTACACCTGACATTACAACGGCAGATTTGTCTGGACTTGTGGGAGATGCGCTCGCGTCTATCAATGACGTCACCTGCAAGTCCGGACACCTGAAGGGGACATTCCAGAGGGCCTTAAACGAGGCCTCTGACACTATACGCAGGGCGTTTTATGAGATGAGAACACGCACCGTCACGGAGGAGGTTGCGCGCCTCGAAGCCGCTAACGCGAAGCTCATGGCGGAGGTCGAAATTATGCGAAAAGAAATGGCGGAGCTTCGCAATCTATCGCGCCCCCCTGCTTCCGCTCCAATAAACATGGAGGAAATCGCGCGTTCAGTCATGGTCCAGTGTGGGACCATGCTGAATGCGCGAATAGAGGGGCTAGAGGATCGCCTGCTGCCGGCTAAGCGTCTCAGACCCCCATTGGCCGCAGACAAACGGAGGGAACCAGACGTCGCTGCCCTAACACCTGCAGTGGCAACAAATTCCATGCCTTCCCCTTCTCCTGCGCAGGCAGGCACCAGCGGGGCAAGAACGAAAAAGGCCAAGAACAAGGCGGCCACGAAGGCACCTCGTCCATTGCCTCCTGCGCCGGACACAATGGATGAGGGGTGGAATGTGGTGGCCCGCAAGGGCTCAAAGGCAGCAAAAGTCCCAGCGGCGAGTCCAGCACAGGTCATCCGGCCAACGCCCACGACGAAAAAGGCTCCTAAGAAACGGGAGCCGAAACTAAAGGTTCCCCGGACTGCAGCGATTGTGCTTACGCTACAGCCGGAGGCCGAAAACAAGGGGACAACATATGCCCAGGTGCTTTCTGAAGCAAGAGAAAAAATCGACGTTCGGGCCCTGGGCATAGAGGGACTGCGGTTCCGTACAGCCGCAACAGGTGCCAGAATGCTGGAAGTGTCTGGTGCCGCTGGAGCCGACAGGGCAGATTCCCTCGCCAAAAAACTGAAGGAGTGTCTAAGCCCTGAGGTGGTAAAGGTGTCCCGCCCGGAGAAGTGCGTGGAATTGCGGCTCTCTGGGCTGGATGATTCCGCCACTAAGGAGGACGTGGCGGCTGCCGTCGCCGAGTCTGGAGGTTGCTCCGTGGAGGCTGTCAAGGTCGGGAATGTTGTCAGGCCTCCCGGCCGGCAGGGCACAGTGTGGATTAAGTGCCCTATAGCTGCAGCCAAAAAGGTTGCAGCCAGCCGGATCTTAGTAGGCTGGGTTTCGGTGTCTGCAAAGATACTGGAGCCCAGGCCTCTGCATTGTTACCGCTGCCTAGAGGCGGGACATATGGGGGCGAAGTGCACGACTGGCGTCGACCGCAGCGCGGTCTGCTTTAAGTGCGGCAAGCCTGGGCATATGGCTGCCCAGTGCGAAGCTGAGCCGCACTGCCCAGCGTGTGAAGCGGCAGGCAGGAAAGCCGACCACCCGGTCCGGGGCTGCAAAGGCTCGGCCCCGGGAAAGAAAGGCGGGAGCAAGAAGGTCAGCGTAGGGTTGAAGCCCCCCCCCTCCTCGCAACAATCTTCGCGCCCAGCGCGAGCGGAGGGTCAGATGGACACTAATTAAATGGCCATCCGATGCCTTCAGGCGAATATCAACCACTCTGCCAGGGCACAGGATCTCTTGCTCCAGAGCCTCGCAGAGTGGTTGATACAAATAGCCGTGGTTACCGAGCCCTACATGATTCCCGCCCGTACAAACTGGGTGGGAGATCGGGAGGACTCGGTAGCCATATTTGCTCCAGCGGCCGGTGGCTCCCTGCCCTTCGAAAAAGTAGCGAAGGGTCATGGATGCGTGCTGGCCGTTGTGGGTGGTGGCTGTGGCGTGGCGGTAATTGGGGTGTACTGTTCTCCGAACCGTAACCTGGCCAGCTTCGAGCAGACGCTCGCAGAGGTCGGGTTTCTGGTGGGAACAGCACACCCCAGTCCGGTGTTGGTTGCCGGGGACTTCAACGCCAAATCAACGGCTTGGGGCTCTCCGGCCACCGACGTAAGAGGGGAGGTGTTGGAGGAGTGGGCGTCGTCCTTGGGCCTCGACATCTTAAACAGAGGAATCGAGAACACGTGCGTGCGGCAACAGGGTGGGTCAATAGTTGACCTCACGTTTGCAACGCCTACCCTGGCGCGCCGTGTTCTCGACTGGAAGGTGGAGATAGACGTAGAGACGCTATCAGACCACAGATACATTCGGTATAGCGTCTCTGCGTCCGTAGGGCAGGCTCCGGCCCCGCCGGCAAGAGAGGGACCCCGGTGGTCGCTGAGGGGGATCGACCGGGAGCTGGCGAAGGAGGCGGCCATCGTTGAGGCATGGATGGCTGTCTCGGACCTGGGGGATGTTGACGTCGCGGCGGATGCTCTGGGCGAAGCCCTTGCACGCATCTGTGACGCCTCCATGCCCCGGGTCAAGACGTCGGTGCCACCTCGGCGCATATACTGGTGGAGTCCGGGGCTCAGGGAGCTCAGGCGGGCTTGCGTCGTCGCGCGGCGTAATTACGCCCATTACCGCCGGAGGAGGGTGCGCGACGAGGAGGTTGAAAGGGACCGCTACGCCGACTATAGGGCCGCCTGTTCCAATCTTAAGGCGGCCATTAAGGATGCCAAGGAGTCGGCGTGGCAAGAGTGGTTGGAGTCCCTCAACCGCGACCCTTGGGGTCGTCCCTACAAAATAGTGACGGGCAAGCTCCGCCCCTGGACTCCCCCTCTCACGGCGATCTTGGAGCCAGACCTCTTGGAGAGGGTGGTCTCAGTGCTCTTCCCCCACAGAGAGGCGTGGCACCCGCCACCCATGGCCTCTCTAGGAGTGGGGGAATCCGACGACGAGGTGCCCGAGGTGTCTGAGGCAGAGTTTGGGCTGGCCGTGTTGAGGCTTCGGGCGAAGAACACGGCCCCCGGACCCGATGGCGTGCCGGGACGAGCGCTGGTGTTGGCAGCCGGGCAGCTGGAAGAGCACATTAGAGCGTTGTTCTCGGCTTGCCTGGCGCGGGGCCACTTTCCGCAGAGCTGGAAGAGCGGAAAGTTGGTCCTGCTGAGGAAGAGCGGGCGCCCTGCTGACTCCTCGTCGGCCTACCGTCCGATCGTGCTGCTGAGTGAGACGAGCAAGCTTTTCGAACGTGTGCTCGCTGCTCGTCTCACTCAGCACATGAGGGAGGTAGGACCGAATCTGAGCGATGGGCAGTTTGGTTTCCGGCAAGGGCGCTCGACGGTGGACGCCATAGCGAAGGTGCGAGAGTTAGCGGAAGAGGCGGTCTCCGAAGGCAGGGTGTTGTTGGCAGTGTCGTTGGACATTAAGAATGCCTTTAACACCCTCCCTTGGGAGACCGTGATGGAGTCCCTCAGATACCATGGTGTGCCCCGGTATTTGAGGGACTCCGTGGCGAGTTATTTCACCGACCGGGCCGTTATGTACCCGGCCCGGGACGGTGATTGGAAAATAAGGCGTATGTCGTGCGGTGTTCCACAGGGCTCGGTCCTGGGACCGCTCCTGTGGAACATCGGGTACGACTTCGTGCTCCGCGGGCGGAACTTACACGGTGTCAGCGTAGTCTGCTACGCTGATGACACCTTGGTAACTGCCCGTGGGCGCACACACAGGGAGGCGGCCATCTTGGCCACTGCTGGAGTAGCCCATGTGGTCCACAGGATCAGGACCCTTGGGCTGGAGGTGGCACTGGAGAAGTCCGAGGCCCTCTTCTTTCATGGGCCTCGGAGATCTCCACCGCGGGGGATGGAGATAGTGGTGGGCGGAACCTCCATTGCCGTCGAGTCGAAGATGAGGTACTTAGGCCTCGTCCTCGACGGCAGATGGAGGTTCGCGGAGCACTTCCGGCAATTGGCGCCCAAGATCATAGCCTTTGCCGGAGTGCTCGGGAGACTCCTCCCGAATTTGGGAGGGCCGAGTGTGGGGTGCCGCCGCCTTTATGCCGGTGTGGTTCGCTCCAAGGCACTCTACGGAGCGCCAATATGGGCGGACGCCCTAGACGCTGAAAACCTGACCCTGCTGCGACGTCCGCAGCGGGTCATGGCCGTCAGGGCGGCCCGAGCGTACCACACCGTCTCGTTTGAGGCGGCGTGCGTGCTGGCCGGTACACCGCCGTGGAACCTCGAGGCGGAGGTTTTGGCGACGGTGTATTGGCGCAGCGTAGAGGCCAAGATGGCAGGAGAGTGGCCACTCCCGGAGGAGATCAGGCGGTGGAGAGAGGGTGCCCGCGAGGATCTCCTCCTGGACTGGGCACAGAGACTGGAGTCCCCGGCTGCTAGCCGGGAAATGGTGGCCGCCTTTCGCCCCAGCCTCCAGCAGTGGGTCGATCGGCGGCATGGCGCACCGACGTTCCGTCTAACGCAGATCCTCTCCGGGCATGGTTGCTTCGGGAGGTATCTGTGTCGGGTGGCACGTCGGGAACCCACAATGGAATGCCACCATTGTGGGGCGCCGGAGGACACGGCGCAGCACACCCGCGCCGAGTGCCCAGAGTGGGCGGAGCCGCGCGCCGAGATGGTCGCGGTCATAGGAGGAGATCTCTCACTGTCAGCCATAGTAAGAGCTATGGCTGACAGTGAGACAAATTGGGAGGCCGTGGCCGCATTTGCGGAAAATGTAATGCGGACCAAGGAGACGGCGGAAAGGGACCGAGAGGCAGATCCTCTCTCGGCCCCTATCCGCCACAGAAGAACGGGCCGTAGGCGGTTGGCATATGCCGGCCGCATACTACCCTGAACGGGGACCTGTTGGGTTGCGGATCGGGGGATCCGCTTCCTGACCTGAGGGGTCCCGTGCTGTAAGGCGCCTCGTCACGTGTTCCGAGGTGCCTTAAGCGGAGATACAGGGAGGGCACTTTACACCCTCCCGAGGAGGGCCCTCACGGGCACCCGCTGAGGGAGTTGCGGGACGCATTGCGACACCGTGGCTTCCTCCTTGTAAAGCGGCGAGGGCGGAACACCCCAGGTTTTTAGTGGGTACACTGCCTTTATCAAGGCGGGAATCCCACATAACCATCGGTCCCCCCGGACTGGTGGTATCTATAAAAGATTTTCCTGGGAATCAAAAAAAAAAAAAAAAAAAAAAAAAAGGTTAGGTTAGGTTAGGTTAGGTTAGGTTAGGTTAGGTTGATTTGGGCTGTAAGGCCGATCATAGGATGGGAAGCAAGAGGTGCTCCCCTCCTAAGAAGGCCAAGGGTGGGAGAAAGTCCGCTCTCCCTACTCCAGACACCGGAAGGCACTCGGCTCCCGCGGAGGCAGCCGGACAGTCGGGCCCAAACCCGCCCCAGGAGGCCATGGAGGCCTCTTAATGGACCACAACCCATTAAGAGTCCTCCAGTGCAATTTGAACCACTGCCGGGGTGCGCAAGACTTGCTCATGCAAACCCTCGCGCAGTGGTCAATTGCACTTGCCGTAGTTGCTGAGCCCTATCAGATCCTGGACCATCCAAGATGGTTCGGGGACGAACAGGGCTTGGCAGCTATCTACTGGGGCGGAGGCGAAGGCGACCCCCCCTGTGCCCTTATTGAGAAGGGACAGGGCTTCGTCGCGACAGAGTGGGGTCGCATAGCCGTTGTTGCATGCTACGTCTCCCCTAACTGTACCCTCGCCGCTTACGAGGCGTACCTGGACGGGTTAGGTAACTGTATTCGCAGATGCCTACCCCGTCCCGTGCTCGTCTTGGGCGACTTCAACGCTCACTCGCGTGAGTGGGGGAGTCCCCGAGATGACCCTAGGGGAGTCACCATCTCAGGATGGGCGGCGGGACACGACCTCCGGTTGCTAAATCGGGGGTCCGTAAACACCTGTGTGCGGTGGCAGGGGGAGTCGATCGTGGATTTATCATGGTCGACTCCTTCTGCCACACACATGGTGTCCGGATGGAGAGTTGCGGAGGAGATGGTCACGTTATCCGACCATCGCCACATTGTTTTCGATGTGGCCCTCCGCCCTCCAAGCCGTGTGTCCCGCCGCAGTAGCAGCCCGCCGCGACGATGGGCCCTCAAGCGGCTAAACAGGGATCTGTTAGAAGCCGCCGCCATCGTCGCGGCCTGGCCGGAGAGCCACGCCGAGGATCTGCCCGATCCTGAGAGGGAGGCGACCTGGTTCCGGGGCACGATGACGTCGATTTGTGACGTGTCGATGCCCCGGGCCGGGTCAACCAAGCGCCGGGCGGTGTACTGGTGGTCGGAGGAGATCGCGCGGCTGCGAGATGCATGCCTGCGCGCCCGACGCCAGTACCAAAGGACCCGAAGAAGAAGGCGAGCCACAGCCGAGGAGACGGATAGAGCTTACGCGGCCTATAGAGGCGCTACCAAGGCGCTCCAAGTCGCCATTGGCGACGCCAAGGCTCGGTCTTGGAGCGAACTCCTGGAGGGACTGAATAGGGATCCATGGGGGCGCCCGTACCGTACGGTACTGGGCAAACTCAGACCGTGGGTCCCTCCGTTGACGGAAACCCTGGACCCAGTGCTGGTGGAGAGGGTAGTTGATAACCTCTTCCCAGCGGTCCAGGATCAGTCCAGTCCCTCAACCCCCACGTCGTCAGACCCTGATTGGTCTGACGACTTGGGAGTGTCGGAACAGGAGTTGGACCGAGCCGTTAAGCGCCTCAAGGCCCGTAACACAGCGCCCGGGCCCGACGGGATTCCAGGTCGGGCTTGGGTGCTGGCTCTATCCGCGGGGCTGGGGGACAGAATGAGGCGGTTGTTTGACAGCTGCCTCCATTCGGGTGTGTTCCCCACAGGGTGGAAAGAGGCTAGATTGGTCCTTTTGAAGAAGGAAGGCAGAACCGCGGACTCTCCCTCTGCGTACCGTCCCATTTGCCTGCTGGACGAGGCCGGCAAATTGTTCGAAAGAATAATTGCCGCCCGTCTATGCACTCATCTCTCGCGGGTAGGTCCCAACCTGTCGGATGACCAGTACGGTTTCCGACGGGCGCGTTCGACAGTGGACGCGATTCTTCGTGTCCGTACACTGTCGGACCAGGTGGTGTCCCGAGGCGGGAGGGCGTTGGCGGTGTCCTTGGACATCGTTAATGCCTTCAACTCCCTGCCTTGGAGGGCGATCAGGGAGGCGCTCGTGTATCACGGAGTGCCTCTCTACCTGCAGCGCCTAGTTGGGTCCTACCTTCGCGACAGATGTGTGCAATATGTGGGCAGGGACGGTACTACTCTGCGGAGGGAGGTCAGTTGCGGGGTTCCACAGGGGTCTGTCTTAGGACCACTCCTTTGGAACCTCGCATATGACGCGGTTCTGCGTGTTGAAATCCCCGCCGGCGTACATGTTGTCTGCTATGCAGACGACACTTTAGTGTTCGCCGGCGGGGACTCCTTCGAGAGGACCAAAGGGCTCGCCGAGCTTGGGGTGGCATGCGTCGTGGATAAAATCCACGAGCTGGGTCTTCGGATAGCGCCTAATAAGACTGAGGCGCTATGGTTCCACAAGTTCCCGAGGGGAAGGGAACCACCCAGCTTGTCGGTTCGCGTAGGTGACGTTGACGTCCAGGTGGGGCCGTACCTTAAGTACTTGGGCCTCACCTTGGATAGTCGCTGGGGCTTCGAAGAGCACTTCAGCCGCTCCGTCCCCCGGATCCAGAGGGTAGTGGGTGCTTTGCACAGACTGCTACCCAATCTCGGGGGACCAAGGGAGGGTGTTCGCCGCCTCTATGCGGGCGTCGTGCGGTCGATGGCACTCTACGGAGCACCCGTCTGGTCCAAAAGACTGACGGGTGTTAGGCGCTGCAGGGCTATGTTTAGTAGCCTGCAGCGTTCTATTGCCATCAGAATCGTTCGCGGTTACCGCACGATTTCGCATGAGGCGGCGACATTATTGGCGCGGCTCCCGCCGCTCGACCTCCTGGCGGAGATGGACGCACGAGTGTACGTTCGTCTCCGGCAGGAGGGCGAGGGTGGGGCTGCGCCAGCTGAAGTGCGGCAAGAGGAGCGTCGACGTGCGCTTGGGAAGTGGCGCGAGCGGCTCGAGGAGCCGAGGAGCTCGCGCCAACGCGCCGTCGACGCTGTTCTGCCTAGCTTCGAAGCCTGGCTAGGGAGGGAGGGAGGTAACGTCACCTATAGACTTACTCAGGTACTCACCGGGCATGGTTGCTTCGGTGAGTACCTGAGTAGGATCGGACGCGAACCGACACCGCAGTGCCACCATTGTGGGTGGGGCCAGGATTCCGCCCAGCACACGCTCGAGGATTGCTCGGCGTGGTGCGTGGAAAGGCGGAATCTGGCCCTCAGGATCGGGCAGGATCTCTCTCTGCCCAGCGTAGTTGCGGCTATGCTGGCAGATGAGACGGCGTGGAAGGCGGTGGCCTCTTTCTGTGAGACCGTAATGGTTCGGAAAGAGGCCGCGGAGCGGGATCGAGAGAGGGCTGATCCCGCTCGTAGAAGGCGGCGGCGGGGTGCAGGCAACGGCCGCCCCGCCCTGCCTGCCCCGTGAGGCTACGGCGTCATGGGGCTGCGGCATCCCCTATAGGGGACCATCTGGGTCCGTAGGGTAGTCAGAGTGAGGGCTTTGGACTATCCCAGACGGACCCAGGGAGGGCGATGGTGCATAATATGGCTATGCACCATCGTAAGTACCGCGAGACGTAGGGGGCGTTAGTTGTGGACGCCCCCGGGACGTGCTCAGGCAAGGTGCTATAGGGGCTCCGGAGTGTTCTTTATGAGGAACCGGAGCCCCTAGTGCACCGAGGCCGGCCATCGGGGTGGTTTTAGTGAGTCGTCAGGAGACAACCTCACATAACCATGCTGTGCCCTTAACGCAGCATGGTATCTGAACGAGCAGATTTCCACCCCGTCACCAAAAAAAAAAAAAAAAAAAAAAAAAAGGTTAGGTTAGGTTAGGTTAGGTTAGGTTAGGTTAGGTTAGGTTAGGTTAGGTTCCACGGACCTGCTGGGTTGTCCCAGTGGGCGGAGAGGTGAACTCCGACGTGGCGCGTCCCCGGGTGGCGGATAGGGGGTTCTGACGTATCGACAACCTCCAAGTGGAGGTTGTCGATATGCCAGCGCGGACCAAACACTGGGGGGGCGTATGGGGTATATTAAGTATATGTATGTTTATTTATTTATATTATTAAGTTTATTTTATTATTTGTTTATTATATTTATTTTAAGTTTTATATGTCTATAAGTATTTAATTCGGAAGGTGCCTCTCCAAGCACTCCTCTGATTAGCAGAGAAGGCAGTGGATGAGGCCGGCCCCGCCTCTGCTGCGTCTCGATCCCGTTCGGGATTGAAATGCTACCGAGGCGGGGCCAGGGTAGGAAGCTACCTTGTAGTTGAGGAGGGAGGTTACCAAATCTCAAGGTTTTGGTGCTCGCCGAAGGGAGTATCCTGGGAGCGAGCCGGGACGCGTGCTGTGTTAGCGGTACGCGTCTTGACTCGCTCGCAGGGTATGGTCGGGGGGAGCCCGGCCGCTAGGGCACCAACCGGGGGAGCTCGCCCCTAAACGAGCAAAAATCATCATGAAAAAGGCTGCTTTGTTAACAAATCCACGTGTGGGTCCCGGAAACGGGGAATCCCACGACACGGATTCTTCCGTGTCTTGCCCCACCGTATACGTGGGGGGCACAAACAGCCAAGACGTTAGGGGGCCTTCTCGCGTTTCGGCGCAGAAGGTGGATGATCAGAAGGGGCATGCCTGCACGCTCGTGTCTGGAGACACGAGCGTGCAGTCGATGTCGGATGAGAAAGAGAGGCGTGTCCGCACACCTACGCCTGTGGGCAAAGGCGTGCGGACGACGTCGAAAGATGTAAGTTGCCGGGCACGGTCACTCTCGCCTGTGTTGGGAGGGAACGTGCGGGCAACTACAATGAAGAAAGAGGAGAATAGCTTTTTCGCGAAACCGAGGGCGGTCTCACGAAGAAGCGTCACTGTCGTTGAGAGTGAGGGTGAGGGGGAGTCGGACTGTTCCGTAATGTCCGTCTCCTCTTTAGCTTCCTGTGCCTCGAGCACGGCAAAATCGAGGAAAAGAGGGCGAAAACCTGAGGAGGACGCGTTAAACCCGAAGGTTTCCAAACGCGCCTCCTTCCTAAAGGACAGAGGACCGGAAAGTGCAGATGACGATGTCTTTGACCCGTCGGTGCCACCCAGTGACAGAAGGACAAAGACAACGCTACCGAAGGCAGAAGACCTGAGTGTCCAAATGCAGGCGCAGCCAACAGATGAGTTGGTCGCCTGTATAAACAGCCAGTTGGAGACCGTGGAGAAAATCGCAGACAGGTCCAAGAACATGAAGGGCGATTTTATTCGCGGTCTCCGATTGGCAGTAAGGAAGATACAGGCGGCGTCCGTGGCGCTGCTCCATAGGACGTCTGCGGACGCCAATGTTGAACGGCTGGAGAAGGAAAACGCCGACCTGCGAAATGAGATGAGCGCCCTCTCCGCAAAGGTCGAGTCGTTGACGGTGGCCATAACCAACCAGACGCAGGCAAGCGCGGCAGAGGTGGCTAAACCAGCGACGCCACCACCTGCCGCCGAAAGGCAGGGAGACTGGGAGTGCCGGCTCATGGAGCGTATTGGCGCCCTCATGGACCTCAAGCTGGCGGCCTCATCCCTGGCCAAGCCGGCACCGGTTCCGCCCATGAGAATTCCATCACCCGTTTCTCCTGGCCCATCAAAGGGGAAAGGGAAAGGGAAGGGGAAAGGAAGAGCGCTGCCGCCTTTGGGAGCTGTGGCTTCCCTGTCTCCGTCGCAGACTAGGTCTTCGGAAGTGACCGAAGCGGCTGCGCCGGAGTCATGGGCCAAGGTCGTTGGCAAAAAGGCCAAAAAGCGAAAGGCTCCTGCGCGCAAAGAGGCAAGACCTGACGCCGGTCCCTCCAAGGCTGCTCCTACACTCCGTCCTGCAGTTGGCGCCAAGGCAACACCGAGGCGTGGGCCTGGACCCCCCAAGCCAACGCGGCTGCCAAGATCCGCGGCGGTAACGGTGACCATCCCGGAGGGTTCCGAGGTCACCTACGCCGCGGTCATGTCCGCCGCGAAGGCCCGCATTAAGTTGGCAGATGTCGGCGTGGAAGCGGTCCGCACAAGACGTGCCATAACGGGGGGCCTTTTAATGGAGGTATCGGGGCCCGACTGTTCTCCAAAGGCTGATGCACTGGCCGAACGCTTGCGCGCTGCCCTCGAGGACCTTCAAGTCCGAATCACTCGTCCCGTGAAAACGGGGGAGTTGAGACTGAAGGACCTTGACGACAGCGTTACACCGGGTGAAGTGGCGGCAGCGGTGGCCGCAATCGGAGAGTGTTCCGTCGACGACGTCCGGGTGGGCGACATACGTCGCTCGCCTAGGGCCCTGGGCACGGTATGGGTCCGTTGCCCACTATTTTGCGTACGCAAGATAGTGGAGGCGGGGCACGTCGTCGTCGGATGGGTGTCAGCCAGGGTGGATTTTTTGACCTCGCGGCCGCTCCAGTGCTTCCGGTGTCTGGAGTACGGGCATGTACGCAGTCTATGCCAGAGCCCAGTGGACCGGAGTGCGCTGTGCTACGCGTGTGGCGAGCCCGGTCATCGGGCAAGCGGTTGCACGCGCCAGCACAAATGTCCGCTGTGCTCTGATTTGGGCTGTAAGGCCGATCATAGGATGGGAAGCAAGAGGTGCTGCTCCCCTCCTAAGAAGGCCAAGGGTGGGAGGAAGTCCGCTCTCCCTACTCCAGACACCGGAAGGCACTCGGCTCCCGCGGAGGCAGCCGGACAGTCGGGCCCAAACCCGCCCCAGGAGGCCATGGAGGCCTCTTAATGGACCACAACCCATTAAGAGTCCTCCAGTGCAATTTGAACCACTGCCGGGGTGCGCAAGACTTGCTCATGCAAACCATCGCGCAGTGGTCAATTGCACTTGCCGTAGTTGCTGAGCCCTATCAGATCCTGGACCATCCAAGATGGTTCGGGGACGAACAGGGCTTGGCAGCTATCTACTGGGGCGGAGGCGAAGGCGACCCCCCCTGTGCCCTTATTGAAAAGGGACAGGGCTTCGTCGCGACAGAGTGGGGTCGCATAGCCGTTGTTGCATGCTACGTCTCCCCTAACTGTACCCTCGCCGCTTACGAGGCGTACCTGGACGGGTTAGGTAACTGTATTCGCAGATGCCTACCCCGTCCCGTGCTCGTCTTGGGCGACTTCAACGCTCACTCGCGTGAGTGGGGGAGTCCCCGAGATGACCCTAGGGGAGTCACCATCTCAGGATGGGCGGCGGGACACGACCTCCGGTTGCTAAATCGGGGGTCCGTAAACACCTGTGTGCGGTGGCAGGGGGAGTCGATCGTGGATTTATCATGGTCGACTCCTTCTGCCACACACATGGTGTCCGGATGGAGAGTTGCGGAGGAGATGGTCACGTTATCCGACCATCGCCACATTGTTTTCGATGTGGCCCTCCGCCCTCCAAGCCGTGTGTCCCGCCGCAGTAGCAGCCCGCCGCGACGATGGGCCCTCAAGCGGCTTAACAGGGATCTGTTAGAAGCCGCCGCCATCGTCGCGGCCTGGCCGGAGAGCCACGCCGAGGATCTGCCCGATCCTGAGAGGGAGGCGACCTGGTTCCGGGGCACGATGACGTCGATTTGTGACGTATCGATGCCCCGGGCCGGGTCAACCAAGCGCCGGGCGGTGTACTGGTGGTCGGAGGAGATCGCGCGGCTGCGAGATGCATGCCTGCGCGCCCGACGCCAGTACCAAAGGACCCGAAGAAGAAGGCGAGCCACAGCCGAGGAGACGGATAGAGCTTACGCGGCCTATAGAGGCGCTACCAAGGCGCTCCAAGTCGCCATTGGCGACGCCAAGGCTCGGTCTTGGAGCGAACTCCTGGAGGGACTGAATAGGGATCCATGGGGGCGCCCGTACCGTACGGTACTGGGCAAACTCAGACCGTGGGTCCCTCCGTTGACGGAAACCCTGGACCCAGTGCTGGTGGAGAGGGTAGTTGATAACCTCTTCCCAGCGGTCCAGGATCAGTCCAGTCCCTCAACCCCCACGTCGCCAGACCCTGATTGGTCTGACGACTTGGGAGTGTCGGAACAGGAGTTGGACCGAGCCGTTAAGCGCCTCAAGGCCCGTAACACAGCGCCCGGGCCCGACGGGATTCCAGGTCGGGCTTGGGTGCTGGCTCTATCCGCGGGGCTGGGGGACAGAATGAGGCGGTTGTTTGACAGCTGCCTCCATTCGGGTGTGTTCCCCACAGGGTGGAAAGAGGCTAGATTGGTCCTCTTGAAGAAGGAAGGCAGAACCGCGGACTCTCCCTCTGCGTACCGTCCCATTTGCCTGCTGGACGAGGCCGGCAAATTGTTCGAAAGAATAATTGCCGCCCGTCTATGCACTCATCTCTCGCGGGTAGGTCCCAACCTGTCGGATGACCAGTACGGTTTCCGACGGGCGCGTTCGACAGTGGACGCGATTCTTCGTGTCCGTACACTGTCGGACCAGGTGGTGTCCCGAGGCGGGAGGGCGTTGGCGGTGTCCTTGGACATCGTTAATGCCTTCAACTCCCTGCCTTGGAGGGCGATCAGGGAGGCGCTCGTGTATCACGGAGTGCCTCTCTACCTGCAGCGCCTAGTTGGGTCCTACCTTCGCGACAGATGTGTGCAATATGTGGGCAGGGACGGTACTACTCTGCGGAGGGAGGTCAGTTGCGGGGTTCCACAGGGGTCTGTCTTAGGACCACTCCTTTGGAACCTCGCATATGACGCGGTTCTGCGTGTTGAACTCCCCGCCGGCGTACATGTTGTCTGCTATGCAGACGACACTTTAGTGTTCGCCGGCGGGGACTCCTTCGAGAGGACCAAAGGGCTCGCCGAGCTTGGGGTGGCATGCGTCGTGGATAAAATCCACGAGCTGGGTCTTCGGATAGCGCCTAATAAGACTGAGGCGCTATGGTTCCACAAGTTCCCGAGGGGAAGGGAACCACCCAGCTTGTCGGTTCGCGTAGGTGACGTTGACGTCCAGGTGGGGCCGTACCTTAAGTACTTGGGCCTCACCTTGGATAGTCGCTGGGGCTTCGAAGAGCACTTCAGCCGCTCCGTCCCCCGGATCCAGAGGGTAGTGGGTGCTTTGCACAGACTGCTACCCAATCTCGGGGGACCAAGGGAGGGTGTTCGCCGCCTCTATGCGGGCGTCGTGCGGTCGATGGCACTCTACGGAGCGCCCGTCTGGTCCAAAAGACTGACGGGTGTTAGGCGCTGCAGGGCTATGTTTAGTAGCCTGCAGCGTTCTATTGCCATCAGAATCGTTCGCGGTTACCGCACGATTTCGCATAAGGCGGCGACATTATTGGCGCGGCTCCCGCCGCTCGACCTCCTGGCGGAGATGGACGCACGAGTGTACGTTCGTCTCCGGCAGGAGGGCGAGGGTGGGGCTGCGCCAGCTGAAGTGCGGCAAGAGGAGCGTCGACGTGCGCTTGGGAAGTGGCGCGAGCGGCTCGAGGAGCCGAGGAGCTCGCGCCAACGCGCCGTCGACGCTGTTCTGCCTAGCTTCGAAGCCTGGCTAGGGAGGGAGGGAGGTAACGTCACCTATAGACTTACTCAGGTACTCACCGGGCATGGTTGCTTCGGTGAGTACCTGAGTAGGATCGGACGCGAACCGACACCACAGTGCCACCATTGTGGGTGGGGCCAGGATTCCGCCCAGCACACGCTCGAGGATTGCTCGGCGTGGTGCGTGGAAAGGCGGAATCTGGCCCTCAGGATCGGGCAGGATCTCTCTCTGCCCAGCGTAGTTGCGGCTATGCTGGCAGATGAGACGGCGTGGAAGGCGGTGGCCTCTTTCTGTGAGACCGTAATGGTTCGGAAAGAGGCCGCGGAGCGGGATCGCGAGAGGGCTGATCCCGCTCGTAGAAGGCGGCGGCGGGGTGCAGGCAACGGCCGCCCCGCCCTGCCTGCCCCGTGAGGCTACGGCGTCATGGGGCTGCGGCATCCCCTATAGGGGACCATCTGGGTCCGTAGGGTAGTCAGAGTGAGGGCTTTGGACTATCCCAGACGGACCCAGGGAGGGCGATGGTGCATAATATGGCTATGCACCATCGTAAGTACCGCGAGACGTAGGGGGCGTTAGTTGTGGACGCCCCCGGGACGTGCTCAGGCAAGGTGCTATAGGGGCTCCGGAGTGTTCTTTATGAGGAACCGGAGCCCCTAGTGCACCGAGGCCGGCCATCGGGGTGGTTTTAGTGAGTCGTCAGGAGACAACCTCACATAACCATGCTGTGCCCTTAACGCAGCATGGTATCTGAACGAGCAGATTTCCACCCCGTCACCAAAAAAAAAAAAAAAAAAAAAAAAGGTTAGGTTAGGTTAGGTTAGGTTAGGTTAGGTTAGGTTAGGTTAGGTTAGGTTAGGTTAGGTTAGGTTAGGTTAGGTTAGGTTAGGTTAGGTTAGGTTAGGTTAGGTTAGGTTAGGTTAGGTTAGGTTAGGTTAGGTTAGGTTAGGTTAGGTTAGGTTAGGTTAGGTTAGGTTAGGTTAGGTTAGGTTAGGTTAGGTTAGGTTAGGTTAGGTTAGGTTAGGTTAGGTTAGGTTAGGTTAGGTTAGGTTAGGTTAGGTTAGGTTAGGTTAGGTTAGGTTAGGTTAGGTTAGGTTAGGTTAGGTTAGGTTAGGTTAGGTTAGGTTAGGTTAGGTTAGGTTAGGTTAGGTTAGGTTAGGTTAGGTTAGGTTAGGTTAGGTTAGGTTAGGTTAGGTTAGGTTAGGTTAGGTTAGGTTAGGTTAGGTTAGGTTAGGTTAGGTTAGGTTAGGTTAGGTTAGGTTAGGTTAGGTTAGGTTAGGTTAGGTTAGGTTAGGTTAGGTTAGGTTAGGTTAGGTTAGGTTAGGTTAGGTTAGGTTAGGTTAGGTTAGGTTAGGTTAGGTTAGGTTAGGTTAGGTTAGGTTAGGTTAGGTTAGGTTAGGTTAGGTTAGGTTAGGTTAGGTTAGGTTAGGTTAGGTTAGGTTAGGTTAGGTTAGGTTAGGTTAGGTTAGGTTAGGTTAGGTTAGGTTAGGTTAGGTTAGGTTAGGTTAGGTTAGGTTAGGTTAGGTTAGGTTAGGTTAGGTTAGGTTAGGTTAGGTTAGGTTAGGTTAGGTTAGGTTAGGTTAGGTTAGGTTAGGTTAGGTTAGGTTAGGTTAGGTTAGGTTAGGTTAGGTTAGGTTAGGTTAGGTTAGGTTAGGTTAGGTTAGGTTAGGTTAGGTTAGGTTAGGTTAGGTTAGGTTAGGTTAGGTTAGGTTAGGTTAGGTTAGGTTAGGTTAGGTTAGGTTAGGTTAGGTTAGGTTAGGTTAGGTTAGGTTAGGTTAGGTTAGGTTAGGTTAGGTTAGGTTAGGTTAGGTTAGGTTAGGTTAGGTTAGGTTAGGTTAGGTTAGGTTAGGTTAGGTTAGGTTAGGTTAGGTTAGGTTAGGTTAGGTTAGGTTAGGTTAGGTTAGGTTAGGTTAGGTTAGGTTAGGTTAGGTTAGGTTAGGTTAGGTTAGGTTAGGTTAGGTTAGGTTAGGTTAGGTTAGGTTAGGTTAGGTTAGGTTAGGTTAGGTTAGGTTAGGTTAGGTTAGGTTAGGTTAGGTTAGGTTAGGTTAGGTTAGGTTAGGTTAGGTTAGGTTAGGTTAGGTTAGGTTAGGTTTTTTTTTTTTTTTTTTTTTTTTTTTTTTTTTTTTTTTTTTTTGTCCCTACCGCCACTCAGATGATCTAAATGGGGCAGGGTAACAATGGGGACCTCTAGCGTGGCTAGAGAATTTGCTTAATCATTTAACTTATTTGCTAATCTTATTCTCTACTTCTTAAATGAAAATTTAAACATAACTTATTGTATCATGATACAAAGTTGAGGCTTATAAATACTGTTATGCCTAAGGTGTTCTTTTACATAGAATCACTATTTTATTGTTCAAAAGATTTTTGTTACAATAGTATGTTGTGGTTTATCCACAGTAAGCTTATATCTAGTTTATTTATCTTTTTTACTGTATTGTGTACAAGATTATATTAACTTAATCTTATTTTCTATCTCATATTTTATATGTATGAGTATAACGGTTTTATTATTGAGTATACAAAATACTGAGTATACAAAATATTATTGAGTATTCAGTGACATTTATGTATCATAAATTGTCTATGGCTTTATTTTTACTTATTATCTTATTTGTTATAATTGAACAAAAGTCTATAAATTCGTATCTTGTTTCCTTATTACTAATTATACAATGTGCATTGTTGGTGCTTATAATGCAGTCCATTTTTTGTTCCGCCTCGTACCTTTCGCGACCGAAGATGGGGCATTCAAAAATAATGTGTTCCGCCGATTCGTTTTTTCCCGGTTCGCAAGCGCATGATGGATCCTCTCTAAGTTTGAACCTAGCTAGATAGTCAGAAAACCCACC
Source organism: Pasiphila rectangulata (assembly GCA_963082625.1). NCBI lineage: Eukaryota > Metazoa > Arthropoda > Insecta > Lepidoptera > Geometridae > Pasiphila > Pasiphila rectangulata. The sequence goes on along the minus strand of OY720244.1, from coordinate 21,287 downwards.
ATGCCCTGTCATGAATTGTGTAAGAGTGTGAGTAAGTGTTATTTTCCTTACGAGATTGTATGCTTTGATGGCGTCCGGGAAGAAGATTTTTGTAGTGGATGCTTGTGTACCTGCTTTATAGCGTTTGTTCCAGGTTTCGATTGATTCCTTTCGGATCTGTTTTTTGATGTATGACATCGGGCACGCGTCGTAGTCGGGTTTTCTTTTGTTGTTTAGGGCAGCTTCCTTAGCAAGAACATCCGCCCTTTCATTCCCCAGCATCCCAGCATGTGCTTTAATCCAAAACAAGGAAGTGTCCTTATTTTGGAGTGAGATCGTCTCAAGGTTTTGTCTTGTTTCTTGTGCCAAAGGATGGGTGGAATTGCAGTTCTTGACTGTATCCAGTGCTGCCCGGGAGTCGCTGTATATTCCAAAACTGGTTTCGCGTCGTTTGAGGATTTCACGTGTTGCTATGCAGATCGCATAGAGCTCGGCCTGGTAAACGGTGCAGTATGGTGGCAGCTTTATCTTGAGGGTTTTTGTCTCGGCTGCACTATTCCATACGGATAGCGCGGCTCCGACTTTACCCTCAATTTTGCTGCCATCAGTAAATATGCGGACTGCTTGAGAGTTGTTCTGCTCTACATCTTGGTCGTCTATCAAGTGTTTGTATCCTAAGATGGTCCGTTTTGCCGGGTGTGGGAACGTGCTGAAGGCTACCATACGTTCAATCTCTCTATCCTCCGGTATATGTATGGTAAGTCCTCGCTTGGCTTTATAGAGGGCCGCTGCCTCCTGGATTCTAAGATCCAGTGGGAGCAAACCGGCGAGGATCAGTGCCGAGTTTAGAGACACAGTTTTGTATGACTTCGTCAACTTCTGCGCAAAAAGCCTTTGTACGGAGTTGAGTTGCTTTTGTACCCCCAATTTAGCCGTCGCAGGAGCCCAGGCGCTAGCGGCGTACATCATCACAGGTTCCACTGCAGCTGTGTATATGGTCCTGATGACTTCTGGGTGAAGACCCCAGCTGCACTTTGCCGCCCGCGACAGCTGTTTGAAGATGTTCAGGGCTTTTCTGCAGGTGTTTGCTGTGTGTGCATTGAATGTTAATTTCTCATCGATTGTTAGTCCCAAGAGTTTGATTTCTTTTGACATGCCAATGTCGATCCCGCCCATCCTCAGGAGTGGGGTATCGTACTTTAGTTTCCTGGTAATTGTCATGGCATTTGTTTTATGTGGAGCAAACTTTAACTTATTCCGGATACCCCAATCCCGAACATAAGCGAGAGCGGCATTGGCCTGTCGTTGGACTTCCAAGGCAGTGTTCCCATCAAAGACAAGAACCACGTCGTCAGCAAACGCCTGGACGTAGTCTCCTCTATTTTGAAGCTCATTTAAAAGGGGGTCCAGGATTAGGTTCCAAAGTATTGGGCCTCCTATGGACCCTTGGACACACCCTTTATTTGTGTCCCTAGCGTGTTCGTGTCCCGCATAGCGCACCTTCACCTTTCTGTCCTGAAGGTAGCTGTCAACTAGCCTTCTCAGGTTTACAGGGCAGCCCGATTTTGCCAATCTTACCCTGATTGCAGGCCACCATGCACTGTCGAAGGCTCCCTCTATGTCTAGTGAGATTATTACTAAGATCTTTTTCTCGTCTAGTTTAGTTTTCACGCGCTGCATCAGGTCATAGAGGGAGTCTTCGGTGCTTTTTTGCGGCATGAATCCATACTGGCTGTTGTTCATTTTCGGAACCAGGTGCCACTTGAGTCGGCCAATCAACATTTTCTCCAGGATTTTGCCAAAGACTGGTAGGAGGCCTATGGGTCGGTAAGATTTCGGGCTCGTGTAGTCGTTCTTCCCTGGTTTTCTGAGGACTACAACGGTTGCCTCCTTCCATACGATGGGAAAGTGTTTGAGGCTTAAACATTTGTTGCAAAGGGCGAGAAACAGTTCTGGGTTATTTTGGATGGCTTGGGCACATATGTCCGCGGTCAATCCGTCCGACCCGGGAGCTTTTTTGGGGTTAAAACTCGCTGTCGAAAGATTCAATTCCTGGATTGTGAACGGTGGGTCAATGTGTTCATCATTTTTCCACACGTTCACTTTTTCAGCTTCTTCTCTTATAAGGCTATGGTCTGCGTTGTCGTCCATTTCTAGATCCTTCGGGTAAAAGGTCTCGGCGATTAGTCTCACTGAATTCTCACTGTCCAGAGCGTTCCCATCCTTCACCATAGGAAGGTCCTCCTGTCTTTTCGATGTTCTAGCTATTATCCTGTATATCCCCTCCCAGAGCCCCTCCTTGTCCTGCTTTCCGCAGAAACTCTTCCAGCTTTCAGTTTGTGCTTTTTTTGCCTCTATCTCATATTTTTCTTTTTCTTCCAGATATTCTGCGACGACCTTTGACCTGCGGACAGGTGCTGCGCAACGGATTCGACGCCTCAACGTGTTGACCAGTTTTTTCTGCTTTTCCATTGACTCCGACCACCAAGGTAAGTTTAGTGTGTTATTTTCTTTCTTCTTCGGTATGGTATTTTCGCAGGTCTCTATTATTGTTTTAATGTATGATTCTGTTGTTTTTTCCAGATCCGTTTTGTCTTGAAGTTTCTCTATTTCTGTTTGATTTAAGTTTTTCGTATCGAGCAATTGGGTTAGTTTTGTGTGAAATTGAGTCCAGTTTGCTTTTTTAGTATTAAATATTCTTGTGTTTCGCTTTATGCTAATTCCCTTTGATTTTACTAATTTGATTTTGAAAGTTAATACATTGTGATCGGAGCTCGTCAAGCCAGTTTCCACTCTCCAGTCCTCCACGTATTGCATCAGGTCTGCTGTACAGGCCGTTACGTCGATGTGGCTACAGTATGTTTTTTGGCCTCTTATAGTGTCGTAGGTTGGTGTTGTTCCCTCGTTTAGCACATGCATTTTCATTTCCTCCATAGTTCCGGCCATTTCCTCTCCCCTTTCATCGAGTTTTAGGCTGCCCCACAGAGGGTTTTTGGCATTACAATCTCCTCCTATTAACACGTGTCGTGTACCTAACTTCTCTATGATTGACTTCAGATGTTCTAAGTAGGGCTGGATTGGTTCTGTGGGTTCAAAATAATATGAGATCGCCACGACCTCCCAGGCGCTTGTCCTAAGTTTCACTACTGCAATGTTGTTCGTAGTGAATTGTGGAAGAGGAGTGGCGTCTAATTCAGTGTCAAAAACGGCTACTGCCGCTTTTATAACGCCATCCCCTCTGTTGGTGTTCTGAAAGATCCTGGCACTCCCATATTTACTCAAGCTGCCCGAGTTTCCGGTGTATGGTTCCTGAAGGAGTGCGAATGCCAATTTCCGTTTGCTGGCTTCAAGCATAATCTCGTGCGTTGCCAGAGCTTTTCTCTGCAGATTTGCCTGTGCTGAAAGATACATCTTAGATTTAGGTTGACCAGCGTTTAATACAGGGACGCCCTTAACAATACGCCACTGTTGCCCGGGCCAAGGCTTCCCACTTCCTTCTGATAGGGCATTCACTGCTGAAGGCGTTGTGATCCAGTCTATCTAGTTTTGAGTGTGCACAATTGGGACAGGAGGCAGGGACATCGGCAATCCAGTCCTCACATTCCGTCCTCATGTGGGCGCCCCCACAGTGGCTGCATTTGGGTTTTGTTTCTTTACAGAAACGTCTACCGTGGCCGTAACCCAAGCAGAGCGAACATTGTACGAGTGGCGATTGGTCTGCCACTCTGATTCGCTGGATGTCAATCTGCACGGTTCCAATGTCTACCATTTGCTGCCAAATTTTTGGGGCCACCCTCATGACGATGTGGTGCGTGTGCGGGTTTCTTGTTCGTTTTTTATAAGCAATTTCCATCTTTTGTTCTGTTGAATCATTGAAGATTCCCTTGTTCTGTTTCCTCAAAGCTTCGAGGACGTCTTCGTCTGAGTTGTAATTTAGAACGTTTTTGAGAATGACAAGGGGATCTTTGTTTTTCATTTCTTCGACCTTTAGTTCTCTTACTCCCATTAGCCTTTCTTTCACTCTTTGCCTCTCTTGTTCCGTTTTACACCCCACTATAACTTTTCTATCTTTAGCCTTTCTTATCTTTTCTATCGTTATTCCCGTTACCTTTGCGTCTAAAGCTTTCCTTATCTGGTTTACAACTTCATCTCCTGTTTCCGTCTCGTCAATTGCGGATATGGCTACGGAGTGTAGTGCGGTCTGATCAGGGAAATTTCTCCTGGTTGGTGTCGCTGCCACACTCGCGTAGGTCTGCCTTTCTCTCTCTTTTGAGTCTCTCTCTATCGTCTCTGTAAGTTTTTCCATCTTTTGGTTGTTTTCCCTTATCAGTCTTATATGTTCTTTCATTTGGAGAGAGAGTTCTTCGTTTTTATTTTCGTCTCTATCCTTCCCTGGTCCTTCTATTATTTCTTTTTCTTTCCCGTTCTCCAGACTACTGTCCGGCAGAGGAGCTCTACTGAGTTCCTTTACCAGTGCGTATAATCGGTCCACGCCTTCCAGTACCGCCACCTTTATCTTTCCATTCATATTTCGAGTTAGATTCAAGTTGATCTTTATCTTCTGAATACAGGCTTTTGCTTCCGCCAGTTTGTTTGGGTGTTTACGTGGCTCTTTCTGATCTGAAGGATTCTGTGTTAGGTCCAAGGTCTGATTTTCCATGATCTCCGGAGAAAGTGCTTTCCCAGGGATTGGGTGATCGTCAATCTCCGAAGGTTGTGCTGTTTTTAAGTCGGCTTCTAATGGATTAGATCGCTCTACTTGCGCGGGGGATGTTGCCTTGAGGATTGGTATTTTAGTTACTGGGGAACGTACTACCGACATCTTTCGGCTTTACGTATAGAGCCCTGTTTTGATACGGCGATCGGTTTTGGAAAATCTCTGAAATTTAGGCAATTTTCCGACGTAGTTTAGTCTGGCGGGTACTTTTAATTAATACCACTATGTTATTTTAATGTCCAAATGATATTTTATCGCTAAGGATACAACATACACTCGATTTATCTAAAGTTGAAATTTTGTAAAATCGACCTTTCCTTCCTAACCCTTTGAGGTAAGGGTGGGTGGGCGGTCGATTTTTTCGAACTTTCTCTCGCTAATTGAATTTTTTCTGTTGCAGGTACATGCAGGGAGGTCAGCAGAGGTGTTACAGGCAGAAAAAGATGGTAAATTTGGAAGAAATTTATGAAAAACAACGTTTTTTGGTTAAATCTAAGTTAAAATCAATGAAAAAGTTAAGAAAATCTCCGAAAATAGGTGTAGAAGATCGGGAATAGGTTTTGCGGATGTCTACACACCACTACGCAACTATTGAAGCTAAAAGAAAAAACGAAAGCACAAAAAACCAGAAATCTTAGCAATATTTGTATGAAAATCTCGTCGGGTTATGTAAACTTTTTGTTGGCAAATGTTTAGGAAACTCGATTTTTTCGAACTTTCTCTCGCTAATTGAATTTTTTCTGTTGCAGGTACATGCAGGGAGGTCAGCAGAGGTGTTACAGGCAGAAAAAGATGGTAAATTTGGAAGAAATTTATGAAAAACAACGTTTTTTGGTTAAATCTAAGTTAAAATCAATGAAAAAGTTAAGAAAATCTCCGAAAATAGGTGTAGAAGATCGGGAATAGGTTTTGCGGATGTCTACACACCACTACGCAACTATTGAAGCTAAAAGAAAAAACGAAAGCACAAAAAACCAGAAATCTTAGCAATATTTGTATGAAAATCTCGTCGGGTTATGTAAACTTTTTGTTGGCAAATGTTTAGGAAACTCGATTTTTTCGAACTTTCTCTCGCTAATTGAATTTTTTCTGTTGCAGGTACATGCAGGGAGGTCAGCAGAGGTGTTACAGGCAGAAAAAGATGGTAAATTTGGAAGAAATTTATGAAAAACAACGTTTTTTGGTTAAATCTAAGTTAAAATCAATGAAAAAGTTAAGAAAATCTCCGAAAATAGGTGTAGAAGATCGGGAATAGGTTTTGCGGATGTCTACACACCACTACGCAACTATTGAAGCTAAAAGAAAAAACGAAAGCACAAAAAACCAGAAATCTTAGCAATATTTGTATGAAAATCTCGTCGGGTTATGTAAACTTTTTGTTGGCAAATGTTTAGGAAACTCGATTTTTTCGAACTTTCTCTCGCTAATTGAATTTTTTCTGTTGCAGGTACATGCAGGGAGGTCAGCAGAGGTGTTACAGGCAGAAAAAGATGGTAAATTTGGAAGAAATTTATGAAAAACAACGTTTTTTGGTTAAATCTAAGTTAAAATCAATGAAAAAGTTAAGAAAATCTCCGAAAATAGGTGTAGAAGATCGGGAATAGGTTTTGCGGATGTCTACACACCACTACGCAACTATTGAAGCTAAAAGAAAAAACGAAAGCACAAAAAACCAGAAATCTTAGCAATATTTGTATGAAAATCTCGTCGGGTTATGTAAACTTTTTGTTGGCAAATGTTTAGGAAACTCGATTTTTTCGAACTTTCTCTCGCTAATTGAATTTTTTCTGTTGCAGGTACATGCAGGGAGGTCAGCAGAGGTGTTACAGGCAGAAAAAGATGGTAAATTTGGAAGAAATTTATGAAAAACAACGTTTTTTGGTTAAATCTAAGTTAAAATCAATGAAAAAGTTAAGAAAATCTCCGAAAATAGGTGTAGAAGATCGGGAATAGGTTTTGCGGATGTCTACACACCACTACGCAACTATTGAAGCTAAAAGAAAAAACGAAAGCACAAAAAACCAGAAATCTTAGCAATATTTGTATGAAAATCTCGTCGGGTTATGTAAACTTTTTGTTGGCAAATGTTTAGGAAACTCGATTTTTTCGAACTTTCTCTCGCTAATTGAATTTTTTCTGTTGCAGGTACATGCAGGGAGGTCAGCAGAGGTGTTACAGGCAGAAAAAGATGGTAAATTTGGAAGAAATTTATGAAAAACAACGTTTTTTGGTTAAATCTAAGTTAAAATCAATGAAAAAGTTAAGAAAATCTCCGAAAATAGGTGTAGAAGATCGGGAATAGGTTTTGCGGATGTCTACACACCACTACGCAACTATTGAAGCTAAAAGAAAAAACGAAAGCACAAAAAACCAGAAATCTTAGCAATATTTGTATGAAAATCTCGTCGGGTTATGTAAACTTTTTGTTGGCAAATGTTTAGGAAACTCGATTTTTTCGAACTTTCTCTCGCTAATTGAATTTTTTCTGTTGCAGGTACATGCAGGGAGGTCAGCAGAGGTGTTACAGGCAGAAAAAGATGGTAAATTTGGAAGAAATTTATGAAAAACAACGTTTTTTGGTTAAATCTAAGTTAAAATCAATGAAAAAGTTAAGAAAATCTCCGAAAATAGGTGTAGAAGATCGGGAATAGGTTTTGCGGATGTCTACACACCACTACGCAACTATTGAAGCTAAAAGAAAAAACGAAAGCACAAAAAACCAGAAATCTTAGCAATATTTGTATGAAAATCTCGTCGGGTTATGTAAACTTTTTGTTGGCAAATGTTTAGGAAACTCGATTTTTTCGAACTTTCTCTCGCTAATTGAATTTTTTCTGTTGCAGGTACATGCAGGGAGGTCAGCAGAGGTGTTACAGGCAGAAAAAGATGGTAAATTTGGAAGAAATTTATGAAAAACAACGTTTTTTGGTTAAATCTAAGTTAAAATCAATGAAAAAGTTAAGAAAATCTCCGAAAATAGGTGTAGAAGATCGGGAATAGGTTTTGCGGATGTCTACACACCACTACGCAACTATTGAAGCTAAAAGAAAAAACGAAAGCACAAAAAACCAGAAATCTTAGCAATATTTGTATGAAAATCTCGTCGGGTTATGTAAACTTTTTGTTGGCAAATGTTTAGGAAACTCGATTTTTTCGAACTTTCTCTCGCTAATTGAATTTTTTCTGTTGCAGGTACATGCAGGGAGGTCAGCAGAGGTGTTACAGGCAGAAAAAGATGGTAAATTTGGAAGAAATTTATGAAAAACAACGTTTTTTGGTTAAATCTAAGTTAAAATCAATGAAAAAGTTAAGAAAATCTCCGAAAATAGGTGTAGAAGATCGGGAATAGGTTTTGCGGATGTCTACACACCACTACGCAACTATTGAAGCTAAAAGAAAAAACGAAAGCACAAAAAACCAGAAATCTTAGCAATATTTGTATGAAAATCTCGTCGGGTTATGTAAACTTTTTGTTGGCAAATGTTTAGGAAACTCGATTTTTTCGAACTTTCTCTCGCTAATTGAATTTTTTCTGTTGCAGGTACATGCAGGGAGGTCAGCAGAGGTGTTACAGGCAGAAAAAGATGGTAAATTTGGAAGAAATTTATGAAAAACAACGTTTTTTGGTTAAATCTAAGTTAAAATCAATGAAAAAGTTAAGAAAATCTCCGAAAATAGGTGTAGAAGATCGGGAATAGGTTTTGCGGATGTCTACACACCACTACGCAACTATTGAAGCTAAAAGAAAAAACGAAAGCACAAAAAACCAGAAATCTTAGCAATATTTGTATGAAAATCTCGTCGGGTTATGTAAACTTTTTGTTGGCAAATGTTTAGGAAACTCGATTTTTTCGAACTTTCTCTCGCTAATTGAATTTTTTCTGTTGCAGGTACATGCAGGGAGGTCAGCAGAGGTGTTACAGGCAGAAAAAGATGGTAAATTTGGAAGAAATTTATGAAAAACAACGTTTTTTGGTTAAATCTAAGTTAAAATCAATGAAAAAGTTAAGAAAATCTCCGAAAATAGGTGTAGAAGATCGGGAATAGGTTTTGCGGATGTCTACACACCACTACGCAACTATTGAAGCTAAAAGAAAAAACGAAAGCACAAAAAACCAGAAATCTTAGCAATATTTGTATGAAAATCTCGTCGGGTTATGTAAACTTTTTGTTGGCAAATGTTTAGGAAACTCGATTTTTTCGAACTTTCTCTCGCTAATTGAATTTTTTCTGTTGCAGGTACATGCAGGGAGGTCAGCAGAGGTGTTACAGGCAGAAAAAGATGGTAAATTTGGAAGAAATTTATGAAAAACAACGTTTTTTGGTTAAATCTAAGTTAAAATCAATGAAAAAGTTAAGAAAATCTCCGAAAATAGGTGTAGAAGATCGGGAATAGGTTTTGCGGATGTCTACACACCACTACGCAACTATTGAAGCTAAAAGAAAAAACGAAAGCACAAAAAACCAGAAATCTTAGCAATATTTGTATGAAAATCTCGTCGGGTTATGTAAACTTTTTGTTGGCAAATGTTTAGGAAACTCGATTTTTTCGAACTTTCTCTCGCTAATTGAATTTTTTCTGTTGCAGGTACATGCAGGGAGGTCAGCAGAGGTGTTACAGGCAGAAAAAGATGGTAAATTTGGAAGAAATTTATGAAAAACAACGTTTTTTGGTTAAATCTAAGTTAAAATCAATGAAAAAGTTAAGAAAATCTCCGAAAATAGGTGTAGAAGATCGGGAATAGGTTTTGCGGATGTCTACACACCACTACGCAACTATTGAAGCTAAAAGAAAAAACGAAAGCACAAAAAACCAGAAATCTTAGCAATATTTGTATGAAAATCTCGTCGGGTTATGTAAACTTTTTGTTGGCAAATGTTTAGGAAACTCGATTTTTTCGAACTTTCTCTCGCTAATTGAATTTTTTCTGTTGCAGGTACATGCAGGGAGGTCAGCAGAGGTGTTACAGGCAGAAAAAGATGGTAAATTTGGAAGAAATTTATGAAAAACAACGTTTTTTGGTTAAATCTAAGTTAAAATCAATGAAAAAGTTAAGAAAATCTCCGAAAATAGGTGTAGAAGATCGGGAATAGGTTTTGCGGATGTCTACACACCACTACGCAACTATTGAAGCTAAAAGAAAAAACGAAAGCACAAAAAACCAGAAATCTTAGCAATATTTGTATGAAAATCTCGTCGGGTTATGTAAACTTTTTGTTGGCAAATGTTTAGGAAACTCGATTTTTTCGAACTTTCTCTCGCTAATTGAATTTTTTCTGTTGCAGGTACATGCAGGGAGGTCAGCAGAGGTGTTACAGGCAGAAAAAGATGGTAAATTTGGAAGAAATTTATGAAAAACAACGTTTTTTGGTTAAATCTAAGTTAAAATCAATGAAAAAGTTAAGAAAATCTCCGAAAATAGGTGTAGAAGATCGGGAATAGGTTTTGCGGATGTCTACACACCACTACGCAACTATTGAAGCTAAAAGAAAAAACGAAAGCACAAAAAACCAGAAATCTTAGCAATATTTGTATGAAAATCTCGTCGGGTTATGTAAACTTTTTGTTGGCAAATGTTTAGGAAACTCGATTTTTTCGAACTTTCTCTCGCTAATTGAATTTTTTCTGTTGCAGGTACATGCAGGGAGGTCAGCAGAGGTGTTACAGGCAGAAAAAGATGGTAAATTTGGAAGAAATTTATGAAAAACAACGTTTTTTGGTTAAATCTAAGTTAAAATCAATGAAAAAGTTAAGAAAATCTCCGAAAATAGGTGTAGAAGATCGGGAATAGGTTTTGCGGATGTCTACACACCACTACGCAACTATTGAAGCTAAAAGAAAAAACGAAAGCACAAAAAACCAGAAATCTTAGCAATATTTGTATGAAAATCTCGTCGGGTTATGTAAACTTTTTGTTGGCAAATGTTTAGGAAACTCGATTTTTTCGAACTTTCTCTCGCTAATTGAATTTTTTCTGTTGCAGGTACATGCAGGGAGGTCAGCAGAGGTGTTACAGGCAGAAAAAGATGGTAAATTTGGAAGAAATTTATGAAAAACAACGTTTTTTGGTTAAATCTAAGTTAAAATCAATGAAAAAGTTAAGAAAATCTCCGAAAATAGGTGTAGAAGATCGGGAATAGGTTTTGCGGATGTCTACACACCACTACGCAACTATTGAAGCTAAAAGAAAAAACGAAAGCACAAAAAACCAGAAATCTTAGCAATATTTGTATGAAAATCTCGTCGGGTTATGTAAACTTTTTGTTGGCAAATGTTTAGGAAACTCGATTTTTTCGAACTTTCTCTCGCTAATTGAATTTTTTCTGTTGCAGGTACATGCAGGGAGGTCAGCAGAGGTGTTACAGGCAGAAAAAGATGGTAAATTTGGAAGAAATTTATGAAAAACAACGTTTTTTGGTTAAATCTAAGTTAAAATCAATGAAAAAGTTAAGAAAATCTCCGAAAATAGGTGTAGAAGATCGGGAATAGGTTTTGCGGATGTCTACACACCACTACGCAACTATTGAAGCTAAAAGAAAAAACGAAAGCACAAAAAACCAGAAATCTTAGCAATATTTGTATGAAAATCTCGTCGGGTTATGTAAACTTTTTGTTGGCAAATGTTTAGGAAACTCGATTTTTTCGAACTTTCTCTCGCTAATTGAATTTTTTCTGTTGCAGGTACATGCAGGGAGGTCAGCAGAGGTGTTACAGGCAGAAAAAGATGGTAAATTTGGAAGAAATTTATGAAAAACAACGTTTTTTGGTTAAATCTAAGTTAAAATCAATGAAAAAGTTAAGAAAATCTCCGAAAATAGGTGTAGAAGATCGGGAATAGGTTTTGCGGATGTCTACACACCACTACGCAACTATTGAAGCTAAAAGAAAAAACGAAAGCACAAAAAACCAGAAATCTTAGCAATATTTGTATGAAAATCTCGTCGGGTTATGTAAACTTTTTGTTGGCAAATGTTTAGGAAACTCGATTTTTTCGAACTTTCTCTCGCTAATTGAATTTTTTCTGTTGCAGGTACATGCAGGGAGGTCAGCAGAGGTGTTACAGGCAGAAAAAGATGGTAAATTTGGAAGAAATTTATGAAAAACAACGTTTTTTGGTTAAATCTAAGTTAAAATCAATGAAAAAGTTAAGAAAATCTCCGAAAATAGGTGTAGAAGATCGGGAATAGGTTTTGCGGATGTCTACACACCACTACGCAACTATTGAAGCTAAAAGAAAAAACGAAAGCACAAAAAACCAGAAATCTTAGCAATATTTGTATGAAAATCTCGTCGGGTTATGTAAACTTTTTGTTGGCAAATGTTTAGGAAACTCGATTTTTTCGAACTTTCTCTCGCTAATTGAATTTTTTCTGTTGCAGGTACATGCAGGGAGGTCAGCAGAGGTGTTACAGGCAGAAAAAGATGGTAAATTTGGAAGAAATTTATGAAAAACAACGTTTTTTGGTTAAATCTAAGTTAAAATCAATGAAAAAGTTAAGAAAATCTCCGAAAATAGGTGTAGAAGATCGGGAATAGGTTTTGCGGATGTCTACACACCACTACGCAACTATTGAAGCTAAAAGAAAAAACGAAAGCACAAAAAACCAGAAATCTTAGCAATATTTGTATGAAAATCTCGTCGGGTTATGTAAACTTTTTGTTGGCAAATGTTTAGGAAACTCGATTTTTTCGAACTTTCTCTCGCTAATTGAATTTTTTCTGTTGCAGGTACATGCAGGGAGGTCAGCAGAGGTGTTACAGGCAGAAAAAGATGGTAAATTTGGAAGAAATTTATGAAAAACAACGTTTTTTGGTTAAATCTAAGTTAAAATCAATGAAAAAGTTAAGAAAATCTCCGAAAATAGGTGTAGAAGATCGGGAATAGGTTTTGCGGATGTCTACACACCACTACGCAACTATTGAAGCTAAAAGAAAAAACGAAAGCACAAAAAACCAGAAATCTTAGCAATATTTGTATGAAAATCTCGTCGGGTTATGTAAACTTTTTGTTGGCAAATGTTTAGGAAACTCGATTTTTTCGAACTTTCTCTCGCTAATTGAATTTTTTCTGTTGCAGGTACATGCAGGGAGGTCAGCAGAGGTGTTACAGGCAGAAAAAGATGGTAAATTTGGAAGAAATTTATGAAAAACAACGTTTTTTGGTTAAATCTAAGTTAAAATCAATGAAAAAGTTAAGAAAATCTCCGAAAATAGGTGTAGAAGATCGGGAATAGGTTTTGCGGATGTCTACACACCACTACGCAACTATTGAAGCTAAAAGAAAAAACGAAAGCACAAAAAACCAGAAATCTTAGCAATATTTGTATGAAAATCTCGTCGGGTTATGTAAACTTTTTGTTGGCAAATGTTTAGGAAACTCGATTTTTTCGAACTTTCTCTCGCTAATTGAATTTTTTCTGTTGCAGGTACATGCAGGGAGGTCAGCAGAGGTGTTACAGGCAGAAAAAGATGGTAAATTTGGAAGAAATTTATGAAAAACAACGTTTTTTGGTTAAATCTAAGTTAAAATCAATGAAAAAGTTAAGAAAATCTCCGAAAATAGGTGTAGAAGATCGGGAATAGGTTTTGCGGATGTCTACACACCACTACGCAACTATTGAAGCTAAAAGAAAAAACGAAAGCACAAAAAACCAGAAATCTTAGCAATATTTGTATGAAAATCTCGTCGGGTTATGTAAACTTTTTGTTGGCAAATGTTTAGGAAACTCGATTTTTTCGAACTTTCTCTCGCTAATTGAATTTTTTCTGTTGCAGGTACATGCAGGGAGGTCAGCAGAGGTGTTACAGGCAGAAAAAGATGGTAAATTTGGAAGAAATTTATGAAAAACAACGTTTTTTTGGTTAAATCTAAGTTAAAATCAATGAAAAAGTTAAGAAAATCTCCGAAAATAGGTGTAGAAGATCGGGAATAGGTTTTGCGGATGTCTACACACCACTACGCAACTATTGAAGCTAAAAGAAAAAACGAAAGCACAAAAAACCAGAAATCTTAGCAATATTTGTATGAAAATCTCGTCGGGTTATGTAAACTTTTTGTTGGCAAATGTTTAGGAAACTCGATTTTTTCGAACTTTCTCTCGCTAATTGAATTTTTTCTGTTGCAGGTACATGCAGGGAGGTCAGCAGAGGTGTTACAGGCAGAAAAAGATGGTAAATTTGGAAGAAATTTATGAAAAACAACGTTTTTTGGTTAAATCTAAGTTAAAATCAATGAAAAAGTTAAGAAAATCTCCGAAAATAGGTGTAGAAGATCGGGAATAGGTTTTGCGGATGTCTACACACCACTACGCAACTATTGAAGCTAAAAGAAAAAACGAAAGCACAAAAAACCAGAAATCTTAGCAATATTTGTATGAAAATCTCGTCGGGTTATGTAAACTTTTTGTTGGCAAATGTTTAGGAAACTCGATTTTTTCGAACTTTCTCTCGCTAATTGAATTTTTTCTGTTGCAGGTACATGCAGGGAGGTCAGCAGAGGTGTTACAGGCAGAAAAAGATGGTAAATTTGGAAGAAATTTATGAAAAACAACGTTTTTTGGTTAAATCTAAGTTAAAATCAATGAAAAAGTTAAGAAAATCTCCGAAAATAGGTGTAGAAGATCGGGAATAGGTTTTGCGGATGTCTACACACCACTACGCAACTATTGAAGCTAAAAGAAAAAACGAAAGCACAAAAAACCAGAAATCTTAGCAATATTTGTATGAAAATCTCGTCGGGTTATGTAAACTTTTTGTTGGCAAATGTTTAGGAAACTCGATTTTTTCGAACTTTCTCTCGCTAATTGAATTTTTTCTGTTGCAGGTACATGCAGGGAGGTCAGCAGAGGTGTTACAGGCAGAAAAAGATGGTAAATTTGGAAGAAATTTATGAAAAACAACGTTTTTTGGTTAAATCTAAGTTAAAATCAATGAAAAAGTTAAGAAAATCTCCGAAAATAGGTGTAGAAGATCGGGAATAGGTTTTGCGGATGTCTACACACCACTACGCAACTATTGAAGCTAAAAGAAAAAACGAAAGCACAAAAAACCAGAAATCTTAGCAATATTTGTATGAAAATCTCGTCGGGTTATGTAAACTTTTTGTTGGCAAATGTTTAGGAAACTCGATTTTTTCGAACTTTCTCTCGCTAATTGAATTTTTTCTGTTGCAGGTACATGCAGGGAGGTCAGCAGAGGTGTTACAGGCAGAAAAAGATGGTAAATTTGGAAGAAATTTATGAAAAACAACGTTTTTTGGTTAAATCTAAGTTAAAATCAATGAAAAAGTTAAGAAAATCTCCGAAAATAGGTGTAGAAGATCGGGAATAGGTTTTGCGGATGTCTACACACCACTACGCAACTATTGAAGCTAAAAGAAAAAACGAAAGCACAAAAAACCAGAAATCTTAGCAATATTTGTATGAAAATCTCGTCGGGTTATGTAAACTTTTTGTTGGCAAATGTTTAGGAAACTCGATTTTTTCGAACTTTCTCTCGCTAATTGAATTTTTTCTGTTGCAGGTACATGCAGGGAGGTCAGCAGAGGTGTTACAGGCAGAAAAAGATGGTAAATTTGGAAGAAATTTATGAAAAACAACGTTTTTTGGTTAAATCTAAGTTAAAATCAATGAAAAAGTTAAGAAAATCTCCGAAAATAGGTGTAGAAGATCGGGAATAGGTTTTGCGGATGTCTACACACCACTACGCAACTATTGAAGCTAAAAGAAAAAACGAAAGCACAAAAAACCAGAAATCTTAGCAATATTTGTATGAAAATCTCGTCGGGTTATGTAAACTTTTTGTTGGCAAATGTTTAGGAAACTCGATTTTTTCGAACTTTCTCTCGCTAATTGAATTTTTTCTGTTGCAGGTACATGCAGGGAGGTCAGCAGAGGTGTTACAGGCAGAAAAAGATGGTAAATTTGGAAGAAATTTATGAAAAACAACGTTTTTTGGTTAAATCTAAGTTAAAATCAATGAAAAAGTTAAGAAAATCTCCGAAAATAGGTGTAGAAGATCGGGAATAGGTTTTGCGGATGTCTACACACCACTACGCAACTATTGAAGCTAAAAGAAAAAACGAAAGCACAAAAAACCAGAAATCTTAGCAATATTTGTATGAAAATCTCGTCGGGTTATGTAAACTTTTTGTTGGCAAATGTTTAGGAAACTCGATTTTTTCGAACTTTCTCTCGCTAATTGAATTTTTTCTGTTGCAGGTACATGCAGGGAGGTCAGCAGAGGTGTTACAGGCAGAAAAAGATGGTAAATTTGGAAGAAATTTATGAAAAACAACGTTTTTTGGTTAAATCTAAGTTAAAATCAATGAAAAAGTTAAGAAAATCTCCGAAAATAGGTGTAGAAGATCGGGAATAGGTTTTGCGGATGTCTACACACCACTACGCAACTATTGAAGCTAAAAGAAAAAACGAAAGCACAAAAAACCAGAAATCTTAGCAATATTTGTATGAAAATCTCGTCGGGTTATGTAAACTTTTTGTTGGCAAATGTTTAGGAAACTCGATTTTTTCGAACTTTCTCTCGCTAATTGAATTTTTTCTGTTGCAGGTACATGCAGGGAGGTCAGCAGAGGTGTTACAGGCAGAAAAAGATGGTAAATTTGGAAGAAATTTATGAAAAACAACGTTTTTTGGTTAAATCTAAGTTAAAATCAATGAAAAAGTTAAGAAAATCTCCGAAAATAGGTGTAGAAGATCGGGAATAGGTTTTGCGGATGTCTACACACCACTACGCAACTATTGAAGCTAAAAGAAAAAACGAAAGCACAAAAAACCAGAAATCTTAGCAATATTTGTATGAAAATCTCGTCGGGTTATGTAAACTTTTTGTTGGCAAATGTTTAGGAAACTCGATTTTTTCGAACTTTCTCTCGCTAATTGAATTTTTTCTGTTGCAGGTACATGCAGGGAGGTCAGCAGAGGTGTTACAGGCAGAAAAAGATGGTAAATTTGGAAGAAATTTATGAAAAACAACGTTTTTTGGTTAAATCTAAGTTAAAATCAATGAAAAAGTTAAGAAAATCTCCGAAAATAGGTGTAGAAGATCGGGAATAGGTTTTGCGGATGTCTACACACCACTACGCAACTATTGAAGCTAAAAGAAAAAACGAAAGCACAAAAAACCAGAAATCTTAGCAATATTTGTATGAAAATCTCGTCGGGTTATGTAAACTTTTTGTTGGCAAATGTTTAGGAAACTCGATTTTTTCGAACTTTCTCTCGCTAATTGAATTTTTTCTGTTGCAGGTACATGCAGGGAGGTCAGCAGAGGTGTTACAGGCAGAAAAAGATGGTAAATTTGGAAGAAATTTATGAAAAACAACGTTTTTTGGTTAAATCTAAGTTAAAATCAATGAAAAAGTTAAGAAAATCTCCGAAAATAGGTGTAGAAGATCGGGAATAGGTTTTGCGGATGTCTACACACCACTACGCAACTATTGAAGCTAAAAGAAAAAACGAAAGCACAAAAAACCAGAAATCTTAGCAATATTTGTATGAAAATCTCGTCGGGTTATGTAAACTTTTTGTTGGCAAATGTTTAGGAAACTCGATTTTTTCGAACTTTCTCTCGCTAATTGAATTTTTTCTGTTGCAGGTACATGCAGGGAGGTCAGCAGAGGTGTTACAGGCAGAAAAAGATGGTAAATTTGGAAGAAATTTATGAAAAACAACGTTTTTTGGTTAAATCTAAGTTAAAATCAATGAAAAAGTTAAGAAAATCTCCGAAAATAGGTGTAGAAGATCGGGAATAGGTTTTGCGGATGTCTACACACCACTACGCAACTATTGAAGCTAAAAGAAAAAACGAAAGCACAAAAAACCAGAAATCTTAGCAATATTTGTATGAAAATCTCGTCGGGTTATGTAAACTTTTTGTTGGCAAATGTTTAGGAAACTCGATTTTTTCGAACTTTCTCTCGCTAATTGAATTTTTTCTGTTGCAGGTACATGCAGGGAGGTCAGCAGAGGTGTTACAGGCAGAAAAAGATGGTAAATTTGGAAGAAATTTATGAAAAACAACGTTTTTTGGTTAAATCTAAGTTAAAATCAATGAAAAAGTTAAGAAAATCTCCGAAAATAGGTGTAGAAGATCGGGAATAGGTTTTGCGGATGTCTACACACCACTACGCAACTATTGAAGCTAAAAGAAAAAACGAAAGCACAAAAAACCAGAAATCTTAGCAATATTTGTATGAAAATCTCGTCGGGTTATGTAAACTTTTTGTTGGCAAATGTTTAGGAAACTCGATTTTTTCGAACTTTCTCTCGCTAATTGAATTTTTTCTGTTGCAGGTACATGCAGGGAGGTCAGCAGAGGTGTTACAGGCAGAAAAAGATGGTAAATTTGGAAGAAATTTATGAAAAACAACGTTTTTTGGTTAAATCTAAGTTAAAATCAATGAAAAAGTTAAGAAAATCTCCGAAAATAGGTGTAGAAGATCGGGAATAGGTTTTGCGGATGTCTACACACCACTACGCAACTATTGAAGCTAAAAGAAAAAACGAAAGCACAAAAAACCAGAAATCTTAGCAATATTTGTATGAAAATCTCGTCGGGTTATGTAAACTTTTTGTTGGCAAATGTTTAGGAAACTCGATTTTTTCGAACTTTCTCTCGCTAATTGAATTTTTTCTGTTGCAGGTACATGCAGGGAGGTCAGCAGAGGTGTTACAGGCAGAAAAAGATGGTAAATTTGGAAGAAATTTATGAAAAACAACGTTTTTTTGGTTAAATCTAAGTTAAAATCAATGAAAAAGTTAAGAAAATCTCCGAAAATAGGTGTAGAAGATCGGGAATAGGTTTTGCGGATGTCTACACACCACTACGCAACTATTGAAGCTAAAAGAAAAAACGAAAGCACAAAAACCAGAAATCTTAGCAATATTTGTATGAAAATCTCGTCGGGTTATGTAAACTTTTTGTTGGCAAATGTTTAGGAAACTCGATTTTTTCGAACTTTCTCTCGCTAATTGAATTTTTTCTGTTGCAGGTACATGCAGGGAGGTCAGCAGAGGTGTTACAGGCAGAAAAAGATGGTAAATTTGGAAGAAATTTATGAAAAACAACGTTTTTTGGTTAAATCTAAGTTAAAATCAATGAAAAAGTTAAGAAAATCTCCGAAAATAGGTGTAGAAGATCGGGAATAGGTTTTGCGGATGTCTACACACCACTACGCAACTATTGAAGCTAAAAGAAAAAACGAAAGCACAAAAAACCAGAAATCTTAGCAATATTTGTATGAAAATCTCGTCGGGTTATGTAAACTTTTTGTTGGCAAATGTTTAGGAAACTCGATTTTTTCGAACTTTCTCTCGCTAATTGAATTTTTTCTGTTGCAGGTACATGCAGGGAGGTCAGCAGAGGTGTTACAGGCAGAAAAAGATGGTAAATTTGGAAGAAATTTATGAAAAACAACGTTTTTTGGTTAAATCTAAGTTAAAATCAATGAAAAAGTTAGAAAATCTCCGAAAATAGGTGTAGAAGATCGGGAATAGGTTTTGCGGATGTCTACACACCACTACGCAACTATTGAAGCTAAAAGAAAAAACGAAAGCACAAAAAACCAGAAATCTTAGCAATATTTGTATGAAAATCTCGTCGGGTTATGTAAACTTTTTGTTGGCAAATGTTTAGGAAACTCGATTTTTTTCGAACTTTCTCTCGCTAATTGAATTTTTTCTGTTGCAGGTACATGCAGGGAGGTCAGCAGAGGTGTTACAGGCAGAAAAAGATGGTAAATTTGGAAGAAATTTATGAAAAACAACGTTTTTTGGTTAAATCTAAGTTAAAATCAATGAAAAAGTTAAGAAAATCTCCGAAAATAGGTGTAGAAGATCGGGAATAGGTTTTGCGGATGTCTACACACCACTACGCAACTATTGAAGCTAAAAGAAAAAACGAAAGCACAAAAAACCAGAAATCTTAGCAATATTTGTATGAAAATCTCGTCGGGTTATGTAAACTTTTTGTTGGCAAATGTTTAGGAAACTCGATTTTTCGAACTTTCTCTCGCTAATTGAATTTTTTCTGTTGCAGGTACATGCAGGGAGGTCAGCAGAGGTGTTACAGGCAGAAAAAGATGGTAAATTTGGAAGAAATTTATGAAAAACAACGTTTTTTGGTTAAATCTAAGTTAAAATCAATGAAAAAGTTAAGAAAATCTCCGAAAATAGGTGTAGAAGATCGGGAATAGGTTTTGCGGATGTCTACACACCACTACGCAACTATTGAAGCTAAAAGAAAAAACGAAAGCACAAAAAACCAGAAATCTTAGCAATATTTGTATGAAAATCTCGTCGGGTTATGTAAACTTTTTGTTGGCAAATGTTTAGGAAACTCGATTTTTTCGAACTTTCTCTCGCTAATTGAATTTTTTCTGTTGCAGGTACATGCAGGGAGGTCAGCAGAGGTGTTACAGGCAGAAAAAGATGGTAAATTTGGAAGAAATTTATGAAAAACAACGTTTTTTTGGTTAAATCTAAGTTAAAATCAATGAAAAAGTTAAGAAAATCTCCGAAAATAGGTGTAGAAGATCGGGAATAGGTTTTGCGGATGTCTACACACCACTACGCAACTATTGAAGCTAAAAGAAAAAACGAAAGCACAAAAAACCAGAAATCTTAGCAATATTTGTATGAAAATCTCGTCGGGTTATGTAAACTTTTTGTTGGCAAATGTTTAGGAAACTCGATTTTTTCGAACTTTCTCTCGCTAATTGAATTTTTTCTGTTGCAGGTACATGCAGGGAGGTCAGCAGAGGTGTTACAGGCAGAAAAAGATGGTAAATTTGGAAGAAATTTATGAAAAACAACGTTTTTTGGTTAAATCTAAGTTAAAATCAATGAAAAAGTTAAGAAAATCTCCGAAAATAGGTGTAGAAGATCGGGAATAGGTTTTGCGGATGTCTACACACCACTACGCAACTATTGAAGCTAAAAGAAAAAACGAAAGCACAAAAAACCAGAAATCTTAGCAATATTTGTATGAAAATCTCGTCGGGTTATGTAAACTTTTGTTGGCAAATGTTTAGGAAACTCGATTTTTTCGAACTTTCTCTCGCTAATTGAATTTTTTCTGTTGCAGGTACATGCAGGGAGGTCAGCAGAGGTGTTACAGGCAGAAAAAGATGGTAAATTTGGAAGAAATTTATGAAAAAACAACGTTTTTTGGTTAAATCTAAGTTAAAATCAATGAAAAAGTTAAGAAAATCTCCGAAAATCCTGTTAGAAGATCGGGAATAGGTTTTGCGGATGTCTACACACCACTACGCAACTATTGAAGCTAAAGAAAAAACGAAAGCACAAAAAACCAGAATCTTAGCAATATTTGTATGAAAATCTCGTCGGGTTATGTAAACTTTTTGTTGGCAAATGTTTAGGAAACTCGATTTTTCGAACTTTCTCTCGCTAATTGAAATTTTTTCTGTTGCAGGTACATGCAGGGAGGGTCAGCAGAGGTGTTACAGGCAGAAAAAGATGGTAAATTTGGGAAGAAATTTATGAAAAACAACGTTTTTTTGGTTAAATCTAAGTTTAAATATCAATGAAAAAGTTAAGAAAATCTCCGAAA